>CP142453.1:99392500-104192500 GCA_038049695.1 Cinnamomum chago | reverse complement strand
GATTACATGAAGAGGAGATGGATCCTGGCTGAGCCAAATTATGCCAGGCGGGGCACGGATATGCCTCAACCCCACCTTACCCGAGCCATAACACCCCTAGGCTCGATGTACAAGTTTTGACTTGATCCTGCAACGGATCCAACATTTTGGCGTGGCTGCCAAAACTACACTACCCTAGTAATAGATTGTGAAAGCGATGTCTCCTCAACAGTGGGGCAAGAATTCAGAGTTAATTATCATATTCATTTTGGGCTCAATTCTTTGTATCGAATCAGATTTCTAGAAAGTCTAAGAGTTGCATTCCTATGAAAATGGAAAAATAGTGGAAACCAAAAATGGCCATCTGATGATCCCCACATTGATGGAAAACGAAATGCATCCACAAAAATCCTAGGAAAGTGAGGGCTACATATATATATAATTAAATCCCCATATTCAGTAGAAAATGATGGAGCCAGGGTTTTTTTTTTCTCGAGGCACTATATTTATTTTTTTTGTTTTTATCTAAATTGAAATTATTTTCCTTATGATCATAATATATCAAAACAAAAACACAAAATTTGAAAGCCCTTAGTATTGAGAGAGGGAGAAATCCAGCGTGCAAAGTTTTTATCTATTGAATGATATTTCTTTCGTTCTGTTTTTTTCTTAAACTTTTTGGTTGGTAATCTCCCAGTGTTCTAATAAGATTTGTTCGGAAGAGGAGAAATCAGGTGGACGGCACAGGTGAAGAATTCAACTCACAATGCTAATTTCAGTTTTTGAGAATTTTCCGCGTTTTAATCTCTTCCAAAACATCAATAAAGATCTACAGACAAATTTAAGGTGTTGATATTATTTTTATTGCAGAAATAAAAATGATCTTTCCACTGCCATTATATCGAAATGGTATGTTTTCAATTCTCTAATTGCAAATTTATTTAAAGGATTACATACAGCATGGCTTTCAAATAACTCCGAATCATAAATCCAAATAAGTGCCTATTTTATGAACTGTTTGTCTTTCCTAGAAATCCACATAAGGGGATCGATTGAGAATTGTTTTTTATGAAATTTGAGGGGATCTGGGCCCAACAGTATGGTAGAAAGCTATTTAGCAGTATTGCAGGATCTCTACTGCCAGTTTGTCAAAAGGAAAGGAAGTGAAAATGAAAGAGTGGAAAGGAACTGAAAACACCAATCCATCGAAATGAACAAATACCCTCCACCAATTCAAAATAGATTTAAAACTGGCATCTATAGTGCTAGTTTGACCAAAGGAGTTGAAGTGAATGAAAGAGTGGAAAGCAGATTTCTTGCTTCCAAACTGTTTGTTACTACTTGAACTCCAATTTTTTGGGTTATCTTCGCCTTGTTCATTTCCATCACTAAACAAAACTTAAGAAACTCAGTTGGGCCCAGACCAAGCTACAGTTCCCTCACCTAAGGGGAACTTCTGTTGAGTTTGGGTTAAATTGGATTAAGTCATGTATCAAGACAATTCTTAAAATTGATTTGTTTTTGAAACTGTGTTATATTCAGAAAATGTTTAAATGATATATATAATATAGTCAAATTTAGTTGTTATAATAAATATGTGTATTTTTATATTTATACATAAGTTACGTACTGAAAGCACGAACACAAACGCGACCAGAACTCCAGACGGGTATGGTTCGGTTAACACATAAGTTCAATTCGAACCCGAAAACAGAACAGCCCAGAAATTCTTTTGGCTGAATTCAGCCATGGCGGTCTATGTTTGAGCTAAAGAAGGACGGACATTTTCTAATATATATGTACACTTATATATATAAATTGTTTTAAAGAGACATGTCGGCATAACCGCACCTGTAGCTAATTCGGATGATTTGAACAGCTACTTGTTAGCAAAGTTCCTAAATCCAGGTTCGACTCCTGGCAGGTGCATTTGTTTTTTTTTTTTTTTGCTATAAATTTTTTTTCTACATAACAGAAAAACCAATTTCTTTTGTGGTCGACGTCGACCCTTATTGTTTTTGTGGTTGACGTTTCCCTTTATTTTTTGTGTTGTTAGCGTGGGTCATCGTCGAGGATTACATGAAGAGGAGATGGATCCTGGCTGAGCCAAATTATGCCAGGCGGGGCACGGATATGCCTCAACCCCACCTTACCCGAGCCATAACACCCCTAGGCTCGATGTACAAGTTTTGACTTGATCCTGCAACGGATCCAACATTTTGGCGTGGCTGCCAGAACTACACTACCCTAGTAATAGATTGTGAAAGCAATGTCTCCTCAACAGTGGGGCAAGAATTCAGAGTTAATTATCATTCTCAATTCTTTGTATCGAATCAGATTTCTAGAAAGTCTAAGAGTTGCATTCCTATGAAAATGGAAAAATAGTGGAAACCACAAATGGCCATCTGATGATCCCCACATTGATGGAAAACGAAATGCATCCACAAAAATCCTAGGAAAGTGAGGGCTATATATATATACATAAATAAATCCCCATATTCAGTAGACAATGATGGAGCCAGGGTTTTTTTTTTTCTCGAGGCACTATATTTATTTTTTTTGTTTTTATCTAAATTGAAATGATTTTCCTTATGATCCTAATATATCAAAACAAAAACACAAAATTTGAAAGCCCTTAGTATTGAGAGAGGGAGAAATCCAGCGTGCTAATTTTTTATCTATTGATTGATATTTCTTTCGTTCTGTTTTTTTCTTAAACTTTTTGGTTGGTAATCTCCCAGTGTTCTAATAAGATTTGTTCGGAAGAGGGGAAATCAGGTGGACGGCACAGGTGAAGAATTCAACTCACAATGCTAATTTCAGTTTTTGAGAATTTTCCGCGTTTTAATCTCTTCTAAAACATCTGTAAAGATCTACAGACAAATTTAAGGTGTTGATATTATTTTTATTGCAGAAATAAAAATGATCTTTCCACTGCCATTATATCGAAATGGTATGTTTTCAATTCTCTACTTGCAAATTTATTTAAAGGATTACATGCAGCATGGCTTTCAAATAACTCCGAATCATAAATCCAAATAAGTGCCTATTTTATGAACTGTTTTTCTTTCCTAGAAATCCACATAAGGGGATCGATTGAGAATTGTTTTTTATGAAATTTGAGGGGATCTGAGCCCAACAGTATGGTAGAAAGCTATTTAGCAGTATTGCAGGATCTCTACTGCCAGTTTGTCAAAAGGAAAGGAAGTGAAAATGAAAGAGTGGAAAGGAACTGAAAACACCAATCCATCGAAATGAACAAATACCCTCCACCAATTCAAAATAGATTTAAAACTGGCATCTATAGTGCTAGTTTGACCAAAGGAGTTGAAGTGAATGAAAGAGTGGAAAGCAGATTTCTTGCTTCCAAACTGTTTGTTACTACTTGAACTCCAATTTTTTGGGTTATCTTCGCCTTGTTCATTTCCAACACTAAACAAAACTTAAGAAACTCAGTTGGGCCCAAACCAAGCTACAGTTCCCTCACCTAAGGGGAACTTCTGTTGAGTTTGGGTTAAATTGGATTAAGTCATGTATCAAGACAATTCTTAAAATTGATTTGTTTTTGAAACTGTGTTATATTCAGAAAATGTTTAAATGATATATATAATATAGTCAAATTTAGTTGTTATAATAAATATGTGTATTTTTATATTTATACATAAGTTACGTACTGAAAGCACGAACCCAAACGCGACCAGAACTCCAGACGGGTATGGTTCGGTTAACACATAAGTTCAATTCGAACCCGAAATCAGAACAGCCCAGAAATTCTTTTGGCCGAATTCAGCCATGGCGGTCTATGTTTGAGCTAAAGAAGGACGGACATTGTCTAATATATATGTACACTTATATATATAAATTGTTTTAAAGAGACATGTCGGCATAACCGCACCTGTAGCTAATTCGGATGATTTGAACAGCTACTTGTTAGCAAAGTTCCTAAATCCAGGTTCGACTCCTGGCAGGAAAATTTGTTTTTTTTTTTTTTGCTATAAATTTTTTTTCTACATAACAGAAAAACCAATTTCTTTTGTGTTCGACGTCGACCCTTATTGTTTTTGTGGTTGACGTTTCCCTTTATTTTCTGTGTTGTTAGCGTGGGTCATCGTCGAGGATTACATGAAGAGGAGATGGATCTTGGCTGAGCCAAATTATGCCAGGCGGGGCACGGATATGCCTCAACCCCACCTTACCCGAGCCATAACACCCCTAGGCTCGATGTACAAGTTTTGACTTGATCCTGCAACGGATCCAACATTTTGGCGTGGCTGCCAGAACTACACTACCCTAGTAATAGATTGTGAAAGCAATGTCTCCTCAACAGTGGGGCAAGAATTCAGAGTTAATTATCATATTCATTTTGGGCTCAATTCTTTGTATCGAATCAGATTTCTAGAAAGTCTAAGAGTTGCATTCCTATGAAAATGGAAAAATAGTGGAAACCACAAATGGCCATCTGATGATCCCCACATTGATGGAAAACGAAATGCATCCACAAAAATCCTAGGAAAGTGAGGGCTACATACATATACATAATTAAATCCCCATATTCAGTAGACAATGATGGAGCCAGGGTTTTTTTTTTCTCGAGGCACTATATTTATTTTTATTGTTTTTATCTAAATTGAAATTATTTTCCTTATGATCATAATATATCAAAACAAAAACACAAAATTTGAAAGCCCTTAGTATTGAGAGAGGGAGAAATCCAGCGTGCTAATTTTTTATCTATTGAATGATATTTCTTTCGTTCTGTTTTTTTCTTAAACTTTTTGGTTGGTAATCTCCCAGTGTTCTAATAAGATTTGTTCGGATGAGGAGAAATCAGGTGGACGGCACAGGTGAAGAATTCAACTCACAATGCTAATTTCAGTTTTTGAGAATTTTCCGCGTTTTAATCTCTTCCAAAACATCAATAAAGATCTACAGACAAATTTAAGGTGTTGATATTATTTTTATTGCAGAAATAAAAATGATCTTTCCACTGCCATTATATCGAAATGGTATGTTTTCAATTCTCTAATTGCAAATTTATTTAAAGGATTACATACAGCATGGCTTTCAAATAACTCCGAATCATAAATCCAAATAAGTGCCTATTTTATGAACTGTTTGTCTTTCCTAGAAATCCACATAAGGGGATCGATTGAGAATTATTTTTTTATGAAATTTGAGGGGATCTGGGCCCAACAGTATGGTAGAAAGCTATTTAGCAGTATTGCAGGATCTCTACTGCCAGTTTGTCAAAAGGAAAGGAAGTGAAAATGAAAGAGTGGAAAGGAACTGAAAACACCAATCCATCGAAATGAACAAATACCCTCCACCAATTCAAAATAGATTTAAAACTGGCATCTATAGTGCTAGTTTGACCAAAGGAGTTGAAGTGAATGAAAGAGTGGAAAGCAGATTTCTTGCTTCCAAACTGTTTGTTACTACTTGAACTCCAATTTTTTGGGTTATCTTCGCCTTGTTCATTTCCATCACTAAACAAAACTTAAGAAACTCAGTTGGGCCCAAACCAAGCTACAGTTCCCTCACCTAAGGGGAACTTCTGTTGAGTTTGGGTTAAATTGGATTAAGTCATGTATCAAGACAATTCTTAAAATTGATTTGTTTTTGAAACTGTGTTATATTCAGAAAATGTTTAAATGATATATATAATATAGTCAAATTTAGTTGTTATAATAAATATGTGTATTTTTATATTTATACATAAGTTACGTACTGAAAGCACGAACCCAAACGCGACCAGAACTCCAGACGGGTATGGTTCGGTTAACACATAAGTTCAATTCGAACCCGAAAACAGAACAGCCCAGAAATTCTTTTGGCCGAATTCAGCCATGGCGGTCTATGTTTGAGCTAAAGAAGGACGAACATTTTCTAATATATATGTACACTTATATATATAAATTGTTTTAAAGAGACATGTCGGCATAACCGCACCTTTAGCAAATTCGGATGATTTGAACAGCTACTTGTTAGCAAAGTTCCTAAATCCAGGTTCGACTCCTGGCAGGAAAATTTGTTTTTTTTTTTTTTTGCTATAAATTTTTTTTCTACATAAGAGAAAAACCAATTTCTTTTGTGGTCGACGTCGATCCTTATTGTTTTTGTGGTTGACGTTTCCCTTTATTTTTTGTGTTGTTAGCGTGGGTCATCGTCGAGGATTACATGAAGAGGAGATGGATCCTGGCTGAGCCAAATTATGCCAGGCGGGGCACGGATATGCCTCAACCCCACCTTACCCGAGCCATAACACCCCTAGGCTCGATGTACAAGTTTTGACTTGATCCTGCAACGGATCCAACATTTTGGCGTGGCTGCCAGAACTACACTACCCTAGTAATAGATTGTGAAAGCGATGTCTCCTCAACAGTGGGGCAAGAATTCAGAGTTAATTATCATATTCATTTTGGGCTCAATTCTTTGTATCGAATCAGATTTCTAGAAAGTCTAAGAGTTGCATTCCTATGAAAATGGAAAAATAGTGGAAACCAAAAATGGCCATCTGATGATCCCCACATTGATGGAAAACGAAATGCATCCACAAAAATCCTAGGAAAGTGAGGGCTACATATATATATAATTAAATCCCCATATTCAGTAGACAATGATGGAGCCAGGGTTTTTTTTTTCTCGAGGCACTATATTTATTTTTTTTGTTTTTATCTAAATTGAAATTATTTTCCTTATGATCATAATATATCAAAACAAAAACACAAAATTTGAAAGCCCTTAGTATTGAGAGAGGGAGAAATCCAGCGTGCTAATTTTTTATCTATTGATTGATATTTCTTTCATTCTGTTTTTTTCTTAAACTTTTTGGTTGGTAATCTCCCAGTGTTCTAATAAGATTTGTTCGGAAGAGGAGAAATCAGGAGGACGGCACAGGTGAAGAATTCAACTCACAATGCTAATTTCA
This sequence comes from Cinnamomum chago, assembly GCA_038049695.1. Lineage (NCBI taxonomy): Eukaryota > Viridiplantae > Streptophyta > Magnoliopsida > Laurales > Lauraceae > Cinnamomum > Cinnamomum chago. The sequence goes on along the minus strand of CP142453.1, from coordinate 104,185,593 downwards.
GTTTTTGAGAATTTTCCGCGTTTTAATCTCTTCTAAAACATCTGTAAAGATCTACAGACAAATTTAAGGTGTTGATATTATTTTTATTGCAGAAATAAAAATGATCTTTCCACTGCCATTATATCGAAATGGTATGTTTTCAATTCTCTACTTGCAAATTTATTTAAAGGATTACATGCAGCATGGCTTTCAAATAACTCCGAATCATAAATCCAAATAAGTGCCTATTTTATGAACTGTTTGTCTTTCCTAGAAATCCACATAAGGGGATCGATTGAGAATTGTTTTTTATGAAATTTGAGGGGATCTGAGCCCAACAGTATGGTAGAAAGCTATTTAGCAGTATTGCAGGATCTCTACTGCCAGTTTGTCAAAAGGAAAGGAAGTGAAAATGAAAGAGTGGAAAGGAACTGAAAACACCAATCCATCGAAATGAACAAATACCCTCCACCAATTCAAAATAGATTTAAAACTGGCATCTATAGTGCTAGTTTGACCAAAGGAGTTGAAGTGAATGAAAGAGTGGAAAGCAGATTTCTTGCTTCCAAACTGTTTGTTACCACTTGAACTCCAATTTTTTGGGTTATCTTCGCCTTGTTCATTTCCAACACTAAACAAAACTTAAGAAACTCAGTTGGGCCCAAACCAAGCTACAGTTCCCTCACCTAAGGGGAACTTCTGTTGAGTTTGGGTTAAATTGGATTAAGTCATGTATCAAGACAATTCTTAAAATTGATTTGTTTTTGAAACTGTGTTATATTCAGAAAATGTTTAAATGATATATATAATATAGTCAAATTTAGTTGTTATAATAAATATGTGTATTTTTATATTTATACATAAGTTACGTACTGAAAGCACGAACCCAAACGCGACCAGAACTCCAGACGGGTATGGTTCGGTTAACACATAAGTTCAATTCGAACCCGAAAACAGAACAGCCCAGAAATTCTTTTGGCCGAATTCAGCCATGGCGGTCTATGTTTGAGCTAAAGAAGGACGGAAAATTTCTAATATATATGTACACTTATATATATAAATTGTTTTAAAGAGACATGTCGGCATAACCGCACCTGTAGCTAATTCGGATGATTTGAACAGCTACTTGTTAGCAAAGTTCCTAAATCCAGGTTCGACTCCTGGCAGGAAAATTTGTTTTTTTTTTTTTTGCTATAAATTTTTTTTCTACATAACAGAAAAACCAATTTCTTTTGTGTTCGACGTCGACCCTTATTGTTTTTGTGGTTGACGTTTCCCTTTATTTTCTGTGTTGTTAGCGTGGGTCATCGTCGAGGATTACATGAAGAGGAGATGGATCTTGGCTGAGCCAAATTATGCCAGGCGGGGCACGGATATGCCTCAACCCCACCTTACCCGAGCCATAACACCCCTAGGCTCGATGTACAAGTTTTGACTTGATCCTGCAACGGATCCAACATTTTGGCGTGGCTGCCAGAACTACACTACCCTAGTAATAGATTGTGAAAGCAATGTCTCCTCAACAGTGGGGCAAGAATTCATAGTTAATTATCATATTCATTTTGGGCTCAATTCTTTGTATCGAATCAGATTTCTAGAAAGTCTAAGAGTTGCATTCCTATGAAAATGGAAAAATAGTGGAAACCACAAATGGCCATCTGATGATCCCCACATTGATGGAAAACGAAATGCATCCACAAAAATCCTAGGAAAGTGAGGGCTACATACATATACATAATTAAATCCCCATATTCAGTAGACAATGATGGAGCCAGGGTTTTTTTTTTCTCGAGGCACTATATTTATTTTTATTGTTTTTATCTAAATTGAAATTATTTTCCTTATGATCATAATATATCAAAACAAAAACACAAAATTTGAAAGCCCTTAGTATTGAGAGAGGGAGAAATCCAGCGTGCTAATTTTTTATCTATTGAATGATATTTCTTTCGTTCTGTTTTTTTCTTAAACTTTTTGGTTGGTAATCTCCCAGTGTTCTAATAAGATTTGTTCGGAAGAGGAGAAATCAGGTGGACGGTACAGGTGAAGAATTCAACTCACAATGCTAATTTCAGATTTTGAGAATTTTCCGCGTTTTAATCTCTTCCAAAACATCAATAAAGATCTACAGACAAATTTAAGGTGTTGATATTATTTTTATTGCAGAAATAAAAATGATCTTTCCACTGCCATTATATCGAAATGGTATGTTTTCAATTCTCTAATTGCAAATTTATTTAAAGGATTACATACAGCATGGCTTTCAAATAACTCCGAATCATAAATCCAAATAAGTGCCTATTTTATGAACTGTTTGTCTTTCCTAGAAATCCACATAAGGGGATCGATTGAGAATTGTTTTTTATGAAATTTGAGGGGATCTGGGCCAAACAGTACGGTAGAAAGCTATTTAGCAGTATTGCAGGATCTCTACTGCCAGTTTGTCAAAAGGAAAGGAAGTGAAAATGAAAGAGTGGAAAGGAACTGAAAACACCAATCCATCGAAATGAACAAATACCCTCCACCAATTCAAAATAGATTTAAAACTGGCATCTATAGTGCTAGTTTGACCAAAGGAGTTGAAGTGAATGAAAGAGTGGAAAGCAGATTTCTTGCTTCCAAACTGTTTGTTACTACTTGAACTCCAATTTTTTGGGTTGTCTTCGCCTTGTTCATTTCCATCACTAAACAAAACTTAAGAAACTCAGTTGGGCCCAAACCAAGCTACAGTTCCCTCACCTAAGGGGAACTTCTGTTGAGTTTGGGTTAAATTGGATTAAGTCATGTATCAAGACAATTCTTAAAATTGATTTGTTTTTGAAACTGTGTTATATTCAGAAAATGTTTAAATGATATATATAATATAGTCAAATTTAGTTGTTATAATAAATATGTGTATTTTTATATTTATACATAAGTTACGTACTGAAAGCACGAACCCAAACGCGACCAGAACTCCAGACGGGTATGGTTCGGTTAACACATAAGTTCAATTCGAACCCGAAAACAGAACAGCCCAGAAATTCTTTTGGCCGAATTCAGCCATGGCGGTCTATGTTTGAGCTAAAGAAGGACGGAAAATTTCTAATATATATGTACACTTATATATATAAATTGTTTTAAAGAGACATGTCGGCATAACCGCACCTGTAGCTAATTCGGATGATTTGAACAGCTACTTGTTAGCAAAGTTCCTAAATCCAGGTTCGACTCCTGGCAGGAAAATTTGTTTTTTTTTTTTTTGCTATAAATTTTTTTTCTACATAACAGAAAAACCAATTTCTTTTGTGTTCGACGTCGACCCTTATTGTTTTTGTGGTTGACGTTTCCCTTTATTTTCTGTGTTGTTAGCGTGGGTCATCGTCGAGGATTACATGAAGAGGAGATGGATCTTGGCTGAGCCAAATTATCCCAGGCGGGGCACGGATATGCCTCAACCCCACCTTACCCGAGCCATAACACCCCTAGGCTCGATGTACAAGTTTTGACTTGATCCTGCAACGGATCCAACATTTTGGCGTGGCTGCCAGAACTACACTACCCTAGTAATAGATTGTGAAAGCAATGTCTCCTCAACAGTGGGGCAAGAATTCAGAGTTAATTATCATATTCATTTTGGGCTCAATTCTTTGTATCGAATCAGATTTCTAGAAAGTCTAAGAGTTGCATTCCTATGAAAATGGAAAAATAGTGGAAACCACAAATGGCCATCTGATGATCCCCACATTGATGGAAAACGAAATGCATCCACAAAAATCCTAGGAAAGTGAGGGCTACATACATATACATAATTAAATCCCCATATTCAGTAGACAATGATGGAGCCAGGGTTTTTTTTTTCTCGAGGCACTATATTTATTTTTATTGTTTTTATCTAAATTGAAATTATTTTCCTTATGATCATAATATATCAAAACAAAAACACAAAATTTGAAAGCCCTTAGTATTGAGAGAGGGAGAAATCCAGCGTGCTAATTTTTTATCTATTGAATGATATTTCTTTCGTTCTGTTTTTTTCTTAAACTTTTTGGTTGGTAATCTCCCAGTGTTCTAATAAGATTTGTTCGGAAGAGGAGAAATCAGGTGGACGGTACAGGTGAAGAATTCAACTCACAATGCTAATTTCAGATTTTGAGAATTTTCCGCGTTTTAATCTCTTCCAAAACATCAATAAAGATCTACAGACAAATTTAAGGTGTTGATATTATTTTTATTGCAGAAATAAAAATGATCTTTCCACTGCCATTATATCGAAATGGTATGTTTTCAATTCTCTAATTGCAAATTTATTTAAAGGATTACATACAGCATGGCTTTCAAATAACTCCGAATCATAAATCCAAATAAGTGCCTATTTTATGAACTGTTTGTCTTTCCTAGAAATCCACATAAGGGGATCGATTGAGAATTGTTTTTTATGAAATTTGAGGGGATCTGGGCCAAACAGTACGGTAGAAAGCTATTTAGCAGTATTGCAGGATCTCTACTGCCAGTTTGTCAAAAGGAAAGGAAGTGAAAATGAAAGAGTGGAAAGGAACTGAAAACACCAATCCATCGAAATGAACAAATACCCTCCACCAATTCAAAATAGATTTAAAACTGGCATCTATAGTGCTAGTTTGACCAAAGGAGTTGAAGTGAATGAAAGAGTGGAAAGCAGATTTCTTGCTTCCAAACTGTTTGTTACTACTTGAACTCCAATTTTTTGGGTTATCTTCGCCTTGTTCATTTCCATCACTAAACAAAACTTAAGAAACTCAGTTGGGCCCAAACCAAGCTACAGTTCCCTCACCTAAGGGGAACTTCTGTTGAGTTTGGGTTAAATTGGATTAAGTCATGTATCAAGACAATTCTTAAAATTGATTTGTTTTTGAAACTGTGTTATATTCAGAAAATGTTTAAATGATATATATAATATAGTCAAATTTAGTTGTTATAATAAATATGTGTATTTTTATATTTATACATAAGTTACGTACTGAAAGCACGAACCCAAACGCGACCAGAACTCCAGACGGGTATGGTTCGGTTAACACATAAGTTCAATTCGAACCCGAAAACAGAACAGCCCAGAAATTCTTTTGGCCGAATTCAGCCATGGCGGTCTATGTTTGAGCTAAAGAAGGACGGAAAATTTCTAATACATATGTACACTTATATATATAAATTGTTTTAAAGAGACATGTCGGCATAACCGCACCTGTAGCTAATTCGGATGATTTGAACAGCTACTTGTTAGCAAAGTTCCTAAATCCAGGTTCGACTCCTGGCAGGAAAATTTGTTTTTTTTTTTTTTTGCTATAAATTTTTTTCTACATAACAGAAAAACCAATTTCTTTTGTGTTCGACGTCGACCCTTATTGTTTTTGTGGTTGACGTTTCCCTTTATTTTCTGTGTTGTTAGCGTGGGTCATCGTCGAGGATTACATGAAGAGGAGATGGATCTTGGCTGAGCCAAATTATGCCAGGCGGGGCACGGATATGCCTCAACCCCACCTTACCCGAGCCATAACACCCCTAGGCTCGATGTACAAGTTTTGACTTGATCCTGCAACGGATCCAACATTTTGGCGTGGCTGCCAGAACTACACTACCCTAGTAATAGATTGTGAAAGCAATGTCTCCTCAACAGTGGGGCAAGAATTCAGAGTTAATTATCATATTCATTTTGGGCTCAATTCTTTGTATCGAATCAGATTTCTAGAAAGTCTAAGAGTTGCATTCCTATGAAAATGGAAAAATAGTGGAAACCACAAATGGCCATCTGATGATCCCCACATTGATGGAAAACGAAATGCATCCACAAAAATCCTAGGAAAGTGAGGGCTACATATATATACATAATTAAATCCCCATATTCAGTAGACAATGATGGAGCCAGGGTTTTTTTTTCTCGAGGCACTATATTTATTTTTATTGTTTTTATCTAAATTGAAATTATTTTCCTGATGATCATAATATATCAAAACAAAAACACAAAATTTGAAAGCCCTTAGTATTGAGAGAGGGAGAAATCCAGCGTGCTAATTTTTTATCTATTGAATGATATTTCTTTCGTTCTGTTTTTTTCTTAAACTTTTTGGTTGGTAATCTCCCAGTGTTCTAATAAGATTTGTTCGGAAGAGGAGAAATCAGGTGGACGGTACAGGTGAAGAATTCAACTCACAATGCTAATTTCAGTTTTTGAGAATTTTCCGCGTTTTAATCTCTTCCAAAACATCAATAAAGATCTACAGACAAATTTAAGGTGTTGATATTATTTTTATTGCAGAAATAAAAATGATCTTTCCACTGCCATTATATCGAAATGGTATGTTTTCAATTCTCTAATTGCAAATTTATTTAAAGGATTACATACAGCATGGCTTTCAAATAACTCCGAATCATAAATCCAAATAACTGCCTATTTTATGAACTGTTTGTCTTTCCTAGAAATCCACATAAGGGGATCGATTGAGAATTGTTTTTTATGAAATTTGTGGGGATCTGGGCCCAACAGTATGGTAGAAAGCTATTTAGCAGTATTGCAGGATCTCTACTGCCAGTTTGTCAAAAGGAAAGGAAGTGAAAATGAAAGAGTGGAAAGGAACTGAAAACACCAATCCATCGAAATGAACAAATACCCTCCACCAATTCAAAATAGATTTAAAACTGGCATCTATAGTGCTAGTTTGACCAAAGGAATTGAAGTGAATGAAAGAGTGGAAAGCAGATTTCTTGCTTCCAAACTGTTTGTTACTACTTGAACTCCAATTTTTTGGGTTATCTTCGCCTTGTTCATTTCCAACACTAAACAAAACTTAAGAAACTCAGTTGGCCCCAAACCAAGCTACAGTTCCCTCACCTAAGGGGAACTTCTGTTGAGTTTGGGTTAAATTGGATTAAGTCATGTATCAAGACAATTCTTAAAATTGATTTGTTTTTGAAACTGTGTTATATTCAGAAAATGTTTAAATGATATATATAATATAGTCAAATTTAGTTGTTATTATAAATATGTGTATTTTTATATTTATACATAAGTTACGTACTGAAAGCACGAACCCAAACGCGACCAGAACTCCAGACAGGTATGGTTCGGGTAACACATAAGTTCAATTCGAACCCGAAAACAGAACAGCCCAGAAATTCTTTTGGCCGAATTCAGCCATGGCGGTCTATGTTTGAGCTAAAGAAGGACGGACATTTTCTAATATATATGTACACTTATATATATATAAATTGTTTTAAAGAGACATGTCGGCATAACCGCACCTGTAGCTAATTCGGATGATTTGAACAGCTACTTGTTAGCAAAGTTCCTGGCAGGTGCATTTGTTTTTTTTTTTTTTTGCTATAAATTTTTTTTCTACATAACAGAAAAACCAATTTCTTTTGTGGTCGACGTCGACCCTTATTGTTTTTGTGGTTGACGTTTCCCTTTATTTTTTGTGTTGTTAGCGTGGGTCATCGTCGAGGATTACATGAAGAGGAGATGGATCCTGGCTGAGCCAAATTATGCCAGGCGGGGCACGGATATGCCTCAACCCCACCTTACCCGAGCCATAACACCCCTAGGCTCGATGTACAAGTTTTGACTTGATCCTGCAACGGATCCAGCATTTTGGCGTGGCTGCCAGAACTACACTACCCTAGTAATAGATTGTGAAAGCAATGTCTCCTCAACAGTGGGGCAAGAATTCAGAGTTAATTATCATATTCATTTTGGGCTCAATTCTTTGTATCGAATCAGATTTCTAGAAAGTCTAAGAGTTGCATTCCTATGAAAATGGAAAAATAGTGGAAACCACAAATGGCCATCTGATGATCCCCACATTGATGGAAAACGAAATGCATCCACAAAAATCCTAGGAAAGTGAGGGCTACATATATATATAATTAAATCCCCATATTCAGTAGACAATGATGGAGCCAGGGTTTTTTTTTTCTCGAGGCACTATATTTATTTTTTTTGTTTTTATCTAAATTGAAATTATTTTCCTTATGATCATAATATATCAAAACAAAAACACAAAATTTGAAAGCCCTTAGTATTGAGAGAGGGAGAAATCCAGCGTGCTAATTTTTTATCTATTGATTGATATTTCTTTCGTTCTGTTTTTTTCTTAAACTTTTTGGTTGGTAATCTCCCAGTGTTCTAATAAGATTTGTTCGGAAGAGGAGAAATCAGGAGGACGGCACAGGTGAAGAATTCAACTCACAATGCTAATTTCAGTTTTTGAGAATTTTCCGCGTTTTAATCTCTTCTAAAACATCTGTAAAGATCTACAGACAAATTTAAGGTGTTGATATTATTTTTATTGCAGAAATAAAAATGATCTTTCCACTGCCATTATATCGAAATGGTATGTTTTCAATTCTCTACTTGCAAATTTATTTAAAGGATTACATGCAGCATGGCTTTCAAATAACTCCGAATCATAAATCCAAATAAGTGCCTATTTTATGAACTGTTTGTCTTTCCTAGAAATCCACATAAGGGGATCGATTGAGAATTGTTTTTTATGAAATTTGAGGGGATCTGAGCCCAACAGTATGGTAGAAAGCTATTTAGCAGTATTGCAGGATCTCTACTGCCAGTTTGTCAAAAGGAAAGGAAGTGAAAATGAAAGAGTGGAAAGGAACTGAAAACACCAATCCATCGAAATGAACAAATACCCTCCACCAATTCAAAATAGATTTAAAACTGGCATCTATAGTGCTAGTTTGACCAAAGGAGTTGAAGTGAATGAAAGAGTGGAAAGCAGATTTCTTGCTTCCAAACTGTTTGTTACCACTTGAACTCCAATTTTTTGGGTTATCTTCGCCTTGTTCATTTCCAACACTAAACAAAACTTAAGAAACTCAGTTGGGCCCAAACCAAGCTACAGTTCCCTCACCTAAGGGGAACTTCTGTTGAGTTTGGGTTAAATTGGATTAAGTCATGTATCAAGACAATTCTTAAAATTGATTTGTTTTTGAAACTGTGTTATATTCAGAAAATGTTTAAATGATATATATAATATAGTCAAATTTAGTTGTTATAATAAATATGTGTATTTTTATATTTATACATAAGTTACGTACTGAAAGCACGAACCCAAACGCGACCAGAACTCCAGACGGGTATGGTTCGGTTAACACATAAGTTCAATTCGAACCCGAAAACAGAACAGCCCAGAAATTCTTTTGGCCGAATTCAGCCATGGCGGTCTATGTTTGAGCTAAAGAAGGACGGAAAATTTCTAATATATATGTACACTTATATATATAAATTGTTTTAAAGAGACATGTCGGCATAACCGCACCTGTAGCTAATTCGGATGATTTGAACAGCTACTTGTTAGCAAAGTTCCTAAATCCAGGTTCGACTCCTGGCAGGAAAATTTGTTTTTTTTTTTTTTGCTATAAATTTTTTTTCTACATAACAGAAAAACCAATTTCTTTTGTGTTCGACGTCGACCCTTATTGTTTTTGTGGTTGACGTTTCCCTTTATTTTCTGTGTTGTTAGCGTGGGTCATCGTCGAGGATTACATGAAGAGGAGATGGATCTTGGCTGAGCCAAATTATGCCAGGCGGGGCACGGATATGCCTCAACCCCACCTTACCCGAGCCATAACACCCCTAGGCTCGATGTACAAGTTTTGACTTGATCCTGCAACGGATCCAACATTTTGGCGTGGCTGCCAGAACTACACTACCCTAGTAATAGATTGTGAAAGCAATGTCTCCTCAACAGTGGGGCAAGAATTCAGAGTTAATTATCATATTCATTTTGGGCTCAATTCTTTGTATCGAATCAGATTTCTAGAAAGTCTAAGAGTTGCATTCCTATGAAAATGGAAAAATAGTGGAAACCACAAATGGCCATCTGATGATCCCCACATTGATGGAAAACGAAATGCATCCACAAAAATCCTAGGAAAGTGAGGGCTACATATATATACATAATTAAATCCCCATATTCAGTAGACAATGATGGAGCCAGGGTTTTTTTTTTCTCGAGGCACTATATTTATTTTTATTGTTTTTATCTAAATTGAAATTATTTTCCTTATGATCATAATATATCAAAACAAAAACACAAAATTTGAAAGCCCTTAGTATTGAGAGAGGGAGAAATCCAGCGTGCTAATTTTTTATCTATTGAATGATATTTCTTTCGTTCTGTTTTTTTCTTAAACTTTTTGGTTGGTAATCTCCCAGTGTTCTAATAAGATTTGTTCGGAAGAGGAGAAATCAGGTGGACGGTACAGGTGAAGAATTCAACTCACAATGCTAATTTCAGATTTTGAGAATTTTCCGCGTTTTAATCTCTTCCAAAACATCAATAAAGATCTACAGACAAATTTAAGGTGTTGATATTATTTTTATTGCAGAAATAAAAGTGATCTTTCCACTGCCATTATATCGAAATGGTATGTTTTCAATTCTCTAATTGCAAATTTATTTAAAGGATTACATACAGCATGGCTTTCAAATAACTCCGAATCATAAATCCAAATAAGTGCCTATTTTATGAACTGTTTGTCTTTCCTAGAAATCCACATAAGGGGATCGATTGAGAATTGTTTTTTATGAAATTTGAGGGGATCTGGGCCAAACAGTACGGTAGAAAGCTATTTAGCAGTATTGCAGGATCTCTACTGCCAGTTTGTCAAAAGGAAAGGAAGTGAAAATGAAAGAGTGGAAAGGAACTGAAAACACCAATCCATCGAAATGAACAAATACCCTCCACCAATTCAAAATAGATTTAAAACTGGCATCTATAGTGCTAGTTTGACCAAAGGAGTTGAAGTGAATGAAAGAGTGGAAAGCAGATTTCTTGCTTCCAAACTGTTTGTTACAACTTGAACTCCAATTTTTTGGGTTATCTTCGCCTTGTTCATTTCCATCACTAAACAAAACTTAAGAAACTCAGTTGGGCCCAAACCAAGCTACAGTTCCCTCACCTAAGGGGAACTTCTGTTGAGTTTGGGTTAAATTGGATTAAGTCATGTATCAAGACAATTCTTAAAATTGATTTGTTTTTGAAACTGTGTTATATTCAGAAAATGTTTAAATGATATATATAATATAGTCAAATTTAGTTGTTATAATAAATATGTGTATTTTTATATTTATACATAAGTTACGTACTGAAAGCACGAACCCAAACGCGACCAGAACTCCAGACGGGTATGGTTCGGTTAACACATAAGTTCAATTCGAACCCGAAAACAGAACAGCCCAGAAATTCTTTTGGCCGAATTCAGCCATGGCGGTCTATGTTTGAGCTAAAGAAGGACGGAAAATTTCTAATATATATGTACACTTATATATATAAATTGTTTTAAAGAGACATGTCGGCATAACCGCACCTGTAGCAAATTCGGATGATTTGAACAGCTACTTGTTAGCAAAGTTCCTAAATCCAGGTTCGACTCCTGGCAGGAAAATTTGTTTTTTTTTTTTTTTGCTATAAATTTTTTTTCTACATAACAGAAAAACCAATTTCTTTTGTGTTCGACGTCGACCCTTATTGTTTTTGTGGTTGACGTTTCCCTTTATTTTTTGTGTTGTTAGCGTGGGTCATCGTCGAGGATTACATGAAGAGGAGATGGATCTTGGCTGAGCCAAATTATCCCAGGCGGGGCACGGATATGCCTCAACCCCACCTTACCCGAGCCATAACACCCCTAGGCTCGATGTACAAGTTTTGACTTGATCCTGCAACGGATCCAACATTTTGGCGTGGCTGCCAGAACTACACTACCCTAGTAATAGATTGTGAAAGCAATGTCTCCTCAACAGTGGGGCAAGAATTCAGAGTTAATTATCATATTCATTTTGGGCTCAATTCTTTGTATCGAATCAGATTTCTAGAAAGTCTAAGAGTTGCATTCCTATGAAAATGGAAAAATAGTGGAAACCACAAATGGCCATCTGATGATCCCCACATTGATGGAAAACGAAATGCATCCACAAAAATCCTAGGAAAGTGAGGGCTACATATATATACATAATTAAATCCCCATATTCAGTAGACAATGATGGAGCCAGGGTTTTTTTTTTCTCGAGGCACTATATTTATTTTTATTGTTTTTATCTAAATTGAAATTATTTTCCTTATGATCATAATATATCAAAACAAAAACACAAAATTTGAAAGCCCTTAGTATTGAGAGAGGGAGAAATCCAGCGTGCTAATTTTTTATCTATTGAATGATATTTCTTTCGTTCTGTTTTTTTCTTAAACTTTTTGGTTGGTAATCTCCCAGTGTTCTAATAAGATTTGTTCGGAAGAGGAGAAATCAGGTGGACGGTACAGGTGAAGAATTCAACTCACAATGCTAATTTCAGTTTTTGAGAATTTTCCGCGTTTTAATCTCTTCCAAAACATCAATAAAGATCTACAGACAAATTTAAGGTGTTGATATTATTTTTATTGCAGAAATAAAAATGATCTTTCCACTGCCATTATATCGAAATGGTATGTTTTCAATTCTCTAATTGCAAATTTATTTAAAGGATTACATACAGCATGGCTTTCAAATAACTCCGAATCATAAATCCAAATAAGTGCCTATTTTATGAACTGTTTGTCTTTCCTAGAAATCCACATAAGGGGATCGATTGAGAATTGTTTTTTATGAAATTTGAGGGGATCTGGGCCCAACAGTATGGTAGAAAGCTATTTAGCAGTATTGCAGGATCTCTACTGCCAGTTTGTCAAAAGGAAAGGAAGTGAAAATGAAAGAGTGGAAAGGAACTGAAAACACCAATCCATCGAAATGAACAAATACCCTCCACCAATTCAAAATAGATTTAAAACTGGCATCTATAGTGCTAGTTTGACCAAAGGAATTGAAGTGAATGAAAGAGTGGAAAGCAGATTTCTTGCTTCCAAACTGTTTGTTACTACTTGAACTCCAATTTTTTGGGTTATCTTCGCCTTGTTCATTTCCAACACTAAACAAAACTTAAGAAACTCAGTTGGCCCCAAACCAAGCTACAGTTCCCTCACCTAAGGGGAACTTCTGTTGAGTTTGGGTTAAATTGGATTAAGTCATGTATCAAGACAATTCTTAAAATTGATTTGTTTTTGAAACTGTGTTATATTCAGAAAATGTTTAAATTATATATATAATATAGTCAAATTTAGTTGTTATAATAAATATGTGTATTTTTATATTTATACATAAGTTACGTACTGAAAGCACGAACCCAAACGCGACCAGAACTCCAGACGGGTATGGTTCGGTTAACACATAAGTTCAATTCGAACCCGAAAACAGAACAGCCCAGAAATTCTTTTGGCCGAATTCAGCCATGGCGGTCTATGTTTGAGCTAAAGAAGGACGGACATTTTCTTATATATATGTACACTTATATATATATAAATTGTTTTAAAGAGACATGTCGGCATAACCGCACCTGTAGCTAATTCGGATGATTTGAACAGCTACTTGTTAGCAAAGTTCCTAAATCCAGGTTCGACTCCTGGCAGGTGCATTTGTTTTTTTTTTTTTTTGCTATAAATTTTTTTTCTACATAACAGAAAAACCAATTTCTTTTGTGGTCGACGTCGACCCTTATTGTTTTTGTGGTTGACGTTTCCCTTTATTTTTTGTGTTGTTAGCGTGGGTCATCGTCGAGGATTACATGAAGAGGAGATGGATCCTGGCTGAGCCAAATTATGCCAGGCGGGGCACCGATATGCCTCAACCCCACCTTACCCGAGCCATAACACCCCTAGGCTCGATGTACAAGTTTTGACTTGATCCTGCAACGGATCCAACATTTTGGCGTGGCTGCCAGAACTACACTACCCTAGTAATAGATTGTGAAAGCAATGTCTCCTCAACAGTGGGGCAAGAATTCAGAGTTAATTATCATATTCATTTTGGGCTCAATTCTTTGTATCGAATCAGATTTCTAGAAAGTCTAAGAGTTGCATTCCTATGAAAATGGAAAAATAGTGGAAACCACAAATGGCCATCTGATGATCCCCACATTGATGGAAAACGAAATGCATCCACAAAAATCCTAGGAAAGTGAGGGCTACATATATATATAATTAAATCCCCATATTCAGTAGACAATGATGGAGCCAGGGTTTTTTTTTTCTCGAGGCACTATATTTATTTTTTTTGTTTTTATCTAAATTGAAATTATTTTCCTTATGATCATAATATATCAAAACAAAAAAACAAAATTTGAAAGCCCTTAGTATTGAGAGAGGGAGAAATCCAGCGTGCTAATTTTTTATCTATTGAATGATCTTTCTTTTGTTCTGTTTTTTTCTTAAACTTTTTGGTTGGTAATCTCCCCGTGTTCTTATAAGATTTGTTTGGAAGAGGAGAAATCAGGTGGACGGTACAGGTGAAGAATTCAACTCACAATGCTAATTTCAGTTTTTGAGAGCTTTTCCGCGTTTTAATCTCTTCCAAAACATCAATAAAGATCTATAGACAAATTTAAGGTGTTGATATTATTTTTATTGCAGAAATAAAAATGATCTTTCCACTGCCATTATATCGAAATGGTATGTTTTCAATTCTCTAATTGCAAATTTATTTAAAGGATTGTTAGGAATTTTGTAGATTGCAATTTGATGGATGCATTATCATTTTAGCATCATTTGATTTACACACATATGCATTGATTTTAAAAGACTTGAAATCTTGGTTTAGACATGCATTGGTTTTAGACTTGAAGAAATATTGATTTATGCATGATTTGTTTTTAATCTTGGATGCTTTTGTTTTAGAAAAGAGTTTTATCAAATCAAGCATGCCTTTAGTTTTAAAGTTTTGAATCTTTTTGGATTTTTTTGTTTCATGTTTTAAAACCCTTAGAATGATTTAAAACATGTATTCAAGCTTGATTTAATGGCCCAAATAATCCCCATTTGAAAAATCTTTGAAAATACACATTTTAGGGAATTTTGGCCTAGTGGCCCGGCTCGACCCGCAGTGGGCGCGGTCGACAGGGCAAAGTGTCTTTGCCTTTTTCAAACGGTCAATTTTTTGACTGTTGTGAAGGCCAGGTCGACCGGGGGTAAGGGCAGGTCGACCGGGGGCACGTGGGAACTCATTTTTTGAGTATAAATGCTTTTTCATTCCTTTTCAAAAGTTAGAGATTTTGAAGACTCTTTTGAGGTGCTTTGAGACAAAGAAAAGGGGATGAACTAAGAAAGACCAAAGGATCATTTGGAGAGCTAAAGCTTGGATTGATGAAGTTAAATCTCCAAGTAAGCTCTACCTCTCTTAATCATAGGTTATATGCTTCTAATTATTGGTAAATGATTTTTAGCATGATAACTATGATGTGTTGAATCCATTCTTTTCTTAATCTTTGATCTAATTAAGATTGGATTCTTCACTTTGATTTCAATTCAAGTTGTTTTAAAATCTTCCTTAATCATGCTTAGCCAAAAACTTTGTCTTCTTTTATAGCATGATTCTTTTACTTGATTGAATCTTCATTAGTTGTTTTCATTCATTTGATCTTTAGTTAAACTTGTTTAGTTTTGAAAACAACATTGCACATGCATCACATATTCTAAGTTAGTCATTTTCATACAACTTGTGAATCTTTGATTTTCATATCATTAACAAGTTGATATTCATTCATGTGATTTGCATCAAACTTCAATCAAATCTTTTATGAGCCTTAAACTTTGAATTGCTTTAAGCAATATATTAATTGAGCTTTGTTTTTAACTTGATTGAAGTTATCACACACACACATCATGAGCATACATCTTTGCATTCATTTAGTGTTTGTGTGAGTTAGTTTTTCACTTTCATATTAGCCTATTTAAGAGGCAATTCCATTGTGCTTAAATTGTATCTCTTAGAGTGTTCTTTTGTGAAGACACCTTTTTAGAGAAATCCTTTTCTTGTAAAGGTTATTGCTTAGCCTAAGAAAAGCATTGTGTAAAGGTTATTGCTTAGCCTAGAAAAGCATCTTGTAAAGGTTGTTGTTGAGCCTAGAAAAACAACATTGTAAAGGTTATTGCTTAGCCTATTGAAAAGCATAGTTAGTGGAAATCCGGTGGGGTGATTAGATCACAAGCCGGTAGTGGATGTAGGCATTGAGGCCGAACCACTATAAATCTTTGTGTAGTGGTGTTTGCTTGTGGTGATTCGTTTTAGCTTCCGCATATTGTTGTTTATCATCACATTTGACTAGTTGGAGTTAAAGAAGTTAAAATTTGTCTAAATTGGTCATATTTGTAGCACACCCTATTCACCCCCCCCCCCCTCTAGGGTTCGGATCCCAGGACTTTCAATTGGTATCAGAGCCTCGTGCTCTATATTAGGATCAAGTGTTTGGAACTCTTGATTAGGTGTAAAAACCTAGAGTTTATAACCCTAGATTTGTGTTTGAATGAATACTTTTGATATGGATTCCACTAAGTTAGATTGTTTAGACTTTTGTGTAGATTCTCCTAGACCTCTCATTCTTCCATCTATTGGAGATTCAAACATTCAAATAAATGAATCTCAATGTGAATTAAATGAAGAAGAAGAATATGATGAAAATGAAGATGATCTTCAACAAGCCTATGAAGAATTATATACATTATCTTTAAAGCTTAACAATAAGAATATAAGTTTAAGAGAAGAATCTAAAAGGCTAAACAAAGAATTAGTCTCTTCTAAAGATGAACTTAGAGAGAAAGAAGAAGTAATACAATGTCTAGACTCTAAGTTCATGATCTCTTTAAATAACCTATCTAATATCAAAGATGAACTAAATGAATTAAAGATAGGAAATGATGATCTTAAAAAGGAAAATTTAAACCTAAGAGATCTATTAAAAAGGCAAGACAAAGACTTTATCAATTTAGAATCCAAGTTGACAATTTCCATGGAAAACATGTCAAATGTTCAAAGTAAGTTAAAAACCTTAGAACTTGGATCTAATGTTGTTAATGAACTTAATTTTAAATTAAAACTTGCCAATGAAGAGCTAATCAAATATAAGGAAATTGAAAATGATCTTTTAAAAGTCAAAAATGAAAATTCATTCCTTATAATCAAAGTCACTCAACTTGAAGGATTCAAACAAAAGTATGAGTGCAAGTTTACCCAAAGTGAAGAGAGACGTGAAAAGTTATTTAAATTGGATAAACCTCATGGAGATAGGACAGGTCTTGGTTTTGAAAAGTAAACTACACATGACCCTAAATTCACCAACACTTTTGTTAAAGGTGAGTCCTCTTTCTCTAGCACTCTTTCTCCTTTGCCCAAAACTAAATGTATTTATTGTGGCATTGAAGAGCATTTTAGGTTTGAGTACAAATTAAGAAGAAGCCATGTGTCTAAACCCATCTTTGAACCCAAAAAGGTAGAATCTAAATCTATGAAGGGTAAGACACTAAAAATCAAAGAAGACTCCAAAAAGATTAAACAAGTTAAATCAATTAAAATGGAGTCTCCTAAAATAGATTCTAAAAATTTTAAACAAGTTAAACCAAGTATAAAAGAATCTATAAACAAAAAGCTTCTCAACCTATCTCCCTTATATCAACCCATGAAAGAACTTTTGAATAAAGTAACAAAGTTAAATTTAAAATTCAAAAGTCAAATAAAGGGAGAATATAAGAAGAAAAGAAAAATGAACAAATCCCGTAAGAAACAAACTCACCAACTTCAAAAGACTAATCACCAATCTAAGCTAAATCTAGTGAAATCTAAATATCACGGTGATAAGTCCAAATTGAAAATATATCAAGTCAAATCTCCTATAGTTGGTGAGAATTCCAAACTAGACCTCAAAGTTCAACCCTCTCAAGACCTTAGGTGGATTCCTAAAGTTAGACACTTAGACAAACCTTAAGGCCTTGAACCTCCTTGACCAACCCATTCTTTATAGTTAAATCATATTGTTGGTCATATTACATTTGCATTTTGTTTCTTAATAGTTACATTTATTAAAATGCATTGTTTCTTTATGATCAATTGATTTTGTATTCATGTACATTTCTAGTTGCATATCATGGTTTTCAAAATCATTTGATTATAATTTCATCATGTTAGAATTGCTTTTTGCTCATATTTAGTTATATCTCTTGCATTGCATTTCTACATGTTCAATTGATTGTGATTACAAAAGCTTTCATAGCTAGATTAGTCATGATTGATTGTTGTTTTAAGTCATTTGCATCTCTGCTCTTTTGGTTGCATTCTTTTTATATGCAAATGTCAATTAGTTCCATGTATGGTTGTGATATTAGTTATATTTGTAGAAACCATACTAGAACTCAAATCCATCCTCTATGCCTTCTAGTCATTTCTTTTTGGATGGTTATGATGTTGATTCATGTGTATTCTCTAAGTGATGTCATTCTTATACATGTTTCAACTTCATAGTAGTGATCTTGATCATATGAACCTCTTTAAAATCCATTCATTGTACTTCATAGTTATATCTATTGTTTGATGGATTTCTTTTAGATGTTGAATTCATATGATTTTGACACTTTGAAAATTGCAATCATTTCCAAGATTATATCCTTTTGCATTGCAATTTCTCTTGTTCATCACTATGCTCTCATTAGTTATATCTTTAAAAGTGATGAATATCCTTTTATGATGCTTGATGGAATTTTGTATTTGTCACATCCTTGCTATTAATCATGTTGTCATATTCAATTGGTTTCATTTGGTATAATTTTCCATTGATTTCATATCCAATTGAAGTCTTATCTTGTGTATGTGATAGACCTTGTGTACATTGGATTGAACTTGATAGTAATATATTTGTTCCATGTCACACACCATTAGCATCATAATTTTCATGTTTGCCACCTCTCTTGCTCATATAGGTATATTTCATGACCACCATGTTTATGTATTCATAATCTTGGTTGGTTATTAGTTGAGGTTGGCTTCATGTTTGAATTTCATTTCACTCATCTTGCACATGATAGTCATATTTATTGATTGAATGAAATGATTTCAAAACCTTCATAGCATATGTTTTTCATAGTTAAATTGATTGATGCTATGATTAATAAACCCCATTTCATCATGGATAGCTCTATTTTGGATTCATCTTGATAGTTATATCCTTTATAACTCCATTTTAGAGTGATTCTTTTAATAGACTTATCTTTGAATCTCAATTGGTATTCTTTGTTTTTCCAATTGGTATCCATGATTGCTTTTCTCTTTGACCTTGCTCTCTTTTGGTAATTTGATCATATTGAGCTTTATAGTGAAACATGTCTAATCCTTTCCTTGAAGTTTTTCCCTCAATTGGTTAAACCATCTTCTTCTTGCACCTAATAGTTAAATCTTTGTCAAAAGTTTGACAAAAGGAGAGAATGGATTGAGGGGGAGTGTAAACCTTCATAGGAAGTATTAGCTTTGATCAAATTCACCCTTGGATTGACTTTAAACCCTTAGAGACTTCTACCATATATGATAACCTGTTATGAATTTCATTTTCGATTTCTTTTGGTTAACAGGTGCTTCTAAAAGGTATTTTCCTTATTTCATGTGTGTAGGTACATTTGCAATTTAATGTCAAAGGGGGAGAGAGCATTCAAGTTCTCTAAAAGGGAAGAGAATGTCCAAGCTTCCTAAGGGGAGATATTGTATGATCTTCTACAGGGGGAGAGAATGCATATCTTGCCAAAGGGAGAGAGAGGCATGGTCAAAGGGGGAGAGGTGAAAAAAGAAAGCTTGGGAGCTAAAGAAGATACTTGGCTAAAGAAAGAAAGATTGAAGATTGATCAAGCACCAAGCATCAAGAAGAATGAAGAAATCCAAGAGCTCAAGCTAAAAGGAGCATCCAAAAAGATTTCAAGACTTGTCCAGCTTAGGAGGAGCTGAAGACTTAGTGTGTATTTTCAGTGGTGAGTGAGTTGCCATCAAATTGCAAAGGGCGAGATTGTTAGGAATTTTGTAGATTGCAATTTGATGGATGCATTATCATTCAAGCATCATTTGATTTACACACATATGCATTGACTTTTAAAGACTTGAAGTCTTGGTTTATACATGCATTGGTTTTTAGACTTGAAGAAATATTGATTTATGCATGATTTGTTTTTAATCTTGGATGCATTTGTTTTAGAAAATAGTTTTATCAAATCAGGCAAGCCTTTAGTTTTAAAGTTTTGAATCTTTTTGGCTTTTTATGTTTCATGTTTTAAAACCCTTAGAATGATTTAAAACATGTATTCAAGCTTGATTTAATGGCCCAAATAATCCCCACTTGAAAAATCTTTGAAAATACACATTTTAGGGAATTTTGGCCCAGTGGCCCGGGTCGACCCGCAGTGGGCGCGGTCGACCGGGCAAAGTGTCGTTGCCTTTTTCAAACGGTCAATTTTTTTACCGTTGTGAAGGCCAGGTCGACCGGGGGTAAGGGCAGGTCGACCGAAGGCACGCGGGAACTCATTTTTTGAGTATAAATGCTAGTTCATTCTTTTTCAAAAGTTAGAGATTTTGAAGACTCTTTTGAGGTGCTTTGAGACAAAGAAAAAGGGATGAACTAAGAGAGACCAAAGGATCATTTGGAGAGCTAATGCTTGGATTAATGAAGTTAAATCTCCAAGTAAGCTCTACCTCTCTTAATTATAGGTTATAAGCTTTGTTCTAATTATTGGTAAATGATTTTTTGCATGATAACTATGATGTGTTGAATCCATTCTTTTCTTAATCTTTGATCTAATTAAGATTGGATTCTTCACTTTGATTTCAATTCAAGTTGTTTTAAAATCTTCCTTAATCATGCTTAGCCAAAAACTTTGTTTTCTTTTATAGCATGATTCTTTTACTTGATTGAATCTTCATTAGTTGTTTTCATTCATTTGATCTTTAGTTAAACTTGTTTAGTTTTGAAAACAACATTGCACATGCATCACATGTTCTAAGTTAGTCATTTTCATACAACTTGTGAATCTTTGATTTTCATATCATTAACAAGTTGATATTCATTCATGTGATTTGCATCAAACTTCAATCAAATCTTTTATGAGCCTTAAACTTTGAATTGCTTTAAGCAATATATTAATTGAGCTTTGTTTTTAACTTGATTGAAGTTATCACACACACACATCAGGAGCATACATCTTTGCATTCATTTAGTGTTTGTGTGAGTTAGTTTTTCACTTTCATATTAGCCTATTTAAAAGGCAATTCCATTGTGCTTAAATTGTATCTCTTAGAGTGTTCTTTTGTGAAGACACCTTCTTAGAGAAATCTTTTTCTTGTAAAGGTTATTGCTTAGCCTAAGAAAAGCATTGTGTAAAGGTTATTGCTTAGCCTAGAAAAGCATCTTGTAAAGGTTGTTGTTGAGCCTAGAAAAACAACATTGTAAAGGTTATTGCTTAGCCTATTGAAAAGCATAATTAATGGAAATCTGGTGGAGTAATTAGATCACAAGCCGGTAGTGGATGTAGGCATTGAGGCCGAACCACTATAAATCTTTGTGTAGTGGTGTTTGCTTGTGATGATTCGTTTTAGCTTCCGCATATTGTTGTTTATCATCACAATTGACTAGTTGGAGTTAAAGAAGTTAAAATTTGTCTAAATTGGTCATATTTGTAGCACACCCTATTCACCCCCCCCCCCCTCTAGGGTTCGGATCCCAGGACTTTCAAGGATTACATGCAGCATGGCTTTCAATAACTCCGAATCATAAATCCAAATAAGTGCGTATTTTATGAACTGTTTGTCTTTCCTAGAAATCCACATAAGGGGATCGATTGAGAATTGTTTTTTATAAAATTTGAGGGGATCTGAGCCCAACAATAAGGTAGAAAGCTATTTAGCAGTATTGCAGGATCTCTACTGCCAGTTTGGCAAAAGGAAAGGAAGTGAAAATGAAAAAGTGGAAAGGAACTGAAAACACCAATCCATCGAAATGAACAAATACCCTCCACCAATTCAAAATAGATTTAAAACTGGCATCTATAGTGCTAGTTTGACCAAAGGAAATGAAGTGAATGAAAGAGTGGAAAGCGGATTTCTTGCTTCCAGACTGTTTGTTACTACTTGAACTCCAATTTTTTGGGTTTTCTTCGCCTTGTTCATTTCCAACACTAAACAAAACTTAAGAAACTCACTTGGGCCCAAACCAAGCTACAGTTCCCTCACCCAAGGGCAACTTCGGTTAGGTTTGGGTTAAATTGGATTAAGTCATGTATCAAGACAATTCTTAAAATTGATTTGTTTTTGAAACTGTGTTATATTCAGAAAATGTTTAAATGATATATATAATATAGTCAAATTTAGTTGTTATAGTAACTATGTGTATTTTTATATTTATACATAAGTTACGTACTGAAAGCACGAACCCAAACGCGACCAGAACTCCAGACGGGTATGGTTCGGTTAACACATAAGTTCAATTCGAACCCGAAAACAGAACAACCCAGAAATTCTTTTGGCCGAATTCAGCCATGGCGGTCTATGTTTGAGCTAAAGAAGGACGGACATTGTCTAATATATATGTACACTTATATATATAAATAGTTTTAAAGAGACATGTCGGCATAACCGCACCTGTAGCTAATTCGGATGATTTGAACAGCTACTTGTTAGCAAAGTTTCTAAATCCAGGTTCGACTCCTGGCAGGTGCATTTGTTTTTTTGTTTTTTTGCTATAAAATATTTTTCTACATTACAGAAAAACCAATTTTTTTTGTGGTCGACGTCGACCCTTATTGTTTTTGTGGTGGACGTTTCCCTTTATTTTCTGTGTTGATAGCGTGGGTCATCGTCGAGGATTACATGAAGAGGAGATGGATCCTGGCTGAGCCAAATTATGCCAGGCGGGGCCCGGATATGCCTCAACCCCACCTTACCCGAGCCATAACACCCCTAGGCTCGATGTACAAGTTTTGACTTGATCTTGCAACGGATTCAACAATTTGGCGTGGCAGCCAGAATTACACTACCCTAGTAATAGATTTTGAAAGCAATGTCTGCTCAACAATGGGGCAGGAATTCAGAGTTAATTATCATATTCATTTTGGGCTCAATTCTTTGTATCGAATCAGATTTCTAGAAAGTCTAAGAGTTGCATACCTATGAAAATGGAAAAATTGAAAAAACAATACAGGAAACCACAAATGGCCATCTGATGATCTCCACATTGGCGGAAAATGAAATGCATCCACAAAAACCCTAGGAAAGTGAGGGTTATATATAAATATATAAATAAATCCCCATATTCAGTAGACAATGATGCAGCCAGGGTTTTTTTTTTCTCGGGGCACTATATTTGTTTTTATTATTTTTTCCTAAATTGTATTTATTTTCCTTGAGATCTTAATATATCTAAACAAAAACACAAAATTTGAAAGCCCTTAATATTGGGAGAGGAAGAAATCCAGCGTGCTAATTTTTTATCTATTTAATGATCTTTCTTTCGTTCTGTTTTTTCCTTAAACTTTTTATTTGGTAATCTCCCCGAGATCTTATAAGATTTGTTTGGATGTGGAGAAATCAGGTGGACAGTACAGGTGAAGAATTCAGTTCAGAATGCTAATTTCAGTTTTTGAGAACTTTTCCGCGTTTTACTCTCT
This sequence comes from Cinnamomum chago, assembly GCA_038049695.1. Classification (NCBI taxonomy): domain Eukaryota; kingdom Viridiplantae; phylum Streptophyta; class Magnoliopsida; order Laurales; family Lauraceae; genus Cinnamomum; species Cinnamomum chago. Next base: position 104,162,098 of record CP142453.1, on the reverse strand, counting down.
TCCAAAACATCAATAAAGATCTATAGACAAATTTAAGTTGTTGATATTATTTTTATTGCAGAAATAAAAATGATCTTTCCACTGCCATTATATCGAAATGGTATGTTTTCAATTCTCTAATTGCAAATTTATTTAAAGGATTACATGCAGCATGGCTTTCAAATAACTCCGAATCATAAATCCAAATAAGTGCCTATTTTATGAACTGTTTGTCTTTCCTAGAAATCCACATAAGGGGATCGATTGAGAATTGTTTTTTATGAAATTTGAGGGGATCTGAGCCCAACAGTAAGGTAGAAAGCTATTTAGCAGTATTGTAGGATCTCTACTGCCAGTTTGGCAAAAGGAAAGGAAGTGAAAATGAAAGAGTGGAAAGGAACTGAAAACACCAATCCATCGAAATGAACAAATACCCTCCACCAATTCAAAATAGATTTCAAACTAGCATCTATAGTGCTAGTTTGACCAAAGGAAATGAAGTGAATGAAAGAGTGGAAAGCGGATTTCTTGCTTCCAAACTGTTTGTTACTACTTGAACTCCGATTTTTTGGGTTTTCTTCGCCTTGTTCATTTCCAACACTAAACAAAACTTAAGAAACTCACTTGGGCCCAAACCAAGCTACAGTTCCCTCACCCAAGGGCAACTTGGGTTGAGTTTGGGTTAAATTGGATTAAGTCATGTATCAAGACAATTCATAAAATTGATTTGTTTTTGAAACTATGTTATATTCAGAAAATGTTTAAATGATATATATTATATAGTCAAATTTAGTTGTTATAATAAATATGTGTATTTTTATATTTATACATAAGTTACGTACTGAAAGCACGAACCCAAACGCGACCAGAACTCCAGACGGGTATGGTTCGGTTAACACATAAGTTCAATTCGGACCCGAAAACAGAACAACCCAGAAATTCTTTTGGCCGAATTCAGCCATGGCGGTCTATGTTTGAGCTAAAGAAGGACGAACATTTTCTAATATATATGTACACTTATATATATAAATAGTTTTAAAGAGACATGTTGGCATAACCGCACCTGTAGCTAATTCGGATGATTTGAACAGCTACTTGTTAGCAAAGTTCCTAAATCCAGGTTCGACTCCAGGCAGGTGCATTTGTTTTTTTTTTTTTTTTTTGCTATAAATTATTTTTCTACATAACAGAAAAACCAATTTCTTTTGTGGTCGACGTCGACCCTTATTGTTTTTGTGGTTGACATTTCCCTTTATTTTCTGTGTTGATAGCGTGGGTCATCGTCGAAGATTACATGAAGAGGAGATGGATCCTGGCTAAGCCAAATTATGCCAGGCAGGGCCCGGATATGCCTCAACCCCACCTTACCCGAGCTATAACACCCCTAGGCTCGATGTACAAGTTTTGACTTGATCCTGCAATGGATCCAACATTTTGGTGTGGCTGCCAGAACTACACTACCCTAGTAATAGATTGTGAAAGCAATGTCTCCTCAACAGTGGGGCAAGAATTCAGAGTGTTTTATCATATTCATTTTGGGCTCAATTCTTTGTATCGAATCAGATTTCTAGAAAGTCTAAGAGTTGCATTCCTATGAAAATGGAAAAATAGTGGAAACCACAAATGACCATCTGATAATCCCCACATTGATGGAAAACGAAATGCATCCACAAAAATCCTAGGAAAGTGAGGGCTACATATATATAAATAAATCCCCATATTCAGTAGACAATGATGGAGCCGGGGTTTTTTTTTCTTGAGGCACTATATTTATTTTTATTGTTTTTATCTAAATTGAAATTATTTTCCTTATGATCATAATATATCAAAACAAAAACACAAAATTTGAAAGCCCTTAATATTGAGAGAGGGAGAAACCCAGCGTGCTAATTTTTTATCTATTGAATGTTCTTTCTTTCGTTCTCATTTTTTCTTAAACTTTTTGGTTGGTAATCTCCCCGTGTTCTTATAAGATTTGTTTGGAAGTGGAGAAATCAGGTCGACAGTACAGGTGAAGAATTCAACTCACAATGCTAATTTCAGTTTTTGAGAACTTTTCCGCGTTTTAATCTCTTCCAAAACATCAATAAAGATCTATAGACAAATTTAAGTTGTTGATATTATTTTATTGCAGAAATAAAAATGATCTTTCCACTGCCATTATATCGAAATGGTATGTTTTCAATTCTCTAATTGCAAATTTATTTAAAGGATTACATGCTGCATGGCTTTCAAATAACTCCGAATCATAAATCCAAATAAGTGCCTATTTTATGAACTGTAAGTCTTTCCTAGAAATCCACATAAGGGGATGATTGAGAATTGTTTTTTATTAAATTTGAGGGGATCTGAGCCCAACAGTAAGGTAGAAAGCTATTTAGCAGTATTGCAGGATCTCTACTGCCAGTTTGGCAAAAGGAAAGGAAGTGAAAATGAAAGAGTGGAAAGGAACTGAAAACACCAATCCATCGAAATGAACAAATACCCTCCACCAATTCAAAATAGATTTAAAACTGGCATCTATAGTGCTAGTTTGACCAAAGGAAATGAAGTGAATGAAAGAGTGGAAAGCAGATTTCTTGCTTCCAAACTGTTTGTTACTACTTGAACTCCAATTTTTTGGGTTTATTTCGCCTTGTTCATTTCCAACACTAAACAAAACTTAAGAAACTCACTTGGGCCCAAACCAAGCTACAGTTCCCTCACCTGAGGGCAACTTGGGTTGAGTTTGGGTTAAATTGGATTAAGTCATGTATCAAGACAATTCTTAAAATTGATTTGTTTTTGAAACTGTGTTATATTCAGAAAATGTTTAAATGATATATATAATATAGTCAAATTTAGTTGTTATAATAAATATGTGTATTTTTATATTTATACATAAGTTACGTACTGAAAGCACGAACCCAAACGCGACCAGAACTCGAGACGGGTATGGTTCGGTTAACACATAAGTTCAATTCGGACCCGAAAACATAACAACCCAGAAATTCTTTTGGCCGAATTCAGCCATGGGGGTCTATGTTTGAGCTAAAGAAGGATGGGCATTGTCTAATATATATGTACACTTATATATATAAATAGTTTTAAAGAGACATGTCGGCATAACCGCACCTGTAGCTAATTCGGATGATTTGAACAGCTACTTGTTAGCAAAGTTCCTAAATCCAGGTTCGACTCCTGGTAGGTGCATTTGTTTTTTTTTTTTTTTTTCTATAAGTTTTTTTTCTACATAACAGAAAAACCAATCTTTTTTGTGGTCGGCGTTGACCCTTATTGTTTTTTCCCTTTATTTTCTATGTTGATAGCGTGGGTCATCATCGAGGATTACATGAGGAGGAGATGGATCCTGGCTGAGCCAAATTATGCCAGGCCGGGCACGGATATGCCTCAACCCCACCTTACCCGAGCCATAACACCCCTAGGCTCGATGTACAAGTTTTGACTTGATCCTGCAACAGATCCAACATTTTGGCGTGGCTGCCAGAACAACACTACCCTAGTAATAGATTGTGAAAGCAATGTCTCCTCAACAATGGGGCAAGAATTCAGAGTTAATTATCATATTCATTTTGGGCTCAACTCTTTGTATCGAATCAGATTTCTAGAAAGTCTAAGAGTTGCATTCTTATGAAAATGGAGAAATTGAAAAAAAACAATTGAGGAAACCACAAACGGCAATCTGATGATCTCCACATTGGCAGAAAACGAAATGCATCCACAAAAATCCTAGGAAAGTGAGGGCTACACACACATATATATATATATATATAAATAAATCCCCATATTCAGTAGACAATGATGGAGCCCGGGTTTTGTTTTCTCGAGGCACTATATTTATTCTTTTTGTTTTTATCTAAATTGAATTTATTTTCCTTATGATCATAATATATCAAAACAAAAACACAAAATTTGAAAGCCCTTAATATTGAGAGAGGGAGAAATCCAACGTGCTAATTTTTTATCTATTGAATGATCTTTCTTTCGTTCTGTTTTTTTCTTAAACTTTTTGGTTGGTAATCTCCCCGTGTTCTTATAAGATTTGTTTGGAAGTGGAGAAATCAGGTGGACAGTACAGGTGAAGAATTCAACTCACAATGCTAATTTCAGTTTTTGAGAACTTTTCCGCGTTTTAATCTCTTCCAAAACATCATTAAAGATCTATAGACTAATTTTAGTTGTTGATATTATTTTTATTGTAGAAATAAAAATTATCTTACCACTGCGCCATTATATCGAAATAGTATGTTTTCCAATCTCTAATTGCAAATTTATCTAAAGGATTACATGCAGCATGGCTTTCAAATAACTCCGAATCATAAGTCCGAATAAGTGCCTATTTTATGAACTATCTGTCTCTCCTAGAAATCCACAAAAGGGGATCTATATAGAATTGTTTTTTTTTTTAATTTGATGGGATCTGAGCCCAACAGTAAGGTAGAAAGCTATTTAGCAGTATTGCAGGATCTCTACTGCCAGTTTGGCAAAAGGAAAGGAAGTGAAAATGAAAGAGTGGAAAGGAATTGAAAACACCAATCCAACAAAATGAACAAATACCCTCCACCAATTCAAAATAGATTTAAAACTTGCATCTATAGTGCTAGTTTGACCAAAGGAAATGAAGTGAATGAAAGAGTGGAAAGCGGATTTCTTGCTTCCAAACTGTTTGTTACTACTTGAACTCCAATTTTTTGGGTTTTCTTCGCCTTGTTCATTTCCAACACTAAACAAAACTTAAGAAACTCACTTGGGCCCAAACCAAGCTACAGTTCCCTCACCTAAGGGCAACTTCGGTTGAGTTTGGGTTAAATTGGATTAAGTCATGTATCAAGACTTTTCTTAAAATTGATTTGTTTTTGAAAGTGTGTTATATTCAGAAAATGTATAAATGATAAATATATTATAGTCAAATTTAGTTGTTATATTAAATATGTCTATTTTTATATTTATACATAAGTTGCGTAATGAAAGCCCAAACCCAAACGCGACCAGAACTCCAGACGAGTTTGGTTCGGTTAACACATAAGTTCATTTGGGACCCGAAAACAAAACAACCCAGAAATTCTTTTGGCCAAATTCAGCCTTGGCAGTCTATGTTTGAGCTAAAGAAGGATGGACGTTTTCTAATATATATGTACACACACACATATATATATATATATAAATATTTTTAAAGGGCATGTAGGCATAACCGCACCTGTTGCTAATTCGGATGATACGAACAGCTACTTGTTAGCAAAGTTCCTAAATCCAGGTTTGACTCCTGGCAGGTGCTTTTTTTTTGCAATAAAATATTTTTCTACATAACAGAAAAATAAATTTTTTTTGTGGTCGACGTCGACCCTTATTGTTTTTGTGGTTGACGTTTCCCTTTATTTTCTGTGTTGATAGCGTGGGTCATCGTCGAGGATTACATGACGAGGAGATTGATATTGGCTGAGCCAAATTATGCCAGGCGGGGCCCGTTTATGCCTCAACCCCACCTTACCCGAGCCATAAACACCCCTAGCCAAGATGTACAAGTTTTGACTTCATCCTGCAATGGATCCAACATTTTGGCGTGGCAACCAGAATTACACTACCCTAGTATTAGAATGTGAAAGCAATGTCACCTCAACAATGGGGCAAGAATTCAGAGTTAATTATCGTATTCGATTGGGGCTCAATTCTTTGTATCGAATCAGATTTCTAGAAAGTCTAAGAGTTGCATTCTTATGAAAATGGAGAAATTGAAAAAACAATACAGGAAACCACAAATGGCCATCTGATGATCTCCATATTGTCGGAAAACAAAATGCATCCCCAAAAATCCTAGAAAAGTGAGGGTTATATATATATATATATTAAATCCCCATAGTCAGTCGACAATGATGGAGCCAGAGTTTTTTTTTCTCGAGGCACAATATTTATTTTTATTGTTTTTTACTAAATCGAATTTATTTTCCTTATGATCTTAATATATCTAAACAAAAACACAAAATTTGAAAGCCCTTAATATTGAGAGAGGGAGAAATCCAGCGTGCTAATTTTTTATCTATTGAATGATCTTTCTTTCGTTCTGTTTTTTTCTTAAACTTTTTGGTTGGTAATCTCCCCGTGATCTTATGAGATTTGTTTGGATGTGGAGAAATCAGGTGGACAATACAAGTGAAGAATTCAGTTCACAATGCTAATTTCAGTTTTTGAGAACTTTTCCGCGTTTTAATCTCTTCCAAAACGTCAATAAAGATCTATAGACAAATTTAAGTTGTTGATATTATTTTTATTGCAGAAATAAAAATGATCTGTCCGTTGCCACTATATCGAAATAGCATGTTTTCAAATCTCTAATTGCAAATTTATTTAAAGGATTACATGCAGCATGGCTTTCAAATAACTCCGAATCATAAATCCAAATAAGTGCCTATTTTATGAATTGTTTGTCTTTCCTAGAAATCCACATAAGGGAATCGATTGAGAATTGTTTTTTATGAAATTTGAGGGGATCTGAGCCCAACAGTAAGGTAGAAAGCTATTTAGCAGCATAGCAGGATCTATATTGCCAGTTTGGCAAAAGAAAAGGAAGTGAAAATGAGAGAGTGGAAAGGAACTGAAAACACCAATCCATCGTAATGAACAAATACCCTCCACCAATTCAAAATAGATTTAAAACTGGCATCTATGGTGCTAGTTTGACCAAAGGAAATGAAGTGAATGAAAGAGTGGAAAGCGGATTTCTTGCTTCCAAACTGTGTGTTACTTGAACTCCAATTTTTTGGGTTTTCTTCGCCTTGTTCATTTCCAACACTAGACAAAACTTAAGAAGCTCACTTGGGCCCAAACCAAGCTACAGTTCCCTCACCTAAGGGCAACTTGGGTTGAGTTTGGGTTAAATTGGCTTAAGTCATGTATCAAGACTTTTCTTAAAATTGATTTATTTTTGAAACTGTGTTATATTCAGAAAATGTATAAATGAAAAATATAATATAGTCAAATTTAGTTGTTATAATAAATATGTGTATTTATATATTTACACATAAGTTGCTTAATGAAAGCCCGAACCCAAACACGATTGGAACTCCAGACGGGTTTGGTTCGGTTAACACATAAGTTCAATTGCGACCCGAAAACAGAACAACCCAGAAATTCTTTTGGCCGAATTCAGCCATGGCGGTCTATGTCTGAGCTAAAGAAGGAGGGACGATTTCTTATATAATTGTACACATATATAAATATATATATTTTTAAAGAGACATGTAGGCATAACCGCACCTGTAGCTAATTTGGATAATTTGAATAGATACTTGTTAGCAATGTTCCGAAATCTAGGTTCGACTCCTGGCAGGTACATTTTTATTTTGCTATAAAATATTTTTCTACATAACAGAAAAACAAAAAAAAATTTGTGGTTTACGTCGACCCTTATTGTTTTTGTGGTTGACGTTTCCCTTTATTTTCTGTGTTGTTAGCGTGGGTCATCGTCGAGGATTACGTTAAGAGGAGATAGATCCTGGCTGAGCCAAATTATGCCAGGCGGGGCCCGGGTATGCCTCAACCCCACCTTACCCGAGCCATAACACCCCTAGGCGTACAAGTTTTAACTTGATCCAGCAATAGATCCAACATTTTGGCGTGGCTGCCAGAACTACACTACCCTAGTAATAGATTGTGAAAGCAATGTCTAATCAACAATGGGGCAAGAATTCAGAGTTAATTATCATATTCATTTTGGGCTCAATTCTTTGTATTGAATCAGATTTCTAGAAAGTCTAAGAGTTGCATTCTTATGAAAATGGAGAAATTGAAAAAAAAAAAAACAATTGAGGAAACCACAAATGCCCATCTGATGATCTCCACATTGGCAGAAAACGAAATGCATCCACAAAAATCCTAGGAAAGTGAGGGCTACATATATATATAGATATATATGAATAAATCCCCATAGTCGGTCGACAATGATGGGGCCAGGGTTTTTTTTTTTTCTGGAGGCACTATATTTATTTTTCTTGTTTTTTACTAAATTGAATTTATTTTCCTTATGATCTTAACATATCTAAACAAAAACACAAAATTTGAAAGCCCTTAATATTGAGAGAGGGAGAAATCCAGCGTGCTAATTTTTTATCTATTGAATGATCTTTCTTTCGTTCTGTTTTTTTCTTAAACTTTTTGGTTGGTAATCTCCCCGTCATCTTATGAGATTTGTTTGGATGTGGAGAAATCAAGTGGACAATACAGGTGAAGAATTCAGTTCACAATGCTAATTTCAATTTTTGAGAACTTTTCCTCGTTTTAATCTCTTCCAAAACGTCAATAAAGATCTATAGACAAATTTAAGTTGTTGATATTATTTTTATTGTAGAAATAAAAATGATCTTTCCACTGCCATTATATCGAAATAGTATGTTTTCAATTCTCTAATTGCAAATTTATTTAAAGGATTACATGCAGCATGGCTTTCAAATAACTCCGAGTCATAAATCCAAATAAGTGCCTATTTTGTGAACTGTTTGTCTTTCCTAGAAATCCACAAAAGGGGATCGATTGAGAATTGTTTTTTATGAAATTCGAGGGGATCTGAGCCCTACAGTAAAGTAGAAAGCTATTTAGAAGTATTGCAGGATCTGTATTGCTAGTTTGGCAAAAGGAAAGGAACTGAAAATGAAAGAGTGGAAAGGAACTGAAAACACCAATCCAACAAAATGAACAAATACCCACCACCAATTCAAAATAGATTTAAAACTGGCATCTATAGTGCTAGTTTGACCAAAGGAAATGAAGTGAATGAAAGAGTTGAAAGCGGGTTTCTTGCTTCCAAACTGTTTGTTACTACTTGAACTCCAATTTTTTGGGTTTTCTTCGCCTTGTTCATTTCCAACACTAAACAAAACTTAAGAAACTCACTTGGGCCCAAACGAGTGTTGGGTACAAGGCCTGGATATGTCCGAGGTCTTGGGCATGGCGTCGTGGCCCCTCCATCCTCTTCAACGGGCCTTCAAAATAATCAGCTGGTGGAAGAGCTTACTAAGAAGGCCGCGGCAGCTGAAAGACAAGCTCAAGAGTTGGCTAAGCAATTACAGCAGATGGAAGCTCAGATGGAGGCTCAGAGGCAACAAATGGAGGCTCAGATGGAGGTTCAGATGGCGGGTCAAAAACAGTAGATGGAGGCTCAGATGGAGGTTTAGATGGAGGGTCAAAAACAACAGATGGAGGCTCAGATAAATGAAATGAGGTCCTGGCAAAAGAATATGGAGGCTATGATGCAATCTATAATGGCGCAAAAGATGGGCACTCCTCCATGGTAAAATATTTATTCTTTGCTTTTATACATCATCAGGTGCATGTTCAGTTCAAATTGAAGGAAAATAAAAATGGATAAAATTTCATCTTAAATTATTAGATATCAGGTGCTTCATTTTCTTAGTTGCAGTTTCCATGTTGAATCTCTTCACAAATGTCACATATCCAAAAGGCATATATAGTGAAGAAATGTTTAAAATGAGAAATAAGGAGCCGCATCATAAAGTCAATTTGATTTCTTCCATGCCCCCATATACATCAAGGGCCATGATTTGAATGATATGGATTGATGTACATGTGGTGACTTTGTGTATAGGCTACAATCAACATGAATAGATAAGATTTCAACTTGATATCTCAAATTTCAGTTTTAACATCTATCTTGTTTTATAGATTTCAACATCTATCTTGTTTTATTTATTACAGATCGAAATGGGAGATGAAGAGAAAATTAGAACAAGCAATATTTTTTGGACCCGTTTGGATGGCGCAGATCAATTTGAGGATGCTATATTTTATCGTGGAAATTGTTCGTTGTCTCCGTGTGATACATGTCGAAGACTGCTTTTCAGTTATTGTTTCTATGTTTTTTTTAGACTAGCTATTATATAGATTTATGTTTAACAAAATTTTATCAATATCTTAGGCAATAATTTGTGATAAGGACAACTGTTTCATTGCATTCAAATTCAATGAATTAATTTAGTTTATGTTTTTACATCGGTAGAGTGTTATTTTCATACCTGAATTGCAACTTAGAGATATTTGATTGTGATGACCTAAGGATGACTTTGCATTAAAGATTTGTGAATGGATGACTTGTGAATGGATGATGAGATTATATTTGTATTGATTGGGTATAAAATCAAGAAAAAAAATATCTATTTTAAAAATATTAAAAAATATTTTGTTCTGAGAAATTATTAGTTGCGGCGCTTTTATTGCGTTGCAAATAATCAAATGTAACAAGATAAATATTATTTTCCACACCATATAAGCGTCGCAAAAAAAAATTATTTGCAACTTTATATGAGCGTCGCCTTTAATAATTTATTAACGACCTTTTAGAATCGTCGCAAATATAAATTATTGGTGACGCAATTTTACCGTTGCAAATAAATCATTATTTGCGACGTTTATAATACGTCGCAAATATAAATTATTGGTGATGCAATTTTACCGTTGCAAATAAATCATTATTTGCGACGTTTATAATGCGTCGCAATTGATACGTAATTAGCAACGCTTTAGAACCGTCGCAAATACTCTCTCCAATTGCCACGCTGCAGTCTTTAGCGTAGCTAATCTTTCTGTGACCTCATTATTTGCGACCCCTCTGCGACGCTTAGTTTTTTGCGCCGCAATTACTTATTGCGACGCTTTTTATATTATTTGCGACGCTTTTTTGGCATCGCAAAAAGGCAAAATTGTTGTAGTGCAACAATTCCCTCACCCAAGGGCAACTTGGGTTGAGTTTGGGTTCAATTGGATTAATTCATGTATCAAGACTTTTCTTAAAATATATTTGTTTTTGAAAGTGTGTTATATTCAGAAAATGTATAAACGATATATATAATATAGTCAAATTTAGTTGTTATAATAAATATGTGTATTTTTATATTTATACATAAGTTGCGTAATGAAAGCCCAAACCCAAACGCGACCAGAACTCCAGATGGGTTTGGTTCGGTTAAAACATAAGTTCAATTGGGACCCGAAAACAGAACAACCCAGTATTTCTTTTGGTCGAATTCAGCCATGGCGGTCTATGTTTGTGCTAAAGAAGGATGGACGTTTTCTAATATATATGAACACACACACACACACACACACACACACACACACACACACACACACACACACACACACACACACACACACACACACACACACACACATATATATATATATTTTTAAAGAGACATGTAGGCATAACCGCTCCTGTAGCTAATTCGGATGATTTGAATAGCTACTTGTTAGCAGAGTTCCTAAATCCATGTTCGACTCTTGGCAGGTGCATTTTTTATTTTTATTTTGCTATAAAATATTTTACTACATAACAGAAAAACCAATTTTTTTTGTGGTCGACGTCGACCCTTTTTGTTTTTGTGGTTGATGTTTCCCTTTATTTTTTGTGTTGATAGCGTGGGTCATCGTCGAGGATTACATGAAGAGGAGATGGATCTTGGCTGAGCCAAATTATGCCAGGCGGGGCCCGGATAAGCCTCAACCCCACCTTACCCGAGCCATAAACACCCCTAGGCAAGATGTACAAGTTTTCACTTGATCCTGCAATGGATCCAACATTTTGGCGTGGCAGCCAGAATTACACTACCCTAGTAATAGATTTTGAAAGCAATGTCTCCTCAACAATGGGGCAAGAATTCAGAGTTAATTATCATATTCATTTTGGGCTCAATTCTTTGTATCGAATCAAATTTTCTAGAAAGTCTAAGAGTTGCATTCTTATGAAAATGGAAAAATTGAAGAAACAATAGTGGAAACCACAAATGGCCATCTGATGATCTCCACATTGTTTGAAAACGAAATGTATCCACAAAAAGCCTAGGAAAGTGAGGGTTATATATATATATATATATATATATAAATAAATCCACATAGTCAGTCAACAATGATGGAGCCAGGTTTTTTTTCTCGAGGCACTATATTTATTTTTATTGTTTTTTACTAAATTGAATTTATTTTCCTTATGATCTTAATATATCGAAATAGTATGTTTTCCAATCTCTAATTGCAAATTTATTTAAAGGATTACATACAGCATGGCTTTCAAATAACTCCGAATCATAAATCCAAATAAGTGCCTATTTTATGAATTGTTTCTCTTTCCTAGAAATCCACAAAAGGGGATCGATTGAGAATTGTTTTTTATGAAATTTGAGGGGATCTGAGCCCTACAGTAAGGTAGAAAGCTATTTAGCAGTATTGCAGGATCTGTATTGCTAGTTTGGCAAAAGGAAAGGAAGTGAAAATGAAAGAGTGAAAAGGAACTGAAAACACCAATCCATCGAAATGAACAAATACCCTCTACCAATTCAAAATAGATTTAAAACTGGCATCTATAGTGCTAGTTTTTTACCAAAGGAAATGAAGTGAATGAAAGAGTGGAAAGCGGATTTCTTGCTTCCAAACTGTTTGTTACTTGAACTCCAATTTTTTGGGTTTTCTTCACCTTGTTCATTTCCAACACTAAACAAAACTTAAGAAACTCACTTGGGCCCAAACCAAGCTACAGTTCCCTCACCCAATGGCAACTTGGGTTGAGTTTGGGTTAAATTGGATTAAGTCTTGTATCAAGACTTTTCTTAAAATTGATTTGTTTTTTAAAGTGTGTTATATTCAGAAAATGTATAAATGATATATATATAATATAGTCAAATTTAGTTGTTATAATAAATATGTGTATTGTTATATTTATACATAAGTTCCGTAATGAAAGCCCGAACCCAAACGCGACCAGAGCTCCAGACGGGTTTGGTTCGGTTAACACATAAGTTCAATTGCAACCCGAAAATAGAACAACCCAGAAATTCTTTTGGCCGAATTTAGCCATAGTGGTCTATGTTTGAGCTAAAGAAGGATGGATGTTTTCTAATATATATGTACACATATATATATAAATATTTTTAAAGAGACATGTAGGCATAACCGCACCTGTAGATAATTCGGATGATTTGAACAGCTACTTGTTAGCAAAGTTCCTAAATCTAGGTTCGACTCCTGGCAGGTGCATTTTTTTTTGCTCGACGTCGATCCTTATTATTTTTGTGGTTGTCGTTGCCCTTTATTTTCTGTGTTGATAGCGTGGGTCATCGTCGAGGATTACATGAAGAGGAGATGGATCTTGTCTGAGCCAAATTATGCCAAGCGGGGCCCGGATATGCCTCAACCCCACCTTACCAGAGCCATAAACACCCCTAGGCAAGATGTACAGGTTTTGACTTGATCCTGCAGTTCTCTTCAACAATGGGGCTAGAATTCACAGTTAATTATCATATTCATTTTGGGCTCAATTCTTTGTATCGAATCAAATTTCATGAAAGTCCTAGAGTTGCATTCTTTTGAAAATGGAAAAATTGAAAAAAACAGTTGAGAAAACCACAAATGGCCATCTGATGATCTCCTCATTGGCGAAAAACGAAATGCATCCACAAAAATCCTAGGAAAGTGAGGGTTATATCTATTACCGTTATATAAAAGAGAAGATGAGTGCTACTTGCCAAATTCTCTACACCACCATGGCTATTGACACCAAAAATGTCACTTTGCCTCTTCAACATCAAGAAGCTACATAAAGCCGCTTCATACTATAAACGGGCAATGCTACTTCAAGCATCAAATCTTGTCAGAATCATTTGGAAACTGATAAGACGGCCAAAAAAGGAGTTCACATGAAGTTTCGGGCCATTCCGACATTATTTGGCCTAACTTTACTCCTCCGGCAGCTGAACAGGCGCTCCTGGCCGCGATGGCGTCGAAGATCAGAGCCTACGGATGGTCTCAAAATACCTCCAAAAGGCTCCACATCAAATTTCAGGTCATTCCGACAATGTTTAACCCGACTTCGACGCTCTGAAAGAAAATTAAGCCTCCCGGCGGCGAGAACCACCGGGACCATTACTCATCAAACGGAGCACATGAGCGGCTTCAATACGCTTGAAATGGCTGCACGTCAAATTTCAGGTCATTCCGACAACGTTTGACCCGACTTTGACGCTCCAAAAGAAAATCAAGGCTACCGGCGGCGGGGCACCCCGGAACCATGACATCCAAGTCGGAGCTAATGGATCATCTCAAAATAACTCCAATAAGCTCCTTACCAAATTTCAAGTCAATCGGACATCGGTTGACCACACATCAAAGTGCGACATCTTCCTCGCGGCAAAATCAAGCATTAGCATCAAATTCAGAAAACAAGGATAGGAAACAGATTCAGAAAACAAAGACATACCTAAATGCATCAAATTCTATTTTTATTCATTCTCTAAAAACTTAAGTATTAATTAAACTTCTGACTTGTGAATCTTTAGGATTTTTGTTGATCCATCTAATGCAATCAACAAATGAGTCAGGTTAAGGTTGAATTTATTTTTACTACTCTTCTTGCAAACTTGAGCTGAAACTAATCTAATTTGAGTAAGCTGGTTGCCATATGGGAACACAATTTTATTTTCAAATACTATTTAAAAAAATTCTCTCTTTCTCTCTCTTCTTTTTTACTGATGACTGAATCAACGCCAGAAAAAAAAAAAAAACACACACACACACAGAGAGATAGCAAAAGCCATGAAAAGTACTCATATAGTAAGACCAGAGAAATAGGAGGGAAAAGAACGAAGAAACAATAGCAGGAGGTCAGTGAGAATTTTAGTATTTTCTATCCCCATGAATGTTTCTTTTTATCTTTTCTATCTCACATGAACACTCACTCTGGCTTGCAATTTTTTTTCTTTTTTCTTTTTTTTTTTTTCATTGACATTTACAGTGTACTTTTTTTCTTTTTTTGTTTTGAAAAAAAATTCTGGGTTGAAATCAGTTTTTTTGTGGTAGCAAATCCATGCCGGATTTCTTGCTTGTTTTTTAGAAAAAAGAGGTGGCAAAAGGAAGAAAACAACAGGAGTATGTTGGAGTTTGTTTTCAAGCCATACTTTATATCTGCTGCTCTCTTCATGTTTCCTGAGAATGACCCAAACAGCTGAAGTGGGATATTTGAATAAAACAAGTACAATAGAGATTTCATATGGTCTCTCTCTTTTTGTTGTTTGATGGTAATGAGCTGTTTTTTCTTTTTTCTTGCTAGAAGCATCTAATGAATCTCTCATTAGAGTTGTGACGTGGATGAAAGCATGTGTTTTCTGAATTTCTTATTGGAAGTAATGATCAAACACTTGAAATAAGTAATAATCATTTACAAGGTGGAAGTCATACTTATAGTCCCAAATGCCTCCTTTTGTCAAAATTCAGAAATTGCCCTCTTTGTTTTATAGAACGTGACTATGATGCTGAAAAACAAGGAAATGATTATCTTCTTCTTAAGTTGGAACTTGGTTTTCCCTTAAGTGAAAAAATTAAATAGTTATACTTCCACAGACAATGCATAGAACTAAGATGGATGGGTTCTGATTTCTTCTTAGTTATTATCAGGTTAAAAAGGATCCTCAATTGATTGCAGGCAAAATATATTTTTCTTTAATATCACAGATGGTACTGGTCATTTACCTTATAATAATTGCTATTCTTGTTCTATCTAATTTCCATCTACATGGTTGTGTGATATTATCCAATTATTGCAATCTGCCTTCTTGAAAGGTCATTGCTTTTGTGTTTCTGACAAATGTTAGGACCTTTTTTCAACATCGAATTGTAATTATTAAAAATAATAAATTGAAAAACCGATGCGATCATTAACTCCTCTTGTATGCAAGAGTTGTTTGGCTTCTTTTTTAATGAGCCCCTTTGCTTTCCTCTCTTGAATCATGGTAGCTCTGGCAATACATACCTATAAGATGTCCAACCTTATTTTAATTTATTTTTTTAATTCTTCATTGATAATCCATAGCTTTGCATTTAGGATATGAACAAACTCTTATCAATTAGGACTGCCATTAGTAATTTGTAATTTACTATAGTTGCAGCCTTTGGTGTTTTATTTTATCTCCTCCGGCAGCTTTTCTTTTTTATATGTGGTGAGAAATTTTTTGGCAACACTGCTTTTCATGAAAATGCCCCAGTGGTCTTGCATATTTGGATTTTTACCAGAAGATTGAAAATGCACATCAAAAACACCAACGAATGTATGCTATATATATTTTCCTTTCATCATTGAAGAAGACAAAAGCATTTTGTTTAATTCATTTTGTTTTCTATTTCTGACCCATTTGTTGTGATTCTTCTTCCCCTTTCAGACTGCCCAGGTCCTCAATCAAGCTTGAATGGAACATCAAATTCATGTGAAGGATGCCCAAATCATGAAGCCTGTGCAACAACTCCAAAAGGACCAGACCTAGGTGTGGATTATCCCTCTTTTGTTGTCCTTGGATTGGTTTCTTAGTCTTGTTCTTAATACTAGAAAGAATACTTTGTTGGGTTGTTTTTGTTTACTGATGTCAAAGAATACTTTGTTGGTTAATTCTGTTTACTGTTGTCAAGTTTTTTTCGTGATCATTGAATTTGTTGAATATGACCAAAATCTATAAAGTAGAAGTACATATGCATGATAGAGAGTAGTGTTTTATGGGCAAAATTTGGCCCCTTCTTTTTGAAATTTTTATTAATCTACCATTTCATTTATGTATTTATCTTTTCTTTTCTTTTTCTTTTTTTTGCAGGATCTAAATGAATAGAGGTTTGAGCTACTAACTCAGATACAAGAATTGAAGCCAGTAATTCTTGGAATTTCTCCTCTTTTTTAAATATGTGATGCCATTATATTGATGTTCTAAATACTCAAAAAAATTATATATTGATGCTATAATTCCAAATGTATGCTTTTTGCAGGAATTGCAAACCTGGAGATCAAAATTTGACACGAAAGTTAAGGTCTATTGTAATGTGAGTTTTTTTTTTTTTTTTTTTTTTTTTTTGCTATTTCATGTTGAAGGATCTTTCTTAAATTCCATTTTGTTATTATAATTGTTGTTGTTTTGTTCTCTTTCTTTTTGAAGGATCTTTCTTAAATTAATTTTTATTATAGTTGTTGTTTGTTGTTATGGTTTCTACTCTCCAAAGAAGTAAAGTAAGAATATACATGTGAATTTTTGTAATGAGTAAAATTATTCAAATTCTCATTGTGAAAGCTTTTGTAGAATTTAGTTTGTGGTGGAGTGTAGAGGTTCAGGAAGTTGTTCGAGAGAAAAGACTTTGTTACAAAGTTTGGCAAGGTACTAGGAATATAGAAAACTATGATATGTATAAAAAGGCAAAGAAAGAAGCTAAGAAAGTAGTAAGTGATGCAAAGTGCAAAGCATATGATGACCTATATAATAGGTTGTTGGGAACAAGAGGAGGAGACAAGAATATTTTTAAGCTTGCAAAAATAAGAGAAAAGAAAAGTAGGGACTTAGATCATGTCAAATGTATTAAAAGCAATGACCAAAAGATTCTAGTGAAAGACAAAAATATCAAAGAAAGGTGTAGGGAATATTTTAGCATACTTTTAAATGAAGACTAAATAGGAGACATATGAACAAAAGAGGATACTTCATTAGCAAAGTATACTTTTTTTCATAGAATTAGCGTGGTGGAAGTGAGGAAAGCATTGAAACAAATGAAGATAAGAAGGGCTACGGGTCCAAATGGCATCCCGATTGACGCTTTGAAATGCTTAGGAGAAGTTGAAGAGATTTGGCTAACTAGACCCTTCAATAAGATATTAATGATAAAGAAAATACGGGATGAATAGAGAAAAGGTATTGTAGTACCGATATATAAAAATAAGGGAGATATACAAAACTGTACCAACTATTGAGGGATTAGATTTATGAGTCATACTATGAAGTTATGGGAGAGCGTAATAAAGCAAAGACTTAGACTGAACACCAAGATGTCTGAAAATCAATTCGGTTTTACACTAGGGAGGTCAACGTGAATGCTATCTTCTCACTAAGGCAATTAATGGAAAAATATCAAACGAAGAGGAAAAAATTGTATATGGTGTTTGTGTGGGGTCATTCCGTGATCATGAAATTAAACGGGGCCACCACCCAGTCTCGGTAACCCGTGATCTCGGTGCCGCCGAGTTCGGCTGCATCGCCGTCTCGGGCAATTATGGAGCGGGCCCCAGTGATTGCGTCACGAGTCCCAACTTCGGTCTCAGCCTCGACCGAGCTCGGCCTCCTTTCATTCAATCATAAATGCCGCCATTAATGCACTGCCAAATCAGGATCGGCGGTCTGACAACAGAATGGGCTCCGGACCTACGCAAGGAGCACGCCATATCTACAATCATATCCATAGGCGAGGAGGGCTGGTCCGATGGGACGTCCCCTTTTTACCTACCCCCACTCAGGAGATGAGAGTACGCTCAGATGGGACTCCCGTCTCCTCAGGAAGACAGTCCAATGATGACTTCTCCACCTATATATTGCATGAGAGAATCCATGAAAGGTACGCACACGCATAATCTCTCCCTCCCAGAACTCTTTCTCTCCATTCTCTCAGTCCCTGCACTAACTTAACCGTCGGAGGACCTTCGGCTACCCACAGCCAGGGTCTCTGACCGTTGTTCTTTTCCTTTCAGGTCATTGGAGGCTCGATCCATTCCCCTTACCTCCCTCAAAACCTTGCATCAGGAGCTTAAATCCTCCATTAACTAAGTCCGTAATTTTTAGGCACTTACAGTTGGCGCCGTCTGTGGGAATAGGATCTGTGCCAAAGCCTCTACAGAAGCCATGCCTCCAAAAACCAGAAACGTTGGCGGAGGACCATCGACGTCTAAAAAAGCATCGTCCTTCCCGCTACGAGAGGAGCCTGCGTTCCCACCATTCTTGCCGTCGCAACCAGCCCAGTCGGTTGTCCCGGAAC
Source organism: Cinnamomum chago (assembly GCA_038049695.1). Classification (NCBI taxonomy): domain Eukaryota; kingdom Viridiplantae; phylum Streptophyta; class Magnoliopsida; order Laurales; family Lauraceae; genus Cinnamomum; species Cinnamomum chago. The sequence continues at coordinate 104,143,297 of CP142453.1, read as the reverse complement.
CACCCCCCGACCTTTGTTCCGCCCTTCTTCCCCCTCCGGGGCCGATTGCGGCTCCTCCCGTCAGGCAGGAGGAACCAGAGGCCCCGCGCCAGAGGAGGTCTGGGGGGAGGTCGGGAGCCGCGTACGTGGAGGGCATAGTCCAATCGGCCTCTTCGTCTCGGCCCACGACTGCGCGCCCCCACTACGATGACCATAGAGGGGTCCCTCTCCATCCTGATGGTCGATCACAAAGGGGTCCGGAGCAGAACGCCCCCACGTCGGATCTTCGGCGAAGGGGCAAAACCCCTATCAGGGCGACGTCCCACCGTCACTCTCGCGACGACGGCCAATCTCTCCATCATATCCGTGAAACGAGAAATGACGACCCCTTGCTTAAAGAGCTCGATGCCCAGGACCAGGCTCTCCAAGATAAAGACGAGGTGATTCGTCGTCTAGAGGAGCGACTCGAGATGAATGAGAGGAAGTCTCGTGGTCCGCCTCCCCGGCGGAAGCAGACCCACCCGGGTAACCAAGATCTGAGGCATGCCCTCAACCACAGAAGGAGGTCTCACCGCGAGGAGGAAGGCTCGAGCAGCAGTCATCTGCCTAGTGGTCTCGGGGGAGCACGGCGCGAGCCGGAATCCCCGAGACTCGATGACCAGACGGACCTCAAGGCGCAGTTGGACCACTATATCAAGCAGGAGGTCCAGGCCCGTTTGGCCGAGATCGGTCTCGCCCGGGACCAGACTGATGAGCATGAAGAGGACGATCAGGGCATGTCCCCCTTTTCGCAGGAAATTAGAAATTTCTCTCTCCCCGAGAGATTTAACGTCCCAAGGTTCGTACTTTACGACGGGGCCTCAGACCCAGAGGCGCATCTGCGGCACTTCACTCAGCGGATGTCGGTCTGGGGGGACGTCGGTCTTTTAAACTGCAGGGTTTTCTCATCCAGTCTGGGAGACCTCCCTCTCCGGTGGTTCTGCGCACTCCCTCCCGGGTCGGTCTCAAGCTGGCGGCAGCTTCGGAGCTCTTTCCTTGAAAAGTTTCAAGCGCACCGCGTCATCCCGAAGACAGGTAGCAATCTCATGGCGATCCGGATGAAAGACGGTGAGGGTATCACTGCCTTCGCCAGAAGATTCTGGACAATATACAGCCAGATTACCGACGCCAATGACGAAGTCGCCATCATGTGCTTCAGGGAGGGGTTACTCCCAGGAAATGAACTCCGCAGAGATCTAGTCCGAAACCCCGTGGCCACGATGAAAGCACTGATGGCAAGGGTAAAGCAGTACATTGAGCAGGAAGAAGACGAGGCCCATGGCACAGAGCGGTTCGGATTCCCGAAGAAACACCAGGCCTCCACCAAGGAAGAAACATTCCCCCGACCGAGGTCGGATAAAAGGAAGCCCGCCCGCTCTTTCTCGATCGCCTCGGACAGCAGCAAGAGGCCGAGGTCACAGTCCGCTAAGCCTGCCAACGATCCTTACAGGGCTATCAGTGTTGTGTTTAAGGAGCCTATTTATAGACTCCTGAACAAAATCAAGGCAGAGCCATACTTCCAGTGGCCTCGGCCGATGACAGGCGATCCATCCATCCGAGACCAGAACAAGCGCTGCTCCTATCACAAGCAGCACGGGCACATGACCGAAGACTGCTTTGCGTTGAAGTCCCATCTCGAAAAGCTCGTCCATGACGGACACCTCCAGGAGTATATCAAACAGGAGGAAAGGGTCCACCGAGCACAGCAGCGCACTCGACCCAGTGATGACCATGAGAGCGATGAGCCGGCGGGTACCATCAATGTCATCCACCTAGCACCCGCCCCAGGCAGGGGAAGCGCCCAGGCTCGGTCAGACGCCAGGAGAGCTGCCCATGGCAAGCAGGTGATGTCGGCAGAGTGGGAGAGCGCCTCGAAGAGGCGTAAGAGAGAAAAGCCCAAGATTTGGTTCTCGGATGAGGATCTGAAGGGAGTCGAGCTCCCCCACAATGACGCCCTCATCCTCACCCTGCGGCTGAACAATTACACTACCAAGCGCGTCCTTGTGGACCCCGGGAGCTCCACCGAGATTGTGTACTATAGCTGTTTCAAACAGCTCGGCCTGCCCGAATCCGCCCTGCGGGAGGCCCACGTCCCCTTGATAGGGTTTAGTGCCCAGCCGGTGTACCCCAAAGGCAGGATCTCACTTGAAGTCCGGATCGGAGGCGCAGCAAAGGTAGCAGACTTTATGGTGATAGACGCGCCGTCCCCCTACAATGTGATATTGGGACGAAGTTGGCTGCACGCCATGGAGGCAGTGCCATCCACCCTTCATCAAAAACTCAAGTTTCCATTGGAGAAGCCTGGAGGAACGGTCGAAATAGTGACTGTGTGCGGAAACCAACAGATGGCCCGAGAATGTCTCGTGGTCGTAGCACCCGGAGAAGAGGAACCGAGACGAGTGCACATGGCCGAGCTCGAAGCCGAGATCGAGGATGTCGGGCGGACAGCAGGGCAGAAAAGCATAGAAGATCTCACCGAGGTCAGGATCAATCCTGAAGATCCGGAGCGCTACTTCCTGCTGGGTAGCCAGCTCCCTGACGCTGAAAAGGCCGAATTGCTGGACTTCCTACTCCTAAACAAAGATATCTTCGCGTGGACTCCTTACGAGATGCCCGGGATTGACCCCGAGGTCATATGTCACAAGCTAAATGTGGACCCCGGACACAAGCCCGTAGTGCAGAAGGCTCGCAGAACGGGGATCCCACAGACACAGGCGATTATAGAAGAGGTGGAGAAGCTCCTCGAGGCTGGGGCAATCCGCGAGGTGCACTATCCCCAGTGGCTAGCCAACACAGTGGTTGTAAAGAAGAAGAGCGGCAAGTGGAGGGTCTGTGTAGACTTCACCGACCTTAACAAAGCTTGCCCCAAAGATAGCTTCCCGCTCCCGAAGATCGACCAGATGATCGACGCCACCTCGGGGCATGACAGAATGAGTTTCTTGGACGCCTACCGAGGTTACCATCAGATCCCCCTGCACAGATCTGATGAGGAAAAAACTGCGTTTATCACACCTCGGGGCATCTACTGTTACAAGGTGATGCCCTTCGGGCTGAAGAACGCCGGAGCGACATATCAGAGGCTGGTCACTAGGATGTTCCGAGATCAGCTCGGAAAGACGATGGAGGTCTATATTGACGACATGGTAGTCAAGTCCAAGGAGTCGCAGGGCCACCTACCAGACCTGCGCCAAACATTTGCCATCCTCCGAAAGTTCCAGCTCAAACTCAATGCCTCGAAATGTGCATTTGGCGTCGGCTCCGGCAAATTCCTGGGGAGCCTGGTGACACGGAGAGGGATTGAGGCCAATCCGGAGCAGATCGCGGCCATACAGGCTATCCAAAGCCCCACCTCGGTCAAGCAGGTCCAGAGACTGACGGGGATGGCCGCTGCACTCAATCGCTTCATCAGCCGCGCCTCAGACAAGTGCCGTCCATTCTTTCAGCTACTGAAGAAGAGTTCCAAGTTCCAATGGACTCCAGAATGCGATTTGGCACTAGAGACGCTCAAAAGGTACCTCTCCTCACCACCTCTACTCTCCACTCCGTCGCAAGACGATTTTCTCTATCTCTATCTTGCAGTCTCGGACCATGCGGTGAGCTCGGTGCTGGTTCGAGAAAGCGACAAGCAACAGTACCCCATCTATTACACCAGCAAAACCCTGCTCGATGCCGAGACCAGATATCTACCTCTTGAAAAGCTAGCACTAGCACTGCTCAGCGCCTCTCGCAAGCTCTCCCATTACTTCCAGACTCACACGGTGGTAGTCATCACGGAATTCCCGCTCAAGTCCCTCTTCCGCAAGGCGGACTTTTCTGGCCGAATCTCCAAGTGGGCCGTGGAATTGGGTCAGTTCGACATCAAGTATCAGCCCAGAACGGCAATCAAGGCACAGGTCCTGGCGGACTTCGTCGTCGAATTCACCTCTCCTAGTTCGGCACCGACCTCGCTCGATACCGAACTGGGGGACTCCAAGGGCAGCAATGAAGGTAACACCAAGACTGAGGAAGACCAATCCTGGGAAAAATTTCTGGAGTCAGCCTGGAAAATCTTCGTTGACGGATCGTCTACATCCAAGAGGGCAGGCGCCGGCGTCGTCCTCCAATCCCCAGAAGGGTTAGTCATAGAGCAAGCACTAACCCTCAACTTCAAAGCATCAAACAATGAAGCAGAATATGAAGCACTGATCGCTGGCCTCGGCAGTGCGAGAATACTGGGGGCAGGGAGGGTGGTGGTCTTCAGCGACTCCCAGTTGGTGACGAGCCAGCTGAGCGGGGACTACCAAGCCAGAGACGAAAGAATGGTGGCCTATCTAGCCCATACCAGGCAGCTCCTCTCCCAGTTTGAAAAGGTTGAAGTCAGGCAAGTTGGTAGGGAGTTCAATCGCCATGCAGACGCCCTGGCAAGCTTGGCCTCGGCTGTAGAAGCTGGAAAAAGTAGAACAGTTGATGTAGGGACGTTGGAGAAGCCGAGCATAGAGCTCCTCCCAGTTCGGCCAGTTCTGTGCACTGACCTCGGTCCGAGCTGGATGGACCCAATCATGACGTTCCTGAGAGAGGACAAGCTCCCAGAAGACAAGAACGAAGCCCACAAGGTCAGGATGAAGGCAGCTCACTTTTGGCTATCTCCAGATGAGAAGCTCTACAGAAAATCCTACTCCGGACCATATCTCCAGTGCGTTCATCCTAGCAAGGTAGAGGATTTTCTATTTGAGATCCACGAGGGAATCTGTGGAAGCCACATCGGGGGAAGATCGCTGGCCTACAGAGCTATTAGCCAGGGCTACTGGTGGCCATACATGCAGAAGGATGCCCAGATCTACGCCAGGAAATGTGAGAAATGCCAAAAGTTTTCCCATTCCCTCCACCAGCCAGCTCAGGACCTGAGCCCGATCTCCAGTCCATGGCCCTTTGCTCAGTGGGGGCTGGACATCGTCGGACCTCTCCACCGAACTCCGGGAAACAAAAGATGGCTAATGGTGGGCACCGATTACTTCACAAAATGGATTGAGGCAGAGGCCTTATCCTCCATCACCGAGCTTGACACAAAGAATTTTGTGTGGAAAAACATCGTCACACGGTTTGGGATCCCCAGAGCTCTGGTCTCGGACAACGGAACCCAATTCGATTCAAAATTCTTCAAAAGCTTTTGTCAGGAGCTCGGCATCAGAAACCTCTATGCGACTCCGGCCTATCCGCAGAGCAATGGGCAAGCAGAGATCTCGAACAAAGTAGTTCTGGAGGGGCTGAAGAAAAGGCTTGATAAAGCTAAAGGCAGATGGACGGAGGAATTGCCAAGTGTCCTCTGGGCATACAGAACCACCCCGAGACGATCCACTTCGGCCACCCCTTTTTCGTTGGCCTACGGAATGGAGGCAGTAATTCCCCTTGAAGTCGGCCTCCCGACCTTAAGAACAAATCTCTTCGATCAAGGGCAGAACGAGATGAACCTCGCCAGAGAACTTGACCTCGCCGAGGAACGAAGGGAAGCAGCATCCGTACGTCTGGCCGCCTATCAGCAGCAGCTTTCCCGAGGGTATAATCAAAAGGTCAAAGAGAGGAGGTTCTCGGTTGGAGAACTGGTCCTGAAAAAAGCGCTCCCCGCGGATAGAGACCCCAATGATGGCAAGCTGGCACCAAACTGGCTCGGCCCCTACAAAGTAGTCTCCATCTCGGGCAGGTCGGCATACAGACTAGAAGGGATGGACGGCAAGGAATTGCCCCGGCCATGGAACGCTGCCCACTTAAAGAAATATTATTTCTAGTTGTATTCGAGATGTTTGATCAATAAAGAAGAACCTTTTGACACAGATTTGCCTTGAATTTCTTCGATCCCCGCAAGGATCCGGCCCTCGCGCCATCCTCTTCGAGTTCGGTCGTAGTACCAACTCCGCAAGGATCCGGCCCTCGCGCCATCCTCTTCGAGTTCGGTCGTAGGACCAACTCCGCAAGGATCCGGCCCTCGCGCCATCCTCTTCGAGTTCGGTCGTAGTACCAACTCCGCAAGGATCCGGCCCTCGCGCCATCCTCTTCGAGTTCGGTCGTAGGACCAACTCCGCAAGGATCCGGCCCTCGCGCCATCCTCTTTGAGTTCGGTCGTAGGACCAACTCCGCAAGGATCCGGCACTCGCGCCACCCTACTCGAGTTCGGTTGCAGGGCCAACTGACCAAGAGGCGTCCTCTGCGGCGTCTGACCGCGGAGCTCGGCCTACCCTAGGGTCTCACCTAGACCGTGGGAGCACGGCCTCAGTTGAACCCCGGCATGTAAGTCGGGGGCTCGCCACCATTTCACCCTGGGAACCTCCCCCTCAAAGACATGCCATTAAGGCCTAACCCTCGGTCAAACGACAGCATGACTCGCTTACTCGCTGAAATTCAAAAGTAGGAAAGGGACAACCTAGTCTTCCGAGACTGGAAAAGGTCTGCCCGAGGCAGGCCCCTCCTACCGACCTCATCCACTTTGGACAACACCTCACATCAGAGCATCCACAGACCGTTGCAAAAGAAGAAGCAAAGAAGAGAAACAGCAAGATTGAAAAAGAACTTCTTTTCATTAATCAGAAAGTACGATTACATGATCTCTGTGCACTTAAAGAAGAAAAATTACATCGAAGAATTGAGAAAATTCCTAAGTCTACTCCTTGGACACCTCCTTATGGGTCACCGACTCTGGAGGTGCAGAGGAAATGGGGGGATCACAAGCAGATGAAGGAGCTGCAGCAAGAGTCTCGGCCACCGGGACGACGGCAGGAGTCGGAGAAAGAAGAGGAGCGCCTTCAGCTTCGGCCGGGGTCAGAGGAGGAAGAGGAGTGCCTTGGACTTCGGCAGAGGTCGGGGGCGGAGGCGGAGCGATGGGGGCATCGGCCGGAGCCTCGGAAGGGTTGGAGCCTGGCTCTGGCTCTGAACCCACTGCTGCAGGTCGGAACTGAGGAAGATCCGAGAAGATGGGATGGTCCTCAGAGACCCCATATTTGAGCAGGGCCGCCTTGCACCCCATCTCGTACAGCACTGAGCTCAGATTTGTGATCTGAGACGCGTAATCCTCCGAGGCCCAATCCACCCCGTCCTGGTAAGCCTTTGTAGCCTGATCTCGCAGGATGGATTCGGCCTCGGATCTCTCCTTCTTGGAGGCCTCAAGCTCAGCCTCTTTCTTGGCCAGCTCGCCTTGCTTCTCGGCAACCTCGGCATCTTTCTTCGCGAGCTCGGCCCCCCTCTCGACGAGCTCAACCTCCAGCCGGGCCGCCCTCCTCGCCTTCTCGTCCGCGGCGCTCCTCAGGTTGTTGTTCTCGCCCCGCAACTTAATGATCTCAGCCTTCGCTGCTTGCTGATCCGTTGCGTGTTGGGCGATTTTCTCCCCCACCTTCTTGAGTTCGGCTGCGCTGGCCTCCAGCGCACTCCCCAACTTCCTCTTCTCCTTCTCTAGCCCATCAATCTGGGCAGCTCTTTCCGCCTCCCTCTCCATCAGTACTTGGAGCCTCTGCGCGTTCTGTGAAAAGAATAGAAACGGTGAGTAGGTTGGATCGGGTGACTAAGAAGTGAAAATTTTAGAAAATAGGGGAGAAAAGCTACCTCGAGCGACGCCCTCAAGGTATGATGGATTAAGTTCGAAGACCGGATTTTCCTGTGCTTCTCCATATCCTGGGGAAGGGCGCATCCCCGGGCGAGAGCCATGACCGACTCCCAGCTCGTCCCCAGCTGCACCCCCACCGTCATCGGCTCGTTGGGGTTGAGGTCGAAGTTGGGCCTCCAAGGAGCTGGCGTGGACTGCTGGGACTGCGGTTCCGCCGACGGATGCCTCCCCTCCGCGCTCGACAGACGGGGCCTCTTCTCGGGAGGAGGCCTCTCGCCCTCCTTTCCGGCAGCGGCAGACCGAGGCCGGGCTTCCTTCTGCGGCGGAGGAGGCGGAGTCTCCTTCCCGGGGTCCACCACCCGCGGCCTGCTTTCTCGGAGCGGACGAGGGTCCTTCGTCTGCCGAGCGGCCACGGAAGACTCCCCCGACTTCCCCTTCGAAGGCTTGGCCGAAGAAGCGCCTGCCGCGCCCGACGAGCTAGAAAAGGCGGCGGGGGCGGATCCCTGGGCGACACCTGCACCACTGGGGACGTTCTTGAGGGCTTCCGGGGCCATACCTCCAAAAATCAGGGCCCCCAGGTTCTTCAAGGGTGGGCGCGGCCGCTCCATTTCCTCTTCCTCTGCTTCTCCTCGGTCTCGGGGAGGACTGTCACCGATGACTATCGGGTCCCGAGGATCCGTGGCTTGACCGTCTGTCTCGGCAGGGTCGGGTCCGGCTTCCCCTGGCGGAGCAAGAGGAATCTCGGCAGCCTTCCTGGTGTAAGACTGATACCGAGGTTTGTACCCCAGCAAGGAGAAGGCGGCTCGGTCGTAATGACCGTGGTAGCGCTCAATCTTCTCTAGCCACGCGTCGTTGCGCTTCCACTTGTCGAAACCGGCCTCTCTCCTCCTCTTCTGAATGCCTACACGGAAAAATGGGCAAGGACATCAGTTCGGCATAATAGCTGGCAAAGGCAGGCTAAGCTTAAACCTAGAAGGGTGGGCATTTACTAGGGGGTGTCCCTGGTTTTCGTGGGACCTGGATCCTCCGGTCCTCCTCGGTCTCGGTCCCCCTGAACTCCCAGTTTCCCGAGATCAAAAAGCGGTCATCTCCGGCGTATTTGGTGGAGTCCTCCAGGGCATTCACCAAGGGACGGCGCCTGGCCTTGACCCGAAGGTAGTAAGCGTCCTCGACCCCCGCGGCCTTGCAGATATCGTAGACATCTTCTAAATCATGTACGCCGAGACCGATGTCCAAGATCCAGTTCAGCTGAGCCACGCCCATTATTATTTTGAAGCCGTTCGGCATTAGCTGGAAGGGGCAGAGGTTCCACGCGTGGAGACAGGACCGGAGGAGTGGGTGGATGGGGAATCTTACCCCCCCTTCGCACACAGCCAGCAAAGGGAAGGGCATCCATTCCTTATAGGTGACGAAACCCTTGACGGAGCCCTGGAAGACAAAGGGTTTCACCAGGACATCCTCTGGGATCCTAAAGTTCTCCCTAAAAGCCTCTAGGGCTGCAGGGCCCTCTACCCAGTGGCTGTATATTCCCATTTTCTTGAAACAGAAGAGAAGGAAGAAATAGAAGAAAGGGAACGAAGGCTGGGAGGGCCTAAGGGATTAGGAATCTCAGAAATCGCAGAAGAAGGAGAAATACAGAAAGGAGATGAAGGCAAGAAGCATAACTCACAGAAAAAGCAAAGAGGACTGCAGAAGACGGAAGGGCAAGGAACGGGAAGCAGAGGTCGAAGAGTCTCCGAGTTCGGCGATCTTCTGGGTTGAACAAAGTTGCAGCAGAGTCTCCTTCAAACTAACAGCTAGGGTAAAAGAAGAAGAAAGAGGAGCGGGCCCCTTTTTATAAAGGAGCGCCCCCTCTTGATTACCGCATGCCGCGTCGCTTCGACTTCGGTGTCCTACCAGACAGAAGGCTCCACGTGGCGGAGACGATAAGTATTCCGCCATGCCTCTGGTACGACATTAATCGCCTCGGGTATGCGAAACGGCGCTCTCCGTATCCGCTGTGGCAGGGCAATCATGACGCCCTATTTATTGCCTAGGGCAGGTGAAGAGGCGCCATAATGAGGATATTCCTAAGGCGGGATACGAAAAGACAGCCCCGTCACATCCAAGTCTTAGCTCCCGACCTCGGAGAAAGCCCGAGGTCAGGGAGCTAGGGGGCAATTGTGTGGGGTCATTCCGTGATCATGAAATTAAACGGGGCCACCACCCAGTCTCGGTAACCCGTGATCTCGGTGCCGCCGAGTTCGGCTGCATCGCCGTCTCGGGCAATTATGGAGCGGGCCCCAGTGATTGCGTCACGAGTCCCAACTTCGGTCTCAGCCTCGACCGAGCTCGGCCTCCTTTCATTCAATCATAAATGCCGCCATTAATGCACTGCCAAATCAGGATCGGCGGTCTGACAACAGAATGGGCTCCGGACCTACGCAAGGAGCACGCCATATCTACAATCATATCCATAGGCGAGGAGGGCTGGTCCGATGGGACGTCCCCTTTTTACCTACCCCCACTCAGGAGATGAGAGTACGCTCAGATGGGACTCCCGTCTCCTCAGGAAGACAGTCCAATGATGACTTCTCCACCTATATATTGCATGAGAGAATCCATGAAAGGTACGCACACGCATAATCTCTCCCTCCCAGAACTCTTTCTCTCCATTCTCTCAGTCCCTGCACTAACTTAACCGTCGGAGGACCTTCGGCTACCCACAGCCAGGGTCTCTGACCGTTGTTCTTTTCCTTTCAGGTCATTGGAGGCTCGATCCATTCCCCTTACCTCCCTCAAAACCTTGCATCAGGAGCTTAAATCCTCCATTAACTAAGTCCGTAATTTTTAGGCACTTACAGTGTTCATCAATCTAAAAAAAGCCTACGACGGGATACCTAGAGATTTAATTTGGTGGGTTTTGAATAAAAGAAATGTTCCAAGAGGCTATATTGAAACTATTAAAAACATGTATGAAGGAGCAATAACAAGTATGAGAACTACTTGTGGAGAGACAAGGGAGTTCCTAATGACCATAGGTTTGCTTCATGGGTTAGCCCTAAGCCCTTATCTCTTTGCACTGATTATGGATGAGTTAACTGCTTATATTCAAGAAGAGGTATCTTGGTGTATGTTATTTACAGATGAAATAGTGTTAGTAGATGAATCAAGAGATGGTGTATATGCAAAACTCGAGAGATGGCAGGAGGCTTTAAAATAAACCGTACAAAAACGAAATGTATGGATTGTAACTTCAAAGGGCATATAGAAAGAGCTAAAACTACTGTGACAATTGAAGACCATGAGATACCACAAAGTAATTATTTCCGTTACCTTGATTCTATAATTAATAAGGATGGGAAGATTGATGAAGATGTCGTACATAGGATAAAAGTGGTATGGTTGAACTGGAGACTTGCTTTTGTGAAGTGCTTTGTGACTGATGAGTGTCAACAAGACTGAAGGGAAAATTTTACAAGACAGTGATTAGACCAACTATGACCTATGGAGCAAAATATTGGCCAATCAAGAAGCAACATATGCACAAAATGGATGCGGCGGAGATGAGAATGTTGAGGTGGATGTGTGGTAAAATTGGGAATGATAAAATTAGAAATGAGTGCTTTCGAGAACATTTAGGGGTAGCAACAATAAGGGATAAAATTAGAGAAACCCGTTTGAAATGGTTTGGGCATGTCCAACTTAAGCCGGCAGTGGCGCCAAGAAGGATAAGTATGGCTATGAAAGTTAATGGCCCACCAAGGGGAAGGGGTAGGCCAAAGAGGACGTGGATGGAAGTAGTAAAAATATATATAAAAAAGTGTAACTTAACTGAGGATTTGGTTCAAGATAGATCGGAATGGAGAAACAGAATTCATGTAGCCAACCTCAACATAATTGGGACAAGGCTTTGATGATGATGATGGATGTCAAGGAACTGAACTTGTTAGGTCCATTTTCTAATTTTCTTTACAACCCATTTGGCAATTTACTAGGTTGGTAAAAGCAATGTAAAGCCTCCATTTTTCAGACACGGGCTCACATCAAAAGTAAACATTTTTAAAATTCCCTCCTTTTTCAAAAAAAAAATCAAAAAGCAATATCATTTCTTCACTAAATGACAAAAAAAATCCAATTTTTATACAAAATGTCAAAAAGGATTTTTTACCAATCCACTAAAGACAAAATAATATCATAACCCCCTTATATTTTATTCTCTCTTGATTTGATGCTTTACATCACTTTTACTTTAAACGGGCCCTTATTGTTTAATGGGAAAAGTATTCAATATGAGGAGTGATCAAAAAAACAAAAAAGAAGCAAACTCAATAGAATATGATTTAAGAAACAACAGGACTCCACTCCAATGACAAAAAGCTATGTCGACCATTGGCAGAAAGCCACCGTGAGAAGTACACTCATCTGAAAGAGGTCCTTACAAATTGTAACTTTGGAGCTTCAACTTCCACATCTACATCTTTAGACCAAGTTTTGTTATTATCAAAAGAATCTCCCCACACAATTTGTCATTTTTTTTTCTTTTGTTTTCCTGAGCCTTGATTTCTTATTACGGTAGAGAAATATAAGAAACCAAACTAATGCTATGTGATCATAGTAACTATTATTTAATGCGAGATTGCAATCACTGTTACTAATTGTGAACAAACTTTTGATTGCTAGTAAAATTGGGGACAAGAGGGGTTTAGTAACAGCTTTATCAAGCATGCCTCTTCCTTCTTTATTCTCTCCCTTTCCCAAAAAAAAAAGGGGAATTTTACCAAATAAATGTCCCTAGACATGTAATAGCCTGATTTAGCTTGAAATACACCAAAATGACAATTATAGCGTTCGTACGAGGAATTTGGACAACTTTGCCCCCAAAGCCGCCAAACGATATCGTCATCTTCATTCCCAAAATTTCAATTCTTAAACGAATGAAATCCATTGCTGCAGCTGACCCTTATTCTCTTTGCTCAGCTTCCGGCCAACTTTCCCTCTCTGCCTGGCCATTCCCCTACACTCAGCTATCAGTCGGTCCCCTGCAACCAAAGACCACTTGCTGCTTCCAATCCAGCGCCCACCAGCTGTAGTCACCTGCCACTCCACCTGTAAGCACCGAGCGGCCACTGCTGCCTCTCCCTGCCATCGGCCAACCTGCACCTTTCAGCCTAGTGGCCAGTTGGACTTCTCCCACATCCCTGCCAGCGGCTAACCTGCACCCTTTGGCCAGCGGCCAACCTGAACTCTTTCCCAGGTGGCCAACCTGAACAACCCTCCTTCCTTGCCTGCAGCCAGTCCTCCTCCCCGGCTGCGCTGCAGCTCCTCCATGTGAACCTGCACAACCTGAACCAACCACCTAAAACCAGCTCCCCTAACCCCAGCCACTACCTCTTCCACCTGCACTGATCTCAGCCTGCACTGCCCTTGTCCAACCACCTGTACTACTCCTCCACCTGCGCTACCCAACCACCTAATTTCAGCTGAAACCCCCACCTGATTTCAGCTGAAACCCCACCTATTTCCAGCTGAAACCCCCACCTGTTTTCAGCTGAAACCCCCACCTGATTTCAACTGAAACCCCACCTGATTTCAGCCTGAATTACCACCTAATTTCAGCCTGAATTTCCAGCTGATTTCAGCCTACAACTCCACCTGCATTGCCTTCCCCCTGCATTGCTCTTCCACCTACACTGCTCCCACTTGTAAGATGTCCAGCCCACCTGCCACTTGTCCAGCCCACCTGCAATTTATCCAGCCCACTGCAACAGGTTCAACCCACCTGCACACTTAACCCAGCTACTGCTTCTCCTCCTTGTTACCATAAGCAATCTGATGTGTACAACTTGGACCAATGGGTCCCACCCCGGGACCCGCATGACCCGACCCTTAGGCCCTGTTTTATGACCCTTAAAAACTGAATTTTTAACTAGACCTTTGGCTTGATTTGAACCTGTCTTTAACCCAATTAATCCTTTGGAAATCCGTAGTTTTCGAACTAAATTAAGATTGGGATATTCTAACCAATGTTTTAAAGAAATTTATAATTGCCCACTGACTTAAAAAATAGGGGCTTTTGACTTTAACCCCGGCCAATGCAAAGAGACTGTCTTTTCTTGGAAAAAGAAAGACCAAGACGTAGACTATGATGCACCCAGTCCCCCGACTTGCCTATTTTGGGGTCGTGACAGGGGGATATGGTTGCAGCCAACACGGTCTTATGTAGTTATATTATTGGGAACCTACCATAGATTTATGCATATTTGGGGGATGGGAGGGTCTTTGAATTTTGCCTGCAAGTTGTACTATTATTGTAATTGCCCCCACAATAGCCTCCAATAATGTATATATTTCCTGTAAGATATAGACATGTCTCTAAGAAGTAGTGCTTGTTGTCTGGGCCCGCGGAGTTTTCTTTCGGCCCCATCTCACTTCATATAGCAGATTGAGTTATTTGTTTTGGTTATTCCTTTAGCCAAACAAATGAGATTGGTGCCCTCGTACAGCAGACCAAGTTCATTTATGTAACAGTCAAGCTATAAGATGGAAGGCCACCACTGTTGTAGTTTTCTTGCTTTACATGAGTATACTGACATATCAATCTGAGCAGCATCCATGAGTCTTTCCCATTGTTTAAATTTCACATTTTAAAATCGAGGCCATCAACTTGCTGGATAACAAATTTGAGATTGGAAACTCTGTAACGATTTTGTTGTTGGAATATTTGCAATTTGGTATTTTGATCACCTCCGCGAGCCTTTTTAATTGTTCATGTATCTCAATATATAGTCAGGGCCAATCTCGTTGCTAGACAGCGAAAAAAGGATTAAAAAACTCTAATGGATAGTAACGATATCGTTATCAAAAAATTTAGAAATCACTATTCTGGATGAAATCTGTGAGCCTTTTGCATTGTTTATGTATCTCAATTTATAGTCAGGGTCAGTCTCGTTGCTGTACAACAAATTGAGAGGAAAAGGCTCTAAAGGATCGTAACGATATCATTATCAAAAAATTTAGAAATCACTAATTTGGGTGAATTCCGTGAACCTTGGTTGGGAGTACTCAAACCAAGCCATTTTCCAGAGGTGCCCATAGATCGAACTAGACTAGACAAATGGCTTGGTTCAAACTCTCATTCAAATCAAAAAAGTGTTGAATGATTTAATCTGAACTATGGGCACCTCTGGAAAATGGCTTGGTTTGAGTACTCCCAACCAAGGTTCATGGATTTCACCCAGATTAGTGATCTCTAAATTTTTTGATAACGATATCGTTACGATCCTTTAGAGCCTTTTCCTCTCAATTTGTTGTACAGCAACGAGACTGACCCTGACTATAAATTGAGATACATAAACAATGCAAAAGGCTCATGGATTTCATCCGAAATAGTGATTTCTAAATTTTTTAATAAAGATATCGTTACGATCCATTAAAGTTTTCTACTCCTTTTTTTGCTGTCCAGCAACGAGATTGGCCCTGACTATATATTGAGATACATGAACAATGAAAAAGGCCCGTGGAGGTTACCAAAATACCAAATTTCAAATATTCCAACAACGAAATTGTTACCGTCCTTTAGAGTTTTCAATCTCAAATTTGTTATCCAGCAAGTTGATGGCTCGATTTTAAAATATGATCTTTAAACAATGGGAAAGACTCATGGATGCTGCTTAGATTGATATGTCAGTATATTCATGTAAAGCAAGAAAACTACAACAGTGGTGGCCTTCCATCTTATAGCTTGACTGTTACATAAATGAACTTAGTCTACTGTACGAGGGCACCAATCTCATTTGATTGGCTAAAGGAATAACCAAAACAAACAACTCAATCTGCTATATGAAGTGAGATGGGGCTGAAAGAAAATTGCGCGGGCCCAGACAACAAACACTACTTCTTGGAGACATGTCTATATCTTACAAGAAATATATACATTATTGGATGCTATTGTAGGGGCATTTGCAATAATAGTATAGCTTGCGGGCAAAATTCAAAGACCCTCCCATCCCCCAAATTTGCATAAATCTATGGCAGGTTCCCAATAATATAACCACAGAAGACTGTTTTGGTTGCAACCATATCCCCCTGTCACGACCCCAAAATGGGGGTAGGATTAAGGGCCATGATTGGGTCTAAGTATGGAGTTAAAATTAACATCGAGCAAGTCAGGGGACTGGGTGGTGCATCATAGTCTAGGTCTTGGTCTTTCTTTTTCCAAGAAAAGACAATCTCTTTGCATTGCCCAAGGTTTAAGTCAAAAGCCCCTATTTTTTAAGTCAGTGGGCAATTATAATTTTTTTTTAAAACATTGGTTAAAATATCCCAATCATTGGTTCGAAAACTCTGGATTTCCAAAGGATTAATCGGGTTAAAGACAGGTTCAAATAAGGCCAAAGATCTAGTTAAAAATTCAGTTTTTAAGGGTCATAAAACAGGGCTTAAGGGTTGGGTCATGTGGTCCCGGGGTGGGACCCATTGGTCCAAGTTGTACACATCAGATTACTGATGGTAACAAGGAGGAGAAGCAGTAGTTGTGTCAAGTGTGCAGGTGGGTTGAACCTGTTACGGTGGGCTGGACATGTTGCAAGTGGGAGCAATGCAGGTGGAAGAACAGTGCAGGTGGAAGGTAGTGCAGGGGGAGTTGTAGGTTGAAATCAATTGGAAATTCAAGCTGAAATCATGTGGTAATTCAGGCTGAAATCAGGTGGGGGTTTCAGCTGAAATCAAGTGGGGGTTTCAGCTGAAAACAGGTGGGGTTTCAACTGAAATCAGGTGGAGGAGCAGTACAGGTGGCTGGACAGGGGCAGTGAAGGGAGAGCTGGTTTCAGGTGGCTGGTTCAAGTTGTGCAGGTTCACGTGGACGAGCTGCAGCACAGCCGGGGAGGAGGACTGGCTGCGGGCAAGGAAGGAGGGGTGTTCAGGTTGGCCGCTAGGAAAAGAGTTCAGGTTGGCCTCTAGCCAAAGGGTGCAGGTTAACCTCTGGCAGGGATGAGGGAGAAGTCCGAGTGGCAGCTGGGCTGAAGGGTGCAAGTTGGCCGATGGCAAGAAGAAGCAGCAGTGGCCTCTGGGTGCTTACAGGTGGAGTGGCCGGTGACTACAGCTGGTGGCTACTGGATTAGAAGTAGCAAGTGGTCTCTGGGTGCAAGGGACTGGCTGATAGCTGAGTGCAGGGGAATGGCCAGGCAGAGAGGGGAAGTTGGCCGGGAGCTGAGCAAAGAGAAGAAGGCCGGCTACAGCAATGGATTTCATTCGTTTAGGGATTGAAATTTGGGGAAAGAAGATGACGATGCGTTCGGCAGCTTTGGGGTAAAGTTGTCCAAATCCCTCGTACAAACACTATAATTGTCATTTTGGTGTATTTCAAGCTAAATCGGGCTATTACATGTCTAGGGACATTTATTTAGTAAAATTCCCAAAAAAAAAAATCAAAGTTTCTTGATTGCATTGCATTTAGCTGACACATTTCATACTGGATGACAATGATAATATACAAACTGCCAGAAGACACCTGATCTGGCTGTGATGTGACTGTGTGTGTGTGAGAGTGAGAGAGAGAGAGAGAATCATAATAATTTAAAAAAAAAAAAAAAAAAGATGGCACCCTCAATAAAAATCTCTGACATTCATTATTTTTATTTTTATTTTTCACTTCTACAAAATCCTAAAAAGCTAAACAAGGCGCTTTTTAGAGTTTTGGAAGATTGAAAATGTTATTGCAATTCTTTGATGCAACAACAACTACATCACAGGTTCAAAATTGATGACTTCATGTCAGTCTTTTTATGCATTTTAATAAATGCCGACAAATTTTAACGTTTCATTCTCTCTCTTATCACTATTATTATTGGGAATAAGGAGACGGAATATTCAAAAATAAGTGGATTGAGAATATGATGCATGCCATCGACTTATTTAACATGCAAAACTACCAAATTATAGTGTTTATTTGGTGGAAATAATTATATCATGTTTTGGTGTGTGCCAAATTTCCATGCCTAGGCAACTTGCAAGATGATCTCAAAATCTCTCTCAAGAAGATTTCTATACCTTTTGGCAGCCTGCAACTAAGCTCCCTTCTCAGATCATTGAACATCTCAGGTCTCTGATATTAGTATCTCCCTTGGTAGCTTATTCTGGCTCTTTTTAGCAATGTCTCTTCTGTTTCTATTTTAGTTTTTTCTTTTTGTTCTCCTCTAATACTGGAGGTCTATTCTTTGTATTCTTTCTTTTCCTTTTCAATACAATTACTCTTTTATCAAAAAAATACTTTCATGCCAGTGGGTAAAGTAATTACTGAACAGAATTAACAACGTACTGTCCCACATTTCCTAAGAACTTTTGTATGAATTACCAACGATCAAAAGAATGACCTCAATAACATAGCACCTGTTTGGCATCGTTTCTGTGATGTTCCAGATTCTGTGTGAAGATTGGGTTGTGTTGAGATTGAATTGTTCTGCGATTGGGCTAGGCATATCTCATTTAGCAACATTATTCTTCTCAGAATGTGTTGTTTGGAACTTGTTTCATAACATTATAAACAGAATCCAAACCAAGGGCATTTTTTCCCTTACTGCTACTATTGTAAAAGGGTCATCAAGTTGATCTGATTTCACTTCATTGATTCCAGATCAAGCAAATTTTTGTCACGTCTTCAGGTTTACGGCCAAGCCCATTTAGAGGGGTGGGAGGACAGCTAGACAATTGGGGGGAGAGAGAGAGAGAGAGAAAACCTGCCAAGCCCATTTAGAGGGGTGGGAGGACAGCTAGACAATTGGAGAGAGAGAGAGATGTGTGGAGAAGTAAAATCATAGCGGGATACAAGTCTTTTCTTGCCATGCCAGCGAGTTGTTAAAAAAATGTTCCGATCGTTTCAAAATGCCAGTACTAAGCGGGCCATGATTTCTCGTTCTATAAAATTAAAATTTGAAGCAACATTTAAAACCTGCCAAATAAGTTTTCCAAACAGCACAATACCAAACAGGCCCATAGTAACCACCACAAATGGAAATTGCTCCTATGGTTATGAACTTCTATACAGGACTGCTGCTGGGAGAAAAACTAAAAAAATATAAAATCAATGAAATAGGTATCTTGAAATTAGCTTACAATGCTCAAACCTCTATTTACTTTACTTCCCTTTTATTTAATAGGCAATTGACTTGAACCTCAAGAATAGAAACCTTCCAAGGGCAAAAAACATCAATTCATATTTAATTTTTTCACAGACCCACAATCAGTGATACAAATACAAATGAAATAATTTTATAACATAACAGCTGCAAACCAAAAAGAAATGAATCCAAATTGACACATCCAATCTGGAATGAGTTCAGAAATTTTAGGGAAAAAAATGTGACCAAAATTGATGGCCTGGGAGCATCTTTCAGTTCCAATTATAATATTGGGACACTTTCTTTCCTTTTTGATTGGTATATAATATCAGGACACTTGCGTTTCAAAGGAACAAGCACTTCCCCCACCTCCTTAAATGCTCAATTAATGATTTAACTATCCAGTACCTTAACAGGAAATTTGCTGAAGGATTAGTATAAAGGTTATATTATCATGAACTACAAGTAAACATGATTTTCCAAATGGAAAATGTTACAGAACAAAATTTGCATCATAACAAAACAAATCGAAATTCCAGCAAATTTAAAAAATAATACTTGAGATGCATTCAATTCAGGAAGGCCAGTGGCACCAAAGCGGCGAGGTAGCGTGTTACGGACCATCTGAACCTCAACTTCATGACCCAAAAGGTGATGGTAAATGTAACTGCGTGGAAAAAAGCAAAAAAACTTCTGTTATATAAGATCTAAAACTTAAAAGATACTAAAATGTGCTTTTCCAAAATTAAAATTAAAATTAAAACAGCTAATTCCACTGAATATTAGGCTGTGGAGAAACATAACTTTGGTAAAAGCCAAAAGGGCCAACCTCAGATATAGATGGGATTTAAGGAAGATTGACATCTTACCATATTGTTGATTTGCTATACCCATTGTATCAAAATAATTCAAGAATAGGACCAATAGGTTATTGAAAAATATACACTAAACAATCGAATTTTTTATTTCATTTCATCTACAGTAGTTATCTATAAATCAGATGGAGCATTATTTAATCACAAGTTTTTCTCCAGAGGATATCCCATTACACAAACATATGTTTAGCCCTTAACTATTTCCTTTATTCAGATTTTTCAGGGTTTTTTTTTTCTTTTTTTGGGAAATGTCTTACATTTTATGAAAAGAGCAAACAATGAACAAAGCAAAGAATAATTTATCTGAAAGTATCATTGGTTTGTACCATTGGTGGGTAGAGGGCAATACAATACGTTAGAATGAAATTTTAATGCCCCAAAATATAGTATTTTGTTGTTGAACAAATCAACAAATACAAAAATATCATTACAGAAATCGGGATTATATAGTGAAGAATTTAGGCAGAACACATAAATGTGAGACGATTTTCTCCTGCACATTGATGCTGTTCGTCATGTGGGACCCGGCGAAATTCAGTGTGGGTCCCGCCTTTTTTGACAGTCCCGATGCGCATTCCCACAGGAGCATATGCGTAGGAGAAAATTTTCCTTTTAAGTGTGGCAGAAGGTAACAAAGCATCCTTTACGGAACAAATAATAAAACTCACTTAAATAAAAATGAGTTATTGGCACAAATTGCACGTATACTTTTCGGATTGTCACGGTTCATATAAAGATTTTGTACTTGATTGAGATTAAACTCTTTCTTGGTATCTAGATTAGATCTTGAGACAAACGCAATGACTGACAGGTAACAGACTTTTGAAAGAAGAGCAGATGACAGCTAAATATGTAGGAAAGTTATTTTCATGATGACTGGAGGCTGTAGCTCATACTTCGTTTGCTTCTGTAGTTCGAATGTCAACAAAATCATCTTTTTTTCCTGGAAAGGGCCAACTTAATTGACTAATGAAGATCAGACTTTTAACACAAAAGAAGGAAATAAATCAGAGACAAGTTTTTAAACATGCACCCAAAGCACTATGAAAAGATTAGATTGCCCATAAACATGAGAAGGTCTAAATTCTTTACACCGTCCCATGACAGGCCATTTACAAATGAAATAATTCCCAGTTAACTTAAAACCAATAGGCTTGAATGAGTGCTGGTTCCTACTTGCTCGTTAAAATACTAGGCATGTTGGTTCAAGATACAAAGACTAGTGCAATCTTAAACTCAACCCAATTCAGACTTCTAAGAAGTTGAACAGGGACTCCGTTGAAATGTGTAAAAACAAAGATGGCTTTGAAATTTGCATCTGTCAATCATTTCACATGTTTAAAGCCTGGATCTGGACTGAGCCTGGACCAATTATAGTAGGCATGGCCATGGGCATAGATATGCATTTGACAAGCAGGCTTCTGCATAGATAGGCCAGAGCCTGGCTTTTAAGCAGGAATTATTTACTACATAGGCCAGGTTTACATAGACCAGAGCCTGGTCTCAAGCCCGTTAAACTACGGTAGACCTGTTCGAGCATATTAACTTACACAAATGCCCTATCTTCTATAACATAAAATTGTACATGTACACTGTCCTCTATATGAAATTGTAAATCCCCTAACAGAATCACATGCATAACAAGCTCCAAAAGCAAACATCATATAACAAAGACAACGTTTATGCATGCCCAATTCCATTAACAGGCCTAATGGGATAATGGGCTTTAAACAAGCCCGTGAAGGGGAGGAGCCTAAGCTATATATTAACAGGTTAATGGGTGAACTCAAGCATCCATTATTATTAAATTGAGTGCTTGGGCCAAGGCTTGGATAGCCAGAGAGGCCCAGATCCAGGCCTCGGCCATAAATAAATGAACATGTTGAGCTTGTCTGCCAAGCTAGTTACCACACTTAGACCGAGGGATGGATAGGGTGCAGATTAAACATGACATTGGATCAAGATCCCACTCAAATCCATTTTCCCTGGATCCAATCAATATCAGATATCCAGACCATGATCCTGAACCCACTATGAGTCAGATTTAGATCTGTGCTCCATTCTTTGGCTTGGAGCAATAAGCACATTCACTCACCCTCAGAATTCGGTAAATAAACGTAAAAATGTTAAAATATAATTTAGTTAATCGAGTCAACAGCACTTCATCCAATAGGACCAATACAACTCACATTGAAACAGGAGACAAATGGACTAAAAACACTTGCTATCAGACCAAGCCTCGATAAATGGATTGGAATTAGAGTTCAATCAGAAGGCAAATAGTTGAAGACAATGACATTAATTAAACAAAATGATTGAATATGTGTGGGTCGTTTGGTAATCACGGATTTTTGTAGGGGCCACTCCCCAGTCTCGGGCTCTCCTTGGTCTCGGTATTGCACAAAGCTCGGCAGTAGCACCGTCTCGATTAATCGTGGCGCCCATCTCAGTGGCCACATTCACAAGCGCCCACCTCGGCCTCTTGTCATTCAGTCATAAATGCACTGCCGTAACGGGGACGGCGAACTGACAAATGGAGTGGGCGCCGGACCTAGATAAGTGGCACGCCTTATCTCAGGGTCACGTCCATAGGTATAGGGAGACGGTCCAATGGGACGTTCCCTTTTTACCTACCCCCACTCAAGAGAGAAAAGTACTCGTTGATGGGACTTCCATCTCTTCCTGAAGGGTCCAATACAATGATGACTCTCACATCTATATATATTGTATGAAGAAGAACCACAGGAGGTACGCAACAAGTTTCTCCCCCTCACTGCTTCTTCTCCCTCAATCATACTAACTCAAGCATCGGAGTGCCTTCGGCTGCCTACAGCCAGGGGCTCTGACCTTTGTTTTCTCTTTCAGATTACTGGAAGCCTGATCCATTCCCCCAATCATCCCAAGATCAAAGGTTTAATCCTCTTTTAACTAAGTCCGTAATTTTTAGGCACTTACAATTTGTGCCATCTGTGGGGATAGGATCTTTTACGAAAACCAAACCTGCAAAAGTCATGCCTCCAAAAACCAGATAAGGCGGCGGAGGGTCCTCGAAGTCCGGGAGAGCATCATCCTTTCCTCCGGAACAACCCTCATTTCCACCATTTCTGCAACCAGAGTCGCAAACTCAGCCGCCTCGGCCGGTACCTTTAGTGCTGCCCACTGGCGGTCGCTCTGCTCTTCTTCCCCCTTCGGGTCCGGCGAAAGTTCCCCCCGTCCTACAGGAGCTGCCAAGGATTCCCCGCCAGAGAAGGTCCGGAGGAAAATCCGGTCCCACGTGCGTGGAGGGTGTTGTCCAGTCGGACTCCTCGTCCCGACCTCCGACGGCACCCCCCCCCCCCCCCCGTCAAGACCACCGTCAAGAGGCTCCGCGCCGCTCAGGTAACCAGCCATCCGGGGGCCTCCAGCAGAATGTCTCCTCGACAGGTCATCGGCGACGGAACAAGACCACTGCCGGAGCAAAATCTCGCCTCTCTCATCGTCGCACTCAAGACGACGGCCAGTCTTTTTACCAGGCCCATGAAATGAGAGATGATGACCCCCTGCTCAAAGAGCTTGACGCCAAGAATCAGGCCCTCCAAGAAAAAGAGGAGGTGATTCGTCGTCTCCAGGAGCAACTCAAGGCAAATGAGAGAAGGTCTCGTGGTCCGCCTCCCAGGCGACAGCAGACCCGTCAGGGCAGCTAAGATCTGAGGCAGATCCTCGACGATAAAAGGAGAGATCGCCGCGAAGAGGAAGGTTCGAGCAGCAGCCACCTACATAGCAGCTTCAGGAGGACGCATCGCGAGCCAGAATCCCCGAGGCTAGAGAACACGACAGGCCTGAGGGAGCTGCTCGACCACTGCGTAAAACAGGAGGTCCAGGCTCGGATGGCCGAGATCGGTTTCGACCGAGACCAAGAAGAGGCCTATGAAGAAGACCAGGGCATGTCCCCCTTCTCCCAGGAGATAAAAGACTTCACTCTCCCCTAGAGATTCAGTGTCCCGAGGTTCGTCCTTTACGACGGGACCTCGGACCCAGAAGCACACCCACGGCATTTCACTCAGCGGATGTCAGTCTGGGGGGATGTTGGCCACTTGAACTGCAGGGTCTTTTCCTCAAGCCTAGGCGACCTCCCACTCCGATGGTTCTGCTCGATCCCTTCCGGGTCGGACACGAACTGGCGGCAGCTCCGAAGCTCCTTTATCAAGAAGTTCCAGGCACACCATGTCATCCCGAAGACGGGTGGCAACCTCATGGCGATCCGGATGAAGGACGGTGAAAGTATCACTGCATTCGCCAGGAGATTCTGGACAATATACAGCCAGATCACCGACGCCAACGACGACATCGCCATCATGTGCTTCCGACAGGGCTTACTCCCAAGAAACGAACTCCGAAAGGACCTGGTCCGGTCCCCAGTGACCACGATGAAAGCGTTGGTGGCAAGGGTGAACCAGTACATCAAGCAGAAAGAAGATGAAGCTCATGGCAAAGAGCGATTCGGACTCCCGCAGAAGAGTCAAGCTTCCAAAGGAGAGGGAGTGTTCCCCAGGCAAAGGCCAGACAAGAAGAGGAGGAAGGAGACCAGTTCGGCGTCTTTCTCAACCTTCGTCTCGGGCAGCAGCAAGAGGCCGAAGTTCCAGCCTCCCAGGCCGACCGACGATCCTTACAGGGCCGTCAATGTTGTCTTCAAGGACGATCCATCCACCCGAGACCGAAGTAAGAACTGCTCCTATCACAAACAGTACGGGCACATGAACAAGGACTGCAAGCTCTAAAATCCCACCTCGAGAGGTTCGTCAAGGATGGGCACCTCCGGGAGTACATCAAGGAGGGAGAAAGGGTCAACCAGGCTCAGCAGCGCGCTCCACCACCTCCACCCAATGATGATCAGGACAGTGACGGGCCAGTGGGGGTCATCAACGTTATTCACCTGGCCCCCGCTCCCGATAAAGAGAGTCACCAAGCTCAGTCAGAGGCCAGGAGGGCTGCCCATGGCAAACAGGTGATGTCGGCCGAGCTAGAGCCTGCGCAAAAGAGAGCTAAGAGGGGAAAGCCCAAGATCTGGTTCTCGGACGAGGACCTAAAAGGGGTCCAGCTCCCCCACAATGACGCACTCACCCTCACCTTTCGGCTGAACAATTACAACGTGAAGTGCGTCCTCATAGATCCAGAGAGCTCGTCCGAGATCCTCTATTTTAGCTGCTTCAAGGAGCTCGGCCTGACCGAGTCTGATCTACAGGAAGCCCGCGTCCCCTTAATAGGCTTCAGCGCCAAGCCAGTGTACCCCAAGGGGAGGATCTCGCTTGAAGTCAAGATAGGGGGCGCCACAAAGATGGCCGACTTTATGGTAGTAGACGCCCCATCACCTTACAATGTAATAATGGGACGAAGTTGGCTGCATGCTATGGAGGCGGTACCCTCTACCCTCCACCAGAAGCTCAAATTCCCACTAGAGACAGCAGGAGGGGTGTTCGAGATAGTAATCGTGCGGGGAGATCAGCAGATGGCCCGGCGTGCCTCACGGCCATAGTGCCTGGCGAAACAGAGCCGCAGCAAGTGCATATGACCGAATTCGAGGCCGAACTCGAGAATGTCGGTCGCTCAACAGGGCAGAAGAGCGTGGAAGAGCTCACCGAGGTCAAGATTGACGCCAGCGACCCCGAGCGGTATTTTCTACTGGGAAGTCAGCTCACCGACGACGAAAGGTCCGAACTGCTAGATTTCCTACTACAGAACAAGGATGTCTTCGCCTAGACCCCATATGAGATGCCCGGGGTCGACCCCGCGGTCATGTGCCACAAGCTCAACGTGGACCTCGGGCATAAGCCCATAATGCAGAAAGCCCGCAGGACAGGAGTCCCCCAAACAGAAGCTGTCATCGAAGAAGTCGATAAGCTCCTCGAGGCCGGAGCGATCCGCGAGGTGCACTATCCAAAGTGGCTAGCCAACACAATGGTGGTAAAGAAGAAAAATGGCAAGTGGAGGGTCTGTGTGGACTTCACCGACATCAACAAAGCCTGCCCAAAGGACAGCTTCCCCCTCCCGAAGATCGACCAGATGATCGACGCCACCTCGGGACATGACAGGATGAGCTTCCTCGACGCCTACCGAGGCTACCACCAGATCCCCATGCACATGCCTGATGAGGAGAAAACTTCATTCATAACACCCCGCGGCATCTATTGTTATAAGGTGATGCCCTTTTGGTTGAAAAATGCCGGAGCGACATACCAGAGGCTGGTTACCAAGATGTTTCATGCCCAGCTCAGGAAGATAGTGGAGGTGTACATCGATGACATGGTGGTCAAGTCCAAGAGGTCGCAGGACCATTTGACAGACCTACATCAGGTATTCACCATCCTCAAAAAGTTCAAGCTCAAGCTAAATGCCTCCAAGTGTGCGTTTGGCATCGGCTCCGGCAAATTCCTAGGGAGCCTGGTGACCCGGAGAGGAATTGAAGCTAATCCAGAGCAGATTGTGGCTATCCAGGCAATTCAAAGTCCGAGCTCGGCCAAGCAGGTCCAGAGGCTCACAGGGATGGCTGCCGCCCTCAATCGCTTCATCAGCCGGGCCTCGGATAAGTGTCGCCCTTTCTTTCAACTCTTGAAGAAGAGTTCCAAATTCCAATGGACTCTTGAATGTGATCTAGCGCTGGAAAAGCTCAAGGAGTACCTCTCTTCGCCACCGCTGTTGTCCACTCCGTCACCAGGTAATCTTCTTTATCTCTACCTAGCAGTCTCGGACCATGCAGTGAGCTCGGTGTTGGTTCGAGAGAACGACAAGCAGCAGCACCCCATTTACTACACCAGCAAGATTCTGCTCGACGCCGAGACCAGGTACCTGCCGCTCGAGAAACTGGCACTGGCACTCATCAGCGCCTCTCGTAAGCTCTCCCACTACTTTCAGACATACACGGTGGTGGTCGTCACAGAGTACCCTCTCAAGCCCCTTTTCCGGAAGGCGGACTTTTCTGGCCGAATCTCCAAGTGGGTCGTCGAACTGGGCCAATTCGATATCCAGTATCAACCCAGAACGGCGATCAAAGGGCAAATTCTGGCATACTTCATCGTTGAGTTCACCTCTCCGAATTCGGCACCAACTTCGCTCGATACCGAATTGAGGGGCGATAAGGATAATAAGGCAGCAAAGACCGAGACAGAGGAAGACCGATCTTGGGAACAGTTCCTGAGGTCGGCCTGGAAGGTCTTTGTTGATGGATCCTCTACATCCAGAAGGGTCGGCGCCGGGATAGTCCTTCAGTCTCCAGAAGGCCTCGTCATCGAGCAAGCCCTGACCCTGGATTTCAAAGCCTCCAATAACGAAGCAGAATACGAAGCACTGATTGCGGGTCTCGGTAGCGCAAGAATACTGGGGGCACGTCGGCTAGTTGTTTTCAGCGACTCCCAGCTGGTGACGAACCAGCTGAGCGGGGAATACCAAGCCAGAGATGAAAGGATGGCAGCCTATTTAGCCCACACGAAACAGCTCCTCTCCTAGTTTGAGAAAGCAGAAGTGAAGCAAATCGGCAGGGAGTCTAACTGCCATGCAGACGCTCTGGCCAACTTGGCCTCGGCCGTAGAAGCAGGAAAGAGAAGGACAGGTGACGTGGAGGCATTGAGAAAGCCAAGCATAGATCTTCTCCCACCTCGGCAGGTCTCATGCGTCAGTCTCGGTCCGAGCTGGATGGATCCGATCATAGCATTCCTAAAAGAAGATAAACTCCCTGAGGACAGGAACGAAGCCCACAAGGTCAGAATGAAAGCAGCTCATTTTTTGCTATCCCCAGATGAGAAGCTCTACAGAAAATCCTTCACGGGACCGTATCTCCAATGCATTAACCCAAGCAAAGTAGAGGACTTCCTTTTTTAGATACATGAAGGAATCTGCGGAAGCCACATTGGAGGAAGATCACTGGCATACAGAGCCATCAGCCAGGGCTATTGGTGGCCCTATATACAAAAAGATGCCCAGCTCTACGCCAGGAAGTGTGAAAAATGCCAGAAGTTCTCCCACTCCTTGCACCAACCAGCGCAGGACCTGAGTCCTCTCTCCAGCCCATGGCCCTTCGCTCAATGGGGGCTAGATATCGTGGGACCTCTTCACCGAACTCCAGGGAACAAAAGATGGTTGATAGTGGGTACTGACTACTTCTCCAAATGGATAGAGGCAGAGGCCCTATCTTCCATCACCGAGCATGACACGAGCAATTTTGTATGGAAGAGCATTGTCACGAGGTTCGAGATCCCCCGGGTCCTGGTCTCGGACAACGGAACCCAGTTCGACTCTAACTTCTTCAAGAACTTCTGCCAGGAGCTCGGTATTAAGAACCTCTATGCAACCCCGGCCTACCCGCAGAGCAACGGGCAAGCAGAAATCTCAAACAAGGTGGTACTGGACGGACTCAAAAAGAGACTTGACAGAGCTAAAGGTAGATGGGTTGAAGAATTACTAAGTGTCCTTTGGGCGTACCGGACTACCCCAAGACTATCTACTTCAGCAACCCCTTTTTCCTTGGCATACGAAATGGAAGTCGTGATACCTCTTGAGGTCGGACCTCTTCGAACTGGAGCAGAATGAAGTAAATCTCGCCAAAGAACTCGACTTGGCTGAAGAGCGAAGAGAAGTCGCATTTGTACGCCTGGCCTCCTACCAGCAACAGCTATCCAGAGGATACAATCAGAAGGTCAAAGAAAGGAAATTCTCCATCGGAGAACTAGTCTTAAAGAAAGCACTTCCAGCGGACAGAGACCCCAATGAAGGCAAGGTCGCACCAACCTGGCTCGGGCCTTATAAAGTGGTCTCGGTATCAGGGAGATCGGCTTACAGACTCAAGAGCATGGATGGCAAAGAGTTGCCACGACCATGGAATGCCACACACCTCAAAAAATACTACTTCTAGTTGTATTCAAAATGATGAAATCAATAAAGGAGGAAGCTTGTGAAAGATGAATGTTTTGTCCCTCTCAAGTTGTGAATCAAGGCTTCGGTCCTCACAAGGTTCGGCCCTCGCGCCAGCCTACTTCAGTTCGGTCATAGGACCAGCTCCTAAGGTTCGGCCCTCGCGCCAGCCTCCTTGAGTTCGGTCTGAAGACCAGCTCCCAAGGTTCGGCCCTCGCGCCAGCCTCCTTGAGTTCGGTCTGAGGATCAGCTCCCAAGGTTCGGCCCTCGCGCTAGCCTCCTTGAGTTCGATCTGAGGATCAGCTCCCAAGGTTCGGCCCTCGCGCCAGCCTCCTTGAGTTCGGTCTGAGGACCAGCTCCCAAGGTTCGGCCCTCGCGCCAGCCTCCTTGAGTTCGGTCTGAGGACCAGCTCCCAAGGTTCGGCCCTCGCGCCAGCCTCCTTGAGTTCGGTCTGAGGATCAGCTCCCAAGGTTCGGCCCTCGCGCCAGCCTCCTTGAGTTCGGTTTGAAGACCAGCTCCCAAGGTTCGGCCCTCGCGCCAGCCTCCTTGAGTTCGGTCTGAGGATCAGCTCCCAAGGTTCGGCCCTCGTGCCATACTCCTTGAGTTCGGTCTGAGGACCAGCTCCCAAGGTTCGGCCTTCGCGCCAGCCTCCTTGAGTTCGGTCTGAGGATCAGCTCCCAAGGTTCGACCCTCGCGCCAGCCTCCTTGAGTTCGGTCTGAGGACCAGCTCCCAAGGTTGGGCCCTCGTGCCAGCCTCCTTGAGTTCAATCTAAGGACCAGCTCTCAAGGTTCGGCCCTCGCGCCAGTCTCCTTGAGTTCAGTCTGAGGATCAGCTCCCAAGGTTCGGCCCTCGCGCCAGCCTCCTTGAGTTCGGTCTGAAGACCAGCTCCCAAGGTTCGGCCCTCGCGCCAGTCTCTTTGAGTTCGGTCTGAGGATCAGCTCTCAAGGTTCGGCCCTCGCGCCAGCCTCCTTGGGTTCGGTCATAGGACTAGCTCCCAAAGGCTCTGGTTCACGCACTAGCCTCTTTGAGCTCGGCCATCAGACCATCCCCCGTAGCCGGAGTTCAGCCTGCCCTTGGGTCTAGCCGAACCCCCCGGATCACCGAAGTTGATGGCACGGCTCCAGTCCTCCAGCAACAGGGTCGCACCCCGGGGTGTGGATCGAAAACTAACTAAGTTTGATGTTCACCGATCTGGCCCACATGAAGGTTTGAAGGATCGGTCAAGAGACAGCGAGCCTTGTCACCTCCCAGTCTTACGGACTCACCGACCTTAGCTGCTTGGGAAGTTCAAAGACAAAGAAAGGGAGCTCATTCTCAGTCGATGACCCGAGACTGGGAGGGTAAAAAGCCCGAACATCCACACACCATTGCAAAAAGGAAGAAGTGAAAAGACAACTGGAGAATTGAAAGAAGAATTGTTTTTCATTGATAAAGAAGAAATGATTACAAAGGCCCTGTACACTCAGAGAAAAGAAAAAATACATCAAGGGACGAAGAAAAGACAGACTCCTATTTTGCTCTGCTTCTCGGGCACCACAGCTTTATTCTTCGGCTCCGGATTCTTCGGCTCTGGAGGAACGGAAGCAGCAGGGGCGCCTGAAGCTTCGGGCAGAGGAGTCATGGAAGGAGCTCGAGTCGTATCGCCCTCGGCAGGAACCTGGGGCGAAGGCGGAGGAGCCATGGAGGAGACCTGGGCCTTCTCGCCCTCGGCAGGGGTCGGGGGCGGAGAAGGAGGGCCTGGAACTTCGGAAGGGGCTTCCAGAGGGTTGGAGTCGGGCTCTGACCCTGGGCTCGGTATGACGGATTGGAATTTAGGAAGATTCTCGAATATGGGGTCGTCCTCAGAAACCCCGTACTCAAGGAGAGCTTCTTTGCATCCCATCTCATACAGCACCGGGCTCAGGGTCATTGATTTGAGCCACATACTCCGCCGATGCCTAGTCCACTCCTTCCTGGTATGCCTTTGCAGCCTGAGCACGCAGAGTGGATTCGACATCGGCCCACTCCTTCTTGGAGGATTCGAGCTCGGCCTCTTTTCCAGCCAACTCGGTCTCCTTCTTGGCGAGCTCGGCCTCCAGTTGACTTACCCTCCTCGCCTTGTCCTCGGCCGCGCCCTTCAGGTGCCTATTTTCGCCCCGCAACTTGATTATCTCGGCCTTCGCCGCTTGTTGCACCTTTGCGAACTCGGCGATCTTCTCCTCCGGCTTCTTTATTTCGGCCGCGCTAGCCTCCAGGGCATCCCCCATCTTCTTCCTCTTGACAATCAACTCGGGAACTTGCGCAGCTGTCGCCTCCATCCTCTCCAATATTATTTGGAGCCTCTGCACGTTCTGCAAGGAGACAAAAGGGGCAGGAAGTCAGAACAGACAACCAAAGCATAAGATTCAAAAGAACAAGGAAAGGAGGATCACCTCGAGCGACGACCTCATCGCCGAACGGATCAGGCTCGGCATCCCAGATTTATTGTGCCTCTCCATGTCCAAAGGGAGAGCACACGCCCGGGCAACGGCCGAGATCGTCCTGGAAGAGATCCCCATTCGGTCCTCCACAGTCATGGGCTCGCCGGTGTTGAGGTCGAAGTTAGGCTTCCAGGGCATCGGCTTATGTGGCCGGACCTCTGGATCCGCCCCTTGGACCCTCTCCTCCTCGCCCCCCACGCGGGGCCTCTTCTCCGGTGGAGGCCCCTCACCTTCCTTCTCGGCCTCCACGACCCGTGGCCGAGTTTCACTTGACGGCGGACTCTCCTTCTCAGCCTCCACTACCCGCGGTCTAGACGCCTAGAGCGGCCGAGGCTCTTTGGGCGGTCGGGCATCCTTGGGAGGTTCTTCCGACCTCCCCCTCTTCTCCTGAGGAGGGCCTCACGCACTCTGACCCTTAGCAAGGGGGTCCCTGCTGAACCCGAGGAACCGGAGCGGGCGCCGGTGGAAAAGCCCTGGGCAGCACCAGGTCCGCTGGGGGCATGCTTCGGGGCAGGAGAAATCCGACCCCCCAGGATCATGGCCCCCAAGTTCTTCAAAGGAGGGCGCAGCCCGGCCATCTCCTCTTCTGCTTGATCTCGGTCCGAGGAATCGTCAGGTCCGCTGGGGGCATGCTTCGGGGCAGGAGAAATCCGACCCCCCAGGATCATGGCCCCCAAGTTCTTCAAAGGAGGGCGCGGCCCGGCCATCTCCTCTTCTGCCTAATCTCGGTCCGAGGAATCGTCTGCAACTAAGATCGAGCCCTGGGGCTCCGAGGTCTGGCCGCTAGTCTCCGCAAATGCGAGCGTGACCTCTCCTATCGGCTCAAGGGGAATCTCGGCAGTCTTCCTGGTGTAAGACTGATAACGCGGTTTGTACCCGAGCAGTGAGAAAGCAGCCCGATCATTGTGCCCGTGGTAATCGCGGATCTTCGCGAGCCAGGCATCGTTCCTCTTCCAACGATCAAGTCCGGCATCTCTCCTCCTTCGCTGAATACCTGCGCAGAGAAACAGAGGACATTAGCTTGACTAAATCAGCAGTAAGACGAACACAAATAGCCCGGGGAAGCGAGTATTTACTCGAAGGGGTCCCAGGTCTGCGCGGAACCTGGATTCTCCGCGCCTCCTCAGTCTCGGACTCCCCGAACTCCCAGTTCCCCGAAACCAGCAGGCGGACGTCCCCAGCGTATTTGCTTGAATCCTCCAGGGCATTAATTAAGGGCTGGCGCCTAGCCTTCACCCGAAGATAGTAGGTGTCCTCGCCCCCCACGGACTTGCAGATATCATAGACATCCTCTATATCATGTACCCCGAGGTTGATATCTAGGATCTGGTTCAACTTCGCTACGCCCATTATTATTTTAAACCCGTTGGGCATCAATTGGAAGGGACAGATCCGCCACGTGCTGAGGCAGGATCGGAGAAGCGGGTGGACTGGGAACCTAACCCCACCCTCACATACCGACACCAAAGGGAAGGGCATCCACTTCCTGACCAGGGTAAAGCCATCCAAGAGACCCTGGAGGTCGTCGGGCTTCACCAGCACGTCGGCTGGTATTTCGAACTCCACCCTGAACCCCTCCAGGGTTGCGGGACCCTCTACCCAGTGGTTGTAGATTTCCATTTTCTAAAGGCCAAAGGGAAAGTGAGCAGAAGGCAGAGATGAAGGAACAGGATCTAAAGAAGCCTAAGGGGTGGAAGACCTTTGAACAAAAGGAAAAAGAGGCGAAAGGAGAGTAACAGTGGAGAAAACTCACAAAGAAGATTTGACGATTTGCTGAGAATGAAGAGCAGAAGGTGAAAAGCAAAGGGAGAAAAAAGTCTCCGGACTCGGTAAGGTTCTGTCTCTGGCAGGACTTCAGCAGGATGGCCTCAGTTAGATCTCTTCTTCAGCAGGATCTCCTTTAGACGAAAGCTAGGGTAAGAGAAGAAAGGGAAGGGGGCATCCCTATTTTATAGAGGAACTCCCCTCTTGATTGCACCGCACGCGAAGCAGCGCCTCGGGCTCACCACGCGCCGCTTCGATCCCGATGAATGACCAGACAAAGGGTTACACGTGGCAGCGCCAACCCATCCCCAGCCACGCCTCTGGTACAATACTTATCACCTCGGGCATACGGAACGGCATCCCCGTGCCCGTCTTGGTGAAACCATTATGATACCGCATTTATTGCCTAGGGCAAACGAAAAGGCGTCATGATGAAGGTCGTACGACAGCAAGATACGATAAGACAGGACCAGCACGTCCACTCGATCTTAACTCTCGACCTCGAGAAAAGCCAAAGAGGTTGAGAGTTAAGGGGCAATTGTGTGAGGTCGTTTCGTAATTACGGATTTGTGTGGGGGCCACTCCCCAGTCTCGGGCTCTCCTTGGTCTCGGTATTGCACTAGCACCGTCTCGGTTAATCGTGGCGCCCATCTCAGTGACCACATTCACAAGCGCCCACCTCGACCTCCTGTCATTCAGTCATAAATGCAGCCATAAATGCACTGCCGTGACGGGGACGACAAACTGACAAATGGAGTGGGCGCCGGACCTAGATAAGTGGCACGCCTTATCTCAGGGTCACGTCCATAGGTATAGGGAGACAGTCCGATGGGACGTTCCCTTTTTACCTACCCCCACTCAAGAGAGAAAGGTACTCGTTGATGGGACTTCCATCTCTTCCTGAAGGGTCCAATCCAATTATGACTCTCACATCTATATATATTGCATGAAGAAGAACCCCAGGAGGTACGCAACAAGTTTCTCTCCCTCACTGCTTCTTCTCCCTCGATCATACTAACTCAAGCATCGGAGTGCCTTCGGCTGCCTACAGCCAGGGGCTCTGACCTTCGTTTTCTCTTTCAGATTACCGGAGGCCTGATCCATTCCCCCAATCATCCCAAGATCAAAGGTTTAATCCTCTTTTAACTAAGTCCGTAATTTTTAGGCACTTACAGAATCATAGGAAATTACATTTTCATAAGCCTTTTCTATTTTTTTAGAAAAAAAAATGCATTTAACAAGCTCAATGCAACTCGGGGTCAAGCAATATCTGACTTGCCGCCAAATCAACTTGATTTCAACTAGCATTGATGAAAATGCATAGAAATATCATAAAACTTCAACCCTGAAAGCAATCTCATTCTCGTGGCAAAAGCCACTCCATGAGTTGACATCTTAGCATCATGAGTCCAAGGCAATGATGCAAAAAAGTTATTTAATACTGCTAAGAACCACAACTCTAGTGTAAACGATGACAGTTTCAGCTAGATTATAGATTTCTAGAGATCTAACTTAGTTTTCCTAAACAAGTAAATGTTTATACAGGCAGCATCAAACAACTTCACAGTTGCGTGCTTCAAAAGAATGTAGTATGTTACCCACCCACTGACACTTGTTTCATCCACTGCAAATGTCTTCATTGCTCCCTGCATCCGATCAAAGCTTGTACTCTTCCAAACAAAATCAACGCTAAACCCATGGTTCGCATCAACAGTTGCGATGACAACATGCAGACGCCGCATGAGATAAAGTTTCCCTTCATTATCAGCTTGTTATGAATTTAGAGGTGGTAAATCGGTCGAGTCGAGTTAGAGGGGTTGAACCCATTTATTGAACGATTCATATACTCTTAAACCTACCCATTTATTAAACTGTTCATATACTCTTAAACCTGCATCCAATCCATTTATTAAACTCGGGTTGACCCACGTAACCCACATCCTTCCGGTGAATCAACCAACCCAACTATTTAGCCAGACATAACCCAAACTGACTTATATGCTTAACTTGAGCTCAATTTCAATTTCATTTTAACAACTATTGGAGGTCAATTACCTTGTTTTTAATTGGGCAAAAATGCGGTCAAGGTCTATTGACCCTTTCATTGAACAAATTCTTGTTAACTCTAGTCTATTTGTGAATATCCTTTAACTAAGCCCAACTTCATTTCAAGAACAATAAAGGGTTAATTGTGGGTCATGCGGTTTCACCCTAACTCGACCCACTTAAATGCGTGTCAGAAAAGTCCAACCTGCAACCAACCCATATATTCTGTGGGTCAGATTGTGTAGGTCATATATAGGTCAAGTCAGGCTAGGTTTTAGCACCCCTGGACTCATGATATGAACGTGAATAGACAAGTAACTCATGATATGAACGTGAATAGACAAGTAATGCTAGAGGACAATACTTTTAAACGAGATTATATCCTATGGAAGGTTGAGTAGGTCGCACGAGAAAATCTCATGTATTTAAATAATTATCAAACTACTATAATATATTAAGCGAAGAGGTTTTGGATTCAATTTTGACCGGACAGTTTTGATTTTGACCGGTGGCTATGTAACTACTCATGCAATTACACATTCATTTTTTCATCAAACCACTCATGTTTCAGTTGTTTCTGTGTAACTATACCCTTTTTATCCAATTTCTGTGTAACTATACCCTTTTTATCCAACTTGTCCTGATTTTTTTAATATGAAATTATTTATTTTGCAGTGCAGGAAGATACTGTGCTGAACACGGATTATTGAGCTAGTTATTATTTAAGTAAATGAATTGGGCTAGACGACAAGATAAGCCTTACCATCATAGAAGAAAAAAAACAAAGGATTGCCTTTTGTTTGTGAATATCCAGGAAAAAAACAAAGTTAAGGAAGGTCCATCCACATATCCTTCCACTGCTCTACATAGGAATACAAATACAAAGTTGGCAAATTGTTCATTTTCTCATCCTGAATTCCAGTATGACTAAAGCAATTCCTTCTATCTGGGGCTAAAAATGAAAGAATTGATACGAGGCATCCATCAAGCAAAATCTCTTCAGAAGACTAAGCCATCCATCACCTTAGTAAATCACACCTAAGAACCTCACCTCTTCAAATCTGTGTAAAGAAATCATGTAATAAATTCAGTATCACGCGGGACTTTTAGCAAATGTAAGACTCCAATCCCTTCAAAGAGATGCCTACTCAAAGATTCACCAGTCGAGTCATGTATAACCCATCTCAACAAGTAATCCAAACCTGTATAAAGCAAGACCTGCATGACCTCTTCTTTCGAAAGGGAAGGACCTGCTAATCCCAAAAAGAACATCCAGACTCTGAAATTAAAGAAATCTGAAAGATATTTCAGTCATTTTACTGTAATAAATTCTGATGATTTTAAAATTTCTCATGGAAGTCGGGAGAGATATGATCCAGAAGGAACTTTGAATCCATTTGGGTGAATTCCCTGAAAAATTGCACTCACTAAACAGAAGCCATTTGTGAGACATGGCTCCCACTAAAATGTAGCTAGGAACTACATGTAATAAACCTAATTTTCACACCATAGATGAACAGCTCAACCATTTCAAGTATAAGTATTGATTACACGAAAATATGGTAGGTATGTTCCAGTCGCAGGCTGTTTGTCCTGACTACACACATAAAAGTTATACATCTTACATCAAAATAAAGCTGATCAAGCAGCTTCATTTCCCTCTACCTCCGGTAGTAGGTTTGGCAAGCAGCTTCTTAGGCAGCTTTTCAATAGGTGTCGTCTTCAGCAGAAAAAGCCTCGCAGCACGCTCTTGCAAGGTACCCCCACACTTCAATCCATGTGCCTGCAACTCAGCCTTTAGCCTATCCATACCTAAAACCTGCAATAATGTCAAACACAATAAGCCACAGCTGTGGACAGCAACAACAGCCATGTCCTCTTCCGAAATAATAATACAGAAATACACACACACACACAAAACACTAATAAAACATGCCATGTTGTGCCCCCCAACATAGGTCATGATTCATGCAGCTCTATGCAACTAGATGAACTGTAAGAATCTTCCATAATTACAAAATCCACAGAATTGTCATCTACCTTATCTAGAGATCAGGATATACTGTCAGAAATGTCGTTTTTCGCCTTACCAGCAGTGTCACCTAAATGGAAGTACATAATTAAAAAAAGGGCCTTCTCAAGTGTACTCACTCGAGTGCACATTATTGTGCGCTCGAGGTGCACCAGGTTGTTGGTTGGGATGTGGCATCTCGTCACGCGTCCCATCCAACAGCCTGAGTGCATGATAATGTGCGCACTCTTTCCATTATATATATATATATATGTGTGTGTGTGTGTGTAAGGTTCTCCTAAGCTCAAGCTTAGGACAAAATCTTGTAAGCTCATGCTTGTGGGGCCCACCTTTGGTCCATCCAAATGGACCAAACACATGACTCCTCTAAATTGCACATGTCCACCAACTTTTGGTTAGATCCGAATTTACTGGACCGTTGGATTGACTATGTATCGATCTGAATGGACTATTGACCGTTAAACTTTTGAGCCCATATAGAGATGATAGAAATCACGGTTGGGGCTAATTTTTTGCGAAGAGGAGGATCTTATGGAGTCCTTGAAATCACCCCCCCC
Source organism: Cinnamomum chago (assembly GCA_038049695.1). Taxonomy (NCBI): domain Eukaryota; kingdom Viridiplantae; phylum Streptophyta; class Magnoliopsida; order Laurales; family Lauraceae; genus Cinnamomum; species Cinnamomum chago. The sequence goes on along the minus strand of CP142453.1, from coordinate 104,106,002 downwards.
CCCCCCCCCCCAATCCCCATGTGGGCCACACCACACACTTGAGCTTACCTTATCCTAAACTTGAGCTTAGGAGAGCTGGCCCCATACATATACATATATATATATATATGAAGAATGAAACATCTCATTGTCATTCTTAATTATTAAAAGATGGCTAATGACTAAAATATGCTGAAAGCCTAGAACTCGTATGAAATGATTTTTAAAATGCTACACAATCTATTGCAAATAATACCATCTGCAATCCATCTTCTGATTAAACTGTAGAAATTTGAATATAAACTTGCCCTTGGTTTATCTCGGAATGTCTAAAGCACGCGGATGTGCTTCAGGTCCACATTTTCATTCTTTCTTCTTTTTGGTAATTAGGCATATATATAAATTAAATTACATCATTCAGGCCCACATATAGAGCCCACACCCTACATGTGCGCCATTCAGGTCCAGGCCTGAATACTGTTGAAGGATATATTTAAAAATTATATTATTATAAAAATATATATATATATTAAGAAACACTATATCAATAGTTTAATGTACAAAAATGAAGCTCAAAAGCCTTTGCAGCTCAGGTGGTAGCTGTGCATGATGACTAACTTGAGGGGCCTGGGTATGATTGCAGCACTCACCTATTAAGTTTTGTAGAAGCCTGGACTTGAGTCAGGTCAGGGTCAACAATCTACATTAAGTCTGGTCGCCATGGACCACCCTCGCTGAATCCGACCCATTTATATCTCTAGTGCTAGTGCTAGAGAAGGTGCAGATCACCAATCACACAAAAGAAATAATAATTTTACAGAATCATAACAATTTAACTCCAGAAGAGCCTAATAGTCACTAAGGGCCTATTTGGATAAATGAGGAGTTGAATAAAATGAAGTGGATTTCAAATGTGGAGTGGAGTGAAGAGAAGTAGGTTGAAGTTAAAGTAGAGTACTTCACTTCACTCCCAGCTTATTTTGAAGTTAAGGTTTGGAGTAGAATCCACTTTTACTCAAAGAAATAGAAGTATTTAAAGTTGAAGTGAAATAGAGTACATGAGGCTCACAACATTACTTCATCTATCGGGCTAGACTCATCAAAACATAGTAGAGTTGAGATTTTAGACTGTGAGGACCCATTTAACTTCACTATACTCTATTTTTTGCCTATCCAAACAGGCCCTAAAGGGGTGAACTGAGACAGCTTACGGGGCATTAAAATGGAAATATGGGTCCAAATCTATTGACCTTAATTGTTAGCCACCCACATGCATGGACCTAAAAAACGGTCTGATGCCCAAAGCACAGCCAGCAAAGTGACGCCAGCCCACCCATTGACAGCCCTCACCATTATAGATTATAGATAAATAAGGCTTAATGCCCAGCCTTGGCAAACACATGCACTTTTGGATCCACTCTGACGTATATGATTGAAAGCGAGTTATGAATCTTCACAGCAACAGAATCCACAGACACCACACCTTTTCCATTCTCCTGAAACATACATCTAGTCTCTCCCTTGGAGACCAGGATTCTTCGATATTTGGTGGAAGAGGCATCACCAAATTACCTTATGGGATTGCTTTTATGGAATCCTTGCACCGCACAAATGCCAAGGAAAGTTTTCCTTACATAGAAAATGCTACTTTCCCACTCTGCCCTCTACACAAAAGAGACCTGAGCATTTCACCTTAGTCTAGGGTCCAATTCCATTTAATAGCTGTTTTGCCTCGCATTTACCATTGCCAAGCCTTCAAATCTTGTTTTAAAAAGTTTTAGTCACTTGTTGATGGCTAGACTCCGCCCTGTTCTAATTTTTGTTCTAGGATTATTGAATTACCTCCTAAGGATGCTGAAATTTCTCTCTTCCATCTTTGGATGGATATAAAAATCTAAAAAAGAAATTTACAGGCCAAATCTACACATTACCAAAGGTAGTTGGGACAAGGCCTAGATGATGATGATGATTGTGATCTACACAATACCAAGGCCTAGAAACTTTCTAGTACTTCAAGGAATTCTCTGCACTCATGGATCATTAGAGATGATGTCATTGTCAACAACTAATTTGGTAAGCACAATACTATGAATTCTTTTTCTTCTTATAGTTTATATAAATAAATAAGTTTCAGTTGGCAATGTGGAAAAGTATGATGTGTGTACGGAAGCATAAACATACAATACCATCTTCTATTAAGGTGCTGGCTGTGAGAAAACAGGGCGGTCCATATGGCTCCCTGTATTTCCCTGAAATGTACTTCATTCCAGGAAAATACTAACATAAAAGATGTTTGGATGTCCTTGGCATTGGTAATACCTCACCACTATCCTTTTTTGCTTCAAAACGTACCATACTTTATTGGTATTCAGCACCTCTAGAAACGACGGAGAGGACACGTCAACTCCTTGGATCCTACAAGTACTACAGATAACACACCTTCAACCCCCTTGGCACAATGGATGAAGGTGCCCCCTCTGAAATTAAATTTCAACCCCCTGGAGTTATTTTAGGGGATTCAGAAGGACAAACACCATCAACATCAATAGATGAATTAAAAAAAGAAAAAAGAAAAAGAAAAGACAGCAGAAACATGCGTGATGCACCTAAGCTAGAAAAAGCTTACCTGGAGAACTGATTTCTTGGACTTCTCCAGTAGAGATATAAAACTCCTCTTGAAGAAGAGGAGGAGAGAATGATGAATCAAGTCTGCGTATTTAAAACAATTTTAATCAAGTAGGGAGGGCAGTGAACTATGATCCTATGCTGTCAGCTCAATTTCATTTTGGCTAGAATAGCCGAAACAGTAAACCCTTTTCAGACAATGGACAACCCCTTTTTCAGACAGTGGACAACTGTGATGCAGCCCATTTCATACCTTGACCCAGATGACAGATCCCCTACAACTAATGCAATCGCAGACTCAATATGCTGTTCTCTATAGCCTTGTAAAATAGGGCACCTGACAGTTTGTGGGGCCCATAGGCCCTGGATTGGTTTCAGAGTTGGATCCATTGACAAAAAATTTAGAGCAGAATTCAGAATCCGAGGGCTGGGCCCCAAGTACTGACTCTTCTTCATCAGAAGGAAAAAAAAACGGAAAACATACTTGCTAGTAATAATATTTTATTAAATTACTGATTTTATTTTTTTTATTTTCTAGATTTCTAGTTTCTAAAATGAATCATAGATAAGTGGGTCTAACAAAATTGACAACTTTGTTATAACCCAAGTATGCCTCCAATACGACAAAAGAGAAACAGCCCTATAAAATCTTTTTGCTGATTATCTTTATTCTGTATTTATTGAAGCATAGTTTATGACTCTCCTTTCTAAGGACGTAAAATGAGTAGGGTCTCTGGTCAATCCAAATCTGAAACAAATCAAATTATTTGTTAAGAATCAAAGATGGACTCATTGCCTGACTGCTCTTCATAATTGTGGACCCAACTCAAACCCCCTGGACAATTGCCAACAAAATAAGGCCAAAACCTGATTTTTATGGGTATAGGGTTCTTAGAGTAGTCAGATAGATGATCTCATTGTTATCTCTGGCTCATCATTTTAATCTGACACAAGGTCCAACCAGTTTGATGAATGAAAAAATTGGATGTGAATCAACAAATGCCATGTTAAGGAGCAGCAATAAACAGCAATAAACACAACCCCAATGCCTCAAGATAATCTAACAAAATAATCAACACATAGTTGCCAATAACAATATAACATACCTCCATCTCAGCTGCTGAGCTGAAGTCGTCAAAATTCAACGGTCCCCCCAAAATGGAAATGCTTGCATTCTGAATCACTGTTCCCTCACAAATTCCCAGAAAAGGTTCAGTGGCAGATTCTGTCTCTGTGTCAACAACTCTTCTTTCCACATTAATGGCTTCACTTCCTGAGCCTTCCACATCTGCATCAGCTGCTACAATTCCAGAACCTTCCATCCCTACATTAATATCTTCACTTCCGGAACCTTCTCCCAATTCTAAGCATCCCTGATCACAAGTCCCTGATGCAGGTTGAAGTTCAACAGGACAGACTACATCAGCAGTACAACTAGCACTTCCCAGAACCTCACCCAGTTCCAAATTTCCCTTGCAGGAATTCCAGGTTTCTTCTTCCAAATTGCTCTCTGATGAACCTCCACCAGAAGACTCTCCATCTGATTGACCAGCAGAAACTGAAACTGAACCTGAACTCCCTTCTTCGACCTGACTCCTAACCAAGCAACCCCCATCATCAAGAACCACTGATTTCTCATTCTCATCATCTTCGTCCTCATCACTATCACTCTCCACTGCCTTTCCTTTTCCCAGCCTTGAAAGGACAAAAGATTACAAAATAAATTTTCCTCATAATGCACAAGCAAAAAGAAAATAATAATACAACTAATTCCAAACAATGTAATTGTAACCATACAAGGCAGGATCTAGATCAATGGCACTTTCATCTACCAAGCATTCTATTCAAATCGCGCATAATTATTTCTTTTGACCATTCATTCGCAGACCAGCAATTGGATGATTAAAACTATCTAAAGGGCGGTTTTTTTTTTTTTTTCCCATTGGGGTTCCCAATCTTTAAAGGAAAGATAAATACATAAATTGACCAAAATTCACAATCCAAGCATAACCCTAAATTCCAAAAGTGCAGAATTTGGGGCATGAATCATTGGAATCTTCATATTTATCAGTATTCTATTATTATCAATCATCCATTTGCAAGTGACCAGTAATTTAACGGCTAGAATAGACCGAATGCAGAATGCTTTTGATTTTGTTTTTTTTTTTTTTTTTCCTTTTTTATAATCAAAATTTCATGTCATCCACAAACCCTAATAAAAGAAATCAGAAGAAACAAAACCCTAACCCTAAATCTTACCAAATCTTCAGGCGCTTGGATGCCCCCAGCCCTGAAGCCGGCAAGACCTTGCGCTTCGACGCCTCGTACAACTCAAACGACTCTCGCACTGACGCCTCCACCTCCTCCATGCACTTGGCCGAATCCTCCCTGTACTTCGCCACATACTTCTCCGCATCGCCGCCGGAGGTGTTTTTCTTCGCGGACTTCGCCTTCTTCTTCAAGAAATCCTCGGCGATCTTCTCCAGCCTCCGGTCGTCCGCCTCCGCCTTCCACTCCTCCAGCTTCCTCTCGGCGTTCACGTGCCGGAGCCGACGGCCGCTCATGTCGCGGCAGGCATCGAAATTGTTGGTCTTCTTCTGGCCTGCCTTGGTGGCGGCGCCACGGAGGAGAGAGCCGAAGCCACCCTTCCCGCCGCGGAGACGGAGGAGGACGGTGCAGGAGGGGAAAAGGCGATCGTCGCCGGAGGCGGAGATTAGGGTGTCGTCGGAGATGTCGCGGTTGCCCGAGACGAGGTGGAGGGAGTGGAGGGGGATTTTGGTGAAGGAGTGGAGGGTTTGTTTGAGGGAAGAGCCGGTGATGGTCGGAGATGAGAGGTGGAGGCATCTGGTCCGTCCGTCAAGGTGCTTGATGAAGATCTGATAGATGGCCATGTTGATGGACGGTTGGATGAGGAGGGATCTAGGGTCTTGAGAGGGAGACGAGCGGTCGTTTATCAGGGATTGGAATTGGTTTTCTTCTTCTTTTCGATGGCAGATTTGTTCGAAGGAAGAGCCAGCGTTTGAGATATATGAGTTCTCACATATGACCACGTGGCCGCGTTCTTTGTGGGGTCCATTTCACTTCAACGTTTTCCGAATGGAAACTGGAAAGATGAAAAGTTGGCATGGGACCTCTTGCATGCATCCAGTAAGAGTGGATGATAATTTAACCACGTGCCTAAATAGGGGAAGTATATTAGTGAGGAAGAATATTTTAGCGGTTGTAAAATTTGAAAATAACACATTAATAGTGGCAGAAACCGAAAATAACTTCTTGCAAAAATTAAATTGAAAATTCGTAGGTCGGTTTCATTGTATCATTATCTTTCTTTCCCACTATATAGCCCATCAAGCTAATCGCATCAAGTGGATGAAGAATGAAAGATATATATGGATAAAATGTTTATTAAGGCATGTGTTCCATCTTTTTTTATGGATTAAAGTGATTTACCTTATATGTAATGTGCACAGGTAAGATATGGGGTGTGATTTCTTTGAAATTGATTATAGAGACATTCTTGACCTTTGATCAAAGGGTTCTAGTATTGCGATTCAAATGACTTTTGGATAGTTTCCTATAGAAGTGGTATACGGAGAAGATAAAAATGAGAAGGTTGTTAATCAAGATACAAATACGAAGATATGGAGAAGAATGGGTGAGAGATGTGTGATGTCTACATTAAGAATATTTTTCATTTATTAGTATTTTCAAGACTAAAATTTGAAATGAGCCAATAAACTCTTTGAGTAATTGAAGAGTTTGCAAACCAGACATGGAATTCGCACACTTGAAAGACAACTATTGACATGCTAGTAGAAATCTCCAAAAGCAAGACTCCCTAATTGAAATTATTGCAGGCCAACGAGTCATGAAGTATGTTGCCAGACGTTAATGATGTCATCACCGAAAATGTTTTCTTATGAGTGGATTGCATGTGCAGCCTAACTTTATAGGGCCCACTTGGTCCCACCTTTGATTATTGCAACACATTTAATATTATTGTCATCATCCTTAATGCCACATTAGGCCCAATTTTAGACGCTCATTGAACTTTCAAAAACGGTTGGATCGACATAGTTAAGATGCCATTAAATTTTAAGCCCCTTAAATCAAGGGTTAGATCATCTGATGGGGCTATTTTATTTTATTTTCACTCTCCCTTGTCCACAAAGAAATCTTTCCATTTGCCCTCCTCCCACAGTATATGCATTTGGGCTCCATCAGTTGGACCGCATATCTAGCAAGACAACACTCTCCCCATGAGTTGTGCTCCTTAAAATAATTCTTACCCTTGAATATGATATTGCCAAAAAAATTGAAAATTTCTCATCAATCACCAAGTTTCCCAAGCACAATACCATCACTTTACACATGTGCAAAAGCATAAGATTGAGTCTGTCCACTCATTAGGAATGAGGCTCCTCAAGTTTCATTTTTGGGATTTTTACCAAATAATCAAGCAATTAAATAATTTTATAAAGAAAAATCATAAAATGACAAGCTAATTGTTAGTACATCTTTTTAGACGAAATCATCACAGTTGACGATATCATCAATTAGTTGACGATATCGTCAACCTTCATTGTAAAAATCGACATTCTGCTCCATCTTCCACCTAGTGATAGAAAGGTTATGAAAATCGTTGCATATTGTATCTAAATGGTTTTCCTTAAGTGGCCTCAATCATCTTCCTTACGTGTGTGGATCCCATGTTTTAGTTTTTACACATTTATCACCTCCTTCGCATGAGTTTTGAGGGTTCGAGTCTAAAATGCAAGGTGTTCGGTAAAATGCTTAAATGAGGGTTTTCTCTCGATTTGGCGGTAGCTTCGAGTAAGGTTAGAGGGGATAAATTTGGGTATGCTTTTGTGAACATTTAGAGTTTGAAGGCATTTGTTTGGGAAAGATTTCGTAAGTCATGATGTATGTGAGCAACATATAGGAAGCCATGTTAGGCAATCTTTGAGTAGTGAATGTGAAGTTTTCTCTTAGGCATTGTACTGCTTGTATGAAATTTTAAATCCCAAAAGTGTTTTTGTATCATTAATCCATAATCTTTGAACCAACTTTAAGAGTGGGCTTGATAGTGGATGGATTGGACACACTTCATTATGTGATTTGTAAAAGACTTATCAAACTCTTCTTTGATGCATTCATCACCTCCTTTCGATTTTCCTTCATTTATTTAAAATGGATATTCATCTCTTGCCAAACCTTATCATCATCCCCTTCGAACCTAAGACGATCAGGTATGAAACTATTGAAGAAGAATAAGAAGAAAAGTTGTAAAAAAAGTTGACGATATCATCAATCAAGTTGACGATATCGTCAACTAAGGTGATTTCGTCCTAAATAAATGTACTAACAATTATGTCGTCATTTTATAGATTTTTTTTCATAAAACCGTTTAATTGTAGTTTGGGCCCATTTGGATACATGCAGAATATAATATTTTCATATTTAAATAATAGTAGAATTAAATATTGTAGAATATAATAGTACAATATTATAAGATTGCAACATTGTTGTTTGGCATTTTCTAAAAATGCAGTAGATTTTATATTGAGTTGTTTGGCGGTTGCTAAGTTTTTATATGCAAAAGTTCTAATTTATAAATAAGCATTAAATCATAAAATAAGAGCTTACTTTTTGAACTATAAGAGACCTCCACGTGTATAGTTGTCAACTTGTAAGAATCTTCTCTTTATTACAAAGCATTTACTGCATTGCAATTGTAAACTTAAAAGCCTTGAAATGCCATGACATAGGCTGCAGTCTCATTTAGACGTGTCCAGTCCCAAGGAAATGTTCTAATGTATTGATGGGCATACCAACGGCAACTGAGTAACACTGATGCGAATGAAGGAAGAGTCCTGAAGAATGCTTACAATCGAGCTAGGAAGCAACGGCTTAAGATGGATAGAGCTAGCATGCAACCTGGCTCCAGTGGGACGCGTGGTTCACGTGGCGGCTCAAACCATGGAAATGAAGACCATGCAGACATAAACCATGCAGAGATGACGTGTGATGATGACAACCATACAGATGGGTTACATGCAGAAGATAAGGAGAAGCTGGTGGGATAGGAATCTATCACCACTTATTTAGGGATTTTTAATTATAATTATCTTCAATAAGGAGACAATCAGCAGTTATTATGTTTGTCTATCTTTAGGAGTTAATTAGCTTAATTCAAGGCTTTTGTTTAGGAGTCTGTTAAGATTAAGGCTATATATATTTAGCTTTTGTCAACTCTTTGGAGAAAAGAAAAATATCAAAAAACCCAGAGATTTTATCTCAACCTTTCTGGTTTGTGCTTTCAACCTGTGTTCGAAGCATAAGCTCGTTATTGATAATACGATTTCCATCATTGGTGCTTTCATTGAGAGGAAATCCACTCAACCTCTTGGGAAGCCGTGATTTGACTTATTATCAACAACACGCACAATGGCAGCATCTCACAAGGAGAGGATCGAGTCTCTAGAGGCGCCGGACTTGCAAGCCATTAGTGTAGAAGTGCAATCGGGCAATCAAACTACTCAAGATCGTCTAGCCAAACTGGAGGAGGCTATCTTGCAGAACCTGCAGAATATGAAGCCAAGGAAGAGACGAGGAAGGAGTCAAAGCCAATCCCTCAGGGAATCCGAGACCTCGGATACTGATGCAAAGTCCAGTTCTGGATCGGACTCATCCTCTGAGGAATAAGAAGCCGTGAAGGAGGGGAAGAAACATGAGACTCAAAAACCCAAGATGAACTTCCCTATATTCAATGGCAAGGATCCATTAACTTGGATTAGCTGTGCCAATCAATTTTTTGGGTTCCATGAAATGGAGTCATCCAAACGGGTGAAGTATGCAGCCTTTTTCCTTGAGGAGGAGGCTAACCAGTGGTGGCAATGGATATCTCGAGTCTATCGGAAGCAGAGGAGGGTGATGAAGTGGAAAGATTTTGTGAAAGCTATATGCATTCGATTCGGACCAACGGGGTACATGGACTGCGACGAAGCTCTTTCTAGGGTGAAACAAACTGATAGTTTGAGGGAGTATCAGAAGGAGTTTGAGAGGATAACAACAAGGGCGCGGTGGCCTGAGAAAGCATTGGTGGGTACATTCATTGGGGGCCTTTAAAATGACCTAGCCCGAGAGGTCAAGGTCTGCAAACCAAAAACATTGTTAGCAGCCATCAAATACGCTCGTCTGAGGGATGAGCATTTGAATGATGTGAAGAAGGGATGGCGTGCGGATCCAAAGAGACCACCAGTCCTACAGTCTGATGGTCGGTCTAGTATACCCAGAGGCGAAAATATCCCAAGCAGGAACATGGGTAAGCCTTTACCAGTAGGGGTGAAGAAACTTTCATGGGAAGAGATGCAGAGGAAGAGGGAGAAAGGACTCTGTTTTAATTGCGACGAAAAATTCACACAAGGACATCGGTGCAAGATCTCACAGGTGTATTTGATCGAACCAGTTGAGAAAGATGGTGTTGACGAAGAGCCTGAGGAGGGGCTGACTGCAACCAGTGAAGATCCATTGATTTCAGTTCATGCCATGGCAGGAACCAAGGGCCCGAGGACTATGCGTTTAAAGGCATGGGTTTACAATCGGGAAGTCACCATCCTAATTGACAATGGCTCGTCCCATAACTTCATTAACAACAGTATGGCCGCGAGGTTACAGTTGCCATGCTCTTCCATTGAAGCTTTCGATGTAAAGGTTGCTAGTGGAGGGACCTTGTCTTGCAGTGAAGTATATCGCAACGTTCTGATCAAAATCCAAGAAATTCATATTCAGGTCGACCTTTTTGCACTACCGTTGGTCGGACTTGATATTGTTCTTGGAATCCAATGGTTAGCCGGATTGGGTAAGATCATCTCGGATTATGGCAAAATGACAATGGAGTTCGAGTGGGGTGATGGATGGGTCAAGTTGAGTTCACAACCAGCTTTAGAGACCAAGTTGGTGGGAGTGAATGCTATTGAAAAATTATGGCGCCATGGGGGACAGTGCTATGCCATTCAAGTAGATCACCATGACCAGTCACCAGGGTCTAACCCGGCAAGCCTCGCAGTGACATGGCCGCCGGATATACATAATCTGTTGGAAGAGTTTGCTGAGGTGATGTCTGAACCAAAAAATCTGCCTCCATCCCGAGCTTATGATCATCATATCCCATTAAAGGCTGGGACTGCTCCGGTGAACGTGGCACCTTACCGCTATGCTCACTACCAGAAGACTGAGATTGAACGGCAAGTCCATGAGATGGTGTGTAGTGGATTGATTCACCCAAGTACCAGTCCATTTTCTTCACCGGTCTTATTGGTGAAAAAGAAAGATGGATCGTGGCGTTTATGTACTGACTATCGAGCACTGAATGAGGTGACAGTGAAGGACCATTTTCCTATTCCGACTATTGATGACATGTTAGATGAATTGGGAGGAGCAAAGTATTTTTCGAAGCTTGATCTTCGGGCAGGATACCATCAAATCAGGGTGAATGCCGCCGATATACATAAAATAGCATTTCGGACACACAATGGGCACTACGAGTATCTTGTGATGCCTTTTGGGCTTTGTAATGCACCATCGACCTTTCAGTTTGCCATGAACGATATTTTCAAGGGATATTTGCGGAGGTATGTGTTGGTTTTTTTTATGACATTCTCATTTATTCTAAGACTTGGACCGATCATGTATCACATCTCCGTACTGTTTTGGAAATTCTGGTGGCTCACCGATTCTACATCAAGCCTTCCAAGTGTGCATTTGCACAAGAAGAACTGGAATATTTGGGGCATATAATCCCCAGTACTGGGGTCAAAGTGGATCAACGAAAAATCACAGCCATGAAGCTATGGCCGAAACCCAAGAACATCAAAGAATTGCGGGGATTTCTAGGGTTGACAGGATACTATCGAAAGTTCGTTCAAGACTATGGTTCCATTGCCAACCCTCTCACTGATATGCTTAAAAAAGGGAATTTTCAATGGACTGACACAAGCGCTATGGCTTTTGAAAGACTAAAGGAAGCAATGAGCAACACCCCTGTGCTTGCTATGCCCGACTTTGAGAAGTTGTTTGAAGTACATACAGATGCTAGTGATGTTGGAATTGGGGCAGTATTAACTCAAGATGGGAGACCATTGGCTTACCTGAGTAAAGCTCTCGGTCCCACCAAGAAGGGGTGGTCTGTCTATGCCCGAGAAATGTTAGCCATTGTAGAGGCAGTGCGGTTATGGCGCCCTTACTTATTGGGCAAGAAATTCAAGATTGTTACAGATCAACAACCCCTAAAGCACCTCCTTGAGCAGCGGATCATTACCCCGGGGCAACAAAAGTTTGTCGCCAAATTACTGGGCTTCGAATATGAGATTCACTATCGGCCAGGGAGACAAAACACTGTTGCAGATGCCTGATCTAAGCGAGAAGACAGTTTGGTATTGCATGCCATCACCGGTCCTAGCTGGGCAATTTGGGATGAGATACGGGCGGCCATTCAAGTTTGTAATGAATGTGTGACAGTTATGACTAAGCTGGAGGCACAAGATGATTCGGCGGAGGATTATGAATTTCGTGAAGGATTTCTTTTGTTTCGTGACAAGGTGGTGGTGCCTAAGAATGATGAGCTCCGAGGGAAAATATTGGCTCATTTTCATAACTCCAACATTGGTGGTCATTCAGGTATATACCGAACCTGGGTTCGCATTGCTAATATTTTTTATTGGGCAAGTCTTAAACGGGATGTACGTGACTATGTGGGTGCTTGTGATACTTGTCAACGCATCAAGAGTGACTCTCGTAAGCCTAGTGGGCTACTCCAGCCCTTGCCTGTACCTGAGCGAATCTGGGAGGATGTTACTATGGATTTCATCGAAGGCTTACCAATGTCGAATGGTTTCAATGGGATATTGGTAGTGGTGGATCGCCTAACCAAGTATGCTCACTTTATTGCCTTGGTGCATCCTTATACGGCCAAGTCAGTGGCCAAACTGTTCATTACTTCCATTGTTAAGTTACATGGGATCCTAAGATCTATTGTCACAGATAAGGATCGCATCTTCATCAGTAATTTTTGGAAGGAGTTCTTTCAGATGCAAGGATCCATTTTGGCAATGAGTTCGGCTTACCACCCTCAGACGGATGGTCAATCCGAGGTGACAAATTGAACCTTGGAGCAATATTTGAGATCTTTTGTTTATCAAAATCCTAAGAAGTGGGAGGATTATTTAGCCTGGGCAGAGTACTGGTATAACACCTCCTACCATGCCTCAACTAAACGCAGCCCCTTTGAATATCTTTATGGTCGTAAAGCTCCCGTTTTGGTGAGTTATCCAGTCGGCACCTCTCCTAATGATGAGGTTGATCATGAACTTCAGGACCAAGATGAGCTCATTAAGGAATTGAAGGACAATCTGGATCAAGCCAACAACAGGATGAAATCTTATTATGACAAAGGACGACGTGAAGAACAATTTGATGAAGGTGATTGGGTCTATCTAAAAATACGTCCTCACTGTCAGAAAATTGTCACTCAGAAGGCTCTCTACAAGCTTGGAAGTCGGTTTTACGGTCCTTGCCACGTCATTCAACGAGTGGGTCAGGTGGCTTATAAGTTAGGACTTCCAGATGATGCTTAAATCCATCCAGTGGTACATGTTTCTCAGCTAAAACGAAGGGTTGGTGATCAAACAGTGGTCATGCCACAATTACCAGCTTTAGATGCTGATGGGCAAGTTCTCCTCAAACCAGTCCAGGCGCTAGAATACCGTCAGATCAAGAGAGGTGGATGTTTTTGCTGGGAGGTGTTGATTCAATGGGATGCTTTACCTCTAGATGACTCAACGTGGGAAGACTTGGACGTGATTAGAGGACAATTTCCAGAGTTCTACCTTGAGGACAAGGCTAGTCTTCAAGGGAAAGGGAATGATGCGAATGAAGGAAGAGTCCTGAAGAATGCTTACAATCGAGCTAGGAGGCAACGGCTTAAGATGGATAGAGCTAGCATACAACCTGGCTCCAGTGGGACACGTGGTTCACGTGGCGGCTCAAACCATGGAAATGAAGACCATGCAAACATAAACCATGCAGAGATGACGTGTGATGATGACAACCATACAGATGGGTTACATGCACAAGATAAGGAGAAGATGGTGGGATAGGAATCTATCACCACTTATTTAGGGATTTTTAATTATAATTATCTTAAATAAGGAGACAATCAACAGTTATTGTGTTTGTCTATCTTTAGGAGTTAATTAGCTTAATTCAAGGCTTTTGTTTAGGAGTCTGTTAAGATTAAGGCTATATATATTTAGCTTTTGTCAACTCTTTGGAGAAAATAAAAATATAAAAAAACCCAGAGATTTTATCTCAACCTTTTTGGTTTGTGCTTTCAACCTGTGTTCCAAGCATAAGCTCGTTATTGATAATACGGTTTCCATCAAACACCCACAACACGCAACAAGCGCTCCAAAAAATCATTCATGTCTTGTTTGGCCCTCTGCTACTTGGGGTGAAGATAAAGTTTCTCTCCTGATTGGATTCTCCACTAACACATGTGCACCCCACTAACCTTACATTTATTGAAATCGAGTGGTTGTGAGGGTTCTTGCGACGACATAAACCTAATTGGATTTAGAAGTTGTAGAACCATATTGAATATAAAACCTGTCCAGATGCATATATAGTGTTATCAAAATAAAAAATAAAAATATCTTACAAAATAAAGAAAAAAAAAATGAAGAGAAGACATACCTTTCTTTTGTGATAGTAGGTTTCGAAGGAGGGGAAAAGAGAAGAAGGGTAACAGGAGGACAAGACATATGGGAGGAAGAGGGAAAGAGAAGAAAGAAGAAGAAAAAGGAGAAGCGAATAAAATGAAAGAGAGAGAATGCTATGAGTCTATCTTGGTTACCCACCTGTGAAATCTAATAATATATCATTGCAAGATTCTTTAGATATTTTTAATAGAATATGAAGTATTCTTTTGATTTCTTAAGTTGTCCAAACAGCCCAGTTTTAAAGGATAAGACAAATTTCTTAAAAATATAAGAATCTTGCACAATCTTGTGCATTCAAATAGGTAAAGCTTAATTTTTTGCGTAAAATCCCCTCTATTTTTTACCATAAAAAATTGAAAAGCGCTCAGGTTATTTGTTCTCAGGAAATTCTAAACTCACCCACATGGCTTGCTCAACACACCCACCTTTTTAAAAAAAAAATTACACATGACGAAAATACCCTTGTCCCTCTCCTTCCATCTCTCTCCCTCTCCCTGCTCTGGCGAACTCTGCCCACCATCCCCTCGGTGCTGTTGAGAGAGAGAGAGAGAGAGAGAGAGAGAGAGGGGGGGGGGAGAGGGAGTAAGGGAGAAAGAGGGAGAGGGCGGGCCCGCGCTGGCTGTGACGACAGGCGGTGGGGTAGAGGCAGAGAGCGGGAGGGAAAGAGGGGGAGATGGAGACTGGGTGGGGAGAGGGAGATGGAGCGGGTGGGAAGAGGGAAGTAGAAGGAGAAAGGGAGAAAGAGGGAGAGGGAGAGGGAGAGGGGTTAGGACGGCGGATGGCGGGTGAGATGTAGAGAGTTGAATACAAAGAGTGGGAGAGGGAGAAAGGGAGAAAGAGGGAGAGAGCGGGTGGGGGCAGCGGCGATGGGCGGTGGGCTACGGCAGCAGGCGGCGGGCGAGGGCCGGCAGTGGGTGAGTGGGAGAGGAAGAGAGAGGAGAGGAGAGGAGAGGATGGTATTTTGAGTATTTTTAGGAATGTGGGTGGGCTTAGCAAAATAAGTGGGTGCGTTTAGAATTTTCCCATACTATCAGGTCCACCACACGTGCGCTAGGCTTCACGCGCGCCTGAGTTCCGTCTGAATTGCAAACCTGATTTTTATCCCCTCTTCTTCTTCCCGAAGTTGAAAGCCTCCAGGGTTCAGGGTTTTAATACCACCGTCGATACAAGTCGGTTCGTTCGTGTTAGGGTTTCCACAATCTGATTCTCTAATCAAAGGAGAGATTCCCCTTCTCTCCATGTTCAGGTCTGTATTCTAAAATTCAAAACTCATCGTTCTGTTGCGATTCTCACTAAATTCAGAGCCTCCAGATCCATCCATGCTCATTTTCTTCGTCTTATATTAGCAACAACGTATCTGGATTCGTTGCAGGCGCAGCATCTCCTCCAGGTTTACAACGCTTGTAACAAGACGGTTCAGCCCTTCATTTGGCCATGCTGTTTTGCACGATGCCGATGATGAAAAACACCACTCTGATCCTTTAACCCCATCTGTTCCTCATACCAAACATTTTACCTGCCGTGATTTTCACAGCGCCCATAGGAATGCTGCTGTTTCTGGACTTGGTGCTCTGTTTCGGGAGAGGAACGGCTTCGCTTCCTCTCTCCGTCCAGGCCTTGGGTCATCTTTCTACAGCTACTCATCGAGCACAATTAGAGAGGGGTCAGATAAGATTGAGTACATGAGTGATGTTGCTAGTGTCCTCACGGATAAGGGTGTGGAAGTGGCAGCTCATGATGTTGCTAGTGTCCTCACGGATAAGGGCGTGGAAGTGGCAGCGGCAGCGGCGGCGACACAGGGTCCAGTAGTAAGTGAAGTTGCCATTGCAGCTGCTGATTCCTTCTTCCCTGTTGCCGCTTTGCAGTATTTCATTGATGGTGTTCACAATCTTACCGGATTTAATTGGTAAGGGTATCTCAATTTGGCCGCCGTTTGTATTTCTCCTCTTGTTCATCTCTTATCCATTGATTTTATTTTTTTATTATAAATGAATGGTTTATTATGTTCTAGCTTTCAAATGTTTAGGGGTGGCTGAGGGTTTTTCACACTTCACACAATGGTTAAAAATTGCTTTGTGCCAAAATTGTTGATTGTATGGTTTAAAATATTGTTCAATTCAATATATTTGTATTGAGAGTGGAGAGAAATTATGGGGTCTGCGGTCCTCGTTGCTTTAAGATTGGGATCTAGACCATTCATTTAATCAGCTTCCCTATTGATAGAGAATGCTCCAAACTTTACAGATTGGAAGGAAAAAAAAAAAAATCTTCTATCTTTGTCTCATGGATGGACCGTTAAGACGATAGTAGAGAACAGTTTACAAAATGATTTATTGAGCGAGGGTTTTAGATCCTCCAGTCTTGGGGAATTTTGAGGCCCATTCACTGTGGAGCCTATCTGATCAACTACCTGGAATATGGGTCACTGAACCATTTAGCTTTGGAGCTACTGAATTGAGTGTGCAAGCTACATAGTTGTTGTGATCCCGGACCCTATATTTCATATGTTTCTCTGTAGAGGGGTGATATGAAGAAGTTTAGTTGTTGCCTTCCCACAGTAATGTGCTTATATGTCATAATCGTGCTACAAGTATGGATAAATTTGGTTTTTTCCCCTTATTTCTTAATTCTTATACTGTCTAGTAATTAGCTTAAACTATTTTTAGCCAGAAAATAATCAGCAATACCCTACAACACATATTGAATTTGCATCATAAGTGTGATGGTTATAATCACATGAGAGATGGAGAGATCTAAGTCATTTTCAAGAATGACTAGACTGTTCCTTGACAATCATGGGGGCGTAGGGGTTTGAAATGTCTCCCTCCCAATGACCTACCTATGTGCAAAAAATGGGGACCATTGGATAATGGGAGGTACTTCGAGGGCTGCCCAATCCTAAGTCGTTCGCTAAAGCCGGATGAGTGTCAAATTTGCATGATCAATTGGGAAGACTAAAAAAATTCAAATAAGTGTCAAATTTGGGCTGGTGACAATTCATGGGGAGGTAGGGACTTGGATTAATTATAGGGGGCTAGTGGGCACCACACGTTTGGGTCATTCTTAAGCTAGGAACTAACCAATCATCGGTGAAATTATTTGATGCAAATCCTAGGGTTAGGATTTGGATCCTAGGTGCCGTAGCACAATGAGGGGTTTCTACAGAAACAATTACACGATGAAGACTACTCTTCAGCGATAAATCCCACGAGGGAGAAATTCCATTAACTCAAATATGAGATTATGGTCTCTACAATGCCATATAAATAGTAAAAGAAACTTAGGGACTAAGTCTCTTACTCCTAATCAAATTGGGAAACTAGATAGGAATCCTATAGAAATTAGAATCCTACACTTAGAAATCCTTCCTAATTACAACCTTCAATTAAAATTAGAAACTAATAAATTAAGAAAATTTCTAGATTCCCTTGGGTCCCACATGTGGCCTACGAGTCTGTCTCCAATGAAATATTGGTGGTGTTGTATCATTCCCCCCAAGTTTGAAAAGAGTTCGACCTCAAACTCGGTAATTCTTGGTATTGCTTTTGTAGACAATGTGTACTTGAAATGCTTCCTTGGTAAGACGGGCTCTTGATCCTTTCATTGGCGGTTCTCGTTACAGTGGTTGAAAGTGTGACTTGCTTTCCATTGTGCATGAATGTGTACATGTTGTCACGCATATCATGAGTGTCATTTTTGTCATACATCCATAGGCGACCCAATAAGATATCACCACTGTCAATTGGTAGCACATCACACCAAACTGTATCTTTGTCGTCCTCACCAATGGCAAAAGTAATTGGACATGCATATCGCACTTGCACTTCATCGCCTATCACTAGCCATCTAACAAAATATGAACGATAATGCTTTCGAACCTCCAACTTCAAACGATCTATAAGAGCTTGAGATATGATGTTTTCACAATTGCCGCCATCAATCGCTATTGTGCATGTTTGTCCCTTGATAGTACCTTTTGAGCGAAAAATATTATTTCGCAACCATTTCTTCTCAACAGTTGATGTAGTCTCCTCTCGTCGTCTTACGAGAGCAAAGATAAGCCAAATAAGGGGTTTCCTGCCTCCCCTTTTTGAAGAACAAAATGAAAAGGGATTCCAGTCTCTTTTCTCCTTTCTTCGATATGAAGATGGTCTGCAATTCTACGCCTATGTCGCTAGTAGACCTTGAAGGGATTTGGGTTGATGTTCCCATTATGAGCTCTTTCGGAAGCATTTTAGGGGAGATCAATAGGTGATAAATTAAGACAGACTTGTTTGACATGGTTTGGACACGTTCAATGTAGGCCAACGATGATGCCACGTAGGAAATTTTTTTCTATTGGGCTGATGGCTCACCAAGGAAATAAGGGCAGGCTAAAGAGGACATGGATGACAGTAGTAAGTATAGATTTGAGCAAGTGCAACCTATCCGAGGATTTGGCTTGGGATAGATAGGAATGTAGAAATAATAAAATCATGAAGCCGACCCCAATATAGTTGGGACAAGGTTTTAATGATGGTGATGATGATTTTCTAATTTTCCATGTTCTCTGGCTTATACAAGAAGTCAAAGAAAACATCTATATCAAGGTAATAAAACCCAAACTCTCAAATAGACTCGACTCGGCCTAGTTGGTTGAGGTGTTGAATGCCACAACAGACACGATTTCGGGGGAGAGAGAAAGACTATAATCTTCTTACCTTCTTCCCAATGGAGGAAAAGCTTCACAACCCTAATAATGGGGGGAGGGGCAGTATTAAGACCTCCAAAACCCTAACCACAATGTATCGCAAACCCTACCAAACCCTCACTCGGTAGCTTCTGCTCTCCTTCCTATGTGTTTGCCCCTTCAAGCCCTAATGGAGCCACCCTCCCATAGCCCCACCTCCAATGGCCTCATATGCTCGTTCCGTTTCTCGATGTTGAAGCGAAAGATGAAGAAAAGGAAACTGATCTTAGAGAGAGAGAGAGCTGGTTAAGGAACAAATTCGTGCATTGAACCAGATCTCTCTCTCTCTCTCTGTGATACAACAACACCAATATGTTGTTGGAGAGACTCGTGGGCCCATGGTTTAAAATCGCTGTCGCGGTCATCGCTGTGGGAATTTTTATTTCAGCCCAAAAAAGTATCCAGAAAATCCATAATATTATAAAATATTAGAAAACAATGTTTTTTGTTTCTTCATTAGTAAACATTTAAAGCAAAATACCACTCCCCTAAGTTAGAACATCATGTATCGTTGTCTTATTTGAAACTTGTAATGCTTATTCTGAATTAAATAGATTTACATGTATATATTAAAATAAGTTGAAAATTGAAATCTCACAAATTTTACTGTATGCATTGCAACCATAATTTTGAACTATTAGTATGAGACACTTAAAGTCAAGAAACTAGTAGTAGTAGTGCAGTACTCAATTACTCAATCACCAAGTAAGTTGAGAGTGCATTTAAACTTTTAAGTAACATTTACTACTACTTCCAAATGAATGAATTAATTAAAACATAGGAGTATGGACATAGGGGCATTGTGGTTGAGGGAAGAAGCCTTCATAGCAGAATCCACCAAAATTTTGCAAATCACTTGAGTTTTGGTGAAAAATAAGAGGCTTGGAAAGCTCTAGCACAATCTTAACAAGCTCCACAAATGGTTTCGGAAATACAAAAGTGAAAGAAAAAAGGGGAAAGAAAATTTATAAAATATAAAAATTGTCGACCGATATTTTGACCATTATGATTGTTATATTCAAAATAACGGCCATTATGGACTATTATTTTTTACTTTTTTTTGAGACCGTGACCGTTGTTTTGAAAATAACGTAACAACATAGGCTGTTACTGTGGTTGTTATGAAACAGTAATGGTCATTTTTTTAATCCATGCGTGGGCCACATGTGCGGCCCACGGGAGTCTAGATATTTTCTTATTTTATTAATTGTTATTAGTTTCTAATTTTAATTGAAGAGTTGTAATTAGGAATAACTTTCTAATTTTTGTAGGATCCTTATCTAGGTTTTTAGTTTGATTAGGAGTAAGAGTCTTAGGCCCTAAGTTTCATTTACTATTTATATGGCATTGTAGATATCAGATTCTTAGAGTTGAAATTTAATATAATTTTTCCTTTGCGATTTTATTGTTGGAGAGTGTCTTCATCGTGAGATTGTTTATGTGGAAACCAATCATTGTGCTTAGGGGCGGACCCAAGTGTTAGCACGCGGGTGTGGTCGAACCTGTGTGATTCAAGAAATCCGTAGATAAGCTCTTAAAAAAGATTTGATTTTATTATTTAAATTCTTTACTTGACCATATACCGCACCACCCAAACGAAAATCCTGGGCCCGCCATTGATTGTGCCGCAACACATACGATACAAATCCTAACCCTAGGATTTGCGTCAATTGGTGTTAGAGCCGAAGATACATCGCCAGATCGTTGGGATTTTACCCTCACTCCATCATCCATTTCCTTATTAATCCTAATCCACCCAAGCCGAATACGTCATCATCTTTGCCGATTTCATCTTGACCTATCTAGTTGATTCTAGCCAAACCCCACCCCTCGGGCCAAATAAACCTAATCAAGTCATCACTGACCACCCTCCACAGAACCAAGGCCCTCAAAACCATTACCACCATCTTTGTCCAATCCTAGGGAGTCTCAAACCCCCCAAAACCCTGAAGATGGAACCGCCAAAGAAAGGATCAAGAGCCTGTGTCACCAAGGAAGCGCTTAAAGTACACAATGTCTACAAAAGCAATGTCAAGAAATGCCGAGTTTGAGGTTGAACTCTTTTTTTTTTTCAACCTGGGGGAATGATGCAGCAACGCCAATATGTCGTTGGAGAGAGACTCGTGGGCCACATGTGGGGCCCGAGAGAATCTAGATATTTTCTTATTTTATTAATTGTTATTAGTTTTTAAATTTAATTGAGGAGTTTTAAGTGGGAATAGCTTTCTAATTTATGTGTAGGATCCTCATCTAGTTTCCTAGTTTGATTAGGAGTGCGAGTCTTAGTCCCTAAGTTTCTTTTACAATTTATATGGTCTTGTAGAGATCAGAATCACAGAGTTGAAATTTTATATAATTTCCCTTTCGGATTTTATTGTTGGAGAGTGTCTTTATCATGAGATTGTTTATGTGGAAACCCATCATTGTGCTGTGGTACCTACGATCCAAATCCTAACCTTAGGATTTGCATCCCTCTGTCTCTCAAACTCGCCATTCTGGCAACAGGAGGAAGAGACAACGAGGATAGAGCAGTGAGGTATCTGGATTAGAAACATTTATTAGTCGCTCACACCCATAGGATTCATCTTCTTATGGAAGAAGACCCCGATCTATCACTCTTACCCATAAGACTCAGGCCCAATCCTTCTGAAGCGACTTGACTGAGTTGACTCAGACGAGTTTTTTAACACTGATCTAAACCATTTCATTTTACTTACAAATACTCTGTCTTATGCTCACAAGCTTAATTCCATTATCACATTAGCAGTATGGTTGTTATGGGTTATTTAATGACAAAGGATATGGAAGCAGATTAGTTTGATTATTGATACATTCATGTGGCCTAACTTCTGATGCATATTATATTTGTTCTAGGTGGGCATCCATTGCTTTAACAACTCTATTTATTCGAAGCGCCACAGTTCCTCTTTTGATAAATCAACTAAAAGCTACTTCAAAACTTGCTGTAAGTTGCATTACTTCATCGCTTCTTTATACTTGTGATTATTTCTATCTTCCAACTTTTTTCGTTTACTCTTTATTCTCTAATGGTGTTTTTTTTTTTTTTTTTGAATAATGGTGAATATTGAACTTGGTTCTAACCGACAATTGAATTTCTGATGTGTAGAGTCCATATTTCTTGAGAATATTCACGTACGTTCAATGAACTTGTCTAGAAGTTTAGTATTTGTTGAGCACAAGATAGTCCTTCATTGCTGATATTTTTTTGGGACACCATTCGTTTGGAGGCAATTCATTCTGACTTCGTTAGATGGTGACTTGGTGTCATATGGCAACATCCTATATATCATGCACTTGGTTCTGACTGCCTCATGCCTAACAAAATTCCAGTCTCTATTGCACCTTCTTGGCACTGTCTACCAAATTACTTTCATAATACGTTTTATCTGGGAACCTTCATTAAGTTTTCTGATAAACTATGAAAAGAAAAGATACCATGGTGATCGGTTCCAAGTAGGATTGTAAATGGGTTAGTTCCGGTTCAGGTCCACGGTGGGGGGGTGGACCCGATTCAGAACCAGGAAATTGGTTTTGGAACCGGTTCCGCTAATATTAATGGGAACCAGAACCGGAACTGTATGTGGGACGGGTCTGGATCCAGTTCCGAGTCTGGACCCTAATAACTGTGTTTTCCTGTTTTTCACTAGACATATATATATATATATATAATATCCTTTTTCCATGGTGCAATTGCATCAACAGTCATATATAATAAAACAAATCAAACTTTGTCTCTATCAATAACCTTC
The DNA here is from genome assembly GCA_038049695.1 of Cinnamomum chago. Taxonomy (NCBI): domain Eukaryota; kingdom Viridiplantae; phylum Streptophyta; class Magnoliopsida; order Laurales; family Lauraceae; genus Cinnamomum; species Cinnamomum chago. The sequence continues at coordinate 104,083,122 of CP142453.1, read as the reverse complement.
ACTTTTAACCAAAAGTTCAAAAAACACATCCAAAACACTCTTGTTCTCTAAACCATTAAAATCCCAAACATCACATCCAAAGTCCAAGTCTAACCATCACAAATAAAAAAAGTTTACAAAACGCATCCAAATTACAACCAATAAAACGCAGCCCATAAACTTCTATTCTTCACTTCAAACTATCACAATAATCACAATCCATTCTTCGCAAATACATCGCGATCAGTCCATGGCATTCTTCACCTAAAAAAAAAACGAGTTAATAAAGTTCTCATACAAAGTTTCAAACCAAAATTAAAAATAAATAAATGTGTGACTTACTAATCATTCCAAAAGACAATTATCACCATCATTTGAGATTATAGTTGCATTCTCTTCTTCATCAAACATGGTTGCATTTGTGATTGTGTAGTGATAAGATTGAAGATCTGAGAATTAAACTTAAATGTTAGAAATTTTAATCAATCTGAACCCAAAAGAAATCATACAAAAATACAAGAAAAAAGTTACCTTTCTTGAACTTCTCAACCAATCTTGACCAAGGTTTAAAAAACCGGACTTGGGACCCGACTCGTTCATGGTCGAGTCCGAGTTGACTTGCCAAGTCGCGTGGGACTTAGCCGAGTCTCATGGCCGAGTCCCATGCGACCCGACTCGGTATGTGCCGAGTCCAAGTCGACTCAGACTCGGCCAATTTTTTAAACCATGATCTCGACAACACATCAAACTCTCAATTGTAGCTGGGAGTAAATTACTCCTATAATCATCAATTGTTTACTCCTATAATCATCAATTGTTTAGCCACTAGTACTAAATGCTGACTCTAATGCAATGGTGGATACCGGAATGGCCAAAATATCATGAGCCATTCGAGCAACTTCACAGTATTTGGCTGCATTGCTTTTCCACCAAACTAGGATGTCAAAATCCTTATCATCTGGGGTAGGCCATAGCGTTTCATCCAAATCTGACTTTCTTTGAATGGATGAATTTTCTTTGAGAAACCCCTTGAGGCCAAGTTCCCATTTACCAAGAGAAACAATTGGAGAAGCAACACTAGATGAGCCTATTGTCCTAGAACTATTGCTAGCACTGCTACTTCCAACATTGGTTGAAAGTCTTCCATCAAAAGCATTATTGGTTTACTCAATGGCATATTCATTGTAAAGGCTTGTCAAAGCAAGCCTAACATCTGTAATCCTTGCATCATACTCATCACCATAAATCATTATTCAATTATTTTAAACTTTGAGTCAAGAATTAAAAAATAACAGCAATTGCTAACAGTGTGGAAATGACATTCCAATATTTTCTAAACTTCACAATGATTTTTTAGTACATATCTTTGATAAAGGATTCTGAACTAGTGCACCATTCTATCAAATGCAAGTGAAGCATACTAACATGAGAAAAATACAAATTCACTGTCAGGTAATTAATGCCTGAAAATTTTTCTGTCATCACAAAAAATACTTTCAAACATTTACATATACTTTCCACATTTTCCCATTCCTCGTACCTTGGGGCAAATTTGTATCCACTATCACGATCACTTAACTGTTCAAAGGCCTGCTGGAACTGTTTCGCTGTTTCTAGCATCTTAAAAGTAGAGTTCCACCCATTCAAACTATCAGGTTGAATTTCTTTCTTGGAGCTCATACTTGTCATGCAATTTCATTAAACTGATATATTTTACACTTTCATGGATTTTAAAAATTCCCTCACGTATGGAATCCATGCCCTCTTGAACTATCAAATTCAAAATGTGTGCACAATAACGCACGTGAAATATATCTCCATTGGACAAAAGCAAGCCTTTAGGCTCTTGAACTACAACATCATTGGCAGTACGATTATCTAAAACAATGGGGCACAATTTTTTATCAATGTTCCAGCTATATAATCTGTCTAAGATGCAATTACAAATTACTTTACCGGTGTGGGGACCTTAAAGAGAGCTAAATGCAATGATCTTCTTTTGCAAATTCCACTCATCATCAATAAAATGACATGTTAAACACAAGTACCCAAGATTCTGGTTAGAGGTCCACATGTCAGTTGTCAAACTAATCCGACATCTTAGGTTGTCCAACAAATCATAAATCTTTTGTTTCTCCTCATTGTAAAATTTTATAATATCGGACTTCAAACTATTCCGTGACACCATTCTAAACATCGGTTGCAGCCCTTTTGTGAAATTCCGAAAGCCCTCATATTCTACAAAGCAAAATGGCAATTCACGCAATATGCCATGCGTGTGAGATCATGCCTACTTTTTTCTTGATCAAACTTGAAACTTTGAATTGCACTTGCTCCTTTTCCTTCCTCGATTTGTAAAATGTGTTGCTTTATATCTACTTGCCCTCGTTTCTTTATTTTGTAAGCAACATCAAATGTGAAATTCCGTCTTTGCCCTTCCCATTCAGTAACTTATTACAAATTTACAATGGTTACACATTACCTTTTCAGTTCCATTTTGTTTAATTTTTCTAAAATCAGCCCAAACTGGAGATGTTAGCTCCCTTTTTTTTGGGGATACCCTAGAAACCTCAATGGAAACATTGGTTTCTAAGTCGTCAATATCAATTGGTTGTGACATTTTATCTGCATATAAATAATTACAAAATCTATTATAATTATAGGATTTCAGGCATGAGCTTATATGGTGAAACCATCTAAGAAAATTACAAAAATCTATCAAACACATGTAATAACTAATTAAGTGGCAAGTATGGTGAAACAATATAAGAAAATAACATTAATAAAATAAAACTGAAAAAGTTAATTTAATAAACTTTTAATAGACTTAATTTAATTGATCATACTAGCATCTATTTACTACTCCATTGGCCTATATTATTAAAAAAGTTAAAAGTGGTTTTCCACGACTGAGATACTTCTCATGACTTGTGGGAAAGGTGAAATTCTGAGCCTTTGGGAATGATGGGACTCACTTTGGTGAGTGCCAACCATGAGGAGATAGTGTGATTGTAAGTCTCATTTTGGATATAATTTTAGGGAAAAGATCCATCTCAATCAAATCATCAAAACTATTGATTTTGGGACCTTAAAAGTTAACTGATTTTGAAGTTACATTTATGAAATTCAATTCAACTATTAGTATCAGATTTGGATGAGTGCCAACTGCCAATTCATGGGGTTAATGAATGTGGGAGGGTTCTATTTAAGATTGGAAGATTCCATGTGGTCCATCCATCCCGGACCATCCATCCCAAATGCTCAAGCGACAGAGGTACTCTAACCATATTTCAACTTGTGATCAAATCCATAAGTACCAATAGAAAATAAATAAGCTCTCAAAATAAGTACATGTTCAGTCATCACAGACTAATTCGTGTGGCTTACATGGCTTTATATAATATACCAGTGATACATATGTGCTTTTAAAGAAATTGATTGATGAAGAGAGTCAAAATGTGATACCCTACTGCCAATACTGCACCGACATGGCTTTCAATTTTATTTTATGTTTTTACTGTCAAAATAAGTTCACATAGATTCTAGGAATTATCTGTTCTCTGGTGCCGACTATGGGTTCCGAAACAGATGCACCTATGGTGGCTTATTATGCATGATGCAGTGATCAGATGGACAAGGTCTCTGATGTATAAAATCCATCAATAAAAACATCATCACTATATAATAACAAGAAGAGCAGATCAGATGGACATAGTCTTTGATTTATGGACAAGAGTAAAAAAATGAGAAAGAGATCTCTTATAGTTGTACCTCACAGGGTAGGCTGGAGCCGGAGCAGGAGAGAGGGCCGTGCCGGAGCGGGAAAGAGGGCCGGAGGCGGACTGATGAGAGGGGGCGGCAGCAAGTTGACCTTCTCCAGTAGGAGACTAAGTGTTAGGTTTGTGGTAGGTTTGGGAAAAAAAAAAACCTAGGAATGGAGAATGGAGGGGTTCTTGAAAAACAAAAAGTACTATATTGAGTTATGAGTTGGGTCCACATGTCTGAGCCAATGTGGATCTAGAGCCAGACCCGTTTAGGTCCCGGGTCCAAAAACGGATCCGGAATTGGACTTATTTACTTATTAGGGCCTAAAAAAGGACCCAACCCGGTTTTTGATGGGTTGGAACCTCTGGGTAATCGGTTTACATCCCTAGTTTTGAGGCATCCAAGATCTGCTCTATAAATAAATAAATTAAAATTCTACAACTAAGAATGGCCGACTCCATGTCCTACTTAAAAGAGGATTTATTGATACTTGGGAAATATTTTAATTGTCTATGGGGCCTTATTGTCACCATTTTTTTGGGCTACACTTTTGAGACTCAAATGGAGTTGAAACACCATTAAATTTATATTGATGAATGGTTTAGCAATTTACTTTTTTTTTTCTTTCCAAGTTTGGTCAGTGGTACAGTACATGTGGGACTATGTATAGTACATACCCACCCAGGGGTTGAATTATGGGTGGCTGTGTGAGATGAGACGCCCCTCTCCACTCAGGGGTACTTTTTGGTGAGTACAAGATTGTGTAGATTGGAAATTAAGTCATGTTTCTTTTACTGGTAGGCATATGTGAGATATGGATAGTGAGGATTTTAGAGGCCTTTCAGGTAGGCCTATCAAATTGGCCTTGAGACAAGGGGGCCCGTCCCAGCCGGGCCCTCAAAAGGTCCTTAAAATGAGGGTTTTTGTTTCTAACGAAAAGCCCTAGGTCTAGGCTTGGACAATTTTTGCAGGCCCTGAGATTTGAGGGGCTTGGACAATAGTAGCCCGGCTCGGCCCTGCCCTGGCCCTCCTACTTTTATTTATTTTATATAATATATATATATATATGTAAATATACACTAAAATGCCCTTATCATAGTCACTTAGTAGTAATAGGGGGATATGAAGGCAATTTCATACCCACCTACAAAATGTCCTAAAAACCCATACATACATACTTGGTTCATTTCATCTATATTTAATTATTTAAGTTATGTATTGTACTTGATACATAATCAATAAGTGTTGCACTGTTGCTTCTAGTCCCTTTCTTTTAGTTTTATTGCTTCATATATAGACCTTTTATATCATTTTTATAAATCCTTGTTAGTGCAATAGGGGGTGTACTCCTTCCTATTAATAATGATACACTTTTTACTCTATGGAGTTCCTTGGGATGTCAACCAATTCATAGAGGTAGTTTGTATGTTCATGGAACTTTAAGGTTATAGGTGTAAGAAACCATATACCGACCCAAAAGCTTAAGCTGATAGGTGGAAGGTCCATACCGGTATATTAAGATATGTCAAGCCTATTACTTAGGCGATGTGGGATGTGGGACTTCCCAACACTCCCCCTCACGTGCAGGCCCAACATATTTTATGGACGGGCCTGTCACGTGGGCTACACAAGAACACCGGGATCGAAACCCTCTCTGATACCATGTAAGAAACCATATACCGACCCAAAAGCTGAAGCTGATAGGTGGAAGGTCCATACAGGTATATTAAGATATGTCAAGCCTATTACTTAGGCGATGTGGGATGTGGGACTTCCCAACAATAGGGTGATCCAAATATCTTTTTAAATTAGATAATTATAACTCTTAAGCTTTCAAAAGTCTAAACTATTATCATTTTTTAAGTGCATTTATTTTTGTGATTGAAATCCAATAGTGCGTAATAATTAGATCAGTGTTTAATTAAAAATAATGACAATTGCTAAAACGCATGTGAGCGTAAATGGTTTAAAACTCTCAAAGATAAGACACTGCTGGAATGATTTCATGCGTGGAAATTCATATGAAAAGTGTGAAATAGATTATACTCTTTAACCATTTTTCTTCTTTGACAAACCAAACCAAACCAAGCCTTTTCCCACTAGGTGGGGTCGGCTATATGGATTTGACGACGCCAATTAAATCTGTTTAGGGCCATGTCCTCCATTAGATCCATATAGGCAAGGTCATGTTTAATAGTTTCTTTCCAACTTCTCTTGGGTCTCCCTCTCCCTCTCCTACTCCTGGCAATCTCCATGCTTTTACACCTTTTAACAGGTGCATCCGTTGGGCGCCTTCTAACATGGCCGAACCATCTCAGTCGATTTTCTCTCATTTTATTTTCAATCGGTGCTATTCCTACTTTGCCCCTAATCTCCTCATTCCTAATCCTATCTCTCTTTGTGATCCCGCACATCCATCTTAGCATTCTTATCTCTGCAACTTTCATCTTTTTAACATGATTATGCTTTACTGCCCAACACTTTGATCCATATAACAACGCTGGACGTACTGCCACCTTATAATACTTTCCTTTAACCTTGAGGGGGACTTTCTGATCACATAAGACCCCCGAAGCACTCCTCCATTTGGTCCACTCGGCCTGAATCCTATGACTTACATCATTATCAATCTCTCCATCCTGTTGCACCATAGATCCAAGGTACCTAAAGTTTTCTTTCTCTACAATCTTTTGTGTGCCCAAACTTACTTCTATGTTACCAGGTGTCCTACTTTGACTAAACTTGCATTCCATATATTCCGTCTTGCATCGACTTAGCCTAAACCCTTTTGTCTCTAATGTTTCCGCTACAATTCTAGCTTAGCATTCACTCCTCTCGTCTCATCCACTAAAACAATGTCATCTGCAAATAGCATACACCACGGCACCTCATCCTGAATATGTCTTGTAATCTCATTCATAACTAGGGCAAACAAATACGGGCTTAAAGCTGAGCCTTGGTGTAGACCAATCGTGATAGGAAGCTCTTTAGTTTCTCCGCCAGTCGTTTTTATAGATGTCACGGCTCTATCATACATATCCTTTATCGCCTCAATATATGCGACACACACTCTTTTCTTTTTCAGTACTCTCCATAGAATCTCCCTAGGAATCCGGTCATATGCCTTCTCCAAGTCAATGAACACCATATGTAAATCTCTGACCTTTTCTATACTGTTCCATTAACCTTCTCAGGCGAAAGATAGCCTCCATGGTTGATCTCCCAGGCATGAAACCAAATTGATTCTCTGAAACGTTTGTTGTTCTTCTTAGTCTTCTCTCGATAACCAAACCGAATTGTTCTTCTTGTTCTTCTTTGGCAAAATAAATAAAATCGTATGTCTAGAACCCAAGTCATAAATCATGTATGACTATATCCGATCAAAGAAAGTTTTTAGAGACAACTTATATTCTCCTTAATGGTTCCTTTGCAATTGAGGTTAGACAAGATAACGCTCCATCAATACTCATATTCTTGGTAATAATGTAAAAAAAATTAATAGTTTTATTGTTTTGAGGCCCTGAGCCCTGCCTGGCTCGTCCCGGCCCTAGCCTTCGAGGCTAGGGTAAGGGCTTAGATAGTGTAGGCCCTTCGAGGGCTTTGGCCTGGCTCTGTATATATTAGCCCTCGAGGGTAGGGTAAGGGGTTAGATAGTGTAGTCGAGGGCTTTGGCCCACTCAGGCCTGGCTCTGTATATATTGAGGGTAGGGCTGGGACTGTTAATCCCCAGTAACACCAAAAGCTCGAGCTTTTGGTGTTACTGGTTATTAACAAGGTATCAGAGCCAGAGTTCACGAGTTCGAAACCCTGGGGAGGCATGTTACCTCTATTTGTCCGTAAGTCCATACATTGTTACTGAAAACACCAAAAGCTCGAGCTGTTAGTGAATGGCACAACAATGTATATCAACACCCCGGACGAAATGGAATAGACCAGAGAAACAAATGGAGGTAACCATGCCTCCCAGGTGTTTCGAACTCGTGACCTCTAGCTCTGATACCATGTTAATAACCAGAAACACCAAAAGCTCGAGCTTTTAATGCTAGTGGTTATTAACATGGTATCATGGCCAAAGGTCACGAGTTTGAAACCCCTGGGAGGCATGTTACCTCCATTTGTCTATCTATTACGTTCGTCTATTGGGTTTCGAATTTGAATGGCTTGCCATTCGAGGGGGACTAATAGCTTATAGCTCGAGCTATTATTGTTTCCGATTATTAACATGGTATCAGAGCCAGAGGTCATGAGCTCGAAACCCTTGGGAGGCATGTTACCTCCATCTGTTTGGCTGGTCTATTCCGTTTTGTCTGTCTGTTGGGTTTCCAATTCGAATGGCCTCCCGTTCGAGGGGGGGTGTTGATATACATTGTTATGATGTTCACTGATAGCTCGAGTGAAACCCAACAGATAGACGGAATGACGGACCTAACAGACAGATGAAGGTAACGTGCCTTTCAGGGGTTTCGAACTTGTGACCGCTGGCTCTGATACCAAGTTAATAACCGGTAACACCAAATGCTTGGGTTTTGAATTCGAACGGCCTCGTGAGAGAGGGGGGGGGGGGGGATATTCATTGTTGGGCCGTTCACTAAAAGCTCGAGCTTTTGGGGTTATTGGTGTGACTAACTAGTTACACCAAAAACTTCAACTGTTAGTGAACGGCACAACAATGTTATTGACACCACCCTTCGAACAGGAGGCCATTCGAAGTCGAAACCCAATTGACAGACGGAATGGAACAGACAGATGGAGGTAACATGCCTCCCAAGAGTTTCGAGCTTATGACCTCTAGCTCTGATACCATGTTATTAACGAGTAGCATCAAAAGCTTGCTGTTAGTGAACGGCACAATGATGTTTATTGACACCCTCCCTTCGAACGGGAGGCTGTTTGAAGTCGAAACCTAGCAGACAGACAGAACAGACAGATAAATGGAGATAACATGCTTCCCAAGAGTTTCAAACTCATGACCTCTAGCTCTAATACCATGTTCATAACGAGTAGCACCAAAAGCTCAATCTTTTGGTGTTACTGGTTATAAACAAGGACAATCCGAGGCCCGACCCGGCCCTTCCCTTTGACAGCCCTACTTTCAGGTATTTAGGATTCTTTGTTATTATAGGAAGCTTGTGCACAACCATGATTGAGAAATTTTGACCTTGCTTGTTTCTCCAACAATGAGATTCCAGAAGGTGAAAACCAACAAAAACTGGCTTACAAATAACCCAAGCTAAGATCAGATTGAAAAACCCAATGAACAAATTAGAAGGGTTTGATCCTTATTCTCTTGCAATATTTGACGGAAAAACTCAATCCACCAAAAGGTGGGCATTCAGCCTGTTCGTATGCTTATATATGTCAAGCAGTAGGTATGATCTAGGCCACCATCAAAACCAGTATGGAATAATTTAATCCTAGTGTAAGGCAATCACAATAATTAGTAGATAAAGTTCAAACCGCTGACTTTGTAGCTATGATGCTCAGATACACCAAGGATAGGGAGGGGCACACGTGGATATGGTAGGGACACTGATTTTGCCCATAAAAAGTGAAGTATCATGTATGATACAACATGATACATTGCCATTTTGGAAGTATCCGGGCATGATAGTTTTGGAGTTCTTTATTATGTAGGAGTTGATGCTCCTTTCTTTTCCCCTTCTGTTATTTGTTACTATGACAAATGCGCAACCTCATGGCTGTGACAATGAGCACCTTCCAACTAGCGCTTTAGGCTCTTATCAGTTATGACGTTCAGATGTTGCAAGGATATGGCAGGGCACAGCATTGGTATGGCAGGGACTCAGAATTACACATGCAAAGTGAAGTATCGAATATGAATGACATGATTTATTACCCATTTTGATGTATCTAGGCACCATAGGTTGTCAGGAGTTGGTGCTTATTGCTCAAAACAATTTGGTACTTAGTATGCAAAGTTGGTGCTTATTGCTCAAAACAATTTGGTACTTAGTATGCAAACTTGCATTTGCTATCCTCTGTTGCCATTTCCTTGTATAACCTGCTTGCAGGTCATAGATTTCATGCACCCCCTTCTATTTAATTGACTTGACTTTCTTGCCTCATTTACCCATTTTTGTCAGCTTCAGTTCACTCAGTTATGCGTGTAAAGATAGGAGTAACCCACATGGGTCAACTCAGCCTATTGGGTCAGTCCAAACCCAAAACAGCAGACCTAAATGACTTAGTCATTGGACAGCTTATGTACAACTAGCTTCATTGTAATCTTTAGATTAGTTTCCTTAATATCTGAATATCACCCTAATCAAGGGATACACTAACTGTAAATGTACACAACAGAATATATAAGACAAGTCGATGCTATCATTTTGATCATCGAATCCATTCCTCAATACTGTCATCTTCTTGTAGCTTCTGTAATATGGTATCAGAGCTAGATCAAGCTCTCGGACTCTACATGATCTTCTTTCCATCATCATCTGTCCATTATCTTACTGTTTAAGAAGATCAGTGCAAACTTCTGTGTCTGCATGCTCCAGAAAAGGCTCGATACTGTCAGATAACTGCCTGTGATCAGGCGTGGCCCACCTGGGATCATTCCAACCTCAACAACATTCTCTGGGTCGTCTGAATATTCTGGGATTTCTGACGATTTTTTCAAGATTTTTGATCCATCAGAGGTAGGCCATTAGACCTGATTTGTGGTTGTCGACTTTTTGGTTCTGGTTTTCATCAAATCTGTTGAACTTCTTTATTTCTTGTTTGTCTGGAGTATAATCCACTTAGGAAGGATCGAATTTTGTTTGGTGAGATTGCTCTAAGAGCTGATCCCTGTTTGATCATCATATGGGCCCCACGTGATCTGCTTTTGCCCTTCCAGAGAAGGTCGACACTCTTGTTTTTTGGCTGTTTTTTGTCTTTTGTTTAGATTTGAACCTCTGTACTCAGATCTGCACCATCTGAAATCAGATCTACACATTCTAAGAGTTATTTGGGACATTCTGTCTTGTTTCAAATGCCTTTTGACCGTGCTAATGGAATTACTGTCATTCTTGATGGGACCAATTATGCATATTGGTCTTACCTTATGCAAAATTTTCTGATAGGACAAAAGCTTTGGAAATACATTGTCAGTAACATAGCCCAACCAGATTCTAAAGAGAGCAAGTATGAAGAATGGGAATCTGCCGTTGGAAAAATCAATTCCTGGATTGCTAATTCTGTCATTCCCTCTATTGGTAATCAATTAGCTAAATTTGATAATCCAAAAGAAGCTTAGGATTATTTAGCAAGACTCTACACTCAGACTAATACTGCTCGTCACGATCAAATTGAATGGGAAATCAAAATTGTTGCGCAAGGAAATGATTCTATTCATGATTTCTATGTTAAAATGACTTCTTTATGGGATCAACTTGCTTTAATGGAGGCTCAGTTCAAATTTGCCGATGATACTACCACCTTCCATACATATAGGGAAGAAACTCGGCTAGTTCAGTTTCTCATGGCTTTACGATCTGATTTTGACCATGTCCGTGGCTTATTGTTGCATCGATCTCCACTTCCAGCAGTTGATATGGCATTATCTGAGTTATTAGCAGAAGAACAGACACAAAGTTCCCTTACCAGAAAGAAACATGTAGATCCTGAACATGTTTTATCAGCACATGCACTCCCGCAGAAAGTTGAGCGCTCTGTTCCTCCTGGTGTTTTAGACATTTGCAACTACTGCAAAGAAAAGGGCCATTGGAAATATAACTGTCCCATTCGTCCAAATCGGCAAAATAATAAGTACAGTCGGACTTCTCAGAAGAACAACTTTCCTCAGCATATGCACCTCCTCAACACATGCGCCCGCCAATCCAGAATCAGTCCCATCAGTCCAAGCAATATGTTGCTAATACAACAGATGCTGCAGAGGTTCTTTCCACTTCTCAAATTCAGTCCATGATTGATGAGCGTATGCAAAAGCTGTTTCTAGCATCCAGTTCTACTTCTCCTATGGCTGCCTTTCCTTCTGATCTAGGTTCGGTAATGACTATGTCTGGTGCATCAGGTAAAACAAATTCTGTATGGCTTATTGATTCTGGTGCCTCTTATCATATGACTTGTGATTCTTCCTTATTGCATAGTTGTCATCCTCCTTCTAGAAATCTGAAAATACATACAGCAGATGACACACCACTTTCAGTCATTACAATTGGTTCAGTTTCCACTAAGAATCTGTCTCTTAGTACTGTACTATGTGTTCCAGACCTATCTATAAATTTGATCTCTATTAGTCAATTGACCTCATCTGGTTATCTTGTCTCCTTTACATCGAATGGTTGTTCTGTACAGGATACTTGCACCGGGAAGTAGATTGGGACAGGCCATAGGTCCGGAGGTCTCTATCATCTTCACTTGTTACACCTGCCGCCACAAGTTGCTTCTTCCGTCGCTCTTACTTCTACAGTATCACCTTTCTCTTTATGGCATTCTAGATTAGGACATTCATCTTTGAATAAAATAAAAAATTTACATTCTGCTGGCTGTCTCGGTAATATTTCTATAACGGACATTTCAGATTGTTTTGGTTGTTGACTTGGTAAGCAGCATGCTTTACCTTATAATAAAAGTTCTTGTTTTACCCATGCTCCATTTGACTTAATTCATTCTGACGTTTGGGGACCTGCTTCCCAACCAACAAAAGGTGGTTCGCTCTACTATGTCTTGTTTATTGATGATTTTACTCATTTTACATGGCTTTATCTGATGAACCATAGGTCTGAATCCTATTCTATTTACACTACTTTTTCTAATATGATTTAACACAATTTGGTAAACGGGTAAAAATCTTTCGGTCAGATTCCGGAGGGGAATACATCAATCATAGATTCCGAAATTTTTTGGACATTAAGGAACTCAGGCTCAGTTGTTCTGTTCTGCCACTCCACAGCAGAATGGCGTTGCAGAAAGGAAACATCGTCGTATCCTTGATACAGCTCGCTCCTTGATCTACTCTCATGTTCCGCTGATGTTTTGGGGGGAAGCAATATTAACTTTTGTTTATTTAATAAATAGATTCCCCTCTGTTTTAGGTGGTCTTTCACCCTATGAGAAATTATTTTATGCAAAATCAGATTTGTCTCATCTGAAAATATTTGGTTCCACCTGCTTTGTCCTTCTACATAACAATGAACGGACCAAACTTTCACCCAGTCCATTGTATGTGTTTTCCTGGGCTATGGTATTTAACAAAAAGGATATCGTTGCTATGATCTTAAATCCAATCGATTACGCATTTCTCGCAATGTCACGTTTCTTGAACATATTCCTTTTTATACCTTACCTGTTTCTGCTCCTGCCACAAATGCATTTTGTCCACTTGATCCCTTCCCTGACCTGTTTCTGTCTGAGCAGTCATCTCAACCTCCGCCACCTTCGCCGCCGTCTCCGCCACCTCCACCACCAATCTTCAAAGTCTATCATCGTCGTTCGAAAGGAGACTCTCATGTACCTATGCCTGGATCAACTGTTCCCGCTGCAAGTGTTCCTCCTGATAGAAGGTATCCGATTCGCACCAGAAAACCTGTCTCTCATTTTGGCTTTGTTTGCACTGATCACGTCTCTTCTTCCTATAAGTCTTTTCTTGCAGCCATACATTCCATCTCTGAACCGCAGTCATACAAAGAAGCCATTACCACCCCAGAATGGAGATCTGCCATAGAGGAAGAACTCGCTGCACTTCAGAAAACAAATACATGGGAACTTGTTCCTTCACCTCCTGACAAAAATATTATTGGGTGTAAATGGGTCTTTAAGATTAAGACCAAGTCCGATGGCTCCATCGATCGGTATAAAGCTCGCTTAGTTGCAAAGGGATATAACCAGGAATATGGCATCGATTATGAAGAAACATTTGCTCCAGTAGCCAAGATGACTACTGTTAGAACATTCATTTCAGTAGCAGCCGTTAGACAATGGCCTCTATATCAACTTGATGTCAAAAATGCATTCTTAAATGGATTTCTTCATGAAGAAATTTATATGATTGCTCCGCCTGGTCTTACTCGTCCACCACATCATGTCTGCAGACTTAAACGAGCACTTTACGGCCTTAAACAAGCTCCCCGTGCTTGGTTTGATCGTTTCAGCACTGCTGTTATTAGTATTGGTTACCGTCAAAGCGCTCATGATTCTGCCTCATTCACAAGCTATTCAGAAAAAGGCTGTGTTTTCCTTTTACTCTGTGGATGATATGATAATTTCCGGTGATGATAGTATGGGTATTGTCTCTCTTAAAGAATTTTTACATCAGCAGCTTGAAATGAAGGATCTGGGTCCACTCCGGTATTTTTTAGGGATTGAAGTAGCCTATTCTCCCGCTGGATATCTTCTCTCTCAATCCAAGTACTGCAATGATGTTATTCAACGAGCAGGTCTAACATATATTAAATCTGTTTCCACTCCAATGGAGCACAATTGCAAACTTCAGACTACAGAAGGTGTTCCTCTTGTGGATGCTACTCACTATCGTGAGATAGTTGGCAATTTGGTATACCTGACCACAACTAGGCCTGACATTGCTCACTCAGTTCATATTGTTAGTCAGTTCGTTGCTCATCCTACATCTGTTCATTGGGCTTCTGTTCTTCGGATTCTACGCTATTTACAAGGGACTACGAACAAAGCCCTCCTTATGTCCTCCCGTTCCAGCCTTCACTTGCATGGTTTTACTGATTCTAATTGGGCTGGAGATGTGAATGATAGGCACTCGACAACTGGCTTTGCTATCTTCCTTGGTTCTTCGTTGATTTCCTGGAAAAGCAAGAAACAAGAAGTGGTTTCTAGATTGTCATCAGAATCTGAATATCGAGCTATTGGACACACCACTATTGAGATCATCTGGCTTCGGTGGTTACTTGGGGATTTAGGAGTTCCTATTACCAAATCCACACCTCTTTATACTGATAGTGAAAGTGCTAGGAAATTAGCCTTCAATGAGGTGTTTCATGAACACACAAAACATGTTGAAGTTGATCGTCACTTCATTCGCCAACATGTTCGAGATGGCACCATCCAGCTCTCTTTCATCCCTTCCATTGATCAAATTGCAGATTTCTTCACCAAAACTCAGACATCATCACGGTTCCAAAATCTGGTTCACAAGCTATCTAGCGCTTGAGTGGGGGTGTAAAGATAGGAGTAACCCACATGGGTCAACTCAGCCTATTGGGTCAGTCCAAACCCAAAACAGCAGACCGAAATGACTTAGTCATTGGACAGCTTATGTACAGCTAGCTTCATTGTAATCTTTAGATTAGTTTCCTTAATATCTGAATATCACCCTAATCAAGGGATATACTAACTGTAAATGTACACAGCAGAATATATAAGACAAGTTGATGCTATCATTTTGATCAACGAATCCATTCCTCAATACTGTCATCTTCTTGTAGCTTCTGTAATAATGTGAACCTCTGTTTCATTACTTCACACCATTGTACAATTTTTGATATTACATGCAACCTTAACATACTAAATGGAGTTTTTTTACTTGCATCTTGGATTTGCTTTTAGTAATTTAAATGTCCACCACCCGATTACCAATTCATGATGATTGGTAGAAACACATTTCATCAGACACCCTTGTCTTGGAAACTTCTTTCAAGTGGTGATACATATATGAAAAGAATCCTTTGGTGTGGTTCCTTATTTCAGTACTTATCTTATTGCTCACCAGGTTTTTTATTTGCTCCCTTTCTATCATCATGCATGGACTAAATTACATTTTAGTATCAAATTGTTGATAATGCTCGCTCATCATTGCAGCTAATTAGGCCAGAACTGGAGGAGATCAAGCAACAGATGGTAGATGTATGTTATAAACATCCAATTCTTTGTTCTATTATTACCTTGATATCTTAAACAGCTCTTCCATGGTTTCTTCTTGTGCATGCTTTTCAACTTCCCCCTTGTATTAATACATGCCAGCCTTGTGCAGTCAATGGACCCTAGGGCTGCTGTGGAGGGTCAGTTACGAATGAAGGCACTATTCAAGGAGTAAGCAACTTCTTTCATGACACTTCACATTTCAAATTCAGGACATAATTTGGAAGCAGTCATTTAACATCCCAGTTTTGTTAGTCTGATGTGGGGGCTTGGCAATCTCCTCTCTTTAGATGATGGAGATATGGATGAAAGCTACCTTATTGGCAGTCTTCTTACAAAGTGCCGGGCCAGGCTTTTCAAAATTGGGACCTACCCTAACCTCGGGCTTTTTGTGCTCATTTTTTGTGGGCTTTGGCAGGCTGGGGCCCCTTGTCAGAGGGCTGGAATGAAAGGTCTAGTTGTTCCTAAATATCAAAATCTACCGAGCTCTGGTAGTAGGTTGTTTTCAATTTCAAACATTCAACTTCTCTACTATGTGATACTAAACTATGACTATATCTTGTCTGAGGTCTGCAAATTTTCAGCCCATTATGTTCAATTGCCTTTCTCCAGTGCGTTTATTATTAACTTTCATTCTTGCTTGACTAATTAATACTACATGGTCAGCAAACAACGTACACTATGGAATATCCTCTTGGATCATCATCATTGTCGGAGTCGTTGCCATCAGCATCATATTCGAGCCTTATCCCAACAGGTTGGGGTCAGCTAAAGACTTCTACTCAAACGCTGAACACTTGTCAGAAACTAACCATAATAGACCAAATCTATTAATTATCACGAACTAGAAACTAGGCTTTCCCTCTCACACACACAAGTTTACATGTGTAAAAGGGAGCTATTCGATCTATCTAGTAAAGGACACGTACTAAATAATGTCATCCATTTACTAAATAATTCTACACCTACTCATCTTTGTTGTTGCAAGGCTTGTTTACTTAGTGAGTTCTGTTCTTCCATTTGACCTATTCAATGCTGCGCTCTTTCCTCATCACTTCACCTAAGGTCTTGATGGCCTTCCTCTTCTCCTATTCCAATATCAACCTTTGGATTCGTCTTCTTTATCTGTTGTTATTTGTTGATTCCTTCTAGTGTACTAGTTTCTGATTCTATCATTTCTAGTAGCTCCTCACATCTTCATAAGCATGTGCATCTTAACCACATGAATTTTGCTTCTTCACATTTCTTTATAGTCCAGCATTCGGCTCCATACAACATACTAAATCTGTTATCTTATAAATATGACTTTAATCTTGGCGGCATCCAATGATCGCATAATATTTTACTAGTATCTCTCCATTTTGTTGATGTTGTGTTGATTCTACTAGCTATATCTAATTCAAAATACTTTGTTTCTATGATAGCTTCTAAGCGGCAGAATTATCGGAGCCTAGTTTGTTTTCAATTTTGACCATTTCAACTTCTTCACTCTTTGATACACTAAACTTGCACTCCACAACTTTTGTATCAGATCAACTAATCTTTTTCCCACTTGACTCAAAAGCCCTTCTCCAAAGTTCCAAATCTTCATTCATCGTCTTTCTTGTTTGATTAATTAGTATCTCATCATCTGTGAACAACATATTCCATGGAATTTCAGTTTCAAAATTTATCAAGTTGTCCATGATAAGGGTGAAGAAATATGGCGTCGTAGTTGTAATTTATCATTCTCCTGTTTTTTTGTGTGACTAATCAGTACCTCGTCATCTGCAAACAACATACACTACAAAATTTCATCTTGGATATCTGTCTTTAAGTTGGCCATAATTAAGGAGTATATATGTGGCTCAAAGCTTACCTTTAGTACAAAACCAAATCCAAAAAAAAAAAAAAACTCAGATGTGGCCTCATAAATGGTTCAATGCTAGCAAGTGCCCCTTTCTTTCTTGCATGATTTTGATAAAACCCTTAGTGATGCCTTTTTTCTTCAATTCCCATCAAATCAACAGCCTCAACACTCTACCATACACGATCTCTAGATGAATAAAAAGTTATGTATCATACACTATCTCATGAATAAAAAGTTATCTATCATACACTATCTCTAGATGAATAAAAAGTTATGTGCAGATACTTTTTCTTCTCCATAAACTTTTCCATGGGTTGTCTAAGGAAAAGTAGCTTGTATAGAGGACCTACCTGGCACAAGCACAAACTGGTCGCTGAAATATTACATTTTTGTCATAGGTCAATATTATTCTCTCTCAAAGCTTGTGCATGTGTAGAAAGAAACTGTGACGCATTTTCTCCATTAATTGGGCATTTTATCTTGTGAATAAATATGGGCTCAAAGCAAACCTTGGTGCAATCCAACTCCAATTAGATCCGACTTTGCATGCGGTTCTCAGACTCGTAACTGCTCCTTCATTCATGTCTTTTATAATTTTGATATACGCATTAGGGATGCATTTTTTCATCAATCATGGCCAAATTAACTGCATTGGCTTCTTGTTGTATGCCTTCCCCAAGTCAATAAAAGTCAACTCTAAATTTTTCCGCTTCCTCTTGAATTTTTCCATGGGTTGTCTCATTGGGATAACAGTTTCTGTAGTTGACATACCTGGCATAAATCCAATTTTAGTTTTCATAATGTTAGCTTCCTGTTATAGGTGTTTCTCTATTATTCTCTCCCAGAGTTTAGCTATAAAATTTTCCATCAGTTTAATTGATCTGTAGTATGCATAGTCCTGCATATCACCATTGTTTTTGTACAACAGGTCTACAGTTCAGTGCTCTTTTCCATTGCCAGACATTCTTCCATACTCAAAATTTTGTGTAACAGTTTGGTAAACCAATCAATACAAATTTCGCCATCATAATCAAAGAATCTATGAATATACTGTTGTCTCTGTATTGTAAATTTTCTGTGCAGTACTCAAATTTCTGTATATTCTAGAAAATGAATGAAATATAGCTTAAAAAGAAGAAATATTTGCACCTCCGATAAACCAAACCAAACCAAGCCTTTTCCCACTAGGTGGGGTCGGCTATATGGATTTGACGACGCCAATCAAATCTGTTTAGGGCCATGTCTTCCGTTAGATCCATGTAGGCAAGGTCATGTTTAATAGTTTCTTTCCAACATCTCTTGGGTCTCCCTCTCCTACTCCTGGCAATCTCCATGCTTTTACACCTTTTAACAGGTGCATCCGTTGGGCGCCTTCTAACATGGCCGAACCATCTCGGTCAATTTTCTCTCATTTTATCTTCAATCGGTGCTATTCCTACTTTGCCCCTAATCTCCTCATTCCTAATCCTATCTCTTCTTGTGATCCCGCACATCTATCTTAGCATTCTCATCTCTGCAACTTTCATCTTCTTAACATGATTATGCTTTACTGCCCAACACTTTGATCCATATAACAACGTTGGACGTACTGCCACCTTATAATACTTTCCTTTAACCTTGAGGGGGACTTTCCGATCACATAAGACCCCCGAAGCACTCCTCCATTTGGTCCACCCGGCCTGAATCCTGTGACTTACATCATTATCAATCTTTCCATCCTGTTGCACCATAGATCCAAGGTACCTAAAGTTTTCTTTTTCTACAATCTTTTGTGTGCCCAAACTTACTTCTATGTTACCAGGTGTCCTACTTTGACTAAACTTGTATTCCATATATTCCGTCTTGCGTCGACTTAGCCTAAACCCTTTTGTCTCTAACGTTTTCCGCCACAATTCTAGCTTAGCATTCACTCATTCTCTTGTCTCATCCACTAAAACAATGTCGTCTGCAAATAGCATACACCACGGCTCCTCATCTTGAATATGGCTTGTAATCTCATCCATAACTAGGGCAAACAAGTACGGGCTTAACGTTGAGCCTTGGTGTAGACCAATCGTGATAGGAAACTCTTTAGTCTCTCCGCCAGTCGTTCTTATAGATGTCACGGCTCTATTATACATATCATTTATCGCCTCAATATATGCGACTCTTTTCTTTTCCAGTACTCTCCATAGAATCTCCCTAGGAACTCGGTCATAGGCCTTCTCCAAGTCAATGAACACCATATGTAAATCTCTCTGACCTTCTCTATACTGTTCCATTAACCTTCTCAGGAGAAAGATAGCCTCCATGGTTGATCTTCCAGGCATGAAACCAAATTAATTCTCTGAAATGTTTGTTGTTCTTCTTAGTCTTCTCTCAATAACTCTCTCCCATAATTTCATTGTATGGCTTATCAATTTAATCCCACGGTAGTTCGCACAGTTCTGAATATCTCCTTTGTTCTTGTATATGGGTATAAAAATACTTTTCCTCCATGCATCAGGCATCATCTTGCTCTTTAGCACTACATTAAAAAGCTTTGTCAACCAACTTATGCCATCCTCCCCCAAGCACCTCCAAATCTCAATAGGGATACCATCTGGCCCAACCGCTTTCCCATTCTTCATCCTTTTCAATACTTCTTTAACTTCTTCTCTACTGATTCTCTTATAAAACATATGATTTGATTCTTCTCTAGAAATGGTAAGTTGCCCCAATTGTATGTCACTACTACTGTAATCGTTAAATAACTTGTAGAAATAGCTCTTCCAACGCTCCTTTATCTCCTCATCCTTTACTAATATCTTTTCATCCTCATCCTTAATGCATTTAACTTGGTTTAAGACCTTGGTCCGCCTATCTCTGGCTTTGGCAAGCTTGAATATCTCTCTTTCACCTTCCTTAGTGTCGAGTCGCCTATATAGCTCCTCAAAAGCCTTTGCCTTTGCTTCACTAACTGCCTTTTTGGTTTCTCTTTTTGCTTCTTTATACCTCTCCAAGTTCGCTTCATTTCGATCATTTTGCCAAGTTTTAAAGCACTCTCTTTTAACTCTTATCTTGTCTTGGATGGCCTCGCTCCACCACCATGCCTCTTTCTGTGCCGGAGCACCCCCTTTGGATTCTCCTAAGACTTCTTTCCCTACCTTCCTAATACACTCTGCTACCTTATCCCACATTATTTGCACTCTCATTTACCACCCAAACGTCTTCCTCTAGTACTTTTTCCCTTAATGCTAGTTGCTTATCACCTCTCAAGTTCCACCATTTAGTCCTTGAGCATCTATACAACTTCTTTTTTCTAGTCCACCTTTGTAACTGCACATCTATGATCAACAACCTATGTTGGGAAGTCAAGCTCTCCCCCGGTATAACCTTGCAATCTTTACAAGCTAAGCGGTCACTTTTCCTAGTTAAGAAGAAGTCAATCTGTGTCCTTGAGGAGCCACTCTTATAAGTCACCAAATGTTCCTCTCTTCCTAAAAAAAGTGTTAGTTACCGTGAGATCATAAGCCACTGAAAACTCCAAAATATCCTTCCCTCCTTCATTTCTATTACCATATCCATGTCCCCCGTGTACTCCTATATATCCATCTACGTCGCGTCCTATATAACCGTTCAAATCTCCTCCTATGAAGACCATCTCGCCTTGGGGTATCTCTAGTAGCACTCATTCCAAGTCTTCCCAAAACTTCTCCTTATGTCCATCTCCTAAGCCCACTTGGAGGGCATAAGCACTAATTACGTTCACTATCTCTTCTCCTAAGACTAACTTAATTGCAATAATCCTATCTCCACATCGCTTTACACTAACTATATCTTCCTTTAAGTCCTTGCTTACCACTATGCCGACCCCATTCCTCGATCTATTAAGTCCCGTATACCATAACTTATACCCAGTCCTCTCAATCTCTTTAGCTTTCTGTCCCACCCACCTTGTCTCTTGCAAGCAAGCAATTGCGATTCGTTTCCTTTCCATTGTATCCACCACTTCCATAAGTTTCCCAGTTAGGCTCCCAATGTTCCAAGTACCTAATCTCAGCCTTCTATTTTAGACTAGTTTCCTTACCACCCACACTCGTCCCAAGTGTGAGGACCCTTGCCTATTTGACATTGCACCCGGGCGCCGATGCAGCGGTCCTTGCTCACTTATCACTGTACTCGGACCATACAACGCATCGCTAAGTAGGGGACGCCTCCATGAAATTTCATTAGGTCTCAAATCCATAAAGAAATCCGACTGAGTATTGTGCTGGTTGTCGGCTACCTAACGCACAATCCTCCTCCTTTGTCCAGGCTTGGGACCGGCTATGTCAAGGATACCCCAACATAGGCGGAGTTATTTGCAGCTCCAATCAGAAGCAAAAAAGTCATGTGGAAAAAAAACCCTTTATCAATCATGAATAATGATATATAAATCATTGTTTTAAATTTACCTAAAGAAAAAATGAGAAATATAGGAGTGCTAGTCATTCTAGATATTCAATGTCATGGGAATTATGGTCAATAAAAAAAGTCAAATGGACAAATATAGCTTGCCAATAAAAAAATAGAAAAAGAAAGAAAGGAAAAGACAACAAATATCAAAGTAACTTTCTTTTCTCCAAATGCTAGAAAAGATGAATGAAAATCAATATCTTTTAGCCCCTGAATGAATGTGTCCTCAGTTGATTAACATAATACTTTTTTTTTTTTTTTTTGAATGGCTACTTTCATTGAAAAAGAGCAAACAATACAAGAGATAAGTACCGACAGCAAAAAACTGGAAGCAGGAAAACACAAAAACCAACAACAAAAAGTAAGCAACAAAGGCCCTGCGTTAGAGAAAGCCAACTCTTTCCAGTGAAACGCTATTTGTTGTAAGGAATATCCTTTAAAAGATGGGTTGATGGACACCCAAAGAGCCACAAGAAACTTTGAATTCTCCACCAAAACGCTTTCGCTAAAGGCAATCCCTTCAAAACATCTTGAATTCCTTTCCTTCCAGATTGTCCAAATCACCGCCAGAAAAGATAACCTCCACATCACTTTCCCTCTAGAATCCCCAATAGGGTTCTTCCAAGCCTGATAGAGCTCGATAAGAGAGTTAGGGAGGGCCCAACTGCAATCAAACGAACCCACCACTAACATCCAGATAGACTGAGCTGTTTTGCTATTCAGCAAAAGGTGGTTCACAGATTCCTCGTCTCTCAAGCACATAGGGCAGCCATTAACAACAGTTATCCCTCTCCTCCTTAAGAGATCCATAGTAGGAATCCTGTTCCTGAGGGCCAACCACCCGAAAACTAGCACCCTTGGGGGAGCCTTCAACTTCCAAATGCTACTCACGGCGCTCCGCTCCCCCAAAATATTAAGGATTGTCCTGAAGAAAGAGGACACTTAGAAGGATCCATTCTTTGAGGCTTCCCACACCCTAACATCTTCCCCTCTATCTTGAATAATTACATCGTTCAGTAAGTTTAAGAGTGGGATGAATTGAGATTCCTTATTTTCCTTTAGGTTTCTTCTGAAAGTCGGACACCACACCACCTGACCTCCACTTGTATTCCTATAAGAGCTAACTATTGCTTCCTTATCCTGCACACACCTAAATAAATCTGGGAGTTGAGCATTTAGGGCCCTTTCTCCAATCCATCTGTCTTTCCAAAAGGGAATCCTCTCCCCCAACCCGGTTTGATATCTAATGTTCTCCATGAAAAGCCTCCTGACCGAGAGGATTCCTTTCCATACTGCAGACGGACTCTTTGGTGCTTCCTGAACATCCCAACCATGTCTTGGAAGATTATATTTCCTTTCCAGAACCTTTCTCCAAAGCCCTTCTGAACCATCTCCAATCCTCCACAACCATTTGCCCAAACACTTGCCCAAAAGTGCTTGGTTCTTCTGCTTGAGAGGCCTAATTCCCAAGCCACCTTCTTCCTTGGGTTTACGGATGGAAGCCCAAACTACCAAATGAAACTTCTTTTGAGAACCAGTTCCACTCCATAAGAAATTTCCTTGCAGCCTTTCTAGTCTCTTTATAATTGATGTCGGGCACTTAAAGATGGAGAATTAATAAACTGGCAGATTGGACAGAATTGACTTGATGAGGGTGACCCGTCCTCTGATAAACAAGTAATTAGCTTTCCACATCGACAACTTCCTCTCAACCCTTTCCACAACCGTGTTCCACATTGATGATGTTACCCGCCCCGAGCACAATGGCATCCCTAAATACAAAGCCGGTAGCTTTCCAACCATACACCCCATTATTTCTGAACACTTGAGAAGCAGCAATTGCTCCGTTCTTAGCCCGATCACCTCACTCTTGAGAAAGTTGACTCTCTGGCCTGAAACCGCTTCAAAACATAGGATAGTGGCTTTGACATTTTTAACTTGGTCTTCTTCAGCTCCACAGAATAAGAGAGTATCATCAGCAAACTATAAGTGGATGGTAGCAGGGGTATTTCTAGCCACTTTGAAACCTTCAAATAAACCTGCACTAACTGCTTTTGTAACCATCCTACCCAGCGCTTCTGCCACTATCAGGAAGAGGAAAGGGGAAAGAGGATCCCCTTGTCTTAGCCCCCTTTCTGCCGTAAAGTATCCTTTTAGAGAACCATTCACCAAAATCGAGAACCAAGCTGATGAGACACACTCCCGGATCCACATTCTCCACTTTTCCCCAAACCCCATTCTTCTTAACATGTATTGAAGAAACTTCCAATCCACCCTATCATAAGCCTTCTCCAAGTCTCGCTTGCAAATAATCCCTGGAAGCCTCTCCTTGAGCCTAGAATGAACACACTTATTGGCCACCAGGATATCATCTAAGATTTGCCTTCCCTTGCTTGATGGATATAACCTTCAGCATAACCTTTTGGATTCTCCCTGCTTGGATAGAATTTTGTAGAGGCTACCAAGAAGACCGATGGGCTTGTAGTCCTTGATGCCAAGGTCTCCTACCTTCTTCGGGATTAGTGCAATAAAAGAGGCCCTCATACCTTTGGACAACTTACCCCGCTGGTAGAATTCCTCCATAAAATCCATAATATCCTTCTTCAACATACTCCAGAAGCGTTGGAAGAAGGATAACGAAAACCCATAAGGGCTTGGGGCCTTGTCACCTTCTAGATCGAAGACCACTTGACGGACCTCCTCCTCAAACTTCCTCTCTAGCCGTTGAGCCTCCTGCTCTCCAATGACATCAAAGGCTAGATTACTAAGAGATGGTCTCTCCCATCCCTCTCCAGCATAAAGAGAGCAAAAGTATTCTTTAATGTGAGAGATGATCTCCTCTTTCTTCTCCAACCTTTTCTCCCCATCCATTATACTTGAAATCCTGTTTGCCCTTTTTCTCGAGGATGCCATTCCATGGAAGAACTTAGGTAGCATTTGGTTCGCTGGAATGAAGGTCGGAATGGAATGATCATTCCAGTGAAATTATTATTCCCGCGTTTGGTTCGCAAAAAAGTGGCGGAATGACCATTACCTCCGGAATCACCATTCCTTTATGTAAGGGAATCATCATTCCACTGGGGAGGGGAAGGAATGGTCATTCCATTCCTTTATACTTTATCCTTGAGACCAAAATGCCCCTTTTATATTACTCTTCTTCTCAGTCTGCAACTTCTTTCGAAAACCCTCCAACAAGAACAAGAACATTTGAAAACAGATCCTAGACACCACCGATGCCGACGCCGAAGCTGAAGCTGAAGAAGAAGAAGATCCCTCACAAGAACCCTCCTCTTCCATCCTCCACAAACCCAAGAAACCCCCAAAACCCACCACCAATCTCCACTTCTCCACCACCACCTCATCCAAGAACCGACCTTCTCAATCCGAACAAAAGCCCTTCACTGGAGACGATGACGACCAACCCCCCTCCTCTGCCGCTGTCTTCCACTTCGAATCCTCCAACTAGATCCAAGTCCACAGATTGCAGCCCAGGCGACATGTGCTTTAGTGATGGTCTGCACCTTATTGACCACAGATTGGAGTTTGCAGGCAAAGAGAGCGAAAGAGCTGATGGGTGGTGGTGATGGAGAGTACAAGGAGATTAGAGAAGATAGAGATTCCTTATGCTACAAGGAGATAGAGAAGGAGAACTTGAAGGAGACTATATCAGTCAAGGTAGTGGAGTAGAACAAACTAATTGGCGATTCTTCGATTACCCCTGTATTCCTTATTGACATCGAAATGGTTATTCTTCTGATTTTTTTTTTTGTGAGGGAGACTGACTTTTGACAGTCTCACTGAAGAGAAAAGGGTCTGTTATTTTCCTCATTTGGGGCCTTTGGGTGGGGACTGTTTCTGCTGTAACTCGATGGAATCTATGCAAATTCATACTATTTAGGATAAGGCATTTTCTTATTTTTAAGATGGAATTTGAACGGCAGATGCATGGAGCTGTTTTATTTGTTTCTGGGTCTTGCAGGTTATGAGAAAAAGAGAGATTTGTTGTTGCTGTTGTTGGAGATAGGGTTCTTGTTGGATAGAGGAGGGTATTTTGGTCTTTCTTATGTAAATTTTATTCCATTCCGGACATATTCCAGCATACTAAATGCAAGAACAAGAATCACCATTCTATTACTGGATTGATTCTTCAGTAAAACCAAACGTTGGAATGGGAATCACCATTCCTGCCTTATTCCATTCCAGACTCATTCCACTCTCCATTCCATTCCTGCCTAAAACCATTCCAGCGAACCAAACGCTACCTTAGTCTCTAAGCTTTCTGTGGAACTCTTCTTTTAAATCTAGCCTTCTTTTTTCTTCTTCCGTGGTCAGCTGGTCACTCTCCTCCTTCCTATCTAGAGCTTGTATTTCTGCTAGGGTCGCCGATTTTTGTATCCTCACATTCCCAAAGTGCTCCTTAATCCACTCCTTCATTTTGACTTTGAGTAGCTTCAATTTTATAGCCAACCTGTATCCCGCCCAACCTTCCACTCTGATCTCCTCCCACCACTTTTGAGTCAGGCTAGGAAATTGATCTTCCTCCAGCCACATTAGCTCAAATTGAAAGGGTGACAGACCCCACCTTTCGCATTCCGAGTCAATCATAATCGGGCAATGATCTGACACAGGTTTAGGTAATGCCATATGAATTACCTCTGGGTAGGTTTCCAGCCAATCAGTAGATACAAAAAATCTGTCAAGCCTAGACATGGAAGGATTACTCTGATGATTAGACCATGTAAATGAAGCTCCTCCAAGTTGCAAATCCACTAGATTATGTGAGTTAATCCAATCAGAGAAACGCCTCATTTCTGCTGTTAGTTTCCCCCCACCCAGTTTCTCACTTGGGAACCTAATTATGTTCCAATCCCCACCAAGGCACCA
Organism: Cinnamomum chago; assembly: GCA_038049695.1. Classification (NCBI taxonomy): domain Eukaryota; kingdom Viridiplantae; phylum Streptophyta; class Magnoliopsida; order Laurales; family Lauraceae; genus Cinnamomum; species Cinnamomum chago. The sequence continues at coordinate 104,056,373 of CP142453.1, read as the reverse complement.
TGCACCATTCCATACCCCCCGAATCGTATCCAATTCTTTCCAAAATTTGTTCCTCCTCTGGCTGTTATGTGGGCCATAAACTGATGTGAGAAGCCACTTTGAATTGTTCATTAGGTCCTCCACCAGCACTGAAAGGGAGAAGACATCCTTCCAACTTTTTTCCACTGACACTGAGCGAGTATCCCAAAGAGTCAATAGCCCACCAGCAGCTCCCATTGCATCAACTGCCAGTCTGCCACCCACTTAAAATTCCTCCTTCCCCAGATCTCTCTCACAACCCTGTCTGGAACTTCTTTCAGCTTGGATTCTTGCAGAATGATTCCTTACCATGTCTTTCACCACCATTCTATGTGAGACTCCCCCCAACCCACGGACATTCGAAGATATCACTTTCATTTAGCACTATAGAAGGCCCCCCTAGATTCTTCTGTCCTTCATCCCAAAACTCTTCCCCTCAGCCTCCTTTGTCTTGGCTTTATCATAATTATAGAACAGCTTAAACGGTTAAGTTCTCTAACCCCTTTCCTCTTGGATTTTCTACCCCCTTTTTCTTCTTGATTTTGTGTCTCCTGTCTCTGCACAAATTCCACCAAAGTGTTCCACCCACCACTTGAGTCCTCCACTGTAACTCCCACTGCCTCTGCAAAGTGAATGACCTCATGTGGCGACCACTACATTTCAACAGCCTCAGAATCCCGAGGAGCTACCATCTATACTGTTGAATTGCATCCCTTCCCCCATCACCCCTTCTTTACAGAACATACCTGGGCCTATTCCTTCAGCAAGCACTGGATCTGTAGTGGAGACGTATGCCCGGTCCTCTCCCATAGTATCCTTGGCCAACAACAACTGTGAACGTCGACCTAGAGGTGGAGCTGATTTGGATCCCCACTTCGCAGGATGAATCTGGCCACCTTCACACCTCTAGTTGGAAGAGATCCACCCCTCTGACTCTCTGAAAGTGGACCTGTCTCTAGAGCTCTTCGATTATCTTCTGTCAGTGAGTCCTCTGCCTTATCCTCTCTCCTTTCCCAAGCCTCTGATGTTGGTCGGAGCCCATCGTCCTTCCCTTTGCCAGTCTCCCCATTGTCAGTGTCTCCCTGTACTGTCCTTCTCCCGCAAATAGGTCTCAGCTTCGTGACCATTCCATCTTCTCTCTCCCCCTCCTGCGAACATTTAATGACTTCATCCCAGACCCTCGACTCCTCTCCTTTTCGATTTCTGTCTTCTTCGTCGAGGAAGCTTCCCCTACTGCCTGACGACTCTGTTTGTGAGAGCAACTCCTCTTCCGGCTCATTGTCCTGCATCTGAGAGCTATAGACGCGTCCGGGGTGTTGGAGCCATTCTCCCCTCTCTTCCCTTTCTTCTCCTTTTGCTGTTCTCTTGCCTTCGTCCCTAAAACGCAAAAGATGCCCTAGGCTTTTATTTCTTATAACTTGTGTATCGGATCCTCCCGGCCTGCCACGACCTGATCCACTTTCTTTAAGTGATTTGCAACCCAGTAAGCCAACCGGCCCACCACGGCCTTATCCATTTTCTTTAAGTGATTGGCGACCCATTACTTTCACGTTTGCTAGCAGCCCATTCATATCCCACAACTGGGTGGTCGATTTGAAATTTGAACCTGGTTCGGTGACGTAATCTCCTTCCTCCCTCCTCCCCTGTTGATTCCTGTAGCTGCAGCTTCTATCTTCCTTCTTTTCCTTCATTCTCATCCCTTTGCCTACCTTTTCCCCTGCTTGTCTTACATCTTCCTCTTCTCTCTCCACTGTCACCATAAATTGCAGGTCCTCTACCCAGACTGGCACCAACAAAGGCATTGTGCAAGGTCTCTTAAGCAAAACCTAACACCCTGCCTTCCTTGAGGATCTCCTTCTTCTGTGTTCTAACATCCACCTCCACTGTCTTACCCACACAATCCCCTATGAGCCTGAAAACACTGTCATGCCATGCCTGAAGGGGTAATCCTTTAATTTTAACCCAGCTTGGGCTTGGTGGAGAACCCAGGATTTCCATCCGTCTCTCAATGATTGAGAAGGGTGATGAACAGCCCCTTGATTGTATTCTAAAGAGGACCTCTTCAGTCTCATTAGAGGAGGAGAACTGCAGCCAGATCACTTGTTCATCCAGTTTCTGAACATTAAGAGGGAGCTGACCACAACATGTCTGAATCCAGGATTCAATCTGCTCGATGCCTTCTGATTTTGATTTCAGGAACCCCACTAGACTGTTGTAGAGAGACTACTTCTGCTCCTTGACTACGCACGGTGCAACCCTGACTCCTTTACCTTTGCCTTCTTCCACTAGCCAGCCAGCAGCTCCTGAGCACAGATTGTCGTTTCTTCCTTGCTCTCTCGCCGGCTCTGAAGCTCCTGCTGTATGCGTCTCCCTTGCTTGAAAAGAAGACTGCATCTTCCAGCCCCCCTGTGGCCTCTCCTTGACTCTTCTCTCGCTATTTTTTTGAGCTGAACTGAGCCAGATTTGCCTGTATTTTCATTCCTCCCCAGAGTCTGCCCTCTGCTATTTGTACTGCCTTCTCTGCATCTCTGAGGGTTGCGAATCTGACAAATGCAAAGCTCCTATTGCTGTTGTCTCTCCTGTCTTTTGGAATGGACACATCATTTATCCTCCCTGCTCTCCAGAAGGTTGCCTCTATCTCAGCTTCAGATATCTGTTCAGGGAGATTTGAAACAAATACTGTAAAGGATTCCTCCCTAATCTTCCGAATCTGTGCTGGGAGTGGGTCCTTGTAGATCAGTTGTCTATCTGAATCGTAGTTACTCACAGCATGTTTTTTTCTTCCTTCCATTATAATCCAGCAACCACTCTGCGAATGTGAGGTTCCAGAACAGGCACCAACCAGGCAACCACCTCTGCATCAGCTGCAGAGCAATGACTTCTCTCCCAATGCTGAATCAGAGCCGTGAAAGTGGAGAAGATCACATAAAGATCAATGATCTCATTTTCTTCCTTGAGGCTGAGGGTTCCTGCGAGGAAGGTGTGATGGGGATGGCTTGCACAGGGGAGAGATGGGGATGGGGTGCGCAGGGGAGAGATGAAGGTTTATTAACATAATACGCCATGCTATGGAGTTCTGTGAAGGCCATGGGTGTAGGAGAGGAGGAAAGCAAGCCAAAATTTAAACTTCTAGATAAAACTCGAGAGTGGTTGTAAATAATATATGTGCACGGGTCCTTTTGAGCTTCTTGATGGGAGTATTTTTATACAAAAGAATAAAAAGAAACACAAAATGACTCCGATAAAAAATCAAAAAATTACTCATGTTTTTTATGTTGTCAATTTCAGACAAAATGGTAGTCTTGGCTTAATTTTTGGATCTTAGAACAAAATTCTAATGTGGTATAACATCTCTTGTTTAGGTGAAACTGTAGTTTACAAATTACAACTATGGTAGGCCGTAGAGGTCAATTTGTGTTTTTCTTCCCACTAAGTGGAAACATTTGTTTTTATCCCTTAATTTTCTTTTTCTCTTTCGGCTAGTGTACTTTGCTGGTTTAGTATGCTTTTGGTGTTTTGTGTCACATGTTATCTGCCTTTCATTGCATTCTTTGTCCTAACTTTATTTATTTGTGTCATCTGGCTACTTCAGGCATGGGGTCACTCCATTTACTCCAATTAAAGGGCTTTTCATCCAAGGTCCTGTTTTCATCAGCTTTTTCCTTGCTGTAAGGCTTTTAAACTCCTTTGAACTCTCAATGACATCATATTTGATTATTCAATTCTACACATTGGATTCATATCTACTTGTTAATGTTATCTATTAACCTTTGGAAATTTTGAATGACTATTGCCAACCCAATCCTCTAGATGGTTAATAGGACTAGGAGTCCTCTAGGTGGTTAATGCTTATTGACCTTTTGAAATTTTGAATGACTAATGCCAACCCAGTCCTTTAGATGGTTTATATCTATTAACCACTGGAAATTTTGAATGACTACTGGCAATCCCATCCTGTAAATGGTTATCTTTACTCTTTAGATGCTAGTTTTTCATTACCTGACATCTTTAACTCAGCTCCTGTTTCCTAACATTGATTATCTTTCCTTGTAGATTTCAAACATGGTTGAGAAAGTGCCATCATTTAAGACTGGCGGGGCCTTCTGGTTTACTGATCTTACAACTCCTGATAGCTTGTATATTTTCCCAGTTCTCACATCATTGATCTTCCTATTAACCGTGGAGGTAGGCATCCTTACATTTTCATTTCTTATTTTTGACCTTGCATCAGAAATTTATAACTATACTGTTCAAAAAATGGAAAGTTGAGGACTTTGTTCAGAAGAATGTTAAACATTTGTTTTCAGAAGTAGTTGTACACATTATGCTTTAGTCTGAGGCATCAACCCTTGTGTGCTTGTGGTCCAAGAGTCATTATCCCTCCTAGTTGATATAACAGAAAATATTGATCCAAGTCAACCTACCAAGAAAAATGAGACTTTGTCTACTTATTCCTGACTTCCGATACAATTATGTGAACATATCTTTCACCGCAATTTTTCAACTGCTAATATAATTTACATTTGAAACCTTACCAAGGGTCTTAGGCATTAATGTCATAATGCACCAGTATATTCTCATATTAACCATTATCTATGTTTTTAATTTCACATTTATATTTTCCTATATTCTAATGAAAGTAGGGCCTAACTGATATGTCATGTTTAGTTGAATATGCAAGAGGGTATGGAAGGAAATCCTGTGGCTGGTACCATGAAAAACTTTTCCAGAATCCTTGCAGTTCTCACGGTTCCATTTACGATGAACTTCCCAAAGGTATGTTATGTTCACCACATTTATACTCATGAATGACGATATAGTTGTGCACAAAATGAGTGTAGTAGAGATGAGAATGTTTTTTCCTTCAATGAAAGTAACCATTCAAAAAAAAAAAAAAAAAGTGCAGCAGAGATGAGAATATTGAGGTGGATGTGTTGATGCAGGCCAGACTATTGGGCCCCGATTGATAGTATATTCCAGAAGGCCCAAAGCTCACAGGGCCTAGCAGTGACAAAATCTTCAAAACGGGAGTTTCTAGTTTTAGACTTTCTAAATGTTTTTCCCAAATTTAGTAGAAGTCTTTAATTGATTTGATTAGGTAGTTTCTAATTTCCAAGATTCTTAGTATTCTTAGAATTAAGAAGTTTCTTAGTAGTAGAGATTGATTACTAAAATTATGTTGAGACTCTATTATATATAGGATGTAATAATGCCTTCTCTTGGGATATACAGAAATTAATTAATAATTTGAGTTCTCTCAAACGTGTTTCTCTCTTCTCTTGTCTGTAGTGTGAGACCAAGACACCTTGTTTAAGCCGTTTGGCTTGAGGAAAAACCCGTTGGTTTTCTTCATTTCCCCTGCGCTGCACCAATTGGTATCAGAGACAGGTTCCATCTCCGATCGCCGATCCGAGGTAATCCGCTCACTTCTCAATCCATTACATCCATCATCGTCCATTGTCATCATCATCCCCACCACCCATCATCACAACCCATTCCACCCCATAGCCTCCACCATTCCTAATTTACTTTCTATCATCCTCCTCATCACCGATCGTCACTGCCAACCCTAATTCCCACAGTAGCCAATGTCTCCATTCCATAGAACCCTAAACCACTCCTCGAGCCCCTTTCACACTATCACCAGAACCCTACAGCTCTAACCCTAATTCCCTACAACCCTAACCGAAACCCAACTCCAACCGATCCCGAAACCAGCTAGCTCGCCATCGTCCGCCAAGCAGAACCCATCATCTCCATCAAACCCATCGACAGAATCCCATCATCTCCAAAACCAGAATCCCGGCCTCCATTACCTAAACCCATATATATATATATATATAAACAACAGAAATGGAGAAAGAGAAGGAGAACAGAACACAAAATAAAGAAAAAAAAATATATATATATATACATACCTATACTATCGCTGCCCTCCGCCAGCGCCCTCGTCACCTTCACTGTCACCGTCTGCCCGAGCCCTCGTCGTCGCTGCAGCCTTGCCATGCCTAATCTCCGCCTCGTCACCACATCCCTCTCCCTCAAGCCTCTTGCCTTCTTCTCCTTCTGAGAAGTAACGAAAAGGGCATCCTTTTCTTCTTTTCTGTGCTCCAGTCCCGAGGCAACATTAGGTAAGTGGGACAAAGCCCACGGACCCCTTTCCGGGCCTAGTTCGGGTCGAGCCCAGCCCGCCTCAACAACATAAAAAAAAAAAAAAAACCAACGAGTTAGCATGTCTACCCCGATCCCGACTACCCGCACGGGAGCCACATTCATAGGTAAATTCACCGACCGCCAGCGTGATAGCTACATCATGGAGTTAATGGACAGAATGGATAGGGTTGAAGAACGTCTTCAGCACACACCCCATTCAGGCAACCGGAACAATGACAACCCTGGACCTTCCACCAACAAAGACGGCAGTAAGGCACAAGTGGGAAACAACTGTCAGGAAGATGTGGAAAATTCTGTCAATGGTGAACTGTAGGAAACTTGTCGACAATTTATGGAGCGCATTCTGGATGAAAGTGATTATGAAGACCGTCATGGCCGACGAGATGACATCACCAAGAAGGTACGTGTTAATGTTCCTGATTTCTTTGGACGCATGGATGTGAAAGTCTTCACCAACTGGATTACAGCCCTTGAAGATTATTTTGAATGGTACAATATGGACGAAGACAAATGCATTTCCTTTGTCAAGATGAAGATGAAGGTTGCAGCACGTGTTTGGTGGCGGAGTATTAATGATAGGAATACTAATTATAGGAGACGTCCTATCAGCATATGGGAGGAGATGAAACAGAAACTTGAGGATAAATATCTACCGGTTGACTATCTTGATTCCATCAATGATCAACTTGTTGATTGTAGACAAGGGTCCTCCACTGTAGATGATTTCACAGAAAGGTTTCATGATCTCATGGTGCGATGCAAAATGTTTGAGACTGATCGACAGGCTATCACCAGATACAAGAAAGGACTGCGTCAAGAGATCTAAAGGGAGTTGATTACTCATACCTTTTACAGCATTGAAGAAGTTCATCGCTTGGCACTCCGCGTTGAAGATCAGTTGCGCTATCCATATTCAAGGCATTTTGGTGAGCCTCTCCAAAGGAGGACCTCCGATACAGCTTCTCAGCGGGTTGCTCCAGCACACCACTCAACCCGACAACCTCCTACACAAAATTCCATCTTGCAAGCACCTCCTCAGACTCAATCAAGACCTGCAGATTTTGCCAACAAAGGGAAGAATGTTGTCAATTCTTCACGTTCAAAGGACATCGATTGCTTTCGATGCAAAGGCAAAGGACGCTATGCTTCTGAATGTCCAGGGTCAAAGAATCTTCACTATGCACATAATGAAGAAGATGCCTATGATTCAGAGCCTGTTGATGAAGAAATAGAAGCTGAAACACCATATGAAGAGCAGGAACCTCCGCCCAACCAAGAAGATCATTCCTTCTATCAAGCTGAAACTGAAGGACGAACATTGTTCATTCGTCGTCTCTTCATTACCACCAAAGAAGAAGCTGAAGATTGGAGGCGAACTACCATATTTCGCTCTATGGCAAAATGTCGTGACAGATTGTGCAATCTTGTCATAGATGGAGGAAGCGAGATGAATGTGATCTCCCAAGAAGTAATTGACAAGTTGAAGCTTCCAACAGAAAAACACCCGAAGCCTTACAAGGTCTCTTGGGTAAATGATTTAGCAATTCCAGTAACCAACATTCCGAATTGGTGGTTATGCAGATTCTATTTGATATGATATTATCCCTATGAATGTTACTCATATTCTATTGGGAAGGCCTTGGCTTTTTTATAACAATGTCCAAAGTGATGGAGAAAAGAACACCCATACTTTTAAGTATAAAGGTCGCAAGGTTATTCTCCTTCCACTTAAGCCTCCTACTACCCCGACAAAGCAAACACCATCAGTTCCGGCAAAACAAATTGTTTCACAACCAAGTTCTCACATCCTTTCAATGCGGAAATTTGAAGAAGACAGTAAAGAGCAAGGAGTTGTTCATGCCCTTATCCCACAAGAATTCAAAGGGGGAGAAGATAAACAAGCAGTTTCTACACCACTAGAAATCAAGTCCTTGTTGCATGATTTTAAAGATTTGATTCCAGGAGATCTTCCAAAAGAGCTACCGCCTATGAGGAACATCCAGCATGCAATTGATTTGGTCCCCAGATCATCACTTCCTAATTTACTTGTTTATCGCATGAGCCCTACAGAACACAGAATTGAAAAGGCAAGTTGAAGATCTCCTCCAGAAAGGCTACATTCGCGAAAGCATGAGTCCTTGTGTGGTACCGGTCTTCTTGACACCCAAGAAAGATAGTTCTTGGAGAATGTGTGTCAACAGCTGAGCAATTAACAAGATCACCATTAAGTACATGTTTTTAATACCTCGGTTGGATGATATGCTTTCATGAGAGTAATGACAGCTTCTACGGCCCTTCCTCGGTAAATTCGTTGTTGTGTATTTCGATGACATCTTGATCTTCAGCAAGTCCAAGGATGCACATCTTGATTACCTTAGGTATGTGATGCGTGCACTTCACAAAGAGAATCTTTACATTAATTTGAAGAAGTGTACATTCTTACGTTCCAAAGTTATATTCTTGGGATTTGTTGTAACGGCCCAAGGAGTAGAAGCTAATCGATCAATGCAATCATCGATTGGACCCTTCCCAAAACTATCAATGAAGTACGGAGTTTCCATGGATTGGCCACTTTTTATAGGAGATTTATTCACAATTTCAGCACCATTATGACTCCTATAACTGATTGCATGAAGAAAGGTGACTTCAATTGGACTAAGGCAACCACTCGTGCTTTTGAACAAATCAAGCAGAAAATGACAGAAGCACCTGTTTTGAAACTTCCAGATTTTGATAATCTCTTTGAAGTCGGTTGTGATGCTTCGCAAGTTGGTGTTGGCGAAGTTTTAAGTCAAGATGGTCATCCAGTTGCTTACTTTAGCGAGAAATTGAATGACTCTCGCAAGAAATATTTGCCGTATGACCTGGACTATTATGCAATTGTCCAAGCTCTTCGTCATTGGTGTCACTATTTGATCGGGAAAGAATTTGTGTTGTACTCCGATCATGAAGTTTTACAGCATCTGAACTCATAGAAAAAAATGAGCGCTAACCGTGTCAAATGGAGCGCATATCTGCAAGAATTCACATTTGTATTGTGTCATAAATGAGGAGCAGAAAATAGGGTCGCAAATGCTTTAAGCCGTTGTTCTCACCTGCTTACGACGATTTCCGTCACAGTCCCAGGCTTCGTAGAAATTCACAGAGAATATCCTGATGATCATGACTTTGGCCACATTTACAAAGATTTTCTTAATGGTGAGTTCTCTCACCATCCCAAGTTTTATATCATTGATGGTTATTTGTTTCGTAGAAATCAGCTGTGTTTGCCAGCTACTCCATCCGCGAGTTGCATGGAGGTGGATGCAGTGGACATCTAGGGCGAGATAAGACTCTGGCACTTGTGGAAGACTGATTCTTTTGGCCCCAACCGAAGACCGATGTTGCCCGAATTTGTGACCTATGCAGGGTATGCCAGCTTGCAAAGGGACAAAAGAAGAATACAGGATTGTATCAGCCCCTTCCTATTCCACATGAGCCTTGGCAAGATCTAAGCATGGATTTTGTCTTGGGCTTACCAAAGACTACAAGAAGGGTAGATTCTATTTTTGTTGTGGTGGACAGGTTTTCCAAAATGGCACACTTTATTCCTTGTACGACCACAGCAGATGCAAGAAAAATTGCCACCCTTTTCTTCAAAGAGATTGTTCGTGTTCATGGCCTACCTGAGACTATAATATTGGACAAAGATACTAAGTTCATGAGCTTCTTCTGGGCTTCCTCTGGAAAACTTTATGGCATATGATGAAGACAAAGCTCTAGTACTCCAGTGCTTCCCATCCTCAGATTGATGGCTAGACTAAGGTCGTCAATTGCAGCTTGGGTAATCTTCTTCGATGTCTCGTCGGAGAACACATTGCCTCATGGGATCTTATCTTACCCATGGCGGAGTTTGCCTATAATAACTCCGTAAACAGATCAACTAGAAGGTCACCATTTGAAGTTGTCACCTGAATTCAGCCACGCCTTCTGATTGACCCGAGTCCTTTACCAGTTAAAGCCAAGCCTAGCCATGAAGTTGAACAATTTGCTCGGCACATGAAGGACGTTCATGATGAGGTCCGTCAACAAATTGCAAAAAGAAATGACACTTATAAACAGCACACGGACACTCGCAGGCACCATGTTGAATTTAATGAAGGAGACATGGTCATCGTGCGAATCATGCCAGAATGGTTTCCCACAGGCACTTACAAGAAACTCTATCCCATAAGTGCAGGTCCGTTCAAGGTTTTGAAGAAAATCAGTTCAAATGCCTATGTGCTCGATCTTCCGGCAGACATGAATATCAGTTCTACATTCATTGTCAAAAATCTTACAATTTATCGTGGACATTATCAAGATGAATCGTTTGAAGAGCAAGATATCCGGCTTTCCATAGTTCCAGTTCCACGAGAAGAAATTGAAGATGTCTATGATGATCCGTTAGTGTCCACAAAGACTGGCAGGTATCACAAGTTAGTCAAGTGGAAAGGTAAATCATTCTCTGAAGCTACTTGGATAACCGCTACAGATTTTTAGAGACTCAATCCGGATTTGTACGAGAAGTACCAAGCTGACAACTCGCCGGAGTCGAGTTTCTCCAAGCTGGAGAGAGCTGATGCATGCCAGACTACTGGGCCCCGATTGCAAGTATATTCCAGAAAGCCCAAAGCTCACAAGGCCTAGCAGTGACAAAATCTTCAAAACTGGAGTTTCTAGTTTTAGACTTTCTAAATGTTTTCCCCAAATTTAGTAGAAGTCTTTAATTGATTTTATTAGGTAGTTTCTAATTTCCAAGATTCTTAGTATTCTTAGAATTAAGAAGTTCTTAGTAGTAGAGATTGATTACTAAAATTATGTTGAGACTCTATTATATATAGGATGTAATCCCTTCTCTTGAGATATACAGAAATGAATTGATAATTTGAGTTCTCTCAAACGTGTTTCTCTCTTCTCTTATCTGTGGTGTGAGACCAAGACACCCTGTTTAAGCCGTTTGGCTTGAGGAAAAACCCGTTGGTTTTCCTTCTTTTCCCTGCGCTGCTCCATGTGTGGTAAAACTATATGAAGGATGGGATAAAAAATGAGCTCTATTGAGAGCATTTAGGGGTAGCGTAAATTGGTGATAAAATTAGAGAAACCCGTTTGAGATGGTTTGGACATGTCCAATGTAGGCCAGCAACGGTGCCGGTGAGGAAAATTTTTTCTATGCAGATTGATGGACCACCAATGGGAAGGGATAGGCCAAAGAGGACGTGGATGGAAGTAGTAACAATAAGAAGTGCAACTCATCTGAGGATTTGGCTCTAGATAGATTGGCATGGAGAAACAAAATTCATGTAGCTGACGCTAACATAATAAGCCTTATCCCGTTAAGGCTCCGTTTGAATTCCTTATGAGATTTAAACTACATCATAGAAATTGAATTCCTTATGATATTTAAAATACATCATAGAAACTATATGGTGGTGCTGGTGGTGGTGTTTAAAATACATTGTCACCATTCATGTTTAAAATACACTAACAAAGTGTGATAATGTTGGTACCACCTTTATTCGGGCTTTAAACTTAGTCATTTTGGATTTAATTACAGGATCAGTTAAGCTGTAGCCTGTATATAAAGATCTATGCCTAGCACAAGTTAACTTTTGCATATTGGTGGTGAACCATACACTGTTTACCATTTTGTTGCTTCACTTGGCATTGTCAAACTAGGTGAAGGCAGATACAATTTCTGCCTATTGTATCAGTAAGGTAAATGACATGCTGTCCATGGAAGTCCATTCTTTACATCGTCATCATTGCCGTGATCATCATCGTCATTATTTCAGTGTACATTTCATATGCACCTGAAGAGTTTTCATAGACCTATTAGTTTCAAATCATTTATCATCACGGTACTTAGGTACAGGGTTTAAAACAGGCAGACTCTGACTCTGACTAGACCTGAGCCGAGCCGAGTACTGATTCTGAGTCGACTTGGCCCATTTGTTGAACTGTTTCTTTTTCTTTTTCCTTTTTTTTCCCTGTTTCATTTCTGTGCAGCTGGCTGTTTCACAGAACGGGGTTTGAAAGAAACTTTTTGGGCTAGGGTTTGAGGGAGGATTTGTTAAGAAGCCGAATGGGTTTGAGAGGGATTGTTGAGGAGAAGAAGAAAGGGTTTGTGGAGGAGGAAAATGATGTTTCATAGGGACTCGGCTGAGTTCGGCCCTACATCCCTGCTTAGTTCAGTCTTAGCAAAGCTGATCGGTGCTAAGCTTTTCCCCATAAAAAGAATGCCGAATGATGCACTTCAGGCAAGAGCTGAAGCACATAGGATATTGATTTGAGTAAAAAGCAGAAAATGACATCCGTTTTATTGTAGTTCTGGTTTCTTGTGCTGCCCGAATGCTTGGCAGTATGGGTCAGTCCTTTATCTTATAATGCTGGTTTCACTAATTGAGTTGGGTAACATCCCACTGCGCCTTTGGCTTTCAACAGATGTTTAGATTTGATTTGTGCTAAGTAAATTCATAATGTATTATCTATGTGCTTAACTCTCTGTTTAAATGATGGCAGGCCATTTTTTGTTACTGGGTTACCTCAAACTTTTTCTCCTTCGCGTATGGATATGGTGAGTACTTTTAGTCTGAATTCTTTCATTTGGATCCAACACATTTTATGAGAGAAAAATGCTTGAGGATCATCCAGAATTCAGTTTTCAACTAATCATCCTGAGACACCTTCACTTTCCTCTTTTTATAACAGTAATCAAACGACCTTCTGTGAAGAAACTCCTGAGTCTTCCAGAAATAGTTCAACAGCCACCTACAACTCAGCCTAGCTTTTCTCTGTTTGGGGGATCCAACTCACTTTTTGGGGGGTCAAAGTCTCTGTTTGGGGAATCAAAATCTACGACACCAGCTGTTTCCCCGCCATCCATTGAGCAGTCTAAGCTTCCAGATAAAAAGATAATATCTTCATCTTCTGTCATCAGTCAAAGGTTGGGACGTCTTGAAAAGTCAGTAAAAGCTAGAAAAAAGAACAAGAAGAGGTGAGACTGCTCTGTAAAATCTCTTGCAGTCGGGTTTGATCTAAGTTTTCCGATCTACCAAATAAGTGCCGTCGGTCTGGAATGTTTAGTTGATTGGAAGCATTTCAGATTGAAGTCCTCTTTTTCTGAGTATGTAAGATTAGGAATCTCATTCCAAGTTATTTTGGATCGGATGTTATGATTCCGTTCTCAAAATTACATAAACTGAGAGGCAGATGTCACTGTGAAAGGTGGAGTGGGAACTGTAGTATTTAGATAAAATTTTGAATGTGAAAATTGCTTCTTAGTAAGATGGGATGGATGATTATGTTGTGAGGAACATTTCATTATTTATATTCTTCAGCATCTTGTAAGTTGAGCGTTTGGAAACCCTAAAAATAAGTTTTTATTTTATTATTTAGTGCTTATTTTCATATTAGAGCATTTGGTAAACCTCTAATTGCATTTTCAATTTTTATAGCTTATTTACAAATTCCATCTCTGGCCTCTAAAAAAAAAAAACTTAGGGGGTCTAATTTTTTTAAAAAGGTTTTTTTTCAGCTAAAGCCGATGGAGGTGGACAATGCAAATTTTACAAGTACTTTGGTTGAAAATGACCATAAAATTTTTAAAATGAAGCAAATGGTTGGTTCTATATTGTAATTTTTAAATGGTGTGGTTGAATTACCCCAATTCCTAAAGATGGGCCCCAATTACCTAGGATTCTGTTGTTTTATAATTATGACCATAAGATTTTTAAAATGAAGCAAATGGTTGGTTCTTTATTGTAATTTTTAAATGGTGTTGTTGAATTACCCCAATTCCTAAAGATGGACCCCAATTACCTAGGATTCTGTTGTTTTATAATTATGTTATAATTAGAGCTTTTATTTTAGACCTTAATCTTATTAGCTCTTATTAGTTAGACTTGAGTTTCCAAACGGAGCAGGATTCCTATCTACTTTCCTATCTACTTCAGTTTGGCTCCAAGAAACGGAGCAGGATTCCTATCTACTTCAATTTGGCTCCAAGAGTCCTCATTCCTGAAGATCCAACGACCTCAAATAACACTACCAAATATGCCAATGTCGAACTCTTTTCTCCTCTTGAATGATCATGATATTTCTTTTACAAAATGCAGTTCAGGTAGCTGGTTATGGGTATGAGCTCTGTACCATGGACCCAGGTCCTAGTTACACCAAAGACTCCACGACTAGATCTCTCTCTTTTTTTCGCCCTTAAAAGTGATTGATCTTTCTATGTCACTGACTGATGATATGATTAAAAGGATTTTATGTGAACAGCCCCCATGTTAGTTAAGTGTGTTAATAGATAAAGAAGTGGGCATAAAAATAAGAAGAAACAGGGTCCTTGGACTGTTTTAAATAACTTGTTTGAACTCCTCGGAGTCTCGGTCAGTAGTAGAGTGAAGTGGACAGGTTAGAGTGGAAATTTGAGCAGCTGTGAAGGGGGACAATACGACCACTTGGGTGAGGTGGAAACTTGGTCCATTGACAATGCAACCACTTGGGAGAGGTGGAGGTGGAGCAGAATGAGGTTTCTAGCGGTTTACATTTTAGAGGTGAGCCCCACTGATGGATTTATTGGGCCAGCAGGTAGGTAGGTATAAGTGTAGTGTACAAATTTAAAACATGGTTTGTTTGTTAATTAATTTTCTTACCAACTAATGGAAACAAAGAAACACCCTGAGAAATGTCAAATAAATAAAAAGGGTCATTCTAATTTTTGGGATGATCTAGACATAGATGAAAAATAATTGGAATTGTTAGGGAATGATGGAAACTTGAATTCTGAATTAGTAATTTTCCAACATTGGCAACTAACCTCCTTTAGGATACGTTCTTGTGATGAGAGTATTCCGTGGCACGAGACTCTTTCAGTGAAGAAGAATAATTAATCGATTTTTCTTGATAGAGAGGATTTTAATTTCATATGAGACGGGAAGGAATACAGAATTCCTCTCTACTGAAAAAATAAATTTCTTGCAGTGCAGACTTCACTTGTACAAAATTTTTCCTAGTATTATTTCTAACCCCTCCTGCCTTCCTAACCTTTTTTGAGCATCTTTTCATATATCCCAAACTTCAAACTCCATTTTTCTCCCATAGGGGTGCTTATGGGTTAGGTCAACCTAGCCAACCTGACCCACATTGAGTTGGATTTGGGATGGTTTTATGCTGGTGGGCTGTATTTAAGCCTGCCTTCCTGTCCTGATTGTTAAATGAGCATGCCTGTGGATATATTTGCTTAATGGCTCAGCCTTGCCAAACATATTTGACCAAATGGGGTGCATATATTTAATATTTTGCCAAAAGGTTTGTGCTGAATCTGGCCCTAGTCCAATAAATAAATGGCAAGTATTACACAAGCTTCTACCGGCCCCATGAACACTCATAAACAAAGCGGAATCCTATGGTTTTAGAGGACCTAAATTCTACATAAGGATTTTAGCCACTTAAAAAATTTGCAATACATCTCATAAAAAAAATGCAAAAGAGATGCTAATGGAATAGTTTAATCACCTGTCATTCATCCAGTAAATGCCCTTGGAAAAGCCAGCACAACTCTCTGGAGAAGAGGCAAATTTTATCCAACTGAAGCATCCTGATATTTCTTTACTTACCAAATTCAAATAAAGTAAATAACAAGAGGAAATGAGGCTTGTCCCTAAGCAAGGAAAGCCCTCTACTGCATCCTACCCCAACCTGACCCGTCCTATGATCAATCCAAACCCAACCTCACTCACTAGGCACTAGTGAACTAGGGCTCACCCAAGTCCCACGCATTTGTGCAAAACCTAGGATTCCTCAAATAGCTAGCATGGGAACCTTTACAGTGCTTGTCATTTTCCTTTTTCTTTTCCTCCCTAATAACACTCTTCATGGAGAGAGGTAGACATTGAACTATTTTCTTCAACTTCATAGAAAACCATTTCATATGGGAGAGAGTAGGAATCACTTTTCCACGGAATTGTAGAATTCCAGCATATCAGATTTGGACAACTTTGAAACCATCAATAGTACTTCCCATGATTTATATGGTTTCATTTTAAGCGAAGAGGTAGTTCATGGAAGACCTTTCAAACCTCCCATCATCACCACACCTTCAGGTGGGCTCCACACTTCAGGCCATTCTTGATTACTCTAGGAAGAGATACCCGATTTCTCTCTTGTAATGGAAATTGGATGAACAAGGGCCCATTTAGATGCTTGGAACTCAGTTGCCCCAAATCAGATCAGCTACAACTCCAGTAACCTGCAATTAGTCATACAAAAGAACAAAACTACAGTTTACAAGCAACTGCATTATCCAAACACATGAACTGTCATTAACATGTAAACCAATTTTAAACCTGAATCACAGGCACTTTGGTTAAAAAAAATAAAAAATAAACGCGCACAAAGAATCAAAGCTCAGAAAACATTTGGAACTTCTAGATAACTTTGCAGTGCTTCAGACTAGAAATCCTTAAAACGACCCACCAATCTCCCACCCCAATTCTTGTGTAATGCTCATTTCCAAAGTTTCACTTTTCCCTTGCTGCACCAGTCACCTGCAATAGATAGAATCCTAGATGATTAGTCAGTTTTTCACTCTTCATGAAGCAAGAAAATGACAGAAATCTCAGCCACTACATTTTCTGTTGAAACCTTTGTAACTGAAACTCTTCTATTAAGTAAGATTCATATTCAGATTTCCAAATGCCTTCCAGATGCTGCACCTCTCTGACAATGCTTCTTTCTATTAGAGTTCAGCCGGTAACATTGGTTTCATCGGTAACATTGGTTTCATTGCAAGCGGATCTTTTTCTCAACTGAGAGCGGAATGGATGGCTGTTGGTAATTGAACCGTCAGGAATGATCTATACATTTCTTTTTCAGTATTCCAACAAAGCTAGGCACCAATTGAAATGAGGTAGACTGAACTGGTTCTACCCTTTCTGCTTTATCCAGAAAACCTTCAGTCTTCAGACCTTTCTACTGCTACCCCACATTTGTGGAAAAAAAAGGCTGCCCTACAATCTCTTCGATGGCCACAAAAAATAAAGGCCATGGTATTTTGGGTACGCAGCTGTGCCTTATTGTTAAAACTCAATCTGCTCGATTGGTCAGAGAATGTTTTCTCAAGGTTTCTGCTTGGCTTCCGTTTCTCCCATGTGTCTAGCTCTGTCATATAAAAGAAGAATTACATGGCCATCTCAAAGTTCTTTCATTTTTCGAACTTCTATATTCATGATACAGGACAACCTAAATATTTTATCCTAGTTACAGATTCTACAATATGGACATTTGTCATTAAAAATACGATTGGAATGAACTGCACTGCGAACATCAAAATACATGGTGAAGAACTAGCTTTTACTCCTTTAACTGCGACTCTAGAAGCAAAATGCCTGCATCAGAGGTGAAAGCCAAAAGCTGCCACTGGAGCAATCCCTCTCTCTTGTACTTCTTCATCTTTTTCACTAATGAGCGAGTCAGATGGCCGGCAAAAGAGTTGCAACATCTTACATGAAAGGAATCATATAATCCTGGATTCAACAATAGGACTATAACTTAGGTCGAGTGTAACCAAAATCTGACAGAACCAACCTAATTTTTGGTTGGGTTAGTGTAGGCAAAATCAGGTTTGTGTTACTCGGGTTAATGTATCAGGTTCCTGGCACAAAGCAACTAAGATCCATCAAGAATATATCACAAATCCAAAGGGAAACAACTGTTTACTTTGGTTTTAACCCAACCCTCCAACATAATGGATCCAAGTGTTCATGCTAACAATTTAGCACCAACAAAGTCATTTAACTGGGAAATGACAATCACCCTAGCAAGTCCTTGAGATTAAATAAAATTGAATGCTGTACTTCACATTTCTAAAAATGTTAATGAGCCATACTCAATAAAATAATACCCATGTTATCCTAACAAAGAGACATAATAAGGACGGTCACAGCTATGAATGTAATAAAAGTATTAAGAACTTTAGCAATGTGGCAGCCCTCAGATCTCATAGCTTTTGATACTCAACAACGGTATATGACAGCTTTCATTCAGGGACTCTTGTCACCTATAGAACACAGGATATGGGAAAAATGGATCGGTGCCTTTGTCATGGGCCCATGCATTTCATTCAGGGGGTGGGTCCCACCTTATGGAGGGTTGGGGTGAGAACTCTCACATCCTGTTGCTCATAGGAGAAAATTCTCCTTCATTCAAAGTCCTTTCATGTAAAATGATGGTTATTGCCACAATAATCACTTTGGTGATGGTGAAGATGATGCTTCAAGGCTTTGAATGAAAATCCATGTAACTACTTCAAACTACAGGTTTTCCATCACCAGGCAATCTGGGAGGGACAAATATTATGAAACACAGTGGATAGATCCATAGAGAGCATATCTTCCATCAAGCAATTAACTATAAAGAACAAGATTATTGGTGGATGAAATCACTTACTCTGTCAAGAAGCAAAATAAGCAAGGAGAGGAAAAGATGATAAAACCAGTCAGTCGTCTGAACTTCCTCTCCCTAGTTGAATAGAGAATTTTCTCCAGCTTTGATGTTTGGTACTCATTCTTACATATTGTTTAATATCTTTTGCTGATTAACACAGTAATTACATTTCCTACAATAAAAAAAGACGAAGAAAAAAGATAAAGTGAGAGAGAATCATGAGATCCATGTCATATTACAGGAGATTTCTCTGTAGGTCCTCATTTATTACATATGGAACTGTCTTCTCAAGCAAGGAACATTATGAGTCTCCATAACTGGCTATACAACTGTTCGACAACATGTATAAAAGGATAAGTCACCTTTGCAGGAGAGGAATAACTTCCGGCTCCTACACAAGACGTAAAAAGGTCATAGGTTTCAAAGCATATAACTACCAACAAGCCTTCCAAAAGCCGTGGAGATTGAGATATCCGACTCCTCAACAAGCGCTAAAGAGGTCATGGGTTTTAAAGCTTATTAAAAGTCAAAAGTGCTTTTTGAGAAAGGTACTTTTTAAAAGCAATTTTTAGAAGAAAATGTTATTTTGTTAGCATGGACTTTATGTATGCTTTTTAATAGCAAAAGCACCCAAAGTTGTTTGGTTATGATATTAAAAAGGGATTTTGACCGTACAGTGTCCTTAAAACAAACTTCTGCCTAACAGGTGTGGACTTTTAAAAGTTTTTTTTGCAGAACAGTTTATACAAGACAAGACAGCGGAAAAGTTACTTGTTCGCCTTTATCATGTGCAATATCCTACATCGCATGGATTCATCTTTTCACGATTGTCGAGAAAAGCCCTTTTCTCTGCATCATCGCTTCATTTTGTGAAAATCTCGATCCAAACTCCTGGAATATTATTCTCCTCTCCTCCACTTGGTCCATTTCATTCATCACAAGAGATATGTGGGGACCTAGCTAATCCTTTTAAGACATAGGAAAGGGAGTTCTATGTTGTTGAAGATTTTGTCTTTTAGATGGATGGAAAATGTGAAACCTCATAAGAATAAGATCCTATACCTCGTAAAATCTCACCAAAGAATTTGTTTTCATTTTTTTCCCCTCTTCTTACTTGTAGAATAATACAATTCTAATACCGTAATCTCTTTCCCTCAGTATTAGTTTTTTTTTTTGTTTTAGTTTTTTAATATGTATTAATATCAGGGCATTATATTATATTGAATGAATTTGATAACACAGGACTTTATAGTAGGGATGGCATTTTTAACCCGCCCCGCCCCATACGAGTTTTCCCCGCCCCGACTCTTAGACGGGGCAGAAACGGGGCAAAAAAACATACCCCGAATCCGGGGCAGGGCGGGGATGGGGCGGTTTCTTACCCCGCCCCATGCCCCGCCCCGCCCCGTAACCCGCCCCGAAATTAATAATCCTCTAATATATATATATATATATTTTAGATTTCTTTTATAATAAATAAACATATTTATATGTAAATGTATATATTGATTTTATGTTGTTATTAAGGGTCAAGTAGATTGATTGAAGACTTTTTTTAAAGTTAAACGTGTAATTGAATGAACCCTAGACATTATAAAAGCATATAATATGATCTCATTCCCTCTAATTCAAATTTAATGAAATTAAAGTTGTTAAAAAATCTATCTAAGCTTATTTGACTTTAATCATATATAATGTTAAATTGCGACATTATAAATCATATTAAATAAAATGAATATATTAAAATGATAGATCATGCTTTAAGCTTATAATAACATATATGATTAGAGATAGTAAGGCATGGAGACAACATAGATGAATCATTCATGTGCTTCTTTTTTTTACCATGTAAAATAAATGAATTTACCTTTTTCTTTATAGTCAATTCAAAATTTAATTTATTATGTTTGTAGTTGCACCACATCGGGGCGGGGACGGGGTACATAACATACCCCGAATTGTGGGGCGGGGTGGGGACGGGGCAACCCAATTCCGCCCCCGACCCGCCCCGTTGCCATCCCTACTTTATAGGTAATGTATTAATGATGTATTATTTTGTTGCTTCTCTGCAAGCATTGCGCCAAGAATAAAGAGGGAGAAAGGAGTCAAAAGTTAGTTTCGAGCGATATTAAGGGCAAGGTGGCGAAAAAATATGAAACCGAGGAAGGAAGAAGAGAGTTTGCAATAAAAACAGTTTTTAAAAACAACCTAGGGTTTTTTGGTGGGTTTTAATAAAAGGATTTTGTGCAACATCGCAAAGACATAGGATGTCGCACAAAAGAAGGGCAAAATAGTAACTTTCACATGTTATGTCCTGTATAAATCACTCTGTAAGAATTTTTTAAAAGTCAACAACTGTCAGGCAAAACCATGGTTTAAAGACACTTGTACAGTCAAAATAAAAGAAACATTTACCATATTATAACTAAATAAGTTATTACTTTTTTATTATAAAAAATTATACAAATTATAAAACCCTTTTAAGTAAAAAATGGCCTCACATAAAATCCTATATGGTCTCAAGGCAAATGTTATATATGGCATCACCACTATCATTATCTGATAGAAAAATGAGATATGAGTTAGGACCTGCATCGTTTGGTACCCTGTTCAATCATTTAAATCTATTAATAGGGCCCATAACAAATTACAAATCACTCAAAATAATAACTATTGTACTGATTGTAGGAAAATTTTCACTCCAATAAGAGTTTGGCCCACTGTTAGATTATCACATTTTAAACTCATTTTATTCCCTTAAATTTGTGTATTATAATCACTCGTAACAATTGATCAATCTGATGATTGGATAACTTACATTGGAGTGAAATACGACATGACATGAATAAGCAGGATGATCTTGAGCAGTTCAGGTTTCATAGGTAGACCCGATGGATGGATAATAAAAGAGAGGAGGGGAGAAGAAAAGGAGGAGGGAACCTATGCTTCCCGCTATACTTCTGCTTACTTCTGGGCCTCTGGCAAAAGTGAAAAAGTGCCTTTTGAAAGCAAAGTGGTTTGAAGTTAACTTTCCCAAAAAGCTAAGTGACTTTTACTTCTTAAAAAGCCCCTTTTATGAATATAATTACCAAACGAGCTTTTAAGAGTTTTGTGGTCTTCAAAAGCCATAAAACCAAACCGTACTTTTAAGAAGTCAAACCTGTTTATTTGCACTTTTAAAAAGTGTATTTAGGGCTTTTGGCTCTTTAAAAGTTAGTTTGGTTGTTAGATTTTAGAAGGGCTTATTGACTTTTGATTTTAAAAAAGCTTTCTTTTTTTCTATGATTGAAGGGAGAGAATTTATCATCCTTTCTGATTAATAAATTATCCCTAAAAAAAAAAGACTTTATAAAAAAGCAAAAGTAAAAAATACCCTTCTTGTGAAATTGAACTCCGATCCATTGCGTGTACAAAAAGCATAATTTCCCTTTTGCGGAAGGATTGGGGAAACATATTTCCACAGTGACAACTAGGTATTGTTCCCCAGTTGTTTCCTTGTTGATTGGGAACTTGTTTAGTGTGTGTGGTTGTGTGAGTAAAGTATTTACTAGAAAAGAAAAAAAAAAGAAAAGAAAAAACCGAAGGAGCAACCAAAAGGGCATGGAGAGGTTTTTTCCCCCTCCAACTATCTCAACTTCTCTTATTTCTTCAAAACCCTGTTCTTCCAAAAATCTCTCAAAAACTTTTTCTTTGGGTCTTTCTTCGAAAAACGCCACTCTTCCTCTTCCACATAGAAACTCTCTTATCATGTCTTCTTTCACCCTTTCCTTAGAGAGCATTATAGAACCTTCTAAAGATTATGTACAATCCCTCCTTCCTCCACCACATAGGAGGCCCTTGCACCATCCCAATAATGTGCAAAAGTGATGGTGGAAGCACCCACGTAAGAAGAAGGTGAAAGAGAAACTCCTCCATGGAAAGCAGCTCTACAAGGCCAGGACCCAATCCTACATCCAAACCAAGCTCTCTGGGTCATATGACTGTCCATCCCCATCTAATGCTCTACAATCTTCCACCCACAGCTCCACTGTTATGGTACCCATTGCAGGGGAGCTAGAGGTCTCAGTAGTTTGGGAAGAGCAGCTGCATGCATGGGAGGATCGTGGGCTCTAAGCAGATGCAGAAGTTGAATTAGTCCAAGCTCCATGTACAGGTGGTTCCAGCAAGTGGGGATAGTTGTTAGTTGAGGATGCCCAATTGTAGGAAGCACTACTATGTTAGTTTTTTCAGATCTCTGTTATTTCTTTTATGTATTTAAATTCAGTAATGTAGCAATCAAAGGACATCCAGTATCTATCAGTAAAGTTTATTGTGGAGGTAATCTCATCCTCGAACTTGAGTTTCATCCCATTTCAAGTTTGTTTCTCCTCTTCCCATCTTCCTTGTTCTTTCTAGCTGGGAAAATAGGAAAGAAGGGAAAGAGTCGGTGGAGGGCAGTGCTTGAACCTTCTGGGAGGAACATAACAGTTTGGTATCAGAGCCGGTCGATCTCGACGGACGTGAAATGGAGGACAACCGAATCTTGAAGCTGGAAAGTGACATGGCCACATTCAAGACAGACATCCAATCCCAGCTGCAGCAGATTTTGGCAGCCGTTAACAACCAGATGGAGCACTTTGCGGCGACCCAAAATCTGAGGGATACAGAAGGTTCATTCGAATCTTTTAACCATGGGAACAGGCGAGCAAATGGGGAAGCTTCGACTGGTGGTTATCTCCCTAGGCTAGTAAAGCTTGAATTTCCACGATACAATGGCGAAGAAGACCCAACCAGCTGGATTTGCAAGGCCGACCAGTTTTTTAACTTCCACCGAACTGCCGAGGAAGATCGTGTTCCTCTTGCTTTGTTTAATTTGGAGGGTGATGCCCAGCTGTGGTATCAAATTTTGAAGAAGAAGAGAACCCAAGTCTCATTGGGCGAGATCAAAGAGGGGCTGCACAGTCGTTATGGCCCGAATAAGTTCCAAGACTTCTACAGTGAATTCAGCAAGTTGCAACAGTCCGGAACAGTGAAGGACTACCAGACGCAGTTCAAACGCCTCTTGATACGTATTGGGACTCTTGAAGAAGAGCACCAGATAGGGGGGTTCGTCAACGGGCTGAAGGAGAACCTCTGAGCTGACGTGGATTCAGATAGTAATCGGATTGGCAAGGCTTTTTGAAGCCCGAAACCAGTCCTGGAAATGGCCCGTCTCGCAGGATATGAGAAAGGCAGCACCCAGCCGATCTGCGTCCAGTGACGGACGTTCATCCCTACCGGCTAAGAGGCTGACGCCTGCAAAAATGAAGGATAGGAAGGAGCGTGGTCTTTGCTACAATTGCAATGAAAAATTCAGTCCGGGACACCGTTGCAAACAACTGTTTGTCATCAAAGGAATCTGGCCGGAAGAGGAAGAAAGTCTAGAGAATGGTGTGGGGGAAGAAACTGCAGAGGAAGTGCCAGAAATCTCTATCGATGCCATTTCTGGCACTCACGCCCCTCAAACCATGAGAATTCCGGGCAAAATCGGGAAGCAATCCCTACAAGTTCTCGTGGATTCAGATAGTACACATAACTTCCTGAATTTGCAAGTTGCAAAGAGGGCAGGGGTAACGGCCAGTGCATAAGGAGTCTTTGAGGTAGCAGTGGCTAATGGGGAGAAGTTGCGCAGCGCAAGACGATGTAGAGGCATCTGTTTGACCTTGTAGGGAGAGCCCATATGGCTGGATCTATATCTTCTTCCCCTCGTCGGTTGTGAGGCAGTGTTGGGAGCCCAGTGGCTTAGCACTCTCGGTCCCATCCTATGGGATTTCTCTAACCTAAGCATGAAGTTTTCTAATGGAGGGAAGGAGGTCTTGCTGCAAGGAGAGGCTTCGACAGAAGCCAAAATCGTGGGAGAAGAAGAAATGGGTCGTGAATTGAGGAAACAGAAAGAGGGAGCAATCCTGCAGATATTCTCCTTAGAAGGTGAGCTACCATCTAGCAACCAGTGTCTTGATTCTCAATTGGCTAAATTAATGCATTCCTTTTCTGATGTTTTTTCTGAGCCAAAAAGCCTACCCCCAAACCGAACCCATAATCACCAAATTCCTTTACTCCCTGGCAATGGGCCCATTTCAGTGAGGCCTTACCGTTACCCACACTTCCAAAAAAATTATATTGAAAAATTGGTACAAGAGATGTTGGAAGTAGGTGTGATTAGACCAAGCCAAAGTCCCTATTCTTCTCCTGTACTCCTCGTTAAAAAACAGGACGGGTCTTGGCGATTTTGTATCGATTACAAGGCCCTCAATCAAATCACTGTCAAAGATAAATTCCCTATACCTGTAATTGATGAACTCCTAGATGAATTGTGTGGGGCCGAATTTTTCACCAAACTGGACTTGAGATCGTGCTACCACCAAATTAGGACGCACCCAGGAGACATTCACAAAACAGCTTTTAGAACCCACCATGGTCAATATGAATTCTTGGTGATGCCTTTTGGGCACACCAATGCACCGTCCACATTTCAGTCTCTGATGAACGCGATTTTTCAAGCCCACCTAAGGAAATTCATCCTTGTATTTTTTGATGATATTTTGATCTATAACCAAAATTGGACCGACCATCTAAAACACCTACAGACCACCTTGTCCATTCTTAGGGCCCACCAACTCTTTGTTAAAAAGGAAAAGTGTTCATTTGGCCAGAGAGAAGTCAGATATTTGGGTCACATGATTTCAGCTAGAGGGGTGGCGGTTGATAATGAAAAAAATAGTTGCAATGGTGGAATGGCCCAAGCCCACCACTCTTAAGGCAATGCGCGGATTTTTGGGTCTCACGGGCCATTATAGGAAGTTCATTCAGAACTATGGAAATATAGCCCAACCATTAACTCAGATGTTGAAAAAAGGGTGTTTTCTATGGAGTCCCCAAGCTGAAATGGCTTTTGAAAAATTAAAAGGGGTCATGACCCAAGCACCTGTCTTAGCACTTCCTGATTTCACACAACCATTTGTTGTGGAGTGTGACGCATCGGGTGCAGGTGTAGGTGGGGTCCTAATGCAGCAAGGACGACCCATTGCATTTTTTAGCCATGCTCTGAATGGAAAGAATCTCTTGTCCACTTATGAGAAGGAAATGCTAGCCATAGTGTTGGCAATTCAAAAATGGAGGCACTATTTGTTGGGTAGGCAATTCATCGTCAAGACAGATCAAAAGAGTCTGAAACATTTTTGGGAGCAACGGATCAGCACCCCAGCCCAGGAAAAATGGCTCGCGAAGCTGATGGGTTATGATTTCATTATTTCCTACAAAAAGGGAAAAGAAAATGGGGCGGCAGATGCTCTCTCACGATGTATGGGTGAGGATACAAATGAGGGCGAATTTTTTGCCGTCTCATCCCCAGTACCGGAATGGGTGGAAGCCATAAAGGAAGAATATGTTTCAAATCCAACTTTGCAAAAACTGTTGGACAAGTGCAAGGACCCTTCATGGAAGTTTAAAAATGGACTCCTATTCTTTAGGGACCATATTTATCTCTCAGCTGACTCTGATTTGGTGCCTAAGATTATGGAGGCAATGCATTCGGGAACTCATGAGGGGTATCACAAAACCCTCTATCGCATTCGGCAAGTTTTCTATTGGCCCGGGTTGAAGGAAAAATTAAAAAACTTCATCAAGGAATGCGATGTTTGTCAGAGGCATAAGCTAGAGAATACCAAACCAGCTGGACTCCTCCACCCTCTACCTATACCCATGCAAACATGGAGAGATATATCCATGGATTTCGTGGAAGGACTACCAATTTCGGAGGGGAAGTCAACCATCTTCGTGGTGGTAGACAGGTTATCGAAGTATTCACATTTTATTCCCATTGCACATCCATATTCAGCCACCATTGTGGCCTGAAATTTTTTTTATAATGTCTGCAAGCTATACGGGATGCCCAGCTCTGTGGTGTGTGACTGGGATCCGATTTTTACAAGTGCTTTTTGGAAAGAATTGTTCCAGCTTCAAGGGACTCAATTCAACTTCAGTTCTTTGTATCATCCACAGATCGACGGCCAGACCGAGGTTGTCAATTGAACTCTCGAGATGTATCTGCGTTGCTTTATTAGCACCCGACCAAAAGAGTGGGCTCGCTGGTTGACCTGGGCAGAATACTGTTACAACACCAGCTACCATTCAGCCATCAAAAGAACACCATATGAGGTGGTATATAGTCAGATGCCCCCTAACCTACTTGACTATGTACCAGGCACAACTAAGCCGGATGCAGTGGAGAAAGAATTAAAGGAAAGGGATCAGGTTTTGGGAGAACTCAGAGACCAATTGAAGGAGGCGCAAGCTCGCATGAAGCAGCAATATGATTCACGCCACAGTGCCAAGGAATTTCAAGTTGGTGATCAAGTATATTTAAGACTTTAACCGTATCGGCAGGCATCGGTATCCTTACGTAGAAATCTCAAGCTCTCTCCAAGGTATTATGGGCCATACAAAATTATTCAGCGCATTGGACCTGTCGCATACAAGTTGCTGCTACCAGAAGGGTCGAAGATTCATCCTATGTTCCATGTCTCGTTGTTAAAGAAACAAATTGGGGGACATATCCAAGTGCAGCCGGTGCTACCAACAGTTCAAGGTGACAAAGAACTTCTATTGCCTACACCACAAGTCATCATGGAAAGGAGAGTTAGGCACAGGCGTGTGGAAGTGTTAGTTCATTGGCAAGGACTTTCACCAATAGAGGCAACTTGGGAGGATTTGGAGAATTTCAAGGCCAAGTATCCCGGATTCACCCTTGAGGACAAGGGTGTCGCTTAGAGGGGAGGATTGTTATGGTACCCATTGCAGGGGAGCCAGAGGTATGAGTAGTTTGGGAAGAGCAGCTGCATGCATGGGAGGATCGTGGGTTCTAAGCAGTTGCAGAAGTTGAATTAGTCCAAGCTCCATGTTTAGGTGGTCCCAGCAAGTGGGGATAGTTGTTAGCTGAGGATGCCCAATTGTAGGAAGCACTACTATGTTAGTTTTTTCAGATCTTTGTTATTTCTTTTATGTATTTAAATTCAGTAATGTAGCAATGAAAGGACATCCAGTATCTATCAGTAAAGTTTATTGTGGAGGTAATCTCATCCTCAAACTTGAGTTTCATCCCAATTCGAGTTTGTTTCTCCTCTTCCCATCTTCCTTGTTCTTTCTATCTGGGAAAATAGGAAAGAAGGGAAATAGTCTGAGGAGAGCAGTGCTTGAATCGCCCACCTTATGGGAGGAACATAACATCCACATCTGCCAGAGACCAACAATATAGCACTCACAAATTGCTTCATGAAGAAGTTGAAGATCTAAGGAATGACAACAATGACTTGCTAAAATCCCTGGCAATGTGCCGAGGAAATTCCCCTTGAGAAACTGGCATTGGATTTGAGAAAGATCTTGTCAGATCGGCGAAATTCCGATTATTTCATTCATCAAAATCATCTACGTGTGACTATGAAGAACCTGATTCTGAATCAATCACATCAGACACCCCACTGAGCATTCACCATTGCATTTGATAAAGACTGTTGGATCTGCAAAATGTTGATCCTTTCAACTGTTGCCATCATCATCCATTTGATGGATTTGATTAATCGGATTTTGACTCATTCATGATAAAAGGCCACATTGTTCAAGATGATCGTGCCATGGGACCATGGTTAAAGAGATTGGGATGAAGACTCCAATTTGAACGTAAGAGGGAGAGAATTTAGGAAGAGTATAAAGAGCCCAGTTGGCCCTTTTACGGCCAATATCAATATTTACAGGTTTGTACATATTGTGGCCAATACCATCGTCCGTTTTATCATGAAAAACATCACTCCCCGATTTGGAAATTCCAAAATCTTTGTCACCGATAATGGTCTACAATTCACCTCACAGAAGATTTATAATTTGTTCAATAGATTTTAAATTGAGTTGTGCAATTCCAGTCTTAACTATCCACAGCACCATTCTAGTCCATACTATCCACAAGGAAATGACCAAGCTAAAGCCACCAAAATCCACTCATCAAGATTATCAAGAAGACACTCAAAACTCCAAGAGGAGCAGATTGGTCGAAGCACTCTAGGCCTATTGGACCTCCATCAAGACTCCAACTGGAGAAACACCATTTGCCATAACTTACGGTATGGAGGCTGTCCTTCAGTACGAGATTGGACCGAACTAGCTGAATATGTCCAAAATTTGGGCCGGAATTCTCTAGGGGGGTTGTTCGTTTCGGATTACCGTCTGAACCAAATAATTTCGCCGATTTTGGCTGAAACGAACCAAATTCCGTAATTATGCACTTCCATCATAATGAATATATATAATAATATAAAGAAAGCCAAAAGAACGTCTTCCTATTAAAAAATTTATAAAAAAATTAATTAACTTATTACTTTACTAGTTTACCACCACTGGATGCTATAAAAAAATAATGCAGAAGTAAAAACACTCTTCAAGTAAAAGCTAAAACTTAATCTGAATATAAACTGAACAAGAAACCATGTCTATATCTGGTTGTACTCATATCCATGTTCTGACTGATACCCATATACGTGTACTATAGCACAAAACTAATATTTTGAAAATAAGTTCTATAACATAAAAAATTAATTTCATCCTTACTCTAGCTGTACCAGTGATTGCCATTGTTCATTTCCACAAACATCAAAACAAAGTCGATTACAGTCTCTGCAAACTATACTAGTATCATAACTATACTGTCATCTTTGATGAGTATTGCCTAAAGTTTAGATTTCAGTCTTATGGACACACACACAACTCTTCAACAACACTGCGGTTTAAGTTGATAGCATCAATTTTTAATTTCTTTTTCTTAAAACCTAATGGTTAATTGATCTCTTTCAATATAAGCCATTTTCGTCCATTTTCTGCAAAAAGGAAACAAAAATGGAACTAAAAGAGATAATAATCATTATAAATGGTAAAGAGCAAACTATTCTTGAAAGTAATAAAACAAATCCAATGCAAACAATTGTCCGGAGAACCTTCGCAAAAAAAATTATTCGCATCTTAGCTTGTAAGTTAAGATCACAAAATATCCAAAAGAGGAAAATCAGGATTCATAAGAATGCCAAAAATACAAGTTCATCATCAGTCTCATTATCATCATCATTGAAACCCCATCCCCTTCTTTGCAGTCAGCTCTGCAAACTCTGCCTTTTTGCTAAGTCATAATTAAAGCCATGTTCTCTGTAAGCATCCAATACATGCACAAGAGATTCAAAAAAAGACCCATACAATGAGTTGGGTTTTACCTGTCAGGTGACGATCATATTAGAATCTCCCCTGATTGTGATATCCAATAAGTACCCTTCATTGGTTTGTTCCCAAGAGATCAAAATGAGAACAGATATCTCCAAAATCTTCATAGAAAAGGCAATTGCCCTGTTGATTAAATAGCATTTAAAGAATACGAATCGCCTTCTAATAAAACTCATTCTGCAATTACCCTCCAAAAATCAAATGCCTCTCAGTGATATCTCCAATTGCTCTATCCGCTTCGCCAAATCATGCTTCCCACAGTTCTTCAATCCATCAGTAACTGTGTCAAAACTCTGTGACCTCGGAATCAAGTTCACCTCAGTCATCTCCACCAAATAATTTGCAGCCTCGATGAACCTTCCTCCCCTCGCACACATCCGTATCAACATTGTATACACTGGCCTGTTCGGCAGATGCCCCTGCACCTTCATGTCACTGAAAAAGCTAAACGCATCATCGAACCGCCCCATCCCACAAAGCGCTTTGATCACCGGCGCATACAGCCCCGGAAACGGCCGGTGCCCATCCTCCATCAGGCAATGTATAAGCCTAAATGCCTCATCCATCCGCCCCACCTTCGAAACCGCCGGAATCATGATCTTATAAGTGGAAATATCAGGGCACAACCCCAACTGCCCGACGTCCAGGAGAAGCTCCACGCAGAATTCGACCTCCCCGGAGTTACAAATCGCCTCCAAGAGAGAATTGAAGGTGGAAACATCCGGCAAGAAGCCTTCTTTCGTCATCCTCCGAACCATTTCTTTTGCAGACTCGAGATACCCGGCATTGATGAGGCCATCGATGAGGAGGTCGCGGCCGCGGACAGGGGGATTGAAGCCCTTCCGGCTCATCTCCTCCAAGAACTCCTGCGCCTCACGAAGCTTCCCGGCTGCGCACCACCCATTGACGAGGACGGCGAAGGTGCGCTTGTCAGGGGAGACGCCCTTTCGGACCATGCGGCGGATGAGGGCGTAGGCGCCCTGGAAGTTCTTGACCTCGCAGAGGGCGGAGAGGAGGGAATTGTAGACGGGGGCGGTCTGGGGGCAGTCAAAGTGGCGCATGCGGTTGAAGACTTCGACGGCGCGGTCGGCGAGGCCGTGCTGGCCGTAGGATTCGATGAGGACGGAGAAGGTGTCGGAGGAGATGGGGAGATTGAGGGTCTTCATCTGGTGGGCGACCTTCCACATGGTTTCCCAGTGGCGGGAGCGGCCGAGGGTGAGGAGGACCTGGTCGAATTCGAGGGTGGTGGGGGAGTAGGAGGGGTGGGAGCGGGCCCAGGAGAAGAAGCGGAAGGATTCGACGGGGGAGGAGGGGCAGGAGCGGAGGACGCGGTAGACGAGGTCGGAGGTGGGGGAGATGGAGAGCTTGTTGAGGGTGCGTTCCAGGTAGAAGTCGCGGCGGACGATGTTGGAGATGTGGTGGATGGCGGCGAAGTAGGCGTCGCGGTCGGATTTGGGGGAGGGGGAGGTGGAGGTGGAAGAGGTGTGTGGGGTTAGGGTTTTGAGGGAGCGGAGTGGGAGGAAGAGATGATGATGGAGGAGGAGAAGGGCTGAAGATGTGGAACGCTTCAAAAACATCTGCTTTGAGTTTTCGGGGTGGGTTTGATCTAACGGGGACTGTGTCTGTGTCCGTGTCTGTGTGGAAGATGACCAACCAAGGGAACGCCTCCATGAGGAGGGAAGTTCTATTTGCACCCACATGCTTTTCTCTGGACACGCACTTCCTAAGCTCACCACTCCAAGCAAATTGAAAATAACATTTTTACTTAATCCACCTCCAATAATACTCAAAACACCCTCTTGCTCTCTTTTTTTCTCCACTTCTCTTCTCCTCAAAGGCAAGCTCCTCTCTCTTCTCCCTCTGGCGAGCTCCCCTCTCTTCTCTTCTTTTCTGCTCTCATCTCCTCTTCTATTGACCATCTCTCCCTCCAGCGAGCTCCCCTCTTGCCCCACCATCACTGGCGACAATCTTTTCCTCTTTCTTCGCATGTATCGCTCGCTGATGGTGTGCACG
Source organism: Cinnamomum chago (assembly GCA_038049695.1). Lineage (NCBI taxonomy): Eukaryota > Viridiplantae > Streptophyta > Magnoliopsida > Laurales > Lauraceae > Cinnamomum > Cinnamomum chago. The sequence continues at coordinate 104,024,429 of CP142453.1, read as the reverse complement.
GAATTTCAGGACCATGCACATAAAGAGGTGCATGGTTGTGAAACCCCGTGCATATCTCATGTGCACAGCCGTGCACATGAGATATGCATGGGTTCCACAGCTGTGCATTTGCGGAGAAGATAAAGCTCGTGTGTATTTTCTTGATTTCACACATGAGTATTTTGGTAATAAAAAAGATTTTAAAAAGTGGTTGTGCTCAGTCATTTCCATGGTGCAAATAGAGCATGCGAAAATTTCAAAAACTCCTTGTTTTATGTTTATTCGTCTTTTAACTCCTTGAATCTTATAGAATTTATAGATAAGCCCTTGTAAAGGAGTATATAGTGATACATCTCTATTTCATTTTAAAATTTTAATATCCTCTAAGTCTCCAAAATAGTAGTCCTTAAATACTGGCAGCTACAGTGAGCTTTGTGTTGAGGTTTTTTTTTTTTTTAAATAAAAATAACACATTTGTCCTTAAATTCAATAAACAAAAATGGGTATGTCCTTATTTATAAAACTATTATTATTTTATCCCCTGTCTCAAAAGTCTCTCTCTCCACAACTCTCTCAAGCATATGAAGTCTAATCGAGCATTTTGAAACTTATCAATCCAACAGTGGGTCATGCATGGATTGGGTCAACTATAATAAATTATAAATAAAAATGTTTACTGTCATTATGATTTATTTTTATTTAATGAAATGGGCAATGTATTGATAAAAATGGATTTACGTAGGGTTACTCTCTCCCACTAAATGCATTGTACCAGTTTTCAATATTATAAGCTTAAAAGGAGAAAATTCAAAGGCTTTGAAATTATACATATAGGGAAAAAGAGATTGGAAAATGTGTTATTTCACTTTTTTAACTTATGGTGGTTACAATCTACTTATTTTGGAGACATCGAAGACATTATAATGTAAATGCATGGATGTATCACTTATTATTAAAACCACAGTGGCATATTTACACATCCTTAAAACTCTAAAAACATTTTTGTTTTTCAAATTGGCGGTTCTATATCGAGACTAGGTTATGCCAACACCTATATGTTCAAAACTTGTTAGGGAACATGCTCTTAAATTGTTCCATTGGAAATATGCCATGCGGAACTTGTTTTGTAACGATATAACATTTTTTTTTCTAAAAAATAAAGTCAAGAAAATCATATTTGTCAACAATGTTGAATTTAAATTAGTTATGAACATATTCATCTTAAATATTAAAAATAGTAGGGCCTATGCTTATAGGAACATAACACGGGCAACTCCATTTAGAAAGTAGGATGTGGGCCCATCTGTAGAAATTAAAACCCATATAGGAATCATTGTTGATGTGGATTTTATTTCAATCCATTAAAACTGCAAGTGCACGGCTATCTTGTTGAGATAGAGGCAGTTACAGGTCGAACCTACATGGAGCCTTTTTGAATTAATTAAAAAAAATATGAATTCTTTTACATTTCAATTAATATTCAAGACTGATGTGTGTAAATCAGAAATTTTGAAAATGATTAAAACTAAAGTGCAGACACTACAAGAAAAACCACTTTTAGCGGCCACCGCTAAAACTAGATTAAGCGCCGGTAAAGCTTATAGTGGCAGCCACGTCATCCGCCGCTCGTTGACAGTATACAAATTGTGGGTGATACTTTTAGCGGCGGCAAAGTGGCCGCCGCTAGTATTTTATAGTGGCGCTTCCGGCCGCCGGTAAAACATTCCCGCGATCATGTTAAACGATGAGTTAATATTTTTATGGAGGTCTCCGGCCGCCAGTAAAGGTTATTGAAATACCGATAAAGCATTATAAGAAGAACATAAGAGTTGTAGTGGCGGTCAATTAGCCGCCGCTAAAAGGTTAATGAAACGACATGTATCAGCGCTAAAAGTCTTTTTTTTTAATAAAAAATTTATGAGGATTTTACAAAAAAAATCCCGAAATATAGTCATATATCCTGAAAGGTCCTCGCAATTTGTGTAGCACTAATGAGGTCCTTTCGCCAATTTTTTATATTTTTTATACATTTTTTTGAGCGACGATAGCGTCACCATGAGCGACGCATGGTGACGCTAGCATCGCTCGTCACACCTTCTTCTTCCATTTTCTTTTCATTTCTTTCTCTTCTTGATTAGCAGTCCAACACATGATTCAGTGGATCACCTTCCAATGGCATCTCTCTTTTCTCAGTCACCACTCTCCCTGACCATCTCCTTCCTCAACCTCATCATCTTCTTCTTCTTAACAACTAAGACACAACAACAAACAAGCACAAACCCTTCTTACTACTACAACCTTTGTGCTCCTCCACCTGTTGCAACCTCACCTTCTCTTATCCCTTCTCCCTCCCAACCTTGTGCCACCACCCAAAACCACACCCCACATGCCAAGACAACAACCAACACCTCGTTCTCCAGGGCCAGTCGCAGTCCGATGCCCAACGTGTCATCGGCAATATGACGATCAATGGCCCAAACTTCATGATCCCCATCACTAGCAATGCGTTCTTTAGATGTGGGCATTTGTCCAAGCCAAACTTTGTCACAAACTCTGTCATCTTCAACATGTCTGATAAGTACACTCTGCAGGGTGAGTGCATGTGGGGAGGAAGAGAAAGAGGAGGAGGTAGAAGAGAAAGAAAGGAAAAGAAAAGAAGGGAAGAAGAAGGTGTGACGAGCGACGCTAGCATCGCTCATGCGTCGCTCATGGTGATGCTATCATCGCTCATAAAAAAGTATAAAAAAAATATAAAAAAATGGCGAAAGGACCTCATTAGTTCTACACAAATTGTGAGGACCTTTCGAGATATATGGCTATATTTCGGGGTTTTTTCAGTAAAATCCTCAAAATTTATTTATAAAAAATTATTTTGCATTTCATGTTCAGAAACTTGTTCTTACATAAACCTGTTTAAGACAATACAATCAAAATCTACAAAAAGTTAATGAAGAATACTATTATTTATAATTTAATTTATACATTATGTTCCTTACATGTAACTGAACGTGGTTTTTCTTGTAGTGACATAACCAAATGAAACAAGACCCATCAATTTCTCATTGTCTACTTAAATGACGAATGAGATTCAAACAGAAGATATCATTTTTAATAGCCGACACACTACATGGAACCTTTTGCCTAATTTCATGAAAGTTGTAGATTTCCCTCTAACAGCTAACACCCAAACCAAGATCCATTTCTGGTCTATTTCTTCATTGAAGAGACTTCCAATTCGTATTACTCATCCTCTTGTAGCAGTCATGAAGACAACATCCAACACCTGCAATTAATATTTTTAGACCTGAGTTAGCTAACAAAATTTTGATTTATGCCTGAGTGTAGGAAGCATACAAGAAGAGTTAAAGCACTACATTATCAAAAGAAAGGAAATTTGGAACATATATCTAGATCCTGCAAAATACTGAATTGAAAAGAGATGGAATGTCACCATAATCATTGTTGTAGCATCATCCCATCAATCTGAAATTGACTTTAAAAAGAAAAGTAAACAATTAAAAAGAATATTTTAAAAGAATGCATGTAAAAGTCAATCAATGTACCTAGTAGATCCCATAATCCTATATTAAATGTGCTCCCATCCACTCCACATTTGTACTGAAATTGTCAGTAACTTAGAGTGGCAAAATAATACACACGTATGAAAAGCTTTCTAGCCAAAGGAAAGTAAAAATTATGTAACTCAGTAGAATACAATGATAAACTCAGTTGTCTGAAATTTGATACAAAATGAACTGTTATTTGATCAACTCTGCATTATAGAGGTCCACAATGAGGAACAATGATAGCGAGGATTGTCACCAATATGTTGTCTTACCCAACCACCTATACAATTTAATAAAGAAGCCAACAACTCAATTCCAAGTAACAATCATTCATAAACTATATTATACCCACATCCATAATTATCCAAAAGAATAAGAACTCCATCAAAAGTTATTCTTTAAACTAATATAGTATTAGTAGTTACTCTATCATGAAATAAAAGTACTAATCAAAGAAATTAACTAAATCGCCCATATGCTCCTCGATCATCCATCTACTCCCCGTAGAAAAAAAAAGGTATACAATTGAGTTGCCCTATTAAGAAAAAATACACATACAATTAGTAATGATACACAATAAATAAGTAAACTTACCCCTTCGGAAGGATTTTGTTGTTGGCTAGGTATCTGCAGCATCATCTCCGCCATTGTAGCTCGCATCCACTCTTGTTGCTTTTCCATCTATTCAAGATATGCACGCCTATCTTCTTCATGCTTCTTCTGCATTTCCTCCATTTGAGCATGCAGGGTATTCAGTTCAACACGCACTTCCTCAAGGTTAGTCCTATATTGGGTTGACATGGAGCCAAAGATTGAAGTTGGTGTTGGACCAAGCTCATATCCACGTACGCGACCATGCCGCTCTGGTCCCATAACCTCATCATAGATGTCATCACTTATATAGTTAGAAGGTCCTCCCTCTTGTGATTCATTAATCTCTCTAAGCTTTGACTACATTAAAAAGAATATAATTAGTGGAATTATCTGTCAATGTTTGCACATCGTGCAATGTTTGATGAATAATTATCTGGAACCTTTACCTCCTTCAAGCATTAACAAACTTCCTTTTTTTTCATCCAAGACATTGAGTAGCATGCAGAGGGCAATAACAGCTTACTTCCTTCCTGCCTTGGGTGAAGTCGTTCCTTTATGCCCATTAACTTCAAATCGAGACAAGCTTTCAAGGTTTCTTTTGTTTTCTCCTCCATATTCAACAATGTCCCAACCACATTGTCACAAATATTCTTCTCAATGTGCATAACATCCAGACTGTACCGCAATATGAGATCTTTCCAATAAGGCAATTGGAAGAAACTACTATTCTTCTTCCAGTTCTTTGGTAATTTGGAATCATCCCTTTTTCTCTTCCTCCCATCCTTATCTTTATCTGCCTTACCAAATGTTATTTGCTCATAGTCACGTAATTGGTTGAGTACATCATCGCCAGTTAGTGCATTTGGAGCACATCTCAGTTCCTTAAACCCGTCAAAGGATCTCTTATTGTGTCAGAATTTATGATCTAGTGATAGAAATCGACGATGTCCCATGTAACACCACTTGCGTCCATTCTTCAATCTAACTGAGCAAGTATCCTTATTGCAAAAGGGACAAGCCTTTTCCCCTTTAGTGCTCCAACCTGACAAGTTAGCATATGCAGGAAAGTCACTAATAGTTCATAACAATGCCGCTTGCATCTGAAAATTTTGTTTTGAAGAGGCATCATATGTCATTACTCCATCTATCCACAACTCCATCAACGCTTCTATCAGCGGCTGTAGGTACACATCAATGTCGTTTCCAGGAGACTTAGGGCCAGGAATAAGCATTGACAACTGGAAAAATGTTTGCTTCATACACATCCATGGCGGCAAGTTATATGGAATTAGAACAACAGGCCATGTGCTATGAACAATACTCATGGAGTTAAAAGGGTTAAAGCTATCACTCGCTAACCCAAATCTAACATTACGTGGCTCCGAACCAAACAACGGGTATTCCTCGTCTAAAGTTCCCCATGCCTCAGAGTCTGCTGGATGCCTTAAGACCCCATCCTTTGTGCGGCCCTGGGCATGCCATCTCATGTGCTCGGCTGTTTTTGAAGACATAAATAATCTTTGAAGCCTAGGTTTCAACAGAAAGTAACGTAAAATCTTAATAGGTATCTTTTTATCCTTTGTAGATGAAGTTAAAGCATGTTCAGTAGAGCTTCTCGTCACCGATTTCCACCTAGACTCACCACATATGGTACATTCATTCGTATTCTCATACTCCTTCCAATATAGCATACAGTCATTCAGGCAAGCATCTATCTTTTTGTAGTGCAGGCCAAGATCCCGAAGTATCTTTTTTTATTCGTAATGATTCTTAAAAGATAGTGCAGGCCAAGATCCCGAAGTATCTTTTTTTATTCGTAATGATTCTTAGGCAACATTTCACCAACAAGAAGTGCCTCTTTTAATAACTCAAGCAACATGTCAAATGATTTATTACTCGATTCGTTAAGACACTTCAAGTGAAATAATCTTACAATGAAAGATAGTTTTGAAAATTTAGTACATTTAGGGTATAATTCAATTTCGGCTTCCTTCAACAGTTCATAAAATTTTTGTGCTTCCCTATTTGGCTCATCTGGAGTGACTTCTGGTATTTCATTATCATCACCACCAACTAAGTTTGACATTCCGAATGCATCTTCTAACATTCCATGTATATCATCACCCTCATCGGACTCATCACTAATATATTCATCTCCATAAATGTCCTCACCATGACTCGTCCAATGGATGTATCTCTTCATTATCCCATTCCATAACAAGTCACCGTGCACTTCTTCTCTGTTCTTATAAAACTTGTTGCAGCATTTGATACATGGACATGTGATCTTATCCCCATTTGTTGTATGGTCAAATGCAAAATCTAGAAATTCCTTAACCCCATTTAGATACTCAGGGCTCACTCTTGACTTATGCATCCAACTTTTATCCATCGAAATATCTCGCTCGTGCCAACGTCACCTATTGGTCAAAAGCACATGGTCACAAAAACCTTAGAAATTATAATCCAATTATTTCCAATAATATTAACACAATTATTTATTGAACAATAACATTCAGCTAGAATGTCATGTCGTTTTTCATTTTAATAATACAATCTCCCATCCGTGGACTATATGTAAATCATGGTTCAAAGAAGGGGTGGAAATAATAACTAACAATACGTTTTAAGGGTTCCTCACTTCCTACTTTGAAGTAGTTGTTAACAATGGTGGACTAAGGATTTTCATTTGAGGGGTGCTCACACTGGTCAATTGAAAAACTCAATTATTACTTTATTGTGTTTTCTTCACATTAATAATGACACAAGAAAAAATGTATTCGGAAAATAATGGAGAAGAATATGAACCACTATACATGAGAATAGTGGAGAAGAATGTGAAATGCATCAATATCCTACTCAAGCCCAATAATCATAGAAATGCACACTCCAATATACACTCAATGGTCTCAACAAGAATAGTTAGAACAAAATTTTAGCCTAGAAAATTTTGGTTTAAACAAATATATTCATTTAGTCAAAACCATTTAATTCTCAAATCCTAATCATCATCAAAACAAAGCAACCAAAAATATCTGAAATTGAAATATTTTGTTTCATAGAAACAACCCTCAAATAAACCATCAAATAGAAAGGAAAAAAAGCAAATAAATTCATAGTTTTACCCATTCATCTTTATATATATATATATATATTTCTTCGGAATGGTAAATGTCAAATCTCCTATCTTAATTCTTCGTGAATTTTGATAAACTTGTAGAAAAACTCAAAACTATCATGTCTAATTCTCTAGAGTTTTGTGAGTTGCCGATTCATGATAAAAACCATTCATCTTCTTTATATGGGTAAAATGGCTAAGAAGAAAGTTTTAATGGCTTAATTCTTTAAAATTTTTGAGAAATTTATGAAAACTATCTATAAAGATCCATATGCAATTAGAACAATTAGACGTACTAATTCACTCAAACAAGAACTTTACAATAAAGTAGTCAATGCCGAATATTGACTCAGATTGATATGGATTGCCTCAAGCTTATGTAGATTGAATATTCCTAAATATGGAATTAAACCCTTCAATGTGATTTTCATGCATTCACAACAAGAATCCAGCAAGTATTTATTGGCCTGCATAAGAGAGGTCTGTCACAGTTTGAGATCATTGTAATAAAGACATATAGCGATCACAACAAAGTTGCTTATTCCAGTGTCAGCAACCCAAAGCATCGGGCAACAGTAGTAATAAGAGAGAAGAGGAATAGTGTCAATGGCAATATTGTAGAAACAATAAATAACAAAGGGATATATGTGATTAAAACGGAATGATTAGGCCTTATGCCCGCCTGGTGGGATTACCATTGGGCATTGGAACTCACATGGTAACTTTCAAACAGAAGCTCAAAGATGGGCTACATATGGAAACGACTACTAGTACACAGAAAACTTTAGAAGAAATTTCAATAACTTATGAACCAGTGCCCTTTCAAAGCATTTATTTTCATTGCTTCTAATGCTAATTAATAATCCTTGTTTTATCCTACCCTTTATCTAATGCAATGTTACTCCCGAAGTATCATACAAATACAGCAATGACTAACCCAATTCACTTCTCTGATTAGAATACGTAATAAAGTCTAAATAAGAAAAAGGAACCTTTATTGTGAGCGAAGAGGGAAATCCCACAAGTCCTCTGGCTATTCATGAACCAGAGATAATGTGTGGGCCCTGATTTGGTCTTTCTTTTACTTGCGAAGTCATAAGGGCTGGGAGAGGATTTAGGCAGTAAGGGCTGGGCTGGTGGAGGGTCTGGGTGGGAGGGGTTGGGCGGTAAGGGCTGGGCTGGCGGAGGGACTGGGTGGGAGGGGCTGGGTGGGCAGAGGGTTTTGGCAGTGGCATTATTGGGCGGACTGAGGGCTGGGCTATTGGGTAGGAGGAGGGCTGGAATAATGGACGGTACTTCTGGATTACTTTCAATTAGAGGGGGCATTTTATCTGAGGAACGTTTCACACTCATCCGTGGGCAACAAAAGATTTGGTGCCTTTTATTCAAGTCTATGACATAACTACATACTCCATGCTAGAGTAGAAGCGATCAAAATAATGGAAGCCAATTCTGGTTAGGGTTTCCAGTAAATGGCCAGATGATTATTTGGTGAAGGCTTGGATTGGATCTTTTCACATCCATCACCATTCCATTGTTCAAGTTTAGAATAGTGCAGGGCAGACTGAGGACTGGGCTATTTGGCAGGAGGAGGGCGACTCATTGTGGGTGGGGGGAGAATGTGAGGCCGGGCTAGGATGGCATGGGGGAGAGAAGGAAGAAGAAGACATACCTGCTGTAGTTGAAGAAGGAGAACCCAAGAGACCTACTTTGCGAGGGAGAAAGCTCAAACGACGTGCGCATAATGAAGAAACTAAAAAGGGATCGATAGTTATAATAAGGGTTTTTTTTATTAATTACCATCTTAATTATATTTAATGGGGGCTATTATGACCCCCACTAAATATGAGTTTTACCGGCGCCCCAACTAATGGCCACCCCTACAAATATATCTTTACCCTCCATCGACTTAGCCGCCGCTAAGATTTAGACGCTAAAGACAAAAGAAATTCCAGCTAAACGATGGCGCCATTGGAATGGGGTTTATACCAGCAGCCATTGGAACGGATGCCGCTAAAAGTGAATTAAAATTGACTTTTATCGGGGGCCAAAGTGATCTATAGCGGCGCCTTTGGCCGGTCCCCGCTAAAAGTTCGCTGCTAAAAGTGGTTTTTCGTGTAGTGAGAAAACAATCTAATGAAGATAGATTTGAACATCAAGAATCTATTAAGCAAACTGATCAACCAAGATTTGCAATTAACCTAATGTTTTTTCCTCCAATTAACTCAGATAAAAAATAAATCAATGTTTCTGATACGGATGATTTGTCTATCGAAAGAACAACTTTTCAGATTAAATTAAAAAGCCAAAATCTCCTTCACCTCATAAAACATTGAAAACATCTAAATACCACATATCAATCAAACATAGACTATCAAAAAGTTCAAATTTAAGCATGAGCTATTAAGAAAGCATACATGATTAAAAGCTAATTCAATAGTACTAAAATCAGAGGTTCTTCATAGACATGAAGATAGACTTACTTTTATGATAAAGCATGTAAAAAAAAAACCCAGAGACAATCAAACCATTAGCTTAATTTGCAGAAAAAGGCAAAAAAGACTAACTTAACTTCATCAAGATGCTCAGATCTAGCAAAATACTCCGCCATTGTAGAAAACTTTAGAAAGTTTCCCATTGGATTATTCAGATTTTAGAATAAAATTCTCTGAATTTCCCTCACCTAATCCTAATTTCTGGAACAGGGCTCCAAAATATCTAAATATTATTCTCAATTTACATTAATTAGAGAAAGAAGAGAAGGAAAGAGAGAGAGGTAAGGGAATGGAGGGGACGTCCGAGGATAGTAAGGGACGTCCCCTATCTGCTCAATTTATAGATTTTGCAGCCTCTTAGTTGCATCTCTTGGACTTTTTGAGCGATAAAGTTTTATCTCAAGTGTGAGAGATCTTCTTATTGGCTTCCAATTTGAAATGGGAGATGAGATAGGAGAGGAGAGAGCTTTGTAGAAGATTTTGGGCTCTTGGATTTCTTTGCACACCCCCTTGTGTAGTGAGAAAATATCCAACTAGGGACCATCTTTGAGAGAAAAGCAAGTACAAAGTGGGGCTTCAATTTCTTCATATAAGAGAATAATGGGGCCCATGGGAAGTATTGGACGTCACACATATATATATATAGAGAGAGGCATGGTTGGACGTCCAAGGTGAGGTGGGGAGTCCTTGGACTCTGCTTTCTTATTTCTTCTTCCTTCTTTTCAGTTTTAACCCAACTCTATCATCATTTCTTGTCTTATCTTCAAATCTAGATAGAATTGAGAGAGATAGAGAGGGAATATTCTTTTGATGCTCAATGATGAGAAGGAGAGAGCGTGGGACGTCCAAGACCAAGATAGGGTGTACAACCAAGTTCTTTAAGAGGATCCACTACTAGACTCTTAAATTTTACCATAATTATTTGGGATTGAGAACCGCGTTGCTTTTAAAGTGAAGAAAACTATCCATGTCATGGGGAACTGTCATTGATTTTAATGATGACAAAGTACTTGACATATAGAGTTTTATTGGATGTGAGAAATGGTTTTAAATGGGGCATTTTGTAAGATTTCTCATATATATATAAAAGAAATATTCATGCGCATCTATCCCTCACCATATTATGGTGAGGAACAACATAGCAAGGTTGACTTTATGATACATCTGAACCATCCGCAAACATGGGACCCTCTTAAGTACACTAGATCTATTGAATTTTTACCTATCCGAATGGATTGGACCGTTAGATCGAGGGTAAGATTTTTTTCCTTTAATGTAAAGTCATTAAATTTATGCTCCACGGATGAAATAGTTAAAGGCATTTGACTGACCCCAAACTTGATATACGGTCTCATCCAAGATGTTTCTTTTCATCCACCACAAGTCCCATGATTAGTGGATCCCGACGTGGGATAGCCTAGAGTAATGGTCATGTGAGGATGGTCCTCACAATCTTACGTTGAGGACGACCAATAGATCTTGGGATTGGGGGATTGAAAGACCCAAGTCGGGCAAACCTATATATAAAACTTGAAGTCAATCTATTACTTTTAACCCATTTTATCCACAAGTTTAACGACCTTACATCAAACAACAAAACTCACCCTTAATCCAATGGTGGATTCCATTAGGATCTATTCAAATTAATGGGATTTGGTTTTACTTTTTTTTTTGTCCAATTCTCTTTCTTCTTTCCCTACGATCTGCAATGTTGTACTGACCTTCATCATCACCAGTGACGGCAAAATCTATTGATGAATTGATGATGTTGTTTCTTAATTTTACATCGTATCACTATAGGTATTGCGATCATCATCAATGTTGTTGTTTTGATAAGGGAATGTGCATATGATAGCAAAAAAATGGTTTTGGTGATGCATTTTTATTTATTTATTTTCCATTCTATGCCATCTTGTCTTTGAGGAGAACAGACAGAAAAGGGAGAAGATGGTGAAGATGGTTTATATATATAGAAACAATGATATAAAGTTAACAAGAAAGGAAATATGGGTTGTAATGGTAATGTTTCGTTCCGACTTACCATTCATCGCAAGAACATAACAATGGACACTCCGTTGGCACAAAAAGCCAACAACTCCCTTGGGATTCACACTTTACACCCTGGAAAAAACAAGTTATAGCCTTCAAAGATTGCCTAATTGACATCAAGGAACCATTCATATCTACACCCTGGTTTTGGCAACCATACTCAGAGGGTTTGTAAGGTCCCTAACCTTACTAGGTCAATTTGACCCATTAGCGGGCTCATTGACCCGTTTAATTTGTAATTATTATAACTAATGTATTGTTAGATATTTAGGTGGGTTTAGACCATAAGTGAGTTTCTTTCTTATTAGAATAGTGTTTGCGAAGCTTCATGCGATTCTGAGTGCGTTTGACACTAGCAGGGGGGTTAGTTTGCAATTTAGGAAAAATTGAATGTTTTCTAGAAAAATTCCAATCGCCATGATTTTGAGCTCATTGGAAAGGTCTCGTCACACTAATCGTTTTTGTCTCTTAGTTAGTCGTAATCCGATGATTAGAAACCCTTCAAGCAATCCACTGTTTACCAGACCCACTTAATAATGGCAAAAGTGTCTTTTCCTTTCCATTCTCTTTAAACAACACTTAGCCCTAATTCTCTTTTCATTCTCTACAATGAAAAAAATAACCAACAACCCCTCTTCTTCTTCTTCATCTCCTCAAGCTCCAAAACTCAGCCAGAGAGGTCGATCTCAGCGATCTAAACCGCTAATCTTCTTTCATTAGTCATTCTCATTCTCTAGGTGTCATTCTAGTAAACATCTCTCAACCTATCTCTTCCAAATCTATTCTCCCTCATTGATAATGGTTGGGTTGGTGATGTAATTCATTTCTTTCTTCTTCTTAGAGCTTTAGGAGCAAATGAGAGCTCGTGGATAGAAAAGGATTTCGAGTTAGAGTTTGCTTTTGGAGTTTTCCCCAATTTCTATCTTCAACTTCTTGATCAAGGAAAGAATTCGAACAATTTTTAATCTGTGTATATATGTTTTTTCATTGATTTCATGATACTATTGTTAGTTTTACTATAACTCCAAGCTTGTTAAAATCATGGATCTGGATTTCATGTTAGGGCTAGATTAATTGTAATTGGACTTAAATGGTGGTAGAAATGGGTGTAATGGATTGTGAGCTGAATGTAAATGGATTGTGGGAGAGCATGAGCCACATTTCTATGCAAGTTATAGCCCTTGGAAGGGCTTAGAGAAGGTGGAAAATGATTTTGAAACAATAGGAGCCAAAAACCATCAGAACAAAACTTTTCTATGTCCGTTCGTCACTAGTTCAGTCAAGGTTCGGTCAACCGAATCCAAATTCGGTTCCAATTCCAATAAGCAAGAATTTTTCCTGGAAACAATTTGGTTAACGGAAAAAAGGAGCTCGGTTAACGAAACTAAATGTCGGTCAACCGAACTCATGTTCGGTTCTGAAAACCAATAAGCGAAGTAATTCCTTGACTAAAAGTTAGTTAACAGAACCATGACTAAGGGGTGACCGAGTTTAGAAGGAAAGCAGAGTTCATTTCCGGATGCTCTTTGGATGAACTCGTTTCTTCGAGGGTCAACCGAGGGTTGACCGACTTTGCCTAAAATTCCCTATTTATAGATAAACTCGCACCCTAGTTTTGGACCTTAGCTTTGGGACCCACGGGCTTCTAACATATGACTTTTAGTGGGGATTAGAATCGAAGCATGTGGCTTGGTACGCTTCGATGGTTGTTTAACTGTTTTTGTATTGTGCATGGTTTAATCGAATTTGTAAAGAACTGAGCGGATTGATGCCTAGCATGATGGCACACCAAGGATACTTCTTAAGAAGCATAGTTGACTTAACTTCCTTATGCACTCCGTTAGTTCATGCTAGTGCATGGATGACAACACTTATTTAGGTTTGGATAGTAACTTGCTTTTTTATTTATTAATTGTATACGTTGATCTTGTCTCCTTGTACACTCTTTTGGCATAAAATACTTAATTAATTATGAAACCTAACTTCTATAGAATTAGGACAGTGACCAGACTTAGAGTGTACCTTGGGACCCCTGTATCTTGAACTTATAAACATTGTGGCTGGGATATGAGGGACTATTCAATGGTTTGAACTTGTTTTGCAGTTTGGCCCCAATGGGATAGCCCCTATGCTCGTGTCGTACATCTTCTGTAGCCAGACATTCTTGTCTTGGTTTCCTCATGTCAACACCACATCATTACCATTATTATCTTACCACAGTAGGATCCACTGTGGAGTTCTGGGATTTTATTAATGGGTCGGTTACTCGGTCATTAGGATGGACAGTCGGCTTGGACGGCATCCATAGCGTTGAATAGTTCGAAGCGGACTCAGACCATGCTGCTATTCCTAGGATTGAGAGCTTAGATCCCTGTAGAGCCAGACTTTGATATAGGTGATCCGGATAGGACTATTATTGGTACCCCGGGAGGTAGCTCGAACATCCTCAGAGTCTCCATCTTGATTTTTGCATTCTTGCATTTATGTGGATGTTGTTATTATTAGATGATATCAAGGTTTATCGTTATTGATTCATGTTTTATATTCATGCTATATGCCTAGTTCCTTTACCTTGTGTTCATATGATTTATACTTGTCTTAACTCTTTTTTGACACATGTTATACATTGTCATTATACATTGTTTATTTCTTGCACAACATGTCGTTGACTCTTGTTACTTGGTGTGCAGACACCCTAGGTGATTACTACGAGGAGTCGGCAAGTGAGGAGATCCTCTAGGAGGAGCCAGAGTGGAGTGTCGATGACGTGGAGTAACGACATCCTACTCGGTACGAGGGGACTTCATGGGAGTCCTTATATTCTTTATTGTTTATTATTATTCATTGTTGGTTTTTATTTTATTGACTCTCATGTTCTTGAATGTTCTAGGACTTGGGATGACTATTTTGTTAATAACCAATTGTCTCCATTAGTTCTTCTGTCAATTGATTAAACTTTAATATTAATGAGAATTAGTGTTCATTTGTTTTGATATTTAATACGACTTAAGTTATGAGAAGTTCCGCAATGAATCCAATTAAAGTAGATTTGAACTAAGATATAGCTAATAAAGATAATTGAAGTGAGCAGTTAAAACTATTAACTATGCAATGTAAATAATTAATTAACAATCTAAGATATGAAATTAATTAGATCTGGGTGGGGTCGCTTCCTAATGACAGATTTGCGTGGGGCCACTCCCCAATTTCAGGATAAATCCCTGGCCTCGGTGTTACCCAGCTCGGTAGAAGCAGCAACTCGGGGAAGTGTGAAGCCCATCTCGGTGGCCACGTCTGCAGGTGCCCATCTCGGTCTCGACCTTAGCTTGATCTCAGCCCTCCTGTCATTCAGCCATAAATGCGATCATAAATACGTTGCCATGGCGGTAAACGGCGAACTGACAAATAGAGTGGGCGCCGGACCTAGATAAGTGGCAAGCCTTATCTCGAGGTCACATCCGCAGGCATAGGGGAATGGCCCGATGGGACGTTTCCTTTTTACCTACCCCCAATCAAGAGAGAGTACATGCTGATGGGACTTCCAACTCCCCCTAAGGGGCCCAGTCCGATGAAGACTCTCACGTCTATATAATGCATGAAGAAAAATTACATGAGGTATGCAACAGATCCGCCCTCCATACTCTTTCTTCCTTATTTTTCTTCAATTACCAAACTAACTCAAGCATCGGAATGGCGGCGAGGGATCGTCAAAATCCAGAAAAGCGTCATCCTTTCCTCCACCAGAACTGCCGCCGTTATCGTCGTTCTCACGACCAGAGCCACAGCCTCAGCCGCTCCAGTCGTTACCTCCAGCGGTGCCGACTGGCGCTCACTCAACCTTTCTTCCCCCTCCGGACCCGACGGAGGTTCCCCCGGTCCTACAGGAGCTTTCGGCGATTCCCCGCTAGAGAAGGTCCAGAGGGAAATCAGGTCCCGTGTACATGGAAGGCATTATCCAGTCGGACTCCTCATCCCGACCTGTGACAGCACCTCCCCGGCGTGACGACCGCCGTATGGCTCCTCACCCCCAAGATGCTCAGCCACTTGAGGGTCCCCGACAGAATGTTTCCTCGTCGGATCTTCAACAACGAGGCAAAGCCCCCGTCAGGGCAAAATCTCACCGCTCCCATCACCACACTCACCACGATGCTCAGTCCTTTCATCGAGCCCATGAAGAAGATGACCCACTGCTTGAAGAGCTCAAGGCCCAAAATCGGGTCCTCCAAGAAAAAGAGGAGTCGATTCACCATCTCCAAGAGCAGCTTAAGGCAAAGGAGAGGAGGTCTCTTGTTCCACCTCTCGAACGACGGCAAAATCATCCGGACAACTGAGACTTCAGGCAGGCTTCAACAACAGAAGAAGAAATCGCTGCGAAGAAGAAGGCTCGAGCAGCAGCCATCTGCGTAGCAACCTCAGGGGGTCACGTCGCGAGCCAGAGTCCTCGAGGCCAGAGAACATCACAGGCCTGAGGGAACTGCTCGACCACTATGTCAAACAAGAGGTCCAGGCCCGGATGGCTGAGGTCGGTTTCACCTGAGACCGATCGGAAGCCTACGATGCAGAAGACCATGGCATGTCCCCCTTCTCCCAGGAAATAAATGACTCCTCTCTTCCCGAGAGATTCAGCGTCCTGAGGTTCGTCCTTTATGATAGGACCTCGGACCCAGAAGCTCACCTCCGGCATTTCACTCAGCGGAAGTCGGTTTGGGGGGACATCGGCCACCTGAACTGTAGGGTCTTCTCCTCCAGCCTAGGCGACCTCCCACTCTGATGTTTCTGCGCGCTCCCTTCTGGGTCGGTCTCAAGCTGGCGGCAGCTCCGAAGCTCCTTCGTTGAGAAGTCTCAAGCGCACCGTGTCATCCCAAAGACAAGTGGAAACCTCATGGCAATCTGAATGATGGACGATCAAAGCATCACTGCATTCGCCAGAAGATTCTGGACGATCTATAGCCAAATCACGGACGCCAAAGATGACGTCGCCATCATGTGTTTTCGACAGGCCTTGCTCCCAGGCAATGAGCTCCGCAGAGACCTGATCCGAACCCCCGTAACCACAATGAAAGCGCTGATGGCAAAGGTGAATCAATACATTGAGCAGGAAGAGGACGAAGCTCGAGGCAACGAGCGGTTTGGCCTCCCACAAAATGGCCAAACCTCCAGAGGAGAAGGGATGTTCCCCAAACAGAAGCTAGATAAGAAGAGGGCCACCTCCAGTTCGGCGACCTTCTCAACCTCCATCTCGGGTAGCAGCAAGAGATCAAAGTTCAAGCCTGCCAAGCCGGTCGGAGATCCTTACAGGGCCGTCAATGTTGTCTTTAAGGAGCCCATCTACAAACTCCTCGGCAAAATCAAAGCAGAACCTTATTTCCAGTGGCCGCAGCCGATGAGGGGCGACCCATCCACCCGAGACCGGAGCAAGAACTGCTCTTACCATAAGTAGCACGGACACACGACTGAAGATTGCATGGCCCTGAAGTCCCACCTCGAGAAGCTCGTCAGGGACGGGCAACTTCGGGAGTACATCAACGAGGGGGAGAGGATCAACCAAACACAGCAGCACGCTCCACCCGGTGCGGATCAGGACAGCGACGAGCCGGCGGGTGTCATCAACGTCATTCACCTGGCTATTGCTCCCAGTAAAGGAAGTAGCCAAGCTCGCTCAGAGGCCAGGAGGGCCTCCCATGGCAAACAGGTGATGATGGCCGAGCTAGAGCTTGCACCTAGGCGGGGTCCAGCTCCCCCACAACGATGCACTCATCCTCACCCTGCGGTTGAACAATTACTCTATGAAGCACGTCTTTGTAGATCAGGGAGCTCATCCGAGACCCTCTACTTCAACTGTTTCAAGCAGCTCGGCCTAACCGAGTCCGATCTGCAGGAAGCCCGCGTCCCCATAGTAGGCTTCAGCGCCAAGCCGGTGTATCCCAAGGGGAGGGTCTCACTCGAAGTCCGAATAGGAGGTGCCACAAAGATGGCCAACTTTATGGTGGTGGACGCACCGTCTCCTTACAATGTAATAATGGGGCGTAGTTGGCTACATGACATGGAGGCAGTACCTTCCACCTTTCACCAGAAGCTCAAGTTTCCACTAGAGAAGGCCGGAGGGGTGATCGAGATAGTAACCGTATAGGGAGATCAGCAGATGGCCAGACAGTGCCTCACGACCGTAGTGCCTGGCGAAATGGAGCCGCAGCAAGTGCATATAGCCGAACTCGAGGCCGAACTCGAGGATGTCAATCGATCAGCAGAGCAGAAGAGCATAGAGGAACTCACCGAGGTCAGGATCGATTCCGATGACCCCGAGCGGTATTTCCTACTGGGAAGCCAGCTCCCCGACAACGAGAGGTTCGAGCTACTCGACTTCATACTGTAGAATAAGGACGTCTTCGCTTGGACTCCATACGAGATGCTCGAGAGCGACCCCGAAGTCATGTGCCACAAACTAAACGTGGACCCCCGACACAAGTCCATAGTGCAAAAAGCCCGCAGAACAGGGGTCCCGCAGACAGAAGCGGTCGTCAAAGAAGTAGACAAGCTCCTCGAGGCCGGAGCGATCCGCGAAGTGCAGTATCCGAAGTGGCTGGCCAACACTGTGGTGGTCAAGAAGAAAAACGACAAATGGAGGGTCTGCGTGGACTTCACCGACCTTAATAAAGCCTGCCCCAAGGACAGCTTCCCGCTCCCGAAGATCGACCAGATGATCGACGCCACCGCGGGACATGACATGATGAGTTTTCTCGACGGCTACCGAGGTTACCACCAGATCCCCATGCATGGGCCTAATGAGGAGAAAACCGCATTCATAACACCTCGGGGAATCTACTGTTACAAAGTGATGCCCATTGGGTTAAAGAATGTTGGGGCGACATACCAAAGACTGGTTACGAAGATGTTTCGAGCACAGCTGGGGAAGACGGTGGAGGTCTACATCGATGACATGGTGGTCAAGTCCAAGAAGTCGCAGGACCATTTGGCAGACTTACGGCAGACATTCACCATCCTCAAAAAGTTCCAGCTTAAACTGAATGCCTTCAAGTGTGCGTTCGGCGTCAGATCTGGCAAGTTCTTAGGAAGCCTAGTGACCCGGAGAGGGATTGAAGCTAATCCAGAGAGATTTCAGCAATCCAGGCGACTCAGAACCCGACCTCGGCAAAGCAAGTCCAGAGGCTCACGGGGATGGCCGCTGCGCTCAATCTCTTCATCAGCAGAGCTTCGGACAAATGTCGCCCCTTCTTTCAACTCCTGAAAAAGAGCTCCAAATTCCAGTGGACCCCGGAGTGTGATCAAGCGCTGGACAAACTCAAGGAATACCTTTCCTCGCCACCACTGTTGTCCACTCCAACACAAGGTGACCTCCTTTATCTTTATCTAGCGGTCTCGGACCACGCAGTGAGCTCGGTCTTAGTCAGAGAGAACGGTAAGCAGCAACAGCCCATTTACTACACTACCAAAATCCTGCTCGACGCCGAGACCAGATACCTTCCACTCGAGAAACTTGCGCTGGCACTCATCAGTGCCTCTCGCAAGCTCTTCCACTACTTCCAGACATACACAGTGGTGGTTGTCACAGAACACCCGCTCAAGTCCCTTTTTCGAAAGGCGGACTTTTCTAGAAGAATCTCCAAATAGGCAGTCGAACTGGGGCAATTCGATATCCAATATTAGCCCAGAACGACGATCAAAGCACAAGTTCAGGCAGACTTCATCGTCGAGTTCACTTCTCCTAGTTTGGCACCAACCTCGCTCGATACCTAACTGGGGGGCAATAAGGACAATGAGGCAGTCAAGACCGAGGAAGACCGATCTTGGAGACAACTCCTTGAGTTGGCCTGGAAGGTCTTCGTCGACGGATCCTCGACATCCAGAAGGGCTGGCCCTGGCATAGTCCTCCAATCTCCAGAGGGCCTAGTCATCGAGCAAGCCCTAACCCTTGATTTCAAAGCCTCCAACAATGAAGCAGAGTACGAGGCACCGATTACGAGTCTCGATAGCGTAAAAATTTTGGGGGCACGTCGGCTAGTGGTCTTTAACGACTCCCAGTTGGTGACGAACCACCTAAACGGATACTATCAAGCCCGTGACGAAAGGATGGCAGCCTACTTAGCCCACACAAAGCAGCTCCTCTCCCAATTTGAGAAAGCAGAAGTCAAGCAAATCGGCAGAGAGTCTAACTGCCATGCAGATGCCCTCGCCAACTTAGCCTCTGCCGTAGAAGCCGGAAAAAGAAGGACAGTTGACGTAGAGACGTTGAAAAAACCAAGTATAGAGCTCCTTCCACCTCGGCAAGTCCTGTGTGCCGATCTCGGTCCAAGTTGGATGGATCCGATCACAACATTCTTAAAAGAAGACAAAAATGAAGTACACAAGGTCAGAGTAAAAATAACTCATTTTTTGGTGTCCCCAGATGGAAAGCTCTATAGAAAGTCCTTCACAGGACCATATCTCCAATGTGTCCACCCAAGCAAGGTTGAAAACTTCCTTTTAGAAATTCACATGGGAATCTACGGAAGCCACATCGGAGGGAGATCACTGGCATACAGAGTCATCAATACTGGTGGCCCTACATGCAGAAGGATGCCCAGCTCTACGCCAGGAAATGTGAAAAATGTCAGAAGTTCTCCCACTCTCTGCACCAACCGGCGCAGGACTTGAGTCCTCTCTCCAGCCCATGGCCCTTCGCTCAGTGGAGGTTAGACATCGTGAGACCTCTTCACCGAACTCTAGGAACCAAGAGGTGGCTGATAGTGGCCACTGATTATTTCACCAAATGGATAAAGGTAGAAGCTTTATCCTCCATCATCGAGCGGGATACAAAGAATTTCGTATGGAAGAACATTGTCACAAGGTTCGGGGTCCCCCGAGCTCTGGTCTCGGATAATGGGACCCGGTTCGACTCCAACTTCTTCAAAAACTTATGCCAAGAGCTCGGTATCAGGAACCTCTATGCAACCCCGGCCTATCCACAGAGCAACGAACAAGCAGAGATCTTGAATAAGGTGGTACTAGACGGACTCAAGAAGAGACTCGACAGAGCTAAAGGCAGATGGGCAGAGGAATTACCAAGTGTCCTTTGGGCATACGGGATCACCCCGAGATGATCCACTTCGGCAACTCCTTTCTCCCTAGCCTACGGGATGGAAGTTGTGATCCCTCTTGAGGTCGGCCTTCCGACCTTGAGATCGGATCTCTTCGACCAGGGACAAAATGAAGTAAATCTGGCCAAAGAGCTCGACTTGGCCGAGGAGCGGAGGGAGGCAACATCCGTCCGCCTAGCTTACTACCAGCAACATCTATCCAGGGGATGCAATCAGAGGGTCAAAGAAAGGAAGTTCTCGATCGGGGAACTGGTCTTAAAGAGGGCGCTTCCAGCAGACAAAGATCCTAACGAAAGCAAACTCGCACCAAACTAGTTCGGGCCTTTTAAGGTGATCTCGGCATCCGGGAGATCAGCCTATATGCTTGAGAGCATGGATGGTAAAGAATTGCCACGACCGTGGAATGCCACGCACCTCAAGAAATACTACTTCTAAATGTACCTAAATAATAAGTCAATGAAAGAAGGATATTTTGGAAGACGTGTGCCTTGTCTCTTTCAAGTTGTGAATCAAGGCTACGGTCACAGGACCAGCCTCATCGAGTTCGGTAATTGGACCAACTCTCAAAGCTTCGGTCGCAGGACCAGCCTCCTCGAGTTCGGTCATCGGACCAACTCTTAAGGCTTCGGTCGCAGGACCAGCCTCCTCGAGTTCGGTCATTGGACCAACTCTCAAGGCTCCGGTCACACGACCAGCCTCCTCGAGTTCGGACGCTGGGCCAACTCCCAAGGCTCCGGTCGCAGGGTCAGCCTCCTCAAATTCGGTCATTGGACCAACTCTCAAGGCCTCGGTCGCAGGACCAGCCTCCTTGAGTTCGGTCATTGGACCAACTCTCAAGGCTTCGGTCACAAGACCAGCCTCCTCGAGTTCGGACGCTGGGCCAACTCCCAAGGCTTTGGTCGCAGGGCCAGCCTCCTCGAGTTTAGTCGTTGGATCAACTCCCTGGCCCCTCTTAGGTCAAGAACGGAACCAGCTGTTTTATTTCGTTCATAAGTCGCGGAATTCTGTCTACCTTTAAGCTCGACCGAACCCCCCGAGTTATCAAAATTGGCAATACAGCCCCAGTTCAATTATGGAAACTTACCTCCAGCAGCAAGGTCGCACCTCAGGGTATGAGTCCGAGCTAACTATAAGACCTCTCAGTAAAACGGTTCCCTCGGCGGTGTACTGTTAAGTGCCGATTTTATGGATTCACCAATCTTAGCCACTTAAAGATTTGGAGAATTGGTCGGAGACAAGGGACCTCAATTTCGTTCAGTATCCTTCTCAGGATTAGAAGGTTAAGTCCCAGTTTTATGAATTCACCGACCTCAGCCACTTAAGGGTTTGGAGGATTGGTAAGAACATGGGGCCTCAAATCTGTTTAGGATTAGAAGAATAAGCATCCACACACTATTTCCAAGAGAAAGAAATGGAAAGACAACTGAGCAAGTAAAAGAAAATTATTTTTTTCATTAATGGGAGGAAACAGTTACATAGTTCTATACACTCAGAAGAAAAGAGAAAAATACATCATCGAACAGACACATTATTCCTCTACGTTATTTCTCGGGCGCCGCAGCTTTATCCACTGGAGGGACGGATGGAGCAGGGTCAGGAGCACCTAAGGTCTCGAGCGGAGGAGCCGCGGAAAAGGCTTGGGCCTGGTCGCCCTCGGCAGGAGTCGGAGGCGGAGGAGTGGGGCCCGAGGTTTCAGGAGGGGCTTCCGGAGGGTTGGAGTCAGGCTCTGACTCCGGACTGGGTCTGACAGATTGGAATTGGGGAAGGTTCGCAAATATGGGGTCGTCCTCGGGGACCCCATATTCCCGAAGCGCTTCCCTGCATCCCATTTCATACAGGACAGGGCTCAAGTCCTTGATCTGAGCCCAATCCACTCCTTCTTGATAAGCTTTTACGGCCTGGGCCCGCAGAGTGGATTTGGCCTCGACCTCGGCCCGCTCCTTCCTAGAAGACTCGAGCTCGGCTTCTTTTCTAGCCAGTTCAGTCTCTTTCTTTGCGAGCTCGGTCTCTAGTTCGTGCACCCTCTTCGCCTTACCCTAGCCCGATCTTTGTGGCCGTGGTATTGGTAGATCTTCTCGAACCAGGCGTCGTTCCTCTTCCAACGATCGAGGCCGGCGTCCTTCCTCCTTCGCTGAACACCTGCACAGAAGGCAGAAGACATCAGCTTGGCGAATCAATAGTAAAACAACGCGAATAGCCTGGGGAAGCGAGTATTTACTCGGAGGGGTCCCAGGTCTCCGTGGAACCTGGATTCTCCGCTCCACCTCGGTCTCGGCCCCCCCGAACTCCCAGTTCCCCGAGACTAGCAGGCGGTCCTTCCCGGCGTACTTGCTCGAGTCCTCCAGGGCATTAATCAAGGGCCGATGTCTCGCCTTCACCCGAAGATAGTACGAATCCTCGCCCCCCGCGGACTTACAGATGTCATAGACATCCTCTATGTCGTGCACGCCGAGGTTGATGTCGAGGATTCGGTTCAACTCCGCCACGCCCATAATTATTTTAAACCCATTTGGCATTAGTGAGAAGAGGCATATCCGCCACAAGCTAAGGCAGGATCGGAGAAGAGGATAAGCAGGGAACCGGACCCCGCCTTCGATTATGGACACAAGAGGAAAGAGCATCCAGTTTTTGAATCGGGTGAGGCCGTCAAAAAGGCCCTGGAGGTCGTCGGGCTT
This sequence comes from Cinnamomum chago, assembly GCA_038049695.1. Classification (NCBI taxonomy): domain Eukaryota; kingdom Viridiplantae; phylum Streptophyta; class Magnoliopsida; order Laurales; family Lauraceae; genus Cinnamomum; species Cinnamomum chago. The sequence goes on along the minus strand of CP142453.1, from coordinate 104,000,858 downwards.
CACCAGAACGTCATCTGGTATATCATACACCCTCCTTAGTCCCTCCAGGGCTTGGGGGCTCTCTAACCAGTGGCTGTAAATTCTCATTTTCCTAAAGGCTAAAAAGGAGCAAAGAGCAAGGAAGAAGGAACAAGACCTAGAAACCCTAGGGGACAAAAACCCTCTAGACGAAAGGCAAAAGAGGTGAGAGGAGGATGAGGAAGAAGAGAACTCACAGAGGGAATGTGAAGGTTTTCGAGAGTGAAAGTCTCCGGGTTTGTTGAGGTTCTGATTTCAGCAGAATGTCCTCTTCAGCAGAGCCTTCTTCCAAGCGAGAGCAAAGATAAGGGAGGAAAGGAAGGAGGGCATCCCTATTTTATAAGGGGACGTTCCTCTTGAATGTCACACGTGCGAGGCAACGCTTCGGACTCTCCACGCGTCGCTTCGATCCAGTAAACAACCAGACGGAAGGTGACATGTGGCACCACCAGTTCATCTCCCACCATAACTCCGGTACATTATTTATCACCTTGGGCATACGAAACGACGTCCGCGTGCCCACCTTGGTGAAATAATTATGATACCATATTTATTGCCTAGGGCAAACGAAACAGCATCATAATGAGGACCACACGTCAGCAAGGGGCGTCAAGACGGGGCCAGCACATCCTTTCAATCTTAGCTCACGACCTCAATTTTAAGAGGTCGAGAACTAGGGTAGGGGCCAATTGTGTGGGGTCGCTTCCTAATGACAGATTTGCATGGGGCCACTCCCCAATTTCAGGATAAATCCCTGGCCTCAGTGTTACCCAGCTCGGTAGTAGCACCAGGAGAGAATACATGCTGATGGGACTTCCATCTCCCCCTAAGGGGCCCAGTCCGATGAAGACTCTCACGTCTATATAATGCATGAAGAAAAACTACAGGAGGTATGCAACAGATCCGCCCTCCATACTCTTTCTTCCTTATTTTCCCTCAATTACCAAACTAACTCAAGCATCGGAGTGCCTTCGGCTGCCTGCGGCCAGGGGCTCTGACCTTTGTTTTTCCTTTCAGATTACCGGAGGCCGATCCTTTTCCAAAATCATCAAATCGAGAGTTTAATCCTCTCTTAACCAAGTCCGTAAATTTTAGGCACTTACAAGATCTAAGCTAATCTAACAAGCTGCACTAAACTAGTAGATGAATGATTGTGGAAATAGAAGATTTAAGGTGAAAATGTGGTGTGAAATGTATAGGATTTTAAAACAAATGATGTGAAATGTAGATCTAACAATCTAGAAGTGAAAATAACAATTCAAATAAAGATTAAAATTAACAACAATCAAAATAAGAGATTAGGCAATCCAAAATCTACTAAGTATCTAATTTATCAAATCAATGCATGTTCTAATTCAATTCCCAAATCTACAATCCAATTAGCAATCTTTTGCCTAATTGGATTGGATGATATAACAATGAAGATTAAAGTAAAGAAAATCAAAGGCGAAGATCCTAGATCATCATCTAGCCAACCTAACAATAATTCATCAAAATCAAGTTACAAAATATCAAAGATAAGGGCTCTAGAACATACTATATAGGAGAACTTAATTAAACTACAACGCATCAATTAAGATTATCCAAACATCAAGTGTAGAGATAGAGCATGAGAAATAAGAGAGATTAACATAATTAGATCTAAAATATACTAATCAATCAAGGTACAAATAGAGAATTTAAACTAAAATATGCATATAATTGAACTAATCACATTACTTAGCTTCAAAATGAGAGCCTAATTCAAGAGCTTTAGCCACAACATCAAGAAAGACTTCTAAATCTTCATTAATGATCTTCAATTACAAACTCTCTCTAAATTAGATACACTTAAGCTACTAATTACAATCTAAAAGTATAGAGAATGTAAAATAAAATTGATAAAAGACTAACTTGCCAAAAGATCCTCCTTTCTCTACAAATACATTGCTTTAATTTGATTGGTTGTAACAAACTTTCCTTCCAAGATGTTAGAGTTGATGTATGCAATTGTTGGGGTTTGAACCCATAATATATTTCATACCCACCAAAGCTCTAACCAAACTCATTTGTGTTAGAAAATGACTTCTTTTATTCTTAAAGTCTTCTCTTATTTTGGAATTCTTCAATTCCTAAGACTTCTTCATGTAACTTCTTTTATTGAAATCTCTTCTTAATGCCTTGGGACACTAGGTGGAAGGTTGGGCTAGTCACAGGGTCCACCTACACAAGAGAAATTACATAAAATTACGCTATAAATAATCGGATTTATGCATGATAATCCGATAATCCGTTAATGTAATAGAAGGATAAAATCTTCGTGTAAAGCAAATGATATGCATATGAAATACTGATAATATTCGGACTAATGAGGGGTAAAATATGCAATATTTAACACTCATCAAACAACTTGCACCCACAAGGCCAGAATATCCTATCCCATGTAAAACAAATTTGAGAAATAAATAAAAAATATATAATTTTTTGTCCAAAATCATTCTTTCGCATATTTTCTATATTCCCAAATCTTTGTGAGTCACACAAAAAGATCTTCATAATTTTTGGCATACACATACATGTGTGGTTAGTAGAATTACCTTTCACTAGGGAACCCTTTCAAGCACACATAGTAAAGACCAAATCGAACCTAGACCTCCTCCACTTCTTGGTTGAGTACTCATTGGAGCATCTACATCACTAAGGAGCATTGCAAGAAGGCCAAATCTTGGAGTTTCAGTTATGAGCATCAAGGAGCGCACTCAAGGCATCGTCTTTGTTTAGAGGCAAGCATTCTTCTTTTATTCTCAAATTCATATACATTGTAAAGTGGATTAGGCCTTTGTAATCAAACCACTATAAAAAATAGGTTGGTGGAGTAGATCGTAGTGATCAAACCACCGTATCAAGAAATCCTAGGTGTAATTGGCTTAAGGTGAGTCATTTTGAAAACTTCAAATGGTGAATACAGTAAACCAAGAGAGCGGTCATAATGGGAGTGGATGTAGGTCATGTTTAAGTTATATCACATTGCTATATTTTGAATTGCTCGTGATTACTTCATTGCCCTTAATCGAAGTTTTATCTTGTGATTCAATCCCCCCCCCCAATTGCTATATTTTGAATTGCTATTGATTACTTCATTGCCCTTAATCAAAGTTATATCTTGCGATTCAATTTAAGTGATCATTAATTGTGTTTATTACCCGTGATTCATTTTGATAATTTAAGTCACTTAAAATAAAAGTTTTTTTTGTCTATCGTTCTCGAAAGCGTTTGGATGTTACTCAAATCACAATCTCTCGAAAGAAACCATATTATTTATCTGGCTTTTAACACTCCCAAACCATTATTCGTGCCAATCCCAACATTGGTTTGAAAGTTCGCCAAATCAAATCACATGTTGAGTTCATACTTTTTGGGTTTACAAGAAATGAATTGTCAGGAAAATGGTTCTTTTCTGATGCAATTTTCTTCTTCTCCTTCAAGGGTGCATTTGGGTGTTACTTAAATCACAATCCGTTAGGAAAAAAGACCCATTAATGAAACACACTTTTTTTTTCTCTTAGAATCTTTAAATCTACATGAATCCACTAATTTTAGAATTCTTCTGCTAAGAGGTGCCTCTCACAAGGTTGCTTCAAAACAAATTTTATGAGCTCCATGGATGCATGTAAACTAATAGGGTCGGTTAACGCTACATGTGGATGTTAGTTTGTATGGTCTTAATCCATCAGATGATGTAATAAATTGATTCATTTCTTTATTTATCAATATTATCATGCTTTCCTTTCATGAGACGAATGATGTTTTATTACTTTAAGCACATAACCAATACATATGTCATGATGGTTCATGAGATGAACCGGATCCCATTAGTATATTAGATGTGATATATGTGTATGGATGAGATCCACATACAGGAGACATGTGTCAAAAATCTTATACTTAAATATCTTCACAACTAGTTATGAAACTGGGCATCTCATCTGATAAGGTTGCAACACTTTGATCACTATAAGATAGTGTGATTTGTCTCGATTACCAGAATGTAAGATTATGGATCATGGTGCTGATACATTGGATGCATTGAAGGACCATAAGAAACACCTTATGACACACTGTCTTTACTTTACGGTTTGCTCTCATAATTCCCTAGCAATAGACTCTCAATCCTAAGACATTAATGAACTCAAGTTTCTGTCTATTCATTTGCTTCGAGTCACCAATGAGTAAGGCCAACTGTAGGTCAACACCTCGGTGTCTTGGGTACGTGGTAGTAGGACTGTGGGAACATTTAATTGTCAAGATGGAATCTATCTATATTATCCCCTTATACCAATTAATGGATTTATCATTAGTAAGTGCACACTCATCTCAATTAAGAGTTAATTAGATGGAACTGTTGATTACTAGAATTAATTGAGTCTCAAGGATAATAAGATATGGATCTAATTTGATGAACAGGTCCAATTGATCCATGGATATTGATAGAGGGGCCTACTTGTGGTCATAGGGAAGTTTATGGTTTTCTTTGTAATTTATTCCTAAGACTGGAGTGCAATTGCATTTATATAGTGGAGTTATTTGCAATTAACTGTGGGCCCGGATTGCACATGAAATGTGGGGTCACGGTATCCTAATAGGAGCCAATTTTCTTTGGAATCCCTAGTGGTCCTTACGCTAGCCCAAGTTATTAGAAAGTTACTAATCCTACTTGAATTCTAAAAGAAAGAAATTAGAAAGTTATTAATTCTATTTGAAGCGAGACTTCTAATAGTGGTACTAGTAAGAAGAGAATGTTACTAATTATTTTGAAAGTGAGACTTTTAAATAATTATTAGTAAGTGAAGATTGCAAAATCTATAAAAGGGTAAAAAGGGGTTGGACGTCCCACACATGCTTTCCTTCCTAGAAGTGCACGCCCGGCCCTATAGTGCAAGAGTTGCACATCTTCTTTTCTTCTCTCTCTTCTAGTTTCTCTTCCGGATTCCTTTAGAGCTTCTAGTTGTTTTCTTTAGAAGATCTCACTCATTTCCTTTAGAGAAGAGATTTAATATGGGACATAGCGTGGAAGGCTAAGAGGTCTTGGAGATCCTACTTTGCTACAAAGAAAGAGTTTCTTCATCTAGCAAGTCTTCTTCTCCATTAGAGCACAACCAAACTCCAAATGTATAATCTACTTCCTTGTATGTTGTAGCTTTTGTGGTTGCTTGATTGTTGCTGGTTTCTATCTTTTAGATAGAGTTTATTATTGTACATGGTTGATGAGTTTGAGGGATTGGATCCTAGATGTGGTTTATGGCCTTATAGGTGCTTGATCCCTAAGTCAAGTGGATCAAAAAGTTTTGAAAACCTATCCACGAGACTCATCTACTCCCAACAATGGATTAGAGGCAAACTAAATAGTTTCAATCTAATGCTAACTAGCCAGAGAAAGATCAGTTGAATAATTTGGTTTTCTTCTCGCCCAAATCTAATCGTGCATCAATTATACTTACTCTTCAAAGAAAAACCCCTGCAGGTCTTTCAGTTGAAGGAAATTTCTCTAAAGCAATATTATTTCTAAACTTATCTTGGCACAATTTTCTCATCTCTTTTTTAAGTAATGAACAAACCAATAATTAAAAAGAATAAACTAAATTCCAATCATCTAAAGATAATAAAAAAAAAATCTAAATTCATAATTCTCCTGCACCTTATTATAGCAGCCCATTTGCAATTTTATGCTATTTGAATATTGTTTTACAAATGAAACCTACCCACCATTAGGAAAGATGAAAACAAATTAAGGTAGAGTTAACTCGACCAAGTACCAGCCATGGCTTGGGATGGCTTGGGATGAGTTGGTTAATACATCGGTCGGCCGGATTGAGCCCCATGTACATGGGTTTTGTCAATGGCCTTGTCTTACTCGAGGTGTACCCCTAGCCACCATGGGCCAAAAAACAGTTCACTTGGATTAGGAATGACAAATAAAATCGGTGGGTTTTGTAAAAAAGAGTGAGCTTGGATAGGGGGTTGTTCGTAGGTTAGAATAAAATGAAATAATATATCAGTGACAAATTAAGAGAAAAAAAGTGGAGCGGGTTACTTGTAAAAGTACAAAATTATTAAAAAGATATTCTTAAAATGTCTAAAATGATAAAAAAATCTTAAAATGCACAAAATGATTAAAAATGTGCTTTTACTTACTTTTTCTCTTAATTTGACACTCAATTCTATTAAAGAAGTAGTAGTCCTCACCTAGTTGTCCAGGTTCAAACCATGGGCATCACCTTTTCTAACAAGATGGCTTTATCACTTCAACCTCACTGGAGGTATACTACTATCACCCAAGGAAAGTCCTAGTCCCCTATAGTTGGGGTACCAAAAAAAGTAACTAAATTTTACTCCACCTACAAACAATGAGGCCCACTCAAAATGGATAATAAAGGTATAAGAGGAGAAAAAAGAGCAGAAGAAGTAAGAAGATAAAAAAAGGCATCCTCTATTAAGAAAAACAGTTAATGAAAATACCTTAGATCTTCTTCTTCATTTTTTTTTCTTCTAAAAGATTTTAAGAAATTACTTAGGATTAAATGAGTGTGCATGTCAACCCTAACATAAACCGTGACCAGGTACAGGTTGAGACATAAGGGTCTAATGCAGGTCGAGCAGTAAGCAGGTCAGTAAGTCAGGTCAGAGTTTGCCATCGTCCGACTGTTTTTTCAACATTCAACTGCTCAACCTGGAGGACCTAATATGGATAAGGATCATATGACTGAAACCTTGACCCTTTCAGGCCATGATCTTAGAAATTTTAAACTGCACTGGTGAGGTCCACTAATTCAAATCCGAACCGGCAAAAATAAACTCCCACTCATTTTACCATAATCTGAGAGTCTCCCACATTGGATTGGATTGACCACTTAATTAAAAATATCATTAAACAACCTATTCATAGTCATTATTATTATTTTATTAAACCATACATCTCACCCCAATTGAGGTAAATTTCCACGATACTGCATCTGCATCAGCACCGAGAGCATTTATTTTAAGTGGTTGGGATTTTAGTAGGCCCCATTGTGGAGTTCCATTCCTTCCGAATTTCTCTCACGTTTGTGTCCACTCCTTTTCCGCGGAAAGTTTTCACGTCAGCAAATTCCAAAGAAATATAAACCTCGAAAAAAGGAATTTAGCAAAATTTAGAAATTCATATGCGGTGCGAATTTTTTTTCTCGTTGAATTGGTGCTAATGTTGTATGGTGCAGTTTTGGATTCCTTATAGAAAATCAAATTTTCTTGTTTATTGAAACGATTCTTTGAAGAAAAATAGCATAATATGTTTATTATTTATTTAATATCAAATAATAATTTATTTAAAGAAATGAAAAATGGAATCGTTATTGGGTTTTGGGTTAAAATGAAAAAGAGTGAGGAAAAAAGGAAGAAGTTTTTTGAGAAAATCAATTTCATATACTCTCCATAAGAAACTCATTTCTAGCATTAGCAAGGAAAATAATAATGAGATAGGAAAATACTTCCGTGGAATTGTTTCGCACTAATTATCTAAAAAAATAAAATTTTCCCCTTCATTAGTTGATATTGGGTCCGTTTCTTTATCAGAATTTCAAGAATTTATGTTTGTTGGAATTTCAAATTCTCCAAATGGTAAAGTTGTCTCTTTGTAGGTGGAATTTCAAATCCCTCTCTTTCACGAAGGATTTAAAATTTTAATAAATAATATAAGGAGTGAAATTTTAGTATTACAAAAAAAATTTTAAGTGATTGAAATTTAAAACTCTAATGAAAAAAATATAAGCAACCCTCAAATTCTAGTCATAGATTCCCGTCGCGGTAGAGACTTTTGTACCGGAATCTGTCCCTCCACTATTTTTATCAAGAAATCAGAGCCTTCCACGTGTCCGGAATTACACAAGTATCTGCCACGAGCCCTCCACACTCCCAGTCGATCATTTTCTAATCCAATAAATGCAAGTGGTGGTGCTAACCGAACACAAAACAAAAAAAGTTTTTCCTCATTATTACCATTCATTCCCTTTCTAAGGTATCTCCTCCCTGCCTTTTTCTATCTTTTATCATCTGCTTTTTCTAGGGTTTCGGTTTCGACCCTGTTCTTGTAAAAGCAATTGACTTTTTTTTAGCTGATTCCATCACCGATTTCCCTGTTATTAGATTAGAACCTTCTTCTGTTCTACTTCAGACATGTGTTTTTGTGTTGATATCTTGAATGAAGATTACTCTTGTACATAATGCAGTATCAGTTTTCATGTGAATTTTGTTAAAATTGGAGCAATTCCTCTTCCATTTGTAATTGAGTTTTCTGCTGTTAGCAAATGAAGTCTACGGATATAGAATATCTCAGTTGATATGTTTGGATTTGGCCATCTTTGATGAGAATTTTCTCTTTCTCTATCGAGTCGAGATGGAAGACGATTTAATGGCTCAAGAAATGAGGATTTTCGCTAAGGGTTGAATATTTACTGGATTCCGCTGTCCTTAAAATTTATTTTATGTGAATTTGATATGAAGAACATGGGTGTAAACTTGTTGTACTGCTGTGGAAAGTGGTCAATCATGAGACATATTACATATGCATTTCAATCATATCCATTTCTACACTTCTTCTCATGAATTTGGGTTCTCTTCTCTCCCATCCAATCAATGTCATGCTTTTTGAAATTGGACCAACAAACTGAGCCGAGGTTCCTAAACTTTATTTAGCCACAAAAAATGGGTTGGATCCTGTAATCAATGTGTTTATCAGATTATGGATTGGATTGAGGTGCATACGCATATGTAAACACCATAATCTGCTAGAGAATCAAGCAACTACTACCGGTCAATCGCGCATATTTATCTTTTTCTTTTCCCTCTTCGAATTTGTGACTTAATATTGTCATTGATTAATCTTGTTTCTGCAGGTTTCTTTTTAATACATTGCTGAAACCAGCCTGTAGGAGATGTTGCGGACACTGTCGCCTCACTTAGTTAATAGCCAATGCTCAAGTCCAAACCATGTAATTGTCTTCTACTACTATAAGATATGCAGTGCTTTAGATGATGTTGTGCAAAAGTTTGCTGTGTATTCTATACATAAATTGCATTACCATTAATTTCACTTCTTTATTAGAATTTAAAACTTTAGTTAAAAAACCTACTCCTGTCAAGTATGAACCAACAATGCAACACATCCATTGCTTTAAGCTGTGAATCCTTTAATTTTACCGTTTTCAAAAAAAAGAAGAAGAAGAAGAAGAAGCTGTGATTCCTTACACCGAACTGTGAGTCTCATGACCCCTTCCATCATTTTAGCATACAATAACTTTGGTATATAAATGCATTTTCTATTTTTGATGCTTCAGAAATTAGGGACTTCCCCATCATTACAAATGACTATTAGGTGATATCCTTTGTTTTCACTTTTCAACCCTGGTAATTCAAAGTGCTTGAATATACTGTCCATATCCATGCTGGTGCTGCCAGTAAGGATTAGGACTTGGGTGTAGAATTTTGTATCCATAATGTCCCTCATTGAGCAAATTCATGCCCAGGCTAACCTACAGCTCCTCTTTTGTGATAAACCAGCGAATTCGGGTCTGCATTTTAATACTTTCATGATCATAAGGTAACTCATTGCTTCCCCAGATGTTGCTGATGATTAACCTTCAGTGTCGCTACCAATTCCGTCATAGTCAATACTACCACCATGTCCATTACTGCCTGAGAAGAGAGGAAAAGGAGAAAGGGGAGCAAACGAAATGAGTTTGGGTTGAAAAAAAGGAGCAAAGAACCCTTTATAGGGCATCCAGCTTCATATTGAAAGAGTCGGATGAGTCTCCAATGGAAACTCATTTGAACTTGCCCTATGCTTCTTTTTTTTGAGTTGTAACTCATAATGAGTCGGTCCTGCTCAAAAAGAATTGATTGAAAATAAGTACCAAACACCAAACCAACATGGACGAGTTAACTCATTGTTAAACAAAAATTTAAAATCAATATTGGTGATCGGCACAATGCTGATTATCAAAACCGACCACAAGGGAATCACCCGTGTCATGGATCCAAAGGAGTTGTTGGATTAATTGAAATTTTCTATTGGTTTGGGGCACTAGTAATTAGAAGATAAAATGACAATGATGATGGTGGTGGATATAGTATTTATAGCCTAGCTTGAGTCCTCCATGTGGTATTGTAGTCTGAAAGTGAAGAGTTGGTCTTTCCACATATGCCCCTGGACCCTGGGCTCCTAGGCCAGCACCCTTTACATTGTAGTTTTTTGTTTGTACTTAGTAGTTAGTATGTTTAAATTCAACATTATAGTCAGTTATATAATGTTAAGTGAAAAATCCATATGATGTATTGATTAATTTGATATGCTAATTGTTTAATGAACCTTCTATTGGCTGCATGAAATCATGAGAATCCCACCAACATTTGACAAAACAAATATCTTTACACTTGAGATGGGATACCACTTAAGTAGCTTATTTTGCATATTCTTAACTGTTTTTTTTTTTTTTTTCATTATTTTTTTCTTTTAATATTTTAGTCACTTTTTAAGACTGGCACGGCCGTAACAGTCTGCATGGAAAACATGGACTGGCATGTGTGGCATTGACTTGTTCCGATCCCAGCCAAATGCTCTTATACATTCCATTCATTTTTGTCTCAGTGCTTTGTTGCTCTCTCCATGTTTTTTTTTTTTAATAAAATTTACCTGTTACCAATAAAAAAAAGTATTAACTAGTACCAATAGTTAAGAAATGAAGCTGGACTTGTATGCGAATAGAGAAAAAAGCCTGTGCTTTTTGTAAGTACATAAAATCCACATTTGCTTTTTTTTTTTTTTTTTGTAAATACAAAAATACTAATAGAACTATTTATTAGTGTGGTTGCCCAACCCTAAGAGATACGACCATTGCATTCTCTTCAGTAAAATTTCTCTCTTTCCCTCTATTTTCTTATTTTTCTCCTTCTAGGGTTTTTCATACCTTTCATGGAAATAACCCTAGATTTCTTTCAACCCTTAATTACAGCACTAATAAAAAAACAACAGCACTAATAAAAAAACAACAGGTGGATAGTTTAGTCCCTTTATTATATTTTTCTTTGAACTTCCCTTTGTTTTCTTTTGGTGGAAGGCTTTTATACCCTTTGTTCGCCAATTTGTTTTGATTGGCTGTTTGCTTTTGTATCCTTTGTCATTAATTTAATATTTTGATCACTAATGAAAAACATGAAATTTTGAATTTACTCTTCTATCAGTGACATGTTGACTGTTATTGAAATTTAAAAATAGCTGCGGTTGCAGATTTCCAATAAGGATCAAAGGGAATAATTAAAACATGGTCACCCTAAGTGACTGAGAAAATGTCCAAGTTTTATTTCAAATGTGCTTCATTGCCTTTGTGGACATAGAGGAACTGGTGTGCCTGTTTTGTGGCACATAATTTATAGCTTTATATGTAACCCTAATACTATTTATTAATTTATGTGAGATTCCTGGCAAAGTGCATTGAGTTCTCATTTATGCATCACAAATGGATGCTCGAACAGAAAGACCTGCAGGAATTGGTCTGGTCGTCATTCTACATTAATAGTAACTAAAGTTCTTGTGCATCTATATTGTAGTAACAAAATTGAATTTCCTGGTAGACTACTCAAATGAATATTTATCGGCTTTTTTGTGTATTACAAACATACATGAGTTGTGTTTTTTGTAGAAAATAACACTAACAGATTTATGCATTATTCATCATTTGTAATCTCTAGGGAGTCCAGAGGGTATATCCTCCAGATCTTACACCTAGAAAACCAAGCGGACAGCACTCATTCCTAACATGTAGACTTCCTTCAAGAAGTGCAATTTTTGGGAACTGCCTCAGTCATCTTTTCGTGAAACCTGAAGGAAAGGCTAACTATTTAGCCTATGCCACACAACATGAAAATGATGAACCAGAAAGAAGTGGATGGAAACAATATGCTGAGGACAAGATGCTCAACTCTATCTTTCAGTCCTCAGGCAGTGATATTAGTCTTGAGGATTCAGTTGCAGAATTTGTTGATGTTGCTTCCAACTCTGAAGAGGACCCAAATTGTCTTCCATCCACTAGGCAAGTGGTTATGGGGCAGCCTGTAAACAGTCAAGGAAATCTCCTTGACAAGTTAAAAGCTGTGCATTTGCATATATTAGCAATGGAACAATGGAATGCTTCTCGACTAAAAATGTGCCACAGGTATGTTATGACCTTTCCTTTCCTCATGAAAGAATTTTCAATTCCAGTTCTTTTTTTCAACAGTTTCACCTGTTATTCTTCTAATTATTGATTTTCAACTTTGGATTGGTTTGTTGTAGCAGAAATTACTTGATGAGTGCATCAAACTTAATCCACTATTTGGCATTGCGATGCCTTGATGTTCAACAACTTAAAGAAGATCTTTCTTCCATTGGTCTTCTCAATTTGGAAACGATCAATCCATATGTTCTGTCAAGTATCACTGCTGGTATTCGGATTTTGGAAAACTTGACATCTAACTCTGCGAATACCAAACAAAAAGACCAAACAACTGCAGAGATTGATGTTCTGGATGGAAGAGGTCGTATTTGCGCTCAGGAAACTTCTGATCTTGAAAACAAGGGAGTGTTCACTATAAATACAATGAGGGAAAAGGTATCTTACAATGCAAAATCACTGTTTGGTCCACCAGTGAATGGAAGACCTACCCACATAATGGTAACAGTTGGCAAAGAAGCTATTCAAAGTGATACACTTATAAGTGATCTTCTCAAGGCAGGGGCAAATGTAATCCGCATTAACTGTGCCCATGATGACCCTACCATTTGGAGTGAGATCATCAGACGGGTAAAGAATAGTTCACAGATGCTGGAAAAGTCATGTCGCATTCTCATGGACTTGGCCGGACCAAAGATCAGGACTGGTCTATTGAAGGCTGGTCCAAAAGTGATGAAAATCTCACCAAAGAAGGATTATAAAGGTGATGTGGTACTCCCGGCCCAAGTTTGGTTGTCTTATGCAGGGTGCAGCCCCCCACCCCACACATCTCCCGATGCAGTTCTATTCTTAGATGATCAGCAACATCTTGATAACCTTGAGGTAGGGAATATCCTTAGATTTTCTGATGTCAAAGATAAAAAGAGGACTCTGAAGATTTCACAGAAGTTCTCAGTTTTTGGTGGTTCTGGTTACTTGGCGGAGTGTTCAAGGACTGCTTATGTTGAAACAGGAACTGAGCTTTATGTCAGGGGGAAGAAGAGCAAGTTTGTGCTTGGACAGCTAGTGGATGTGCCTTCTGTAGAGCAGTTTGTTAGGTTGAAAGTTGGGGACCTACTAATCATATCTAGAGACCCTTGTTTATCTTCAGACAAATTGAGTGGCAATGCAACTGGGTCTCCTCGGATAACTTGTTCCTCAGGCCGTCTTTTTGACTCAGTCAAACCTGGTGAGCCTATAGGATTTGATGATGGGAAGATTTGTGGAGTCATCCAAGGAGCCAGTGTCTCAGAAATAATCGTTTCAATCACTCATGCTGGCCCAAAAGGTTCTAAACTTGGTTCAGAAAAATCCATAAATATTCCCAAGAGCAAGATGCAGTTTGAGGGCTTGACTTCAAAAGATCTTGTGGATCTTGAATTTGTCGGTGCCAATGCTGACATGGTGGGTGTTTCATTTATTCGTGATGTTTGCGACATTGTCACTGTTCAACATGAGCTGGAGAAGCGGAACCTTAGGAAACTGGGAATTGTGCTAAAGATAGAGACCCAAAGTGGTTTTGAGAAGCTACCTCTCTTGTTACTGCAGGCAATGCGTTTGCGAAATCCCTTGGGTGTAATGATTGCTAGAGGAGACTTGGCTGTTGAGTGTGGCTGGGAGAGGCTGGCCGATATGCAGGAAGAAATTTTGTCCATATGTAATGCTGCACATATTCCAGTCATTTGGGCAACTCAGGTTCTAGAATCACTTGTTAAATCAGGTCTACCCACCAGAGCTGAGATTACGGATGTGGCCAATGGGATGAGGTAAGACACTGGATATGATTTTCTTGCTATTGATATTTGGACTGGGTACCATTATGCATTCTTGCTCTGTCTTTTTATCTATGATAAATCACTGTAATCCATCTGAAAGTTTTCAGCAGAATGCACCTGGGCCCAAGTTCAACTACCAGAACTTTCATGCATTAATGATCTTGCCACTGGTATTGTCTGTACCTGGGTGACTGGCATGGGGGAACCTTAGAAAATGTGACATCGTGGCATCCATGTTCTTATATAACTCATAAATTGGAAAATATCTTCTTGTGTAATATATAATGCATATGTTTCTTGGGTGAGAACTATCCTTAATTAGTATCTGACCCTCACATCGTAACTGGGACCCTCCATCATCAGTCAGAAGTTCAGACCTTTCATCTGAGGTTACTGTCATCAATGGCTTGCAGTACAGAAACCATACCTATCTGGCAATCCTTCCCATCCAATTGTGTACTGCTACTTGTAGAATGTGAACGAGTGAACCCATTTTTTAACTTGCATTGTAGGTTATGGTGGTGGGCCTGTGGACTGGTAATTAATTTACCTTCAATATATCTATTTATATACACTACCAACAAATAAAATAATGCCAGGCGAGAATTTTACAACTATAGAAATACTTCAAGACACTGTAAACTTGCCAGAAAAGAAAATCTGCTGAATAAAAAAAAGGTTCATCAAAATCTGCCAATAGTTGTGTTGCAGTGCATGACATTTTTTTGGATAATTTAGCTAAGGAAATCCTTTTTCCTTTTCATTTTAAATAAAGAATTTGGTCTTATGGACTGTTATCTCATTCTTTTGGTCCAAATCAGAATAAGATGCTCCTGGTTGTGATTGGCAGGGCATGTTGCATAATGCTCAACAAAGGGAAATGCATATTGGAAGCTGTTTCAATGTTGGACTCGATCTTGCACAACAGCTCCAAGAAGAACACCAAGGCTGAACTGAAGCCACTAGTGCTCTCTAACCACCTGAACTCGTAACTTCCTCAACTTGGATCCATCTTCCAGTCTCTCATTTGTACAGTTTCTAGTTTCATCATCTGACCTTTGTTAGAAAATACCTTTGTTGGTGTTTTTTTGCTGTGTTTATTTTGTTGTGTTTCTGGTGTAGTCGCGTGATCACTTTATTTTTACGTACCATGTCATTAGTTTCCCTATATGTGGTGTAAACATTTCTCTAATATCCATCAATCAGCAAGTGCACCAATTGCTGCAGTGATTGCACTGTTGTGGCCTTTATACTGTAACCCATTTTCAGAAGATATAAGTGGGGTGGTTTGGTGGATTAGGCATCTAAATCAACTCCATTTGTCACTATTGGCCATTTTGTCACTGTCATTTGTAAACCACTTGATCTAATGCAATGACTGGTCAACTGAAGTGAAGGGTTTGCAGTCAAAGCTATTTATCAGATGACGGCTATAGGATTTGATGGGCTAATTTTTGCTAAGTACCTAAAAAAAAAAAAAAAACTACTTTTATTTGCTGGGGCAATGGATACACCAACATTGGGTGCGTCCTTGTGTAAGCATGTTTAGGGGTGTTCGTGGGCTGGGTCAGACCGGGCTGGCATACATCCAGGTCTGGCCCGACTATAGAAACACAGACCTGTATCCGGCCCAAGCCTCTCTCTCGATCTCAATCTTGACCTGGTTTATGTTTGGTTGTGAGGTTTTTAGACCCATTCCTACCATTTGGGACCCATCATTAGGCTCGAGATGGCTCCTGGAAAAAGAGCATAGCCTAGGGGCCACGACTCTGATTAAGTTTTTTTTGTGCCAATATGATGATGATGGTGGTGGTGATGGTCACTGTAGCTGCAATAATAATAATCACGATAGATGTCTCGACACATGCAGCCAGTCAAGAGGAAGAGAGAACAACTTTAAGGGGTAGCTCAGTTGGCGTAGGACCACAGTTTGCACTCGGAGGTTGGAAGTTTAAAACTGCACTACCATACTGGGGCTACAAGGGAGTTTACCTGGCCTCCCTTTGGGTAGTGGGCCCGGAACAACCAAAAGGGTTGGGAATCCTCCAATATGAAGAGAAAAAAAAAAGGAGAGGGAAAATAAAAGGAAATGTTGTCAATAAGAGCCCTCCTTTCTCTCTTCTGCCAACCCCCTCATTTGTGAAAGAAAAACAAACACATAAAAGAACAGCCTCTCTTAAGATATATGTGTGGAAATTCTCGAGAGCCTATGCTAATTATATGTTTTAAGGAGCATCAATGGGGAAGAACCCACTCTGTAATTGTTTTGTGTTTTTATTTGCTTGTCTGGTTTGATGATGAGGTCCCACCTGTTAGTGAAATCCAAACGGCTCAAACCCATGAGTTAGCAAGCTTCCAAATATCATTCCAATGACTAATCAGGCAATAATCACCATCACCGTTGGCATTTATTTATTTACATGTGATAAATCTAATTGGGATTTTCACTCAGGCTGTTTGGAGTTTGATATGAATTTACCTCGATGCATGTCAATCGGAGGGATAGATGGGACTGGAAGTTCATTATATGGATTATAGGTCTGCCAAATATTATCAGCACTAAAACCTGATCATCATAACCATCTATTTATAAACTCCCAAGTTTAACAATTTACAACGATAGATGGTTACTATCATCATATACTGAAATATGGTCTACCTCTAAAATCCACAATGGGAGTAATCAATCCCACCCTAGCCCTTATTGACAAGCATTGTAGCTAAGTCAAGTCTCTATTTTTCAGATAAGAGGTCACATCAAAAACACTTTAATTTAAAATCCTTACCATCTTTTTCAAAAAAAACAAAAAGCAACCACCTTTATCCATAAAAAAAAAAAAAAAAAAAAAAAACCCTTCTCTTTTCTATATAAAAAGTCAAAAAGATTTCATATCAAATAATTAAAAATAAAATATCATCATAACCTATTTATATTTTATTCCCTCTTAATTTGATGCTTTACTTCACTTGATTTTAGAAGTAAAATTAACAAACGGACGACAGCTTAAAAGTGGGATTTTGCCAGACCGCATACTGGGCTATATGAACCTTGTTTTGTTGTCATGGTATTTCAGAGTAAACAACTTTTAAAAGATGCAGTTTTTAAAAAGACTAATAACATTATTTTCCTCCTTGAGGGGAGGTGAGGAGCCTCCCACCTTCATTACCTGGCCCAGTATTCTAAAAGAAAGTGAAAGTCATGCTAATTTATTCCTAGCTATCAATTATGCTATACTAAGTTGAAGGGTTTTTTAGGTTATTTTGACCATTACTTATTATTTTGATTGGGAGTAATAACTCGCCACTTTCAATATATAACGACCCTCCACTTTCATGTAACCACTCATTTCCTCCACTTCTTGTAATCACCTATTCTTTTCACTTTCTTGTAATAACTTCATTTTTATCTCTATCATAATCACCAAATCATTGTGATTAGTATTCGATGATTGATTTTGTGTAATCTGAATTTTTCTTAATAAATTAATAAATATACTTTTTAATTATTGGTGAGCATACCCGTGCTAGGCATGGGTTGTTGTGCCAGTATTTATTAATCAAATGGGGAGGGTTGCAAGCCAGGCAAGACCGAGTTTGTTCAAGCCCATCTTGAATCGATAAGCCTAGAGCGCATCCCCCACCACATTTTAGAAAAAGACGCGACTCTGAGCAGGGTTTTTTTTTTCCTGAAATGTGATGTAGATAGCTGGTTGCTACAAGCAATTCAGGAACTACAAACTCGTAAAGAAAATGATCCCTCTGATCGATTGTATGGAAATGAAAATGGCGAGCCCTACATTTACAGTACTGCTGGGGCAATTGCCATCTAAAGTAGCCCCTGATAAATGGTCTGGATCTCTAATACCAGTACAAGAATCCTAGAAATGTGGGCCCTTCAAAGGTGAGGGGACAGCCCCTGCAAGTTGCTAGCCTTGGGTGATCTGCCTCATGTCATGTTTGCAAGATGAAGTTTCTTCCCCTAGTCCTATTTTTTAATAGTTTTCCCAAGCCATTTTGCATGCTGAAACCATGAAACAGCCAGCATATCAAGTGGTTTGAGACTTTTTTTTTTTGGGTTAAGAAAAAAAGGACTCAACAACTGTCATAAGCAGAGGATCATTTAGAAACCTCAAACTCATCAGAGCTCCCTACATCATGTACCCAAAAAAAGGCAAATTAATGCTGGGCAACATACCTTTACAGCAATACAAAACCGCACACCTGCATTGATTCTTACTGTACATAACCTTCAATACATTCAGAAGCTCCCAGCATAAAATCCCTTAAATTTTACATTTTTCATGCCAAAATCATGACATACAAGCAACAGTCCTCTTATTATTTTTTGTTTTCAGAGAAGATGCAATCATACAAAAAATAAATAAATATAGAACGTGGACCACTACCTTTCATCTTCGGCTGTAAAGTCTGGCTCTGCAGGCTTCTGGAGTAACATCGGGGGCAATCTTTCCGGCGGCCTGGTTCTGCGTGTGCCGTTGCGCCGCAATGCCCTCAGTGCATTAACAGCAAACCGTGAAGCATAGATGGTGGCGCCGAGACTTGGTGAGCTGCCAGTACCTCTAGCAAGTGCAGTTTGCAACCTTTGCTCTTCTTCATGAAGACAATCCTCAAGCTTCTTCTTACAATAGCGGCGCCAAGCTGCTTGTATAAAACAGGCAGCCCATGTCCTCCATTGCTGTGAATAGAACCTGAAAGTGTGCCGCAGTTGCTTACTATGAAGCCTCCGGAATTGGGATGCAACAAATTTCAAGTCATCAGCCTTGAGAGCAAAGCCTTCAACCTCAGACAGTGCCCGCACTGTTCGGGTCGAAGTTGGGAGGTTGGATGAGGAATGTGGGTCCAGTGCCCATGTTAGGAGCTCTTCTCCACAGAAGTCACCGCCTTTGAGGAAATCAGAGTTGAAGAAACCAGTTCTGCCACCATTTGTGGTCACACTCTCGAGCCTTCCCCTCATTATGAAAAGCATTTCATCAACAGGATCTCCTTCACGGACAATGTAGCTGTCTTCCGTATAAAGGGCCGGTTTGAGACGATCACACATTGCATCCAGAAGCTGCTCGTCCATCTTTTCAAACATAGGAACCTAAGGAGAAGGAAAGGAACAATGTGAAATAGGTAATCTTTTCTGAACTTACAGAAATCAAGGGCTGAAGTTGATTTATCCGTGAGAAACTGCCATTGCATTTTGTTGCAAGTGAATTGGTAAGTAAAAAGTCAATCAAAATAACTCAACCCAGATCAAATACAAGGTTTCAACATGTGTTAGCTCTCAAGATATTGGAGTTGGGACTCATTTCCAGGAATCTTCATATTAAAAGATGGAGCAAGTTTACATTTTCAATGGAATTAGACACAAAAGGCTCGACACTTGAAAAATAAAATCACAGAATATGTATAGATGGCGACTCACTCTCATAAGTAATGCCAGACAGAGGTGGCGTTTTATATCCCTGCGAAGGTCTTTGGGAAGATTATGAAGTAAATGCTCTTCGTCGACCCCTCTTGTCTCTTGCCATTTATATTGTTCGTAACGGCGAATGCGCTCCCTTAAGGAATCAGGGAGTAAACGGTGAGACATCCATTGTTCTGTATCTCGCCTTTTCACCCTCATTTCTTCCAATCTTACAGTGGTTGACTGCAGATAAGTCTGCAACAGTGGCATATCTCATTTAGCACGTTGAAAAGAAGATAAAGTGAAATGTGCATCTAATTTTCATCCAATGGCATACATGCATATGAGCTCAACCTGCATTAAACTTCTAGAGACAAGTACATACTTCGAGCATCTAACTGTCACAAAAAATTTTGAGGGGACAACTGCCAATGGACCAGTGGTTAGATATTTTCAGGTAAGTGTTGCAGCTTGTGGCTGTTTGGTAACTGGAGCAAATTAATGAAATTCTCAGGGGAATGGTCTTTATTGTAAACATGAAAGATCTCAAACCATGGTTTAAACAAATGGAGGAAGGGGAACGAAAATAATCAAACACTAATCAGATTTCAAGTTGAGTCATCCAAAACTCAATTTTGGCACAGAACTCCATCAACTCAACATGACTTGATCTTTATTCTTATTTATGTTTATTTTTTCCCCTGAATGGTAACAGGACTAGAACCCGCAACCTTGTGATTGTGATGCTGAGCACCTTCCAACTATGGTACAGGCTCTTGTCATGGCTTTGATCGGTTTTGTTCTACCTTTATTGATAGCTCTTGAATGTAACCAAAACTATCGGAGACAAATAAAGATTTCATTACAAACAATTATTCAATGTGAATTTCTTAATAATATTATCTTTTACCATGCTAACATTAATATGCTTTAACTATACTTCAAAATTGATTAATCATCATTGAGCAAACTCAAATGATCCTGCACCAACCCAACTTCACTGAACATAAAGCAAGTCAGGTTTTCAAATTATGGCTCATACTAAATAATTTCAGGAAACTAGATTACGAAACACTCCAAGATAGAGAAACACGTGGACAGTCGAATATATTCAAAACCCCTAGGCAACAGAACCAAGTGAATCAAGAAAATTCTAAAACCATGCCTTACTGAACCAGGATCATTGTGCATAATGCAAAATTCAACTTAGGAATTGTGATTAACTGTCCAGATCATAGATGTAAATATCGGCCGTAGCGTGGCGGTATTATCGGCCGCCACGGGATACTGAACCAAGATCATTGTGCATAATGCAAAATTCAACTTAGGAATTGTGATTAACCGTCCAGATCATAGATGTAAATATCGGCCGTAGCGGGCGATACCGCCATGCTACGGCCAACTTATTGGCCACCACGGGATATCGCACCCGTGGCGGCCCATAGCGGCCGATATGCCGCCACGTAGCAACACGACATGGGGGGTTATAAAACCCCCCATTTTGGCCTTTTTAGGGTTTTTTACCCTTCTCTTCCATCTCTTCCCCTCTATGTTTGTTGTTTTCCCCCTCTTTGTGGTCCCAAGTGTCTCCCAAATCCATCTCTTCAAGATTTCTTGCCACCAAATCACCAACATTCAATTATTGAAAGAAATCTAAAGATTCTAAATAAGATTTCTTCATCTAGGTATGTGATTTTTTTTTTTCAACTTTTAAGATTATCACTTTCTAACTACTATAAATCACAACATAATGGCATCATTGTCTTGTTTTATTGTAGATCCATGCTTCCTTTTGATCTTGCATGCATATCTTTTTTTTTTTTTTATATATAGTTATTTTTATTTTCGGATTTATGTTATTTAAAAAAAAAAAAACATTATCACTTATGGAAAACTCATGAAACAACTTGAAAATAGCTTCATATTGTTAGATCTATGTTTCCCATAGATCATTCCAACAATACTTGAATGTTAATTGATTTTTCTCTATTTTTTATTTTCGGATTTATTTATTTTTTGAAAAAAAAAATGTGAATACTCATGAACAACCCATGAAACCACTTAGAAATTGCTTGTAAATGATAGATCTATGTTTCCCATAGATCAATCCATCACATTTTGAATGTTTATTGATTTTTCTCTATTTTTTAGTTTCGGATTTATTTATTTTTTGAAAAAAAAAATGTGAATACTCATGGACAACCCATGAAACCACTTGGAAATTGCTTGTAAATGATAGATCTATATTTCCCATAGATAAAATCAACACATTTTGAATGTTTATTGATTTTTCTCTATTTTTTTATTTTCGGATTTATTTATTTTTTGAAAAAAAAAATGTGAATACTCATGGACAACCCATGAAACCACTTGGAAATTGCTTGTAAATGATAGATCTATGTTTCTCATAGATCAATCCATCACATTTTGAATGTTTATTGATTTTTCTCTATTTTTTATTTTCAGTTTTATTTATTTTTTGAAAAAAAAATGTGAATACTCATGGACAACCCATGAACCACTTGGAAATTGCTTGTAAATGATAGATCTATATTTCTCATAGATCAATCCATCACATTTTGAATGTTTATTGATTTTTCTCTATTTTTTTATTTTCGGATTTATTTATTTTTTAAAATAAAAATAATTTTTAATATTTGAATACCAATCAAATGTCTTGAAAATGGTTCCTATATTTGTGATATAAGTTTCCTCTAACACGTTTCTTTGTTTTTTTTAATTTTTAACATACTAGTATACTACTTGATTATATTTATAGCCAGTCAGGTATTCAATTTTAGTCCATCTGTCTTTGCCAATTAATAAGTTAAAATGCATCATGATATTGATCCCGCGTGGAGCTCTAGTGAGGCGGTTGAGAATAATAGGTTGAAAATCAAATGCAAGTTCTGTGGAAAAGTGACCAATGGGGGCATTACAAGATTCAAGCAACACTTGGGCCACATATCTGGCAATGTTGCTGGCTGTACCGAAGTACCGAGGGAAGTAAGAGAACAAATGAAAGCTTTAGTTGGCCAAAACAAAGCTAGAAAAGTAGAGATAAAAGAAAAGAGGCGGCAAGATGTTGATGCTGCTCGTTATGATGTATTTGGGGATGAATATTTTGATGAGGAGGAAGATGCACAGATGGAGGCTACACGCCGAGAGTCTTTGATGAGTCAACAAGAAGAATATGAACGTCGTGCATTTGTTGGAAGCAAATATTATGATGCAGGGGGCTCATCGTCTACTGTGCCAAGCAGGAGTAAGGGCATTGCGAGGTCCATACGTAGGGCATTTAGCACCCGGGAACGGGATGCTGATGTAGAAATTATCTCTACAAGAAGAGCAGTTCCTCCCCCTGTTGATCCTCTAACACATAGAAAAGAGGGAGATAAACAACGAAAAATATAGTGTTGTGAAAGGGGTAATGAAGGCTGCAAGAGATAGATTGGCCAAAACTACAGCAAAATGGCTAATTCACAAGAACATACCACCTACAGCAGTAGATTCCCCATATTTCCAGACTATTCTTGATGTTGCCGCCGAAGCTGGGCGGGGTATACAGGCGCCCTCCGTATATGATGTGGGCACTAAATATCTTGAAGAAGAATATAAAGAAATAAAGGCTTGGGTAGAAAAATTTAGGCCCATGTGGCAACAGAATGGTGTTACCATCATGTGTGACAGGTGAACCAGCGACACCCAAACACAATTAATAAACTTTTTGGTATATTCAGTCACTAGGACCGTCTTTGTGAAGTCCATTGATGCATCTGAACATAGACGGACAGCCACATATATATACACTCTTATGGATAAAGTTGTAGAGAGTGTGGGAGAGGAGTATATTGTACATATTGTTACAGATAATGGCGTCAATTTCAAGGCAACAGGTTTGAAATTAATGGAGAAGAGGACCCATTTATTCTGGACCCCATGTGCAGCACACTGCATAGATCTCATCTTGGAAGAGATTGGAAGGAAGACAAAAGTGGGTTCATTGATCAAGGCATGTAGAGGAATTACAAGATTTATATATGATCATTCATGGGTGTTAAGCTTGATGAAAAGATACACAAATAACCATGCCTTGCTGCGTCCAGGATTAACTAGGTTTGCAACCCATTTTCTGGCTATGGAAAGCCTTGTAAAGTTTAGAACGGAGCTCATTCAGATGTTTGCATCAGAAGAATGGCTTCGTTCGAAATGGGGCAATGCAACTAGTGGTCCAGAGTTTGAAGTCCCAAACCTGTTGAGGGACAATAAATTTAGGAAGAAAGTGAGGAAGATATTAAAGGTTTTTGAGCCATTAGTTAAAATGTTGCGGCTTGTAGATGGTGATGACAAGCCAACAATGGGCTTTATATATGAAGCAATGAATCGGGCAAAGCAATCCATTATGGAAAATGTTAGGTATCACGAGAAATATATAAAGATTATTGATGCCCGTTGGAACGATCAGTTGCACCATCCATTGCATGCTGCAGGTAATTAATATATCTCTTTAAATTTGATACTTTTTTGTTTTCCTAACTAATGAATTTATTATCTTGTTTGCTCACAGTACATTCTACATATTTATAATGTAGGTTATTTTTTGAATCCCAAATTCTATTACCGCAATGTCGAACTACACACCGACGCAATAGATACGGACTTGCGGGTAGGATTACGGGAGGTGTTGAAGAAATTGTTAAATCCAGATGATCAAATTGAAGCCATACAAGAGGTGAGTGGGTGGTTACTTAAGAGAATTTAATTATGCTGCCAAGTGCTAATTGCCATACATGTTGTAGGGGTTTACTGACTTATATCTAATTTTCACATTGTAGATATCTATGTATACACAAAGGAGAGGAACCTTTGCTGACCCTCTCGTGATACGATCGATTGGAAGGATGCCACCTGGTATGACTATGAACAAAAGACAAATCCACATTGTAGATATCTTGTGATACGATCTAATTTTCTTTATTTATTTTTTGCATTTCAGCTGATTGGTGGATGAATTTTGGATAGAGTGTCCCACGTCTAAGGAGTGCGGTTGTTCGCATCCTTAGTCAAACTACAACATCTTCCAACTGTGAAAGAAATTGGAGCACTTTCTCTTTGATCCACACGAAGGTCAGGAATCGGCTTACCATGCAGAAACTCAAGCTTGTATATTGTCATTACAATCTGAAGTTGAGAAACAGAATTAGGGAAAAAAGGACAAGGGATAATCCTGATTATTGTCCCATTAATTTGGATCACATATTTAGAGAGGACGATCCCTTACTCCCATGGCTAGCCGAGATAGAGGATCCACTGCTAGATTCAAATCCGGGGTTTCAAGAAACGGTTTAAGAGTTGATAGGTGAGGACATGGGTGAGGCACCTGCAGAAGGTCAACCGCCTCAGGGAGAAGGTACCAGTAGTAGTAGGACTAGGAGGAGTGGGAAAGAACCTGCTTCTGAGAAAGCTAGTTCCACCACAGTCTCTTCAAGTAGCCATGGTGGAGGAGATGGAGGAGGAGACAGTGGGACAGGTGGTACTGGTGAATACTATCAACATGATGAAGACGATGTCATTCCTGTAAAGGAAGTACAGGAGTTACCTCCATCTGGAAGATTTGATCCAAGCCGTGGTTATCAACGGCGCCAAAGAGATTCACCACCTGGGACTGGAGGTAGTAATGAGCAAGGAAATATGGGTGGAGATTTTGGAGGACAACAAGCGGCATCATGGACTGATTCGTGGAACCCTAGTTACAGTGGACAAGGACTCTCACAGTATTTTGACTATTTTCCATATGGTCAAGTACAACAAGGAGAAGAACAGTCTTCAGCTTCAGGTCGACAGGTCCTACTCATATGGTGACTATGGTGAAACGCAATATGGTAGATATCCACCTCCACCTCCTCCAAGTTCCTATGATGCAGGTGCGGCTGCCTTCTTTGGATTTGTGGATCCCAATACTCATCAATATCAAATTCAATATGGTGCCAATAGAAATGATAACACTGATGGAGATGAGGATAACCATAGCCCCTTGAATCTTGGTAGACATTCCTTTTGGTGGTGATTAAGGTAGTCCTAATTTCCTATTTCCTTCACTAACTCTTTACTCTCTTTGTCATTTCTAAATTGGTGTTGAATGTTGAAAGTTGATCACTTCATAGTTCATTCACTCGATCGAATTTGAACCTTGAATGTTGAAGTATTGATATTTGATTGTTCAATGTTCACTAATGAGTAATGACCTAACTCTTAACTCTTCTTAATTCTTATGCCTTTATTTCATGTTCTTTTTTTTTTTTTAATGAGCTTTCCATTACTTTTTAAGTTAGCATGACTAAGAAACATGAATACATGTGGAAAAACTAATCATTACTATTATTTTCTATTTATACAGCGATACAGGACCTCCTATATTGAGGGCACCGCTACGCCCCCTTTTCTTACTTACTTTTGCAAAATAACCACATTTTCTTTCATTTTACAATTTTCTGGATTTTCTGGAATTTTTTCAAATTTTTTTGGCGATTTTTTAAAATCGCACCGTTACGTCGCTACGTATCCCCGCTACGCTACGTATCGGTTTGGCGGCGAGCGTAGCCGCTATTTTTATCCTTGGTCCATATAACTCCGGTGCAAACTATTGAAGAGAATCTTTGGACTGCAACAGATGTAAGGCTACATGTAAACGAGATATTATTTTTTATCAGTAACGAAAATTATATTAAGCCAAAGAGGAATGCAACAACGATAAAGCGCCCTATCACAAAGATAGGGGCAAAACATTGTATAAAAGATATATACAAAGAAAACAAAATTACGTAGTATAAGCGATCAAATTAGAAACTCTATCCACCCCATATTTTGACAAAGCCTCCATAAAGGAATTTGCTGATCACCTAACATGATGAAACTTAACTCTGATCGACAACAAAATATACTTTATCTTGTTGAAATAGAATTGAAACCTCCAAGGCCACTTTAACCGTAAAAGAGAACCATGAAATTGCATTAAGAGAATCATCATCATCATCATAAAAGCCTCGTCCGAACTATGTTGGGGCAATCACTCTCCACAATCAATGATGCCTGAAAGGAAGCCAGCGAAAAGAAGCCAAGAGCTTCTAGAGTTTCCACCACCTCTGCCTCATTGGACTCCATATTCACCACCTTCTTAGAGAACATAAACAAAACAACCCCTTTACCGTTCCGAAGAACCTCATCGCCAGCCGCCTGCCTTGGGTTTCCTCTAGCAACCCCATGGACGTTGAATTTCAAATCACTTCCCATTGGCAGAACCCACAACTCCGAACTGAGTTCCTTAGATCTCCCGCCATGAAGAGAGGCATCCCAATTGTGAAGCAAACCATCCAACTAATGCCATCAAAATCCCACCTAATGGACACCCACTTGGCTATACGCGCAAACACCAAAGAAAGCACCTCCTTCATAGACAATGAAGACCCTTTGAAAATCCTCGAGTTCCTCTGAAACCAAATCGATCAAAGAATGGCAAAAGGAATGAGCCTCCAAAGAACCAAACCGCAACCTGAGAAAGGGGACATCCTCCAAGCTTCAGTCATAGTTGAAACAGAAACAGGGGAGCACCAAAACACATCGCACTGACCAATCACCTGACACCATAAGAAACGCGAGAAGTAAAATGGCAAAAATTGATGATCAACAGACTCCCTCTGCTTCGCGTAAGAGCACACAAACGTCAGAAATATACTCTGCAATCATGCCTCTCTTACTAGGATTATCTACCGTTGAGACCTTGGACACCACAAGTCAACAAAACGCATCTACTCTGGGAGGAGCTGGGCTTAGCCACAGAAGGGAACTAGCAAATCTGGTCTCCTCCCCTTCTTTCTTCTAGACACCTTGTATCTAGGAACTCTACTAGGATCCCAACCCCACTTGTCCATCCCATACTTTGCCACAAGAACTCTCCTCCATAAAGCCTCCCTTTACTCCCCAAACCTCCACCACCATTTGGCCAACAAGGCACAATTTTTTGCCTCCCAACTTGCGCCTCCAGCACCTGAGTTTTATAACATTATCCTACCTCATAAGGTGTAACTTCCCATTATCACTATGCCCCTCCCATGGAAAACTCCTCCTTAGCCTATCCAACTTCTTCCTCACTACCGCAAGCATAACCAACAAGGACATGTAGTACACTGACAAATTAGACAATTACGCCTTAATAAAAAAATTCTCCCTCCAATGGATAGGTAGTGCCTCTTCCACATGGATAATTTATGTTAACACATCTCCACCACTGGATCCCACACAGCACGACCTAGAATTCTAACCAACTGGTAGAGCCAAATAAAGAAAAAGGAATTTTCCCAATCTTGCATTGCAATTTGCCAGCCAAAGAATGGACAAAATCACCCTAGCAACCCACACCAATCAAATTGCTTTTGAATAAAGTGATTTTGAAACCCAAAACTATCTCAAAGCAACCCACAGCTATCAAATTGCTTTTGAATAAATTGATTTTCAAACCCAAAACAATCTCGAAGCACCTGAGTCTTTTAAAGTCACCACCTCCTCCCACATGGAGGAGCTAAAGAGAATAGTGTCGTCAGCAAATTGGAGACAGGTAATAGCCTCCTCCCCACTACCCACTTCAAAAACCCCACTACAACCACACCCCTTACCATTGATCAAAAGAGAACTCAAAGCTTCTGCAACCGTAGTGAACAAAAAAGGGGATAGGGGTTCCCCTTGCCTAATGCCCCGGGATGATTTGAACAACTGTGATGGCAAGCCATTCACTAGAACTGAGAACAAAGCTGGCGAAATGCACTCCCATATCCAACCATGCCGCCACTTTCCGAAACCAAGCTTATCGATCAAATAAATCACAAATTCCAATCCATGTGATCATAGGCCTTTTTTAAATCAATTTTGAAAATCAGCTCGCCATCTTGTTTAGCTCGCCTCCTAGTATCAATCAGCTCATTAGCAATCAACAACCCATCAAGAATCTGCTTAACCTTCACAAACGCTTATTGAAAAGGACCTCTAATAAGAGGTACAAGACCTGTTGGCCAGAACTTTTGACAATAATTTATAAACACAACCCACCAAACTAATAGGTCTAAATTCCTTTAGCTCTATAAGATTAGGAACATTGGGAATAAGAGTCAGAAACATGGCATTGGGTTCCCTACTCAATCTTGGTGCAGCTCTGGATCCTTGATTGAATAGATCAATGCCTCAGATGGGGTTGATCGAATCCAACGAGGGAATTCCACACAAAACAACACTCACATGATAACCATCAGTAGAAAACTCAAAGGAATTGAATTAATTGATAAAAGCATAACCATTACAATATGGGACTCCACTATATATACAGTGGGATTGTTCCCAGCAATCAAGACATTCTAAAAATAAGAAAATATCTAATCCTAATCAAAATAGAAATTAGGAAGCAAATCTACTAAGAATTTTACTAATTTAGAGACTACCACTAGACGGTTCCTGATTATTTTGTCTTTATCTCATTCATAGAGAACAGATTCAATTCCGAATCCATTTATGGTACCCAGTCTGATCGCAATATCATAAGGTAGAAACTGGAACTATTTTGATATTCTATACAAAGACTCCATAAGTCTAAGTGGCAGAATTTTGTTTCCAGGAATGTTTTATCAATTCATTTCCATTTGTATCTGTCGCAAATTTGAATTTGAGTCACATTTTCTTTATTCCTCCATTCATACATATTTAGTACATATATATAAATATATGGGCAAAGCTCTCATAAGCTCAAGCTTAGGATAAAACTCCGTAAGCTAACGCTTGTGGGGCCCACCCTTGGTCCATCCAAATGGACCAAACACACAACCCCCCCTAAAGTACACATGTCCACTGACTTTCGGTC
Source organism: Cinnamomum chago (assembly GCA_038049695.1). NCBI lineage: Eukaryota > Viridiplantae > Streptophyta > Magnoliopsida > Laurales > Lauraceae > Cinnamomum > Cinnamomum chago. Next base: position 103,971,494 of record CP142453.1, on the reverse strand, counting down.
AGATCCAAATTTATTGGATGGTTGGATCGACTGTATACCGATCTGAATGGACTGTTTACTATTAAGATTTTGGGGCCCAGATGGAGATGACAGAAATCACGGTTGGGGCTGATTTTTTTCAGAGATCAGGGTCCCAGGGAGTCCTTGAAATCCCCCCTCCCCCCCAATCCCCATCCCCATGTGGGTCCCCAGGTGGGTCCCACACCACATACTTGAGCTTACCTAATCCTAAGCTTGAGCTTACGAGAGCCTTGCCATATATATATATATGGGGTTGGATAACATTTCATGATGTTCAAATGAGCAAAATATACATTCCATCGTTGCTAGATCAATCTATATGGTTCAATGAAGAGTGAGCTAATAATTGGATTTTTTTTATAAACGGAAAACTTAAGATGTTAAGCAATTTTACTAATTTAGAGACTATCTAATTTAAGGATAGGGATCTCTGATCTTTGGGAGGATCATTGATCATGTGGGACCCATCAAGGCCTGCAGGCCTGAGATTTGGGCCGGATCTTGGGTCGGGCTACATCAAATCACCCCCTCTGGTGGAATTCTGAGAACATGTCACAAAAATTTGCCTTCATAACATCCCAGGCCACTCTAGTAAGAGAAAAGTTAAACCCATCTAGACATAGCGCCTCATCCCCTCCACACTCAGGTAAAGCAATGCAGATCTTCTCCTCCTCAAACTCCCTTTCCATCCCAATCCTTCAAGTGATCAAGAATGGTTGGAAAAGAAATACCCCCAATGAAGGCCTTGGAAAAGAATCACTTGCATACAACTTCACATAGAAAGGGCGAACCCATCCTTAACTTCCACTGGATTGCTAGTAAAGCTTTGACCCCTTCGAAGCTTGCTGATGTGCTTTACTCTCTATCTAACATTTGCCAACTGGTGAAAAAAACTGTGTTTTTGTCCCTCTCTTTTAACCACAAAGTTCTAGATTTTTATCTCCACGAAACCTCCAATTTCCAGTCAATATCCCATATCTGACTAACTATTGCACCTCTAGCCTCCTTTTCAGCTAAACTTAACTGCCTCTCCTCCTCACTCCTCAGCCCTATCCAAAACCTCTATCTCCATAGTCCATAGACACAGAGGCTCTGTTATATTCCAACCTCCCAAAAACCAATTTGTTCCACTCCTTGATCCTAACATTAAGCATTTGTAGCTTTTTAAAAAATTTGAATATAGCAAATCCCTGAACATGAACATGAGGGCCACCAATCCTTTTTTTTATCGCATGAGACCACCAATCCTTAACTACAGGCTAAAAGTCCTTTTGCAAAAGCCAGCAGTTCTTAAATCTATAAGAGGCCTTGGTCCCCAATTAACCTCCTCTAAAGAGAGCTTTGTAGGTCTATGATCAGAAGGCCACCTTGGCAAGGCATACTGTATCACGCCAACGAAATGCTCCTCCCACTCCTTAGACATAAGAAAATGGTCAATCCTGCTCATGGTCAACATAACTTGATTATTGGTCCATGTAATCTTGGAGGCTGATAAAGGAAGATCAATAAAATCATTGTCATTGATCAAATTTGAAAATCTATCCATACTTCACATTAAGATGCTTCCCCCTTTTTGTCACGAGAAAAATGAATCATATTGAAATCCCCTTCAAAGCACCAAGGAACATCCCATCTCAATCACACTCTAGAAAGAATATCCAAAAACTCCATCCTCCTCAACTCCTCATTTGGCCCATAAATGTTAGCCACTGCCCAAATGAAATTGTCCGCAAGAGAGAGGAATTTGATGGCTAGAATCCTATTTTCTTTCAACACATCTAACTTCTTAAGATAATCACCATTCAAAATGGCAACGAGACCACCCAATGCTCCCTCTGATGGCTAGAATTCTATTTTCTTTCAACACATCTAACTTCTTAAGATAATCACCATTCCAAATGGCAACGAGACCACCCAATGCTCCCTCTGAAGGCACCCACTCCCAATCACACCTCCTAGAGCCCCAAAGACGGTGAATAAAGTTTTCAACCTCCTGATGAATCTTTGTTTCCTTCAAAAAAGTAAGAGATCCACTTTATTAGAACTCACCAACCTCCTCACTGCCGCCCTCTTTGCTGGCCTGCCAAGCCCCCTTACATTCCAACAAACAATAATCATGATAATTGATAACACACTAAGAAAACACCCCATAAAGACCAAGGAGCTCAAGCATTAGACCTAACTCCTTGATGCTCTCTGAGCACCCCACTACCGCCCCAATCAATAGCATACTCCAACTCCATGACAATCCGTAAAATTACCTACTCTTGATCATCAAAAGAAGACCCAATTGTTTCCCCCAGATGAATTGCCTCAGCAACTTCTATAGCATATTTAGAAACAATGACATCACCCGGGATTGCTATTCTGTGGTTCTCTTGCTTGATGAGTTTAAGCAAAATCCTGCTCCTTACCTAAGGAGTCGGCCTTCCACCCAACTACCACATGGCTTGCGGTGATCGACACTACCTTCCTTCTGAATTGGGCATTAGTACCAGTCTTCTATACAATCCACCCAATTTCTTCATCTTTCATGTTGACAATGGAAAAGAAAAGAAACTACCCCTCTAAAGGTCATCACCTAGTGCGGTCCCACTAAAACAGGGTCCTGGGAGGGTCCAAACTGGAGACAGACCTAACCTTTGGAAAAGAACAACAGCTACCCCTCTCCCTTGAATTAATTGTTGAAGAATGATTAATGCCACTAGGACCTGCCGGAACGCCTCCACTACAAGCTTGAGACGAAATAGAAACCTCCACGACTGCCTGACTAAGAGATCTAGTTGTCCCAATAACTCCACACTGGCCTTTGCCCTTTTCTCCCTCACTGATGTATATAGGATTGCCCCTCCCTGCACTGCTCGACTCCCAGGCCTTCTCTGCATCCCTACTGCGCCCCTCAAAACTCTCCACCCAAGGGTCACACCATAAGCCGGATCGCCCGAACTCGCTACTTCAAGACCCAAAATAGGGCACTTGACCATATAAATTGACCCACATGCCCCTTCCCACCTGACCCACCTGAAATATTAAATCCGTCCAGCCTTCCCCTAAGAAATTGCTTAGAAAGATCCAATGCCACACATGCTATGCACTTGCTAAAATCAGCCAACTATCAACTCCGATCAACACATCAACATCAATCTCAGCCATACATTTAGCCATCTGCGTATCTCTGCTCCACCTCTTTAAAAGAGGACTAACATGTGCCTTGTTCCCCTCTTCTTGAACACCAACTCCAGAAAACTCCCTTGCAAGATGCCTTCCCAAAAGGAGAAAGAGCAGGCTCCTTCTCATTGTGTAAGGAAGGCTCTATGGATGACTTCCCCAGACAGGGAAAGTTTGCTCCCTGCCCTCAATGTTGACTTTGACCCCAACCAATGCCCTTTGCTCCAGTTGCCGAGCATCTAAGTGCCTTCTCTACATCGAGAGTCGCCAACCTTCCTCTTTTGTGATAGGTCACATCCCTAGAAATGGCCCTTTTCAGCACACCCTCCTTAGGAAGGAAAGGTTGTAGAGAAGGCTCTAGGTCATCCACATCATAAATGGATGGTTAGAAAGAAAGGGAAGAGAAAGAAAAGGCTGATGGTCCACATCAAAATTTAAAATAGCAGCCATAACATATTGGCTACTATGTGGTGATTATCGTTCGATACCTCTAAGTAAGATGTTGTTGTTGTTGTCGCTGTTGTTATTATTATTATTATTATTATTTAATCTGTAACAATAACTTTCATTATAAAGAGAGGAATAAAAACAAGAACAGGCCCCCAACCAAAACAGATTGGGGACTGAAAGGTTAAAACCATTATACACACACGGCCACACCAAAACAATGATAGTACAACAAAAGAAGAAACCCAAAAACAACTAGGCAGAAGCAACAAACGGATGAGATTATTCCACCCTTTCTTAGCCAATGAATGGGCAATGCCATTAGCTGATAGAGTTCACGCGTATAGGCTGATGAGAGCGATACAAACCATACCACATCAGTACACCCAACCCAAACAAGAACATTTTTTGTCCTATTTAATTTCTATGATTTTTTAGGGGAGCATACATGGACTGTTCCTTTAGAGATTTGAGCATTGAAGCATATAATTACAAGCCCCAATTTTCAGACAACTGCAGTTTGATTATACTGTGATATATTTAAATGCTCGAATATCTGCATCTTGACCTCAATATTGATATTTTCAATTGTTTTCTATCTTAGCTATCATGTCTAATAATTCAGCCCTCAACCTTTCTATTTAGAGCTCAATAATTAGTAATAACTCTACTTGCCTACTACTCATTTCCGCATCATCTTCTTGTTTCATTTGTTTCAATTTTTGTAATTGTACTTGTAAAACTTTCGTACTTCAGTTTTATATGGTATGAGCTGTTGTTATGTTCATGAATAAAAGGAATGGCACATTAATTACATTTGGAATAGCACATTAAATTACATTAGACAAACTTTAGTGGTATGACTTTTAGCCAATAGAGAGGAGAGAATCATTGAACCCAGACAACTTGTAACTGTTTAGGATCAAACATCGGTAGACTACCTCATATGATTTTGGGATCCAACAGACACTCATACTATGCACTAATCCGAAAAACAAAAGAAACGATAATGAAATAAATCCAATGTTTTTACAATATTCCTGACTTTTTAATGTTTTCTTTTTTTTAAGAAAATAAACACTTCCATGGAAAGCTAAACCAACAAGAGTTATGTAACTCCCATACACATTGCTTTTCAGGCTGATTGATGTGCCATCCCATTCTGCTGTTTTTGAAGCACAGTCCAAATTTAGAAAAAACCTCTAATGCACCTCATGAGTTGGCAAGCCACAATCATGATATTAAGCTAGGGCATGGTCACTATGGGCCCAGCCTAATGAATGGCTAGAATACGCTTACAACCATCTTAAAATTATATCAGAATCACAAGCAATGGAAAACAAAACATAGTGCCATTTTTTTAAACCATAATTGATACCGAAGCTACTACTACGACCCAAGAGTTTACTACCAAGTATTTTAGCATTTTATGATTACTGAGGGGGCACATTACATCTCAAATTCATGTTTCTAAAATTTTGAGCTGGGATGAACCCACAGCTCAACTGATTTCTGCATGACTTGATGTGATATAACATGAAGTTTATTTTGATAAAGACAAATCAAGTAAGTCCTGGTTAAGTCTTCACGAAATCAATTTTTGCTTGAGCTATCTGATAAAGTCAAGTTGATTTTCCAATTTTTCAAAGCACAGTGAATACTTCCCTGTTCTTGAAAACAAGCACAGTTAATTTTAACTCATTTTAGAAAAAGTTTCAACGAGGATAAGGCTACATTAATCTAGGGTCCAGAATGATGATGATTCAGTATTAACCTGCATATTGCCAATGAGAAGAGAAAATAAGACCAAGCCACAGATGGAAATGAACACTGCGAACAAAATCTCTCCAACATAAGTACTTGTACCCAGATTTTGGCCAAGAGAACTGCAAAATAGTAGTAGTGGTTGTCAGACATTCGTTAACAGCAATAAACTACGATGCATCGTAAATTTTTCTATGAATTCAAGGACCCCTAAAGTAAACCACTAAGACATCTCACTATTAACATAAAAAATAAAGAAAAAGAACAAAAAACAGAAAAAGAAAGAAAGAAAGTACCAACACACTGCAAACAAATTGTATAATGTAAGCAACAATATGGAATGAAGAATTTGAGAAACATATTACTTCCTTGTTCTAAACTCCAATAGCGTGATCTTGTATTACTGACTTAATAGTTTATACCATTCATAAATTTATTGTATGCATCCCACATGTGCAATTAACTAACATGTACCCCTCTTCCTAAATAGTGAAATTACTCTTGATGATGATGATGATGATTCATCAAAGCCATGTCCCAATTATGTTAAAATCGGCTATATGAATATTGTTTTTCCATTCCAATCTATCCTGAGCCAAATTTTCAGATAGGTTGCACTTCTCCAAACTTACTACTTCCATCCATGACCTCTTCAACCTACCCATTTGCCCTTAGTAGGCCATCGACCTGCATAAAAAAACTTTTCCTCACCAACGCCGTTGTTGGCCAACATTCGACATGTCCAAACCATCTCAAACGGGTTTATCTCATTTTATCACCTATTTTTGCTAATTAAATACTCCCGAAAGCGCTCATTTCTAATTCTATCCCTCTTGCTCTCAATAAATAAAAAAATTCAAACAAAAAGTTACAAAATTATAATTTGCAAAATAAATCTTCTTGTCTATCCCACTCCATTTTAGTAAATAAATGTCTTACTATCGTAAATCTCTTTTGATTTTCCTACTCCATTTTGCCAACCATCATTTCTCAATCACAAGGAGCTTTTGTGCATGGGAGACAAATCCTTGATGGGGTTCTTATCGCTAACGAGTGTTTGCATTTGAGGCACAAGGACAAGTTGCTAGGGGTGTTACGTAAGCTAGACTTGGAAAAGGCGTATGATAGAGTTGACCGGGATTTCCTATCATACTTGATGTGTAGAATGGGATTTGGGCTCAAGTGGAAGAGTTGGATTTTGAAGTGTTTCCTCCGCGAGATTCTCTATTATGGTCGATGGATCTCCAAATGGTTATTTTGTTGCTCAGAGAGGCCTCCGTCAGGGTGATCCTCTTTCTCGGCTCCTTCTTGCCATGGTTGGGGAGGCGTTTAGCCGTACATATCAGCCGCGGGCGAGGCAGATATGATTTCTAGATTCAAACCGGCAATTAGTGGCCCAACTGTCACTCATTTGCAGTATGCTAATGATACTCTAATTTTTTGTGCAGCAGAGGAAGAGCAAATCAAGAATGTCGTAGCAGTCCTCATGTGTTTTGAAGCGATTTCCGGCCTCAAAGTTAATTTCTATAAAAGTGCTCTTATAGGGATTGAGGTAGAGGCACAATTGTTGGAGGTCCTAGCGAACATAATGGGATGCAAGGGCGGGTCTTCTCCGACCACCTATCTCAGGTTGCCCCTTTGCCTTGGGAGGCCTTCCAAAGAAGTTGGGAATCCGGTGGTGGAGAGAGTAGAACAAAAGTTGGCTACATCTACAAGGAAGGCAAAATACTTATCTTTCGGGGGAAGAATTGCCTTGATTCAATCGGCACTCTCTAACCTTCCAATGTACTTCATGTCCATGTTCAAATGCCCAGCATCGATTGTCAATTGAATTGAGAAGTTGCAACGGGATTTTCCAAAGCAAGGAACAGGCAGTACGAAAAAGTATCATCTGGTTCAGTGGAGCAAAGTTCGTAGATCTAAAAGGGAAGGTGGGCTAAGTTTCAGATCTTTAAAGATTATGAACCAAGCCCTACTAGGGAAATAGTTGTGGAAAATTGAACAGTCAGATAGTTTTTGGAGGCATATCATTTTGTCCAAATATGGGGTGAGACAAAATGGATGGGACGTTGCCGGACCATCCCATAGGTGCTCAAGTTGGTGGAAAGATATCGTGGGCATTAAGGACTCATTCGATTCACAAATCAGATACCATGTTGGGACAGGTGAAGACATCTTTTTTTGGCATGATGTTTGCATGGGGGATACTCCATTAGCAGCGCAGTTCCCGGACCTTTATAGATGCACTAGTAACAGACAAGCAAAGGTGAAGGATTATATGGATAAGGATGCAAACAGGGTCCTCTAGGGTCCAATTTTTAGAAGAGATTTGACTGAGTCAGAAGAAGAGAACCTAATGAATCTCCTTGACAAGCTTGATCGGATTTTCATTCCCGCAGAAGGGGAAGATAGCAGAGTGTGGGTTGTCTCAAAGTACGGTGTGTTTTTGGAATCTTCTTTTTTCGTGGTGCTGTCAAACAGTCACAATTCCCACAAGACCAAGGCTCCTCCTAGAGTCCTAACATTTGGTTGGTTAGCTCTTCGAGGCAGCATCCTCACTATGGATAATCTCCGTTGGCGCAGGGTGATTCTAATCAATGCTTGCCCACTCTTCCTATCGGCGGAGGAGACTGTGGATCATCTTTTGCTTAATTGCAGGTTCGCTTAAGCTATTTGGACCTCTACCCTTGACTGTTTTGATTGTAGTTGGGTTCTCCCTCGATCCATTTCGGAGCTTTTTGATGCTTGAAAGTTTGGATTTCAGACCAAGAGAGGAAATCTTCTTTAGCGTTCATCCTTTGTTGCTAACATTTGGGCAGTTTGGAAGGAAAGAAATAGGTGTTGCTTTGAAGATTGTTCTTCTCCCTCAGTAGTTGTTGCTACGAAAGCCAGATTCCTTGTTGCTTCCTGGGTATCTGTGTTGCCAGATTTTTGGAGAGTGCCTATGGAGGTCACGTTGTTTAAATGGAGGGAAGTAGTATACTCTTAACTCTCTTAACTCTTTTGGTTTTCCTTTTTGGGGCATTAGGCCTACTTAGGAGGCTCTATGTTTCCTCTCTTGCTCTTTTGGATGGTTTCTCTGTCTCCCTTGTATTTTTCCTTGCTTTCCAATATATACCTATGGTACTGCTTTGCTTTGATTAATACAATTCACCATTCAAAAAAAAAAAAAAAATGATTAGTTAACCAGACCATTGAACAAAATTTTGATTAAAAAATATTGATTACAATTGGGTGTGAAACCAAGCCCTTGGCCTCCCAATTCACTGCGCTTTTTAATTGCACTATGGATCAGCAAGCCAATGTGCAAAATTATTTGGTGTGAAATCATAATGATGTCGTCTATGCCCCCACCTTCGAACACAATTTATTTGAATCTGAGGAAAGACAATTTTGTGACTTTCTGAATATCTTAAGGCTTGTCTACGTTCTAGAGGAGGGGCAAGACTGTAGAATATTGGTAGCATCTAAAGATGACACTTTCTCGGTCTCTTCATTCTTTTCAGCTCTCTCAGGCAATCAGGCTCCTCCAAGCAGTCTGCATATTCTCTGGAAGATAAAAAGCTCCTCCTAGAGTAATTGCTTTTTGGTGGTTCGGTTCTCCACAGCAAAATTCTAACCATGGACAATCTCCAGTGCTAGGGAATAACTATTATCAATGCTTGCCCCATGTGCTTAGCTAATGATCATCTCATTCTAGGGTGTAAAATTGCTTATAGCCTTTGGATCTCAGTGCTTGGTTGCTTTGGTCTCAGTTAGGTTCTTCCAAAAACCCTTTTTAGACAACTTTAACCGTTGGGAAATGATGTCAGGTGCAACAAAAGGCAAGCATTTATAGAGGACCTCCTTCCTTGCCATTCTAATATGGAGAGAGGAGCTCTAGATGTTTTGATGGAAGGTCCACTAATATAAAGACCCTTTTAGATCGCATCAAATTCGAAACTACTACCTGGGTTTCCGTCAGTTCACAATTTGAAGGCATTCTAGCTGATATGATTGTGCAAAATTGGAGAGAATGGACCTTTCCTTTAGCTGATGTGTAGTTTGTTCAGTGGTGCCTTTTTCTTTTTGGTTCTCTGTTTTTACCTTTTGATAAAGCTTGCCAGTATAGCTCTCGTGTACTGTTTCGCTTTATTAATGAATTTTCATTAATTTAAAAAAAATGATACAAAAATAATGCCTGAAGAATAAAGAGAGTGGCTATTTGGTAAATTTACTTATAAAGTAGGAGGAAGTTAATTGTCACATCATTGGAAATTAGTGGTGGTTTGAAAGTAGAGTTGACTTTTTGCTTAAATGAAAAAGGCATTTGGATGGTTGTGGTGAAGGAAAAGTGACCTTTTTTATTTGTTATTTTTTCTAAAACTGCATTTTCTGTATGATATCATTCAAACACAACCAATCATTTGCTAAATTGGATGGTGGGCCCCATTCTATTGATATGAAATTTTCGCATATATCTCTAGTGGTTATGGGATTCATCTTGAACAGTTCAGATTATCTCTAAGTGGGCCCCACAATTGGTCTCTCGGACCAGTTTTCTAGTTCTCGACAGGGAGTCGATCACATTTCTGCCATGCGCTCAATCGGATAGTGGGGCCCGCCTTTGTTGAAATGAAATGTTAGGATGCATTGTTAGAGGGGATGGTATTCATTCTGAACAATTCGAATTATAATTATGTGTGCCCACAATGAAGTCCTAGAGACCTATAAGTTCACATATAATGCCTACAACAAAGGATCAGGATTTGTCTTCATCACCACCAGTCATCGCCTCTCGATTGAACTAAGATTTTAGAATATATCAATGGAGGGGATGATATTCATTTTGAACGGTTCGGATTATAATAATATGGGCCCCGTGATAGACTCCCAGTTCCCATGTAATATCGTGTAATATAGTGGACAGGGGTTCCGAACTTTTCAGAAAGATACCAAAAATACTTGCTTTTTCCAGAGTCTTTTGCTGGCAGTAAATTGTCCATACGGTTGATGTGAAAAGGACACTTCACTCCACTTTTCTTGATGCCCACCAAACATGGAGACGTAAAAAAAAAACTCAAATGTTGGGATGTACGGGTACTTTTCCATTACCACACGGTGATTTTACCCTTATGTACAAATAAAGGATATATCCGAACTGTGTCAATTATGAAGCTGTTCAACATGAGTCCAAAAATGAAGCTCTGGAGAGAACAATAGTCTACAACATGAATCTAGTATTTAAGAGAACCAGTTTGGACTTATGCCAAGTACGTCTGACCTATTAGCTGTTTTCTTCTAAAAACAACTCCTGAAAAGTTAAGAGCGAGGAGGAAAAAAGGTGATAGGGCACCAAGGAAATTAATTTGGTGGGAGTTACTTTGCACCAAGGATCCACTTTGAGCCCTTGTTTGTTTGCTTCCATTATAGATTACTTAACAGACATCAATGATGGAGATCCCTGGTGTATGTTGTTTTAAATGGTGTGGTACAAATTAATCAAACAAGAAAGCAAGTAAACAGTGCGACAGAGTAGGATTACTTCACAATAGAAATCCATGATGGAGACCCATGGTGCAAGTTGTTCATAAATGGTATAATACTAATTAATCAAACAAGAAAACAAGTAAATAATAAGGGCGTGACTCGGGGGTAATTGAGTCACACCACCCCCGAGTTTTAAAACCTTGACATAATGTGAATTTACCAACATAAAAGAACCCAAGCTAGAGGACATGTGAATACCTATTCAATTAAATTTTCCAATACCTAGGTATTCAATAATCTACAATAGTGTCCTTACATCCACAAGGTTACTTCACTGCAGTCATAGAGGTAGTTTTTAACTTCATCGGAGAAGGGCAATAAAGCAGGCATGTATGCAAGTGTCAGCAAACTTTACAAGGAACAAGAACGAAGGTCAACTTTCACATACTGTTAAATTACGATATTGATCACTGTATTGGAAAGCATGGATACATACACCATATCTTGGAATCCAAGGTATCAATTCACACATTTATCTGAGCAACCCCTTAATGGGATGAAGTCGTGCACGTTTAGAATCAAGTTGAACGACTATCTTTTACATTTCTTATTTGTTAATTGGATATTGTAGATGTCCCTATCGTCTTAGAATATGTATGGGGCATATATATATGAACACCAAGGTTTCATTTGGTGACCAGTATGTATTGCGGGAATGGAGACCACTATACAAACATATTTTGGCATTCGCCAATATTTAAAAGTTAAAGGCACGAGTCATGCATGCTTGCCGGGGAAAACAAGTGAAGACGAACAACCCAAGGGGTCTCGGGTCATATACATGCATATTGTGCACTCTTTCTAAGCAATATAAGAAGACAAATGATCGAAGGAGTAATAAGTTAATATGTTTCCAAAGAAAGGAGGACGAATCCAAGAAGTAACCATTTATTTAAAAATAAAATTCAAGCAGTTTAAGTCCACACACACCCACACAGAAACAAACAATCCAAGGAGTATAGTTCACATGCTTTGCTAAACATGGGGCTAAACAGTTTATATTAGATTAGAAGCAAGAGGAACTTTGCATGTACGAACCTCAGGTTTTGCAGTCCCCACCAAAAACAGTAAAAGAACTTCTGTGGAAAATCTCTGGATTGCACAACTTCAGATTTAAGAGCTTCTAGGTATATTCCAAAATAAAAAACTGTAGCATTTTCTGGGTCTATAGGGCATGATGTGACCAGAAAATCATTCCTTGCTGTTATATTTCTTTTACAGTATAGGGAAGGAATCAAGCATCCTTGGGCCTTACAAGCATCGCGCCAGCACGTATCTTGTCTTTCAATAGACAGTAAGTACCAAATGGCTCCAAGTACCTGGAAAGACTTCGAGTTATCAGATTACATAGATCTGAGATAAGTGATGATGCAAGCAAGGGCCCTAAGTTAAATGGACCCAGGTTGTGTTCAGCTCAAAATCAGTCTAAAAATGCAATTACCTCTCTTTTAAACAATCCTCAACAGTCTCCAACCATAGGTAGTCAACCAATAATATAGTTATTTTCTGAAAACTGTCTAATAATATTAAAATAGGCAGATAAACGGGACTGCAATCCCTTCAATCTTACCCAATAAAAATGCATACCAAGAATTAAAGATAATCAACTTCAAAGACAAGCAACCAAGGAACTAGAATTCAAACAACAGTCATGTGATTCCCTCTCTTTTAAACAGCCCTGAACAGTCTCCAACCATAATTACTCGACCAATAATATAGTTATCTTCTGAAAACTGTCTAATAATATTATAAGCAGATCAACATGACTGCAATCCTTTCTTTAGTCATCCAACAATATAATTATTTTCTGAAAAGTATCACTGGGTGACGACCTTTTTCATCTATTAAAATTATAATAAGCAGATCAACATGACTGCAATCTCTTCTATCTTGCCCAAGAAAAATGCACACCAAGAATTCAAGATGATCGACTTCAAAGACAAGCAACCAAGGGACTAGAATTCAGACAACGGTCCCAATCGTGTTTGGCATGAATTCAAAAGGATGTGGCAGTGCCTTCCTTGGAACTAGCGTGACAATAAAGGGGACCTTCAGGGGAGCGGTCCTCAGATCAAGTTTACGTGAGGGTTGAATAGGTTTCTGTCTGCCATAAACCAACTTTTGTTGCCACTCCCCTCCATTCTGAGGGTGCAAGTGCCACAAAACTACTTACAATCTATGATACCTAGATAGTTGTACAAGCCCAATGAATCCGTGTCGGGCCAACATGACACTCGTATCAGTACCCGATCCTGCATTGATACTTATAGGAAACAAGTTTAGCATATCTTACTTACCAAGTCCTTCTTTTAATATAGTCCTTTTAATTTTCTTATCATCATAAAAAGTTAGAAAGGATTGTAAACAATGATAATTTCATTAAATCTAAAGTGATCAAATGATAAAATTGGACTTCCGTATCTGTATGTCTTGATTCTCAAAAGTGCAGTATAGTATCCCCAAACCCTATATCTATGCCCGTACCTAGGCTTCATAGCTTACAATGATGTTTTTCCAAGAACAAACAAAGAACGTTGAGGTCAATTGTCATCCCATTCGCCGTCATATTCGACATGGCACTATAACAATTTCATTTATTCCTTTTAAAGACCAAGTAGCAAACTTCTTCACCAAGAGTCATCCAACACCATGATTCCTACAACTACTCCACAAGCTCTCCGATGTAGGGTTTTTTTTTTTTCCTGTAGAAGGGGTGTGTGTGTGTGTGTGTGTGTGTGTGTGTGTGTGTGTGTGTGTGTGGACTGATTCACATTTGTTCGCAGTTCATAGTTCGACTACTGACCCCATTTTAAAATTTGACAGGATTTGGCTCCTTTAGTTTGTTTTTCAATTTGCTTAATTTGAAGTTTGAGTTCGACAACGACAAGTTCAATGCACTGATTTAAAACACACGCATGCACGCATGCAACCTCTTTAAATGGCCACGAGCCCAAATTTTATGCTCAGCCGCCAACTATTAATCATGCTTTGGATTATCTTACATAAGAGAAACGAAATGGATTCTAAAACTATTAAATTTGGTAGCCATAGATTTAAGAGTTAAGATGATCAAATGGGATTGATATCTAGAACAATAGTATGTCTCATTGAGATCTTCCCATCTCTACCTCCCCATGATTGGCATAGCTCCAGGTATGCCCCCCTGATGGGGACGTCAACCCTAATCCCTTCAAGATCTACTAGCGACAGAGGCATAGGGTTGAAGATCGGCCTAATCTGTGGATGGATGATGTGTGTCCAAGCTTCCATTGTCAAGACAACAATAATCCATCATTGGATTACCATTATGGCAACATGAAAATGGTTGGATCTCTTCAGATCGAGCATTTGATGGGCTAAAGGCCCCATGTGTGCAATCACATTGAAGGCCCCGCACTAGGAATTGCAACATGGGAGGAGTTAAAAGAGTTTGAAAGAAATCAATAGGGGCACAAGAGAAATAAGAGAAGGAATTAAAGAAATATCAAGGGGGTCCAAAAGGGGGGCCCCTAACTTAAGTGCAGACTGCAGAGGCGTATCGGGATTCATGCCAAGACCCCTTGTGCACAAAATCCCATGTGACAACAATTTTTTTTTTAGTTTCTTTTCTTTTTATTTATTATTTTGAGAAAGTGTTATTAGTTTTAGGGTTTTATACATACAAGAAATATTGTCTTGTTTTTTTCATGATGCGTTATGAATGAAAACAGAGTTCTTCTTCAAAGTTCTCCTAGAGGTCTTCTCTTGCCTCCTGGATTGGAGTTTGGTGCGAGGCCAATTACAGGTAATCCTACCTATCTTCTTCTTTATTTTCCTCCTTTGATCTTCTTCATCTCAAAACCCCATATCTACACCATCTCCACCAACAACCAGTCACTAAATCCATAGATCCAAGCCATCCATAGTAGCCACCAGCCAAATACCCAATTACCCATCAAATCTCCACATTCACTTCAGCTGTCCCATCCAATCCATCTCTTTGCCAACCCAAATCATCATAAGCCAATCCAAACCCAAGCCTCCACCAGCCCAGCCCAGCCCAGCCCAGCCATTCCCTAGCCCAACCCTAGCCAGCCGAACCCCTTCCTACTCCATTCAGCCATTGGCTGAACCTCCTTCATACACAACTAGTGTTATTTTCCACCTTTTCGCATCACAATCCCTACATTATCATAAGATATCACATCTGAATTTATTTTTGAGCCGTACTTTGCTACAGGAAAATTAGTTTCAGATCTAAATATTACTTTCAAATCTCAAATTACAAATTGACACTTTTTTCCAAATTAAGCCAAAGCTTTGCTTCAAATCCTTGCTGAAGGTATAGTTAATCTGATTGAATCGGACCATCCCCAAGCAAGTGGAAGTTCTATCTTGCATTAAGATCCCTCTCTCTTCTTAACTGAAGGTACAGTTAATCTGATTGAATCGGACCATTCATAAGCAAGTGGAAGTTCTATCTTGCATTAAGATCCCTCCCTCTTCTTACTTGAAGGACCACTACCGCACGATTGTAATGACACCTTGGACTGTCACATAATTTTCTTACTTTATTTTCAATAGTGGACCATGCGATTGGCGTAGATTATATTTAAATTGGAATATTGATTATTAATTGATCTTGCCATTCATATTAGATTAGATTTTGTATTGTCCTGCATCAGCCCCACAAGTAAGTTGCACAGTACTATGTAAGGACATTCCACACCTAAGTATAGGACAATTATTTAATAGAGAAAACTAGTGTGGAGGTGGCTTAGCATCCCCACCAGAATAATAATAATAATAATAATAATAATAATAATAATATTAAATCTTTATCTCTGTGTTAGATTTTATTTGAATCAGTATTAGACAAAACAGCAGCTTGATCAACTATAAGACATGAGATTGGACTCCATTTATGTTGTACATGATTAATATGACGGGGGGATCAACCCTTTTAGCATGAAATTTTGCTCATAGATAATAAATAAAGTGCTGGAAATTTTGAGCGGATTGGATTTTAAATGGGTCCACTGTTAAATTACAAGGATGAGCTTAAAATATTCTTTATTACATGCAAAAAAGAGAGCTAGATTAAAAAGTGGAATGCAGATCCTCTAAGGCTTTGACTTAGAGAAATCTTGAGTTTAAGGAGTTAAAACTCCATAGTGGAGCTCACCTATTGGTAACCTAAGCCGCTCAAAATAATGCCCTCCCAAAGTATGGGCTATTTCTGAATTTTACTCCAATAGCATTTTGTCCCAACATAAGATTGACCATTTTGATCATGTTTTTAATTAAAGGGTCGATCGACCAACTCCTTCAATAAAATTTAGGGGGTATCCATCCACTTGAAGGGAATTTATTATAAGCGTGTCAAATTTTCAACAGGTGGGCCTCATTACAGAGTTACACTCCTTTAACTCAGGATTTCTCAAAGTCAAAGCCCAGAGGATCTTGAGGCCCTAGTCAACAAAATTCACCCAATTTCTCCTAAGCATTTCCAACCCTCCATCGGAATGTCATTTGGCCCCATAGCCTTTCTTGTCTTCATTTTATGCCAATGCTTTCTTCACTTCGTCACTTCACCGGTTTTTATTGCCAGTCCCAAGCCCGGATAGAGGAGGATTGGGTTAGGTAGGTTGGCAGCCAATGTAAAATTTTGTCACAACCTAAACATGAATTTTGATACACACACATATAGATCTTTCCACCACCCTGGTCCCATCCCCAAATGGGGCCCAACACAAAAAAGTTCTCATATAATATGTGAGAACTAGTTCTCACCTAAATATTACCGTATATATATAAATATAGAGAGAGAGAGAGAGACTTTTGGAGATGTGTAGTCACAATGAGGCGGCAGTGGAACCTCACAATTCATGTAGCATATAAGAGATGCCCATGCAAATACCAAGCAAAATCAAAATCATATTGATATGGTTGAAATTTGAAAAAGAAATGAACATATAGACTTGGACTGCAGCACAATATTGGGATTTGGATTCCCTTTCTAATTGAAATGTTAAAACAGCACAACTTGTTAAGACTCTTTACTAATAAAGAAACCAACTGGTCTTGGAATCTTTAATGAAACACTAACTCCTAGCTAACATTGCTCGACTCTTTCTAGATTTTGACAATTATAAAGTGAACCCTCAAAAGAAAGAAATTTTCAGCTGGAATTCTGCTCGTGCAAATCACATGTTACCAAGCTCTCGGACGGCATCATTAGTGAAACTATTTAATTTATTTATTTTTGGTAAGAGACTCATAAATATGTTGATTCCTAAATGATCATGACAACTCACCTAAGTTATTAGTCCTAAAATTAAGTGTCTGATACCATATGCGGAATTTATCAGGAAAAAAGTCTTGAGGTCCTTAACAGTGCACTGACTCATTCGGGAAATCAATTATAGAAGATAAGATCAAATAACAACTAAAGGCATTCAAAGAGAAAAAGAATAAAGCAAAACCAACATGAAAGATGTACAGGACTCAATGACAAATTGAAGTCTAGGATACTCTTGGAAAAGATAACAAAGATGGTGTTCCCTTAAATTTTTGGGACATTGATCTTTCAGCATCAATAACCATCAGGAAAATGATTCAATTGGAAAAATAATTTCATCTACAAAACAAGTACACCTTTATGTTTGAGGGTTTACAGTAACTTCGGAATACCTTCCAACTTATAAAAAACTGCAGATATCAGGGAAAGTTCATGCATACAGAGAAATATTGAATCTGTAAATGATAGAGGCATTCTTTTCAGCAAAAAATATAAATCATGGGAAGTACTAAAATCTATGGAAGATAATAACTTCAAAAATCAACTTACATGACTGGCGAGCATATAGAGGAAGAGATTAAAAGCAGCTCCAGCCCATGCTGTTTCAGTGATTATGCCAGCAGATCTCGTGACCTCTCTATATAAAGGAATGATGCGAAGAAGCCTCGGCACATACTGGAATAAAACAACAAACCTTAACAGGTTCTTTTCATTCAATGGCGCTGAACCCCTCAATTCAGGAATTATAATCAAAATAACCACCTGAAAAAAGGAATGTAAAAATGATATGCTAGTAATCACGAAATCCATGTCAGCATGGACAACTTAATGGCCAAAACAGAAGGAGGGTTTGTTAGCAAGAACTAAAAATCTCAGATTTCTCATAATCTACCATTTCTATCTTGAATAGTTCATTTTTGGAGAAAAATGATTCCTTAGGACCTGATGCAATACATCTGATGCGAACTCCTTATTTCAAGAAAAACGAACTAGAGCTCAAAGGTATATCTTATCTTTCCAATACTTAGTTGATTTTCCATGCTTCCATCCTATTTCTAAAGGATACAGCTGATTTTTCTTGACCCAAATTTCCTGCCAAAAGATTTGATTTCCCTCTACAAACAAAGAACCCCTAAATCAGCAAAAAACCGCAGAAGAAAAATTATCAATTGTTAAATTGCGTTGCCACACATAACAAGGACTTGTGTGTTTGATATCATATGCTCTACCAATATAAACAAAACTAGCAAAAGGTATACTTGATGGAGAACTACAACACCTACATAAAATCTAACAAGTGCATAGGAGCAGAAACTGGTCAAATAATTCACAACTACTTAAACAGTAACCAAAATCTGAATATCACACATTTTAAGTAGCAGCAAGTCATTCATTCAAGAATAGAGCAAAGAAGGTCCACTTTGACGATGACTTGTGAATGTTCCTTTTTTCGTTTAAGTAAATAATTTTTTTATTATCTTTAGTTCTAATCCAGTTTTAAGAAACAAGATCCTAAGAGATATGATAAGGATTTTTAACAAGAGGATCTTTAATAAGAGGACTAATGATTAACAATAAAATAAAACAAACCATATCTGGAATAGACTTGAGCTTCAGAATGTTTTACAATGGATTTGCATGGAATCCACTCATGGATTGTAGAGAGGGTTCCATACAACTTTTATGCATTTTTTTTATTTTTTAATGAACTTTTATGTATTTTCAATTTAACTAAAGAAGTTTGAGGAATTTGTGTGTGAGATCTACAGTTAAGTGAGGCATATTCTTTTCATGTGACCTTAACCATTGAATGGATAGGTCCATGCACGCTTTTAATGGTGTGATTCACTTCTTTTCCAATTGTACACTGTGTTTGGTTGAATTGAGCGCCAATCTAGGTTCAACCAAACCTGGTATGCATTAGTAGCATTACAAAGCTACAGGAACTTGAACTTCACAGATGCCTATGTTACAGGTAAGACATTTGGTATGGCACAGTTCCACATGGAAAATTGAAGTGTCAGGAATGGTGTCTGTCTGTAGATGCTTTTTTCTTTTTGTGCGAATAACCAAATTCATTAGCAGCTAATAAAATATGCACAATGAAAACAACCCCATCAAGGGGATGGGAAAACCGGTGACGAGGCAAAACAGAATATCCACCAGTATATACTAAGATATTGCACCATGAACAATTAAAAGATTCTCAGTGCATGATTCTGCTAAAGCACCCACTTTTCATTTGTGTCTCCAGATGTGCCAACACTATGTTAAGCTCCTTGGACAATTCTCTAATTTCCTTGAGAATATATAGAAAAAGACGTTGCTGAAATATTCTGGTTAGATAGACTCCTTGTTTGACAAAACTCCGCCGCCAACTGCTGTTGTTGTCGTTTGTACGTTGTTGTTCTCATTTGTTGTTGTCAACGACGATGTTGTTGTTGTTGTCTTCATTGTCGCTGTCGTTTGTTGTTGTCGACGATGATGTTGACGTTGTTGTTGTTGTCATTGTCGTTTGTTGCCGTCGACGACGTTGTTGTTGTTGTTGTTGTCATCGTCGTTTTGTCGTTGTCGTTGTCATTGTCAGTTGTTGTCATCGTCGACAACGTTGTTGTTGTTGTTTGGATATCAAATTGTTTTGTCTAAGCCCTGTGCCATGCCCGCCCAGCCCCAAGTACACCCCCATCTGTTTTTTTTGGTTTTTTTAATTGGTAACAGTAAATTTTATTAAAGGGATAAAAGATACAGCTCACAGAAAGCATACATAAAAATCTCTCATAGGTGAAACAGTGTAAGAGAAATATACCAATCACCCATCAACAACTACCCTATAGAAGCACTTAAACTACATGACCTATCAACCCCCTATTTAGCTAGACAATCCGCCATTTCATTTGCAGATCTACCAACATATTGAAATGAGACCCGCAAGTTGGATACCAGATGACTGATTTCATTGAATAAGAATTGCATTTTCCAAGGCCCTCTCAAAGATTTCACCCAAGATATGGCATTTGTTGAGTCACTCTCTACAATAAGATCATGATGATATAAGGAATGAAAAATATGTAGAGCTTCCAAAATGGCCAGAAGTCCTACTTCAGTAAAGTATTGATCCCAACATGCTTAGAAAACATAAACAAAACTTTCCATTTGTGATTTCATAGTACACCTCCGATGCATGTGAGCCCTAGTTTACCTCTTGCAGCTCCATCCACATTGAATTTTAGAACTTCCGACAGAGGAAAACTCCAACAAACTTTCCCTTTTCTCTTTATGACTCACATATTCAAACAAGCACCCCAACTTTGAAATATGTTATCTATCTTGACATCAATCCTTTCTAACACATGCCCATTTAGCGATCCTCAAAAGCACAATTGACATAATATCCTC
Source organism: Cinnamomum chago (assembly GCA_038049695.1). Lineage (NCBI taxonomy): Eukaryota > Viridiplantae > Streptophyta > Magnoliopsida > Laurales > Lauraceae > Cinnamomum > Cinnamomum chago. The sequence goes on along the minus strand of CP142453.1, from coordinate 103,950,889 downwards.
CCTTTTTTATCATTTTCTATTAAAAATTCTATCATTACACTCTTTCATAATTGACCAAAGAATGGAAAAAGGAATGATCATCCACAATATCCCGCCATTTCCTACTAACGGGGTCCCCTTCCAAGCCTCAAACAATACCACTACAAAGCCTGGAAGGCACCAACTCAATAGGGACATCACAATGAATGAACGAATGATTTATTGACTACATCTCCCTCTTACAAAGGCAACATATGTCTGAAATATTATCCAACAACCCCCTTCTTAAGATATCCGCTATTGAGATCTTATCCGCCACTACAAACCAACAAAAATCCTACACTCTGGGTGGACCAAGACCCATCGAAACTGAAGCACATGGAGACCGAACCGCGCTGCATGGATCAATCTCCTTGCAGAAAGCTCTTGATGAAAATGAACCCGCAGAATCTGACATCCAAATGAGACAGTTAGCAGAGCCCCTACATAAATAATAAATAAATAAATAAAAACATAAGCAAGAAGACTCAATAGGGACTCACGCTCCACCAACTCTAACTGGCGAAGGTTCCTCCTAACACTTACATCCCAAGACACCACATTACCATCCAAAACATAACACTTTTTAACTGAAGATTCTTAGTTGGACACAACCCTAAACAGTTGAGGAAACAAAAGGCGTAAAGGACCCACTGCAATCCAATCATCAAACCAAAAACGAACACTATCTCCCTCCTTCACTATGAAACCCAAACCTTTGACAAAGACCTCCCCCTTGACTTTTGACTCATCACCAAAACTAGAAATTACAACCCGTATACCAGACAACCTATACCTAGGAACTCCTTTTGGAACCCATCCCCATACATCCACCCCACACTTTGACACTATTATTCTCCACAATGCATCTTTCTCCTCCCCATACCTCCACCACCATTTAGCTAGTAAAGACCAATTTTTTAACTCCAAGTTCCCCTAACCCAAGCCTCCCCCCACTTCCGATTTTATCACCTCACACCACTTCACTAAAGGCATCTTCCTTCTTTCACAGTTTCCATCCCATAAAAAATTTCTCCGAATCTGATTCAATTTCTTAACCACCACCGTTGGCATTCTATAAAGTGACATGTAATATACTAGTAAGCTGGATAAAGATGATTTGATAAGAGTGATTCCTCTCCAAAAGAGACAGATTGCCACTTCCAAGAAGATAACTTCTTTTTAAACTTTTCTACCACCAGATCCCACATCGAAACCAACCTGGGATCCACCCCCACCCCTATCTTAAAAGTTAAAAGGAAGAAAAAAAAAAAGAGGGATAGAGATGCTGATTTCTCTGACACTTACAATATAATAATCTGCAAAAAAAAAAGTAACTTCAATGAATTAACATATATTGCACAAAGCTGTCAAACATGGGTAGCACTCGAACAATAAATATGTTCACATTTGCACAGATATAAAATGATATCTAAGAATGCACAACAAATATTTTAGTTACACAGATATAAAATGATATTTAAGAATGCACAACAAATATTTTAGTTAATATGTGAATTAATACTGAAAGCACAGTATTACAAATTTGTAAAAACTTTATTGGTATAAAAGTTTTGCCATCCCCAATAATAGAAACTTTTCTCTCACTAAATAGCTATTTATCACGTGTCTGACACATGAAAAGTATATACACAAGGAACCTTTTTTTCTTTCTTTCTTTCTTTGCCTTTTTTTCCTGCATTGGATATACAAACATAATAGAAACACTACTCGCACAACAACTATTCTGAAAATGGATTTTTCTTGATATACACACAGGAAAAAAAATTCTTCACAAGGTTGAGAATGAATGAATGTCAATATGAGTATTGTTTTATGGCTTCATAAATGTTTGGCATGCACACACACAACCCTGTAAATCATAATAATATGACTCGTAAATCAACAAATAGTATCCTATAGCACATAAGCATAGGATACAAAAATATAATAAGTAAAGAAATTGCTACATGATATACTCAAAGAATAGATACACATTATACTTGTTTTTTCCTAACCTTTATAAAACTCGAAGATTATCACAAAGGAAAACATAAAAGAAAAAAAACGATTGAATTAACTATTGTACCTGAGGGAGAGGAAGTACTGCAAGGATATCGATTAGGAAGTATGATGACAAATATCTCCTAGCTATTGCTGAAGGATCCTCAACCAAAACTCCTCTTCCAAATACTCGAGAAGAAGGAGCAATAAAACCAGTACGAAATTGAAAGAAAATATGAAGTAAATAAAATATGTCTGTGAAGGAACGCAAAACACTTGCAGCAATTTCCAATCTGTGATCCAAATCAAGGCATTTCTTATCCTTGTCAACGACTGGGATGTAAAAGAATATGGGGTCCACAGATACTGCCATCACACATGAGAGAACAAACATTTTATTCCATCTTTGAAGAAATTCTCCCTGAGGATGAAGAATCTTCCTAGAGCCCAAGTCATCAGTGGATGAATCTCTTGGAGATCGAAACTGAAATGACTTTCTAATGTTTCTAATACCCTCAGTTGCCCATTCTAAGCCTCTATGGATATTCTCCGATACTGAGCTTATTGTTCTTCTAACCTTTCCCGAAAGTAGACCAACTTCAGGAGAAAAGTTCCTTCCCAAAAAAGATTTCTTTGAACGCAAATCCTGAAATCTGAGCATAAGATAGTCAACATGAGTACATGACATGTAATATAAGCCTAATGCAGGTAAACTGCGCCTCTCAAAATCCTTCCAAAGTGATAAAAAAAAAAAAAGAAAAAAAAAAAAAGGAACATACCCTACTGCAGGGGTTTGAAAATAATATAGCATCACGAAGAAAATAACCACTACAAAAACTTACAACAGTGGGGATGGAGACAATCAGAGATCATACAAAAATTATATGAAGTGCCACAGCACACTAATGGAGAGGTCTAATTAAAAATAAAAATAAAAATAAAAATAAAAACTCTATATTTTCAAAAGAAAATGAAAAGAAGCGTTGGCTATCAAAAAAAAAATGAAAATGAAAAGAAACGTTGAGTATCTGGACAGAGGGAGTGACAAAAAGAACCTCCGCTTTTTCATTAGCTGTTCACAAAGAGAAGAAATCGCCCTATGAACCCTAACTGAGAACATCCATTTCATTAACTGACTGGTTGACTCAACAGAAGGAAGTGAGGAAGAGATCTCTCTTTGTTCCAATCTTATGGATGAACAAGATTGAAGGTTGAAACACCCGGCCACAACGTTGGCAAGTGGTGGATAACCTTATCCCAAAGGAAAATAAAATAATGGGAGAAACAAGGATTTCACCTTTTGTTCATTTTGCAATGAAGATAGAGTGGAAAGCGTGGTTGGAGTGGTAGATGAGAGTATGCGGAGGATAATAGGGTCCTGATCTAGAAGGCAAAATGAATGAGCATAGTTTTCCAACCGGGTGGGTTGACCAAGCTAGGCCAATTAAGCAATTCAGTTCACCAGGAGAATTGGCAAGTTAAAAGGTAGGTCAATAAATTAATTTTTATTATTTTCATTATAAATATATACATTTATAATATGGGTTTTTACAAGAAAAAACACTTTACGTGGCCAGTGCACCAAACAAGGAACATTAGGCAAACATGCACCTAACAGGGAATCCATACAGAAAAATCAATTTTTCCCGCCATTTTTTTGGGTGGTCGCTATTGACCTTCATTTTATGTGTTAAGGGTCGACGGCAACCCTCACTATAACAAGTGAGGGTCGCAGTCGACCCTGAGCAGGCATAAACTCATCTTCTTCCTTCTTCCTCAAACTCAATCCAATAATGGAGCATATACAAACACATACTCAGAGGTGTGCCCTTCTAATGTTGACATGACTTTTGGGGCCCATTTGGATGTGTGCTAGTTCATGAAGGGTTGTAAAATGTAGGGGAGATCATGGGTGTGGATAAATTTTACGGTATTCAATCGCAATTGCCCCTTCATATAAGCTGTTGAGACTTTTACATCTTTAAAATGGACGAGATAATGGCCAATTTTCTCTTATGTTCAAAGACTAGATTGGAGTAAAACATCATCCAGTACCCTATCAAAACGCAAATCTACAATTCCCATCACACACTCTCCTTGTGTGGACCCAGTGTGCCCCACAAAATCATCATCAGTATTTGGTCAAGTTGCATACTAATGATGCAAGGCAGGCTCTCCCATAGCCTTGCCATTTGTAGGAAAAAACACTGTATCAATTCCAGTAATTGTAAGTGATCCAATGCAGAAAGTAACTTAAAAGATATTTACAAGCATCGACTATAATCGTCTTATTGAGAATTTTTTTTGTTTGATGTATTGGGAGATTTCTTATTTACAGTTATGATTGGGACAAAATCAATGTATCCTGAGCATCATAAAATCAACTTGATACTAAATTATATAAAAATAGATCAACTACATATCATTTGAGCCACCCTCACTGGAATAATCTATTACTGCACCATTTTTTCTCGTGATGCTCATCTTTTACCATACAAAAAAGTACAAAACAACCTCCTTCGAGGCCCACCCACAATACTCGATCAACGGTCCAGATCATGACATGGCAAGAAAAAACCGCGCGGCCAAGCTACTTAGCATGTCTTCACAAGAATAAATGCGGACAACGGATAAGTGAGTCTTCCCTCTCTCCATCATTGGATTGTGTTTAGGGAAGAAAGGAAAAAGGAAGAAGATGAGTTTATGCCTGCTTAGGGTCGACTGCGACCCTCACTTGTTATAGCGAGGGTCACCGTCGACCCTCAACACATAAAATGAAGGTCGATAGCGACCACCAAAAAAAATGGCAAAAAAAAAAAAAAAAGTTGATTTTCCTGTACGGATTCCTTGTTAGGTGCATGTTTGCCTCATATTCCCTGTTTGGTGCACTGGCCACATAAAGTGTTTTTTCGGGTAAAACCCCCTTTATAATAACTAAAATAAAGGAAAACATGTAATAAATATATACATTTATAATAACTAAAATGAAAGAAAACATGAAAAAAAATTTCATAAACATATATTTTCTCGTAGAAAATCTAGATAAATTCCATATTCTAATTGATGTCTAGGTATATGTAATTGATGATGATGATTATGATCTGGGCATGTGTAATTTTCTACAAAATTATAAGAAGAGAAGTTACAAAAGAATAAAAAGCATTGCTATTTACAGAGCTACAAAAGCATAATCTATTGATATAATGCATTTTCAAAATGCAAACTACAAAATCATCCACTCGAACGCGCTCAGTGCTTGCAAATTATAGGCAATATTTGGAGAACAAATGCCCAAAAAAAAAAACAGCATCCTAGACACTACAATTTGCAAGCATATATGATGCAGAACGGGCTACCACTCCACCACTGGTCCCACCCAACATAGTTTTGAGGATATTTACTTTTTAGTAGCTTCCTAATTTTATTGTATTTAGGATTAGCGAATTTCTGATTTATTTGGTTTCCTAGTTTGATTAGGATAGTTTCTATTATTAGATTAGATTGTCTTAGGCCCTAAGTTTACTTTGCCTATTTATATAACACTGTAGAGATGATAATCTCATATTTGGAATTAAGTAAAACTGGGATTTTCCCTTGGAGAGGTTTTCCTTGTGTTAGAAATCTCTGCGAAGATAATTTGAGGTGTCTTTTGACACGTGCTTCGGCATCTACGCAAGCCTTAACCCTAGGGCTTGCATCAATATAATGACAGATAGCACAGAAAATTAGTCTAAGAAGTAGAACTTCAATAATTACAGAAAGACCCCCCCCCCCTCTCTCTCTCTCTCTCTCTCTCTCTCTCTCTCTCTCTCTCTCAGAAAGAGAGAGAGAGAGGCTGGATGTTAAGCATAAGAAAAAAGTAGAAAACCATAAAGAGAGTGTGCACATTTTCATTAGCATGTTAATTCCAAAAGGAAATAATAAAAGAAATTTTGAAAGAAGTGAATGAAGAAAAACTATATAGCTGTCTCTCCTTTTATAATTAAATATGTTTTTCTTTTTGTTTTATGAGAAAGAAAAAACGAAAAAATTGCCTTCTGTGAATCTTGAACTTATTGAAAATTTGAAATATGTTATAAACTGCGAAACTTGAACCTATTTGAAATATATTTTTTCAATGGAATATGTTACTACACGCATGCGCGCGCGCACAACACACACACACAGAGGTCAATGAAATATGTTAAACACAGATGCCTGCTAATTTGTGGTGTAAACAAATACCAACTGAAATGCACGTGTCAGGCAGAAGTGATATAGAATCTAAACAATGTTCTTTGCAGCTATTAACGAAATCGATGCACAAAACTTGAAGAAACTGACCTTACAAATGTCTCCTCTTGCTTATTCATTACTTGAATTTGTTTGAAGTGCAATCTCCAATATAGGAAGCCAATTTGAGAACATCAAGGACGGTAAAGATATTTCATGCTCTAACTATAGTTGGGAATTGCAGAAAAAAGGCACAATCTGACAAAAGATATAAGCTATCAAATTAGAGAGGTAGGGTGAATCTTCCTAATCATTCAACGAATCAACACTAGACATGATCAATTTGATTAAGAAAAAAGTGCAACTTAACTATGGCAGAAATATTGGATTCATATAACATCATTTTTTTTCAAACATGTAGAGTCTAGCTTAACAAATCTCTTCTGATGACCAATCAATGACTAAAATGTGGGGAACATGGCACGTTGGTGGATGGAGCTGCTAACAGGCCATATTCTAGACGAGCCCACTTAGGCGCCCAGCTCTAGGCGAGATGAGAATATTAGGGTTCAAATAATAGTGTAGAGAGACATGGACCTAATGCCTGGATTCAGGCCCTCCTGAGAATGGGAAAAAACTACCCAATAGAGATAGAGAGAGAGAGAGAGAATAAGGATTTTTGAAAGGAGATGATAAAGCAGTATTTGGCATAGGGGATTTACCCGGCTCCCCCCAGGCCCGTAAGGATTATTCTGACCCAAAGGGCTGGGATACCCTCCATTATAACAAAAAAAAAAAAAAGCAATATTTGGCACTGGATCCATGACAAGAGTTGATCTTTCTTCTTTGTCATATCTCTTTGTGCCTGCGAGATTCTTCATCATCATGAAAATAAAAACAGAAAAGAAAAGGAAAAAAAAAACTCTTCTTGTAAAGAGGTCAGTAGAGCTTTCATTTGAGAGGGACTTTTTTCTTTTCAGAAATTTGAAGGAAAATGGGTGTGGGTCCTGGGTGTCTGGGTGTGGGTGTGGGAGAGAGAGAGAGAGAGACGCCTTTTTTTATAAATGGAGAAGTGGAGTAGATACAATCTTCATGTTCTGCTGTTCATACTTAGATTCTGATAGGCCTGGACCCTAAGACTTGGGTACAACTATGGGTTTCAGACCCCAATTTGGAAGCGTCTGGCCTGTTAGGCCATTGAATAATCCAAATCTAATCCTATCATATATGTACACAGGCAGATCCAGACTGGATGCAGTTCCATTTAATAGCCCTACTGATGGTGTCAGTCAGCACCAGCAAATACTAGGAGTCTTAGCAGACTAGGCTTCTACCAAAAGTCAACCTTAGAGGTCATATTTCGGCCATTTAGTCTAAGGCAATGAAATGTACAGTTGAAATTAAAGGGCTCACAATTACAGCCATTGACCAGATAGGACAGCTAACACATCAGATGAGATTTATTGTAGACGTCTGTGATCCAAAACCCTTGTTATATTTTATTAAACAAAGAGGCCCCACCAACATTCACATGTAGTCATGTACTACCATGAAAAGTCATCAGTTAGTCACACATAGGTTCATCAAGTTGTGACTTTTTCAAGCATTCTTAAAAACAGGACCTCATAGCCAATGTGACAAGCAATCAGATATTAGTAGCAACAATATGTTGGAAATCTTAGGAAAAAGAAAAGGTCAGGCTCATCTACTAAGCAACCGGTGAAATCCGCAGGTGAGCAGAATGACAGAATCATTGGATGCACCCCAAATATCAAGTAAATTTGGCACCTTGGATGACCCAGAAAAAACATTTCAATGTACCCCAAATCACAAATGAACTGAATAGGTAGGAGGAATGGATGGATGTAGCTTGTACATTTTGGGGCAGTGCAAAAAACATGAAACAGATACTGCGCAGGGTGCAACATCCATGGTTGATGAAGTGATCTAGTAACGAGAGAATTTGACACTGAAGCATTAAATTGACTTGGTTTGACACCACCCCACTCCCACACTCCGGGCGGACCTAGGTTTTACAACCGCACCTATGAGATTCGAGAAATTCCTTAAATAATACATTAAAATTATATTTTATTATTTAACCTCTTAACTTGACCATTGCCCGCACCACCCAAATGAAAATCTTGGTCAGCCATTGCCCATACTTAATCTTACCTAAAAAATTAAACCAACCCCAACCCCCAAAGTCGCTAACTTTCATAATCAAACAACGAACTGCCGAAAACCAGTTTATTTCTACTGTTCACTTAAGGCACAAATCTCTTCCGCAATTGTTACAAACTCAACAGTTCAATCCACGCACGTTTCTGCAGTCCTAACAAAATCTAATCGCAAACTGCTGAGATATATATATATATATATATATATCCTTTTAGTTCCTTTCCATTGAATTCTAACAAAGAAAAAAGAGGATAAGCAAACGCAGTGATGAAACCAAAGAGTAGAAATGAAGAAGAAAAAACAGACAGATATCCGAAATTCAAAACAGGAGAGAAATCTCACCTATCAGGATTTAGAAATCTCTGCAGAGCTTGTGAAGTAGGGCAGAGAGAGAGGAGGGAAGGGAGGAAGATTTCTGTAGATTTCTAGGGCAAAAGACATCGACATCGACATCGACTGTTCCATATTTTTGAATATTTTTAAACAAGAAATGGAAGTTTTGGTTGACAGGGGACAAGACAGGGGGAAAGTTCGTGGGATTACTAGTTAGAGGTAGAGTAAGAAGTGGGCCGTACAAGCTGTACTGATGGGCCACCTGTTGCTGTCAGCCGTTGAAAAAATGAAGCCAGTGGAAATTGCTTGGAAAGAGCTGGCAGCTGCAGTAGTAAAGACATAATTCTATACATATACCAGCAGCAAAGCTTGAAGATATATAAAAATTTAAAGAGTTTTTAAATATAACTAATGTAAGAGGAATTTACCAAATAAATCCTTATAGGTCCCTATACCACTCATGGGGTCCCAAGAAAACCGTATTATCGGATTAGGTCATCAAGGTCTGTATTTATATTTTTTTTTGTATTTTGGCTCTATGGCCGATATCGGCAGTCATATTGGCCGATATCGGCCGTTATGCGACATCCCTATTTCTCTCGTCCCGAGTGTGTTTTGCTCACAACTCTCATTTATGCGACATCCATATTCCTCTCCTCGACTGTTGTATGGCGATTTTTTCCCTTTCAGAAACCATGAAAAAAACTTCTGTGAATCGATTGTTGGACTTCATTAAGAGGTAGGTTTGTACATTAAAGACACATCTTAATGCACTATCTTCTCTAATGTGACATCGTAACATTGATTTATCTCCATTAATGCATTCTTGTTAACCCTAGATCTCTGTAAAATCCTCTGTCATCATTAGAGTACCCGGTCTCTAAACCAGGCTTTCTTTAATGCTTATAGAAGAACTTTCTGTTAGAAAGGTTTGTAAAAAACCCACTTTCATCAATAGAGTACCCATTCTCCTTTATTTCATTCATGTTAACCCTAGAACTGTCGAAAATCCACACTCATCATGAATACCCTAGAACTGTTTGAGAGAGCGTCATTTTGAAACATCAATAGAGTACCCATTCTCCTTTATTTCATTCTTGTTAACCCTAGAACTGTCGAAAATCCACACTCATCATGAATACCCTAGAACTGTTTGAGAGAACGTCATTTTGAAACATTCTGTGTAGTCGTTTTCAGGGTTCTGTTCAATCCAGCAGCTGGAGCTATGGTCGGTCGTGCATTCCATTTTATTTATGTTTAGTGTGCATCAGTAAATCCATAAATGTTATTGTCTAGTTTGTATGTTTGTATATTGTTCTATATTGATCTTGCAAACATGGATACTTCAACGCCAGTATCTCATCCAATTGGAGTTGGTTGTCTTGCTGATTGATGAACAATAGGAGAATAGGTGGAATACGGTCTAAATATTTTTTGAATAGCAGCTAGGGACAAATGAAATGGGTCTAATACCGATCTGTTGTAATTGTCATCCTTAATCTGCCTACATTTTACTGATATCTTCATAATTTTCCTGTGATTTAATGATAGCATGTCAGACAGAGAGGTGTTGTTCATATTCCACTATGACGGTGACTTTCAATTTGACATCAGCCGTCCGGTGTACAGTGGAGGAAAAAAAAAATGAAATATTTATCGTCAGACATCTCTTATCAATGCCTGGCTAACGAAGCAATGGAATCATCCAATTGGGATACAGCCATCCAGAATTTAAGCATGCAATACCTTCATCACAACGGACGGGCATTCTCAATGGCTAGCATTGACGATGATAATGATGTTCGTCTTATGTTCAAAGCATCCGGAAATGAAACGAATGGGATATACTTGTACGTCTCTAATAGTCCGAACAGCAATGAAAGTATAAGGGGAGATGACAGGTATGCCTACTAATTGTCTCACTAAATTTTAAATGCGAAATTAAATATTTATGTTAGCACTTGCTTATTTATGCCCCGATTCATTGTAGGTTACGAAGGACCGCAGTAGGATTTAAGAGTCCAAAAATGCCAAGGAGGTCGTCAGCCAGTTTGAAGAGGGAACAAGTGAAGTTATCAACAAGTCCTCGAGAACAACCCACCGCTGATCTCCGCGATGACACAGACATGCAATATCCATCTGTGCGGGATGATGATGATGTATGCAATGAGGCGTTAGATGGTCATATCGACCTTGGGATGATGCGTGCTGATGATATCCATCTTAACCGACATACCTCTAATGGAGAGCTTCATTCAAAACCAATCTTCAAGGCCGAAAGTTGCAGGGATGAAGTCAATCAAACAAATACCGATCTACGGTCTAATGAAATTCCAAAAGTTGATTTTGATGATAAAATGGAGCCTGATGACATGGAAATGGAATTTGGCAACAACTCCGCACGAGAGATGTGGATTGGCCGTGTTTTTCCTGATCGACAGATGTTCCGGAATACATTGGCGAAGTTTGCAATTTACGATAACTTCACTCTTAAACATTTGAAGACCAACATGACCAAAGTGACTGCACGATGCAAAGATCAGGATTGTCCATGGCGTATTCATGCTTCGATTGTCGAATCAGGACCACAATTTAAAGTTAGGACGTACAATCCTAACCATCGATGCTCAAAGCCACTGATGGGCATGGCACATCAACAGGCAACCTCGGCGCTTATTAGAGAGTTCATCATGGAACGGGTCAGGCAGAATGTGAATTTGAAACCGAAGGAGATCATGAATGACTATCAGATGGAGTTTGGTTCAATAATTAGTTACAGAAAGGCTTATATAGCAGAGGAGATGGCACTTTGTATTGTGCGAGGATCATATGAAGAGTCCTTCCAGCTGCTACCCCGTTATTGTAAGGAACTTGAGTTGACTAACCCTGGCACTGTGACAAACATAGATACCACTTCGGATGACCGTTTCAGAAGATTTTTTTGGGCGTTCGGACCGTGCATAAGATCTTACACGTCTTCGTTGAGACCAGTGATTGCTGTAGACGGTTCACACCTTCGAGGCAAGTATCCAGGTGTGTTGCTTGTTGCCGTGACGCATGATGCCAACCATAAGCTACTTCCCATCGCCTTTGCCTTTGCCGAAGCCGAGCGGCGCGATAGCTGGGAGTGGTTCCTTGCGAACTTGTCCATATCTCTAGGAGAGCGAACTAACCTTACTATTGTTTCAGACCGGCAGAAGGGTCTCATTCCAGCGTTGAAGAACACCATACCACATGCAATGCACTGTTACTGCTGCCGTCACATTGCTGAGAACATCAAAGCTGCTTTCAGTGACGGGGCAATCGTGATGAAATTTTGGCGTGCAGCAACGTCATACAGACGATGCGAGTACGAGGCTTATATGACAGATATCCGTGCAGTTAGCCAGGAGGCTTTCAATTACATTGATGCAATTAGGCGGCAACGGTGGGCAAATGCATATATAGAAGGCCGTCGGTACGACATGCTAACTAGCAATGCAGCCGAGTGCACTAATAGTCTCCTAAAAGACACGCGAGTCCTGCCCATTACGAAACAAGTTGAGGAGATACGAGCAAAGTTAATGGACTTCTATCAAAAGCGGCATCTTCAGTCTGAAAGCATAACAACTCATCTTACCCCGTATGCGGAGAAAGTTCTCAGTCAAGAAATGGATGAAGCTCGCCGATTGCATGTTCGTGTGGCTGGCATCGTAGAATTCCAGGTTCAGTCTGCGGAGTATGTTGACGTTGTTGATCTCGAACGGAAATCATGCACATGTCGGAAATGGGAGATATTGGGTATCCCGTGTTGCCATGCATTGGCTGCAATGAAAATGAGAAACTATGATCCATACGAATTCTGTGAGCATTGGTATTTTGCGAGCACGTATCGTACAACGTACAGTGAAGTGATTCATGCTATCCGTGACAGCAAGCAATGGGAGCACACAGCCGAATTGAGAGTTATTCCACCAATGTCCAGTAAACAGCCCGGATGCCCGAAAAAGAACAGGATTCGGACTGAAGATATTGGCCGTGTTCGAAGGGCAGTAACGTGCTCAAATTGCAAGGGGAGAGGCCACAACCGTGGAAGTTGTCGCAATCCTCCCGTGCTCAGTTGACGAATTGGAACCGCATAGAATGTATATTCATTTTGGCATGTATTCTGGTTGCAGTTTTTTGAAGAAGACCCTTAATGATGTATACAGATAGCTGTCCTTAGGATGTATTAATCATGGGAGTTTTTATTTCATCACAGTACGCATACCACGACACTCCCAGTTCCTGTAACAACAGGTGCTGCAGCTGCGTGGCGAGTACTTTGATGATGCATACACTTCCATTGATGATGCCTAGATGTATGCAAATGTGGACTGTAATTGTGTATTTTGGGAGTCCTGTATTACTGTATTTCATAAATGATATGTGATCCTTTTTTAATTGTGCACGCTTTATGTGAACATCGAATCTGTATCTGCTTGTTGAAACTCTTCGAGTGAACGATCTAATTCAAAATTTTCAAAGTAGCACGATCTAATTCAAAAATTTCACCCAATTGGGCACGTCTAGCATATTTTTTCACAGTAGCAGGATCGTTATAGCTGACTCCATTGAGTTCGCCACAGTAGCAGTATACCCAGGCTCCCTTAACTGAGGCTGAAAAAAACAGGTCATGCATTAACAGAATGGCCGATATCGGTCATAATATCGACCGATATCGGCCAAAATATCAGTCACAGGCACCCTTAACTGAGAGTATAAAAAAACAGGACATGTACAGAATGGCCGATATCGGTCATAATATCGACCGATATCGGCCAAAATATCAGTCTCAGGCGCCCTTAACTGTGACTATAAAAAAACAGACATCTACAGAATGGCCGATATCGGTCATAATATCGACCGATATCGGCCAAAATATCAGTCTCAGGCACCCTTAACTGAGAGTATAAAAAAACAGACATCTACAGAACGGCCGATATCGGTCATAATATCGACCGATATCGGTCGTTCTGTACATGTCCTGTTTTTTTATAGTCTCAGTTAAGGGTGGCTGAGTCTGATTTTTCGGCCGATATCGGTCGATATTATGACCGATATCGGCCATTCTGTAGATGTCTGTTTTTTTATAGTCACAGTTAAGGATGCCTGAGTCTTATTTTTTGGCCGATATCGGTCGATATTATGACCGATATCGGCCATTCTGTACATGTCCTGTTTTTTTATACTCTCAGTTAAGGGTGCCTGTGACTGATATTTTGGCCGATATCGGTCGATATTATGACCGATATCGGCCATTCTGTTAATGCATGACCTGTTTTTTTCAGCCTCAGTTAAGGGAGCCTGGGTATGTAATTATGGCCGATATCGGTATGTATTATGACCGATATCGGCTGTAGTAATACATTACCTGTTTTTTATAGCCCCAGTTAAGGGAAAATGTGCATGTAATGATGGCCGATATCGGTCATCAAGAAACAGCCTGTCTAAATACAACCCATTTAGAACATCAAGAAACATCAAGAAACACAGACAAGCCTGCAGTCAGCCTGTTTTCAACTAATCGACATCAAGAAACACAGACAACCATGAAATTCTATACAAATGAAAATTCTATACAGCCTGTCTAAATACAACCCATTTAGAACATTTTGAATGTCAAATTCTATACAAATGAAAATGAACACCACAACCACCAATCTTTCTATACAATCTGAGTTATGAAGTTCAATGATTCACATTTGATAACATGCAGGCTAATCCACTTTCAAAGTTCCCGGATGATCATATTCTTCATGGGAGTGATGCCAAGTGGGTCAAGCCCAGTCTATTAGCGTTCAATTGCCAACTCCGTTTGAAGATTTCCACGACTATTTTGCTTCGAAAGTAACGCATGTCTGATTGCGTAAAGGCGATGGGAAGCCGGTGGACACAGTGAGTGGCAAAGGCCATTGCAAATACTCCACAATCACTCGTATTGTTCTGTCGAGGGATGTCCGTCTTTTCAACTAGTGGCCATAGAAATGGGTCGCTCCACCCAAAATGGCTATACCATTCGGTCAACCATCCCATCTACATAAAACATCGGGTCTAAATGTCAGCAATGGACAGAAGAATTTGAAATACGCGTTCGAGATAAACTGACTCTTGGCATGAAGGAAGAAAAACTTACAAACTTCGATGCATGTTTAAATGATCGGCGATCGCCCTCCATGCTATTGTAAAACTCCCATCTCTTCTCATCAACCAGTCCGACCAATAATGTGAAATGTGACCTCTGATAGACAATGAATATCAGCGTTCGCGCTTCCCTCGCGTCCAACACCCTGTGCCCGTACTTCCCAAAGACTGCCTCGATGGCTGTGTCACCACTATCGCGCCACCAACTCTGCATACATTGAATTGATCAATGTGGGTACAATGTTCCAATATACATATAATAAAGGATTTACCCAACCATTGTTTAGTTTGTACTTACACAGACACTCGGGTCGGCAATGAAGCATGAATCACACCCAATTCTCAATATCTCAAAGTAATAATAAATGATGTTAGTGTCCATCCAAGTTCCCTCATCAAGGACATTCTTCAAATCATCTGCCTTGATCAATGTGCAAACATCACCAAGCTCATCTTTCCTGTAACAGTGAATATGTCCAAACACACGTAAGCACTTCAATCAAACAAATTAACATGATCAACACTAAACCAACATACCTGTCATCGTAGTATTCTAGAAAACCTTTGAGGAAGAATTTGTCGGGTTCAGACAGCACATAGTCGCTCCGAACGATATCATGCATGTAGTCTTCAAACTTCAACGGTATCTTACGCATTCGGGGCAACCGTTTCATCCTCCATACCAATGACTCAAGGGTGGCCAATGGCGCTGCAACCACCATAGCAGATTCACTGGAGACCGTTAATGGGGATGCAAACAAAATCCTGCTGACTGGTGGGGTCTGAACAATTTCCCGGGGTGCTGGCTCAGTCGTGGGCTGTTCCCTGCTGCTACCTGATCCCTCGGCATTTATGCTCACGAGGTTCGGTTCCTCGACCGTGGATTTTCTTTTAGCAGATTTAGTCTTTTTAGCCGGGCTTTTTTGCGCAGGCCTCTTGGTATGCTTAAATGTGATCAAGATTTTCTTCTCCGTGGCGTCATTATCAGACGCCGAGTTGCTGCATCCATCGAAGGAGAAGTTCTCCCAATTCGTCCCAAAACCCGACTTAAACTTAGCTAGCTTTTTCGAAATTGACATGGATAGCTTGTCGATTGGCGTTTTCCTGCGTGCAGAACGTTCGAGGCTCCGTTCGATGCGTGCGACCATGTCTTGAGCCTGTTGATCAAAGAAGTAATTGAATTAGCGACAGTTTGAAAAAAAAATCAAGGAACTAGTGTAACAGTCCATTATAGGGTGTAATTGATATACATGCTTCTGTGGGATGGTGGGCTCATCCTCAGTGCGGGTCTCCTCTACAAGCACCTCAGCCGTGGGGACATCAGATGCAGGGACATGGGACGCAGGCTGCTCCGTTGCCTCTCCTCTACCAATAAACATCAACGTATTCTTCGTATACCATTCGATGTACTCTTCGGACTGCGCAGCTGCAGCACAAGCCTCACCTTGAAGTCCAAGAGTGGCTCTTGCTCCCCACGTCGACACGACATCCTTATCCATCGTTGCCGCATAATCGACAATAGACCTGAATGTCCTTTCTCGTCTTAAGATCGGCATTGTAAAAGGCGGTGGGACTATTTGTTTGAGCCCGAATTGTTTCATAACACGCCAAGTGTTGTGGCGCTCGACAATCCAATACCATATCAAAACAGTGGACGAATGTAGGAGAGTGCGATCCACTTTAGATACTTTTGAAAAAAACTTTGGGCTAAACCCTTCATATGGTTGCCATATGAACTGCAATACACATCAGCAACGAAACAGTTAGTCCAGTATCTCAGCAAAATAGAATGCATATAATCGAACACCGAACTAAGGAGCTAGTCAATTTCTTGTTTTACCTCGTCAACTTTCAAATTGTTTAACTGTCCTCTCACCTCCTTGACTGAGGTGAGTGGTGGATTTTCAGGCAACCTCTTCATCCATGTCTTGCGCAGTGGGAATTGTATGTCCCCCTGCCACGATTCTTTTGGCTTAGGACACCTTCCGATTGACATCCTTGTATAAGCCCATATCTGCACCAGATTACATCACAATAAAGAGTTAGTTCGAATTAAATAAAAAATTCAAACTGACAGTCACTATGAGAATAAAGACCTGTAATAGCTGTAGAGGCCCGGTTGGCGTCCTGCACAGGTGCCCTTCAAGCTCACCTTGCTTATCTTTCCCCTCTTCCACAGCAACTAACTTCTCCGGACCCCATCGAGAGGCATTGGTCAACATCCTATACAGATTCGCGAGACAAGTCGGTGCCCATGCATACGGTTTAAATTCTTTGAACAGCTCTAGTATGTAGGCCGGTCCACGGGCACCAGTAGTCTGCGAAACGATCTGACCGGACACTAGAAAGAAGAGATAGGCCCGCGTTGCCCGGATCTCGTAATCCTTGTATTTCTTATGCTTCTTTTTTTTCTCAAGTTCGGCAGCTGCAAAATTGTCTTCAAGCCACTTGAACTTCACTGTTATACCATGGTAGTCACGCTTATCCGGTCGAATGCCAAGTACCTCCTCGCACACCGACGCGACGAACTTCCCCGGGAAAGTTCGTCCAGCTACAGGTGGGCCATCTACGGGTAGGCCGTAGATGTATGCAACATCTTCCAGGGTGACAGTTGCTTCACCCGACGGAAAGTGGAAAGTATTTGTCTCCGGGCGCCACCTTTCGACTAGACCGGTTATTAGCGCATGATCAATGACCATGCGATCGATTTCTGCTAAGTAATGGAGGCCCGTCTGCCTCACGTATGCCTTTTGTTGTTTTGTTAGCTGCCATATGTTTCGGTCCGGATTGGTTGGTATGCATCTCAGCCGTCCAAAATCCTAGCAACGTAACAATTACCAAATGTGGTTAGCAAGTACAAAATGAATATATCAAATAACAATTTGCATCGATACTTTGAAATGTGTAATTGATTTCGTGTAATACAGTATACCTCTCCTTGCCGAATTCCCTCCGACATGTGAAGGCTTTGGTTGTATAGTAGAACCTTCGGAGACTTGGGGGCTTGTCCTTCACCTTCCTACAAAAGAATATCAAACGCTATTCAAGATTCCACCATCTACCATGTGAGACTCTAAATAGGACACTGATCATGTACATTGATGAAGTCATAAATCCTTATACTAAGACAAAATAAGTAAAAGAACACTAAAATAAACAACCAAACAAAAGTGGAAGACAGTCACAAAAATTGTATCACATAAACCTGTGGAATACAGTAGTTTCCGCGACCAATTATCATTTAAAAAAAGCTCATACATCACTTTGTCTTCTCTTTACAAGCCAGGAAGAGAGAGAAAGAGAGAGAGAGAGAGAGATGACTGATGAGTCTTACAAATTTTGACGGAGGCTTTCAAAAACCCAACCACTATAAATAAAATACCAAGGAAAAACGAATCCCATTTTTCCTCAGATTTCTCTTCCCCCCCCCCCCCCCATCCCCCCCCCCCTCCTAATGCACATGGCCTCCTGAATTTTGTTTTCTTCCTCCACCCCCCACATGCTCCTCTCTATATTTCATACTTCCTACTTTTTTTTTCCTCGCTCTTTTGGTGATTCCAATTGATGTATTGAGTATGGAAATCTGTGGGTTTGGTTCATTTTGAGACAATGTAAGGAGAATTCTTCCATTTATGTCTATGCTTGCTTGGTTTGACTTCTATTTTTCTTTTATTGGGTTTTTTTTTTCTTCAAGTTGCTTGAGTTTTTCTTTTGCTTTTACTGTTGTACTTTAGCTTAGAGAGCTTTGATTCTGGCGCTGGTTGATGAATAGGATAGATTTATATTTGTGTCTCAGTTAAGGGTGCCTGAGTCTGATTTTTGGCCGATATCGGTCAACATTACAACCAATGTCGGCCGTTCTGTACATGACCTGTTCTCTTATAGCCTCAGTTAAGGGTGCCTGAGGCTGAATTTTTGGCCGATATCAGTCAATATTATGACCGATATCGGTTGTGTTAATACATGACCTGTTTTTTTATAGCCTCAGTTAAGGGAGCCTGAGTTTGAAATTATGGCCGATATCGGCGATAGTTATACATGACCTGTTATGACCGATATCGGTTATAATTTCATATTTGTGTCTTTCCCTTGTGTTGAGACACTCCTGTTTGGCTTTCAATCTTTATATATAATGAACTCATTAGGTTGATATTATTTGAGGATTCCTACTCCTACCGCAGACCTTCCTATCCCCCTAATTCCTACACCCATGCATCCAGTTGGGCCCCCACAATGTGGTCTATGGAACTATATGCAGGTGATTGTGTAGGAGAAAACTTCTGATACATACTTTGATAATAGATTACGATGTTCTGATTTTTAGGAGTGGCCATTTGCCAGTTAACATCATGGTTTTTTGTTGTGTATCAATCAGTAGAATGAATTACTCATGATATTATTCAATACTAAGCTTACTAGCATAACAACCATCACAGCTGACACCAGGAATGAGAACATCAAGTGTTGACTCACCAGAGGTAAACATCCTTTAGAAGTTCACTTACAGTTTAGCTCCTTCATTCAATGGAATTTATGGATGAAACAATAAGTGCCAATGGTTCATAAGTTCTTAATCCTTTTTAATAACATAACATTCTGTACTCTGTTCTCACTAACTATGTGATAACTATAAAGAATGAAATGTTCAGAATCCAACATTTCAGGAATTGAGATGCTTTTTCTGAAGAAACTATTCTGAACAATCTTTGTGGTTACTACTAAAAGTGTAATTTTAGGCAATGGGACATTAAAATACCCAGCCTTCTTTATTTGCATATTGATCAAGACATCCCCTGTACAATTTCTCTTGGATGTTATAATAGGGGAAGAAACACCCCTTTAATTCATAAACATACCCTCAACAGAAGGTATGTTACACTGGTCCAGACCTAATGGAACAATAACAATTATAGTGCTTAAAGCATTCAAACTGATTGTGACTCTTACTTCATATTTGTTCATAATTGTAAGCTTTTAATCATTTTACTTGATGCTTATATCTTTCTGAAACTCAGAAATGGTCTTTAATAATCGATTTGTGCGTCACAATAGATTCAATGACAACTCCATTATTCTACAGGTCACGCGCATCAACAGGGAAGAAGCTATTCATAAACTGCCTCAGTTGGGGGAGATTTATAAAATATAGCCGATATCGGCCATATACAATTCAATATGTCAAATTGAAAGTTGGAAATCTAGATATCACGTCTGCACAATGGGTAATGAAGATGAGAAGAAGATGGGAAGATGAGGAGAAGAAGTAGAGAATAACAGAGCCATCAAACCAAACCCTAGAACAACACGTCTTCATTCAAAATCCAAGGCACAAAGAAAAAGGGTTGAAATGAGGAAGAAACGTACCTCCATGCCAGCCACCTTCGAAAAATTGGCGCCAAAGTGCTTGGGACCACCTGCTTGGGACCACTGGAAAGGGGGAGACTGTTGACAGCGAGAAACGAAAGGGAATGGGGGAAGTGATGGTCGAACGAAAAGAAAAAGGGGCCACAGCGCGTGAGTGGGGTAACTGTCAATGGCCGATATCGGCCATATAGCCAAAATACAAAAAAAAATACAAATACAGCCCTTGAGGACCTAATCCAATAATACTATTTTTTTGGGACCCCATGAGTGGTATAGGGACCTACAGGGATTTATTTGGTAAATTCCTCTTAATGTAAAGTAAATCTAAAATAATATATTATAAATAATGGAAGAAAGGAATTATATTATGATGGATTATAACATCCACTAAAAATAATATCTTTATTTTTAAAAGAAAATCCATAGAAACAGAAAGAAAAACCATATGCTAGTGGATTTGGGAGAAAAACCCTAACAAATTAATAAAAATAAAATTTTGCTCCCCTTGGAAAAAAATAATGTATAAAAAAACCCCAATGAAATTCACAAAAATGTGATTATAATCTCTTTGAAAAACAAAATCCAAAAAATTCAAAGGAATGAAAATGCCCAATATAATGGATAATAATATGATTTTCATGTCTTAGAAAAAAAAAACTAACAAAGCCCATAAACATTATCTGAGATCTTATGTCCAATCTCAGCTGTATTATACCCACCTTGGGTACAATTTTGATTCTTACATAATAATTAGTTGCGATGATTTGATTAGACTTCTTTGATCCTTAATTTCTACTTATAAATTCAAAATTTGTTTGAACATGTAGTGGCAAACATTTATTAGATTTTGTATTAATTAGTGTAGCTATGCGTGTGTTAGTGTGGGTGGTGTGGGGTTTCTTTGGCATCACCCATGGGCTGGACCAGGGTCTCAGTTTCAAGCCTATGAACGGTCTTAAGATGAATATTAGGCCCCCACAAACTAAATTAACCGAGCTTAGCTTTAGATATATTTCGGCCCCCACTGGCCCATCCACTCCCCTCCTTTTACAAGCCATTCTTGATTGAACGTAGGGTACATAACTTAAGTGGTTTGGTTTATACATAAATATTAACTTAAATTGCACCTTTGAGAGTGTGGAAGGCTACTAATTTGGTGACATTGCTTGGTGGGCTCCTCAGCTTAATATCCAATCCAAGCTTTTTGTTTTGATAACTCTGTTCCTACTTGTGAGAGCAGACTACACAAAATCACGGTCTTACAGCTTGCATCAACAAAATGAGCGTCCATCCATCACTGGGCCATAAAATTCTCGAGATCAATCCAATGGTTCTTGAGAGGGCCTGTGAATTGTCCTAAGATAAATGTTAGGCTCTCCCAAACTAAATTAACCGGGCTTAATAAATGGTTTGGATTGTACATAAATATTAACCTGAACTGCACCTCTGCACCTCTGAGAGTGTGGAAGATTACTAATTTGGCGGCATTGCTTGGTGGGCTCCTCAGCTTAATATCCAATCCAAGCTTCTTTTTTTTCTTTTTCTTTTTTTTGCAAGTTAAGATTTGTATACATTAAGGAGACAAAAATACACAACGAAGAAACAGAAATTAGGTACCGTGAGCACAACCTCCCACAACAAAAAAAAAATAACCAAAGATAATTGGAAGCCTACAACTGGCTAAAACAACAGGCCCACATGGCCGGAGCCAACAAACCCACAAAGCATTAGGTGGGGCCATTGATGATGCAATTGCAGTTTCTAACCTGAGCTACAAACCAGGACCAAGCAAAAGCTTCTTTGTCAAAATAAGAGCAGATGGTTGAGTTAAGACTAGTGAAAAGGAGAGCCATCCTGTGAGCTTGGAACCTATGTTTCTAAGGAGAACCGTTGGGTTGGTAAGAGCAGAACTGATTAATTTCCTGTCTGTCAGCACCACTGGAGAGTTGGAATAATTTGAAGCTTCTGTAAGAAGAGAAGAAGCTGCATTGAAAGGATCACTATCAGCGGCAATCTTTATCCAAAGAATAGAGTTTGGTTTTTCCTTGAAGAAGCCCACTGTAAAATTATCTCTAGAAGAAAGAAGAATATTCCAATTTGAAGAGTTAAATGGGATAGGTTTAATAAGAGTGTTGTTTGAGTGTGCAGATAGGTCCCAAGCTGCTGCAATGTGGGAAGAAACCGCAAGATTGAGGTAATTTGCTCTCGAACGAATCTGGGCTTTAGTATCATGAAGGACAGCTTCCCATGGGCGAGATTTATTCCTGAAAATCTGATAGTTACTCTCACGCCATATATGCCAAGTAAAAGCAGGGAAACATAACTTCGCCACAATAATATCATCTTCATTCCTATGGTTACAATTAGAAATGAAATCTCCCATTTGCTCAACAATGGGCTTATCTCTTTGGGTAGTAGCACCAAAAGAAGTAACTATAGAATCCCAAATGTTCATGCTGTAGGTGCAAGCAGTCATGATGTGTCTGCAACTTTCAGGAGAGCAATTGCAAAGCACATAGATCGGGTCATAGAAAATCTGCTTAGTTGCTAGAACATCTTTAGTCTTCAAGCCATTATGAAGAGCCAACCAAGTGATCATACAGTGCTTGTTTATATGCCCTTTAAACCAGAGAAGATTGCACCAAGAAGAGTTAACATGCTGAGCAGTATCGTGATAGGTGAACTTTAAGCTAAAGTCACCTAGCGCAGAGGAAGACCAGACCACCTCATCACAGAAATCTACAGAAGGCTTGGGCATCAAAGAGACAAAAAGGAAGATGGTTGCAAGCCGAGAAGAAAAGAGTTGCGGAAAAGTCCAGCAACCATTTGTGATGAAATGGCTCACCAAAACATCTCTACCCAAGCCTAGATCATAAGCAGCCCTGGCTCCAAATTGATCTATCAACCTGCCGCAGGGAAGCCAAGGATCTAACCAGAAATGAGTACTTTTCCCATCACCAATCAAGTGTTTGATGTGCTGCAGAGATAAAGCTCTACCGCTAAGAATTCCACGCCAACCCCAAGAAGCAGAAGAGACACAGTCCACGTCCCAAAAACATTTTTTTTATGTAGTTTTTGTAAACCCACTCCACACAAAGTGAATTCCTTTTAGAAGCAATGTTCCACACTTGCCTTAAGATGGAAGATTCAGCAGAGTGCTTGATAGACCTAATGCCTAGCCCACCTTGATTTAAAGGACAACAAATCTGCCTCCAAGAAACATGCTTGGGTTGCAACTGTTACCAATCCTCTGCTTTGAGACATATGAATCATCTTGCAAAGCAAAAACTCCAATGGGGACTGATGAAAAACATGACACCTAAACACCAGGCACAACCTCCGCCATTGCAGTTGCATTTGGAGGAGAAACAACTTCCTAGACAATGGAAGAGGAATTTTTTGAAACTTCATCTTTTAACAGCTGGCAAGCCTTTGCAATCTGGTCTGTAGACACTGTAGATGGAAGAGCAACTAGTTGTTTTTGTTTGATTACTCTCACGATCATCTGTAGCTTTGACTGATCATCGAGAGCAAGGGAGAAAACAGTCCTGTAGGACTCCTTGAGCACTGCTAACTTTGAACTAGCAGAAGAGCTTGAGCTCGGGGATCCCTTCTTCTTGCCTCCCATAACAACATGGGTAAGATTGAAGGTGGCTGGGTGTAAACTGGGACAAAAAGGCTAATCCACTGGGACAAAAAGGCTAAGTTGCATTGTTTCCTAAATTCCTAAACTAATCCTATTGGAAAACAAAGTTCTGATTATTAAACTAATCCTATTAGAAAATGAAGTAATGGGTTGATTGGTTTTGATTTCTAAATTAACCAATTAAAAGACAAGTTTTGATCCAATTAGAGAAAAGTCTTAGGGTATGAATCCACCATAGCCTGTGCAATGGCGAATATAGGTTTAGGGTTTCACTGTCAATGCTTTTCAAACTCGTTCTGGTTACAAACCTTCACAGAGTCACCAAATAAGGGTAGTGGATGCAAATCAGGGCATAACCTATCTCTATGGCATAGATTATCCTAGATCTAACAAACACATTCATTCAAGCATCATGTTATATGACTTGGTATTCTAAACTACAAGAATAAAACACCAAAAGAGATATTGCATTAATAAACGAATCCAATCAATGGATTAAATCAATGTCATATAATCAAAGCATTTAAAATAAAACCCTAGAACCTATACATTGCCATAAACACAAAACTAAAGTTTCATCACAACCCTAAGATGGAGATTTAGTTACTCATGGAAGACGATTGACGAAGAATTCTTGACGAAATCCCCATTGATGCTCTTCCCCAAGCTCCAAGACAGCCTCCAGAACTTCTCCCAAGA
The DNA here is from genome assembly GCA_038049695.1 of Cinnamomum chago. Lineage (NCBI taxonomy): Eukaryota > Viridiplantae > Streptophyta > Magnoliopsida > Laurales > Lauraceae > Cinnamomum > Cinnamomum chago. Next base: position 103,926,270 of record CP142453.1, on the reverse strand, counting down.
TGTGTATCTCCTCAAAAACAAGTTTGGGCTCTTATTTATAAGTTTTGGGGTGAAAAAGGTCTTCAATTCGTGCAGGAGTCGGATTCCCGTCGGGTCCGGGCCCATTGGTCATCACAACGAACTTCGTGAGGTCATATCTCCCTCGATATAGCTCCGATTTATACAATCTTGGACTCCACGGATATCTACTCGAAAAGAGCTTTCCAACGGTACATAGATTTCACGAATCCAACACCGAGTTGAAAGTTATGACTATTTCAAGTTGCTGCCTCTGAAAATTCCGAGAATAATGGTGCAATTAGAAGACCTTCCATGTTGGCATGCCATGGGGTGAGTGGGACCCATGTTGGATGTCCAAGGCATGTTTGGACTCTTGCTTTGCTTTCTTATTTGAGCCTCCTCCCATATTTGGCAGCTTTCTTACTTGCAACTCCGGTTTGTCATGCTTTGTGGGATTTCTTCCATTTTAGCTCTGAATTTCGCTCATTGCATTTGTAATACCTACAAACAATAAAATAACATAATTAAGCTAATTAATCTCTATCGACGGTATAACCAAGTCCTCATTAAGGGGCCTAAAATGTATCTTTTAGGCTTTCATCACACCCCCCAACTTACACTTTGCTAGACCTCGAGCAAAGCTAAAATAAAAAGAAAACTAACTAATGCCACTTTCGTAGGGAGCACGGCTGCACTTAGCATGTGCAACAAGCCTTTAAACCTCTAAGTTCCCCATAGAGGACGAGTTATAGTCTTATGAGGGTTTGCAGTGAATCTACCCACAAAATTCCTAAAACATAAAAGAAAAACAGGGAGAATTTTCCGCCAAGGTATCGACGAACACCGGATATTCCTGATTTTTGGGGTTTTCCATACACACTCAAACGTGGTTCACCAATCCTATCTTTTGGTCCGAAATCCTCAAAATCATGCTGGAAAAATTGATCGTGCACGGTGAAAATTGTGTACATATAGAGGCATGAAAGCATAAAACGATCCACTAACAATTTCCGTGAAAACACATCTTGTTCTTTCGAAATGTTGGGCCACCGAACCTCAGTAAAAGTTAACATGATTCCTCTCAAGGCATTTGTGGTGGCTTTCACACTATTGTTTTTCAAAGGACAACACTATTTTGATTTTTTTTTATTTCTTTTTTTATTTTTATTTATTTTTATTTATTTTTATTTATTTTTATTTTTATTTTTTTTTAAGAAATGACTATGCAATACCTAGGTCCCTTAGGCTTTCTAATTAACCCATGTAACGAGCATTCAACCAATGACTCCCAAGACAGATGTCCTTAGGGCACGAGGTATAGCAATACCCCTATGGGCTTACTGGCTCAGGTTAAAAAGGCTACGAACCCAAACTAGTCACAACCCTTTTTTTTTTTATGGTCCCCAACAATAGGTAGCCCTTTCCATATGCCTGACTTCAGTATGACCGAGGGTCAGCTTTCCATCATAATTGCTATGAAGTTTTCACTGGTATGGAAATCATAGTTTCACATTTCAAATTTTCTATATGATATGTGTCAAGTGAAAGATCAATAATTCAACAATTTCTCAAAAACTCTTTCCTAAAACAAGATAGTGAACCATTTCTCTCTTTTTCCTCACAAAAAGTTCCAAAAACAGGATATCTTCGTTTCATAAAAACCCGGTTAGAAATCTCCCGAAAGATTACCAACACTGAAAAAAACTCTTTTTTTTTTTTTTCGGAATTTCCGGCGTCCAGACGCCCGGATGGGGCGTCCGGACGCCCCATTCTAGAGAGCAGCATGTTTAGTAAAAAGTCCGGGCGTCCAGACGCCGGAGAATTTTTTTTTTTTTTAACTATGGTAAAGACAACAAAAACTAAAGGAAGGAAAAGACAACAAATAAAAAAACACTAAAAACAAAGAAAAAAACTACTCCTAGACTACTCCAAAGGTTAATACCCCACCCCCCAACTTAAGCTAACATTGTCCACAATGTGAAACACAAAATAAATGATAAAGGACAACGAAAGTAAAGGAAAAGGAGGGATATCACCTGGGTACCGCTTAACAAGAAGTGGAAGGGAGGAAAACGGGGAGGACGCCCCCCAACTCAGACCAAAGTACCTGCGGAGTGTTAGCGGCAAGCACAAAAAACAGAAACAAAGAAAACCTAAGAAATACAAACCAAACTTGCAAAAAGACATGACTCAGCACTTCCTTCATATCTACCTCCTCTAGGTTAGGAACTAAAAATCTCTGCATATCTCGAGAAAGTGTAAAATCAGCAATGCAAGGGGAACAAGATATGCAAATGGAGGAATCAATATCTTTCAACTCAGCAATTGAACAGCCGAGTGCACTCTTGTGCATTTCCAACACATTCAAAATGTGAGCTTCCTGACCATCAGACAGATCAGGAGCAATGACAGCTGGCAAAGTTTCCTCAGGGTGAGGAGCGTTTCCTACAATCTCATCAACAACATTGACTGCAAAGCAGTCATCTTGGTCTGAAGGTTGATGAGAGGCCCTAAAAGCATTCAGCCTCACTTTCATATTCCCGAAGGAACCATCCATAACTCCGGTTCGACAATTAATGTTCGCATTGGCTGTGGCCAAAAAGGGCCGTCCAAGAATGACAGTAGTGTGCTTCCTTGAATTTTGCACTGGTTCAGTGTCAAGGACGATGAAATCGACAGGGAAAAAGAACTTGTCGACCTTGACCAGAACATCCTCAATTATTCCCCGGGGCACCCTGACAGATCTATCAGCAAGTTGCAAGGTAACCGGAGTGGGCTTTAAGTCCCCTAGCCCAATCTGCTCATACACCGAGTAAGGCAAGAGATTGACACCCGCTCCCAGATCCAACAATGCATGATCAATAACGTGACTCCCAATTGTGCACGTAATGGTGGGAGTGCCAGGATCTTTCAGCTTGGGAGGAGTGTCATTATGGAGAATTGAGCTCACCTGCTCGGTAAGTAAAACCTTCTTTGGCACATGAGATTTTGATTTGCGTTTTTGAGTGCACAAATCTTTCAGAAATTTAGCATAAGAAGGAACCTGCTTGATAGCATCCAGCAAAGGCAGGTTAATCTTTACTTGCTTAAACACCTCCAACATTTCATCCATGGTTGCTTTCTTTTTACTAAAGGGAGAGGGTGTGTCAAGACAAGTGGGAAAAGGGACTTTAGGCACATATGGGGGTGCCTCATTTCCCTTAGAAACCATGTCAGCCCGAGAGCTCTTGGGATTGGTTGTGGGTTCTTTCACATCTTGCCTAGGCTCCTCAGGCCTAGTCTCAACCTCACGCCCATTCCGTAATGTGACAACCATTTTTGCTTGCTCATGATAGGTATCATTATGTTGCGAACCACTACCCATCTCAAAAGAATGCTTAGGATTAACCGTGGGTTGGCTAGGCAAGCGTCCCTCCTCTCTTTTGTTAAGAGCATTAGCTATTTGCCCGATCTGGACCTCTAGCTTAGCTATGGATTAAGAGTGGGAATGAACCAGCTGAGTGGTTGCTTTGAGCTCTTTGAGCTCTTGCAGCACTGTCTCCTCAAATGATGGAGTTCTTTGAGGTGGTTGAGGGTTGGGTTGCTGGTAGGATTGTTGGGAACGATAGGCCGCAGGATTGTATTGAAAATTTGGCTCATTTCCCGATTGAGAGAATGAAGTGCCTTGACCGGGCGACTTCCATGAAAAGTTGGGGTGATTGCGCCATCCCGGGTTAAAAGTATTCGAAAATGGATCATTACCCGGTTTGGAGAACCCCTGTGCAGCATTCACTTGCTCTTGCACAAACTCAGGAAATTGGGGTGCTGCAGGACAACTGCTCACAAAATGAGCGGGACTATTGCATAAAGCACAAGCATCTTGATGAGCAGGGGGCTGGGGAGATGAAGATTGGAGAGATTGTCCCGCAGAAATCAGCTGATCTAACTTTTGGGTCAAGGCAGCCACTTGGGTTGTGAGCTCATTAGAGGGCTGAATTTCAAATACCCCCTTAGGTTTCTGCAAAATCGAGGCTGCTGGTCCCTCTAATCTAGCAGTGGAGGCATGGTGCTGAAATGTCTCACTCATATTCTCAAAAAGTTCCCATGCCTCATCCTCATTTTTCAGCATAATTGATCCCCCACTGGCGGTTACTACCATGTTTCGCCATTCGGGTGATAGCCCATCATAGAAGAATTGCACCAATTGCCATTTGGCAATTTGGTGATGAGGACACTTTCTAAGGAGATCCTTAAATCTATCCCACACCTCATGAAACTGTTCACTGTCGGTTTGGGCGAAGGATGTGATGGATCTCCTATACTAATTTGTTTTGCCCACAGAGAAATATTTGTCCAAGAATTTTTGTTGGAGTTGGGCCCAAGAATTGATAGAGTTTGGAGGTAAAGTACTCAGCCAATACTTGGCTTTGTCCTTTAATGAAAACGGAAAGAGAAACAATTTTAGGGCCTCACTACTGAAATTGTTTATTCGCACTGTGGAGCAAATAACCAAAAACTCATCAATGTGGTTGTACGGGTCCTCATTGTTCAAGCCATAGAAAGAAGGGATCAGATTGATTGTGCTGGGCTTGATTTCATATTGAGTTGCCTGTACTACAGGCAGCTGAATACACGATGGTGACGCGTATTCTGAAGGAGTATAGTGCTCCTTCAAGGGTCGGAGAGGTGGGGCCTCAGGACCCTCATCCTCTTTTCTTGCTTCAGCCATTAATGAATTTGTGTCTGAGATAGCAGAACGGTGTTTAGATGATCTAATTTTTCTAAGGGCCCGCTCTAAATTTTGGTCTAGAGAAATCAAATCTGGGTGACAAGAGCGACGACCAAGCATGCACACACAAAACTTACTGCAATTAAATGAAAAGAATCAGAAAGTCTAGGCTTACAGTGCCCTTGGGAGGAGAGGAGAGATTTCTTTTTGAGTAAAACTTTGTCCTTTGTGAACTCTCTTAGATCCCTGCACAAATTCTATAAATATGTGTTAAAATCTATGCCCTGCAGTAATGATAATAAACAATGTGAATAAAGCTGAAAAAGCAAAATAAAAAAAAATTAACTAAACTAAACTAATATCATAGTTAAAAGAAACAAACAACCGTGCTAATTGTCCCCGGCAACGGCGCCAAAATTATGATCGATCCTATAACAGGGTTGCAATTATAAATTATTCTCCGCTATTATCTCTGCTTGCAAAAGCAGAGATGTTAACCGAGTATCGTATCCACTGGGACAAAAAGGCTAAGTTGCGTTGTTTCCTAAATTCCTAAACTAATCCTATTGGAAAACAAAGTTCTGATTATTAAACTAATCCTATTAGAAAATGAAGTAATGGGTTGATTGGTTTTGATTTCTAAATTAACCAATTAAAAGACAAGTTTTGATCCAATTAGAGAAAAGTCTTAGGGTATGAATCCACCATAGCCTGTGCAATGGCGAATATAGGTTTAGGGTTTCACTGTCAATGCTTTTCAGACTCGTTCTGGTTACAAACCTTCACAGAGTCACCAAATAAGGGTAGTGGATGCAAATCAGGGCATAACCTATCTCTATGGCATAGATTATCCTAGATCTAACAAACACATTCATTCAAGCATCATGTTATATGACTTGGTATTCTAAACTACAAGAATAAAACACCAAAAGAGATATTGCATTAATAAACGAATCCAATCAATGGATTAAATCAATGTCATATAATCAAAGCATTTAAAATAAAACCCTAGAACCTATACATTGCCATAAACACAAAACTAAAGTTTCATCACAACCCTAAGATGGAGATTTAGTTACTCATGGAAGACAATTGACGAAGAATTCTTGACGAAATCCCCATTGATGCTCTTCCCCAAGCTCCAAGACAGCCTCCAGAACTTCTCCCAAGATGTGTATCTCCTCAAAAACAAGTTTGGGCTCTTATTTATAAGTTTTGGGGTGAAAAAGGTCTTCAATTCGTGCAGGAGTCGGATTCCCGTCGGGTCCGGGCCCATTGGTCATCACAGCGAACTTCGCGAGGTCATATCTCCCTCGATATAGCTCCAATTTATACAATCTTGGACTCCACGGATATCTACTCGAAAAGTGCTTTCTAACTGTATGTAGATTTCACGAATCAGACACTCGAGTTGAAAGTTATGACCATTTCAAGTTGCTGCCTCTGAAAATTCCGAGAATAATGGTGCAATTAGAAGACCTTCCATGTTGGCATGCCATGGGGTGAGTGGGACCCATGTTGGATGTCCAAGGCATGTTTGGACTCTTGCTTTGCTTTCTTATTTGAGCCTCCTCCCATATTTGGCAACTTTCTTACTTGCAACTCCGGTTTGTCATGCTTTGTGGGATTTCTTCCATTTTAGCTCTGAATTTCGCTCCTTGCATTTGTAATACCTACAAACAATAAAATAACATAATTAAGCTGATTAATTTCTATCGACGGTATAACCAAGTCCTCATTAAGGGGCCTAAAATGTATCTTTTAGGCTCTCATCAGGTTCCATGAGGCAATTAAGATCATACACATCTACATATCAATTGCTGGCTGGCATGTTGCATGCTGATCTATCTGGTGACTTTCAACCTTATAAATACCATAATAAATTACCAAGAAGTAGTCATTTCCACCGATTTCGATCCCTTTATCAAATAAGGGGGCTTGATGAGGGGGAGAGACAAGGATGAGTGATTTTAGGGAAGACTTAGAGGGAGAGATATTAGGAGGATGAGAGATTTTAGGGAAGTATTAGAGGGAGAGATTTTGCATTGTCTAGTCTTTAAAGAAATATCCCACGGTAATATCAACTTCTTGTCTTGGTAGAAGTGGAAAAATGATAGGTGTGATAAGGATGGAAGAGGTTTTTTCAAGAGAAATTGTAAGAGATATGATAAAGACGTGAGTTTGTTATCTTTATAAAATTGACTGAAATGGAGAGATTTAGGGAGGTGATTTGGAGAAGAGAATTGAAATAGAGATTTAGGGAGGAGATTTGTTTCGGATCAGTGTAGTGGCCCACATCAAAGCCTGATGCTGTATATTTTTTTCTTCTATATTTCTTTGAAATGAGAGACTTTTTAGGGATGAGGTAGCACCCCTCAGAGTCCTCCTCCCCATTTGCTTTAATATATACAAGTGAGAGTGACTCATGTCCAACACGGGCACCAAAAAAAAAACCCAATATAAAAGCAATATCTATGTATATCAAATAAACTCAATTGAAAGAGAGATGAATATCTATATAAGATTTGTGAGGTCTATGGGAGGAAAGTCTATAAATGAAAACACAAATAGAATCAGAACAGCACGCGCTTGCCCACTATGATATTTGTATAAATAAATATAAAATATTATACTTAAAATTTATTCAAAATTAAACAACCATTTGTAAAAGAATTCAAAAATAACATAATTAAACTATGTAAGTAAAGCTTGAAATCACTTGCTCAAAAGTAAGTACAAAATCAAGTTTCTTGATATACATATGGGTGGGGACCAAGTGCTTGAGTTTATAATATACATACAAAGTAAGATAATTTCAAAGGAACCCTCCATTGTAGCACATGTATCCCATTGATGATTGGAGAAGTAAGCCCCAGGCCAGCTGATGTAGATGTGACCAATGGAACTGGTCTTGACTTTTTTTACTTGAAAAGCTTTTGGATGAATGGGCCGAATGACTATTCATCTGATTTAAGACAAAAATTATGTGGGCCATCAATCATATGATTAGAAACAATATGTGTGATAATGATAGAAAAACACTATTTAAGAGAAATTTTAGGAGATATGATAAGGATCAAGTTGAAGTATGATATAATTAGAAACAATATATGTTATAAGGATAGAAAGAGATTATCGAAGAGAAATTATAGGAGATGTGATAAGGAAAATATGGATGTGCCACATGTCACCACGAAACCCCAAAAGAAAATGACATGTGTTACTTCCTCATGAATAGGGCTGCTACTTTAGTATATATAATAATTATACTGTCTTTTTTATTTTTATTTTATAATTATATATATATATCTTTAATTCAATACCATTTTAATTGGAGTCGAATTTAGGGTGCGTTTGTGTGGAAAGAGGAAACCACTATAAAAAGAATTCCCTTGCTTGTTCGGTGCAACCCTATTTTTAAAGTGTGGCTGTGAGCATTTTTCTGGAAAAAAAAAATAATAAAGTGATTTTCTTTTACATAGAAGATTTTGATTTTCTATGTAAGGGGAGTGAAAGTTGGATTCCTCTCCATTACGGAAAGTGCGGCAGCCTTATAATAGCTGGAGATACATCACATATGAGCAAGTTGGATCAAATAAAGGTAGGACTCATATAGGAGATTAGCTATTGCCATTATGCCAATGACAAGCTGCGATTTATGATCGCATGGAGATTTAACGACAACCTAATCTGTAGGGATCAGACGGCCCACCATATGATCAATCTAACATTAATTTCAATGTGGCTGAGCAGCTGAACTTTGAATTGATCATGCAAATCTAGTATCCATTTATTTGGCTTTATCAAAATCTAAGATGTAGACAATTTTAAACCCCTCAAATTAGTGTAATCACATGGTTCATATTTTCCTTTTTTCAACTAGATAGAATTTAAAAGGGTCCTTCTTGGCAAGCAAGTAGGGAAAGAAAGGCAAGTGAAAAAGCACATGGGAAATAAAGGAAAGAATAGGATAACAAAATTTCTTCTATGGAGGTTTCCCATGCAAATGTCACTGTTGGTGCCTTTAATTCGAGGAGCACCCCATATTTTGACAAACCTATACATCTTTGACGATCTGATCAGAAGGTCCACATACAATCGGTGTCGCAAGTGAAAATTTTACTTCAAAATTATAATATATTAAAAAGAAGGGTTTTGGATTCAATTTTAACCAACAGTTTTAATTTTGACCGGAAGTTACATTACTTTTTTAAAAATCTTACATGTTCTTTCCCCACTTCTATTTCATGCAACTACTTACTTTATTGCTTTATCAAAATCACTTAGCTATTCTTTATTTTTCCTTTTTTTGTTTTCTTCTTTTGCAAAGGCTTTGTTTTCGTCCAAATTCTACCATCTTCTTTTTACTCTAATTCTCATTCCCTTCCTACTCTGATACTCCTATTTTGTTACTACACCACTAACATTTAGATTACATATAAACAAGTACTCATAACCTTTTTGTTTCTTTTTTATCTTTCTAAACACTATGAATTTTTTTAATGCATGAATATTTAGATTGCAATTTTGGTCATATCCGTGCTGAGCACGGGTTAGTGTGCTCGTGATATATTCACTACGTCAAAAGTGGCTAACAACAACACAAACAAGGGAGGCAATACCGCTGGTTTGGGCTGTGGTATTTTTAGACACATGTATTTTCATAAACCACGGCTACTCTTTGTTGTTGTTTTCATCTAAAAAAAAGACCTAAAAGTATACCCGCCCTTTTCCTCTCCCGCGCCCTCTATTCCTCTCCCGCCCTCTCCCCTCTTTACCTCCCGCCCTCTGCTCTCTTTTTCCTTTTTTTTTCTTAAGCACACCTATGCAGGTTTGAACTCTCTCGACTCGCCGATTACACTCCGGCCATCCATCACCACTACATTGTTACCACTTCCCATCTTTTCGTTCTTCTCCTCATCCTCATCTATCTCGTTTCTTTCTTCCCTGCATTGGCAGCACTTCCCATCCTTTCTTCTTCTTTTCCTTCATCTCGCCTTCATGATGATTCGCAGGTATGTTGATTTCTTCATTTTCCTCTGCATTTCGTCATTTATCTAAACCCTAAAAGTTCATCCAACTTGGGAAATCTTCGATGGATATTCACTTGCAGATCTCTGACTATCCATGTTTTTTTATGCCACAAATCAATGAATGATCGAAAGTTTGAAGATTGTGTTTAAACGGTTGATATTTTCGATTTTGACGAAATGGATATTGTTACCTCCAATTTGAGTTTGTGATTGGGAAACTTTAATATCTTTCTAGATGCATATCTCTCTAGATGCATTCATATATTTATGTATGCGTGCCTTTTTTCCTTCTCAGTTCATTGCCGATTGTGGTTATTACTGCTGATTTAGGTCTGAAACGTAAGTATTTATGTATATGACTTTGATTATGATGGCCGGAAAATAGCATCATAAGACGAAAGGAGTCAATGTTGTGTGCTAGTTCTAGACAATGTTAGGATTGATACTCTCTGTTTTCTTGTCTTCACTTCTTTCTTTCTTCTGTTTTCATTTGTCGGTAGTTGCAGTCAATATGCCAACCAAAATAAAATTATTTTGTTGTTGTAAGAAATATGAAAGGCTAATATCTGAGAGATTCTGCCAATCAAAATAGTTGGCATCATTTGAACATGCATTTGATTAGCTAATGAATGGGTCATGCCCAATTCGGTCAAGCTTCTCCAGTCCACTATAAAGGCCCTTGTATAGGCCATACTAGTATTAGGTTAGAGGAATGGTGGCCTTACATACTTTGATGCATGCCCATCATAGGGATATGGGTAAGAAGATTATAGGGCAATGGCTTGGATTAAAGTTTGGTCAGTTAAATACCACTCTGATCATACCATTTGCAACTTCTTGAAAACCCTTACTCAAAGACAAGAAAAATAAATACATGCCGAGAAGGTGAGAGAGCTAGAAGGATGGGGAAGAAAGTAAAGAGAGACGGGAGAGAGAAGAAAGACACGAGAGAGCAAAGGGAGGCATTGCACATTGCATGGGAAGGAGGGAGAGAGATTGTGTGTGGTGGGGATAGGGCTTACCGATTGAAAGATCTCTTCTTGAGTTTTTGATATTTTTAGTAAATCTGCTTTTTTGTGGAACTATCTTGTTTTCCTCTGTCTTGCTCTTTATACAATTGTTGATGCATGTGATTTCTTCTACTATGAATCATCCTCATCACTGATTCACACCAAGATTCGTGTAACACATGTTTGAAATAATTGAAAGTTGATTTTTCCAAATTTAATGTGGATTTGGTGGTCTTATCTTTTTGCTTTGTTTTTTTTTTTTTTTTCTCTCCTGATGAGTCCATGAATGACAGAATAACTACATTATCAATGGACTAATAGAACAGGAAGATTGGCATAGCGTTGTTGCATGAATACCCCTTTGAAAAGCTGTAAAGAGAGGATCTATAAAAGGGTAATCTGGAAACAACTAATTTACAAGTAGTTATCTAGAAGGACCTAGATTTGTAGAGATATCATGCTCCACTTATGCAGATTGTCAAGAAGTTTCAATTTGGACACCAGGAAATTATGACGACCCCAAGACATGGCTTTAATAAACAGATGCAGCATGTGGGATCGTAATGGTTTCATCTTCATAGAGTTCACAAACAAAATGATAAGTAAACAACTATATGTTTTGTCAATTCTTCTGGACTACCCATCAGTCTCATTGCACTTTCATTGTCAACATAGAGAAGTCAATCAGGAAAGATTACACTCGATGCCAACGAACCTAGAGAGAAAGACGAAGTGAAGCCTTCAATAGAAGATGCTAGGAGAGGATTTTGAAGCCTTTTGCTCATTGTTTCATACTATGGGGGTAAAATACCCTTCTATGTAGATGTAGAAAAGGCCCAGATATCACAAGTCTAGATGTAATAATGTTTATCTATTAGTGTTATTGAAGGAAGTTCCATTCCTATTGCATTACAACAGATGGTTGTTTTGTATGCTCCTATGAATTCCATGACGGGTGACCCTTAGTGCCTTACTACATATCTAAATGCATTAGGCTCCCTCCCTCTTGATGCAGATGGATAAGCCCAAGTGCGGGACCACCAAAAACAACTTAGGGATTATTTTTATTTCCTTAATTACTTGTTATTAGAGTTCTAATTTTATTTAGGAGTTGTAATTAGGATAAGTTTCTAAAATTGCTTAGTTTCCTAGTTGATTAGATTTCTTAGTCATTAAGTTTGTTTTCCCTATTCATATTGCATTGTAGACATGGAAATCTTAGAGTTTGATAATTAATAGAAATTGAGTGGTTTTAACCCTCCAAGGAGCGTCCTCGTGTTGAAGTCCCTGTGGAGACATGTGTGAGTGTATGCGGACACGTCCTTTGGAACTTCCATGCCCGCCCCCCCAAGCCGCAACTGCTCCAATAGAAATTTTCTTTACTTCACTCATTCTCTACTATTTGAAATGGATGTTCAAACAGTTAATGGACAAACAGGATGTTGACCGCCACATTCATTCCAAATCATATGCTATCTCGAGTTTTCCGGGGAAAAGTCCTATCCGGTTATTATTTCCTGATGAACCCTTGCTTCCAACTCCAATTAAGGTATTTGGGTTTGATTGTTTTGTTCACATCCCAAAACATTTTTATGGGTCCAAGTAGTAAAAAAGGTTACGAATGTTACTTATCGCGTAAACCAAAGAAACATTTTACTCCTAGAGTAATGAAACCGATATTATGACAAGTCAGGGGTTGCATCTTTTGCTGCAGTCAATTTCACCAACTTATGTGTATTCTACACCGGTTGATAATCAGATAAAAAAAATAAAATTCAGAAAGGTAAAAAAACCAACTTTATTCTTTCAGGAAAGAAAACGGAAGACCATTTGTAACGCCCCAATTCCGGATACCGATAAAGTCGTTCGAATACCCGAAGTTGGCGCGCTTCTTCTCGGAAAATCCGAGAACTTCCAAGATCGTAGGACCGCAGTGAGGTCAAATTTAAAACTTTTGAACAATATGAACTCAATGGTTAACTTGCGGAAGCATAATAAACAAAGCGGAAGCATTTGGTATCAATATATAAGTAAAGTGTGAGCAGAACTACAATCTAGTTAAAAGTATCAGTTGTTAATCAAAAGTTAATACATTTTTGTTAGCTACCCGGCTCACCTACAAAATTCTCTCAAAACCCAAAATAAAATAAGACTCTCAAAACCCAGGTAACTCATCTCCGCCCTCCGGCTCGACATCCGGGTCGGCCGGGCCCCATCCGTAATCTCCGACAATTGGCGCCTCTACTAGCGCAAGCGCATCCTTTGGGATCTCGGGGTCAAGGCCTAAGCACCAAAGATGGGTCAGATCTAAAAGATCTGACAAGTCACAGTATACTAATAACATAGGACATATATACAAATGAATAGAGACAGGTATATAAATTAAAGAATAACAAGGTAAAAGAACTAGGCAGTTGAGCAAGATAATCATAAGGAATCAGGATAATATAAAACATCTAATCTACTACAAAATGACACATTCACACGAACTGGAATACCGCGGGATATTATGTCGCGGCCCTCCCATATTGAACACAGTTGCGGCGGGGAAATCTCACTAATGCTGGGAATTACTAATCCCGCAAATCACTCATCATCTCATCACTCGAAGACCGGACACGGTATCGCACCGTCCGTCTTAACCACACAGCTCATCATGATAGCTCCTCAACACTCATGATAGCTCCTACCAGAGATGATCAGTCCACAGGCTGAGCTTAAATCAACCGAGTGAATGTCTATGCCGACTCGAGAATAACTCTAAGGGTCTGTGTCTGTCTAGGCTTTGCCTTGCATGAACAAGGTCCTAACCAAGTCTCTAAGAGGTCTGTACAACAATCAGTCTATGGATTATATTCCAAGTCCAAGCCCACTCGTTGGATCCATACCAAGGCCCATCAATACATAGCCTGGTCTAAAACCGTCCAAGCGAGGCATCAAATCCATTTACTACTGACAAACAGTTCATTCTAATCCACCATGACTTAAAAGCCCAATATAAACTACCTCTTCCAACTAAAGGTACACATCTCCACACTTAGGCCCAATAAGGGCCCGCCTAGCCACAGACACGGGTCAGTGATCTCCAAATCATACTAACGGGTCACCTCTACGATATTCTAGGTTCAGGTCCTCCATTTTCTATTAATTAACAGTTAACAGCTATACTAAGGATATAAGAGTGACAGTAAATAATAGAAGTGAAGTATGAACTTCAATAAGAGAATCAACAGGGAATAACAACAGTCCAATCCTAGGTAATGGACCACATTCAGGTTCAGGTCCATCTCCGGTAATTTGATCTCTAAATGAAGTCAATGATGTCATATGATACTGTGTTTGGTGCTTATGAGGTTACGGGCATCATTGACAACTCTTAGGGGTCAAATCATCTTAGATTAACAACCAAAACCCTAATCAGTGGTCCCCGCGAGTCAAGGTTGAGCCACACCGTTGACTCGGGTTTAGAACATTGATAAATGTCCATTTGGATGGTCAATGGGCCCCACAACTGATCACAACTCCTAAATGTTGAAAACTGGAAAATTAAGATTTCCCAGCGTGCTGGGTCGACCTGGCACACTGGGGGTTGTCCCCCAGGTGGACCTGATGTGTAGTGTGCTCGGTTGACCTCCTGGCCTGGTGGGTCAACCGAGTGCACTGGAAAATCTAGGTTAGGCCTCCTGGAAGACTTATTTCGTTTCTAAGGGTTCCCAGCATGTCCGGTCAACCTCCTTGCCTGGGTGATTGACCGCATACACCAAAAACCCTAGAAAGATTGATGTCACAGCTTTCAGCCATTTTCTACTGCATATCCTAGGTACTAGGTCAACCTGAACATAAGATTGAGAAACCAACTTTCAGTCAATTCCTGCAAAACAGTGTGTATTGGGTCGACCTGGGCAGGGTCAGGTCGACCTGGCTAATTAAGATGGATCTCTGCAAGAAAAATTAACTGAGGGCCAGTTTTTCCCAAAATGCAGTGTGGCCAACTGGAAAACTCAGTCTATAGAAAGTTCCCAACTGGGAGCAAATTTCCCAGAAATGCAGTGTGCCCGGTCGACCGGCCTGCAGGGCCCGGTCGATCGGGTACACTGAAAAGTCAGTGCCTGCAGAATTTAGCTGGGAGCCTTGTTTTTCCAATTTCTAGTGTTCCCGGTCGACCGGCCTGCAGGGCCCGGTCGACCGGGTACACTGCAGGTGGACACCCAGTTCGACCTGGTGCACAAAAACTGGGAAAAACCCAGTTTTTGCAGATTTCATCTTTTTGACCCATTTTTCCTCCGAATCATTTCCAATCACTTCCAAACTTCGTCCAAACAATAGAAAATACAAATCCACTAAAATGCCCATCAATCCAACACCCATTTAGACCCATTGATCTTCCAAATGAGGGGTGGAACCTCCATCCATCAATGTCCAGCCACCCAACAAAACAACTAAGCTCCATGGTAGTTCTAACAAAATGAAATTAACTGAACTGAAATTAAAGGAATCCAATGCACAGTATATAAACCTAAGTTAAGAGTATAATATGCACTTGCCTTATCTTGGAAGAGTATGCACTTGCCTTAGCTTGGAAGAGAAGGTAGTAGAGAGAGAGAGAAAAGGAGAGAGATCCTATCCAATGCGATAAGGAAGAAGAAGGTGAAGTAGCTGCAGCTCCTAGAGAAAACCCTCCAGCACAACAGTAGCTTGGATAGAGAAATGAGAGAGGAAGAAGAGAGGAAATGAGGGAGGAATAGTAGTAGGGTTTGCCTTGGGATTTGTGCTAATTTATAGACTTGGGGGAAGTGGCTAATGACAGGAATAACCTTTGGGGTTGCATAGGATTAGGGTTAGGGCTAGGGGCATTAGGGTCTTTAGGTGGAAAGTTATAGAAGATGCCTTTTGCAATCACCCCCCTATAGTTTACTAAAAACCCTAGTAAGGGCCTCCCTACACTAATAAACCCTAGAATTACCCAAAACACCCTACTAACCAAATTACTAACTCAACTAAGCTAGTCTAACTACAACTTAGGAAAAATCTATCTAATTACCCCGATTAACCCCTAATTAGCATAATTAGCTAGTAATTAGCAATAATTAGTAATGATTAGTATTAATTAGCATTTAAAATATAAATTAGAGGGCCCACAAAGGGTGGGGCCTCACCATTATTTACAACGGAACCCAACACCAGCAGGTGTTCCTAATTAAAATATGCCTTATGGTACTGATTTGATCTTGATCTTCCGATTGCACTACGTAAGGAAACTCATGCCCATATATTTATTTATTTGATTGGTAACTGCTAGATTTTATTAAAGAGAGGGATAAATAGACAACAACATTACAGAAAACTAGAGGAAGAAGAATGAAATTATAAGTGCATTGTACCCTCTACAAGAAACAAAAAGAAAGAAACCTCAAGACTACAAGAAAATGGAACACATAAAACTTAGATGCACTATGGTCCACTTCCATTGACCCTTAAATAACAAATCTGCCACCTCATTCATAAATATGAGAATATGACAAAATTCCACCATTATAGAAGAAGACAAATGCTTGATTTCATTTAAACAGTTAGAGCTTCCAAGGTCTGCCAACTACACCTGAGGTCCATGAGGCAGCGTTCGAAGAATCACGTTCAACTATTAAGCTCCCTTGGAATGAAGACAAGCATCCTTATACCTTGTAAGATAGCCTAAATCTTTGCCTCAATTGGCCTGCACTAATAATTCTAGGGCCTATGTTCCAGCAATATAACCATTTTTTAAAGTGACCCATCATGAAAAGACTTGCATTAAAATTTAAGATTAAGCATTGCAAATGGGACTGACTGAAGCTTGTGCCTGAAGAGGGGACGATGCCATAATCATAACCAAATGGGGTTGATTTGATCATAAAGTGTCTACCATGCCATAATCATAAAGTGTCTACCATGCCGTAATCAATCCCTTGCTTGAAGTTATCTTCTTCTTTTTATTAAGCCTCAATTTTGATAATCTATTCAGCTGCATCTTGATTTGGGATTGCTCTGTCTCAGCTTGTTGAATCCTTGGGACCTCCACCTACAGATATAGTTTTAGCTTCATTTAAGGTGGTGGCAATCAATTTGACACTCGAGTAAGTGAAACTGAATTTGTGGCATTAAGCTTATGATGATGACTTGCTTGCCAATAGTCTTTAATTGCATGAATAATGACTATTTTTATTAATTTTATTTTTCTCGTCTTCAGGTTTGCAATCTTCTATTTTGCCTTTTGTCTTTGTAACCCTTTTGTCTCCTCCCTACTTGGACAAACATCTCAGGTATTCACTTTCTTTTACTTTTTTATAACTATAGTTGTGAATGTGTGTTGCTGATTGGATCTACCAACTTGACTTTATTTGGTTAGAGAAAAGGAATGTAATTGATTGGTAAAATGTAAGGGTCTTTACATCATTTGGAGTGATTTTGTCAACAAAAAGTTTTGAAAGAATAGAGATGAGATTAAGAGTTCTACAATTGACATTTGACAAATCATATTTGAATAATATCATCATTAGCTTAGCATCTAATTTATACTTTGTATGGCACCCAATTTGGCTAGATCAAACTCCTGTGTTAGGCCCACCCTTTGTATGCCCAGTAGCCCTTTTCTTACTACTGTTAACAGTTTGGAGATGTAGGTAACCTTGGCATGAGCGGTTCAACCAGGTGGAAAGTTGGTCCATCACATATCATACAAGTGATTTACTGTTGTTGGTAATGAAAATAATGGTGTAAAATCATTCTTCTTGAATTTTTAGCCTTCAATTTTTTGGCTTCCAATTGAAGGGTTATGACCTAACCATGTATCTATAATGATGAGTCCAATCATACGAGGCATGGCAGTTTTCTTAGTACTCTATGCTACTCATACTCCAAAGAATGGTTTTACTAGATGCGAATACCGGGTGAGAAGTAGATTTTTCTTCTAAAATGCAAAACCTTAATTTTTTTTTGTTCATTGTGGTTGTAGTCTTTTTAATTTCTACATTTTTAAACTCAATGATAGATGGATGGAGTTAATAGACATTCTTTCATCTCTTGACTTTTAGGCCTATCCTTCATGTGTTTTTGGCTTTATGCCTTGAGTTTTACCCTCTGTTTGGGAAGGGGGGCGGGGGATGGGGGGGAGGAAAAAAATGGGGGAAAATGAAGGGAAAATGATTTTGGAGGGTGTTTGGGAAGGAGGGAGGGAAAATGGGGAGGGGGAAATGGAGGGAAAAATGACTTTTTTTCCCTCGAAAAAATTTCCCCCTAAACAGGGGGGGAAATGAGGGGAAAGTGATGGAAATGACTAAACTACCATTTTACTCTAATTGAATTTTTTTCAAAAGCAAAGATAAAATGGTCTTTGTTTCTGTACCCCACAAACAAACAAAATTATACTTTTTCACTTTTCTTCTCTCTACTTTTTTACTTCCCAAACAAAAGAGGAGGGAAAATTAATTTTCCCTCCCCTCCCCTTCATTTTCCTTCCCCCTCAAATTTTCCCTCCCCTCCCCTCCCCTCCTCCCTTCCCAAACGGAGGGTTAGTGTTTCTTGCATTTTAGTGCATCTTTGGGCTTGTAAAGTATTTGTCTCTTTTACTGTATTCAGCTCCCCTTAATAAAAGTTGTGAGGCCCCACCCCCTTGTGGGCCCTCTAATTGAGTTTTTGAATACTAATTATTAGCTAATTATGTTAATTAGGGGTTAATCAGGGTAGTTATGTATTAATCTCCTAAGTTGAGTTAGACTAGTCTAGATGTATTAGTATTAGGGTTATAAGGAGTCTTGTGTAATTCTAGGGTTTATTAGTGAGGGGAGGCCCTAGCTAGGGATTAGAGTTAACCATAGGGGGTTATTCACAAAAAGCACTATTCTAGAACCTTCCCACCTAAAGACCAAAAAGGCCTCAATCCTAACCCTAATCCCATGCAACCCTAAAGGGTATTCCAAACTTTAGCCACCCCCAAATCCTATAAATATAACACATTTCCCAAGGAAGCCCTACTACTATTCACTCTTCCATTTCCCTCTTCTTCCTCTCTCATTTCTCTTCTAGAACTAGGTTGGGAGCTGTTCTTGTGCTGGGAAATCCATTAGGAGCTGGTTTATCATCTTCATCTTTTTGCTTTAGCTTGGGTTTTCTCTCATCTTCTCTATCTCTACAACCTTATCTTCACAAAGGCAAGTGCAATATACTTTTAACTTAGAATGTATGCTTCTGTTTCATTGATTTTTGCAATTCTTAGTTCAGTTATTATTCATATGTTAGAACTACCTGGAGCTTAGTTTTGTTGGATGATGTGGCATTGATGGATGGGTTTTCACCCCATTTGGAAGATCAATGGGCCTATTTAGGGTTGGATGGAGCCGCATTGGAGTATTTATATGTTTTTATGTTAGTTTAGTGATGTTTGGGAGTGATTGGAAGTGATTTGGTGGAAAATCGGGTTGAAAAGGAGAAAACCCTGAAAACTGGGTTTTCCCCAGTTCCACGTGTACCCGGTCGACCTGCCTGCAGGCCGGTCGACCGGGCACACTGAATTCTGGGAGAAAACAACTCCCAGTTAAATTTTCCTGCAGAGAAACAGTTCAGTGTACCCGGTCGACCGGGCCCTGCCCAGGTCGACCGGGCACACTGTTTTTGCAGGAAACAGCTGAGGGTTGGTTTTTCTCCTGAAACCCAGACATCCTATGTGCCAGGTCGACCGAGCCCTGCTCCAGGTCGACCGAGCACATAGGAAATACAGTGAAAAATATCTGAAAGCTGAGACATCACTCTTCCAGGGTTTTTGGTGTATGCGGTCGACCACCCAGGCCAGGAGGTCGACCGGACACATTGAGAACCATTGGAAACAAATTAAGTCTTCCAGGAGGCCTGACCTAGTTTTTCCAGTGCACTCGGTCGACTCACCAGGCCAGGAGGTCGACCGAGCACACTGCACACCAGGTCGACCTGGGGGTCAACCCCCGGTGTGCCAGGTCGATCGAGCCTTGGCCAGGTCGACCGAGCACACTGGGAGACTGTGATTTTCCAGTTTTCAGTCAATTGAAGTGGTGGTCATTTGTGGGGCCCATTGACCATCCAAATTGACATTTATCAATGTACTAAGACAGAGTCAACGGTGTGGCTCAACCTTGACTCGTGGGGACCACCGATTAGGGTTTTGGTCGTTTAATCTAAGATGATTCGATCCTTAAATGTTGTCAATGATGCCCGTAACCTCAGGAGCACCAAACACAGTATCCTTTGGCATCTGAGACTTCATTTAGAGATTAAATTACCGGAAATGGACCCGAACCTGAGTGTGGTCCATTACCTAGGTTGGACTCTTGTATTTTCCCTATTGATTCTCATGTTTGAAGTTCACACTTCACCTTTCTATTATTGTCACTCTTATATCCTTAGTGTAGCTAATGACTGTTAATTAAATGGAAATGGATGACCTGAGCCTAGGATATCTTAGAAGTGACCCGATATTATGATTTGGAGAACACTGACCCGTGTCTGTGGCTAGGCGGGCCCTTGTTGGGCCTAAGTATGGATATGTGTACCCTTAGATTGGAAAGGTAGTTTATATTGGAATTATAACTCCTTATGGATTAGAAGGAGTTGTTTATCAGTAGAAATGGATATGATGCCTTGTTTGGACTGTTCTAGACCAGGCCATGGATTTGATGGGCCTTGGTATGGATCCAACGAGTGGGCTTGGACTTAAATCATAATCCATTGACTAAGTGATATATGAACCTTTTAGAGACATGGTTAAGACCTTGTTCACGCAAGGCAAAGCCTAGACAGACACAGACCCTTAGAGTTTTTCTCGAGTCGGCATAGACATTCACTCGGTTGATTTAAGCTCAGCCTGTGAATTGATCATCCCTGGTAGGAGCTATTATGAGTGTTGAGAAGCTATCATGATGAGCTATGTTGTTAAGACGGACGGTGTGATACCGGGTCCGATCTTTGAGTGATGAGTGTATGAGATGATTGAGTGATTTGCGGGGTTAGTAATCCCCAGCACTGGTGAGTTTCCCCGCCGCAACTGTGTTCAGTATGGGAGGGCCGCGGCATAATATCCCGCGGTATTCCAGCTCGTGTGAATGTGTCATTTTGTAGTAGATTAGATGTTGTATATTTATCCTGATTCCTTATGCTTATCTTGTTAAACTGCCTAGATCATTTACCTTGTTACTCCTTAATTTATATACCTGTCTCTACTCTTTTGATATATATGTCATATGTTACTTGTATACTGTGAGTTGCCAAATCTTTTAGATCTGACCCAACTTTGGTGCTTAGGCCTTGACCCAGAGATCGCAGAGGATGCGCTTACGTTCGTAGAGGCGCATGTCGTCGGAGATTACGTATGGGGCCCGGCCGACCCAGATGTCGAGCCGGAGGGTGGAAAGCTATTACCAGGGTTTTAAGAGTTACTTTATTTTGGATTTTGAGAGAATTTTGTACTGAGCCGGGTAGCTAACAAAAATGTATTAACTTTTGTTTTAACAAATTGATAACTTTAAACTAAACTGCAGTTTTGCTCACATTTGATATATAGTGATACATATTGCTTCCGCTTTACTTGTTATGCTTCCGCAATTTCAACTGTTGTTATTATATTGTTCAAAAGTTTTAAATTGGACCTCACTGCGGGCCTACGATCTTGGAAGTTCTCGAATTTTACGGGAAGTAGCGCGCCAATTTCGGATATTCGAACGACTTTATCGGTATCCAGAATTGGAGCGTTACAAAAGCTACCTAAAAAAAAGGGAGCATTGGACCCCTGTAACAGGTTTTGCAAAACACAGTCTGCTCCTTGTGACTTGTGAATTCCATTGGGAGGTGTCTTTATGTATTTGTGTTGTAGGGTATAAAGCTCTGATGCACAAATTTTTCCTATGGGGTAGTTGTATGTTGTAATATGATTGTGTTGTTTATAATACTAAAATTTATCACTACAATGCGTCTTTAACATGATTTGAACACTTACAAATTACAACTTTTAGTAGAAAAATCTTTCTCATGATGCTTCAATCATTATTTGTCTTTAAATGAGCTTCCAATGATTTGAACTAATGGTTCTCACTAAAAGGAAATGAAATCCCACCTAATGTGATCAGAAAGATGGAAATGATGGTTCTTGCCAGAAGGAGATGGTTTTTGGTCCCTTGGTTAGGGAATCACTCTTCCCTTGGTCAGAACGTCCATCTCCTTGTGACTTGTGAATCAAATTAAGCCTTCTCTTGTGAATGCCAGATTTCTATCTTTCCAGTTTAAATTTATATGTTTTGATTGGAATTTATAGTTTGGGAAATTATCCAATTACAATGCTAACCTCAAAAGCCTATTTAAGAGGGTTGGTTAAGCAAATTACTTGGGTTGGTGTAGGTAGGGAGTGGTCATGGAGGATTTAACTTATGCCATGTATTTCTTTTTCTCCTGCTGAAGTGTGGTGGGTCCATGAGGTGGTTGCAGCCACTTAAAATACCTCAAATTCATATGCCCTTTCCACAGTTGCATTGCTTTCAGTCCCCATGGTTTCTTTTGGGTATTGGCATTCCCTCCACTTTTTAACTTTTTTGTTTTTTTGGGTTTAAAGTAGAAATAGAAAAGTGAAAAGCTATCTGCCATTTGGAATGTTCATAGGTGTAAACTGAAGCAAAGCCAACTGTAATTTATTGAAGATCTTGTGATTACTGAGAGGATCACATGAGTTTGTATAGGCTTTCATTTCATTCCATAAGAAATAATGTGTAATGTTTTAGAGTTCCAAAAACCACAGTTTGTACACACATTGAGTTTGTATTTGCTTTTTTGTCTTTGTATGTTGCATTGTCATGATTATATCTGTTTTGTTGTTTTCTTGATCGCATCAGTTTGGTTTTGTTTGGTTTGGTGTGATTGAATGGATTGTTTTGTAGTTTATTAATGTGGAGATCTTTTTTAAGTGATGATAGTTTTTTATTCGCATGGATTGATGCATTTGACATTGCTTTTGGAATAGTGATATCTTTAACTGAAGTTGGACTGTTGCACAATCCCACTAGTGCAGTTCTCACATTCTTCCTATGAATGTACCAATTTCTGCTGTTTTGATTGGGCAAATGAATTATCACATTTGCTAGTAAGGATCTGGTCTATCTGGCTTCAAAAACTATGGGTTTGCCAATTCCGAATTCCTAGCAACTCTGAAATGTGGACTTGCAGATGGACACAGATGTAGGCACTTGCAGATATATGTTTCTGTGTATAAATGTGGACACTTGCAGATGGACACAGATTGGATCAAATTTGTTGAGATGTGTACTAATTGAAAAATATATAATATCATTCATAAAATAAATGATACACATTTCCATTTTCTAATTCATTAGAATGAAAAGTAAACAAAAATACATTGAGGAAAATATATCACTTCACACACTGATCTCACAAATCTAGATGTTTGATTTTGCACATTGAAATCTGGCCAATGACCAAATTCCTTTAGAATCATTGGTTTGATTGATGATGTCCACCAATAGAATGACTAGGAAAATCTAGATTAATAGATGAACTTGGTCAGAATTCTGTTATTCTTCAATGTGTGTACCTAAGGAGAAAACTCCA
Source organism: Cinnamomum chago (assembly GCA_038049695.1). NCBI lineage: Eukaryota > Viridiplantae > Streptophyta > Magnoliopsida > Laurales > Lauraceae > Cinnamomum > Cinnamomum chago. The sequence goes on along the minus strand of CP142453.1, from coordinate 103,902,904 downwards.
ATGAAGATGATGCAGTATTGCATTAATATACCAAAATATTTGATGTTCCTATACCCAAACAGTGCATAGTAGCTGCATAGACTTGTTAGATAAATATTGTTGCATTTTATTTGGAAGATCATTTCCTTTTATGTTCTTTAATTAATATTTCAAATACTAGTCTCATTGAGGAATGGAAGTTTTTGTATTATGAAAGCCCCAATTCTAATTCACATGTGAGTTATAATGTATCTCTCTTTTATTTTAAATAAAATATTTTTGCAGGAAAGAGTTGCTAGCTTGTATGAGGATAACCCTTCAATTGCAAATAAGGAGTTAGATCATGACGTGGTAGCCTTGGTATTTGGTGTAATTATATTTGTATTACGTAATTTTATTAACCATCAAATATAGTGACGAATACTTACTATCACGGACAGGGATTGACATTGATTTTTTTTACATAGATTCTTGGTCGTGATAATCGTGGACGCATAAAAGGCATGGGCGACGGAGTTTCAAAGACCTCCATCAAGTATTTAGATCCTTACAAGAAAGCATTACAAAAGGAACATGAATCGCAAGTTATCCTACAAGCTGAAGTGGATAATTTGAAAAAATAACTAGAAGTGGAGTCTAGGGATCTAAGGCGTAAGATGGACCAGATGTTTGCATCCTTGTCTCAAGCAAATACACAAATACGACGTTCTACCGAACGTGCAAGCTCCTCTCAGGTACAAAGCAATTTATATTAATGGTAGATTCATTCTTAAACGTAAAGAAATGTCTACATTGATAAAATAAAAATTAATGTGTTCCTAATGATGTATGTAGGGGAGCCAAAGTTCTCAGGGTGCTTATGCACACTTGGACCAAACAACCACAAACACAAGAGGCCCATCTTCGTGTAAGTTGCAACACATGACAAAGAAAAACATAATTACTTATAGAAGACTAAGGGTACAGAGTCACCGGAGACAGGTTTCTACAGGATTGTGTTAGATGAGATTGTTGATGGGAGTGTTGACTTGTTCGACGGGGAACGCAAGTTAGGAGATGTCATGCTAGGAGATGTACTTGATTGGCGTATAATTAGGACCATACTTTATTAGTTTTCTATTCTTACTTTTAAGTAAATGTTTTGAGGGTGTAAGTTTGAGTTAATGTTGGATGATGGATTTCTATAACGTGGTTTTAGTTGATACTTGGATATTTATATGGATGCATGTGCTTTTGATGAATGAAATTATATGGTTATTCGGGTATTGAATGGATGGCTAATATGTGGATGATTAAGTTTTAGATGGTTGATAGATATGGTTCTTTGAGTTGTTTAAATGGATTGTTATTGATGTTAAATAGGTTTAATATTTAAAATATTTTATTTTTTTTCATGAAAAACAGAAAAAAACCACAGCCATTGACTATCGTTTTTTATTTCAAAAAGCCACAAGTTTGTTTTAAAAAAACGACAGCCTATGAATGTCGTATTAGAAACTAGATTGTCCACATCCCTGGGCTGTGGTTTTTTTAAAATAAAAACCACATCTTAGGACTGTCGTTTTCCAAAAGCTACACTCCAAAGTGCGACACTAAAAACGACAGCTACAACTCTCGTTTTTTTTTTTAGAAAACTACAGTCTATGGCTGTGGTTTTTTAGGTGTTTTGACGTAGTGATTGTAGTGTTGAAATTATTTTCTCCATTCTCAAATAAATTCGTACTTATCTACAGTAATTGAATCTCAATTAAATTTCTCCGATTTCACTGAATCCATAGTTCCTTCTCGATGATTTCCAAAACCTTCACAGGAAGCTTTTGAATTGCCATAGAATCTTACTGCTTTGCTTAGCAAGTAGTCGTTTATTTGAAAGTATATAGCTGACAATGACAAATCACATGGTAAAAATTGTCCCTACAGTACTGTTGAGCCATAATGCACATAATGAATGTCCCTATAATACTGTTGGGCCACACCGAACATGGCAATTTACTTGCTTTCAGCCCGAATCCAGTTACACTGAATTTGAACCATGTAGAGTGCCAGGTGGCCAAAACCTCGTTAGGCTTGACTCGGATGTTGAGATCAACTTTTATTGGGTTTAGGTCCAGGTTGTTCTTTAATCGACTCATTCAGTTCCATGGTCCATACCGAACTCAGGCTCAGATTTAGACCCTAAAACCTAATGGGCTTGGTTCTATGATTATATGAGTCCAACCTAATTTTGGTCTTGACAATCCTAATTACAAGCAGGTTCCAAGTTGATTCTACCAAAAACAAAACAGGTTCCAAGTTGTTGCTTTAGACTATGCAGTTGTCGTCCTCAATTTCTATAACTTGTACCTCCTGTCACTCTTAAGTCAATCATATGAGGATCCAAATCTTCTAATAATTGTTGTTTATTGCTCTTTATATATTTTTAAAATGGAGTAGGGGTAAATATGTTGGTGGTGCACTGGTTCTGTCAGATAGAAAAAGATTTCTATATACAGGAAAAAAGGGTGTAGGTCCAATGTACATTGATAACCATTTCATTTAAGTACTCATGAACAGATAAAAGGCCAAGTTTCAATTTTGCACGATGATGAGAGCCTAAATGTACTATTAAGGCCCCTCAATGATGACTTTGTTATATCTTGGAGGGGGACATTCATGTGTATCCATCCCTCACTGTAGGGTGAGGGACACTTACATGGCTTTTCCTTTTTGCACATAAGCATTTTTTTTTTGTTGCATATGATCATATATGGCTTTCCCTCTTTTGCACATGAATATTTCCAATTATGTAATGGTGAGGGATGGATGCACATGAATATTCTCCATATCTTGTTATGGTAGTATATGACCTTATTTGTGTTATTTTAATTTTTTTTCAAGTGTTTTAGGTCAATAGAAGGAATTCTGAGCTAAAGTGGAGAAAAATGGCAAGAACCAAGACGATATGGAGATTCTACCTCCGGGCATTTAGATGCCAGACACTGGGCGTTCAGACGCTAGAACTATCCAAATACACCGGGGCATTCTACCTTCGGGCGTCCGGACGCCAAACCCCAGAACTGATTCCGAGGCTACTACCTAATGTCGGGAAGCTGGCGTCCAGACGTCAGTCACGGGTGGACTCCATCCCCCTCCGCGTTTTTGGGGCAAAACCTATAAAAAGCAAGCCAAACTCGTTTTTAGGTGATTCACATGTTGAGACAAGAACTGAAGGTTGATTTTGGAGAATTGAGAAGAGCGCCAATGAGGATTTCGTCAAGGATTCTTCATCAACTGTAGGTCAACACCTCGGTATCTTAGTTAGATGGCAGTGAGACTATGGGAACATATATTATCAAGATGGAATCTATCATCGAAGTGACATATATCCCTTTGTGCCGATTAATGTAATTTATCATTAGTAGTGCGTACCCGTTTTGATTAAGAGTTAATCAGATGGTACTGATGATTAGTGTAATTAATTGGGTCACAAGGATAATAAGAGATTGATCAAATTTGGTTAGACAATTTAATTCCAATGGATCTATGGATATAATTGATGGAGGGGCCAACTTGCAATAATTGGAAAGTTAGGGTCTTCTTGTAAATATTCGTAAGACGGGAGTGCAATTGCATTTTTTTAGTGGAGTTATTTGCAATTAACTATGGGGTTCGGAGTTAACATGATATGTGGAGTCTAAATGGTTCAGTTGGACCCAGTTCTAAGAAATCCCTTGTGGTTCCCATGCTAGCCCTAAGAAGAGAAAGTTATAATCAAATTAGAACACTAAAGGAAAGGAGGAGTATGACACATAATAGAAATAAATGTGAGACTTCTAATTATAGTAAGAGAGGAGGTTTACCAAAAACTATATATACGAAAGCTCGGGTGAATATTCCACACATCAGTTACACTCCCAAGGTGGACGTCCATGGCTCTTTCTCTCTCCTTCTCTCCTCTTCTTGAGTGCCTATATGGTTTTCTTCTCAATTGAGATCCCACCATTCTCTTTGAGAAGTTCTCCACAAGAGGGTCACAGCATGGAAGAACACAATGCTAAAGAGATCAAATATGCAAAAGAGTTTTGTTGAGAATTAAGAAATCAAGTTCTCAATTTGAGGACAACCAAGCTCCTCAGTATAGATCTGCAACCAATTATTTTAGTAGATCTTCTTGTTTATGTTTGCTTATTTTGACATGTCTTCCTTTGATGGATCTTTGATCTTGATGCATACGATGAAGGTTTTAGATCTTGTGATTGGGTTCTTGGCCTTTTGGGTGATCGATCCCTGTTTCAAATGGGTCAAAAGTTTTAAAAATCTATCTACAAGGCCCACCCACTTTCAACAATAGTAAGGGATTCGAAGTAGTGAGTCTTTCTATATTACTCTTTTCTGGAAGGTTTTTTTTAGACCGTATCCTCATACAAATTTCATAAATGTGTTCTTCTCACATTCTACTAGCAAGACTAAGGCCAATAAACTTGTTAAAATCATCAATTCATATTGGTCGACCAACCAGCTGGTAGAGGTTTAATGACTTAGGCAATTCTTAATTGGTAGAACAAATTGATTTTTTATCGGATATGGTTTTTAGACTACTAACAAATGTTCAAATATTATTTTTAGACTACTAACAAATATTCAAATATTAGATTTATCCCCGTGAGATGGATTTTCTTGGAATCAAGTCCAAAGATTGAGTTAGTGAGTAGAATTTGCTCAATTTTGCCTTAGCCCTATTGCAGGATATGTACCATTTATTAGACTAAAAAAATGTAATGGGAAAAGGATAAGATGCAATTCATAAGCTAAAAGATTGGTGAAAATAGAAGAAAACAATATCACTAAATAAGTATGAGAAATAAATACAGGGCCCACAGAAAATAGTAGTTACGTAGGACCTGGTTTTGGGTGTTCCAATATACTAGTTGTAAGGTCCTGGACCTTACTGGGTCAGTTGGGCCCAATAGAAGGCCCATTGACCCGTTTATTTTATTATTATTATAATTACTTGTATTTTAGATATTTAAGTGGGTTTAGATCATGAGCGAGTTCCTTCTAGTGTTAGGTTAGTGTCTGCGAAATTTCGTGCGGCTCCGAGTGCGTTTGACCTTAGCATAGGGTAGTTTGCAATTTAGGGAAAATTTGGTGTTTTTCCATAAATTCCAAACGCAGTGATTTTTGGGTTCATTGGAAAGGTCTCATCGCGCTGATCATTTTTGTCTCCTAGCTCGTCGCTATCCGACGATTAAAAACCCTTCAAGTGGTCCATTCCTTCACCGGACCCACTTAAGGGCAATTCAGTCTTTTCCCCTTCCCTCTCTTCTTAAACAGAGGTTAACCCTAATCGTTTCATTCCCAATCTCTGCAACGAAAGCTACAACAACCCTTCTCCTTCCTCTTCTTCTTCTCAAGCCCAGAACTCCCTCCGGAGGATATAATCTCGAAGATCCGGACCGCACATCTTCTTCCTCTCAATCTTCTCTTTCCATTGATCCTAGTTTGGTAAGGTTTCCCTCACCTTCATCCTTTCAATCATTTTTTTTCTTTTGGTTAGTTTAGGTTCTTCGTAATCTTTTTCCTTTCTTTCTCCTTCTTGGTGTTCTAGATTGCTTTTGAGCGGGATAGATTGTGGTTTTCACGGTAGAAAGCCCATTCTCAAGCTTTTCCCAATTTCCAATCTTCTTCTTGGTTGAGGCAAGTAGATTTGCAATTTATAATTTGGCATGTGTGTATGTTTCTCTATTGATTGCAACGATTTCGTTATTAGTTTTCCCTAATTCCAAGCCTGGATTTGTCATTGATTTGGAATTGACTTGTTAGATTAGGTTTGGGGTTTTGGTTGGTTTAATTTGTAATTGGTATCCCTTTTGATCTTTTAAATTATTAGAATGGGTGTGGAATGATGAATGTGATGGTTGGGAGAGCATGGTGGCTCAGTTTTGTGCAGGTTACAACCTTTGAAAATGTTTGAAATTGGTAGGGAATGGTTTGGAAGGAACGAGGTCAGAAAACCAGCAAAACAGGGGATTCCCGTGAGGTTCCTGCCTCCGGGCGTCTGGACGCTGGGGTTCTAGCGTTCGGACGCTGGGGTCTAGAAGCCCAGGGCGCCCATACTGCTTCCGGCCGTTCGGAAGCAGGGAACCTTTAGGCCGGTTAAAAAAGGCTACTTGGAATGCCCATAACTTTTGACTCGTCTATCGGAATTTGGAGTTCTATATATCGTCGGAAAGCTCTCGAGACGTAGAATCCAATGGTTCTGGTTTCATCATGATCAGAGGTTAGAAAGTGATGTAAATACTTAGATTATTGATTCAGCTTATGTTTTATTGAAAATTAGACCAATAACTTGGTTTGGGCCTTAGATGTTGGAAACCGTGAACCTACTATCACCTGACCATTAATGGGGATTAAATTGTAGCACGTGGCTTGGTGTGTTTCGATTGTGTTGTCTAGGTATCCATGTATTACACATGGTTTAACCAAATGCGTATGGAGTTGTTTCGACAGATGCTTAACATGATTATACACCAAGGAATTTCCTCAAAAGCATCGTTGATTCAATTTACACACGTACTCCGCTAAGACATGTAGAGTACAGGGATGACACCACTTGCCTATGTTTGGATTGTAATTTCTCCTTCACTTGTAAATTGTATCTGTTGTTATAATTTCTTGTACACTCTCTTGACATAAAACACTTAACTAATTATGAAACATAAATCCTTGTAGAACTAGGACATGGACCTGACTTGGAATGTTTCGTAGGAACCTTGTGTCATGTATTTGATAAACATGACTGGCTACTAAGGAAGGGATTATCAAGTGTTTGACTTGTCTTTTATTGTTTTGAATGAGATAATCCCTATGAACATGTCTTGTACATTGATCTAGCCAGACTTGCTTGTCTTGGTCTATTCTCGTATCAACACCACTTTATTATTATTTGCATGTCATAACCATCTGCAGTATGGGATTTTTACTTAATGGGCCGGTTACTCGGACATCGGGGTGGGCAATCGGCGTTGGGCGGCGTCCATGGCGTTGAATAGATGGGAGCGGGCTTGGATCGTGCTGTTATTCCCAGGACCGGGAGCTTGGATCCTACTGGAGCCGAACTTTGGTATCAATAGTCTTGTCTGGATTGTTACTGGTACCATGGGAGGTGGCTTGGACATCCTCGGAGTCTCCCTCTTGTTTCTTGTATTGTATTGTTTGGATAGTGGTTATTGCTAGATGATGTTAGGATTTCTATCTTTGTCTCTTACGATTATTATTCATGCTTTATGCCTAGTTTCGTTTTCCTTGTATTCACATGATATTACACTTGTCATTATTCTATACTTGATGCATGTCATGACATTTATACATTGTTTATCTATTGCTCAACATGTCGTTGACTCTATTTCTTAGTGTGCAGACACCCTAGGTGACTATTACTACTATGAAGAGCAGGCCGGTGAGGAGATCCTCGACTGAGGAGGAACTAGAATGGCGTGCCGATGACGTAGAGTAGCGTCATTGATCCTGGCACGAGAGACATTCATTGGGACTCCATTAGATTCTTTAATTCTTTCTTATCTCTCGTTGAACCTTTCACATTATTGACTTCACTATTGTTTTAAATGGCCTTGATTAGTGGGATGACCATTGTAATAAATTAACTTCATTGTTTAAGTTTTATTTTATTCCTTGTTCAACTTTAATATATATTGAGATTCATTATTCATTATTGATATCCAAATATGCATAGAATTGTATGAGTTCCGCAAATTCTTATTATATTTGAGGCTTGAAATATTATATCCTCACAGCGGACTTACAATCATTGGGCCTAAATGACAAAATTTTTAATTAGTTCTAAATTTCACTCCCCGGATCCGGTTTATTCTCTAATCGGGTTCGGGGGACGTGACAGAACGGTATCAGAGCAATGGATGGTTTCTTAGGGTAAAAATTGTAAAAACCATAGGACGCGTGTAAGGATTCCGTTAGTTAGTAGGTTGGTTTCCTAGTTCTATTTGTAGCATTGTGTTGCTAGTTTTGGGTTGCATAGGGCCTAACTTGTATTATCTTGCAGTGACATGGCTAATAGCGGGCTATCGGGATCAGGATCCACACACTCATTTGTTGCACCAGCATTTGCCCTTCACTTGGGGGAGGATAAGGAGACACTACCATATGATTTGATAGTAGTCACCCCTGTGGGTAGATCAGTTCCTTGTAATGTCATCTACCCTAGATGTAATGTTCAGATTGGAGAAGTTCAGCTGACTGCCAGTTTGATCATCTTACCAATGTCAGAGTTTGATGTGATACTTGGTATGAATTGGTTAGCAACGAACCGAGCGGTATTAGATTGTTTTAACAAAACAGTGAAGTTGCAGGGTGCAGACCGTAGTATTGAGTTTGTTGGCACTGAAAAACCCATCTTCATTCGGTTAATTTATGCATTTAAGGCAGAACGGTTGATGAGGAACTGTTGCGAAAGCTTTATCGCGTTTATCGCAGAAGACAAGGAGTCCAAAACTGCTGATGAGATTCCAGTGGTGCGAGAATTCCCAGATTTGTTTTCGAATGAGATTCCTGGTTTGTCACCTGTCCGTGAGTTGGATTTCACGATAGAATTGCAGCCAGGTACAACACCTATTTCGAAGGCTCCGTATAGAATGGCTCCGACAGAATTGAAAGAGTTAAAGACTCAGATAGAAGATTTGTTGGATAAAGGTTTCATTAGACCCAGTGTTTCACTGTGGGGAGCTCCGGTGATATTTGTGAAGAAGAAGGATGGGACAATGAGAATGTGCATAGATTATAGACAGTTGAATCAGGTGACTGTTAAGAACAAGTACCCGCTACCAAGGATTGATGAGTTGTTCGATCAGTTGCAGGGAGCTCAATTCTTTTCGAAGATAGATCTTCTGGTTATCACCAACTGCGAGTTAGGAAGGAGGATGTTCCTAAGACTGCATTCCGGACTAGATACGACTATTTTGAGTTTCTTGTGATGCCTTTCGGGTTAACGAACACACCAGCAGTGAAGAAGAAGGATGGGACAATGAGAATGTGCATAGATTATAGACAGTTGAATCAGGTGACTGTTAAGAACAAGTACCCGCTACCAAGGATTGATGAGTTGTTCGATCAGTTGCAAGGAGCTCAATTCTTTTCGAAGATAGATCTGCATTCTGGTTATCACCAACTGCGAGTTAGGAAGGAGGATGTTCCTAAGACTGCATTCTGGACTAGATACGACTATTTTAAGTTTCTTGTGATGCCTTTCGGGTTAACGAACACACCAGCAGTTTTTATGGCATTGATGAATTAGGTGTTTGCTTCTTTTCTGGATCAGTTTGTGGTCGTCTTCATAGATGATGTGTTGGTATATTCGAAGACTAAGGAGGAGCATGAGCATCATTTGAGAACATCGTTGCAGCTTCTGAAGGATAACCTGTTGTATGCTAAGTTGAGAAAATGTGAGTTTTGGTTGGAGCAAGTAGCATTTTTGGGCCATATTATTTCTAAGGATGAACTGACAGTGGACCCTAAAAAGGTAGCAGCAGTTGTTAATTGGGGTAGTCCACGGAATGTAACGGAGATTCAAAGTTTTCATGGGCTTGCAGGTCACTACAGGAGGTTCGTGAAAGAGTTTTCTACCATAGCATCTCCACTCACTAAGTTGACAAGGAAGGATATCCTGTTTGTGTGAACAGAAGAATATGAGAAGAGTTTTCAAGAGTTGAAGACCCGATTGACCACAACACCCATACTTGATTTACCTTCAGGAAGTGGAGGATTTGTGGTTTATATAGATGAATCAGGGATTGGTTTGGGTTGTGTTCTCATGTAGAATTACAAGGTTGCCTATGGATCAAAACAATTGAAGGATCATGAGAAGAAGTATGCCACACATGACTTGGAGTTAGCAACAGTGTTTTTTGCATTGAAGTTGTGGAAGCATTATTTGTATGGAGAAAGATTTGAGGTGGATACAAATCATAAGAGTCTGCAATACCTGTTTATATAGGGTGATCTGAATAATAGACAGCGAAGAAGGATGGAGTACATAAGGACTATGATTTTCAGATCAAGTACTATTCAGGGAAGGTGAATGTGGTGGCAGATGCTCTTAGCAGGAAGGCAGCATTCAGTGGATGTGTAATGCCTGAATGGCGATGGATGGAGCAGTTCAGAGATATGGATGTGGAAGTATGGCCAGTCAAAGAGAAAGTCCTAGTTGCTACTATGGGAGTTTGGGAGCCAGAGATAGTTAACAGGATCAAGGTAGCCCAGAAGGACGATCCAGAGCCGCAGAGAATCATTGAGCATGTTGATTACAAGCCAAAATTCAGATTGATTGATGGAGTTCTGTACTGCAAGGATAGGTTGTGTGTGCCACATGTTCAAGATATCAAGTCTGAGTTGATGACAGATGCGCACCACACCAGGGATTTTATTCATCCGGGTAACACCGAGATGTATCAAAATTTGAAGAATCACTATTGGTGGGTGAAAATGAAGAAAGAGATTACAGAATTCATTTCCAGGTGTATGACATGCCAACACATTAAAGCATAGCACAAGAAGCCTCCTGGTTTGCTTCACCCGTTGGACATTCCACAGTAGAAATGGGAGAATATCACTATGGATTTTGTGTTCAGTTTGCCAAACACCAGGAAGAGCAATGATGTTATTTGGGTGATTGTAGATAGATTGACTAAGTCAGCACATTTTCTACTATTTAAGACGGGTCAGTTTATGGATAAGATGACCAAGATGTACATGGACAATATAGTCAAGTTGCATGGAGTGCCTAAGTCAATAGTATCCGATCGAGACACTAAATTTGTCTCTCGGTTTTGGTCTACTTTTCAGTCATCTATGAGTACTCAGCTGAAGTTTAGTACAGCTTACAATCCTCAGACAGATGGACAGTGAGAGCGTACCATTCAGACTTTGGAAGATCTCCTCAGAGCATGTGTTTTAGATTTCAAGGAGAATTGGGATGAAAGTTTGCCTCTATATTTCATTTGATGGTATAACCCCCACTTAAATAATGACCAATAATGTTCAATACAACTGTATGCCCTTGATCTCAGAGGCTGTTACACTAGTAAGATAAGAAGCTAAATAAAAGGAACAACCTAATGGAATCAATCACTTATGGAATGATTCAATACTCCCTCTCAAGTTGGAGCGTAGAGATCGAGAATGCCCAACTTGCAGATTAAATTGTGAAATTGTTCTTTACCCAAAGCCTTGGTAAACACACCGGCTGATTACCATTTTAAAGACTTTGTGTGCTGTGTATATTTCATTTGATGGGATAACCCACTTAAATAATGTTCAATACAACTGCATGCCCTTGATCTCAAGGACTGTTACACTAGTAAGATAAGAAGGTAAACAGAAGGAACAACGAAATGGAACCGGTCACTTGTGAAATGATTCAATATAATTCAAGAGCATCAGATAAAATGTGAGCTTTTAGGAAACCCCTCACCTTGGCTTCAATCAAGACTGACAAAATGACCCTCACCTCAGTTTTTTTTGGAGGAAGAGACTTTTGGCCCATCTAGAGAGTGTGCAGGCACAAAGTAACCATTAAGCCAACTTGTAAAATTGAAATCTTTTTTACCATCAAGACAACTAAACATAACATCCAAAAACATAATAGCCACACTCGCATTCAATCTAAGAGATAAGCCTTATTAGTAGATACCTTCTCCCTTATTGATGTTATGGCATAGAAACATTTTTAGCATTATTTATAGGATTAATCTTCTTACCTCTAAAAATAAATTCATTTCTACTCTTCAAAAGGCCCACCATGAAGCTAAAGTCCAAACTTTATTATGGGTGTCTATTGATGGACTCATGGAATCATGAGTTTCCTTAAAGTTTTTCCACCATTCGTTAAAAGACATATTATGAGATAAATAACCCAATATTGATCCAAATAGAGAGGCCCTTGCATGCTCACACATAAACAAAGCATGTTCAATCGATTCCTCTTCATTCTCATATAGATGAAATAAGACATTGTTACTAAGAGATTTACTTTGAAGTAATTTACGTATCTAGATGGCATTGGATGGCTTTTAACTAATGTAGTCATGAGTTTCCTTACAGTTTTTCCACCATTCGTTAAAAGACATATTATGAGATAAATAACCCAATATTGATTCAAATAGAGAGGTCCTTGCATGCTCACACATAAACAAAGCATGTTCAATTGATTCCTCTTCATTCTCATATGGAGGAAATAAGACATTGTTACAAAGAGATTTACTTTGAAGTAATTTATGTATCTAGATGGCATTGGATGGCTTTTAACTGTTGTAGTTATGACTATTTTGGTCATCCTCTTTTAATTAGGATTGTTTTGGTTCTCTTAATAAACTGTCCATATTAGTAAAAAAATGGAAAAGAAAAGATAGATGGTAGACATAGGTTTTTTCGAAATATCCTTACCTTTATTTCAATTTTAGAAAAGCCCCTTCATGAATGGATAGCTAAAAATGGATCTTTCAACTTCAAACCGTGCTTGTATATTTTGATAACATGGGGTTGCTCGATTGGTTGGCGACCCCAAATATCACCTGGCTACCAATGGATCGATCCCCAAGCAAGCCACTCTTCCCACATTTGTGGGCTCCTATTCCCACACGTGTGGACTACCTTCCCACTTATGTGTACTCCTCTTCTCACATGTGTGGTCTATCTTGGCTCTCGGCTCTCGGCACCATTAGTTGGAGTACCAAAAAAATATTATTAGTAATTTAATAAAAAAAAGGGAAAATCTTCAAAATAGGGCTCAAGTTTTACCTTGTTTTAAAATTAGGACCAATAAAAGAAAAAAAAAACTTAGGCCTCGTTTGGCATCGTCCTTATGTTGTTATGGATTTTGTGCTGAGTTCGGGTTATGCCAAGATCAGGCTGTGCCGAAATTGTTTTGCGCAAAACATGTTTGGTAGTGTTGTGCAAATTTGCTCCGTTTAGATTATGTTGTATGAGACTTGTTTGATAAGAAATATTGTTGAATTCACCTAAAATATGAAAAAATGTAAGCGGCCTACTCTTATAAAAAAGAGAAAATTAGCGAAAGGTCCATCATAGAGGTCTTGTAAGGCCTCTAATTCATCAAGTTTTCCTCTAACGCTTGTAGTCCACTCAACTTGGACATATTTCGGCGAGAGGTTCCTAGATACGCCACCTCATGCATTTTCATGACTGATTTGCCCTTTCAACTATTTAGGCATGAAAATTTAAATTTTAAAAATTCAAATCTCTCATTCCCCCTCGTTCGTTCTCTCTCATTTTCTATTGTCTCGGAAAACTCCATTGGAAGAAGAAGATAGTTGATCATCGCCTTCCGCTGTACCATATGAAGTTGCAGAAGGATCATGGGCTACCGCTGCACCATCTAAACGACGAGAGGTATGCGCGTCAATAAAAGAAGAAGGGGTGATCGGATTTGACAACACGCTGGATGGGGTGATTGGATCTTTAGCAAATCTTTGCTTGCTCGCTGTTCTGTGCGTCAATAGAAGAAGAAGAGACAAAGGATCATTAACATTCAATTTGTTCTTGACTAGACCCCACATCGCCGAGGATAGCATGCCGAAATTGCCGCTGCAACCGCTGTTGCCTCACGGGGATCGGATGTTTGCCATCGTCACTGCACAGTTGCCATGGAAGGATAAGACAACAATGCTATTCTTTTAATCTAGTTGCAGAACAGAATAGTTGAAGAAGAAGAAGATCGCACGTTCTTCCTTCGGTCATCAAGTGGGCCCCATTGTGAAATTTATCTAAGTTTTTATCAAGTTTATCTCAGTTTTAACAAATTTATTTGAGTTTTCCATTTTGTTTCAAATTTATTTGAGTTTTGGGCAAATTTATCTGAGTTCTGAAACAATTTTCTTTGAGTTCTAAACAAATCTATCTGAGTTTTTGGCTAATTTATTTGAGTTTTGAGACAAATTTATCTGAGTTCTAACAAATCTATTCGAGTCTGTAGCAAATGTATTTGCATTTTTTAAAATTTATTTGGATCTTTTGCATTTGATTTTCATCTTTTGAAATTTATTTATATTTTTTAAATTTTATTTGGATCTTTTGAAATTGATTTGCATATTTTTAAATTGATTTTCATCTTTTGAAATTTATTTGGATCTTTTGAAATTGATTTTCATCGTTTGAAATTTATTTATATCTTTTGAAATTTATTTGCGTCTTTTTAAATTGATTTTCATCTTTTGAAATTTATTTATATTTTTTGAAATTTATTTGGATCTTTTGGAATTTATTTGAGTCATTTTAAATTTCTCTGCGTTCTTTTGAAATTTATTGCATTTGTTGAATTTATTGCATTTTTTGAAATTTATTTGCATTCTTTTGAATTTATTTGTATTTTTCAAATTTAATTGGGTTTTTAATTTTATTTACTTATTTTGAAATTTATTTTGATTTTTTGAAATTTATTTGGACCTTTTGAAATTTATTTGGCCAATTAAATGGTAGTTGACCATTATTAATGAGATATCCCACCAATCATGGGATATGATTTAAAGAAAAGGTAAATTAGACATATCAAGTATGAAAATGTGTTAGAGGATCTTTGGTTGCATGACTTTTTTTTGTAAACTGTTTGCAACAAAGTGATACTTTGAGGGACCTCCGACCAAACGCCCCTATAGAAAATATACTCTGAGCGCTCAGTTAGGATTAAGAATGTGGGACCACCTATAAGAATTATTAAATGGGCCCCACTCTTTTAGGATTTACAATGTGCACCTGATTTTATAGGAATTAAAATATGGGCCCACAATTTGTTATTGAGAACATGTGACCCATTTCTAGGAATTATAAATTGGGCCAGCTTTTGTGATTGTGTTAACATGGGACCCATCATTATGAATTTTGGTAATTGGGGCCGGCCCACCTTTATATAGAGCCACCTTTTGGAGCATTTTTTCATCATTGATTGGATGGTTTGGGTCCATGTTTACTCACACTAACAGAATCTTCATATAAAGTTAAAAAAATTAACAGAAGGAAGATGAGAACTCAATTCTCATTCTTTTTGTTGTACTTAGCCTGTTAACCTATGAGTTTGATGCCAAAGCAATTTTACAGCTTGAGAGAATGAGGTATTCCTTGCTCCCTTTGGACTTTAGATGTTACATATTATGTACTATATTAGAAAGAAAGAAAGAAAGAAAGAGGAGGAGAGAGGGATAATAAGGAGTGGTTGGAGAAAAGAGAAGAAAAACTCTTTCAGACCATGTCTCTCAACTTTTCTCTTGTTCTTTGGAATTATCACCAGAGTGCCCAAAACCTTCAGTATTTGAACTGTCCTCGGAGCATGGTTAAACCATTTTTGGAGCTCGGTTCTACCATTTTCAGAGCACGGTTCAACTGAATATGGAGTGAATCGTGTGGAATCTTTAGTTTTTTTTTTCGCATTTTCTTTTTTTGTAAGCTTAGATATTTATCTTTTGAATGAATAAACTTCTTTTGACTTATTTAGTATTGTCTATTTTATGTGATCAAATTGCAAAGTTAATTTTTTATGCACTTTGAATACTTGAATATATAGATAAGATGTATTTGTGCCCATTACTTAATTGTTTATAAACCCACAAATACTATGTTATATAGGCGCTCCAAACATATAATTAGTTTAAAATTTAGTGTTTCGACGCTTCCGCTCTCGATCTCGCCCCCTCCCCCACTCCGCGCTCCCGCTTTGGGCACTTAGATCCAAGCTAATTTCAAGAGCTTCAAGGATTTCATGAATGAGATGACGATTTGGCGAGGAAACCGAACGCACCCAGAAGCTCATATAACGTATGAAACAAGTGCGATTGAACTTTGGAGTGAGGTGGGTGCTCTTTCTCCTTCTTCTTCATCTCCCTGTTACTGTTTTTTGAGAGTTTCCTAGTGCTGGAGATGAGGTAGGCCAAGACTTCTTGGTCTTCTGGTTGAAGGGTTGTTGTGAGCGTTATCATGGTTGCAGGAAGATTGCAGAGAAGAGCAACAACATGGTCCATTTGATGACCCTGACAAAGAAACACGCGCTTCTAAGTCCTAATTTATTTTTGTCTGGATACATCGTAGGGTCGATAGAGGCTCTTATCTATAGAAATAAAGGTCAACTGAGACCCTACAAAGAACGTGAATAGGATTCTGTGAAGGTTAGACTGGACTGCAGGGTCTCAATCGACTCTTAACATTGCAAATGAAGTTCTCTGTTGACCCTAGAAAAGAATGTTAAAAAAAAAAAATGTTTTCGGGCAAAGTGACTGGTTTGATATAAGAGCACTTAAAATTATTTTTTTAACATAGTGCTCACGTAATCTATTTTTTCCGGTAATTTTTTTTTATAATTTATACATTTTCTTGAAAAGTTATTCATACAGTTTTGCCAAAATTCTCAAATCCCGAAAAATCTCATTTTGAAGCCACACCAAAATGAGATCGAAATCAAATTTACAACTATGCTCCCCACACAAATGTGATTGATTTATAAACTAGTTATAAGTAACCACTAGCATAATAACTCATGCTCAGCACGAATATGACCGATATTGCAATTGAAATATTCATGCATTAAACAAATTCATATATTTTTAATCCAAGTGCTAGTGGTGTTGAATGGAAATAAGAGAATTAGAGTAGGGAATGGTAGAGTTAGCCCCATGTTTGGACCTCCTATTTTATGCCTCTTATTCTCTAAATGTCTAAATCGGATAGAAATGAGGAAAATTAAGGATAGAAAAAGAGATTTTGCAGAAAAAAAAAGAGGTGGGGAGTGGTTATGAGTGGTTTCTATAATGTAGGTAGTTGTATAAGTGAGGAGGAAAGATTTAAAGAGAAAAACTAATAGTCAAAATTCCAACCAATTGTCGAAATTAAAGGCAAAACCTTTCTCTTTAATGTAAGTATATAATAGGCCCCACCTTTTATATAGGGGAAACTATGAAATAAATCCCTATAGGTCCCTATACCACTGATGGGGTCCCAAGAAAACCGTATTATCGGATTAGGTCCTCAAGGTCTGTATTTTTTTTTTTTTTTTGTATTTTGGCTCTATGGCCGATATCGACAGTCATATTGGCCGATATCGGCCATTATGCGACATCCCTATTTCTCTCGTCCCGAGTGTTTTGCTCACAACTCTCATTTATTCCTCTCCTCGACTTTTGTATGGCGATTTTTTCCCTTTCAGAAACCATGTAAAAAAACTTCTGTGAATCGGTTGTTGGACTTCATTAAGAGGTAGGTTTGTACATTAAACACACATCTTAATGCACTATCTTCTCTAATGTCACATCCTAACCGTGATTTATCTCCATTAATGCATTCTTGTTAACCCTAGATCTCTGTAAAATCCTCTGTCATCATTAGAGTTTCCGGTCTCTAAACCATGCTTTCTTTAACGCTTATAGAAGAACTTTCTGTTTGAAGGGTTTGTGGAAAACCCACTTTCATCAATAGAGTACCCATTCTCCTTTATTTCATTCTTGTTAACCCTAGAACTGTCGAAAATCCACTCTCATCATGAATACCCTAGAACTGTTTGAGAGAGCGTCATTTTGAAACATTTTGTGTAGTCGTTTTCAGGGTTCTGTTGAATCCAGCGGCTGGAGCTATGGTGGGTCGTGCATTCCATTTTATTTATGTTTAGTGTGCATCAGTAAATCCATAAATGTTATTGTCTAGTTTGTATGTTTGTATAGTTTTCTATATTGATCTTGCAAACATGGATACTTCAACGTCAGTATCTCATCCAATTGGAGTTGGTTGTCTTGTTGATTGATGAACAATAGGAGAATAGGTGGAATACGGTCTGAATACTGTTTGAATAGCAGCTAGGGACAAATGAAATGGGTCTAATACCGATCTGTTGTAATTGTCATTCTGAATCTGCCTACATTTTACTAATATCTTCATAATTTTCCTGTGATTTAATGATAGCATGTCAGACAGAGAGGTGTTGTTCATATTCCACTATGACGGTGACTTTCAATTCGACATCAGCCGTCCGGTGTACAGTGGAGGAAAAAAAAATGAAATATTTATCGTCAGACATCTCTTATCAATGCCTGGCTAACGAAGCAATGGAATCATCCAATTGGGATACAGCCATCCAGAATTTAAGCATGCAATACCTTCATCACAACGGACGGGCATTCTCAATGGCTAGCATTGACGATGATAATGATGTCCGTCTTATGTTCAAAGCATCGGGAAATGAAACGAATGGGATATACTTGTACGTCTCTAATAGTCCGAACAACAATGAAAGTATAGGGGGAGATGACAGGTATGCCTACTAATTGTCTCACTAAATTTTAAATGCGAAATTAATTATTTATGTTAGCACTTGCTTATTTATGCGCCGATTCATTGTAGGTTACGAAGGACCGTAGTAGAATTTAAGAGTCCAAAAATGCCAAGCAGCTTGTCAGCCAGTTTGAAGAGGAAACAAGTGAAGTTATCAACAAGTCCTCGAGAACAACCCACCGCTGATCTCCGCGATGACACAGACATGCAATATCCATCTGTGCGGGATGATGATGATGTATGCAATGAGGCGTTAGATGGTCATATCGACCTTGGGATGATGCGTGCTGATGATATCCATCTTAACCAACATCCCTCTAATGGACAGCTTCATTCAAAACCAATCTTCAAGGCCGAAAGTTGCAGGGATGAAGCCAATCCAACCAATACCGATCTACGGTCTAATGAAATTCCAAAAGTTGATTTTGATGATAAAATGGAGCCTGATGACATGGAAATGGAATTTGGCAACAACTCCGCACGAGAGATGTGGATTGGCCGTGTTTTTCCTGATCGACAGATGTTCCGGAATACGTTGGCCAAGTTTGCAATATACGGTAACTTCACTCTTAGGGCACGTTTGTGTACACACCCTTTCCGCGGAAAGAGGAAATTGCCACATCAGCAAATTCCATAGAAATGAAAACCTCGGAAAATGATTTCCATAGAATTTAGCAATTTATGTTTGGTGCAAAAAGAGTTTCCTCATTGAATTTGTGCAGATGTTGTTTGGTGCGGCTGTGGATTCCTTATAGAAAATCAAAATTTCTTATTTAGTGATATAATTTTTTGAAGAAAAATAACATAACATGTATATTATTTATTTAACATTAAATAATAATTTATATAAAGAAATAAAAAATGAAAGAGTTATAGGGTTTTTGGGTTGAAATTGACAAGAGTGAGGAAAAGAGGGAGAAGTTTTCCGAGGAAAACCATTTCCCATACCCCCCCATGGGAAATCCATTTCCACAATTATCAAGGAAAATGCTGACGAGGCAGGAAAGCATTTCCGCGGAATTGTTCCACACCAAACACTGGAAAAATAGGTTTTCCGTGGAAAATCGTCAACTTTTCCGCGGAAAAGTGTTACACAAACATGCCCTTAAACATTTGAAGACCAACATGACCAAAGTGACTGCACGATGCAAAGATCAGGATTGTCCATGGCGTATCCATGCTTCGATTGTCGAATCAGGACCACAATTTAAAGTTAGGACGTACAATCCTAACCATCGATGCTCAAAGCCACTGATGGGCATGGCACATCAACAGGCAACCTCAGCGCTTATTAAAGAGTTCATCATGGAACGGGTCAGGCAGAATGTGAATTTGAAACCAAAGGAGATCATGAATGACTATCAGATAGAGTTTGGTTCAATAATTAGTTACAGAAAGGCTTCTATATCAAAGGAGATGGCACTTTGTATGTGCGAGGATCATATGAAGAGTCTTTCCAGCTGCTACCCCGTTACTGTAAGGAACTTGAGTTGACTAACCCTGGCACTGTGACAAACATAGATACCACTTCGGATGACTGTTTCAGAAGATTTTTTTGGGCGTTCGGACCGTGCATAAGATCTTACACGTCTTCGTTGAGACCAGTGATTGCTGTAGACGGTTCACACCTCCGAGGCAAGTATCCAGGTGTGTTGCTTGTTGCCGTGATGCATGATGTCAACCATAAGCTACTTCCCATCGCCTTTGCCTTTGCGGAAGCCAAGCGGCGCGATAGTTGGGAGTGGTTCCTTGCGAACTTGTCCATATCTCTAGGAGAGCCGCCTAACCTTACTATTGTTTCAGACCGGCAGAAGGGTCTCATTCCAGCGTTGAAGAACACCATACCGCATGCAATGCACTGTTACTGCTGCCGTCACATTGCTGAGAACATCAAAGCTGCTTTCAGTGACGGGGCAATCGTGATGAAATTTTGGCGTGCAGCAACGTCATACAGGCCATGCGAGTACGAGGCTTATATGACAGATATTCGTGCAGTTAGTCAGGAGGCTTTCAATTACATTGATGCAATTGGGCGGCAACGGTGGGCAAATGCATACATAGAAGGCCGTCGGTACGACATGCTAACTAGCAATGCAGCCGAGTGCACTAATAGACTCATAAAAGACACGCGAGTCCTGCCCATTACGAAACAAGTTGAGGAGATACGAGCAAACTTAATGGACTTCTATCAAAAGCGGCATCTCCAGTCTGAAAGCATAACAACTCGTCTTACCCCGTATGCGGAGAAAGTTCTCAATCAAGAAATGGATGAAGCTCGCCGATTGCATGTTCGTGTGGCTGGCATCGTAGAATTTCAGGTTCAGTCTGCGGAGTATGTTGACGTTGTTGATCTCGAACGGAAATCCTGCACATGTCGGAAATGGGAGATATTGGGTATCCCGTGTTGCCATGCATTGGCTGCAATGAAAATGAGAAACTACGATCCATACGAATTCTGTGAGCATTGGTATTTTGCGAGCACGTATCGTACAACGTACAGTGAAGTGATTCATGTTACCCGTGACAGCAAGCAATGGGAGCACACAGCCAGTAAACAGCCCGGACGCCCGAAAAAGAACAGGATTCGGACTGAAGATATTGGTCGTGTTCGAAGGGCAGTAACGTGCTCAAATTGCAAGGGGAGAGGGCACAACCGTGGAAGTTGTCGCAATCCTCCCGTGCTCAGTTGACGAATTAGAACCGCATAGAATGTATATACATGTTGGCATGTATTCTGGTTGCAGTTTTTTTAAGACCCTTAATGATGTATATAGATAGTTGTCCTTAGGATGCATTAATCATGGGAGTTTTTATTTCATCACAGTACGCATACCACGACACTCCCAGTTCCTGTAACAACAGGTGTTGCAGCTGCGTGGCGAGTACTTTGATGATGCATACACTTTCATTGATGATGCCTGGATGTATGCAAATGTGGACTGTAATTGTGTATTTTGGGAGTCCTGTATTACTGTATTTCATAAATGATATGTGATCCTTTTTGAATTATGCACGCTTTATGTGAATGTCGAATCTGTATCTGCTTGTTGAACCTCTTTGAGTGGACATAATGAATGGACATCAATGGTGTCATCTTTAATCCATGTATCTGAATTAAAATGCTGTCCAATTGTTTGTTTGAGGTCCACTGCAAGTTTTTTCCCAGCTCCCAGCTAAACTGGAGTGCACGCAGAGAAGCATGAATGACATTATTGTGGGTCATTTTGATAGATTCACATATATAAGTTTCACACCACTGTTTAGCCCAAGGAAGCCAATTTACCCATTGCAACTTGGTGCCTTCACTAAATGTGAGATCTGTTTATGCCTTCAAGTACCCCCAAGTGGCCACTGCCAGGAGAGTCATGATGTGTATGCAAAATCTTCCATGCCCAATATGATGATAAATTAACAACCAAAGAACATTATTACAGTTTCGCCTCAATGGGGTTTCTATTGCTGCTCATTAATGTTGCGATTGTTTTTTAATATACACTTGAGTCTAGAAGGCACATAACCAAACAGTCACATCTATTAACTTGAATTGAATCCATAAAAAACCCAAGCTATAACTAAAGGAGCTGAACTATGGGAAAGAGAAAAATTAGACTGTTTCTCTAGTTGCAAGATAAGAAATATGGAATTGCAGTTAATCATCTCAATTCAATGTAGACAGACACTTAATCAATAATATATATAGAAATACTTTTTTAATCAGTAATCATTTCCCCAAATGGAACATCTGTTAATGTTGGATCTCAGGAAGATAATCACCTCAGCACAAATCTCACCTACATAAAACTTTCAGGTAACAACCACAGTTTTAACAAAAAAAAATCCAATCTTTCTATGGAAACCAAGTATGCATTGAGGGAGAGCAAGGATATTTGCCGATATCGGCCATTACACTTAACCTGTTTATGTTGTAGTGCCAGTTAGATGGTCGATATCGGTGGAAATAATGACCGATATCGGCCATATTAATACACCAACTGTTTTTCATAGTCACAGTTAAGGAAACCTGTGGTGGGAATAGTGGCCGATATCGGTCACAATAATGACCGATATCGGCTATAGTAGTGCACCTGTTTTTTGACAGTCATCAGTTAAGGAAAGCCTGTTGAGGTGATGGCCGATATCGGTCAAATAAATGACCGATATCGGCCATATCCTACATGACCTGTTTTTTAATAGTCTTAGTTAAAGAAGCCTGTGCATGGAATGATGGCCGATATCGGTCGAAATAATGACCGATATCAGCCATAGTAATGCATGACCTATTTTTTAATAGTCTCAGTTAAAAGAAGCCTGTACATGGAACGATGGCCGATATCGGTCGAAATAATGACCGATATCTGTCATAGTAATGCATGACCTGTTTTTTATAGTCTCAGTTAAGGAAGCCTGAGTTTGAAATTATGGCCGATATCGGTCGAGATAATGACCGATATCGGCCATAGTAATACATGACCTGTTTTTTTATTGTCTCAGTTAAGGAAGCCTGAGTATGGAATTATGGCCGATATCGGTCGGAAAAATGGCCGATTTTCCGACCGATATCGGCCATAGTACTTAATGACCTGTTTTTTTATAGCCCCAGTTAAGGAAACCTGTGCATGGAATGATGGTCGATATCGGTTGTTATATTGACCGATATCAGCCATAGTCTACATGGCCTGTTTTTTTAATAGTCTCAGTTATAAGTCAGCCTGTTTTCAATTAATCCACATCAAGAAACACAAACAATCATTATGACCACTAATCTGTCCATTAATAATATCTGCTCTGTCCAAATACAACCCATTTAAAACATTTTGAATGTCAAATTCTATACAAATGAAAATGAACATCACAACCACCAATCTTTCTATACAATCTGAGTTATAAAGCCCAGTGATTCACATTTGATAACATGCATGCAATAAACTTTCAAAGTTCCCGGCTGATCAAATTCTTCATGGGAGTGCTGCCAAGTGAGTCAAGCCCAGTCTATTAGCATTCAATTGCTAACTCCGTTTGAAGATTTCCACGACTATTTTGCTTCGAAAGTAGCACATGTCTGATTGCTTAAAGGCGATAGGAAGGCGGTGGACGCAGTGAGTGGCAAAGGTCATTGCAAATACTCCATAATCACTCGTATTGTTCTGTCGAGGGATGGCCGCCTTTTCAACTAGTGGCCATAGAAATAGGTCGCTCCACCCAAAATGGCTATAGGATTCGGCCAACCATCCCATCTACATAAAACATCGGGTCTAAATGTCAGCAATGGACAGAAGAATTTGAAATACGCGTTCGAGATAAACTGACTCTTGGCATGAAGGAAGAAAAACTTACAAACTTCTGCGCATGTTTAAATGATCGGCGATCGCCATCCATGCTATTGTAAAACTCCCATCTTTTCTCATCAACCAGTCCGACCAATAATGTGAAATGTGACCTCTGGTAGACAATGAATATCAGCGTTCGCGCTTCCCTCGCGTCCAACACCCTGTGCCCGTACTTCCCAAAAACTGTCTCGATGGCTGTGTCACCACTATCGCGCCCCCAACTCTGCATACATTGAATTGATCAATGTGGATACAATGTTCCAATGTACATATAATAAAGGATTTACCCAACCAGTGTTTAGTTGTACTTACACAGACACTCGGGTCGGCAATGAAGCATGAATCACACCCAATTCTCAATATCTCAAAGTAATAATAAATGATGTTAGTGTCCATCCAAGTTCCCTCATCAAGGACCTTCTTCAAATCATCTGCCTTGATCAATGTGCAAACATCATCAAGCTCATCTTTCTTGTAACAGTGAATATGTCCAAACCCACGTAAGCACTTCAATCCAACAAATTAACATGATCACCACTAAAACAACATACCTGTCATCGTAGTATTCTAGAAAACCTTTGAGGAAGAATTTGTCACCATCAGACAGCACGTAGTCGCTCCGAACGATATCATGCGTGTAGTCTTCAAACTTCAACGGTATCTTGCGCATTCGGGGCAACCGTTTGATCATCCATACCAATGACTCAAGGGTGGCCAATGGCGCTGCAACCACCATAGCAGATTCACTGGATACCGTAAATGGGGATGCGAACAAATTCCTACTGACTGGTGGGGTCTGAACATTTTCCTGGGGTGCTGGCTCAGTCGGGGTTGTTCCCTGCTGCTACCTGATCCCTCGGCATTTATACTCGCGAGGTTCGGTTCCTCGACCGTGGATTTTCTTTTAGCAGATTTAGTCTTTTTAGCCGGGCTTTTTTGCGCAGGCCTCTTGGTATGCTTAAATGTGATGGTGATTTTCCTCTCCGTGGCGTCATTATCAGACGCCGAACTGCTGCACCCATCGAATGAGAAGTTCTCCCAATTCGTCCCAAAACCCGCCTTAAACTTAGCTAGCTTTTTCGAAATTGACATGGATAGCTTGTCGATTGGCGATTTCCTGCGTGCAAAACGTTCGAGGCTCCGTTCGATGCGAGCGACCATGTCTTGAGCCTGTTGATCAAAGAAGTAATTGAATTACCGACAGTTTGAAGAAAAAAAATCAAGGAACTAGTGTAACAGTCCATTATAGGGTGTAATTGATATACATGCTTCTATGGGATGGTGGGCTCATCCTCAGTGCGGGTCTCCTCTGCCGGCACCTCGGCCGTGGGGACATCAGATGCAGGGACATCAGACGCAGGCTGCTCCGTTGCCTCTCCTCTACCAATAAACATCAACGTATTCTTCGTATACCATTCCATGTACTCTTCGGACTGCGCAGCTGCAGCACAAACCTCACCTTGAAGTCCAAGCTGGGCTCTTGCTCCTCACGACGACACGACATCCTTATCCATCGTTGCCGCATAATCGACAACAGACCTGAACGTCCTTTCTCGTCTTAAGATCGGCATTGTAAAAGGCGGTGGGACTATTTGTTTGAGCCCGAATTGTTTCATAACACGCCAAGTGTTGTGGCGCTCGACAATTCAATACCATATCAGAACAGTGGACGAATGTAGGAGAGTGCGATCCACTTTAGAGACCTTTGAAAAAAACTTTGGGCTTTACCCTTCATATGGTTGCCATATGAACTGCAATACACATCAGCAACGAAACAGTTAGTCCAGTATCTCAGTAAAATAGAATGCATATAATCGAACACCGAACTAATGAGCTAGTCAATTTCTTGTTTTACCTCGTCAACTTTCAAATTGTTTAACTGTCCTCTCACCTCCTTAACTGAGGTGAGTGGTGGATTTTCAGCCAACCTCTTCATCCATGTCATGCATAGTGGGAATTGTATGTCCCCCTGCCACGAGTCTTTTGTCTTAGGACACCTTCCGATTGACATCCTTGTATAAGCCCATATCTGCACCAGATTACATCACAATAAAGAGTTAGTTCAAATTAGATTAAAAATTCAAACTAACAGTCATTATGAGAATAAAGACCTGTAATAGTTGTAGAGGCCCGGTTGGGGTCCTGCACAGGTGCCCTTCAAGCTCACCTTGCTTATCTTTCCCCTCTTCTACAACAACTAGCTTCTCCGGACCCCATCAAGAGGCATTGGTCAACATCCTATACAGATTCGCGAGACAAGCCGGTGCCCAGGCATACGGTTTAAATTCTTTGAACAGCTCTAGTATGTAGGCCGGTCCACGGGCACCAGTAGTCTGCGAAACGATCTGACCGGACACTAGAAAGAAGAGATAGGCTCGCGTTGCCCGGATCTCGTAATCCTTGTATTTTTTATGCTTCTTTTTTTTCTTAAGTTCGGCAGCTGCAAAATTGTCTTCAAGCCACTTGAACTTCACTGTTATACCATGGTAGTCACGCTTCTCCGGTCGAATGCCAAGTACCTCCTCGCACACCGACGCTACGAACTTCCCTGGGAAAGTTCGTCCAGCTACAGGTGGGCCATCTACGGGTAGGCCGTAGATGTATGCAACATCTTCCAGGGTGACAGTTGCTTCACCCAACGGAAAGTGGAAGGTATTTGTCTCCGGGCGCTACCTTTCGACTAGACCGGTTATTAGCGCATGATCAATGACCATGCGATCGATTTCTGCTAGGTAGTGGAGGCCCGTCTGCCTCACGTATGCCTTTTGTTGTTTTGTATGCTGCCATATATTTCGGTCCGGATTGGTTGGTATGCATCTCAGCCGTCCAAAATCCTAGCAACGTAACAATTGCCAAATGTGGTTAGCAAGTACAAAACGAATATATCCAATAACAATGTGCATCGATACTTTGAAATGTGTAATTGATTTTGTGGGATACAGTATACCTCTCCTTGCCGAATTCCCTCCGACATGTGAAGGCTTTGGTTGTATAGTAGAACCTTCAGAGACTTGGGGGCTTGTCCTTCACCTTCCTGCAAAAGAATATGAATGTCGGTAACTTACAAACATACACGTTGAATGTGAATTCATTCAAGAAAAAATATAAAAAAAATTGTCATAAAACTATTTATTAAAAGGGGTAGTGTCTGTCATTATTAAAAGATCATAAGAAATAGGCAATTAGGTTGGATGAAACAATAATTAGTCAAATCTTTACCTTTGTTCTATCAAAGTTCCATGTCCTCATCCAACACTCACCACTGTCCACTAATGGATTGGAGACAGAAAACAGACCCATGGCATTATACCATATAAATTATAACTTTTAATTAGCGTAAACACCAAAAACATACATAGGGTTCATAGCCAACCATTTTGGAATCACAATAATAGTAGTAACTTGGAGTACATCCAAACAAATGCTAGAACCCCTTGTGGCCACTATCATCTTAGGATTAGCCAATATGAGGTCAGGTTGATGTACAAGAAAAGATTAAAAAGAAAAAGCAGATATGACCATATATCCTTACTTTCTTCTTTTCAAATCAAATGCTATTCAAGATTCCACTCTCTACCATGTGAGACTCTAAATAGGACACTGATCATGTACATTGATGAAGTCATAAATCCTTATACTAAGACAGAATAAGTAAAAGAACACTAAAATAAAGAACCAAACAAAAATGGAAGACAGTCACAAAAATTGTATCACATAAATCTGAGGCATCCTTGGTATAATGACTGTCTCAATAACCCAAACTGAAGTTTCCTGACCCAGATTGAAGATGAATAATCAAATGATACTCTTCTTCCTCTCCCACCTCCTTTTATGGGGAGTATTTTTCGGTGCCAATTAAACTCCGTTCGATTGCATTTTCAAATTAAAATTACAGAGGTTATCTTCGCATGTGTTATTTTGAAGCTTGCGCAAAGCCGGCATGAGGCCTCATATAAACAACAGGAGGTTGCAATGAAGTCTCTTGTTGAATTCTGTAGACAAAAGTCATTCATTGCAGAGATGTATGCAAACTTGGACTGTGACATAGCCTGTCGTAATGTTTTTTAAGACTTGGAAACCTGCTGTCAAAGAGCGCATCTCCAGTGAAATGTCCAATGTCTGTCATGCACATTATTGCATTGGATGGTTTGATCGCTATCATCCAGGGCATGGATGAGAGGATTGGGAATTCGACTCCTGTTCTGGAATAAGGACCAGTAGGTATTGAAGAATGTACTCCATTATGGGTAGTGAAGTGTGAAAACTACGCTGATCCTAATTACTATGTTGCATTTGTTCGGCGAAGGAAGTACATTAAGAGAATGTTAATGATTGGCGCCGTTCCGATTTCACAGGTGTCCAAAGAAAGGGCTGGAATACCCTTTCAAGTACTAAAAGCAATATATGGTTTTATAAGTCAAAGAAGATCGGATGGGTAAGTTTGAGGCTTCTCCACCCAAATCTCAAATCAGGTGGTTGATTGTGATCCTTTAGTGCATGTCAAGCTGTTTGGGTGCGAAGATTATGTGAGGAGCTGCATCAGACGCCGACTATCACTACGACGATTTACTGTGACAAGAAGTCGGCCATTGCTCTCACCAGAAACCCGGTGTTTCATGGGAGGAGCAAGCACATTGAAATCAAATTTCATTACATTCGTGCGCTTGTCAAAGAAAATGATGTTGCCATGGAGTTTTGCAAATCCGAAGATCAAGTTGCCGATATTCTCACTAAGCCATTGCAAGTTGAACCATTCTACAAGTTGAAACACAAGTTGGGGTTGGGGGTTTGTAGCTTTGAGAGTTTGAGTTTAAGGAAGGCTGTTGGAGATTGAATAAACTCAAACTATTTGTGTCAGTTTTGTTTCAATAAAGGGTCCTGTCATGACCAAGTCTTTGTTTGATCAGGTCTTTACCTGTTTTGCACATTCATAGGTAGTGCCACAAATATAGGAAGTAGTGGTGGCTTAGTTGAGTCAGTTGAAGTTTTCTTTTAGTTGCAAGTAAGTCATCTGTAAACACCTATAAATTGGTGTAGTCTGTTGGCTAAAATAGATAGAGCAATAGTTCAATATAAAGTCTTCTTCTACTTGAAATTTGTTGTTTTATGTTTTGATCATTTGGATATTAGAATTTCATTTTTTTTCCTTCGCCAATTTGGTTTTTCTTTGTTGAAAGGAGATGAAATTCTGCACTTCCTTTTCACTCAATTATCTTCCTTGGATTTCTATTTTTCTACAAATGTTGATAGTCCATTTTTTTGTACTAGTGGAACATCAATTCTTAGAGAAGCTAGAAAAGCAACTTAGTACATTCATGCCTGTGGAATACAATAGTTTGTATGTTACATCAAGAAAAGGTGGAGTCTTCTGATGATTCCTCAACAGAAGGTATGTTACACTGGTCCAGACATAATGGAACAATAACAATTATAGTGCTTAAAGCATTCAAACTGATTGTGACTCTTACTTCATATTTGTTCATAATTGTAAGCTTTTAATCATTTTACTTGATGCTTATATCTTTCTGGAACTCAGAAATGGTCTTTAATAATAGATTTGTGCGTCACAATAGATTCCACGACTCTAACTCCATTATTCTACAAGTCACGCGCATCAACCCGGAAGAAGCTATTCATAAACTGCCTCGTTTGGGGGAGATTTATAAAATATAGCCGATATCGGCCATATACAATTCAATATGTCAAATTTAAAGTTGGAGATCTAGATATCATGTCTGCACAATGGGTAATGAAGATGAGAAGAAGATGGGAAGATGAGGAGAAGAAGAAGAGAATAACAGAGTCATCAAACCGAATCCTAGAACAACACGTCTTCATTCAAAATCCAAGGCACAAAGAAAAAGGGTTGAAATGAGGAAGAAACGTACCTCCATGCCAGCCACCTTCGAAAAATTGGCTCCAAAGTGCTTGGGACCACCAGCTTGGGACCACTGAAAAGGAGGAGAGTGTTGACAGCGAGAGACGAAAGGGAATGGGAGAAAGTGATGGTCGAACGAAAAGGGAAAGGGGCCACAGCGCGTGATGGTTGTAACTGATTATGGCCGATATCGGCTATATAGTCAAAATATAAAAAAAAATAAAAATACAGCTCTTGAGGACCTAATCCAATAATACGATTTTTTTGGGACCCCATGAGTGGTATAGGGACCTATAGGGATTTATTTGGTAAATTCCTCTTTTATATATTATAAAACACAAGCGGTGACGAAGAAAGCGCGCGGAGGTGAGAAAGCGTTCCATCACTTTCGTCTGATACTTGACGCCAATTGCCCTCCTGGGCTCATTTTAATTCCTTTTAACTCTCAATTTTGCCTTCTGCCAAACGAAGCGGCCTCTCCCGCCTCTGGCACTGTATACGTACCTCTTCGTTTCCGACAACTCTTCTTCTTTCTGTTTTCTACCAGAAACAACACTCTTCTTTTATCTGCAGAGCATAGTATCGTAGACAATCCAAACCCTAACCCTAATTGCTCTCTCTTTCTGTCTCTGCAGTATTCCATATTCGCCATGGAAGACATCGGTTTGGAAGAAGAAAAGCCAGTGGTCGTTAGGGTTAAGAGGAAAGCTTCTCAAATGCCACTCGATGCTCTCTGTCAGAATCCTTCCTCTCTCTCTCCATTCACTTCTCTTTTCTGATCTCATAAAAGACTAATAAATATCTGAAGTTTTCTTTTTGTTGGTTTTGATAGGGTTGGAGATCAATGAAAGACCTCTTAAACGAACCCAGTTGGATTTTGGGAATCTGTCAACTTCTACTTCATCTGCTGTGAAAGGTGAATTTTCGTTTGATTTCTTACTCTTCTTGTGCTGCTGCTGCGTTTTTTCCCCTGAAGTTGAACTGACGGTAGGTAGTTTTCGTTGAATTCGCATGTGGTGTGAAGAGGAAATTTTTTTGTAGGACTAAAAAAACTCGGCTGAACATGAAACTTCTATCTTAAGGCCTCCTTTGGATATTTGTAGACTGATCCACGCTGCTTTTGCATAAATGGCAGGAAAATTGATGTTTGGATAACCAGAATTACCGGCCTATTACAGTCAGTTTTGTTCTTTGCCATAACAAATAGGTGAAATTTGAGTGCAGGGCAACTGAGTTCCAAGGTTCCAAACGGAGCCTTAAAGAGCTGTTACTCTTTTTAGATATGTTGTCTTCTGGATTAATGATGTGGTTTGTGCAGCTACGGCTGCGCCAATCCATTTAAACACCAATTAATCTAGAGATAGGAGGAGGATTGAGAAAATCTACATTCTGCAACTGTAACCTTCAAGCAATCAGACGGCAAATGGAGTCATTGCCATTGGAAAATTAACACCCTTTGAAGGAAGCAATCAATTCAATGTATTGGAATTGAAAGGAATACACCAATATATAGAGGCTTGGACATCTCCTCACTGTGCCGACACACTTGAAAAACTCAATCCCTACTTAAGACTCTTAAGTATGACTCCAAGCAGAGACTCACTCTCAACTAGCCTATATGTACCCTATCAATGAAGAAGCAAGAAGTTCTGCAAATCCGTTGAATCATACAATCTTGGGCTCGCTGGATAACTAACAACATACCAAATGCACTTAATTCCATGCCATCTCACTTGATAACTGACAACATGCTAAATGCACTTAATTTCATGTCATTCAGACATCATTTGACTCATGAAATTTGGCTGACTCATGAAATTTGCCTTTCTTTGAGATAGCTGAGACTCAATCTAGAGACTTCTTATCTACTCTAATTGCTTACTGAACTTGTAAGTTAAGTGAGGAATTGAAATGTGCTTAATTCAAACTTTGTAAAATAGTCCCAAGTGTGTCAAACAAAAAGGCAGGAGACTTGAGAATCTGAAGCAGCCTGGATCCGCCAGCGGTGATGAAATGGGTGTAGACAAGCCTTGCCAGAGAGTTTGCCGAATTCTGGATGGATTCCAATGATGACCAATTCCACAGAAGGGAATTAGCCGAATTCCTCTTGGAACTCAATGACATTCTTCCGTTGAAGATAAGAGAAAACCAAACAATCCAACCAATCTTTATTATTGAATAATGATGAACTTCTCTCCTAATGGAGGGATTACATATTTATAGGAAGGGTTGGACATCACCTTTCCTAATAGGACTTTGCTCTCCTAAACACTAAAGGAAATAACTTGCTTAACAATCCAAATAAAATAAAACTCCTAATTTTAATAACTTCTAAATAAATAACAACTCTCTAAATAAGAATCTTAACTAATTGAAACTCTGACTAAATGGATGTCATATTGGGCTTATGGGCTGGGCCCAATTAGTTCGCAGACCATGGGTCTGGCCTGCATCAGTTTCCCCCCGCTTTGGAGAGAACTCGACCTCGAGTTCTGTAAATGTCCACCTGGGTAAAAAATCAAGCGTACAAACTTTCGAAGCTCTTGATCTTTATATGCGTCAAAAAGCTTGAGAACTCGATCCTCCAAAGCGGGGGGAAACTGATGCAGGCCAGACCCATGGTCTGCGAACTAATTGGGCCCAGCCCATAAGCCCAATATGACATCCATTTAGTTAGAGTTTCAATTAGTTAAGATTCTTATTTAGAGAGTTGTTATTTATTTAGAAGTTATTAAAATTAGGAGTTTTATTTTATTTGGATTGTTAAGCAAGTTTTTTCCTTTATTGTTTAGGAGAGCAAAGTCCTATTAGGAAAGGGGATGTCCAACCCTTCCTATAAATATATAATCCCTCCATTAGGAGAGAAGTTCATCATTATTCAATAATAAAGATTGGTTGGATTGTTTGGTTTTCTCTTATCTTCAATGGAAGAATGTTATTGAGTTCCAAGAGGAATTCGGCTAATTCCCTTCTGTGGAATTGGTCATCATTGGAATCCATCCAGGATTCGGCAAACTCTCTGGCAAGGCTTGTCTACACCCATTTCATCACCGCTGGCGGATCCAGGCTGCTTCAATTGGTATCAGAGCGAAGATCCGAACCCGGATCGCCGTCCAGATCGCCGATTCGAGGTAACCCGTGAAACCCGTTCCTCCCATCCATTGCATCATCATCCTCCATTCGTCCAGTCAGTCCCAAACCCATTCATTGTCATTCATCACCCATATCTAAAACCAGAACCCAACTTCACGTACCTCCTCCATCGTCGCCTTCAAAAGAGCCCTCACCTAAAACCCATCTTCTTCCCTTTCAGCCACTCATCATCAACGCCACACTAACCATACAGAAGCCAGAAACCCTCTATCTCACAAAATAGAAACCCATTCCTATTTGCCGATTACAAAAAAAAAAAAAGTGAAAACCCTCTATTCCAAAACCCAAGCCAGCCTAACCTATTAAGACATTAGCCCTAGCCAACTTCAACCACGACACCCAATGCTCCCAATATCCGAAACCCTAAATCCAACCCACCGAACCCCATCTCAACCAAAAACCGCTGCACCACCGAAATCAAACTCTAACTAAATGGATGTCATATTGGGCTTATGGGCTGTGCCCAATTAGTTGGCAGACCATGGGTCTGGCCTGCATCAGAATCAGAGCTCTAAAGAAGTTAAACTTAGCTCTTCTTGGTAAATGATTATGGATGTCAGGAGATGAGACTAAGGGGCTGTGGAAGGAGGTCATTACCTTTAAATACGACATCTCCAGGGATGGATGGCTTATAAAAGATCCATCTCCCCGCTATTATGGGTTGTGGAAGGGCATTCTTGCTGCAAAGGATGCGTTTATGAAGCAGGTCAGGTTTTGAGTGGGCAAGGGGGACGCAATCTGTTTTTGGATTGATCTTTGGGTTGGAGAAAACACGCCGGCATCAACTTTTCCAGAGTTGTTTCGTTGTGCTACTAACCAGGAAGCCAAACTTATCGAATACATGGAGAGTATAGGTGATCACATCAGTTGGGGGCCTACTTTCAGGATGAATTTAAAAGATGTGGAGGAGTCCCAATTCCGCTCTACGTTGACAGTCCTAAGGAGTGTCTTCATCCCTAGGGATGGCTGAGATGGAAGAATCTGGATGGTGTCCTCTAACGGCCTCTGTTCAGTGGCTTCTTTCTTTTCTTCATTGTCTGCAGAGGTGGAGAGTCATTTTTTCTGGGACAAGCTTGTGGAGCATGAAAGCACCGCCTAGAGTAATAGCATTTGGGTGGATTGTGTTGCTTGGTGGGATACTAACCATGGACAATTTACGTCAACGTAAAGTGATTATTGTTAATGCTTGTCCAATGTGCCTCTCAAATGAGGAATCAATTGATCACTTGCTCCTTAATAGCTCCCTTGCCCAACACATATGGAGATTGATTTTTGCTTGGTTTCACTTTTGTGGTCCTCTACCAAACTTTATCCCTTCTCTGTTTGACTTTTGGAAATTGTGGGTAGGCTCAAAAAAAGGATGAATGATGTGGAAACTTTCATTCTTAGCGGCGCTTTGGTCCTTATGGAAATAAAGAAACTCCAGGTGCTTTGAAGGAAAATCCTCAGATGTGAACAAGATTGTAGATAACATGAAGCATCTTGTGGCCCTTTGGGTCTCTCATCTGCCACTATTTAAAGCTATTTCGACAAATACCATTCTTCTTAATTGGGATGTAGTGGCTCTTTCTCGCCCTATTTCGAGGTGCATCTATCCAAGATGGCACCCACCTCCACATGGAGCTTTGAACAGTGTTATTACATTCGGTTCGTTTCGTCCGAATTTTCCGAATAATTTCAGTTCGGTCCCTCTACCGAAACGAACACCACTCCTAAAAAATTTCGTTCCAAACTTCAGTCCTGTTCGGACGAATTCAGTGATATTTGGTCCTGTTCGGCGAAATTCGGCGATATTCGGCTATTCGGCCGAATTCAGTTCTTGGCATTTAAAATAGAAAAAACAAATCATGTTGGGGCAAAACATAATTCTTTTTTTAATTAAAAGTAAAAGGACCCAAGTCCTTAACCCAACCCCCTTTCATTCACCCCTTTCGTTCGGCAGAGAAGAAACGAAAAAGAAGGAGAAGAACAAGAAGAAGAAAGTGAGAGGAAGAAGAGGTAGAGGCAACAGCCGAACCCTCTGACTGCTGCTCATCTCGTCTGACACAGAAGAAAACAAAAAAAAAAAAAAAAAAATGAAGAAGAAGGAGAAGAAAGAGGAGGAAGAAGAACCTGTTAGGATTGACCCATTGCTGCTGTTGCTGCTCAGCTGGAGTGCTCCATCAGTTGTTGCCCGATCCAGTTGCTGTTGGGGCTGTCGGTGCTACTTGGGTTCTTCTTCGGCAGCTGGCCTTTTATCTTGAAAACCGAAACAGCTGGCCTTTTTTTTGACCTACTGCTGCTGCTTCAATACTTGAACCTGGTACTGTTTTTTTTTTTTCATCTTCCACCTACTGCTGCCCAACCTGCTTTTTTTTTTTCTTTCGTTTGTTTTCCCCTTTTGTTCTTCTCCACAGCTGTCGAAGTGAGCTTGACACCTGCTGAGCGCTGCTGCCTTTTCATTCCTTTTCTTTCTTTCTTTTTTTCAGAATCAACACATGCTGCCTTTTCTCTGCTGGTTTCCCCCCCTTTCGATGCTTTCTGCTGTCGGCAGGGTTGGGTTGGGGTGGGCCAACTCAGCTGTTGTTTTGCTACTGGGCTGGGCTGGGTCATGTTAGTTGCTGTTTCATTTTGCTAAGTTTGCAGCTGGCTTTTTTTCACAAGCTGGCTGCCCCACTACTTTTAAGTTTTAATATTATTCATATATTTTTCTATATATATATATTTAATTTTTATATTTCTTCGAAATATTAATCCGAAACATTTCGCCGAAATCCCGAATCAACCAAAATATTTCAATTTGGAGCCAAACCGAAACGGCGAACGAAAAGAATTTCACAACACTGGCTTTGAAGCGTAATTTTGATGGGTGCACTACTGGTAATCCGGGCAATGCAGGTGTTGGTGGTCTTATCCGCGACGAAGATGGGAACATAATTCTGTCATACTCTGGCCCAGCAGGTGTTTGTTCAATCAACAATGCGGAACTCCTAGCATTGAACATAGGTCTATGGGATGCGTCCCATCTACTACCTCAGCGTCTCCTTGTAGAAGGAGATTCTTCTTGTGTTGTCCAATGGGCAACTCAGTCTTCTTCCCCACCTCGGTATCTTGCAGACATTATAGAAGAGGTGCTTTAGTTGTTGGGAGATTTGAACGGGTCCTTCCTGTTATGAGATCATCCAATGCTTAGGCGACCTACTTGCCAAAGAGGGAGTTTTTAAGCCGCCTTTGATAATTTCTATCCCTCCTTAAGCTGTTAAGTCTTTTTCGTTTGTTTTACCACTTGGGGTTCCAGCTCTTTTTTTCATTTAGATGCCTTTTTCCCCTTTGTTTTTTGTCAGGGGCTCTTTGTGACCAGTATAGTTTCTCTTATACTGTATAGCTTTTTTGAGTAATATATAGTCACCATTTAAAAAAAAAAAATCTTAGTAAAATGAATGGCCCCCTGATTGGGGCAATGGGCCAAAAATGAATTATCAATGAATTATAGGCAATTCTATCTTAAGAGAATCAACTTTTTTGTGATTTGTAGAAATTTAGAAAGATGTTTAAGGCAATGTCTTTATCCTTGATTAGAAATTATCATCTATACTTAACAATCAAAGAGTGTTGACTACTCTAATTAGAAGGTATAATCTCTAACTAAGATACCAAAACGGGATCGCTACCAATCTATCTACGGGTTGTAAATGATATTCATTAAATCAATTAACATCCCTTTCTATTCCTATTTTGAGTTGGTGAAGACCCTTGATTGGCCTTGTGTGAAGACTCCTCGGCATCTCCAATGTGTGTAGACTCTATTGGCATGGCTCCAAGATGTGTATGTAGACTCCACATTGATCCCATTGATCCACCCTCCATTAGTCCCCATGCTGAACTTGTGAGGCTTTACTTGGGTTAGATCGGATAGACCCTAGTTTTGTCCTGCATCTCTACGTTCTTTTGTGAGAGAGCAATGTTTGTATCAATCTATTATATGCTGTTGTTTTATTTTTATTTATTTTTACATTTTTTTCCTTACCTGTACACATCCATTTCGGCATGCTCAGAGGACTTGAAGACGAAAAAGCTTTTAGTACAACATGTGGAGACTGTGAGCAGCTCTGAGGGGATAGAAAATGCACTACAGTCATTTATGGTTAGTCACTGTTTTGTTTTTCCTCTGCATATATACAGTTTGTGCTGTTATCAATACACGCGCGCACACAGTTTGTTTCATTCATTATCTGTTGAAACTGCTTTCATTGGTTTATCTGATTGGGTAAAATCACAAATAACTTTTCTTCAGAAATGATATATTCTAGGGAGGTATTGACCTTCAGTGCTTGTATGAATCTGTTTAAATATCTGGTGAGTTGGAGATTAGACAACTACATTAAAGGCTTATTGCACATCAATACTGAATACCTGAATATCTGTTCCATCATTCCATGTCAATAATTCATTTATTCTTATGTTGTAATTACATTTATATGTTTAGGCACTAAAAGGATAAATGTACAAGTGACAAGACTACAATTGAAGTGTCAGAGAGATGTGCATGAAGGAATAGAGTTTTAGAAGGATCTCTAATTATTACTTGTTCATTACCAGTTTTAGGAGATAGCATAATTTTGGTTTGATTAGCTCCTTTGCTTTATCGCCTTTGTACTTTGTCTCTTGTAGATAGGCTATATGAACTCTTCTTCTTTTCAATGCATCAACCAAGCCCATGCTCTTGCATATCAAAGTCGCTTTATTCCAAGTAGGAAGTTGAATCTTCCTCTTCTTTTGGACTAACTTCTTTACCTGCACTCATCCAGATTGGTGTAGGAACCTGCCTACTTTCCACTGTAAACAGGCGTCGTTGTAGTGCATCCCTTAAAGCAAGGGGCACCCTAACATGCAACCTTGCCCACTTTTCACTGCAACTGGGTGCTGCTGCAGTGTATCACTTGTAACAAGGAGCTCCCTAGTAGGATCACAAAATGTTGGTTTCTCAGATTTCATGTTTGTGTTGTGGAAAAAAGTTTTCTACTGGTTGTTAATCTACCTAATGCAACCCTCTTTTTTCTAGGTCTGGGAGCAATAGTAAAAACCAGCCAAGTTAGAGAACTTGGAAATTTGTAGCATAATTTGGATAAGGCTATGTAAACTGTATAATGGTTGTACTCTGAAGTTACTGCTAAAGACAATTATCCACCCAACCTGTAATCTAATTCTATAATATCAACAAAGATTGTGTTTTTACTCCAAAAAAAAAAAAAAAGATAGTGTGATACCAAAGGAATCACCGAGGATTCCCAAAATCTATATATTTTCCCAGCATGTTTTTTGTGAATTGGATTTCTGCTTTTCTCTCGTCTTCATTCATGGATTTCTGCCACTGTTGCATCTCTTGCTATAAGAGATCTTCCCCTATTGTCATCTCGTGACTTTGTTTGGATCTTAGCTCATTTGAGGATTTGTTTGTGATTGAGACAGCAGCACTGTCTTCTGATTACTGCAACAGTCTTACTCATCAGCGACAGCATAGACAGGCTTACAGTAGCACCATTGATTCTTCTTCCTGTTTTATCTAGAGGTTTCCTCCCAGATCTTGTCTGATCTGGTCAGATTTGTTTCAACTTTCAAGACAACTTACAACAACAGCTTTGGGATTGTGGTCTTACTGTGGGACCCACCTAGGGTGATTGATAAGTGACATTTTCTCCATGTCTAGTGCATCTATGGATTTTGGATTTTACAATTTTTTCCATCATGATCATTATTATTGGAAGGTAAGAATAAGTATATTGAATTATTGATTACTCCCAAAGAGGGCCGGGAAACCCTATACAAAATAATCACTGCCAAGTCTCAACACCTACCAACTATGCTGAGACATATGGCCACCTGCGGTGGGAAGCCAAGCAAAGAGAGCCAAAAAATGGGGATGAGACCATCCAAAAGCCCACAAGCCGGGCCAGCTAAAAATGAAAACAACAAAGAGATACAACCAGATGACCCTATAAAATGAGGAAAACACTAACCAGGCGACCCAAAGGACGAAAAACCTTAGAGGAGAGAGAACAGCGACCAACACCAAACAGCCTGCGGTGACCAGAACAAAGGCACCAAACATACTTCTCAAAGAGATGAACAACAAAATCGAAGAGTCTCCAACTCACAGCAGCCCGTTAGGCACAAAAGAAAAAAAAACTAAGCAGATGAAAGGAGGTCACTGAAGTAAATTAGCAGCAAAGAAGAAATAGCGGGTGAATGGCAAAAACAAGACCCAGATCAACAAAGCGTACAAACAACAAGAAGTTTCTAGGGCAGAAACACTTGACTAGAAAAGCAAACTGCAAACAGCAACCAAAGAGGACATCTCAACAGCAGAACTTCAGCACCCACGATGCCTCGACTACACAAACAGCAAGCCAACCTAACAAGAAGCAGCAAAAAATCAAAGAAAGGCTCAACCAAACCAAACAGGATCTGCATGCAACCAGATAGTAATAGAAGGATGATGATTGAAGAAACTTCGTCACAAACCCCACCGCAAAATCTAGCAAAGCTGGCAGCCAAACTGAAGCCCAACTGTAACTGCCCAACAGCAGTGTCCCAACTGCGAATGCAGACCAGCAGCAACGTAATAGAAGCAGACACCAGAAAAACATGGAGCACACAGCAAAAAGCACAGCAGCAGATGAAGAAGCACACAACTGAGGCAAAAGCAGCAGCAGGCAGTGCACAAGCTTGAGTCAGAGAACACCCGCCTGGGAAAAGAAAAAGGATAACAAAACACTGCACTGGCATTGCATCCAAAAGCTAGAGCAGCAGCAAACCATTGAAACCAAATGAGACCCAGCAGGGCCCAGCCAACCACCAGCAGATGCAGGCACGCAGCACCCAGCCAGCAGCACCCTGCACAGGCAGCCAACAGCTGAAACAGAAGACTAACTGCACCAATGCACACAGCAACCACGAGCTGGGCAAAACAATGCCAAACCCACCCTAGGGAAATCCAGCCGCATAGCAAGCAAAGAGCCTGCAAGAGCAGGGGATAGCAAAACACAACAGATTCGCCACACTAATAGCATCAAACAGAGGCGATGGTTTGCGATGGTTTGGAGGATCCAAGCCTTAGTCGAGGAAGGGATCCTCCACATGCCAGGCATTAAAATTCTTGAGGTAGTAATGACATTTGCGCACTAAATTCCTGAACATCCAATCAGAGGTGAAGGATTAAGAAGCCAAGAGAACCCACTACCTGAGGGGCCTTGAATGATGAGGGTGAAGGATTAAGAAGCCAAGAGAACCCACTACCTGAGGGGGCCTTGAATGATGAGGCTGCAGCTTGGAGAGAGAGAGAGAGAGAGAGAGAGAGAGAGAGAGAGAGAGAGAGAGAGAGAGAGAGAGAGAGAGAGAGCAAATAACCCATCACGGTGTTATCAGATCTCATACAAAATGAGACAGTGAGAGAGAGAGAGAGCAAATAACCCATCACGGTGTTATCAGATCTCATACAATATGAGAGAGAGAGAGAGAGAGAGAGAGAGAGAGAGAGAGAGAGAGAGAGAGAGAGAGAGAGAGAGCAAATAACCCATCACGGTGTTATCAGATCTCATACAAAATGAGACAGTGAAACCAGCATTTTCAGCTGGAAAGTCCAGCACCGATTTTGGGACAGCGAGTAGGAGCACCCTGCTGATTGTCTAAAATAGTAGAAGAGGATGTTTTCTTTATAAGGAAGGAAAATCTGCATTCAATACCTCTAATGATGGCTGCAAGAATAATCTCTTTTGGTTTGGTGGAGCCACAAAAGATGTGACTGTCTCTTTCCAACCAAAAGCCGGGAAACAAAGATGAGACAGCTGCTGAAGATTGGTGTTGTGAGCTGTGAGTAGCGGGAGGGCATTTACTGTATTATAAGCATTGAGTGATCTATGTAGAAATTAAATTGGAAATGCAAGCATAAACTATTCCAAATTATGTAGTAAAAGGGCA
This sequence comes from Cinnamomum chago, assembly GCA_038049695.1. Classification (NCBI taxonomy): domain Eukaryota; kingdom Viridiplantae; phylum Streptophyta; class Magnoliopsida; order Laurales; family Lauraceae; genus Cinnamomum; species Cinnamomum chago. Next base: position 103,862,278 of record CP142453.1, on the reverse strand, counting down.
GCCAAAGAACAGGTGATCCGAGGATTCCAAACCATCTTGACATAGGAGACATTTTTCTTTGCAGCTGGCATTTCTTCTCTTAAGGAAGTCCTTTGTCTTAAGGGGTCGTTTGTTTCGCGTGAAAGTGATTCACATGTGTAAATGACCCACATGTGAGTCATTTGCATATGTAAATGACTCACATGTGGATCAGATTCCACTGTTTGTTACTAGCATAACATTTCACATGTGAATCTATGAATAAGTTGTATATTGTTTGATGATATCTCAACATCCAAGCAACATCAATTGTTGAAAATTGGGCACATGACCGTGTTTGAGCTTCTAAAGAATATGAACGGTCCTGATTTTACAGGTGGGGCCCAGAACATTAAAAAAATCATAAAAGGCGGACTGGGTATGTTAGTAACAATAGGTTGTATATTGTTTGATGATATCTCAACCTCCATGCATCATCAACGGTTGAAAATTGGACACATGGCCGTGGTTGAGCTTCTGAAGAATATGAACGGTCCTGATTTTACAGGTGGGTCCCAGAAAAATAAAAAAATCATAAAAGGCGGACTGCTATATGTTAGTAACAATAGATTAATCCAACGGCTGTGATTATGTTGAACATCTCTCAACCTCCATGCATCATCAACGGTTGAAAATTGAACATATGGCCGTGTTTGAGCTTCTTAAGAGAATGAATGGTTCGGATGTTACAAGTGGGGCCCAAAAAAAATAAAAAATAAAATAAAAGGCGGACTGCTCAGTGAGGCACTGTAGCACTCCGCCTGGTAACAATGCAGTGTGAAAGTGTTTCACACCTCTTGAGGTGTGAAAATGCAATGCACAAAAAGGGCCATCTTTCACACCATTTACACAACTATTTTACACATGTGAATCAAAATCACACCAAACAAACATGATTTTTGTGTACCCATTACCCATGTGATTCAATTACATATGTAAATGAAAAAAACAAACGTCCCCTAAGCCTTCTTTGAATGCAGAGCCAAGTCATGAAAGAGAGCTTCGGAACATGACCTTTAAACCAGATCCACTCACATGGTCGCACCAATTCATAGGGGCATTAAAAAGAGATGAGAAGCATTGCATGGCAGACTTGATAAAAAAGGAACTTGATTTATCTAGCTTCCAGACGGAAATATCCGGACCCTTGGGTTTTCAGAATATTTTGGTCCCAACAAATGAGGTTGCATTCAATTAAGGCATGATCTCTGATGGTCTCTTTGGGTTTTATCACTCAAGGAGCTTGCTGACTTCTCCAAATATGACCTTTTGGGAAGCATGTGGGTGGCGATGTTACTTATTGTAATACATGATTTTGTCTTGTTTGACGATACTTAATGAACTAAACCATTGCCATTTCAGAGAGTCAGATGCTCACTTTTATTTCCAATTCTCTTCATTATTAGTGGGACCTGATACATTTTCAAGAAAAATGGGACTCATTTAGCCAACTGGCAATTTGATGCATCCCTCCTTGGCTTGGATTGGCACATGAAATGTCAGTACATGGGCAATTTTAGAGAAATAGTTTGTTGAAGAAAAGTCTATCCCTAAGTCTAAATTTTTGCAAGATGAAAATTAGACTTGCTTTGTTGCTGAATGTTTGGGTAACAAATAAATGAGAAGTCATAAAATACGTATGGCTAAAATATGCTTGCTAATTTCATGTGTGAAGTTACAAAAAGGATAGCATTAGAAATGAATAATTTCAGATGTGAAGTTACAAAAATGATAGCATTAGAAATGAGTACATGTGATTATGTTATAGATGTCAATGGACCTTCAATTATCCAGTTAGACGATGGTTCTGGCCTAAAAAATTAGGGTCTATACCTTCATTTTGGACTAATTTATAATCAGGGTCCATATCCAAAATTTTAATTACCAAGTGGATAGATTATATTAAATATATGTTAAAAATATTATATTACTAGTACTTTACAGGCTGACGGATACGAATCAGTGTGCGACACAGGTGGAGTAATTTTTATGCAATCCTAATGTCACAGGGTCAACTCTTAGCTCTGACGTAGTCAGATTTTTTTAAAAGAAATGTATGGATTTTTAGTCGGATCTAGGTGCACTCAGGTCGATGAGAGTCTTGCCTAGGTCCAGTTATATACAGTTAGTCTGAGACTCTGAAGTCATGTACGGCTCCTAGTCTTTCATGGACCTCTGAGAGAGAGAGTGCTCACTTGAAAATGAGTTGATATACACCCTTGGGTTTAGTGTGTGATATAAACAGGTATCTAGCAAACATCTAGATGCCTTCTATGGATTTTCATCCAACCATACACCTTTTCTGTCTTCGAACAACCAAGGTAATAGAGTTCTGCTATGAATTTTCAACCAATCATGCTGCTTTTCTGTCTTTGAACAACGAGTTCCATTTTCATACTTAAGCAAAATCATTTCAAAAAATAAAAAAATGTAATTGTTAAGATCAAAAGTTAGAAAACCGGCCTGTACACTATCTGATAATTACCTGTTTTCTTTACAGCCAAATTCTGCTAATGCAAAGGAATTCAGAATGAAGCTTGAGGAGCGAAGATGCTCATTCAAACAAGAAAAGGTAAGAATCTCTCTACAATCATTTTAGCATCTTTACATTGAGAATTGGTAAGAATCATAGTGCCAGTCAGCATGGTTGAATGTTTCGTATATTATAGGAATCCTCCTATAGTTATAGCTGTAACAAGTCCTTTTTATCTTAATGTCTTTTGCTAAGGGTTCATTTTTTTTGTAACATTTTACATATGTATTTGTTACTCATGAAAATTTAGGCATATATTTGAAAATTATGAAATGTATACGAAGTCATAAAGAAGTTAAGAAAGTTATATGGGATGCAAATTCCAAAGCATATGATGACCTATATAGTAAGTTATGAACATGACAAGGAGAGATTTTCAACCTTGCAAAAATGAGTGAAAGGAAGAGTAGGGACTTAGATCATGCCAGATGTGTAAAGAGTGAGGACCCAAAAGGTTTTAGGGAAGGACAATGGTATTAAAGAAAGATTGAGATAATATTTTAAATGAAGATTTTATGGGAGGCTTAGGATCAATAGAAGATACTTCGTTAGCAAGACATACCTTTTATCGTAGAATTAGGTAGCAAAACTAAAGAAAGCATTGGCTAGAATGAAGATAGGAAAGCTAAGGATGGCTTTGATTAACTAGGCTCTTCAATAAGATATCAAGGACACAGAAAATGGCGGATGAATGGAGAAGATGTATTACAGTACCTATATAAAAAAACAAAGGAGATGTACAAAGTTGCACCGATTATCATGAGATTATACTTATGAGTTACTATGAAACTATAGGAGAGAATAATGGAGCAAACACTTAACAAGAGACCAAGATATTAGAAAAGCAGTTTAATATCACGCTAGGGTGGTCAATTGTGGAAGCTATGTTTTCACTTAGGCAATTAATGAAAAAAATACAACAATCTCCTTTTATTCTTCATCGATCTAAAGAAAGCATACAACATCGTATCTAGAGATTTGATTTGGTGAGTCTTAGATAAAGGGAATGTCCTAAGAGGTTATATTTACATCATTTAAGAACTTGTACGAGGGAGCATGATGCAGCACAATGCAAGGTTAAATTAAATGCCTATTTGAGATCAGAAAGTCAGTAACAATCGCAATTTAAAATATAAAATTAAACTCAGATTTCACCTCTTCTGTTAAATTTCAATTAAGAGACTAGAGATGAATCTAGGCCTTGTCACAATCCCGCAATACGGACCCTTCAAATATGAGCCGAGGTTCTCAATGGAAGAGAAATCCCTTCCACTAGCTTAGGGATCAATTAAATTCAAATGGATTCACCATCCCCTTAGAGGATTTGAAACAAGGGCCAGGTTCAAAGGTTTTTGCACAAATTTGTTATAATGAGAAAGCAAAATTCAGGTTTGAATTGAATGAATCCTGCAGTTAAATCAACTAGAGAGGCTGTAAAACATTCTGATCTGAAACAAAATCATAAAGAGGGGAAGAAGAGGCATTAAAGGGTTCAAATCCCTAGGAATTAGGATCTGGCCAAATTGATTTGGGCCCAGATTGGTTTGGCTGGACCTTAGTAGGCATGGTAATGAAGATGGAGAGATAGGGATGAAGATATGGGGTGGGAAGGGATGAAGATGGAGAGCTAGGGGAGATACATCAGACCTCACGCCTGAGTTGCTAGGCCTCATGCCATACCCATTCACAGGGGAGAGAGGATTGTAGAGAGCAAAACACTCAATTTTCTTTTTCATTAATCATAGTCTAATTCTGCCAAAGAGGCATTACACTGCTTATATGGGAGAAAATATGCCCTAAAACTAATCTCAACCGTAGGAGACACTTTAAGGTTGAGATTTAAACATTCCTACTTAAAACATAAGCCAATAAACTAAACAACTCTAAATAAAATAGCACAAAATTAAAACTGAATATGGGTTGGACCTAAAGGACTGGTCTGGTTGGTGGGCTAGGCCCAAAGGACTGGACGACCCATGGGGACAATGGATCTGTCTTGCATCAACTCTCCCCGTCTTGGAGAGAACTTGACCTCGAGTTCTGTACTTGTCCTCCAGAATCGAAAGTCAAGCATATGAACTTCAATTTTCATATTGAGTTAGACGCAATCTTGTCCTCCACTTAAATGTATATTGGCTGTGTTGCTTCTTTGGATTTCGGAATTCAGCTTTGGCATGTGATCAGGCTGTTGGTTGCATCAGTTGTTGAATTGGTACCAGTCACAATCGTCTAAGAATGATGGTCTATCCTCGACGATGAAATCAATGTGGGGAACCTCAATTACTTGCTCTTCTTTTGCAATCTCCTAATCAATATATTTTTCTTTCGATGCTGCTTCTAGTTGTTGATCAACATTGTCAGTTTCTTTGTCTCCTGGTTCTTCGGAAATATGTTTTATAGCAGAAGTTGAGGTTTTCATGGATTTTTTGGCTCTTGAGACTTGGACTTTTGTAGGCAAGACCGTTCGAGCTTGTACTCACAACGGATTGCTTCCCGATATGCTTTATGAATGGTCTTTCAGTCTTTCATACTCTTCAATATATCCAGTCTCAAACCTCTTAAGAAAACTAATAAAATCATGCTCCTCGTTCTCATCTAATCCACAAACTTCTTGCAGCCTTCGGAATTGGTCAGAATATTCATCAGTTGTCAACTTCCCTTGTCTCAAATTGATGAATTGTTCAAAGTAGCCTTTATCATCAGCATACAATTGCCCATATTTAATTGCATATGTAAGTCTTTGAATTTCATTGTTAAATGCACCGATTTGCAATTTCATGTCAACTTGGATGAAAGGTCATAAAAATACAATGCCCTTTAAAATTAAACTGACTTGTTGTGTTGATCATCTTGATAGGAGTATGTAGCGAAAACTGATTGTCGATCGGAGTCCAAATGTTAACAAAAATAAATGATTTAATGGTTATCGAATTGTTGATCTAGTCAAACTTGCACTAGCTGACTGATGAGGTAACGATGATGTGCACTGTTGTGTCTTGCTGTGTCTAGCATGTCAGTTAGATTGATTATCATCATACCAGTGTCCATATTTAATTTCATATGTAAGTCTTTGAATTTCATTGCCTTTTCTTTTTGAATGGTAACTTAATATTAGAAGAAAGAAGCAAGCAGTACAAGAGGGCTATACTGGCAAGCTAACAGCCAAGAAGAAACACCATAACAAGACACAACACCAAAGGAGAACTATAAACTGTTGTAAATGAAAGTTGTCTCTTGGAATGTTCGCGGGTTAGGGAGTTTAGTGAAGAGGGCAATAATAAAGGACGTCATACACTCTTTCAGAATAGACATTCTGCTCCTCCGGGAAACAAAGCTTCGGTCTACGTCTCTCCCTCTTCTCAGAGAAATTTAGGGTAACAGCCACTGTAATTGGATATCTTTAGATGCTGTAGGAACTTCTGGAGGTATACTTCTGTGTTGGAACAACAGACTCTACACTATAAAAGACCAATACATCGGTGCCTTCTCTGTCTCAGCTGTGATGGAAGATAGGGCAAATGGTTCTTCTTGGATCATTTCCTCTTTCCTCTGTCTATGGTTTGACAGATTGTGGTTTGCCAAACGGCTTTTGGAGTGAGCTAGACTTCATTCGTAGCAAATGGGAAGGGTCATGGTGCATAGGAGGTGACTGGAACATCGCTAGATTCCCCTAAGAAAAGTCTGGAGGTGGGAATATTACAGTAGATATGCAATCCTTCTCAGATTGGATCAATTCCCACTTCCTAAATAGACCTTCATCTCGGGGGGGGGGGGGGGGGGGGCGGCGTGGGTGGGTGAATTTCACTTGGTCTAAACCATTAGAGTCCTCTGACTATGTTGCGTCTTGACAGATTCCTGGCCACTAGCGATTGGATAGACTTATACCCAGAAGTTTGCCAAATTGCTCTACCCAAGCCCACCTCTGATCACTGACCCATCTTACTAGATTCCAAAATCTTAAAATGGGGTCCCTCCCCCTTTTGTTTTGAGCTAATGTGGCTGGAGGATAAGCGTTTCAGAGACTCAATTAAGGAGTGGTGGAACAGTTTTCATGTCAGTGGGTGGGCGGGTTTTCGATTCTCCTCGAAGCTGAAGATGCTGAAAAACAAGATTAAAGAATGGACCAAGTGCAATTTAGAGCATGTTGGACCTCTTAAGGCAAAAATTCTAGAAGAATTGCAGTCTATTGACAGAAAGGAAGAATCTCAAAGGTTTTTATCTGAAGAGGATTTGGCAAAGAGACTTGAACTTAAAGACCTCTTTGAACGAAAAGTCAGGGAAGAAGAAATCAAATGGAAACAAAGATTGAGGTGTAAATGGCTAAAAGAAGGGGACAAAAACACCAAGTTTTTCCACAGTTTGCCATCGACTAGAATGAGGGGCAACAGGATTGATCACATGATGGACAATGGAAACAGAGTAGAGGACAAAGAAGGGATAATAACAAATCACATCATCGGCTTCTTTAGCAATCTATTTAGCAAGGATGAAAGAAGTAGGCCTTCTTTAAATAATCTACAGTTCCTCATTATTAGCGTGGAAAACGCAAATTGGTTAGAAGAAGCATTCCAAGAGGAAGAAGTAAAAGCAGCTATATTCAGCCTAGCTAGCGATAAAGCTCCAGGCCCAGTTGGCTTCCCAATCTCTTTCCACCAAATTCATTGGGACCTCCTAAGGACAGACTTTATGGCCTTCATGAAGGAATTCCACTCCAGAGGCAGACTCTCCAAAACCATTGGCGCATCTTTCATTGTTCTTGTCCCAAAGAAGCCCGGGGCGGACTTAATAAAAGACTGCAGACCCATAAGCCTCTTAGGCAGCACTTACAAAATCTTGGTTAAAGTGCTTTCAACCAGACTGCAATAGATCCTTCCTTCCATCATCTCTCCCTCTCAAAGTGCCTTCGTCAAAGGAAGACAGATCTTAGATGGGGGGGTTCTTGTAGCAAACGAATGCATTCATTCTAGACACAAAGACAAGTCTCCTAGTCTAATCTGCAAGCTAGACTTGGAAAAAGCCTTTGACATGGTAGACTGGGACTTCCTTCTTTATTTGCTGCGCAGGATGGGATTCGGAGATAAATGGAGGGATTGGATTCGAGAATGCATCTCATCTGCTACCTACTCAATCCTTGTTAATGGCTCCCCGAAAGGTTTCTTCTGAGCGGAGCGTCAGGGAGACCCTTTATCTCTGTTCGTCTTTGTCATCATTGGAGAGGCTCTCGGTAGGGTGCTTTCCAAAGCAGAAGATTGCAACTTGATTTGAGGTTTCAAGCCCGCTCAGAGTGCTCCATTTGTCTCCCATCTCCTTTATGCGGATGACACTCTTCTATTTTGCGATGCAAAAGTAGATCAAATTCAAAACTTGGTTGCCATTCTCAAATGCTTCGAAGCTGTTTTGGGTCTCAAGATTAATTTCTCCAAGAGTGCCATCCTAGGGATCTCTATTGAAGAAGTCTCTCTTCGTCACTTTGCAACTGTCTTGGGATGCAAAGTTGACTCTTTCCCATCCACCTACCTTGGGTTTCCTCTATGTCTAAGTAGGGTGCCAAAATCCATCTGGAACCCAGTTCTTGAGAAAATTGAGAAAAAACTGTTTTCTTGGAAAGCAAGATACTTATCCCTTGGAGGCAAAATCACGTTGATCCAATCTGCTCTTTCCAACTTTCCAATTTACTACATGTCTATTCTCAAATGCCCGGCTGCTATCATCAGTCGCATTGAGAAGCTTCAACGTGACTTCCTATGGCAAGGCCGCGAGGAGTCAAAAAAGATCCACTTGGTGAATTGGAAATCAGTTTGTCGCCCTAAAAAGTCAGGCGGTCTAGGTATAAGACCTTTAAGGAGCATGAATCAAGCATTACTGGGCAAATGGCTTTGGAGGCTCGGGGACGAATTTGAAGGTCTATGGAGAAATATCCTTCTAGCCAAATACAAAGTTAGGAGAAAAGGTTGGGACATCTATCCTCCTCCCCAAAGGTGCTCAAAGTTTTGGAAAGGGATTTGCTCTACCAAAGCCTCTTTTGCTCAATTCATCCGTTACCAAGTTGGCAAGAACATATCTTTTTGGCATGACATTTGGGTCGGCAACAACCCCTTAGGGATTCAATATCTATATAGATGTGCCAGAAACCGCAAAGCCAGGGTCAGTGATTATCTTGACATGAATGGTAGCCAGCAACTGTGGGGCCCCGTTTTCAGAAGGAATCTTACTGAGGTAGAGGAAGCATCCCTCTTCAATCTTTTTGAGGTTCTGAGTGGATTGGACATCAACGATGAAGTGCAAGACATCAGATGTTGGGCCCTTTCCAACTGCGGATCTTTCTCTGTTTCCTCCTTCTCCGCCCTTCATGTAGGGCCCCCGACCTCTCATCGAGGTTGGCCCTCCCTCTGGAAAATTAAGGCCCCTACCAGAGTCCTCGCTTTTGTCTAGCTTGCTCTCCAGAATAAAATTCTAACTATGGATAATCTCTGCCGCCAGAAATTGCTTATTGTCAACGCTTGCCCCCTTTGCTTAGCCGACGAGGAATCAGTTGACCACTTATTCCTTCATTGCAAGTAGACAAAAGCTATCTGGTTAGCAATCCTCAAGGACTTTAACTCCAACTGGGTTATTCCTCAATCCTTCCCTGAGATGTTCCAACAGTGGGCTTGTTCGATTACCACCTCAAAAGGGAAGATCATGTGGCGCCTGTCTTTCCTTGCCTTCATTTGGATGATTTGAAAGAGAGAAACAACATATGTTTTGAAGGAACTTCATCCTCCCAAGAAGACCTAATCATCAAAATGAAATTCACTGTAGCCTCTTGGGTCTCTATTCTCCCAGACTTTAGGGACTTATCCCTTGATGCTTTGTGTTTCAACTGGAGGGAAGTCATTTCGTTTTGATTTGGCTCTTTTTTCCTTTTGTCTGAGGCCTTTTGCCTTTTTTGTATAGCTTCTCTCTTTTTTGGGCGGTGGCTGTATTTCTGGGGCTCTTCCCAGTCGCTTCTCAGTATAGCTGTTTTATAGTGTAAAGCTTCTGATTAATACAAGTTACCATTTCAAAAAAAAAGAAAGAAGGAGAACTACAAAGTACAAAGAAGACAAGAACAACAACAAAGAACTGAAACCAAACAAAAACAACAAAAGAGATGTCTAGCTTCTATTGTTGAGGCATCGAGAGAGCTACTTCCTTTTAGTTTCTCACAATTTGGTCTTACGAGTATCCCTTAAATTGGTGATTGATCGACACCCAAGAAGCGACCGTGAACTTTGTTTTTTCCAATAAAGAATGCATCTCCCTTCAAAGCACCTTGATTTTCTCTCCTTCCATACATTCCAATCACTTCCATAAAAGATAATCTCCACATCTCCTTCTCCCTTGGAGAGCTAGTTGGGGATTTCCAAGCTAAGAAGAGATCCAAAATGCATTTCGGAAAGACCCAGCTACACCCAAACAAGTCCATCACATAGGTCCAAATTCTTTGGGCCGTCTCACAATTCGAAAACAAGTGGTCCACCGATTCCGATTCGCTCAAGCACATGGGACGACCATTTACTATTACTATACCTCTCCGTCTTAAGTTATCCATAGTGAGGATTTTGTTCTGAAGAGCAAGCCAACCAAAAAGCACTACTCTTGGTGGAGCCTTTAGCTTCCAAATGAAACGAAGAGTACTCTTTACCTTTCTCCTCATTCTAGCCAAGAAGAAGGAGGACACCGAGAAAGTACCATCCTTAACAGCATTCCACATCCTTACATCCTCCCCCTCATCTGCCCAATACCTCGTTCAAGAGGGTTAGAAGGGAAATCAGCTGCTGCCCCTCATGCTTTTTTAGATTTCTCCTTAATATAGGGCACCAAACATTTGCCTGGCCCGACCTCAATAAATAGCATTGAACCTTCACCTCTTTTTCCTCTGCACATATGTTAAGTTCCAGGAATTGAGTAGCAAGAGGCCGATCACCAACCCATCTGCCATGCCAAAATATTATCTTCTCTTCCGATCCAACTTTGTAAGTAATGTGGTCTTTGACGGAGTGGAAACCCTTCCAAATGAATGGGCATTTGTACAAAGCACTGTTAACTTCCCAGCTGTTTCTCTCTACACAATATTTCCCAACCAGGATTTGCTTCCAAAGATCATTTGACTCACCACCCAACCTCCAAAGCCATTTCCCTAGCAGGGCTTGATTCATTTGCCCCATCGGCCTGATACCTACGCACCCTTCTTCCTTAGGTGTACATATGGAAGCCCAATCAGCTAGGTGAAACTTCTTCCCTTCGCTTCTTCCATGCCATAAGAAGTTCCCCTCCAACTTTTCAATTCAATTTATAACTGAGCTTGGACACTTGAGTAGAGAGATAGATAATACACCGGAAGGTTGGTTGTAACTGATTTGATGATAGTAATCCTACGTCGTAAGGACAAATATTTGGCCTTCCACACAAACAACTTCCTCTCCACTCTTTCCACCACTGGATTCCAAACTTCCTTCTTTGCATATCCCAAGCATAAAGGGACCTCCAAGTAAGACGTTGGAAGATGCCCCATCTTACACCCTAACACATCTGTAAATTGATCCAGGAGGAAACCCCAACTCTGATGCCAATAAACTCAATTTTAAAGAAATTGGTTTTAAGGCCTGACACACACTGCTTCGAATCACAAAAGGATTGCTTTCACATTTCTAATCTGATCTTCATTTGCCTCACAAAAGATCAGTGTGTCATCTGCATTTTGCAAGTGAGTTACTAGTGGAGTTGTATCTGACCCTCTCTCCCCTTCTTGTGCAGCTTTTTCCACCATTCCGCTTAAAGCTTCAGCTATTATAACGAAGAGGAAAATGGAGAGAAAGGGTCTCCTTGCCTTAGACCCCTTTGAGCAGGAAAGAAACCTTTAAGGGAGCCATTTACGATGATAGAAAAGCATGCCGAAGAAACACATTCCTTAATCCACCTACTCCATTTAACACCAAAGCCCATTCTTTGAAGCAAGTACTGCAAGAATTGCCAATGCACACTGTCATAGGCTTTTTCCAAATCCAACTTACAAATTATCCCTGGAATTTATCCTTATTCCTTGAATGCACACATTCATTTGCTACCAGCACACTATCCAAGATCTGTCTCCCCTTCACAAAAGCACCTTGCTCTTTGGAGATTATACATGGCAGAATACTCTGCAATCTACCAGCAAGGACTTTAGCCAAGATCTTATATATATATATGCTTCCAATTAGACTGTTAGGCCTGAAATCTTTGACACTTATTCCCCCACCTTTTTGGGTATGTGCGCTATAAAAGATGCTTCCAAGCTTTTAGAGAGCTTTCCCCTTTGGTGGAACTCATCCATGAAAGCCATGATATCGTCCTTCATAACCACCCAAAAATGCTAGAAAAAAACCATCGGAAAGTCATCTGGCCCCAGTGCCTTGTCTCCCACCAAAGCATGAATCGCTTCCCAAACTTCCTCTTCTTCAGAATTCCTTTCTATCCAAGTGGCCCTTTCCCCATCAATAACTTCAAATTCTAGGCTGTCCAAGGATGGTCTTGCCCAAGTCTCCTTGGTGTAAAGAGAGAAAATAATCTTTTATTGTCTCAATTATCTCTTCTTTCTTTTCGACTCTTTTCCCTTTCACTATGATAGAAGAAATTTTATTCATTCTTCTCGACGAAGCCATCCCTTGGAAAAGCTTTGTATTTTTTGTAAGTCCATGGGGATCCGAACCCTAGAGGGGGGGTGAATAGGGTGAGCTTCTTTTATGACAAATTTTAACAATTTTAACTTCTTTAAAACAAACTAGTCACATGTGATGATTAAACATACAAGATGCGGAAGATAACAAAATAATCACCACAAAGCAAGCAACATCACACAAGGATTTATAGTGGTTCGGCCTCAATGCCTACATCCACTACCGGCTTGTGAACCAACACCCCACCGGATTTCCACTATTTATGCTTTTCAATAGGCTAAGCAATAACCTTTACAATATGCTTTCCAAGGCTAAGCAATAACCTTACATTGATGTTTTTCAAGGCTTAACATCAACCTATACACTATGCTTTTATAGGCTAAGCAATAACCTCTTCAACCACAAGGTTGGTTATCTCACTAAGATAGTGTCTAACATACACTTGATGGAGATTCTATTAAGCTCATTACAATGCCTCTTAAATAGGCGGATATGGAAGTGAAAAACTAAAACACACTCACACTATGGATGCAAAGATGAAAGTACATGAAGTGTGTGTGTGTGGTCCTCAATCATTTAGAAAATGAAAGCTCATAAATGTATGCTTAAGGCTTTTGAAAGTTTTAGCTCAAAAACATTTATGATTGAGGAAGTAATGCAATCACATGTTAAAAGTAACAACTTGTTAATGATATCAAAGTTACACAAGTTGTATGAAATTAATTAGCTCTAAACATGTGATGCATAGGGATGTCAATCAAATCAACAAGAAGCTCAAAACAAAGTAAGGCAAGTTGTGAAACTTTTTAAAACAATAATACACATATGATTTGTAAAGATGTTGAATCCAAAACATAAGATACATTTGAAAGAGATTTTCTTATGATGGAAAAACAACAACCAAAGATTCAATCAAGTATATGAATCATGTTACATCTAATTTCAAAGATGTTTCCATTAACATGATCTACTTAGATTTACCAAAGATTAAGTACTACTTGTATTGAATCAAATGGTGATGCATCCAAAACAATAGATCAATTCAAATTATAAAACATGCTAAGGATACAACACATCATATATTATCATGTTACTAAAGATTTACCAATGATAAAACAAAACATGAAAACATATGATTTGTAAAGAAGTTAAATCCAAAACATAAGTTAGTTTTGAAAGAGATGTTCTTATGATGGAAAACAACAACCAAAGATTCAACCAAGTATATGGATCATGTTACATATGATTTCAAAGATTTTTCCATTAACATGATCTACTTAGATTTACCAAAGTTAAGTACTACTTGGATTGAATCATATGGTGTTGTATCCAAAACAATAAATCAACTCAAAACATAAAATATGTTAAGGACACAACACAAACATAGTTTAACATGCTAGAAATGATTTACCAAAAATAAAACAAAGCATGAAAACATATGATTAAGGAAGGAAAAGCCTACTTGGTGGTTTAACTTCATTAATCCAAGCTTTAGCTTTCCTAATCATCCCCTTCATCCCTTGGTTCTTTTCCCTTTTGATATGCCTCAATACCTCTCAAGGAGGGGCTAAAAGTTCCCAACTTTTGGCAAAGGAAAGAACTCATATTTATAGCAAAAAGTTGCCAACGGCTAGTCCTCGGTCGACCGGCAAACAGGTCTCGGTCGACCGGGATCACACAACGGTCGGATTTCTGACCGTTGGTGCGCCAGGTCAAATTTTTGCCTTGCAGTGTTCCCGGTCGACCGGGACCTCTGCGCCGGTCGACCGGCGACACTGCAGTGGCCCCAAAATCCAATTTTTGCAAATTTAAAGTTTTTCTTTGTGGAATTATTTGGGCCATAAAATCAAGCTTTAAAACATGTTTAAAATCATTCTAAGGGTTTTAAAACATGGAACATAAAAAGCCTAAAACATTTTGAAAGATTTAAAACTCATAGGCTAGCTTGATTTTCTAAAACTCTTTTCTAAAACAAATGCATCCAAGATAAAAAGACAAGTCATGCATAAATCAATACTTTTACAAATCTTAAAAGCAATGCATGAATAAAACAAGATTTCAAGTATATTTAAAACCAATGCAAGTGTGTAAATCAAATGATGCTAGAATGATAATGCATCCATCAAATTGCAATCTACAAAATCCCTAACATTTTTGTCTTATTCCTTCTACCACCTGCATCTGGACCTTTGCCTCCACTTGATTTCTTCCTATCTCACCTTTCTTTTAAAATCTTCTTTGAGTTTAATCTTCTCCTCCCCTCTTCTCTTGAAAGCTCGTTCATTTCCTCCTTGATATCTAAAGATCGTATCCCATTTAGGATATTGGCTTTCATCATTCCCACCTCTCCAAAATTTTCCTTCACCCATTATTTTATTTTAGCCTTCAACAATTTTAACTTGCCAGCAAATCTTTGGCCCACCCAGCCCTCCACTACCATCTCCTTCCACCAGACACAGATCAATTCCGGAAAACTCTTTTCCTCTAGCCACATAAGCTCAAACCTAAATGGGGCCGGACCCCATCTCTCACATTCTGAGTCAAGCATGATTGGGAAATAATCAGACGCTGGTTTTGGCAGGGCTACCTGATTGACATCTGGGTATAGATCCAGCCAATCATTAGAGAGCAAGAATCTATCCAATCTTGACATGATTGTTGGATCTTGCTGATTCGACCAAGTGTAAGAAGCTCCACACTACTGAAGATCCAGCAGGGAATGAGAGTTTCATCCAATCTGAGAAATATATCATTTCATCGGAGATCTTGCTACCACCCTTTTTCTCTTTTGGAACCTTATTATGTTCTAGTCTCCACCTAGGCACCAAGCACCCTTCCACCTTCCACTGATCATATCTAACTCTCTCCAAAACTCCTTTCTTCTATGGCTGTCGTTTGGACCATAAACACATGTGAAGAGCCACCTAGGTTTATTTGTGAAATCCTCCACTAGCAATGACAAAGAGAACACATCTTTCCAGCTATTAATAACATAAATAGAACGAGAATCCCATAGCACCATCATTCTTCCACCTGAACCCACTGCATCAACTGCCATCCCTTTTACATACCTTTTTCCCCAAATTTGATTCACCGTGGTATCTGAGATTTGCTTCAATTTAATTTTCTGCAGCAAAGCAATCTGGATCTTTTGCCAAATCCTTGACTACCAGCTTATGCGATAACCCTCCCAACCCTCGGACATTCCACCAAAGTATTCTCATTTAAGATAAGAAGAATTCCCCTGGAGTTTCCTGCCACCTTTTCCTCTTGTAATTCTCTCCTCTTCATGATCCCTGACTCTTTCATAATCTATAGAGCTACACAGGCTGTTCAATTCTCTTACCACCTTTCTTTTTGTTTTGCCTTTCCCTCTCTCTGGTCTGTTCTGGCTTTCTCTTTCTTTTAAAATAGAAACAATTCTATTTTAAATAAAAGTCAAAGGCAAATAAGATTCTCTACCTTAAAACTTTCTAAATATTCTCTTATTTATCCCTAAAATTCTGTTATTAGTAGGAAATAGAAATAATTTGAATGTCTCCTTTAGCCTTAATGGGCTTGCGCCCTTGGCTAAAACTTTTGGGCTTTTGTCTGGGCCCAATGGCTAGCAGACCTTGGGTCTTGCTTGCATGCGTCAATGGTGATACCAATTGACACGGTGCGGGTAAGGGAAGAGTAGCCAAGGACTACTCTCCAAGCTGAAGCTTATGGATAGGGATCCATAGGGATCGAAATTGTCTTGGTCTTACACTAGAGACAAACCACCAAGAGAGAAAACTCAACTCAATGGAAGGAAAATTTTATTAATCAATCAACTTCTCGAATAAGAGGAATTACATCTCTTTATAAAGACCAACCCTAGTAGACTCAATGAAAGGAAAAATTTATTAATCAATCAACTTCTTGAATAAGAGGAATTACATCTCTTTATAAAGTCTAACCCTAATCTATTATTGGAAACAATTCCATTCATAGTAAATCTCTAAGGCCATTATAATTCTAAAGACAATAAAGGAAAACTTTCTAATTTCTCTATATTTTAGCTATGATGCAGGCCCTAGGGTTAGGGCTTGCATGGGAAGTGCTCAAAGCACAATGGGTGCCGAAGCACGTGTTTGAAGACCCAATAAGTCTCCGCAGAGACGATAAATGAGGACGCACCTCAATGGGAAAACCCAATTCAATTAATCAAACTCTCTAAGAATTTCTTCTCTACAATGTCATATAAATAAGAAACATAACTTTGGTCCTAAGAAAGCTAATAACCTATCTTAGGAAATAAAATAAGAATCCTAATGGAATTGGAACTAAATCCTA
Organism: Cinnamomum chago; assembly: GCA_038049695.1. Classification (NCBI taxonomy): domain Eukaryota; kingdom Viridiplantae; phylum Streptophyta; class Magnoliopsida; order Laurales; family Lauraceae; genus Cinnamomum; species Cinnamomum chago. The sequence continues at coordinate 103,845,730 of CP142453.1, read as the reverse complement.
ATTACAACTCTTAAATAAAATTAGAAATCTAATAACTAAATCTACTTGGGCCCTACACTTGTGGCATGTGGTCCATTTGCATCATTCTCCCCGGCTTGGAAAGAACTCGACCTTGAGTTCGATAGACATCCGCCTGGGTCGAAGATCAATGGGATGAACTTCCGATCCATTGGTTGAATTGTAGTTTCTGGGCACAACTTCAAGTATAACTTCTTTCGATGGCCATAATTTGAGCAGATGTGTGAGCGAAGCTTTGGATGCTTCAATTGATAAATATGCACCATCAAATCACAATATTTGACTAGCTGCTGGTCATCTCCAAGTTTACAATCAATATGAGAGTTAATGTGGGGAATTTCAACAACTGATGCTTCTTCTTTAGCTGCTTGTATATCACCATTACCCATAGAAGTGTCTTCTAGCTTCTCAGTCTGAATATCTTCTGCCACTAGTTCTTCGACATGGTGGTCCACTATTTTTTGAGGTAACTGTCCATCTTGAGGCATAACTTTGCCTAGAGAAGATCGTTTAAGCATGTGATCCACACGAATTGCTTCCCAAGTCATGAACGGTCTTGCGATCACTTATTCTCTCCACTATATCCTTTCTCAAGCCTCTTACAAAATTAATAAAATCATGTTCTTCATCCTCCTCCATTCCACATGCATCTTAGAGCCTTGAAAATTGGTCAGAATATTCAAGAACGGACAATTCTTCTTGTTTCAAAGCAAGAAATTGCCGAAAACAATTTTCATTCGCAGCATACCATATTCCATATTTAAGTGCATATCTAGTTCCTTGAGGCTTGAAGTGCATCGTAGAATTTACTGAGATGGAATTTCATAATGGACTGACCTGATGTGTAGATCTGCTCTTCATGTACACATTAGTGTAAACTGATTGCACATTAGATCTCGGATATGCCCAATATCGAGAAAATAAACGCTAGCCTTAGATCTGGTCAATTCCTTGTCTGACTGGATGGCTTATGTTGCGGTAGTAAACTGGGCTCTGCCTTTGCTATATGGATTCTTGGAACTTGGTGGACAATGGCTGTTGGAAATAACTCGGGTGAAAATGGATCTCAAATCCGACGCCGGATGGCCCCACAATTGCAAAAACAAATATAAGCTGTCGATCTTGTCAATTCTAGCTTTGACTGGTCAAACTGTTGATTGTATTGGGTCGGATTCTGGAAGTGTTTGGCTGCTGTTGGTTTTGCTCCAACGGTCAGTTCAACCCGACCTTAAGCCCACATCAGAATTATGCCTGGACCAATCTGATTTCACCTAGCCCCACTTCCTTTTTTTATTTTTCTTTTCTATTGCTTGCTTGGGCGTCATGTCGGAGGAGAGATAAAAGGAGTTGTCTCAGTTCACACAGAGGAAGGAGCCAATGATCGTGATGACGATGGAGATGGTGCAAGGCAGAGTTTGCCAACAACGAAGTGGGTGCAAGTGAGACTTGTTTGCTCCGGTGCGTGGCGGTGTTGTAATTGTGCTAACGGGCGGAGATGAGTGAAGCAGGGAATTGCTACTACTGAGGGACAGACGCTGTAGTCGGTGAGCGGGTGGCGATGGTTGGTGAGACGAGGTGTCATGTACGCTTGTCCTCTTTGCTCCTCTTCTCTTCTTCCTTCTCCTCTCCTCTCCTCTTCTTCTTCTTCTTCTTCTCTTCCTCTTTTTTTTTGTTTTTGCCTTTCCTGTTGGGTTTGGAGAATTAACTATCAAAGGGTAGGTTCGGTTGGAGGATGGGTGTAGATTTAGTGGTGGGGACGATGGGACGGGGGGTTGGTGACAGTAGTGATGCAGTGAGTAGATTTTTTTTTTACCTCAATCGACAAGAGAAAAGGGTAATGTGGTATGACAAATTTGGGTTTTGTGGGATGGGTTTTGGTTTCGGCAGAGGGGTATGGGATGGGTATAGGGTCGGGTAAGGTTGACGGTGGAAATTGAGGTTTTTTTTTTTTTCCTCTGCAGGATGACTGGATGATGACGGTTTTGATGGAACTGGGGTGACTGGAATGTAGGGGAAGGCGGTTGGGTTTTTGGCAGTGCAAGGGCAAGTTGGGGTTGGAATTTTGGGAATGGGATATAGCTCATGGCCAGGGGTATCGGTGGTGGTATTGGGGGATGGGCGATAGGGTAAATGGGCCAATCAATCAAGGGGCCCTTATACTAACTAATGCAAGCCCTAGGGCTAGGGCTTGCATGGGACATGCTCAAAGCACAATGGGTGCCAAAGCACGTGTCCGAAGACCCAATAAGTCTCCACAGAGATGATAAATGAGGATGCACCTCAATGGGAAAACCCAATTCAATTAATCATACTCTGAGAATTTCTTCTCTACAATGTCATATAAATAAGAAACATAACTTCAGGCCTAAAAAACCTAATAACTTATCTTAGGAAATAAAATAAGAATCCTAATGGAATTGGAAACTAAATCCTAATTACAACTCTATCTTAGGAAATAAAATAAGAATCCTAATGGATTTGGAAACTAAATCCTAATTACAACTCTTAAATAAAATCAGAAACCTAATAACAAATAAAACCTAAATCTACTTGGGCCCTACACATGTGGCCTGAGGTCCATCTGCATCAAGCTACTACTGAAATTGGAAAGTCTTGCACAATCTGAAGATCTTTATTTTATGGGTTTTTAGCAGGCTTGGGCCCGTTGAGCTTGGTCGACCCATGGTTCATGGGTCTGCCTGCATCAAAGTAAAACTCAGGCTGTGAAACATAGTTGGGATGGCGTGCTTCATGTTTTATATGTAGTTTTTCCTTTTTGCGAAGGTCAGACTTCATTTCTCTTAATATTTGATAACACTGAAGGCATGCAACTAAGGCTCATTGATATATTTTTGTATTACTTTCTCACACTATAGAACTGTTTCCTTTACATTTGTTCTCTTGTCTTCTTCAGTCATGATTGCACTATTTGTTAATTATTCTGGAATGTCACTTAAATCTCTTTAATCATTCCAGCAGAGGCAAGAGCAGCTGCGTTCAGAAGCCAGACAGAAGCATGAGGTATATTTTATTTCAGCAAGTGATAGTTAAACAGGCGGTTCATGTTATAGCTTTATGCATACAACATTACAACGGCTAAATCCTATTTGTCATAAAACTAGTGTTTGAACTTAGTTTTGGCGTTTATGAGTTGTTTCCCTTACATTTATGTCTTATTATTAAATGGCAGTCAAAATTCTTATGATTCATTTATTGTAGTCAATTGTATAATTGCAACATATCACATTTCATCTCCAAAAGCCGTGCTTGTGCCCTTCTATATTTCTAGAGATGGATCTTCTTGTGTTGCTTTTATCGTATGCTAATCTTCATATCAAACTTCATAAGAACCAGTGAATCACAATGTCACACACCCTTTTTTTAATAACATTACACCATTATCATTGGCTCAAAAGCGTCACTAAAGACACCCTTGGGATTTGGTTTTACTTAATTATACACTTCTAAGTTCTAATGTATTTGCAAAATGCATATCAACTTTAGCCAGTTCATAATTTTCTTGGCATTTTTTTTTTCTTTATTAGCTTTTTCCGATTGCATTTCAGAGAACCAATTTGGGAATCCTACTTTGTTCCATCCTTTTGGTTCTTGAAAAGAATTTTCTTTGGAAAACCTTGGTGATTGTATGGAGTTTGACACTGGAAGACCTGTTATGCTAAGGAGGTTGAAGGTGATGCTAGTGTTTATCAGCGGCATTCTTTGGGTCGTGCTATGTGTTGAGAAACAGCTAGGGACTTATGTAATTTCAAAAAATTTAGTGATTGGTTTTGATTATATAAAAGATAGAGGCGATTCGTTAAATAAAGTTTTCATTAATATAGATATAAGGATCTGATCACCTGCCTTTCTCCTCTGAAACCTTGTTTCTCTTCTCTGATGTTCTTTCTTTTTCCTTCTTTAGAAAATCTCAACTTTTCTTTGTATTAAATCCTCCAACTTGGTACTGGAGTCATCATAATTTGAAGTGCAGAAGATATATAAACGTCTGGCTGTAGAAGTGGAAGGGGTGACCTTTACTTTGTAAACTGAACAGGAGGAAAAACATGCTGAAACTGTTGGTTGTCAGGTGCAAACCTCCTGCGGAAGTTGAATATGATGACATGCAGACGATTTGGTCGGAAAGTCCACAAGTCACGCTTAAACAGATTGGAAGGAGTGGGTTTAATTCAAAACGAGTGTACAAAAGCAAATGTGGAAGGGTCAAATGTTGGTAGTTGGCTCACAGTAATTGGATGGCTGCAATTAGTGTGAACCTTCCCGTTTTGGTTCAAATCTTGGGAATCTTTTGGGGGTGTGAGTAGTAGATATTCTGTAAGAATTGCCTAATTTAAGCATTTTTGTGAAACTTATGCAATTGCCTTGGTAAAAGTAAGCCAACAGGTATTTGTTCACCTGCTTTTGGATCTGAATACAACAAAGCTTAGTGAATATATTTTTCAGTCATTGGATGGACAGGCCCAATTGGCCATGAGGTCTTGAGGGTCGTGAGTTGTATCCATCTCACCATTATACTATGTTAAAAGCCAAGGGTTTTTAAGCCAATTTTGACCATAACTACAGATTTTGACGGGAGTTATATCCCTTTTCTATAACTTACCACACCCCCACGCCACCCCACAGATTTTGACGGGAGTTATATCCCTTTTCTATAACTTACCACACCCCCACGCCACCCCACAACCCACCCCCCCCCCCCCCCCCCGCACCCACACACAACCACTCTAACTTCTCCCCACTTTTTCACTCCTCTCACCCACTTCATTTCCATCCCAAATCTCACTTACTCTACTTTCTCTCGTCTTTCCTTTCGACCCTACTTTTCTTTTCTTGCTCCATTTCTACTCCACATACTCTTGGATTTAAAAAAAAAGAAGGGGTATGATCATAATTCTCTTTTCTATCATTAAGTGTTTGGGGGATGATTCCACGTGATCTAAATTTTTTTAATTGATTTTTATGTATGTTGCTACAAATTTTTATGGGTAAATATGCCCGTGCTTAGCATGGGTTATTGTGCTAGTCCTATTGATTGCCCAAAAAACAAAGATGTGATCATTTGGATGAAAGATTATTTAGGTGTAAATTCCATCTATGAAGGGAAGAGCTATTGTATGATGGGCTTGCCATCCGTGGTGTTTCTACTATAATTTCTTTTGATTTGGCTGTTTTGAGTCAATATCCTGTTGATTGTAGGCATAAAACTGGCTCGTACTACTTGGTTGTCTTCAAAGTTTACTTGCTTGCATCTTTCTCTGTCTTGATGCATGGCTCCCTTCTCGAGAGCGTCCCCGAGGGCCTAAGCAAGAGAACCTTCTTTCACTTTTCTCGTTCACCATTATGGTTGATTCATTGAGTGGTCTATTTTAGAAGGCTAGAGATTGCAGGGTTATTGAGGGGTTTGAGATGGGTAGAGGGGTTGATGCTATTACCCATCTTTAATTTGTAGATGATACCATTCTTTTCAACTCTACGAGGTAGGAGAAGGTTGCAGTGGAAGAGAATTCTTAGGTGTTTTGAGCTCTGTTTAGGGTTGAAGATCAATTAATCTAAAAGTCTGATGGTGGGTTGGGATCTTTGGTTAAAGAAATTGATACAGTACGGACCAGGCCCAAGAAGTCAGCTCGGCCAACCCATTTTGACCCATTGGCCAACCTGGTCCATTGGGTTCAGTCCAAAGGCCTAATACTGACCGAAGGCTGCTCTGGCAACATGTTTTTATCCTATGTCTATATCTAATTTATGTTTCTTCTTTGATTAGGATTAGCTAGTTTCCTATTTTACTTAGAGGCTGAGGCGCAGAAAGGGATAGAGATAGCTGATGGAAGATTGTGGAGAGGTAGAAAACTCTCAGCCAAGTTTGCCCTTTCCCCACCTGACAGAACAGTGAAACCTTCCAACCATTTTCATCATCCAAGTCCCACCTCTACAAGCAATCCCTGGTTCTTGGGGAGAAATCCTCTACTTAAGGATAATTTGGTAGATAAAAGGGAAGGATGGATTATCAGCAATGGTACTCAGCCAGCAGTCAGGGTGGCTTCTTGGGTGGTAGAGGAGGAAAAAAGATTGCTAAATTTATCCCTGGTGGGTTTCTTAAAGCAAGGCTCTGGAGGTGTCAATGCGGCTGATCTCTGGCTGAACAGAATGTGGGGCGAGAAGCCTAGCAGAACCAAGATGATGGACAGGGATGCTATTATTATTCAGCTTTCTTTTCAGCCAGAGAGGTAGAGGAAGTTCTGGACTGTGATAATATTCTGGTACACTCCCCTTTTGTGGCGATTGATAGATGGATGGAGGTGATTGGCTCTCCTCCTTCCTTTCGGTGGGTTAGACTTTATGGAGTCCCTTTACAAGTGTGGAGGGAGGGAGTGTTTTGTCTTCTTGGAGATTGCCTGGGCTAGATGGTCGAAGTGAATGATAATACAATGTCCAAGGAGGTGCTATCGCATGGAAGAGTGAAAATCCTGGCCAAGAAAGTTTGTAAGCTGCCTAAGGAGATCCACCTATGGGTTGACGATCTTCAATTCTCTATCTTGGTGGAAGAAGAGGTAGATAGAATTGGGGATTTTGCAGTTCCAGTACAAAAGGAGGGAGGAGGAGCTTCCATATCGCTCGTTTGCTAGAGACAGAGAGGTTGAAAATGATGTATGGTTTCATTCAAATTTCAAAAAGGCCGCTCAAACTTTCTCTGATCCGGGCCTCCTTAATGGATTGGGCAACATGTGAGACTCAGGTCTTATTGGATCAATGAGGGCTCGCCCAAAATCAGTCCCTGCGGGACTACTGGGCAATGGTGTGGTTACTGGGTTAGGCTTGTTCTCTCTTTTAAAGGGGGTCGAGCGTCATAAGGGCTTTTATCCCTTGTTGAGCGAACTCAGCAGTAAAGGGTCTCTAGGGCTTCGTTGAGTTCCTCAGGTGGCGATTCAGTGACCTGTTTGGTGGAGTCGATGAAGACCTTAGACAGAGATCTATTCACCTCTCCTGCTTTGCTTTAGAGAAGACAACTTCAAGCTTCACTGGCTCCCTACAGTCAGAGAAGCATGGTTGAGCCCTGCGACTGCTCGTCTTAACCTAAATATTCTCACGAATAAAATGACGGTCAACCTTGATGTGTTTTGTCCGTTTGTGAAATACCGGATTGTTGGCAATCTGAATAGCATTGGTATTATCGGCAAAAAGAGGTGTAGGATATTTGAGGTAGACACCAAACTCTCTTAGAAGACGGCAAAGCCTAACAATTTCAGTAGAAGTAGATGACATAGCTCTATATTCAGCTTCAGCTGATGATTTAGAAACTATGGGTTGTTTCTTACATTTCCAGGAAATAGCAGATGCTCCTAGTAACATACACCAACCAGTTGTGGAACGCCAAGTATTAGGACAGCTGGCCCAATTTGCAGTCATATAGCCCTGAAGAGAAACGGGAGAGATGGATGAATAAAATAATCCTCGGGATAATGTACCCTTGATGTATCGTAGAAGACGATGTACAACTGAAAGCTGGTTTTTGTGAGGATCACGCACAAATTGATTGAAAACTTGAACCGCATATGCTATATCGGGGCGTGTCATAGTTAGGTAGATCAAGCTACCAACTAGGTGACATTATGAGGTAGCATCAGAGAGAGGACTATCATCGTCCTTGCGAAGCTTCAGATTAAGTTCCATTAGAGTGTTAGCGGTTCGTCCATCAGAGAATCCAACCATGGTCAACAAGTCCTCTGCATACTTTCTTTGGTTAATGATCGGACCCACAGGTGCAAGGGTGCTATTGTAATAATAATTGGTGAGACTAGGTCGATCGACAGGGAGCAATGTTGATTAAGAAACCTTCCAACTTTAACGTGTCCTAATTGGAAACTAAATCTAACCTCATAAAGAAACTAATCATTTTACATCAAACTCTACTAAAACAACTGAAATTGAATAGTTTAAATAAAGTCTTTCCAAAAGAAAAAGCCCTAATCTAATAAAAGAAACCTAGGCTAGAAAACCCGAAACTAACTAGAACCTGCAAAAATCAAAACAACCAATTTAATATAAGAAAAATCAATTTCTTTTTCATAAATTAGATCCTGCTTACCAAAATCAATTTTAATGAAAATATGAATGATCTATACTGCTCTAAACGCAAACAATGCAAATCTAGACAAGTTTCTAAAAATCTGATGCATGCTGAAAATGTGAATGGAAAATCTTGTGCTTGGGCCTGTTTTCACTGGACTGTACGACCTACCCAAGATGCTCTAAACTTAAATCTAATGGTTGGAATCAACACTCTGATGACGTATGAACACAACAAAAAAACAAGAAGTGAAAAAGGACTAAAAACGAAAAAGATATGATCATCTAAAGATGCCTAGTTGAGCAGTTTTGTGCTGGAAATCTGATATAGGCTATCCGTGTCCCCTGTTTAGGCCGCTGTTTACCCAACTTACCAAATTTATTTTTCTCTGAGATTCTGGGGTTCCAAAGACATGTTCCCAAATATTAGTTCTACCAAATTTCAAGGGAAAATTCCTTTGTTTGCCTGGTTTTTACAGCATGTACTTTTAGAACACAGTCATACTGAATCTTCTGTAAACAGTGCTGTCCTTTTCGACTTTCAGCTTAATAAACCATACCAGGTCCGAATTTGGCCTTCTAAATCAGTAATTAATCTTTGATTTCCAGCAACTAAAAACATGTTTAAATGCAATTCCTAATTCTAATGCATGCAATTAGTACTTTCCAACCATAGATCGTGCAAATAACATAAATAGAAAGTTTCTAATCTAACATAAAAGATGCAAATAGAACTTTCCTAATTAGTAAAATTGCTGTAAAATAAACATAAAAATAACTGAGAAACAAAAATAAGAATGGTGGAAAAAATAAAAAGCGGAAAAGATGTATCAAAGATCTAAAAATTAGACAATCATACAAGCATTGAAAATACGATTATGTAGTCCTCTCTTCTCAGAGTAGGAAAAATGCAAGTGATTACGTGACGTCTCTCGACTTTTAATTCATATTTTTTTAATTTTCAAAAACCTAGATCTAATCTTGTGAAATATTGTCTCCAATCAAAACACATACAAGAACTAGAAAGAGAAAATTAAACTACTTACATAAAAAAGGTCTAGAATACGCATAATCAATCCAAGTAGTGTCTTTATTCCTTGATCTTTGGGTACAAGAAATTGATATTCTCTCTTTTTCATCCTCTCAACATGGCCTCTCAACCTATGTCTAAAAGAATTAGAAGAACTAAGAAGAAGAAAGGGACTTAGGGTGAAAGGGTGGAGAGAATGGAGTGGAGAGAGAGAGCCAGCCTCCAAAGATGTTACACGTCCAACAGCTCCCCATGGCTCCTTGTATGCTTTTTGCAAATCTTTTTTTAGTAAAGAATCTTTCCTCTTTAGGGCTGTTGTTTCCTCATGTGTAGAGATTCTTGCTTAGGCTCCAAGCTAACTTCTTTCTTTGGAAAGACTTACAATTTGAGAGATCTCTTTGCCTTATTAGGTTTCTTGATGCACACACCCTCCTTGTATAATTCTAAGAATGTCTCTAAAAATTGCATGATGATGTGGAGGGAAGAAACTTTCCAAATAATTTCAAAACTTGCACATGAGAGAAGATTTCTTCAATGTGGACGTCCCTGTTAAGGCTTGAAAACTTTTCTCACCATCTCACACTATCCAAATACTTAGGTGGGCAATGAGAAGCACCAACGTTTTTTTTTTCTTATCAAGCCACATGGTCTTGATCATTTGACTTGTAATCTTCATTCTAAGAAATCCTCAAAGCCATGTGAATATCTCCAACGTGTCCTCATTAAACATTTCCAGTCACATGTGTTTATTATTTCCTAAGATGCATGTGAGCCATGTGAATATCATGAGAAAGAACATGGGGCATGCAACATGGGGTGAGAGTCCCTCTTTGACGTCCATGCTTTGGATCAAAGTCTTCATGATTTTCTTTCCAAGTTTGATGAGTTTCCCTTGTTTGCACATTTGACTTTCCTTTGACCTCTCTTCTCAAATTTTATCAACGTGGGTCCCATGTTGTTGATTTCTCCTACAAATTGAAAGAAATAATTTTAACATTAGTCTCATGTAAGAAAATAAACATGAATCATGCATGGGACCCTACATGCCTAATGATGCACCGAAATGGCAAACTTTTCAAAAATAGCACATGGTGCCAAAAATAGCAAGTATGCATTGATGAAGCCAAAAAGCTAATTTTGGGCGATGAATGAGATGAAAAAAATCCTAATTTCACAAATGTCATGCAATGTGGTGAATTTTGAGCAATTTTGACCATATTTCCAAAAATTACCCCAAAAGCATGAAATTGAAATTGAGTGTAATTCTATGTAAGTAAACCCAATTAAGTCCACAATTGCACATGAAATAATGACCTAATAACCTAATTTTGCGGACTTATCGGCGAACATGTATGCCGAATGGAGTGCGCTTGATTTCAAGACCAAGAAAGTATGTCAATTCACCGAGATCTTTCATTTTAAATGTCTGCATAAGATAGGACTTTACTTGGCTGATGCCAATAGTATCATTGCCACTGATGATAATATCATCCACATAAAACAATAATATAGTGATACCACTAGAAGTGCGACGGATGAATAGTTGATGTGGAGTGGGGTACCGGGTGCTGGGTGGGTAGAGATGGAAGTGGAAGGGATAAGTTAGGTGAAAGCCTGAAAATCTTGGCCTGACGCCAAACTCCCCATCACGGGCGAGGAAGAAGAGAACTTGGGAAGACCCAAAATCACTCGATAAACTTTTCATTAATCATCAACTTAGAAGCCAAAAGGCTTTACAATCATATATATAAGAAAAGAGAAACCTAGAATTAATCCTGGCCATCAAAAACACTAACGGCCAAGATTAAAACATCTAACTAAAAAACATAAATCTTTAAAAATACACAACTTTTAATAAAATAACTAGAAATAGGATAAAGATAGGTGGGCTGGGCCCAAAGGCAGGTCGACCCATGGGGGGCCATGGATCTGTCCTGCATCAATATTGAGTGATCATTGTGACTATGATAGAATCTATCATTGAGAATGGCATGTCAGAATTTCTTGAACCAGGCACATGGAGCCTGCTTCATGCCTTATAATGATTTGTGGAGTTTACATACCATACCCGGGGGACAGGAATAACTCGGTGGTGGCTTCATATCAACGGTCTCTCGAAGATCTCCATGAAGAAATGCATTACTCACATCCATCTGCCAAAGAGGCCAATGTCGGACAGCAGCAATGCTCAGTAGTGTGTGGACTGTTGTCATTTTGGCAACGGGAGCAAAGTTATCCTCGTAGTCAATCCCATACTCCTGTTTGTACCCTTGTGCAACTAAGTGGGCTTTATATCTATCAAGTGTACCATCAGATTTTACTTTGATGGAATAAATCCGTTTACTTCTAATAATGGAGCTCGAGGAAGGAAGTGGATCAAGATCCCAGGTTCTGTTAGATTCAAGGGCCAATAACTCAACAGCCATAGCCTTCTGCCAACATGGTTCTTTAGGGGCTTGTGAATAGGTAGTAGGGATGGCAACATAATCTAGTGTGGTAAATAAAGAAGAAAAACCAAATCTATCAGGTGGTTTAGAATGCTGAGAGGAGCGTCTCAAAGTAACAGGGGTTGGGGAAGTACCTGATGGATGGGCGGGAACGTCTAAGGAGGAATGGAGTCCGGTGTAACATTGGGATTATGTTTCTGCCGGTGAAGAATTTGAAAAAAGAGGAAGGTAAGAGATATGTGAAAGATTGGGGCTTGAAGGAAGAGAGTAAAAAGGGACATGTTCAAGAAAAATCACATTTCGAGAAACTTGAATCTGACGGGCCTTGGGGTCATAGCAAAGAAAGCCTTTATATTCATTACTGTATCCAACAAAAACACATTTGGCCGATTGAGCCGAAAGTTTTGTTCTTTCATAAGTTGGAAGATGAACAAGACATAAGCAATCAAAAACATGTAAGTGAGAATAAGGGGGAGGAGTACCAAATAGATTCTCAAAGGGAGATATTTGATTCAATAACTTATTTGGAAGTCTATTGATTAAGTAAACGACAGTTTGGGCTGCCTCATACCAAAAGGTTCTCGGAACCATTGATTTTAGTAGAAGAGCTTGGACACATTCTAGGATATGTCAATTCTTTCTTTCGGCCACACCATTTTGTTGTGGTGTATGAGGGCATGAGTTTTGATGATGAATTCTTTTTTCAGACAAAAATGTAGAGAATTTATCTGAGACATATTCTTCCCCTAGTCTGAACGAATGGTTTTAATGGATTTATTGAATTGTGTATTAAAGAGGTTGTAAAAGTTTTGAAATGTAGAAAAGACCTCATATTTTTGTCTCAGAAAATAAATCCATGTATAACGAGTATGATCATCAATGAAAGTAACATAATATTTAAAACCGAACCGACTTAATGTAGGACCAATTCCCCAAACATCTTAGTGAACAATATCAAAAGGGGCCAAGGCCCCGTGAATTGTGTGTGGGAAAAGGTAGGATATGGCTTTTATTTAAACAACAAGAATGACATTTGGACTGTAAAGGGGCAGACAAGATGCTTTTATTAGAAATAAAAGATTGCAGACATCCATTCCAAAATAAAAGAGATAAACGTTCATTATTCAGATTACCCAATCTCCGATGCCAGAGGGCCCAAGCATTATTAGTAAAAGGAAAAGATGAAGCAAGCAAAGATCTTGGTCCGTTGTCCAATATAAACAGTCTCCCATGTTTACGCCCAGTCCCTATCACCTTCCCAGTCTGCTGGTCCTGTATAGTACAACCAGAAGATGAAAAAGTTATGAAACAGCCTTGATCAACTAACTGTCCAACTGATAACAAATTAGCGGATAACTTAGGAACAAAGAAAACATTAGATAGTGTAAGTGAATGATTCTGGGGGGTAGTGAGTCCAATAGACAGTGATAGAGAGCTGATCACCGTTAGCAGCCGTGATTTGCTCACATCCATTATATGGTTTGATGTCTGCAAACTGTTGGTCAATGGAGGTCATATGGTTAGACGCCCTAGAATCAATGAACCATGAAGAGATATTAGACTAGACATACGTAGAGAAGAAAAAACAGTATAGAGGGACCGACCAGAGATACCCATGGAGGAGAAAGCATTGGCCATAGAGTTATTGACGGAACTCTGAACTGAACTCTGGATCATGTCTCTAATCTGTTCAGGAGTAAGACTCATGCCTGCTGAAGTGGAAGCATCTGCATCAGTTGTCTGAGCCTGGAGAGTTGTTTGATACCGATTTCCTTGTGGAGGTCCCTTTGCAGGATGTCCTGGTTGAAAATTTCCGGGTTTTCATGGAGGCCTACGAGTACACTCAGAAATAATATGGCCATTGTGTGTACAGTGATTGCGAAAATTATTCTTCTTACAATTTTTGGAAACATGCCATACCCTTTGCATTCAAAGCACTGAACCGTCCGTGAGGCCAAAAGGACAGCTTCGTTAGAGGATGGAGTAGCAAATGCTTTAGTGTCATCAATCAGAGAATGTTGTGAGCAAAGTCTGGTTTCTTCCCAAAGGACCTCTTGAACACAGTTTTTCAAATCAGGGAAGACTTCTGTATTCATTAGAGCAGATCTAACTGATTTAAATTCAGGCCTGAGATTCATGAGGAATTGACTAATGTGAGACTTTTCTTGACTTCGCTGAACCTCAGATTTGCCTCGGTTTTCACGGAAGCAAGTATTATAGAATCCTTTTTAGTCCAGAGGGTAAGGAAGCCATTGTAGTATTCTTGGACATTTTTGTCCCCTTGATTATATTTTGTGAGTTCGGAATCAAGATAGAATTTCTGTAATTTGTTAACTTGATGGTAAATGGATTACAAATGAAGCCACATTTCAGATGCCTTGGAAAAAGACTGCAGTGATATTGAGAGGGAAGGATCAATGGCATTAAGGATCCACGTGACCACCTTTGAATTATTCTAGTCCCAAGTAGTGGCAGTTTTATCATCTCTAGTGACTGTCCCATCTAAATATTCCATAAGGCCATGTCCCGCGACAAAGTGTTTTGGGTGAAATGCCCATCCAGAATAATTAGTCCCATTAAATTTGATTTGTATAGTATCTGTTTTGTTCATTGCATAAACTGATGCCATAAAAAATGCCAAGAACAAAAAAATCCTGACAGAAATTTGGCAGGGCGACCACAAAATACGATTCTGGAACGCGGATTTCTTACAGAGGAGAAACTGAAATCAGATTTGAATACTGGAAATATGTGTGCAACCAAACAAAGCAACTTTTCCCAGAATATGATCTGAATCGATGTGATTAAAACAGGCGCAGAAAAGAACTGAACCAGAACTCAGGCTGGAAAACTGACCTCAGATTTGTAGAAAAATTCTGAAGAAATGCTTGTAGATCCAAAAGTACCAGGCGACCTTGGAGGTAGAATCTGTTGGTGATTTTGATCGACAGAGATAGGGCACACAGATTGGTCAAGATGTGTGCAGAGAGATGGAAGTCGTTTGATCTCCTTGTAGCAAAGTTGTAGGATGTAGATGGACCCTTATTTGTGGCACAAAAAAAGGTCGAACAAGGCTCTGGATGAGATGTTGGAGTTGTACGAAGATGTTGATACTTGCAGGATATGCTGGAGTTTCTTCGAATATAATGGATCGCACGCATGATGAAGACATAAACGATGGCTGAGATTTGAGGCTATCCCATGATCATCAGCTCTGATACCATCTTAACCTAATCAGAAATGTATGATGAAGATGGGGAATTCTTGGTGTTCCTCTTGGAGGATTGACACCCATATTTATATTAGTGTATTTGCCATAGAAGGCAGAAATTACAGAAGATTACATCAAGTATAAAAGGAAAAATACTGGTATCTGTACAACTGTCTAATCTTCTATATTCAGTATGTTAGACCAATGAAATATCCTTGTGGGATATTATTTCCATGCTGGGCTTTGATACATCTATGATGTTGGGCGTGCTGAGCTTTGGGCTGGATCATTCTTTCTACATCTCGATCATATCTATGCGTTGACATTCAGAAGCATAGCCAGAATGAAAGAGAGAGAGTTATGTGAAAATCTCACATTCGATGATTGTCATCGATGGATTCCTGTTCTTTAAATAGACTTTACAATGCCTAAGATTAGGCTACAAATCAAGGAATTAAAAGGCTAATTAGATCTAATTAGATCTCTAAGAATGGAAAGACAATATCTATCGTGCTGTACACATTATGACTAGGTCTCCTATTTACACTTGGGCTGGGCCTGATAACATACAAGTGGGTTGGGCCCAATATCATACAAGTTTACACTTTAACACCCCCCCTCAAATTGATGCGGTGAATCAACCAGCAACAATTTGCGAACCAGGAATTCATGCCGCGGTCGTGGAAGGCCCTTGGTGAAAATATCAGCAAGCTGAAACTCAGTGGAAATATGGGGAAGAGTAATGATTTTGCGATCATACTCGTCCCGAATGAAGTGACAGTCCACTTCAATATGCTTGGTTCGCTCATGAAATACTGGATTTTCAGTGATTCGAATGGCACTTGTGTTGTCAGCATGAAGAGGAGTCGGTTGAGTCTGGGAGAATCCAAGCTCGGAAAGCAATCCACGTAGCCATAGGATCTCAGAACAAGCGGAAGACATGGCTCGGTATTCGGATTCCGTGGAAGATTTGGAGACTCTATCTTGCTTTTTACATTTCCAGGAAACCAAGGCGTCTCCTAAGTAAACACACAATCCTGTAGTAGAGCGACGTGTGTCCGGACAGCCAGCCCAATCCGCATCAGAATAAGCAGTGAGTGTAAGCGGTGTGCCAACTGGAAAGAATAAGCCGCGGGTAGAGGTACCAAGGATATATTGAATAATCCGTTTGACTGCCGCCAAATGATGATGCCGTGGGGCCGTCATAAACTGACTGACCAGATTAACAGCATAAGAGAGATCTGGTCGAGTAATGGTTAGATAGACAAGGCTACCAACCAAACGACGATAGAATGTAGGATCAGGAAGGAGATCGCCGTCTTGTTGATGAAGCTTGGCATTTACTTCCAACGGTGTGTCGACTGGGCTAGAATCACCAAGATCGGCTAGATCTACTAGGTCAGTAGCATATTTGTGCTGATGAAGAAACAAGCCTTTCTTTGATTAATGAACTTCCAAACCCAAGAAATAATTCAAAGGTCCCAAATCCTTCATATGAAACTTATCTTGCAGAGAGGCCTGTATCTGTCGAATCATATCACTGTGAGGGCCCGTAATAATGATATCATGGACATACACAAGGAGAATTGTGGATCCTCTGGATGAATGAAGTGTGAACATCGAAGGATCATACGGGCTCTGTATAAAAGAAAGCTGAAGGAGAGTGGTTCGGAACTTATTGAACCAAGCTCTGGGTGCCTGTTTAAGGCCATATAATGAGCGTCGTAATCGAGCAACATTGGTCTTGGAAGAAGAAGGAATTCCATTAGGGAGACGCATGTAGACTTCCTCTTTAAGATCCCCATGAAGAAAAGCATTCTTCACATCCATCTGATACAGGGGCCATGACTGAGAGGCGGCTATTGCAAGAACTGTACGTACAGTTGTCATTTTGGCCACTGGAGCAAAAGTCTCCTCGTAGTCGATACCATACTCCTGCCTGTTTCCAAGTGCAACTAGACGAGCCTTGTAGCGATCCAAGGATCCATCAGACTTTAATTTCACCGAGTATACCCACTTGCATCCAATGGGTTTGACAGAGGAAGGACAAGTAACAATGTCCCATGTATGATTTGTTTGAAGAGCAGTAAGTTCTTCCTGCATAGCCTGTTTCCAACAATCATGCTGCACTGCCTGAGAGTACGAGTTAGGAATAGAAATAGAAGACAAAGTGGTTAATAATGAAGCATGAGTAAAGCCATATCGGTCAGGTGGCTTTATGTGGCGAATGGATCGGCGAAGAGCAAGAGGCTCCGAAGGTGGATTTGGTACATGATCAGAAGCAAGAGGCTCCGGAGGTGGATCAGGTGCAGGAGCAGGAGCAGTCAGGGTAGGCGTAGCGAGAGACCCAGAGGCAGGAGCACCTGTAACATTCCGTCGTTGATACACAAAATCCGGCTTAAAACGAGTAACAGATGGAGGCATTGTATCTGAAAATGATGGTAAAAAAAGAGAACGAGACAGAGTCATTCGAATCACCATGCCTTGGAAAGAAATATTGATTTTCAAAAAACACAACATTGCGAGACACTCAAATTCTTTTGGCTTTAGAATCATAACATAGATAGCCTTTTTGATTAAGAGCATAACCAAGAAAGGCACAGATGGAGGATTGAGCTGTTAACTTAGTGCGCTCAGTGGGAGGAAGAAGAGCAAAACAAACACACCCAAAAGGACGAAGATGATCATAGAGTGGATTCTTTTGAAAAAGTCTAAAAAACGGTGTCTGGTTGTCTAATTTAGATGAAGGTAGGCGATTGATGACATGCACAGCGGTTGAGAGGGCTTCGGGCCAAAACCTAGTTGGAACAGAAGATGCTAACAAAAGTGAACGAGCAATATCCAAAAGATGTCGGTTTTTTCGTTCAGACACCATTTTGTTGGGGGGTGTAAGGACAAGATCGCTGGGAGATAATGCCTTTGGATTGCAAAAATGTTTGAAAATCCGTAGAAACATACTCCCCCCCTGAATCAGACCGAAGAATTTTAATGGTAGTGGAAAATTGATTCTCAACATAAGACAAGAAAACTTTAAAAACCGAGAAAACATCAGACTTAGCATGCAAAAAATAAATCCACGTAAAACGACTATAATCATCAATGAATGTAACAAAATATTTATAATGAGAATGAGAAAGAACGGGTGCAATACCCCACACATCACTATGAACAATATCAAAACATTTCATTGCTAAAGAATCATGAATAGGAAACGGAAGGGTTTTCCCTTTCCCCATCTTGCAGCTATCACAATTAAATGAAACATCCTTAAAAGAAACTTTATTGTCATTAATTAAACCAGAATTTAATAAAAACATCAAAGTTTTGGAATTAGGATGTCCTAAACGATTATGCCACAACTGGCATTTATTATGACTTAAATGGGAAAACAAAGCAGACTCCGAAGGGAGCTTTTCTTTTGACGAAATCTGGAGGGGAAACAGTAGTCCCTACTTAGGGCCCTTCGCTAGCACCTTCCCCGATACTTGATCCTGCACAACACAACCAGAGCGAGAAAACAAGATGGAGCAATTACTATCAACAAGTTGACCAACTGATATCAAATTTGTGGTTAAGCGAGGGGAAAGAAAAACATTATGCAAGGGTAAGGAGTGAGGAACCTGTCCAACAACAGAAATGGGGATACTGCCACCATCAGCAGTATTGATGCAGAGGTCTCCATCATACTTCCTAATATGAGTCATATTGGTAGGAGAGTGTGTCATGTGATTGGAGGCCCCTGAATCAATATACCAGGTGGATACTGAAGATTTTGGATTACCTGATAGGCCAAGTGCAGAGAAAGCATTTATGATCATTTGCTGGACCATTTCAGGAGTGAGGGTAGAAGAAGAAGTGGCAGCAGGTGGTGCAGGCATGACTGGTGAAGAAGCATCAGGAAGATGAGCAGAGTAGGCTTTCTGTTGCTGTGCTCGATTCTGAGGTCGCGTCCGGCATTCCGGAAGAACATGACCTTTGGTTTTGCAGTAGGAACAAAACTTCTGGTCGCACTGAGTGGAAACATGTCCGAGTTTGTGGCAGCAAAAGCATTTGACCTTGCTCATGTCCCGGCCTTGAGGCTTACCCCTGGCAACATAAGCAACATCGATAGGAACAGCCTGAGGAGCATTCTGTGTAAGAGTCATCTGAGTCACCAAGCGCTGTTCCTCTCTAAGGAGTTCGCCCAGACATGATTCGAGTGAGGGGGATGGCACCCTGCTCATTAAGTTGGACCGGACAGTTTCAAATTGTGGCCTTAACTTCATCAGAAACTGATCCCGCTGACTCGTCTGATGGATCGCTTGAATAGAGGCTAAGGAGGTAGCAGGAAGGTCAGCATAAATTATCTCAGCGTAATCAGTCCACAGACTTGTAAACTGAGAGTAGTAATCCTGTATTGACAAGGTCCCTTGAACAAACTGCGAGATTTCATGTTCTAAATGAAACCTGCGAGCAGTATTTTCCTGCAAATATATCTTTTTTAAATAGAGCCACATTTATTTGGCAGTCTTGTATGGGCGAAGGTTCAGGATAAACTGTGTATCGACGGACCCCAATATCCAAGTCATGATCTGCCAATCTTTAACCTCCCATTGAGCTAAGAGCTTGTCATCAGTAGGTATGGGATCTGAATCATCAATATGACCCCAGAGTTCTTTACCCTTAAGGTAAATTTGAAATTGAAAAGCCCAAGTGGTATAGTTTTTACCATTAAACTTGGTTAACTTAATATCTCCTTTCTCCATAACTATTAATGCAGATATATTCAGCAATCCTACTACCAGCAGAAGAAAAAAACCACTTGAAGATACCCAAACAGCCACCAGAGAGTAAAAAAAACCAAAGTAGTGTAGCACCAAACAATCACAGAAGAGAAAAATAACTGAGATGTTTGTACTAAAAAAAAACAGTGGTAGTGGATAAGAGAACACAGAGAAAGATGTAGCAAAAATGGCTTCACCACAACAAAAAAAGAAGCCTGACGACCTTGAGATCCAGAGCAGGAGAGATGCGTGGGCCCCCCAACGTGATCCAATCACAGATCAGAGGACAAAATCCTGGAGGAGATCAAAAATGTGTCCTCTAGTCCAAGTTTGATTGGATTTGGAGAAATATCCACAAAGTTGGACGGCTGAGATGAAAACTTTGGGAGGAAAAAACGTCAAAATTGCCAGAGGAAGAAGTGAGTAAATAGCACCTGATCCGATGAAGAAAAAATCCAGAAAAATCTTCAAAAATCCTTTGAAGAATAGTCGATCATCATCATGTAGATTGCTGGCTACAAATGATTTGATCAGAGGTGGACCACCTTGATCAGAGATATCCCACGCAGAGAGAAGAGCAGAACCGAAGCTTTAGAAATCTCTTAGAATGAAGAAGGAAGAAAATCTCCTAGAACTTGAGCTCTGATACCATGACATTCAGAAGCATAGCCAAAATGAAAGAGAGAGAGTTATGTGAAAATCTCACATTCGATGATTGTCATCGATGGATTCCTGTTCTTTAAATAGACTTTACAATGCCTAAGATTAGGCTACAAATCAAGGAATTAAAAGGCTAATTAGATCTAATTAGATCTCTAAGAATGGAAAGACAATATCTATCGTGCTGTACACATTATGACTAGGTCTCCTATTTACACTTGGGCTGGGCCTGATAACATACAAGTGGGTTGGGCCCAATATCATACAAGTTTACACTTTAACATGCGTCACTCCAGTTAGAGAAGCACGGTCCAGCCCTGTGATTGCTGCCTTCTGTCGGTTCTCCAGTTCAGGGGGTTCATGCGTTGACATCAACCCAGGTGGGTGACGGTTCTCCAAACCAGGGGCTTGATCATCCTCAATGCCAGCCTTGTTCTATGCTGGCATGGTCATCTCCCACTGTCAAGTTGGTTGAGGGCGTCAGGGTAGTTTTTGTCCAGGGATGCCGACCTTCAACTCCCAGTCCGCTTCATTAGAGCAGAGATCCAGGTGGTGGGCTCTCTTCAGGCTTGGGTTGTAACGGTTGTAAGGGTTGGGTGTTTGTCCTCAAGGATCTCAAACCAGGTGAGCGGCTTCCAGGTGTTCGTAGGCATTCCTCTTCCTTTTATGAGGCCATGTTTCAAAATAGCGGTCGCTACGTAGCGTAGCGCCGTATTATCGGCTGTAGCGGCCGAGGCCGCTATACTATTTTGAAAATAGTGGCGCTACGGTCTAAAACCTAATAGAGCCAAGTAATTTTAGTTTTAAACATTGTTTTTGCTATTTCTTCTTTTCAATAACCTTTCCTAAAGTTGTCTCTACCCTTATATGGTTTCAAATCACTAAAAAAACACAATATTTGTTGCTATACAAGATTCAAAAAATTTTGACCATTTAAAAAATTCACACTGCTACACTGCTATGTATCGCTGTAACCGCTATGTATCACCTGCTACGTAGCGTTTTGGCCCTAACCGCTATGCCTGCCGCAACCACTATTTTGATCCGGCAATGACAGAATATCTCTTCCAACTCCTATAGAAGGAACTACCTTAAGAGACCCAAGGGCTAAAGGGAAGATCGTTCGAGATAGTGGTTGTAGCCTGATAGCCGACGATGCCCTGAGTGGTTGCGTCATAAGATTATTCAATGTGGGAGAGCTGTGGGAATTTCAGTTGACAATAACAAGGGAGGTTGGGACAGTTTGCTGGCCTTTGCTCGAGCCAGAGATAAGGAGAATAGGGAAGCTGCTTGTGGTGCAATTTCAAGAAGAAAGTGGTCAGGAGAACTATAGGGCCTTACAAGCTCAATCAACCATGAAAAGAATAACAACCTGAATACCTTCAGAAGGACCTCCAGGAGGGCAAAGGGTGCTGTCATTAGTTAAGATTGTGTCTTGGAATGTGCAGGGCTTGGACAATCGTTCTAAGCGGGCAATTGTCAAAGAGGTAATCCGTAACTCTAACATTGATATTCTTTTAATTCAAGTGTAAAAAATTAATTCTGTTCAGGATTCGATGATCAAAGAAGTTTGGGGAAAATGATGTGTCGATTGGTGTAGTCGTAATGCTGTTGGATCGGCGGGGGGAATTATCATCATCTGGAACAACAACCTCTTTATTGTCAGGGAGCAATGGACTGGAAACTTTTTGATGTCTGTCTCTCTGCAGGTAGTTCTCACCCTAATTATCGCTCAATGATACGTTTTTTTAATGAAGTCAATAAACCTCCTGGGACACAATCCACCAAATCAAATCTCTAAGTATCTTGTCATACGCTTTTCTAGATTAATGAGGACCATATGAATATTTTTCCTCTTTTCTTAGTATTTTTTTCATTAATTGGCAAGTTAGAAGATAGCTTCAATAGTTGACCTCCTGGTCATGAAACCTAGTTGATTTTTCTGATATTTTGGTCTTTTGGCCGTCTTTGCTCTATTATACTCCCATAGTTTCTAGTGTGACTACTAAGTTTAATCCCATAATAATTACTGCAGTTTGTATATTTCCAATTTTCTTTGTATAGGTACTACAATTCTTCTTCATTCATTTGACTTTTTCTTTATCCTTAATATCTTATTGAAAAGTCTAGTTAACCAAATCAATCCAATTTCTCCTAAGCATTTTGATGCCTCTATCGGAACGCCATCTTCCCTTATGGCCTTTATTGTTTTCATCCTTGCTAATGCTTTATTCACTTTTATTACCCTATTTATTCTGTGAAAGGTATGTCTTGCTAAGTGCTAACAGAGTAGCCTTGTTCCTAAACCTCCTATAAAATCTTCATTTAAAAGTTTGTTAAAATACTCTTTCCACCTTTCTTTTATATCATTGTCCCTCACTAAAATCTTTTGGTCAATGCTTTTTATACATCTGACATGATCTAAGTCCTTGCTTTTCCTTTCCCTCATTCCTGCAGGCTTGAAAGTATCTCTCTCCTCTTGTTCCCAACTTATTATATAGGTCATCGTATACTCTGGACTTTGCATCACTTACTACCTTCTCATTATACATTTCATAGTTTTTCTTAGCTGTAGTCTCCTGCCAAACTTTGAGACATCTTTTCTCTTGAATGAATTCTTGAACTTTTAACCTCTGCTTACGTGTTTCTTCATCGAAGTGTCTTTTCCATTTCTTGTCTTCAAGCACCTTTTTTGCAACCTTCTAATATAATCAGCTATTTGGTTCCACAGCACTGTTCTTTCTTCCTCCATATTCCATTCTCCCCCTTGATCACTTTAAGGTTCCTACTTTTCTCCTCTCAAATCCTCCCACCTTGCTTTGGGGAACCTTTTATTTATTACCCCTCTTTTTCTACTTCCAAACATCTAAAACTACTATCCTATGTTGTGTGGTCAAAACCTCTCGAGGAATAACCGTCGTGTAACTCCACTGGCTTGTTGCAACTGTTGGTTTCAAGCCTGGACAAAGGAAGGTTGCATCAACTAGTTTGGCAGCCGTGGTCACAACTGCAACATGAATTCTCTGTATATGTAATATACGACTAGAGGTACCTATGATGGCTTGTCCCCTTGTGGGACCCACCTATCATCAATCCAACCCCTTCACATTGCCACCTCATATATAAGGTCTTTCTTTGTCTTTGATTAAGTTATGTTTTATTTTTCCTTTGCTCTCATATTGTCCCTCATTTTTTGGATTTATTTTATTCTGAATCAAAATGATTGTGACAAACAGTTTCCTTAAATTATGATTTCATCTTTTTATACTTAATAGGATTTTGCGAGAAATGCCCGCTTCATACAATTATGGAAAAGCAGAAAGGGAAACAAGGAGGGTGTTACTGATTCCTTTCATGAATGTTGTCATCTTTATGATGTTGTCCGTGTTGATAATGAAGTGGAAATTACTACCGAGAGACAGGAAATGAAGTAAGTTGTGCGGCTCTGCTACTTAGTGGTTTGAAATTTTTTAGCTCATACCTTACTATAAGCTAATTGCTTTCAATGCAGTTATTCCCTTTTGGAGAATGATACAGTTTTGTGTAACTATGTGCCTTTACTGAGAGAGTTACTCCCAACTGCTGCGGCAGAGCTCGAATCAGATGTCAAGGCTTGCTTGTCCCAGCAAGGTAACATGTAACATCTTATCATTTGCTTTATTGGTTGGTTGGTTACTAATATAAATGTCTGAAATTTATGAAGCTGATTTTTAGACATTGACTGCATAAATTACATGCGTAGCGAGACATTGTCTTATTTTAAAATTTTGTAGTTCGAAGTTTCCCCATATCTTCTATGTATTAGTCCGTGTGTGTGTGTGAAGGAGAGGGAGAGGGAGGGAGAGAAGAGGAGAGGGAGGGAGGATTCATAACACTCAGATGATGATAAATGTTTGGACATTGAGTTATTGTCACCACCGAAACTGACACTACCTTCTTTTGTCACCATCTGTCTTGTGTTTTTCTTCACATCTTTACACTCTCAGAGATATTTATAGGACTCTTTAGCTAACCCCAAATTGATTGGATAAGTCTCAGATGATGATAAATCCATTGAGGTAGTTGCTTAAATGATGCAATTCTGCTGCATTGGTGCTAAATGTTTTTAGGTTGGTCATCTTTTCTTATATTAGTTATTCCATTATTTCCTTCTTCAAAGTGGTTCTCTTGTGGTCCCTTATCCCCACCCTAAATGTCCAGAATTTTATTCAAATTAATGCAGTCCCACTTCTTACTGTGGAGGACTTAAATGATATGGTTCATAGATAGTCAAGATATGTCAAGGCAACTGTTACTAGGTTATAGTTTTGTTAAGTTTCATTTTGATAGTTTTTGCAGGAATTTTATTCTCTTCTTTCCCAGTTTCATTTTGAATATTTTTTGCAGTTATTTTATTCTCTCCTTGCCCATAAATACAGGTTTTCTCTTATAATGACAATGTGTCAATTCTATCAAAATGTAGTTCACCTTAGTTTCTTGGTAATGGAGCCTTGTTCTGAAAGTGATCTTGTGATCAAACCAGCTACGTCCCGACTTCTATACTTACACAATAATCTTACCATCTTAACTTTTTTTTTTTTTCAATTTTTTTTATTTTGAATTATCTCACCATCCATGCATTCCTCCAAGCCTCAAGATGTTTTTATTTTCACAAGCTGCATAATCCATTCTTTAGAAGAGATCTTGACAAGTTTGAACTAATGCCTCATCGGCACAAACAAACTCAGAAAGAGGGTGATTCAACTGAAATAGACTCTACAAACAACGATTATCACCAGTAATGCATGAAGGACATTTTGGGAGGATATCAGTCGGGATCAGGATGCCTAACTTGATATGATCAATCATACAATCATTTCTTGAATGATGATCAATCAAAAAATTGGCTTAGTTCAAGTCAACTCAGACTCGGCCATGACTGGGTCAGGTCTACAGTGACTTGGACTCGACTCGGCCATTTATGTTGGACATGAAGTAAAAAAGGAAAAAACATAAAACAAAAGCGTGTTTTTGTATAAAAAAATTTTAAAAAAGGGTGAGTGGGAAAGAGAATAGTATAAAGACTTGGAAAAGGGGTTTTATTTCTTTTAATAAAGGGGTTTTGTTTCTGTCTATCTCAAAAAGAAGATGATGAGAGAGGGATGGGACGGGACGCTGGTGATAGATTATGAATGATCATGCAAAGAGATAGAAGAGAAGAGAAGAGCTTGGGGAAAAAGTTGATGTCTTCACAGAGCATCGACTATCCATTTTATAATAGAATTTACCCAATTACAAGCTATTAATCAGCAGTAATTACAAGCTAATTACAATCAGCAATTAAGGAAATAAAGATAAAAGGAATCCTAATCTCTATACATAGAAGTATATCTATGATACAAGCTGTATAAGATTTCTCCCAATCCCACACGTGGGATATTTTACATGGGCCTAGATGGGCCAAGATTAGTGTACATGGGCCTATTTATTTCAAGAGTTATCTTCTACACTCCCCCTCAAATTGATGTGGTAATGCAGAAAACATCAATTTGGAAGTAAGATCATGATGACGCGTTTTGGGAAGAGCCTTGGTGAAGATATCCGCCAACTGGTTAAGAGTAGAGACATGAGGAAGGGATATCTTCTCAGTAACGAAGTGCTGACGGATGAAGTGACAATCAATCTCAATGTGTTTCGTCCTTTCATGAAAGACTGGATTGTTAGCAATTCTGGTAGCACTAGTGTTGTCACCATGAAGAGGTGTAGAGCGACCAAGGAGAACACCGAATTCACACAAAAGACGGCGTAGCCAGATGATTTCGGCACTAGCAGAGGACATTGCCCGATATTCTGCCTCAGCAGAAGACTTCGAAATGGTGGTTTGCTTCTTGCACTTCCACGAAATGAGAGAATCCCTAAGAAACATACACCATCCAGTAGTAGAGCGCCGAGAATCGGGACAACCAGCCCAGTCGGCATCAGCATAAGCAGATAAGCACAAAGAAGTACCCGAAGAGTAGAATAGACCATGGTGAAGAGTGCCTTTAACATAGCGGAGTATGCGTAAAGCCGCTGCAAGGTGAGATTTGTGGGGATTGCTAACAAACTGGCTAACTGTATGAACAGCATGAGAAATATCCGGCCGAGTCATAGTTAAGTAGAGCAAACTACCAACTATTTGCCGGAAAATAGAGGGATCATCCAGGGGAGGGCCATCATTCGAACTGAGTTTGCTGTTCAATTCCATAGGCGTATCAACCGTGTGAGCATCATCAAGCCTTGCCGAATTAATCAAATCTGTAGCATATTTGCGCTGATGGACCCGAATGCCAGATTTGTTACGCATAAACTCAAGCCCCAGAAAGTAAGTGAGAGGACCAAGATCCTTCATTCTGAAGTGGCGAGTAAGATGAAGTTTGAGATCCATAATGCCAGCAACATCATTGCCACTAAGAATCATATCATCAACATAGACTAAGAGAAATGTGTAGCCTTTCGGAGTCCATCTGATGAAGAGGGAACTATCAGAGTGACTCTGACGAAAGCCAGCTTGAAGGATAGCTGTCCGAAATTTATCAAACCAAGCCCTGGGAGCCTGCTTAAGCCCATAAAGAGCTTTCTTCAATTTACAAACATGTTGTGGAGGACAAGCATATCCCGGAGGTGGTTTTAAATACACAGTCTCACGCAAGTCGCCATGCAGAAAGGCATTTTTGACATCCATTTGCCATAGGGGCCAGTTGCGGGCTGCAGCTACACAAAGGAGAGTGCGAACAGTTTTCATTTTAGCCACTGGTGCAAAGGTCTCCTCATAGTCAATCCCATATTCCTGCTTATAACCCTGTGTCACTAATCTGGCTTTGTAGCGGTCAAGACTCCCATCAGAGTGAACTTTTATGGAATAGATCCATTTACTGCCGATTACAGATGCACCGTCAGGGGCCGGTACCAACTCCCATGTTTTGTTTGCTTCTAGAGCAAGCAACTCCTCAGTCATAGCATCCTGCCAGTAAGCAATCTTCGAGGCCTGTGAATATGAGGTGGGTATAGGAGCACTATCCAAAGAAGTGAAAAGAGCAGGAAAACCATAACGGTCAGGGGTAACTGAAGGACGACTAGAGCGTCGCAGGGGTATGATACGATCAGAAGAAGTATTAATACCTGAGGGTGCAGGAAGTGGCACGGGAAGAGGATCAGGAGAAGGAGTCCCCACAGGAGGGACCGTGTTCCGCCGAACATAGACATTGGTGATCGGAGGTGGAGAAGTTGCCAGGAAGTGCGGCATATAAGACACAGCAACAGGGTGATGATCCAAACGCAAAGAAAAGAAAGGAATGTGTTCCAAGAAGATCACATTACGAGATATGCGCATGCGTTTTTCGGATTGATCATAACACAGAAAACCCTTGTGTTCAGTACTGTAACCCAGAAAGATACATTTGGCAGCCTGAGGAGACAACTTAGTGCGCTCTGTAGGTGGAAGATGAACAAAGCACAAGCATCCAAAAACTCGTAAGTGAGAATATGAAGGGGCATGACCAAATAGAGTTTCATAAGGAGTAGTCTTTCCTAGAACTGAGCTAGGATGACGATTGAGGAGATAAACAGCAGTCTGGGCAGCATCACACCAAAAGGTGGGAGGAACTAAGGATGCAAGAAGGAGAGAACGAACAGTTTCAAGAATATGTCTGTTCTTCCTCTCCGCAACACCATTTTGCTGTGGAGTATGCGGGCATGATTTTTGATGAAGAATTCCTTTATCAGAAAGGAAGGTAGAAAAATCATGGGACATGTATTCTCCACCAGAGTCAGACCTAAGGATTTTTATTTCTTTCTGAAATTGTGTTTGAATCATTTTGTAAAATTTTTGGAAAAGAAGAAAGACTTCAGATTTGAAGCGCATGAAATAAATCCAAGTGAAACAAGAATGATCATCAATGAATGTTACATAATACTTAAACCCAGTCCTACTTAATGTGGGTGCAATTCCCCAAACATCTGTGTGAATAATGTCAAAAGATGATAATGCACGAGAATGATGAATGGGAAAAGGTAAAATATGACTCTTACTCAAGCAACACGTTTCACATTTTGATTGAAGGAAAGAGGTAACCATCTTATTATCAATAGTAGGTTCTAAACAACCAATTTTGAACAAAGAAAGTAAAGAAGCATTGTTCACATGACCAAGACGACTATGCCACACATTCCACATTTTATTGAAATTAGGAGAAGAAGAAGAAAATAGAGAATGAAGTCCAATGTCCAGCAGAAACAGTCGACCATGTTTACTCCCCGTCACGATCACCTTCCCAGTTTGCCGCTCCTGTATGACACAACCAGTGGAAGAAAAGTTAACACTGTACCCATCATCAATAAGTTGTCCTACAGAAAGTAAATTGGCTGATAATTTGGGAACAAAGTAGACATTGGGAAGGGTGATAGACTGGCCAGAGATACTGGATAAAGTAATGGTACCAATACCAGAAATGGGTAATTGGTCGCCATTAGCAGTGGTGATTTTGTCCTTTCCAAGGTAAGGTTGAGAGTTTGTAAAGCTACTGTTAACAGGAGTCATGTGGTTTGATGCTCCTGAATCTAGAAACCATGTGGATGTGGTGATAGATGAAGACTCAGAGAGTGAAGAATGAAATGTAGGAAATGCTAGAGGAGAATGAGGTTGATACCGACCACCAGTAAAGCCCATAGATGCGTATGCCGAAGTAACCGTATTCTGAATCAGATCTTGAATCTGGGCAGGAGTCATGGAGACGGACCCAGAAGAGGTGCTTCCGATATCAGGAAAAGATGCTTGAACTTGGAATGCAACTGGAGTGTTTTGTCTGGGCAAGTTGGAAGGATTCTGCTTCTGCTGGGGCCCATTCTTTCGCTGTAAGCTCCGACAGTCATCAATAAGATGACCAGAGCATTTGCAATACCTGCACACCAGTTTCTTACGACAGTTCTTGGCAATATGACCGAAGCCTTTGCATTCATAGCATTGAGTAGGCTTCTGATTGGGGGCTGCCAAGAGAGCAGAATCAGCCGGAAGAGGAGCTAGAAAAGCTTTTGGGTCTTCAACAATGGCACGCTGTGAGTTCAGGCGAAGTTCTTCTCGAAGGACCTCTTGGAAGCAGGTATCCAGGTTGGCAGATACTTCTCTATTCATGAGAGCAGACCGAACCGATTCGAATTCGGGTCTGAGGTTCATAAGAAACTGACTGATGTGAGTTTCCTCTTGTAATTTGAGAGCCTCAGACAGAAACCCAGAAGACACAGATTGAATGATCATGGCATCCTGCTCAGTCCATAGGGTGAGAAACCCATTAAAGTACTCTTGCACAGATTTATCTCCTTGATTGAATTTAGCAATTTCACTATCCAAGTGAAATTTGCGTGCTTTATTCGTTTGATGATAAATTTTCTTGAGATGTGCCCACATATCAGTGGCAGCAGTATATGCTTGAAGAGCAATGGCCAGAGGAGGATCAATGGAGTTAAGAATCCATGTGATCACCTTAGCATTTTCTTTGGACCAGGTGGATAATGCTTTTGTGTCAGTAGCACTTGTAGTAGTAGGTTTAGTTATCGATCCATCAAGATAACCAAACAGTCCTTGGCCTTCCACAAAATTCTTGAGATGAAAAGACCAGGCCATATAATTATTCCCATTAAATTTAATTGGAATCACATCATATTTATCCATGGTTGCAGCAGAGACCACAGAAAGTAGCAGTGAGCAGTAGCAGAGAAGAACAACAGTAGCAGATCACAGTGAACAGCAAGGCACAATGTAATAATATGCTATGATTTTCACTAACCAAGCATGAAAGATGCAACCAGATTTGATGATATGTGAAAGCAGGAGAAAAACTTCACAGAAAACACCAAAACAGGAGCCAGACGAACTGGATTTTCAAGGCAGGAGTGGATCGTGGGGTCCACAATGGTGTCCAATCTCAGATCAGAGTATATAATCCTAGAAAGGATCAAAAGTATGTCCTCCAGACCAAGTTTGAGGAGATTTGGGTGAAGATCCACAAATCTGGACGGTGATGATGAAATCCTTTTGAGAAAAAGGACCCAAAACCGTCAGATGAAGGAGTTGAAAAGTACCTTAATCGATGAGTAAAAAATCCAGAAAAATCTTCAAAAAATACTTGAAGACTAGTCGATCAGAATCATGTGTGTTGCTGGTGACCAGTGATTGATCGGAGGTGGGCCACCTTGATCAGAGAACTCCAGGCAGAGTCAGCAGAGAGAATGGAAGAGACGATCAGATTGGAGGAGAAGCACTCGATGATGTTTTGGAGAATCTCTCAGACTGAATGAAGGAAAATCTCCTCATAACCTTAGCTCTGATACCATGATAGATTATGAATGATCATGCAGAGAGATAGAAGAGAAGAGAAGAGCTTGGGGAAAAAGTTGATGTCTTTACAGAGCATCGACTATCCATTTTATAATAGAATTTACCCAATTACAAGCTATTAATCAGCAGTAATTACAAGCTAATTACAATCAGCAATTAAGGAAATAAAGATAAAAGGAATCCTAATCTCTATACATAGAAGTATATCTATGATACAAGCTGTATAAGATTTCTCCCAATCCCACACGTGGGATATTTTACATGGGCCTAGATGGGCCAAGATTAGTGTACATTGGCCTATTTATTTCAAGAGTTATCTTCTACAGCTGGGGTGGGGTTTGAAGACAGCAAAAGGGGTCTTCAGTCTCCGCGATGCAGTGGTGCTTCTTTGCAATAGGCGTCAACAAGCACTCAACATTCTCTGGCGACAACTGTGAGGCAAGGAGATGGTGACTACATACTGTGATTGCGAATGAGGGTGGTGGCCTTGGTGGTGCGACAGTTGCGTGGTGCCAGGTACACTCGTCTTTCTCTTTTCTTCTGATCTCCTCTGTCTTCCTCACTTTTTTTTTTTTTCACTTCTTCATCTTTGCTCTTCCTTCTTCTTCTTCTTCTTGTTTTTGGCAATGGGGATCCGAACAGTGGCTAGGTCGAACAATGCTGATGGGTGTGGCTTGGAGAGGACGGTGGGCTTTGATCAATGAAATTAGGTTTTAGGGATTTTTGGGGGTTTGTAGGGGCTGGGGCCTAGGAGTGGGGATTCCTTGTTTTGTTTTTTAATATTTTTTTACAATTTTTTGGAGCATTGCAATGGACTTAACCTGACTCGGCTGAGTCAGGTCCCAAGTCTGGTTTTTTAAACCTTGATGATGATGCGGTTGCAAGAGGGTGTGATATTAGAAAGTGTTTTAAAATTTCAAACAAGTTTGGTTCTAAATCAAGGATAAAAACAGCGGTTGTGGCGGGCATAGCGGCCAATGGTCAAAACGCTACGTAGCGGTTGCGGCGATGCGTTGTGAATTTTTTTAGTGGTAAAAAAAAATTCAAATCTTGTGTAGCAACCAATCTTTTTTTTTTAGTGATTTGGAACCATATAAGGGTAGAAACAACTATAGAAAAGGCTATTGAGGAGAAGAAATAGGAAAAATGGCGTTATAAATTAAAATTGCTTGGCTCTATTAGGTTTTAGACTGTAACGTCACTATTTTCAAAATAGCGTAGTGGCCTCAACTGCTATGGCCGATAATGCACGTGGTGGCCGCTATTTTGAACCATGTTCTAAATTGATTAGATTTTGCAGGTGTTTATCTTATTCACTCCTTCCCTATAAATACGGATCTTTCATAATGATCTTCATCAATTATATCAAAATGTAGTTCATTAGAACTTCTTCAGAACAAATTGAAACACATCTTGTTTACAATTTGAAGGGATGACCTCCCTAAATTAAATAGATTACAATTGTAGAATCATCCTTAATTTACAACATACAATCTAATAAAATCTTTCGTTGATTGTGTGATGCCTTTTTGGAAAACATTACAATCCATTTGCATGTGATTCATCATCTGCAGCATGTTGGCCATGTTCATGAGATGCTTGGTGGCTTGAATATCACATGTCGAATTGAGTAGTACCTTCTATACTCTCCCCTTAAACTTGACTGAGGGGAGGAACATAGGCCTGTTTGACCTGCATGAACTCAAACAGATAATGATGCAAAAGCTTATGGGAATTATCTGCAACTGGATTATGAGAAGAAATGAACTGGGTACAACAGAACCATGAGCCACTCTCAAACAAAATGATTATCAATCTTGATGTGTTTTGTCAGGGCATGAAATGCAAGATTGATTGTCATGGAGGGCCTCTGTATTATCACAAAAGAGAATGGGATGGTGATGAAGATAGAGCCCAATATTACGCAAGATCTAGGACATGTAAGTTCAGCTGCAGAAGCTAAAGTCGATACTTAGCGTCAGCGTTGGATTCTGCAACTGTGGCCTGCCTACAATCTACCACAGGCTTCTGTACTAATCTTCGTGATAAATGCATCTCCTGTTTAGGAAATATATCCTTTCTTTAAACTGTGGCAAAGTTAATTTTCCAATTTGTTTGGGAAGCTTATCTTCTATAGAGTGGCAAAAAGGTCTTAGTCAATGATAAATAGAGGAAGAATCAATCTCAGGGGTCATCTCTTGCATTGGTGAGATTCTCTTTTTCAAGAAGTTTCAAATTCTAAAACTCTATGGATTTTTTGGGATGTTTATTATCTGAATGGAGTGAAAATAATTTTCCTAAAGTTAAATTTAGGAATATTTCTCGAGGTTCGACATGCTTCCAGACTGCCGTTGGACAATCTATGGACCTGTCCATTTGCAATCAGTGGGCCAAACAGTTTATCAAATGAACTCTGTAAAATAATGGTCATGGTGGTGGTTCTTTTTTTTTTTTTTTTTTTCTCTCTTTTCTTTTTCTCCCTCGTTAGAATCAATGAAGTCAATGAAAACCTGCTTTGTCGTTGCAGCTGAAATGACGCAGTCATGGAATTATGCAGATCTCCGTCAAGAGACTGCAATCCACACTGTAACATGTACTGTTACACTGTTTATAAGGTTTTTGCCAAGGTTGGGTAGGATCGTACCACCCAACTCATATGGACCTCAATAAAAACCACTCAGAAACCATAGAATGATGAGCAGGAAACACCTACTGAGCATGATAGGTTATAACAGAACCTTTATTGAATAACAATTATCAGTCAACTGCGCAGTACTGTGACAGTCGACCCTCACAATGCTTATAAAGCCGAAATTTCCTAATTACAGGCTATAAATCCCATAATCTCTGCTTCTAATCACTAATATAATTTAAGATCCCTAATCAAAGAAAATAGAAACTAATTTGAAAGAAAATAGGAAATCCATCAAGTTCTGAAAATAGTGCCGATCCCACACGAGAATGATCTTGGCCCCTACATGGCCCACTGAATTTGGAAGGTGGGCCCTGCCCCTTAGCTACTCCCATGGGCGCACCTTGGGGTGCTGGGCTCAATTGTATTTGGGCCCATTTGGCCCCTGTGATCACTAGCCCAAAACTGTCTCGCAGTCACTGAGTACCCGGTTTTTGCAAAATACACCCTATTGTGTATTCAATTAGTAAAGCAGCCCCTGGAATAGCAAAATCATAGTGTAAGTGTGCTGTTTTGGGGTCTCGAGTTTGCGTGGGACCTCTACACATGGGTTTGCACCCCATGTTCTCAATCAAATGCCTTCCTAAACACCAATTCTTGTTCAATCACTTGATCTTGAAAGCCTTCCATAACATGTAAAGTTAGAAAAGTTTTAGAGAAAACTGAAGATGGTGATAATCCTGATTACATGGTCCCTATTTATATTTTCTTGAATAGTAGTTGTGTACATTTTATCTTGATAACAATGAAATGCACAGAATATACAATTAAGTTACAAGAGATTACAGCAGAGTAAGTTCAAAAGCTTGGTGAACTATGTTATGCATTAAACTTGTGATCTTGAGATCCCTCTTTTATTTGTTTTGGTAGTTTGAAGGAGCACAGGAGTGGTTTTTTTTTTTTTAAACTCAAACCCCCTCAAGGTCATGATGCGGGAAGGTAAACGGCAAGAGATTGTCATGAAGAGCAAAGAGTCGATGACATGCATAAGATTTGGTGAATATGTCAGCAAGTTGATCTGTGGGGGAAGGACAGATGGATAGTGCCTGTGTGGTGATGTTGGTGCACAAAGTGAGAGTCAGTTTCTATATGTTTGGTATGCTCAAGAAAGACATCATTATGAGCAATCTGAATGGCACTTTGTTATCACTTATCACAGAATAATGTTGTGGACTAGGTAACATAATTCACATATTAGCGATTAACTACGGTAGCTCGAGTGAAATGAGGCGAGGCTTGATACC
This sequence comes from Cinnamomum chago, assembly GCA_038049695.1. Lineage (NCBI taxonomy): Eukaryota > Viridiplantae > Streptophyta > Magnoliopsida > Laurales > Lauraceae > Cinnamomum > Cinnamomum chago. Next base: position 103,811,232 of record CP142453.1, on the reverse strand, counting down.
CAGCTTCAAGGGAATGAGAGACCATAGATTGTTTCTTACTCTAGGAGATGAGAGGGAAGCCAACGGAAATGTAGACCCCTACAGGAGACTGCTTGTCATTGACATGGCCCTCTCGGTCAGACCATCAGAATATATAAAAAAAGAAATGAAGATGCAAATAGCTGTTGGAGGTGAAAAAGAGAGCTTGATTCATACTATAAATAGATTAGAATACGAAGAACTGCAGTCCAATTCACATATCAACAACCATTGTGGCCAAACTATCTCAGCAGTAGAATGCGCGAAAGGCTAAATGCCCAACTTCCGCAAAAATATGAGACACCATGGATGTTTCTGACTCTTCTAGGAGATGAGAATGGTTAAGAGATTACTTGTCGAACCTATTCATGTTCTATTTTATGGTACTCAGCCACCCAAGTTCGATGGGATCATTTGTCCCAAACTATATTGGGGTCGACTACATGAATTCTATTTCTCCATTATGATCTATGTTGGGCCACAAGTTTGATGGGATATAGTTTATAATTAAACCACTCATAAGAATTCATTTATATTTATGTTCATTTTCATCAAACATTGCCTAATTGCTTTTGTTTGAATTGTCGGACAGATGGGTATGTTTATGACTTATACACCATGGGAGATGATTCAAATAGCTTTCATGAAGATGAATTGACTATGTATCCACTGTAAGGATGCATAATTTTCGCTTGGAGTTTCTTTCTTCTTTCGCTCTTCTGACTTTGAACTATATGAGCATTGGATTTGACTAAAATATGAACTATCTCAGGGTGCAAGTAGACGATGATGATTGCAATGATTACTACGAGGGCCCAATTCGGTCTGAGTTTGAAAGTGATGATTCAAACGGTATCCACATATTCTTTTATATTATCTTTCAATTATTCATGATGCTTTCAGCAGTTAGGCGCCATATGATATTAATTATTTCATTCTTCCCTTACGATTTTAGAGAATCTATTATCGTGCATGTGGCACACATGTCCAAGATCAGAACCATCCATTGGGTGGGTTCTATTGTGGATACATGTTGAAGAATATCTTACATTGATTGGAAATCTTAATTGTTGAATTCGAGGATTTCTAAGTGGAATAAAGTACATTTAATGGAATGTTGGTTGATCTCTATCTTCCCCATCCAAGTAAATCTAATGACATAATATTTAGACTGTGGCCCATCACGTGGCCTGCCAGATGGTCAGCTCAGATATCATTCATGTGTCACTTGCATGAAAATATTTTCATCTATAACTAAAGATATATGGGGACCAACAGTAGTTTTTTCTTTTTCTGACAATGGTCGTCTGCTAGTACAGATGAAGACAATCCACGGAATGATTATCCTGATGAGGAATCATCTGAAGATGATGAACATGAGAATAGAAGCTCCAATGACCAATCAGAACATGATGAACTTGAGAATAGAAGCCCCTCTCACAAGTCGAAGCAAGAAAGCTATATGTATGAAGAAGACATTGTTGATGATGACGAGGAAGGTGACTGGAGATGGGAATATCGTTGAAGCAGTCACGGCATTTGTCAGAATTACCAGCGTTGCTCAGGTTTAGTTATGTTGTTTCTTGTTGGACTCAACTGGCATGGTTCTTTTTTTTTTTTTTTAATCTACATCTTGATAATATCTTCAACTGTCTGAGTGCTGTTAAAAGTTTTCTAGAAAAGTTTTTCAGTTCTGAATCACGTGGATTTCCCATCTGCTCTGTCCTCTATTACATCAGCATTCCCATTACTTGTGGAAACTCATGGGAGGGAGTATATGAAACTCAAGGGAATAGCGGAATAGGTGAAACAACACAAATGCATTAATGAGTTCATGAAGTAATTAATGCTTCACCAGTAGAGTTCTGTAAGGTCAACAGAAGAATTTTAGAAACTCTTCCGAAAAAAGGATAGAAACTGTGCAGGGAAGATTTATTTTATCTTTTTGAAAAACATATTCATCAAATATCATGTATTCATCGATTTCCTGATGTATTGCAGTGATACAATCTCCTCGAGATTTGTTGCTTTGGGAAAAAATCAGAATGTTTCCAGTTTTTTTTTTTTTTTTTTTCTCTGGTTATTATCAGAAAACTGCTGCAGAAAATAAAATCAATTTTATAAATAAAAATTAGAAATGCAAAAAAATAAATACATAAACTGTATAAATTAATTTGATAAGTAGTTTCTAAAATAAAATCAAATTTAAAAATGAAAAATGCAAAATGCAAAACATAAATACATAAACTATATAAATTAGTTTGTTAAATAGTTTTTAAATTTCTTTCACCCATGTTTTCCATTTCATCTGTTGCTTAGTAATATGCTTCTGTGGCATCTTCAGTTTTGGTGATATTTTGAAACATGATGAAATGTTATTGTGAAAATATCACTTTGCAAAAGTCAAGAGATGATATCAAGTATTTCCAAAATATTGGATGATATTAATTGTGGCATTGCTCAAAGGTACTTCGCCTGTCAAAAGAATTAGCTTTCTTCTTTTGTTTGGATCAGCATTCCAATCTTCTTGGGCCTTCCTTAGGGTCCGATTGGTTGTTTGCCAAATAAAATATTTGCATATTTAAAAATTGAAAGAATAAAATATTATAGAATAGAATATTATAATATTTAAATCACATCATCATCATTATCAAAGTTTTGTCCCAACTATGCTGGATTGGCTACATAAATTCTGCTTCTCCATTACAATGTATCCTAAATCACATAAATTCTGCTTCTCCATTCCAATGTATCCCAAGTCAAATCTTCAGATAAGTCGCACTTCTTTAGATTTATTTTTGCTATTTGCATTCACGTCATCTTCATCCATCAATTTGCATAGCCAAACTTTTTCTTGCAGCAGGCGGCATCGACTTATGTTTTAGACCTGCCCTAAAGCATCTCAAACAAGCTTATCTAATTTTATCTTCTATTGATGATGCTACCGTTAAATGCTCTGGAGAGCGTTTGCCACACGTATGTTGCTTTCATGTAGTATTTAAATATTGTAACATTTTTCTTATTTTACAATTTTTGAAGAACATAACAAGTTGTTAGGTAGGTAATATAGATTATAACTTCTTGTTTTCTACGAGAGAATTATGATCGCGACCACCCCACCACCATAACCTTCATCGTGATCATCTTTTATTTGAACGAGGTTCTCTTTGTTTTCCCGAGTCAATATCATCTTGATCATCACTTTCCTTACATCTCTTCTTCCCACATCCTTCCACCATATTTTGTCACAAGGAGAACAATTTGTTCTCCATCCTGCTCATCAGCATATAAAAGGCAGCAGCAATTCTTGTATTTGGCTCTTCTACATCGAAAACCAATTTCAATCTCATCCTTTTTAAATGGCAACCGTAGTAGAGGATATTCAGAGGGTAGAGAGTAGGGAAAGGCGATGTAGGTGGGTTGAAAATGGGGCGGTGATGGGATTTGGAGTTGCAGATACCGACCCAATAAAAACTCAGTAGCCAATTCTCTCTCTCTCTAGGGCGGCAACATTGCTAGTGAAGAGAGGTAGAGGGTCTTTTACAAATTGGGAGATTTGAGTTTCTCGACTTTGAGAGATGCAATCATCACCATACCATTGGAGCTTTCTTTGCACAGGCGCTTGTTGTGAGAGCCTGAGTTAAATTCGGGAGAGAACCTAGTACTCGCCATTTTTGTAGCCCTTCCCCTGTTTTGATATTTCCCAAACTACAAATAATATCTTCTTCAGGATATACCTGGGGAAACCCCCCCTTAGATTCACTGTATACTAAAAAGGACGCAAAATATATGTATCTACCGCAGTAGCCTCAGAGGTCCTTTTTGTTTTTTTTTTTTTTGTTGTTGTTTTGTCAAGCAACGATATCCCCCCACTTGCATATACGAGCTGGGATATCCCTGCTCGGTTCTTCTTATTCTTTTTTTTCTTCCTCTTCCTCCTCCTTCCTCCAACTACTTCCACCTCTACCAACTAACCACTTACCCGCTCAATATTTTCCTTCATGATATGGTGACCTCAGTGGCCTTGGACTTAGGTGCAGTTGGGAGCTTATTACCGAAAAACTCGAGTCTCACATATAGTCATCAAAATCCATTATATTCCTCATCCCTTTTTATGCCACAGCCTAAACAAGCCCATTTGAACCCATTCATCTTATTCCAACCAAACAAATGAAACTTCACCCCCATCTCATAGAACTCACATTTTCTCTCTTTTTTTAACCCATCTTCATCTCTCTTCTTTCTTTTGTTATATTTTTTGTTCTTCTTTTCCTTAATTCTCCTTCCATTCTTACTCTCTGCAAACCTACCTTTTTTTAGCATCTTTTTCTCATCTCTCTACACAATCACTGTCCCATTTCCAAACCACGTCTACCCAATCATCATATCATCTCATTCCTTCTGCATCCCCCTTCCCTACCAATCCAATTCACAACACCTGAACTAGCCCTATACTTGTGACCTAGACTCATCTCACATTTCTCTTTCACCATCATCTTCAACGTCATCCATCGTGACCATCCAACCTTCATCATTTGGTGATCATCATCCAAAAGAAAGATTTTATTATTTCTTTTGAATCTGACTACCGTAGATACACATCTTTTAGGTCCTTTTTTATATATAGTGAATCTAAGTGGGGTTTTAGGTAAAATAATAAAATAGAAGATTATTTTATTTTTAGTTGGCTTGCCAAACATTCAAACATGGAGGAAAATTATTTAAATAGAAATTTCTCCAAACTAAGATGAAATCTCAAGGTTTATCGACCTTCCAAACACCCTTATACATCTAACTATACTCTGTTTCGATCCATTATGTAGGTGTCTCCTCTTCTGTTGTTTTGGCTGTCCATACCAGGCTAACACTTCGATGTCCACAAATGTCTCCTATTTGGATGCACAAAAAGCTTAAGAAAATAATATATTGGAGAATATAATCTTTCTTTTTTTAAGTTATGAAACCTTGTATGTTTGGCAACTCAAGAAAAGTAAGAATAAAATATTCTTTTATTTTAAAAAGCTATTTTTTTTTCTTACAGCTCCCTTCTTAAGAAGACTTTCTACAATATAAAAATTCTTTTAATTGTTGCTTTACGAAAATCATGCCCCTCTCGCCCTTCTTAAAAGGAGAATACTTGTTTGGACAATGATGATGATAGTGGTAATCTTACTGGTGGTGGTGATGATCATGATGAGTGGTAGTGATGGTGCCAATGATGACAATCATGGTGGGTGGTGGTGATGACAATGATGGTGATGGTGATGTTTGTGATCGTCATGGTGGTGGTGTTGACGACGACAGCAATGATCATGATGATGATGATGTGGTGTTCATGATGATGATGACGACGATGGCGACAGGTGGTGGGTGATTACAATGATGATGGTGATGGTGGTGGTGATTATAGTGAGGTGGTTGTCATGATAATGAAACTTGCGGTGATGGTGATATATATTTTTTAACGTCTAAACAAGGTGAAAAGGGTAGGGCCCATTCGGATATATGCAGAATCTAATATTTACATATTTAAATAACAACATTATATAATATTGCAAAATCTACTAGTACAATATTATAATGTCTATTTGGCAATTTTTGAAGAATTTGACAGATTTTGAACTAGGAGGGCAGTTTTTAAATATTCTAATATATGCTGAAACTAAAAAGTCGTCATAGATTTAAAACCAAATAGCCATACAAATTTAACATTGTCTTAAAATTTATAAAATTATCTATGTTCTTAAAAAGGTAAACAAGATGGCCACTACAATTCATGATACATAGTTTATTAGTTTATTAAAGGACATGTCGATCTCTTAGCCTTCTAGTGTGAATGCTATATTTATCCCACATTGCATCATGTATTCTATTACCCTCCCGACGTCGCCCATCTGTGCTATAATCATCATCCGGTTCATCCATGTCCTCTCGTTCGAAGGAACGACTTTCACATTGAAGGTCTTATTCTTCGTATACCCAATCTTCACCATTAGAGTGGATGTGAATGAAGTTGTGCAAAGTACAACATGCAATTATTACATCTATAACTGTGTCAAACGAATGAGAAGACACATTCTTCAACATTGGAAATCAATTTTTTTATGACACCAAAGACACTCGATTACATTTAGTAAGGAAGAATGGTGAAGGTTGACGAGTTCTTTCGCATCTTGTGGGCCCATATTCCCACGGGAGAGTTCCTTCATCTGAAGGAACTTTTCCATGGAAAGTTTCCCATTTTTCCTTACTGAATGTAATTGAGCGTGTTTTTTGGTGTTATAAAAAAATCGATTTTCAATATTGAAGAATGCGTCTTCTCATTCGTTTGACAAAAGTTATAGATGTAATAATTGCATGTTTTACTTTCCAATGGGCGACGTCGAGAGGGTAATAGAATAAGGGATGTAATTGCAAATTCTATGTGGGATGAATATAGCATTCGCACTAGAAGGCTAAGAGATTGATAAGGCCATTAATAAACTATGTATCGCGAGTTGTAGTGGCCATCTTGTTTACCTTTTTTAAGAACATAGATATAATTTTATAAATTTTGAGACAATGTTAAATTTACATGGTTGTTTTGTTTTAAATCTATGATCACTTTTTGCTTTAGCATATATTATAATATTTAGAAACTGCCAAACACCCTAGTTAGTTCAAAATATGTTAAATTCTTCAAAAATTGCCAAACAATAATATTATAATATAGTACCATTAGATTATGCAATTTTCTATTTTGTTGTTATTTAAATATGTAAATATTAGATTCTGCATGCATCCAAACTGGCCCTTAAAAATAAAAAATTTAAAACTTGTACTTTTTTGCCCATCCAAATTGACCCTAAATTTGAGTAGTTTGGATTTACGATGTCGGCCTCATGAATTCGAGGTGATGAATTACACCTAAATAAAAAGTGTTTTATAAGAGATTTACTAATAATGTAACTTTTCTCTGATCAATAGCATTACAATGTTATCTCGAGAATTTGTTTACATATCTTACAATATTTACCACCTACAGAATACTGAAGTTTAAAATCTGTTGCATTTTTTCAAAAGCATATCAAGCAGCAAAAATATTACAATATCTTAATATTAGACTAATCTATCCTTATACTATCTTATACTGGCAGTATTTAATTATGTAAATATTTTATTTTATAGCAATCTCAACAGATGAAGATTTTATTTTGTTCCATTGTCGATATGACCCAGAAAATGAGTAGCCTAGATCATTCAGAAGTGGCTCATTCTGGCATGAACACCAAATTGCTAATTTAAAGCTGTCAATGTCATTGCTTATTAACTTATCTGTTGTTTTAAAATGTTCGTACTTTACAGAAAAATTTCCAAAAGATGAGGCTCTATACATAAAAATATGTTTGCTGGCCTTATAAATCGTTTTCCCATTTTATTAGTACAATCACAGTCGTTTTTAGTAAAAATGAATGAAAATGGAAGCATTGTTGTTTTATGGATATTTTAGGTACTTTTGTTTGAGGAGAGGAATCCACAGTATAGAGAAGAATTGTTATAATTTTCTATGAAACTCCTTTTCCTGTCATTTGGCGTGGCATTTTCCTCCCAGAAAATGGAAATAGATGAACTAGTTTTCCTTGGTAGAGAGTACTTTGATTCTCTCTCTATCTCTCTGACATAGCACACAAATAAAAAATCCATAGAGAACGGAATCCTCTTGTTGTACAAGCACACTGCAGAGTAAGTCTTACATCGGTCATCTTAAAATTTCCTAGTAGAGGCTCGAGAGCAACAGACCAATAGATAAGAACTGAGAATGCAGAGAGTCATGGTTAGGGCTGTCAAAGGGCTAGGCCAGGCTGGGCTCATGGTTATCCTTACCTTGCCCTCAGTTATAAATAGGGCGGATCATAGGTGAGCTAAAGCCCTTGGAGGGCCTACACTACTTGGGCCCACTCAAATGGCCTATATTACCTAGGCCCTTACCCTAACCTTGAGGGTGAGGCAGGGCTCAAAGCCTTCTTAGAAAACGAAAAGTAATTAAATTTTTTTTTTTACACTGTCCGTAAGTATCGAATGTCAACCAGCGTTATCTTGTTTAACGTCTCTTATAAAAGGACCTTTGTGAAAACATTTAGAATAAAGTCCGTCTCTAAATTTTTATTTATCCGATCAAATTATCTTCATATCCTCATTTTATCACTGTTAAGTGACTGTTACAAGGGCATTTTAGATTTTTGTGTATGGTCAAGCCTAGTACTATCCAAGTCTAGCCTTCAAATTTTAGGGTCTATTAAAAATACTCCAATCCCGCCTTCCGACATTTTCTTAGGAATGTAAGCCCTCGTAATGGCTTTTTGAGGGCTGGGCCCCCTCATCAGTGTTAATTAGGGTAGCTTGATATGGTATGATCCTCTATAAATAATTGCTAGGATTTTGATAGTATTAAGAAATACGTTTTATATAGGCAGTTTCAATGTTTCTTTACGTGATTTAAAATGCACTCGCTCTCTGCGTTACAACCCCCGATTTGCGGTCAAAGTAAAAGAAAAAAATAAAAAATAAAAAAGATCCAGATCCAAAGTAAGATGTATATTGCATTACTATAGTTGGATAAAAGAGCCGAAAAAATGAATTCTTTAGATATAAAAGTAAGACTAATAAATGATATATGATTAAAGTTAAGTAAGTTGTCAAATACGGAAATAACTAAAGCTATGTAGGTCCATAAAACTTATATAAACTTCTATATGCGAGTGTGATCGTCATTAGGCGTGTTCATGGCCCGGGCCCAGCTTGCTTTGGTCCCGAGTTAGATGATTAATTAGGGCCCGTTTCATAATTGGGCTAGGATTTGATCAAGTGATAAAAGCTCAAACCCTGTCTTGCTTCGGCCCGTGTAAGGAATGCATGTAATTTAATTTACTCAGTCCAAACAATTGCTTGAACGCCCAAAACATTGGAAAATGACCACTTTGGCTCGGCCTGATTGATTAAATAGGCAGGCTGAGGCCTAACTTTTACTACCCGTGTCGGGCTTGGGCCAGTGTTTTTAAAGTCGAGCCAGGCTTGGATATGCCTTAGCCTGGCCCATGAACACTCATAATCATCATGTAATCAAAACCTCGGGTCGGAACATGCTAGGGTTCGGTTCTAGATCCTATATGCATGGATCCGGATCCGGATCTTAGTATCTCTCAGATACCAAGCTAAAATTTCATACCTGCTTTATTCAAGCTTGGAGACGTGAATAATCGGATACCCATGTGCAACCTTTATGGTTAAGGGTTGCATAATCTAAGATGGAGCCAACAAGGTGAAGAATTTATATCAATCATGATGGGTCTCACATGTATGGAGAATAGTAATGGCAACAGGGTGGGTTTGGGGTAGGTCTGTCTCATCCAAACTAGGGTTGCAAATGGGTATTTGATTTTCCAATTATTCGGAAGTCTTGACCCGCAAGAAACCAGCTCTGGAACTTATTTTAGGCTCCAATTCATAAACGGGTCCGGAATCCAATTTACGGTTTGGTTGATAAATGGGTCCGGTTCTAGGTCAATATAGGTTCCAACCCGTGGGCTCGGGACCAGCACATGACTCTTTGATATTAACTATACCTCCAAATCAACATTTTTTTGGACATTTTTATGTGTAATACTGGAGGTAGTAGATTTGTCGCACTGTTATAAGTTGAATTATGCTTATTTTAAGAAAAAAATAAAAAATAAAGAGAAATTAGAACCGATTTTGGAACTAGATTCTAGTTCTCTAGGAGGAACGAGTTCCAGAACCGGGTCTAGAACCAATAAAACATGATCCAAGTCAAAACCGAATCCAAAAGCAGAACCATTATTTAGAAATGGGTCCGGGTATGGGTCCACTATAATTCTGACTCGGAACCGTCCCGTTTGCAACCCTAATCCAAACCCGCCCTGTCCTGTGACGGGTCGGTGGTATGTGAAACCAAACCTGCCCCATTTAGGAAGCGTGGGTCAAATTTAAAACTTTAAGATCTTAAAATACATAAATGCATGGAAAGTGGTGTGGTAGAGTTCAAGCACACAATCTCTTATTGTCACACATGCCTTAAGTTAATGCCTTAACACCACTTGCACCACATAAATTTTATTTATAATTTTAATAATAAATAAATATATATTATATAGACAGGGTGGGCGGGTTACCTCAGCAAAATCCAAACCTGCCCCGTTCCAAAAACACTACTGCCAAACCCACCTCTAATCGGAGCAGGCTGAAGTACAGAACCTACTGCCAGTTCTTATATAATGACACTATGAGACACACTTACCAAACGTATATAAAGTACATAATCGGGCGGGGCAGGTCAAGTGTACCCAAATCCATACCTGTCTCAAATCACATAGACCCAGTAACAAACCCGTTCCTGATGGGGGCAGGTCAGGGTGAGTCAACTGTTTTAACCGAAACCATTTCCATTCTTAGCGCAGCCCTCTAGATGAAGGGTTGTCAACAGGTAAGGTCCTGAGTCAGGAAAATTGAAGCTTTTGATAGGCTCATGCCATCATTCCCAACCCCAGTACAGACTCAGGCCCAATATTGAATGAATGGTTCAAAGAACTCAAGTAGGTTGTGGGCAAGACCCATATTGATAATATTAAGAGACAACAAATTCCAATTCAAGATCTTGAGCATCACATTATTGGGTTTAAATTTGAATAGAGCCCAGCTTGAGAATGACATAGATCCAACCCGCCGCGTAAAGCCCAATCTCCAAGCATATTGGTGGCACCAAAACATTGGGTTTGCTTTCCAAAAATATACATCCTAACCTTTTGATTTTAAGGCTCCAATTTAGAAATGAATCTCTTCATGATTCATTTATTGGTGGGTAATAGTTTGATAAAGGTAGCGATGCAAATGGGTCCCCGATTATCTGATTATTTGGAGGTTCCGACCCGTTAAAAACTGAGTTTGGGTCCTTATTTAGACTTTGCTAAGCAAATGGTTCCGGGTCCTCTTTTTGGACCTGTTGCCTAAACAGGTCCGGTTCTGATTCCACATTGGTTCGAACCCGTGGATCCGGTACGCGACACATTACCTCAATCTTCGAGAATCTCTCCTTAAATTTATATTTTTTTTCCCAAACCATTTTCTACCTAGACCTAGACCCAGAATCAGACCCCTCCTATATGGTTCCGTGTCCGGGTCCACCTTCTCTTTAATAGCTCTGGGTCCGGAACTAAGGAATTGGCCCCCAGACGGTTTTGGGTTCGGGTCCGCCTTCTCCTTAACTGGGACCAGAACTGACCCATTTACATCCCTAGATAAAGGATTAGGATTGGTCGTAGGTGGGCCTCAATGTACCGACTCATCGCATATGGGCTAATTAATTGGAACCCTGTGCAGTCTACTTAAATGCTCAATCCAAACCATTCACACCTTCCAAATCCAATTATATCCAAACTAAGCTGATGGTGGCTTCAAGTGGGCCCCACAAGGCAATGTGTGAATGGCTTCTTATCAAGGGGATGAGTAAAAGACTTTCCAACCACTGTCTTCTTTGATAATGACAAGCACATTCCTCGCTACTACTAAATGTCACATGCTCTTCATCTTTTCTGTGTGGTGGGGCTACATATTTAACACCATTGCAGAAATCAGTCAACATGGCTAATCGGCACTGATTTCATGTTCCCTAAAATTAAAATCTCCTGGTGATGATTCCTAATGGTCAGCCAATGGCACCCAACTTAATTGTGGGCCTTGTGATAGATACTGGATAATCTGATCATAAGATCACAGCCTTCGCTGTCATATATACGTTCAGAATTTTGAGATGATTCAACAAGGATGCCAAATGGATCTGAATACATCCGGACTTAATCCATTTAGGTGGACCTGCACATGCATATGTTCCAATGTGTTGAACATGGATTAATATGTAGGGGTCCAAGATTTTTTACTGGCTTAATCCTTGACTAAGGTATCAACCTTGATGAACTCTTATTAGGCATGTTTACGTGTTATATTTATAGACAATTCATTTTTTTGCATTCTGTTTATTCTCATTTCTACATTATTCAATTTTTTAGAGTGACAGGAATCCCATTTGAAATAATATACATGGCAGAGTTTGGCACTTAATAAATAAAGGAGGGCTTTGGTATATATTAAATTATCAGGGTTGTCTAATCTACTATTCATTTTATAACTTTAGATCAAATATTGTATGACATTTGTTTCTTATTTTTCGCAGAGGACTATGAAGCTTTTGTCTTGTAGGCTAGCATGCTATAAACTCCGGCAAAAGCAATAAAATTCTTGTTATGAAAGCTATAGATGAATTTTGCACCTTTAAAAGCACATTTAAGTTTGTATGACCCATCAATCACAGGTCAAGGAGAATACGAAGAGCATGGTATAGATTAAGGATTAATTGGCCAAATATTGATTTAATCACATAATCATGAGTCTTAGATCTTAGGGTTCAAAAGTTTCATCATTTTGGTAAATGTATCTTTCATTATGACTCAATCCAACAGTAAATAATATATATTTTTAACTTCTCTTTTAAGACAAAACAGACATGAACAACTGAAACCAACAACCGAAAATAAAAACAGATCAGACCACGACCAAAATCCCAAGAAACACAAGCAAAAAAGCTGACGAGTTCGGATCTAGTGAGGGAAAACCTCACGGTCACCGTGAGTGGATCATTCACGGTCCGTCACATCACCACGAATAACCTGCCATGCACGGGTGCAGCCTGTCATGCATCCGGATAGGGGTTGCCCGCGGTGACGTGGCGGATCCTAAGTGATCCACTCACAGTCCTCGTGCGTAAGGCCACTCAGTGGATCCCGATACAAATTTGAAGAGCAATTGGGGCCCACGATAGTGTTCATGTTATTTCTACGAGACAGACTTTTCTTCAAGTATATATCTACCATATGCTTGCAGAGATGACAACGAGTATCCATCCACTTGGACCCGACCCGTGATTTTGTCCATGTGAGCCCCCACAAGACCTTGTTGGTAGTTATGAATTTTATTATCACGTTTTTCTTGTGTTCCTGGAGGACACATTATTTTTTTATTTGTGCAAGAAAATTACCGGAAAATCACGTTATATGTACAGTGCACCAAAAAGGCCCTTATAATTCTAGTGTAGTAGTAAAGCCCTCCCCCTCTTTTTTTTTTCCCCTCATCCTTGCTCGTCTCTTTCTTTCTTCCTCTTTTTCCTCATCTTTCTCTATCTCCCCATACCTCCAACCAAACCTGAGTTATAACCTGCAAACCTACATTCTATTTCATCTTCTTTTTCTCCTATTTTTCTTTTCATCCATGTTTTCTTCTCCGCCATTGGCACACACTTTCCTTCTTTAATTTTCTTTCTTTTTCTCCATCTTGATTTTGCTATTTCTCTAACTAAACAGCCAGCCACCTCCTTGTCCTCTTGGACAAAAATTCTTGAACTCATTCACTCAACCTTCCTCCAATTGCTACAACACCCATATCCCAACTCATCTTCTCCATCACCTTGCAATCAACTATTCTTTCTCCATCTTAAATCCACACCATCAACACCAAACTAGCGACGTTTTCCTCCACTATCTTTTGCGACCGCATTTTCCTCATTCACCACTGGATATGTTCCAAAAATCTTGAGCCATTGGATATGATTTGTTATGATCTATGGGCCCCAAACACAAGATCAAAACCGTTGGATATGTTTGGAAGGCTGTAAATGGCTATTTTAATCACATAATACCTTGTAAATCTCAAAGTATGTGCAAAATAAAAATAATCTTTGATGTATTATGCTCAGTATTGCATTTGTCCATGAGTAGTAAACTGTTTCAATTGGTTTTATTATTTGGAGGGGTGTAAAATAAGATATAAACTGTTAGTAGTGTTCACAATATCAAACATGACCAAGAGACCAAATATCACATATTGGATCATCACCAATCTCTAGATATGTGCAAAAAAAAGTGAGCCATTAGGTTTAATTTTGTGGATTATGTGGGCCCTAAACACAAGATCCAAACTGTGAGATCTCTTTGGAAGGCTGAGCACATATGTAGGTTCAATTTTCATGGCCTAATACATTGTGAATCTCAAGAAATATGTGGAAAAACTCTCAACCAATTATATAAAAATGTCTATTTAGCATAGACCCTTGCATCACCAACCACCTCTTTTTATTTTAGCCTCTTTTTTCTATTGCTCTTTTTTGCATGTGTCTTTTTTGAATGGCATTTAAAAAATGGACTAGACCTTCCAAACAAGCCCTAGTCTAATTAACTCTTATTAATTAGATGACTAAACTGCCTCTTCTAAATTAATGGGAAATTCTAAAAAACTCCCCGAGTTTCTGCCTCTATCTAATAGCCATGGTTTGTTAGTATTTTAAGATATCCACATTTGTTAGGAGAATATTTAGGAGAGAGAATCGAATATATGTATCACTGATGACACATGTCACAGTTTCATTGGCTAAAAGAAGGGAGTTTTATAGCGTAACTCTAGATTTATAGTTGATACGTGCGAAATGCATCGTAAAGGTTTTAACATGGTGAATCTAACAAAGCATCTCTCTCTAATTAAGAGAGAAACTTGGGCTACTAACACATAAATGCCTGTGGTTTGAGCAATGTAATGCAATGGAAGGTAGGCATCACATGGAGTCCGGACCTTGTCACGTTCCTTATACTCTTCCATGTAATAGATGTCGAGACTCCATCATAGGGGCCACATCGTGACAATCGAACCATTCAAGATAGATTTCATTTCCTCCAATTAGATATCCTCAAATCTCATTTTAATAGGAGTCGGTCCCATTACAAGATTGAGCACTTGATTGATAATGGGATTAAGGCATATAATTAATAATATATAAGATTGTGCTAATTACATTATCAGTTATGTAGTCAATTTTATGGTGGGACCGGCTATTATCAAAATGAGATTTTAGAATATGTTGCTGTAGGGAATGAAATTCATTTTGAACCATCGGAATTATCATTATATGAGTCCAACTTTAGAGTTCCAGAGATATGTTGCATGAGAAACATATTTTTTTTTTTTTTTTTTTTTTTGATAACGTAGGGTTCCCAGTCCTTTGGGCCAGAATAATCCCTACGGGCCCAGGAGAGAAAGCCGGGTAAAATTCCCCTGTGGCCCCAGTGTGGTAGAGCAGTTTCGAACTCACAATCTCCGGGTGCAAACCGTAGTCCTAGGCCAACTGAGCTACCCCTCGGGGTTCATGAGAAACATATAAGAGACATAACAGGGGATCCTGACCTTCTCACAGAGGTTGAATCATACTATCCTGCCTTCAACACTATACAACCAGTACTCCCAGGATGTCAGTTTTTCTTTTTCTTTTTCTGTTTTTGTAAAAGTACTCCAAAGATGTCAGTTTTTCTTTTTCTTTTTTGTAAAAGTACTCCCAAGATATCTTTTGTGAGGCTCACATTTGCCTGATTCAAATTACTCACATCATTGCCTACAAATAAAGCCCACATTTCATTCCAATAAGGATAGGTAATTTACATCAGTATTCCAATCGGATTAATTTACACGGTTGGATGGACCAAAAATATTAGGCCAGGTCTCTAATAAATAAAAGAGGGATTTGACATATTAATTCCTCTTAAACCCTATTATCTCAATTTCATAACTAAAAACCTACTAATGTCCATAAATTTTTTTTACTTTTCTGCCCTGAATTGACTCTTGTCCATAATTTTTTTTTTTTTTTTACTTCTCTGTCTTGAATCCCATGATATAATGGAGTTTAAAAACCCATGATATCATGGGATCCAAATCCAAATAAGAAGACTATCAAGGCTTTCTAATGTATAAGTTTTTCCACTTTTAACATTTAGATCCCATGATATTATTGATATGTCAAATTCCCTAAAAAAAAAAAATTAGACACACATAACATGCATGTGATTTGGCTATTTGGATCAAAGAAAGGTGGGTATTAACAGTGAAGTTGCACTGTAGTTTTTTTTTTTTTTTTTTGTTTATTTTTTTGTTGCTAACGGAGGGTTTCCAACCCTTTGGGTTGGACTATTCCCTCCGGGCCCAGAGAGAAGCCAGGTAAAACCCCCGTGTCCCCTAGGTGGTAGCACAAGTAAACTCAACTTTCGGCTCCTGAAGAGGGGGGAACCGGGGGTCGATACCAAGACCTCTAGCTCCGAAAGAGGGAGGAACCGTGGTCCTGACCACTCGACCAACCCCTTGGGGTTAAGTTGCACTGTAGTTGTCATCAGCATAAGATTGTCTCTCCTTTTGTATTGGGATTTAGAAAGTGCATGACAGAGTGGCTAGTGTTGAATGTTGAAAGAGCCTGTAAAGGATATAACCAAGGAAAGCTTATGTATTAGAATATTAATTGCCCACCGACCAGAGAGTAGAATAATCACTATCAAGTGAGATGATGGATTATAAACAAAAAAAAAAAAGGTCGGTGCAACATGACCGACTGCATGAGGGTCTTATATGCTAAAATATTAATACACAGATGCCCCTCTAATTCTGATAAACTACAAAACTACTTAGAACCAAAGCTGAAAAATAAAAGATTTGCTTTCAAATCCAGCAACTTGGAAGAACTTTTTTATACCAAAATCAGATAAAGGAAAAAATATATTCTGCAACTTATCTAAGATATAATATGTTAGAAAAAGATATTCCAAAAATCTCATCTAAAGATACAATGAAAGGTTAACATTTTTAACCTTTATCTGATGACCCTACATTCAAGGCATAGGATGATCAAACTAAAAACATCTATTGCATCTTGTGGTAACTAAATTTAAATGCATCCGGTATGTGGTAGTGCCATTTAGCCTTACAAACTCATACTTTTCTTTCTTGGTACTCTATTAACTTGGAAAAGTAAGTCCTATTGTGTCAATTCATGGGAATAGATGAGTGAAAACGGCTTTGATTTGTATGAAATGAGTCAATTTGTGCAACATATTGAGTAACAGAAAAGCATTTAACAAGAATTGGGTTGACCTTTAGAGCACATTTGTGCAACATTATTTCCACAAAAAATAGATATGCATTTCCTCAATCTTCTATATGCTTTTGTTCGCTGCTTCTTGATGTAGATCACAAAAATATAGCAGTTATTTCTCAATCTTGCATTTGTACCCCTCATGTCGGAAATTAAAATCCTCTCTACCAGTAGAGTTAAGGAAAATCAACTCATTTTGTTCTTTTTCCTCAAGGAAAATGTATTGTACCAAACAGCCAAAACATAAATTGCATGGAAGATCGGAATAAGTTTGTTCTATGTTGCAAATTCCTCTCGTCATACAAATACATCATTCACTTGTAGAATTCTCCAAATTCTAGCTTCCAAAATATTGGAAGTACTTGATTAAGTGCACTTGGGGAGCATCTTCCAAATTCTAACTACTATATTTATTAGGTGGGCTCGGTTTGCATCTTGTGCATTAGGGGTGGGACCCGGGTGATGGTCCATCCGACTAGACCCCCCCTGAATTTCAGATGGCCCAAGGGTTTTGCACCCATCTAAATGGACTTGACCGTTGGATCGACTACACACCCATTTGAATGGACTGTACACCATTAAACTTATGGGGCCTGGATGAAGATGATTAGTATTTAGGGATGGAGCTGATTGTTTGCAGAGATGAAGGGCCCATGGAGATCTTTTAATCCCTCCGGGTTCCAGTCCCATGTGGGCCCCATGTCGAGGCTCGCTTGCCAGTACTCTATAGATGTGGCCTTAATCGGGTTGTTGGTAGAATATCAACAAATTTTTTTTTTTTCAAGGATATCAACAGTTGGAGTCACCAAGGTGGTGGTGTTTACAAAGTTGGGGCCTACATTGTTCCCATAGATAGAATCTAGGAGAGTCCATGGCCAGGTGGGGTGTGTCAAAGCTTTTCCAAACCCAGCCCATATAGTTATTGGGCCTAATATTCAGCCCGAATCCAGCCCAAAGCCCTAAAAATAGGTCCAGTCCCACCCTATTTACAAAATAAATACATCCTTTGTGTTAAATGTGTTGGGCCATGATGGGCACTACGGATGTTTATAACCTCAGGCTTTAGTGGCCAGTCCAAAAAATGTACTCCGTTTCAAACCATGGGCGTAAAACATCACCTACATCTAGCC
This sequence comes from Cinnamomum chago, assembly GCA_038049695.1. NCBI lineage: Eukaryota > Viridiplantae > Streptophyta > Magnoliopsida > Laurales > Lauraceae > Cinnamomum > Cinnamomum chago. The sequence goes on along the minus strand of CP142453.1, from coordinate 103,793,076 downwards.
GGCCCAGCCCGCCAGGCAAGGGCAAGGTCATTGGCCGTGCTGGGCCAGGCACAATTAGGCACAACCCCCCAACCCGCACTGCACAACACGGCACATGATATTTGATACTTTTAGTGTAAATATAAAAAAAATATAGTCTTTTATTTTTATATATCTTTATTATATAAAAAAGTTGTAAAGGTTTTGAAGGTAATCCTATTGAAAAATCTTCAAATAGAAAAGATCTAAATAGTTCTCTTCTCAATGGAGTAGGTTGAATTTGACAGAACCACTTAAATTTGTGTGCCATACTCTTCTTTTTGTATATCTTTTAATTTTTTCAATGAAAGGCCTTTGTTTTTTCAGCCCAAAAGGGTGTAAGACCTTTGTTTTTTTTTTTTTAACTCAAAAGAGAAGACCGACCCGAAGCCCATGGCATAGTAGACACGAAGGCAGAGCACGACTTTGGCACGGCCGTGTTGGGCAGACCCCCGACCAGACAGGCCGGCACAGCACGACCCGTTTGACATCACTACGGCTACACGCATTCCAATGTTACTGGGCTCGGGTCAGGCTCAGGTTAGCCGGGCGCATAGAGTCATGTAAGTATGATCCATGCTCCAAACCCTCATTCTGATGGGCCTCATGATAATTACAGCCCTTCGACCATTGATCTGTAAATGTTTGCTTGACAAAATAATTGTAGCAACTGATAAGATTTAGTCGAATGAATAGACCAATCAAACAATGGCTGGTATCTTCTAAGATCATGTCAATGCAATCAATCAATCACGGCTAGAATCTGAAAGCTGATATCTTTCCAGGATTTTTCTATCAATAGTAGGCCCCACATGTTAAATGTCAATTGGTTTTATCCAAGAGAAATTATCAAGTGTACCTGGATGGACCACAAAGTGTGATGCTTGAATATTGCACTCATTGTATTGTTATGTTGGATCAAAATAGCATAAATGTCATCGTGAACACGAAATTTGCACAAAAGGGGGAAGATAATGATTTTGGATTTTTGTGGAATCGCGAGTGGAAGGTACTCAATTTGAAAGAAAATGAAAACGAAAGCATAAACACAATAAATTGACAAAGTTAGGTTTCTTTTTATTGGTTTTGGGATAAGGTACACAATTGGGGATACTTAGGGGTGTTCATGGACCGGGATGTGCCGGGTTAAGGCATATACAGCCAGGCCCAGCTTTAGAAGCACTGGCCGGGTTATGGGCTTTCTATCACTTAATCCAAGCCCGGCCCAATTATTAAGCGAACCCTAATGACACATCCAAGCCCTGCCCAAAGCGGGCTAGGCCTGGATTGGGCTCGGACAAGCCCGGCCCATGAGAACCCCAAGGGATACTAGTGAATTGGGGTTGACGCTAAGCTCTTTGTTAGCCTTGTACAAACACAAGAGATCAATGAAGATACCCGTAGTTTTTGGGATCTAAATGATCTAAATGGATCTCAAGTTCTCAGTACAAATATCCTCAGAGAAACCTCTAAAGTTAAGGATGTTTTGACACTCTGGGATCCGAACATTGAGAAAAATTGTCAAAATATAGTTCCAAGACCAGAGTGGAGACCACGAAGGAGAAGGCATATGCACACAAATGGGGCTTCTAGACTTATTGCGAGGATAAAAAAAGAGGAGAAGTATTTTTGTCCAAAGGGTTACAATAATTGGGCCATGGAAACCGCAGTGGAAAGGGTGACATTGCATTCCAATGGTGTTTGCAAGGTTGATGCTAGAACCGCAGAGGAGAAGGCACTAAGTCCAATTAGGTCCCATGACTAAGGCAAGGAATATTCAAATGGAGAAGGCAAACTTGTCCCAAGAGATTTACTATATTACCCAAGGGAGAAGATGCGGACACTGGAACTAGAGAACAAGAGTTGCAACTTTATGCATCCTACTTTGGTTCTCTAGGATTTCAAAACTAAGGTAAAGATCGCAGATGGGAAGAACCAAAAGACTGGAACTTAAGTGTTTCTTACAAGAGTTGCAACAAGAGAGCCGATGCATGAGAATGGAGGGTAAGTTAGGGGTATTTATAGGCTTCGAGAGCTTCCCCATGTAAAAAAAAAAAAAAAAAAAAAGAAGAAGCAATGAAAAATGGGCATTTGGGAAAGGGTGTGCATACCCTCGCAGGCCCGGGCGAGGGTTGTGCATCCTCGCCCAGGTCGGGGGGGGGGGGGGGAAGGAATGCACGGCCTCGCTCCAATCCCTTCTTCTGCAATCTTTTTTTTAACAAATGAGACTTCAAATAATTATATCTTTTGATATATCCGTTAGATTTTAAAGGAGTATAGCCGCCAAGAGATCCCTACCATAGGAAAGCTCTTTTTTAAAAGATAATTAGAACTTAAGATTATCCCCGATTGGAACTATATCAAAGGAGATATAGCCGCCAAGAGATGACTAGTGCATTTTCCCATTTCTTTGTAGACAGGTGAACTTTCAAATGGTTATACATTTGGACCCGACCGTTGGATCTTCACATTTTACCTGCCATTGGAAAAATCTTTTTTGAATAAATATCTATATAGAGAAGATTGTCCCGATTAGATCTCTATCGAGAGAGAGAGACGACCTTTGAAAGTTAACTATCTCATTTTTAGGTGAGGGAATGCACAACATTGTCTACCTTCCCCTCTTTTTCTATATTTTTGTCAATTTTCCTACTTTTTTTTAATATCTGAGTTTTCAAATGCTTATAGCTTTTGATTTATCCATCGGATTTTAACATATAATATACTATTGGAAGGATCATTTTGAGTAGATATTCGTAGAATCCATGATTATCCCGATCAAAGCTTTATTGAAGGAGTTATGGCCTCGGGAGCTTTACCATCTTATCTTTTTTAGGCGAAAAAGGCAGGCCTCACATCTGATGTTTGGTCAATCTTGGGTGTGGAGGTGTGCTTCCTTCTCCTAAGCTCTTGATTTAGTTGAAGAGGGGTATAGCCTTTGGTGAGGCCTCTGTTTCTCGCCCTTTTATATTTCCATGAAGTCTTTAAATGCTTGTAACTTTTGATTTGCCCGTTGGATTTCCATTCACCATATACAAGTAGAAAGCTCTTTCTGAGTAGATGTTTGTAGACCCAAAGATTACCCAATCCAATCTAAATTGAGGAAGATGTGAACCCCAAAAGGTTCTTGTGCCAGACAAAAGCCTTTATAGTGTGGATTTATAGGTTTTCGGCGCATGGAGTCATGCCCACCCCCAACTTGGCAACTTTGACCTTCTTTGAGTTTTTTTACTTAGAGCGTCATACCCACGTCAAACTATGATATGTTTCTTATCTACTCTATGTTGGAAGATAATTTATATATATATATATATATATATTTATCATCATCAATACTTGGACTGTATCCAGCGTGATCTTGATCAAGTGGGACTAAATCAATTTAGCCATCGGACCCATCCCCAACCCAATGATTGGTGACCACTACATGGCGTGGAATTGTACCCTGATGAATTTGGTGGGTCCTATCAAAATCTCTTAAATTTACGAGGGAGATTAACATGATTAATATAGGTTCAAGCCAGCCATATCATGTCCAATGAAGCCCAAGTTAAATTTTTGGGCCTAAGCAGCATGACCAATTTTGGTTGATTCAGGCACAAGTCAATTTCTAACCCAGGCCATATAACCGATCTTGGTTGATTCAAGTCCAAGCTAATTTTTGGGCCTAAAAATACGTGACCACTTTTGGTTGAATCAGGCTCAATCTTTGTGACCAATCTTTGTTGATGATGGTCCAGGCCTGAGCCATTTGAATTAATTCGAGCCAATTTGTGGCCTGAGCCATATAAATTAATCCGTGCCAATTTCTGGTCAATCCATGCCAATTTCTGGCCTGAGCCATATGAATTAGTCCATATAGCCAATTTTGATTGAATAGAGGAGGGTCATTTCTAGCCTAAGTATGTGACCAATCTTGGTCTAAGCCAAAGCTAAATTCTGGCCTAGGCCTGACCCAAAATAAAAATGACAATCTATGAGACATAAAATCCACTGTCGCGGGACCTGTTTAGATGGGCCTAAACCCAGCGATGCATTGGGCTCACTTATGTATTAACATGCTTAAACCCATTTAGCCATTGGGCTCACTCCCAAATTAATAACTGGCCACTTGTTTATGTGAGTCACACCCCATGTTATACCCTATGACTAGTAATGGATCTCTATCCAATTAATTTTCCATGACCCATCAGACTCTCTCAAATTTATGTGGTAGTGTGTTGGGACCAATTAATAGAAGGCCAAGCTGATTTTTTTTATCACCATGTTGTCCAGGTCCAAACCAAGTTTTGGTGACCATGTCATCAAATCCATGTGACTAAATTTGATAGATTATGGGTAGGCTATTATTTTAGTCACGTTACAAAAATTGTATGAACATCAATCATGTGATGGGGGCCAGAACTTTTGCAAACATGTGTTTAAATGACATGTGGAGTCAAGAGGATTACCCACTCCTTAAGATGAAAATGCAACATGGGTAATGCAAAGACATGAACCGGTAGTCAACATGAAGAAGTAGTAAATACCCATAGGAAATGGGTAACCAACGTGGCAGCAAGAGGACAGGTGGTGCCCATCCATTCCAAGCTACTAAAAATGGGTAGCAAAGTGGAGAACGTGGGGGTAGCAACTGCCTTGTGAATGACTCCAAGAAGCCTATAAAAGGCCACTGCTTGGTGGAAGAAAAGGACAAGGAAGAATCCTGCAGAATTTCATATAAAAAAAAAGTGAGAACTACACTGTCATTTCCCGACGACGCGCTGCTGGAATTATCAGGCGAAGAGATCATTCCTGAAGAGAAGATTTGAAGCAGGTTAAGGACTAGGATCATGTCTCCATCAAGTGATGGAGCATGATTTCCTAGTTTTGAGCCAAATCCTTACATTTTTTTATTGTTTATTTGCATTTCATGTATAGTGAAAAAATGGGAATTGCACGTGTAGAATCTCTTTTTGAGTCTACATTTTCTGATTTTTTTTTCTCTGAAATTTATTGCTTGCAGATAATGTGGCATTGTAAATTTCTTTTCATGAAATACAAAAAAAAGAAAAGAAAAAAAGAAAAGAAAGAAGAATGAATTGATGTCTTTAACAGTGAATATTCATCTCAAGTCTCTTTTTTTTATTGTTTATGTTTAATCCAAATATCTTCCTACATCTAATGAGCCAACTGGGTTCTACATACCCAAATGAACTTTTATGGAAATTTCTGTGTACAAGGCTTTCTTCATGGCTGAATTCAAATTAATTGGTCTTACTGTTGAATTCATGCTAGTTTTTTTTCCCTTTTATGGTTCATCATTTATGGTCAACTTATATGATCAGCTCTCTTTATTATAGTGCTTTTGATGGCCAAGTTAAATGGTCTTTCATGATCTGAACCATAGCCTTTCATGGCTGAACTCATGCCATTTTGTGGATTTATGGATCACTATTTATGGTCCACCTATGTGAGCTCTCTTGGTATAGGCTCTGTTTGGGAAGGGGGGGAAAATGGGGGGGAGGAAAAAAAGGGGGGAAAGTGGAGGGAAAGTGGTTTTGGAGGGTGTTTGGGAAGGGGGGAGGGAAAATGGGGGAGGGGGAAATGGAGAGAAAAATTGCACTTTTTGCCTTAAAAATTTTCCCCCCAAAACAGGGGGGAAAATGAGGGGAAAGTGAGGAGAGAGGGAAGAAATGACTACAATGCCCTTAGACTTTATTTGAATTTTTTTCAAGAGCAAGGGTAAAATAGTCTTTTCTTCTGTACCCCACTAAAAACAAAATTATACTTTTTCACTTTCCTTCCCCTTACTTTTTTACTTCCCAAACAAGAGGAGGAAAAATTAATTTTTCCTCCCCTCCCCTTCATTTTACTTCCCCCTCAAATTTCCCCTCCCCTCCCCTCCCCTCCCCTCCCCTCCTCCCTTCCCAAACGGACCCTTAATGACCAAGTTCAAGTTAAATGGTCTTCCATAACCTAAAGCATAGACTTTTTGACTAAGCTATGGATTGAAATATAACAATACAATTGGAAGAAACAATCTGTTTGCTATGAACTACAATTTACATCTTACATCTATTCATTTACATCTTACATCTATTCTGCGTGTACACTCTAGTCTTTTTAATTCCTGATCTTGATGCAACTTGCGTGATTTTTTTCATTTTGGAGTACTGGACTTACTTTTGATGATCTTTTGACTTGAGGAAGTCATTTTCCCTGATTCATCATTTTCCATAGTCTTTGGTTTTCCACAGAATTTATTTTCCATGCTTTTTGAGATTCTTTTTTCTTGCCTCTTTTTCTTTGTCAAATTTGTGTACCTACAGTCATCATAAACTCAATCATCTAAGAGGCCTACTAATGTGCAGATATCTTGCATAAGTCTTAGTGCAGACTGCCTTATTGGGCCCACTTTGGGATCCAAGTCAATCCCATCATCATAAGCCCTTGATTTGTGACCCTCATGTTTAACGGTTTAGAATGCATCATCATCATCATTATCATCATCTTTTATTTTCAATCCAATGGTCCAGCCCATTTGAATCAATGTATAACCCATGTACCAGCATGTGATCCGTGACATGCAAGGGGATTTGGTTTAGGGTGATTGGGCTTGATTAATCATATGGGCCCCAGTGAACATCAGTTATCATGTAATCACCATAATCTCTAATGCTTGAGTCAAACTAGGCTGCACAAAAAATCCAGTATCTCCACAAAACCGAATCGAACCGACCGAACCGGACGGGTCGGATCGGTATTATGTAGACCGGTTCAGTCAATGGTTTGAAAATCATTGAAACCGCCTTACATTGGTCAGTTATCGGTTTGAATCCACGGTTAACCGCCAAAATCGAACCGACCATATGTATGAACTTAAGTAATATTCTACTTGCATGTTACATATTTGATGAAAGTTCTACAAGAAGTGTGCATTATTGGGCTTTTAGCACTGCCAAGGGGTTTGGTCTGACCTAAGAGAAAGTGATCTATGAAATGGCCCATCTCAATTAGTTTAAAATTGGGGCTACATTCCACTCAAACCCATGTTGCTGGAAAATAAAAATAAAAATAAAAACTAGTTCCTTTTGTGTTAAATTCATTGATCTGGATGAAGCAATGTAGTCTTGTCCAGGTTTTATGCAGAGAAATAGGTATGTGCCTGACCATTTTGTTTGTGTATTTTACCAGAAGATTCGAGCTGCTTCAGCTCATTGGCCTGAAAAGTTGGTTCGTTTAATGTATGCTTCCTTAGTTGAAACGAATTATGAAATATATTTTAGTATTCATTACAGCTTCTCATCATTCCATTTGATGGACCAAGTTTGAACTGTAAATTTTTTTTTTTGTAAAAAAAATAATAAAATAAAAAGAAAAAACAAAAAAACCATAACCGAATCGAACCAGTTTTTCGGTTCGGTTTGAGTACATGGGCGGTTCAGTTTGGTTTGGGAAAATAGAAAACCAATAGGTTCAGTTTGATTGATGGTTTCCCTCTAAACCAATCCAAACCGCCTTTGTGTACCCCTAAGTCAAACTATGAGAAATTCATTTGATGGTTTGGATTTGTTAGAGATAAAGTGATAAGTGATTTTAGGATAATTTGAATTTTGAATAGTGGCTGATTAGGTTTGCTCTTAATTGTATAAATTGAAATACCTCTTGTACAATGAATTTATGAGAATTTTGCATGGTATCAGAACTGTGCCTGATGATGATCTCGCAATCAAGCCAAGCCGGCCACGGCGATGCCCTTTCTGCTTCGGCGAGAATCACCGTCATTCTTTCCCTCTTTCAATAAAATCAATTATCTTCTCTCATTCATCCATATCCATCCAAGTATCCACGCCTTACAATGTCACGAACTTCATCCAAATTGCACAATCAAAGCTTGTAGAAGAAATCGCGATAGTATGATCTAGTGGATCACCGACACCAATGGACTCAAAAAGAGCGGGTTGAGACAATGACAAATCCACATATAGACCGTAATTACCTAGAAGAAGACATGATGATCGACTTTTCAAGATATTTATCATAGATCATTTCATATTTTTTAGATATCTAAAGGATTTTTATTTTTGTTAAGCTGATATTATTATTAAATCACATATGATTAAGCAAAGTGGGCACCATAATAGAGGTCTCTGTAGAGTAGATAATGTCTCTTTTATTTTCTTTTACTTTCCTCTACATCTAACCAGGCTCTCTATTAATTTTAAGTTTTTAAAATCTTAAAAGTACCAAAGGTCTTATTTGTGGTGCTCTGAATGAGAAAATAAGATAAAACTGTCCAACTTCCCTTTTTTGCTCCCTTCATTGTTTCCCCACATTTAAACGACAAGCTGATAAAGAAAAAAGAGAATTCATATTCCTCATGAAATATATAGTGAAATAGGGTTGAATGTAAATTATTAAACAAATTCTTTTGTAGAAAATTATTCAACAGGTTAAAGCAATCTCATGTCTATGTCTAGAGATTTGATTCCATAAAAAGATATTAATACACTGCAATCTTGTGTTTATAATATGATTTATATGAAGGACGCACACCAACAGCCTTTCGGCTTCACTGATGATAAATGTCCTCAACTTTTCAACTTTTATAAGAAACGAACTTTAAACGTGCCTGACATGCTTTGAAGAAAAGTTGCTATTGGTAAATTATCTTTGCTGCCAAGCAACCACCTCAACTTTAAAAAAGCTTTAGCATATCAGTTTCATAAGTCACTTCTGCTATCAAATAAAAATATTTGAAATTCAAATATCTATAAATTACAATAAAATAAGGTTATACTTACCCAAAAGCTTTGTATTAGAGGCAAATCAACTCTTGAATAGAAGGCACCTATCTTGTCATAGAGCAGAACAATTATGCAAAAACAACAAGGTTAAAGCCCTAAAATTAATAGAATGAATGACACAGTCAAACTGAGTTTGGGCAAACCCCTAGTGCAATACATAATGTTGTTGTTTTCTTATTGCTGCAATTGACATGAGTCAGTGCATCTCATGCAAACTTTGCACACTTTTAGAGCCCACTTATGAGTACATTTGGGAGGAATCCTCACTACCCCTAGAACAAGGATTCTTCATTGAGGATTTGCATAACTGGTAATTTTATATCAATTTCAGTGCATATCAATGTATATAATTGAGAAAAATCGGTTACATTGTACAAATCCACTAAAGTGCAGATTTCCGAATCCCATGGAGGAGGTTGGAACTGAAAATCCTCAAAAACAAGAATTTCTATTTGTACAAATCCTCAGAGATTTATAGTTGCCAACCATGGGTTTTCCATGAATTTATGAAAAGCGGAAATCTTTTCCTTTAGAATTTCGCTGCCTAATGTAACATATATTCAAACATGCCAAAAATAAAGATAATCGACTTTGATTTGTGGGACTAACACTGTTTTAGCTTAGGATACCATAAGCTGCAACTTAGGAGAGCCCTGCTCATTTATATTAGAAGTCTCTTGTACACATTTATTTACTCACATGATATTCTAAGAAACTTTGAAAATTAATATAAATAAAATAAAAGAAAATAGAGAGCCCATTAATGTAGAGCTGATTTGTTTGCATAAACACATAAGAATTGAATATGCAGAGATTTATAGTCAAGAGAGCTCCACCAAGGATTATTAAAGACTTGAGGAATAAAAGATATTAAGTGAAGAGTGAAGGATAAAAGGTGGATATGTAGATAGAACTAAACTTTCATATGAATTGAGTTACTAGGGTGGCTAGGTACTCATTTTCCAACTTCCCTTGGTTTAAGGGCATGTTTGTGGAAAATCAATTTCGTGGGCTATTTCCTAAACAAAAAAAAAAAAAAAAAAAAAAAAACCCATAGGAAAACCTTTTTTTGTGGAATCGCATAAAATATAGCTCAATTTTGCTCTTTTCCTCGCTTAAAAATGGTGCACCAAACATATATTTTTATTAAAGCTTGGAAAGATTTTTCTATAATTTCTCAGTTTTTCTGCCGAAAATCAATTGTACAAAGGTTGCGTTTGTGCAAGCAATTGTATCCTGCACTTGTTTTTCGACAGGGAAAGGTAAGAAATTCGGGTCCTCCCTATCGAAGAAAAAATATGCAAAGACAAGACACTGGAAAAATCGGATCCCTTGAATCGTCGGTACACCAAACAAAACTTGCACCATTTTTCTCCTTTTATGTTGCAAAATCTAATCCACAAACGCACACAAAGATGCCCTTAATCTCCATTGAAGAAAAGATTATTTAATAGTAATCATGATACTTTTGATTTTTCATTTTTAACCATTTACAGATAAAATCTAAATATTCAGTTACATGAAGCAAACATGCTTAAAAGGGCTTGTTTGGATGTTTATAGAATAAAGTATTAATAAATTTAAATATTGCAAGAATAAAATAGTATAGAATAGAATAATGCAATATTATAACATTATAATATTTTTACTGTTTGATAATTTTTGAAGAATATTACAGATTTTAAATTGAGCTATTTGGAAGGTGCTATGATTAAAGTAAATTACATTATTAGAATATTTTTTATTAAATATTTTGATTTATATGTAATTTACTACATTTGGATAAAAAAGTAGTGTGGTAAAGTAAAATTCAACTGTCATGTTTTTACCATAAGTTACTTTTCTTTTATCATATAAAACCATGATAAGTATTAAAAAAAAACTACTTTATAACTCTCTCTCCCACTTTGCTATACCACATACTTCATCTCACCTTTACCTCACCTTTTACAATGATATGCGACAATCTTTATTTTACTTTACCACACTCGTAAACAAGTCACTTTTATTTACCATATAAAACTATGATAAAATGTGATAAAGTGAAGTAGCAAAAAGGAAACAACTTTACCATTCCTTCCCACTTTACTTCACCATATACTTTATCCCACCTTTACTTTACCCCACCTTTACCGTGCAGTGACATTTATTTTTACTTTACTTTATCATATATGTAAACAAATTCATCATGATGAATTTGGTTAACTAAAGTCTTTACTTTACTCTACCACTTTGTAATCATCATTTTGAAAGATTTTTATCTTGTAGAAAGTCTTCTACATGGGGAAGTTGAAGGAGAAAATATTGAGCTTTTTGGAAGAAAAGAATATTTTCTTCAAATTTTTCTTAGATTAGCAAACGCACAAGATTCTCTTGCTTGGAAAATAAAATATTATATTCTATAAAATATTATTTTCTTGTGTTTTCTTGTGCATCCAAACAGAAAAATTTAAAGAAAAGATTATTTTCTTCCAAAAATCTCAATATTTTCTCCTATAGCTCCTCCCTTCCCCCCATTTACAAAACATTCTACAAGATAAGAATCTTTCAAAATGACAATTAGAAAGTGGTAGAGTAAAGTAAAGACTTTAGTTCACCAAATCTATCATGATGTGTTTGTTTACATATATGGTAAAGAAAACTAAAAGTAAATATCACGGCATTGTAAAGTTGGGGGTAAAGTAAAGGTTGGATAAAATATTTGGTAAAGTAAAGTGGGAAGAAATGGTAAAATAGTTTCTTTTTATTTGACTTTACTTTATCACATTTTATCATAGTTTTATATGGTAAATAAAAAACAACTTATTTATAGGTATGGTAAAGTAAAATAAAGATTGATGTCATATCATAGTAAAGGTGAGGTAAAGGATGTGGTAAAGTAAAATGGTAGAGAGAGTTGTAAAGTAATTATTTTTTGTATTGACTTGATTTTCTATACTTTACCATGATTTTATGTGATAAAATAAAAGTAACTTAAGATAAAAATATGGCAGTTGATATTTACTTTACCACACTATTTGTTTTATCAGGATCTGGTAAATTACATATAAATTAAAATATTCAACAAAAAATTATTCTAATAATGTAATTTACTTTAATCATAACACATTTCAAACAACTCAATTTAAAATCTGTAAAATTCTTTAAAAATCATTAAACTGCAAAAATATTACAATATTATAATATTATACTATTCTACACCATACTATCTTATTTTTACCATATTTAAATCTATAAGTATTTTATTCCCGTAAACATCGGAACCGAGAAGAGAATAATATACTGTTATAAACACACAACATAAAATGACTTTCGAATTTCATGAAAACTTCAAAATCCATAAAACCTCCAACACAGATCGTCGTGGCATTTCAGTTAATTTCTGCAAAACCAAACCCTCTTCCTATCCTTTACCGGGGATAATACCGTGCAGAAACGGGCGAGAGTAGGAGGATGAGAAAGAGAGAGATAAGAAGAAGCAGCAGAAGAAACAACAAAACCTAAAATCCTTCTTCTCTCACGTATATGATTTCGCAGGCGATGATGAAGATAGAGAAGAAGTGCTTTCATGAATCAGCTTTGCCTATTCTATTCGAATAGTCGTCTTCTTCTTCTTCTTCTTCCCGAAAAGGAATATTCTTTCTTTTTGTTCCTTCTCTTCCTGGAACTTCATTTTCCGAGAGAGAATCGGATGGTTGGAGAATCCAAGAGATGTATCGCGCCATGACTGCAAGTGGAAGTAGTAGGACGGAGATGGATTATATATGGAGACACCATCAACACCTTCCCAGAGAAAATCAGTGCAGTTCCGCTCTCGTCAAACACATCAAAGCTCCCATCAGTCTCGTAACATCTCTCTCTCTCTCTCTCTCTCTCTCTCTCTCTCTCTCTCTCTCTCTCTCTCTCTCTCTCTTGATTTGATCGGAGCTTAGATATGTCATTTTTTGCGGTTTGGTTTTCGATCGAGTGGTTTTTTTTTCTTCGATCGGATCTGCTCGATCTAGAGCTGTTTCGAGGTTTAAGCAGATCTGATCGGTTCCACTTGATTTGGATCGGTTTGAATCTTTTGAGCTTGTTTTCATTTCTGTTTTATGTGAGTAGTTGTACTTGATCTGGGATTTTTACACTGTTCAACTGATCTTCAATCGTGGAATCTCGATCTGCAATGGAAGTTGTTGGAATTTTTAGTTCTGATTTGGAATTGATGTGAGATGTGATAAGATTGTTGTTGAAACTTAGATGGATTTGCTCTTGAATTGGTGATGATTCATTGATTTGAACTGGGCGATTTCAGGTGTGGTCTCTGGTGAGGCGATTTGATCAACCTCAGAAATACAAGCCTTTTGTGAGCAGATGCATCGTGCAGGGAAGCCCTGAGATTGGAAGTGTTAGAGAAGTGAATGTGAAAACAGGGCTCCCAGCAACAACAAGCACTGAACAGTTGGAGCTACTCGACGATAACGAGCACATCCTCCGCATCAAGATCCTTGGTGGTGATCACAGGCTTAAGGTCTGTAATTTCTTCTTCTGTTTCTCTCCAATTTGTAATTCATGTTACTCTGGTCATCTTTAATTGTTCATAGCAAGTAACAAAGAAGCTGTCACTTATCCCAAATACATGAACCGTAAATTGGGTAAGCTGAATTCAGATTATGTATATCAAAAAGGATATAAATGTTCTTGCGTTCTATTTTAGTATATGATATTGACATTTGGTTTGGTCGAATATGGCAAAAGACTTTTAGATCAATCAACACATGATGATGAACCCAGATTTTAGCTGAATTTTGTCTGTACTCATAGCTAGAATTAATGAAAGCAAGCATCATTAGTGTATTGTTCAGAGTTTAATGAAGCAATTTTCTTGGGATGTAACTGTTTAATGCCATTATTTAAGTGTAGGTTTTGGCATGCCATTGTGTCATCCAAAATCATAGAAACATTATGGAACCACTATATGACTGCATTTTCGGCTGATTCCTTGAATTATTCTGAAGTTGAGGTGGATGCATCTTTAAAGATTTAACATGATTTTGCAGAATTGGTATTGAGGTCCATTAATTCACAAAATGATTCTGGGACTTTATTGATTTTAGGTCAGATTTTTTGAGAAAACAGCCCAAGTTGTTAACCTGGTTTGAACTTCTTCTGTTTCAGTTTTGGTTCATCATACAGCCACGTAGTTGTTGCTTGAATATGAATGCTTCTAGAATATTTTATTGAATTGGTTGATGTCTACCTGCATATATTCCTCCCCAATACCAACTATTGATGCTGACATATCAAGTCAGGGCTTGGTTGACAATGAGAACCTATAATACTGAATATCAAAATCAGTAAGGTATCGTATCTGATATTTCATTTTTTTTTTTTTTAAGTGGAAAATCCATGTCCCTGCTGTATGCACCATAAGCGACAACATTGTCTATTTCATGCCAATCCATTTAATTTCCTTCAACTTTTCTTTGTTTAAATCATGGTCACCAATAAAAGGAAAGCCAATCTCTTTTATTCTATTTTTCAAGCGCCCTGAATTTGTTTATCCAACTTTGAATTGCTCATGGGTGTGTTCTAATGTGCAATGGAGACATTATATACAACAAGAGAGTTGCAATTGCCTTTACAATTATTATGTGAAGAATTCATCTTTTCTTTTTGTTCTTTGGCACTATATCATGATTCATGAATTTTATCAGCGACCTCTTTATTGCAACACTTTGTTGTATAGGAAATGCATGAGGTCTGATCCCAAATAGAATTATGTCAATATATACTTATACATGTGGAAAAAACTGGATGGTAGATTATCACCTGCTTTGCATCTAATTCCAGATCAGGTGAATTCCTTCCAGCTCTGTTACATTCACTCCTTGTTTCTGCAGAATTACTCGTCAATCCTCACTCTTCATCCAGAGCTCATTGAAGGAAGACCCGGGACGCTTGTGATTGAATCATTTGTGGTAGATGTGCCTGAAGGGAACACCAGAGACGAAACATGCTACTTTGTAAAGGCTCTTATCAACTGCAACCTTAAATCATTGGCCGAAGTGTCTGAGCGGATGGCAGTGCAGGATCATGCATAACCAATCAGTTGTTACTGAGTTAATGCCACTGTGAGTCTCTGATTACAGTGGGTGAAGCTTTGAGGCCTTTGGATATCTAAAAGCTTTAGAGACAGATTGGTAGCTCCTTTTGCCATCTTCTGGAGCCCTCATTTCCATTGTTTTGTTTTCCTTTCTTTAAAATGGTGTTGGTGATAATGATGATGATAATCGAATCTATCTTAGTAAGGTCCTTTTCCCCCATGATGCTATTCCTGGTTTTTGGTCATGGTGGTCTGTAAATAAATCTCTCTATGGTTCTGGTCGGTAGTCATGTAGCTATGATTTGCAGAGATAAAAGAGTTGGTGCTTGGATAGAGGCTTTGTATATATCATTATTACTGCATATAAGTATTAGTTATCTATTACATAAGAATATGTTAGATTATGAGTTGTTTTATGGTCATGACATGCTTTCAAATTTGATGGTGAAAGATGTTTTTGCCTCTCTAATTAAACATGCATTTTCTATCTGACTTATTTTTTGAATTTGAAAAGAGGAAGTTATTTTAGTTTTAGATTGAGAATACATTTTATTTATACAGATGCAATTGTTTACAGTATGCAGGTCTTCAGATAGAGGAGTCCTTTGCTAAAAATGTGGCCTATGTTACTGAACAATCCTGCCCCTTCAGAATGGGAAAGCACTGGTCATAAGACTTTCTTTCTAAATGTGGTTTTTTAGGCTATGGTGATCTCGTTATCAAAAAAGGCTATGGTGATCCAAGTGCGAGGCCTAACCAATTGTGTGCAGGCCTGCCACTAAAGACACGGTTCTAACTGGTACATTTTGGATAGCTGGTATTCCATGCGTTCAAACCGAAAAGTTGGTATGATTCATCCCTTGTTTTAGGAAAAATATACCTAAAAGGGACTCCCTAACTGAGCTCCTGCGCTCGTGGTAGCCCTCCGATAAACGTGGTCCGAAAGACCTAAAAGGGACTCACTAGTGGTCCGAAAGACGAGGTGAGGGCGACCGCCACCCCAACCTTGATAGTCAAAGATCCCGAGGTTTGGCAGAGTGAACTTGACCATTGGATTAAGTGTGCACTTATTTTGGACAGCTAAAACTTGTTGTTCGTGGGTCAAGTGGGGTGTCTGATGATTTTGGCACCCATCACCATGAGCGTGAGGTGGGCCCCACAAGCACCCGTGTGAGGGGGCTTCCGAATTCAAAAAATTGATTTTTTTTTATTCTTTTATTGCCAACAAAAGGAAAAAAATATATTGTTAATGGTATTAAATTAATTTTACATGTGAAAAGAAATATTTGATTATGATACAAACAATGTTGGTTTTATTGGTTTCATAGAGGTGAGAGTTTTAGATGGATACCATACATAACAAATCTGTCATTTAAACCAGAAGGGCCTAGCGATCCTGCCGAAAAAGGGACAATGGCATAAGTATCAAGTTTTGTCTGTGTAAGTATCAGGCTTAGTCAATTGGCTTAAGAATAACTCCGAGGGGTTGGTCAGGACCACGGTTCCTTCCTCTTTCAGAGCTAGAGGTCTTGATATCAACTTCTAATTTTTCATTCTTTAGGAATCGAAAGTTGAGTCCACTAATGCTACTATCTTGGGGCCAAAGGGGTGTTTACCCGGCTTTCCTCTGGGTCCGGAAGGATTAGTACAACCATTTTGGGGTGGGAACCCTTCGATAGCAAAAAAAAAAAAAAAAAAGTCGGCTTAAGGTTTGCTGTTGGATTGAACACATTGCAAAACATGACTGAAAAGTGATGTCTAATTTGATGATGAATGAAACTTCGTATATTACACCACAGACGAGGAAAAAGAAGAAGAAAGAAACAGATAATGAGCATCAGTTGGAAATTCATAATCACATTTTCTTTTTTTTAATCCAGCAGTTGATTTGGCTTTCATCTGAGAACTCAAGCCTACTAGGGGCATATAAGGTGGGACCATAATTTAAATGGTTAGGATCGTTAAAAGGTAGAGAGAGACGATCATGTAAATCCTCCCCCAAGGCCTGCCTGCGACATTAAAAAAGATGTGCAATTGCAATCTAGAAAACCATGTAGTTTGCATTGTCTAAAGCATCGCTTTCTCACCGGATCCTATGGCAGAGTACACATGGAGCACCAGAGACCTATGAGCTAATGATAATAGAGAAAAAAACTGTACATTTGCAGAATAAAAAAGAAGAGCATTTTCGATCTTTTATTTTCATTGTGTTCTGTAGAAAGCACTATTTGTAATATTTCAAAACATAAAATCACATTTTTTTGAGAAATGTATACATAAAAATCCAAATATGATGATGATATAAAGGTGTTGAGAATAAAGTTTTGAAACAATTTTTATTTATTTATTTTGGGAATCTATAACAAATTGGGTATCCATATTAGTGGACAAAAGCATTTCAAGATGGAATAAATCGCAATCATGCTCTCAAAAGAAAGAATCAATAATTGAGTCATGGAGCCACTTCATGTGGGGGGGGGGGGGGCATCTTGCCATTTTTGGCCATTATTTCTGCGATCCAAGCGGTTCGGAATATTGAGAAGCCAACGTTAGAATGTGGATGCTGCAAATATGCCAAAAAGATTTGTGGATAAACAGCAACACCCACTTGCAAGTAATTTTGGACTCTTGTTGCTTTCATTTTCAGCCATCTATTTATGGGTTATCAATCTAATGGTTGCATTTTATAGGGTGCCAGTTTTGAGAACTCTCCTTTACCTTTGGACCTTCATGATCAAGTGTGTGGTTTGTGGATGTCTCTTGGTAGACTCACAATGTTTTGAATTTGGAGACATTTTCATAAATAACTCCACAGGTTATTAATGTCTAATTAATGGCAACCCCGAGAAGTAGCTCAGTTGGTCTACGACTACGGTTTGCACCAGGAGGTTGTGGGTTCGGAACTGCACTACCACATTGGGGCCACAGGAGAGTTTTACCCAACTTTCTCTCCTGGGCCCGTAGGGATTATTCTGGCCCAAAGGGCTGGGAACCCTGCGTTATCAAAAAAAAAAAAAAAAAGACCGGAGATCGATTTCTAAGTTTTGGGATTTTTCTAAATTATCAAAAAATAAATAAAATGAAAACCTTTTTTTTTTTTTTTTTACAGTACAATCACTTTATATAATGTTTTTTGTTGGGTTAACGACTTAATGCCTTATTTTTCCAGGTTAATAGGATCGATCTTCTTCTGGTTCAGCCAAGATGCAAGTTTCAGGTTCAAGGGTATTTTGACAACTTATACTTGGATTTTTAGTTTATAAATGTGTAACTTTAGCCCTTATCTCGGAGGGAAGAAGGAAAAGAAAAGATGAATAAAGAGGAATTATTTTTGGTCAGTCGTAGACATATGTACATCATCTAACCATAAATAATAAAAAAAAGCACCTAAGATTGTTTGGTTATCACATAAAAAGTAAGAGAGCTCTTATTATACAATTAATAAACAATATATTAAAATTTCAAAAAAAATTATAATAAAATTCTTGTAATAAAAAATAATTACAAAGACTATGTAAACAAAATGGACTCATATGTCATCATTCTATGTGGGCCCCAATATAACTACTTGGGGGGTTTTCCCAAAAATGACTTCTCAAGTTACAAAAGATCAAGAAAATGTTGCCAAAGAAAAAAGGAAAATTTTTTATATAAATTTCATACATGAAGATTATTCCTAATTTCTTAATAAAAGGTTAGAGCACACAAACAAAGATTTATTATTGCTATTACATACATATATATATATATATATATCTTCCACTGTATTTGCATATAAAGAATTATTTTGAATCATATATCATCACTTTTATTTAGATTAGCCAAAAATTAAATATATAATTATCAATTCACAAAGAAATTGATATATCAAACTCATAGGCACAACATATGTAGTCCACCTTTCGTCAGTGCAACTTCTTTCACACTTATCACTTATAAACCCATGATTTGGCACCATGTCTAATCTTATGCTCATTGAATCATTACTTACCGTTGGATTCAATCTCAAAAAAGCCTATAGTCAAAAGACTATTAAACTTTAGGTCTCATTTGTGTAAAGCCGCAGCATAGGAAAGTGAGAGCGAAAATGAAAATCCGAACGAACGCGGGGGGTGGGGGGTGGCTTTGAAATATGAGGAAGCTCGGACTTAATGGTTATTTATTCGTGATTTACTGTGACAACTTAGGTTACACCAAACAAAGCTATTTCAAATAGTATTGTTACAAAGAGTATGGAATTGGGGATCCGTTTCCATAGAAACCACATTGCACAAATGTCCCCTTGAGGCTGCTAAATCAAAGGCCAGGATGATCAAGTGGGGTTGATTCTTCTGCCTAACCTTTATCTGTAAAGAGACAATTTCATATATCCTACCAGGCTACCACTGACCGGAATGCGTCCGACTAAGCCACACAAGCTAGACAACATAAATATAGTATGTTATTTGCTAGCTTTGAATGCTTCCCACAAAAGCAAATTTGCGCTTTTTTGGGGGTGAGGGGGTATGTAGGGGTGTAAATTGGGCTAGGCGGCCCTACATTATTTTTTCGGAGGGCTGTGCTGGGCCAAGGGCCTTGGGCTGCAGCACGGCACGACCCGCCCCCAATGGTCCCCACCCTACAAAAAAAAAAAAAAAAAAGAGTCAAATGAGGGGTATTTTTGTGTCATTTCAACACTTAAAAAGTTTATAATTATTTCTCAACACTTGTCTACTCTATAAGCTCTCGCACTCTCCTTGAGTTTTTTAAGGCACCAAGATCTCTTTCTAACCTTTCAAGGCTAAGAAGTTCTCCGACACTTTCTCAGCATAACTTCTCTATTAGCCCTCTTTCTCTCTTAAAGGTATTTATTAATTTAAAATTTGAATTTCATTTAGTAATAATATATATAGTAATATTATATAATAAGTCTCATCTTCCCCACTTTCTTATATAAATCATCACAAAAGAAACATTATATATGATTATTATTATTATTTTTTTGTAAACTTATTTTTAAAAAAATGGTGTCCCAAGATACTGTCACAAAATTCAAATATTGTTACAAAAGTTGCTGGACTCTAGTCAACATTTTTTAAAATCTTTTTTGTGTCATATCCCAAGATATCATGGGATAATGGGATTTATGAGTTTCTGTATTGTACTTTTTATGCAACAAGCAAACGAATTTAGATTTTTACATAACACAAAAAAAAATGACATTTTGTGAAAATTAAATGCACATCTAACCATTATTTCTCAGGTTTTATCATTCGGGAGTTCTTTTTCCCTAAGATGCTTCATAAAAGCCATGACATTATGGGACCATCCCATGATATCATGAGATTTATCCGTTTCCGTAACATATACTGTGCCTATGATATCACAGGATTTGGGCAAAAAAATTTAAAAAATGATATTGACCAGAGCGTTATTTGAATATTTTTTGAACTGAAAAGAGATTATCATTGAACTGAAATATCTGTAGCTAGAGTTGCTAACAGAAAACAAGGGGGATTACAGTCCCACCTTGCTGGACCTGGCAAAGAATCAGATGCCCTTGCAAGTAAGTGAGCAACTTGATTCACAGATCTCCTTACAAAAACCACATTAAGATTAACAAAATCTTTACTAATAGCTTTACAATCATCAACAATTAAACCAAAGCACGAAGCTGAACTCTCTGAATTCTTCCAAGCATTAACAAGTAGTTGAGAGTCAGTTTCAAGGATAACTTGAGGCAGTTGAAGAGATTTAATCCAGCTGAGTGCTTTCCTCATACTCAATCCTTCGGCAATGCTCGGCTCTGCCATACCTTCGAAAGTCTTAGAACAAGTAGCTATCATTTGTCCTTCATGGTTTCGGAGTACACATCCAACTCCCGTTCTGCGAGAAGAAGTGAAAATGGTAGCATCAATGTTTGCCTTTACCCATCCTTGCAAAGGCTTTTCCCAGTGGACATTTCTATCAGCATCGTGAGAAGTCTGATTAGCAGTGGCTGGAGTAAGTTGTTGGGCAGATTGCCATTGTGAGAGAAACGAGATAGCATTGGACAAAATGTTTGGCACAACCTGAGGTTTATTATGCCACACAATCTCATTGCGATTGGACCAAATACTCCAGCAAATCATAACAGCAAGTTCACATTCATCCTTAGAACATCTATTAAGTACCAGCTGCAACAATTGTAAGAAAGTGTTAACAGTGCCTCTTAAATACCCAACTGTAGATGATAACCAAACATTCTTGGCTACTGGACCGTCAATAAGAGCATGGAGAATGGTTTCAACATCATTCCCACAGGTTGGACAGTAAACATCCACATTCACATGTTTTTGGTGCAATAAACTCTTAGTTAGAAGGCAATCCGTACAGGCCCTCCAAAGCAAGTTCAACACTTTAGGAGGGATTTTCAATTTCCAGAATTTCCTCCAAAAGAGTTATTTGAATTTCGGTTATGACATTGGGAAAACCTAATTTATGAGGACTCAAAACCCCTACCTTATTTGCCACTCGAACTTTTTGGAAATATTGAGTTTTTAGAACCCAAAAGCTAGTAAAGTGTTTCTAAGAAGTGCAACCAAACACCGATTAGGGCTTTATGTAGGTAAATTATCTATAAAAAAAGATCTATCTCAAAGTATAACTTCCTTGAAAATGCATCTTATTCAACTTCAGATGTTGAGATAATCCTAGCCATTAAGGAAACACCAAATAATAATAATAATTAAGACTCAAAAAGTTCAGCAGGTGTTCCAGTTGAACCACAAAAAAGGTTCATGATAAGATGTTTCAAATGGAAAATTGAGGGCCTTCAGTAAATGACTAGTAAATTGGCAAACTGAAAGATCTGATAGGCGATGGCCCATGAAAGTATGGCTGATGTAGCAACTGTAGCAAAAAATGCTTTAATCTGCTACATTGTTGGGCCTAAGAAACTGTGGGCCCTTTGATTATGTGGGCTTCATCCATAGCCAAGATATCTGGATATGTATCTTACACAGGATTAAAAACAGATCCTGATTGCCCCAGCCCCCAAGGACCCGAACTGAAAATTGGGCAACAAATGCTTTAATCTGCTACATTGTTGGGCCTAAGAAACTATGGGCCCTTTGATTATGTGGGCTTCACCCATAGCCAAGAGATCTGGAATCTGGATATGTATCTTACACAGGATTAAAAACAGATCCAGATTGCCCCAAGGACCCGAACTGAAATTTGTTTGGCAATGAGTCTAATTCTTGGGCCCGTTCCCGAATTGAGTCAATATTGGCTACACTGCATGGACAAGGCGTATTATGCGAGTACAGGTTCAGGTCCATGAGTTTCATATCCTATCAATAATCCGATTACCAGATTTCACGAATGTAAAATCTACAGAATATTATAGTATAATAAAGTGATTCATACAACTATGCATGCATTTGGGCTCAGTTCATTTGGATCCAAGCCTTCAATTTTGATTTGGTTATGGCACAGGTCCATTAACCTACAGTTGCTCAGGTGCAGGTCCTATTAGTAATTCAGATTCAGGCCCAGGTACACTGGGGGGGGGGGGGGGGGGGGGGGGGGGTCCCATTTTCACCTCTAATCTCTTTTTCTTTTTTCTTTGAGGGTGTCCCAGCCCATTGGGCTAGAATAATCCCTACGGGGCCCGGGGGAGCTGGGTAAATCCCATTTTCACCCCTAATCCTGTATCTTAGACCAATAACATGGCACAGAAACTAAGGTGGAGAAGGCCCGGCTCAACATTGATCAGCTATTAAACCAAATGTTAGGAAAAGAATCCATTTCTGTTATAAGTTTTGGGCTGGCTCGGTTTGACTTGGTGAAGGTTATTTTGACTCGGTTAACACTGAGTTGACTTAGTGTTGATTCAGTCAAGACACACTTGCAGCTTTTATAACATTGCTTTTAAATAAATAAATAAAGATGATGATCATGATGATCATCATCATGATGATGATCATCATCATCATAGTTCATCATAGTTTAATCCCATTGAAATAATTGGCTAAAAGAATGCTACTTTGCCCACCCACTTAAAACCTGGTATGCATGTCAAAGGAAGAAAAAGCTTCCTAGTAAGTGGTTTTTACAAGGAAATTATCTAAGAATATGATATTTACATTAGAATGCCTGACACTTTGGAATTTACGCCAGGTTATATTATGATGAGCTATGATTTAGATGAAGGGATCATGATGATTTATGGGCTGACTGACCCAAACCAATTAATATCCAATCCATTTTGGATACTACTAGGATCAAAGGAAGGGTTTTAAATTTGAATCTCATAGCCAGTAACTAGTAGTGGATCTAGGATTTTCATTTGAGGGGTGCAGATCCGAATAGATAGTTTGGTTTTTGGGGCAAATTAAAGATTTTTATGTGAGTCTTAAGGGTGGATCCATGATTTTTATTGGATTTTTTTTTAAATGAATAGAGGATTTTCGTATAAGTTTTAGAAGCCCACCACAGTTTGATGGGTACGATCACACCCACATTGCTTGTACCTAGGTCAACCCCTACCAAAAATGGACTTATACGATCAAAATTCTTCAAATAGACCCCTAATTCAGTTTCCTTGTACCATCCTCAAGGCACTTGGCTTTTAAATGAAAAATACATCCACCTTACGCCCCTTTCCTTGCATTTTCGTGTGCCTTCTATCTTCTTTTCTAGATATAGCACTAAATTGCATGCATGTCAATTACATCATCATAGACGCGTTGCAACATAGAGGGCAATGGACATTCTTAGAAGTTCAGCATCCATTTCTTCAATGAAATCATTCATAATTTTCTCATTTTGAAATGCTATTGGGAGCCACCCACACTCATTACAATCAGCTTTCCACATTTCCTTTAATCAGAGGATGCTTTGCATTACATCTGTTATCATTGTCTTTGCATTTGTAGGGGTAGTTTTCTCATAAGAATCCAAGAAGAGAAAGAATAAAATATATAAAACTATGGTAAGTCTTATCAGTATAAATGAAGAATGATGAAAGAGAAATGCTGGAAAATATGTAGGGGCGCTCATGGGCCAGCTCGATCCGGGCCTACCCGCTTTGGGCCGGGCTTGGATATGTAATCTGGCCCCAATTAATAATTGGGCGGGGCTTGGATTAAGTGATGGAAAGCCCATAGCCCGACTCAGCCCAACTTGTGTAAGAAATGCAAGTAATTTAATTTAATTAGTGCTCTAATGCCCACAAAAGTGATGAAAAGCTCGATTTAGCCTTGCCCGATTGATTAAATGGGTGGGCTCGGGCCGAACTTTTATGGCCCGTTTTGGGCCTGGGCCAGTGTTTCTAAACTCTAGCCTGGCCTGGATATGCCTTAGCATGGCCCAGCCCGGCCCATTAACCCCCCTAAAAATATGTATGACTATTAAAAGTTTGGACCCTCTGGACCCTCACCCAACAAAAGCTTTAAAAGTTTGGACCCAACAAAAGCTTTAAAAGCCTTTTCTTATGAAACATTGAGACAGGTTTCCTTAAAAGCTTTTTCTTAAGAAACATTGTGACAGTTTTCTTTTTCCTTTTTTTTTTCCTTGTTTTCTTAAGGGTTCTCAAAGTAAAAAATGATTTTTCACTTACGTTCTTTGAATTAGAAAATGGGTATGATCTCAAAGCCATAAAAAATAAAGGAGAAAAAAAAATAGAAAAAAAGAAAATGGGCATTCTGGTCATTTGGGCTTTTATAAAATGTACTGAGTACTTTGGGGTAAATCTCACCAAATCAAGCATTCTAATGTAGAGCCCATGCTCCTAAATAACTTTCTTGTAAAACCCCACTAGCAAGGCAAGTGGCATGCCCAAAATCAAGACAGTCTTTTTCTTTTTGGGATGAAAAACTTGTTGGATGTAAGTGGTCGACATGACTACATGTTTTACACAGAGAATTATAAAATATTGAGATTATCTTATTTACATGCATGCTAATAACAAGTTTTAGCTTTTTAACTCGGTCTAGACTCAGGTAAGCCTCCAACTAAACTAGACTTGTCATCTTCTCGAGCCAAGCCATATTTCTAGTTTATTGAACAATGACCAAGAGTCAGATATATATGGATTGAACAATTTTTTAGTTTTTTTAATTTTTAGACAGATATATATATATATACTTTGTATTTCTTACATTTACCCAAAATGTAATTGCAGAAAGTCTTACTATAATGGATTAAATTCATATTTTTTTTTTCTACATATATATTATATTTATATATCCATGACATCTAATTCAGAGAAATTCTTCGGAAATTCTGAATCACCCAAAATATTTCATTTTGGAGGTAAGACCAAAATGGGGTCCAAAATGATATTGACAACTATGTCACCAACATAAAATTTAATCCAAAATGGGGTTTAATTTATAGTGTAGACGGAGATGAAAGGACTTTTGGTATAAGTCAATGTTAGAAAGCTAGTGATTCGGACTCGACTCATACAATGCGAGAGATTGACTTGGACAGAGTCAACGTGGAGACTTGGGAGAGTCGTATTTCTTTTAAGTTAATTTAAAGAATATTTAAAAAATGAATCCATTATTTATAAAATACAAATATATATTTATTTACATGCATTCATGATAATCAATGCAAATTAAGAAATTTATATATACAAGAAAAGTACTATAATAAGAAAGAACACACACACACACATATATATATATATATATATATTGCATATTACATAATTTGTTAGTCCAAATATCAAAGGTAAAACAAAAAACATAAGTTTTGAATTACACTCCAGATATCATTTTTAAAATGCAAACTCCAAGTCTCGTTCATAATTACTTAAAAATAAGTATTAATTATTTAAAACTAGATCTACCTATCAAATGACTCACAATGTAAATAACTTGTTAAGATGAGATGACTTGATTGAGTCTTATCTGAATATGACTCTGTTCTTCATCAAAATGAGAGACTCAAAAGAGTAGAGTTTTCCAACAATGTCATAAATATTCCTTGTAAAGTAGAGATTGGAGGGGTTTGTGAAGCTTTACCCCATAGTGACCTTGAGTGGACCTATCACTGTCTGCCAGGTGTGGGCAGCCTATCATGGATGCGGACAACCTGCCCTTGTGCAAGACAAAGCTATCCACGGTGACATGGTTCTATTGCCCTTGTGCACCTATTGAGCTATTATGGTTCTATTTTTAGGGCAGTTGCATGGAGTGGCATTGTGACACGCCTTTGTTCAACAATCGCCCCCTCATGATGGCGCTCCCACGGCTTAGACCCGTAACGTGGGGCTCTGATACCATTTGTAAGATTTTATGCACCCACTGAGCTACCTTCCTTCCAAAATCAATTGGTGATAAAAGATGCATAACTCAATATTTTATACAACATTTGACATCACGCCCGCGGATCTATTTTTAGAATAATTGCATGGAGCGACATTATGGCACGCATGTGTCCAACATCTGCTTAGGGTAGGGATGTAAATGTACTCGATTCTCCGATTACCCGGAGGTTCCGACCCGTTAAAAACCGGGTCTGGGTCCTTATTTAGCCCCCGATAAGTAAATGGGTCCGGGTCCGGTTCCACCTTAGTTCGGACGTGTGGACCCGAGACCCGACATATTACCTCAATTTTGAAAAATATCTCCTAAAAATCATATTTTTTTTAATATCATTCTCTACCTAAATCCGGACCCGGATCCAGACTCGTCCAATATATGGTTCTAGTTCCGATTTTGGAGCCAAGAAACCGGTTCCGAAGCGGTTCCGGATCTGAATCCGGTTTTACCTTCTCCTTAATAGTTTGAATCGGATCCATGGTTGGAACAGATCCATTTACAACCCTAGCTCAGGCTCACCCTTCCGCAAAACCCCTAATAAGACGATCAGACCGGCGGCCTGGATAACATAGACAAAGTCCTTCCAGCTTTAAATATTCCTTCTTTTGTAATCTCCAGTCAAAGCAGAAAAACGGGTAAAATAACAAATGAACAAAACTGATAGATAGACAGACAAAACAAGAATAAATGAACTGGTCCCCAATGCCAATTGGCATAGACAATAGTCTTTCTCAGCTTATATATATATATATATATATATATATATTCCCCTTTTGCAATCTCCAATGAAAGCATAAAAAAGGTTAAATAATAAATAAATAAAAGTAGGTAGATGGCAGAGATAACCGGAATAAATGGAAGAGGGCCCCAAAATCCCTGTACCCATGTGCTTGCATTATGCTTCAATCAATCACCGCCCTTCCCATTGCCATGACAGTACGTAACACGTTTGTGTGGCCACAACTTTGGAGAAAAGAAATAAAACCTCAAAGTTTTTTTCATGCAATGTGTGAATCCAATTGTATGGTGCAGAATCTTCTTTTATAAAAATAAAACCAAATTTCACGACATATACCATGTTTAAAGATTTTGAGGTATGACATTGTAATTCTATCGAAGGAGGCACGTTTAAGCCCCGGCCTTTATTTAAAAAAAAATTTAAAAATAAACTTTGCATTTATCGGGCGATATCGTTAGATGTTCGCCTTATTTAATAATAATATATGTGTGTGCCTAAATATTTACGGACTCGTTTATATAAATATAGAACTTCTTAGGAAATATCAAATGCATTAGACCTGAAATGGAAGAATAAACAAAGGTCAGAGACCCTGACTGCAGTCAGCCAAAGACACTCTGATGCATAAGTTAGTTCAACAATTAAACAAAGGATGAGTGAGTGAAGAAGAAGTGAAAGCTTAGAATATGGGTGTGTATATGTGTATGCGTACTTCTTCTGGATTTGGATTTGCTCATTGTGTATATATAGACCAAGAGTTGACTTTTGGAGGTAGAGTCTCATCGGACCTTACCTTGATGTCATGGGAGTAGAGTCCCATCGGACTTTACTCTGATTGACCTTAAAGGTAAAGTCTCATCGGACATTTCATCGATGTAGACGTAGCCACCGGGTCATAATAACTTTTTATCTCTATCAGATGCATGTCATCATTACTGAACATAGTGCTGCACATGGGTGGTTCGGATCGATTTAACACTAAAACCAACAACCAAACCGAACATGTCAATTTTTAATTAACCGATCCGATCCAACCGATGGAGAGGGCGCTTAAACCGAACTGAGCAAAACCAAACGGTTCAGTTCAGTTCGGTCGGTTAAACCGTTGTTTTTTATTTTATTGTTTTGAAAATTAGACATTGGAAAATTCAAAATGATAATACCCCGTTCTTTGCATTTGTTCCAATGTTTGGTGCAAACATAAAAATCTAACAATCCATACTGGACTAAACGCATATAAAAAATAATTTTACTTTAAAAAAAGAGTTTGGACTAAACACAAGCACAAAAAAAAAAAAAAAAAAAAAAAAACCCAGCTTGCAGTGAAACATTCATTCCACATGATACCCTCTGAGGTAGTGCTGACAATTGAGTTTACGTGAGAATGAAGTTGTCAACTCTAACTATAAAAGTAGTAAAAAAGAAACCTTAAGATTAAAATAGTAAAAAAACAATACTTAAGTTACTGCATACGGTTGGTTCGGTTTAAGCGGTTAACCCTGGGCTCAAACCAATAATCGACCAATGTAAGCGGTTTTTATGATTTTCAAACCGTTAACCAAATCGATCCATTATAAACCGATCCGAACTGCCAGGTTCGGTCGGGTCTGTTCGGTTTTGCGGTGATACCGGATTTTTTGTGCAGCCCTAACTCAACACGTTCTGTAACGTGGTTGAGTCTCTATGGGAGTACAGTCACGATTGACTAAGAATCAGTGTCTGTCTCGGTTAACCGAGCCGAACTGAAGATGATGCTGATGTCAGGTGTGACCTTAGTATGGAAGTATTCTGTCACTATTGCCTAGATGCGTAAAACCGAGACCAAGACACGCCTAACTGGTACTCTTACTGAAATTAGGACAATCTCAGTATCTAGAAAGTATCGCACACAATATCAAACATAAATTCCTAGCAGAAAACCTCTTTCTTCTTTATTGTTTTTACCCATTTTTCTTAGTCATTTTACTGCATCCTCCTCGGCCTTTCCAACCCTTGATTATTTTTATTTATCTTCAATATTAGTTTCTTCTCCTTATTTGGTCCCATTATGTTTCTCTTTGTATTCTTTTTGGTTATCTTCTTCCTCATTTCCTTTAAAAGGTAGTGAAGGTTTCCGAAATGAGTTGTATCGTTTCATGAATTCGTCTATACTAATAACCATGAAAGTTATATATATATATATATATTCAATGGAGATCTTATTATTATATTATAGTAAGGTCATAAAAACTAGAACACAGAAAAAGAAATACATTGTATAAAAGAGCGAAGATAAATGAAAAGGTAAAATAGAGATAATAAAAAAATATAAAAAAAATTTCAAATTTGAAATCCTTAATTCGAGTTTTAAAAATCTCTAGCCCCGAAATCAAAATATAAGCCCAAATTGATATTCCTAATCATAATTGAAAAAACCATATTCCCAATTTTAGAATTCACTAGCTCCAAATAAAAAATCTCCAATTAGAAATCTAAAACCCCCATCCCCAAATTCAAACTATCCTCAATTAAAAAACCCCTACCTCCAAATTGAAAAACATATATTCTTCATAGAAAGGTTCCCATCAAAAGTACATATTTTCAAAACCCCCTTCTTTAAAAAAAAAAAAAAAATGCAACCTTCTTCCTTTATAAAAAAATAAAACAAAAAATACTCACTTTTTTACACAAAAAGTTAAAAAAATTCCATATGAAATAACTAAAGAGAAAAAATCATAAATTCATTTATAGTTTATTCATTCTTGATTTTAGTCTTTACTTCGAATTCATTGTGCATGTAAAGTTCCCAAACAGGCAGAACACCTGGTACACTTTTGGAAATAGAAATCTATTTTCCTATATCATGAAAATGAAATCCATGCATGTTCTCCACCCCCACTTTCTTCAAAATTCAACAAAGTCCCTCAAAACCGAGCACGATATACAACTATTTCATGGCCGAGAATCCTTCTTTATAAATTTATTTATTAGTCCCTCCCCACATTACCCCACACTCTTCCATTCCCCGCCACTGCACCGTTCACAATTTCTGTATGCACTGCAGCTCGGTCACAGTGACAAAACGCAACCAGTCCCTCCATTATTGCACAAGTACCTGCTTTCCTCACAGCCTCCACCGTCAGATCATCATCATTAATTAGAATCACACATCCCTCATGTCATGCATTTTCTTCCGTCTCTTCCTTGTTCGTTTTCCATCATCCATCTTCTGAGTTTTCTTCTTGGGAGTTTTCTCTCACATTAGCCTTTGGGTTTTAGTGTTTTAGAAGTGCTTTTGGACCTTCTCTTTATGACGAAGTCCTTGGATTCGGCGAAAGTTCCTTGCTTTTTCAGCTAATCAGAATCGAATATCGAATTTTTTTTTTCTTCCCAGCAACCGCCTTTCGAGATCCTTTTGTTTTGGAGCATTGTGTCTGTTTTGGTGCTTCGTTTCTCGAAATCTAGGGTTTCTGAGCAGATTGTGGTGGTTTTCCGCCATTAGAGATTTTGTTGGAGGTTTCTGTTTGGGAGCATCAACGAAATCTAGGGCCTTTTCAGTAGATTTTGCTAGATTTGAAGATATTAGACATCTTGTTGGAGGCTTCTGTTTGGTAGTTGTCGGTGGATCTACTGTTTTGCTTTCGCTGGAGAAATCTTCTGCTTCTGGGTAGATTTTGCTGGAGCTTCCATCATTTGGAGCCATTTCAATCTCAAGATCTACTGTTTTGGCTTCGGTTCTAACGAATCTAGGGTTTCTGAACATATTTCGCCATTAAGGATACTTTTCTACTGACTATCACTCTTTCATTCGCGAAAAAAGTGATTCTTCTAAGTAGATTTTCTTGGAATTCCTACAATTTAAAGTCATTTCTAGGGTTTTCTTTCTCAAGATCTGCTAATCTCCCAAGAGAAACATCTCTGAGAAAGACTAGAATCATATGAACAAACGCTATTAACGAATATTTGCTGTTTGCTGTTTTCTGTTTTCGTCTTCTCTTGCCTCTGAATTTTTGGCTACTTTTTCTTCAAGACAAGAGAAATGGTTGGTGTTTCTGTGGCCTTTTTGCTTTGTTTGTTGCCGGTAGCGCCTTTAGTGTCGGCGTCAGAGGTCGTAACGTGTTCTGGTATCGTGCCAATGAAGAATCGAGCCGATGTGGTGTCGATTGTGGATTTTGGAGGGGTTGGAGACGGTCGAACGTTGAATACAGTAGCATTTCGGAAGGCGATTGAACGGATAGAGAAGATAAAAAGTAGAGGGGGGACTCAGCTCTACATTCCTTTGGGAGTGTGGCTTACTGGGTGCTTCAATCTTACAAGCCACATGACCTTGTTCTTGGCCAAAGATGCAGTGATCAGGGCTACTCAGGTTACAATCCCCCCCCTTTTTCCTCGCATGGATTTCCCTTTATTTAAGAAAGGATTAACACATTTGATGGAATCCCACATTGTCAATTGTAAATTTTATCATTGTCATCTTCACCATGCTGATCATCATTTGAGCCTTATACCATCCAACTGGGGTTGGCTTGAAAAGTTGTATTGATGGATAAAGAATTATAAAAAAAAAAGAAAAAGAGAGCTATGATAACCCTGTTGATGGGTAAAAAAATTAGAAAAAAAGAGCTATGATAAAATCTCTTTCCCTCTCTCTAGCTATGATTACTTTATTGATGGGTAAGAAATTAGAAAAAAAAAAAAAAAGAGCTATGATAACTCTCTTTTACTCTTTCTGGGATGTGGAAGTGTGTGTGAAGTGAAAGGGTGAATAAGGGGGAACTACATTGAGATATGAGGCAACCAGGGAAGGACATACTTTTTGTATGATTGTGATAAACGTCTTCTTAAAGTTATTAGTGTGAGGAATTGTATGAGTCTTAGGCTCGGCTCTGGTGAGCTCTATTGAACTCTGCTGTTTGCTTGTGTTATAAGTTTGCACATTTGTGTCCCACTGTTTATGGATCAGGACTGTTGATGCAACAAATATCTGATTATCCAATATTGGTTCTCTTATCTGGAGATGAACAATAATGGGTCCTGTTTTGGATTTAGGGAATTCTTGGATCTGGATGCAAATCCGTGTGTTTAGGATTAAAGTTTTCTAATTCAAAGCTGGATCCATTTGTGTTTGAGACCTGTGGATCTGGAATTGACAACAGCTGTGTATTAGCATATTAGAAGGATGCGCTATAATATCTATTAGCGTGAGTTGTATTGATATTGAACTGATTAAAACAGAAGAGAATCATGTTTCCTTTTTAGCGTACAGAGCTTAAATCATATTGCCTTCCCTGGGGGCCCTGCTTGTATGCTTAGAAGATTGATCAGGAGGATTGTGAATCTGAGTATACCTATATAAGCTAATTTCAGTCTTGGATCAAGATCCTGATCCGAATCTGCAGCTTGCCTTGGATCCAGATCGGATTCGTGTCTATTTTTTTTGTAGTTGATGCCAGATCAGGATCTGTGTTGAATTCAGATCCAAAGACAATTCTGTCCTAAAAAATAGATCTAGATGCTTCCACCCATATTCGACCTGCTTCCATCTCCCTATCGAACTCACCATAGAATGTGGCATCTGTTAAATTGAACATGGACTTTTGTTCAGTTTTGTTTCTTACACGCTAAAATGGTCCTATTTGTCTTCCATCCATCTCTGCACAGTTATGATTCTTGCCTGGATTTGTTCGGTGCATGGGCATCCGTGCAGGGTCCACCATATCAATGGTTTGGATTGGGGTCCATTGTTAGCTCTTATCTTTACAAACTTAAAGCCAGAGAGAACCATAGAATCTCTTGGCCCATGCTTATAAGTTGTATCAGGAGGTTATGTAGATTGTCTATGATCATTTCTAAAATTTATATTTGGTGGCCAATTTGCATGATTTTATTTTATTTTTGTTACATTCTTCCAAGAGGTAGCTTACTGATTGGAATGTCCAGATCCATTAGCAATCGCACCCATTTAATTGCAAACATGAATTCTGGTGGTTGCAACCATCTGAAAATCTCTGGCTGGAGTTACTTTTTGACATGTCACCACACATAAGGCTATTCTTTGATTCTTATCAACTTTCTTATACATGTGGCCCCTTACTGAATATTATATACATTGCTCATCAGCATTTCATTTCTTTAGTGTATTATAATTTGTAAACATTCCTAAGGATGTTACGGATCCATTAAAATTAAATTGCTGCAGTCCACAAATAATGATGGGATCATGTTATTTTGGTAGTTCAAATTCTCGTGATTTCATCTTTTTCATGTGTTAGCCATAGTTTCACATCAGTGATGATACCATTAGTTTGAGCAGAAAATACTAAATAGCCCCAATTCATTTCAGTCCTCATTGCCTGTTCGACTGGGTTTGGATTTGTGACTAAATCGTACTCCTTATGTCAAGTAATTGAATGACATTCTTGCTTGAGACCCTTTTTTTTTTTTTCCTTCTAGATACAATGAGGATTTACTCAGAAAGATTGGATTGATTTTGTGATTCGGCCTTTCGGTTATATTTATTGTCCCTCATTGTTGCAAGTGCAGGATACAGGAAGTTGGCCCTTAATTGATCCTCTGCCATCTTATGGGAGGGGGAGAGAGCGACCCGGTGGAAGGTACATGAGTTTTATTCATGGAGATGGGCTTCAGGATGTGATAATCACAGGTGCCCTCCATCTTCTGTTCTTGCGTTTGCTTTACCAAAGATTTTCATTTAAATTTCAGGTTGTTTCATATATACCTTCTTTACATCATTGCATTTAAGCCTTTATTTTTTAGATTTAGCATTAAGTAATGAAAGATGCTGCTAGTGACATTATAGAGATGTGTGTTTTTTTGAATGGTATGATAGAGAGATATGTTGGTTCTTTAACAATTAAATAACAAGGATGTACAACTTGTAATTATTTGAATTTGACAGTAACTGGAAGATTTATTTATATAATCTCCAAAGAAACCATTTTGTTGCTTGCAGCCAGCCAGCATAATAGCTTGTGCGACATAAAGCCAATCCATTGCCATTATAAGAGGAAAATCACATTAAACACAGCAAATAGGATCATAGGTGTATGACGTGATCCACTAATCTAGTTATGGGCTCATAGGCTGTACCCCAATGTTATTGTCATTAACCTCAAGACAATTTATTTTATCTATATCTATTCCCTTGACTTGCCGACATGGGCTTTGGGGTTAGGAACTGGTGCTGAGATTTAGTATGTGCAGAGAACTTCACTATGTGTTTTCTTTCAGTTTAATTTCTTGTGCTTTTGCAGGAGAGAATGGGACAATTGATGGGCAAGGTGGTGTATGGTGGGACATGTGGAGGCAAAGAACTCTTCAGTTTACGAGACCAAATCTCATCGAGCTTATGCATTCCAGTGACATCATCATTTCCAATGTGGTATTCCGGGACTCGCCTTTCTGGAACATTCATCCTGTATATTGCAGGTAAGGCACAGAAAACAAAATTTAAATTCTGAACTGGATGAGAGATGGGACTGTTTGCAGGGCTGTTCTGTAGATCGGATTGAAAATAGGAGTTTGCCTTTGAGTCATCGAGTTTGAATTTATTGATCTATCACGCGAAGTACAGATCATTTATTGCTACTGATGCAACTTTTTTTCTTGCAGCAATGTTGTAATACAGAATGTCACTGTTTTAGCTCCCCATGATTCTCCCAACACAGATGGTATCGATCCAGGTACTTCCTACCACTGAAATATTTTCTTCTCATCTAAAATTCCTGCTTTTTTTCAAGAGCCAATGGAATACACTGGTTATTTTGCAGACTCCAGCTTCAATGTATGCATTGAGGACTCATTTATTGCAACTGGGGATGACATGGTGTCTGTGAAGAGTGGCTGGGATGAGTATGGGATTGCCTATGGTCGTCCAAGTAATGGCATAACCATCAGACGATTGACAGGGTCATCCCCCTTTGCTGGAATTGCAATTGGGAGCGAAGCTTCGGGTGGTGTACTGAACGTTTTTGCGGAGAACATAAGCCTCTTTAACATGGGCGTTGGCATCCATGTGAAGACAAACATAGGTAGGGGAGGGATCATAAAGAATATAACGGTGAGGGATGTACACATGGATACCGCGCGGAAGGGAATTAAGATTGCTGGTGACGTGGGCGATCATCCTGATGAGAAGTTCGACCCAAAGGCACTCCCGGTTGTTGACAGTATCACAGTGAAGAATGTGTGGGGGGTGAAGGTTCTGCAGCCAGGTTTATTAAAAGGCCTGAAGGACTTGCCTTTTACTAGGATATGTCTCACTGGTATTAACATGGGTAATGCTGGCTCAGGCCGTTCAGGTTCTACCTGGCAGTGTGAAGATGTTACTGGGGCTGCCTATGGAGTAAATCCATCACCATGCACAGAATTGATCACCACCCATGATACTGATTTCTGTTCTGTTCATTCATGAGATTATTCTCACAAATCTATATCCCTATCGATTCTGTTCTTGTCGTTTCCTATTGAAAATTAAATAAAAGTACAAGCAATTCTGTTCAATAGAACACTGGTGCGTATTGTGGTTTTGTTGTTTTACTCCACATTTAAATTAAGTGTTCCCACTAGGGAAGGACTGTTGCTCGTGTACTTGAGGTATAAAGAAGAATGCTGACAATTTTTCCCTATATGCGGTCTCCTTATCTTCTTCACCCTCAAAAAATGCAGTTTACCGGGTCTTATGGATTTCATACAGTTTGGTAATCCAATACTATTGATAACTGATGAGGAGGGCCTGGTGGATGTGGGGTGCACTATAAAATCTCCCAGGTTGGAAGATGGTAACCCTTCACCCGGCGTAATTTCTTTCTTTTGTGGACATCATTGTTTTGAGCTGACATTCTTGTTCATCCTAGATAGGTAGGGACTGTTTGGATTTGGAATCATAAAAGTCTGAAATAAAAGCTTTAATTTTTAAGCTCTAATTTACAACTAGTTTGTCTGGTGAAATTACAAACAAAGTTTTTTATTTTATGAGGTAATTGGGGCCCACCTTTTAAAAATTACAATATCGAATTCACCATTTGTGTCATTTGGAAAGTTTTATGAGGTTATCTTTGTCTAAAATAATTATAATGTTTTCTTTTTTCTAAAGAGGCAAAAGCTCTCATTTTAAAATAAGCTCTAAAAATAAAAAATACAATTGTGTTTGATAAAATTATAAAAAGGCTCTTATTTCATTGAGGTAACTGGGGCCCACCTTTTAAAAATTATAATTTAGAACCTACCATTTGTGTTATTTCAAAATTTAAAAAGGTTACTATCGTCTAAAACACAAATCTCATGCTGTCCACCTCTATCCACTTTACCTAAAAAAAGCTCTTAAAAAATAAGCAACTCCTTTACTTTTTGTTAGAGCCAAAAACTCTAATTTATAAATAAGCTCTAAAATTAAAAAAAAATGTAAATAAGTTGTAAAATACAAAATAAGAGCTTATTTTTAGAGTTACCAAATGAGCCCTTAGATTTTTACTAAATGCTCTAATAAGTAAATAAGCTTTAAATAATAAAATAAAAGCTTATTTTTATTGTTCCCAAATGCTCCCTTAGCCATTGGACTTCAGGGCAATCTCGATACATTTGGCAGATTAATTGGTCTATGGGCCAGAATGTTTACAATTATGTAATGCTGCTCATCATATGAGGCTCACTAGAGTAGGATGATTTTCTCTAGCGCTCTGAGCTCCATTCGGATTGGTGCCATCATCAGGGCAGGACCTGATCAAATTCAGGGGGGTCCCCTTTGGGGACGGTCCAAATGCGCCTACTATATAGGAGCGCATGCACAGGAGAATCATTAGTCCTCTTTTGATTTTATGGTGGTGGATGGGAATAAGCTTGAATGTTGAGAGAAGTACGTCGACTTGGAAATTGATACTCAAGGACAATCATTTCTGCTCTGATTTGTATCTTCTGTCTAAGGATTAGACATTGTCCTAGGCATGTAGTGGCTGCAAGGGTTGGGTCATGACTCATGTGGTCTGGAATTTTTAGAATCTCACCATAGACTTTACCTCAAAAGGTCTTCAGAATCACCTGCAGGGATAGTTTCGATCGAGCCTACATAACTCCAGCCATAGTTCAATCCATGGAAAGTATTTCAAGGCAGTCTACAAGATTCATCATGCAGCTATCCTCATCAATTGAAGGTAATATTGCCCAGATCCTTGATGATCTACTTTCTCTCATTCGTAATCTTTTTTGCAATTTTTGAGCAACCCATGGGATTATCACCTATACGATCCCAAGATTACTTTATACCCTTGGTGCTATTGACAATAGATCATCTTAGTCGTCTGATGTAACCAGCCAACCATAACTCTGTCAAACTGAGTTGTAGTTCTGAACTCAGTCTTGGTTCTAGTTACTGACAGCTGTAACAAATTCAGTTATAAGATTCCTTGATGTAACAAATTCAGTGTGTGTGTGTGTATATATATATATATATATATATATATATATATATATATATATATATATATATATATATATATATATATAGGGCTATGCTCACACAAGCTGCAGCTTACCTTATTACAAGCTGAAGCCTCATTAAGCACCGTTGGGCCTCACCTGGGCCTCACACGCTGCAGCTTGTAATAAGGTAAGCTGCAGCTTGTGTGAGCATAGCCCATATATATATATATATATATATATATATATATAGGGGTCAGCTCTCCTAAGCTCAAGCTTAGGATAAGGTAAGCTCAAGTGTGTGGTGGGGCCCACCTGGGGACCCAAATGGAGATGGGGGTGAGGGGGATTTCAAGGACTCCCTTGGATCTTCCTCTCTACAAAAAATCAGCTCCAAATGCGATTTATATCATCTCCATATGGGCCCAAAAGTTTAATGGTCAACGGTCCATTTAGATTGATACATAGTCAATCCAACGGTCCAATAAATTCGGATCTGACCGAAAGTTGGTGGACATGTGTAATTTAGAAAAGTCATGTGTTTGGTCCATTTGGATGGACCAAAGGTGGGCCCCACAAGCATGTGCTTACGAAAATTTTTTCCTAAGCTTGAGCTTAGGAGAGCCTTGCTCATATATATATATATATATATATATATATATGCTGAGTACTCTGTACAAGTGATGATGAATTGCAGTGAATGAAATAAGTTCTCTCTGAATTCTCTCTGATCTGTTCTTGTTCTTGTTCTTCTACAGGTCAAGAGGTGCCAGGTGCCCCACCAGCTAATGTGCAACCCTGTCGCTACCCTCATTTCCAAAAAGATGAATTTGAGAGAATAATTAAGTAGATGTTAGCAGATGGGATCACACAGCCTAGCTCTAACCCATTTTCTTCTCCCGTTTTGCTAGTAAAAAAAAAAGACGGCACATGGTGGTTTTGTGTGGATTACCACTCATTAAACCAAATTATGGTGAAGGATAAGTATCCCATCCCTGTGATAAATGAACTACCACATGAATTGAATGGGGCATAATTTTTCTCTAAACTTGATTTGTGATCTAGATACCACCAGATCCATGTTCGGAGAGAAGATGTGCATTATGAGTTTATGGTCATGCTATTTGTGCTGAGAAACACCCAGGCCACATTTTAGAGTGTGATAAATGATGTGTTCCATCCTTTCTTTGGCGATTTGTACTTTTATTCTTCAATGACATACTCATCTACAACCCATCTGTTGTGCACGTGTATGCGGAAACGTGAAACAACGATCGAGCAATCAATCAATCACACAAGAACAAGCAATCACACACAAAGAGATTTACGTGGTTCGGCAATCTTTCCTACGTCCACGGGAAAGAAACTCGACTCTCCTTTGGGTTCACTCTCTGCATGATATGCAGTACAATATATCTCATGGGTTACACATTACACCTATATATAATGCTCTCTTTCTTATCCCCCAAGAAACCCTATCTTAATCAATAAGAAAGTCCCGGTACAATTACCATAATACCCATGACCCTGAACCCAATTGGTCTAGACCCACTAGGCCAACACCATCTTGGGAGGTGCATTCAATCATCTTGAGATTGTTTTCCAAGTGATTCAAAATTATAATTTCTTTTTTTCAAACGATCCAAATGCTTGTTTGGTCAATAGGAAATTGATTACTTGGGGCACATCGTCTCATGGAATGGTGCATCGACCGATCCAGCCAAGGTCCAATGCATGGTCGATTGGCCCACACCAAAATCGGTTAAGATGCTTCGAGGATTCTTAAGCCTCATGGGCTATTATAGAAGATTTGTTAAGGACTATCGAAAATAAGGATAAATTCAAATTGAACCAAGAGGCAGAACAATCTTTCAAACTTTTGAAGGAAGCAATGACATCTACCCCCCGTCCTCGCCCTACCAAATTTCACTAAACCATTTGTGATTGAGTGTGATGCTTCCGGATCTGGCATTGGTGCAGTGTTAATGCAAGAGGAACGACCACTTACTATTCTCAACAAGGCTTTAACCAGAAGAATATTAGCCCCGTTCACTAATGAAGAAGAAGTGATTGCAATTTTACAAGTACTAACCAAATGGATACCTTATCTAGTGGGTCGAAAATTCCATATAGTTAATGATTACAGGGGTTTAAAATATTTTTTGGATCAAAGGGTGGCCACCCCAGCATAACAAAAATGGGTTTCAGAAGTGGTCTATAGAGTCGGGTGTGAAATTAGGGTGGCTGATGAGTTGTTTCGACAAATTGAAACTAGCATCTTAGGGCTTGTTTGGCATTGTTCCTTGGTTGTTCTTGATTCTATACTGAGATTGGGTAGTGCTGAATAAGATTGTACTGAGAGTGGACCGGAGAAAGCTTGTTTGGCAATTATATGTCAAATTATTCTGCCGAGAACATATCATGAAAAACTTGTTTGATAACATTAGGGCTGTTCCCCTTAAAAAAAAAACGAAAAAAAATAAATATGAAAATGGGGAAAAAAAATAGAGACCATCGAGAATGATGAATGGAATAGTCAATATGATTCTATTGAGAAAACCCTTTGATCTACGTACATTGCTCGATGACGTCCGTGGTGTATATGGCCATGATGATGCTTTACAAGCCTTAATAAAATGGCCATGATGATGCTTTACAAGCCTTGATAAAAAGATGACATGATAACTTGAATTCAATACCAGGGTATGCAGTGTGTGATTCCTTATTGTTCTATAAGGGGTGGTCGATTGTTCCAAACATTTCAGGATTGCAATTAAATCTATTGAAAGAACACCATGCATCACCCTCAACAGGACATCCTGGTTTCCTATGCATGTATAAAAGTTTAACCTGAAATTCTCATTGCAAAGCTTGAAAGAAAACGTGAAGAAATATGTGGTTTGAGTGCAGTATTTGCCAACATAACAAATATGAGATGACCAAACCAGTGGGTGTCCTACAACCATTACCAACACTAGAAAGAATTTGGGAGGACATATCAATAAACTACATTGAGGGGTTGCCTTCTAACTCATTTCACAAAACAACAATCATGGTGTTAGTGGATCAATCGCCTAATAAAATTTAGCCATTTATGTGGGCTCTGTCATCCTTACTCAACCAACATGTTAATAAAAGAAGCTGCTAAACTACATGGCATGCCACGGTCCATTGTGTTTGACAGGGACCCAATATTCATAAGTGGATTTTGGAATGAGTTTTTCACTCAATAAGGGACCAAGCTGAAATTAAGTACAACTTACTATTCTCAAACAGATGGTCAAACAGAGGTTTTGAACTGATGTCTAGAAACATATTTGCGTTGCTTTGCCTTATACTGGCCCAAACAATGGTTCAAGTGGATCAACATACTACTATTGAAATGACCCCATTTGAAGCAATATACGAACGTACACCAACATCCATCTCCAATTATATTCTAGGTTCCACACTCGATGCTCAGGTTGAACATGATCTATTTAGACAGATATATACCCTCTTGCGTGATCTCCAATTACATTTGCATATGGCCTAGAATTGAAGGCAAATCTAGCATGCTCGGCACCACACAGTGCCTACATTTGAGGTGGAAGAGAGGGTCTATTTAAGGCTCCAACCGTATCGGTAAGCTAGTATGATGAGGCGTTCTAAACAGAAACTTGCAGCCCCATTTTTTGGTCCATTTAAGATCCTAGAACGTACTGGGCCAGTTGCTTACAAACTGGACCTATTAGCAAAGTCACGTTTACACTTGGTCTTTCATGTGTCATTACTCAAAAAATGTGTTGGGACGGGAACACTGGTTCAACCTAATCTTCTAGCAGTATCCGACATTGGGACAATTGAAGCCATCCCAACTAAGATTCTCAATCATAGATGGGTGAAATGAGGGAAATTTTTTTTCCATGAAGTGTTGATATGCTATGCCAACTTACTGAGGATGCTACATGGGAGGATCCAAAACTATTAAAACAGAAATTCCCCATATTAGACCTTGAGGATCCAAAACTATTAAAACAGAAATTCCCCATATTAGACCTTGAGGACAAGGTCAATTTGGTAGGGGGAGAAGTGATAGAGACCAGCCCCACA
Source organism: Cinnamomum chago (assembly GCA_038049695.1). Classification (NCBI taxonomy): domain Eukaryota; kingdom Viridiplantae; phylum Streptophyta; class Magnoliopsida; order Laurales; family Lauraceae; genus Cinnamomum; species Cinnamomum chago. The sequence goes on along the minus strand of CP142453.1, from coordinate 103,751,643 downwards.
AGCCTGACTAAGGCTGGCCTGTGTAAGGTGGTCTCAAAGAGGCTACTATAGGGGAGGCATGAATGGAGTAGATTGTGTTTGAACAAGGCTGGCATGATGAATAAGGCACAAGATTGGTTGGCATGATCTAGCCTGATCTTGACTAATTCTGTGGCAAGGCTGGCCTGATGAATAAAGTACAAGATTGGCTAGCATGATACAGCCTGAACTTGACTAATTAAAGGAGGCTGTCCAACCTCGAATTGGACAATTGTTACACTCCATCCGGAGTTAATCAAGATTAACTCTAATTAATCGAGATTAACATGGTTTAAGCGTGATTAATCAATTTAATAGTGATTAACGACTACGATGGGTCAAATTAGTCTTGAATATATGAATTAAGCATAATGAACAAGTTTGGAAGAGATTGACTTAATCGAGTTGAATTTAGACTCAAATTGGTGATTGAAGGACTTTTCCGTAAATACGAAATTTAGCGTATTTCGTCAAATACGGTGAAAGTTGATACCATCGTGTGTATCTCAATGAGTACAATGATTTTCATAATGCAGACGCTTTCATTTGACTTAACATGAGTCAAATGGGTCTTGAATTGACTTAAGTTAGAAATATGCATGATGTATGGGGTTAATGTGCAAAAATGCATATGATATGTGTCAATGAACCCAAGCTTCGTGTCATGAAGTGGCTCCATCTCAGTAACTTTGAGAAAGAGAGAAAAACAACAACTTAAGTCTTCTTCTTCGTTTCATTGCTATCAAGTGTAGGAAAGGAGATTTTTCAAGTGATTCTCAAGTGGGTGATTGTGTTAATCATCCTCCCCATCATCTTTCTTGTGTTTCTTTGGAGTTAAGGTTTGGTTGAAGAGGTTTTGATCTCAAGCTTCAAGCTAGTAAAAGAGGTTTTTGTGTAATCTTGAAATTAAGGCAAGTATAATCATTTATTAATGATTGAGTGTTAATTGATGTGGTTTTCATGTGATTTAAGAAAGTTAGATTCATAAATCATATGGTATATTGATATGGAATTGATTCAAATGAAGGGATTGATTATATGGTGTTTGAATGAAATAGAAGTGTTGTGTATTTTGCATGAAGCGAGGATTGAGGTGGGAACTTGAGGTTCCAAATTTTTGTTACAGGTTATGGGCTGAAAAACAAAATCCTAAAACGAATTCTGCAGCAGTTCTAGGCGTAGCTCGGTCGACCGGCAGGTATGCTCGGTTGACCAGCCACACAGAGTATGGCTCTCTGGAAGCCTGATGAAAACATTATTCCTAGTTTTCGCTTACAACTGCCGATCGACAGGCTGATGTCTCGGTCGACTGAGCACACACAGGGAAGGTCGACCTGATCTTTTCAGGTCGACCGAGCTCCCAGTTCACGGGGTCGACCGACCAAGGCCTCGGTCGACGGGGTCTTCTGAGAACTAACTGAATCTTTTTAGGATTCTGAATAGTTTGTGGAAATTAGTTTAAAGACTAATTATAATGCGATTAATGAATAATGAATTCATTATTATTTCCATAGAGTGTTGTCTTTGGATTTTGAACCAAAGTGAAATATATGTTAACCAAAAGGTTAACATAAGCTTGTAATTATAATTCAACAATAATATTAGCTTCCAAAGCTAATTGATGGATTGTACGAAATTAACATGATTTTAGAATTAATTTTTAGTTTTAAGGATAAAGCTTATTGGATATGTCAAGGCTATTAATGTTGTTTATACCTCCATAGGTGTTAATTAAGGGGACTTTAATGTAAAAAATTCACATATATTGTGATGTCCATCGAGAATAACACGTACATTAAACAACTGAGGATTACACCTGAATAGTTGGTATTGTTTAATTGTTTAAGTGAATTGTATCCGTTAATTGAGATTTAATGGTATTGAAATGAAATGAAAATTGATTTGTTCATTAAGTCTGGCGTTACATAGTGATTTCTATAAGCTCTTTTGAGCTGATACTGCTGCATTAGATTATTTGGGGGCATTCTGGAGCTCCGTGGTGATATCAGTGGTCCCTGGTTCGGACTCTGATAATTCCCACAATATATGGAATCCCTCCCTTTGAGGAAGATGAAAATTAAATTGAAATTTGAAATGCTATTGTAGTTTGCCAAATAAAAAGACTTATATTGAATATGAATTGGAATTGTACTGTCTAACCATGAGTTAGATGATTTAAATGTGTCAGTAGCATGTTTAATCGTGTAGTTGTTTATACATTGCCGAATTATCAAATTCATAGTGTTATTGATTGCATTACAGGTACAGCTGCCCACGCCGGTCCTTCTGAGACCGCAGCACCACCGGAGACGTCCAATCCGGTTCTTTCAGGAGGATTAGTTGAATGGAAATGAAAGGGAAACAAATGAGAGTTTGAAAAGAAAATTTTATTATAAAATAGAATGGAACTTTACTCTTTTAATCCTTGCAATGTATTTAAATATGCAAGTGATTAGTTTGTACATAGTGTAAATGGATTTTTGTTTTACTCAAGCAATGTATATTTGTTAATATTTCCGCATAATGTATAATTGATATCCCTTGTGAATGTTAATGTGATTGAGGTTCACGGGAGTAAGTATGCGACGCGACTCGGGATTAACTCGGATTAATCATATTCTCGGGCTCGGGTCGTGTCATACTTATTGTATGATATTAGAGCAAAGTGAAAGAGGTAAGCAAAATTTAAAATCCTTAGGAAATGTAAGGACACGGTGAGGGAATGCTAGATTGCGAATCAAATCCTAGCTTTGGATTTGTGATTTATTGCTCTCACTAAATGTGATTTACTTTCACTAAATGTGATATATATGTGATGGAAGTATAAAGATATTTGTCTTAACTTCCTGTGTTATTTTCAGAATGGCATCTGGATCAGGAAACAGAGGCAATGAGAATGATAATCCTGATTATACAGTTAGTGGGAATGAAGGTCCTACACCTACACCTCCTACCCCTTTGAATAGCGATGCTAAATTCACTGCTATATTAGAGCAGATGGCTAAAAGCCATGAGGCACAGTTGAATATGCAAGTTCAAATTAATGCCATGCTACAAGTGCAAGCTCAACTGCAGGCTCAGGCTCAGGCACCACCAGTTCAACCACTACCTAATGTGGGTACTCAGGTGGTAGTGCAGTCTAAAGAAAAAGATCCTAATGTTCTTTATGAACAATTTAGGAAGCGAGGAGCCACTGAATTTTATGGTGAGGAAGATGCATTGATATCAGATGAGTATATACAATACATTGAAGATGTGTTTGATACTATTGTGTGTACTCCGAAGCAGCAAGTATTACTTGCTTCTTCTATGTTACGTGATGTAGCAAAGGATTGGTGGAAAGGTGTTAAAGATGCAGTAGGTGAAGCACCTGCAACCAATCTCTGGGAGAGTTTCAGAAAACAGTTTGAGAGAAACTTTGTTCCAGAGCATTTGAGGCAGAAAAAAGAGTCAGAGTTTCTAAATTTGAAACAGGGACAATTGACTGTGGCAGTATATGTGCACACGTTTATAAAACTGTCTAAGTACGCCAAGGAATTGATAGATACTGAAGAGAAGAAAATCAAGAGGTTCATAAATGGTTTGAACCCAGCTTACAAGAAAATGGTCATGGCTGGACAGCAGCCTGTACAATTTGATGATGCAGTAGATAAAGCATATACTGCTGAAGAGGTTCATAGAGAAGAACAAGAATCAAATGCTGGTCTAAAAAGAACTAGTAGCCCATGGCTGAAAAAAGGGAGGCAAATTCAAGAACAAGAAGCAGAAATTTGTTGCTAAAACTGAAGTTAGACTAGTTTGTGAGACACATGGAAAAGCTCACAAAACTGAAGCTCGTTGGAGAAACACTGGGGCATATTTAACTTGTGGTTCAATGGAACATAAAATGGCTCAATGTCCCAGAGTTAGGAGAGATATTCGAGCTCCACAGCAACAATCTCCATAGGGATAGGTAGTATTTCCTACTCCCCCACAACAACAGCGTCAATGGCAGCAACGTCATAGACAACAGCAACCACAACAGCAGCAACAACAGAATGGGCCTCAGGTTGCAAGACAAGCCTATAGTGAGAATATGGAACAAGCTGAAGGTGCAGCTAATGTGGTGGAATGTATAATTTATGTTGATAATAGACCTACGGTTGCGTTGTTTGACCCTAGGTCTACTCATTCATTTGTAGCACCTTCCATTTGTATGTGATATTAAAAAACAAATTAAAAAATTGTCATATGATTTTACTGTCACTACACCATTGGGAAGAAAAGTAATATGTGAACTATATGTACCCCCAATGTAGTGTTAAAATCGGTGAGGTGTCAATGCCAGCCTATGATGCCTAGATACGGACATGGGTACGGATACGCACACGGGGAATGGGGACTTGACACGCCAACTTAAAAAATTGGGGACACGAATATGGGTACAGTGCACCTAAGAAACGATACAGACACGGGGTACGACACGGATACGGATACGGACACAGACATCATGTGACAATTATTCAAAACGCGTATATTGAAATATAATTCAAATTTATAAGCCTAAGAACTCATTAATATAAGCATACATCAATTACTAAAAAAAGTATAGATAAAAAAAAAAGTTGATGTTGCATACCTTGATTTTCAGCAAGTCTTGATTTATGAAGAAATTTTGGAGCTCCCTTGCTTGTTCACTTATTTGAGAAGATTTGTATTACAGTTCTAAAGTGTACTATTTTCAAAGAAAAGTAGTGAAGCACTTAAGCATAAAATATAAAATATTAGATACGGCAATCTATAAATATTAAGTCATAACTCATAACTTCTAAGTTCTATCCATAAGCACAATATTGTGTATTTGCATCCTAATGCATGAATTAAAAACACAACACAAGTTCATATAATATTAACAAAGTCCACTCACAAGTAACAAGTAACAACTAACAAGCTAAAAGTTACCTCAACAAAGTCTAACAAGTAACAACTAACAAGTGTACCGACATAAAGAAAATTATCATCCAAATTCAAGTCCACCTCAAAAATCATCATTAGAATCAAATATTTGTTCAAATTGGGCTCCCTCTTTCTCCTTTCCACCCATGTGTGAGGATGACATGCCAACATCATTTTCACATAATGGCTGTTGAGTTTTCTCTTCCATGTCTTCTTCAATCCCCAAAATGATTTCTTCATCATCATCCAATGTTAAGCAACTGTTGCCAGGTTCTTGATGGAATTCATCTTCAACTCCCACATCCCAATATTGAGACGGTCCTTTTCTGATATGCAAAATAATAAATCAAGTTTTAGTGTTTTATTAATTGAGTGATCATAAGAACTAAATATTTTTAATTCAAACAAAGAAATAAAATTACTTACTTGTATTCTTCCTTCCTTCTTGAAAGTAAGCGGAGATTAGTATGCACATATACCAAATCTTCCGCCCTTCCAGTTGTAAGCTTGTTTCTTTTGATAGTATGGATTTGAGAATATGTACTCCAATTTCTCTCACAACAAGATGATGAAGTAGGTTGAGAGAGAAGCTTTGATGCTAACTCTTATAACATTGGAGCACTAAATCCATGCATTCCCCACCATACATGAGGATAAAAAGTGTTCATATCCTCCATCACATGTAGATTACTAAAATAACCCAAATGTGTGCAAAACTTCCCGAATTCCACATTAACCTCTCTAACTTTCTCTGGTGGAAATAGACGATCAAAACATGTAACTCGGTTACATGATACTTCAACATCCTTGTTTGGAGCAACACGTTTGACTCCTCCACCTCCTCCGGTAAGCTATGCATAACTATAGTATTTAGGATTGAGTGGGTGTGCAGCACAATGTAGAGGAGTAAGACTCTTATTCCACCTTGAAACAAGTATTTCATACAATAAATAAAAAAAATCCGATTGACCAACTAACAAGTCTTTCTTTTCATGTTGAAATACTCTAACTTTTACATCTTCAATAATTGTCTCCCACATTTCATATACCAAGTGTAAAATTGGTGCATCTGTGTCTGCAATTTTTAACATGTTAATTATAGGCTCCGTAAAATCCAAAACAAAATCAACTCTAACCCACCATTCATCATTTAAAACACATTCTTTTATCAATTGAGCTTTCTCCTCATCTTCTTTTTTCAAGTATTTCCAATCTCGATCAATGACCATTTTTTGTAAAGCATCCTTTACTTTTTTAATTCACCTGATCATTACTATTGTAGATGCAAAGCGTGTTTCAGCCAGTCGTAATAATTTCAACTTTGAAAGTGAATTGAAAATTGAAAGAGCTATATTGTTGTTGACAATAAAATTTCTAATATCTTTTACCGCTCGTTCAATTTCAACTATCCACCCTAATTGTGCAAACCTCCCTTCATTCTGTGGTGTATTTTTGGGTTGACAAATATTCTTCAATGAAAAATTTAGAGTATGAACTATGCATGGAGTCCAAAATATGTGAGGATATTTACGCTCAACAAGTTTTCTAGCCGCCTTGCAAACTGCAGCATTGTCTGTTAAAATCTGCACTACCTTGGATGGACCCACATCTTCTACAACTTGCAAAAATAACTTTGACATATACTTTGAATCCTTGTAAATTCCCGACGCATCTATTGCTTTAAAAAACATTGCTAGCTCCATGAGATGAAGCAGCCATAAAATTAAGCAATGGCCTCCTTTGAACATCAGTCCAACCATCAGACACAATAGAAACTCCTGTAACATCCCATGATCTTTTAAAAGTATTCATCAGGCTTTCTATGTTGCTCCTCTCTTGCACCAATAATGAATTGTGCAACCGATTATATGATGGTGGAATATAACCCGCTAAACGCGAGTTGGCAACAGATGTAATGTAATCAATGAAGTATAGATACTAAGAAAACCTAAATGGAATGGCACCCGAATAAAACATTCTTGCACACTTTTTATCAAGTTCATCAATTGTATTCAACTTAAATGATTGCTCAATCGATCCTTCTGAAAGCCTTCTTTTTTTGCCATCATCCATTGGAGGTAATGGGATATTTAATGGTGCTTTTCTTTGTTGCTCTTTCATGACTTGAGCATCAAATTGCTCTTTTTCCAATTCCTCTTTAAGTCTTAGGTCTACTTTTGAGCAACTTTGGATTCCCACTCCACTTATCTTCAATAGATGAGCCTTTACCCTAGAGCATGACCCATTGAATAACTTCTTACAAAAATTACATGTCCAAGTTCTATTACCACCACCCATAGTTTTACCACCACTAGCACGTGTAACATATCTCCACAATGGGGCATCAAGTTCTATTTTGTCTCTTTTTATAGTGTTACTAGCTTGAGATTGAACCTCATCACTAGTTCTTTGAGCCATTAAAAAGAAACAAAAAACAGTAGCTTTAGCAGAAGATTTTTATATAAAGCTTTGATCTTGATGAAGGTAGAAGATGATGTGAATCCTCTTTAAGGTGCCAATAGAGAGTTGACATGAGAATAAGGAAAGGAAGAATAATAAACCATTAATCAACTACATAATAATAAGAAGAGAATAATAAACTATTAAATAAGATGTATGCATTTTTACCTTTTATGAATGGATGATGGAGAATGCTTTGATGAGGAAGGACATAGTAGTGGAACCCATCTTTCAAACGAACCAGAGAAATGGAGAACCAGGGAAATGAAGAACATCTGAATGAGGAAGCTAGAGAGCAAACTCCCATCTTTTGCAATTTTTTTTATTGGATGTTTGTCTTCCACACTTTAATGTGCATATTTGTATCCACTAAGGAGGTATGTTAGAAGTATGTAGACTTGTAGTAAACTCACTATATGGTAACTTGTTTTGAAAGTAGCAATGATTGGAAATCACCCTCCATTCTTCTTTTTGCATGCATCTCATTTAATGCATGGGTAAGGTGAAGGGACAACTTGCAAAGTGATGGAAAGTTTGTAGACTTATTGACTTGTAGACTAAGTATTTGAAAGGGCATGATTGCATGAACCACTGGTATGGAGTATGGACATTCACGTGGTCCATATAAGTAATTGTATATTTATATGGTTATCTATGAAATATGAATGATGTATATTAGAATTTATTCTTTTGGGGTTAAATACTAATGTTTATATATATATATATATATATATTATAAAATGTTAACCATATAAAATACTAATGTTAATTTATTCTTTTAACCGTAGATTTCTCTTATAACCGTAGAAATGACCATTATGATTTAATTAATGCTCTTCGGGCCGAACTAATCCCTTTGCGTCCAGGGAAGCTAACTAAATCCCCTGTGACCCAGTATGATGAAATATAATTTATGAGTATTATCATGGATTGCATATTTAATTGACATAATGTTATTCAAATTTTAGAACTTATTTACAAATTTTAACTTTTTCCTTAAATGGTATGGAGATGGTGCAGTAGACCCTTTGGGCTGAACTAATCCCTACGGGCACAGAGAGAAGTCGGATAAAACCCATGTGGCCCCCAGGTGGTACTATTAGTATTAGTGGACTCAACCTTCAGTTCCTGAAGAGGGGGGAACCGGTGATCGATACCAAGACCTCTAGCTCCGGAAGAGAGAGGAACCGAATGTGGGCTCCAACTATAAGAGCTTAGATGTAATTGTAAATTGGAATTTCAAACTTATAGCTTTTACTTTAGACCATAATATAATTGGCTTTTATTAATTGGATTCGAGTTTCCAAACAGACCCGCACTTAATTTAACAGCCCTTAAGGTTAGTGGTCTTTTAACCTGCATCATTTTCTTTGATATTCAATCCAAAAGGTGGATATAGGTTCGATGAGAGTGAAATTGGGGTTGATGCCAGAGGATGAGGGTGAAATTATAAATTAGAATTTAAAACTTCGAGCTTTTACTTTAGACGATAATATAATTGGATTAGAGTTTCCAAACGGGCCTGCACTTGATTAACAGCCTTAAGGTTAGTGGTCTTTTAACCTGTAGCATTTTCTTTGATATTCAATCCAAAAGGTGGATATAGGTTTGATGAGAGTGAAATTGGGGATGATGCCAGACTTTGAGGATGAGGGTGAATTGTAAATTAGAATTTAAAACTTCGAGCTTTTACTTTAGACCATAATATAATTGAATTAGAGTTTCCAAACAGGCCCGTACTTAATTTAACAGCCTTAAGGTTAGTGGTCTTTTAATAGACTTTGAGGATGAGGGTGAAATTGGGCTTAGTGCCAGATTTTGAGGATGAGGGTGAAATTTGGTGTGGTTCTAGATTTTGAGGATGAGAGTATAAAAAGGCTTGCACCATGATTTAACAATTGCACAAACTTATCTGTTTTAGCTGCACAACCTTTCATTTTTAAATAATCTCCAAATTTTAAAAATTAATTTGAGGTTTACCAAACACTCATATATATAAAGAAGTTCTAAATCACAAAAAAAGAGCTTATTTTTAAATTTGCAAAATGGGTAGTGTAACTTATTAATTAGGTCATCTGTCTCCAATTGTTAGTTGGATCATGCATTAATTTTTTTTTTTTTTTTTATGAAAATTTAGTAACCAAAATCATGCACCATTATTTTTAGTATGGCCATCCCAAACGGATTAAGCCCATGTGATTAATGGAAAGAGTACTAACATCAAATGTGCATAGCTAATAGAAATGAGTTCATGCAAATCTCAATCTAAAGTGGGCCAATATGTTCAAACTCATGAGTCATGATTCTTAAAAGTTTCAAGTTTCAAGCCTCCCTCTATATATGAAAAGGGAGGGAGGGAGGGAGGGAGAGAAGATTCAACTTTTGAAGTATAGAGAATCATGACTTATGAAAAGAAAGGGACATTATAAAAGAAAGGTTGTATCCCAAATTCCAAATAAATAAATAAATAATAGGGTAAACCCTGTTGGACATGAGATATTTAGGTGAAAAGGTGAAAAATAAGTAAGCTAAGTTGACCTAGGTGGACTGGATCTTGTGCAAAGCAATCTTAATAAAAGGGGCCTCAATCTAAAAATGAATAGGTCAAGTACTGGGCTGGCTTTTTAGCAATGCTATGTAAAAAAAGGGTGGGGGTATGATACCTAAATTCAGACTGAGATCAAGTTCGTGGACCTAATCAATGATACAGATGGACTTAATGGGCCTGGAATTTTACATGGAGATAGGACACATCAAGACCTTTTAAGGCCAAACTGCCCCCACCTTCCCATTGATTGGTTGGTCCTGTTTGGGCCCTAAATCATGGGTGGCTAGGGATCGATGCTCCCTTACATGGGTGAGTCCATCCAACAGGTGCAAACTGAACAAGAAATCAATATGTCCATTGTGAATAAAAAAGTTAATAAGATTATATACCGGGCCCTGCACTAGATGATATAATCACTTAATCGGTACCGTTGCATGCACTTGGGTTTAAGGCTTTAAGCCCAACACTTCATTGTGGATAAGATATTTTTGTTTGGTCTTTACCCAAATGATAAAGTGGGCAATGGTCACCACGTGGTGATAGACGTCAGCTCTCTATCCCAAAAAAAATCAAAGACACCTAAGGCTTGTTTGGCATTGTTTTGGTGGTAATCCTAATCTTGTGCTGAGTTCAGATTGTGCCAAGTCCAAGTTGTGCCGAGGTGGGCTGTATAGATCTTGTTTGGCAGCATCATTCTCAATCCCATTTTCCAATATTTTGGAAAATTATCAATCTCATTTTTCAAGTGTTGATATAAACAGAAGGAGAGAATCCATCCATTATGGTCCAATAAAGTCGGTTTTGGCTCAATGGTGGCACCAAAAGTGGGACCTATTATGTGATCAATTAAGATCAATCGAGAGAAGATCATCCCCCGCTTTGGGGAATTCACGTCACCATAAATCAGATCGAGAGAGATTGGGGTGAGGAGATATTGAAGGGAGATAGGAGAGAGAGATGGGAGGGATGGAGAAATACCAGGGGAAAGAGAGACAAGGATGGATAGAAGGGAGAAAGGAGAGAGAGGTGAGAGGGATGAGGGACAGAGTTGGAGTGACCACAGGGAGAGAGAGAGAGAGAGAGATTGGATAGAAGAGAGAGACAGATGTAGAGGTGATGAGGGAGAGAGATGGGCACATACAAAACTGTAACCGGTTGAACTTAAAAAAAAACAATAAAAAGTTGTTCCGCAAATTCCATCCCCGGGAGCTCCGTTCTCGGTTTCGTTACTCAAAATGTTTTCGGGAGACGGTTGTAAAATGCCATCCAAACATGATCCCAACGTTCTCATCTCGCGAGCACATGAGAACGTCTAGCGGCAACGATGCCAAACAAGCCCCTAGTTGCCTAGGCAAGAGAAACAGGCAAACAGCTGGGGCTTCTTCTTCCAAGCCATAGGATCGCCCGTGCCCTCCCTCTAAATCAAGTTGGCGCTTCTTCTTCTTTTCTTCCAAGCTAGGATCGCCGGTTGCCCTACCTCTAAATCAAGCTTTATCAGGTTCTTCTCTTTAAAGAACCCCTTTTTTTTTAAAGGTTTCAAGATTGTTATTGCTGGTAACATCTTTACATTGCCTCCTCCATCCTCCTCTTCTTCTGTTTTTTTTTTCTCTCTCCTGTCACAGAAAGGGGAAATCTGGAAATGGTTATTTTTTTCCTTTTTGATTTATAACTAAATCATGAGTTTACCATAAAAAAAAATCAAATCATGCAATTAGAAGATTTTGAACATTTTTTGCTGTTTCCTTAAATCTTGGATGAATTCTTCTATTTTCATTTTTTTTATAATATAAAAGATGAGACAACCGTATCCCGTTTTTTTAGGGCGCATCCCAACCATATCTTACGGTATCCTGTACCCGTATCCGTATCGGACCGTATCTGCAAGGGTACCATGGGTGATTTGCCGTATCTGAGTATCATAAATTCCAGCAGATTTAGTAGTGTTGGCTATGAATGATTTTGATGTGATTTTTGGCATGGATTGACTTGCAAAGTACAGAGCTTATTTGGACTGTTTCTGCAAAATCATTACTTTTAAGGTAGATGAAGCCAATGCCAGTGTATTGTTTGAAGGAATCTAGAAGGCATTTAATACAAGGCTCGTTTCAGCAATAAAGGTTGAACGTATGATGCTAAGTGGTTGTGAAGGCTACATTGCATTCATCACTAAACAGAAGCCAAGAAAAGAATTAGGAGACATTCCTATAGTCTGTGAATTTCCAGATGTATTTTTGAAAGAAGTGTCAGGTCTACCTCCAGCAAGAGAAGTAGATTTCACCATAGAACTTGTGCCGGGTACTGCACCTATATCTCGGGCACCATATAAAATGGCACCATCAAAATTGCATGAGTTGAAGAAGCAAATACAGGATTTGCTTGACAAAGGTTTTAATAAACCTAAGGTCTCACCATGGGGAGCACTTGTATTGTTTGTGAAAAAGAAAAATGGCACCCTACGTATGTGTATTGATTATAGGCAACTGAATCAGATAACAATCAAGAACATGTACCCGTTGCCTAGAATTGATGCGTTGTTTGATCAACTCGAGGGTGCAGGGCCCCTCTTCTTGTTGATCAAAACCTCTTCTTGTTGATTTCTTAAGTCAACAAGAAGAGGTTTTGATCTCAAGCTTCAAGCTAGTAAAAGAGGTTTTTGTGTAATCTTGAAATTAAGGCAAGTATAATCATATATTAGTGATTGAGTGTTAATTGATGTAGTTTTCATGTGAATTAAGAAAGTTAGATTCATAAATCATATGGTATATTGATATGGAATTGATTCAAATGACGGGATTGATTATATGGTGTTTGAATGAAATAGAAGTTTTGTATATTTTGCATGAAGCGAGGATTGAGGTGGGAACAGGAGGTTCCAAATTTTTGTTACAGGTTATGGGCTGAAAAACAGAATTCTAAAACGAATTCTGCAGCAGTTCTGGGCGCAGCTCGGTCGACCGGCAGGTATGCTCGGTTGACCAGCCACACAGAGTATGGCTCTCTGGAAGCCTGATAAAAACACTGTTCCTAATTTTCGCTTACAACTGCCGATCGACCGGCTGATGTCTCGGTCGATCGAGCACACACAGGGAAGGTCGACCTGAGAAGCTCCTAGTTCACGGGGTCGACCGACCAAGGCCTCGGTCGACGGGGTCTTCTGAGAACTGACTGAATCTTTTTAGGATTCTAAATAGTTTGTGGAAATTAGTTTAAAGACATTATAATGCGATTAATGAATAATGAATTCATTATTATTTCCATAAAGTGTAGTCTTTGGATTTTGAACCAAAGTGAAATATATGTTAACCAAAAGGTTAACATAAGCTTGTAATTATAATTCAACGATAATATTAGCTTCCAAAGCTAATTGATGAATTGTACGAAATTAACATGATTTTAGAATTAATTTTTAGTTTTAAGGATAAAGCCTATTGGATATGTCAAGGCTATTAATGTTGTTTATACCTCCATAGGTGTTAATTAAGGAGACTTTAATGTAAAAAAATCCACATATATTGTGATGTCCATGGAGAATAACACGTACATTAAACAACTGAGGATTACACCTGAATGGTTGGTATTGTTTAATTGTTTAAGTGAATTGTTTCCGTTAATTGAGATTTAATGGTATTGAAATAAAATGAAAATTGAATTGTTAATTAAGTCTGGCATTACATGGTAATTTCTATAAGCTCTTTTGAGCTGATATTGCTGCAGCAGATTATTTGGGGGCGTTCCGGAGCTCTGTGATGATATCAGCGGTCCCTGGTCCGGGCTCTGATAAGTCCCACAATATATGGAATCCTTCCCTTTAAGGAAGATGAAAATTAAATTGAAATTTGAAATGCTATTGTAGTTTTCCAAATAAAAAGACTCATATTAATTATGAATTGGAATTGTACTGTCTAACCATGAGTTAGATGAATTAAATGTGTTAGTAGCATGTTTAATCGCGAGTTGTTTATACATTGCTGAATTGTTAAATTCATAGTATTATTATGGCATTACAGGCACAGCTGCCCCTTAATCAAAACCTCTTCTTGCTGATCAAAGATTTTGACTTTCCTTTCACCTATGTACTTGGGAAAGGTAATGTTGTAGTTGATGCTTTGAGTAAAAAATCTGCTCACTTGGCATCAATGGAGCGTGGGTGGAATATGATTGATGAATTCAAAGATCTTGACGTGTTTATCGAGATAGTAAACGACCAAAAAATGATTGCAGCCGCAATGTCTGTATTCGAACCACTCCTTTTCAAAGATATTAAAGATAGACGGTTTGAAGATCCTGAATTAGTGAAAATCAGGGATAACATTGCAGCTAGACACAAGAAGATTTGCAACAGGCAGTGATGTTTGAAGCTCATCACACTCAATACTCTATGCATCTAGGAAGTACTAAAATGTATAGAAATCTCAAAGACAAGTTTTGGTGGAATAACATGAAGCGGGAGATAGCAGGTTATGTATCTTCGTGCTTGACCTGTCAGCATGTGAAATTTGAGCATAGAAAACCGTCTGGATTACTTCATCCTTTACATATACCTAGATGGAAGTGGGAACATTTGATTATGGACTTTGTATTTGGTTTACCAATGACCAGAAGACATCATGATACCGTATGGGTGATTGTGGATCATCTTATGAAGTCTGCACATTTTCTTCCATTCAGAAAGGATATGAGATTCAGTGAAATGTCCAAGTTGTTTGTGAGGGAAGTGACTAGATTGCATGGAACACCAGTTTCGATTGTGTTAGATCGGGACAGTCGGTTTGTTTCCACATTTTGGCAGTCATTTCAGAGTTCAATGGGTACTAGACTTCGATTTAGTACTGCGTATCATCCACAGCTAGATGGGCAATCTGAAAGGACAATTTAGACTTTAGAAGATTTGCTTCGTGCCAGTGTTATTGACTTTGGTAGTGATTGGGATGAACATCTAGCGTTATGTGAATTTGCATACAATAACAGTTATCACTCCAGCAATGAAATGACACCATTTGAAGCATTGTATGGTCGCAGATGTAGGACTCCAGTTAGCTGGAAGAAGTTGGAACCAGAAGTTTCCATGGTCCTACTATCATTGCAGAAACAACTAAAAGAGTCCATAAGGTACATGATAGATTAAGAGTAGCCCGATCAAGGCAGAAGAGTTATGCTGACAATCATCAGCGTGATTTAGAATTTGTCATTGATGATTGGGTATTTTTGAAGACTTCTCCAATGAAAGTTACAATCCGATTTGGGCAAAAAGGAAAGCTTTCACCAAGGTATATTGGACCTTTCAAGATCAAGAGCATAATTGGAGATGTGGCTTATTGTCTGGATCTTCCATCGCAACTCTCCGGCATCCAAAATGTATTTCATGTGTCTATGCTTCGAAAGAATGTGGCAGATCCTACACACATCATTAACTATGATGAGATTCAAGTTCAATCGAACACCATATATGTTGAGAAGCTAGTTCGAATTATTGATACCAATGAGCAAGTCCTACGTACAAAGACGATCAAATGGGTTAAAGTCCTTTGGGCACATCATAAATCCATTGAAGCCACATGGGAATTGGAAGAACAAATAGCTCGAAAATATCCAGAGTTATTCGTTCAGGTAAGTTGTTTACAGTATTTTGTTTATGTTTTAGTGTTAGTTATGTTTCATTCAGAGGACCGAATGATTCTAAAAGTTTAGGAGAATGTTACACTCCATCCCGCGTTAATCAAGATTAACTCTAATTAATCAAGATTAACATGGTTTAAGCGTGATAAATCAATTTAATAGTGACTAACGACTAAGATGGATCAAATTAGTTTTGAATAGATGAATTAAGCATAATGAACAAGTTTGAAAGAGATTGACTTAATCGAGTTGAATTTAGACTCAAATTGGTGATATGAAGGACTTTTCCGTAAATACGAAATTTAGCGTATTTCGTCAAATACGGTGAAAGTTGATACCATCGTGTGTATCTCAATGAGTACAACGATTTTCATAATGCACACGCTTTCATTTAACTTAACATGAGTCAAATGGGTCTTGAATTGACTTAAGTTAGAAATATGCATGATGTATGGGGTTAATGTGCAAAAATGCATATGATATGTGTCAATGAACCCAAGCTTCGTGTCATGAAGTGGCTCCATCCCAACAACTTTGAGAAAGAGAGAAAAACAGCAGCTTAAGTCTTCTTCTTCGTTTATTTGCTATCAAGTGTAGGAAAGGAGATTTTTCAAGTGATTCTCAAGTGGGTGATTGTGTTAATCATCCTCCCCATCATCTTTCTTGTGTTTCCATCATCTTTCTTGTGTTTCTTTGGAGTTAAGGTTTGGTTGAAGAGGTTTTGATCTCAAGCTTCAAGCTAGTAAAAGAGGTTTTTGTGTAATATTGAAATTAAGGCAAGTATAATCATTTATTAATGATTGAGTGTTAATTGATGTGGTTTTCATGTGATTTAAGAAAGTTAAATTCATAAATCATATGGTATATTGATATGGAATTGATTCAAATGAAGGGATTGATTATATGGTTTTTGAATGAAATAGAAGTGTTGTATATTTTGCGTGAAGCGAGGATTGAGGTGGGAACATGAGGTTCCAAATTTTTGTTACAGGTTATGGGTTGAAAAACAAAATCCTGAAACGAATTCTGCAGCAGTTCTAGGCGCAGCTCGGTCGACCGGCAGGTATGCTCGGTTGACCAGCCACACAGAGTATGGCTCTCTGGAAGCCTGATGAAAACATTATTCCTAGTTTTTGCTTACAACTGCCGATCGACCGGCTGATGTCACGGTCGATCGAGCACACACAGGGAAGGTCGACCGAGCTCCCAGTTCACAGGGTCGACCGACCAAGGCCTCGGTCGACGGGGTCTTCTGAGAACTGACTGAATCTTTTTAGGATTCTGAATAGTTTGTGGAAATTAGTTTAAAGGCTAATTATAATGCAATTAATGAATAATGAATTCATTATTATTTCCATAGAGTGTTGTCTTTGGATTTTGAACCAAAGTGAAATATATGTTAACCAAAAGGTTAACATAAGCTTGTAATTATAATTCAACGATAATATTAGCTTCCAAAGCTAATTGATGGATTGTACGAAATTAACATGATTTTAGAATTAATTTTTAGTTTTAAGGATAAAGCCTATTGGATATGTCAAGGGTATTAATGTTGTTTATACCTCCATAGTTGTTAATTAAGGGGACTTTAATGTAAAAAATCCATATATATTGTGATGTCCATCGAGAATAACACGTACAATAAACAACTGAGGATTACACCTGAATGATTGGTATTGTTTAATTGTTTAAGTGAATTGTATCCGTTAATTGAGATTTAATGGTATTGAAATAAAATGAAAATTGAATTATTCATTAAGTCTGGCATTACATGGTGATTTCTATAAGTTCTTTTGAGCTGGTACTGCTGCAGCAGATTTTTTGAGGGCGTTCCGGAGCTCTGTGGTGATATTAGTGGTCCCTGGTCCGGGCTTTGATAAGTCCCACAATATATGGAATCCTTCCCTTTGAGGAAGATGGAAATTAAATTGAAATTTGAAATGCTATTGTAGTTTGCCAAATAAAAAGACTTATATTGATTATGAATTGGAATTGTACTGTCTAACAATGAGTTAGATGAATTAAATGTGTTAGTAGCATGTTTAATCGTGTAGTTGTTTATACATTGCAGAATTGTTAAATTCATAGTGTTATTGATGGCATTACAGGCACAACTGCCCATGCCGGTCATTCTGAAAACCCAGCGCCACCGGAGACGTCCGATCCGGTTCCTCCAGGAGGATTAGTTGAATGGAAATGAAAGGGAAACAAATGAGAGTTTGAAAATAAAATTTTATTATAAAATAGAATGAAACTTTACACTTTTAATCCTTGCATTGTATTTAAATATGCAAGTGATTAGTTTGTAATAGTGTAAACAGATTTTTGTTTTACTCAAGCAATGTATATTTGTTAATATTTCCGCATAATTTATAATTGATATCCCTTGTGAATGTTAATGTGATTGAGGTTCACGAGAGTAAGTATGCGACGCGACTCGGGGTTAACTCGGATTAATCATAATCTCGCGGTCGGGTCGTGTCAACAATCTACACCCCTTCTTCCTGTCCCGTTGAGATCTTATCATAATATGATAAGTACTCTTCATAACCTCCTCCTTATGATCTTAGATAAGGTTACATGTAGGTAGCCAACTTCCAAATATTCTGTAATATACGAAAAGGAAAAGAAAAAAGAGAGAAAAAGGCCACGCTGAAGAAACTTTGCGTGCATGTAGTATACTCACATTAGAGAAATTTACATGGTTTACATCCCCAACATCAGTACTGATCAGTACTTTTCCAGGTGGTGATGCAACTCAATGAAGTATAATTGTGTCCATGAAAAGAACCAAGTGCAAACTTTGAGTTTGTATTGGCTCGATGGATATATTGTATTCTTGCACCCTGTCATCTTCTACACACCATGGCATCTGTTTTGCAGAACTAGGATGTCCCTTGATGAAGCCACATATGTTAAAAAAACCCATCTCACTAAGATTGATTCACTGATCATTTCCACCATCCATGGGTATTCTTCTTAAGAACTTGCAGCTTTTGTCTCAGTTCACCAGCTTTTTATCTCTATTTATAGGGTCGTTGTTTCTCAGCTTCCATGTAACTAATCTTGAATTAGCCTGAACCTTGGAGAGTTCCCTTCCAATGGATATCAATCTAAGCTCTCAACTTGATATATCTCCCCTTGTCCCTTGACTCATCTGTTTCCACGCCATACCCTATTGGGTTTTCCTGCCTTCTACCAGTAGTCATTGCAGGAACATCTTCCACCTGAGAAATGATGAAATCGAACACCATCCCTGAGGAAGATTTCACGGCCACTTATCTGTGACATGTATTTTGCAACCATATGACAATCATTACAAACTCTAGTATTCTTTATCACCCTGATGGGCAAACCCTTCCCTGTATTGATCAGTCCATATGTGATTGCCAACTTCTCAGTGTGACTTAAAAGTGTCTTTTCCTTTTCTTCCTCATCAATGTTCTGAACTATGCAATTTGTATCAGGTACATATCCCAGATTCTTTACTTCAGAAATAAGATGGTACAACTCAAAGTATATTTCACCTATATCTGGATGTGGTTTCCCCTCCACTGTAAAAACATGGACCCTATTTTCGATCTGTATCCAGCTCCAGCCGGACCTGCTCTTTGCACCCCTGATGCTCATTATATCTTTCAGGCTTTCAACATCTTGCCACTGGTTCTCGGCAGCATATAGATTCATTAACAACAAATAATTCCCAGAATTATGTGGCTCCAGCTCAAATAAGTATTGCGCAGCAATTTCAGCAAGTTCCAAGTTCTTATGAAGTCTGCATGCTCCGAGAAGTGCGCCCCACACGCTTGCATCTGGTTCTAATGGCATACTCTGTAGAAAATCCCATGCTTCATCCAAGTAACCGCTTCGCCCAAGAAGATCGACCATGCAAGCATAATGCTTGAGTGTAGGAGTAATACCAAACTCGGTCCTCATACTATCAAAATACTTCCATCCTTCACCAACATAACCCGAATGTCTGCAACCTGACAGAATAGCAGTGAGGGATATACCATCTGGATGAAAACCTGATTCACACATTTCACTAAAAAGTGACATCGCCTCTTTCCCTAAGCCGTGAACAGAAAAACCCATGATCATGGAATTCCAAGAGGCTAGGTTTTTTTTCTTTATCTTTCTAAAAACACTATGTGCATTATGTAAACTACCGGACTTCCAGTACATGTCAACCAGTGCCGTGGCAACAATTATATTTTCATCAAAATCATTCCTAATTGCATAGCAGTGTAATTCTCTACCCTTCTGTAACAAAGCAAGTGCAGCACATGCCCGAAGCAAGCTAGCTATGGTGGTTGAGTTTGGTTTGATTCCCCCTTGCTGCATTTTGATACAAAAATCAAGGGCTTCTATGTAATTTCCTATCTGAGAACAGCCTGAGATAAGAGCTGTCCATGAAATCACATTTGGATGTAACGTCGAGGTCTTCTTGAGTTGATGGATTAATTCAAGAGCTTGCTTGCTGAGTCCCCTCATTGCATAACCTGCAATCAAACTGTTCCATGTGACCAAATTAGGTTTGATCCCTTCCTTCTCCATTCTATTCAACAGTTTCATCACTTTGTCAAATAGCCCATTATAAGCATATCCTGAAATCAGTGAATTCCAAGTGAAAATATTTCGATCTTTCATATTATCAAAAACCAATCGAGCATTGGTTAAACAACCGCTCTTTATGTACATGTCGATTAGTGAGGTCCCTACATATTTATCACATCTGATCCCATTTCTTAACACATAGCCATGGATTTCCTTCCCTAATTCCACCGAGCTCATTTCACTTATCGCTTGAAGAGCACTTGCGATGGAGCTTGAGTTTGGCTTCAGACCTGCAACCTGCATTTTCCTCAAAATTTGCGGAATCTTGTCATGGCCATGAATTGAATGGCCAGATACAAGGCTGTTCCAAGTTACTATATCTGGTTTTGTCTCGGACAATTCCATTTCATCGAAGAGCTTCCATGCCTCATCAAGAATACCATTAAGTGCATAACCCGAAATCATCGAATTCCATGAAACCAAACTGCGACTATCCATCGAATCGAAAACCATTCTTGCCATTTCCAGTTTGAAACTTTTTGAGTACATACTAATCAAAGAATTGCATATTAATAAACTCAACATCTGTAAAGATCGAATAACATACCCATGGATCTGTTTCCCTTCTTTAAAAGCACCCCCTCTCCCGCATGCCTGCAGAACTTTGGCAAGTGTGGAGCCATCTGCTCTCACTCCTGAAAACTGCATCTCGCGGAATAGTTCAAGTACTTTCAACCATGAGCCATTACCTGAATTCAAAGCTATCACCTTGTTCCACAAAAGAGTGTTTCTTACAGGCGTTTCATCAAATATTTGGTGGGCATAATCTACACCAAAACAATTCCCATAGAACTCCATCAGAGCAGATTTCAAGTAGACATCTGAATCAAAGCCGCTCTTAATTACATATGAGTGGATTTCTACACCCAGTTGTGAATCCATCATACTAGCACAGGCTTTCAGGAAAGCAATGAGAACTCTGCCATTAAAAAAGTTACCTTTCCTGTGCAATTCTCTAAAAATCTCAACCAACCCAGAAAATCTCCCCTCTTCAATTCCAAACTCCTCCACCCAACGGCTCCATGAGAGAGGATCTCTCTCAAAACCCATGAACAGAACCATAGCAGCAGAGCGAAAATCGTCTGATTGTATGTATAAATGTATGAGTCTTTGTGCTGTTTGAGTCGAATTCCAGTAATTTGATGTTTTGATGATCTGGGCATGGATCTTTTTGCATGAATATGGAAAATTCAACTTGATGGTGTCATTTAGAGCATGTAAATGCGTGGGAAATCCAAGAGAGGGAGAAGGAGAAGGTGGGGTTTCCATGGAGGTGTCTGCAACTCCTCTAGGGACATGAATGATGGGATTGCTTGTATTTCTCTTGTGGGTGAATGGGTTTTGAGGGAGGGATGTATTGAGGTGCAATGGGTATATTTTCTCCATCGGAATTCGACCGTTGCAATCCAAAATCTGATGAAAAGAAGAGGAAGAGACGTAGTAGTAGTAGTAACAGTTGCAAGGGAAGTGAGTTTGAGCTCTCTTATCTTTTTCCAATCTTCTCCGCTCTCCATTTTCCAACGGTTGGATTTTGCCTTGGAGTGGATAAGGTGTCGTTTTAAAGTGCCATCTCTTCCATTTCCATTTCCATTTCCATTTCAATGGTTGATTCTTCTCTATTTTCAACGGTCGGGATATGGTGTGGATAAGGGAGGCTGATCTGATACTTCGGGGTATGGGATGCTTGGCCCATGATATTTTGCATTTATTAATTTAGTATTGAACATTAAAAAATAAAATTTTCTTTTATATTTGTACATAATATCTAAGGAAAAATCTTAATTTGAAACAAACTCAATACTTTTTAGACATAAATTTTAGAAATTTGTGAGTGTGCAGTTGAAAAATGAAGACATTATAACTCACGGTAATAAATCCACATAGTTCAAAATAATCATTTTCTCCTTATTTTAGTATTTAGAATCGACTCTTATTCCAATCAAGTAAGACTCAAGTTGATTTGATCTCATATAAACTGATTAATCCATAATAAATTAATAAAAATCTATTTATTAATTAGTTATGATCATTCATGGGCCACAACGTCGCGTAAGCATTATGCTTGAAAGGACCTCATTAAAAGCCATTTAGTAAGTCATGGTAAAGTGAAAGGTGAAAGTGTAAATAATATTACAATGATAAAGTTAAAAGTTCCGATCCTTTGTATCTCATTCACTTTCTACAAAGATTTTGTCTATGGACCCCGACTGGGGGAGCCCGGAAGGGAGCCCAGTCGGGGTCCGTAGCACCTCTCTTCTACAAAATAAAAAAAAAGGGTATCGCTCATGCTTTCTATATGCAAAAAGTCTACTTGGACAAACTTTTTGGCCAGAATTTTGGCCAACCCATATGGTTTCCATTGAATATCACTATGATATTCAATGGAAACCATATGGGTTGGCCAAAATTCTGGCCAAAAAGTTTGTCCAAGTAGCATTACTCTTCTATATGAGGCGTGAAACTCTGTAGGAGGCCGTACCTATTGAATACCCGAATTGTTTAAAATAGACGTCATCTCCTTCAATGGGCTTTTTCCTAAGTTAACGCCAATAGAATTTAGCCCACCATATAATTGATGATATGGTTAAAAATGCCATATGCTAGTCTTATGGGAGAACGAACTTTCACAGCAACAACTAATTAGTAGGTCTCATAGTGGGGCCAATCATTTCAATTTTTAAAAAGAGATTTTCAAAAAGATATTTTCTTGGGAAAACCCCTTAAATCCATTTTAAACGGGGGCCGGGGGGGGGGGGCGCAAATACTTACTACTGAAGGCAGAAGACCTCCCTCCATTTTGTTTTTTGATATTGATGCACTAATTGGATAATATTGTGGAATGTCATTTATATTCCATAACATCGTGGAATAAGTTTTCTTCCCTCTCATTATAGGATTTTTGAGTTGTTTGTTTGTGTTCTTTCATATATATATATATATATATAAATAATTACCATACATAATAGTTACTCGTCATCATGTTAGTCTACACTTATTTACACAAGTGGTGAAAATGGTGTGCAATATGACCATTTACACACCAAAATTTCAACATTTATGTAGTGTCGGGTTTGGATTTTAATCCCCTAAGGAGAGAGAGATCACTTATCATCTATTGTGATATTTAAAATTTATACATTGAAAATGAGACTTCTAACTACCCTCAAAATTCATAGCGATCGCCAGTCATGGTAATGGTCATGAGTCATGACTCCGTCCTTCGACTATCATTAAAAAAGAAAGGGAGAAACATGAAGGGGGTTCCCACTCATCTAATGTGTCACTGGTAGATGGTTGTTCATTCACTAGGAGGGGTCTTAATAATATGGGTCTAGTTAAGGGTCAATCCATAATATAAATAATGTAGTAATTAAAAATGAATTTAAGAAAATATAGTAAAAAAAGAAAAATAAAAAGGGTTGGTGCCAAATGTTTTAAGAAGATGATTGACCCCATTTCTAGGTACCTCCTTCAGATTTCTTGACAAAATAGGATTTAATGGCTTTTCTTCCAATCAAGATAATAATACAAATAAGGCATAGTTTGAGATTTTGTTTTTGAAATAGAGGCCAAATTGATTGATTAAAGGCATGTTTCTTTACTATAATTCAAAAAATTATTGTTTGGGAAATTTCTGAATTCCTAAACATAGTGGAGTTCTTGAATGCTCTCTTGTACTCAAGCATTCAGAAATTCCACCAAAATGCAAAGGGACTTAAATTTCTAAATTCCTAAAGGTCATCTGAGACCTTTTAAGTGACTGAAATTTTGAAATGTTTGACAAGAAATAAGGCATTTGCAAATGCAGGTGACATCCCAAATTCCTATTACGAATTCTAGGATAGAAATAGACCCTAACAGGGTTTCTGAAACCATGGATTTAATCATTTAGTTCTCATCATTCTAATTTTAGAATTAATATTTATTTTCTTTTATCATTTAAGCTCTTTTAGAATATTTGGCAAAGAAGTGGAGGGAAAGAGAAGAATACATTTTTTGTGTCAGTTCTGTTGACTTTATAGTTTTTATGGTTTTTTTTTTTTTTTTTTATATATATAAACTGGGTGGAATGGGCCTAACTGCAGGTTTTACTTGAATTATATCTTATCTAAGTCATTGTCTTATGGATTATTGGATTAACCCTATTAGAGGTTTAAAACCACCTAAAGGAATGAAATGTTAAATGCAGTTTATTCATGAAACTAAATAAATATGAAAAAAAAATCTGAATATATAGTTATATTAACCTGAAAATAGTATAATTAAACACACTAACTTATTCTCGTTATATTTTTTTTTCAGATTTTAATATTTTATTTGTTACTTTGTATGCTTGATCATATCCAGACTTAAGTTAACATCTCATGATTTATTTAATCCTAAACTACCGAGATGATCAAACTAATGCAATTGGATGTATGATATGAAACGATAACTTGCTACGATGCAAAATAAATTGACATAATACTTAATTATCACACATGAATTGAGAAACATGGTTTTCCATGATTACTAAGCATGATTAAATGTAGTGTAGTAGATTAACTAAATATGGATGATAAGAATGGTGGTAAAAGGAAACGGATGAACTATGATGCGATCTAATTGCACAATTTGAATGCATAGTGGTGATGATGGTGATGACGATGATGACCATGATCAGGGGTGGACCTACATGTAGGCCTAAGGGGGCCATGGTTTTCAAAATTTTATTTTTTACCGCTAAATTTGTTTAATTTTTTATTTTGACCCTTAAATTGTTATAATTTTCATTTGGGCCCCCTACCTCCATTTCCTGGGTCCACCCCTGACTCCATGATCCTGCCCGTTTGACACTTTACTAATATAATCAAAATCAAGTAAAGTCTCCATTTTCTAGACAAGATGTCACATCAAATGTATTTTATTCAAAACTCCCCTCATCTTTTTCATATAAAAAGTCAAAAAACAACTACCATTATCAAGTAAAATACAAAAAAACTCTACTTTTCCATGCAAAAAGTCAAAAAAATTTCATAACAAACAACTAAAAATAAAATATCATCACCACCCATTTATATTTTATTCTTTCTTCAAAATCAACTTTACTTGACTTGACTATATTAGTAGAGTTACCAAGCCGGCAAAGAACTACAAACTATATATACACGATGTGGATCTAAGAATCATTGTAATGGACTACAATGCAGAATTTTAGATTAATAACAGCTGATTAAACTATTGTAAATTTGGCTATGATGAACTCAAACGATAAATTGGGCGGTGCAAGCTAAATATAATAGCATGTTATTTGGCTACAAAGTTATATGCAAATGCAATACAACTAGAATATCAAAACTATATGTTGTGAATCTAAGGATGATAATGAAAATATGGATAATCCTAATGAGAAACAAATTGTATGACACCGAAGTAAAAATGAAATAAAATTAGTATAGATGAATCAAAACTATATGATGTGAATCTAAGGATGATAATGATAATATGGATAATCCTAATGAGAAACAAATTGTATGAGTACACCGAAGTAAAAATGAAATAAAATTAGTATAGAAGAACGGCATGATGTGATCATGTTATTAATCACTGTGGTGCATACATGAAATGTCAAAACGACAAAGCTATGGAATGAATGAAATCTAACTCTAAAAGTAAAATCCATTATAATGAAACTATCTCACCCGATATCTCATAGTGGGGCCAGTCATTTCCATTTTTAAAAAGGGATTTTTCGTGGAAAACCCCCCTTAACAACCCAAATACTTACTCTTTGCCGCCGTATTTTTTTTATATATATACAGTGCCGCTCCTTCTTATTTCTTCGTTTTTGGGTAACTCAACCAATGGGACTGGGACTGGGACCCAAGAGAGCACATATAAAGGGAAGACAACCCACTCACGTGAGAAAGGAACCCACGCACGTTGGAAGAAAGCCCACATAAGTGGGAAGGAAGCCAGCACACACATGAATATGTGGTGTAGGGCTACTATGTACTCTTTACCACTTGGATAAAGACCCGTTCTCACTTTAATGCTGTTATTAGATGGAATATTCATGACATTCCATGATGCTTCTGTATCGTGGAACATGTCTTATTTTATCTTCATTATAGGTTTCAGGGGTTATTTGTTTGCATTCACACACACACACACACACACACACACACACAACAGATATATATATATATATATATGGATAATATTCATGTACATCAATCTCTTACCATAGGGTGAGGAACACTTCCATAATTGGAAATTTTCATGTGCAAAAAGAGGAAAAGTACTATGTTGTTATATGCATAAAAGGAATATGCATGTGCAAAAAGGGAAAGTTCCCTCACCATAGAGGAAAAGTCATATATGGTCATATGCAGAAAAAGAATGTTTATGTGCAAAGAGGGAAAGCCATGTAAGTATCTCTCACCCTATGGTGAGGGATTGATGCACATGAATATTCTTCATATACATATATATATATATATATATATATGAGTAGGGCTATCCTAAGTTGAAGCTTATCTTATTTAAGTTGGAATGGTGCTAGTCTCACAAATCAAAGTTGATTACATCTAATTTTTGCATGATGGAACTAGAAAGTCCATTTCTTTTTGGATTTATCTTGATTTTGAAGATGATCATAATGCAAAAAACAATGATAATCGACTTTATTTTGCGGAACCAACATTGTTTCAGTTTAGGATAAGATAAGCTTCAGCTTAGGAGAGTTGACCCTTACATATGTATGTATGTATGTGTGTGTGTGTAGATATATATATATATATATATATATATATATGAGAGGGGCTCACCCAAGCTGCAGTGGAGAGTATTATCAGCTGGAGAGTGTGAACTGCTCGTGTCTTTCGAAATGGAAAGGCAAACGAAAAGAAGGATGAGCCCGCGCTAACTCATTTTCCCTCTTCATTTCCCCCATACCTAATCGAAATGGCTATCTCATTTTCATCATCTCTGCGAAGACCCTCTCTCGGCGATCTCTTTATCTCTCCCCCGTATCTCTCCATCTCTTCTTGATCTCTCTCTCTCGCTGAGGCATACGGCAGACCCTCTCTCGGCAATCTCTCTCTCGACTGCTCTCCCTCTCTCGTCTCTGCGCAGAGCCCTAATCGAAGGCGCCCCTCATCTCTCCCTCTCTCGTCGATCTCTCTCTCTCTCTAATGTTCTCCCTCTCTCGATCACGTCGAGATGACTTCTTCTCCGAGAGAGTTTCCGATAGATAGTGGTCCCCGTGAAGTGCTTGTTCTGGCTTGTTTTTCTTCTTGGATGGATCTTTCTTCCCTTGGATCTTCTTGTTCTTCTTCTCCGGCACCGAAGATGCCGGAATGAGGAAATAGATTTGACCCCGTTTGAGGTCGGAGTCCGGCGAAAGGATGAGAATTCTACGAACAACGCCTTGCGAGGATGGCTTGCTCAAGACATGGTTGGGATTGGCCTTAAGGACCTCACCGGCGGAGATCGGGCCGCTGAGCTCTTCGACATGGCCGTTCAGATTGCCCAGCCCAATCATAAATTTGCCCCATCTGTTGCCCGCCCATTTTTCTGCAGGGTCCATCTGCAACCCCTCTTTACCTCGCCCTCTTCTGCTAGCTCGCCCTATCATCTTTCCTCTCTCTCTGCTATTTGCAGTTTTGTTTCTTCCTATCTCTCTATTTGTGCAGCTCTCAACCTCTTTACAGGATGGATGGAGATGCTTTGTGGAATTGGCTGTCTAGTATTTGGAGTATTTTAGTATTGCATTTTATTGTGGATGTTGGGATGTACTGAGTGTTAAAGGGTTCACAAATTTGGTATTCGAATGTGGATTTTGATGTTGAGTTTTGAGTCTTGGATTTGGATGTTGCAGATGTTGGTTTTGGAATATTTTATTTTTGGATATTGGATTTTAATGTGAATGTTGTTTTAGTATTGAATGGAGATTAATGGAAAGTATATTTGATTATTTTTGTATTGTGATTACTTTTTTTTTCTTCTTTTGTTTTGTAAAGGGATGTTTTCTTTTAATGGAAGACGGTTAGTGTCTGTGGTAAGCCTACACTCAGAGGTGGTTAGTGACTGATTGAGTTTTTTTTTTTTTTTTCCAATTGTTTGATAGTGGTCCATGTTTTTTATGAGAATGTTTGATATGTTTTGTGCAAATTCAGCTGTATGGATTTCAAACATGAATTTTCTGATGTGGCCAAGGCCCAAGAACCCTCGTCAAGTTTTAGTTATTTCTGATGTGGGCATAATCTTTCTTCTGATGTGGGCAAGAACCCTCAACAAAAATGATGATGGGGCATCTCCCTTTCCGGCCCAGAGCAACGGTCTGTGGATGATGCAGCTGTAGTGCCTGCTCAAGCTAATTCATTAGTACCATCTTACCACTAAATGGGCACAAGAAACAACTCTCTTTCTGTAGAGCCGAAGTGATTTTCTCTCATTTTAACCTTAAATGGCACCATTAAATACTCATTCATCCCAGCCACAACACATGGTGTTGCTGATGCAGTTGATCCCAACCACAATACCTTCTACCATTGAAGCTAAAAACGACAAAAAAAAATCCTTTAGCATGCATATTCAATGAGTATCAAGAGGGCAGACCCTATCAACCTATATCAACAATGAGCACCCAACTCCAAAAGAAGAACGTCCAACTTAACGTCCTAATTTTAACAGTTGGGCATAAATGACATGTAGCAGCCATTAACAGCGGGGCAAACCTTAATTAAACCAATTTGACAATGAAAAAAAGTGATTACTTTGTAGATAAACCAAATCCAAGATCTCATCTATATTCCTAGTGGGAATTCACAAAATCTTAACAGAAGGCATCTCATCCGATAACATGTCACAAAATTACAACTCCACAGGGTCATGGAATTCACAAAATATGACTGCAACTCCCCAGATTACCTGTTACTACAGTAAGGCATCTCAACACAAATAAAATGATTTTACAAAAAAAAAAAAAAAAAACACCACAAACAAAATGCATTCTACAAAATTCGACAATGTTTTGAGCCCAAATTTACAACATCTCAAACAATCACATTTAAATCCAGAATTCATTCCATCACTAGAATTACATTTCCATGAAATCCATTACATCATTCAAATTACATTTCTTTGATCAGAGATGTTCAGTTTTGAAGCCTTCTCTATCCTTTTGTCTAGTGCCCCTGCAGCTTCTGAAGAGATGCCATTGATGCTATCTGAGAAAAGCAAATAGCCAACACAATTGAAAATCATTACCTCAATTAGCACTAATGTAAACATTACAGAAATGAAGAGGAAACAAAGAGAAGAATGAAGTTCGAAAGCAACACCAGGACCCATCACAGAATCAATGAGAATAAGTTCAAACCCATAGTACCCATCTCACGAAAAAGCTAGAAGTAGGCAAAGAAGCAGCCTCAAATGTGAAACCCATTTGAGAGAGTTGGAGAGATAGAAGACCCATTTCAAAAAATGAATAAAAAAACCAAGATTACAGTCTCTAATGTCCATTTCAACAATTATCACACTCACTTCATCCACGAGGATCAACTATCATTACTGAATGGACGAAACTCATCTGACCTCGTGGATGGGATGATGATGTTTTTTTGCCCACCAGACAAGCCCTACTCAACACAACCATGCCCTCATGAAAGTATCCAGATGGTAAATCTAATAAGGCCCTGTTTCAATGAGAGAAACAGAAAGATGCCTTGTCCAAAGGCAGCTTCTTCCATCTACATTTCCTCCTCATCCAAACAAGCCCTAATCAACCCAACATAAAACAACAAGTAGAAAGAAGTTCATGTTTCACCAAAACAGGGAAGAGTAAGAAATAAAGACAATCACTGCACAAACATGGATATAGAAACTCTTTGTCATTTTATCATTCAAGGATATTAATAGACTATTCTAACATATCAATGGCAGCAGGAAGGCCGTTTAAATTGATGACAGGTTCAGGTAATATTGGAAAGGAAGAGAACATGGCAAAGTTTCAGGCTAATTTGGCTCCTTGATACTTCTGTAAAGGAGATTATTTTTTGATTTTAAAGTTACCAATGGCAGAAACAAAAAACCTCATCGTTACCACATATTATTCTTTATTGGTATAATTGTCAAATGTTCCATCAAAATAATTGTGTCCGGGAACATTCTCATATCCAAGTTTTCTTAGCCAATTAAAGACTCATATCCACTTCTTCAACTTACAAAATGATTAACACTGCTACTAGAACATCATAGAGCTAATTAGTGACTGTGCGAGCATTTGTCTGCATGCAGAAGAACACCCTTGGATTTCTATGCATTGAAGTAATTGAGCTGCAATAGACATCAGAAACTCCTTAGGAAAAATAAAACAAACAGAAGCATCAAGTTTCATCATCACAAAACAAACAGAAGCATCAAGTTTCATCATCTATTGAGCTGCAGTAGAGGAACAATTTAATTCTTAAAAGTAAGAAATTACCTTTGGTGTCATGTTTTCATCTACAGCCGGATAGTGGACAACTGATGATGATGAGGAAGTCATATCCATATGCAATCTGGATTAGAAATAATTAAAATTGGTCATGAACCCAAAGAATTCAATTTCGGGCTTTTTTTTTCTTCATCAAATTATTCATCAAGCTACCCAGTTTTCTCAAACTCATTCATCAAGGTTTCTACTGGGCAGCAGTATGACTGATATAAAACAGACACAAGCATTTCATTAATTTTCATAAAAAATTAGGTGATACCATCACAGCCAATGCAGTTCACATGTCTAATATCATCACAACCAAAGCAATTCACATGTTTAATACCAGCACATGATGAAAACAAAGTGATGCAGCAGAGCAGTAAGCCATTTCACCTATAATGCAATTCCTGTGTATTCTACTCTAAAAAAACAGACCCATAGCAGTTTTAAAGAACATTATTCATAAATTAATATGGGAATTCACCTTACTGTAGTTTGAAAGAAGAACTGAAATCATTAATTCATCATACTCTTATTAAAAACAGAAAATTACAGATGTATGCCATGAAGTATAGAAAATTCTACCAGTAAATATATCTATATTAACAGGGTATGTTCATATCAGTGGCTATATTTGTAACAGTGTGCAAGCATCCCATTCTAAGATTTCCATTGTTCAGATATTGATATTGAGTGGCAAATTCAACATGGAAAGGCCAAAGATTGTTGATTCCAATCAGCAAAAATTTGTATGCATCCCTATCCGTAATGGCCTACCAAATCAATGGCCAGGATCACAAAATAATTAAAGAACAAGCATAGATTACCTGACACAGGAAGTGATTTTTCAAGAAACCAAAACAGTAGATTGCGCAACAGACGGCTTCAAACTACGCTGCAAGATGTGAGAACAGAGCGCTGGAGGGAGATTACAGCGCAGAGACAAGAGAGGGAGATTGCAGCAGCTCAGGGCAAAGATTGTAGTGCAGCGACGAGAGAGGGAGAGCAGCATCTCAGGGCAGAGATTGCAGCGCAGAGATGAGAGAGGGAGAGCAGCAGCTCAGAGCTAGACTGTAGCGCAGACACACAGCGATGCAGCGCTGCTGCGGAGAGACGACGTGAGAGGGAGAGCTGAGGGAGAGCTGATCGAGAGAGGGAGAACATTAGAGAGAGAGAGAGATCGACGAGAGAGGGAGAGATGAGGGGCGCCTTCGATTAGGGCTCTGCGCAGAGACGAGAGAGGGAGAGCAGTCGAGAAAGAGATTGCCGAGAGAGGGTCTGCCGTCTGCCTCAGCGAGAGAGAGAGATCAAGAAGAGAGGGAGAGATACGGGGGAGAGATAAAGAGATCGCCGAGAGAGGGTCTTCGCAGAGACGATGAAAATGAGATAGCCATTTCGATTAGGAATGGGGGAAATGAAGAGGGAAAATGAGTTAGCGCGGGCTCATCCTTCTTTTCGTTTGCCTTTCCATTTCGAAAGACACGAGTGGTTCACACTCTCCAGCTGATAATACTCTCCACTGCAGCTCGGGTGAGCCCCTCCCTATATATATATATATATATATGGGGTATATATAGGGATGGCAGTGGACCGGGGAAAAACGGGTATTCGTCCAAACCCGCCCCGTTTGGACCGGGGATGGACTATACGTATTGGACGGTGGACGTATACGGGGATACCCGTATAAACCCGTGCGGGGATGGAGGTGGGGATGGACTTACCCTTACCCCCGCCCCGCCCCGCCCCGCCCCGTCCCCGTTACCCGCTAAATAAATAAATATATATATGTAGTGTACCTATGGTGTTATGACATTTAGTGATTTAGGTGCTGTTGTTTTTCATAGGAATGTATGTATCAGGTGTTCGTGGCAGCAATGATTGGTTTGATTTCGCTGTTATGTATATGATTTTATAGGAGTAGTTCTCTATTGATGTTCGTGTACTGAAAGTGTCATAATATTTCTCATACCCTTGATTCAGGTGTGATCTCCTGTTACAAGGAAGCTGGGGGAAGGCTAGAAAAAAAAAAGGCTTAGGCTTAGGTGGGTACGGGGGAAGCGGGGACGGGGACGGGGATTATAAATTTACCCGCGGACGGGGATGGGGATGAAAATTATACCCGTTAGCGGGGGTGGACCGGGGATGGACGAAGATTTTTTAAGCGGGTACGGGGATGGAGACCATGCCCCCCGCCCCCGCCCCGGTCCATTGACATCCCTAGGTATATATATATATATATATATATATATATATATGGGGAAGTTTCAAGTGCATCTATCCCTCTCCATAGGGTGAGGGACACTTCCTTTTTTGCACATGAAGACAAGGAAGTGTACCTCACCCTATGTACTTGAAGGGAAGTGTCTCTCACCCTATAGTGAGGGATAGATGCACTTGAAACTTCCCTTTATATATATATATATATATATATAAAGAATCTCTTAAGCTTAATGTCAGGATAAAATTTCATAAGCTCATTCTTGTGGGGCTCACCTTTGGTCCATTCAAATGGACCAAACATATGACTCCCCTAAATTGCACATGTCTACTAACTTTCGGTCAGATTCGAATTTACTGAATTATTGGATTGACTATGTATTGATCTGAATGGACTATTGACCATTAAACTTTTGGGCCCATATGGAGATGATAGAAATTACTATTGGGGCTGATTTTTTGCAGAGAGGAGGATCCCATGGAGTCTTTGAAATGCCCTCCATCCCCATCCCCATGAGGGTCCCCAAGTGGACCCCACCACACACTTGAGCTTATGTTATCCTAAGCTTGAGCTTAGGAGAGCTAGCCCTATATATTTGTATATGTATATGTATATATGTATGTAGAGCTATATATATAATTCCCATATGTTATAGTTACACATCATTACATTTGTTTGCATTGGTTTAGGCATGTGATGCATAAATGAGATGTAAAAAATGATATATAATACAAATATGGCCATTTGCATACAAAAATTTCACACCTATGTAAGTGTGAAAGTGATTCACACCCCCTAAACCAAAGAGGCGCTAGTATAATGAGTTACAGTTACATAGTGATTTTTTGACTTGTGGGGCCCATCAAGGACAACTTTTGATTCTTATGGGTCCTATATTTGCAATCTAAGTTGTTCAATTTGTTTATTAAACTAGTAAATCTGAAGACCTAGTAGTTGAGCATCTTAAGCCTTCATAGATTTTGAGTGATTTGTGAAAAGTCCTAATCTATAGATCTAATTTTGTGTACTTATGTGGCCCCCAATTCATGATTTGAATCTTTCAATATTCTTTTTTATTCTTATTTTTTTTTGCTATCGGAGGAGGGTTCCCAACCCTTTGGCTGGACTAATCCCTTCGGGTCCAGAGGGAAGCCGGGTAAACACCTCTATAGCCCCAATGTGGTAGCACTAGTGGACTCAACATTCGATTTCTAAAAAAGGGGGAACCAAATATTCTTTATTATTATATGATAAAAGACAGCAGGTGATTTTACGGGAGAGCGACACGTGGCTGCAGGGGTAGTGCATCCTTAGACTTTTTGCAATGCTACATTCCGGAATTACCTTTCTAATATAATCTCACCACTTAAAATATCTCAATGCAAATCTAAGATATTCTTGAAATAAGATACATATCCCTTTCCTAAAACATAGCATACAAAAACTTCTCTTTAATCTAAGATATTCTTGAAATAAGATACTTATCCCTTCTATAAAACATAGCATACAATAATAATTTCTCTTTAATTACCTTCAATGGGCCTCACACAATATTAAACTAACAAAAAAAAAAAAAAAGAATAAAAGCACTTTGGCTATGATTTTAGTGATCGGTGAATATATATGTATTAAATATTATTGCATATCAATCTGTGGGAGCCTCTTATCAAATCCAAGTTGCAGAAATTTGGAGCATAAATTTTCTCTTATGAGTCTCCATCTTTATCACGATTTTTTTATATTATCATTTATATTTACTAATTTAACCAAATAAATTATGAGTCCCATTATGAAATCCAAGTCTTCTTTATTTCCAAACTCACAATTTACGGGGGCCACTTCTTTTTTCTTAGAACCAACACATGAAGAGCTTTTTTGATACTAGAGCAGGGGTCACTTTCATAGACTATATTTTGCCACTTTTTCTCCTTATTTTCCTTTTAATATTCAGTAAGATTAATCTGTGGGGCCCATTATGGATGTTTTTCTCCTTATATTCCTTTGGATATTTAGCATGATTAATTAATCTGTGGGGTTCATTGTGGAAGCCAATTAATTCCAAAATCCGCATTTAATTCTGAAATGACACTCAATTTATGGCTAAGCACAAATATAATCAAATTAAGGTCCTAAATTCTTTACTATTTACTTCATCTTTTCCTAAATATTTTCAACTACCTAAAATTTCTCTAATGAGTTTCCATCTTTATTATGAATTAAATATTAATATTCATTTATAATTTATTTAAATATTTAGAAATATTTCTAATTAAAATTTTTAATGATTTTTTAATTATGGCTTGCAAAATGAAAAACTATTTAGATCGGTGATTCAAATCATCGTTGGTACTAAGTGCTTAACCATAGCATCTATTTGATAAAAAATAAGCCTCGTTGATTGCTTTCTTGCAACTTATTATGAATAAAGAAGAAATTTGGCCCAATATAAAGGTGGTTAGGATTCGTATTTTAAAGTTCTACTTTAAATGTGATCATACTATTAAATATATGATGATGTTCATTTATAATTCATTTAAATATTTATAAAGTTTTTATTTTATAATATAATTATTTTTTATTAATGCAAACAGGGATGAGGGCTGTGAGGGGCGTCACGTCATCACTAGGTGAGTTCCCTTTTAAGAAAAATACTTACAAAATCACATAAAACTTTGAATTTAATGTGGGCCACTCCAAATCTCTCACTCTAATACTTTCCTAAAATCTCCCATCCTCTTAAAATCTCTTATTCTAATACTTTCTGAAATCTCTTATCCTCTTAATAGAATTGAATAACTACTCAATAAGGCCCATATTTCAATAGTTGTGAAACCTTATCACTTCATGTATATTTTCCTAACTTTTCTCTTGATCATCTCTCTTCCTAAAATCTCTATGATTTGGATAATCATCCTATGGATATGATTGAATAACTGATTTTATTTTATTTTTTATAAAAAAAAAAAAAAACAACTAATCCGTGGCTCTTTCAAATATTTCAACCATTAGTCCCAAAATTTCTCAAGAACTGTTGGATTGATCTCAAGAATTTTATGGTCCAGTGATGGACGAACGTTCGTTATGTTGATGTAAGCTATGACACCATGATTTTGCTTTCACAAGAAGGAACGGAGTTATCAAAACAAGAAGCTTGGTTGGATATCAAGATGAGGAGCCCACCAAGCAATGTCACCAAATTAGTAACCTTCCACACTCTCAAATAATCCAAACCACTCTCAATTGAGAATGGCTTGAAAAACGAGGGGAGTGGATCGGCTGGTGGGTGTCGAAATATATCGGCTAAGCCCGGTTAATTTAGTTTGCGAGGGCCTAATATTCATCCTAGGACAGTTCATAGGCCTTAAAATGAGGCCCTGGTCCAGCCCATTTACAAACTAAATACCCTCTTTTATATTAAGATGTTGGGCGATGCCAAGCAACCCCCACACCACCCGCACCAACACACACGCAAAGCTACACTACTTAATACAAAATCCAATAAATGTTTGCCACTATATAATATTCGAACAAATTTGAATTTATAAGTAGAAATTAAGGGTTAGAGAAGTCTAATCAAATCATCGCAACTAATTATTATATAAGAATCAAAATTTAAGTCAAGGTAGGTACAATACAACTGAGATTGGATGTAAGGTCTCAGATAATGTTTTTGGGCTTTATTAGGTTTTTTTTCTATGACGTGACAATCATATTATTATCCATTATATTGGGCATTTTCATTCCTTTGAATTTTTTGGATTTTGTTTTTCAAAGATATTATAAGGGTTTTTTTCCCAAATCCACTAGCATATGGTTTTTCTTTCTATTTCTAGGGATTTTCTTTCAAAAAATAAAAATATTATTTTTAGTGGATTTTATAATCCATCATTATATAATTCCTTTCATCTATTCTTTATAATGTATTATTTTAGATTTACTTTTAATTAATTATATTTAAAAACTCTTAAATTTTTATATATCTTCAATTTTGGGCTTTGCTGCTAGTATCAATAATAACCATCAATATGTAAAATTTTATATCTTGATTTTTTATGGATTTTGAAAAAAATGTGAAAATTCTAAAAATCCAAATAAATCTAAAATGGTTGATATACTCATGTAAAAATGACGATTTTAACAAATATAATAATATATTTCACATATGTAACACTTGTATATGTAATATTTGCATGTTTTACCTATATAATACCATCCTCCTACCAAATGTCCAAAAAGCAAACACCGCATGTTTAGCTTTTTATTTTTACCTTGAGGTTTTTCCTTTGTTCGTTTTTGTAAAAGAACCATGAGATTAATGGATGAAGTATATGGCAACTGCATACACGCGGACCCTGTGCAGCAAAAGTAGCAGCATCTTAGCACCATCATTGAAGGGTAGGGAGTAGCAGCATACACGCGGGGGCGAGGCAGCGGCAGAAGAAAGGAGTGAAGGTAAAATAGAAAAAGATTGAAGATAAGAGGCAGAAGGCAGGAGTGCAGAAAAAAATAGAAAAAGAAGATAAGGACCGTGGCGAAAGAGAGTGCCCAATAAGATAAGATTGGAACTAGGGAAGACGAGTGTGGAAACAGCACGATGTGCTACCTTGGTATGGTTTTGAGTCTTTTTATTGCTATGTGGTCTTAATTATGGTCTTTTGTCTGGGCAAGTGGCCCCAAGGAGAGAGGGCAAGTGGCCCAAAAAGATAGTGTGAGTATGAATTTGAAACCGCAACATTTGGCCTCGGGGTTCACTTTGGTTTTGAGTGAGAACCCAACAGCGTTTAATTACGTGTTAAGGATATTTGTGTTCTATCTATAATTGATGCCAGTGTTTTGGGGACTAGAAAATGCATGAGCTTCTAGTTTTACGTTAGGACTCTATTTGTATATAGATTGCATTTTGTGCATGCAATCATTAATATAATACAGATTTGTAAGAACGACGAATGGTCACGATTCCATGTTTAGGGGTTTTGTGATGGGGGAGGAAGAGGATTTATTCCATGATAAGTAGGATAAGAACATAAATTAAAAAAAAAACAATATAAATAAGTGGAGGGAGGAATTCTGCCATTACTTGTATGTACATGATTTTGATGCAAATTGTACTTAGATGGGCAAGCCCATGATCGAGCCTTATACTGCACAATGATTAGGTAGTTG
This sequence comes from Cinnamomum chago, assembly GCA_038049695.1. Classification (NCBI taxonomy): domain Eukaryota; kingdom Viridiplantae; phylum Streptophyta; class Magnoliopsida; order Laurales; family Lauraceae; genus Cinnamomum; species Cinnamomum chago. Next base: position 103,713,606 of record CP142453.1, on the reverse strand, counting down.
CCTGGGGACTGGGGAGGCCCTTGGATTGATTACTTGTAGAAAAAGTAATTTATTTTCCATCTATTATTCACATGAATTTGATCATGTAGTCATGGATTCAACACCAGCACAAAATGTTTCTATATTTCCATCTTGTAACAAATATGAGAAAACATCTGATTGCATTGTTTTACCTATCTCATAAATATAAAACCATAAACAAATGTCAGCTGGAAAGAGAAATTTTAAAACGACCAAAATTAGTTTTTTTTTTTTTTTCAAAGAGAATTGTACGTCACTCAACTCTCACCTTTCTTTCGGGTGTTGGTAAATACACCCACCCTATCGGGGTGGGTGTACGGCCTATTGTTAAATTCCTGATGTGCATGTAGTCTTTTCACTGCAGTCTTTTCACTGTTGACTGTAGTCATTTCACTGCAAACTCCTAACCCTCACGTTTCCTCAAGCAACAGCTCTAGGGTCTCAACTGATTCCTCTCTGAGGGCACGTTTGTGTACACACCTTTTCCGCGGAAAGAGAAAATTGTCACGTCAACAAATTCCATAGAAATGAAAACCTCGGAAAATGATTTCCGTAGAATTTAGAAATTTATGTTTGGTGCAAAAAGAGTTTCCTCATTGAATTGGTGCAGATGTTGTTTGGTGCGACTATGGATTCCTTATAGAAAATAAAAATTTCTTATTTGGTGATATAATTATTTGAAGAAAATAACATAATATGTATATTATTTATTTAACATTAAATAATAATTTATATAAAGAAATAAAAAATGAAAGAGTTATAGGGTTTTTGGGTTGAAATGGACAAAAGTGAGGAAAAGAGGGAGAAGTTTTCCGAGGAAAACCATTTCCCATACCCCCCCCCATGGGAAACCCATTTCCACAATTATCAAGGAAAATGCTGACGAGGCAGAAAAACATTTCCGCGGAATTGTTCCGCACCAAACGTTGGAAAAATGGGTTTTTCGCGGAAAACCATAAACTTTTCCGCGGAAAAGTGTTACACAAACATGCCCTGAATATTCGAGCTAAGGAATTAGGCGTATCGGTTTTTGGAATCCGAAACAATGGTGAGAGGATTTCTGGGGAAGAAGCTGAGAATCCTATCGTAGGACTGGAGAAAGGGGATAAGAGTGTGATTTTTGGTGGTTGGAAAGATGGGGTTTCTTTGTTGAGTTGAAGAAATAGGTGTTTTGGAAGTGGAATCAGAGGTTTTGGCGGGAAAGAACGGTAAGGAAGGCAGTGGGTCTGTGAAAGGAGCTGTTTTGGTTGGTGGGGTTGTTGCAATGGATAGCAGATTGAAAGTAGATGGTCCTTTTGCGTCCAATACAGTAATTCAAGATAAGGTTGAGGGAATTGCGGGGTTGGGCGCTTTGGAGGGGGAGAGTGCTAACTTTGCATTGGAGAAGGTTCTGAAACTCGGGTTTGGCGATTCGGTTGTCTCTGCAGGAGATGGCGATGGAAAGGAGTAGTCAAGGAGGCAGTAGGAGGTGAAGTTGCAGCAGGGCAGGTTTTAGCGTGGGAGAGGGAGAGAAATAAGGAAATCACAGTTGGTGAAGCGAGTTTAGCTCTTGTCAGTGAGAAGCAAAATGCTGCTTCCAATGCCACAAATGCCCACATTCCTTTGATGGATATTGGGGAGAAACTGGTATCATCCAAAGCAGTATCTACAAGTGTCCATGGGGAACATGTTGGAGAGAGATAGCCTTCTAGAAAGAGGTGCTTTGAGTGTGGGGAATCCCAGTGCGGGAGTTCAGGGGAATGAGCTTTCGGTGGCTAGTATTGAAGGGGTGGAACAAGAAGAGCAAGAAGGGGAGCAAATTGATGCACAAAAAAGCCGTTTTAAAGTGGGCGATTTCGTATGCGGTAAAGTTAAGGGTCACTCTTGGTGGCCTGGGCAGATCTATGACCACTCGGATGCATCAGAGTATGCTGCAAAGCACTCCTGGAGAATTGCTTCCTGGTGGTGTATTTTGCGAATAAAACGTTTGGTTGGTGCTATCCATCTCAGTTAAGGTCCTTCCATGAGGGCTTTCAACTGTTGTGGAGGCAGAGCTGCTCTAAAAGCTTTCTTAGTGCGATGGAAGCGGTTCGAATGAGCTTGGTAGATGTGTCAAGTTGGAGATGATCTGTTCCTGTGTGCCAGTGGAAGATGGGAAGTCTTTTCACTGTTGACTGATGTGCAGTCAATATTTTAATAGGCATCTAGAATGGGTTTAAATAGTAAGTAGCATGTGATGGAGATGGGACAGTGCATAGGGTGGGTGTGCTTACTAAATAGGGTGGGTGTATTTACCATGTCCCCTTTCTTAATTCCCATATCCGTTGGTCTGACCTTTCATGCCATTTGCCCATACCAATAGTGTAGTTTGAATGAGGAGATTTTTTCCAACTTCCATCTAATACAATCCCATTTTAACATAAGTCAGTGTAGTTTGAATGAGATGAAAAGTTTTCCAACATTCCAAACTATACAATCCCATTTTTAACAAAAGTCTATGAATGATGGATCCCAATCGGAACTCATTTTCTTAGGTTTTTCCCAGTCATCATAATGCCTAAAAATTGTCGCAAGTTCGGGCATAAAAATATAATCAATACAAGTTTATTAAAAAGATCAGGCAAGTCCAAACCCAAAGTGCAAAAACATGAGCCCATGTTCTAGGGTTATTTTATCTCTTTTTTTATTTTTATTTTTATAAATGACAGATAAAACTAATATCTGGGCATGGTTTGGGAATAAATGATTAAATGAATGGACCTAAAAAAAACCTATGGAGGATTTAGACCTAAAATATGAATTAGGCCTAAATCCTGACACAAATTCAACCAAGAAAACATACTTGACACTAGAATTTAATTTTTGGGGATAGGTTAAGGGTTTTTTCTTTTTCTTTTCCCCTTTTTCACACCTACAAGGAGAGGTATGCATACACCAACAACAAAGACATGCCATAAGAACCCCATACCAAAACAATCAGAACACTGGAGACCACCGACGCAGAGAACAAGCACTTAAGAACAAACCCAAAAAAAAACGACCCACCAACTAACCAGCCTGACAACAATACCAGAACACTTTCTTTTTCCTTCTATGGGAGGCTTCCAACCATTCATGCCGTACTAATCCTTCAAGCCTGATGGTAGTGGAGTTTCGAAAATACAAACCTCCCTAATAGCTATATCATATAATTCATATCTGATTCACAATAATAAATAAATAAATTTACCCAACATCATTATATTGCTAATTGAAAACAAATTAGAGAGAAGGATGTCAAATACAACATTCCAATCACCGCACATTCATGCATCCATCTCGAGATTCTCAACTAAATCTCTATCAAATTATAAGACAAGAAAGCTCAAAATCAAGATAGGTACATACAATTTTCACGAAATATATCATTAAAATATTATTCTAAATGAAAATTCAGGGTAAAGAAAAAACCCACAAATAAACGCAGTCATATATATATATATATATATATATGATTATAAAATATAGCCAATTATAATCAACTATACCACAAATACATGTGTGTATATACGTATCCAAAATAAAAGTCTTCTACACAAATACTACCTCAAAACAACATAATATATAATATAATATATAATATAAAACCAGTAACCACTAATTACCAAACCGCCAACAGCTCTAAAAGCGGTTTAAAATCTCCCGAAACCACCTCCCGACACGGCCTTCCTCCTCCTCCCTATGCCCGTGCCTCTCGCCGTGAAACTCAAAACCCCTCTGCCGGACCGGACGCCCGTCGGCGCCGATCATGTCGTCTCCGTACGGGATCTGACGCATGTCGGGGGCACCGATCTGACGCATGTCGGGGGCACCGATCTCGACGCGGTGTTCGCCCTGGTGGTGGCGGTGGTGGTGGTGGCCGCAGCGGTGGGGGAAGGGGCCGCGGCCATTGGGGTGGGGGAAGTGGCGGTTGATCGGACGGAATCTGCCGTCGAATGGAGTCACAAGGGGTCGGGCGATTCCGACGGCGGCAATCGTGTCGGAGAGTTCGTTGGTTTCATCAGATTTGTCGGTAGAGAAGAGTTGTGTCGTCTTGTCGTCATTCTCCGAGATGATGGAGAGGGGAGTCGTTTCAGTAACGGAGACGTCTGGATTTGACAGAGTACGGGCGTGGGAGAGGAGGAAGAGGGAAAAGGTAACGGAGAGGATAACGGCGTAGTTTGCCATGGCCATGTTGACTGACGGAAAGAAATTGGGGATTTGAGAAGACACGGGCTTTCTGCTTTCGCTTCGGTTGTATTTATAAATGAAAAAGAGGAATCCAAACCTGAGTGGTTTGGATTCTAGAGAAAAGGAAGTTTCGTGGAAGTTGGCCTCTTCGAAGTCAAAAGCTGGAATTCACTAGTTTTTTTAGAGTAATGCTACTTGGACAAACTTTTTTGGTCAGAATTTGGCCAACCCATATGGTTTGCATTGAATATCATAGTGATATTCAATGCAAACCATATGGGTTGGCCAAATTCTGGCCAAAAAAGTTTGTCCAAGTAGACTTTTTGGTTTTTTTATAGGATGGCTTTTACATATCAGTTTCGGGAATGCCGGGAATCGGTGTTCCCGTAATTTGCCAATGCCGGTTTGAAGAGAAACACTTATTTCCAAAATTACTAAAATTAAGAAACAAATATGAGTTTTTTTTTTTTCTTTCAATAATAGCTGTCAAATCACCTCCCGTCTCCTGCAATCTAAATCAAGTTAAGGTGGAAAATTAACACCCAACCACCATCGTTTGTGTACATCGAGTGGTAAACTAGCTCCACATATCATTTTTCTTTTATTGAAATTTCTTTTTAGACTTCCTTTTAGGAATTATTTTCTGAAAATCATAAAAAAATTAGCTCATTTTTGTGCTTTTCTAAAGTGATAGCACCAAATTATATTATATTATATTAAGCGAGAATGTTTTGATTTTAATTTTGACCGTCGATTATAATTTTGACCAATAGTTATGTAACTACTCATGCAGCTACCCACTCATTTCTCCATCAAATCACTCATGTTTCAATTGTTCGTACGTAAGTATACCGTTTTTGCTCCAATTTCTCTATTTCTATTTTATCCAACTTGTCCTATGGAAAGAGGTAATTTTTTTTAATATGTGGTTATTTATTTTATAGTGCAAGGAGATACTTATTTTATAGTGCAAGGAGATACCGCGCCGAGCACGGGTTATTAGGCTGGTATAGATATCATTACAATGCGGAATTTAGTTTATGAAATTCTCACTTTCTCTACGGAAAATCAATTACATAAAGGTACCCTTAATAATTCAAATTCTAGGTAAGTGAAGGTTGTGTGTGCTAACGTTCTTCAGCCCTCGCCTTCTTAACTATCTTTTGGTAGAGCTTAGTTGAGCTTAAATTCACTTATATATTTCTAAAGCAAACAAATAGGTCAACCTCAAAATATTCTTTGAGCCCATGAAATGATTGTACATGAGTACTTGGTTTACTTGTATGAGTAATAAGCCAACCCATTTTGAGATTCTCCCAGTTGTGTTTACTAGTATGAGTTTAAGTTTTACAAAGTGATTGAATCACTCTAAGTCATGACTGTGTTTTGAAAAATAAATAAAAAACAATGTTTGAAATAATAGATTTCCATGCATGTTTTGATTGATGATTATGTTTTTGCTCCATTATAAAAGACATTTATTGTTTCATTACAAGCATTTGGAAAGAATCCAACGGCAAATACCATATTAATTAATCAGAGCTTTATTTCATGATTGATAAGCTGCGAGTGAATCACATGGAAGATTTGGATCCCTACTTGTTGGGATAGACAAAAAATAGGGTAGAGTGAAGTTAAATGAGCCCTAACCGTCTAAAATTTTAACTCTACCCCGTTTGGATGAGTTTGGCCATATAGATGAACTAATGTTGTGAGCCACATGTACTCCATTTCACTTCAACTCTAAATACTTTCATTTCCTTGAATAAAAGTGGATTCTACTCCAAACCTTAACTTTAAAATAAGCATTCAAATGGAGTGAAGTGAAGTACTCTACTTTAACTTCATCTTACCTCTCTTCACTTCACTCCACATATGAAATCCACTTCATTTTACTCCACTCCTCATTTATTCAAACAGGCAAAGTGAAGATCCTATTGAAATGCTTATTTATTATTTCATTCTAATGGTGAATTTTGCTCCAATGAAATTGAATCTTGGATCCACTAAGATTGAAATGGGTTTGTGCATCATGTGAATGGAGAGCTATCTAGAGGAAAATGAACAAATTTAACTTAAGGTCACTTGATGTTATCATTTAGGCTAATCCTATCAATTCAGTAACCAAATAGGTAAGGTCAAGTGAGTTCAAGTTATACATGTGTATTTCGGGCCCACTTTTTGATAGGTTTTCTCAGTTTTCATATTTTAGTAATGAAAACTCTTAAATTGAAGATATTCATTAATGATATTTATGAGCATATAATAGATTATACTTTGTTCTCATATATTGCATGAGAGGTAAAAGTTTAAACTCCTTGTAGGTGGTGAAGAGTGGGGGCTCCACCCAAGATGAAGTATTAAAAAATATTTATGCTGCCTCTACTAACACTTCTAGATTTTAATAGGAAATGTTAGCTAAAAAGATTTAATAGTAGGACCCACTCGGATAAATGCCAATCATGAGAGAGCAATATTCTCATTGAAGATATGATTTTCAAAAAAAGAATTGTCCTATTCAGATAATAATAACCATTGATTTTAGGGCTTACAGTTTAATGACTTCTTAAACTGCAATTTTTATGAACTGGGACTATAACTTTAATACCTAAATTAGTGTTAAATTGGGGCAATTACTAATTCATGAATGTTACTGGGTGTAATGGGACTAGAATTATCAAAGTTCCCGCATTGTAGTAAAAAAGCTAACTCTTGTGCAATCCGAAAGAATTACCTTATAGCAAAAAAAGAAAAGAAACCCTTGGACAGTTAGCACTTATAGTGGATATACATTGGTCAAACTCGGTGTATGATGGATTCTCAAAAATCATAAGATTTGGTTCCAAATTTGGACTAGATCTTGGGCATGCTTGTTTGTACGGTGGAATAAAGTAAAGAAAAATTGAGTGTCAAATCAAGATGAAAGAGAAGTGGAGGGAGGTGGGAGTAAAAGCACGCTTTTTGTTTTTTTGTGCTTATTATATGTATATCTTTTGTCATTTTGTGCCGTTTTAGAGCAATTTTTGTGTCATTTGGTGCAATTAAAAATAGTTTTTGTTCTTTTTTTTTATTTGACATTCTATTTCATTTCATTTTACTCTACCATGCAAGCAAAAAAGAAGAAACAGGGCTAATATAAGTAAACTTGGCTCAAAGGGTTTCGGTACATATGTTAGGCATGCGAATAAAGTAAGAGTCATATAAACATCATCCAAGTGAAATTTCTTATAAATGACAATATAACTAAAGCTACCATGCTCCCAGATGACAATAGGGCATTGTTCCAAAGACTCGTACACATCTGTCTTAAAACACAATTACAATAAATTTCAAATCCAAACCTTTGAACTAAAACACACAGACCTCAATCTGAAAATTGTCGATCAAATTCACATCAATCTAGATTAGGATCCAAATCTCTCCAAAATCTAAAACTAGTTTCATGTCAACCTTTTTTTCAATCAAAAGCTCAAAATATTTTAGACAACCAGTTACCACCAGCATCCCTAACTTGTACCCTAACAAAGTTTGAAATCTTGTTTGTTTTTATTATAAATCATAATTGTCAATTCCATTTTGGTCTAACCTACAAGATGAAATATTTCGTTATTTCGAAATTTCGACAAAACTCTCTAGAGTAGCTTTTAGGAATAAAAGAAATAAAAATATATATACATATATGTAAAAAATAGAAAAATAAGAAATAAAATATGCTTGTTTCTTGATATGGACATTGAGAAAAAAAATAAAAAATTAGCAAATTTTTTCCTATAAACCAAAACCGACAAGAATAGATAGGAATAGATTACAGAATGGACCGAAATGGAACGGGATGTGGAAAAAACCACGGGCAGTCGAATCGTCCGCGTGGTTGGAGGACTAAAACGTGGGAAGCGGGGCCCACCATGATGAGTAAGATGTAGTTTTGGCGTACAAGCATTGGCTTTGCTTTTACTCTCTTTCATGTTGACGCATTTGCTTGACTTTGGCAGGGGATGATCAACACCGTTGGCTGACGACACTTAGCATAATTGTGGGGCCCTTGGCCCACTTGATGCAAGGAATCTTTGTTGATTGGGTATTCTAAATAAAACAAAATAAGATATTTTCTTTTGTTGACTTTATGAAGACTTTCATCTCTAGCTAGGTCAGACCCAAGTACATTCACGTGGAAGTAGCTGCACTGGGTTGCCATAGGGGATCCGGGCCTGTTTATAAATAACGGTTTAAAACCAATTTTGATTCGGAATTTGTTTTGTTGGTTCCAGACCCAGTTCCAATAGGAAAACTCAGGTCCGAATCCACCTAGAGGACTCGAATTTAGTTCCAAAATCGATTTTGATTTCTCTTTAATATTCATTTTTATTAAAATAAGCATATTATTCTTCTTACAACAGTGCATTAAGTCTATTACTTTTAATATTATAAAAAAAAAGTCAAAAAAAAGTTGATTTTGAGGTACAATTTGCAATATCAAAGTCTCATGTGCTGGGTCTCGAGTCCACGGGTCGGAACCTATACGGACCCGGACCCGTTTATCAATCGGAACCTAAATTAAGTTCCAGACCTGGACCCATTTATGAATCGAAATCTAAAATAGATTTCAGACCCAATTTTTTACGAGTTGGAACTACCGGCTAATTGGAGAATCGGATACCAGTTTGCAACCCTAACTGCACTCGTTGAACTTTGGTCTGCTTCTAAAATCATAATAAAATTTACATAAAAATCTACATCTGCTCGCAAAACCCACATTTAAATCCCAGGCCTAGTCCCAAAAGAAAAAATCCTAAAATAAAAACGTTATCCTACCGCTATCTATGGCTATGAAATGGATGGCCATCAAAAGCAAAAAGGAAGAAGTTTCCATGTGGAATGGCAAGTAAATTCCTCTCTAGCATCATAGACAGAGAAATGAAAAGGATAGATATGGAAGTTAGGACCATTTTAATTGCCTTTAATTTGGGCCATTGACTAGTTTTCATTCACACCTTTATTTGTGCGTGGGCACGTCCCACAATTCAAAAATAATCCACCAATCAGGTTGAGTCTTGAAAGAACCGCGTCCACATACCAATTATCCAGTCGTACGTGGTCCAAAATATAAACTATACTAAAAGGCTGTCAATGTGAATGCGTGGATATAGCACGGCTTGGGAACATGGAACGCCGTGGATTGGCCCATAGTTTAAAAATCTAAGAAAGTCAACTGGAATTTGGCAGGTCACAGGGCTGAGTAACTCGGACGAGTTAGGCTTGGCCAACTACACCCGGGGAGTTGTAGCTCGACTCGGCAACTCAATTAGATTGGACAAGTTGGAACCGACCTTTCAAACTATATGGATGTATGATGTATCTGAGCAAGGAAGCCAAGCGTAAGCCTGTGGATAAATCTGGGCCGGCCGGCTTAAACTTAGATTTCACACTGGGGCTTGAGATTTAGGTGCTCAGAAGTCAAATGATATGTACTATGGATTACTTGAGTTGATTCGACTTTATTATGGGCTTCTTTGTTTCGTGCAATTCACTTCCTAAGGTCTTTTATGACAACTATTCATTAAAAAAAAGTAAAGAAAATAAGGCAAGGCTAATATCGAAAAACTGTAGGTTAAATAATTTCTTTTTTCATAGAAAATGATTCAAGGAGAGATGTGAAATGAAAGGGAATGTTCTATGAAAAAGTTGCATATTTTTCATATGTAGTCCAGCTCATGGAGCCCACTTAAATGCCTACTTATTAGATGAGGCAGGGGCTAGTGAGGAACTAGAGGGGGGCTTGGAGGGGCCATGGCCCCCCCTAAATTGCAAAAAGACCATTTAGATTAATTAAAATTTAAATCCATTGTTGGCAATAGCCCCGTAAGAAAAATTTTTTCACAATGGCCCCCCAATGTGGGGTCTGATGAAGGTATAGCAAAGAGGATAAAAATGAAGAAAACATGGGCACATTTGTATAACATATATAATATAAAACACCACTTTTTCTAAGGTCTGGTGCCATGCTTTTTTTACAAAGAAAAAAGATAAAAATTTACTTAACTACTTTTCAAGTCCATAGAAATTTCTTATGAAAGGTTTGAAATCACTTTTAGGTCCATAGAAATTTCCTATGAAAGGTTTGAACTCACTTTTAGGTGGACATTTGTATAACATCTGATAGGCCAGGCCCAAATAATTCGGTCCGCAATGACAGGTTAGGCCCAAGTGGCTCGGTCCACGACGACGGGTCAGGTCAAACTGACCTTAATCCATGATGACCTCAGGTCTTGATCTATCCATTGGGGCCGAATCCGAATCCACAGAGTGACAAACTAATCACGTCGTTTTACCTACCTGCTTTTACCAATTCCCACGGGGGAAATCTTATCTGCTCATCTGCAGAGGAGGGATCCGCGGGGGAAATCTTATCTGCTCATCTGCAGAGGAGGGATCCGCGGGGGAAATCTTATCTGCTCATATGTTGAGGAGGGTTCGGAAGACTCCACCAGAATGGAGCGTATATCGTTGGGGATCCCTGGAGAATCTCCCCACCCGTTGGAGATTGAGTATAAAAGGAGGAGTCCTATCAGAAAAGCGGGGATCCTATCCTAGGCACTATCTTTGTAATCATTTACTCTGTAACCTCTTTCCCAGAGCAGCAAATTCACCAATTAAAGTGGACGTAGGTCAGATTGACCGAACCACTATAAATCCTTTCTCTTTTTCTCTCTCTCTTCATTAATTGTCACATTTATTGCATATCACTTGACCGGTGGTGCCCGAAACACTTTTTGGCATCATCAGTTTGGCGCCGTCTGTGGGGATTCGAATAGAATTTCCTTCTTTCAAAAAGCCATGCCAATTACCAGGTCAACAAGGCGACAAGAGGGTAACCCCTCGCGCGAGGGCGAGGGCAATCCTCCACCGACCAACCCGGCACCGAATGCTCCCGCTCCCCCTCCCCAGCAGATGTTGGAGACCATGCAGCAGTTGGTAACACAAAACCAACAAATACTGCAGCTCATGCTGGCGAGTCAGGGAGGAGCACTAGGTGCAGGACCGCAAGAAGCACCACTCTCTGCGCAACTGGTCGCTCCACGCAGAGGGGCACCTCACCCGGGCGCCCGTCAACACGGTGCCCGGGGCCGAGGCGCCAACCGAGGCCGCCTTCACCGGGGCGCCCAACCCCTGGGCGCCCAGGGTGGAGCGCTGCAGCTGGGCGCCCAACCCTTGGGCGTCCCAACCCTGGGCGCCCATCCTCATGGCGCCCTGGGCGCCCGTCATCATGACGCCCACGCCCAGGGGACGTCTGCTGGAGCTCCGCTGGTCGTCCCGCACGGAAGACTCCTGGTTGATCCTGAAGGCCGCGCTCATCTCGACGTACCCCCTCCCCCGGGTGGGTTGAATCGCGGTGGGCTTCCACCTCCTCCCACTGCTTCCAATCATGAGGATCCTGATTTCCAGGAGATGGGAAGTGGAAATTACAGCCTGGAAGACGAGAGCCAGTTCCAAGGTCAATCCAGAGAAGCCCCCAACCTTTGGGACGAGAAGTTCAAAGAGATACAAGATCAAATTGGTAACGTCTTCAATGCTATGAAGGCACAGGTACCAGAATCCATTGACTATCTGGTACAACGAACGGATACACCGTTCAAACCTTCCGTAGCAAACTACCCCCTCCCCAGAAAATTCAAAATGCCCACCATGGAAACTTTTGATGGAACCAAGGACCCGCTCGACCACTTGGAAACCTACAAAACCCTGATGCAACTACACAACGTCCCTGACCAGATCATGTGTAGAGCGTTTCCAACTACCTTGAAGGGTTCCGGGAGGCAATGGTTCTCCAGTCTCGCCCCAACCTCCATTTCCACCTTTGCAGAATTGAGTAAGTCCTTCGTATCTCACTTCATTGGAGGGCGTCGCCACCAGAAGCCCGCCACACACCTGCTCAGCATTAAGCAGGATAAGAACGAAAGCCTCAGGAGCTATCTCACTCGTTTTAACGAGGAGGTACTCCAGGTCGAAGAGCCAGACGACAAGGTCTCCATGACAGCCTTCATTGGAGGCCTTCGTTCTTCGAGCTTCCTATTCTCGGTGATGAAGCTCCCGCCAAAGAGCTTTCCTGAACTGCTGGCAAAAGCTCAGAAGTACATGAATGCGGAGGACATCACCAGGGCCAGGCGAGGAGAGTCCTCCAGACCAGAAGGCAAGGGGAAGGAGCGAGACAGAGAGGACAGGAAGGAGAACAGCAGCAACAAGAGAAGTAGGACGGAGAGAATACCCGTCAAAGAGAGGCTCGGCCCAGCTCCCCAGAGAGATAGACAGGCCTTCACCCCCCTCAACGCCTCTGTAGGACACATCTTGTTGCAGATCCAAGATGATCCTGCCGTTAAATGGCCAGGGAAGATGAAGTCTCCCTCAAACCGTAGGAACCCTAACAAATATTGTCGCTTCCACCGCGACCATGGCCATGATACCGACGACTGCTACGAGCTCAAGAAGCAGATCGAGGACCTTATCCAGTGCGGGCACCTGCGCCAATATGTTGCTGGGAGAGCTCAAGCACCATCACCACCTCGTCATCAAGAAAACCAGCAGCCCCTCGGAGAAATTCGCACTATCTCCGGAGGATTGGCGGAGTCGCTCTCAGCGATTAAGGCCCACTCCAGAAAGGCCAGACATACTGAGGAAGCACGTCCCTCCAAAGTGCCCCGGCAAGGAGAGGGCGAGGTCATATCTTTCTCAGATAGGGACCTGGAAGGAGTGCAGCTTCCCCACGACGATCCATTGGTAATATCCCTGACCATTGCCAATTTCCAGGTGCATAGGATTCTGGTAGATAGTGGCAGCTCCGCTGACATACTATACGCAGAGGCTTATGACAAGTTAAGCCTAGGTAGGGAAAGGCTGAGACCTGTCAATTCGCCTCTTATTGGTTTCTCTGGAGAGAAGGTGTACCCCCTGGGAGCGGTCACGCTTCCAGTCACTGCTGGAATAGCACCTCGAAGCTCCACAATCATGGTTAACTTCTTGGTGCTGGAATGTCCGTCAGCTTACAACGTTATATTGGGGCGACCTGCTCTCAATATGTTAAAAGCTGTTCCCTCCACCTATCACCTCATTCTCCGCTTTCCAACCCCTAATGGAATCGGAGAAGTCAGGGGAAACCAGTTGGCTGCCAGGGAATGCTACGTCTCCTCAGTAAAGGATAAAAAGCAGAAGGAAGCGTTGCAGATTGAGACCCTTGATCCAAGGGATGACTCCACCATTGAGAGGGGAGAACCAGTTGAAGCACTCACCACTGTGATCTTGAATGAAGACCTCCCTGATAGGAAAGTGTACATTGGCTCTTCTCTCCCTGAAGATCTGGTCTGCCGCTTGACCAACTTCCTGAAGAACAACATGGACATCTTTGCATGGTCACATGCAGATCTTGAAGGGATTGATCCCAAAGTCGCCACTCATCGCCTCAATGTCGACCCCCAGCACAAGCCTGTCCGACAAAAGCTGAGGGGCGCCTCCACTGAAAGGGCCCAAGCAATGGACAAGGAGGTCGAGAACCTGATAGAGAATGGAGCTGTAAGGGAGGTAGCATACCCCGAATGGCTCTCTAATGTTGTGATGGTGACAAAATCCAATGGGAAGTGGCGCCTGTGCGTCGACTTCACTGACCTTAACAAGGTATGCCCGAAGGACTGCTTCCCGTTGCCCAGGATTGACCTCTTAATCGACGCCACGGCGGGTCACGAACTTCTCTCCTTCCTAGATGCTTATTCTGGGTACAATCAGATCAGCATGCATCCCCCAGATCAAGAGAAGACGTCATTCATCACCCCGAAAGGGACCTATTGCTATAGGGTCATGCCTTTCGGACTGAAGAATGCAGGGGCGACCTACCAACGGCTGGTGAACAAAATGTTTCACTCTCAGATTGGGCGTACCATGGAGGTTTATGTGGACGACATGTTGGTGAAGAGCCTTGCCACCGCAAACCACATCTATCATCTCCAAGAAACCTTCAGTGTTCTCAGGCTCTATCACATGAAGTTAAATCCCGAGAAATGCGCCTTCGGAGTGGGGTCCGGAAAATTCTTGGGATTCATGGTCAATCAAAGGGGGATAGAGGCGAATCATGACAAAATCAAGGCTATATTGGACATGAAGTCGCCCGCCTCCACCAAAGAGCTGCAGCGCCTCAATGGAAGGGTGGCAGCACTTAGCAGATTTGTCTCCAAGTCTGCAGACAAGTGCTTGCCTTTCTTTAAAATCCTCAGGAAGGCTTTCGAGTGGGGGCCCGAGGCGGAGGAGGCCTTCCAGAAGCTTAAAGCCTACTTGGCCACCCCCCCTCTTCTTTCACATGCTGCACCAGGAGATGTGTTGTATCTGTACCTCTCTGCTTCCCCCTCAGCAGTCAGCTCTGTCCTCATCAGAGATCATGATGGAATGCAGAAGCCCATTTACTATGTAAGCAGAGCATACCGAGGGGCAGAGTCCAGATACACGGAGCTGGAAAAACTGGCACTCGCCCTCATTTCGACAGCAAGGCGGCTGCGTCATTATTTTCAAAGTCACACAATTGTTGTTGTCACTAATCAACCCTTGAAAAGAGTACTGGGAAAGCCGGATGTATCTGGAAGGCTGGTCAAATGGGCAGTAGAGCTGGGAGAGTTTGATATCCAGTATCAGCCAAGGTCAGCCATCAAAGCTCAAGCCTTGGCAGACTTTGTGGCAGAGTTTACATGTGCAGAGGAGGACAACCCAGAAGGCGCTCACAAAACTTCAGATCTCCAAGCCTCGGAAGAGGACCAGGCAGCCCTGGGCGCCCAGGGATCTCCAGCACCCCTGGGCGCCGAAGCTCCAGCAGGCGCCCAAGCCCTGGGCGCCCAGGCCTCCACAGCAACCCTGGGCGCCCAAGCCCTGGGGGCCCAGGCCTCCACAGCAACCCTGGGCGCCCAGGCACCCATTCCCCGGGCGCCCAAGCCTCTCCACCACCCCTGGGCGCCCAGGCATCTCCAGCAGCCCTGGGCACCCCGGCCAAGCCTACATCGGGTCCCCCGTTACTCCCTGCTTTTCACCCTGATGCCCAGAATCTCTCAGCACTACTATGGAAGCTCTATGTTGACGGCTCCGCGACCAGCAATGGAGGTGGAGCGGGTCTTGTGTTAATCAGCCTTGATGGCACACCCCTCAAGTGTGCAGTAAAGTTTCACTTTCCAGCCTCCAACAATGAAGCTGAGTACGAGGCACTCCTCTCTGGTTTGAAGCTGGCATTGGAGATGAACGCCCAACACCTCATCGCTTACAGCGACTCTCAGCTGATAGTGAATCAGGTCAAGGGCGAGTTTGAAGCAAAGGAAACCAGAATGCAAGACTACCTCAGCCTAGTGAAAAAGTTGATCCCGCAATTCCAGTACTTCCAAATCAGTCACATCCCCCGGGAAAGTAACGTTGCTGCCGATACACTTGCTAGGCTCGCCTCGTCCATTGAAACCTCACCAGGCGAACCAACATTCCTCGGGCATCAACTCGAACCAAGCCAGGTGAACGAAAGCACTGCATACATCAACTGTGCTGCAGCCGAAGCAAGCTGGATGACCCCGATAAGGGCATACCTTCAAGATGGGACACTGCCTGAGGACCCCCTCGAGGCAAGGAAGCTGAGGATGAGAGCCTCTAAGTTTACACTCTTGCAGGATGTCCTCTACAAGAAAGGTTATTCGTTACCCCTGTTGAGATGCCTCTCTCCCGAAGAAGCTGATTATGCCTTGCGGGAAATCCACGAGGGAATTTGTGGGAACCACTCGGGCGGGCGCTCCCTTGCTCACAAAGCACTTAGGTAAGGCTTCTTCTGGCCCAGCATGCTAGCGGATGCCAAAGAATTTGTCAGGAAGTGTGACAAATGCCAGCGCTTTGCCACTGTACCGAGGCAGCCCCCAGAAGAACTCACTACCATCATGAGCCCATGGCCTTTCTCCAAGTGGGGGATCGACATCCTAGGCCCCCTTCCATTGGGCAAAGGGCAGTGCAAATTCGTAGTGGTCGCCATCGACTACTTCACGAAGTGGGCGGAGGCGGAACCATTGGCGAGGATCACAGACTCCAAAGTAAAGGACTTTGTTTGGAAAAGCATAGTCTGCCGCTTTGGGATCCCACATGCCATCGTCAGTGACAACGCAAAGCAATTTGACAACAAGCTATTCAACTCGTTTTGCTCCGACCTTCAGATCAAGCAGCCTCACTCCAGCCCGGCGCATCCACAGGCAAACGGGCAGGCAGAGGTCATGGTGCGAACGGTCCTGCGAAATTTGAAGACCAGGCTCGAAAGAGCAAAGGGCCTATGGGTGGATGAGCTTCCCGGGGTATTATGGGCATATCGGACTACGCCAAGAGCTCCAACCGGGGAAACCCCTTTCTCTCTCGCCTTTGGGACTGAGGCAGTCATCCCAGTTGAGATTGGGGTCCACTCTCTTAGAGTCCAACACCATGACCTAGGCACCAATGGGGAGGGACTTCGCATCAACCTTGATTTGGTGGACGAAACGAGGGAGATGGCCAACATCCGCAATGCTGAGTACAAGCAGCGCATGGCCAAACACTATAACTCAAGGGTAAAGCCTCGCCCTCTCCAACTCGGAGATCTGGTCCTCAAAAAAGTCATCCTCGCCACTAAGGATTCTCGGGAAGGCAAGCTGGGCCCGAATTGGGAAGGTCCTTATCTCATAACTGAGGTGGTGAGGCCTGGCACTTACAAGATTCAGGATTCGGAAGGAAAAGTCTTACCTCATCCGTGGAATGCAGAACATCTGAAGAAATATTATCAGTGACCAGTGACATAATATGAGGAAGGGGTATTTCATTTTTTTAGCACATTGTAAAATGTTCTTTACCATGGGCAATGAATAAATAAAGTCCTATATTTTATTCATTCCAAGTGTAAGGCTACATAACTGTTTAAAAAAAAAAAAAAAAAAAAACTACATGTAATGAAGCATGGTAAAATCTCCTACATCCTAACTACTCTCTTGACTCCCCTCCTCGTCCTCAACGTCCTCGTCATCCTCCTCACCCTCCTCAACATTCTCTGTATCATCAGGCTCCTCACTGGGCAAAAAGCATGAAAAGTCAAGGTGAGGGAAGGCAGCAGTAATCTTCCCTCGAAGCTCTTCATACCCATCGATGAAGGCATCGGCGACGCCCTCCGCTAGCTCTCTCTCAGCTCTATCGCGCGCCTCCTTCATCTCTGTAGCCACTACAGCCTCTCTGAGCGACGCCCTCTCGCGGGCCTGCACGAGCTCAGCCTCCCTGAGTGAAGCCCTCTCGTGGGCCTCCATCAACTCAGTCTCCCTGAGTAAAGCCCTCTCGCGGGCCTCCGCCAACTCAGCCTCTACCCTCCTCACCCTCTCGCGGGCTAGTGAAAGCGCAGTCTCGCACCGGGACTCCCTCTCGCGGGCAGTCAAGAGCTCGCCTTCTGCTTTGACAGCCCTCTCGATAGCTGACGAGAGCTCAGTCTCTAACAGGGACGCCCTCTCGCGGGCTGCGTCGGAAGCTCCTCTGTCAGCCTCAAAATCGGCAACCTTCTTCCGAGCAATGGAGAGCTCCCTCCACATACTCTCATTCTCTCTCCTCAGCTGTTTGATCTTTGACATCAAGCTGACGGTTGCAGTGGAAGCCTGGAGCAATAGGAAAAGAAATGAGACATAAAAATATATATATTTTTAAGTCTGGAGAAAATGAAAAATGTTTTTACCTGGGCCAGACCATCCAGGAATGTATCTATGGCTCTCTCGGTACCCAATGAAGTGATCTGTGAAACCTCATCAGGAATCACAAATCTTCCGAGCCTCTCCCGGATCACCCGTGGTCTGCCCAACATCTGAACAGCCCCTGCAGGAGCCCCCGGCCGCGGGGGACATGAGTGAGGGGCAGGAGGTGCGGTTTGAGAGGAAGACTCTCGAATAGTAATCGGGGCAGAAGGGGTCGCTGGCTGGGGCAACTCTGTGGGGGACGCAAGGGAGCTAGCCCTGGTGGACACTCGCGGGGACTCCCCCCTTGTGGTGGTGTCTACTCTCGCCGCCTTGGAAGGTGGGCTATTCCTACTTGAAAGGCGAGCCCCGATCATCCCTCTATCTACTGCTACAAAAGCCAAAAGGTTAGTTGTGCGTAAAAAAAAAAAAAAAAAAAAAGGAAAAAGAGAAATGAAAAGCAGAAATCCAATACCCTTTCTCTTCGCGGGAGGTGCATGAGAAGGGCCACTAATCCCACCACTTTCCTTGGATAAGAGAACACCCAAATCTTTTTCGGGATGGTCTCTTACTGCCTGTAGCTTCCTCTCCTGACTCGCGGAGAGCACAGGTGCGTTTGCAAAAAGGCAAAGAGTGAGCACATCAATAATGTCAATAAAGGAAAAAAGTAGCAAAGGAGTGGCTTACCAAGTCTTCTGGCGTCTCTCCATCCCGCTGGCACCAACACTCGATCTGTCTCAGAGGCCCATTCTCCGCCAACAAAGAAGAAACGGGACTTCCAGCTGTGGCAGTTGGAACGTAGACCCGTAAGTAGCTTGCCACCCCTAGGAGCAAGGTAATACCATCCCCTGTTGGGGGCTGGAGACTCTGTCAAGCTATAGGCAGCATAGAACTCCTCAGGAGAAGCATCCTCCTGATGAACCCTCCTCCACAGTGCAAGAAAGCCTAGCAGAACCCTCCAACCATTGGGCGCTAACCGCCCCGGAGTCAGTGAAAGGTAGTGAAGAACGCGACAAACGGGGGAGGGCATAGGGAACCTAAGCCCAGCTTCGAGCATATCTTCGTAAATGGCGATCTCACTAGAAGAGTCAACGCATGCGGGTTCGTCCGCCTCAGCCCGCCGATATAACACAGTGGGGGAAATATGATAGGCAGAGACAATTTTCAAAAAATCATTATCAGTGCTGAGTGAACTGAAAATAGTACTCACCTTGGACTCGTTGTCCTCGACAACTACTTTCCCTCGGTACTTGGTGCGGCGAAGACGTGACGTGACTACCTCCGTGGCGCCGGTACTCATCTCTCCATCAATTGCAGGTTGGGTTGGACTCATCGCTGCCGCAGTGAGGGTCACCAAAGGTGGGGCGCCTAGTCCACCTCGCCCAGCAGCAAGTGCACCCCAAGTTGTCTCGCTGCCTGTACCTGGGGCGCCCATTGCCTGCTCGCCCGCGCCAAGTGGGCTGCTCGCCCGCACGTCTGCCCGATCGCCCGCAACACGCAGCAGCGCTGGGGCGCCCCCACCTGGGGCGTCTGGCCACCCACGCCCGCCGCCTGGGGCGTCTGGCCACCCATGCCCGTAGCTTGCCGCACCTGGCCGCACGGGGCGCCCACCGCCTGCCGCAACTGGCGCTCGCCCACTGGCGCCCATCGTGCCTGGCGCTCGCCCACCGGCGCCCGCTCGCCCACCGACGCCCAGCTGCCCGCGCCCGGGGTGCCCTTGCCTGGGGCGCCCGCTGCCTGCAGCGTCGCCTGGACACCCGCGCCCGGGGCGCCTCCGCCTGGGGCGCCCGCTGCCTGCAGCGTCGCCCGTACACCCGCGCCCGGGGCGCCCGCTCCCTGGAGCACCTGGCCGCCCGCGCCTGTGGCGCCCCTGCTTGGGGCGCCCGTCGCCTGTCCATCGCGCGCAGCGACCGCCCTCCTGGCAGGGCTCCGCATCTCCACGGCAGCGAGCTCAACCGTGGGGGCGCCCAGGCTCTCCACGCCCGCCTGACGCACGACTTTGGCCGTCGCTACGCAGCCAGCAACTGGGGCGCCCCCACCGCCTGGGGCGCCCCGTCCATCAGTCCCCTCGCCCGCAGCCCCCCCGTCCATTGGTCTTCTCGCCAGCAGCACTGGCGCCCGCCTGGGTGCCCCGTGTCTCGTCCC
This sequence comes from Cinnamomum chago, assembly GCA_038049695.1. NCBI lineage: Eukaryota > Viridiplantae > Streptophyta > Magnoliopsida > Laurales > Lauraceae > Cinnamomum > Cinnamomum chago. The sequence continues at coordinate 103,693,528 of CP142453.1, read as the reverse complement.
GAGGGGCGTTCAGCGCAGCAGTGGAGGCGTCCAGCGGCGCCTCACCCTCACCCAGTCCGGCAGCAGTCGTCTCACCAGCAGCCTCTCCGATGATTGCAGCAGAAGGTGATTTTTCCTCGCTACTGGTCAACGTGTTCTCCTTTCCCTGATGGTCCATGATGGTAGAGAAGAAGGTGGTTGCTCCCCTTGTTGACAAGTAGAAGATGAAAAGAAGAGCCCCAAATGGAAAAAACAACTTGTGTAAGAGAAGAAGAGCAAGAGCATCTCCATTTATACACCCTTGTTCTAGGGTTTTCAAAAGACTAAGCCAAAGGAAACAGAAAGAGAGAGTCCTATGCCTAAAGAACTCTGCTATCAAATTCAAGAAGGAATAAATTGCCGGAGGGACTCTTCTGGGGCCGGAGGGACTCTTCAAGCTCGACCACCGCCGGGGGACACCCCCGGACCCCCTCCGTGGAGGGCATATATTAAAAGAGGGTTAGGTGTTCGAAAAAGCTATAAATTGCTTGACACGAAGAAGCTTGGATTGTACTAATGTCTCCCTTTCAAAGCCTTCTTTGGCGCGAGACATTGAGGGGCAAATGATGGGCCAGGCCCAAATAATTCGGTCCGCAATGACAAGTTAGGCCCAAGTGGCTCGGTCCACGACGACGGGTCAGGTCAAACTGACCTTAATCCATGATGACCTCAGGTCTTGATCTATCCATTGGGGCCGAATCCGAATCCATAGAGTGACAAACTAATCACGTCGTTTTACCTACCTGCTTTTACCAATTCCCACGGGGGAAATCTTATCTGCTCATCTGCAGAGGAGGGATCCGCGGGGGAAATCTTATCTGCTCATATGTTGAGGAGGGTTCGGAAGACTCCACCAGAATGGAGCGTATATCGTTGGGGATCCCTGGAGAATCTCCCCACCCGTTGGAGATTGAGTATAAAAGGAGGAGTCCTATCAGAAAAGCGGGGATCCTATCCTAGACACTATCTTTGTAATCATTTACTCTATAACCTCTTTCCCAGAGCAGTAAATTCACCAATTAAAGTGGACGTAGGTCAGATTGACCGAACCACTATAAATCCTTTCTCTTTTTCTCTCTCTTCATTAATTGTCACATTTATTGCATATCACTTGACCGGTGGTGCCCGAAACACTTTTTGGCATCATCAACATCAATAGTGTAAATTTCCAAACGTCATTTGACACCTTTCAAGTGGTTGAAATTTTGAAATGTTTGGAAAGAAACAAGACATTTATGAATTTCAAGGAATAAGATGTCACATCATGTGAAAAAAAACTCCTAACATGCCAAATTACTGTTAGGAATTCTAGTAAAGAAACAGTATCATATACTTTTTTGCATGCTATGCAAATGTACCTTAAGGTATAGATTGTACCCTCTTATAGTTTAGGAGAATTGTTGATTCTTGAAAACTATGTTCTATGATTTTTATCTTTAATTGTTTATTTTGTATCAGTTCTTACTCTTTATCCATTTTATATTTTTGAAACTAAATAGAAAACTGAGATGATTATTTAAACTTACTCCCTAAGATCGCTCGTTGAGGCATTTGACTCCACTCTTCGACTTGCGAAGATGAATTTGAGTCGCAAGTTGGTCAATTATGCTTTCATTAAAAATGAGTACTTGTTTTTGTAGGAAATCGTGTGGCTTGTATGCAAGTGCGGACCTAGGAAATTTAACTTGGAGAGGGGAGGGTGCTATATGTAAAAGAAATATTATGGGAAAGGGCAAATGTAGAAAAAAATACATATTAATTATTAGAATTTATTTGGGGTTCTTTCAAAGTTATTTGGTAGGGTGGGGGCTTCAACCCCAGATCCTTGTACCTAAATCCACCATTGCCCATATGCCACGGGTCCCATGGCAGACCAAGCAGGGTAGAGGCCAGCAGATAATACAATCATTATATATATATATATTTATTGGGATGTATTTTGGGGAACGTTGGATACTTTTGTGGGGTGTGATTTGGTAAACATTGCTTAGTGATAATGTAGATACATTTTGAGTATGGGTACATCTAAAGGCAGATGTAATTCTGCTGAATGCAGATGCACACTATTTGAGAGATGTCGTTGCCTCAGAAGCTGTGAACATGATGCGCTTGTTTGAGAAAGACTTTATGCATGCACAGTCCAATCACATCATGCAATGCACAGTCCAATCACATCATGCAGATGCAAGACTCTCAAGTATTAATAGTCCAATCACATCATAGCTCAACCTACACTCTCATTATTTGTAAAAAAAAAATAAAAAATATACTTTCTCTAAATCGTATTTTTTTCTTTTTTTGTTTTATTATTATTACTTGATTTAGGATTATATCTTATAATTTGTTGTTATCTTTTGATTAAGAAAGATTTAAAAAATTATTAAATAGATAATGTTAAGATAACAATAAATTATAACGAAAAAGAAAAAATTACTAAATCAAACACAGTCAAAATTACTAAGTAAAAAAAAAAAAAACAGAGAACAGAAAAACATAGAATGAATGGTCTAGATTGGATTCGAACAATATTAATTAAAATCAACAACAAAATAGTCTTCAAACAATACTAACCAGAATCCAAATGTACAATAGGTTGGGTTACAGTAGATGGATTCCATATCCGCTTGTAGTCTTCAAAATTTTGTTCATAAATTAAAGCCCATTCTGCTGCACATTGGTGTTTGTATAACTTAGTAATTTTGACTGTGTTTGATTTAGTAATTTTTCCTTTTTCGTTATAATTTATTGTTATCTTAACATTATCTATTTAATAATTTTTTAAATCTTTCTTAATCAAAAGATAACAACAAATTATAAGATATAATCCTAAATCAAGTAATAATAATAAAACAAAAAAAGAAAAAAATACGATTTAGAGAAAGTATCTTTTTTATTTTTTTTTCACAAATATTGAGAGTGTAGGTTGAGCTATGATGTGAGTGGACTATTAATACTTGAGAGTCCTGCATCTACATGATGTGATTGGACTGTGCATTGCATGATGTGATTGGACTGTGCATGCATAAAGTCTTTCTCAAACAAGCGCATCATGTTCACAGCTTCTGAGGCAACGACATCTCTCAAACAGTGTGCATCTGCATTCAGCAGAAATGCATCTGTATTTAGATCTGGTCTTTGAGTATATATGAAATGTTGATTGGACAAATCATGGAATGATACCTCATACCTGATATTGAGAATATTATATATGCTTTCACATTTAATTGTATAGGGACAGGTGTCCATGTGTGAGTTGCACAGGTGGAATTGTGAAATTTTATCCTTCATGGTTCAGACGAATCAGACCTCACCTGAGATAGATGCAAGTTTCACCAGAGTACGCTTGTCACATCAGAGATTGCCCATAGCCAGGTAATCTTCCGACCAGAATGTGAAAGTAAGCCGTGATCTGGGTGTTGCTGTCCGATCACTATTGTCTGCCCGATTGTTGGGATAGTCATGATCGCTGCCACATCACAGTCGTCGCCGGCCCTCATCGCGGAGTGGGCCACATGTGCTAAAGAGGAGAGACCAGCTTTCTGAAATCGGGAGAGAAGCTGGATCCATTAGGGCACGTTTGTTAACCTGTAATTTCCGTGGAAATTGAAAATTGTCACATCAGCAAAATCCATGGGTTTTAAATTCTTTAGAAAAGTTTTTCCGCGGAAGTCAAAATTTTATGTTTGGTGCAAAAAGATTTTCCTCGATGAATTAGTGCTAATGTTGTTTTGTGCAACTATGAATTTCTTTAGTGAAAACCATTTTTTAGTGAAAACTATTGTGTGGGTGGGTTGGTATGTATGTGGGGTGGGTGGGGTTGGGAGGGGAAGAGGAAGAAAGATGGTGGTTGGGTGGAGTGAGGGTGAGAGAGAGGAAATTGGGAGGTTGGTTTTCCGTGGAAATGGACTTCCCATACCCCCCCCCCCCATAGGAAGTCTATTTCCATGGTTATGAAGGAAAAAGCTGACGTGGCGAAAAAGCATTTCCACCGAAAACTGCCGCACCAAACACATGAAAAAGAAGTTTTCCGCAGAAAACTACAACATTTTTCGCGGAAATGGGCTACACAAACATGCCCTTAGGTGGGCCATCCCTATAGAGACAATATGAATTCTCAGATACGATCAAATAGATCTAAGATCGGCGGTGATGTTGCTGAGAGGCAGCTGACGTTGTAGAGAGGCTCTCTGGTTTCTTCAGGGTGGCTAAAACTAAAGGAGATAGCACATCTAAAGATTCGATATGGTAAGTGCCTAAAAGTTACGGACTTAGTTAAAAGAGGATTAAACTCTCGACTGAGTGATCTTTGGATGATTATGGAAAAAGGATCGGCCTCCGGTAATCTGAAAGGAAAAATAAAGGTCAGAGCCCTTGGATGTTGGCAGCCAAAGGCACTCCGATGCTTGAGTTAATTTTGTAACTGAGGGAAAACAAGGGAGAAAGAGTAGAGGGGACCAGTTTGTTGCGTACCTCCTGTAGTTTTCCTTCATGCATTATATGGACGTGAGAGTCATCATCGGACTGGACCCCTCAGGGAGAGATGGAAGTCCCATCAGCATGTACTTTCTCTCCTGAGTGGGGGTAGGTAAAAAGGGAACGTCCTATCGGACCATCCCTGTAACGCCCCAATTCCGGATACCGATAAAGTCGTCGGAATACCCGAAGTTGGCGCGCTACTTCTCGGAAAATCCGAGAACTTCCAAGATCGTAGGCTCGCATTGAGGTCCAATTTAAAACTTTTGAACAATATACTATCAATGGTTAAATTGCGGAAGCATAACAATTAAAGCGGAAGCAATTTGGTATCGATATATATATCAAGAAAGAGTGGAACAGTAGTCTAGTTAAAAGTATCAGTTGTTAGTATCAAAAGTTAATTACATGTTTAATAACTACCCGACTCACTTACAAAATTCTCTCAAAACCCAAAATAAGGTGAACTCTCAAAACCCTGGTAATAGCTCTCCACCCTCCGGCTTGACATCTGGGTCGGCCGGGCCCCATACGTAATCTCCGACAACAGGCGCCTCTACTAGCGCAAGCGCATCCTCTGCGATCTCCGGGTCAAGTCCTAAGTACCAAAGATGGGTCAGATCTAAAAGATCTGGCAAGCCACAGTATACAAGTAGCATAGGACATATATATCAAAAGAGTAGAGACATGTATATAAATTAAAGAATAACAAGGTAAATAAACTATGCAGTTGAGCAAGATAAGCATAAGGAATCAGGATAAATGTACAACATCTAATCTACTACAAAATGGCACATTCACACGAGCTGGAATACCGCGGGATATTATGCCGCAGCCCTCCCATACTGAACACAGTTGCGGTGGGGAGTCTCACCAGTGCTGGGAATTACTAATCCCGCAAATCAATCATTAATCTCATCACTCATCGCTCGAAGACCGGACCCGGTATCACACCGTCCGTCTTAACCTCATAGCTCATCATGATAGCTCCACGTCACTCATAATAGCTCCTACCGGGGATGATCAGTCCACAGTCTGAGCTTAAATCAACCGAGTGAATGTCTATGCCGACTTGAGAACTGGAAATGATCAATGGGCCCCACAAATGATCAAAACTACTAATGACTGAAAACTGGAAAATCAGGGTTTCCCAGTGTGCTCGGTCGACCTGGCACAGGGTCGGTAGACCTGGCACACTGGGGGTTGACCCCCAGGTCGACCCAGTGTGCAGTGTGCTCGGTCGACCTAGCTGCAGGTCGGTCGACCGAGTGCACTGAGAAATCTGGGTCAAGCACTTGGGAGCCTTAATCTATTCCCAGGAAGTCTCCTGTGTGTCCGGTTAACCTCCTGGCCTGGGTGGTCGACCGCATACACCAAAAACTCTGGAAAAGAGGATGTCCCAGCTTTCAGACATTTTTCACTGCATTTCCTGTGTGCTCGGTCGACCTGGAGCAGGGCTCGGTCGGCATACAAGATGTCTGGGTTCCAGGAAAAATCCAACTCTCAGTTGATATCTGCAGAAAACAGTGTGCTCGGTCGACCTGGGCAGGGCCCGGTCGACCGGGTACACTGAAAAACTCAGTCTGCAAGAATATTTAACTGGGACTTGTTTTTCTCAGAATTTAGTGTGCCCGGTCGACCGGGTACACTGAAAACTCAATCTGCAGGAATTTCTAACTGAGACCTGTTTCTGCAGGTTTTAGTGTACCCAGGTCGACCTGGTACACTGCAAAATCTGCAGAACCCAGTTTTCGGGATTTTTCCATTTTCAACCCGATTTTCCACCAAAACACCTCCAATCACTCCCAAACTTCACCAAATCATTGAAAAACACAAAACCACTACAATGCCCATCATCCAACACCAATTAGGCCCATTGATCTTCCAAATGGGGGTGAAACCCATCCATCAATGCCAACCATCCCTAAAACTAAGCTCAAAGTAGTTTCTAATACAAGAATAATAACATAACTGAACTAATCACCACAGAATCAAATGAAACAGTACATATATCCTATGTTAAGTGAGTATATTGAAACTTGCCTTTGTTTGGAAATGAGAGGTTGTAAAGAGAGATAGAGAAGAAATATAGAACCAAACTAGGAAGAAGATGAAGTTACAGCTCCTAGGTATTTTTCTCCCGCACAACAGTAGCTCAACTCTTAGGGAAGAAATGAGAGAGAGGAAGAAGAGGGGAAATGAGAGAGTGAATAGTAGTAGAGTTTTCTTGGGAATAGTGCTGGTTTTATAGATTTGGGGAGTGGCTAATGATTGAAATAGCCTTTAGGGTTGCATAGAATTAGGGTTAGGGTTAGGGGCATTTGGGTCTTTAGGTGGGAAGGTTCTAGAAGTGCTTTTTGTGAAAAACCCCCTATGGTAATCACTATTAACAAGCTAGGGCCTCCAACACACTACTAACCCTAAAAATTACAAAAAGACTCCAATTAACCCTATGACTAACCCAACTAGGCTAAACCAACTTAACTTAGGAAAATATATCTAATTACCCTCACTAATCCACTAATTAGCATAATTAACTAATAATTAGTATTAATTAGTATTCAAAAACTCAATTAGAGGGCCCACAAAGGGTGGGGCCTCACAATCCCCCTATGCCTATGGATATGACTTTGAGATAAGGTGTGCCACTTATCTAGGTCCGGCGCCCACTCTATTTGTCAGTTCGCCGTCTACCGTCATGGTAGCACATTTATGGTCGAATTTATGGCTGAATGACAGGAGGCCGAGATCAAGCTAAGAACGAAATCGAGGTGGGCACCCGCAGACGTGACCACCAAGATGGGCTCCATGCTTCCCCGAGCTGGCGTTTCTACCGAGCTGGGCAACACCGAGACTAGGGAATATCCTGAAATTGGGGAGTGGCCCCACGCAAATCTGTAATTACAAAGTGACCCCACACAATTGCCCCTAGCATTCGACCTCTTAGAATTCTCTCTGAGGTCGGGAGCTAAGATTGAAAGGATGTACTGACCCTGTCTTGTCGTATCTTGCTGACGTGTGATCCTCATCACGATGCCTTTTCGTTTGCCCTAAGCAATAAATACGGTATCATAATTGTTTCGCCAAGGTGGGCGCGCGGATGACGTTTCGTATGCCCGAGGTGATAAATAACGTACCAAAGTTATGGTGGGAGATGAACCGGTGGTGCCACGTGTAACCCTTCGTCTGGTTGTTTACTGGGATCGAAGCGACACGTGGAGAGTCCGAAGCGTTGCCTCGCACGCGTGACATTCAAAAGGGGTGTCCTTCTATAAAACGGGGATGCCCTCCTTCCTTTCTCCCCTTATCTTTGCTCTCGTTTGGAAGAAGACCCTGCTGAAGAAGACACTCTGCTGAAACCAGAACCTCTACGAACTCGGAGACTTTTCACTCTTCGCAAACCTTCACATTCCCTTTGTGAGTTCTCTTCTCCGTTATTCTCCTTCCACCTCTTCTTCCTTTCGTCTAGAGGGTTTCCGTCCCTTAGGTTTTTCTAGGTCTTGTTCCTTCTTCTTTGCTCTGTGCCCCCCCCCCCCCTTTAGCTTTTAGGAAATGGGAATTTACAGCCAGTGGTTGGAGGGCCCCCAAGCCTTGGAGGGACTTAGGGTGTCGTACGATATACCAGACGACGTTCTGGTGAAGCCCGACGACCTCCACGGCCTCTTTGATGGCCTCACCAGATGGATGCCTTTCCCCCTAGTGTCGGTAATCGAAGGTGGGGTTAGGTACCTTGTCCACCCGCTTCTCCGATCCTGCCTCAGCTCGTGGCGGATCTGCTCTTTCCAACTGATGCCAAATGGATTCAAAATAATAATGGGCGTGGCGGAGTTGAACCGAATCCTTGACATCAACCTCGGCGTGCATGACATAGAGGATGTCTATGACATCTGTAAGTCCGCGAGGGGGCGAGGACTCATACTATACCTTTCACCAGGGTATGGGAAGACGAAGGCATTGCTCATATCTTCAATGTGGTTCGAGGATTGACTAAATTCAACGCAAGGTGGAGATTGTTGGGTTCTTGTCTTGCATTTTGGTGTAGCCGAGTTGGTTTGCTTGGTTAGACAGGACCGAGTTTTAGGGTTAGGGTTATTTTGGTAATTGTACTAAAGTGTTCTCAGGGACCAAGAAAGACTTTCTTGGAGGCCGAGAAAGCTAGGATTATATATATATATATATATTGTAATCTGTAACCCTAGACTCTATGAGAGAGCTAGAACTCTCTTTCTCGTGGGTGTTGGTGATTGCGGAACCACGTGGGATTGAGTAAGAAAAGTTGATATTCTTTCTTGTGGACGTAGGCAATCCTGCCTAACGATATAAATTTTATTGTGTTCTTATGTGTAATTGCTTGATGGTTTAATTGTATTTGTTCATCGTGGTTGACCGTCAATCGTAAGTATTTTTCCCACTGCGATACTTTACCCGACATTTAGGGGGTGAAGGATATAAGGTGGTTATGTAGATGGGATCTTGACTTTTAGGAGTTGAATTACTGGATGATGGCTAGTTGTTCATTTCCTATCTTTTCCCCTGAAAGGAATCCTAATTTTGTAGAATTTGCAATAAAAGATTGTAGTCCGGTCGATATCTCTTCATATTAGCCCAGAAGACTCTTTTAGGAGTCAGATTTCTTAATCTACTGCTTCCAATTCATGCTAATGCAGGGTATGTCCAATACTCATGACTCTATAAAGAAGAAGTCTCAGCTTTATTTGGCAGATTTTTTTGCCGATTGTCTATCTGACGCCAGTGTTTTTTTAGTTAAAGAGCTTTTTGCATATACCCCTAAGGTTTTTAGAATTTTTAAATAGATCCCTACAGTTTTAGTAATTGTAAATAGGCCCCTGTCTTTTCATTTTAATACCTTTCTTGTCCTCCAAAATTAGTAGCCTTCTAGCCACCAAAAGTTTTTAGAGTAAAATGACACATTTTCCTTTTCTTTATCCCTATATGAATAAATTTAAAAGCTTGGATTGATTTTTCTCTAAAGCTTGTAACATTAATAATTACCTTCAGTGGAAGAGAATATTCATACGTAAATTTATTTTTATTAATATATGTTTTATTTAATTAAGCCCAAATCGATCATAATGACAATCAATGTCTATGCTTATAATTGGTTATAATTTATCCAATATATGCATGACTTACCGTTAGATCGATGAAAGCCTCAAAATATATTATTAGACTTTATGTGCGTTAAAGAGTTATTGAGAGAGATCATTTGGGCTTGGGATCAAATCATGGTATTTTTCTACATAATAACATATTATTTATTTAATGGACGTAAGGGCAAAGGTGTCATTTTTATAAAAGTTCAACACAAATCTCTTGTTGGTTACCCATTCTCATTAGGAATACTGATTTTGGAGACATGAAAGGTATTGAAATGAAAAGGCATGGGCCTATTTACAAATGCTAAAACCACAGTGACATATTTATAAATAAAAAAGAACCTTAGTGGGGTATATAAAAAAAAAAAAAAAAACTATTAGTTAAATGAGAATGACACAAGAAAATTCCCTTAAATGGGTTTAGGTAGGGGTTTACAGGTTTACCATTCGAGGCTGGTACCCAACCAACAACTGACCGGTTGGTATTTAAAGTAGGTAAGGAAGGTATACGCTGAGCCCCACACTTAATCAATGCCTCAAGTAGGTGGGAGGGGTTCTGGTTTTACTAGACCTGTGTATATGGACAGAATTTCCACTTGTAATAAAATAGCTCAAGATACAGGACCTAGAAATTAGAATTAACTATCCAGACCCCTTTCACGTGCAAAAACTATTTTCCGTTGCCTAGCTTAGATTCAAACTAAGAGGAAAGCTCATGAAAGGAGATAGTAAGAGAGAATAGCAAACTTCATCTATGATGGGATTCTAGCAGCTCACATGCACAATTTATAGATCCAAGACCAAGAAATAAGCCATTATCAGTCAAGAGCCTCACGATCTCTCTCTCTCTCTCTCTCTCTCTCTCTGATCGCCTTCTCTATACATATTACATTACTCTTTTTACAAACAATCCTCTCCTTCAAATTGCTTTCTCATACACTCCTGTGTTCTCTTAAAATACTCTTCTACATACACACCTCCTAGTTTCTTATACAATAAAAAATACACCATCCAATGTCTTCAGCAAGGAGGAAACTCCACCCAAAGCCTCCAATAGTGAACGTTGGCTGCGGTTGCCGGAGACCAATTAAAGCTCTCCAACATGTTCTCTCCAAGACCCAAATCCAAATTCTCAAATTACCATGAGCCCCATGTCCCCCACTCTTCGTCTAGCTCTGGGAATGGATGTGGACTCTCCTTCAATGGCGACGGCAACAGCAGCAATGCCAACTCAACTGCCACCTTCTCTCCAATCACCCACTTGTCACAGGCCCCATGTGCGCATTTGAATGACCCAATTATTAGTTTTAGAAAACAAATCCCGTGTGGTTGTGGTGGAACCACTTTAATGGGTATTGCCAATACCAGAATTTCCAGCAGCGGCTCCCGGCGAATTGGCCAGAGTGTGGCGGTCGTGAAGGACTCGGACGACCCCTACCTCGACTTCCAGCACTCAATGCTACAAATGATCATAGAGAAAGAGATATACTCCAAGGACGATCTCTGGGAGCTACTCAACTGCTTCTTGTCCCTGAATTCTCCCTACCACCATCAGATCATCATCAAGGCATTCATGGAGATCTGGACCGGGGTCTTCGCAGCCGAGCCCAAGTCACCTGACTTTCAGGGGCTTGCACGCGCCAGTGTCACGTGAGGTATGGTTCCACACGTGGGGGAATGGGGGAAAGGTCATTGGTCGGAGTACAGGATGGTCTGAGATGAGTAGGGTGGGAAAGATACAGATGTTTGCATTTGAAATACAATAATCCTGCAATGTGTTGAGACAATGCCTTCATGAGTTTTCATGACCAGTGCAGTTTTGGTTTTTCTTTCTTTTCTGTTTATTTACTGTTTCTACATCTAATGTACACTGCAGCCCTCCTTACCTTAATATCAGCTGCAGGCATGTGAGGGGAGCAGTGTAAGGCATGGTTTCACATGCCTGCAGCTGATATTAAGAAGGGCGCGCTGCAGTATAGGGGAGCATCCTTCATATATATATATATATGGAGATGCTTCTACGAGAGATATCTCTCACCTTATATGAGAGATAAGGTGGGGCCCTCACAACCTTATCTCTCATATAAGGTGAGAGATCTCTCGTAGGAGCATCTCCCATATATATATATATATATATATATATATATTGGTAAAAAAAACAGTTTTGTATTGTGCTATGAGTTTAAAGTGATTTACGTTTGTAGATTGCTCTCACAATGTTTTTGATGGCTTCTGTCACTTTAATCTATTAGAGACATAGTTAGGGATGGCAACGGGGCAGGTCGGGGGCGGAATTGGGTTGCCCCAACCCCGCCCCGAACCACCCCGTCCCCACCCCGCCCCGGAATTCGGGGTATATTATATACCTCGTCCTCGCCCCGACATGCCCCGCGGAGCCCCGCCCCGATGTGGTGCAACCACAAATATAATAAATTAAATTTTGAATTAACTATAAAGAAAAAGGTAAATAAATTAATTTTACATGGTAAAAAGCACATGAATGATTCATCTATGTTGTCTCCATGCCTTTAATAATATTAAAAAAAAAACCCTCAACCATGCTGACTTATTTGCCCGAAACTCAGACCCCTCTCAAAACATCAGTCTTCCTAGGGACCATGACGTTTTTCCCAAAATAGAATAAAAAGATCTCCCTGCATAAATATTTTATAAGTGTGGGGCACTGTTAGATTTTTAAAATTTTTTAAAATTATCTAATATTAAAATTATAAATTTTCTTTTTCCTAAAATTTTACTTATTTAAAGTGAGATTTATTCTTATAAGATTTTCTCTAAGCCCTTGAAGGCCACTAATATATACTTGAAAATATCATATATGCTTTGAGACATTCTTTATAAAAAAAGATAATATCTCTCTAAAATATCATGAACTTCATCAATACATGATTTTACTTCATTTCTGGTATTGAACTCCACTCACTAATAAATAGGTTGATTACATATAATTAAAATTAGTATAATTTATAGTGTTGTTAGTATGATTAGAATCATATTAAGTTACTAACTATAATTTACATTGCTATTTCTAATCATATAAGTTATTATAAGTGTATAGCATGATATATCTTGTAATGTTATATCAAATTAGTATAATTTATATTGTTATTAGTATGATTAGAATCATACCAATTATAATTTACCTTGCTATCTCTAATCATATATGTTATTATAAGCTTAAAGCATAATCTATCATTTTATTATATTCGTTTTATTTAATATTATTTATCATGTCGCAATTTAATATTATATATGATTAAAGTCAAATAAGCTTAGATAGATTTTTTAACAACTTTAATTTCATTAAATCTGAATTAGAGGGAATGTGATTATATTATATGCTTTTATAATGTCTAGGGTTCATTCAATTACATGTTTAACTTTAAAAAAAGCCTTCAATCAATCTACTTAACCCTTAATAACAACATAAAATCAATACATACATTTACATATAAATATGTTTATTTATTATAAAAGAAATCTAAAATATATATTTTAGAGGATTATTAATTTCGGGGCGGGTTATGGGGCGGGGCAACGGGGCGGGGTAAGAAACACACCCATCCCCGCCCCGCCCCGAATTCGGTGTATATTTTTTTGCTCTGTCCCCACTCCATCTAAGAGTCGGGGTAGGGAAAACCCATACGGGGCGGGGCAGGGCAGGGCAGGGCGGGCACTCTGGGTTGGAGCCGGGCGGGTTAAAAATGTCATCCCTAGACATAGTCCTTACTAACAATTGAGATGTCCCATGTCAAGAAGTTGTTGGACATAATCCTTACTTTATGAGTCGTTATAATATTTACCATTTTATGGACACATAAGAGATTAATTTGATGAAGCAGGCCACCGGCATTCATCACTTGAGTTGTGGGTTCCACTTCCTTGGGTTTGTTTTACTCATTTTTTAGCCAGTCTATGAAGTTTCTCTTTTGGCTTTGTGAGCATTTACTGGGTGGTCTAGCTCCTTTTGGTTTTGCTTTCTATCTTGGAGTGGTAACTGAATGGAGCTTTTCTTAATTCTTTGTACGTTATGCATTGTCCTTTTGGAAATACAGTTACATTTAACCCAAACCGCCCCCCTCCTCCCTGATGAGTTGGTGAAGCTTGATCTAGACTTTACTTATTCATAAGGGCTTATCTATAATATATTAGTTTAATCTGGACCATCTTTTATAAGGCCAGATCCGACGGTTGTGGGTGTCTAGAGGTTTAGGGCTTCTTATATTTATACTGGGTAGTGAGAGCATTGTACTTAATGGTGAATCTGAGAGAAAACAAGAGAGAAAGTGAGTGATTGTACTCTTATGAGAATCTCCAATAATAGTGATGGCGTGAATCTCTCGTGGATGCAAGCAATCTTGCCGAACCACGTAAACCTATGTCTCATGGATTGATTGTGTGATTGTCTCATAGATTGTGTGTGTGTGTTTCCAATCCTAACAACTAGTATCGGAGCTTAAGGTTTTGATCGCGATCACGATCGAGATTGGGTTTAAGCCCCGAGAAGAGATCACCTGGATCTCTTGTTTTCGCCACACAGTAGATCGGAGTTCTGATCAGGGCCGAAAGAAATCGCTAAAACAGATTCATCGAAGGTGTGCCACTGCAGCGAATCTGTTGCAAACGAAGACTCGTCGCTTCTCATTGCTGGAACTAGAGAAGACAATGAGATTCGTCGCCGCCTGTATCCTGCTTCTGAGAAGGGGAGACGACTATTGCTTGCCTTCCGCTTCCCATCGCCGTCCATCATGCCATCCACATCGCTGTCCATTTACCGTGATCAAGGTGGAAGGTTCTGTGACGCCCATCGCTGCTTGATTGCAGCCGTCGCCGGAGATTTCTTTCTTGTTCGCCATCGTTGTCGCCTCTCCAGTCCTGCCGTCCGCCCAGCGTTGTTGAAGTAAATAGACGAAGGAAAGAAGCTGTTGCTCCTCTATTCTTTGTTGCATGCGTTGGGAGGAAGAGGACAATCGAGTTGGGTTGATTTCCAGGCTTGAGTCAGTTCAAATCCAGTTCGACCTGACCCAGGTCAAGGAAGCCCAGCATCATTCAGAAGTCCTAGGCTAAGTCAAGTCCAGGTCAAGTTTGACTCGGCCCAATCCGTGCAGGAGAAGCCCAACAATATGGTCAAAAGCCAAGGTTGACTAGAATCAACGACCAGATTTGATTCTTGATTTCTGAAGCCATCCGAACTCAGAATTGTGCTCCATTTTTTTTTGTTGGATTCGTATCAACGAGATCTACAAGGTAGACGGAACGGATTGACAATTTGACTAGCAGAAAAATTCATAAAGTAGATTGAGCTTAGTTTGAGTGGGAGTAATGACGGACGACACAAAACTCACAATTGAGAAGTTTAATGGCACAAACTTTGTGTATTGGAAGATACAGATTAAGGATCTCCTCTACCAGAAGAATATCTACTTGCCGCTTGGGGGAAAAGCCAGGAAACCTGCAACAATGTCAGATCCAGAATGGGAGGTAGTCGACAGGAAAGCCTTAGGTACGGTTCGTCTCTCTCTATCAAAGTTTGTGACATTCAATATATCAAAGGAGAAAGCCACTAAAGATGCTATGGATAAAACCCTTCCGCCTCAAATAAAGTTTTCTTAATGAGAAAATAGTTTAACCTGAAGATGGTTGAATGTGGGGTTGTTGCTGAACACCTGAACGAGTTAAACACGGTTTTAAGCTAGTTATCCTCGGTTAACGTGCAATTCGAAGATGAAATTTGGGCTTTGCTGGTTTTATCTTCTTTACCAGATAGCTGGAATGGTATAGTTACATCATTGAGTAACTCTTCGTGATCAACCATACTGAAATTTGATGATGTTATGAGTGCTATCCTCGATGAGGAAATTCGCAGTAAACCTTCAGGTGAATCATCAAGAAGTGCATTGAATGTGGAAAATAACGGAAGATCATCTAAGAGAGAGTAAAGCTGTGGAAGATCAAAATCAATGAGCAAGTCAATATTGTCAAAAGGAAAGATCGAGTGCAGGAATTGTGGTCAAAAATGACATTTGAAAAAGGACTGCAGAGCTCCATTACAAGAAAATAAGCAAAAGAATGGTAATAAGGACAACGAAACTTCTGTAAATGTTGCAGGTGATACTGTTCAAAATGATTTAATTCTTGCTTTTGATTATAAATCCGAATCTTGGGTTATAAATTCTGGTGCGTCCTTTCATGCTACTGCACATAGAGAATATCTCAAAAATTATGTTCAAGGTAACTTTGGAAAAGTTTATCTTGGTAA
The DNA here is from genome assembly GCA_038049695.1 of Cinnamomum chago. Taxonomy (NCBI): domain Eukaryota; kingdom Viridiplantae; phylum Streptophyta; class Magnoliopsida; order Laurales; family Lauraceae; genus Cinnamomum; species Cinnamomum chago. The sequence continues at coordinate 103,677,643 of CP142453.1, read as the reverse complement.
TGATGAACCTTGTGACATAATTGGGAAGGAAGATATTCAGGTTAAATTGCAAATCGACGGTATATGACAATTGAATGATGTCAGGCATGTACCTAGCCTGAATAGAAACTTCATATCAGTTGGTAAGCTTACAAGCTTTGATCACGTAAATTATTTTTGTAGATGATTTCTGGAAAGTTACAAAAGGGAGTATGGTTGTTGCTCGCGGTTAGAAAGAAGAAACTCTTTACTTGACTAACAACTCTATAGGTTCCATTGTAGTTGCAGATAAAAGCATTGACTCAAACACATGGCATTATAGACTTGGACACATGAGTGAGAAAGGGATGAAGATTCTTCATTCTAAAGGTAAGTTGGAATGACTCAAGTCCTTGGACTTAGAGTTCTGTAAAGATTGTATTTTCGGAAAGCAGAAGAAAGTTACTTTATCTAAAGTAGACAGGCCACCGAAGTCAGAAAGGTTGGAACTAGTACACACGGATGTGTTGGACAAACTGAGATACCTTCTCTTGGTGGATCCTCTTACTTTGTTACATTCATTGATAATGCTAACAGAAAATTATGGGTATATCCTATGAAACATGAGTTTGACATGTTTGATATTTTCAAGAAGTAAAAAGCTTTGGTTAAAAATGAAACAGGTTTGAAACTGAAATGCCTAAGGTCTGATAATGGAGGAGGGTACTGGAGCTACAAATTTAAGGAGTATTGCGCCAAAAATGGCATTAAGCGAGAGAAGACCATTCCTAATACACCACAGCAAAATGGTGTGGCAAAGTGCATGAACATGACAATTGTTGAGTGTGCCAAAAGTATGAGGATACATGCTGGAATGCCCAAGTAGTTTTGGGGGGAAGCAGTGAATAATGACGCATACTTGATCAATAGGGGACCTTTAGTACCTTTGGATGGTGGACTATCAGAGGAAGCTTGGACCGAAAAAGAGGTAAACCATTCACACTTAAAAGTATTTAATTTTATCTCTTATGTTTATGTTAATGCTAAAAAAGAGACAAACTAGATAGTAAATCTAGGAAATACACTTTCTTTAGGTATGGTTCTGATGAGTTTGGTTACCGCTTTTGGAATGATGAAAATAGAAAAATAATTAGAAGCATGATTGTTATATTCAATGAGAAAGTGATGCATAAAAACAAGGACAATGTGCATGAGGACAGCAATGAATACTTAGAACTGGATGATACTTCTGAAAGTGATGTACATGAAGTGCATGAAAGTGAAAACCCGCAGGTGGACCCTCAAACACCTGCCCCGGTAAGAAGGTCATCTAAGACTCCTAAGCCTACACAGTGCTATTCACCTTCTTTGTTTTACTTGTTGTTAACTAATGGTGGTGAGCCAGATTGTTATGAAGAAGCATTGAAGGTTGAAACTCAGGTTAGGTGGGAACAAGCCATGGAAGATGAGATGCAATCTTTATCATCAAACCGGACATGGGACTTAGTTCAGTTGCCCGACCGAAAAAAAGCATTGCACAACAAGTGGGTATACAAATTGAAGGAAGAACATGACGGTAGCAAGCGATACAAAGCTAGATTAGTTGCAAAAGGCTTCCAACAAAAGGTATGTACTAATTACTCTGAGTTATTCTCTCATGTGGTTAAATTGAACATAATCAGAAGTGTTTTGAGCATTGTAGTTGTAAGGTCTTGGACCTTACTGGGTTAGTTGGGCCCATTGACCCGTTTGTTTTGTTATTATTATAATTATTTGTATTTTAGATATTTAAGTGGGTTTAGATCATGAACGAGTTCCTTCTAGTGTTAGATTAGTGTCTGCGAAGTTTCGTGCGACTCCGAGTGCGTTTGACCCTAGTAAGAGGGTAGTTTGCAATTTAGGAAAAATTGAGTGTTTTTCCGAAAATTCCAAACGCCGTGATTTTTAGGTTCATTGGAAAGGTCTCGTCGCATTGATCATTTTTATCTCCTAGCTCGTCGTGATCCGACGATCAGAAACCCTTCAAGTGGTCAATTCCTTCATCGGGCCCACTTAAGGGCAAATCGGTCTTTTCCTTTCCCTCTCTTCTTAAAGAGGGATTAACCCTAATCTCTTATTCATCTCTGCAACAAACGAGAGCTACAAGAGCCTTTCTCCTTCCTCTTCATCTTCTCAAGCCCAGAACTCCCTCCGGAGGAGATCATCTCGAAAATCCAAGCCGCACATCTTCTTCTTTTCGATCTCCTCTCTCCATTGATACTAGTTGGTAAGCCTTTTCCCATCATTAACTTTTCCATTCGTCTTATCTTTTTTTTAGATTAGGTTGAATCTTGATCTTTTTCCTTTCTTTCTTCTTCTCGGTGTTCTAGATTACGTTTGGTTGGGTTAGATTCATGGTTTCTGCGATAGAAGGTTTCTCCTCGAGTTCCCCAATTTCTAATCTTCTTCTTGGTTGAGGCAAGTAGATATGTAATTTATAATTGATCATTGTCTCTAATGTTTTCTATTGATTGCAATGATATCCTTGTTAGATTACTCAAATTCCAAGCTTGTTGTTGATATTGTATTTGAATGGACATGTTAGGTTAATTTTGAGAATTTGGGTTTGGACTAATTTGTAATTGGTAATCCTTTTGATCTTTTAAATTGTTATTATGGATGTTGAATGGTGAATGTGATGAAATGGGAGCATGAAGGCTCGTTTTCTGTAGATTAGCTATGGATTGGCCAGAGGAAAAATGAGAGAAAAACCCATTTTCGGGGGTTCATGTCGTACAGTGTCGATCGATCGAATTGCAGACCGATCGATCGGACGTTATTGGTCTCAGTTAACTGAGACGAATCTCAGACCGATCGAACGGACCTACAGACTGATCGATCAGATTAACTTTTTAACTGAGACAGATTAAAGGGTCCGATCGATCGGATGACAATTTTCTGACATCAATTGGAAACTTCGAACACTTGTAACTTTTAATCCATCCGTTGGATTTCTATATATTATATACCGTTGGAAAGCCCTTTAGATGTAGAATCTAAAGATTTTAATTTCATCACAATCGGAGGTCGAAAAGTAATGTAAATATTGAGATTATTGATCTAGCCTATATTTTATTGGCAATGGGACCAGTAACTTAGGTTTGAGCCTTAGATGTTGGAAACCATGAACCTACTATCACTTGACCATTAATGGGGATTAAATCGTGGCACGTGGCTTGGTGTGCTTCGATTGGGTTGTCTAGGTATTCGTGTATTACACATGGTTTAATCGAATGCGTATGGAATTGTTTCGACAAATGCTTAACATGATTGTACACCAAGGAATTTCCCTAGAAGCATCGTTGATTCAATTTCCAGACGTACTCCGCTAAGACATGTGGGATACATGGATGACACCTCTTGCCTAGGTTTGGATTGTAATTCCTCATTGACTTGTGAATTGTATCCGTTGTTATAATTTCTTATACACTCCCTCTTGGCATAAAACACTTAACTAATTATGAAACATAAATCCTTTTAGGACTAGGATATGGACCTGACTTAGAGTGTATCGTATGAACCCTGTGTTATACATTTGATAAACATGACTGGCTAGTAGGAAAGGGGTTATCAAGTGTTTGACTTGTCTTGTATATATTGTTTTGAATGAGATAAGCCCTATGAATATATCTTGTACCTTGATCTAGCTAGGCTTGCTTGTCTTGGTCTACTCTCGTGTCAACACCACTTTATTATTATTTGCATGTCATAGCCATCTGCAGTTTGGGGTTTTATTTGATGGGCAGGTTACTCGGACATCGGGGTGGGTAGTCGGCGTTGGACGGCGTCCAAGGCGTTGAATAGCTGGGAGCGGGCTTGAACCGTGCTGCTATTCCCAGGACCGGGAGCTAGGATCCCACTGGAGCCGGACTTTGGTATCAGTAGTCTGGTCTGGATTGTTACTGGTACCCCGGGAGGTGGCTTGGACATCCTCGGAGTCTCCCTATTGTTTCTTGCATTATATTATTTGGATAGTGGTTATTGTTGGATGATGTTAGGATTTTTGTCTTTGTTTCTTACGATCATTATTCATGCTTTATGCCTAGTTTCGTTTTCCTTGTATTCACATGATATTACACTTGTCATTGTTCTATACTTGATGCATGTCATGTCATTTATACATTGCTTATCTATTGCTCAACATGTCGTTGACTCTGTCCCTTGGTGTGCATACACCTCAGGTGAATACTACTATAAGAAGCAGGCAGGTGAGGAGATCCTCTGGGATCTCCAACCGGCTGAGGAGGAACGAGAGTGGCGTGCCGATGACGTAGAGTAGCATCATTGATCCTGGCATGAGAGAGATTCATTGGGACTTCATTTGATTCCTTTATTCCTTATTATCTCTCATTGAAACTTTCACATTATTGACATCACTATTTTTTTTAAATGACCTTGATTAGTGCGATGGTCATTGTAATTGATTAACTTCCTTGTTTAGTTTTATTTTATTCATTATTCAACTTTAACATATATTGAGATTCATTATTCCTTGTTGATATCCAAATATGCTTAGAATTGTATGAATTTCGCAAATTCTTAGTATAATTGAGGCTTGAAATATTATATCCTCATAGCGGACTTACGATCCTTAGGCCTAAAGGATAAAATTTTTAATTGGTCCTAAATTTTACTCCCTGGATCCGGTTTATTCTCTAATCGGGTTTGGGAGACGTGACAGTAACGGTAGAAGATTTACATCTTGAGCAGTTAGATGTGAAACTTGCGTTTATCCATGGTGACTTGGAAGAAGACATCTATATGCATCAGCCACAGGGATATGTTGTACTAAGAAAGGAGGAAATGGTGTGTAAGCTCAAAAAGAGTTTATACGGTTTGAAGCAGGCCCCAAGACAATGATATCTTAAATTTGACAGGTTCATGTGCAGTACAAGTTATAAATAGTGTCATGCATACCATTGTTGCTATTTCAAAAGTTTTGATGATTGTTACGTTATTCTACTCTTGTACGTAGATGATATGCTTGTTGCAAGTTCAAATATGCACGAAATAAATAATTTGAAGAAATAGTTGTTACAGGAATTTGAAATTTGCGTGCTATAAGTCAAATTCTCGGCATGGGAATTAGCAGAGATAGGAAAAATCACACATTGAAGGTGTCTTAGGCAGAATATGTTGAAAATGTTCTAAATAGGTTCAACATGCAGAGTGCGAAGCCAGTTAGCACTCCACTGGCTTGCCACTTCAAACTCTCAAAAGAGTTGTCTCCTAAGACAGAATAGGAGAAAGAGAACATGTCCAAGGTCCCATATGCTTCAGCTGTTGGCAGCTTGATATATGCTATGGTTTGCACTATACCAGACATTGCTAATGCAGTGGGAGTTGTAAGCAAATTTATGAGTAATCCCGTAAAAGTGTATTAGGAGGCAGTTAAGTGGATTCTCAGATATCTGAGAGGCACCACTAATGCATTAATGTGTTTTGGAGGATCAGAGATCAAATTGCATGGCTATGTTGATTCGGATTTGGTAGAAGATCTTAATAGAAGCAGAAACACTACAGGATATGTCTTTGTATTGAGTAGTGCAGCAATCAGTTGGAAGCCACAACTACAGGATGTTGTTGCACTTTCAACCACAGAAGTAGAGTATGTTGCCGTTACAGAAGTTAGTGAGGAAATGATTTGGTTACAGGAGTTAATGGAAGAGTTGGGTAAGAAGCAAGAGTCTAGCAGGCTTTATAGTGACAGTAAGAGTGTTATTCATCTTGCAAAGAATTCAGCATTTCATTCAAAAACCAAACACATTTGATCAGATATCACTTCATACGGTCGCTTCTGGAAGAAAAAGTGTTAAAACTGGAGAAGATTTTATCAAGTGAGAATCCTGTAGATATGTTCACAGAGGTGGTGACAACAGAGAAACTGAAGTTATGCTCTGCTTCAGTTAGTCTTCAAGCATGAAGATAAGGTATTGAGATTCTTAGCCGTGTTATGTTATTGTCAAGGCCATTCAGTATGTTCAGTCTTCAAGTGGGAGATTGATGGCTTGGTGAAGCCTAATCTAGACTTTACTTATTTACAAGGGCTTATCCGTAATATGTCAGTTTAATCTAGACCATCTGTTATAAGTCCATATCTGATAGTTGTGGGTGTCTAGAGGTTTAGGGCTTCTTATATTTATACTGGGTGGTGAGAGCATTGTACTTAATGGTGAATCTGAGAGAAAACAAGAGAGAAAGTGAGTGCTTGTACTCTTGTGGGAATCTCCAATAATAGTGAACGATGTGAATCTCCAGTGGATGTAGGCAATCTTTCCGAACCACGTAAATCTGTCTCGTGGATTGATTGTGTGATTGTCTCGTAGATCGTGCGTGTGTGTTTTCGATCCTAACACTCCCTCCCCCCAGTCTCCTGGCTGTCGGCCGCCCTCCCTCCCCCCTCTTCCTCTCCCTCCCTCTTTTGTCCTCCCTCCCCCTCTATTTTCTCTCCCTTCCTCTTCTTCTCCCCCTCCCAGTCGCCGGCGGGGAGGGAGATCAGGCGGCAGCCCTTGCAACAAGGTTTTTGCTTGCTATAGCCCTTTGAAACTGCGGAGAGAGGATGAGGGAAGTGGGTGGGTGGAGGGAGAGGGAGAAGGAGAGGGAGGAGGGGTAGTTTAGGAAAAGTTTTTTTTTTTACGATGTGGAGAGACAAAACCGTGGTGCCTATAGAAGCTCTCTTTGAGAAAACCCACTACAATTTTACTACATTGATGATCCCCAAATTCTTTTCCAATCTTGACCAAACAAGTAAGAAGGTGTAAAAGATGTGTCCTAAGTTGCTATGGGAATAGTCACTTTAGTGAAAATGATAATTATCTTTCCTTTCTCTGTTTAGGTACAGAATACAGATTAGAAGGGAGGAAATAGCCTTAGGTGGAATAAACATTTTCTTCTCTGTCCAATCAAGGCCTTCTGAGGATTTTAGACTGTTGGGAATCGTGTAGTCCACATACCATGGGTCCCATGTTGGATTAAGTAGATCGCAGTTGCCAATAGAGATAAAGTCTCACTATAATATAAAGACTTGACTCTTATAGATAAGAAAGGGATCTGCAGTAATCTGATAGATTAGCAAATCAGATATTATCCCCACATACTACAATCTCACCAGGATTAGGGGACATCAGTTTATTAGCAAAGAAGTCTCTAGGAAGCATGACTCCTCGAGATCAGTTATATAAGGGAGTTGGGCTCCCAAGTCGTGCACTACAATCATCGCATTGAGATCCAAATTGAGGAGATCTGTGGAGACTTCCCACAATTAGGAATGCGAAAAAATCCTAACCACCTGAGATCATCAAAATGGGCAACCATGGTTTTCTGGTTTCAAATTTTGGATTCATGATCCCTTAAACCAACCTAGTAGGATTTATTATCTGGTTTGTTGTCAACCTACTCCTATTTTTAGACAATTCACCTAGAATGCTCTTAGATGGTGATTAATACAATCTTATTTGATTATATCGGGCATTTCACCATGGAAGCCTCATTGTTTACTTGGTATTAGTGATAGATTGTGTTTGTCTTTCATGTAGACTGTCACGTCCCCCGAACCCGATTAGAGAATAAACCGGATCCGGGGAGTGAAATTTAGGACTAATTAAAATTTTTGTCCTTTAGGCCCAAGGATTGTAAGTCCGCTATGAGGATATAATATTTCAAGCCTCAAATAAAATAAGAATTTGCGGAACTCATACAATTCTAGGCATATTTGGATATCAACAAGGAATAATGAATCTCAATATAGATTAAAGTTGAACAAAGAATAAAATAAAATTTAAATAAGGAAATTGATTTATTCAATGGCCATTCCACTAATCAAGGCCATTTAAAACAATAGTGAAGTCAATAGTGTGAAAGTTCAACGAGAGATAAATAAAGAATAAAAAATCTAATGAAGTCCCCATGAATCTCTCCCGTGCCAGGATCAATGACGCTACTCTACGTCATCGGCACGCCACTCTCGTTCCTCCTCAGCCGGTTGGAGATCCTCTGGGATCTCCTCACCTGCTTGCTCCTCGTAGTAATACTCACCTGAGTAGTCTGCACACCAATGAATAGAGTCAACGACATGTTGAGCAATAGATAAGCAAGATATAAATAATCATGACATGCATCAAGTATAAGAGTAATGACAGGCATAATAATCAAGAGAATACAAGGAATCGAATTTAGGCATAAAGCATGAGTAAATAACCATTCGAATCATAAACAGGAATCCTAGCAATACTAACAATCACCACTACCAATGTCATGCAATGCACAAGAGGGAGACTCCGTGGATGTCCAAGCCACCTCACGGGGTACCAGTAACAATCCTATCCGGACTACTGATACTAAAGTCCGGCTCTAGGGGGATCCCAGCTCCCGGTCCTGGGAATAGTAGTACGGTCCCAGCCCGCTCCCAACTATTCAACGCCATGGACGCCGTCCAAAGCCGATTGCCCACCCCGATGTCCGAGTAACCGGCCCATCAATAAACCCCAAACTGCAGCTGGCCATGATATGCAAATAATAATAATAATAATGTGGTGTTGACACGAAAATAGACCAAGACAAGCAAGTCTAGCTAGCTCAATTTACAAGACATGATCGTAGGGATTATCTCATTCAAATCAATACAAGACAAAACCAATCACATGGTAATCCCTTCAGTCGAGCCAGTCATGTTCATCAATTACATAACACAGGGTACTAAGGTACACTCTAAGTCCGGTCCAAGTCCTAATTCTACAAGGGATTATGTTTCATAATTAGTTAAGTCTTTTATGCCAAGAGAGAGTGTACAAGGAATTATAACAACGGATACGATTAAATAAGTCAAGGAGGAATTACGATCCAAACCTAGGCGAGTGGTGTCATCCATGTATCCTACATGTTCTAACGGAGTACGTGTGGAATTGGATCAATGATGCTTCTAAGGAAATCCCTTGGTGTACAATCATGTTAAGCATCCATTAATTCAATTTCATACGCATTCGGTTATCCCATGTTTAATACATGAATACCTAGACACCTAATCGAAGCACACCAAGCTACGTGCTACAATTTAATCCCCATTAATGGTCAACTGATAGTAGGTTCCTGGTTTCCAACATCTAAGGTCCAAACCTAAGTTATTGGTCTCATTTCTAATAAAAAAATAGGCTGGGTCAATAATCTGAGTTTTTACATCACTTTTTGACCTCCGATTGTGATGAAACTAGAACCATTGGATTCCACATCTCAAGGGCTTTCCAACGGTATATAATATGTAGAAATCCGACGTACGGATTAAAAGTTATAAGCGTTTTAAGTCATTTTCCGAAGTTGTCAAAATTACAAAAAACTCCAATCGATCGGACAAGAGGTCTGATCGATCGGACTGATGTTCGTCTCAGTTAACTGAGACCAAATTGCAGTCCGATCTATCGGCTTGCAGGCCAGATCGATCGGCACTGTAGCCTGAGCCCAAAAATGGGTTTTTTCTTCCTTTTTCCTGTAGAAAACGAGCCTCCATGCTCCCCAATCATTTCAATCATTATTCTCATCCATTCTTTCAAATTAAAAACCTCCAAAGCTACCATTTAACAATTAATCCAATCCAAACCACAAATCTAACCTAACATGTCAATCGCAATGCAATACCAACAATAAGCTTGGAATTTGGGTAATCTAATAAGGATATCATTGCAATCAAAAGAAAACAATACACACATGATTAAATATAAAATGCATATCTACTTGCCTCAACCAAGAAGACGATTAGAAATTGGAAAAAGCTTGAGGAGAAGCTCTCTTTCGCAAAACCCACAATGTAATCCAACCAAACGCAATCTAGAACGCAACGGAGAAGAAAAGAAAGAAAAAGATCATGATCCAACCTATTCTAAACAAAAGAGAAAACGAATAGAAAGGTTGATGATGGGAAAGGCTTACCAACTAGTATCAATGAAGAGAGGAGAGCGAAAGGAAGAAGATGTGCGGTCCGGATCGAGGAGGTAATCTCTCCCGGAGGGAGATTTGGGCTTAAGAAGATGAAGAGGGAGAAGGAGATGGGCTGCTGTAACCCTCATTGCAGAAGTGAGAATGACATTAGGGCTAATCCCTGTTTAAGAAGAAGAGAGGGAGGAAAAGACCGAATTGCCTTTTTAGTGGGTCCAGTGAAAGAATGGACCATTTGAAGGGTTTCTGGTCGTCGGATCGTGACGAGCCAGGAGACAAAAATGATCAGCCCGATGAAACCTTTCCAACGAACCCAAAATCACAGTGTAGGAATTTTTCCGGAAAAACACTCAATTTTCCCTAATTTACAAACTACCCCCCTGCTAGGATCAAACGAAACTTCGCAGACACTATTCTAATACTAAAAGAAACTCACTCAAGGCCTAAACCCACTTAAATATCTAAAATACAAATAATTATAATAATAATAAAATAAATGGGTCAACGGGCCTGCTATTGGGCCCAATTGACCTAGTAAGGTTGCGGACCTTACATAGACTACTTTTATTATATGACAAATTTTTCGATATAGCTTTAATGGTACTTGTTCTATTTGAATCAAACATACCAAGCAGCCTATTTGTAAAAGAGTCTAATTGAAAAAAAAAATTATTTCAGACAAATCTATTTGAATTAGCTTTATTTCAAATAAATAAAACCTACCCAAGTGCCAAACATGCCCATATTGTACTTGTCTCCCATGCCAACTATACTATAGATAAGTGTTTGCAAAGTTTTGAAGTGTGATGAGGAGAGAATTTGCCTCCAATAAAAGCAAAAAAGAGATACCTCCAACCTAGAGCTATTTATAATGATAAGTTTGATGATTAACCCTAAGAAAATTTTCCAACATGATAATTGTTACGCTGATTCTCCATCAATTGAAACTTTGAGAGCACAAGCTCTGAAACATCACTTTTATGTCAAATCTGCATAACTTAAATGCATCACAAGTTTTGTCATGTTTCATTCAACTTCAAAAAGAGGTTCTGCCTTCGTCACCTTGAATGCTCATTCATTGTATGTTACCTCATTCTCACTTTCAAAAATCTTCAATTAAATGTTGAATACAATGTTTCATGCCCCTCTCTATCTCTCCCTTAACAAAGTGTGTTTGTTTTTCTTGGATGTGTAGTTAAGAGACTCATTACTCAAGGCATGATTACTTCAAAAGTTCATCCTACATTTTAAGGTCAATTTTACCCACACTTGTAGGGCTAATCAAATACAACCTTTAGAAAATTGTCAACTCTAACAGGCCCAGGAGGGAATCTTCACCCCATTGATAATTAGTTCATGAAGTGGGCCTTTGACAAATCACCAAACTGATCAAATCATCATGGTGATAAAGATTCATAACTGCCAATCCTTGCATCCCCACATTTTCAACTTCCTCTCCTTTGATCACTTTTTACCTTTGATTCCCTACTAACTATTAAATGGCGAAGCTTAATTTTGTCATCTGTTTCAAGAAGTATCTCTTTCTTTTGCAATGAACCTCATGATATATTATTTTAATGTAATCCACTTGACAGTTCATATGAAGACTGTGGTGTTGGAAGTAGGTGGGCTTTGTAGATAGGTAGCTAAAAAACTTTTGACCCACTTGAAGCAGTGATCAAATACCCATAAGGCCAAAAACCCAAAATCCAAGATCTAAAACCCTAATCTCATGCATTAAGATCAAAGATCCGTAAAAAAAACCTAACTGTGGGTTTGGAGTTCACATGAGATATATGATTCAGATGCTTCAGTTGGAGCCAGATTTAAGGAATCCCTAGTGGTCCCCATGCTAGCCCTAAGAAATAGAAAGTTATAATCCAATTGAAACTTTGGGTATGTTTGAGAACTTTACATGTAGAGTGGAGTGAAGAAAAGCCTCAAGTAGTGAAAAATAAAATATAAGTGGGTTATGATGATATTTTTTTCTTTAGTTGTTTGGTAGAGGATCTTTTTGACTTTTTATTTAAAAAGTGAGTGTTTTTTTTTTTTTTGTCTATTAGTGGAGAAAGGAGCCTTTTTTCTTTTCTTTTTTTTTTTTAAAGGAGGAAGTTTTGAAAATGTGTACTTTTGATGTGACTCTTTGTTTGAAAATTGAAATCTTTACTTCACTCTACTCTACTAGTGAATTCCCAGATAGAAGAAAAGAAGGAGTATGACACATAAGAGAACTAGAAGTAAGACTTTTATATATAGTATGAGAAGAGGTTCTCCAAAAGCTATACATATGAGAGCTAGGGTGGATGTTCCATAGACTTGCATCCCCCAAAGCATTGGATGTCCAAGGCTGTACCTCTCTCCTTCTCTTTCTCCCTTGGTTTCCTTCTTGAGAGCCTAGGGATTCTTTTCAATTAAGATCCCACCATTCTCTTTGAAAAGTTCTCTACGAGAGAGACAAAGCATGGAAGAACACAAGGTTAAGGAGATCAAATCTACGAAAGAGTTTCTTGGAGATCAAGAACATCTTCTTTTCGATTTGAGCACAACCAAGCTCTTCAAGTATAGATCTACAACCAGTTTTTTTAGTAGATTTTCTTTGATGTGTTTGCTTGTTTGGATATGTTTTTTTATTGATAGATCTATGATCTTAATGCATGAGATGAGGGTTTTAGATCTTGGAATTGGGTTCTTTGCCTTTTAGGTGTTTAATCCTTGCATTAAGAGGGTCAAAAGTTATAAGAATTCATCTAGAAAGCCCACCTATTTCCAACACATTGTCCTACCACCTTCATTTCCATCTTGTAGAATCAGAGCCTACTTCAGTTCACCATCCATCTGTAAACCACCTAAAATAGAGCCACACAACCAATCATAATCTCAGCCTCCTCTCTCTGCTATCTACCACCACCACCATCCCTTCATTTAAGAATTGATCACTTTTCTCCACCTCATTTCCATCAAATTTGTACACTAAGAGATCACCATGAGACCCATCCTCCTTTCATCCCCACCAACAGACCCAAACCTAGACATCCTCTTGTCTATCTGAGACCCATCCTCATCTTCTTCCTCACATCACAAAACCGAAGTTGACATTCTGCAATTCTGCCCATATCCACTTGGAAGATTCCATTTTTGCCGGACAACCACCATTATCTTCTCTATTTTTCTTCCCCCACTTGATTTCCAAGCTCAAGACCTAGCCTCACACTCCCTACGAGCCATCGAATCACACACACATTGCAAGTCCACAAATCCATCAGATCCCACTTTCAGCTCAATCATTCCAAGCAACCTCTGTCCTGTCCTTTCCCATTAGTTGACCCAGAACCACTAGGCTCACCCCCACTCAGAGGTGTAAATTAAGGCGAGCTTAGCCATGCACAGTAGTGGTGGACCTAGGATTCTTGTTTAGGTGGGGCCAAAATTTTGCTCGAGTTTGCTAACTTGTTTCACACGAACAATACCAAAAGAGAAAATTTATTGCATTTAAATAGACAACATTTTCTTATGCTCAGATTTCCCGCCCAATTGAGGAGTCTTCTCACTATCTCTCCCAAATTCAAGTGGTCATCATCATCATAATAGTCATGTAAGATAATATTTCCTTTAACCCTGGTGTTTGGATGTGTTGAAATGATGATTTGGGTTAGCACCCAATTGCCCAATTTGGGTTCCCAAAGGGTTTTTATTTGGATATAAGGAATTTGGTTGCCTACAGTTACCTTAGCTGTAAAAATAATTTCCTAATACCTGATTTATATATGAATTGAAGATTAAAGTGTGCCTCGATGGTGATTTGGTCATCTTCGGGCTTGTAGATATGCTCAGATTTGGTGATTTATGACTTAGGGTTTAGGTTAGGATTTGAAAATAGGATTTGGAGATTAAGGGTTTAAATTTAGGTATAGAGTGATTAACATTATGCTACATCTAAGGAGGGAGAGCGTTTGCTTTATTTAGGGTTATTTGGTGAGAGAGACTAAGCACGAGAGGACTGATGACGAGAAGCGCGATAGCCACGAAGAGGATCTCACACTCTCAGTAAAAAAAAGATGTTGAAAGAGAATGACACAAAGAGGATCCAATACTCTTGGTAGGAAGAAGATGTCAAAAGAGAATAGGAGTGTTAATTTTGACCAAGGTTTTGTGATGTGGGGTGATCACAAGGTTTAGATGTGGGGCGAGTCTTTGTTAAATATATAATTGCACAATAACCCACGCTTAGCATGAGCATGTTCACTAATAACTAAAAAGTATATTTACCGATTTATAAAGAAAAACTATGTAAAATCAATTCTCAAATACTCATGACAATGATTTGGTGATTGTGATAGGGATAAAAAATGAAGTTCTTGCATAAAAGTGAAAAGTGGGAAGAAGAGGTGGTTGCATGAAGTAAAGGAGATGAGTGGTTACATGTAGGAAGTAGAGGAGATGAGTGGTAACAAGTTGGAAGTGGAGATGAGTGGTTACATATTGGAAGTGAGGCTTGTTGGAGAAAACTAAATATTGTTAGGATTATTAGGATTGTTAAGAAGAGATTAGATAGGTGAGAGAGATTAGCTAAATTTGAATTTTGAATAATCATGCAGTAAGTTATTCTTTTTATATAAATTGAGAAGATCCTCTTAATTTATACAAGAGGATCCTCTCAATTTATACAAGAAAATCAACTTACTGCAAGATTATTCAAAATTCAAATTCAGCTAATCTTTCTCACCTACCTAATCTCTTCTTAACAATCCTAATAATCCTAACAACATTTAGTTTTCTCCAACAGGGCTACCGCTCCATGTCATCCAAATCACTTCACCATCCATCTGTAAACCACCTGAAGCAGAGCCACACAACCAATCATAATCTCAGCCTCCTCTCTCTGCTATCTACCACTACTGTCATCCCTTTATTTAAGAATTGATCACTTTTCTCCACCTTATTTCCATCAAATTTGTATACTAAGAGATCACCATGAGACCCATCCTCCTTTCATCCCCACGAACAGACCCGAACCTAGACATCCTTTTGTCTGTTTGAGACCCATCCTCATCTTCTTCCTCACATCACAAAACCGAAGCTGGTAATCTGCAATTCTGTCCATATCCACTTGTACGATTCCATTTTTGCTGGACAACCACCACCATCTTCTCCTTTCTGTTTTTCTCACCCACTTGATTTCCAAGCTCAAGACTGAGCCTCACACTCCCTACAAGCCATCGAATCACACACACATTGCAAGTCCACAAATCCATTAGATCCCACTCTTAACTCAATCATTCCAAGTAGCCTTTGTCCTCTCCTTTCGTATTAGCTTCCAATCAAAATCAAAAGTTATGTTCAAAATTATCTTCAAAACCCATGGCTTTCATATAATAGAATGGGACAGCTCAAAGCCCATTCGAGTCTTTAGCAATTTCAAAATCGACATGGGGCGGCATGTAGGCCCGCCCCTGGTGCCCAAGTCTGCTGGGGTAATCTTACTGTTGGCTCATGGTTAGCCATAAGATAGCTTACGACTAGCCATAAGCTAACCGAAGTGCATTTTTGCGAAAAAATCAAGCTACCGTGTACTAAAATTCTGCTTAGTTTATTCAGTCGACCATGAAAGAACTTGCGGTCAACCGTGGGCTACAAAATTTGAAGTTTCTGAACTGAAACTAGTTTGTTTTAGCGAGGTGATATTCCCCATTCCATTTCAAGCTACAAAGGCCTGCATTGGGTACACTTTTAAGGCCTATTTCTTTACTAGAATTCCTTATACGAATTTTAGATGTTAGGGTTTTTGGGACCATGTCCCCTAGCATTTGCAAATCCCATATTTTTTCCAAGCATTTCAAAATACCAGCCACATGAAAGGTACCAAATAACCTTTGGGAATTCAGAAATTCGCCCTTTTTGTATTTTGGTGGAATTCTTGGATACTCAAGTCCAATGTAGCATCTAGGAATTCCACTTTCTGTGGGAATTCAAAAACTCCCCAGAAAGGAATTTGTTGAATTCGAGAAAAGAAACAAGTCATTAGAGCTCTCCAAGCTCATATAAAACTAATAAATCATATTCAATTAAGAATTCACACATCTACTCAAAGAAATCAACTAGAGCATTCAAATTCTTTAAAATTCAGAATAAGGTTTCTTTTTTTGGATGTTGGGCAATTAGATTATTCCACAAGAGGATTGTAAGCGAAAACTAGAGAGAGAGAGAAAGAGTCATTAATTGTTGGTGGCTTTCCACAATTGATGAAGGGGAGGGAAGAAGGACATGGATGTTGGTGGGCTTGGGGAGGAAGATATGTAGAAGAGAGGGAAATCACAAAGAAAAAAAAACCCCCTAATGTGTATATTAAATGAGGGCATTATATCATTTTCTCAAAAATGGGGAGGCAACGAGGGCTGACCATCTAAAGGACTTATTTGAAAAAGAGAGCTGCTAATGCCACATCCCAAACTTCTTTGAGCACATCTCCTTATTTTGAGGCCAATTTACCCATATGTGAAATTACCAAAATGGGCATCATTCATAGTTTCATACCTCACCAAATTTCTCTCTACACTCACCCACCCCCATCCCAACCCCCACCCTAGCCTAGCCACCACCGCCCCTTCTAGCAGCATTGCTAAAGGGGGAGAGGGACAGGGAGGGAGAGAGGGGGAGAGGAAGAAAGGGAGGCAGGCAGAGGCAGTGGGTATAGGGAGAGAGAGGGGGGGGGGGGGGGGGGTTCGTGGGTGGGTAGGGAGACATGGAGAAGGAGATGAAGGGAGGGTCGAGTGAGGGTGAGGGGAGAAGAAGCGGAGTGAACCGAGAAATTGAGAGAGGAAGGGTTTGGGTACATATTTTGAAAAACAATGGTTGTATATAGAGAAATCTTAGAAAATACTTAACTTATTTGGGGTGTGTAGAGAGAAGAGATGCATTCGGAAAAGTTTGGGATGTGTCATTAGCAACTCTCTTGGAAAAAGACCAATAGACTAATAATATCTTTTTTTTTTTTTTGAAATATCCAATTCATGAGAACTTCTCTTAAAATAAACTTAGGAACTTTTTGAAAACTTTTCTTCCATTATAAATGGCCCTACATGGAAGACCAGAAAAAGAGAAAATGGGCCCACCAGGTCAAATATTGGTCCCACTTTCCAATGCCTCCTCTCTTGTTCCATAACTCCCTGGGCCGTCGGCCTGCCTACTTTTTCCCCGTTCTCTGCGGGTCTCTTGCCTCTTCAAAACCAGATATAGCAATCTCTTCGTTCCAGAAAAAGAAGACCAAAAAACAAAAAAGAACCCCGAAAATCAATGACGATGGGCTCAGGAGGATCTAGTATCGTCGGTATATCTCCATCCATCCCTATCATTCGTATTTTTATTTCTTCATTTTTACAATTTTTGCCCCGAGTTAGTCGTACCTCTGTTGAATTAGTTTGATGGGTTTCTTAGTTTGATCTTGGATTTCATCATTCATGTCTTTCATGTCGGTTTTTGATGATATTGGAATCTGGGTATTGGATTCCTTGCGTATCTGTTTGATTTAATGCAACAAGCTGTTATAGGGATTTTCATGTGTTTTCCTTTTCCTCTGTGACTGTGAGGAATTTTTCTGGTCCCTTTTGGGGGTTTGGTCTTTTAATTTGTTTATTCATTTTTGGGTTCTCTTTCCAGTCTCATACTGAGATTCTTGAATGTTGGTTTTCGTGGTTTGTGGGTCTTTTTTCATTCTCAAGGAATTTCATATTTAGGTATTGGAGGGTTTTTATTTTATTTTATTTTTTTATTGGGTTTAAGAAATGATGTTTTTTAATGGAGTTGCAAAAATGAATGTTGTGTTTCATCGGTAATATGGCATCTTTGAGAAATTTGTCTTCTTGATTTTGGGTCTCTTTCCTTTCTGTCTGATATTGGATTTTAGTAATGGATACCTATCTGAGGATTTGGCTCAGGATAGTTCAGGATGGAGAAACAGTATCCATTTAGCTGACCCCAACATAATTAAGTCTCATGTAACCTGAATAATATATGAAAATTAATATACCTTTCATATAAATCCATTTATGAGAAACACATAAAACAGAGTTGCCTCTTTCTCACCTTTCTTGTCTTCTTGTAAGCATATTTTGATCTTGTGCCTTGCAGATTCTACATTGCATTTGCCTCATTTAGGTCTTATCCATCTTTGACAGATTCTACACTGCAATTGCCTCATCTAGGTCTTATCCATCTTTGAGTTAGAATAAAGGGACACAGACAGGGAGGTTGGGTGGGAGTTGTGTGGAAAAGAAATGTCCAGAGTTGGTGTGATGAATAGTTTGTGGATAAATGGTTTAAAGATATGAATGGGGTGTTTCCTTTTTTTAAGAGATGCAACCATTGATTCAAAGAGAGATAAAAAGTTGGCATGTCTTTTGAAGTAATAAATGGGGCCCAATTGCTGATGTGGCTCAAGGAAAAGAAGATTTGAGAGTTTGTTGTGTAACTGCATTCTAACCACTATTCAACTTTAAAGAGAAAGAAGTATTATTATTATTAAGTTTTATTGGTTTTGATGTCGATTTTGTACTGTTGAATGTGTCTTGAAGTTGTTCCATTTTGTTAGGGTTTAGCACATTTCTTTGATCCCCCTTAGGGTTTGACTATTTTCCTTTTTAATGGTTTCGTTCAATCTGATGCATCAATGTTGATATGGTTTTTGTCCCATGAGTAATTCTTTTGATGAATGTTATGAAAATTGAAACAGTGGCGTTTGAAATGAACAGGATACAATCATAAATGGATATATTTGTAATCCTTTTTTCTTTTTGAAAAAGTTAATATGGTGTATTAATTTACCACGTGATTTCTATAATCACACATCAACTTGTATGAGTATTCTTAATATGGATATTATAATTTATTTTTGTTCTTTTGCTTGTGGTTATAATGATTGGTTACACACAAAGCTTAAAGAAAAATATCAGTAACTGCAAAAGTACTAGGAGTTCCACAAATAGATGAAAGCTTTATTCCTATTCTGGCCCCAAATATAACTGGTTCTTACAAAGATAGATGATTTCTTTAGTTTCAAGTTCCTGATTAAAAGTGGGAAAAAGATGAGGAGACTCCTTTCTCCTATTGTTTAGTGCTTTGAAAAAATTAAAACCTTTTGAGCCTCAACCCCCTGAATCTCTAAACAATGAAATGGAAGGCTCTTGTAGTGCATGAAGGAATGAATTCCGAGTTTAATTTGAAAAAAAAAGTAGGAAATGTTACCCAAACCAAACTTCTTAAGTTTCCATGTAGGGCATGAATCTTTTTTTTTTTTTTTTTCAAATTATATAAATCAAATGAATTTTATTAGCTGAATGATTCAAATTGTGTATTGTACAGTTCATCTCATCATATACATATGTGAATGTTTGGGTCCTCCTTGGCAATGCCAAGATCTGTATTGTGATTGAGGTTCGGAAGATGGTTTATAACTCTAGGGAAAGTTGAGTACCTTTTTTTTTTTCCTGGTAAAAGAAAGTTGAGGAACTAAACGAATTTTCAACCATCGCGAATTTTAATCTGATTGTTTATTCAGTTGCATCCCATATAATGGGCTGTCTAAAGGCGTACCTTAGTGATTTGCTGGGAACATCGAATTTGAGGTGTTGATAGTTCAATTGCATTCACTATTATGATGGAAAAATTGAGACATATAACTTTTATATTTTCTCTTTTAAATATATTTTTTTGCACCAGCTGGGGAACTTTGGAACTCCCCATGTGCATTACCATGTTTTATAGTCATTCCATTTCACACAAAAAAAAAAAAAATGGAAAAAAAAATCCTTGAGAAGATTTTGGAAGACTACAATATGTGATAATGGTGCTATTAAGTTTAAAAAAGGTTGTTGAAGCATAAAGAGGAATCAGGAAAGTTCAAAAGTCTAGAAAGTAAATAAAATTATAGACCATTGGTTTGAACATGTATTAATATGAGACTCATTTTAGGAGGTAGTCTCCACAATAGATAGGCAAAAGACATCCCTTTTTCCTATAAAATGATCTTAACATTTGAAAACTTCATGATGCCTTTTGAGTTGTCTATTGGATGATGTTATTGGTTTCCCTTGCATATGATCTATAGATTGAAGTGCTAAATTATCTAGAAATCAAGGTTCTATAATCAGGTGGAGTTTGCATGTTATCCTTAACAATGTATGTTACTGCTGCTGCTGACTTTTGACAGCTTTTGGCATAGAAACATGTATAAAAGAATTTCGTAATTTTACAATTTACAGAAATGAGTTTTTGCATCCTTGTTTTCACTTTGCAGTTCCTCGAAACTTCAGATTGCTAGAGGAACTTGAACGTGGAGAGAAAGGTATTGGAGATGGTACAGTTAGCTATGGAATGGACGATGGAGATGACATTTACATGCGCTCTTGGACAGGAACCATAATTGGTCCTCACAATGTACAATTTGTTTCTTCAATTCTCAGTATTTATGGAATGCTCTGAGCCCATTAACATAATTTGACTTCTGATGTGTGCTGCTAGGAACTTTTATTTTATGATTGTTACTGGTATTATTGTTCTTATTTTATTAGGCATTTACTTCTCATTATGTTCCCTTTTTGTTGAAATCTCAACCTCCAACTCTCTCCACTTTATCCTTGTGGAAATAAAAGAAAAATTTCTTTTTAAGTAAATAAAGGTGTTGCACTTGGATGATTGTACAGATGAAGTCTTCTGGATTAGTTGATATTCCATAAAAAAAATTCAAACAGAATGTGATTCTGTAAGGGGAAAGTGAGAATGTCGGAGATGGAGACATGAATTTGCAATAACGACAGGATATCACGAAGAGGGAACAAACTAAAGATAACAAGAACTGATGTTAGTATTTATACCCAACATGCAGGAATATATGACAACGGGGTAGATTAAGTTGGCCTTCTCTTGGTATGACAAAATAGTGGACACTTTAATTCCAGCATCTGCTAGATGAGGTATAGGGAGATGTTTTGGTATGTTCAATTTGGGGAAAGAAGTATAGCATTAAAGAGCTATTAAGGGCATAAATGGAACCAACCTGCAAGGGAGGAGGTTGTTAGTCTAGATTGCACAGTATGGGTGGTCTTAGAGGAAGAACAAGGAGGGTTCAAGGAGAGGGAGGCATTTTACCTCGATTTCTGAATATGATGGGTCAGTTTAGGAGATAGAGGACTCTGGCAGTGAGGATCAAAGGGCGCCAAGATGTTGAGTTGGTGGCACCTTACCTACAATGTGAATCGGTCATATGTGGAGGCAATGCTCAATTCTATTGTTGCAGAGTGATGCATGAACAAGAAAGTGTTCATGAAGGAAAAAACCAAAATAGATTTAAAAAAGAAGATATAGACAAGCACCATACGCACAATCAAATGATTTAGTTAAATGTATGTTCTTTATTCATCTTTAAAACCTAATTAAAGCTGCAAAAAATTCTTAGGAGGTTTCGTTAACTACTAAATAACCTTTTAAAATAAAATCACTAAAAGAAAGAAAGAATAAAGGGAAAGTATTATTAATATCAACTTATTCGTTGTAGCAATTCTCGCTTAGCAGAATTACTTGGATTGTAAGATTTGATGAAGCGAGTATCAAATCGTAGGATTGACACTTGAATCCTAGGATTCATTTTTAAATGGGATTCGTTACATAGATACGAATCGTTTTGCTTAAGATTTGGGATACGAATTCGGAATTTGGAATACGTATCGTAGGATTCGGATCACGATGCCTGTGGGAATTAAAAGAAAGTTTAACAAAGTTTGATGGAATTAGGCTGCGTTATTTATAGTTGCTGCTTTTTTCCCCTGTGGCAATCATGCACAAGTGCTGTGTGGGATTTTCAGTTCCCGCCACCCAAGTACAAGGATCCTCCCTACTTGAATGGCGGGGGCCGAAAATCCCATACAAGTGATGTGCGGGAATCCTGCAGGGTAAACACACGCATATAGGAATTCTATCAACTATCCAAGGATTTGGCTTATGATAGATTGGAATGGAGAAACAAAATTCATGTGGCCAACCCCAACATAGTTGGGACAATGCTTTGATGATGATGGTGATGGGAATTCTTCAAATTGCCCCCAAAAAGGGGGGCATATCTGCTCCTGGTATCATCCAACCAAAGTAAGTCGTGTAATAACTGTCTGCCTTGAAATCCTCACAAAAGATGAAAGCAACACCGGGTAGCATTTGAAATTAATAAGAACTTTATGGCAATACTAAGTGGTTCCCCTTACAAAAAAATCCAAACCAATTAAAATAGATGGCTCCATCTCTTATGGGAGCCCACCATCAGATTATGAGAATGCTTTAAGTATTTTATAGTCATCAATGTGATGGTGGGCCCAACTCATATTGGAATGAAATTTGGTTTGTATAAATCCAATCCCTTTAAAGTTACCTATCCCCATGAATTGTGATTATTCCCAGTTTGACACCTATCTAACCATTAAATGGCCATTGGATTTATGTATGGACCCCATTCATGCTATGAATTGGGATAACCCTCTATCAAATTATGACAATATTGTTTGTTTTAGTCATCTCATTACTCATTAACTCTCCATTTCTCATTCATTGAAAGGAGGGGGACGGGATGGGATGGAGGGAGGGAGGGAGAGTTTTGATTTCCTCAGCAACATTGCTGATGAGATTTGTGCACAACATTTGGTGACAACTAAACCAAAGATAAAACTGACTTGGATACTTCGCCTTTTACCTGAATGGAGCCCATCCCTCTGATTAGTTGAGGGGACCAAACCCATGAATCATAACTTCAGCACGTGTACTGATACTGCCTGAAAGCTCTTTTATCCAGCATGGGTCCTACTATTAGATTCATCATGTATTTCTCTTTCACAAATTTGAGTAAAATCCCAGCCTAAGCTAAAATAAGGGCATCCAAATTATATCCGAATTATTGATTGGTTTGGATTCAAGAAGATGGCCCCAATCATAGATTTAGTGGGTCTGTTTATTTTACTTTAGTACACAGTCTATGGACTGGGTCTCAACCCAAATGAAGACTTATTTTCCCTGTGCCCTTGCCATTTACCAGAGAAAGCCATATCTCGTCCCAGCCTAAAGGTGATGATGAATAGAAATCAATGGTATGAGTTGCAAGAACTTGGATTGCATGGGGAATGGAATTGGCTCTTTTACAGAGGCAGCTTTAACTGGGTTGGGGGATGGGGCAACAGCGCCTTGAAGTCGATAGAGGTGGCTCCAATTGGCGAATGGTCTAGGCAGACAGTGGTTTTGTCATGGCCAATTGCATGCAGGTGAGGTCACTGCCATGCAAAATCAGACAAATGGTGTTGCCTGTGATAGGGCCGAGATTGGTTGGGGCCTAAACCAAAAAGGGATTTTGTTTTGATGGCCAGATGGTTGGGAATGGATGTTCGGGCACCAATTTTGGCTGGGATGGTGAATGGGATGTGGTTGTTGGAAGTAGGCTGTGATGGCTTGGAGGACGCTAAAATGGCAGAGAGTAACTGGTGTTGTACAGTTAAAGATGGGCAATGGAACACTGCAATGTTGGAGCAGGTGGTACGGACAAAATGGCATTCAGGACAGGATGAAGAAGATGATGATTTTGGTGGTTTTAGGTTCTGAATGTTGGGCAGAAAACAGCTGATCAAGGCATTAAAAATACATGGTTTGTCTTTGTGTAGATGTCTTGTGATTCTCCCAAGCAATGTGGCTGAGGAGATCAAAACCGTGCGCCTTAGTGTTTCTCAATTCTTATTGATGTATGTCTAGTGGTAGAAGGGCGCTCTCTCTCTCTCTTAGTCTCTCTCTCTCTCTCATATTTTTTACTTTTTAACGAAGGGTACAGGGTACTGTTGTTTTGCAATTGGTTGAGTAAAGTAGCATGTGATAAGGTTTGGAGAGCAGCTCGATTGGTTAGAGAGATTAAAGAAATGTGGGTTTCAAGGCAAATTGTCTTTTACACATGTGAGGAGTGCAAATGAGGTGCCCTATACTTGGCAAAAGCCAGAGTTGATAATGATTGCAAATTGCTTTCTCCTCTTTCATTATCATTTTTTATGTGATTCTTTTTTGGTTTTCTTGGATGCTCATTAAGTACTCTTTTCTCTTATACTGTTGATATATATTTTTTATGTATACTTTTACCAATAAAAAGACTTTTTTTGTGTGTGTGTGTGTGTGTGGGGGGGGGGGGGGGGGGGGGGGGGGGCGCGGGGGGGGGTGCTTATCTACTTCAAAATCCCCATCATTCACTCTTCTTTAGGGAAATGAGTTCAAATCATTGAACATAGAGAAATTCATTGGGAAATGGCGGTTTTTGTCTGAAATTGCCCAAGATTGTACAAAGATAGATGAAGAAACTAGAGGGAGACCTCTCATGTTACCATTCAAAAAAAAAAAAAAAAAGTTAATTATTTCAAGGAAAAGTCCTCCATGTCAACTGATCTGATGGTAGTGGAGGGACCAGTTATTTTCAGTTAAAGATGATTGTTATTGGGCATCAGGACCAACAGATAGTTGGTGTTGGGCTCCTCTGAGGATTCTTAAGCTTAATGTATATTGGGTCTTTAGTGGGAAATTCCTGACTGTCAGGTATTGGAGGTAATACCAGAGATGCTGATAGAGCTTTACTTCTATTGCTTTTTTTGTTGCTGAAGTACTGGATTCAAATCTTGCAGACTTTTTGGTAATCAAAGGAGGATTAAGCTATCTACAAAGCAGGCTGGTGTCTCTCCTATATGCAGTGACTTGTGGAATGACATTTCATAGATGGCAAATGAATTAAGCGCACCATGTAGTTTAGATCCATATAATTGACCAAATAAATAGTAGGGTGCAGCCAGTGGAGGTGGTGCTTCCACATATTGCTGGAGTGTAATGAGTATGCCATTCTGTAGGCTAGTCTTGGGTGTAGAGATTTATTGTGCACTAGGAAAACAAAGGAGGCATTGCTTTGTAAAATTTTGGCTGCTCACCCGCTTGATGGGTTTCCACATACATGCACACTATTAGTAAATTTACTTACTAAAAAACAGAAAAAAAATAAAAATTTCAAGTTTCCTGATTCTTTTTTGATCAGTGTATTTTTACATCAAATCTTTATTATTTCTTAGTTGGGAATCTTTAGAATAAAATTCCTAGTCAGGCAAGAGCTGTATCCTTTCTTCTGTTCCCTCAGAATCTGGAGTTTGTATTATAGTTTCGGTCCTCCTTTTCCTTTCCCTGTTTGTTATCATGAACCCATGCGACTGTGAGAAAAGAGTTCTATCTTCTTTTGTTGTTTTCTATGCATTGCAATCTAGATCTTGGCAACTTGTATTGTATTTTTTGTTTATTTAACTTGGCTTAGAATGTGGTGAAGTTAAAAGAGTCATTTAAACAAAAGTTAGAAATTATTGCAATATAGGTAAGATGGATTTAGGCAATTGTACTCCAGTTTTATATGATTCATTGATTTAATTGGTCTCAGTTTGGGTACATGCTGTATTTTCAATTTCCAAATCTATAAATGTAGACAATGCCTAAAATGATGGTTGACTTGCTCCTTTGTTTATTGCAGTCTGTTCATGAAGGTCGCATCTACCAGCTGAAACTCTTTTGTGACAAAGACTATCCTGAAAAGCCTCCAAGTGTCCGTTTCTACTCGCGTATTAATATGACGTGTGTGAACCATGAGACTGGAGTGGTAACTAATTGCAATCCTTTGTCTTTAAATGTTGGTGTGCATGCCTCATTTTTTGCAGTGGGGATAATCCAACCTGAGCATGGCACCAGGTACTCCCATTATCGGTTGTGTGCTCCTCTCAATCTGGTTGCATGAAATGGTCAGTGGTCCTGACTGCTGACTTCTAACTGGGTGACCTCACAGTGTATCAGCTACAGTACACTGGTGTTGTGATCCTGTTTTTCTGATTGATGGGCAAATGAATGAACAAAGTACTGCTGCAAAGAACGCCTGTGTATAAAAATCATCCCATCCATATGATATCTGGAGAGTTCATCCGTGGGACCCCACTTACAACCCGGGCCATGAAATTACGGTGATATGGATTAATAGATTGTTATATTGACTGATATACAAAAGGAAGTTCAAAGAAAAAAAAAAGAAAGATATTCTGTTAGGGTGCGTTTGTACAACAGGAGGATTCCGTGATGGAGAGGAAAATTATTTTGATTTTATATGCAGCTTACCATTCTATTCATCATCATCAAAGCATTGTCCCAGCCCATGAATTCTATTTCTCCATTCCCATCTATTTTGAGCCAAATCCTCAGATAAGTTACATATCTTCAGATCTATAGCCGACTATTCTATTGTTTGGTTAAAACATTTTCCTTGTGGAAATGGGAAAAATTGAATTGATTTTCCTTGATAGAGGATTTCTGTTTCCTATAGGAATTGCAGGAATACAAGATTCCTCTCCTTTGGAAATAGAAATCCGTAGAGGACAAAATCCTCTCATTGCACAAAAAAGTCATTTTGTTGCAATCATGGTTTAAAATCGCAGTATCGGTCGCGGTATTGGCCAGGACAAAAACCGATATGATATCGGTATCGTTCGCGGTTATCGGTTCGTCGCGTTGTGATTTTTTTTAATCCAAAAAAATTCGCAAAAATATCCAAAAAATCCAGAATATTAGAAATTGCTGGAAAACACTTTTTTTTTTCTATTAGTAATAACAATAAATCAAAATATCGGTTACCTTAAGTTATGAGTCATGTCTGTGTCGTAGTTCGCTGTCTTTTCCAGTATTTCATATATTGCAACTATTATTTTGGCTCATGGTCAATTTATTAGTGTAAAATATAAGAAAATAAAGATAACATAACAATTATCTATAGATTATTAATAAGCTATTAGTATTTACTATTTAGTATCATAAATACTCCAACAAATTTTTTTTTTTTTAAAGTAGAAGATTTAAAAAAAAATCATTTTTCTACACCCAAAATCATGTTTATAAGTAGATTTAGCATTAAAGTGTGTAGATCTAAGTGAAGAACCCAACACAAACCCAAAAATGACATGCCAATAATCTTTTCATTCATTTCTATGCTTTATCTAAATATAAAAAATAAAAAACACATAATAGTAAAAATAAGGGAGTTAAGTTGATTTTCTCTTACTAAATTAAATGATTTCTTCAAGAAATAGTGTTGGAATTTGGAAATATGTAATAGAATGAGCTATGGTGACATGGTTGCTCTAAGGAGATGAGGGAGAGGATAAGAAAATGGGTAAATAGGGAAAAAGTACAAAAAATTAGGGTTTTTGACCATTACTCCATCTCGGTAATATCGGCTAAACCGATATTTTGACCATATCGGCCGAAATTGGCTGATATTTTGGGGATATTTTGTCTGACTCCGTATCGCGGCAAAATATTGTCGTGATATGGGCCGATACCGGTTTATATCGGTCGATATAAACCGGTATCGGCCGAGATTTAAACCATGGTTGCAATTACTACTAAGTGAATATGAAGTTGAAATCGAGGTATGACCTTGATCTTTTGGAAAGAAAGAGGTGCTCCTTTAGGGCATGTTTGTGTACACTATATTCCATGAGAAAAGCGTAGAAAATGAAAAATGTTATTTGTGCTACAATATATTTCATGTGTAGTGTGACCGCTTTTATGCAAGGAAAAATGGATAATGAATTAAGCTTTCATGGATTCCACAAATCCCAAAGACCCCATGGAAAACCGGGTTCGCGCGGTGGGGGTTTTGTTTTTTGTTTTTGTCTTTTTTTTTTTTTTTTGGGTGTGGGGGTTGAATCGGTGTTTTCTGTGGATCCAAGGTTCTGTAGTGCTACACATTTTCCCTTCTGGTGTGTTTGTGCAGCATGAGAATTCCACTTTCTGCAAATTTCCTTTTTCCCAATAGAGAGAAATCTGCATTCCTACCTTAGCCATTGGAAATCAAAACCCTCTCAAACGTCAATTCATTTTTTTCTTTTTCTGCGAGGAAAATGTATTGCACCAAACAACCAAAAAAAAGTGTTGCATGGGAAATTAGAACAATTTTCCTATCTTTCATGGATTCCCCTTGTCTCACAATGTGTCATATCGTGGAAGAGGAAATGGGGAGTTCCTCTTCCGCCAAAATGGGTTTCCATAGGGAGATGGTTGGGCTCAGAATCTTGGATTTCCTCTTTAGCAAGTAAAATATGTGATTTTTCTTTCGTTTTCTGCGCTGAAAAGGTCCGGATCAAACAAAGATGAAGCGTGCACAGCAGAAAGTCTCTTTCTGCTTTTCTGGAGAGAGCTGTGTGCAAACCTGCCCTTAAGGAAGAGCTCATGCTTGTGCGGGTCTATCGCTAGATTTGGTTGCTTTCTTTGGATTTTGTGTTCTTCAAAATTTTGTTTCCCTCTTCTTCTACCCTTTATACCTGATCTGTGGACTCAATCTCCCTGTCCTGGTCAATTACACATATGGACTATTTGATGTGTATTTTTGTCACTTGAAGATGTAATGGAGCCCCTGGGCGTTTAATGAAAACTTGAGAACCATCTCACTGACACTGCTAAATCTGAGTGGTTCAACTTCCGAACCTTAGTCAATTTTTGGGTTGAACCTCCACTTAAATTGAGCCTTAAAAGTCCACAGCTGAAACTTGAAAAATCCATAGGTTGTGGAAAAATCTCTGCTGAGCGACTTGGCCAGGTTTGAGTCAATTTGATATGTTTGACATTTAGGAGCAAGTTGTCAAAATTTCATGATTGTCTTTTTTTTTTTTTTAATAATTTTTTTCATGTTTATGCAACTAGTGTGTTACTAAATATTTCAATAATTACCAGACCTTCTTACTTTAGTACAGGTTTTGTGTTGATTCAATATGACTTGGTTCGATGAGTAGGATTCTGAATTTGAGATGAATTTTCGAACTCTCTGATCATGAGATGATGGCTGACCTTGTTTGACACACATTCTTGAGCTATGGTTTATTCAGGTAGAACCAAAGAAGTTTGGCATGCTAGCAAATTGGCAGCGGGAGTACACCATGGAAGATGTATTGACGCAGCTGAAGAAAGAGATGGCAGCGCCGCATAACCGTAAGTTGGTTCAACCACCTGAAGGAACCTACTTCTAGCTGACTGCAGAAGATTCCAAATCGTAAATACAAAATTGTAGTTTGTCATTGATAGCTGTATTGGTCTGATGAAATTAGTGGCCCAGGACTCTTTTCATGGCTTGCTTCCTGTTTCAATTGCAAACTGTTTTGCAGAACACTGATGTTTGTTGAAATGGGATATGGTTGTCTGTGCCATATTTAGGGAGAGCTTATCCAGAAAGAAATATTGTTCTCTAGGCTTTATGAACACTTACCAGTAACCTAGGCATATTTCTAATCAATGAGTTTGGTCTATGAATAACAATTTTTTCCTGGCCCATTTCGATGGCCCATCATCGTTGAAGACCTACTGTGCTATCCTATTTACTTGGGGGCAGTGGGTCTATTGCGATTTGGGCTCTAAGAAAAGTTCGCTTTACAGTGTTGATAATGTTTCAGCAAAAATTACCATGCTGATTTTTGCTGGGCATCCAATAATTGCTGATATCCTTTTTAATTCAAGTTGTATTATTCCTATGCTCTGGTGGCAGTGCCTCTGCATTAGGTTATTATTATTATTATTATTTTTTGCTTGTTTTGGGTAGAACCTCTGCATTAGTTAAAAATGATGAAAATCTCTATTATGCCTTTATGCATCAGGTGATTTCCTGATGTGCATGGTTGAGGCAAATGCAACACATGGCCCGATCGTCTTAATCACCATAACCATTCATCCCCAACTGGAGTTAAATTTATTGGTAGCATACAGTGTGATGAGTACTGAGACAATAGGAAAATATTTTGATATATTGCAGGGGTTGTATATATAAAGATTTTAATATATTAGTTGGTAGATCAGGATATAACCCACCACCTAACAAATAGGTGTCTTGGAATATATTATACAATATACTAATTTCTTTTAAAAATCTTAAAAGGCTTTATACTACATTATGAAAGAATATATGTAGAAAATAATTTCTCATTAAATATTTAAAAATCGCAACTGCTATGAGAGATACTCACCTTACTACGAGAGATATAGAATATTTTGACAAAGAATCTGAGGGCCCTCACCTTTATCTCTCATAGTAAGGTGTGAGAGTCTCAAAAGAGCACCTCCCATATATAAATATTTAAAAATATTTAAGTACTTTATGCCAGTTTCTTTGAAAAACAGTTGTCACATTATTCAAGAGTATTATATACAAAATAATCTATATGTAGAAATCTAAATAAAAAAAACACGTAATTTTTTAGAACAGTAATTTCAATATGAGTTCATGGAGGACAACATAACCACAGATCATAGGGATCTTACTGTGTTTTCCATTGAAGCGCTCATTATGATTAGCAACGGTGAATAACAGACTTCCAATATAGAATATTTTGACAAAGAATCTGCTCCAATTGCTAACATATGTTGGGTCCCATTGTGGTTACTGACATTTTATGAGCTCCGCTTTGATTGGCAACTTAGGCGTTCTTGTTGATTATTGATGTTAGGTGGCCCTTTCAATTGTAACATTTGGTGGGTCCTGGTGTGATCACCATCAGGTGGGTCTCATGGCAACTAATATTAGATTATCGACGTGATTAAAAGTTTTCCATCATTAGGTTTTGGCTTTTCTAGAAGCTCTTTGTTTATTTGTCCACCATTTCCCCCATGAGCTTGTGGAGGACGACTCCTTGAATCCTATATCTTGGGTGACTTCTCGTGCTTTGCCTCCTTGGAGATTTCAGTTTTATTTCAATGAGATAAGTAGCCATCCTTGATTTTTGTGGAATTCCATCATATGGGGTGGTCAGCTAATGGTTTTGCCGATTTGATGGCTAAGTAGGGGCGGGAAAGATCCCTTATGTTTGTCACATTCACTTGTTTTGCTGTGTTTTTTACCTTGTTGCTTTGTTTGTTTGTTTGTTTTGTGTGTGTGTGAAGGTATAATGCTTTTATACCTTTTGCTTCTCCCTTTCCTTTGTGGTTGGGGTCTGTAGTTCTTTGTATTCTTTTTTCTTTCCTGAAAATATACTGCTGAAAAAAAAAAAAAAAAAGCGCATCATGAGAATCAGCATTTGATGGATTCCACTATGTACTGACATTAGTAAGAGTAGAGTATCACATTATGAATAAAGTACCCTGTTTGGACCAAACAGGGGATCCACATCCCCTTCAAATTTTTTTTTTTTAAGTTGGAGGAGAGGGAGGGGGGGAGATGTCATATGTGGCACCACCTGTGTGGTCCAAACAGGGTTTCCCTGTTTGGACCACACAGGTGATCCGGATCCGAAATAAAATGAGTACTGGGTTACTTTGCATGTGGTGTTGGTGTCCTGATTTCTCAGCCAAATCTCAATCGTCTTTTCTAACTCTGTCACGTTCCTCATTTCAGCTATTACCTCAGTCCCATTTCTCTCAGCAAATCCAAACCATTCATCTCAGATCATCATTCTCATTTAAGCTCTCTGCAATCTCTCTTACTTCCAATCTTGAAGATGGGGGAATTTTATCTTTATCATCTTGCCCTCCCCTGTAACGAGGATAAGAAATCTGTTGGGTTACTGTTTTCTATTGGGAACTTTGATATATGCTATTCAATTGAATTGTGGAAGGTACAAGGTTTGAAGTTAGTAATAGCTTTTGCGATGTAGCAATTTTTCTGGTGTGTGTGTTTAACCATAGACATTTCGAAATGGGTGAGCATGTGTTTGGAAAGAAGACCTAAGGGATTGTTTGGCATCCTTCCCTATAAGCATTTCCCCATTTCCAGGGAATAGAAATTAGGAAATGGTCTTTGGATACACGTACAATCATGTTCTATTCCATGAAAACTTGGCATCGTATCCATTCCAAGAGCCACTCTCTCCCCAACATCGTATCTTTATAAATCTCTCGGCTCTCTCTCTCTCTGGGCATCGACCTCAAATCCGACATTTTCCTCCGGAATCATACCCGGGCTAATAGCACTGCACACCTCTCTCGGGCTCGGCCTCGACCTCGGCATCATCCTCGTACCCAGTTGCTGACATCCCGTCATCTCTCTCTGTGCGTGGTCATCGTTTCAAACCAACCAGGTATGTTTTGCCCTTTCTCTCTCCTCATCACAGTCTGCGTTTCCCTCTATTTCTGTGTCATTGCTTCCCCATAATCAGTCAGAAAGGATGAAAATAATGAATGTGATGAATCAGAAGATGAAATAGCAATGATGAGTGAAAAGGATATTGAGGGTGATGACGATTGATAAGGGTGGCAGTGAAATCTAATGCCATCAAAATTACTGGTTATCCACACAGCCCGGAACAACAGATCCTGTCCATCTAATATTTAGCCCTTTTTCCATGGCTAGTGAGTACTCCTGTAGCATTGAGTTCTATCCAGTCAATTTCTCCAAGCCACAGATCAATATAAGATCCATAGTGGGGCCCGATCAAATATGCCATAGCGCCGGCAAGGAGAATTTCACAGTTGAGTCTGCCTAGACTAACTTTGCCAACCAAAAAGGGGAAGATGAATGCTCAAATCAAGACATATCTGAAAACATCCTTTACCTAAACCATCCATTCCAATGACTGGGATGCATTTGAAGGTTATGTAATTAATTGTTGCAGCTCGCCTCCATTTTCCAAAATCCTAGTGGATGGTAGGGTCCACAAGTTTAACGTCAGGATCAGCTAATTCTTCCTTCACATGTTTAGAATTGTGTGGGTGCTTCTCTCACAATCACTAGACCTTCAAGAACATAAAATTTCAATCTCAACTAGCATTTATTGGCCGAAATCTATTGTGTGGAGTTTGTGTCTATATTCTCAATAATGTCTTCTTACGGCTGTGTGGCTACTAAAACAAGCAATACATAAGTGCGATACAATGTTTTTCTCAAGTTATCATGTTAGATTTGATGGTTTAAGAAGAACAAATAGCAATTAATGGGGGCGTCTATCTTTCACCATTTATCTACACATGAGAATCATAGACCAATGAATTTAAAAGCCCTTTTTTTTTTTTTTTGTAAAAAAACTTTAGATGTTTTGATTCATTGATAATGACCAAAAGCCTCTTTTTTGACATCCTTTTCTTTCATCTAGAGAATGAGTTCGGCATTACAGGTATGAAGTCTAGGTGAATCGAAATGAAAGATGCCTTCTTTTTGGTAAATCGAAAACTACGGTGGATTAGGATTAAGAAGATGCAACATTCAGAATTGGGTATGTACTACTTTCTCACCCCATAATTGAATCCAATGCTTGCAACAGTACTTTGGGGACTGTGGAGCATTTTGAGTTTTCTACCAAAATTAGATTTTGTTTGGTTTATGTGATTGTGGATTTTTGTAGACTATTGGCCCGGCTCCGGCTGTTTGGGTGGAAACCTGATATCCTTTCATCATCTTCAAGGTTAGAGGCCAGAATCATCACATTAGGTCCATCAAACATAGAACAAACTTTCTGCACTTATTGCATTAAGGCGAGAATCATCACATCAAATTGATGGGCCACTCATCATCACAATGGAAATATTAAGAGCTGAAAGAAATAATCCTCGTAATCCGGCGATATAATCATGTAATCCGACTGATAGCCCTCTTTTGGTAATTTTACTTTGGTGGAACTCCATGAGTAAGATACCACAAACTACTAGCAAATGCAACACCTTATTTTCTTTCATATTCTATTTTATAAGAACATGTCGTATGGATTTTTGTTATGTTTAGGTCAGAATCACATTATGAAACTATAATCTAGAACCACAGTATGCCGTATTGAGTTTCTTTACGTTTAGGCCAGGATCACATCATGAAACTATAATCCTTCCTTTTTCAAGATATTTACAATGATGTTTCAATAAACGAATTCCAGTTTCCTTGTTTGTATTGATTTTCTTCTATCATAGATGGAAACTTCTAGTGAAAAAGGAAAGGAAATCACGGTTGTTGCAAAATGGAATCTTAAGGAGCAAATAATTCTTGCATAACTTATGGCTGAGCAAGTGAAGAAAGGGAACATGCCGACTACTACCTTTTTGAATAAAGCGTGGACTGAAATAATGGAAGAATTCTATAGAAGGACTGGAAATAAGTACACAAAGATTCAGCTTATTAACAAATTCAATAAATTATGGTTAGTGTATAGATAGTTTAAACTCCGTGACATTCCGATGGAATTTGGTTGGGACATTGTTACAAAGATAGTTACAGTACCTGATGTTGTATGGGATGAATAATTAAAGGTATTAGTTAAAATTGTATTTTAACGCTATTATTGATTTTATTTAAATATTTATTCTAACAAATATTAATGCACATTCAATACTCATCCATAGATAAATACAGAAGCAAAGTCCTTCCGTCATAAAGGATGTCTCATGTTTTATGAGCTTGAAAAAATATATGGTGATACCACTGCCCGAGGTGAAAATGCAGGTGACTCCACCCAAGGAGTGACGTATATCGATGAGGAGATTGTGTATTCATACGCCAAGGGAAAAGATAATTATCAAGGTGATGATAATGCAATAGATCTTGATGATGATATTTGATTTTGTTGGAGAGAATCATGTTAGGAGCCGTTCCAAGACTCCTAGTCGCCAACAGGGTTCAAAGCCAATGAACTATTTTGATCAAGCTTGCACTAGTGTCACGGAATACTACCAGCAGAGAATTACGGGCTCGAACAAAAGTGTTGATAAAGGGAATGCTTTCTTAAACAAGAACTGCATTACAGAACTACATTGCATTATTGTCATCCATCCCCGATGTTGATAAAGAAATATACTTTAAGGCCGTGAAAACCACCACGACGAATCGTAACTGGAGAGAAGCTTTTATGTCCGTACTTGACGATATGACAAAATTTATGCTGACGCCTTTAAAGCTAGACCAATTTTAGGATTGCAAGTTACGGAAGACTTTTGCATAGTCTAGACCAGTATTAGGCTTTTAAGACTTTTGAGAATCTAGACTAATACATCTATTAGAAAATATAAGTCTGGGTACCCAAAACTTATAAAAAAAGAGAAGAAAAGGTAATTTGAGGCCTCATCTAGGATTGACGCTTTAGGCCTCAAATTATCTCGAGCCGGCCCTGGGAAGCGGGCTGTGTGCAGAGGGAGAGAGGGAGTGGACAAGGGTATTTTGAGAAGGTGCGAGAGGGGTCCATGCATGGATGTGCACCGAGCAAGAAAGGATGTGCAAATAGTTGTTCCCTATTCAAATCTCCATGTACTTTTTTTGAAATGAGCCAAAAGTTCTATACTTTTTGAAAAATTTCAGTTTGAAATATTATACATTAAATGCTCCCATGCCTTTGTTTCGCACCGTGGTTGTGGGGCCCACCACCCACATTATCAATCCTAGCTCGTTATGGGTTTTTCATTGATCCGAATAGATTGAAATGTTGGGTTAAAATTTAAAAAAAGAAATGAGAAATTAAAATGGCTTAACTTGTGGGAAATAGGGCAACAACACATTTTAAGGGTGAGATTGAAAATTTTTGTAGCGTCCTTTGCTGTACAAACAATTCGGAATTTTTTAGATTCTAATTATTGAGAAGCAAAAGTCTGATCTTAAACTTACGTCAAAATCCTTATTAATTTGATCGATCATCTAAAATTTATTATTTAGGTTGATATGCTAAATGCTGCATTTTGTGTACTAGCCAAACAATCTCAAGTGCTCTTTTAGTTAAAAATAGGCACAAAAGTAAACAAACTAGGGCGTATGTTAAAAAGGTTGCATTGAGAAAGTAAGGGCCCATTTGGGATCCTTTTTGTGTTTTTCTCAATTTTGTGTTCAGATCAAGCTGTGCCGAGACTATACTTTGCGAAACTTATTTGGCATCATTATATTAAATTACTCTACCGAGAATATGTTGTACGGAACTTGTTTAGTAACATTATTAAAGTTTTGATCTAACGAGCGGACGTATGATTTACAATTTGAGACCCACCTTTTATTGTCTGTGCCGCTCTATTGTTATCATACATGGGACCCACCTGTAGTAATTACAATGTGGTACCCATCTTTAAAAATTAAAACATGGAACCCATTTACATAGGATTTACAATGTTGGCCCACCTTTATAGGAATTATAATGTGGGGCCATCTTTTGTGAATGTAAATATGTGACCCACCTTTAAAAATCACAACACGGTACCGCATTTAGAAATTAGAATATAGGGCCCACATTCATAGGAATTATAATGTGGGCCCACCTTTTGTGGTTGTGACCATGTGACCCACATTTATGAATGACAAAGTGGAGCCACATTTGTTGTGATTGTGGACACATGACCCACCTTTAGAAATTATAATGTGGTGTCGACCTTTAGAAATTTGAACATGGAGGCAACATATTCATAAGATTTACAATGTGGACCCACCTTAAAGAAATTATAACGTAGGGACCATTTTTTTTTTTTTTTTTTTTAATTGTGAACACGGGACCCACTTTTAAAAAATTACAATGTGGTACCCACCTTTAGAAATCTAAACATGGGGCTACATTCGTAGGATTCACAATGTGGGCCTACATTCATAGGATTTACAATATGGTTCCACCTTTTGTGATTGCGACCATATCACCCGCTTTAAAGAATTATAAAGTGGGGCCACCTTTTTTGTGATTATAGACATGAGACCCACTTTTAGAATTTATAACGTGATGCCCACCTTTATGAATTAGAAGATAGGTACCACATTCATTGAATTTTTAACGCGGTCGTATGGGCCCACCTTTTGTGATTGTAACCATATGACCTACTTCTAAGAATTATAAAGTGGGGTTATTTTCTTTGAGATGTGAATATGTGGCCCACTTTTAGGATAAGCGAGGGGATTTAGAGTATTTAAATGACATTATTTAAAAGGCACGAGATAAGTAATTAGAAACGATCTGTACACCAGCAAGTTGTTTCTTAATAAAAATATTTTTTTTTCGTTCCTACTTTCTTATGCAAGCGGGATAAGATTTTCAGATTTCTTCCCCTGAGATTAAAATCCTAAAGAGTGATTTACACATACCACTAGAACTATGCCAAACACGCCCTAAATTGTTAGAAAGGGATTGTAGGTTCTGAAAAAGTAACTTTTTAAGGGTTTGTAGCGCCTTTGATCCCATCCGGGCAGGCGGGTAATAACTTCCACCTCTTACCACTAAGGTAAGAGGCCATTCTTTCTCTATTCAATCTGTTGCAACATAAAAAAATGACTTGTTTTTAAATATCATATCTGATACTTTATAGTTAGAAGATTACTAGAGATTTAGTAGATTTTTTTTCCTGTACACTCAATCAATCATATGGCAAATATTCATAGAGAGGAAGCTCTTTTTCCAGTGATGGCGCCGTGATAACATTTTTAAAAGGAAATTGAAATCGTGTCTTATGTGCTTAAGAGGAAACTATAAAATTCATAACAAACTGTGCACTATCACAGACTACTCAAGGCAGCCATATGGCTTAAAAAAAAAAAAAAAAGAACTCCTAAAAAATTCAGTGCAAGTGAATATTGCATTAAAAGAGTGGTCCATGCCTTGGACCATATCATCATAATTGTTTTTCTTTAAGCATTGCTAGCAATATTGTTATCTAGGGTCATCAAAACGAGAGCTCTTCCTTAGCACAGACAATCAAATACTATATTGGCAGTATAAAAATCCCAAAAACTGAGCATTCATACTGACGGGTGACGAGGACTTACTGACGAGTGACGAGGACTTCGCAGAAATACCAACTAATGTCTCCCCACTCCCTCTGAGGGCCTCCTTATCTGCTTTCTTCTGTGGATCCTTACGATGGGTCACATCATCTAACCTTGAAATGTTAGAAATAGTATTATGCAATATATCAAATTCAAGAAGATTTTCACTCTGATATACTGACTCAGAGGTTTTATAAATAAAAAGCACCAACCAACATGTCCAACCCAAGGCATTGGAGTTACGAAATGAAAAAAAAAAAAAAAAAACAGAAAGGAAGGCAAACGTCATAGAGAATGGAAATTGGAACTCTTTGAGATTTAAAAGATTTAGTCTGTCTTGAAACATTTCTAAGTAGAGGACCTCAACCGGACGTGTCTGAGTTTTTCAAACAACCAGATGGCCCTCGAATAACCGGGTCATCAACTGTCCTCGAGTATTCTAAGTCCACAACCCTCTTTGGACAACGGGAAGGCCACCGAACAACCGGCGACGCCCAGCCTTGAAAAATTCTAAGAATGGTGCCTCTGTTCAGGACAATCGAGTGATTGTCTGTGTGACTCACCTGTGATGGACCACCGGGAAGGCCTCTGAGCTGCTATTTTCTGATTTTTTTTTTTTGACTTGCACACACCTTAAAACTTGTTTAATTGTCGACTCACTATGTTCTTCTATGCACCTTCGCCCTTGTATTGAGGTGCATCATATCACCCATCATGCATCTTTATCATTTGTCCCCATACAGTCTTAGCGATCATTTGGTTGCCCTCCTTGATTGCGGAACTCGACTCTAGACTTCCTGTGCGTGCATTCAGTTGCACTGCCGGGGCTTGGAGTCGGGTATCTCTTTTCTTCTAGGCTTTGACCCACCTCTAAGTTAAGAGGAAATGCTGCCGAAACTTTGGTACGATTTCTTTTACACTTGAGAGGATTTCTTTGAAGAGGAGTAGAACTATATGTATATTGTTGTTCCTTTTCTAATGGGAAAGAACATTGCCCCTTCATCCTCCACTGCTTTTAAGGGCAAGTAAGTAAGCAATAGATGGCCAATCTTCTGCTCTCTCCTCGCACAGTGGCCCGTCAGTCAATAGCAGAGTTGAAGACTTGAAGCAGAAAATTAATGTTTATGCTGAATCCAAGAGGGCATAGTTGCGTAACCGACTCTTGGCTCATCACAATGCTCAGGTCTACGTTGACATCCTGAGCAAACTTTTCGTGGAGGGATGATCTTCAAGCCTCCTTGAAGAAGCCATGGAACAATTTTGGAGATGGCGCCGAATGCACCTACGATCTGGGGTTGACAATGTCATTGTAAGGCCAGATTTTAAAGACCTGGTTTTGCTGGGAAGAACCTTGTGATCCTCCCTTCTGCTTCCTCACAGGGATTCCGTCTTCTAGACTTGGACCTGCTAATGGGAAGAACCTTGTGATCCTCCCTTTTGGTGGGGACCGATCGAAAACACTCCGATGCTAAAGTCAGTAATTGGATCAAGAATTAATCTCTTTCTGTTTGTGGTGTTCTGTTTTTTGCATACCTCATTCTTCTTTCTTTCTCTCCCTCTTTTACCTTCCCTTTCTCTGTTTTCCTCCCACTTCCCTTGTTCATCGCTGATCTCGCCCCAGGGATGCACACGTCCATGATCGTGCTCTCAGGCGTGGGGTGCATGCCCCATCTCTCTCTACACGATCTTCTTCTATCTTCTCTGGCCTCCACCTGTCTCTCCCCTTTCCTGAAGCCTCGGGCTAGCTGGATGTTGCTGCCCATTCAACTCGGTCCGACCTGGCATTCAACTTGGTCCGACCTGGCAAACTGACTATTTGGGGCGGATCAGGCTCGCGGATCGGGGTAGGCATTTTTAAAACCGGACCTGGGCCTAGAGCCCTCACAATCATCGTTCAGTATATTGATAGCAACGGTCGTGAGGTTAAGGTCTCCACACAATATTAGTATAAGAGGGGACCTTCAATTTTTGATTTCAAGCCTTCGATCTGGGCTCGTAATGAAGACGACCAGCAATGGGCGAAGGCTGTAGGGTTATCTCTTTCTACAAGAAGGGAATATAGAGCCCTTCTTTGTCCAAAGCCAGCCCATGAGCATGGACATGCTAGTTCCTAACAGCATCTACCTCCCACATGCAACCCCCTGTACCCAGCTCCGATCCATCAGTCTTGGGATTTTTGCTGAAGATGACATCTATTGGGTTGGGGAGAAGTATCAACCTCGCGACTGGTTATCGTTGTCTGAAGAATAGTTGGACTGGACCGATGTCTTGCTAGTGGAATGCGGTGATAAGTTCGCAAAATTAGGTCATAAAGGCATCATTTCATATACATTTGTAGACTTAATTAGGTCAATTTACATTTAATTGCATAAGATTTCGTTGTTTCATGCATTTGAGCATAAAATTGAAAATTAGGTCAAACCGAGTCAAAATTGATTGAATAGCATTTTTTTTTTATGAAATTAGGGTTTTGGACCAATCAATCATCTCACCAATTAGGCTTTTTTTTTTAATTTTCAAACATGCATCAATTTCTTGAATCATAACATAGTTAGGCATAATGAAAATTAATTGAATCCCATGCATTACATTCATAAGTTTCACACATTTAATCTTTAATTGAAGTATTTTCTTTATTTTGTAGGAGACAATCACATAAAGGGGACCCGCACAATGGAGAAAATTTGAGAAGAGAAAAGAAAGAAGGAAATAATAATGAGTAGGGACCACACCCATCTTTGGGCGTGAATCCCTAGGCATACCCAAAAGGGGGTCCCATTTGATTGTTGTTTGCAGGTTTCCAAGTTTTCAAAAAAATCTCTCTTTCCTTGTGTGTCTAAGATTTGAATTTGAACTCAACTCCAAGAAAGATACGTGTTCAAGAGGAAATTGAAAAAGGTGTTGCTATTTACACCCACCCTATGAAGGGTGGGTGTACGGCCTATTTCCGCCCACCCTACGACCGTATCTCAAGGTGGGTGTAAATTCAGTGTACGCGTTCCCTGAGGATTTTTTTCATTGCTTTGGAAGTTAGCATATGACATTAATCACAGCAGCAAAAAAGTTTTCAACACACCTTTTGACCGTTTTTTGGGTTACAAGGACACCCTCCAGTTTCTCACATGACACGGCTTGTGGGCAGGTTGAATAGACCACGGACTTGTAGTGGTCTTGGGACCACGCATTTAGTAGGTCCCATCCCTTACCTTTGAAGTTCTTCACATTTCGAAGGCCTTTTTTTTTTTCTTCTTCATGAAGGGCCAAACAACCAACAGTATCCAACAAATGATTTTGACCGTTCAATGCCTCTCCTTGAGTTTCATTCAGAGAATATATTCTCTATTTTCAGGGAATATATTCTCTGAAAACAGAGAATATATTCCCTGTTAATGTAAGGACCCAGTCAAACTTGAATCCCATGTTGTGGATATTGTCAGTTGGAGCACTCTCTCTACCTTCATGATCTTTCCTCCCACTAATACTCCATCTCTTCCTTATTTGGAGGGATTTTACTTGCACAACCCATTTGTTCCCGTACTACCTTTCAACCTCTCTTCCTCTCATACGATCTCTCTTCCCCTCTAGTTCGCTTCCCCAAGGTTCTTTTGCAAAGAGTTTTCTTCCAGGTAACTCCTCACCAAACTAACACATATACCAACAGAAGATATGAATTTGGATCAACTGAGGATTTGGGCCAATGATCTGCGATTGTCAAGTGGTTCAAGTGATCAGGTAAATATACAATTCTTTAATTATTTCAGGAAATATTTTTTATTAATTGCAGATGCTCAAGTGAATGTATATTGTTGTCAGGATGATATTCTCAGAAACGAAATAAAACAAGAAGACGAAAATGTGGATGAAAATGTTACAAACGAATTTTCTACTGACATGGTATGATATTAACTCAATTCCAATTATGTTTTATTTTGTAAATTTTTAATAAAAAGTTGTTAATTTCTAACATAATTAATACATTTTCTGGTATTCAATTCGCGCCAATCTCTAATTGATTGGATTCAAAATATTGGACGCAATTTAGGATATATCATTGTCATTAAAAGGTCAAAAACTAGCATAATCGGGAAGAGTCCTAGACTGTTGTTCCAATGTGATCGCGGTGGCACATACAGAAGCAAGAAAACTTCCACGAAGGTTACAGGCACCAAAAAAATTGATTGTGCTTTCAGAGTGAAAGGGGTGAAAATGCGATCAGGTGATGACTGGATGACAAGCGTGGTATGTGGAACACATAACCATGCCCCTGCATCATACATGGAGAGACATCCACACCCCGGTCAGCTCTCTGAATCCGAAATCCAGTTGATGGAACATTTGTCTACGAAAAATGTGAAGCCACGAGATATATTTACATCGTTGAAGAAGCAGAATCCAGACAACGTGTCTACCAGTAAGACCATATACAATGCACACCAGAGCCGGTAAAACCAAGATGCAAGATGTCATGTCATTCCTACAACGTGAATGATACATTTTCGAGAGTCGAACAAATATTGTAACCAATGAACTTGAAGATTTATTCTTTGCACATCCAGGATCATTAGAGCGATGAAGTGCATTCCCGTACATGTTATTGATGGATGCAACATATAAAACAAATATGTACATGATATGCCACTCTAGATATCTGTGTCCTATATTGATTTAGCAACATTAAAAATTCTAGAAGTTTTAACATATCTGTGTCTTAAACAAATAGGTACATGATGCCTCTCCTTGAGATTGTCGGCATGACTGCAACTAATATGACATTTTGCATAGCATTTGTGTTCATGCACTTAGAAAAAGTGTTCAATTATACTTGGGCTTTAAGGTGTCTGCAGTCAACAATGGATGGATGCACCGGTCCACGAGTTATTGTCATGGACAGAGAGTTGACTTTGATGAATGCGTCTGCCCAGGTATTTCCCGATGCTAAGAAATTACTTTGTAGGTGAAACATTTATAAGAGCATTTTGAGCAAGTGCAGGCCATCAATAACAAACAAAAAATCTTGGAATGCATTCTACAAAATGTGGAATATCTTGCTGGAATCTGAAGCTGAGAATGCGTATGTGTGCAAATTGGCGGACCTTGAGGTAGTGTTACAAAACTTTCCAGGTATAATTAATTATCTCAAGGATGTATGGTTGACACCGTATAAGGAGATGTTTGTATCCGCCTGGATCGACAGGTATCTGCATTTTGGAAACCAGATAACTAATAGAGTCGAGAGCCAGCATGCGAAGTTGAAACAATACTTGGAGTCATTACAGTCAGATTTGGAGACATCGCTGTTGTTTATTCACCAAGTCA
The DNA here is from genome assembly GCA_038049695.1 of Cinnamomum chago. Taxonomy (NCBI): domain Eukaryota; kingdom Viridiplantae; phylum Streptophyta; class Magnoliopsida; order Laurales; family Lauraceae; genus Cinnamomum; species Cinnamomum chago. The sequence continues at coordinate 103,634,658 of CP142453.1, read as the reverse complement.
TCCAATCACAGGACATAACTATCAAAGCGAGTATTGAGCAAAGTAAAACTATCGTCCAACATCAATTCAATATACCGCACTTCCAGGAATTATGTGGTTTCGTTTCAAGCCATGCATTGCATCTGATTTTGAAGGAATTTGAGCAGTCTAAGGATGTCGGAGAAGTTTCCTACAAATGCGGATGTCGACTTCGTATGAGCTACAGACTGCCATGTGCACACGAGCAAGCAATATATTTGAACGATGGTCGTCCCATACTAATTGATTCCATAGATAAATTTTGGAGAAAACTTGATTTATCACCGTGTGTGTCTCTTCAAGACGATGACATCGATTGTGACGTCGAGCTACAAGTTCATGGAACAGTTTAAGCAGCAAACAAGACATGGTAAATTCAGTCTTTTAAGGAAGTTGAGGGAGATAATCACACCATCAACAACTTCAATTCGTGAACCTGTTGTTAAGACGAACACTCGTGGACACCCCTCCTCGAAAAAAAAAAAAGTTGCAACAAATACTCATGTTAATCCGTCTGCATTAGTGTTCATTGAGTCTGATTCCCTTCATTCTCTGGAACCAAGCAGAAACATTTATTTGTTTGGAGGCCCAGACTCGAAGGACCAGGAAGACATATCAACTCGTGCTGATACGGATACATTTGAGTTTGTTCAGCCAGATATTTTCCAGTTTCAGGAGCCAGTGAGACACAGTTGCTCCTCTATTTACAACTACTCTATACATGCCTATGTTCGTCAGTTTCCACCTATACTGCATCCTTACATTATGCATGTACAAGACATAAAACCTGATGGAAATTGTGGATTTTGGGCGATAGCTGTCTGTCTTGGTCTTCACGAAGATGCATGGGCAACTATCAGGTATAACTTAATAGAAGAGTTGCACACATTCAGGACACAATCTGTTGATATGTTGCAATATTTGATAGTGATGACCAGTGGACTCGTGTTTACAACTCATTGAACTTTTTTGATTTAGATAGAAGAGCACCGGTTGAGCATTGGATGACCATGCCAGACATGGGTCTCTTAATTGCTTTGAAGTTCAATGTGATATTACATGTTTTAAGTGTTGTACAGAGCTTTACGTATTTACCACTTCGATCTACTCCACCACCGTCGTATCAACATGCTGCTATCGCTATCGGGTACGTAAATAATAATTACTACGTCCATGTTGCATTGATAGATGGTTACCTGATGTCTCCCATTATGCCTCAATGGGTTCACTTCAGGCATGATTGTGCAGCTGCATGGGCTACCCTGTATGCGGAGTGAATTAATGTGTTCATGTAGTATATGCATTCTAGGTTTCCTTCTGAAACCATTGTGTTGGAAGATTAGGAATGTAACATGTATTAATATGTTTGAATAAATTTATTTTAAATATCCAAGACTTTTGAGATCAGGAAGATTTTTGTGTTATTAGTATTTAGTAGTTATAATCCAGTATTATCCAAGGCGGGCCCCACAAATCCCTGAGACTTTAGTAATGGAAAGTTCATTGGCCATTTTGGTGGCCCACCATACAAAACAATTTTGTAACAGTTGATATTGGAAATAACACCAATGCACCTTTCATGAGTTGCATACGTTGGCCATGGAAAATTGGGTATTTTGTCAAACAACTTTTTTTTTATTGTCATTGATTTTCTCTCCCATCCCATGGTTAGTATTGACCATTTAATCTACAATGTGATTTAAAATAAAAACAATTGAAGAATAAGAAAGAAATGAATCACAAAAGCATCACTTGTTAACCCAAGTGATCAATTAACAAAAGTATCACTCGATTTTTCATGGTAGCACAAAAGTTGCCTTTGTCGCCTCTTGGTGGTGCTCGTTCTGAGGCGGAAGAAAATCGAGTGCAACAGTTGCTGCTTGCAAAACACAGTCTTGACCCGCAGTGACACGTGTTGACCCAAGTGTGAATCCCGAGGCAAAAAGCTATCTCAAGGGTTGGCTTGTGCTGTCTCTAACTTCGACGAAGTGATTATGTCATATAGGGCAGAGTGGGTAGGGGGGGGTTTATATAGTAAGTAGGGTGGGTGTATTTAGAATCACCCAATTGAAAATTCCCTAACTTATATGCACAAGGAGTTCTCTCCCATCTCACAAGAAAATTTGAATTCTTGGAAATTTATCTTTTGGCACACTTACCCTATGTTTGCGCAGGGGCGGGGGAATTAATTTTACTTCCTCTTGTTTGGGAAGTCAAAAAGTAGGGGGAAGAAAAGTGAAAAAGTAGGATTTTGTTTGTTTATGAGATAGAGAGAAAATTATCATTTTGTCCTTACTTTTGTAAAAACTTCAAAATTACATTTTATAGACAAAGGGTAGTTTAGTAAATTTTCACTTTTTCCCCTCCTTTCCCCCCATTCCCCCCCCCACATTTTCCCTCCCCCCTTTTCGAAACCCTCCAAAAAAACTTTTCCCTCCATTTCCCCCCCTTTTTTTTACTCCCCACATTTTCCCCCCTTCCCAAATAGTGGGTTAAATATATTTTTAGAAGTCCAAGATAGAAAGAAATATTCAAGGAAGATCCTATCCAAGGCCAAGACTCTCTGAATTTCAAATTACTACTAGGGATATGAAAGACAGCTTAGAGTGAAGCCAAGCTATAGAGTCCAAGTAGGAAACAGTTTTTACAAAGAGAGAAGGAAAAATCATAAAAGGAGGCCACCATGGGGACATCTGACATGCACTCTCTCCCACGTTTCCAGCTCTCTCTCTCTCTCTCTCTCTCTCTCTCTCTCTCTCTCTCTCTCTCTCTCCCCCTTCCATTCCCCTCTCTTCTCCACATTCATGTTGATCAAGATGTTCAAGTGATGATGTGTTTCGCATGACGAATGCTCGCACCATCATTGAGACCTTCTCTTGTGCCGCGAACACATTCATCACCCCAAATGCCGAATTAGGATTTTCACTTTAGAAAATAAAGGATGCTTTCGACCTACCAATTATCGGAGAGTTTTATGAAGATATAGTCCCCCACAACTCTTGTCCGAGGCATCTGAGCGAGGAGTTTCTAGTTGTTTTCTACTAGCTCTTCGCGCTTATCAACCTCTCCCACGACACGCATGGTAAAGTGAAGACCGGGTAATGTGTCTGCAATATGACTGAGAAAAAGAAGGATCAGGGCATCTCTTTCTTCAGCTATGACGATGTGCTCAAGAGGAGGGTCGTCACGGAGGACCGTTCATCCTCTAGTCCAAAACAAATCACCAACTTCATTAACTACTCTGACCTTGAAGACAGTTTGTTAGTATTTTTATTGGCTAATTCATGGGTTGGACAAAACTCTGGGTCCATTGAGTTGTATTTTCCAATTTATTTTAGAATGGACTGTGGTTGTGTCGCCGGAAGAGCTGAAGTGAAGAATAGAAGAAAAGAGAAGACCGGGCAAAATCCCTCAGGCCCGATCGATCGGAGCCTCAGACCGATCGATCGGTTAGAAAAGACATCCAGTTATTTTGTCAGTCCGATCGATCGGATGCACAGTCCGATCGATCGGATAGTGTGCGCAGATTCGGGAAAGTCTACTTTTCTAATCAGATTTAGTTTCCTTTTGAGACTATCTTTCCGAGTTTGAGTCCTACTTGTGCACTAAGTCTAAGGCACGAATTTGGGGCTATTTATAGGGTGTTTCTCTCAACCCTAGAAATCACCACCAACACAACTCTCATTGATCTGAGTCAGAGATATCTTAGAGATAGTTATTCTCTAGAGCCATTGAGAGATTATTCTGAAGGGCTGCTCTAGAAGGTTATTGCTGCTTCTACTTTTCTTGTAGAAGATTGATCATCTTGGTTGACAAGGTGCGAGGAAATCAAGTAAGGAGAACGGGGCGCGGTGGATGTCGTGTCAGTGGATTCTTTGCAAGAATAACTACAGTCCTTAGGTCGAGGTACAGACTGAGGTAAAGGAGCTTGTGCGTATATCTTGTAACTGTTCGTGAACTCTTGATTTCTGGTTCGTGGTTTTTCTCCCTGGATAGGGTTTCCACGTTAAAAATTGTGTCTGCCTTCTTGTGGTGTGTAATTGGTAGATAGCTAGTTCTATATTGTATGATTGGTTTATTTCCATTGCATTGATTGGTTAAATAGAACTAGTAATCCATTCTGGTAGCCCCCCAATAGAAATTTCAATTGGTATCAGAGCGGGTTGCACTATTTTATTGTGTTGATCCAAATATTGCTAGAATGAATGTCTATCGAGAAGGCACTTCAACCAATAAGCCTCCTCTGCTGGATGGTTCTAATTATGCTTATTGGAAAGCCAGAATGGTTGTCTTTGTAAAAGCCATAGATCTGAAAGTATGGAATTCTATTGAGAAAGGCTATTCCTTGCCCACTGTCACTACTGATGGGATAACCAGTTTTAAATCTGAAGAACAGTGGACAAAGGATGAAGAATTGGCAGCCACTTGCAACTCTAGGGCTTTGAATGCTATTTTTAATGGAGTTAGCATATTTGAGTTTCGTAGAATTTCTACATGCACTATTGCAAAAGAAGCTTGGGATATTCTACAGACTGTGCATGAAGGGACTGACACTGTCAAACAGTCGAAACTTCAAAAATTGTATACAGCCTTTGAAACCATAAAGATGGAAGATGATGAAACTTTTGATGAGTTTAATTCAAAGCTGAATACAATTGTGAATGATACCTTTACTTTGGGAGAGCCAATTCCTGAAAATAGAATTGTGAAAAAGATTCTGCGGTCTCTTCCAGAAAGGTTTGATGCAAAGGTTGTGGCCATAGAAGAGAATAAAAATCTGAATATTCTTAAAGTTGAGGAATTAGTTGGCAACCTTCAGACTTTTGAAGCAAACCTAAGAACCAATGGAAAATCAAAATCCAAAGGTGTTGCTTTGAGAGCCTCCAAAGAATCATACAAGAAAATTGCTAGTGATTCTGAGTCTGATTCTGAGGAGATTGATCCCCAAGTTGTTGTTGAGTTTATGAAACAATTTCAAGCTTTCATGAAGGGGATGAAAAGTAATTTGAAGATCCCTAAAGATTTTGTAAAGAAGAAAACTTCTAAAGGGATTCAATGTTTTGAGTGTCATGGTTATAGACACATTGCTAGTGACTGTGCTAACAAGAAACCAAAGAAGAAGGCTTTCAATCTGACTTGGGATGATGATACTTCTGATGAAGATGATAAAAAATCTGAGTCTGAGAAGCCTGATGCTAGCAAAGAAAAATTCATGGCATTCATGGCAACTTTAGTTTCTGCTACTCCAATTGTTTCTGATGAAGGGACTGATCAAGATGTTAGTGAGTCAGAGACAGAACATGATTGGCAAGCTGAATATCATATATTGTTTGCAAAGACCATGAAGATGCTCAAGATGAATGAAAAAGTGGCTACAAGCTGGAAAGAATCTGAAGAGCAGAATACTTCTTTAAAAGCTGAATTGTCTGAAGCTCTTATAAAAGTGAGTCACTTAGAGGCCGAAAATAACAAATTGGCAGATATGTTGACTGCTGAAGCACAGAAGTGTGACTTGATTAATCATGATATGGAGACCTTGAAAGCTGAAAATACCGACTTGCAAGGAAGACTCAAGATAGTTCTTTCTGAGTTGGAGACAAGCAAGGCTTCACTAAACAGGATGAACGCCGGGTCTAAAAAACTTGATGACATCCTGTGCAGTCAAAAGGCAAAGAATAACATGCATGGCATTGGCTACGCTGACGGAGCATCTACATCAAAAGCCAAAGGTAATAATTGTTTTGTTCAAAATTCAGTTGTTACTAATTCTGTTGGTCATGTTACAAATACAGATGCCAAGAAAAAGAATGTGCCACGTCCTGAACGTATACCCACTTGTCATCACTGTGGAATTAAAGGACACATTCGACCCCATTATAATAAGTTGCGAAAGTTTCCAAACCAAAAGCAATGGAAAAAGCAGAAGGAAGTGTCACCTATGAAAACCAAAGCTGTCTGGGTCAAGAAAGAAGACCTTCCATCTGTCCTGGTACACACTATGCTAAAGTATCTGAAAATGCAAGTGTGTGTGCCAAAGCTTCATCACCCCTGATCTACAAGATCAAGCCCCCATCCCAGTCCTGATACGCAGATAATCTTGAGGGGGAGTCTATTTAGGGGGAGCTGCAGAATCCAGATTGACAGAAGCTGCTTGAACAAAATTGTTTGTCAATTGTGGACAAAAATGGGGAGAATACTGAAGCCAGGAGGAGAAACAAGCAAAGATCTACAGGATGCTGTTTTTTTTAAATCCAATGTATTTTGGGTTTTTCTCTTGGGTAGATCATTTGTATTGTTCTAGGGAGTTTTGTCCATGAATTGCCAAATGGGGAGATTGTTAGTATTTTTATTGGCTAATTCATGGGTTGGACAAAACTCTGGGTGCATTGAGTTGTATTTTCTAATTTATTTTAGAATGGACTGTGGTTGTGTCGCCGGAAGAGCTGAAGTGAAGAATAGAAGAAAAGAGAAGACCAGGCGAAATCCCTCAGGCCCGATTGATCGGAGCCTCAGACCGATCGATCGGTCAGAAAAGGCATCCAGTTATTTTGTCAGTCCGATCGATCGGACAATGTGCGCAGATTCGGGAAAGTCTACTTTTCTAATCAGATTTAGTTTCCTTTTGAGACTATCTTTCCGAGTTTGAGTCCTACTTGTGCACTAAGTCTAAGGCACGAATTTAGGGCTATTTATAGGGTGTTTCTCTCAACCCTAGAAATCACCACCAACACAACTCTCATTGATCTGAGTCAGAGATATCTTAGAGATAGTTATTCTCTAGAGCCATTGAGAGATTATTCTGAAGGGCTGCTCTAGAAGGTTATTGCTGCTTCTACTTTTCTTGTAGAAGATTGATCATCTTGGTTGACAAGGTGCGAGGAAATCAAGTAAGGAGAACGGGGCGCGGTGGATGTCGTGTCAGTGGATTCTTTGCAAGAATAACTACAGTCCTTAGGTCGAGGTACAGACTGAGGTAAAGGAGCTTGTGCGTATATCTTGTAACTGTTCGTGAACTCTTGATTTCTGGTTCGTGGTTTTTCTCCCTGGATAGGGTTTCCACGTTAAAAATTGTGTCTGCCTTCTTGTGGTGTGTGATTGGTAGATAGCTAGTTCTATATTGTCTGATTGGTTTATTTCCTCTGCATTGATTGATTAAATAGAACTAGTAATCCATTCTGGTAGGCCCCCCCATAGAAATTTCACAGTTGAAGTAGATCTCGAAAAAGCTTCCAGCAAGTATGGTGAGGCGGAGACTTGCGACAATGTATTTGGACGCGTGGCTTTCAAACGTCATCTTTGCTAATGCCGGCATAGAAGTCTACCAAGGATGCATCTACCCTAAATGTTAGATGGCGTTTGGTAAAAGGTTGACCTCGGCTAAGATACTCCAGTCAAGACCCTAAAATTTGGGTGTGATTAAGAGGCATGATTTCAGGGATTATTGTAGCATAATTTTATTTTTTCTCAGGATCCACACGGGTGAGAATACAAGGTCCATCACCGTTATGGAACATTTAGCGAAAGCTTGTACTGCGGTGCAACCCGAAGTCTGGAGCTCATCGGATTCCGTATTGCATCGTTAATGTCTTACTAGTTGCATCTTACTATACAATACCTCATCAGACTGATATAACATAAACAGAATATAAGAAGAGCTGAAGAAGTAATCAAGAGATTTCATTCCCATGATTTAGGTTATAAATTATGAAAGATGTGTTAATTACATTTCCAAAATAAAGGCCAATAGAGGTCAGTACAACAAAATACAAAACCCAAAATAATACTCCCAGGTATGTTAGGGTCTCATATGCAAGGAGGGGAGTCTACATGACAACCACTGCACTAAATCACTCGTCACCTGCGGCTCAGCAACCGCCTCCTCGAAAGCCATACTAGGGTACAGGTTGGAAAACCATACCTACGTCACCAAGCGTTAATAAGAGAAATTACCTGGCAAGTATCCAAAATAAAAAGGCGTAGTTTGCAGGCATAAAGAATAATATATATATATATATATATATATGACAGGTTAATTAATCAGAGGTCATGTAATAGTATAATTAGGCAAAGTTAGTACATCATGTGTAAAATAGCAGAATCATTAATAATAGAAAGTAGACTAATTCTAATTGGCAACCACGTCGCTTATTCTTCAGAAGCATTTGCCTGCCTCAAACGATCAGGCTGGTAGTTAGGGCTGTCAATCGTGTCGTGTTAACGAATTCGGGTTATGGGTTAACAAATTCGGGTTAAAATCACCTCAACTCGTACCCGACCCGTTAATCTAATGGGTCAAGAAATCTAACCCGAATACGACCCGTTAATTTAACGGGTTACCCGACTCAACCCGTTAAGTAATTAAGTCATTTCGAAATTAAAAAAAAATTTATACAAAAATAGAAGGAGAAAAATAAATAGGCCACATGAAAGTGTAAGTGAGGATCTCGAGTGGATCCCACCTAAAAATCCACTATAAAACAATAAATTTCAATTTCTTCTTTATGAATATAAATTAATATGTTTACATTTAGGGAGAAAAAAAAATGTAACGGGTTAAGCGGGTTGTTAACGGGTTACTGGTTTAATTCGTACACGACCAGTTAACGACCCGAACCCATCAAGAGCCAACCCAAACCCATTAATATAGTGTGGGTTCGTGTCGTGTTAACAGGTCCTGTGACATTTTGATAGCCCTACTGGTAGTACCTTTGAACTCACTCGGGAGTTACGACTGTCAGGTGTCGTTAACCTTGCCGCGGGGAAACCTAAATCGAGTACAAGGAAGAACAGATGGTTAGAATGCTTAAAATAGAAAACAACTTTGTTTCATAGTTTTTAAAATAATAAACCGAGTTGTTTCGTGCTCCAAACATTATTTTTCTAAGTATGCAAAATCCTTTAGAAAATCGTGCAGCATCTTGGGTAGTAATGGGGGTTCCAAATGGACGGTAGAGAGTTAAGGCGATCCAGGCAACTTGGAAGGGGCAGGGCAACTGAATGCTCACACACCAACCAAAGAAACCACCTAAGGATTCGGGTACATCCAAAGTCAAGTAGGGCAAAGACCGCCCGCTTAGACCTAAGGAGTCCCGTATTGCAAAATGCTAGGGCTAGGTAGGTCCAAGTAAGACATGCCATGTGAAAAGATGATGAAAGTAGGAAAAGTATGATTTACAAATATGATGATTCCTAAGTTTATATGCTCAAAGGGATGGATGGATATTGTGTGTATTTTCGTACACTTATGCATTAGAAGGTGAGAATATCTAAACCCAAAGTTCGGATCAAAACACGATTCACCGTGTTATACGTGCCTTCTCAATTGTCTGGGTCTAAATATTAGGTTAAAACAAATATCCGGCAAGGTCGGGGTACCGGGTACACCAATACTCTAAGAAAAGGAGGCATATGCCAATAATTTCCAATCACTACGCGTCTAGTATTTATGGTGGTACCAATGACTCACTCTTTGTACACCAACATTTGTGTTTGAAAATGGGTAAATGTCACAAATTTCAACCTTAAAAACTGAATTACATTAAGGGGGATAAAGTGGTAAAAACAGGCTTCATTTGGTCTAAAATATGGGCTTAAAATTGGGTTCCGCGGGTCTTGGGGGCCTGGCCCACCGGCCATGAATAAAAGGCCAGCCGGCCCACACATGCGCAGCGGCAACTGCTGGCCGCTGGATGCTGCATCATGTTGCTGGCCGGTTCCACGCGTACCCAGCAGCAGCTGCTGGTCGCTGTACGCAACAGCATGCTGCTGGCCAACGGTAGAAATGCATGAAGGGGGTGGGTCCCACAGTGGGCCCACTGCAACAGAAAGAAAATCCTGAATAAATAATCTGACTAATAAACTGATTACAAACTGATTAATAAACTAATTATTGAGCCCATTAAATTCCAAAGATAAAATTCAGAGATTCTAACAGAAATTAAATTGTAACTCAGTTGTATTTTCGGGACTGAGATCCATTATTCATCCCTACCATTAGGTTAGATTAGCAAGGCTAATTGAAACCTAATGACATGAAACATATATTAGCAAGATTCTTTTACCAAAATAAACATGGTTAACATATGCCACTAGTAACATAAACATGATTAACTTTAATCAAGGATAACTCAAGCATTTTATCCTAATTAGTTTAGACACTTTCCTTGGGCCAGAAATCACTCCAGATCACCTCTCAACCAACAAGAAGTCCTCTTCAAAATACACCCCAAAAACTTCTTCCAAAAGCCACCTAAAAAAAAAAAAAAAAACCCTCACTATACTTAGAACCAACCCAAGGCATGCAACATATGTGATGAATTTGGACCTCTAGATCAAGAAGTTAACTAAGGAAGATGTGGCTCTTACCTCTAAGGGGCTCAAACAAGAAGGAAAATGAGGTTGAATCGGCTGCCACCGATGGATTTGCACCAAAACAAATTATGTTGCTTAGGAGACTTTGTAGAATCAATTGGTGGGATCGGATTTTGAAAAGAAAAAGTCTCCTTGGCCCGATTATGGGGACCGAACCATGGCCCGGTCCCCATAAGGGCCACAGGATCCCAGGAGCGGACCGGGCCATGGTTCGGTCCCCATAATCGGGCCACATAGCACTTCTCTTTTGAAAAAGGACCCTCCAAGTAGATGATTTCCACCATGGAAGGGAAGGAAAGGAGAAAATAGAAGAAGTTAGGTTCCGGCAGATGTTGGACGTGCATGAGAAGAGTGGGGCATGGTTGTAGGTGGGGATATTTATAAAAAGTTGAGTCAGGTTATAGTGTGAGTTTGCTACACTATTAGGAAACTTGTTACGCACAAACGAAGGCAGCTGGGACCTCGGCTGGACTTTGTCAAAGAAGAAAAATTGTAGGTCATCAGAAGAGCTTTCCAACAAGCCCATGATCAGAATATTTGGGGGAAATTGGGCTCTCGAGGCCTTAGATGAGTTTGGGCAGAACATGAAAATTGTTGGCAGGTCCGGACCAAACTTCTTAGCTCAAGATGTAACTTTTATGAAATTCTCAAAATACCCTTGAAAATCTTGAAATTTTAATTTAATCCGGAAAAAGTTAAACTCTCCACGAAACCTCTTGAAACTCCTCAAAACTAATCCAAACTTAGTTCTAATCCCAAGAAACACTCGATTAACCTCTAATCAAACGTCATAGCTACTAATCATAAATAATTATTATTAATCGCCGTGATTAAAAATTGGGTCCTTATAACTTGTTAGCTATATGTGTGTCATTCTAAAGAACAAGGGCTATCTGGTGTGGAGTGCAAAGCCGTACAACCGGGTCTTCAGCGAGAATCTCCTTTACGCCTGGTTCGTATACCATTGTGAGGGCTCCAGCCACTTGGGGACAAGGACGACCACCCTTTTTTACCGTGCGGTGAGCAATGACCATGGGGTGGACTTTTCTCTTTCTGTGGCACGGAGGCACCTTCACAATTACAAGAACTACATTATCTTCTGCACCCTAGGGATAGTGTTAGAGTTGTAAAGGATTGGTTTAGTGGGCACCCAGCATCTAGAATACAAGGCCAGTACGCTCGTTCAGTCACTGCCCCTGACCGATCATGAGAGAGAATGGCTCTTGTATATTCGACCAGGCGATCTCGTCTACTAACAAGAAAACTTTGTAAATATCCACCCATACGAACCGTCATGGTTTGTACGTCAGTTTGGCTATTCTCATTAAGTGTTACGAGGTGTGATCGAGAGCGGCTCCATCCTCGATGCTTGGAATGCGTGGGCCTTCTCTACTGGTTTTGACCCCGGTGCAAGCTTCCCGTACCCCAGGTTCGCAACTTCCTACATTACAGCGGCGTTTGCTCAATGGTACACTCGAAGTCGTGCGCCATTCGCAATGCCACCAAAAAGAAAAATATCATAGGTGTGGCTGCGACTTCGAGTAAGAAAGGCTATATCGATTGAGAAGAGCTTTACAAATATGTCCGCAGCGCCAGAGATTGGAAGATTAGGCAAAGTGACGATGAGGTACCGCAAGAAGACTCACGGTGCAGATGTCCCTCTTAACGAGCATGTGCCATTAGCCTCTACAATTGCTCCTATTGCAATGCTAGCTCCATTAACCGCTCCTTCCACCCCCCAGGTCTGCCCCGCTTGGTTCAAAGTCTGCCACTCTTGCTACTCCAGCTTTTGAGGGGTGTAAGAGGAAGCAGCTAGTGTGGAAGGTGGTGTCGGCCAAACCTCAGGCTAAGAAAACTAGAAGAGGGTTCAAGCATTAGGGCTTAAAGAAGGATAAGCCCTCAAAGACTCGTGATTCATCAAGGCCGATCGCAGATATGAGTAATTACAACATCATCTTTATTTTATTCCAATGTTGTGCTCATGCTAAATTGGTTAATGCTTTTTGCAGAGATACCCGATCCGATGGTGGTCGTTGAAGAATATGGTAAATTCTCCCGTTCTCACTTAAGTAGGGTTTTCTTCCTCCTCATTTTATACTGCAGCTCTTCTTCTTGTAGTTTATTAAGAAGAAGAAGAAGAAGAAGAAGAAGAAAAGGTGGACGAGTCTCTTGTCTGAAGAAAATGGACCAATTCCACCGCCTATAAGTCCGAGTGAATCTTTTGATTTGACAGTCATTTTCCATGGTGATTCATTTTCAATGGAATCTTTGGTTCTCTACAGAATTTTCTTTCCATGCCTTCAGAGATTAGTTTCCCTATTTCCTTTTCTTTTGTCACGCCCCATGTCCGAGATTACATACCTCTCAAGATGCGACGTATGCCCGCTTGGTAATTCGAGATAAAACTCGAGGAACAACTGAATCCAACGAACGGGTGTTCCCACAAGACTCACATATGAGGTCATACATGCCATCACATGAAAGAGTACCTTTTTAAAATTTTCTTATGAACCTACAAAATCCAACCTTATAAAATTCATTCATAACACGTCTCCAGATGTAGACCAAAGCATCAACCATTCATGGACATAGATTAAGGTTCAGGTTTCAAAGCTAGAGAGAGAAAGAGGTAGGTTAAAGTTTAAAGTTTACAAATCAGAAATAAAACATCCTAAACAACAACTAAACATGTGGCAACCCAAGCCACGGTCATGGGTGATGTGTCGTCCAACAGCTCGACGTATTAATGTTTGGAAGAGATCGCTCAGAGTCTATTCAGCTAGATGTTGAGGAGTCTCCTCCCCAACCTCCTCGAGCTTTGGGGATGTGGCATTGAATTCCTGACCTATAACGCGAAATGTTGTACCATTAGACATAAGTTTATTAAGATAAACAAATATAATTCATAGCATGTAACAAATGAGTAAAGATCATATGAGGTCAAGTAAGTATAATCTAGGCATGATCTGTGCATGAGTAAGCATTAAACATAAGAATCATAAATGACAAGTACATATGTAACCATGGCAAGGTGGCGCAACAACATGAGCTAGGTTCTCTCAAGTAATCATGTAAATATGAGTTAAATGAGAGGATGAACATTGCATAATGTAACATGAGGTAACACTAGGAGGTATAGGGCCCAGAGACTCCATCGTGGACCTGAGGTACCGGTTAACCTCCCATAAAACTCCCATCTATACAGGGTCAATAGAATTTACTAAACCCACACTCAGCCAGGTCCAATTGAGATATGATCGAAGCTAAGTGGTGCCGACTCAAGGAACAAAGTACATGTGCAAAGTAGCATGATACAAATCCATAACATGAGCATAAGCGCGAACACGGAAAACACATGGCATAACTAGCATATGCAAGCATAAAGGGGCATAAAGCAATATATATAGCACGGTGCATATATATAACATGACAAATACAGAAGCATGAAGCAGATCACGCAAGAGTGGAATGCAAATGCAAGCATACATATCGTATGATGAGTCAAGGAGGAGTAACAAGCCAATCCTAGGGTTTTGGGATTGCCTATGGGCTTCACCGTCCAACAATGTGTTCTCCCAAGTCGAATGTCAATGGACTACGTATGCATAAGGAGAATGCCTTTGGTTCAGGGACAACATGTTCGAGGGAATGAGCTTCCTTGTGGGTGTATGGTAGCTCACACCACACCCACCAAGTTAACAAGTTCGTCAAGCATGAATTGGGGTTCAACGGTTTCAATGATAAGGTCCAAGACTAAGTCCAAAACCACCTAAGAAACATGAGGAGCTTGGCCACTACTCGATTAGCTATCGGTTAACGAAGATGGCATATCAGTTCACAGACATCTAACAGAGTGTCAGTCTGGTAGGAAACATGCATCCATATAAACGAACAGAAGCATGTCGGTTGGCTGTCGATTTAGGTTGGTTAACCGAACTAAAGAATTTCGGTTAACCGAATTCTGTTTATGCTATTCTTCACCATCCTGATATTGGAACTGAAAAATAGGTTGGTAAACCGACAACTCACCGAACTGCTGTGAAATTGATCATGGGAAGGTTTTGTTCAGATGACCTCTGAACTCCATTCAAGCCAATCCTTCTCAAGGTTCAAACTTGCATCACTAGAGCCTCCATTGCTCTCAAAACATATCATGTAACCCTTCCAAAAAAGCAAATTGAACCCATTACACCAATTAACATTCTAAATTACAGAAATCAAATTCAAACACAACACATGAGCTGAAAAATTGGGTCTTCTAACGTGAAGAGTATATCAAGAATCAAAGTTTAGACATTCATGCACAAATTTATAGTTGTTTCACTTGCCTTTTTGGTGCTTTGAAATCAAGTCCTACACAATCCAACCTCCAAAAGCTCAATCCAAGCTCACAAGCCAAAACCCCCAAATGCAATGCAAGAAATAGAGATCCTACAATGGTGGAATGAAGGAAAGGATGCAAGTCAACATGCTTGCATGAATTTGTCTTCCAAATCTCTAATTTCAAATAAGAGGAAATGGGTTTTGAATAAGGACTTACCAAGGGAAGATCAGAGATCATGATGACCAAATGAGTGCTTGAGAAAGATGAGATAAAGGAAGAAGATGAAGATGATCTAGAAAATCACACATGGAATTTGATTCCTTGAGGTTCCAGCATAAATTGAGAAGAAAGAGGTGAAGGAGTGGGGAAGAAGACTTCCAACTGAGAGATAAAAGAAGAAAATACCTGTTTGAAATGGGATGAAACTGTTTTGAGTCGGAATTTTCTTGAATTTGCATGCAACCCCTTTGAAATTATGAGTTTCAGGGAAAAAAGCTTTTTCTGGTGGAAAATAGTTGAAAATGGGTCCAGATAAGTCCAAATGGCCTGGGTTCAAACATGAAAATCAGATTATGAATCATACTCCATGCAATGCACCCAAAACCTGCAACAAAAATATACGCGCAAATCCAAAATACCCAAAATGCACAAAAAGTCATAATTCTGCCTAAGCTTGAGGTCAAAACTTCACTAATCTACCTAATCAAGCCCAAACACATCAAAACAAATATTAGCCATCTAATTATAATTAATTAGATATAAATCATGATTAGGGTGGGGTCGGGGTGTTACATCCTCCCCTCTTTAGAACATTTGGTCCTCCAAATGTAAATCGTACATCGGGCAGGAGATGAATATACTTCCTCAACACTTGCTACTCTAGCTCCCACGTAGCCTCCTCCAGATTATGGTGCTCTCATAAGATCTTCACTCATCTAATAGTTTGGGTACGCAACACCTATTCCTTGACATCGACTACTCTCGATGGCTTCTCATCATAGGTCACATCAGGCCGGATATCTAATGGCTCATACTCGATGACGTGAGACTGATCTGGGGCATATCTCCTCAACATAAACACATTAAACACATCATGGACTGCTGTAAGATTAGGCGGTAATGTCAATCTGTTGGCTAGCTATCCAACTCTGCTTTGAATCTCAAATGGTCCAATGTAATGAGGTGACAACTTGCCATTTTGCCCGAGGTGACAACTTGCCCTTCTGCCCGAATCGAATGGTGCCCTTCATCGGTGAAACTCTCAGTAACACCATGTCTCCAACCTGAATCTCGAGAACTCTGTGTGGGTTATCTGCATAGCTCTTCTGTCTACTTTAGGTTGTCTTTAACCTCTCATATGCAAGCTTGACTTTGGTGTTGGTCTCACCAATGATCGTCGGCCCATGAAAACTTTTGACGCCAACCTCTTCCCAGCACACCGCTGTTCTCCACCTTCTACCATAGATAGCTTCAAATGGTATCATCTCGATGTTGCATGATAGTTTTTGTTGTATGTGAACTTGTACAAAGCCAAATCTTGATCTCATTCTACCTTGAAATCCAAAACACATACCCTAAGCATGTCCTTGAGAGTCTGGATCGTCCTCTTTGACTGATCGCCGGTCTCTGATCGCCCTAAAAATGTCAATTGAGTGCCCATGGCTTGCTGAAATGACACCCAAAATCGCAAAATGAATTGACTATCTCTGTTTGACACTATAGAAGCTGGCAACCTAACAACCTCCTTAATAAACATATCGGTCATCAGTGCATCTTGGTTCCCATCTAGAAAGGTACAAAGTGTGTAGACTTAGTTAGTCTATCAACAATTACCCAAGTAGCATTATTGTACTTTCGCATCTCTGGCAGCCCCGACACAAAATCCATAGTAATATGCTTCAATTTCCATTTAGGCCTCTTTAATGGTTTCAAAAGTTCTGTGGGCTTTCTATGCTCAACTTTTATCTTCCGAAAAGTCAAACAACTTGATACAAATCCTGCAATTTCCCTCTTCATGTTGTTCCACTAAAATCACCCCCATAAATTTTGTTACATCTTAGTATTGCCCGGAAGTAGAGAATATCGCGCATGATGCAACTTTGTCTTGATCTAATCCTTGAAGTCTCCAAGATCAGGCACCCAGGCACTTTTTGCCTGCAGTTGTCTCGGTCGACCGAGACCTCTGTCTCGGTCGACCGGCGACACTGCCGGGACAACCCCCTTTTGACAAAAAATCCAACTTTTGTCATTTCAAAGTTATTTCTTTGGGGGACCTTTTAGCCACTAAATCAAGCTTGAAAAACATGTTTTAAAGATTCTAATGGTTTTTAAAACATGACATAAAAAGCCTAAAAAGATTCAAAACTTTTAAAACAAAGGCTTGCTTGATTTCTTGAAAACTCTTTTCTAAATCAAATGCATCCAAGATTAAAAAAAAATCATGCATAAAACAAAATCTTAAAAACAATGCATGAATAAATCAAGATTTCAAGTTTATCTAAAACAATGCAAGTGTGTGAATCAAATGATGCTAGAATGAAATGCATCCATCAAATTGCAATCTATAAAAACCCTAACAAGGCACACACAATCTATCCCGAAAATACAAGATCACATCCTCAAGTCTGAAATCTGGCCTATCTATAATTTTGTGTCGTACCCTGGCCAACTCGGGGTCCTGAAATTGACTGTCCTTAATCAGCTGAATCAACCGCGGTTCAAACATTAGCATAGCAGCCAACATCACTATATCATTGACAAATTCAATCTCAACATCCAAATCCCTGAATTCCTCAACTAAGGGCCACTGACCACACATGCTAGCCAAAGTAATTGACTTCCGGCGCAACGCATCTTCCACGACATTACCGTTGTCCGAAACTAACCGGATCGAAAATTTATAGTTTGCCAGCAATTCAAACCAACGGCGTTGCCTCATACTCCAATCATGCTGCGACAAGAAGTACCGCAAACTCCTATGATCGGAATGAACCTTAAACCTCTCCCCATAGAGATAATGTTTCCAAAGCTTTAAGGCAAAAACTACCACCTCTAACTCCAAATTATGGGTGACATAGTTCCTCTCATGGTTTTTCAATTGTGTAGACCCACAAGCCACTACCCTCCCATTCTGCATCAACACATAAGCTTGCCGGATGTGAATTTTGATCCCCCCCCCGAGAGGGAAATCGCCATTCCATTATAAAAGATATCAAAACTTTACATAAAAAATGAGGATTCCGACTACCTTCAAAATCGACAAATCACGATCGCCAGCTATGGATACGGCCGTAGCACTGTCCTTCGACGAAAGTCGAAAGAGTGCGGGAGGAAAATGGGGTGAGTTCTTCTCTCGTCTGATGTGCTGCTGGCGACACACAACGGTTGTTTTGTCACTTAAATTTGGGTCTTTCAATTTGGGTCAAATTATGGGTCTCAAAAGTAGGGTCAAAGTGAACTTGATAGGGGAGATCTACATTTATGGGTATACGGGGTAATTGAAATTAAATCCAAGTACTCTAAAAATAAATGAAATAAAATAGAAATAAATTAGGAAAATAAGGGGGGAAGGTGCCAAATATTTAGAAGAGGATCGGCCTCGTTCTCGGGTACCCCCCTTCAATGTCCCTTGATAACCTAGGGTTTAAAGGCCGATTCTTCAAATTGAAAGAACGATGCAGAAGAAACTTCAAGTTGTGATTTCTGTGGGTTTGCGTGCGATACACAAGTGATAGAAGTGCATGGCCGATGATGGGCCGAAAGTTCTCAGAATCAGCCTGTGTTCCCTTTAATCTTTGAGTTCAAATGAATATTTGGCACTGGAGGTGGAGGAAAAGAGAAGAAAATCTTTTTGGGGTTAATTTGTTGGTTTTATAGTTTTTTTTTTTGGATTTTAATAATTGGGGCTAGAAGGGCCTAACTAGGGGATTTTCTACTTGGATTTAATCTAATTAATCCATTTCCCAAATGGAGCTCTACCCTAACCTAGGGTCCTAACCGCCCCCATCCATTCTCCCAGTCCCTTAACGAGGCCCGGAGAAAGAGCAAGACCTAAGTTATTGGAATGAAAGAAACTAAAAGTAGTCTAATCTGGCTAAGGGGAGACCTAGATCTGGGTCTGGGGTCTGACCTGGTCAGCCTAAACTAGTATTTAATTTCTAACTTTATTATATTAATTTTTTAGATTTTTAATATCTTTTACTTTGTTTTTGGTCTTTTGGGTTTTTATTTTTTTATTTTTTTAAGTTTTTAATCTATTTCTTTAGAATTTAAAATTTCCTAAACTAATTTTCCTAATCCTGATGAAAGGGGAGAAGGAGAATGAATAAATTGCTAATTTTAATTTATTAATAACTTAAATGATTTAAAGATTCTTAATTAAATTCCCTAATCCTAATGAAAATGGAGGAGGAAAAGGAGGTTAATTCTTGAACCTAACCTCATTGTTTTAATTAATCTAATACTTAGAATTCTTGTTTTTTGGTCTTTTATCCTTTCTGGTTTTTGTTCTTTTATTTATTTTTTCTTTTATTTTCATGCAAATGCTGAATTCTACGGAATAAAGTTTAAACAGGCAAAATAATAGCAAAGAATGGCATATTTTATGCATGGGCATGTTTGAACAAGTTGAGAATGAATCGAAATAAACATAGGGAATGGAAGATTTACCTAGATGCATGGCCTGTCTGATGCGTGAAGTATGATAAAATGAGCAAATAAAATATTAAACTAGATGCAAGGGCAAGCTGAAAATAAATTGGAAGAAACAACAAAATAGGGATTTAATTTAAATGCATGGGCATATTAAACAAAATGGGAAATAAACTGGAATAACTAAAAGTAATAATTTGGATACATGGACATATCAAATATAATCAAAATAAACATGGGATTAAATTCTATGCAGGAAAATAGTGATGGGCTAAGCATGCATGCACAGCGATCTGGGCCTGATGGGTGATAGACCTTTTCTTATTGTTCAGCTTACATTAGGTAAATGGGCTGGTTTAGGTGGGTGTGGAGATAGAGGTGCATGTGTATGCGGCAGTAGTGAAGGAGTGCGCAATGGGTAGGTGTGGTGGTGATGCAGAGAGGAGACAGGGGAAGAGAGAAAAGAAGGGAAAAGAGAAAGAAAGAAGAGGGGGAGAAAGGAGAGGAAGCGGTGCGCAGGAGTGGGAAGAAGAAGAGAAGTAAAAGAATGGAGAGGAAAGGAGAAGGAGAAAGAAGAAAAAAAAGAAACGAAAGGAGAAGAAGAAAAGAAGTGCAGGATGTAGCAAGGGGAGGGAGAAGAAAGGGAGAAGGAAAGAAAAGAATTAAAAAAAGCAGAAAGGTGGAGAAGAAAGAGAGGGTGGTGCGAGTGGGGTGCAGGGAAAGGAGAGAAGAAATGAAATGCTAAGAAGGAAGGGGAAGTAGGAAGTGATGGTGGTGGGTGAAGGTGGTACTAGAGGGTGTAGTGAGAGAGGAGGGTGTGCGGCAAGTGGGGTGTTGTGCAACAGAGAAAAAGAAGGGAAGGAAAGAAAAAGAAAGAAGGGGATTTGACATATTGGCCCCTCTTAAATATTGTTGTCCCAAAAACATGACTGAGGGTAGGATAATGTCAACAAAATCGTTTGACTCTGGTCCCCCCCCCTTTTTTTTTGACGTTTTTACCCAGGATCTCATGCTATCATGGGATTTGAATGTAAAAAGTCAAAAAAGCCATACATAAAAAAAGCCCTTTTACAGGAGTATGTTATATGTTATCCGTATTTCACTTTTCACCTTACCCTTTCACCCATTTCATTTTTTTCACTTGTAGGAGGAGTTTGGACCCTGCTTCTGCAACCCAAATGGATCCTTCTTCTCCGGTCAACAGATTTGGCGTCAACGAGAATGGCGGAAGCAGTCTGGTTCGTCTTCTTTTCTTCTCCCGCTACAGCACGAACCAATAAGACTCATTTCTCTCTTCGTCTATCAGAGAAAGGAGGCAAGAACGATTTGTTAATGTAAAATTTATGTTTCTGTAATTGGATTCGTTTTCTTGTAGTTTTCCTCTTTTGTGTTGATGTTTGGGAAATGGGTTTTATGTTTATTGATAATTTGAGGGATATTTCAGGGATTGGGTTTCTTTTCTTTTAGCTTTTCTCAATTTGCTATGATATTTGGGAAATGGGTGTTTTGTATGTTGATGATGAGAGAGATATGTATAATTGTGGTTCTTTTTCTACGAGGTTTTTTTTTTCTCTTGTGTTGATTTGTGGGAAATGGGTTTTTATGTTTATTGATAATGAGAGAGCTATTTCAGAGAGATTGAGTTCTTTTTCCTTGTCGGTTTCTTCTAGGTTGGGTGTGCAAAAAGGGTTTTCTCATTGTGTTTTGGATGAGAGAGATGGGTTCGGACTCTTAGATGATGTCAAAGATGGGTTTTCTACTTTAAATGTGTTCGTTTGATTCTGGATGATGAAAATGTACATGCGTTCTTTTTTATTTGATGGTGATGTTTGCTTTTGTTTGATTCTTTAACTGGAAAATGTTTGCTTTGTTTTGATCAATGCAGACAAACCCTTTCTGTGTAAAGGGAGCCTAGCATTGGGGAGAAATCCAATCCTGCAGAGGATTGGAAGAGGAAAAAAAGTGGTCCACTGTCCGGTTCTGTTGTTCCATTTTCTTTTTGTCTCTTCTCTCTTGAGTGTAATCCACGTCACCAGCAGCTTGCCAACTGGCCCCATTGGTCTCTTGTACTCTAAGTTATTTTCTAATCTATTTTTTTTTTTTTTTGTATCAATTGGGTTCTGTTCTGTGCTGGTAGTTGGTGTGTTGGGGCCAATAGCCCTTTTCTTTGTCTGGATCAGTGGTGTGGATGCTTATGGAAAAAAAGGTATAATTGACATGGAAATAAGTGTGTATACCACTTTGGTAGCTATAATTTGACATGGATGATAAGTCATGCTTACCTATCCTCTCTATATGGAATTTCAAGTCTCATTCATGTGTCATGGTAGAACTCAATATACCGTAATTCAATTCCAAGGACCATATTGAATTTTATATCTAAACTGATTTTATGTGCCATATATGGTACACACCCCCAAATATATCCTAAGTGGACTATAACTAGAGCAAATGGCTAATGGACTGACATATGGAAGTGGGATCAAATTGTACATACAAATTGAATTTTATCTCTCATCTGGTGTACACACTTACATTGATCTATTTTATTTTATTATAGATGGCAGAACTCAATCCTGGTCCACTTGACAGAAGCATTCTACATGAACAAGATTACCATATTTCTGAAGTCATATGGAGTGGGAGGGTATGTTGAACTTTATGTATACAAGAACACATTTTTTTAAGTTCCCATATAACTGTGCACGATATATTTGCATTAATTATTTTGATAAAGGAAGTGGGACCACTCGTTTGTAAGCCGGCAACCATACTGCGTGATAAGTGGTCTTTGAACGAGACCCAAGAAGCATTCGTTCAAGAAACGGGCCTCCTTCACCTTTCTAAATTGCAAAAAATCACGATTGACCATGCACTAATTTCTGCATTAGTAGAGAGATGGAGGCCCGAGACAAACACTTTCCATTTGGCTAGTGGAGAATCAACAGTCACTCTTGAAGACGTTGCTTACATATATGGGCTACCTATCAATGGGAGAATAGTTATAGGGCGTACATTCTCTAGCCCTATCACAATTAGTGAGGTGTGTTTAGAGTTGTTAGGTAAACAACCTCAACAAGGCATGAATTGCAATGATAGTGACTTAAAATTGACTTGGCTCGTGAAAAAGTTTAGCAAACTTACAAAGAAATCTTTGAAGAATGAGCAAATAATGGCTACAAGAGCATATCTTTTTTGTTTGGCTACGGGGTAAATTTTTAAAAATACCTCTGAGTCGATGGGGGGCCCCGCATGCTTGGCAAACCTTTACAGACAGCTATCAAGAAGAACAATCACCAATTCAACTGCCAAGCATAAAGGTTCTAAGAGGCCTACTGACCACCAGAATACCTTAGGCGGGCCTGTTCAACTCTTACAAGTAAATTCACTTACCCATTTGTACACACTGTAAGTAGGAATTATCTAATTTTACTCCATAATATTCTAATAATGCCTACTAATTATTTGAAATAGATTTGGGCCATATCTCGTATGTCAATCGGGCGAGAAATTAAATCAGCTCAATAATGGGATGATGACTTCGAATTCCCCCTTAGCCGGATGTGGTCCCAGCGCTTGAAGAGTCACAAAACCTTCTCCACGGTGGAAGTTGTTCGTAAACAACTTGACAACCAAGATTCAGATAATGTAAGTGCTTACATATAATATTTAATTATGGGATCTACATATATTGTTTTACATTTTAAAGTAGATAACTGTACTTGACGTTTTATTTAATAAATCCAGTTCATTTGGCGGCCATATGTTGGTTTTAAAGAGAAATTGGCGAAGATAGTGGATGAACAAGAAATGGAGGTATTTAGCTCACAGACAGTGGTGGTCTGTTACTGGATTGTTGAACGTCACAATAGCAATCGCGTGATGAAGCAATTCGGCCTTCAACAAATAGTTCCCCCTCCATTGTACGGTGCATTCAATAGGGAAGACAGGGTCTTGAAGGCCACCATGGACTATTCAAAGAAAATGAAAGAATGAATTAAAGAGTGGAATGATAGAAAGAAATCAGTGCTTAAAGGGGAAGTTGAAGTTGAAAGCAACCGTCACTCCGATGAGTACTTTCAGTGGTATAGGGGTATTACTAGATTGAGAGTTGGATGATTAGAAGTTGTGGAAGGCACCACTAACCCTGACCTTGAGCAAGAGCATAATCATACACAACAAGGTCCACAACCAGGTCCCTCTCAATTGCATCCACAAACAGATTTGTGCAACTCAACTATGATGGAGATTGGTGATTTTGCTTCCCATTTACTGTTAGGAGTTGAAGAAATGAAGAAGCAACCGGATAAGGAAAAAAAGATTGATGAATTCTTGGATAGAATAGGTAGTAAGATCATGCGATTTAAATCAGCATGTGCTTCCAGGTTTGTGGAATTTAAGATTCAAGATTGCATTAGCTCTAGTTCAGATGAGGAGGAGAGGAAAGTATGTGGCACATACTTATTTGTTGTTAATCTTTTTATTAAATATTACTATTTATGGGGTTATGATTGAATAAATGTTTATATGCATTACAGAGACCAAAAACATTGGACAATAGCGGCAATCAACTGACGCTCAGTAATGTTCCATTACAAATGCCTCCACATCCCATCCCACCAAGTCCAATTCATGTAGATAGCATATCCTTCCAACTTGTTGAGGATATCCTATCTAGTCCAAGTGGTTTTCTCACCCCTCCACGACCAGTCTTAACACAGGAATCTGTTGTAGAACTGTCACCAGGTGAGTCTCTCCCCTCCAAGATAATAAGGATCAAAGCCCAATACAGGAAGAATATGCTGCCTGTGCGGTTTCAGCCATACCAGGTGACAACTTATGGAGCCTGCAGTGCTGAGTACAATCTTACAATTGAGGAGGTCGCCTTACTTGATATTTTTTGGAAAAAATATAAAGCAAAGTAAGTTGCTTCTGCTTATATCTCAAGTAGATAAGTCGTACCTTATGGTCATTTGGAATTGAAAAAGCTGCAATATTGCAGTGATCCCTCATTAGCCAAAATTTGCACGGTTATCCCAGCCAACAAAATGCGTCAACTCCTACGTAATGAATGGCTGGATACCAAGGTGAGGACAAACAACATAGAATGGATAATTGGTTTCAATGTCTTGCGTGTGTGCGTACCAAATATTTGATCTCAAATTTTGTGTTCTTACCAAAACTAAATTTTGCAGGCCATTTATTATTGGTTAGAAATTCTGGCTACTAGGGTGCGGGGTGCTCACTTTTTCCATGTTAGCCTTGCGGTATGATCAAACTAGCATAATTTTTTGCATTCAAACGTAATGATAGTCACGTAAGCCTCTATTCATTGCTTCCACAGGAATGGTACAGAGATCCAAAGACACATCCCTCGATATTCCATAACTCGTTTGGATCCCTAGAGAGAAGATACCGATGTGTACAGATAGTCATTTTCACCTCTTGGTAGGAAATGTCAAATTAGGAAGATGAGAATATTACAACAGCTTAAACAGTGTTGTTGACATTCAGTTTCTAGAATTCTTTGTAAGTACCAATTTCATCAGTTTCATCTAAGATCCAAGCACACATTTGAGCATGTCACTTGTCATCATACTCGATCCTCAGTTCTAATCCTCTTTTTCTTTGGTTTTCCAGCTTGACGCCGCACGTGTGGTGGTAGTATTGGATGTTCCTATCTATGCTCCCACTGCTGGATGTCTGTTGTTGCATGCACGATTTGACTGTAGGTTGCACGGTAAGTTTCAGCAGAAAACCATTCTTCACAAAAATCATATGGGTCCCGACTTCTGTAACTAATTGCTGACATAGCATGTGAGCAGGGAATGCCCATTAAATCCCATTGTCGATAAGTGCAAGAACGTCGATCAAGGTGGACAACATCCATAAAATAGCCAGAATCAATTTGATATTCTTCAGGACCAGCTTGCCTTGCACGTAGTCGACGAGAACCATCTTTTTCTTCGCTAAAAAATCTTTCAAAATATGGGGTCAAGCGCGATTCTATCATCTGTGAACTGTCACGGCGGAGTTGGCCGGAAGAAATCCATTATTTTTACAGAATTTCCTCTACCTGCCTTGTTATAGGAAGCTCTCGAATGTTCTTCAGTAAGCTATTTGTACATTCAGCTGAATTTGTAGTTAACATGTCATATCGACTTGCATGTACAAACGCATTTGCCTAGCGCTCTTTGCCAATATTCTCGATGTACGCATATGCCTCTTCGTTCACATTCCTTAAATCATTCATGTGCCTTTCATAATCACAACTTCTAGAAGACTTCACAGTGCACCAGAACTTTGAAACAATTGCTCTGTCTTTAAAACGCTCACGCACATTCTCTATAATATGACGACAACAATAACAATGGTTGGCATTTGGATATACATTTTTAACAACTTCAATAAGGCCTTTTTGTCTGTCCGAAACAACGGTTAAACCCTGTAATGTACCTAGGGCGATCTTAAAGCAAGATAAGAACCACACCCATGCGTCATAACGTTCGATTTCAGCTATGGCAAATGCGATGGGGAACAACCCATGGTTAGAATCTTGAGTCGCGACAACAAATAACACTCCTGGATATTTGCCACGGATGTGCGCTCCATCACCGGCGATCAATGGCCTCATATAGGTCTTGAAGGACTAGAGGCTTGATCCAAAGGCCAAGAAGAATTTTGAGAATGAAGAGTCCCGATCCGTATCAAGATGATAATGGGATCCGGGGTTTGTTCGCATCAACTCGGCGCAATAATTTGGCAATATCTTGAATGATTGTTCATATGAACCTTGAATTGCATTCAACGTAATCTCTTTTGCCCTGTGAACCTTCTTCCTATTGCCAACAACAACACCGAACTCCAATCTAACATCATTTATAATTTGCTTCGGCTTATACTCAGGATGAAGACGTACTTTTTCCTTGATGAAATCGGCTATTAAGTTAGTCGTTGCTTGAGGATGTGTCATTCCCATCATTGGTCTTGAATAAGTATGATTAGGATTATAGGTCCGCACTCGAAATTGAGGCCCTGATTCCACTATTATATTGATGCATGAATACGCCATGGGCGACTTTGAACTTCGCACTTAGCAGTAACTTCTGTCGAAGATGTCTTCAAATGCCGCAAACTAAGATTTGTGTACATTGCAAACTTGCTCAAGGTTTTCCTGAATGAGTTGCTATCAATAAAAGTTCTGTCATTCCACATATTATGTGCAGAATCCTCTTGAGTCACAAAATCTTCACCCTCATCTTCCACTAGCACTAGTGTGTCCTCAATATTACACTTTTCCAAAGCATTGGATTGTTGTCTGTCGTTGCATTCTAAGACTTCTTGTTGATAACTAAGACCATTGACACATCAGACAGAATCATGTGAGGTGCCTACACTATTGTGATCAGTGTCACTACTTTCATCATTTAAGACATCAACCAAATCCTCATTGAAATCTATATCATCATCAGTTTCTTCATGACTTGCATTCGTTTCAGATGCAACCTCATTGGTTGGGTACGAGAAATGCTCATCTACATCTTCTGCGAGATTGACATCTGGATAAGTGTATTCACGGATATCACCCATTTCAGCCCTATAAACATCTAACATAGCATCCACATCAAAATTCCCCAGTGATTTGTCAGGACAATATAATTTGCAAATGACAACCTCCATAATTATTACATTCATCTAAAAATACTACAATTGCAAAAAAATCTTGCATATGGAACGAAAACGAACCTGGTGGTCAGCCCTCTACTCGGTGGACCCTCATGATCAATAGCCTTAGACTTCTTATGTTTAGAAGCTTGAGTTCTTGGCCTACTTCCACGTCGATTTTCATTGCAACAATATCCATCTCTAATTCTGGCAGTCTCTTCAACTCGTTCATTCCTTTCATGCATGTAGATCTATTTATTAAATTTGTACATGTATGTAACTTGAAAAATTATTGTTCTAAATTCTAAACATAACTGCCTTACCAAGAAATTGAGTGGTAATGATCTGCACCATCATTGATATTTCTACTTAGATATATGTAGATCGAATTGGTCACCTCTCCACATGCTTTGATCATTATCCGAACATCATTGTCATTCTTTTTACCGATCAAGGTGAATGCTCTGCCATTTTGATGTAGGTATTGAATACGAGGAGGCTCTTCAGACGTTACCCAATTTATTGCTTGTAGGACACTTTCAACCAATGAGATATATGTTAAGTTACAATTAACATAGATAGTAGTTTAATCACCACCGATGTATTTAGGATGAACTCTATCCCACTCAAATTGACCACCGAAGTGGACCACTATCAATAGCTCACCATCCAACATCTTCAAGGAAGTTGACATTGTCCATGATAAAAATGAAACATAAAGGAGTAATGTTCATAGTGAGCCATGCTAATTCAAAGCAACACAATAAAAGAATAAAAAAAACCTTTTGCCACACATTAATATTTAAAAAGGAGAAAAATCATAATTTATCAATTCTCATTTATCATTTATGGCAACACTAGAAGTCATTGGAAGATAATGAGAATTTGTATGCATTCACTTTCCATTTGTGGGTTGAATTCTGGGCAAGAAGTAATAAACAAAGTCATTGTAAAATCTATAACTTGGGTTTTTTTATTTATTTATTTAAGAATAACAACTTACAAAAGTAGATGATCTATCTATCCTAGAAATGATGTTGCTGTGGGGGGTGCATTTGCATGTGGGGTCGTCAAGGACGGCAATGGGCTAGTTGGAGATGTTTCTCTTGAAAGTCCTGAGGATTCTTACCCTAGGGGGGGGGGGGGGGTGGGTGGGTGAATAGAGTGTGCTACAACTATGACCAATTTAGACCAATTTTAATTTCTTAATAAAAACTAATCACATGTGATGATTAAACAAACAATATGCGGAAGCTAATAAATGAATCACCACAAGCATACACCACAACACAAAGGTTTATAGTGGTTCGGCCTCAATGCCTACGTCCACTACCGGCTTGTGATCCACTCACCCCACCGGATTTCCACTATTTATGCTTTTCAATAGGCTAAGCAATAACCCTTACAAAGTTGTTTTTCTAGGCTAAACAACAACCTCTCAAGATGCTTTTCAAGGCTAAGCAATAACCTTTACAAGATGCTTTTCTTAGGCTAAGCAATAACCTTTACAAGTTGCTTTTCTTAGGCTAAGCAATAACCTTTACAAATGAATGATTTCTCTAAGAAGGTGTCTTCACAAAAGAACACTCTAAGAGATACAATTAAAGCTCAATGGAATTGCCTCTTAATTGGGCTACTATGAAATTGAAAAACAACTCACACAAACACTATATGAATGCAAAGATGTATGCTCATGATGTGTGTGTGTGTGATGACTCCAATCAAGTTTAAAAAGAAGGCTCATTCAATATATGCTCAAAGCATTTGAAAGTTTAAGTCACATAAAAGTTTTGATTGAAGTTTGATGCAAATCACATGTATGAGAAACAACTTGTTAATGACATGAAATTCAAAGACTCACAAGTTGTATGAAAATTAAAATCTAAGAATGCATGTGATTTAGTTAAGAGAGTTTGCAAACCAATCTAATTTACCAAAGATGATATTGAGTTTGCAACACAACTCTTTAAAGGCTAGAAATCATGCATTTATGAAAATACAAAAGATTTGAACATGCATGGATTTCATTTGAATGAAAATTAAAATAACTAGAATGATGTACCTTTTAAAAACTCAAGCATTTGATTTCCAAATAGCCCTCTAGCCTTTCCAACTTCTTCCCCTCTCTTTGACTCCAAAATAGTCTCAAAAGTTCATGGTTCAAGCCTATAAAAAGGTTGGAAATGAATGGACTTTATAAGAAAAAACAGTCCAACGGCTAGTTTACCCGGTCGACCCCATGACAGGGCCCGGTCGACCCCATACACACAACGGTAAAAAAAAGAACCGTTGGAGCTTCAGGAACTTGGTCAACCTGCAGTGTGCCCGGTCGACCCCATGACAGGGCCCGGTCGACCCCATACACAACGTTTCTGGCCCGGGACCAAAATTCCCAAAATTGCATATTTTTTGCATATTTCAAAGTATTTTCAAGTGGGAATTTTTGGGCCATTAAATCAAGCTTGGAAACATGTTTTAAATCAAACTAAGATGTTTAAAAACATGAGACATACAAAGCCTAAAATGATTCAAAACTTTAAAACCAAAGGCTTGCTTGATTTCTAAAAACTCTTTTCATATAAAAATGCATACAAAGATGATTCTGAAAGTGATGAATGTATGCAAGGCACAAACCTAAATCCTCAATTTGATTTCTCAAAAGTAATGCACAAAGAATTAGGTTTTCAAAAGTGTTTGGATTCTAAAGCAAATGCATCCAAGTTTAAAAGCAAAACATGCATAAATCATTAATTCTACAAGTCTAAAAACCAATGCATGTTTAAAACCAGATTTCAAGATTTTCTAAAACAATGCATATGTGAAAATTCAAATGATGCTAAAGTGAAAATGCATCCATCAAATTGCAAATACAAAATCCCTAACATCTCTCAACCAAAATATAAACCCATTTGCCACAAAAAACTAAAAGAGATAGGGAAATCTCTCTCAACCAAAATATAAACCCATTTCCAACAAAAAAACCCAAAAGAAACAGGGAAATGATAAAGAACCTGTTATGAAAATCTCTCTCATATCTAATGATCCAGACCATGAAACTAATTTCACACATCAACCCAAAAGAAAAGAACCAAATACCTGAAAACCTCTCTCTCATCCAAAATACAATGAGAAGACACTTTTTGCACACCCAACCCAGAAGATAAAACGACAAGGAAAAAGAACCGAATTCCTGAAATAGCTCTCTCGTTCTGGTTGTAGTTCGTTGCAGAAGGAGGGTCCAGACTTCTGGTACAACTGAAGAAGGAATGGTGAAAGGGAAAGGTGAAAAGTGAAATAGAGATAAAATACGGTCTTGGTTTCTTTTTGATGATATGCGTTTTACTGTTTACATTCGGATCCCATGATAGCATGGGATCCTAGGCAAAAACGTAAAAAAAAGGACCAGAGTCAAACGACTCTGGTGACATTCTCCTACCCTCAGTATGTTTTTGGAACAACAATATTTAACAGGAGTCAATATGTTAAATACCCAAGAAAGAAAGAAAATTAGATGGGTTCAGGGGGTGCGCATGCGGAGAAACAAGGAGATGGAGAAAACGGGAAGAAAATAAAAAGAAAAAAAGAAGAGAAAGAAGGTGATGGTGTGGTGTGTGATGCTGGGCAGACGTATGCGTGTGTGCAGGTGGGGGAGAAGAGAAGGAAGAAAAGAAAAGGAAAAGAAAAGAAAAAGAAAGATAAAGGAAGGAGGTGGTGTGTACGCAAATGGTGTGTAGTGCAAGTGGATAAGGTAGTGGCAGTGCTGGAAGAGAGGAAGGAGAGAAGAAAAAAAATGGAAGAAAGGAAGTGAAGGTGATGCATATGCGATGGGTGCGAGGAGAGGAGGAGGGCTTACCTGGTTCCGGAGTCTGAGGGTGAGAGGGAGACGCAGTCCACGCGAGAAAGATGGAGAGGGTGATGGTGTCCGTGCAGCGATGAGATTGAGAGACGGAGGAAATGTCCTGGATGGTAGCGACGAGAGGATGGAGGCGTGGTGGATGGTCTACCTAGAGAGATGGGACATGGGGTGGTGAGTGATGGTTGCTGTGGGCTGATAGGAGGCGATGAATGTTGTGCAGAGATCGGGAGAGGAGGAGAGGAGGGGATGATAGGAGAGGAAGAAATCTGCGCATGAATGGGATAGAGATGAAGGAGAGGGTTTGTGGGGGGTTTAAGAGAGATCAGGATAAGGACCGAAGTTTGAGATTGAGAAGGAGAGAGAGATATCAGGGGGAGGGGAGAGTCCAGATCTCGTGGACTCTCCATCCCTTATCTAGCGATGGTTCATGAAGCTCGGGTCAGGTCAGTTGGGCTTAGGTTACGTTTTGGGTTAGGTGAGTTTGGGCCAGGCCTGGTGGGTTTGGAGCTTAGGTTGAGTTTAAAAGAAATTGGTTTGGGCCCAGAAGGTGGGGTCGGTTGGGTTATCACTGCTAGGCCAAGGCTTCGTAGATTTTGATATGTTCACCGGATTTTGATGTTCTACACATCGACGGAAAGCTCTCGGCGAGTAGGTCATGATGAACCAATTTTCAGGGCGATTGGAGGTCTAGAAATGGTAGGTTATTTTTCACGCAAGTGCCCCAAGGGTGTGGGACTCGCTGTTATGATTTTTGATCCGCTCGTTAGACCTAAGAGTTCTATATATGGACAGAAACCTCTCGACGAGTAGATCGCAATGAGCCAACTTCTATGGTGATCAAAGGTCCAGAAATGATAGGTGATCTTTAACTCGGGACCTAATATGGACATCGTTAAATAGGGTGGACCGAATCACCCCTCATAAGGTGCCAAAATGAGGTGTCTATAGTATGCTTCTCTTTGGAGGATAGCATGTACAAAGTTGTTCTCCAAGGATATGTTGACACACACTCATGCTTCCATGTGAGGCTTTAGGTTCATGGGAGTGGTGGCCTTTGAGGGTGAGGTCGAATTGGTTCAAGAGGATTGGGGTGAGGTTGCTCTAGGCCATTCAGTCAATTTGGTCTCTTGTAGGATCGAGCCTGATCAAGTGATATGCGAGAGTGCTTATTGGGTTTACCCCCGGGCCTTCATTCTCTACCCAAAATTAAATGCCTACAAGGTGGATCATCCTACTCAGGGGGTGTATAAAGTGTCAGAGCAGGATTTTGAAAGCGTTTTTTCCGGTAATGGTGTCAATGAAAAGGCACTTGTTGGAAAGAAATACAGTTCGAGTTGTGGGTTCGGCGATACTTACCTCATGGGTCCTGTTCCTTTCGGTGCGGTGGCCCTCACCTTTTCATCTACAATAAATCCTAACTGGAAAGAAAGAAGGGAGCAATGCCCCATCTCGCGGTGAGATTAGTACATAAACGTGCCAAGTGTGTATGTTATGCATGTGATGATGTTAAGCATGTTTATATTTATGATGCAGACGGAATTAAAATGCTAGTGCGAGGTGTGCCCTTGACATCATCTTGCTGTCATGATCATCAATCATCCATCATCATGATAATCAATAGAGATAAAAGAAAGTAAGAGAAATCCATCTATCCATATGCAAGGAAAAAGAATAAAACATAAATAGTGGGAGCCCATTCATACCTAAACTAAATACTTTTATTAATAAATCGTAGTTATAATAAAATGAGTAACATCTTGGCTCCAAATCCCTAGGGGTTACTCCGATCATGAGCATAAACAAAATGAGTCCTAACGTGAACAAATAGTTTCCTAAAGAAAGCAATGAATGAATGACCTAAACAATGGATGAACTGATGGAGGTAACTGTTTTGCCACTACTATTACTGGTTCAGATGGGGGGGGGGGGGGGGGTGGAATTCCCTTAAAGGCTCGGAAGTTCCCACTAACCGACTTCATCTCAACAGCTCGTATCGCCAGATCTTCATGAGCTTTCACCAAGTTCGCCGGGTCTTCCCTCATGCGATCGTAGGCATCTCTAATCCAGCTGAACATGTTTGCATAGCCGTCATGGATGGTTGTCATGAGGGCGCACAGTGTCAGGTTCTACCCCTCGAAGTACATCTTCATTTGTCGGTGGATCCCAGCGTCAATACCATGCTCGCATGTGAAAGCAAGAGGGTTGCCCTCATCCTCCGCTGTATTGTGTTGAAGTCTTTGATGCGGACAGGCATTGATGCCACTGTCTTTGATTCCCATTAGGAATGCCTGGCGTTGAAGTCGACCAATTCAAGGAGTTTCGCTCTCAGTAGCCCCCATCGTGAAGGATGGGAGGTCTTCAACTGTGCCTTTGTAATTGAAAAGCGCATGCAGTGCTGCTTCCACGGAAGTATAGAGGTCCTTATATAGCTTGCAGATATCGCTATACTTTTTGAAGAGCAGGTTATAGCGGGCTCGCGCAGTGCCTGTGAGGTTCCGACTAATTAGCCCATTGTTTTCTGTGATACAAGCATAATCCCACTCGAGTTTTGCCTGGTGCTCATGTCGGAACTCGAGTCTCTCCTCAGTTATGTAATCCAATCCACCCCTCAGTTCCCTAGGGGCATTATTAAAGGCCAGCATGTAGCAGTGGCATCCAGGTGGAGAAAGGTTGTTGCGTGGGCCGAACGGATGAGCTGGGCGGCCTGGCATTCTGACTGATCCTGTTTCGTTTCACAAAATAAAGAATGTAAGAAGAGCAAACAGGAAATCGATGTTGAAAGATATCCGCAACACATCCGTTGTACATATAGCATGAAACAATACATAGCCAGCATAAATACTAGAGGTATATCGTTGCTAGCTAATCCGAAACAAAGGGGTGATCATTTTCCAATAGGTAGTATATCTCATTTCGAGAGGAGACGTGCACCAAATATGGTATATGCGTGGGGTTTTCGATCAAGGGTTAATCAAGGAGGAGTGTGATGCATGTTTATGTATGTGCATATATGAAAATGCCCCAGCATATGGGGTGACATATGTGATCGATCCCTGAAACAAAAAAATGTATAACATGTCCTACATTCAGCGAAAAGGCATTAGTAACCAAAGCATGCATGAGGTGATAGTGTGTGAATAGGTGAGTGTTTGTGACAACAGTGCATGTGATGGGACCTGAATTGGGAAGCCGTGCAGAATAAGTACCCCTAAGCGTGTATACACACATATATGTATAAAAAATGCCCCAGCGTAAAGCTGGTGTATTTTCTGGCTGAGAGTGAGAGAATGAAGTTGGTCTAGCTCTTCGATCCATGGTTGTTAGTTCAGTGGTGACGTGACATTCCCCAACTATCTTTTTGGAGATTGATCCCTCACGGTTCTTTTATGGCCGTTTTAGTTCTTTTAGTTGAACTTTGGAGAGCACTAGGCTGCCCCTGGAATTGATGTGTGAGTAATGGTTTTGTCCGTGGGAGATAGTGAGTTGCTGTGCTTCCTTAGTGTTGTGGTTATCGGCCACTCTCCGCTTGGTTCATTAGACAAGGACCCATGTAATTTTAGTTGCTTGGGTTTTGTGAGTGCCTTCCCTTTACTTTGGCCTTTTGCCCCCCCCCCCTCCCGTTCTTTTCTTATTTGACGTGTGATTGTGCAATGCCTGGGTCCCTTAAGCTTTTTAATTAACCCATATAACAAGCATTAGACCAATGACTTCCAAACCAAATGGATTTAGGGCACTAGGCATGTAAATACCCTTACGGGCTTACCGGCTCGGGTTAAGAAGGCTACGAACCCAAACTAGTCACAAAACTTTTATTCTTTTCAGGACTTCTAACTAAACAATTTTTTTTTCTTCTTGTCTTTTTTTTTGGACTGGCTTAGGAGAGGGGTACCTAGGGTATTGGCTTATGAAGCATTAGGTATGGGGTATGGGGAGCACACCCATATCTCATGCGACTCCACCGTGGTTTTTCCTCTCTCTTTTTTGCAAGTGGTATGAGGAAGCTTCCATGACATGGGTGACCTCATCTATAAACTCTCACGTTGAATGGTTTCAATCGTGCAAAGCATTGTGTGGGGCAAACTCACAACTCTATTTTTTTTTTGGTGCTACTGCATGTTTTGACTTCTAGGTTTAGCTGTAGCACATCTCCTCAGTCCTCCCTGTGAGGTTGATACAGCCATATCAAGAGACCGAGGGTCATACTCCGCAAGAAATGGAAAAGGGTCATGTGGTGTACTTTTTCAAGTACATAGCATTCCATGGATCAGTGAGCTTTTCCCCTTCTGCATTTACTAATCTATATGCATTGCCAGAATATATTCCCTTAATTACATACAGGCCTTCCCAATTATGTCGCAATTTGCCTCTAATGTGTGGGAGTTGTGATTGAGTGATGCATTTCAATACAAGTTCACCTGTTTGGAGTCTCCTTTATATGACATGCTTGTCAAAGGCTCTTGCGATCCGCTTCTTGTACACCTAAGCGTGCTCTACTGCTCTCATCCTTTTCTCATCGAGGAGGTCTAGCTGTAGCTGTAATGCCTCTCGCCTCTGGTCTTTTGTCATCTCTTCATCTAATTGGATCCGCAATGATGGGTGTAGGAGCTCAAAAGGAAGAACTGCCTCCATCCCGTAAGTCAAGGCATATGGGGTCTCACCTGTCGGAGTCCTGATGAAGGTTCGATACACCCACAGTGCTTCGACCAAGAGGTCTAGCCAATCGCTCCTTTTAGAGTTTCCACCGTGTTCTTGATGATCTTGAGTAATGTCTTGTTTGTAGCTTCTGCCTGTCTGTTTGCTTGGGGGTTATATGGGGTTGAATGATGTAGTTTTATACAATATTTTGTGCACAAATCCTCTATTTGTTGAGATATGAATTGAGGGCCATTGTCGGTTATGAACACTTTCGGAATGCCAAATGAGGCTATTATGTTTTTTTGAATGAATTTGACCACCATGGAGGCTTTGATGTTGACAAATGCCTCAGCCTCCGCCCATTTTGTGTAGTACTCCGTCGCCATTAATATAAAAGCCTTCTTTTGAGTATTCTCTATGGTCGAAGCCAAGGGTCCTATGATATCAAATGCCCAGGTCGAAAAGGGCCACAGAGCGGTAGTGGGATGTAGTGAAGAAACTGGAGTGTGAATCAGGTCTGCGTGCAGTTGACATTTTCGGTCTCTAAAGACAATTTTGGTTTCGAAATAATGGGCATCGACTCGTACCCTACCTCAATGATCCCGTTCATGATTTCCTCTAGCCGTGATTGGTCTACTAGAGGAATTTTCCAACGCTCAGGTCTCCCTATGGCTCTGCAATAGTCGGAGGTTTCTACTTCTAAACAACCTATATTTTTGGGCTTTTGGTTTTCTAATTTTTTTGTGGTTTTGTGATTTTTTTGGTTTTTTGGAATGATATGGTACATGTTGGGTTATGAAAGGGTTATCTAAGGAGGAAGATCTCTGCCTCGGGCAATGCCGAGCTGGAGGGCGATACACCACTTCGTCACCTTCGTGATTTTTGATTTCCTAGGTTTTGTCGTCTTCTTTTGAGGGTCCAACTCTCTAGTGTCACCATGTGGCTGGCTAGTATACGACTCCCTGGCTATTGGTGTCTTCGATTTCCCAAGTTTTGTACTTATCTCCTCTCTCAGAAATTGGCATTTTTTAGGCAATTTCGCTGAATCACTGGTACTAATCATGTTGCATGACAGCATTCGAGGATTTTCCTCCAGGGAGGGACTTGAACCTCTAATTTCCTCGAATTCGTGGAATTCTTCCCATGTACCGAAGATGTCTTTGTAAGTTTCGACCTCTTCGTCTTCAGATGACGAATCGGTTATACCTTCTATTAAATGTTCTTTCCCTTTCCCTTGGGGGCGGACCTCATGGCATCCCCCTCCGTCGGGAGGTTCATTGGGGTCTAGGAGTTTGCTTTGCCTGATGAAGTGTTCCTCTAGTTTCCAATTCTTTATGGAGAGTGTTACCTGATCAAATGGGTCGAATCTTAACCCTTCTGTCCCTATCCTCGCTTCCGGGATGATGGGGTCAAGGATCCTGTCCTCATTCTTACCTAATCCCAATCCACGCTAATATCCAAGTTTCCTCACGAGGTTCCAGCCCTGTATGCATTCTCTTCTCAACAGTGGTTCAGGTAGAGGGATCGGATCTTGTATCATACTCTAGACAGGGTCGATGTCTGTTAGGGAAATGATAGGGTCGATCTTGCATTCGTGGGCTTTGGCTCCAGGCGGGATAGGAGCTGGCCGCAAGGTGGGAAGTATCTTAAGTCCTTCCGGTTCAATCACAGGCAGGTCCCCCATTAGCTTTACGATTTTTCTAAAGTGGGGAAACTTAATGCATTGGTGCCTAGTGGACATGATCACCTTCATGTGATCCAATAATGGCCTAATATCAAGTTAAAGTTTGTCGGGATATCCATGACGTAGAACTTTTCAGGTATCGAAATCGAGCCTGCTTGTACCATTAACATGTTCTTCCCGCAAACATTTTTCTTGTTTCCATCATACCCTGTCACCACCAATGGGGCTGGGGTTAGATCCTTAGCGGTCAGATCCAACGTCTTGTATGTTTTTAGTGGACAAATATTTAAAGACACCCCCGTGTCTACGAGAGCGCCAGAGATCTCCTTCTCGGCCACCTTAACTGTGAGATGTAGGGGTGAGGTTCTTACTTCAGGTGGTGTCTCTTTTAATTCCTCCTTAGTGAAATTGAGGGTTGGCAAGAAAGTCTTAGGGGACAAGGAGGCAATGGACGTCCTTAGTTGTTCTAGAGTTATATTTTCGAGAACCTGTAAATGGGTGATGGCATCCATCAACTGCTTTTGATGCATCAGGGAAGTCTTGATCAGGTCAAGGATTGACACTTTGGCGGGTATCTTCATTAGGTGCCCCAAGAGGTCATATTCTATCCCAGTCTCCAGTTGAATATGAGTTCTTTCCTTAACAACTTCTTCGATCTGCGTGCCGGGGACTTGCAATCGTGATCGGAGGTAATCGCAGTGGGCGGATCCATTCTAATTGGAGGTGTGCTTGTGATGACTCTATGTCCGGAGGATGAGTCAACTGGGAGTAAGTGATGGTTTGAGACCTCCCATGCGTAAAGTCATCGTCAAAGTACACTTTGTAGAGGTCTGGGGGGTCGACTACCAAGTTGGTTATGAGATTATCTAGTCTGAATTTAGTCTTCCCGTCCCAATTGACATATTTCCAATAGTCATCATCTTAAAAAAAGTCGTCATAGTAGGGTTGATTCTGACTAATGGTCGGCTGGATTGGGAAATCAGTTGATTGATGTGACATGGTAGCAACATTTGCCAACGGTCCTTGCAACGGTTGTGTTGAGGTTGACGCAATGTGTTGTGGCATTGGGTTCGTGTAGATTTGTCTGTTAGGCATCCACTGCGTCGTACCAGCAGGTGATCCTTGGATTTGTTGCATTCTCTGTGGATCGTGGACTCCCATGGGTTTGATTTTATTCCACTGGATCGCCCCTTCATCACTGAGGTAGTAGATGAAGTCTCTGGCCGTGTAACAATGGGTTAGGTCATGTCCCGGCATCCTGTGATAAGCACAGAACCTTGTTCGGTCAAGGTGGTCTGGCCATTGCTGTTGTCTTTCTGGTGGAAGATGGATAGCGTTTTGTTCTAGAAGTGACTAGAAAATAGTGATCCAAGGTTGAGGGAGGGGTGGGTAGTTAGCCCTTTTCGGTCCAAGCCTTCTCTTGTTCCCGTCATTGTTTTGGCCTGAATTTTTGTTATAGTTGTACGGGATTGCGTTATAGCTCGGTCGAGGATTAGTACCCTGATTCGGGTTTTGAGGCGTCACTGGCTGATTCACAGGTGGTCATGCGGATTTATGTTTTGTCTTAGATGAACGGGCCCCCCTTGGTCATGTGGTTGTTGACCATATATTTGATCATTCCGAGGAGGGTCTCGATAGTTCTGATCATTCTGGAAGTTCTGAGTATTCCCTTGAAAATTAACGTCCCAGTTTTGCCGCTGACTCCAGTGTTAGTTGAAATTCATTTCCTAACTATGATTATACGGGCAATAAACCACTTCTTGGGTCGAGTTTACTTCCGGGGTCCCGCGATTTTCCACTTGATTGGCCACACGACGGACAACCCTTTTTTGATCGAAGATGCCTAGGTTATTCAGTATCCCATCGTCTAGGTTTGGTTTCATTCTCGACAATCAATGGTGTAGGCCGTTCCAATTCATGACTTCCCCGATCTTCATCAATCGGGGGGGGGGGCCCGTTCCAATTCATGACTTCCCCGATCTTCATCAATCGGGGGGGGCCCGTTCCAATTCATGACTTCCCCGATCGTCATCCAGCCGACCATTCCCCGATCGTCATCAATGATCATCCTGACTAGTTATGCTTTTTTCATATTGTAGTTGAACCTCGTGACTTAGCCATCTTGTTACGAATTCGTCATAATCTTCATTGCTCTTTTGCTTTAAGTTGGCCAAGTCATACCACAAGGGTTTGTTTTTGGTCAAATACTAGTATCGTGCTAGAAATTTTTCCATCACATCCTCAAATGTGTTGATCTCGTGTGAGGGCACGGACGTGTACCGAGTTAATGTGTCTCCGACTAACGACTCTTGGAAATAATTAATGAGGAGGGCGTCATCGTCGACGATCATACGACACTTGCTGCAAAAGGACACCAAATGGTGTTGAGGGTCCATAGTCCCGTCATACGCCACGAACTTTGGGGCTTTAGCGGGGAAGGGTGATTTGTTGGTCTCTTTTTTCTTCGTGAAGTCATAGAACCATAACCTTTTGCCTTGTCGCGGCGGGGATTTCTTTCTAATCTCACTCTTTAGCCCCTCAATTTCCTTCCGCATTTCCCTAAATCGCCTGGGAGTCAGGGTGCTAATCTTCGTGCGCCTGGCCACATCTTGGGGCTTCAACTGGGATTCAATAATAAATCGGCTCTACGAAATCATATTGAAGGTCCGATTGAGGTCCCGGAGGCGTATATTGATAACTGTCCCCAGCCTATGTTCTCCCAGGGGCTTGAGTTTGGGCTTGATTATGAGTTCTACCCGGGTCAAGTGTTAATCTTAGCCACTGGCTCATGTAAGTCAGTTTATGGGATGACTCGTAGACTGGTCGATTCAATTAATGCTCTTCATAAAGCTCGTGAGGATATATGGCGTTCATAACTTCATCATAATAGAGCGAAGGATTCTGCTCCTCATCTAATATTTCGTAAGTCGGAGTCAACTGATTTTGATACGTCGAGGTTAACCTCTCATATCCCGTTGGTTGGCGATAAGTAAACCTAATGCCATATGGGTTTGGACTTGAGCGGCTCCTAGGGATAGTCGGAGGGGTCATCACTTGGAGTTGGGGTAGGACAACCTTGTGTTGGTATTGATGGTGGACTCTCGGCATGCCTTGGGTGTCAGCATAAATAACAGGACTCTGTCGCGGAACCCTTAGTGTAAGTGGTTGAGCCGGGCCCACTTGATCTTACCTAGTTTGGAGATGCCTATTTTCATATGGAATTGGGACCACTTGCTACTTCGATTGTCTAGTGGTGGTCATAATGGATGCATTAACAGACGTTCTATATTGGGGGACCGTTGAGGTGACCGGTTCAGTCCAGGTAACTATAGTTGAATGTGTGATGACCTACAAGACTACAGGTTGAATCACACATCGGGCCCGTATTATGATGTTGGCGTAGGTCCTATATCCCGTCGTCTGCCTACTCGATCCGACCAGATCCTTGTACGTGACTTGCAAATCGGTAGAGTACGAATCCCTCCTTATTGGAGTTGGAGGACTAGAGTGACTCTTCCTTGTTCTACTGAGTTCATCGGGGAAGGGACCCATTCGACGATCGGTGGGCCCGATATGCGTGGGGAATAGCGCGGTCCGAATAATGGGGCGTCAAGAGCTCTAGAAACCTCGCATCCAATAGTGGGAGACAAGCCTCATCGATGGCTCGAGTTACTCCCAGGGCTGAGACAGGAGGAATGTCGGGCATTCCCCATGGGTGATTTTGCATTGGTAAGAAAG
This sequence comes from Cinnamomum chago, assembly GCA_038049695.1. NCBI lineage: Eukaryota > Viridiplantae > Streptophyta > Magnoliopsida > Laurales > Lauraceae > Cinnamomum > Cinnamomum chago. The sequence continues at coordinate 103,593,717 of CP142453.1, read as the reverse complement.
GTAGGGATGAGAAGAGAGACTTTAGAGAAGATGAGAAGAGAAAGAAATTAGGAAAGAAGAGAACATTTTATGAAATTAACGCGAGTGATGGAAGGGGAAAGAATAATGGGATTGTGCTCTTATGTTGAAGTGGGGAGAGCTTCAGCGGGCGGTCATGCGGACCCTAGTTCACATTAAATTTATACCCAAAATGGCCTTTAAATAAATGGGACACATACATTTGGTCATTGGTCGAAGGTTCGTGTCTTTCAATTAACCCACAAAAAGACCCAAATTAGGTGACAAAACAACAACAAAGGTCCCATTACAATCGCCAGGCTGTTGGCATGGAGATTGTGAGACCTGCAAAAGACCCAAATTCGTGACAAGACAACAAAAGAAGTCCCATCACGATCGCTAGGCTGTCGGATGTGAATTTTGATGCCCCCGGGGAGGGAAATCGCCATTCAATTATAAAAGATATCAAAACTTTACATCGAAAATGAGGATTCCAACTACCCTCAAAATCGACGGATCATGATCGCCAACTACGGATACGCCCGTAACACTGTCCTTCGACGAAAGTCAAAAGAGTGCGGGAGGAAAATGGGGTGGGTTCTTCTCTCGTCTGATGTGCCGTCGGCGACACACGACGGTTGTCTTGTCACTTAAATCTGGGTCTTTCAATTTGGGTCGTAGGTCTCAAAAGTAGGGTCATAGTGAACTAGGTAGAGGAGATCTACATTTATGGGAATACGGGGTAATTGAAATTAAATCCAAGTATTCTAAAAATAAAAGAAATAAAATAGAAATAAATTAGGAAACTAAGGGGGGAAGGTGCCAAATATTTAAAAGATGATCATCCCCATTCTCGGGTACCCCCCTTCAATGTCCCTTGACAACCTAGGGTTTAAAGGCTGATTCTTCGGACAAGGACTCCACAATAGTTTGACTATTTTCCATATGGTCAAGTACAACAACAACAAGGAGAAGAACAATCTTCAACTTCAGGGTCCTACTCATATGGTGACTATGGTGAAATGCAATATGGTAGATATCCACCTCCACCTCCTCCAAGTTCTTTTGATGTGGGTGTGGCTGCCTTCTTTTGATTTGTGGATCCCAATGGTCATCAATATCAAATTCCATATGGTGCCACTAGAAATGATAACACTGATGGGGATGAGGATAACCATAGCCCCTTGAATCTTGGTAAACATTCCTTTTGGTGGTGATTAAGGTATTCATATTTCCTTCACTAACTCTCTATTCTTTGTCTGTTAGACCCCGACCCAGACCAATTCGATTAGTGTGCGATTAGTATGTGTTTAGTCCTAAGTGGGTTTAGTTGTCGTTGGGTTAGAAATAATTAGTTTTAGTCTTGGACATAGCTTTGGGAATTTTGAGAATGGTTAGTATTAGTCAGACACACTCAGGAAGGCCTGAGTGCACGTGTAATCTTGGGAAGATCGTATCGGTTTCCGTGTGATTGTGATTTTGATTTCATTTGAATGATTTTTCTATGTGTTACAACTTTCGTCTTAAGCCCATTTGTGTTTAAAGCCCAAAAACCCAAGTTTTGGCCCAAAGAGGGTAAAATTGTCTTTTATGCACAAATCTGGACACAATTTTCGAGATCTCAAAACCATGTCAAAAATATACTTTTTGGAAACTAGACATTTCGAGGATCGTTTTATCCTTCTTCGTCGAAGTCATTTGAGGCCCATAAGATCATGTTTTCGTCGTTTCAAAGTTCAAGTTAATTGGGCCCCATTTTGCTAAGTCTTAAGCCAAATCCCCCTCTCCCTCTCTTTTCATTCATTTCCCCCAAATCTCTACAACTTCTTGACCTAGGGCTGAAAAACCCCTATTCCCTTTCCCTCTTCCTCATCTTGCATGACCTAGCTAGAGATCTCCAAATGGAATTCTAAGACTACCATCTTCTTCCTCTCATCCTAAGCTTTCCATTGATGCAAATTGCTTGAGGTTCCAAGTTGGGCAAGAGCTCCATTTCCTTCCCTCTGCCTTGTTTGACCATTTCTAGGTAAGAGCTTCAACCCATGTTTTTCATGAAGTCTTTTTAGTTATTAAAAATCTTGTTTTTCATGTTTACAAACCCTTTTGTAAAAATGGATTCTTTGGTTTCTTTTGTGTGGAGTTTGAGTGGTTTTTCCTTGGGTTTCTTATAGTGTTGGAATATCTTGAGTGAAGTGCTTGAAGAGGATAGTTAGCATTTGGACAAGGCAAGTAAGCTCTATAGGAAATGATGCATGTGTATTTTGATTACATTGTGATTTTAGAAATTGTGCATATGAATTTGTTATAAATTTCATTATCTTGTTTTCATTTGGATTGAATGTTTGAAAGTGTGAAAATGAACCCTTGGTGAGCATGAAGGCTCAAGGGATTGAATGTGGCTTAAGGAGGAGAAGAAGAAGTGAAATGTGTTGGAAGTTGTACAAGAGAAAGGCATTTTCTGCACTCTGCGAGCACAGGCAGAAGCTTGTCCGCTTGAGCGACCCTTGGGTCCGCTTGAGCGACCAAGCCTCTGTTTGGTCCGAGCGTAGACAGAGAGCTGTCCGTTCGAGCGACCTTATTGTTTGCTCGAGCGAACTGTCTCGCTCGAGCGAAGTGTCAACGCCTTACAAAGTCCGCTCGAGCGAACCTGCCAGATTCATGAAGAATAATTATTTCGTTGTGTATTTTCTTGAAGGTTGAAAAACTAGACTATGTTAAGGGTTTGACTTGACATTGTGTAAATGGAACTTCGAAATGCAACCCAACTTCGGGGACACCAACTTCTGTATATTCCGACATTTGGGGTCCCAATTACACAAAGGTCAATTAGTAGCCTTAACACATGCTTGTCAGACTCCGTATTTTGAATTCCGTTTTGGACGATAAGTACCATCATGTACTCGTTTTGGATTTCAAGTATAAGCTTGTTTTGAAGATTGTTTCAAGAAAAAGGGGATCATTTCCTAAGCGTGTTATGCATATTAATTATGCCTTTTGCTAGTCGTGTTCGTCGTATTTTGATAAGTGACTTCCCCCTTTTTATCTCGGTATGTTTTGATAGTGTTTCGCGTGTTTTGTGCATTCATGAATTTAGTGAACACCACTGAGCTTGGACTGCCCTTTCAGTTTGATCCACTGTCTCGGGGTCCTTAAACATGTGAACTGTCTGCAGACTGGTCGTGAATTTATTACACATCGTGCGTGTCCGGTTCCGCAGCCGGAAATTCCAGTATTTATGGGAAATCGTGTCGTGATTATATTATGTATATCGTGCTTGTCGTGCGTGCTTGCTCTTTTCATTATATAAATGATAGAGAAAGGATGGGCTCTTTGTGGATTGTAACTATTCATGATATTATATGTACTCATGCTAGTTTGTTTTAGTATCCCAGCTTTATATGTAATCTCGAAAATGTATCTCAGCCATTGTGGTATTTCAACTCAGGGATTTCCTTACATGTTTCTTAAAACGTTATTGTTTCATGCTTGTACCTAAATTGATTACCTGCCAAACCATTGTGTTTGACCCTTGTTTGTTGGTGTCCAGGTGCAGGAGACGCTACCTTTGAGGAGGAGTGTCAGGAGGAGTCTCTTGAGCCACCCCCAGTGAGAGAGTGGCAGCCCGACGATGTCATTTAGATGTCGGGCGGGTTTCTTGAGTTTCGTCACTTTGTCTTGGGGTTTCCTTTATTATTTTGAGAAGTGTATTGGCCTCTGTTGGCCTCTTATGGGATGTAACAAAAACTTAACTTACTTTGTGTAACCTCATAACTTGAATTATGTTGGGAATGCCATGTTAGCTTCTTTCCTTTGATACTATGTCTTGTTATTTTGTTATAGCACCTAAAAGTTTATTGGTGCTTATCTTGATGTGATTTGCTACACGCTTCCGCAAACTTGATCGTGTGAGTCAGATTCCGCGTGTCCTTGGGAATCCTCACCGCGGGAACCTGTGGGAAAGTATAACTCCAATGTACACACACAACAACGTCGAGGGCCCGGGATCCGTTCCGGGGTCGCGACATTGTCATTTCTAAATTGGTGTTGAATGTTGATTGTTGATCACTTCATAGTTCATTCACTTGATTGAATTTGAACCTTGAATGTTGAAGTATTGATATTTGATTGTTCAATGTTCACTAATGAGTATTGAGTAATGACTAATGACCTAACTCTTAAATCTTCTTAATTCTTATGCCTTTATTTCATGTTCTAGTTTTTTTTTTATGAGCTCTCCATTACTTTTTAAGTAAGCATGACTAAGAAACATGAATACATGTGAAAAAACTAATCATTACTATTATTTTCTATTTATATAGCGATACAGGACTTTATGTATTGAGGGCACCGCTATGCCCCCTTTTCGTACTTGCTTTTGCAAAAGAACCACATTTTCTTTCATTTTACAATTTTCTGGATTTTTTGGAATTTTTTTCATATTTTTTTGGCGAGCGATTTGAATGTATCGCCCGCTTCGTAGCGGTTTGGCCGCTATTTTCATCCTTGGTCAGTTGGGCTTGTGTTAGGTTAGGGGTCAGGTGAGTTTAGGCTAAGCCTAGCGGGTTTGGAGCTCAAGTTGAGTTTAAAAGAAATTGGTTCAGGCCCAGAAGGTGGGGTCCGGTTGGGTTATCACTGCTGGGCCAAGGCTTCGTAGATTTTGATCCGTTCGCCGGATTTTGATGTTCTACACATCGACGGAAAGCTCTCGGTGAGTAGGTCACGATGAACCAGTTTTCAGGGCAATTGGAGGTCTAGAAATGGTAGGTGATTTTCACGCGGGTGCCCCGGGGGTGTGGGACTTGCTGTTATGATTTTTTATCCGCCGTTGGACTTTGGAGTTCTATATATGAGCGGAAAGCTCTCAACAAGTAGATCACAATGAGCCAACTTCTAAGGTGCTCAGAGGTCCAGAAATGACAGGTGATCTTTAATTCAGGACCTAATTAGGACATCGTCAGATAGGGTGGACCGAATCACCCCTCATAGGGTGCCAAAATGAGGTGTCTACAATGCTAACCCAACCTTTGAAGCATCAGTACACAAGCTATTCCAACCTTTGAAGCATCAGTATAAATCATGAATCCTCCGCTCTAAGTCGGTAAGGTCAACACGGGGGCTATAATAACTTCTCTTTAAGCATCTGAAAGTTATCTTCACACTCTTGGGTCCAATTAAACGGGACATTCTTCTTAGTCTACTTGGTCAACGGAGTTGAAATCTTAGAGCATCATTCAACAAATCTTCTTTAGTAATCCACCAGACCTGGGAACCTCTTGATCTCTGCTACATCATTCAGGCTCTACCAATTTACAACTGCTTCTATCTTAGACGGGTCCGCTGCCAAACCCTCTTTTGAAATCACACGCCCAAGAAAAGCAGTTTGCTCCAACCAAAAATCACATTTATTGAACTTACCATACACCTTATTGTCCCTCAATAACTACAATGAAGTCCTCAAATGCTCAGCATGATCTTCCTTATACTTCGAGTATACTAAGATGTCATTAATGAAAACTACTATGAATTGATACAAGTATAGGGCAAAGATTATGTTCATTAAAGACATAAAATCTCCCGGGGCATTGGTTAGTCCAAAAGCCTTAACTAGAAACTCATAATGTCTATACCTCGTCTAGAAAGCTGTCATAGCTAATATTAATGACTTCATTCTAATTTCGTATGACATGCATTACTTCTCAGTTGTCCGTATGGCGGTATGTACTTTATTACCAATGCGTCATTTCTACACCTCACACTACACTGTCTTGCATTGCCCTTAGGATCCGTATTAATCTTATTGAGTTACTAACCATGCAGGTATAGTTGGAATAATGTATGACTTTAATTATTATTATTATTATTTCATTTGTCACATATAATATTATCAGGTACAGTTGGAATAATGCACTTAGCATTCCTATGGTTAATATTACAACTTTTATGTTCTCTCCGTCCATTTTCAAAAATAAGAAATCATGCTTTTTAGCAAAAACGGCAAAACATGCTTTTCACCTCGAAATCTATGCATTAATCTCAATGTTTGCAAAATCATATGAAAAATAGATTTTTGGAAACTAGATATTTCGATGATCATTTTACTCTCTTTCGTCGATCTCATCCGGGACCCACAAAATGGAGTTTTAAAGCCTTGAAGGTTAGTGACCTGGTTGGGCCTACACCCCCACGCAACTCAAAAAAGACATCTCACGTGTGTTTCTTCCTCACTTCTCCATTTACATTTTTCAGTTCAGCTAAGACCAAGAGAAAAAAAAAACAATTTTCTTCTTGCATTCTCTCATTTGCATGTTGGACTTCCCTAGATTAGAATGGAGATTTGAGACAACCAAACCCTTTCTCATCTCTCAAGCTTGATATTGATACAATTTTCAAGAGATTCCAGTTGGGTTCATCTTCTTCTTGGAACCTTTCTCCATTGTTAGAGCTTCTAGAGGTAAGTGATGGCTTCCCTCTTCAAACCATGGCTTTGTGGAGTCCATTAGAGCTCCAACATCATGCATGCAAGGCTTCCTAAGGAGGAACCCTTTCTTTTTCAAAAATCTATTAGATTTTGAGCTCTTTTCATGGGGCTTCTTGTAGATTGGAGATTCAGTTGTAGAGAGGTGTGTTGGGAGATTCTTTGAGTGCATTTTGAGCCAAGGCAAGTGACTGAATGAAATATGAATGTGCATGCAATGATTTGTGGATTTTTAGCTTAATTTCTTGTTTTTGAACTTACTATATTTAATCTTGCTTTTCTTTGGAGTTTAGTTTACTTAACAAGTGTTTTAATGCTCATGTGTTTTGGGTTCATTTCATTGAATTCTGTTTTGAGATTTGTTGCATTTTATAAATTTGGAATTTCTTTGCATGGATTACTAGAAGTGGAACTTGGAATGAAGGAGGTTTGGTTGACAAGTTTGAAGTGTTCGTTGTGAATGGTTGATTGATGAAAATGGGGGAGCTTGTAGGCTCATTTCATTGCAGAAAAAAGGAAAGGTTGGAAAGAGAACTGTTTCGGAGAAGAAAATGCTCGCATCTGAATGCGAATTTCCCATAGTTGGGCGGTCAGCTGGCGGTCACCTATCAGCTAGCCGATTAATGACCGGCGGCTAACCAACCCTGGTTCGGTCGATTCTAGAAAGCTATTTTTCATGTTTTGAAGGGGTGGCAGCTAGCGGTTACATGTCAGCTAGCCGACTAGTGACCGACAGGTGACCGAGCAGAGTCGGTTACAATTCCAAAAAGCTGCATCCTGTTAGGTGAACTGCAGTCAGCCTCTCGGTCAGCCAACGGCTAATCGATGAACCCATCGGTGGCTAACCACCTGCTAACCGATAGGTGACTGAATTTTCCCTGATTTTAGAGAATTGAAGTGTAAAGTGGGGTTTTATATCCCAATCACCTTTGGACCCTTCCTGGTCGATGTGTACATCTTGGTATCTTTAATGTCGTTGAAAAATGGGCACCATCTAAACGAATGAATGACATGGGATCTCAAAGTGTATACTAACTCGACGGTTAAGGTCCCAAGGTATTGATGAGGATGTGTGACATGGACTGGGGATTTCTAAAACAAAATCTCATTTTACGATTCGAAGAATGTTTTCCAAGGTTTTAATAGAAACCCCGTTTGGGAATCATTACGTGAATCATGTTTTCATACACATCGTGTCGGGACTACTATTTCGTGAATTTCGTGAACAAGAATGTCTGTATCCATGATATAGTGTGAGTAGTTCCCGAATATAAATGTGTCAAGTTTTGTTTTGAAAGTTGTGTGTATTTTCTTATCGGCACCACTCAGCTTGGACAACATTGTCGGTTTGATCAACTGCTTTGGGTCCTTAAATACTTCATGCCAACCTTCAGCTTGGAATATCGTGCGTGTTTATTTAGCCCGTTCTACGGCTGGACTCGCGTGTGATGCCTAGCTATGCTAGGTTACTATAATTATATGATCATGTCTCCCTTCACCTTGTGTGACAAAATTATTTTCGTGAGTGCTCTCGTCACTTCGGTGACGGAGAATATAGCTTTGTGTGGTTACGAATGTATTTTTTTCGAATGGTCATCTTGATTTATCATCTTATCTTATAAATGATATTGTCACTGAAATGCTTTCTTTTATTTAGCTTCTCTTTCTCGTACATGTTGTTTTTATTAATTTCAAAACTATTGATTTATAGCATGATTGCACTTCATTCTTTTGCCTGCCAGATCGTCGTGTCTGACCCTTTCGTTTTGGTGCTCAGATCTAGGTTTCGTTGCCCTTGAGGAGGAGCATGAGGAGGTTGTTGTTGAGCCGCCTGTCGAGCGAGAGTGGCAGCCCAATGATGTCATCTAGACATAGGGTTGGGGCTTGAGATTATACCTTGTACCTTGTAGTTGTGTAACTTGGGATTTTCCTCTCCACGGTCACACCGTGCGGCCACGTGGGTTGGTTCTGTTCTACTACTACAAACTCTCATCGCGATTATACCGTGCAGCTATACAATTGAGAAAATTTAGCCAACACGGGTTTCCACCTTGCCAAGTTTCTGTGTAATAAGTTATAATGTCTTTAATTTGATTCATTATGCAATTGTTACTAGGGAAATTCTATATGCACCCTTTATATGTGCTGAGCACACCCACATCCCATTGTGAAAAGACAATGGGATGTGGACGTGCTCAGCATATGGGGAGGGTGCATATAGAATTTCCCTTGTTACTATTATTCAAGCATGATCTGCCTAGCTTATTTACATTAAAACTCTATTAACTTTATCCATCATTTATTCTCATTTGATATACATACATTGTTAAGTACTTCTTGGGTTATGATAATTTGACTTAGCTATGCTTGGTGTTATAGGTTATGACCCCGATACCGCTGAGGATGAGTATGAGGTGGGTGGCAAAGAGCCGTAATACGTAGGTGAGTGGACAACAAACGATGTCATCTAGGCATCTGTTTATGCTCAAGCTACGTATCACATGTTGAGAGCTGGAGTTGTTTATTTTTGGAATTTTAGGAAATGTGTATATTTTGTATATCTTTTGGGTACATGGGCATTGTTTTTTTGCATAGCCAGTGTTTGGGTTGTAACTAACCAACTATTACGAGATTTTATATACATTGTAACTTCAATGTTAATATAAATGCCTTTTTTGGAATTGTACACTTTGATACCTGCTTCTTTATTATATTTTTTTTTATTTATGGCTAAAGTTGATTACCATAAGCTTTCATTAAATCATTCAAGTATATGTGAAATAAGCTTGTTATGTCCTCAATGCAGAAACCTATGGGGATCATGAGCGTGCACGGACAAAATTTTTATGGCGACCCATGTGTGCAACTGCAATCCCAAAATTGGGATGGTTTTACAGTAACTAGGTTTGGGGTCGTAACACTGTTGAAATTATATTTTGGGGAAATATAAGAAATACGAAGTATATATATGCCGGAAAAGTAAGAAAACAAAAAATTAAATATTAATTCAGTCAATTTTTTTTTTTTTTTTTGCAGAAATAGCACATTTCGGCCGAAAATTAAAAACAAAAATGTTTAACCCTAATTCCGTTTCGGTCACTTAGCTAATAAAAAAAAATTCGGCCTTCTCAACCGAAACAACACGAGATTAATAACTACGGTTAAACTATTATGATGATCTCTTCTTCTTTTTTTCGCACACACCAAGTTGTAGATAAACTTTTTATCCCACGCCTTCCTCCCACCGATGGCTTGCATCCAGGAGGGCTACACAATCTAGACCTTAATTTCCTCTAAAATGGTACTAATAAAAAAGACAATCTAGGCCTTAATTTTCTCTAAAATCTACGTCAAAATACACTATTAATGACTCAAGGATGCGGGATTAATCAACGCCTAAAGCCAGTCGTTCATTAAGTGACCCTTTCAGTCAAATAAAGACCCACATCCTCTGTCATTTTTCAATAAACCAAAATGGGTCCCCAACTTTCACTTGTGTCGTTTTACATCCCCTCCCTATTTTCTTTATTTCCCTCCCTTCCCCGCATTTTCTTTCTTTCACAATCGATTGGCCTCATTTCTCTTCCTTGGCTCTCTTCCTCATCTCTCTTCCGGTCTATCTCTCACACCAGGTTTCTCATTCCGATCTCATACACAGGCAGGGACACACTGATGGTATTCAATTTGGAGAAATGAAGGTTGGAGAGGCGAGCATTCAGTTTGCTTGGTGCAGGCCAGGTCTCCCTTTGCTTACTGTTCTCTATAATTGTTCTCTTCGCTGACTTCTCTCTACAAAAATCTCAAGGTGAAGTCTCATACTTGTAATTTATTTTCTATTTCCATGCTTTTGAGGGTCTCAAATCATGGCAGGATTTTGGGGATTTCGGTGTTTCAGGATTTAGTTCATATGATTGCCAGCTTGTATGACATCTACTCCCTCCTTACATCATTTTCTCTTCTTAAAAAAAAAAAAAAAAAAAAAGCACAACAACAAAGGGAGGCTGAAAGACAGACAACAACCTCCATTTTATTTGCAACCAATAATCATCTCCTCATTCTCCAATACCTTTGTCGTTCATTCAATCCCACTCTTTTCATCTCTGAGCTGGTCATACAGGTACATTTCCCTTTTGATTTAATGAAGTGGGCTGGATTTCTGTTGATTTTATTGATGTTTATTAATTAGTTAAAAAAATCTTTCTTTTTTATTTTATTTCCTACGGTGTGGGGGGTGGAGTTCTGCTGCTCTTTCTCTTTGTGTAGGCTGTTTTGTTTTTTTGTTTCTAGTTTCTCCTTTGTTGGCTGTCCCGTTTGGTGTTTTGCTGTTGTGGCTTTGGAGAGCTTGTAAGTTTTGTAATCCTGTGTGGTTGTGCAGAGTTGTGTTAAGCTGCTTCGGTTTTGTTTGCCAATTGGGGTTGGCGTTTTTTTTGTAAGCCTCCCCTTGTAGTTTTTTCTCTGTTTTTTGGGGGCTTTTGCCCACTTCCCTCTTTTTCTTTAATACAATTTTACCTTTAAGCAAAAAAAAATTCCTTAAATGATTGTGTACTAGTAGAAGGTGTTGATATCTTTAATTTAGAATGGGAACTGGTTCTTGTACTTTCATTTGGGTTTTTTTTTTCAGTTACATGGAATTGGATGTTTATGATTTATTTTTCTTTGAATTTCAACATTTCTGCAGTTGAAATGAAAATGGGTTTCTGTATTATTTTATTTTTGAATTTATTTTCTTTGAATTTATTGTTTTATGTGGAATGGATAAATGGGTTTCTGTATGTGTTTTATTTGGGTTCAATGAGTGATCAATGGTTATATGGAAAGTTGGAAATTAAATTTCTTCTCAAATATATGGGGATTTTGCTCCACGACCTCCAAGCCCTCATAGCTCGTGTGCCTGAGATATTAGATCGTGAGGATGGTCACTTGCCCTTGTTTGCATCTTTGAAACTTATGTACTTGACAAAACATTCAATTCCACAAGACCTAATCTACAATGTATAAATTATCCTGTTCTATGCTCACTTATGATTAGGACTTGTGGATTGATCAATAGATCTTTTCAAGCCCACTTAATCTACAATCTATGAGCAATTAGTTACTGTATCCTAGGTGTGAATCTTATCCATCAGTTCTTTCTTGAACTTAGGCATATTCTTTTATTCTCTTTGGTGTCGATCCACTCATATTTTGTGGGGGCTAAGGGTTGTACGTATAATTCTTGTGTGTATTTGGTGATGATAATATCTTATTATGATGATAGTGATATGCATGTAGGCCTGCTTTAACCAAAGAACAACAAGATATGTAACATTGGGGATTATTGTTTTCTTAGTAGCTACTCATGATAACAACATTCCCAATGGACTAGTATTGGAAGGGTTCAAGACCTCTGTCTTCATATATTTTGATATGCACAATCCACAACCGGATGATGAATTCCATTCAATGGATAAAAGACATAAACAAATATTGTGTGACTTTTAATTAAGTGACTTTTCCATTGCCTAGGGACTTCTGGCCAAACAAATAATGTGAATGATGCACATACAAGTTTGGTCATTCCATGTTCTAGTTGGTCATTCCATGTTTGGTCGTTCCCATGTTCTGGTTGTCATTGTTTTGTGAAGTCTGGTTGGATTGTTTATTTAGTGGAGATCTCCTATTTTCTTCTTTATTTTCTAAGCTTATCAAATAAATTCCAGATCTTATTTTCCTTATGAGTGTGTGTAAGCAATGTCTTTCAAACATGATGCTACTTTCTTTCCTTTTTGTGTGTGTGTAAAAATGATAAAATTATTAAAGAGTAGTGATGGATGGGTTCAATTTTCTATCTCCCCTTAATTCAATTTCCACCATTAGATGGTCATTTCTATATATATATACACCTTTATCGTATCTACATAATTTAATGTGATTCCCTTTGCTGAATGTTATCATTAATATAAATGAAAAAAAAATTGTCCACAAATGTGTGTGGATATATATATATATATATATATATGATTTTGTGTGTATTCTTGTAATATATGACGTCAATTTTTAAATGTCTGTGAGATACTAAAGATATGAGAGGTTGAGGATATAAGGCAGAGATATAGATGGAACCTTGATTCTGCTCCCAATTTTTTACTAGAGTAATGTTTGGGCATTCAATTTTCAAAGCATATAAAAATGGAGATGTTCCAAAAAGGATGAATTATGATGCGTTATTTTGTAATATAATTTCTAATTGTTATTTTTCAGAATATGGCCCCGGACAAGGAGTGATGACTGCACCAAGGTTATCTATTGAATACTTACGGGGGGTTGAAGAATTCTTAGAGCTCTTAAGATCTAACAAACAAAACTTAGGAGGCGATGATTGGTATTGTTGTCCTTATGTAAAATGTCTAATATAGTAGGAGGGAAGAAGACATTAAGAGATATTCGTGAACATCTGATATGTGATGATGTAGATACATCTTACACCACATGGACCCATCATGGAGAAGTCTATCCCCCAAGTTGTTTAAACATGGATTCCACTAACCACGATGAAGAAGCATTTCCAAGATTGGTTGATATGGTGAACGATGTGTTCGCACGTGTTCCTGTTGAAGACAACGTTGAAGCTCATATGGGGGGTGGTGCAACTGTATGCATGGATGAAGATAATCATGGGGAATATGTTCAAGCTCATGATAACTCGCCGGAGAACATCCAATGCAAAAAGTTGATGGAGGATGTTATACAACCCTTATATCGCTCGTGTTGAAATGGAGATACAAAATTGTCAGTGATGGTTGGATTGTTGAGCATGAAGGCTAGACATAAGTGGTCCAACAAGAGTTTTAGTGAGTTATTACAAATGATAAAAGAGGTCTTGTCGGAACACAACACTTTGCTAGATAATACCTATAATGCCAAGAAGATGATCGATTCGTTGCGTATGGAGCATAAGATTATACATGCATGCCGTAATGATTGCATACTTTTTTGGAAAGAGCATGACAATAGGGATAATTGTCCAAAATATGAGCTTAGTAGATGGAAACTGATAAACCCCACAAAGCCGAGAAGTGCACGTTTGCCATGGAAGAAGCTAAGGTACTTTCCATTGACATCGAGGTTGCAAAGAATGTATAGTATACCGTGGATTGCAAAGAGCATGACATGGCATGCAAATGCGAGCTCCGTACCAAACGACTCAATAATGTGTCATCCAGTTGATTCATCATGTTGGAAAGAAGTTGATCGTAGAAGTTCTAACTTTGCTTATGAGGCGTGTGATGTTAGATTAGGACTTGCAACAAATGGATTTAGTCCTTTTGGGACCATGAGCAATGCTTATAGTTACTGGCCCGTTATGATTGTGACATATAATCTTCCTCCATCCCTTTGCATGCGTAAGGAATTCACAATGCTCACATTGTTGATTCCCGGAAAGCAAGGTCCAGGACATGATATTGACATTTATTTGCAACCATTGATTGAAGAGTTGAATGAATTGTGGTCCACTAGAACCATAACATATGACTCTTACAGTAAGAGTAGGTTCACAATGAAAGCAATTCTCTTATGGGTTGTACATGATTTTTCGACGTAATGTCATTTATCGGGTTGTAGGACTGCAGGAAAGTTTGGTTGTCCTGTGTGTGGTGAGGGAACAAATTCAATGTGGCTAAAGCATGGAAAGAAGTGTGCTTACATGGAGCATAGAAGGTTCCTACCAAATCTAAGACATCCTTTCCGGAGTCAAAAATCACAATTTAATGGAAATGAAGAAAATAGGAGGCATCCAAGGCGTTTAATTAAGTGGACCCGAAGTGTTAAGCAAAATGGAGACTATTCAAACTAACTTTGGAAAGAGCAAGAAGAGGAAGAGGTCTACTGAAGATTGTAATTCCACTACATGGTCGAAGAGATCAATCTTTTTTTACTTGCCATATTGGAAGGTATGTTTGACATTCTTTTATATTAAAATTAAATTAACATGGTATAAAATGCTTGCATACTAACACAAATATATAATTTCTATAGGATCTGCCAATTCGTCATAATCTAGATGTCATGCACATTGAAAAAAACGTGGCAGAAATTCTAATTGGAACAATCATGAATATAAAGGGTAAGACAAAAGATGGTCTCCAAGCCCGCCAAGACCTAAAGGAGATGAAGATTAAGAAAAATTTGTAGCCCGTGGAAAAGAACGACAAGTTGACCTATTCAAAAGCCCCTTACACACTATCCCGATCAGAGAAAGAATTGATATGTAAAACCTAATACCATTTGAAGGTTCCTATCAGGTATAGTGAGAATTGGAGACATAATGTAAGCTTGGATGTATTGGAGCTTAAAAACCTTAAGTCCCATGATTATCACATTCTCAGGCAACAACTGTTACTAGTGATCTTGATGCACGCATTTGAAGGTCACAAGCCATTACATGCCGCTATTCAACAATTATTGATATTTTTTAATGCCTTGTGTTCAAAGAGTATCAATCGTGAAGAATTGGCGAAGATGAAAGTTAGCATTGTGGAAACATTGTGTGTGTTTGAAAAATACTTTCCACCCTCATTTTTCGTATCTATGATGCACCTTGTTGTGCATTTGACAGATGAGGCGCAAGTAGGAGGGCTTGTTAGGTATCGATGGATGTATCCCTTTGAACGAAAAGACATATTTATAGTTAAAGTTATTTTTTCCTTTTTTTCTTTTCCCTTAATCATGTTCACTATTGAGATCTTACTAAATAGACATGTGATAGGATGATGAAAACATACAAACGATATGTAGTGAATCATACTTATCCAGAGGGTTCTATTTCAGAGTGCTTCCTTTTGGATGAGGCAATGATGTATGCCATGAATTACATGCCCGACGGTACAAAGGGAAGCCATAAGCAAGGACAAGAAACGTGGCTAGACGATGATCATGAATGTACCTACCCTATCGACAAAAGGGGAAAGATTGAATATCTTGAGAATGTGCAGTACCATCAAGCACGTAAATGGGTATTACGCATGTTTACGGAGAATATCATGTGGGAAGAGTAAGAAACATCTTATTAGTCTTTCCGTTCTTGGCTAATTTTTACATATATTACACATCTAACGTCAAAATCAATTTATGTGCGGGAAATATGATAGTTACGTACGGGAACACCCATCACAATGTCAACATTGGAGACGGCCCATAAGAACAAAAAATCCAATGTATTACATTCCTTGGGTTAGACAATAATTGCAAAATGTGGAAAATTGTGTATTGAAAAGGATTGCTGATGGGCCTAAGTTTGAAGTTATTTCATATACCGCATATGCAATAAATGGGTTTGTTTTTTGTACAGCGGATTCAGAAATGACCAAAACAACATAGAATAGCAGAGTCTCCACAAAAGCTATACCCAAGTTTAGGTCTAGTATCAAGGACACTAGACTTGTAACTCAGGAGGTCACTTACTATGGCATCGTGAAATGAATTTTAGAACTAGATTACCATGACTTCAAAGTAGTGGTATTCGATTGTGATTGGGTGAGTCTAGACGCAAACAGTCAAATAGTTGATCCAGAAACAAACTTGAGATATGTTAATCTAAAAAAGTTGCAAAGAAAAAAAAAAGAAACAGATGAGCCATTTATTCTTGCTTCTGAAGCTTCTCAAGTCTTTTATTGCAAAGATCAAAGTCGGCCTATGGATGAGTGGCAAGTTGTGTTGAATGTTCCAAAAAAACTTAATCAGGATGTGGATTCTTATGATGATCCATTAGTCTTTGCGGCAAGAATGAATGAAAACACTTCAACGATAACATTACACGGTGATATCATAGAGGACAATTTGATTGGTGATGATGAAAACAACCCTCAGTAATTTTAGGTGACAAGTTCATGTCAATAAGCTTCTAGTTTCTTTTTTTTATTCATACATGTATCATAGATTGAAATTGCATATAAGTTCATGACAACTCATTATTCAAACTTTATATTTGTGGTTATAGGCAAGATGGTAGATGATCGATCATCGACACATTGTTCTTTGGTACTATCATCTACACTATCGTGTTGTAATTCCCACGACAGTACGTATTTTGAAGCAACCATTATAAAGATATTTCTTTTGTATCTTCTCAATAAACCATTAATGCTTAAATTGGACAATTTGAAACATGAGTGCTTATCCCTATTACTTTTGATGAGAATGGCCAGCCTATCGAACAAGAGGCTGCCCAGTTGAGTTCCTTAATAGGGCGTCTGGTGAAGACATATGTGCCCCCCATTTATGCTGCATAGACGGATGTGCCCAGTGAGCTCAAAGAGCAAATTTGGAAAGAAGTTAGTGTGAGTACCTGTGCAACTTTCAGTTTAAAGTAATTTCATAATTTGATTACTTCATTAAATTCATAACTCCCACTACATAATCTTTGCAGGGCACCTACACCAAAGGTCTAATCCATAGACACTGAATCATGCAAAGAGCGAATAACTTATGGAAAGATTGGAAGTTCGTTCTCCACCGTGATCATATATACAAATATCTCATGGATGCGGAGAGGAAGAGTCATGTCCCCAAGTATGTTAAGACAAAAGATTGGATTAGATTTGTAGAAATATCCTCAACGTCGGCTGCCCTAGCTACTAGTCAGGTTGGTAGGACTGCTAGGTCGAAGATGAAGAGCCCGCACACAACGGGTAGGAAGGGTTGTGCTAGGGTGGCTGCCGAGTTGGTAAGTGTTATTTCTTTTGCATAAGACATTCGTTTTACATTATCTTATCAAATATACCCAATTGTTTCTTTCTTTTTATTTATAGAAAGAACAAAGGCCAAATGAGCCGATCACTCGCACGGATGTCTTCTTGGCAACTCACAAGAGGAAGCACGGGTCATCATCAAGCCCCAAAGTGGTGAGAACTTTTCACTTTTAATCTAAAGGGCACCTTCGAGTATTCCTTTGCAATCAATTTTCTCATAATGGAACATGGTCTTTCTCAACTGAAAATTGCAGAAGCATTTTGTCTAAATTTATTATGAGGCCATGGATGATGGAGATATGCATGTTTGTAGGTGGGTGGTTTATGTTTGGTTGGGCAATATGCATGTTGTCTACTGATGAAGTGATGTAGGCCATGGGTTAGTGGGTTTGGTGCTATTTAGTAAGGTGCAATATTCATTTGGAAAAGAACCCCTTTTAATTTCCGCCTCTTCTATATTATTCATATACTGTTATAGCCTCTTCTAAACCATAAATGGCAAGAACAAGGTCTACAAAGATTTGGGTTTGTCTCTTTGTTTTCATCTATTTCTGTTTTTTTTTCCTTAAGGTTGGATCTGTTAAGAATCACAAATGGGTTCATAGTTAAAATTAATGCATTAAATTCACACAATCGACAGTAATTTTCTTCTTCTATTGTATATGAGATCCACAGGTTAAATGAGTTCTATTGTAAAAGAGAGAAGTCCATCTTAAGATGAGAGGTTTTTGAACTGTCAAATATGTGACATAAACAATTCAAGGCATTTTAAACATGTCCTTTCTTAAGAAAAATCATTCTTACTCCTTAAAGTGATAGCAGTTGGAAAGTAGTTGGAAAAAATCTCTAAGCTCTGCCTCTCCATTAAGCCAGTCAGCAAAATGGATCCAAAAATCTCTAAACATGTCCTCTTCTTCTATCTTTTTATGGTCTCCTATATTCAGTGCTTTACACGTTGCAATTCCATTACTTTTTGTCCATTTATTTAGTTTCCAAGAGAGCTCGACTGTATACAAATATGATCAATGTAATTTGGATAGAGAAATGTAATGATTTGTGAAAGCTTTTGTTGGCCTAGGTTTGTGCAAGGACTGTGACCATGAGTCTATACTTTGGATCCTAATGAGTCTACTGTTATTTAGATAGAGAAATGTAATTGATGGGCCAAGCCCAAATGGCCCAATCCATGTGGAAAGCCCAATCTTATAAAGACCCACCAAGCCCAAAGTGGTCCAAGTCCAGCCAAGTTCATCAGGGAGCCACATAGCCTGGCCACATCATCAGGAGAAGTATCCAGGAGCCTCACCCTCGCCACCTTGGAAGGAGTCAGCCCTCTCCTCATCTTTGACCAAGTCTCATGGGGAGCACCTCAACCACCTCACCCGTTGAGAAGAAGTCGTGAGCTCCACCACAATAGTTATCTAGTTGCTAGTAAGTCGCCCCAATCTGTTAGGGGGCGACTATAAATTGTAAGCCCCACCAACACTTGGGGGGAGATCACATTCTTTACCTGAGCACGACTCTCTCCTCTCTTTCTCAAAGCTTGTACTCTTTGCTCCCTGCACCCTTGAGCTAATAAAGTACCCGGCAACCAAATCCATTCAAGAGTGGACGTAGGTCACGATTGACCGAACCACTATAAATTCTCTCTCTCTTCTTTAATTTTCACATTAATCACTCATTACTTGACCGGTGGTGTCCGAAAAAACTTTTTGGCATCATCAGTTTGGCGCCGTCTGTGGGAATCGAAGAAAATTTCCTTTTTTCGAAGCTATGGTGATCACCACAAGGTCGACAAGGCGACAAGAGGGTAATCCCTCGCAGGAGGGCGAGGGTAATCCTACACCGACTAACCTTGCACCGAATGCTCCTACTCCCTCTCCTCAACAAATGCTGGAGACCATGCAGCAGCTGGTGACCCAAAACCAGCAGATACTGCAACTCATGCTCACAGGGCAAGGAGGAGCACAATTTGGTACAGGACCGTAGGAAGTACTGCGCCCGGAGCATCCGACTGCTCCACGCAGAGGAGCACATCACCTGGGCGCCCATCCCCATGGTGCCCGGGGCCGAGGAGCCACCCGTCCTCGTCCTCACCTGGGCACCCATCACCATGGCGCCCAGGGCGCCTCTGCTGGAGTTCCCCATGTCGCCCCACACGGAGTACTCCTGGTCGACCCTCAAGGCCGCGCCCATCATGAGGTGCCTCCACCCCCGGGTGGAGCCCAATTCGGAGGGCCTCCAGGAGGGGCAAATCGCGGTGGACTTCCACCTCCTCCCCCTGCTTCTAACGAGGAGGATTCTCATTTCCAGGAGGGGGGTAGTGAAAATCACAGCATGGAAGATGGAAGCTATTTCCCTGGTCCTTCCAGGGAACCCAGCAATTGCTGGGAGGAAAAGATCAAAGAAATGCAGAATCAATTGGGCGATGTCTTCAACGCCATAAGAGCACAGGCACCGGAGACGGTAGATTATCTGGTCGGGCGAATGGATACACCGTTCAAGCCTGACGTGGTGAACTACCCACTCCCTCGGAAGTTCAAGATGCCATCCGTGGAGACCTTTGATGGAACGAAGGATCCACTGGACCACCTGGAGACGTACAAAACCAAAATGCAGCTGCATAATATCCCTGACGAGATAATGTGCAGGGCGTTCCCAACTACATTGAAGGGTTCCGCTCGGCAGTGGTTTGCCAATCTCCCCCAAGCATCCATAGCCACCTTTGGAGAGTTGAGCAAATCTTTTGTCTCACACTTTATCGGTGGGCGCCGCCACCAGAAGCCTGCCACACACCTGCTCAGCATAAAACAAGACCGAGATGAGAGTCTGAGGAGTTACCTCACTCGTTTTAACGAGGAGGTCCTCCAAGTCGAGGAGCCCAATGACAAAGTCACCATGACCGCCTTTCTGGGACCGTTCATCCAGCTTCCTCTTTTCAGTAATGAAGCGACCACCAAAGAGCATGCCAGAACTGTTGGCAAAGCTCAAAAATATATGAATGCTGAGGAAATCAACAGGTCCAGGCGAGGTGAATCATCTCGTGGATCACCAAAAGCTTGACCTGCCTCTGCACTGTTCTTAAACAGGCAGTCTATCTCCAGCTTAGCGGCTCTTTCACGGGTCGCCAAAAAAGCTTGGCCTACCTCTGCACTGTTCTCAAACAGGCAGCCTATCTCCAGCTTAGCAACTCTCTCGCAGGTTGCCAAAAAGCTTGGCCTACCTCTGCACTGTTCTCAAATAGGGAGCCTATCTCCAGCTTAGCGGCTCTCTCGCGGGTCCCCAAAAAAAGCTTGGCCTACCTCTGCACTGTTCTCAAACAGGCAGCCTAAAGCCAGCTTAGCGGCTCTCTCATGAGGCGCCAAAAGCACGGTCTCAAAAGGCAGGATCTTGAAACTCAGGTCATCTGCAACCCAAGGGACTACATTAAATTAGCGTACCCAACTGTCTGGCCGCCCAAATGAGCCAAACCAGTGCCTGGAGGGGCGCCTGACCCACTTAGCTTGCCCAAAGTGGCACCTCTTGATGCCTGCACGCCAAGGCCAGCCTCCTCCATAGCGCCCAAAGCTCCCAAGGCAGCCCCGGCTCCCCCAAGGCAGCCCTAGCTCGCTCAAGCAGCCTAGGCTCGCCCAAAGTGCTCCAAACGGGGCGTATAATATATCAAATTGAAGCTCTCGACGAGCCCTACAGAACACACCGCCTAAGGCGATGATTGATGGTGTCAAAAGTCCAAAAAAGGTCCAGAAACAGCTGTTTTGGCCTATAAAAGTTTTTTTTTAAAAAAAAAATTCTGCTCACCTGGCCAAATCTGCTCGCCCGAACCAACTGGAACGGAGCGCCCAGGGCGGCGCCAGCTCCTCGTCCACCCACCACAGCAGTGCCCGCCGCAGCAGCGCCGCCCGTCGTCGCAGCAATAGGTGCAGTGGCAAGGGCGCTGCCCGTGTCTCCCCGCGGCAGCAGATGTAGCAGCCAGGGCGCCTTGTCACTCGGTCGTCGCAGCAGCAGGCGCAGGGCGCCTCGCCCATGGTTCACCCGCGTGCTCGCCCAACAAAAAAAATGAAAAAAGAGTACCACATGAAAAGTTGAGAACTTTTCAAAACCACTGTACAAGGATTAAAGAAATGGTGCCTGGGCCCCTTCTTACTTTACTTTGAAGAGAGTTATGGGGGGGGTGAAGGTGGGGGCAGTAAAGCTGGTTGGAACTGATGCAAAATGGTGTACTATGGTCCATTGCCTCCTATCAAGTCAACCACTAGATCACTATAATGGAATCCGAAGAAGACGTCAGCAAGTGTGAGAAAATGTAGAGTTAAAGATCAATCACAATCCAAATACCAAAGCAGATTCCACTAATCACTTCACTTTTTTCTTTTTTCGCTTATGATCTTTAGTTATGTGTCTTTGTTTTCTTCACCATGTATGAAAGTTGAATGGAAGGAAACTTGAAGTGCATGCAGCGACGCCCATGCCCAAGGGGGCGCCCCAGCTCTCTCCATCTGTTGCAGCGCCCGCGCCCTGGGCGACGCCCCGTCCGTCGCCTGCAACACGTGATGCCCGTCCTCCCTACAGCTCCCCCTCTGCGCAGACCACGGGCAGCCCCTGGCCTCTCTTCGTGCAAACAACCAGCTCGCCCAGCTGGATTGCGCCCCTAGCCTGGATTGCGACTCTTCCCGCCTGGGTCTCCTCTCCCGCGTCGCCCCCACAGGCGCCCGGGGCTTCAGCTACACGCCCAACCAAATCCACTCCAGCTGCACGCCCAACAACGGCCCATCATTCAAAAAATGGAAAGGAATTGAGGTGTTTAGCGAGGAAAAAATATATCATGAAGGGAAATAGTCATCTAGCAGAAGGAGTCTCCACCACCCAGAGCTCAAAAATCCAAGCTAATGCCCCTTCTCCAAGTTTCCTTAGACAAGGGGCATTGGGGGGGAAATGATGGGCCAAGCCCAAATAGCCCAATCCATGTGGAAAGGCCAATCTTATAAAGACCCACCAAGCCCAAAGTGGTCCAAGTCCAGTCAAGTTCATCAGAGAGCCACATAGCCTGGCCACATCATCAGGAGAAGCATCCAGGAGCCTCACCCTCGCCACCTTGGAAGGAGTCAGCCCTCTCCTCATCTTTGACCGAGTCTCATGGGGAGCACCTCAACCACCTCACCCGTTGAGAAGAAGTCGTGAGCTCCGCCACAATAGCTATCTAGTTGCTAGTAAGTCGCCCCAATCTGTTAGGGGGCGACTATATATTGTAAGCCCCACCAACACTTGGGGGGAGATCACATTCTTTACCTGATCGAGCACGACTCTCTCCTCTCTTTCTCAAAGCTTGTACTCTTTGCTCCCTGCACCCTTGAGCTAATAAAGTACCCGGCAACCAAAGCCATTCAGGAGTGGACGTAGGTCACGATTGACCGAACCACTATAAATTCTCTCTCTCTTCTTTAATTTCCACATTAATCACTCATTACTTGACCGGTGGTGTCCGAAAACACTTTTTGGCATCATCAGTAATAATTTATGAAAGCTTTTGTCAGCATAGGTTTGTGCTTGACATTTATATTATTATTAGATCAGTCATGGTTATTTACTTCGTGGCTTAACACTAAGGCACTAATCTGTACAACTTGTTTTGTTACAGAAAACCATTTAACTGAGGCATTAATATGTACAACTTATTTCATTTATGCAATATTTTACTCTCGTCCTTGTTTGACCAAAATAAATACCCATAAAGGATAGCCCAAAATGCATGTAGCTCAACTTGACAACTTATTATATATAGGGTTGCAATGAGAGTAATGAATCTTTTCATTAATTTTGCATAGTTAAATGCTATACAGAGTGAGTTAAAGTCATGTTTCTGTGTTACTTACTACAAGGTAAGACATTATGAAACCTATTTTGAAGGAAACTTTAAGTTTACATTGTCTCATAGCGGCGAGGATTGAAGACTAGGGGCCTGGCAACACAATTAGAAGACCACTGAGTTGACCAAGAATGGCACATGGTTACCAAGTGGTGCAAAACAAGGGCATGGAATGGGCACCATTTTCGACCATGGAAAGGCAAGTTTACTTGTCCAGTTTCTGACAAGCCAAAAGGACCTTGAAGATTGCATATTGCAGGTTATTTAAATGTTTGGTTTGTGGATTGAGTTTTTCTTATTCAAACCCAAGATTCAACTCTCTAGTTTTCTAAAACTCCTTGATACTATGTATAAGTTGGTTTAGTCTCATTCATCTGACAATCCCACATTTACAAAAGATAAAATGCTGCAAAATGAGCTATGTCTTGTAAGTGAAGGAGATGGGTGCATGTCTGTTTGCCTTATTACAATTTTTATGAAATACATATAAATGTTTGGCATAATGTATTTATGTCTTTTATTTATCATTTAATTTGCAGGATGCCATTATTACAGCACGTGAATCTAATAGATCCGTGGTGAAAAGTGATATAGACAATGACGCAGTTGCGAGGGTATCTTTCTTTTATCTTTTAATTGTAATATTTTTAAATGTTGGTAATATTATTTGTGTTCTTGTTGGCATTATATTATATTATATTTTTTTATAGGTCTTTGGTCGTGATGGCAAAGGATGTGTACTTGGCTTAGGCATGAGTGTGTCAAAGACTGCCATTCAATATTCGACTCCTTATAAGAGAGCCCTGGAGGAGGAACATGAAGCCAATACACACCTTCAAACTAAAGTGAAACGGTTGAAAGAGGAGATTAATGACATCAAACAAGTTCTTTCCCAAAATGGGATACAACATTCTTCCACTTGTAATGGGAGTTCATCTAAGGTATAAAGTTAGTTAGTTAGTTAGTTTTTTTTTTACATAATTGACTCAGTAATTTAATGAGTTATTTAAATTGATGAGATACTAATATCATGCATTTCTAATATTGTGAATAGGCACAGGAGGGTTCCCCACGTCAGCAGGTACGCACAGACCAGAACAACACCGCACATACAAGACAAGGTTCGTGTAGGCTGCTTTCGTACTTAAGGAAGGAGATTACTATTGCAGTTGGCCGTGTGATGGGTTTGTTGACCGATGAGGGGGGATGTTATAGGATTGTTATAGATAGTATCTCGAAGGATGATGAATTATTGTTGGACGAAGGTAAAACTTTTGGGGATTTGACTTTGGGCAATATTATTTCATGCCCGATTTTTAGAACTCTGTCGGACTAGTTTTACAGCAAACGATGACATATGTAACTGATTTAGACTTTTTTTATGAACTGTGGTTGTAGTGTTATGAAACATGCTTTTTTGTCAAGTTGTTTCTCATAACTATTTTTATATTGTAAGTTTAAATATTAATGGATGCAATATATTTTAACTCCGAGTGCTATTAGCTCACTTGAGCTCCTTTATTGCATGGAAGATAGATGAATAACACTCACTTGAGCTCCTTTATTGCATGGAAGATGGATGGTTATACAATTGATGCTCTTATAAATTTTTAAAAATTAATTTCAGGTTTTTTTAAATAATGGATGGTTTTTTTCAATGACCGTCGGTATTTTTAAATTTCCCAACCGTCGTTTTCATTAAATGACTCTAATATTTTCGACGGACGTCTCGTCAGCCATATCCGTCGTTTCGTAACAAAAACGACTAGCAACGACCGTCGATTTCCGGGCTTTTTGACGTAGTACCCATTTATTAATTGGGTTGAACTCGATCCCAAAATTGAAGTTATTATAAGGTCGACCAAATTAACCTCAATTAACAGGCCAGCTTCAGGTTAGGTTTTCGGGTTGTACTGCCTTTGATGAAATCGGGTCAAATTTGGGTCATGTTGGTTGGAAGAATAACAATAACACTAGTCCACCTATTTATTATGTAGGTTTCAAATTCCAACTCGAATCCTATCCAAAATTAAAAAGGGCCAATCTGAACCTTTAATTGCTAGATTTGCTAGGGAGATTGTGTTGGTGAATCAGGTCAGAAATTGCCACCCCTATTTTGGTGCATCCTATATTGAGGCGATGAATCTATGGATCACTGGATTATGTCTAATTAAGTAGTACCAGGCTGTACATTATTTTAAAGACTTAATAATAAATTTTGACTTATCTTTCTAAAAAAAAAAAAAAAAAAACGTAAGCAGTTTGCCAGCGACGCATTTAACCGTTTTCTCCAAGTGTAATGAACCATATCTACTGTTATAAATACTGCATTATCTTGTAGGGATTTGTTATACCTCCCTTTGTTCACCGTTAGTACAAAATTATCCTAAAATGTATTCACAAACTCCTCCCTCTGTATTTTTGACAACCATAAAGACACCCATTACTGTCGGTCAAGCAATGGCTAAATTTTTAAATAAAAGGACCAAAATGCCGTTCCAAAATGCCGTTATTGTTAATATGAATCTCCACTCTTGCTAATTCAACCACCAATGCCAAAACTATGCAACAACTGAAGCTGTGTCCCAAATAAATACAAATGATATATTACTAATTACTACACGTACAATGTCAATAGGAATCAGTGGTTGGATAAGTGAGAGATAAACTCATAAGATTTATTAACTATGCATTCAACTTTACCATCTAATTAGCTGGTTCTTGGGGCATCTTATTTGTTAAAATGGGTAGCAACCTAAGAACAACTATAACGTACGTGAGGTATTATTAAGCCAAACTTTAGACTTCACGCTTCTTCTATCGGTACAAAAAGTGATTTACATCTTCATAATATTGTTTGGAAATTAAAATCCCCCATGCACGTTAGTGCTTGTGAAAATGATGGACCTAGGCATCATTGAAACGTTCTTTCCTTGGCAATTGAACTCTTTGTTCTATCGTCTCCCAACAACTACAAACTTTGATTAATCGACAACCATCATCATCCTACAGTAAGAAAAGAGGAAGACCATGGTAAATTGTTCGTGCAAGACGATTCCGTACTCTATAGAATCTTATTTCCACCCAAGAGAGAAATTATGCATTGCTATCCCTCCAATGCAAAATAAACATATTCAGTTTATTTTTTCCTTATTCCACAAAGAAAATATATCACACCAAACAATGTAATAGTGGGTTGCACTGAAAATTAGAATAATTTTTCTCTCTTTCTCATCAAAGAAATGCATTATGGAGATGATATATAGTTATCTCTATCATTGCTCATCAAAAAAATTTATCAGACAAATTGGGTTTTTGTTTTAGATTAGAAAATTTCAGGAAAATCATCTATTCTGTGGTCCATCAATCTTTTTTCCGACTCTTTCTATCTTCTATATGGTCCTCCATCATTCTCTTAGTTAGAACCATTGGATCATTGAGTGGCTCCATGATGGATGGTCAAGATTGACTGGCAGATCTCTTTAGTGAAACTCATTCAGGTTGTAGGTCTGTGTTCTAACCAAGTGGTGCTGGTAACTATGCTTTGCACTGTTTTATTTTTGTTTTCTTATGTCTATGCTTATGCTCGGAAGTCAAACCTTTGTGATGGTCATGTCTTCTTGTACTAGGAATACTAAAGATGAAAAATGTTGTTTGTAAAGAGACGTCTGATATTAACTACAACTCTACCAGTTAAGAATTCATTTCCTTCTCCCCATAGTTCTTTTAGATGGGTTTGTGTCAGGCACCATTCAATCATTCAAAGTGAAACATCTGAGTTCTGACCCCAACCAAGCTTCAATGCAGAGATAATACACAGAAAGTCAGTTTATGAAATAGCAACATGAGGGGACACGACAGATTTGGACTCACTTGGTTGGCAGGTTGGGTGTAGAGGATCAAATTGGTTTTGGGGATATGCGCCCAATCATAGAGAATTGACAGAGTGGATGCATCTTCTGGCTTGGAATTCAGATGGGTGCTGATTATTGAGATAATTGGAGAGCAATGGAGGGCCAAACAAGACGGGAGGGCTGTCCAAAGTATAGTACAGGAATAGAAATGGCGGCTGTTAAGTGTAGGTGATATGAAGAGAGGAAGAAGGGGAAGAAGTGGAAAGGGATAAATGTGTATTTATCATCTGACGTGATACTTTCATTTTTCTCGATTCTCAAACAAACCACATCTGTCTCTCCCAACTAATCTCCGCAAACCATACACAAATACAGTACTAAAAAAACATTCCATTTTGTCAAGGGACCGCGACCTTCATTATTCAACTTTCTATGCTTTAAACTGACATAAGCACACACGGATATAGTTAGCTTTTACCAGTTTTATTTGGCTACTTCAATGGTACTTCTGGGACATTCATCTCTCTCTCTCTCTGGTCTGGTCGTTTGGATTAGGGAGAATAGGTGGAGAAACTGGCCATGAGTGATGGCATCAACCCGATGGCCCAGGGATCACTGTGGTGCCAACACCAATCAACAATGTGTACCGGCTTCTAGCCCTATTTATACCCCTTTTTCTCTTCATGGAAACGAACACTTGCCGGAGTAACAGGAAATAATGGTCGGTTCATGTCATTCACATGGAAAACCAAAAAATATTTACTTTTTTTTTTCACATACCTAGATACACCAAAACTTGGTGATAGCCCTGATTTGGGGTTCATTCCCCATGGCAACCTGAAACACGTGTGGGGTATTATTTTTCGGTTTTTACCTGGGACCTAAAAATATGATGATTCACGCATCAGGTTGAGCCATACCTAAAAGCAATTTGTTGAATCCGGTCGAATCCAGACGGTTGAGTAACATATTAGCTATCTATCCATATTTTGACACATGCGAAACCGTCTGCCAGGTAGTTAAGTATGCCAGATCAATGGCTGATATTAGCACCTTGAGGCCAGCAGGCATTACAGCCGAGATCTATGGGAAGAAGGAGACTGTATAGTAACAACCAAAGGAGATTTAAAACCAGAAACAAAAATAAACCTTGAGGCCAGCAGATATGGCAGCTGAGATCTATAAGGGAAGGAAGGAGACTGTATAGTAAAAACCAAAGGAAAATTAAAACCAAAAACAAAAATAAAAAGACACTGCTTCATAGAGAAATATCTGGACATACTGTAGTTAGCCCAGTTTACATTGTTTTCAGCTAAACAAGAAGAACAAGGAGGAAGAACAACAGAGAAACACACATCCTATATCTATTTTTCTGATAAAGAAAAGCACAATAGAAAGAGACAGCACCCCAGATAAATATAAGAGTAAATAAAAGGAGATGGCTATATTTGAAAAGAAATCAAGCTATAGCAAGCTTATTCCTTCCTCATCTTCTTGCTGCTGTTCATGATATTGTTCTGGCTGCTTTCTTTAAGGAAATCGAGCAGATTAGGGCTTTTGCATTTGGGACACTTGGGCTCTTGTTCCTCTTTGAGCATGACATACATGAGGCAACAACGGCACCCCTTGAGGACCAAGGAGGTCACCTCAGGGGGGCTGCTGGGGGGCCTAATCACCTTAGTGTCAGCCTCATCCGCTAATTCAGTTGACACACACGAGCCCGGAGATATGAAAGATGCGGACATCGACTGCGTTGGAGAATCCGGCAGATGCTGGCCGATCAATGGTGGCAGGGTTGTCAGGTTTTCCTCAAAGTCCTGCTGTGGGTTCCACCTCCCACTCCAACCCATTTCTTCCGCAGCAGCAGCAGCAAAGGATATGTCTCTTTTGTAGTGGACCCGACCCGTCTACATGGAAGACAAACACTCCGTGGTGTTAGTAACATGTTATAGATCATTAACAAGAAGTACGCTTTATCTCATCGATCTAGGGTATTAACATACATATTAAAAGGAAAAAAAATACAAGCCTTATATAAAAAATTTATATTTCTAACATTGTTGTACAAAAGTGATCTTTCTCTTTTTATGCGATTGTTGAGAATGAGTGCGATAAGAAAGGAGATAAGATTTGCAAGCTTGACATCATGGCCATCATTATGGCCTTGAAACAAGAAAGACTAAGAAGGTACTGAGGAGATTTTTCTTACATTAAGATCAATGAACCTCGTCCAACCTGGGGGAAGAGTGAAGGGGTGTAGATCAACAGGCATCGAGGCAAGATGAGGAGGGAGGCGATGGCGGTAGGCGAGGGGTAAGTTGCGTTCGATGTATTCAATCGTTGGACCGACAAATCGATTACCTAGTTGTAAGGAGGTCTTTCTACCACCAATACGATCTCGTTGCATCCAGAAGGCCATTTATGCTAGGGATTGAAGGAAGAGAGAGAGGAGGGAGAGATGGGTTTCTATAAAAATTTATTGTGATCTTCAGTGGTTTAGAGAGAGAGAGACAGAGACAGAGACAGACAGAGGGGTAGGGATGGCGCTCAAAGGTATTGAAAGGTGGAAGGCAAACTTAGGGCAAGAGATGTATTTATTGAGGAAAAAAATGGCCCAAAGATATGCAAGGTGGAAATTGTAATTACAAGGGTAGGCCACGTGTTTTAATTCATTGCAATCTGGTAGAGGTGAGGAAAATCTGAAAGGCAAAGAAAACAGTTGTTTTAGCAAAACAAACGGCTGTATTATTAAATTTCCTGAGCCAACCATTCATACAAAAACCTCGAGGCATTAGTAGAGGTAACATATGAATACTTTTCAATACTCCCCCTTGGGTGGAGCCCACTTCTGAACACTCCCCCTCAGGTGGAATCCAGTCTACGCACTTTTGGCAGCACGCATTTTTTTTGCGGCAAGTCGTTCCTCCTGATATTTAAATTCGCAACCAATTGGTTCTGATACCATATAACATGCGATGTTTGATTCCACCTAAGGGGGAGTATTCAAGAGTGGGCTCCGCCCGAGGGGGGTATTAGAAAGTATTTATGCTGCCTCTACTAACACCTCGATATTTTGGTATGAATGGTTGGCTTAAGAAATTTTACATGGTATCAGAGTGGGTTCTGATCTCGTCATTCTAGTGTAGCTCTCGTGGCAGGCCCATCCATAAGATCTGTTGGGCCTGGACGTGAGGGGGAGTGTTGGAAAGTCCCATAAACCCACATCGCCTAAGTCATGGATTTGATAGGGCTTCATATATATACTAGGTTTGGGTCTTCCACCCGTCAACTTAAGCTTTTGGGTTGGTAGATGGTATCTCACATCTATAACAAAACCATTGGTTAAATTAAAAAGATAAGAGTCGATAAACAGAAAGGGCAGAGAGTATTTATCTCATTTCCATTTTCTTTATTGATTTTTTTTTTGTTGTATTTGTTTTCTATTTGAGGTTTTAAATGAAAGAATGTAGAGTGATTACAACTTTGGTTCCTTATAAATTGGCTTAATGTGGGTCACATTTAATTAACATGCAAATGGGTCAGATACAAGACGGAACCATGGCAGGTCCAGACTTATCTGTCTTTATTAATCCAATTTCAAAACCATATTTGAGTCTGACACAAAGCCTACATGTATTTGAATTTGGCATCATCTAAGAAATTTGTATCAAGTTCATTATCCGGATCCAAAATATAGAATGTATAATATATTAGTATTATTGGATAAATAAAACCTATATAGTTTTAACATGCGAATGTGATCATACTGGATCCAGATGCTTGAGTCATAATATACAAGGATCTGGTTCCGGATTCAAATGTTCTAGATCCTACATACTTAGATCAGAATCCGGATCTAAATTTCTCGCAAATCAAGATTAAATTCCATGCCCACTTTATTTAGAACTGAATACTCAAATAATCAGATACCCATTGCAACCCTAGTCATATTGGCTTTAATAAAACTTTTTTTCCAAATCTTAAGAATCTCATCATAGTTTTGCTTGTGAATGAAATAGACCTGGTGGGATCATGACTCGGAGTTAGCAAGTCGACCCGTTGCGGAAATGTTAAAATATAATTGATAAAATTCTCTTTTTATATCCATAATGTTTAAAAAAGACTAAAGATTTAAATAAAATAATTAGAATGTTTTTCTTTTTAGTTCTAGTATTTATGGGAAATTATATGGAGGAAATAAATTGCTTAATGAGTAACAAGTCGCACTAATGTAGTACTTTCCAATTTTACCTACTTCAGTTGATAACTCAAACTTCGCTCTGTAAATTAATTACAATAAAATATTCTCACACACCAGATTACATGTTTCCAGTGAGCAAGAAAATAATTAAAGGATAGCTAACGATTCTCTCATGTGCGTATTCCATATTTAGCGTTATTTGATATCTATTCACCTACAACATGTCACGTCATTTTAGAGTGTTTAAGAAAAATGAGTTGGCATGATTTCACTAGTAAAATATCTCCATTAGATATTCCCATGAGGTGCTCAAGCGTCAGGCATGATGATGCTACTCTACGTCATCAGCACATCACTCATGGAATTCCACCGGTTGAGGATCCTTCGAGGCCGTCTCAATCCCCAGCTTGTAGTAGGTGGTGTCATTTACAAACCAAGGTAGCATCTTCAGACAAAAGTCAACAAGTAGATAAGAAATATTTAGAAGATACAATGTTTTAAATGGAATATATGATAGGTGCATAAATCATAAGGGAACAAGGATAATAAGCTATGTATTAAAGCATGAGTAATAATCAATAGAATCAAGCGAATAGTAAGATCATGCGCGTTATCTAACAATAAGGCATCCACCAACACAAATAATATGCAATGCACAAGACAACCAAGCCACCTTTCGGGGGTACTAACGATGTCCAAGCTGCCTGCCAATACTCAAAGTCCAGCATTGATTGTGTCCAAGCCACCTACCAGCAGTAACAACGGCGTCCAAGCTGCCTGCCACTATCCTACACCTAGTGAACAACATCCAACTCACCTGCCCACTACCCGTGAACGATGTCCAAGCCACCTACCCACCAATGACCCCAATCTACATATGGTGAATGAATGTACTCCTCTCCCTCAGTGGTTCCTACCGTGGTTGAAAAATATATGGCTATGTGGTGCCTGACTTGAGGATACAAGACAAGCATATCTTGCTAGGGTTCCATTCCAAAGTAGAAATACCTTGAGAACTACTCCAAGCCAAGCTTATATTCCAAACAAGTCCCCAAAATCCACAATGAGTAGTTCTCTTCATAATCATTCCATAAGTCCCTTTCATAGCTCAAACATGACTATGAAGTTCATATTACACAAGAGGAGTCCTAGGGATACATTCTCGGTTCTGGGCATTGGCATCAGCATTTAAACCATTTATGGTTGCAAGTAAGACATAAGGATTAGGAATATAGTGTACAAGGAGCGTGTATATTGGCATATATTCGATTCTCAAGTCAATGAGTGATTCCAATCCATCCCTAGGTCCTTGGTTGTCCATCGTGTACGACACACTTACTTTACTAAGTCCACAAGGTTGCTGAGATATCGGCGTCCTTAGATCATGTCCTTGGTTTTTCCGAAGTTAATATACACCAATCTCCTTAGTTCCATGCGCATTCGGTTTGAGACAAACCCAAAACAATTACCCTGAACAACCAATGAAGTGCACCAAGATCAATGTGCTTCATTTATGTTTCCCCTAACATGGTCACCCATAGGTAAGGTGAAGGGTCCCACATATAAGGTCCAAACACTAGGTTCAATTCTCATTTCAGTATAAAGAAATGTAGCACTTATGGTCAGCCGTGACCTTTCCACAGCTAGCCGCAAGTTGCTCACGGCTCGCCGTAAGGCTAACCGATGAACAATGTACAAACAGGCACCTCTCAGATTGCCTGATAGGAAATGCAGGCATTAGTTATTGTCTGTGTACGGCTCGCCAAAGAACACCTTGTAAGTCAAGGGTCTCACGTTGGCCAAATGCTACTCTTCCAATGCCTAAGTATTGGGCTTACGGCTAGTCGTAAGCTTCAGAACTGAAGCCAATTCTACTTAGAACAGAGACTTTCACTCTTAGCTCCAAAATTCCCAGTCTTTTCCCATATTTTGCTACACAGTGAATCATCATTTATCCATCCCAACCACCATGTTAAAGTCCAATTGAATTATACACCTATACTAGCATATGAAGTACAATTAACAATAATCAAGCTTGTTAATTCAAGGTGACTTGGTAATTAACAATAAGTAATCATCAACAATCACATGCATATCAAATTTATTCTGCTACACTACTTGCCTTGGGTTGTAGATAAGATAAATTGAGATCAGAACCCCTAGCCACACTCCCAAATCCAAAGTAAGCCAACTCACACTAGAACTACTCCTACAACACGAGAAGAGAAAGGAAGATTATTGAGTAACATGCAAGACCCTAAGTAAGCTAAGAAGTGAGATTGAGTGGAGAAACTTGGGGCAAAAATCACCAAATTGAAGCTAGTAAGAGAGGTGAGCAAGAGGAAGAAAATGGTGGCCTTAAATTTGCTCGCTTTGGCTTTCCCTTGGCTGAATTGGCTCTTGGAATGAAGAGGAGGAGAGAGAGAGAGAGAGAGAGAGAGAGAGAGAGAGAGAGAGAGATATGGATCTATAGCTTGCATGAAGGAAGGAAGGAAATGAAATGAAGTGGGGGTCGGTGGAGTTTTGTTATGAAATTTTCTGAAATTCCCTTAAGTGAAATGTTTGGAAAAATGATAGGATTTGATGAGCTTCGTGGCATCAGATCATGACGAGTAAAGAACAAAAAGTGTAGGAAATGATAAGATCTTCCCAAGGGAACCAAAATTTGAGAAAAAGAGATTTTTGGAAAAACCCGCACAATTTTCCTTAAATTACAAATTGCCCCTACTACACTCAAACGAGCTTCGATTCGCACGAAACTTCGCGGACACCTTCCTAATACTAAAATAAACTCACTCAAGCTCTAAACCTACTTGATTAACTAACATGGTAATTAATTAGTCTAATCACGCGCGCAATTAAGGTCAGGGACCTTTTATTCCTCTCCTCTAAAAAGAACATTTGGTCCTCTAAATGACTCATGTACCTCTTCAGGAAGAAGATGAGGGTGTTTTCTCATGATCTAGTCTCTGAGCTCCCACATGCCTTTGTCTGGATGGTGATGTTCCGACTAGACTTTGATCCACTGAATGTCCTCATCCGCAAGACTCACTCTTTGGTATCTATGATCTCTACGGGCTACTCTATGTAAGAAGTATCTATCTAGACCTGAAGTTGCTCGTACTGCATCACGTGGTTGGAGTCTGCAAAATACTTTCGCAACATTGACACATGAAAAACATCGTGCACACCTAAAAGCTCGGGCGGGAACACAAGGAAGTACACCACATCATCGACCCGGCTATGAATCTCAAATGGCCCTACATATCTCCTGGCAAGCTTTCTTTTCTGGCCAAACCAAACTGTACCTTGGATAGGTGAAACCTTAAAAAACAGCTAATCACCAACCTGAAACTCCAAATCCCTCTATCTGTTATCTGCATAACTCTTCTGACAGTTACAGGACTCCTTCAACCTCATCTGAATCATCTTCACCTTTTCACTCGAACCTCCCACCACAAATGGTCCATGGAAACTCCGCACTCCTACCTCCTCCCAACACACCAAAGTCTTACATCTGCATTCATACAATGCCTCGAACGGTGCCATACCAATGTTGGATTGATAGATGTTGTTATATACAAACTCGCACAAGGTAAACTCTAATCCCAATCTTCCTTAAAATCCAACACACATGCCCTAAGCATATCCTCCAATGTCCAAATCATGTGCTTTGACTTACCATCGGTCTGAGGGTGGTAAGTGGTGCTGAACCTAAACCACGTACCCAAAGTTGACTGCCACATATTTTAGAACCGAGAGACAAACCTAGTGTCGTCTTGTTTGGAAATTATCGAAACGCTGACAACGTCCAATTTGACAATCTCATCAGTGTTCAACATAGTCATCTTATCCATCAACTGACCAGTCTTGAATGGTAGAAAGTGAGCAAACTTTGTCAAACGGTCAATGATCACCCAAATAGAATCATCCCCTCTTCTGGTATGAGGCAATCCTGACACAAGATCCATAGTAATGTGTTCCTACTTCCACTTCAGAATATCCAACTAATGTAGCAAGCCAGGTGGCTTCTTCTGCTCGACCTTGATCTGCTAACAAGTCAAATACTTAGACACAAACTCAACTACCTCCTTCTTCATGTTTATGCACCAGTAGTGATTCTTCAAATTCTGATACATCTTCATATTGCCCGGATGGATAAAACATATGGTATGATGTTCTTCAATCAAAATCTCTCTCTTCAAGTCCTGCACATATGGCACACACAACCACTCTCTACAATACAATGCACCATCTATCAAGCCGAGATCCAGTCTCTTCTCCACACGATCAATGATCTTAATAGCTCTGGGTCATCCCTTTGGTTATCCTTGTTCCTGCTAACAATCTCTGGTTCCCACGAGGATATACTCGCCAACATCACCATGTCACTTAAAGGTTGCAACTCCACATCTATATTTTTGAATTGCACCATCCAATCGGTCACTGAACAACCACTAAGCATTGCGTTTTTGCTCAACACATATGCTACCACGTTGGCCTTCTCGGGGCGGTACTTGATCTGAAAATCATAATTCTTGATGTACTTTCTCCACCTTCTCCGCTTAATTTTCGGCTCTTTACACGAAATGAATACCGTAAGCTCTCATGGTCTGAATTCACCTCGAACTTCTTGCCATACAGATAATGTCGCCACATCTTCAATGCAAAAACAATGGTGGCTAGCTCTGAGTCATGAGTCACATACTTCTTCTCGTGATACTCTAGTTGTCTCAAACCATACACAATCACCTTGCCATGCCACATGAGCACGCAACACAACCCAACTCTAGGAGCGTCAGTGAAAATCACGAAATCTTCACTTCTTTATGGCAAAGCTAAAATAGGGATTGTAATCAATCTCGTCTTTAGCTCATGAAAACTCTTTTCACACTCCTTAGATCATTAAAAAGGAACATTCTTCTGCGTCAGCTTCATCAATGAGACTACAATGGTGGAAAAACCCTTCACAAATCTTCGGTAGTAACCTGCAAGCCTAAGAAAACTACGTACTTCAGTTGCATTCTACGAACATCCCCAGTTCACCATTGGCTCCACATTCTTAGAATCCATTACCAACCCCTCCTTAGAAATCACATGTCCAAAAAATGCAACCTGCTCTAGCCAAAACTCACACTTACATAGGTTAGCATTCAACTGGTTGTCGTTCAAAAGCTGCAACGATGTCCTCAAATGTTGCTCATGCTCCTCCTTAGATGAAATTATTTCGAGCTACTTTTGTTCTTGGACTACACATTTTTAAGGTCCATAAACCTCTTCTGCAAGAGGATAGAGTTGATTTTTAAAGTAATGGAAAACTTGTAAATAGCCCAAACCCAACTTTATTAAACGCAAGTTAGCCCTCTCAAACAATTTCTTCTTCTTCATTTTCATTGTTTGTGACTTATGTTACAAACTAAGAAGAACTCCAATCGACTGTTGCTCATTTCCTATCTAATTCATCATTGAATCAAAGTTTTACTCCACTGAAAGGCTTCATCTCCACTTCACAATTGCATCCATCCACTTTTCTCTCCATTTAATCACTTGGTTGAGCCTCCACCACTGATTTCTCCTTTGTTGAAGCCATTAGAGGTAAGCCTTCCTTTTTACTCCTTTGGATTCTTTCTTAGGACTTTCCTAGCAACCTACATCTCGATTTTCAACTTTTAACTCCAAATCTACCTTGTGTTTTGAGTTTTTAGGTCTATTTGGGCATGATTTTGCGGGGATTCAATTTTGAGAGCTCCATTAGAGTGTAGAGTGACTTTAGTGACTTGGAGAGCTAGAAACTGAGGCAAGTAACCAATTTGAGTTGCATTACATGCATTCCTTTCTTTTCATTTTTCTTGTGGTTATTCATTAATGATCGCACACAATGTTTAAGCTCAATTTATGGTAATTCTGTATATTGAAAACCTATGAATGCTAAGGGAAGACCTAAGAATGTTACATGGAAACCCTAGCTTTGATTTTCCAAAGAAACGGACTAAAATGACCAAAAAAATCCAATTCTATACCTAAATAGCCGATCTAGTTCTGATATTGGGCGGTTAGCGGTGAAACTCGTACGATGACTGAGCCGTAAATGCACTCGGCGGCTCACCTATATGCACTCAGCGATTTACTAGTATTCACTTGGTGGTTTGCCTGCTAGTTCATTTTTTGCCCCTTTTAATTGGGATTTGTTTCCCTCCTTTTAATTGGGATTTTATGGGATACTTATCAGAAAATGGGATTCTATCTCAGTTGTCTGCTCCTAGTATGCCTCAACAGAATAGGGTAACAGAAAAAAGGAACCGGACTCTTTTAGATATGATCAGGTCTATGTTGAGTTTCTCAGGGTTACCTATATTCTTTTAGGGATATGCTTTGGATACTACAACGTACATACTAAACCTTATACCATCTAAGTCTGTACCTAAAACTCTTTGGGAGTTGTGGTCCTCTACAATATTTACATATTTGGGATTGTCTGGCATACGTGTTAAAGGTAAAGACGGATAAGTTGGAATCGAAGTCGGAAGTATGCACTTTTATAAGATATCCCAAAGGAACTAAAGGTTGATTATTCTATAAATATCCCAGAGAGCATAAAGTCCCTATCAGCACCAATGCGTTTTTTTTAGGAGGAAGATTATATAATTGACCGGAAAACTTTATAAAATGTTATCTTGGAAGAAATTCAAAAGAAATCAATTCCAAATCCAACAATGACCGAACTTGAAGATAATCCACCCATACCTGACCCAGTAGTTACACAAGTGCCTCGTCATAGTGGGAGAATTGTTAGGCAACCTGACAGGTTCTCGTTTCTGGGAGAGTCTTACGAGGCAATCTTGGAAGAGCTGGAACAAAATCCATGTAACTATGATGAAGCAATCAATGACATAGATTTGGAACGTTGGGAAGAAGCTATGAAAGCTGAGACGGAACCATGTACTCAAATCAAGTCTGGACACTTGTGGACTTGCCTGCCAATATTAAACATATTTGATGCAAGTGGGTCTACAAGAGAAAGAGATGACTAGATGGAAGAGTTGAGACCTTTAAGGCTAGGCTTGTTACGAAAGGATATACTCATAAAGAAGGAATCGATTATGATGAAACCTTCTCATAGATAGTTGTGCTCAAGTCCATCCGGATACTCTTATCCATTACAGCTCATCTCGATTACGAGATTCGGCAAATGGATGTCAAGACGGCGTTTCTCAATCGCCATCTTGAATAAGACATCTATATGATGCAACCAGACTATTTTGTAGCTAATAACCAAATGCAAAGAATTTGCAAACTGCAGAAGTCCATTTATGGACCGAAGCAGGCATTTCGAAGTTAGAACATCCATTTTTACCAGGCAATCAAGTCATTTGGTTTTAATCAGAATCCGAATGAGTCATGTGTGTACATGAAAAGTGAAGGAGGCAGGGTAGTTTTTCTGGTATTGTATGTCGACGACATCCTTCTCCTAGGGAGTGACATAGAAATGTTGTCAACAGTAAAAGTTTGGTTGGCTAAGACTTTTGATATGAAGGACTTGGGAAAAACTAGTTAAATCCTAGGGATCAAACTCCATCGAGACTGGAAAAATAGGATGATAGGCTTATCCCAACTTGCGTACATCGATAAGGTGCTGGTACAGTTTGCTATACAGGATTACAAGAAGGGTATCACACCTTTCAGGCATGGAATGCACCTTTCCAAGGATCGGTGTCCCAAGCACATGAGGAAAAGGAGCAAATGAGAGCAATATCATATGCTTCGGCTATTGGTAGCTTCATGTATACTATGCTTTGTTCTAAACCAAATATCTGTCACGCAATGAGCCTAGTCAACAGATATCAGTCTAACCCAGGTCCTGACCATTGGACTGCTGTAAAATGTGTTCTTAAATACTTGAGAATGACTAGAGATCACATGTTGATTTACGGTAGTGAGAGGTTATTCCAGTTGGTTGTACAGATTTTGATTTCATGGCAGATAAGGATTTCAGGAAATCAACCTCTGGATATGTGTTTATGTTTAGTGGCAGAGCTATCAGTTGGAGGAGTATTAAACAAGAATGTACTGTTGATTCCACCTCGAAGGCTGAATACTTAGAGGCTTGTGAAGCAGCCAAGGAAGCGGTATGGCTCAAAAGATTCCATCTGGAACTTGGAGTGGTACATCTGGCGCGACAGCCACTCACAGTTTACTATGAAAGCAGCGGGGCAGTCACATAGTCCAAGGAACCCAAGAGCCATAAGAGCCAAAAGCACATGTCGCAACCCCAGACCGGGTCTATCGAACTAATCTGGGATCAGGACTAATTGAGAATGGAGTAGATAAAATAATGATGTCGTAAACGCACATAATGCGTACACGGGTCAAAAAAAGGTGAGATGTTGCCCGTGCACGTGATTTCCACAGGTGTCCGCGGTGAGGATATCACAACAACATAAACATTTTCTTTAATTGCGGAAGCGTGTAGTAAATCAAACATTTAATCCATCTCTAGTCATAAAGATGATAATACATGTTTAACAAAGTATCAGAATGAACAATGATCATGAGCACTATCCAAAAGTAATGTTAAGTGTTTAGACAAAAGATCATTTAATTACATTCCTCAAAATAGAGGCCAACAAAGGGTCTTATGGAAAAAATCCATTGTGGCATGGTACCCTGCCAACCAATCCATCCCTAGGATGACATCGAAATCATGCATCTCTAATAAAATGAGATCTG
The DNA here is from genome assembly GCA_038049695.1 of Cinnamomum chago. Lineage (NCBI taxonomy): Eukaryota > Viridiplantae > Streptophyta > Magnoliopsida > Laurales > Lauraceae > Cinnamomum > Cinnamomum chago. The sequence continues at coordinate 103,553,873 of CP142453.1, read as the reverse complement.
CGGTTAAAACCACTTATCCTATCTGAACTGCACAACTAGGATAAAAGGTTCTACAAATAACTTATTTACCTATTGGGGTTACCACAGTCAAAATGAACTCAAGTTCTCTAGCATGCACATCAATCAATTTAGAAAATTCATGGGATATAAATGATTGTGTAGAGCTAGGGTCAAATAAAATCTTAGCTTTAATTCTACAAACAAGAAGTGTACCTTCAACTACATTTCCTGCAGCCTCTGCGTTGGCTCTATTGACCGCATAGATTTGTCCTCGTTGTTGTGGCCTGTTCTAAGCCTGTTGTGGCCTACCTTGTTGAACGTTTCTGTTCTATTGTGATGCAAGATGATTCTGGTTCTGTCCCTGTTGACGGGCTTGTTGTTGTTGTTGTGGTCTATGCTGTTGATGTGGTGCTTGTTGCTGAAGTGGCCTTGCCTGATTCTGAGCAACCATTGCATTTTATGGTGGTGCTGGACGCTGTGCTCCCTGCTACTGCTAGTTCTGTCTGTTCGGTCTCGGACAATCCCTCATCTGATGGTTCATGGAACCACATCTGAAGCATGCTCCTGTAAATGTACAACACTGGGTACTCTCATGATTTTTCCCTCGGTGGGTACAAACCACTGGATTTTGAACATTCTGTTATGTCATCTGCTTCTTGTTCTAATGATTTCTCTGCTGATAGTTCTATTGATGAGCTTATCATTTCCCTTGAACTCTAAGAATCTTGTTCTGAAAGTTCTTGAGTTTGTAGGCTCTCTTGACAGCTTCCTCAAAAGTGATAGGTGGCACTATGCTCGTGGCGTCTCTCTCAATGATGGGGTTAAGTCCCTCTAAGAACTTAGCAATTTTCTTCTCCACAATGTCCACTAACTCTGGAGCATATCTAGACAATCTCTCGAACTTAGTGAGCTATTCGAGGACTGTCATGTTCCCATGCACAAGTTATTGGAACTCTGCTGCCTTTTGCCTCTTGATGTGCGTAGGCACATATTTGTCATGAAACTGTCTCTTGAAACTAGCCCAAGCCACTGCATCTGCCATGGTTCTGTATTCATCTCTAACTATCTTCCACCATATGTCTGCTGAACCGGTAAAGAGAGATGTTGCAAGTTTCACTCGTTCTCCTCCAGTGCATTGGAAGATCTCAAAGATGTTCTTTGTATGTTCTAACCAGTCATCTACAGATAATGGATCCTCTGTTCTTAGAAAGTCTTTCGGAGCTCTCTTCCGAAACCGCTCAAATAATGCATTTGGGTCATGTTGTCTTTGGTTGATGACAATGGCGGGTTGAGCTTGAACCGGTTCGAGCCTTCTTTGTAATACCTCTAACAATTGCCTCTGCATTTCTGCCAATTCTTTGGCATGATATTCCTCTCTCTTTGTCATTTGTTCTTGTAGCCTAGCCTGATTCTCTTTAGCCTGATGTTGTTGATCAATCATTGCATGCATCATCTGTTGGAACTGATTCTGCATAGTGTTGTCGACAGTATCATCTTCAATCGGTCCTGTATGGTCACTGTTACTTGCGGTAGGATTGTCGTTTAGTGGTCACTTACGAGGTGGCATGATGCTGCAAAACAAGTTGTTAGCACATAATAATCAAATAAGGGTCACACATTGCTCACATGATTATAGCTAACGAAAAGTCTAACGAATCCTCACCACGTCCTTAGCATTTCTAGTTTCTTTTAATTGAAATGAAACACGTCTCGCTCTGATACCAGTCTGTCGTGACCCCAGACTGGGCCCATCGAACTAATCCAGGATTAGGACTAATTGAGAATGGAGCAGATAAAATAATGATGTCGTAAACGCACATAATGCGTACATGGGTCTAAAAAAGGTGAGATACTGCCCGTGCACGTGATTTCCCACAGGTGTCCGCGGTGAGGATATCACAACATAAACATTTTCTTTAATTGTGGAAGCGTGTAGTAAATCAAACATTTAATCCATCTCTAGTCATAAAGACGATAATACATGTATAACAAAGTATCAAAATGAGCAATGATCATTAGCACTATCCAAAAGTAATGTTAAGTGTTTAGACAAAAGATCATTTAATTACATTCCCCAAAATAGAGGCCAACAAAGGCCACTATAAACAAAATAAAGTTCCCAAAAGAATGGTTAGCCACAACTCTCAAAATGTGACGTAACTCGAGGCAACCGAATGTCTAGACGACATCATCGGCATGTCATTCAACTAAATGTTGCGGTTCACCGACCGCCTCCTCAAGCTCCGCCTCGGGGTAGACAATACCCGGACCTGAGTACCAAAGAAATGGATCAGACACGACGATCTGGCAGGTGGGCAAAAAGATATGACAATATCACGATAAATATATTTACCTTGGAAAGCATTTAAAACCTGTTTAAATAATAACTTTCATAAAAGAAATGAATCATTTATTAGAAATAAATATGCAATTTAAATCATGTAAGGTATCCAAGAAAATTGGGAATAAGCAAAATGGCAACCACACGAAGGTACGTCCTCTATCACCGAAGTGACAAGAGCATATCGAGGCGTTGATCTCAGTCATCGAAGTGAGGAGAATCAACGAAATATACATATACATATAATATACGGGACATGACCACGGTAGCGAGCCGGGCATCCGGAACCATGGTAGCAATCAGGGGTATCGAGACAAGACCACGATAATAACCAGGTAGTGGGATCCAAACTACAGCTGGCGGGACAAGAGGGGGATCTCCAAGTCAGTAGATCAGACCGACAAGGTCATCTAAGCTTAGTGGTGCCGACTCATAGGTTAAATAAAAAAAATCAAGGCATGTATAAAATACATCAAGTGCAAATAAATAAACGGGCGAGGCGGGGGTGCTCAAAGGCAAACTGTCATTTCATGTCAAGCAATGCATTTCAAGCTAACAAATATTATAAGTACAATTTCAATGTTTTCGAGAATATCGAGTCATGTAATAAAAGTCTTGAGGACAAGAAGATACAATTTGACTTTTGAAGTTTCGGGCAAAGTATTGGGTTCAAGATTGTTTAAGGTGAATAGGTGCCTCGTATGTCAATTAAATAACAACTTGGTACTCCTAGAGTTTGGAGACATTCCGGGCTCCTTATACACCTTGAAAATTTCAAAACATTCAGTGAATCTTCGTGATGTGGTTTCTTTCTCAAACGGGCATCATATATATCTCTAGATGAACAGTCCCCATCATTCTCTAAAAGGGTTCACAACTGATTGGGACGGAAACCCTCTTCATTTCTCTTCATTTCAAAATTCCTAGGTAAGGTCAGTCACCTGGCGGTTAGCTGGAGGTTAGCCGCCAATGGGTTCGGCAGTTAGCCGTTGGCTAACCGTGAGGCTGACCGTGGAGTTGCCAGCCTAGATACAGAGCACTGGAAATGTAACCGAAAGAGGTTCGGTTAGCTGGCGGTTAGCCGCCGATGAGTTCAGCGGTTAGCCGCTGGCTAACCGTGAGGCTGACCACATCTTCAGGAAGAAAAGGATGCTCTCTGGAATTGTAACCACAACAGCTCGGTTAGTTGGCGGTTAGCCGCCGATGAGTTCGGCGATTAGCCGCTGGCTGACCGCGCCTTCAGAAGAGAAAAGCAGTTCTCTGGAATTGTAACCGCGGCGGTTCGGATAGCTGGTGGTTAGCCGTTGGCTAACCGTGAGGCTGACCGCATCTTCAGGAAGAAAAGGATGCTTTCTCGAATTGTAACCGCGACAGCACGGTTAGCTGGCGGTTAGCCGCCGATGAGTTCGGTGGCTAGCCGCTAGCTGACCGCGCCTTCAGAAAAGAAAAGTAGTTCTCTGAAATTGTAACTGCGACGGATCGATTAGTTGGCGGTTAACCGCCGATGAGTTCGGCGGTTAGCCACTGGCTGACTGCGCCTTCAGAAGAGAAAAGCAGTTCTCTGGAATTGTAACCGCGACAGTTCGATTAGCTGGCGGTTAGCCGCCAGTTACCAGGCAGCTAGCCGACAGGTGACCGTCAACTGATCGCCAGGTGCGGGAAACTTCCACTGTGTTCAGATTTGAGTCTTTTTCCTCCTCAAAACCATTCTCCCTACTTCCTATTCATTTCCTGCAATAAAATGAGCTAAAAAGCTCTTCCAATTCAACACTTCCCCCATATCAAAACTTTTACGAACAACTATCCATTCACCTCCTTCTTCAACTCATCCAATCACTAGAGAAGAGAAATCCACCAATCACAAGCATTCATTTGAACCATAACAAGCATTAAATGAAAGGCCAAAAAAAATGTTTCCAAGACATTAAATAAGCTAGCAAGATGCATTTATGGGCATTTATTTTAAATCAATGCAAGTTAAGAATAAATAGTGAAATCATATACATTTCTCATGAAAACCATTTAACACTCTAAATATCTATTCATCCACTTGCCTTAGGTCCAAGCTTAGAAAAAAACAAGCTCTAATCACTTCCAAGCCAAGATTCGAAGCTACACACAAAAACCCCCAAAAACAAACCCTAAAATGGGTCAAAACAAGAATGAAGAAGAAAAAGTTTCAATAATGAAAAGGAATCACTACAAGAAGTTGCACTTTTAGCGACGTTTTTTAGCGACGTTTTATAAAATTCGTCGGTAAAAGTATATTTTTAGTGACGTTTTCTAAATTCGTCGGTAAATAATGGATTTTAGCCGACGTTTAAAAAATTCGTCGGCAAAATGTGATTTTTACCGACGTTTTATGGTAAAACGTCGGTAAAATTAATGTTCGCCGACGTTTTATTTTCGTCGGTAAGTTAAGCACGTCAAAAGGGAAAAAAAAATTTAAACTTTTACCGACGTCTTAAAAACGTCGGTAAAAATCATATTCGCCGACGTTTTATCGGAAAACGTCGGTAAAATTGATATTCGCCGACGTTTTATTTTCGTCGGTAAAATGAGCACAGAAAACGGAAAAAGTTTTTTTTACTTTGGCCGACGTTTTAAATACGTCGGTAAAAATGATTTTCGCCGACGTTTTATGTGAAAACGTCGGTAAAATTGATATATGCCGACGTTTTATTTTCGTCGGTAAAATAAGAACTATTTTCGTATAAAAGGAAAAAAATGTTTACACATGTTGCCGACGTTTTAAAAAATGTCGGTAAAATTTAACTCTACCGACGTTTTATTTCTTTGACCGACGATTTTGAAACGTCGGCAAAGAGACTGAATCATTAATTCAGAATTTACCGACGTTTTTCTATAATTTTGGAGACGAAATTTTAACGTCGGTAAAATGTTTTTTTCCCCTCTCCCGCGCCAAAACCCTCTTTTCCTCTCTTTTCCCTCACTCTCTTTTCACTCTTTTCTGTCTTTTCTCTCACTCCCGCTGCGCCAAAACCCCCTCTCCCGCCCTCGGTCGATCTTTGTCTCCCTCGCTCGCGTGAATCGCCATCGCCCAAATCTCCCTCCCTCTCCAGACCTCTGCAATCCCTCTTTTCCCTCACTCCGCGTGAATCGCCCAAATCTCCCTCCCTCTCCAGACCTCTGCCAGTCCCAGGCGCACGACCACTGCAGCAGCCCCCGGACGCCCAAATCTCACTCGCCCACTCTCGCTCCCTCACTCGATCTCTCTCTCACTCTCGTTCTCGCTCGCTCTTTGCTCTGTCTCTCTCTCGCTCTCTCTCTCTCTCGCTCTGCTCTGTCTCTCTCTCTCTCTATCGCTCTCGCTCTCTCGATCTGCACATTATCTCTCTCTCTCTCTCTCTCGATCTGCTCTGATTCTCTCACCAGTCACCACCAGTCGCCACTCACCAGTCGCCGGTGCCACGCCCAGTCGGAGCCCAGGCCCTACCCACGCTTTCTCCGGTGCCAGGTACACAGTTTCTTCTTCTTCTTCCATTGTTTTTCCCCATTTTTTTTTCTAAATCTGCTGCAAGTGCTCTCTATTTTTCTAAATCTTCTTCTTCCATTGATTGTTGTTTTTCTCCGTACTGTAGTGCAGAGTTATCGTTTTTCCCCTTTTTTTTTCAGAAACATTGATTCCAGGCTCCAAAAGCCTGGAATATATATATATAAACGGAGTTCCAAAAGCCTGGAATATATATATATAAACGGAGTTCCAAAAGCCTAGGGACTCAAGGGAGTTCCTAATAGCCAGTAGAGTTGAAACGGACCCTGATTTTTGTAGAAGGCTTAACCTAAACAAGAGGGAAGACAGAGCTCTCTCTGGACATAAAAGAGGGAAGGAAAACGGGAAAGGAGAACACTCTCCAGATGTCCAGGGATGCAACTACTTAAATTAATGGGTCAGGTTAAGCACAAACACAGGTTACTGCTTAAATTGTTAGCATCTGTGTGCATGTAATAGGCTGTGAAAAACCAAACAGACCAGAGTTGGATAAATGTTATGATTTTTTTTTCTTTTTTCTTTTTGGAAATATATTGAGGAACATCAGATCATTTTCCTTTTCTGCGAGGAAAATGTGTCACATTAAGCAGCGGAAAACAGTGGGCTGCAAAAAAAAAAAAATCCTCTCTATCACAGAATCCTTTCGTAGAACAAATGCACCCTTAAAAGTAAAGAGAGGTCTACCCCATTTACCCCATTGCAGCTTGTCGTGGGCCAATCAACGAAGACACTACGGAAAACTTGAGGTTTGCACAAGGGTTGTTTCCTATAGTTGTATATGATTTCCTTAAATGTTAGGCTTAATTGAGAAATCTGCAAGCAATGGATCAAAGTCAGAACAATCAGATTGGATGATTAAAGACTAAAGAGTAAACCACAAAATCCCACAATGCCAATCATACCTTGGCAACCCCATAGAAGCTGCAGAGGATAAGTTGGTCAATATGTCGGTTGAAGAAAAGAGCAGTCTGCAGGCTAAGGATTTGTTGCAACTAGAAAGAGGACCGCAAGAGAATATTCTAATGAAAGGAGAACAATCCAGTGCAATATCCATAATCTGGGCATGTTGAATCAGCATTGATGTTGCTACAATGCCCACTAAATATATCAGTGATAAATAAATAGAGCATTCAAAAGATTATTTTGTCCGTCTCTACCTTAGTAAAGAATACGTGAATTCCTGCCTCAGCACATGTTTCTCCTCCTCCTGCAGGGTTTGGCCGAGCTGGGCTGCAAGTATTCATTGCCAAAAACCTCAGACTGAAACAAATCATGCACCATCCGATTGCATGTTGCTCAAAATTATTTCAAAAGGTCCTTACCTGGCAAAAGCTGACTGGATAGGTGGTAACTTTGATTTGAGATTGCTAAGGCCCAGTAGACGATCCTTTACAGGTGATGTGAAAGAATTACGCTCGACTAATACATTCCTATACTCGCTACATACTCTCTTTGGGGACCTAACATCTCCATTCCGATCTGCACAATCAACTCATGAATGTGAAAGCAACGCATTATATGTAGGAACTGACGGCTCGCTGATAGGACTCCCGGTTAGGGAATTAGAGCCGAAAACCGACTCTTTTCCAACACTTAGGCTCGAAAACGGCCCTTCGGGGGCCCGGAACGGGAAACGGCGACCGGAAAATTCGGGGACCGGCACGGGAAGTTCGCTCGGGGGTAGAGTAACCTGTAGGAACTGACGGCTCGCTGATAGGACTCCCGGTTAGGGAATTAGAGCCGAAAACCGACTCTTTTCCAACACTTAGGCTCGAAAACGGCCCTTCGGGGGCCCGGAACGGGGAACGGCGACCGGAAAATTCGGGGACCGGCACGGGAAGTTCGCTCGGGGGTAGAGTAACCTGTAGGAACTGACGGCTCGCTGATAGGACTCCCGGTTAGGGAATTAGAGCCGAAAACCGACTCTTTTCCAACACTTAGGCTCGAAAACGGCCCTTCGGGGGCCCGGAACGGGGAACGGCGACCGGAAAATTCGGGGACCGGCACGGGAAGTTCGCTCGGGGGTAGAGTAACCTGTAGGAACTGACGGCTCGCTGATAGGACTCCCGGTTAGGGAATTAGAGCCGAAAACCGACTCTTTTCCAACACTTAGGCTCGAAAACGGCCCTTCGGGGGCCCGGAACGGGGAACGGCGACCGGAAAATTCGGGGACCGGCACAGGAAGTTCGCTCGGGGGTAGAGTAACCTGTAGGAACTGACGGCTCGCTGATAGGACTCCCGGTTAGGGAATTAGAGCCGAAAACCGACTCTTTTCCAACACTTAGGCTCGAAAACGGCCCTTCGGGGGCCCGGAACGGGGAACGGCGACCGGAAAATTCGGGGACCGGCACGGGAAGTTCGCTCGGGGGTAGAGTAACCTGTAGGAACTGACGGCTCGCTGATAGGACTCCCGGTTAGGGAATTAGAGCCGAAAACCGACTCTTTTCCAACACTTAGGCTCGAAAACGGCCCTTCGGGGGCCCGGAACGGGAAACGGCGACCGGAAAATTCGGGGACCGGCACGGGAAGTTCGCTCGGGGGTAGAGTAACCTGTAGGAACTGACGGCTCGCTGATAGGACTCCCGGTTAGGGAATTAGAGCCGAAAACCGACTCTTTTCCAACACTTAGGCTCGAAAACGGCCCTTCGGGGGCCCGGAACGGGAAACGGCGACCGGAAAATTCGGGGACCGGTACGGGAAGTTCGCTCGGGGGTAGAGTAACCTGTAGGAACTGACGGCTCGCTGATAGGACTCCCGGTTAGGGAATTAGAGCCGAAAACCGACTCTTTTCCAACACTTAGGCTCGAAAACGGCCCTTCGGGGGCCCGGAACGGGAAACGGCGACCGGAAAATTCGGGGACCGGCACGGGAAGTTCGCTCGGGGGTAGAGTAACCTGTAGGAACTGACGGCTCGCTGATAGGACTCCCGGTTAGGGAATTAGAGCCGAAAACCGACTCTTTTCCAACACTTAGGCTCGAAAACGGCCCTTCGGGGGCCCGGAACGGGAAACGGCGACCGGAAAATTCGGGGACCGGCACGGGAAGTTCGCTCGGGGGTAGAGTAACCTGTAGGAACTGACGGCTCGCTGATAGGACTCCCGGTTAGGGAATTAGAGCCGAAAACCGACTCTTTTCCAACACTTAGGCTCGAAAACGGCCCTTCGGGGGCCCGGAACGGGAAACGGCGACCGGAAAATTCGGGGACCGGCACGGGAAGTTCGCTCAGGGGTAGAGTAACCTGTAGGAACTGACGGCTCGCTGATAGGACTCCCGGTTAGGGAATTAGAGCCGAAAACCGACTCTTTTCCAACACTTAGGCTCGAAAACGGCCCTTCGGACTGACGGCGCCCAGGTCTCTTTCTCAAATGATTAGTTCTAGGATACAAAAATGAAAGCAAACAAAAACAGGTGAGAGACTTTTGGTCTCAAATTGTTGGGTCCTCTAGATTACATCTTATGAGTAGAATTGAGTGTTAATATAATTCAAAATATAACCACTTCTCACCGGTCTATCTCCTATCCGTAACAATTTCCCAATCCCACCGGAGATTCCTTTGATGCTAGTGCTAATAGAAAGAAGCAGAAGAGGTTGCTTTTCAAGGGTATTAAAGCTCATGTTTGGGGGGGCGGGGGGGGGGTGGGGTGGTTGAGATGGGTTCACAATCGCGTGGTGGTGTGGGGGGTGGGGTTGGACTTACAAGTTTGAGATGGGTTCACAATCTAGACCTGCTGTGACTTTGTGCAATCCAATCGATCATGATTGAGGTGATCAGTAGGCACTGGACATGGGGTTCAATCTCCTGTTTTTAAGAGATTCTTGGAGTTTCCTTGATTCCAGTGATGCCAGCAGATATGCCCCACATATTTGACTAGGAATGAGACTCCTCATGCAAAAAACACCAACTTGAGATTTTATCAGTGCGAGATTCTATGTGGGTCACACATGGTGTGATAGGCCAGACCAAAAGTCTTAACAATATCTAGGCATTACAAAGACAGTTTGAGAGAATTCTAGTTCTGAAAAGCAACATGCTGTTTAGTAGTTGGATAACAGAGAGGATGCGGGCTGCTACCTAACTAACCTGAAAACTACATTGGCAATAAAGATGCACAATAAAATTTAGGTGGCTGAGAGTGATTTGCATTAAAAAAAATCAGTAAGTCAATGGTATACCAGAAGAATTTTCATTCAATTGAAAGTCTTGAGCTACACTCTGTGTTTTGAATAATCAACTGACTGTTATGACTATTGAATTGAGTTTCTTGAGTTATTTAGCTTTCCCTCAATCAGGTTCTTTATATAAAAATTTTCTTTTTTTATTTTTAAATGTGGTTAAATTCTTTCTAGTGAGTTCTTCCTTCCAAGACTCTTCTTGACTTCAGTCTAGATAAACACTCTGACAATGATTGAATTTTAGAAATCGAATGAAACAATCGTACTCTTTTCTTATTTTTTTCTTCCATGGTTGAAATCTAACGTGAATTGCCCTCTGTGCCGCATGAATGTCATTTCTAACCCCATGAGCTCTCAGTGGGGGGACCAAAGTTGAGATAAAATTCATTTAGTTTGGAGAAACTCTTGAAATGCATGTGAGCCATATTCCTCATGAATTAGATCAAAGAATCGTGGTTTTTTTACAAATTTAAGTTTCAAAAAGGGCTAAGATTGTTTTAAAAGCATTAAATACTTTTGGGTTTTGCATGCAAGAAATATATCTACTTACATCATCAATTAAAGTGACAATATTTATAACGAGCATGTGAAATTGTTTGTGCACTACTCCAAACACCAATATGAATCAGATGAAAACAAGTGGTAGAAATACCATCACTTGTGAGAAAGTAAGACTTCTCTTTTTTCCCACTTTACAACTAGACCAACCAATAGAAAGTCTTGTAAAGTAAAATGATATTTATTCATCCAAATTTCAAGAAAAATAGTTATTTTTCTTATTTTCTATATAATTTTGTTAATTCAAAAGATACTAAGTTTGTTTTTGTTTTTGTCATTGCAGATTGATGGACGCTTTTGGATCGGATGCACACTTTGGTGTCGTTTTGTTGTTTTTAGTTTATTTGTTTATGTATATTGGACAATTTTATTCGACTATTTGTATATGTTTTTAGTTTTATTGGACTATTAGAAATTTTTATTAATTGTACTGTTATTTTTAGGAGATGAATGATTTGATGAAAAATGTGGATGATTTTGTAATTGTATTGTGAGTAGGTTTGTGGATGATTTTGTTTGGATTCATTATTAATTGTATTGTGAGTAGGTTTAATTTCCTGTTACAGGTGTATTACAGGTGCATCAGCATGTTTACAGGGAAATTTTAAACGAAAAATGAGAATTGTATTATATAAAAAAAAAAAACTTTTACCGACGAAATTAACAATTTCGTCGGCAAAAGTCATTTTCACCGACGAAAAATAAACGTCGGCAATTGTTTTATCTTTTTTAATTTTATATTTACCGACGAAAAAAAACGTCGGTAATTTATTTTGATTTATTGCATTTAATTTTACCGACGAAAATTAAACGTCGGTAAAAAATTTTAAATTTTTTTATTTTTTCTTTTTAATTTTCCCGACGATAAATAAACGTCGGTCAATATTTTATTTTAATTTTTATTTATTCCTTTTAATTTTACCGATGAAAATAAAACGTCGGTAAAATATTTTTTTTTTTAATTTTTCTATTTAATATTACCGACGAAAAATAAACGTCGGTGAAATAGTTTTATTTTTTTGTTTATTTTCTTTTTAATTTTACCGACGAAAATAAAACGTCGGTAAAATATTTTTAATTTTTTTAATTTTTCTATTTAATATTACCGACGAAAAATAAACGTCGGTGAAATAGTTTTATTTTTTTGTTTATTTCTTTTTCATTTTACCGACGAAAAAATAACGTCGGCAAAGTGTTGTTATTTATTTATAATCATTTTACCGACAAAAAAAAACGTCGGTAAAATCTGTAAAAACGTCGGTGAAAATTATATTTTTGCCGACGAAAAATTAATTCGTCGGTAAAGTCCTTTCTTGACGTCAACTTACCGACGTCTGACCGACGAAACAAAAAACGTCGCTAAAAATTTTACCGACGTTTTTTCTACTTTTACCGACGAAAAAAAACGTCGCTAAAAGTGTATTTTGTTGTAGTGAATACTCCCAAAGGTTAGGAAAACACAATGTCAAAAGAAAGGAGGGATTGCTTACTTGTAGGTTCTCCAAAAAGGGAAGACTAGTTCAATGAGAATCTTGGGATGGGAGGTTTTCTCCACAAATGGTATCAAAAGAGAGCTTTAGAGGAGAGGAAGAGAATGGTGATCTCCACTTAGCTATTGGTGCAAGATTGATAGAGGCATTGGAGATGGGAGAGCAAGAAGAAGGACAAGAGAAAGAAACCCTAGGTGGTTTCACTTTTGAGCTGGGAAAGGAGAAGGGGAAAGAAACGGAATGGGTTCTCTTTTTTATAGAAAATGGAGTTGGGTCCCACCACTTAACAAACTAGTTGGGCTAAAATCATGATTTTCGGGACCTCGGTTCCAATCGACGAAGAAGGGAGAAACGATCGTCGAAATTTCTAGTTTCCAAAAAGTATATGTTTCGCGGGTTTTGGGGATATCAATTTTTTGGTACAGATTTGGTGTAAAATGACTGTTTTGCCTTCAATACTAGGAAAGTCGGATTTCAGGGTCTCGAACGGGCACAAGATCAACATGAAAGTTGTAGAAATTAACGAGACAAGTAAAACGGAATTAAAACAATAAACATAAGAATCTTAGATAATCCCCCAAGTACATGCAAAGTCATAAAAGGAACCCTCAAAGGCCCCCACTAGTCACAAAGGCACTCAAGATTCCCTAAAGCTATATCAAAAGCTATTATATTCCCAACTTAACCAAAATACACTAAAAACGCTTAGAACTAAAATACGATTTAATTAACACTAATCGAGGTCACTCGGGATGGGGTCTTACATCACGTATAGAGGAAGAATCACTTAATTAAAGAGATTGTGCAGAGAGGTGATATTGCAATCACCAAGATAACCTCTGCAAACAATCTGGCAGATCCCTTTACTAAGCTTTTGACCACCAAAGTCTTTGAGCAACATGTAGATGGGATGGGCATGAGATGCAATCCTGACTGGCATTGAGTCAAATTGAGAGATTGTTAGATTATATGGTCTTAATCCAGTGGATGATGTGAAAACATTGATTTATTTCAATATAATCATGTTTAGTTTTCATGAGATGAATGTTTTTGTTCCCTGCTTACACATAACCAATACGAATGATATGATGGTTCATGAGATGAACATGAGTCTACAAGTATATTAGATGTAGTACATATGTATGGATGAGATCCACACACCAGAGACATGTATTACAAATCTTATACTTAAATAGCTTCGCAACCACTGATGAGATTGGACATCTCATCTGACAAGGTTGAAGCATTATGATCAATATGAGATAGTGTGATTTGTCTCAATCATCATAGTGTAAGACTCTGCATCATCATACTGGTACATTAGATGTATTGAAGGACCATGAAACACTATCTTTACTTTAAAGTTTACTCTCATAATGCCCTAGCCATAGGCTTATAATCCTAAGACATTAATGAACTCAAGTTTTTGTCTATTAATTTGCTTAATTTGAGTCACTAATAAGTGAGGTCAATTGTAGGTCAACACCTTGACGTCCTCGGTACATGGCAGTAGGACTGTGGGAACATTTAATGGTCAAGATGGAATCTATCCTCATAATCCCCTGGTGCCAATTAATGAATTTATTATTGGTAAGTGCGCATCCATCCCAATTAAGTGTTAATAGGATAGGTATTGATGATCACTATAATTGATTGGGTCTCAAGGATAATAAGATATGGATCTAAATTGGTTGGATAACTTTAATCTAATTGATGCATTGATATAGATGGAGGGGCCTACTCGTAGTGATAGGGAAGTTTATGGTCTTTATGTAATTTATTCCTAAGACTGGAGTTCAGTTACATATATATAGTGGAGTTATTTGCAATTAACTGTGGGCTCGGATTGCACATGAGATGTGGGGTCGGGATGTTCCAGTTGGAGCCATCTTTTTATGGAATCCCTCGTGGTCTACACGCTAGCCCAATTATTAGATAGTTACTAATTCTACTTGAACTCAAAATGAAAGGAAATGGAAAGTTACTAATTCTATTAGAAGTAAGACTTCTAATTGTGGTAAAGGAAAGAAGAGAAGGTTACTAATTATTATGAAAGTGGGGCTTCTTATAATAATAGAAATAGGAGGTTGCCTTTTTACTATAAATAAGGGAGAAAAGGCCATGGATGTCCACCATTGGAATCCACGCCCAGTGTAAGTGTTGCACGCCCCTCTCTCCTCCTCTCTTTCTTCTAGTTCTCTTCTGGTTTCCCTTTGAGCTTCTAGTTGGCTTCTTTTGGAGGACCCACCCTTCTCCTTGATAATAGAGATCTACTATGGGTAAATAGCGTGGTAGACAATTAGGTCTTGGAGAACCTAATTTGCTACAAAGAAAAGTTCGTTGCCAAGCAAGTTGTCTACTTCTCTATTAGAGCACTACCAAGCTCCCAAGGTAAGGTCTACTCCTTGTTTGTTGTAGAATTTCATAGTTGCTTGTTAGGTGTTGTTTCTATCTTCTAAATAGAGTTTACTACTTATGATCATGGTTGATAATATTGAGGTCTTGGATCCTGATTGGGTTTATAATCTTATGGGTAGTTGATCCTTGCATCAAGTGGGTCAAAAGTTTTCGAAACCTATCCACCAGGCTCACCTATTTCCAACAGTACCTCACCAATAACCGATCGGCGATTGACTTGGGATCTTTTTCGCGCTTAGCCAGTGACCTCAAGGCTAGACTGCTCATGTTTATTGCCGCCAGTTTTGGAACCATTTGACTCTTGGTGTGGAACTAGTGGAGAACACACAAGTTCCCTCGTCTTGGGAAAAAGAAATCTAGTATTTTGATGTATGTTTGGAACACCTGTACTTGACCAACGTTAATTAACTTGATACCAATGAGACGTGATGTTTATGCCGACATCCATATTTGGGTTGTTCAGATGCATATGCAGGATAACACAAAGTTAAGATTGGTGTGCTTGGGAACTAGCATGTCAATGACCATTAGAGCACCAAATGACTTGTAAACATGGAGATTTGGGATCCTAAGAATGCCTAGAGTTGAACCGT
This sequence comes from Cinnamomum chago, assembly GCA_038049695.1. NCBI lineage: Eukaryota > Viridiplantae > Streptophyta > Magnoliopsida > Laurales > Lauraceae > Cinnamomum > Cinnamomum chago. The sequence continues at coordinate 103,538,785 of CP142453.1, read as the reverse complement.
ACCATCCTTACATGATAATGATAACCAAGACTTAGGATTGGCAATTGGTGATGGTATGTTGAACATGCAGTAAATTGGTGAGTATAACATTTGTTGTGCTTAATATTCCCGTAGCTAATACTTATAAAAGTTTGAGTAGTAGTTTTTTCACTGTTATATCCGACTATTGTACCAGACTCTTAGACTTATATTTATTCACTCTTTCGTACTTGGTGAATATTAATTTGCCCTACTTCCTCCCCTAGACTGCCAAGATCCTCGTTATGGTCATCTTGGTTAGCTAGCGTGTATTCTCTGCACTACTGGCGTTTGAGTTGTTCGGATCTGACCAAACCTTTTTCACCCATTTCGGGGCTTACTCTTTTGCATCGAAATGCTGCCCAAATCGAGCCAGGTTCTGGTATGAATAAGCTAGTTGCTTAAATTAAGCAACGATTTATAAATCCGTCCTCTTTCTATAAGGTCATATTGTTTGGTCAGTACATCAATTTGCCAATTTTGCCAGATTTGTCTAAGTATTGGGAACTCGGAAATCTGTGAGAAAGAGCTACTCATTTAAACAAACTTTGTTAGATTTTTTCTGTTAGCCTGAAGTAGTTCCCTCATTTTGGAATAATATTTGAGGAGAAATCTTGTTTTATCTTTCAACTTTGAAATCTTTAGTCGACAACACCCAGCTTGAATACTATGGATACTTGTTACTATACTGTCTGCAAACTAGTTTCTGTTAAGCAATCATTGTATTGCTCGATGTACCCTCCTATTAAATATTAAAGTCCATTTGAATTCTTGCTTGGGAATCCCGCGGTAACTCCAGAATTTGAATTTGCTCCCATATCTTCCATGTATGATCTACCTAGTGGTATTTATCTTTGAAATTCTAATAATTTTGTCTTTAAATTCCATATTGATGAAAACATGAACATGTTATTTACAATGGATACTTGTTACGCTCTTCGTAGTCTAATACTATGCTTTGGTATTATAGGTAATAGATACCCTACCCCTACCGAGGAAGAGTTGACGTTTGTAGACGAATCACAAGACGTAAGCAAGTGGTGTATTGACAATGTACTATACAGCATCAAACAGGCACGAGAGCTCGATAATGCCTTTTATGGAGATAACATTTTGGATTTAGCATCTTTTGTATTTATTAGTCTTTTTTTTGTAAGCCTTTACCTGTTGGAAATTGTAATTAATATACTTTGTTAATTGTTAACTTTTACATCAGTGGGAATGCTTTAGTTATTCTGTACACTCTGATATCTTGTCATTTCTATTATTATGAAATGTTTGATCAGTCAATGATTTACATCAAGCTTCCGCTGCAACATTATTGAGATATGTTTGTTGAGGGATTTGACTTTGCTATTCTCACGCGAGGAATCCCGTGGGCAATTATATGTAGGGATACTCTTCAATTATCTTGCATCGCACTAATCCCCACACGTTGTGCCTCGAAATCTAGGTTATGAATTTGGGTTCATGACAGACTAGTATCAGAGTGGGACAAGTTTCTAGCAGGTTAAAAGAAACTAGAAACATTTGGGTACGCGGTGAGGACTCGATAGAATTTTGGACCGGAGACGTTAGTTCATAGAATGTTTTTAGTATATATACTAATACTACTCATTTACAGCAATATGCCTCCACGTAAAACGACGACAGATAACAATCCCTCGAGGGAGTAATGAGGAACCTCAGGATGATACTGAGTGTAGGTTCCAGACACTATTGCAACTACTGGGTAATCAGCAATGGGCTACTAGTGATCAACGAGCACATTAGAATGTAGCCTCGCTAAAAAAGAAACGAATTACCACGAAGGAACATGCATGCCGGAATGAGAACATTGCCAAATAGGTAGAGACTCAAGTTCAAGCTCAAGTGCAGTTTGCTTGGTATTTAAATAGACAACCCAACCCAACACAACTGACATAAGTGGTCATGGCACCAAGAGATCCAGATCCTAATACTTATTTTGAGACGTTTAGAGAGCTAGGTGCCATAAAATTCACAGGACATGCCATTCTATTGGATGTATACAATTGGTTAGTAGAGATTGAGAATGTCTTCCAATTTCTAGTGTGCACCGGTAGACAGAAAGTATCATTGGCAGCTTACATGTTTAAGGGTGTCACTGATACATGGTGGAAAAACATCCAAGAGCCCTATAAGACTATGGAAGATGCGACTACATGGAACACATTCAAGGATGTATTTTCACAAAAGTTAATTTCGGCACCAAATAGAGTTTGAACAATTAACCCAAGGCGAGATGTCAATTGCCGATTTCGTCCACCAATTTACCAGACTGTCCATATTTCACTCGACTTTGATCGACACCAAAGAGAAGAAGGTGAAAGGGTTTGCCAGAGGCCTTAGGGTGGCAATACATAAGGATATAACTTGCATTGCCCCAATAACCTTTGACGGGGCTGCCAAGAGAGCTTAATGGTTGTAGAATGTGAATAAGAAACTTCAGAACAAGATTAGGGAACTTAGGAAAAAGAACTCCCAACCAACCTTATTGCGGGTTAATATAAGGTGGGGGAGGTGTATCGATGCCTCATTGGGTGTGAAATGTATAACTATTTCACACATAAGAGCTGTGAAAATGGGCCGCTTTAAATTGAGAGGAATGTCACAGTTAACTATCACTTATACTAGTGACATTTTCTATTTAAAATGTGTGTATATATATATATATATATATATATATATATATATATATATATATATATATATATATAGAAAAGGGGGGAAGGAAGGGTCAAGCACAACCGAATCTAAGGGATTGTTTGGATATTTACAAAGTACAATATTTGTAGATTTAATTATTGAAAGAATAAAATAGTATAGAATAGAATAGTGTAGTATTAAATTATTGTAATATTTTTATGATTTGGCAATTTTTAAAGAATATTACAAATTTTAAATTGAGTTGTTTGGAAGGTACTATGATTTAAATATATGTTAAAAAAACCCAAAATAGCAAAAAATTAATGTTATTGATCGTAGTAAAGTTCATTATTAGAATAACTCTTTATTAGATACTTAATTTATATGTATTTTACCATGTCTAAATCAAAAGGTGATGTGGTAAAGTAAAGTTCAACTGCCAGTTTTTTTTTTACCATAAGCCACTTTTCTTTATCATACAAAACTAAGTAAAGTCCATACAAAGGGAAACTACTTTACAACTCTCTCTCTCTTACTTTACTTCACCACACACCTAATCTTACCTTACTTTACATCATCTTTTACCATGATATAACATCAACATTTATTTTTCTTAACAACACATATAAACAAACATGCCTTGATCTAGATGTGACAATTTACCCATTCACGACGTTTTGATGAAAACATAGTGTGATAAAATAAAGTCTAACCGCCCCTTTTTATTATCAAAACTTTATAAAAGGCCACTTTTTTCTTTCCCATATAAACTACGACAAAGTATAATAAAGTAAGTCAAACAAAAAAAAAACTACTTCACCACTCTCTCCCACTTTGCTTCATCATATTATTTACTTCACCATATACTTTATTTCATCTTTACTTTACCTCACCTTTACTGTGATGTGACATCTGGATTTACTTTACTTTACCATACATATAAACAAGTATATCATGATAAATTTGGTGAAGTTCTTTACTTTACTCTATCACTTTGTAAACCTCATTTTGAAATATTTATATTCTAAAAAGTTTTCTATATGGGAGAGTTGTACAAAAAAATATTGAGCTTTTTGAAAGAAAATGATCTTTTTTTGATATTTTTCTTGGGTTACTAAATGCATAATATTTTTTTCTTTAAAAAACAAAAGATCATGTTCTATAAAATATTGCTTTCTTGTATTTTCTTGAACATCCAAAGACGCCGAGACTATTGGTAACTCTAAAAATAAAATCTTAGTTTTTATTTAGAGCTTATTTATATATTAGAGTGTTTGGAAAACCTCTAATTAATCTTCTAATTTGAGAGCTTATTTACAAACAAGAGCTTTTGCCTCTAGAAAAATAAGCTATGAAGAGGACCACTTATTCTTTAGCCTCTTTTTTTTTTTAAGTTTTTTTAGGAAAAGTGGATAGAGGTGGACAATACAAAATGTATATGTTTTGGATGAAAATAATCTCATAAATCTTCAAAATGACGCAAATGGAGAGTTTTACATTATAATCTTAATTAAGGTGGGCCCCAATTACCACAATTTCTAAAGGTTGTTGGCCCACCTCATGAAATAAGAGATTTTCTTTATAATTTAATCATATATACTAATTGTAAATTAGAACATAAAAGTTAGAGCTTTTATTTTAGACCTTGAGTTTTAAAATGGCCCCTAAATCTATCTCGAACCTTATTCAAATCAGAATTTATCAACACATACATGTCATTCTAGTTAGAATTTTGAATCCATACCTATCAACCCACGTAATTCCAAAAAGTGTGCCACACAGTGTAGTCACCAAAGTGGGCCCCATTTTTTAAAAAAGGTGGACCCATGTATCTCTAAAAATGGGTCCATATATCTATATCTATACCATAAGAATAAAAGCAGTAGTTTTACCTGCTTTCGTCGACTCTTGTGGGGCCCACCCTCTTTCCTCTCTATTTCCTTTCTTTCATTCATTCTCATTCATTCTTATCTCTCTGAACGTCTCTCTCTCTCTTTCTTTCTTCTTTCTTTCGTTTTTCCTTTTCCAGTTTTACCTCTTGCCTATATGGAGGATCCATCTATCAATTTCATCATCCATTTCTATCCCATATAGATAGAAAAATGGGTGTTTCTCCTCCCTATCTCCTCATGTTTCCTTCTCTCCTTTTCGCAAGCAGAGCCGCAATGAGAAACCCTCGTTTTTCCCCAACCATGAAACCCTTCTCGCTTCTCTGCCCTCTCTCGTTGATCCACCGCCGGAGCTCAAGCCATCGATCGCCGGAGCCATCTCCTCTCTCAGCCGCAGGTGCTTCTTCTTCTTCCCTCTTTTTTCCTCAAAAAGTATGGATGCTTCTTCTTTGTTTGTCATTCTTCATCTTCTCTGTTGTCATTCTTCCTCTCATCACTAATACACCCTCTTCTTTGATTCACATGCACGATCACATCTGTGATGATCACGATTGCTATATATATTCATTAAAGAAAGATGAGTTTCAAAAGAAAAATGGGTTTCAATGAGGTTTCTATATGGACTTTGGGGCTTCTCACCCAAATCCCTAACGTGTAATCCCTCTCCCTAAATTCTAACCCCTCATCTATTTCTCTCTCGTACTTCTGATGGTTTTTTGTCTCTCATTTTTTTTCTATCTCTGTTTCCAATTCATTGAGTCATAAATTCCGGTATGAGATGACGAGGACGAGATCTAGCTTGCCATTGCGATCCTTTGCTCAAGTTGACGCTGGAAACGGTATGCTGGCAACTATGTTACACACTAGATGTCTCTGTAGATTGTATAATGTTGGGGTTTTGCATTTTTTATTTTGCTGTGTTTGTTTTGATATTATTTATTTTCTGTTTACATTTGTTTAGGGTTTATTTAGTTTCTTGGAATTCAAATTTTTGTTTGTGATGTAATAAAATCATATGATTTATTATTAATTGTGATTTAGTTTTGTTGGGAATGATTGTTCAATTGGTAGGAATAACTGGGTAAGGTTAATTTGGTTTTTGGGATTTGTAAATTGATTTTGTGATATGATTAAATTCTATAGTTCTCTTGTTACTGTTTTTAAAAAAAATTCTGAACCAATTACAGTTAATTAGGTTCTCAGTTGGAATTTGTGTCTGCATGAATTTAAATTAGTTCTTTTAATTTTTTAAATTTGTTATGGTAGATTTGGATATACAAGAATAAGAATGATGGTAGAAATGAATGGTTTTTAATTGTTAACCAGAATCGTACAAATGTGTGTTGAAAACACATCTGTTTACATGCTTTTTAAGCATGATTTCTATAGTGATATTTTGTGCATCTCATTCCTTATCCATGTTCTAAATTCTATTCATTACTAAAAAATAATAATAATAAACATACAAAAGAAATAAAAAGATCAGCAAACAAATAGGTTTGATTCTTTTCATCATCTCTCTCTAAGACTTCGTATAGTCATTACAAACATCAAGAAACTAATGAATCCTCATTTGGTTTTTTCTATTAAATTATGAATCACAAATAAATTGAGATTTCCAAACAAGCTAACCCAGTCCCCAAAGAGACAGAGCGTTCTTGCATTTATGATTTCAGAATATGCTCCTTAGGTACTTCCCATACATTGTTATTTACATTTTGATCGGTTTTGTAGGTATCAAAAAGCTCACATATACATATAATTGTTTGGGTTTGGCACTGTATTCAAGGAAGTAATCTGTCCCGCATTTGATAGCTGAGTACGCATTTTGCAATTGCCCAACCGATTCATGTATAAAATTGCACCCCACGAAAGAGTTGTAATGGTGAATTATATTGGGAATCCAAATTTCACATTATCTCCCGCATCATAGTATCCGCCGGTGAGGAATTAGGATATTTTGGTGAATTCTTTTGTCTATTTGGGAGACAAGTTGCAAATTTAGCTGGTTAATTGAAGTATTTAGAGTCTTTCTTTATCTCTTGGTTTCAATGAGGTTGGTATATGGACTTTGGGAGTTATGTTATGAAAAAATTAGTAGAAAATCAGTGATTTTGTGTTCTTTCTGGACCCCTTTTATCTTATTCATAATCCTGTAAATGCTTGTGATTTTATTTTTTCCTGTAGAATATTTGTTGTGAATAATATGATTAGTGTTTGATTAGTTTGTTATGAACTTTGATGACACAGATTATAGCACTCTTGAATCTCGATCCTCTTGAATGGTGACACTCATATTTTTGTGCAAGACCCCCTTCCCTTCTTCAATCTTTCTCCCTTCTCAAGCAATCTTGAATTATCCAGAGGTATCAATCAATTATCTGTTGTTTCTCCTTGTTTTGCTTTACTTGTGGATTTTGTGGTTTTACTCAGCACCTTCTTTTGGGTCTTTTATTTTTTTAATTTGATTATTTCTTTGTGCTTTTTCGGCTAAAGGCTCCTTCTTTCATCGATCCTAAATTAATTTGTAGGTGTTTTTATTCAATTTCTCATGGATTGTGTTGATTCTAATTGCCCCCTTCTTCTGGTTTCTTTATTTTCCTTCAATTTGATTATCTTTTTCCTATTTTTTAGCTAGAGATCTTATCTTTCATCGTTCATGACTTAAATCTGTAAGTGAATTTTTATTCAATTTTATCTTTCTTTGTTGAAGCAGTTTGAGTAAGTATTTGTTTTGGGTTTGTATGGGACTTGGGTTCTTCCTTGAAACCATGTATAAAAATAAAAGAAAAAGGAGGCCTTCTTGGTTTTGGGTTCTTTCCAGTTGTGCATTGGTTGGATTTGGAGGAATCAATAATGCCTAATGCCCAAACCCACCTGAATCACTATCCGATTTTATGTTTCATTGTATTCCTGATTTACTGATGAGTGATGACATTTATTGATTCAACCGGTGTATGAAATGCACAAACAGATATGTTCGATGCTGGTGTTAGTTTCTCTAATTAGATTGCATGAAATTCATTTAAGCTACTCAACTCTTTATTGGATATTCTGATGCAAAATCCATGTACTAATAATAGATTGGTATTTCTTATTTGATTACTCTATCAATCTATCTATCACTATAGCAATAATGTACACGATACTTGTATTTGCTCAAAAGTTTTTTTTTCACTAGTTAAGCTTATGGACGTAGAAGTGTTTTTTTTTTCTTTACCACTGTAGATTGTGTTATTGGAGATTGTGTTATTTTACTGTGTAATTGGCTTAGGCTGCTTATTTTCATTTTTCCCTTCTTTCATGTTTCATTTAAAAAATGGTTTGCCAAGATTCGTCCAGGTTTCTGGAGACAACTTAGCAAATGCATAGTGTTAAGGGTAAATATGCAATGGCGATATCTTTTTTCTCAACTAATAATTAATAAGGTCTCTAAAAATTACCATGTGTCACCTAATGAAACTGAGATTTAACTAAATATTCCTAATATATGCATATGTTGTACATTTTTTTTTGGGTGAAAACTTGCTTTATCTTTATATTAATACTATATGTAAATGTTTTTTAGTTACTGCAATTAGTATATGTATAATGTATATTTTGTATAGTTTGGTTATTAAAAGAAGTTTGAATGCTCTTGATAGAATAAGTATCTGAATATTGTAGCATGCATGTCCAATGAAAGTTCTCCCTACAGGAAATGCGTACATTGTCACCGCTTCAAATGGATCTGCCATTGGCAATGGCTTTCTGATGTATCAAGATCACGTGATTTCCGCCTTTTAAAAAACTAAATTACTCATATTAGATACTTAGAAACAAAATTGGACATGACACCCTCTCTCGTGTCATGTAAAAGCTGTTTAAATCTCATTTTCTCTCATCAACTCATGTAAAATTATTTGGCATGTTTCCTTATTCATTTTTAGGTAAAACACAAATTATCTTCTTGGGCTAAGAACACTCATACAATCATACTTTCCCTCAAAGGGAGGTGTACTAAATATTAGATCAATTAGAGATCTGGAATTATTATATAAAAAAATTAGAGACCTGAAATCAGCTAGCTCCTTAGGGAAGTTGTGGAGAATTGAGTCAGCCGGTGATTCAATTTGGATACGATGAAAATAGGTTTAGCATATTAAGCTTACATAGAATGGTTTTTGGTGCATGAGTGGAATCTTTGAGTTGCAAGATGTAGTTGATAGAGCGAAGGAAATTGTATAGCATTTAGAAATATCATGTCCTCTAATTTTTTGAAATTCAAGAAGGAAATAGTTAACCTGCTATTTTCATTATATTTAGTTTATTTTTAATTTTAAGAATTTGATGCAACATTCTTGAGAATAACAAAGAATAATAAGGACTATTATATTTAGTTCTGATTGGATGGAGAAGTACTCACCTTAGATCATTTTTTAATTTTCATTTTATCGATCATACGTGGAAATTATGAAAGATTTTAAACATAAATTGTGAACACTACAATGGTTTACTTCTTTTTTTTTATCACCAAGCACATGTCTTACTGAAATGAACTTAAAGTAAAATGTCATTTAAGGTCATTTCTTATTGCGGGCAACAATAGGGAGAACCAAAGCTTCTTCCAGAACAAGTTGTTGCTTTTATATATGGGTATAGAGATGCTGCCACTGATGAGTGGTTGATAGGTGAAATTTGAATAAACTATTGTATCCCTTATTGGAGAAAAATAAAATATAAAATATAAAATTTTGTAGTTCACATTGTGTTATTACATCTCAATTTCTACTAAAACACTTGGGTTTATGATTCCTTTTGTGTATTTTTCTTTTATTATTTTTTCATGGTATTCATCATCTGTGTTTGTTCTCTTTTAACTAATGGCTTGATTGTAGTTTTTTAATCCCTACCATGCTTTACGAGTCTATCTGCATTTTTTCCATATATATGTATATGCATGTGTGTGTATTCAATGGTACTTTGGTGAATTTGTGAATTTGAATCTCAAAATTTCAAATAGTCAAATGATTTACATTCCTTTGTTTTTATAATCTTCTATATATTGATAAACTCCAACTTCTCTCTGTGTTTATACATAATACATCTGAATATGATTTCCATATCTTTGGATTCAATTTTTCCTCATTTTCTTTTAATAGCGATCTTATAAATTTTATGTATGCTTTAATTTATGGATAATATGTGTTCTGAAATTTCCTTTTTAGTAATTTAGGGAAATCTCAAACTCTACTAATTGTTTTGAAAGTGCTAGACTCCAAGTTACTTCTATATTTCTCCATATTTTCTTATGTACATTGTTGGTATAAAGCCTCGAAAGTTTCTTATTTCTTTATTTTAATTTTTTGGTTTCTTCTCTGCATGCTCTTTGCTTTCCTAGTAATCTTTTTCAATTTATCAACATGCACCTTTTCACCCTTCTCTAACCAGTATTTAGACTTTTATTCCTTTACCTTTTTGTAGGAAAGAAAGAGATGGAGAGTAAGTGTGAGAGGAATGATGTTTTCATGTTTAGTGATGAGCATTTGGGTGAGATGAGTGGGTTGGAGAGAGGAAGAGATACCATTCAGGTGTTGTGTCGGTGCATTTGCCAAAGCTTTGGAGATGCTTCAGGGAGGATTAAGGTTTTTGCTTCTGGCGACTTAGATCAGCTGTGAATGTACTCCTGGCAGTCAGGAAGGTTAGAACCTTTTTTCTAACTTTAGTTTTTTTCTTTCTTTCTTTGACTTATTATTTTCTAATCTATTTGGATACTTGCTTTTTCTTTGTGGCCTAATAATATATGTGACATTAAAATCCTTATCTATTTCTTCTTCCTTCCTTTGGCCTGTTAAGATACTGATATTTTGTGACATAGATAGTGACTACCACTTGATGAATACATGTACGCATGCACTATTGCAGTCTTTGGGATTAGATGGCGTTGTGAGCATCTCTACTTTCCAGCAGCTTTGTGATACCTCGAGATGTGCCAACACTGATTCCAGTTGAAAAGATCGCATCTCTAAAGCCAGGTCAGACAACAAAACATCAAAGAAAATTCTTCAGTTTCATTTTCATCAACAACTGGCTATATTTTGTAATAAGAAAAGGTATCTTGTTAAGTTGAGGTCAAACATTGGTTATTTTATAAAACCACTCTCCTTGGTTATGGTTGTCTGTATGGACAATGGCAGCTACACCATGGCGGTAGCAACTACTTGTTAACTTGGAATGTCAGACTGCACACATTCAATTTTGGACACATTTAATATCAAGAGTTTTGATTAGATGAATAGGGATTCTACTTTGAAATGTACATTTTGTGGATTGAGAACTGAGTTGGTTGCATAAGAGGTGGGGATATAAACTGGTATAATTTAGATAAATCCATATCATGATTTGCATATTTGTCAAATATATGAAATGCAGGCAAGAAGGAGTTTTCGTCGACTCGCTATACCCATGCACGTGCCATACCCCATACACATGCCAGCCTTATCTCATTTTCATCAATTTTATTTCCCTTCTTTATCTTTTCTCATTCTTTTTTCCCAACGGGCAACAAGGATTTCAACCAGAAACCCTTCTCGCTGCTCTCCCCTCTCTCATCAATCCACTGCCGGAGCTCGAGCCATCGGTCGCCGAAGCCGTCTCCTCTCTCATCGATCCTCCTCCGGTTCTTCTTCTTCCCTCTTCTCTTTTCTTCTCCTATGTCCTCTCCTTTTCTTTTCTCTGTTTCTTTTCCTGTATCATTTTTTTCCCTCATATAGTGTATATGTGACTACTTCTTATAAATTGAATAAGCTGAATCATCTTTATCTTTAGGTTGTATAGTGTTGGGCTTTTGCATTTTTTTTATTTTTCTGTGCTTTGTTTTTTGTTTTGCTATAAAAGCAGCAGCGCATCAATTTGTTTCTTCTCTCGATTCTTCTTCATACACATTTATCATGCAAAAAATTGAGTCTCACCTTGTCACCTCTTCAGCTCTTCCTTTTGGTTTCCCTCTTACTGAAGTGCCCAACGAAAAGGACATCATCAACTTTTCCTCTTGCTGAAATAAGAAACAAGAAATTGAGGGTTTTCGAAAATCCCTCTTTGATTTCTGTGATTTGTTGTTTTACCAACAATCACATTGAACCCCCAGATCTTCTCCTTCTCTCGTCCTATTTGTAAGACATGCGAGGTAACAAATTCCTTTTTCTAATTTGTTATTAGTGTTTTTTTTTCTTTTTTTCTTGGTGAAGTTTTCTCATCCAGTTGTAATTTGTTATATAGTGAAATTTGTTATATGAGTACATTTTCATTTTCTGTTCATGATTGAATGATTTAAATGAGAAGGATGAAATTCCTTTATCTGATTTAGTTTCAAAGTCTGTATTACATATTTACATTGGCATTTACTTTTTCATCTTTACTGTTTTCAGTTAATATCGATTTCAATAAATTTGAGGCCCCTGAAGCTCACAATTCTTAACCTAATGCCATTACTCCTACTCTACTAGAGCAAATACTTACAGGTAAGTAGTCTAATTGGGTTAAAACAAATGTAAATTTATTTCAATTTTAATTGTTTGGTGTGGTAGAACACAGGAAATGTTCAATTTTAACTGTTTGGAATGGTAGAACACGAGAAATGTTTTGCTCTCTTTTTTTCACATAGCAGGATTTACCACTTGGGTCTAAATGTGTTTGGGTAAAAATTATTGTTAGTTCATAAGGGTGTGAAAACATATATCCTTTTGGGTTGTCATCATCTTCTACAATCCTGCGGTAACGCAAAAAAATTTCTTTGTAAGTATAACTATAGAGAGGCTGAATACTAGATCTATATGAATATATAGGTTTGTTTTCAAGTGGTAAGTGTTTTGCAACCTGAGCCAATAAAGAAAGTTAATTTCTAATTTTTTTATTTCTATGTATTGGGTATTGGATTATAAGTCAACATATTATGTTGTAAGCAATGTCTTTTTGTTGTTAGGAATAGAAGCTATATTTTTTGTTAGCTAGAGGAAACATAGAGGAAATCATAGGATTCAAAAGAGGAAATCATAGGATTCAAAAAAGTAGTTGGCTCGTTTGAGATCCCAGCATAGTGAATCAGGATCAGGAAACGCTGTCAGCAATGGTACTAGAGAAGTGAAAGTTGAGCATAGATCAACAAGGCCTATGCATATTGATGAAAAACTTCCTCGAACACAAGCCCAATCCAAACCTCAGCTAGCTTAACGGAAATATGTGCAAATGTTGTAAGAGGATACATGAAAAGGTATATTTTGGACAATCTATCATTCCATTTATTTTATAGTATTTTTTTATCTGAATCAAATTATATATTATGATGTGAGCTTGTTCTTAATTATTGTAATTTTGTGAAAAGTGAAGTACAATTGAGTGTTATCAAGAAGCAAGAAAATGGAATCAAATTTGATATGGGAGATGTCCTGGTTGGCAATGAAACTACTGGTAATGAATACATAACTTATATTGTATTCGTGTGTTGTGTTAATGCAAAGTGCCTTTGTTTGAGGTTATTATGCTAATCCTTTGTGTCCAGTAGTATGTATATATACTTAGGGCCCCTCTTCCTCTGTCTCTCCCTCCCTCCCCTACGAAGGAACAACAACAGCCATCTCATCAATCCCTCTCAACTCACTTTACCAAAACACACGACATCTACAGTATCATGATATCCCACATATTTTTTAATTGCTTTTGATCGAAGTTAAGCTTCATTTTTTTTTTGTTAAATTGTATAGTGATTTTTTTTCTACGCTGAAGCCTTTAGATGAGTCGTTGGTCTACCTGCTATATGAGCTTCTTCAATGCTAAGGTCAGTGAAGATCTTATGTTCATTGGACCAAGAAGCCCTGCTGCTTTTTATCATAGCCATAATTTTTCTCTTATATTTCCAAAAAGATGAAAAAATATAATTTCTTATAAACATCTATATGGGAATGGTAATAAACAACAATAATTAAAACCAATATACATTTTATCTTGTGACAGGTACATCAAATCCATTGGAAGGTCGCCAAGAAGATTGAAGGTACCTATTTTATCCTATCAGTTATATTTCTAGGTACGAATGATACTTATTAAGTCAGTGCACTATTTTCGTCATATTTAATGTGTTTGCATATTGATTTCATCAGATTTCCAGTTGTTTCTATATAGCATGTGACTACTTATATTGTAGTCTTTTTTTAGATGTAAAACTAACTAGATAATAGGTCTTCTATGATTTCATCAACTTTTATTTCCAATTTACTATTTGTAAGTTCCAGGTAGGCTTTCAAATAAAGCTTTTTTTACGGATGTATTTTCTTGATTCTTATTATGGCAATGATCTGGATGCAGAAGATTTCGATGATAGTAATGATCTCAACCTCGGTCGAGGGTATGTCTACTATGTTGCTCTGTTTTTCAGTTGAATATTATATTAAAATGGGTTTTATTTTCATTTTGAAAGAGTGTGTTTATGTTTATTAGATAAGGGCAAATGACCAACAGTCCCCTATTATACGTGAATGAAATCTGTCTTCTTGATTTATACTTTAAAACTAACAATAGTTTTTCCTGCAAATAATTAGAAAATGGGGTTATTAGAGAAGGAAAACTGATCACAAGACCACCCCACCCAGGTGGCTAAAATAAAAAAAAATTCGTGCTTTCTAATCTACACATGAAAGCTAGAAGCCTTTTAGGAATGTGCCTTTATAACCTCTTTTGTGTGATTTTTGTTTTTTTACTCTCTACATGTTGTTTAACCTATATAATTTTTATATTGCTTACCAAGAAAGTGAAATTCACTGACATTCAAAAAAAAAAGGAAAAAAAGAAAAGAAAGTGCAATTCACATTAGAGGAATAATCAACCATAAAATTAACTCACAATGTAGTAGTACCTCAAGATTCCATAGTGATGACAATTATTTTTAGTTATTTTTCTCTCATACACATTTAATCAATGAGATTTTTATGTTGCTTACCAAGAAAGTGAAATTCACATTAGAGGAATAATCAACCATAAAAGTAACTCACAATGTAGTACCTCAAAATTCCACAGTAATGACAATTTTTTTTCGGTGTTTTCTTCTCAGTCAGAATTTTTTTTGTTGCATTTTTTGTTTTGATTCGACACTGCTCATGCAGCAGCAAGGTTAGTGTCTTAAGTAAGGAGGCTATGCTCTGTGGAATTTAGGATTTCCAATTCGCATTTTGATTTTATGAGGTTTTTATGGGTTTTGTTGGGGTTGTTCGGCAGGTGGATTCAATCTACTGCTCATGTTGCACCACAGTTAGTGTTAGTTCCTAAGGAAGCTGCTTTCTTTTGTTTTTGCTGTTTTGTGTTGGTTGTTTGGGTAGAATCCTCACTTGTGTTTGACTTTTTGGACCTGCAATCAAGTTTAGAGGGAGTTGATGCAGACACTGATTTTAACCTTATAGGTTATGAAGAAGATGGACTCTTCTTCCGTGAAACACTTTTAAATGGGGGAAAACTCGATGGAAGCTCTTGACTCTTCGCTTCTCCCTCACAAACAAATGACTAATCCCTCCCTCTCTTTCTCAATCTTCTTCTTCTTCTCCTCTTGTTCAAGTTCGACCACAATTTTTGCCTATGATGGGCATTGCCATTAGACTTTGTATCAATGTTTAATGGTCTGTTCTTGCATTCTATTAGTCATCACTTCAGGGCGATACTAGAAGAGAAATCATGTTAGTCATCTCTTCGTGCATTTGAAGATGCGCAAGTTTACATTTTTTTTCTTTTATATTTGGGTTTTTAATAGCAATGGGATGCTCAGGTTTACATTTTTTCCTTTTATATTTATGTGGATATATTATCTATTGCTTGGAAAGGCATTCAATTCATAGGTAGAGCATAATCTTTTGGCTTATGGGTGGAAATGATTAACACAAATTTTGGTACCTGTTCTTTGTGATGATTAGCCTTATTTATTTTGTGATTGGATGGAAATTGTTAACAGAAATTCTCATACATGTTCTCTGTGATGAGGCTTATTGAAAAGGCTAATCTGACAATAATCTCTGAATTGTGCTCAATGGAGTTACATGTCATGGCGTTTCACAATTGATTTTTTTTTTTTATGTAAGTAGAATTTTGCTTCCTCAATTAGGAGGATCTTTTTTTTATATTTGGTTTATGGATGGAAATGATTGACATAAATTTTGGTACCTGTTCTTTGTGATGGTTAGGCTTATTAAAAGGTTCGAGATTGGTGTCTTCCATTTCACTTATTCATCTTTGGCCTAAATAGATATGTTGCTCCTAGGGCAATAAAAAAAGATGTTTTATATGTGGTTATTGTGAAGCAAGAATACAAGCACATGTTATTATCTTATAATGTTTATTGTAGCTGAAACACCACATTATTTGATCGAAGTTCTATTCTATTTATTAATGAACTCAAACAGACTTAATTAGAACTAGACAGTTGTACGTTTAAACTCTTTCATGATACTAAACATATCACAAGGTTCACTGACAACTACGTGGAACGCACGTACCTCCCACTAGTAATTTTTAAAACCGGGACCTGTATTTCTATACCATTAATATAAAAACAACAGTTGTGGTCGACTCTGTTCCGTTTAAAGGGCCACTTTGTCGTCCACTCATCCACTCATATACAATTACGTGCCAGGAAGATAATGGAACACGTGCCAAATGGAAAGTACTCTCTTTCTTTCTTTCTTTCTTCAAATGGTAAGTACGCTCTTCCCTTGTTTCTTTCTTCTCTTCCTGTCTCGGTTGTTCCTCTTCACGTCTCTCTCATCACCTTCTTCTCTCTCACCGACCTCCATCTTCCATCTCCCTTTCTTTTTTTTTTCTTTTTTTCTTTTTGTTTTTGCCCTACCTTGTCGATCGGTTGCCGGAACTCAAGCTGTCGATCGCCGGAGCCGTCTCCTCTCTCAGTTCCAGGTACTTCTTGTTTTCTCTTCTTCTTCTTCTTCTTCCTCCACCTCCTCTTCCCTCTCCTTTTCTTTTCTCTGTTTTTTTTCCTGCTGCATCTCAGGTTTTCCCCTAAACCTTTTCTTTTCTCTGTTTTTTTTTTCTGCTGCATCTCAGGTTTTCCCCCAAATTGATCGCCACTCTCTCTCTCTCTCTTTCGATTTTTCTGCATGCTGTCTTTCAATCGATCTTGGATTAGATGCTCCGATTTCTTCTTCTTTCTTTCGAAATCCCCATCTATGCACTGATTAGGGTTTTTTTCTTGTTCTTGTTTTTGATGAATTGCAATGTTTTCTTCTTTCGGTTTGAATTTTCCTAATTATATGCGTTGGATTTTGTGGAGTATGTAGAATGTCGATCTCTTTAGTCGAATTTGTTACTATTCGTTGAATGTAGAAGGGTGTAAAGAGTTGGTCTAGAGTAATGTTTACAATCATCCTAGGTGATGTCTTCATTCAAAATTGCACTGCAATTATACAGTGATGAGGCACATCAGGGTTTGTATTTTATTGGTCAAAATCATCTATCTGATGGGCCCAGTTGTGACTAAAACATTCTCCATTAACTAATCCAAGTCCTCTGATCAGCTGATTTTTACAGTACTATATTTTTTATTTTCCCATTCATTCACTTTGCTTTTTGATGATCAGGTGACTTTGGTTATCCTATGGGTCTTTTTCCTTCTTCTTTATAAAAAAAATTATATCCTATCTAATTTGGATGCCAGTTCCCTGTAACAGTTGATTTTATTCTTTGCCACAATTTGTTACAGTTTTTAACATAGTTATATAGCTAAATAAGATCTACAAGCAGACTGATAGCAGGGCACCAAGTTTCGAGTAAATAGAATTAATTACATCTTTCTTTTCCCCTTTTAAAATTTTGGAGTCACTTAAAGTAGCAATTGTTGTATGATTAGTACACTTGGATGGAGACCTTAGTTTCTATTGTAGTTTATTTTCATTATGTACTTTGGTCTTGGGATTTTTCATATCCTTGTAGCTAAATCATCTTGTTGTTGTCAAGATCAATGTAATGAGTTTGCCCCTATGTAATATTTGCACAGATTTGAGATAATATCAGCCTTAAAGTTTGGTTTAATTTGAACCTTCTGAACAAATGCTGGTCACAAGGGGATTTTCTATTTGGATCATTAATTTTGAAGTCTTGGATCACTCTGGCCCCACCCATTTGGTAATAGATTCCAGTAACTCAAACACCCAAAGAACCTTGTAGATGCTCTGTTTTTTAGAGATGCATAGTGATGACCTTGTTTTGATGAACTTTTTAGGTTTTAATCCACCATGTTTGTTCTTTGGCAAGTGTGAGTCCCATTCCAAGCCCCGATAAAGACGAGTCCATATATCTAAGTTCTACTTTGAGAAGCAGCACTAAGCTGATCCAAGTTAAATAGGTCAATGCTTTGATGCTGTGATGAATCTCTACATATTGTTGTATATGCCTAATGAACAATCTGTTATGACTTGGTGAATGGCTCTCAATGTTGTTGTCTCAACCATCTGAGCAAGACAACCCATCAAATGATCACCACTAACTAATCAATGGAGTTTCATTAATTAATTGTTGGTGGATCGATTTACATGTGGCCAACCAACATGGGTCCCGCTTTGATTGGAGTGAGATCCAATTCACAATGCAAAACAATGATAATTTCAAGTTGTTTCTTGCTCTGGCATCTTGATTGATGGATGTTGTAACTTTTACTATAGTTAAGGCATGCTTTGATCCTTTCCATGTATACATCTGACGAAGGAAAAGTCTGACTGAATCTAAGGAAGTGAAAATCTAATTGAGTCAAGGTAAGGATTCAAGTATGTTAGATCTTATTTGCTTTTCATTTGCTTTGAATTGCCATTTGTTTACTTTTTATTTTATTTTTATGTTAGGACTTATCCATCCTTTCTTGAATAAATCATGACAAGTCCAATCCTTTTTACTCCCAAATATTGTGTTTTACATTGCTTCCGAGGCTAAAGAGGCTTCTTCTTTCCACATCAACACATAAGCCATGGGTCAAAATTGAAAAAAATTGAAATAGATACAAGCTCTCTTTTACCCCCTTTCTTTGTTGTGACCTTTTATAAACCTTCCTAATCAAATCTTGAATATTTGCTTTTTGACTTTGAGAGGTGAACAGCTGGCAGCCGCTTTATCATTTTCAGCAATTTCCTAACTCATTTGCAAACCTTTAGTTGTTTGCAAAGTTATCATGATTTTGGAAACATCCACCCCAAATTCATCAAGTTGTTGTTCTGCATTAACTGCAAATTTTATTTTTGAACTTACAATACTCCTTTCATTCCTCATGCTATTTACAACTGAAAGTGATTTTAGAATTGCCCAGTTTATTACTTTTTGGGTTCCCAAAGCAATTCATCACTTTGAGGTGATCTGAACACTTACACAGAGGTTGGTTCCTTTTTTACAACTTATGTACTTTTTAGACTTCTGTTTTAGGGAACTGATGCCATCAAGGAAATTCCTGTTTGGTTTGTTTTTCCTACATGTTTTATATTCTAATAGCTCAGATAGCATTAATATGTTATTAATAATGTTACACTAATATGATTTAAATTTACACCAGAAAGGTACATCAGAATTGATTTTAAAATCCTTATGCAGCATAACATCACATTTTGCAACTACGATGTAGTTACCTTCTTCTTGAATATGGTTGAAGAGTTTCACCATTGAAGTGCACCATAATCGCACCTTGGCAATCGCTCTCAAAGCCTTTCAAAATCATTTAAAGTTCCACTACAGACCGTCAACCCCTCACATAATATGGGATTTTATCTATTGGGTACAGATCTTTGGTCTTTTCCTTCTCTATACTTCCGCAGAATATAAGTTTTGAGCATTGTGAGCCCAAGGTAGTGAAACATCCACTTTTGTTGTTACTGCTGCTGTATTATCAACTGTTATGATCTCTCTGTTGCTCCTTCAATCTATTGTCATGCTTGATAGTTCTTTACACCTCCTTCTGGTGAATTCTACATTGATAGAGATGTGATATCTTCATGGACTAATATTCTACATTGATAGCTCATTTATTACAAAAAGTGGCTCATATTTTGAATCTAAGCTTATACTTTTTGAATATTTTTAATACAAATATTTTAAAGTCAATGATGGATTGGATATTCTGTATGCACACATATTTCTAATGATGCAAGGCAAATCCTATCCCACCCCTACTACACTCATACCCTCTCACATTTTCTGATCATTTGCAAAATCTTATGCATATTCATTAATTTCTTATTTTAATCCAACAAACTTTCTTATTAAGTACCACTATTGGAATAAAATATAACGATATGCTATAATCTAGATAGGTTCATCATTTTACCAGCTAAGATTTACAATAGGTTTGTCCAATCGTAGAGCTCAACTCTTTTATATGAAGATAAGTTTTCTTCTTTTTTAATGTGCCTCTAGTCATTATGGTGTATGAAATAACTTTTCGACATGTTCTCATGTTATTATTTCTTCCAAAAATATGGCTCCTTCATTTAGGATTTTGCTTATTTTTCTTAATTTCTTCAATCTTATTTTTCTTTGATGGAATGCTTACCTTCCATTTAATTTAGCATTTGTTGGAACATATGTACATTTTTGTAGTAAATTTAAATAATTGATAGTTCTTTTATTACTAAATTTGATGCTATTTTTATTGCTCTCTTGTTCTTTTGTTTTAAATTGCTAATCTTGTCCACCTATATGAAAATGGACTTCTAATATCATGTTTCTTTATCTTTAAACACAAATAAATAAGTATCTAAAATGGGAATCATGTTAATTTTTGATTAATTTGTATGAGGTTACTTGATTTATGTTGTCTGCTTTACCATGATATACTTTAAGATAATTTACATTTTGAAAGACATTTTACACAGTGTTAAAAGGTTAAATTCATACTACATAACTTAAATATAGTATCAAACGTAAGAATTGAACATAACTTCAATATAGTATCAAACCTAAAAAGTGACTGACTTATTCTTTTCTATAAAAGATAACTCCAAAAAGCGTCATCAGAGGCAACACAACTCGGTACACCAAGTTCTCTATTGAACAAAAAGGAAGAATCAACATGGAAAAGAGGGAAGCAAATAAAAGGACACAAATATTACAAAGTGAAACATTAGAACCTGCTCCAAAGAAGAAAAGATATGCTTCTAAAAGTGCAAATCCCACAAAGGCAACATCAAACTTAGGTTTGCTCTAAATTTTATAATACATTAATGTTTATAATTACAATGAATAATAGTATTTGTAATTACTAATTCCAATATTTTTCCTAATATAGAGCATACAACACTGCAAAAGCGACAATAAAGAAGACAATGGTACGCCTCATTGCCAAAAGAAAAAAAAGACGCACTTCTTCTACAAAAAAGGGAGGCTTATGCTAGAAAAAAGTTAGTAAAAGGAGAATCTTCTAGAAATCTTACTTCATCATTTAATACAAGTCAACAAACAGGTAACTAATTCTATACTCCTATGTGTAATATTAAAACTCTTTATTATACCATACTTATGAAATTGGTAAGTTCTATATTAAAAGATTAATAAATATGTTCATCTGATCTAATATATATTTATATTACAAACTTCTTAACATTATATATATATATATATATATATCTTCTACCAGGGTCAACATCGAGACAACCCGCTGAATCTAATGAAGATGCTTCCTCATGTGTTTATTTAGAAAACACTTCTACATTAAACTACAGACAATGAGGTAAACATATTTATACAAGAAAATAGATTAGGTCTATTAAAAGAACCGAATTATACTAATATATATAATTTTTACATGCAGCTATGTATAGTTTTGACATAAGCATTCCTTCCCAACCATCGATATTAGAACAAAAACCCGATTGTAGCTATTGTGGAGCAAAGAGATTTGCTTATGAACCAAAGGGTTTTTGTTGTTCTATTGGTCAGGTATTACTAGCTTCAAATTTTGTTCCTGAAAAGCTTCTAACTCTATTCACATCAAATAGTGAAGAGGCGGTTCATTTCAAAACACATGTAAGAACATATAACAATACATTTGCATTCACCTCCTTTGGTATCAAATATGAAAAAGAGCTTTGTAGGAGGAACAAAGGTATTTGCACTTTCAAGGTTCAAGGCCAAGTTTACCATTACGTCAATGAATTGCTACCTCCTGATGGCCATCCATCATATCTGCAATTATACTTTTATGATACTGATCATGAAGTGGAGAATAGGATGTATTAGTCACCAAAGCTTAGGATTGATGTTGTTCGAAAGCTAATGGATATATTGACCATCAATCCTTATTGTGAATTTTTCCTATCTTTAAGAGATTTGTCCATCAGCGATGATATAAGAATATTCATAAGATGTGATCCTCAACTTGATCAAAGGGTATACAATGCACCTTCAGCATCACAAGTTGCAGGAATCTGGACTGAGAATTCAGATAGCAACCAATCAGCCGAACGCAACATCATCATATATAGTCATTCTGGACACAGTCACAGAATTAAGCATTATTTTGGTTGCTATGATCCATTGGAGTATCCACTACTATTTCCTTATGGAGATTCAGGTTGGCATAGAGGTATCAAATGAAGACAAAGAAACGAGTTGTTAAGTCATCCAAATATAGTTTCGATTGATGATTTGTTGAACAAAGAAAAACGAGGTATATCTTATCTTCATTTAAACTATTATAAAATCAACTTGAATACTAAAAACTTATAATATCTTTTTTTTTCCTATCAGCTTCAGAGAAACAAAGTTCAGTAAAAGAAAAAATATCATGTCGACAATATTATTGTTATAAATTATAAATCCGACCATTTGAAAGCTCAATCTTGCTACATTCTGGTCGTCTTTTACAACAGTATGTTGTTGACATGTATATAAAACTTGAAACTTCTCGGTTGGATTACTTTCGAAATGATCAAAATTCAATCCGAGCAGATTTATATCAAGGAATAATCGATAGCATTAGCACTGGTGAAACTTCTGGAAAGAAGATTGGAAAAAGAATAGTACTGCCACCATCGTTTATAGGAGGTCCAAGAAATATGCGTCGTCGGTACCTTGATGCAATGGCATTAGTTCAAAAGTTTGGCAAACCAGACATCTTCCTAACAATCACTTGTAATCCAGCTTGGTCAGAAATTAAAGATAAACTTGGTCATCATGAAGAAGCACAAAACAGACGAGACTTGATTGCAAGAGTTTTTAGAGCAAAGATAGAAGAACTTAAACTTGATTTAATGAAGAAGAATATTTTTGGTGTAGTTGCAGCGCATGTATATGTTATAGAATTTCAAAAAAGAGGACTTCCACATGCTCATTTCCTACTCATCTTGAAGCACAGGTACAAACTTAAAACCCCATAGATGTATGACAAATTTGTGTCTGCTGAACTTCCCAATAGCAAAACCTATCCACATCTATACAAAATGGTTGTTCAGCATATGATGCATGGACCATGTGGGAATTTGAATCCAAATAATGTTTGTATGAGAAATGGACAATGCAAAAATCACTATCCTCGGGAATTTTGTTCTGTCACAACACAAACAAAGAATTCTTATCCATTATATAATAGATAAAACATTGGAGAAGAGATCAAAGTTCGTGGTTGTTTGCTAGATAACAGATGGGTAGTTCCATATAACTCGTATCTATTAGCAAAATTCAACTGCCACATGAATGTTGAAGTTTGTTCGACAGTAAAAGCAGTAAAATATCTGTATAAATATATTTATAAAGGACATGATAGAGTCATGTTTAATCTTGGCAACAATGTTGTTCCTGAAGATATTGATGAGATACAACAATTTCAACAAGCAAGATGGATATCTCCTCCAGAAGCAATGTGGAGGATTTACCAGTTCTGTTTAAATGAAATGTATCCATCAGTCAAAAGCTTACAAGTTCATCTAGAAAATATGCAAACTGTTGGATTCCGAGGAGATACAAACTTATTGAGCATCTTGCATAATCAACAAGCATCTAAAACAATGTGGACTGGATACTTTCAAATGAATAAGCTAGATAAAGATGCTTGTAGATTTTTTATAAGGAATTTCTTGAATATTATGTTTGGAATGAAGATAAAAATTACTGGAGCCAAAGAAAGCAACAAAATGCAATTGGTAGACTTGTTGCTGCAAGCCTAGTTGAGGGAGAAAGATATTATCTGCGATTACTATTAAATCATGTCAAAGGAGCTATATCATATCAAAGTTTACAAACTGTCAATGGAATTAGATTTGATACATTCAGTAAAGCAGCAGAGCAATTCGGTTTGCTTGAATCTGATAACAATATTGATCAATGCTTAGAAGAAGCATCATTGTTCCAAATGCCTTTCACATTGCGGCGATTATTTGCTACACTTTTGGTTTATTGTGGAGTGCATAATCCTGCAACGTTATGGGACAAATATAAAGATGCGATGTCTGAAAATTTTACAAAACCAAACCTCATGTCTGCAAGGAACAATGAGGCAAAAGCACTGCAAAGTATCAATTACTTCCTTGAATCAATGGGTAAAAGTATTAATGAGTATGCTTTACCCAGCAATAATGATTATTGATAGTCCAGATGAAAAGCTCCTAAAAGAAATTCATGAAGAACTAAACATCCCAATTTCAGAAAATAAGTTGTTGACAATTCAAATTTTGAATCCTGAACAAAAAAAGAGCTTATACCATCATATTAGAAAGAATAAGAAGTGGAAATAATGGTGTCTTCTTTATCGATGGTCCAGGAGGAACAGGAAAAACATATTTATATCGAGCTCTACTCATAACTGTGAGATCAGAAGGACATATTGCACTAGCAACTGCTACATCTGGCATTGCTGCATCAATTTTGTTAGGGGGGCGCACTGCGCATTCACGGTTCAAATTACCATTAAACTTTGAAGATAGATCAACATGTAATATATCAAAACAAAGTGGCCTAGCAGAGTTATTGCGTAGAGCAAAACTTATTATTTGGGATGAAGCATCCATGGCAAATAGGCGGGCAATTGAAGCACTGAATGTTATGCTGCAAGATATAACTGATTGCAAACTACTATTTGGAGGAAAAGTAGTAGTATTTGGAGGAGATTTTCAACAAATACCCCCTGTTGTCATTCATGGTGGAAAAAAGAAAACAATTGATGCAAGCTTGGTGATGATCAGAATCATGGAAAAAAATCTAGAAAATAGAACTAACAGAAAATATGGGAGCTAAAATAGATCCACATTTTAGTGAATTTCTTTTACGTATTGGGAATGGAACTGAAATAGCTATTTCAGAAGAAAGAAATCAAATTCCAAAAACAGTGCTCATTCCTTACATAGATGACATTAGCTCAAAGTTCAAACTTATCAATTCTGTCTTTCCAAATCTCATCATGAATGGATATGATGCACATTTCATGACAAATCGAGCTATATTGACAACAAAAAATGAATTTATTGATGAGCTAAACCAAATCTTGATTGAAGAATTCCCAGGAGATTCAATCAAATACTACAGCTTTGATTCTGCAATAGATGAGGCACAACAAAATCCACCAGAAGAATTTCTAAATGGATTGACTCCAAGTGGATTGCCTCCACATGAATTGATATTGAAGAAAAATTGTCCAGTCATCTTATTACGTAACATCGACCCTTCTTCTGGCCTTTGCAATGACACTCGATTAATTTGCAGAAATTTTCAAAAAATGTAATTGATGCTGAAATTATTGTTGGTCATCATGAAGGAAAAATGGTGTTTCTACCACGAATCCCATTGCAATCAGATCAGGATGAGAAATTTTCATTGCCATTCAAGCGAAAACAATTTCCTATTCGTTTGAACTTTGCAATGACAATAAACAAATCTCAAGGGCAGGCATTGGAAAATGTTGGCATTTATCTACCTCAACCTATTTTTTCACATGGACAACTATATGTTGCCTTATCAAGAGTCAGATTAGGTGAGGCCATCAAAATATTAATAAATCCATCTTCCAACAACAAGAATGAGGCATCATATACAAGAAATGTTGTCTACACAGAGCTCTTAGCACTTGCTTCT
This sequence comes from Cinnamomum chago, assembly GCA_038049695.1. Classification (NCBI taxonomy): domain Eukaryota; kingdom Viridiplantae; phylum Streptophyta; class Magnoliopsida; order Laurales; family Lauraceae; genus Cinnamomum; species Cinnamomum chago. Next base: position 103,513,148 of record CP142453.1, on the reverse strand, counting down.
AACAACTAATGATGCCAAACATATAATACAGGTATATGTTATCACATAGACCACTTTTATACATTTACTTATATATATCATATATTACAAAATTACCTCCGTATTCCATTGCCCCGTAACCTATGTCAACACCTAGATGGCTTCTTATTCTTATACATTTCTTCATACATAATACATATTAACATACCAATTTATATGATATTTTTATATTTTCATTTCTATCTCTCTAATATAAATCAATGTTTCTCTTTAGAGCTAAAGAACAACAAAATGGTTATTTATTTATACTTCAATACAAATAATTCAAATGTACTATTTTACATCACAAAATCATTAACCTTATTCTAATATAGTAACCTGAAATAATAACTATGACACACTTCCCTCATAAGCATCCATCAAACTGAGCACTCTCAAATATAAGTGTACTGCTCATGGTTTGCATCTAAATATGCAGCAACAGATAGGGTAGGATGGATACAATATCTCTTGGATCCATTGAACTGACTCTCCTCATTAAATGTCTTCTATGCTAGTTGCCTTTTAATAAAATCAATAAAATTATGTTATAATTTTCCATCACTAGTATTGATGATCAGTAGTGGAGAACCATATACTTTTACATGGTCCCTTTCAAGTCCAAATGACTGAAAAGATCACACCTTACTGGTATGTGAAACCCGCACAATTGTATCTAGGTTGAAAATGATTTTTTTCTTGAATTTTTGAAGTTTCTCAGTTTTTATAACTTATAGCATTCATGATCCTTTCTTAGTACCCCTTCAAATAGTCCACTTTCATGTTCTTCTGTCCTCAAATTTAGAGCACCAAAAATTTGTTCTTTGTTTGTATTATTCCTAAATGCTAAAATTTAGCAGTACGTATATATGTATGTATCTATATATATATATATATATATGGGGAATGTTCATATGCATCTATCCCTCACCATGGAGTGAGGGATGCTTCCATAAATGAGGGGTTTCAAGTACAAAAGGAAAATTTCAAGTACATGGGGTGTACTTGAAACCCCCCATTTATGGAAGCATCCCTCACGCTATGGTGAGGGATGGATGCATATGAACATTCCCCTATATATATTTTCTCATTTTATCTAGCAATGACATGAACTGTTCATCCTCTCGTTTCTTTAAATCCATGTCATCGAAGCTGGATCATAAACGGTTAGGCTAACAAATAAAGGCAACTTGGCAACTTACAAGAACAACAGAGGACAAAGACATCTCTTCACTGTAGACTTGACTTATGAAAATGTAAGCAATGTATTGGTGTCTAATGTTACTATATATAATATTTGCATTATAGGATGGTCTATCATTTCAAAGGATCAATTTCTTTTTGGTCATTTTCCTTTTTTTGATATCTCATAAGTTATGTCTGTAAAGATCATATATTTATGAAGCATGCTTTGTACATCCAAATTTCATTTTCTGCCATAATTACTTGATTCTTTCGTTCTATTTGTCCTTCAAATATGTATACACCGTATAGACTTACTTGCTTTTGAGTTAGGGACTTAAGGCCCGACAAAGATTAATGGGGCAGCAACCAAGTTCTTCCACGAGTTTGAGTTTCAAAAGGTTTACTACATCTCTAATGGAGTACCATATTTTGAAATTCATGGCTGTTATAATTAGGGCATAAGTATATCATATTTTGAATATAAGAGTCCAATCATCGCCCAAAAACAAATTTGATATAACTATCAATAGATTATTTTACATGGATTTCTTTATTTTTTATGTCTAATGATAATAAAAATGCTGCACGATACCTCAATCAAAGACATGCCAATTTATCAAATTATCATAAAAAGTTCTGTCATTTCTGCATTGTAGACTTTATTTTCTATTGCAAAAAACAATCGTGTCCTCAATTTAAAAATCGATTTGAAGATTTTTTTTAAATGCATGAATTTACTAAATAGAAAAGAATTTTAAAATATCAAAAACTAAGATTCTTATTGTAATATTTTTATTTTTTTCCATTGCCATATACATGCTACATATTTATTATTAGCTCAGTAATATTCATTATTTCTTCTCTAATTCAAATTACAATCTCTATCTTTTCACGCTACTACTCTTCTGAACATACATATATAAAAAATGGCAATGCAATATCATGTGCTTAAAGAAATTAATGATGGAACTCAAAGCTGGACTACAAAGGTTTACATTCATGAAATGAGACGCCCACAATCTTCAAAGAATAGTAAATCAACTTACCAACACTTAATCTTGATTGATGAAGAGGTATTATTTCATCCATAGTTGATATTAGTATGAAAACTAATATCCTATTATATTATTAATGCAAATGCTTTGTTTCTTCAATATAGGGGACAAAAATGCAAGCAACAATTTTCAATGATGACATCAATATATTTGCTTCAAGAATCACACATGATTCTACATACTATATATCAAATGGTCTCATTAAAAAAATTCCACCGCAGTATAAACTTGTCGAGCATAACTATCAGATGATCATAAACAGTTATACAAAAGTGGAAGTAGTTGAAGAGGCATCCATCATCAGCACACAAAAAAGTAGAATTTCACCCCTCTCGATGAAATCCACTACCATTGATCCTAGCTCAACAACAACAACAGGTATCAATCCTCCAATGTCTCAAATATATCAGTAGTTTTAATATTGAAAAATAAAATCCCTAACAATACTTTCTTGCTTTTTAGATATTATTGGCGTTGTCTTGGATATTCTCCAAAAAAAAAAAAAAAACATTCAAGAGGAAATGGGACAACAAAGATGCATTAATTCAAGAAATAGTTGTTGTTGATTCAAAGTATATTTTTCACATTCTCAAAATCTTATTACTTTTCAATGTATACATATTTTAAAAACTTTTCAAAGATACCCACAAAAAAGACTAACTATTAAACTTCATTATTGTATAGTTTGGAGCCTATATTTCTATCTGCCTGGGACAAATTCATAGAAAATGAATGTAAAACAATATTTGAAATCTTACTATCCAGGCCAGTCATTGTCTCCACAAATCTAACTCCAAAAGAGTTTAGAGGTATGAAACAAAAATGACTAAATTAATTTATAATATCTACCTCATTTCTAATAACAATTTTAGGATAAAATATATAGTTATTTGAATACTGCTATTGATTCATAGTACTTACAAATTTTAAATTATGTTTATGACTAATAATATTTTATTTGGTGTTTTCATCCTCAATTGAGGAAGAAGGTCATTCTCAACAAGGTCATCATCAAATATTCTCATTAATCTGACCATACCCGAAGCAGAAGAAATGCTTTCGTTGTGAGTATTTTCTTAAAAAAAAAAAAAAACATTATACATGCTTAAATAAAAAAATCAAACTAACTAATCGTTTTTTTACGTTTTACAGCTCTATGAAAAAAAAGAAGTATTGGATGATATTGTTTCAAAGAAATCATACTTACAACTACCAAAGCCAAAAGATTTGGAAACAACATCGATCCAGAAAATCATGATTCTGGACAACTTGTATGTATCTATTTATTCCATTTTATTATTTGTTCCACATGTATAACATCATAGTTATATTATTATAGGATAGCATTCATTGGGTCAAAGGTTCAATTACAAGCATACCAGAAAACCAACAGTTCTGGTATATGGCATGCAATCATTGCAAAAAAAAAGATACAAGAAACGTACGGTTCATCATTTACATGCCTCAATTGCAACAAATTAGATACCGCAGTACCAAGGTATGCTAATAATGTAGACAAATTATGTACTTTACATTTATTAATCAAAACACATACTAACTTTCATTAAACTATAGATGCGTTATCAATGTTGAAATTACAGACTCAACCATATCTATTCATGCAACGCTCCTTGAAGATGAAGCACAAAAAATATTCTCTTGTATAAGAGAATATATTATGAATACTCAAATGAAGGTGATTTTATTTTAATAACCTTTGTAATTCTCAAATATAATCTATTCAAGATGTTTTGAAATATAATCTTTAATTTTTATCTTTATTTTCATTTGCAGGAAAATCATGATCAAGTCAAAATATGGATGAAAAATTGTCAAGACAAGATTTTTCTATTCTGCATCAACATACAAGAACATCAGAGTGGTCAGAAAAGGGCCATTATTATCACATCGCAAAAGAATGAATAACTTTTAGTTTGTTTATGTAGCAAAAAGGGTATTTTCTCATCTATCCAATCACTTACATATCCAATCATTCTAATTAAAATAGCTACCCAATGATAGTTATAAAACTCTAAATCCTTTTACAACTCTAGCCTAACTCATTATTGAGTCAAATTAGGTTCCTAATGAGATAGCCAATGACAAATTGCACAAAAAAAGAGAGAGAGAAATGACTATTAGACTCATAACACTATTCTTTTACTAACTTTAAAAGTATTACTCAGAGTAACATTTATAACTTTGGTACTTGTTAATCCCTTCCTGAAATGTTGAAATGTTGTATCCTTTGTAGGATCAAAGCCAATGGCATATGAAGACAATGATAGCCACATAACTGAAAATTTGAAACACTGATGTTGGTCACTTTTTTGTTTCTTATGATGGTCATTTTGTAATAAGTTGGATGTAATTAACCAGTAGCAACATGTAAATTTCTGAATGATGGGATTTATACAATCCTTGTATCTATTACTTTTGCTTTATATTTTGTAAAGAATTACCACATACATATTTACTGATGGAAATCTTTTAATTTGAGACTTTACTTTCAGTCTTTCACTACCTATAATTCACCAATATCTATTCCTATAGCTCACCGATTTGTCTATACGAAACACAAATTAATCCAGTTATTTTATATACATAATTCCGCTCTCCTCAAGAACCCCACCAATGTGTGATGAATGCAATCCAGCTCCCAGAGGTATGCATCAAAGAATCTTTAGTAGATAGCTTATATCTCTATTTCATTGCTTCTTCACATCATATACTTTCCCTGCATGATGACAATTCTTCCATTTCACTTATGACAGTTCCATTCTTTTTACATACTAAACAAGACATCTCAAGTATTTCTTCTCCCTAATGGTATTATTATCAATTCCATATTCATCTCAATTCATATTTCTACTCAATCTACTTTTATGATTACCCAACGACTGTTGGTCTTGCATTACAAACCATGACTACATTGTATTGGATATGGTTTCTCCATTACTATTTTTTATGTACAGAAAAACACCAGTCTCTCTCTCTCTCTCTCTCTCTCTATCTCCTCATCTTCCTATGTCTATAGATTGTTCTCTTTTTAATTTCTCACTAACTTCATCCTTTTCCTATGTTAGACAAAAGTTGAACTTTGCGAATATGAACATTCATGATGATTCACATCTTGCCTCGTTCATAATGCATACTCCCTCAAAGAGGTCAACATGTAAGTGCTCTTGTAGATTGTCTTATCTTTTTTTTTCTTCCTTGATTTTCCCTTTCCTTTTTTATTTTATGGATTTCAAATTCTTGGAATTTCATCTCTTGCAAGTATGGAGACAGGATACCTGAATTTCTTGAACTCTACTTTTTTTTTTCTTAATTTTAATTGTCTGTTTGGTAGAACTTATCTTTTGCAAGATGCTTGAAATCCTCATATCAGCCTCGTTTGTAGTTTGCCCATTTCATCTAAAACCTCCTCCTTAAGGAAATTTTTAGTGAACTTAACAATGCAATACAATCTTTGTATATATATGACTGTATACAAAGTATACACTATTAGTGATTCACCCCACAGTACACAGTATATTCATTTCCTGCTTGGACGTATATGATGCCATCAACTTCATTATTCTTATACTTTCAGCTAATGTTGAATTTCATCCCTAACGAATTCGTATGCTTTTTTTTTTAACCGTAAGTCCTTTCAAAAGATGAAAACCAAGCAAAAGTATGCATTTTTTTTCTCTTTCATGAATAGCTTCCAATATTTGTATAATACATTTTAAATCTTCTTTGTTAGTAAATGAAACAGTGTTCTACATATGTATCTAACATTATTCTATCCCACCTATATGTTTACAAGATGATGTATCAGTCATGGACCAATTGGACTCTCGGTGGGAAGCATTTTGCATGTATCATGTATGGAAGAACCAATAATATACTTTTTTAGAAATAATTTACTTCTTTACCCGACTTGATCTTTGTTTTGTAGTTTTATAATCACATGGTAAGAAACTCAATTGAACTTGACTAAGAATTTGAGATTTTATAATCTTTCTTATGGTAAAACTACGAAATAATTGGGTGTGACAGAAAATGCATATACAAAAATGTTGAGATGAATATTTGGTAAATATATGCAAGAATCAGAAAGTAGTTAAGGGTAACATCAGTATGTGATAAATTAAGGGGGCTCACTTGAGGGATTTGCACATCTACAATGTAGAACATCAATGGTGCAGGTGAAGAAAAAGTTTTCTATGTAGGCTAATGGCCCCTATGAATAAGTGTAGCCTATCAAATACTTGGCTTTGGATAGATTGAAATGGAGAAAACAAAGATTATGTAACTCATCATCTTTCTTCAAGTAAAAGAATAAAAGATAATATGTTTAGATTTACAAATTTCATTTGTTGATACATAACTAAAAACTCTTGCTTATACATCACAATCTACTTCAAAGTAAGTGACTTAAATTAAGTATTAGATTGTTCATGTGTCAAATGTTGTACAACTGGTTGCACTTGTTCATTCCTCTATATACTCTGATCAAATCCTTTGATCAACTAAACTCAAAAGAATCCTAAGCAGGGACTTTAGGATTTCTTTCTATTGAACTATGTTATTATATGAAGAAGTAATTTCAGTTTTATTTCTTCCAGGGAAATTTTTTGAACAATCTGGATACAAATGTGGATGCCAAGAAAGAGATGGCAGAATCATTCACAGCAACCAAAGAAGCAGCAATGAAGTTGATTAACTTTTGGTGGTTATTTTTTATCCAAGCAACTCAGCTTGATGCATATAATGATGGAGAAGAATCGATCGTTTCTCATACTATCTTCAAAAGGAAATGATGCACATGCTTTGTAGTAGAATGATCACTGAACATGATTCGATGTTTGCAGTGTTGACATGTAGCCTTCTTCTTCCCTTTTCATGATTGCATTGAAGAATTTTGAAATTAGATAGTTATTTTTTTTGTTCATTCATCATTGATATGTTTTTTGGTTTATTGTTGTTGTTCCTTTCTGTCTTTCTCTCTCTGTTTTTTTTTTTCTTTTTTTTCCTTCATTGTTGTTGTAGACACTTGGATCTTGTTTCTCTTCATATCTCCTGCATGACCATGCTACAAAACTTATGTGAGTCTCATAACATCTTAATATGTAGGAATTATAGTTTGATGCATTCACACCATTCAATGTCATGAAGTTAGCAATGATGAGAAACTTCAATCTTTGTTGTGGGCTCTTGCTGGCACTTATATTCTTATCTATACTTGCAATTCCAATGGATTAAACTTTTGAAAGTGTTTTAAGAGCTACTACTTCAATCATGTTCATCCTCATGAAATTTACCTGAATGTTTTTCTGGCACTCTCACCAATAATTGCAGCACATATGATAAAAAAAGGCCTCCTACTATCTACTCAATGGGATTTTCCTATCCTAATCCTTCATTTTATAATTTGTAAAAATGATGGATTATTAAAGTGAAGTTTTCCCCATCAAAATGGATTCCCATCTTGAGCAAATAGTCACTGCACACAAAGGCTCTCACTGACAATTACGTTCAACGCACGTACCTCCCACTAGTAATTTCTAAAAATAGGACCTGTATTATAATAACTAAAGATGGGCCATGCTATATTTTCTAAAGCTAGGGTCATGTATTTGTAAAAGTAGGTCCAACTTAATTCCTGAAAGTGGGCCATATGCTGTAATAATTCCTGTAAGTGCGCCCACACTGAAATATCTAAAGGTGGGCTAACATTATAAATTTTTAAACGTGGCCCCCTCACACCACAATTTCCAAAGCCAATCCCATTCTTTAATATCTAAATTTGGCATCCATGTGTTTCATTCAATTTCTAAAGTCGTACCTAAATGCATAATTGCATGCACGAATGTAATTGAAAAAGAAATTCTAGTAGCTAACAACATAAAGAAATTTATGAAATTCAGGGCGTTTGAAACCTTCATAAAAGATTCTAACATAAATGATTTAAGGAATTTGAAATCACATAATTGAACAACATTTAAAAACTCAGGTATATAAAAATTTCATGAGGATTTTATAGAAAAATACCCCTTAAGAGTCTCGTTCATGAAAAGGCCCCAAAAGATCTCCACTGACGGTAAAAGCAATCCCGTCTTTCTTTTGCATGATATGAACATCAATATTTAACCCCAAGGGGTAGCTCAGTTGGCCTAAGACTACGGTTTGCACCCGGAGGTTGTGGGTTCGAAACTGCTCTACCACACTGGGGCCACAGGGGAATTTTACCCGGCTTTCTCTCCTGAGCCCGTAGGGATTATTCTAGCCCAAAGGGCTGGAAACCCTACGTTATCAAAAAAAATAAATATGAACATCAATATTGACACCCAATGTAGGCTTGGGGCTCAATTGAGCATCGATATCAATGTTACACTATGGCAATATTGTTTTGCTAAGTGGGCCCTCCTCCATTGATGGACATGCATAAATGTGGGCCATTTGAGATGGAAGATTCTTCCACAGTAAGGTTGACTTTGGAAAGATCTCTCACGACCCACCAGCGATGATGACGGGCCATGGGTCGAATTGACTGTGGATCAGTAAGCGTTCCAGTTTCCGCAAAACTCAAGAATACTATACTATTTACTACACAAGGAGTAAAAGCAAGCAACCACCGGACGACTAAAATGGCGGGAAGCGATCCTCCAACCCTAAAACCCGAAACCTCTCTCAATGCTAGCTTCCAGTCAGCTTCTTCTCCCACAAAGCCCTAACAGCTCGAATCTGCACTGCTTCCTATCTTGCCTTAGCATTTCTCAATTTCCTTCCGATTTCCTCTCCCCACAAGCTTTCAGATCTCTCATGGCTCCTCCAAAGATGGTCGCCGAGTACGCAAAATCCAATCGCTCCTCTTGCAAGGAGTGCTCCAAACAGATTCCATCCGCTTCTCTGAGGCTGGGTTTGGTCAGCAGAGATGCTCGAGGTTTCGAAGCCACAAAATGGCATCATTTGGACTGTTTTTCTGGGGATTCTCAAACGATCTTCGATGCTGAAAAGATTAAGGGGTTTTCATCATTGAAGGTTGGGTGCTTGGAGACTTCTTTCTCTGGTTTTGTTTTTTTGAGTTTGATTCGCTTAAATTGTTAAGGAGTTTCATGGTTTTGATGGGTTGCAGAATTGCGATCAGGAGGTGGTGAAGAATAAATTGGAGTCGGCATGTGATGATAAGCCAAAAAAGGTTTTAACTGAATCTTTTTTTATAACGTTGTATATTTTGTTGCGCGATCGTAACATGAAAGGGGTTTTGCGATTGAAAACTGAAAGGGGTTTTACTTTAGAAAAAGAAAAGAAAAGTGGCCAGATGTTAAAGCAAACTAACTTGCTATAAAAGTTCGGTTATTTCAGTGGTGACAGTCATGGGTTTTATCTTGTTAATTTCTGCTTTGAAATGACAACAAAGCTGGTGTAATGTATATGAGGTAAGGAATTCAAACAAATGAAAGGTTAGGCAGGAATTCACTAACTGAAATAATACTTTTTGTTTGTGTTATAATTGTCATTACAGCTACTTGTTTCAGGTTTGCAAAGCCGATGAAGCTTTAAATGAAGAAATTGAGGACAGGAATTCGAAGAGGCCCAAGGTAGATGCATTTCTTTTTCTCAATCTATAGTCTGTGCTGTGCTGCCTTAGTACAAAACTTTGGTAGCTTCCTCTGTAATTTATAATAAATCTAGCATATTATAGTCAAGCTTCCAAGTATGGGTGTACTCAATAACTGGGTTGTCAGGACTCAGGATCATAGTTACCTGATTCGCAATTCGCCAATTTGGATTTGAGTTCGTAATTCGCAATTCAACACTTGCTTCAATTAGAAAACTCGATGGGGTAGGTTGCTTGATTCGCTTTTCAATTCGCTTGATTCGCAATTCGAGTTCGATGAATTCGATGCACTAATTCAAATACACAAGAAAATTGGTAAAATTATATATTTAACGTTGAATCAATCTATTCTAAAACTTAATGAAGTAAAAGATATGATATTTGGTTTTGATGAGAATCTTTGAGATTCACACAACTGTATTTGTATGGAGAGGAGGGTGTGAAGGAAATTGAAAAACGAAATGAGTCAATATATTTCCCACTTAATAGTATTCTTGAAATTTTTTCACTTTAATAAGATATGGTTTCATTAACAGATTGACCAGTATAGATCACAAACTTTTTTGTATTATTACATTCACAAGTTTATAAGAGATTAATCTTACGATGGGCCCTACCTTTTTTTAGATGAAATTTAGCTAAATCATATTAACAAAAAGAAAAGAAAGTGGGGGTTTATCTTCATTACTTTAGGTTTCTAATAGGGTGGACCACAAAGTTATAACTCATGAATTTCTTGTAAATCGGCATATAGCAATATCTCTTGAATCCAAATATAGCCCACATGGACATGGCATTTCAAGCAAGAGATGGAGAGAGGGAAGGGCCGAAGAGTTGCTGACGTGCTGCACTCTTCTAGCATTAAATTGCTGATGGAAAGACACTTGTGACTTGATAGTCACTCTTTCCTTATTTCATGAAGACCGCATTTTATGTTTCCCTTTGCTTCTTCTTTACTTCTTCTTCTCTGCATTTTCTTCTTATACAACCTTTTCTACATGGTACGTTGGTGGTTGATCAAGCGAATCAGGTAACTATGGGCAGCATGTTTAATTTCCAAATATCAAGAGAGATAATGTGTTGGACACATTTTGATGTTAATTAGTATATTGGGCTGGATTAGATCTTTGTCTGAGCATGGTTCTGGTCCCCTGTCTGCTTATGTTTGGAGCTGCCTCAAATGCATAGTTAGAGAGAAATGAAGCTGTTCCAGTTCGATATTAGTGCCATCATTTTTAGATGAATATTTAAATGCACCTTTTGTTACCCTTTTTTCCCCTCCTTGTCTACCAAACCATTAGTTATGGTCTGACAGTCTTTATTCGATCATTGGTGGTTTTAGTAACTGTTAAACTTCCATGCTCACACTTCCTGTGGTTTACGATTTGTTGTATGTTCAAGCTGTGATACATATCAAATAAAAGCTGACATTTGTTCGGTATGAAATTGAACCTAGTTGTCTGGACCAGAAGCTGAGCAGGACATAGTTTTCTGTATTTCTGATGTCCAGAACAAGTACAAGGTATCTCATTTCTTTGTGTCATTTCTTTCCCTCCAAGTTCAATATAACTGTATGGAATAGGCATCTTGTTGCTTGATGCAATAATATGTGAATGGATATGCATTGTCCACAAACATGTAACCTTATTGAATTCAATATCCTTTTATAGATTCAGTGTTCAACCATTCATTTTTTCCCATGGTTCAGAACGCTACACTTCTACCAAAGTGGAAGGCTTTCCAAACAATCATTTTCCTTGAACGGGTGAGATTGGTTCTTTGTTTTTTTTTTTTTAATTTTAATTTTTAAATGGAACATTTTGTTATTTTCTGGATGATCAGGAGTTAAACCTGAGGTTTAAAACTGTTATTTGTTTATGCAGTGTTAATGTGCAAGTCAAAGTTTTTGTGTATTTCATTATCGCGTCTTCTTATGACCCAGCAGCTTATGTGCAACCAGTTGATTATCATGCTTCTTATTTGTTTAGGTTTATTTTTCTACCATGCTCCCAACTCACCTCATCAAAACAGTTGGGGCTTTTTTGGTCTTTTTGCATCATAAACTCCCTTTTTTGGTCCATCTGAAAAGTTCTGGTACAAATTTGCTGTTGAATACTACTGATCTTTTAGCTACCTAAAGATCTCCCAGTTATAAAACAGTTCTTTTTTCCTCAATGTTTTGGAATTTATTTTGTTCTAATCTGATCTCTTTCTTTCATTCTGAGACATTATAGAAGCACACTTAGTAGTTGGTAGTTAGTACTTCTTCATATCTTTCCTGGCATTAATGCTTATAGCCACCTTAAATCAGTCACAAAATATTAGTGATTTCATGTCTATTTTGGCATGTTATCAACCCTATGTCAATAACAATAACATAGTTTTTTTTTGCTTCATTTGTTTGTCTTATTTTGGTGTGGTTTCTTAGGATGACGGTCTTCATGATTCAGAAAAAATTGCTGCGTTTGATTTTGATGGCTGCCTAGCCAATACATCCGTGAAAAGGTACCATATTTTTACCCAAATGCTTTAGGAATTTGATGCTAGGAGTGTTTTTAGTGTTTCAATGTTTGAAAACCACGAATAATTACTTTCTTTAGTATTGCACATGTTGCATGAAACTGCTAGTGTGGAATAATATTCACAGTAAGTTGCCTACTCTGTTAGGCTGCTTTTAATTGAGGAATACACATGATTCACCTGACTTGCTTGTGCATTGCTCAATTTTCCATGCTGTGTGAATCCATTCAATGTTGTGGCGTGTTAGACCACACCCATGTGGCCATGTCCTCTTGGAGCTATAGCTGCTTGGATATACAACCATCATCATCAAGCCTTGTCCTAACTATGTTGGAGTCAGCTACATGAATTTTATTTCTCCTTTCCTTTCTATTCTGAGCCAAAGCGTCAGATAAGTTGTGCTTCTTAGATATACAACCATCCATGGATGAAAATATCGTAGCGGCCGATAAGCATAGCCGCTACGCTAAACACGAAATAGCGCCGCTCACAACCGTATCGGTGTGTATCAGCCGCTATTTATGCGTAGCGGCCAATACGCACCTATACGTTGCGTATCGGCCGCTACAAACTATGAACAGTAAGAGAGAGAAAAAAAAAACCCATATCCTCCTCCCTCCGATCGTTTCTTTGATTGGTGGAAAAAGAAGAAAGAAAAAGGGAAAAAAAAAGAGGAAGAAAGGAAAGGAAAGAGAGAGTAGTTACAAAAACATACCTGGATGTAGTAGAAAGCAAGAAGAGGCAACGGCAGCAAGACCACAACACCACAGGTGATCCTCCTCTTCCGTCTTCTTTTCCTTTCCTTTTTTTCCTTTTGCCTCTTCTCCCGCTGTCTCTCCATCGATCCTTCCATTCACACAAAAATAAGGCAGCATATGGCCCTTTCATCTCTTTTTATTTTAGGTAATTTATGGGCCCCACAGTTGCCCAGCCTATAAAAGGTTTAAATAAAACTTAAATGGGCCCTCAAAAGTTGTGGTCTTCTTAACCATTGGTGGGCTCCACATTGATGCCCAAGTATTAAATAAAAAGGGCATGTCTTAACCAAATATTACTTAATTGAAATTAGAGCCTTAGCCAAATTTCGCTCTAATTAAAAATACAACCCAATGAAATTCCACTCTAATTGAAAATAGGGCCATAGCAAACTTTGACACTAACTAGAAATCGGCTCCAGCCAAGTTTCACATTAATTGGAAATAGGTTTTAGCCAAATTTCAATCTAATAGGAAATACTGAAATAAGGCCTTGACCAAAGTACACTTTAATAGAAAATGAGCCCTTTTCATTTTAATAGGAAATAGGCTCTAATCAAATTTAATTTTTAATAGAGAAATCTTTATGAGCCTTATATTACTTTCTAAGTTAGCATAACTAAGCAACATGAATACATGTGAAAAAAATGATCATTATTATTATTTTATATTCATATAGCGATACAGGACCTCATACAATGTGGGGACCGCTACGCCCCCTTATCTTGGTTACTTTTGCAAAAAAAAAAAAAAAACCACATCTTTTTTTTAATCATTTTCCAATATTCTGGATTTTTTGGAATTTTTTGACGATTTTTTCAAAATGCACCGCTACGCTGCGCCGCTATGCTATGTAGCGCCCCCTTTGTAGTGTTTTGGCGGCGGGCCGGTACACCCGCTGCTACTACTATTTTCATCCTTGCAACCATCTCCATGCAAACTCAAACTCCAAAACCTACATATCGACGAGCTGGTCCCTGTCAGGTTCAATATTTTTTTTTTTTTGTGAAAAGGATTTTATTGGAGAAAATAAAAAGTAGATGAAATTAATGAAACCATGCCCATGACAGTACATGAGTATTATACTGTTAATGGTTCCATGCCCCCTCAATACAATAGAACCCGAAGTACATCGATTCTACTAAATCCATAGTGTTCATTCACTCCCTCGTTTGCCAAAATATCTGCTAGCTTATTGCCTTGCCTGATGATATGCTTCAATCACATGTAATTCCTTCTTGTCATGACCAAATCTCTGTCAGTATAAGATGTTTATCTCAACGGTACTACCCTCTTTTGAGTACTTACATGGCGACATTCTTTGAGTCGCTTTCAAAGATAAAACAACCCGACGAATGAGCTTTGATAAATTCTAATGCCAACTTTGTTGAAAGTACTTCTGCCTCATTGGATTCATTGGTGCACACCTAGACCCAAACGGGACCACACAATTTCTACTCTTTCACCTAGACCCAAATTGGAGCACACAATTTCTATTCTGTGTTTCCAAAACTCCACCAATCCTAGTTGCTCCTGCTTTTCCTAGGAGCCCCATCTACCTCAAATTTGACCCATCTAATATTAGGTGGAAACTGATGACTTAAGCTTTCCTTTCTTCTTTCCTCCACTCATGATGACTACTTTCTAAATTCCCATAATATCCGATCTTGTGACTGTCACGGCCCCAAACCCGGATTCCCTAGTATAACACGGAAGTCCGAATCTCGGGCTGGTGATCGTAGTTCATATGTGAGGATATTTAAACATTTAAACATTCCACATACAATATTTGAGCAGAAAAGCACTATCATGTATCTCAAAGCATAGTACGAAACTACCAATCCATAGATGAAACAAAGCTAGGGAAGTCATTAACTATTACAAGTTCAAGTTGTAAAGGAAAATAAAATGATTTATTACAATGCAGCCCCCAAAGGTCAAGAAAATTCCCAAAAGTAAAATTGGAATAAAATCCAAAACAAAGAGATAAGGCTCTCATGTGCTGCCACAATGACCTCAAGCTAGGTGACCTGCACCCCACTTATGGTCCTCTACACTTGGTGCCTCATAGAACGCCTCACCCTCTGGGAAAGAGTAAAGGGATCCTCTACCTATAGCACCAAGGTGAAAGAACATCATGTTGGGAAAGCCTTGCAAGGCACAATATGTAAGTAACACACTATGTATGCTTCAAATAGAATGTAAGACAATAAACATGATTTACAAATTGACAATGACAGAAGAACTAGGCAAGTGTGCAATAATAGAGATATCATCATAAATCAATATAAACGATAACCTACATCAAAGTAAACAATCTAACAAAGAGGCACATCCACTTAAGCTAGCACCACAGGATATTATGTTGCTGCCCTTCTGTACTCAATAGAGTGTTGGTAGGGATGCACGGGATAACAAGGCTAGCCAAAGAAAAGTTGCATGGGAAATACCCGAACAAAGTTGGTACTCAAACCATCGAAGTAGTACCCATTATCGTATGTCCACCACAAAACCCAATCTGTAGATGACAAAGTAATAAACAACCCTTACCACAGGGGATCCAAAATTGTGTCTAGACTAAACAGCTGAGTGGTGCCTAACTCACAGAATCACGAAGGACAATGTCTGGCTAAGCTTCTACTTGCGTGAGCAAGACTCCCATGAAAACAAGGAACTACTTCAAATTACCCAAAGTATCCAAACCCATCCAAAACGAAGCCATTGACATCCCAAATCCAATACTAAAGATCGTTCCTTCTAAAGAGACCATTGAATAGCCAACCTAGCCCCAAACACGGGCAATCCATCCTCCATCAACACATATGGGACAACCTCTAAGTATACCCTAGGTTCATCATCATCATCATCTTCAATCGAGACAATAGGTATCAATAACACAATTACATACCATAAGATAGGAGGTCAAACAATATACAAGGCAGTATAGATCGTCTCATCAAGTATCAGTCAAGAACGAATCGAAGTAGCCAACCTAGGTCCTTTTAGGTGCGATCACTAGGCCATTCAACACAATGGTCCAATGAAAGTTTTGGATGTCGCATAACTACAATCTTGGTGCTCTAATGGTCCAAGAAATCTAAAGATCCCACATTACCATCTTCTTGACTTAGCTTCGCCTCCCACACCCTACATCAAGCAGTTAGAAAGTGAATGCTAAGCTCACTCATCCGATTACTATAAGTCCTCCAATTAAAGGCCATTAGTTAAGTTTATTAAGGGTTCTGCATATGGTCCAAAAGTCAAAACATAGGAATTCTTCACAATGAGATACTCAGGCTTATGATTAGTTGAAGGCCTGATATGGCTAGCCGTGAGTGTACTACGATTAGCTTTACGGCTTGCCGTGGGTAGCCGTGCGGTAGTCATTGAATAAGATGGTGTATTTTGGCCCCTTTGGAACATGTAACCATAGTACATTCACGATTAGCTTTCTTTGAGCCTATGGTTAGCCATAAGAGGGCCATGACTAGTCGTAGTTTCACATAAAGCACAACTGAAATGTAGTTATCCTGTTCTTTTCTGAGAGCGTACGACAAGCCATAGCTTCCCAGAAACTATAGCTCAATGCTGATCATGTACAATTCGATGGAGATTGATCTCCCACTTTATTCAAACACCTGAATTGCATCATTTAGGTCATTCCACTCCCCTTTAACATCGTCCAATTACCTAGATCCATGGTCATCCATCATCAAGGGTTCCAATTCACATGTATATGGTTTCAAATCATCAAGAGAGCTTAGAAATTGGGGAATTCTACATCAAACATTTGATCTAGGGCAATTCAATGTAAGAATTATGGAAATCAAGCATGCACGCGATGCAATTCATTTGTTGTAACTTGCCTTGGTCTTGAATTGGGGAAAACGCTCCAAAAGCCAAGATCTCAAACTCAGAACCCCAAGATCAGCTCCAAACTCCCAAACCACAGAGATCTA
This sequence comes from Cinnamomum chago, assembly GCA_038049695.1. Classification (NCBI taxonomy): domain Eukaryota; kingdom Viridiplantae; phylum Streptophyta; class Magnoliopsida; order Laurales; family Lauraceae; genus Cinnamomum; species Cinnamomum chago. The sequence continues at coordinate 103,496,044 of CP142453.1, read as the reverse complement.
AAGATCAAACACACAAATCCAAGGGAAAAGAAGCAATTAGGGCTGAATTTTACCATAGATTCAACAAGAAAGCTAGAAAGAGGGTTATGGTTAGAAATTCACCTCAATTGGAGTAGAGAGAAGGAAATTGAATGAGATAGGAAGGAAGGGAAGTTAGGGATCTTGTTGTTGATCTTCAAGGAAATCTACAAGGAGATTGGTAGATCTCGCTCTTGTTGCTTAGAGAGAGAGAGAGAGAGAGAGAGAGAGAGAGAGATGAAAATGAGAGAATTTGGAGAGAAGCTATGAGAGAACGTCGTTGGTTTTGGTGTTAAAGAGGGAAAGTCAAATTACTAAAATACCCTCATTACTAAAGAGGCTCAAAGAAGGCAAGCAAGGGGCAATTCTGAAAAACCAATGGAGATCTTCCTTTCTCCCAAAGACCATATAACTAAAACAACCACAGCAAAGGGCCCTACACTCCCACTTCCTAAAATTACAACTACCCCCCCACAATCAACTAAAACCTCAAATAACTCTTCTACAGTATCCAACTGGGCCCAAAAGCTACCAAAATACCCAAGGCTAGTTAATTACCCATCTCAACACCCACAATCAACACAAAACACTGAAAATAATATAACTATAGCTAATAAAGGCTGGGACCTTACAGTGACGACTTGAAATTTCTCTCTCGTCAATGCTGTCATGCCCTGAAATATGGAGCCCTGTTGTATTCCGGGTTGCGACTGAGATGCATCTAATAATCACATGTTTCGATAAATGATCCAGTTAAAATTTTATATAACAAAATGACAGAGCGAAGCATAATTATTTTAAAGTTGCCAAAGCACACTATACAATATGTTTTAAAGTATTAACTAATACAACCTTGGCCAAACAAGGGCAGATTGCAAAATATAAAAAAGGAAACTAATCCCTGAGAGTATATAAGCTCTCTGCATAGCAACAAGCTATCACAAGTAAGGTCCTGGGTGCCTTACTCTAACTAACTCACTATTCCAAGGTAATTGCCTTACCCTTCGCGTTAGTGTAGCAAGTACCTGCAACCTACAAGCACTAGTGTAGCAAGTAAACAATATAAATTATATAACATGCAACATTGAATGGAGGTACTAAACTTAAAAATGCAATGCAAACCTGATGACATGATATAATTAAGCATGATCATCCCGATGGTCTAGCAAATCTATCAGATTTGAGCAAGTGTTGCGAAATGCGTAATAACATGTAAAAACATAAAAACAAGCAAGACATGACTAAATGACGTGCAAGTGTAGACAACATGATTCAATACTAGGACCTGGAATAATAAACGAAACAAGCTAACATGCAGGCGGGCTCGGCATGAAAATCGCTTGCATCTCGGTATTGGAACAACATTGATACCTACCAAGAAAGGACAAGCTCGGCACAAGGCCTACGTCTTAGTATCGGAACAACATTGATACCTACTAAGGGAACGGGGCTAACAAGACTTGGCATGAAGATCGCCCATTTCTCAGTATCTAAACAACATCGATACCCAACAAGGAAGGATTCCGGCCCTTGCAAGTGTTATATGCAAGTAGATATGATGTGCAAAGCGATCATGAGCATGACTACAAGTGAGCATGATGTGTATGGTGAGAGTGAGAATGGTATACAAGCAAGCATGTGGTCCGAGCGAACGTGATGTGATATGCAAGTGAATGCATGTCAATCGTGGGTGGAGTGACAATCCCCAATCAAGACTGTGTTTCCTACTTCAGGTTTAAGTTCTAGTACAAGGGCCGGTCTAAACAATGAAACAAGGCCTAACCAGTCCAAGCGGGGCAAGACAAGACAAGACCTGACAGTTCTAGACTAGGCTTAAACAACCAATTTGATCATACCCAATTGGACAACATTGCGGTATGAAAGAGTAGTCCCAAAACGGGTAGAATAGGGTAAGTCGGATTCAAACACTTGAGAAGGTGGCAATGTGGAGAATGCGTGCACACCAACCGAAGATGTCATACCAAGGATCCTATTAGTATAAAGGAAGAAGTGTCCAACTCAATGCACGTGAAGTCCTAGAGATTAACCTACATAAGTCAAACGGGTGAGGAGCATCTCAACCCATCAAATCTAGGGTTACTATGTCCATTCTAAGTCAAACAAGATCAAACAAGTAAGAACAACGCTATCCGAGTCTATGCACCCCCTAGGATCTCTAATGTCCGGGTTTGCAAGTCTCTTGGTGCTTCTGATGGTGATTGACATTCCAGGTCCTAGATTCACGTACCCTCGACTCAGCGTTGCACTACGCCGGTTTACAAACAACTAGTGGAGCCCTGCACGTGCAATGCACGTGCAAGGAACATACTCTTTTAGTATGATAATATGAAAAAATAAAGTCATTGAAAAACTCAATATTAACTATCCCAATGGAGAATGACCATGTAACACATTAAGTAATTTACAATCACTCATTGTTCTTGTGAAATTTAGTAAATGCTTCAATAGAAAAAACGTAAGCAGAAGATTGAATAACAAGACATGGAAGGAAACTAATTAAAAAAAAAAGTTGAAAACCAGCTTCTCTGGCCATACATGATTAGGCAAAACACTCACCAATTTCAATATAGATCGATAATCGGGCCTATTTCCCATTAAAATTTGTCTAAAACCTAGCGCCAAATATATACCAAATTCAATGAAACAAAATACTAACCCCCAAGTCATACCTTTGAACGAATCAACAACAAATCACAAGGATTCCAATCCTTTCTTTGGCATTCTCATCTCTTCCTCTGACAAGCAAATCGTGTCTTTACAGGCATTGGGATTTAAGTTGAAATTTTCTACACATGAAAATCTCAACTGAAATTTCTCATTTGAGTTTTTGTAGCGAATGAACAAATTCTTCAAACACAACCCTTTTCATGATCATTTGAGCTAAGCATTTCATTGAAATATAATAATACTAAGTGGGCCCCACAGATGTGTAGTTCTCTTTGATTATATATATATATATAATATAATAATACTAAGTGGGGCCCACATGTGTAGAGAAAAAGCATGACAAGTTCTTCTACTAAGTGGGGCCCACAAATGTGTAGTTCTCTTTTATTATATATATATATTATATAATAATACTAAGTGGGGCCCATAGATGTGTAGTTCTCGTTTTATTATATATATATATCTAATATAATAATACTAAGTAGGGCCCACAGATGTGTAGAGAAAAAGCATGACAAGTTCTTTTACTAAGTGGTATAATATAATAATACTAAGTGGGGCCCATAGATGTGTAGTTCACTTTTATTTTATACATATATATATATAATATAATAATACGAAGTGGGGCCCACAGATGTGTAGTTCTCTTGTATTTTATATATATAATATAATAATACTAAGTGGGGCCCACAAATGTCTAGATGTAGAGAAAAAAACATGACAAGTTCTTCTACTAAGTGGGGCCCATAGACGTGTAGTTCTCTTTTATTTCATATATATATAATATAATATAATATAATAATACTAAGTGAGGCCCACAGTTATGTAGAGAAAAAGCATGACAAGTTCTTCTCTTTTACTGGGGCCCACATGTGTAGTTCTCCTTTATTATATATATATATATATAATAGCATAATACTAAGTGGGGCCCATAGATGTGTAGAGAAAAAGCATAACACTTTTTTCTCTTTTATAATAAGGGCATAGATATTATATGATTATTATTATAATATAATAATATGTTATGATATTATAATATTTGTTTTTGGGGGGGGGGGGGGGGGGGCGGGGGAGCACAAAGTTGTAGTGAAAAAGTATGTAACTTCTCCTCTTTTATAATAAGGGTATAGATATAGATTTTATATTATTATTATAGTATCATAATAATATATTATTATATTATACTATATTATAATATTTGGGGGTGGGCCCCACAATGGTGTCGTGAAAAAGTTTTTATTATAATATTTGGGGTTGGGCCCCACAAAGGTGTAGTGAAAAAGTTTGCAATTTCTCATAATAATATATAATTATATTATATTATAATATTTTGGGGTGGGCCTCACAATGGTGTAGTAAAAAAAAGTTTGCAACTTTCCCTCTTTTATAATAGTATATAATATAATATATAATAATATATAATATATAATAATAGATAATAGAAATAGATAATAGATAATAGATAGTAGACGGTAGATAATAGATATTTGGGGGTGGGCCCCATAATGGTGTAGTGAAAAAGTTTGCAATTTCTCAAAATAATATATTATGATATTATATTATAATATTTGAGAGTGGGCCCCACAATGGTGTAGTGAAAAAGTTTGCAATTTCTCATAATAATATATATTATTATATTATATTATACTATTTGGGGGTGGGCCCCACAATGGTGTAGTGAAAAAGTTTGCATTATAATATTTGGGGTTGGGCCCCACAAAAGTGTAGTGAAAAAGTTTGCAATTTCTCATAATAATATATTATGATATTATATTATAATGCGGGGGTGGGCCCCACAATGGTGTAGTGAAAAACGTTTGCAACTTTTCATCTTTTATAATAGTAGTAGATAGTAGATAGTAGATAGTAGAAGTAGATAGTAGATAGTAGATATTTGGGGGTGGGCCCCACAATGGTGTAGTGAAAAGTTTGCAATATAATATTTTGCGGTGGGCCCCACAAAGGTGTAGTGAAAAATTTTACAATTTCTCAAAATAATATATTATTATATTATATTATAATATTTGGGGGTGGGCCCCACAATGGTGTAGTGAAAAAGTATGTATGAGATAGATAGATAATAGCGTATAGATATTATATTATTATTATAATATAATAATAATATATGATTATATTTTATTATAGTATTTTGAGTGGGCCCCATAGTGGTGTCGTGAAATAACCATGCAACATTGCCTCTTTTATAATAGTAGATAGATAGATAGATATGGAGGTGGGTGCCAGCTTGAAACATCTCCTTCCTAGGTCTCATGCACACACATGATCGCACAAGTTTATTTAAACATCTAAGGTGAAGTTCAGGCCCAGTACCATGTCTAACTAAGGTCCAAGATACCAACCGACCAGTAAGGGATAGTAGTGGCTCTGCAGTTCGCGGGTTGACCGGCCGATCAAGGTTGCGCAAGCACAGTGATGAGTGGGAATGTAGAAGAAGAAATGAGAGGAGCGTCATTGACTTATATAAAAGACAAATCTAGAAATGACATCCATGTTCCGACTTAACTGAAAAAGAAAAAGGGCAAAATGAAGGACTTCTAGACGTTGAACGGGTATGGGCTAAGACCGAAAGTTTTCGAAATTGTCTCCTCTTTCCAACGAGCCCAAGGACGATACATTTTTGAATTTGCAAACCACCCCAACTTGTCCTATAGTTAGATCTAGGTCCTTTAAAGCCTTGAATTAGGTCCCAAAGCTCCCGAAACTATCCAAACACTAATCTAACATACAAATCTAGTTAGTTAACATCTAGACACATTTAATTAACTATGACACATAATTAATTATCACATTTGAGATCCTACCTGTTGGGAAGTCCCACATCCCACATCGCCTAAGTAATAGGCTTGACATATCTTAATATACTTGTATGGGCCTTTCACTTATCAGCTTAAGCTTTTGGGTTGGTATATGGTTTATTACATGGTATCAGAACGGGTTTCGATCCCGGTGTTCTTTTGTAGCCCATGTGACAGGCCCGTCCATGAAATCTGTTGGGCCTGCACGTGAGGGGGAGTGTTGGGAAGTCCCACATCCCACATCGCCTAAGTAATAGGCTTGACATATCTTAATATACCTATATGGGCCTTCCACTTATCAGCTTAAGCTTTTGGGTTGGTATATGGTTTATTACACTACCTACTTGTGTCTGCTTGCTCGTCTCCCGAGGGGCTTTGGACTACACTAAGTCTCATACCAAAAACATCTGAGTCCTAACCCATGGCATGTATTTGCGGCCTGACCTTATCCCAACATGATGCATTTTAAAGCCATGAGCATTTGGACGAAGGATGAAAATAGCGTTAGCGGCCCACCACCAAAACGCTATGAAGCGGGCGCTACGTAATGTAGAGATGTGTTTTGAAAAAATAACCAAACCAAACCAAACCAAGCCAAGCCTTTTCCCACTAGGTGGGGTCGGCTATATGGATTTGACGACGCCAATCAAATCTGTTTAGGGCCATGTCCTTCGTTAGATCCATGTAGGCAAGGTCATGTTTAATAGTTTCTTTCCAACTTCTCTTGGGTCTCCCTCTCCGTCTCCTACTCCGGGCAATCTCCATGCTTTCACACCTTTTAACAGGTGCCTCCGTTGGGCGTCTTCTAACATGGCCGAACCATCTCAGTCGATTTTCTCTTATTTTATCTTTAATCGATGCTATTCCTACCTTGCCCCTAATCTCCTCATTCCTAATCCTATCTCTCCTTGTGATCCCGCACATCCATCTTAGCATTCTCATCTCCGTAACTTCCATATTTTTAACATGATTATGTTTTACTGCCCAGCACTCTGATCCATATAATAACGCTGGACGTACCGCTACCTTATAATACTTTCCTTTAACCTTGAGGGGGACTTTCCGATCACACAAGACCCCCAAAGCACTCCTTCATTTGGTCCACCTGGCTTGAATCCTGTGACTTACATCATTATCAATCTCTCCATCCTATTGCACCATAGATCCACCTAAAGTTTTCTTTCTCTACAATCTTTTGTGTGCCCAAACTTACTTCTAAGTTAGCATGTGTCCTACTTCGACTAAACTTGCATTCCATATATTCCGTCTTGCAACGATTTAGCCTAAACCCTTTTGTCTCTAACGTTTTCTGCCACAATTCTAGCTTAGCATTTACTCCTTCTCTCATCTCATCCACTAAAACAATGTCATCTGCAAATAGCATACACCATGGCATCTCATCCTGAATATGTCTTGTAATCTCATCCATAACTAGGGCAAACAAGTACGGGCTTAACGCTGAGCCTTGGTGTAGACCAATCGTGATAGGAAACTCTTTAGTCTCTCCGCCAGTCGTTCTTATAGATGTCACGGCTCTATTATACATATCCTTTATCGCCTCAATATATGCGACACACACTCTTTTCTTTTCCAGTGCTCTCCATAGAATCTCCCTAGGAACTCGGTCATAGGCCTTCTCTAAGTCAATGAACACCATATGTAAATCTCTCTGACCTTCTCTATACTGTTCCATTAACCTTCTCAGGAGAAAGATAGCCTCCATGATTGATCTCCCAGGCATGAAACCAAATTGATTCTCTGAAATGTTTGTTGTTCTTCTTAGTCTTCTCTCAATAACTCTCTCCCATAATTTCATTGTATGGCTCATCAATTTAATCCCGCGGTAGTTCGCATAGTTCTGAATATCTCCTTTGTTCTTGTATATGGGTATAAGAATACTTTTTCTCCATGCATCAGGCATCTTCTTGCTCTTTAGCACTACATTAAAAAGCTTTGTCAACCAACTTATGCCATCCTCCCCCAAGCACCTCCAAACCTCAATAGGGATACCATCTGGCCCAACCGCTTTCCCATTCTTCATTCTTTTCAATACTTCTTTAACTTCTTCCCTACTGATTATCCTATAGAACATATGATTCGATTCTTCCCTAGAAATGGTAAGTTGCCCCAATTGTATGTCACTACTACTGCTATCGTTAAATAACTTGTAGAAGTAGCTCTTCCAACGCTCCTTTATCTCCTCATCCTTTACTAATACCTTTTCATCCTCATCCTTAATGCATTTAACTTGGTTTAAGTCCTTCGTCCTCCTATCTCTGGCTTTGGCAAGCTTGAATATCTCTCTTTCACCTTCCTTAGTGTCGAGCCGCCTATATAGCTCCTCAAAAGCCTTTGCCTTTGCTTCACTAACTGCCTTTTTGGTTTCTCTTTTTGCTTCTTTATACCTCTCCAAGTTCGCTTCATTTCGATCATTTTGCCAAGGTTTAAAACACTCTCTTTTAACTCTTATCTTGTCTTGGACGGCCCCGCTCCACCACCATGCCTCTTTTTGTGCCGGAGCACCCCCATTGGATTCTCCTAAGACTTCTTTCCCTACCCTCCTAATACACTCTGCTGCCTTATCCCACATATTATTTGCACTCTCATTTACCGCCCAAACGTCTTCCTCTAGTACTTTTTCCCTTAATGCTAGTTGCTTATCACCTTTCAAGTTCCACCATTTAGTCCTTAAGCATCTATACAACTTTTTTCTAGTCCACCTTTGTAGCTGCACATCTATGATCAACAACCTATGTTGGGAAGTCAAGCTCTCCCCCGGTATAACCTTGCAATCTTTACAAGCTAAGCGATCTCTTTTCCTAGTTAAGAGGAAGTCAATCTGTGTCCTTGAGGAGCCACTCTTATAAGTCACCAAATGTTCCTCTCTCTTCCTAAAAAAGGTGTTAGTTACCATGAGATCATAAGCCACTGAAAACTCCAAAATATCCTTTCCTTCTGCATTTCTATTACCGTATCCATGTCCCCCATGTATTCCTATATATCCATCTACGTCGCGTCCTACATTTACAAGTCAATCTGTGTTTTGAAAAAAGTAGTTAATTTTTTTTTGAAAAGATCTAAGAAAATCCAGAATATTGGAAAATGATAGAAAATGTGGTTCTTTTGCAAAAGTAACTAAGATAGGGGGTCATAGCGGTCCACTTATTGCATGAAGGTCCTGTATCGCAGTATGATTATAAAATATTAGATTGATCTGTCTTTCCACATTTATTTATGTTGGTTACCTACACTAAGTTAAAAGATAATAAAATATTTATAATCAAACATTGTCATCAAAATTTCATCACTACTATGCTTATAAATTAATAATTTAAAGTTACATATATATATATTATAGATAGATAGATAGATACTATTTTTAATTAGAGTGAAAATTGATTGAGGCCCTGATTTCAATTAGAGTGAGATTTGACCAGGGCATGACTATTTATTTTGATACTTGGGCCTCATTATGCAGCCCACCAATCATTATGGGATGAATGTTTAAAACAACCCAGTTTCTTCTTTCCTTCTTTCTTTATTTTTTCTAAAAATCAGTTTCTTCTTTCTCAGGGCCTTTCATTAGGTGGGCCAACCATGGGGCCATACTTTAGTCCTTTAATAAAAGGAAAGGTGGGGCCACACTTTAGCTTCTTAATAACAGAAAGGAAGGGATCGAAAAAGGGCATTTGCTGCCCTTTTCGTTGCTTGAAGTGAAGGATTGAAAACCAGAACAGGGGAAGGAAACAAGGAAAAAGGGAAGAAGGAGAAAAAGAGAAAAAGAGAAAAAAAGGAGGGTGGGGGGAAGGAGCAGGTGGATTTGTTGTTGCCATCGCGTGCATGCTGATGCTGCTGTTGTTATCGCGTGCATGCTGCTGTTGCTGGTAGACAGTGGCTCCTCCAAGGTCAGTGCTCTGCACCGGCTTCTCCAAGGTGAGATCCTCCTCCCACTCTTTCTCCTTTACCTTTTTCCTCCACCTGAATGACAATAGGGAGAGGGTTTCTTTTTCATTTTCTTTTTTATTATCCATGGCCGAAATGTGGCACCACCACGGTCTGTAGTGGCCAATACGCATGCTTAACGACTGCGCGGGCCGCTACAGATGCGAGCGGCGATAAATCGCATTTACCATGGTGTTGTCCCCCGCTACGGCCAATTTATAGCGGCCGATATTTTCATCCATGGTTCGGACGAAGTGGACAATATCATGTGGATAGTGGGCGAGGGCGTCACATAATGGTATTAGAGTTGATAACGACTATTTTTTGTGGGGGGAGAGTGTGGGATCTTGCCTGCCTAGGCCTGCTTGTCTTGTTTGCTTGCTTGTCTTTGGGGGGCTTTCGACTACACTAAGTCCCACATTGGAAACATCCAAGTCTTGACCATGGGGATATATATGCGGCCTGACCATAACCCCATATGATGCATTTTTAAGCCATAAGCCTTCGGGCAAAGCAGACAATATCACGTTGATAGTGGACCCGGGTCGTCACAACTCACAAATGCCCCAAAGTTCTTGCACTTATCAATATCACAATCTCCTCGTGTGAATCTTACCCGCAAATATCCTCGTACTCCTCTTTCCTTAATGACCATCAAATTGCCTAAGGAACCATCCTCCACAGGATCTGACCTATCTTCCCAAGAAGTGATGAAATGCTCCTGTGAAGTTGCTCTAGCCAATAGAACCCTGAAAAGGTCAACCACATAGAACTTGGGAATTCACGTCAAAATAGTTACTTGGCTCCTCTTCTATTTTGCATAGAGAGCAAACGGGTGAACATTCTACAAGGCAAATAGCTCGTGTTATTAGAGTTTCTTTCACGAGCACCTTTCCTGCCAAAGCGCACCAGCAAAAAGCCTCAACTCCTGGAGGCTCCTAGCCAACTATGTATCTGAACAAGGTGAATGATGATATTCTGTGGAGGCCAACTTTGAAAACATCAATTTCATAGTGTGTTTTTTTTCTTTTCTTTTTTTTTGTGTGTACCTACAACTTTTTGGTGTGACTTTGAGCACGTTTGAATGGAGATATGACCTGTAGAATCTGATTTCCAAATTCCAAATCCAAAGAATCCCTTAAAATAAATAAATAAATAAAACATTGTTAACAATGGACATGTCCCTTAAGAACTTTTTGAAGAATTTCTATCTCATTAACTACCACTGCTTGATCCTGGAATAATGGTAATGCGTTGGAAGGTTAGCCCTCGATTAGATTGAAAAAAAAAAATGATCTCAAATATTTTCTCTTCTATATTTCCAATTTCTTATCCATTTTCTCTGTTACTGTGTTTGGATGAATATTGAGAGGCTAAGCATGCTTTACTGGGATGCATATACAGTTTGCTTCATTCAGCTGTTAGTGAACATCAAGTTTATGAACTTCTGAACCCAAAGGACCATTAGTTAATGAATTTTCTGCAGCATTCACAAATACTTGGTGTCCATTCTCCATGCTAATTAGGCATACTATATCGCCTGGCAGTGGCATCTGCCTATAAAATTGAACCCAAGTGGGTGGTGATTCTTTGATTGGATGGAGAGCTCATTTTGGAAAAGAAAATTTGATTAATTGATGCAGTCCTGATGAGAGGAAATTCCAGGAAAAGTTTTGGGTTTTAACATTTATAAACAGAAGCTCATTTAGGTGGGTGGTAAACTTGTCATTATCTCATAACTGTCAATTTTATTTATTTATTTATTTTTGATGAATTAATGGATAAAAAAAAAACCAATGAATTAATTTATCACATAAAGTTAACGTTGCATCTGCAGGGTTGGTGCAAATGCTTGGTCTCTTATGCATCCTTCAATTCCAGAGAAGCTGCAAAGCTTGTACAACAATGGCTATAAGCTGGTTTGTTTCACTTATCTGTTTCTTGTTGGACCTTAATTATCTGAGTTTTGGTTAGTGGTATTAACAATGTGAGGATGCAGTGTGGTCTTGAAGGATGTTTTACTTCTTGAAGCTATTTGTAGTCTTTGCTGTGATCTGTCAAGTCATTCTTCTTTTGAATTGTAGAGGTGCTTTTTGTGTCATAACTTTTGTGGCTTTAATCACCAGGTAATTTTTACTAATGAATCCAACATTGAACGCTGGAAAAACAAGAGACAAAAAGCTGTAGATTCCAAGATTGGGCGTCTCAACGATTTTATCAAGTGTGTCAAAGTCCCAATTCAGGTAAAACTGCCAATTGTTTGTGTAATGTCCTATGATCTTGTTAAACGGTGTGGCTAGTCTCTTTTTCCCTCTGCTTATCTCACTATGCAAATGATCAGTGTATGCTGTTCTTCTTAATTTCTGAACTAACAAAACTTTTATGGACAGGAGGTTATTCTATCTAGTTCTTAGGGGTTTTGAAAATAAATTGAATCATTTTCTTCAATTAATGAACATTTTGTTTGATACGTAAGCACAAACTGAACGTCTGAACCATCTGTAGTTCGATGGTGTAATTATGGTTGGTGCTGGCCTTCTAGGTTTTAATAAGTAACCACCTTTATTTTACTTACTACCAGTCAATCTTTCCAGAATATTGAATAATAGAACATGTTTTGGGTACTGTTTTTGAATAAAAACCTTCAGGAAAACCTGCATAAAGTATTTAATCATGATGGATTTGAGTGCAGGTTTTTATAGCTTGCGGGGTGGCAGATACACGTGGTTGCAGTGATCCATTTCGCAAACCAAAACCTGGAATGTGGCGAATAATGGAGCAACAATTCAACTCTGGCACTGCAATTGATATGGATCAGTAATTCCTATTGTTTTGTCTTCTTAACTTGATTTACTCTTTTGCATTTTAATGTTTATTACTGATTTCTATAATCAGCCAAGTATATGTTATCCTATGATACCCGGATACTTGTACAAGCCCAACGTATCCGTATCAGACCGATACGACACTTGTATTGGTACCTGATACCATACCAATACTTTTAGGGAACAAGTTTAACATATCCTACTTATAAAGTCCTTTATTTCATATAGTTCTTTTAATATTTTTACTTATCACCATAAAAATGTTTGAAATGGACGAAAACAATGATAATTCATTGATTCAAAAGTGATCTAAAGAAAACATTAGGACACCCCGATTTGTATCCATGTCCTAGATTTTCAAAAGTGAGGAGTTTGATGCAGCCCCAGACCTTCGATCGAATAGGCCAACCTCTCAGATGAGGTCGATCGAATCCAACAAAGCGATTCCACATGAAACAGCACTCACAGCCATGAACTCATGGAGAAAACTCACGGTAATCTTTATTAATAGAATAAGCATAGGAAATAACAAGAGGGTTCTTCTGTATATATAGAAGACAGTATTTCTAAACTAATCAGAATGCTAATAATAGAGGAAATTACTTAATCCTACCCTAAATAGGATTTAGAAAGCAATCCTATTAAGCAACTAAGTAATATTACTAATCTAGATAAGGATAGGGATCTCTGATTGAATCAGAAATCATGTGGACCCCATCAGATGGTCCATCAGGGGGGCCTGAGGGCCCTAGTCTTCTGTCGGGCTGCATCAACTCTCCCCGACTTGAAAGAACTTGACTCCGGAGAGTTAATCGCTTGATAGTGCTCATAAAGATCTGGATTCAAGCATTGAAAATCTGTTATAGTGATCCATGTATCGTCGGAGAGGACGATTCTTCCAGCGGACATAGAACTTTTGAAAACCTCCTTGACGAGTGGAAACAATCTGATCATCAAGCACGTCAACAATCTCATCAACAGGTGGAAGATTTGAAGGGAGGGCAATAGTCTGCTCTTCAGTTTCACCATTATTGTCATGACCACGGTAGAGTGTAAGATCTTTTATGTTGAAAGTAGAATTGACACCTAAATCGGATGGTAGATCAAGCACATAAGTATTGGAGCCAATCTTTTTGAGAATCTTGTATGGACCAGTATTTCGTGGATGCAACTTTTTATAAGCTCCTGGAGGTATACGTTCTGGACGGATACAGACCATGACCATATCTCCTTCAGCAAATTCAATAAAGTGACAATGCTTGTCTGCTTCCGGTTTATAAGTGGCATTACTAGCAGATATATGTCGGCAGACCTCATTGTGCACTTATTTCATGTGGTGAAAGAAACTCTTAGCATCGGCACTTATTTGGGCATCTACTGGTAAAGGGACAAGATCAACAGGTAGTCGCGGTCGAACCCCTGTAACAGCTTCAAATGGAGAAGTACCAGTAGACCGATTGACCGAATTATTGTATGCAAACTCAGCCATAGGTAATGCTTGACCCCAAGTTGTGATGTGATCACGAACAAGGCATCATAACAACTGTCCAAGACTTCTGTTTACTACTTCTGTTTGGCCATTAGTTTGAGGGTGGTAAGCTGTAGAGAATTTGAGCTTGGTATTGGACATCATCCATAAAGTCTTCCAAAAAAAACTATGAACTTGGTGTCTCGACCAGAAACAATAATCTTTGGAAGGCCATGTAGACGAACAACTTCTTTGAAAAAGAGCTTGGCAACCTTGTAGGCATTACTAGTGGAAGTACACGGAATAAAATGTGCCATCTTTGAGAAGCGATCAACAACAACAAAAATAGAATCCACTTTTCTTTGAGTCGTTGGCAAACCTAGCACAAAATCCATGCTAATGTCTTCCCATGGAGTATGAAGAACAAGTAAAGGCTGATAAAGTCCAGTGTTCTTCTTGTTACCTTTGGCTAGCTGGCATGCGCTACATCTCTCGCAAATACGAATAATGGTAGTCTTCATTCGGGGCCAATAATATCTATCGCTGACAAGAGCAAAAGTTGTCACGTCCCTACTGGCCACTACATCCTCCCAAATGCAACTATCGGACAACATATTTACGAATGGATGTGGCAGGGAGGCAGAGTTATGTACCTTTAAACAAGAAATCATCATGAATGCTATAATGAGGATGCTTACCAAGATCACCATTGGTGAGGTCTGTATAGATAGAGCCAAAGTCTTGGTCATCCACATAACCTAGCTTGAGTTGGTAAAAACCTGCCACATTGATAGACATGGTTATCAACAAATGCTTTTGTCGACTGAGTGCATCAGCTATCAAGTTATCTTTTCCTGCAGTGTGGCAAATGTTGAAACTGAACTCCTGTATATATGCGCTTCACTTGGCACGGTTGGCACTGATCTTATGCTGTGAATTTAGATGTCGCATAGCATCATTATCTGAGTAAAGAACAAACTTGTTACCAATCAAGTAATGTCTCCAATGACGCAATGATTGTACAATGGCATAGAATTCCAAATCATAAGAAGAGTACTTTTTCTTGGCATCAGAAAGTTTCTTGCCGAAAAATGCAAGCGTGTCTCTCTTGACTAAGAACACCTCCAATGCCAACATTTGATGCATCACAAGCAATTTCGAAGACCTTGTCAAAATTTGGAATTTGTAAAACTGGTGCTTCTGTGATTTTACGCTTTATTTCTTGAAAGGCTCTAGTGGCAGAACTAGTCCACTTAAATTCACCTTTCTTCATGCATTCTGTGTCAGGAGCCATGATACTGCTGAAGTTTCGAATGAATCTCTTATAAAAGTTTGCAAGACCATGAAAGCTTCGAACTTCAGTGAGTGTAGTAGGAATTGGCCAATCCAGAATTGCTTTGACCTTCTCAGGGTCCATTTTAATTCCTTGTGCCGACACAACATATCCCAAGAAGATAACAGAGTCACTCAGAAAAGTGCACTTCTTGAGATTAATATAGAAACGCTCCCGGCGAAGGAGTTGGAAAATTGTATCTAGATGTTGAAGATGTTCTGCGTTTGTCCTGCTGTAGATGAGTATATCGTCGAAGTAAACGATGACAAACTTTCCAATATAAGACTGCAATAACTGTGTCATGACCCGCATGAAAGTACTTGGTGCATTGGTTACCCCAAGGGCATAACCATCCATTCATAAAGATCATCTTTGATCTTAAATGGAGTCTTCCACTCATCACCTGGCCTTACACGGATTTGATGATAACCACTTCGCAGATCAATTTTAGAAAAAAAATATATGCACCAGTCATCAAATCTAGCATATCATCTAATTTGGGGATTGGGAAGCGGTACTTTACCGTGATTTTATTGATTGCATGACTGCCCACGCACATACGCCAACTTCCATTTTTCTTTGGAGTGAGAAGTGCAGGTACCCCACAGGGACTGAGGCTTCCCTTGATATATCCCTTTTGTAAAAGATCATCAACTTGCCTTCTTAATTCTATTTGCTCCATTGGTCTCATCCGATATGTAGGCAAATTTGGCAAGGAAGCACCGGGTACAAGATCAATGGCATGTTGGATGTCACGTAATGGAGGTAGCTCCTGAGGCAGCTCATTTGGAACTAGATCAACAAATTTCCTCAGAAGTGGCTCTACTTCTTGCGGGACAGATGTAGTAGGAGATTCTTCTGGAACTTGCCTAGTAATCAATGCATACATGACGCCCTGTTCTTTGCTTTCATCTTCAAACTTCTGCATGGTCAAGATAGGAAGTGGAAGATTTAGCGGGCAATGGAAGCAACTTAATCTTGCCTCCTTTCCAGTTGAAAGTATCAGTATTGTGTTCATGATCTATAATGACCTTAAGTTTCTATAGCCACGGTCGTCCGAAGAGAATGTGTGTAACGTTCATTGGAATGACGTTACAACGAATTGTATCTTCATAATTGCCAACTCAGAAAGGGACGACACTGTTTACGGACAGGAATGGAGTAATTGTTGACCCATGCAACTTTATAAGGTCTTGAATGCTTCTTGGTTGGTAGCTTGAGTTTCTCGACTGCTTCTTGGGAGATAACATTTATCGCGCTGCAACCATCAATGATCATGTTACAAGACTTGCCCTTGCAATTGACGCGTGACCGGAAAATGGATGCATGATTTCAGTCTTCATTTTCTTCCATTGGATCAGCTACTAGGAGACGACGATCAAGGAAAAGTAGCGGGGTACCGTCATCAGCTTCTGTATCTTTTAATTGATCTACTGTGGTTTCATATTGAGGCTCTGCATTGAACGGCTCTGCTTCTATTTCCTCATCATACTGTTCATCATCTTCTGGCTCATTAGTAGCATATAAATTTCTATGGGGACACTCGGTTGCATAATGTCCCTTTTGTTTGCTAGTGTGACAAACAATTTCTCTCTTATCTATTGTTCCGCGGTATGATTATCATTCTGATTCTGCTGCACCCGCTGATTTTGTTGTGGCAAAGCTTGCCTTTGCTGAATGGCTTGTTGTGGCCTCTGTGGTGCTTACTGGAATGGTTTAGGAGGAGGACGAAAACCTTGCGTCTGAGTATGGTTAAAAGTAGGTTCAGGTCCTTTTCTAGTGGAAGACTCCCCGACTTGAAAAGTGTTGCGTCTCCGCAACTGAAGTTCATGCTGAGCTTTCCAAGCTTTACAAAATACCTCATCAACTCTGGTGTAATCAAACATAGCAACTTCCTGTCTGATATCGTTGCGCGATCCATCCCGAAATCTAGTGATAGTGAGACGATCATCTGTTTTCAAATTGCAATGAACAATATATTCGCGAAATTTGCTTGTATATTCTTCCACAAATAGATTGCCTTGCTGGAGAGTAAGATACTCTTGGTGCAGTGTGTCAATGTAATTAGAAGGAAGGAAATTGCTCTTGAGCCTTTCTTTCACATTGAACCATTTAGTAATGGGCTGCCCCAAAGCAAGTTCATTATTTTCAACACCATACCACAAGATTCTTGCAGGACCCTTAAGTTTAACCTTCGTAAAGGCTATCCGCTGCTCATCATTCATGTTATACCAAGCAAAATAGTCTTCCAGGGAATTAAGCTAATCAACAAAAACTTTCGGAGTGACATCTCCAGAGAAATCAGCCCATCAATTTTAACTTTCTTTGTGATATCATTAGTGCGGTGTGCAACCATGGGACCGTGAGTATCTCGTTCAGCAATGAGACGCTGTACAAAGTCACGCATGAATTCACGTTGCTTAGGCCTTTCTGTTTGGATGGGTGTGACTAGTTGTGCGGTAGTAGAAGACCCTTCCTTTGCAACCAGCTGTGTACTTTGCAATTCAATAAGTGTAGTCTCTACTGTGCGTAGACGATCCATTACTTCGTCCATATCTTGACCCAGTTTGAATAATTGTTCATCACGTTCCTTGTCCGTGAGCCAATGACTGAGATTGTCACCTCTTCTAGGCATGGCTGGATTTTTTTTTTTTTTTTGAATTTGGTTGGATTTGGACTCAAGCCAAGCCCAACGGCAGGTCAGGCCCAAGTTTTGGCCCAGTGCAGTGTTTCCATCCTACGTGTTTACAAAGATAAAAGAAATCTCTTCTCTCGGCTTTTGTGCGCAGAGAAAGTAAAAAAAAAGAAGGTTGGGGCCTTACTGATTTGGGCAGAAACGAGAGAGAGAGAGAGAGAGAAGCGGGAAGAGGGTGGCCGTTGCTGTTGTTGCGCTTGCGCTGGTGCTGAAGACACTGCGGGAGTACTCGTTAGGTGCTAGGTACGCCTTCTAGTTCAGATCTCCTTCTGTTGCTGCTGTTTCCTTTTTCTGTTTTTCTATATTTCTTTTATCTTCACTTCTGATGGGTAGGGGATGCCGAGGATTTTGGGGATTTTTCTAGTTGGGCTATAGGGCGATCGAAAGGTTTGGGCGACGATGGTAATTCCTGGAGAAGATTGGGAATGCTTGGAGAAAAGTTTCGATGGGAGAGTTGGGTTTTCGGTGGTGGGTTGGGTGTGGCAGGGGTGGAGAGGTTTCCTGGGACACTGTTGGGGCTCTGGTTTTGGGAATTAGGGTTATGGTGGGTGGATTATTTTGACGGTGGGGATGGATTGGTGGGGATGGAGATGGGTTTTCTGGGTCTGGGGTTTTTGACGAGGCCGGAAGAGGAAGGCAGAGGGGTGGGTTCCGTGCGCAGTGGTCGTGGGACTGGAAGCTGGGATTGGGTTTCGGTAGTGCTGGGAGGTGGTGGAAGGGGTCGGGATGGGGCTGGTTTGGGAACTTGGGCGGATGGATTGTGTTCGGTGGAGGGGTGGAAGGATGATGACGATGACAAACCGGGGAAGACAGTAGTTTCCCCTGCGACCGGATCTCGGCTTTGATACCAATTTGGCGCAGCCTTGGACCTTCGATCGAATAGGCCAACCTCTCAGATGAGGTTGATTGAATCCAACGAAGGGATTCCACACGAAAAGCACTCACAGCCATGAACTCATGGAGAAAACTCACGGTAATCTTTATTAATTGAATAAGCATAGGAAATAACAAGAGGGTTCTTCTGTATATATGGAAGACAATATTTCTAAACTAATCAGAATACTAATAATAGGAAATTACTTAATCCTACCCTAAGTAGAATTTAGAAAGCAATCCTATTAAGCAACTAAGTAATATTACTAATCTAGATAAGGATAGGGATCTCTGATTGAATCAGAAATCATGTGGACCCCATTAGATGGTCCATCAGGGGGGCCTGCGGGCCCTAGTCTTCTGTCGGGCTACATCAGAGTCGTATCCCTAATCACTGTATCAAGGTTCATATCCATATCCGTATCTGGACATCATAGATGTTATCACAAATCTTCAGGTAAAGTTAGTCTTTGGGGTTGTGACATAAATTCTTTTACATCTATAGTAATTTATTTACTCATGAAATCAATCTGTTAGTATATGATGGCCCACATGGGCTCCACATCCAAATTAAGTGTTCTAATTTTTTATGCATAATGCTGTCCTTTCTTTTTCTCCATAGTTGTCTAATTTAACTTTGAGTAGGATCCTCTACTTATATCTTTTTTTTTTTTCTTTCTTTCTAGTAAAGTGGACTAGTTTCTTATTGCACTAAGAGTTCTAGATTTAGGTGAATCCTACATGTTTCATCTTTATATGTAAAGGTCTAAAAAAGGTTAGAAAACTAGGGACTCAGACTCGCCTTGCCCAACTCAAAAGACTGGACTCGAGGGAGTCAACATGGTTTATGACAAAAGAGAGAGAAGTGGGAACTTTTTGTGAAATTTTGATGGCTTCTTTGGATGCCCAGTCCATTCTTATATAGGATAGTGTTACAACAGGGTTACAGTTCCTACTGGATTCTCTAAACAATTATACTGATAATCCTCGGTAAATGGTAATAACTTCATCTTATGGTTACAACCAAGGATAAAAATAGTGGTTGTGGAGGGCATAGCGGCCAGTGGCTAAAATGCTACGTTGTGGTTGCGGCAGTACGTAGCATCGTAGTGGCATGAATTTTTTAGTGGAAAAAGAAATTGGAATCTTGTTTAGCAGTAAATCTTGTTTTTTTTAAGTGATTTGGAACCATATAATGGTAGAGGAAACTATAGGAAAGACTATTGAGGAGAAGAAATAGGAAAAATAATGTTATAAATTAAAACTGCTTGGCTCTATTAGTTTTTAGACTGTAGCAAAGAGTTATGAGATTCGTTTCGGTTTGGAAAAAATCTCCAAACAATTTCGGTTCGGTCATGAAAACGAACTGAACTGCCCTTCAAACAGTATTCTGTCCAGATTTTAGACCAGTTTGGCCTTGAAATTCCAGATTTTGCTCGAACTGTCCCAAATATAGAGTTTCAGCCAGAAAAAAAGAAAAGAAAAAGAAAAAGGAAGGGGCTGGCCACTGGTTAAACGAAAAAGAAGAGGATAAAGAGGTAGGAATTGGGGGGGGAGGGGGGGGGGGGAGTACCTATTCGATTCCCTAGCCATCGCTGTCGCTGTTGCTGCTCGCAATCACCATCATGATGCTGACCGTTGCTACTATTGTTGCTCGCTATCACCATGCCGTCATCATCGCATTGCTAGTAGCTTCCGTCTCCCCCTTCCTCCTCTCTCTCTCGCTTGCTCTCTCTCTTTCTTTTTGCCGTTTCGTTCGCCTTAGAGACCATTTCGAGGGAAGTTTCTCGAAAAGCACCTTTGCCTCTTATATTTATTGAGTTCGTACTTCGGATCCTAAAAGCCCACACGCGACACACCTCATTGAGTTGATAAAAGGGCCACCAAGGCACCAACACTCAATTGTTGAGTACATATTCAGGGTCCCCATTTTTAATAATTATCACTTCCTAGCCAGTAGCCTAGTGTAGGGAAAAAAAAAAAATGGCCTACAATATATATTAGATATATCCTTCTTACGATATATATGTATATATATATATAGGGAAATGTTCAAGTGCATCCATCCATCACCATAGGGTGAGGGCACTTTCCCTTTTTTGCACATGAATCCCCCTTTTATACTTCACCCGCTGTACTTGAAATCCCCCATTTATGAAAGCATCCCTCACCCTATGGTGCGGGATGGATGCACGCAAACATTCCTCATATATATATATGTATGTATATATAATGGCTCTAGCCATTTCATAGCAAACAAACGCACACAGGCACACATAATAAAGAATAGGTCTAGCCATAGTTTATAGAATAAATTAAATGTATTACTTTATCTATTATTTAATGTTTTTATATTTAGTTTATATTTTTTGCATAAATATTAATTTTTATATTTTCCGAAATATTTCGCCGAAATTCCAAATCTGCCAAAATATCTTGGTTTGTCGGCCGAAAGTGTCAAAACGAGTTTCTCAACACTGCCGCAACACCGCTATTTTTCAAAATATCGTAGCGGCTTTGACTGCTACGGCCCATAATTCGGCTGCAACGCTACATAGTTGCCTCTATTTTGCACCATGGTCACAACAACTTTAATAACTTGGTCGGCATGACCATTAGCTTACTACTACACGTTTTGGACCCGTTCTCTTTACCTATAGGGCCTAAGTCCCTGTTCTCTCGCTACACTCCCCCTCAAATTGGTGTGGACTTGAATGAAGCATCAATTTGCTAGTTAAGAGATCGTATTGGAACATAATCATAGCTTTTGCGAATGAGTCTGCCAATTGGTGTTTGAATGAGATGTGTGGAAGACATATCTCTTAAGAGATGGAATGGCAGTCAACCCCTGTGTTTGGTTCTTTCATGGAATACCGAATTAAACACTACGTAAATGACACTTGCATTGTTAGTGCAAAAAGTGGTAGCACTCAAATGAGGGACACCAAGACGTATCTATGCCAAACAATTTCACTAGTAACAGATGATAGGGATCGATATTCGGCCTCGGCAGATTATTTGGGTACTATTTGTGTGTGCCTAAACTGTTACGGACTTGTTTACAGGGATGTAAAGCTTCTTGGGAAAGGTTGAATGCCTGAAACCTGAAAGGGAAGGAGAAAACAGATGTCAGAGACCCTGGCCGAGCTCAGCGCAAGGCACTCCGATGCCTAAGTTAGTGCGGTCACTAGACAAAGGGTGAGTGAGCAGAGAGAAAGGCAGAATTTGGAGTATGTATGCGTACCTCTTCTGGATTAGCTCTTTGTATATATAGGCCGAGAGTCCTATGACTCTTGTCCTGGTTTCTCGGAGGTAGAGTCCCACTCGGACTTTGTCCCGATCTTTCAGGGATTGTGGATGTAACCACCGGATAAGGATAACTCCTTATCTCTATCCGGTGCTTATCCTTATGTCTTAACACGTTCTATAACGTGGTTGAGTCTTTACAGGAGTACAGTCGTAACTGACTAAGCGTCAGTGATCGTCTCGGTTAATCGAACCGAACCAAAGATGATACCGAGGTCAGGTATGACCTTAACATGGACGTATTCTGGCACTATTGCTGGGATGCATAAAACCGAGACCAAGACATGCCTAGCTGGAACTTTTACCGAAACTAAGACAATCTCGGTACTATGAAAATGCCCCCGCACAATTGCTCCCTAGCTTCTGACTTCTTAGAGTTCTCTAACTCTTTGAGGTCCGAAGCTAAGCATTATGATGGGTGAACCTTCTGAACATTGAGTTTGAAGCCCATACTATATTTCATCTCGGTGTCGATTGTTGACATCCAATCGCTATCACCATGTCATTTCACCTGCCCAAGATAATTAATAGCGCATCTCGATCAATACAGAAGACGTATCGGCGGCACCACAGGTCATCGCCTGGTTGGTTGTCCAATCACTTCGAAGAGACGTGCGGAGTACTCGAGGTGACATTCCGCATGTGCGTCCTTGGAATTCGAAAGGGCGCCTCTTTTTCCATTATATATAGAGGCGCCTCTCTCTCATTCTTCACTTTCACATTCGTTCGAGATAGAGAGGGTTTGCTGAAGAGAGAAGTTCCACCGAGGTTGAGTTCTTGCAAATCCAAGCTTAGCATCCTTTGAGTCCAGTCTCGTATTTGTAAGTCCTCTCTTCTTATCTTGCTCATTTCCGCTTTCTAGCTTCCTTTAGGGTTCCCTGACCTTTTTCCCCTCTTTGAGTCTCATTCTTTATTTCTTCAGTTCCTTCAAACTCGAGTTTTGATAATGGGTATTTATAGGCGGAGATTAGAAACCCCAGAGGCCATAGCCAAATTTAGGGCCGATTACGGGATTCCTGATGATGTCCTCATTAGGCTGAATGACCCAGAAAATCCCTTCGACGGTTACTCCTTCACTAATGGCTGGATGCCCTTTTATCTGGTTACCATAGTCGAAGGTGGGGTTCGATTCCCCCTTCATCCCCTCCTTAGAACCTGTCTTGGGAAATGGCATCTCTGCCCTTGTCAGTTGATTCCGAACAGCTTTAAGATCATCATGGGCACATAATCTCGGCGTCCATGATATCGAGGTTTATGACCTCTTCAAATCTGGTGGTGACAACACCTACTATCTCCGAGCCAAGGCAAATCGGGAGTGGATCATTAATGATCTAGAAGACTCCAACAAATATGCTAGAGATGACCGCCTGTTTGTGTCGGGCAACTGGGAGTACGAAGGAATCGTGCCCGAGCTGGCAAGGATTGACAATATTCCCCATGACTTTGGAAGCCCTTCGAGTAACCACTGACCTCTTAGCCTTTATGTTTCATTGTATTTTCCTCTTCTTGCATGCCGAGGTATTACACTTGACACATTTTCTGTTTGTAGTGCAGACGTCCGCCAAAGAAGACTAGAAGCCTGCCGAGTCGGTTGGGTAAGGAACAACGAATGGTTTCGGGCGGTGTACAATTACTGAGGCCACGAAGACCGAGATGCCTGGTCGCTTCTCCACTACGAACCAAGGTACCATTCCTTCATTTAGAGGAAAACTAGTCAACCTCGGATAAGGGAAGGGCGTCAAGCTCATGTTGAAGTGGAAAGGGCAGAGCCCATACAGGCCCCAACCGACACTGAATACCGGGCTGCTTCTGGTGTCGAGGCCACCACATCTGGGATCGATTCGGAGGCCTCTGAATCCGCCGAAACCCCCACTGTTGCTGTAGGAGCTGAGACTTCCTCGAGGTCAAGAAGTTCACAGCAAGTTGCGCTCTCCAGTTCTTCATCTAGCTCGGAGGAAGGAGATGATATGTCATGGCGTTGACCTGCCGTGGTGGTCAAGGATTTGGGGGCTCTAGCACTGGGAGGCCGAGCTCCTCGTGCCCCCACATTCCCTGCTGCTGCTCTAAGTTTTAGAGTTCGGTAGCGTTCAACAACGGCTGCCGAAACCACACGGGAGAAAGCTCAAAAAGAGAAGAGGCCTAGGACTGAGGCCCTCGCCGAGAGGAGTCCTAGTGCAGTCGCGGCACCCCATTCCACCGGGCCGACTCTCTGGAAACCGAGCCTCCAGGTTGAACTTGGAAAGCCGATGACGGTAGGGGACCATGTCGTCGGCAATGCTCTCGTCATTGCCGTGCTTGGTCAAGCCTGATGTGGCAAGGCACAGGGAACTCGACGACGTGAGGCTAGTGCTGTCATCGATGCAGTCGACCATCTCAGTAAGCTTTCTACAAATTTTACCAAGTGTTTCATTTCGGTTATTGCTTTCTAACGCCTGTTTCTTCTACAGTTGGTGCAAAAGTGCCAGGTCGCTCTCGAGAGGATTCGGCAGAACGACGCCAAGGTTCCGAGGTTAGAGGCAGAGAAGCAAAGCCTTCAGACGGCCTTGGATGCCAGTAATCAAAAGCTGAAGGAACAAGTGGAAATAAACAATGGCCTCAAGACCGAGCTGAATACGACAATGGCTGAGAATCGAAGGTTGGAGGCCGAGGCAGAAACCCAAAAGAAGCGGGCATCTGAACTTGAAGCCTCTCTAGAGAAGCAAAAGGTCAAATTCGAGGCCAAACTCTAGGCCGAAACTGACATTGCCTTCAATGAAGGGGTGGCAGAGGCGACAACACTTTATACGGCTCAAGTCCTCGCTGTGAGGGATCAAGTGTGGGAGCTCGGGTGGTTGGTCGCACTAAAAGAAGTGGGAGTCCCTAAGGACCACCCTACTTTCAAGAATCCCCCCAAGTACCCGAGTTCGGGGGCAGGATCAAGCCCTGGCCCCACTCCATCCACTGAGGCTGAGGTTCCTGCTGAAACTGCCACGATTGAAGCCACTCCAACCGTGACTGAAGCTGTTCAAGCCTAGGCTGGTTCTGCCACCGAGGTTGATGTTACCATCGAGATCGATGCTTGAAGATTTTCCTTGTTTCTCTTTCCTTTTGATTTGGTTCCGATGTAACGATGAACATTGTATTTTCGTTCTATAAATACAATTGCACTTTTCCTTTCTCACGCTTGCCTCCAAATGTTACTTCGAGAATTACATGTGTTTGATCTCAGTTCCTTAACCGAGCTCTCTACATGTTTGGGAGATTAGTTTGCTTAAGTTATTGAGTTCGGTTCAATAACCGAAATCCCGCATATTTTATCTTAAGTTCCCTAACTTAAGAAAACAAACTTGTATCCAAATACCAAATGTGTCCGTACTGTTAAGTTTGGTTCATTAACCGGGCTTAACAAGAACAAACTGGATTAAGTTTTTTAACTTTAAGGAATACAAGGCATTGCAATTTTTACCTCGGTGATAGCATACTTTAAACTGGGTTCCATAACCAAATATATTTCAATTCTTAACGTCGAGGTACCCACCGAGTTCTCTAACTTGGTGTTTCGTCTGTGCCTTAACTACTTTAGGGTTTTCCCTATTTCCCTAATGCTCCGTAGCAGTTAGGTAGGTAATTGCCGAGTTCTACAACTTGGCGAGAATTGAAAGCAACAAAGAGAGATTCTTCCAAAAGAATTACTTTTATTGATTTCGACAATTGACTACAATTCGAATTTTTTTTTCTAAAAATAATACTTCTTGAGGTGCATCGCATTCCATGGCCGTGGTAACTCTTTACCATCCATGTCCTTAAGTTTGTATACTGATTGTCCGGCAACTGAAATCACCTTGAATGGACCGTGCCAGTTCGGTGCCAGCTTGCCTTTATTCGGGTTCTTATCCCCGGGAAGTGTCTTCTTTAAGACCAATTCTCCAACTGAGAACCTCCTCTCTCTAACCTTTTGGTTGTACCCCTTAGCCAATTATTGCTGGTAGGCAGTTAGGCGGATAGTTGCTGCATCCCTTCGCTCCTCGGTCAGGTTTAGCTCTCGGGCCACATTTACTTCGTTTTGGCCTTGATCAAAGAGCTTCGACCTTAGAGTTGGGAGATCGATCTCAAGTGGGATCACGGCCTCCATCCCATAGGCCAAGGAGAAGGGAGTTTCCGAAGTGGAGCGTCTTGGAGTAGTTCTATATGCCCGAAAGACACTCGAAAGTTCCTCCACCCATCTCCCCTTAGCTCGGTCAAGCCTCTTCTTGAGCCCATAAAGCACCACCTTGTTCGAACTTTCGGCTTGACCACTGCTTTGTGGGTAACCCGGAGTTGAATAGTAATTTCTGATGTCGAGCTCCTGGCAGAAGTTAATGAAGAAGTTGGAGTCGAACTGAGTCCCGTTATCCGAGACCAAACCTCGTGGGACTCCAAACCTTGTGATGATGTTATTCTGCACAAAGTTTTTTAAGTCCTGTTCGGTGATGGAGGACAACAGTTCGGCTTCTATCCACTTGGTGAAATAATCGTAGCCTCCTCTTATTCCTTGGAGCTCGGTGAAGCGGCCCCACAATATCCAAGCCATGGTGAAGGGCCATGGACTGGAGAGTGGGCTCAGATCCTGTGCTGGCTGATGGATGGAGTGTGAGAACTTTTGGCACTTCTTGCATCTCCTGGTATATAGTTGAGCGTCCTTCTGCATATAAGGCCACCAATAGCCTTGGCTAATCGCTCGGTACGCCAGTGACCGACCTCCAATGTGGCTTCCCCATTGATGTGATTTTAAATTCAATCTTTTATTACTGCAAGTGCACAGCTGTCTTTTTTGAGACAGTGCACAGTTGTCTTTTTTGAGACAGTGGCAAGTACAAGTCAAATCCCAAAGGGAGCACTACTGAAATATCTTTTTTATTAAAATCTGAAATTTTTTTATAATGAAAATAAAAATAAATCAAGATTTGAATGAGAGATAAAGCTACTATGAAAGATGAACGGATAACAATGATGATAAAGGTAGATCAGAGCAACAAAGAGTCCATTAATTAATTTCAATTCTCAATCCACATACTTTAATTTAGTCTTTTGTCTTGCAAATAACTCAGATAAGAAACAACTCAATCTTTCTGATCCGGAAGATATTTTTCTTTTAAAATCCAATTCTTAAACAGAAGAACCTAAGATCTCTAACACCTTATAAAAATCACTTTGAGCATCAGTTAACAAATTAAGCATAAAATATCAAAGGTATAAAAACCTAAGTATATCCTATCAAAAGAAGATTAACTGATCAAAAAGAAATTTATTTAAAATATAAAGCAGAGTTTTGCCGGCGGCACGAAGGCAGATCTATTATTCTACTAAACATGCATCATAGGGATATAAAAATTAAATTAAAGACATAGAATAAAAATAAAATCAACTTCACTTTGTGCTCCGCTCCAAAGAATCTACTCCATTGCAAAAGATGTGATTTTCATCAAGAACTTCATGGCAATTACAATTTTCTCACACTGTTCTAACCTAGTTCTGGAATAGGGCCCCAGAATACCCAAAAATAACTCTTAAATTCTATTAATTAGGGAAAGAAAAGAAATACGAGAGAGAGAATAATTATGGACGTCCAAGTGGGGATTGTCTCTCGTATGCTACCTTTTGGTTCCTTTTATATCTCCGGTTATCTTACAGGTACATTGATACATTGAATCTGGACACCTTTTTTGCAGATTTGATTTATCTTCATTGATAGGGTATAACTCTTATCCTTTTTTAATTTGAATGAGGTGGAAGCTTCTGGAAACCTCTGGGTGGCTTGGCTAATCTTTAAATGGGGTCCCACAAGGGATGTGCAGCAATTAATTATCAACGGCGTGGATTTAATTACAATCCCGTCTGAAAATGAACATGAAAATCTCCGGACCCATAACTTTGTCAATATAGCTCTGATTTGCACATTCTTGGGCTCCACGAGTATTTACTCTGAATAAGCTTTTCAACGTTAGGTAAATTTCATCGATCCGACGGTCGGATTGAAAGTTATGGCCATTTGAAGATGAGCTGTCCTGAGAAACGGTATTAGCTTTTAAAATTTGTTTTGTAATGGATTCTATCTCTGCACAACTTCCATTTTCGAAAGGACATCAGATGTGATGATTCAAACTCTTCTTCTTTTGTTCCAATCAGGATAGTACTCTTTGAATTATCCATTAATAATTTCAAATTTGCAACTACTGCGAACGATAGCATGTGGGACATTTCATCTGTTTGAACAGTGGGCCCTATGAAAACTCTTCTACTGTAGTTAGGAATCTTCAACTGATATGATGAGTGGACCCCTCTTTTGATTGATTTGCATATGGCTTGTGTGTGGGTCCACGTGGTGAATTCTTCAATTTTCTTCTTTTCAAGCTTCAATTTAGCAATGCAGAGCCTAGGATAACTGTGTGCTTGAAAGTAGGCTCCGTGACAGAGGCCTGCAATTCTCATTTTCTGCACATTTTAATTCAACACATTAAATACTGAAGAACCCATATTGAAGCGGGACCCATCTGGACAGAGTTCTACTCCTACTGGGAATCTTCGGAGAAAATTTGCAAAACATTCTAAGTTAATGCAAAAAATGTATGAAAATTCAGGTTCCTAGGTGAAAATGCATGAAATGATGAAATTAGATGAATAATGATGCAATTCTCTCAATTAAACCCCTAATTCATCCTAATATGATGCGTAAATGTGCAAATTCATGAACTCAACACGCATATTCCTTCATGAATTTCATAAAGTCTTTAACCTTGCTTGGGTGAACACACTAGAGGTGCGAGCCGGTAAAGGACTTCCTGTAAAGCTTGTCGACCGGATACAACCAAAACCGAGCTGTTTTCAGCCTGATTCTGTGAGCTTTATTCTTGTCTTCGGGAAGTTGATCATCCCTTAGATAGGAAATGATTGGGTCCATCCAGCTCGGACCGAGATCAACACACAAAACCTGCCGTGGTGGTTGAAGCTCCATACTTGGTCTTTCCAATGTCTCCACCTCGACAGTTCTTTTTCTCCCAGCCTCAACAACAGAGGCTAGGTTGGCAAGAGCATCGGCATGAGAATTAGAATCTCTGCCGACCTGTTGGACTTCAATTCTCTCGAACTGAGAAAAGAGCTGCTTTGCAAGAGCTAAGTAGGCCGCCATCCTTTCGTCCCGAGCTTGGTAGTCTCCGTTCAATTGGCTAGTCACCAATTGGGAGTCACTGAAGACCACCAATTGCCGTGCCCCCGGGATTTTAGCGCCGTTGAGCCCTGCAATCAATGCTTCGTACTCAGCTTCATTATTAGATGCCTTGAAGCCAAGTGTTAAGGCTTGCTCGATGACTAGACCCTCTGGAGATTGGAGGACTATGCCAGCACCAGCCCTTTTGAAGGTTGAGGATCCGTTGACGAAGACCTTCCACGATGAACCAAGGAACTGCTTCCAAGATTGTTCTTCTTTTGTCTCGGTAACCTCATCCTTATCCTCCTTGCCCCCCAGTTCGGTATCAGGCTGGCTCTGTGCCGAACTAGGAGAAACAAACTCCACAATGAAGTATGCCAAAACTTGGGCCTTAATTGCTGATCTAGGTTGATACTGGATATCGTACTGCCCCAGCTCGACAGCCCATCTTAAGACTCTTCCAGAAAAATCTGCCTTTCTGAAAAGGGACTTAAGTGGATGTTCTATAACAACAACTATAGTGTAAGTCTGTAAGTAGTGAGAATGTTTGCGAGAAACACTGACAAGCGCTAATGCAAGTTTCTCTAATGGTAAATATCTGGTCTAGGCATCAAGAAGGATCTTGCTTGTGTAGTAAATAGGCTTTTGTTGTCTGTCTTCTTCCTTGATGAGTATCGAGCTCACTGCGTGATTCGAGACGGACAGGTATAGATAGAGCACTTCTCCTTGCTTCGGTGTTGACAACAAGGGTGGTGAAGTTAAGTAAATTTTGAGCTCTTACAGAGCTCGGTCGCACTCTGGAGTCCACTGAAGTTTCAAACTTTTCTTCAAAAGTTGGAAGAAAGGTCGGCATTTATCTGAAGCTTGGCTGATGAAGCGGTTTGAGCGCGGCAGCCATTCCAGTGAGCCTCCAAACTTGCTTCGCCGTAGTTGGAATCTGTATCCCCTGAATGGCTGAAATCTGGTCTAGATTTGCTTCAATTCCTCTTCTGGTGACCAGGCTTCCCAGAAATTTATCGGAGCCGACACCAAACGCACACTTGGATGCATTTAGTTTAAGTTGAAACTCTTTTAGAATGACAAACGTTTGACTTAGGTCTGCCAAGTGGTCCTGTGACCTTTTAGACTTGACAACCATGTCGTCAATGTAGACCTCTACTGTCTTTCCTAGCTGGACCTGAAACATCTTAGTTACCAGCCTCTGGTAAGTTGCCTCTGCATTCTTTAACCGAAATGGCATCACTTTGTAACATTAGATGCCTCTAGGTGTTATGAATGCAGTCTTTTCTTCATCAGGCCTGTGCATTGGAATTTGATGGTAACCTCGGTAAGCATCGAGGAAACTCATCCTATCATGCCCGGCAGCTGCATCAATCATCTGGTCGATCTTGGGAAATGGAAAGCTGTCCTTGGGACAGGCTTTGTTGAGGTCGGTGAAACCAACATAGACCCTCCACTTCCCATTCTTTTTCTTGACGACGACTGTATTGGCCAACCAATCTGGGTAGTGGACCTCCCTGATTGCATTAGCCTCTAGCAGCTTTTCAACCTCCTTGATCACGACCTCGGTTTGTGGAACCCCCGTTCTCCGAGCTTTTTGGACCACAAGCTTGTGTTTTGGGTCCACATTCAATTTGTGGCACATGACCTCGGGGTTGACGCCGGGCATCTCATAAGGTGTCCACGCAAAAGCTTCCTTGTTCTGTAACAAGAAGTTTAAGAGCTCGGACCTCTCAGCTTCAAGGAGTTGATTTCCAAGCAGAAAATATCTTTCAGGATCATTGGGATCGATCCTGATCACGGTCAGATCTTCAATGCTTTTCTCTGCTAGAGCTTGGCCGACGTCCTTAAGTTCGGCTTTCTTGTCCAACTCGGCCATATGCACCTGCTTTGGTTCTGCTTCACCAGGTACTACAGCCATCAAGCACTGTTTGGCTATTTGTTAGTCGCTTCGGACTGTGATCACCTCAATTCTGTTGTTCTTGTTCTCTAACGGGAACTTGAGTTTTTGGTGATGAGTGGAAGGCACTGCTTCCATATTGTGCAGCCAAGTTCTCCCCATTATTGCATTATATGGGGACGGTGCATCCACCACGAGGAAATCAGCTAACATAAAAGCTCCCTCAACTTAGACTTTTAAGGAGATTTTTCCCTTGGGATATACCAGCTTCGAGCTGAAACCCATCAAGGGAGTGTTTGCTTCCTGCAAGTCTTCTTCTTTGAGACCCATCTTCTTAAAACAGTCGAAGTAGAGGATCTCGGATGAACTCTTGGGATCCACAATAATCCTTTGTACCTTGAAGTTCCCTTGAAGTTCTTTAACTTCAAGGTTACAACCAAAAGATCATTGTGGGGGAGCTGGACCCATCAAGGTCCTTATCTAAAAACCAGATTTTGGGCCTCTCTTTTCGAGCTTTCTTCGCAACCGGTTCCAGCTCTGCTGTCATCACTTGTTTGTTGTGCGAAGCCTTCCTGGCCTCAGCATGAGCCTGATTGCTCCCCTTCGATGCGGGAGCTAGGTGAATGACATTAATGATGCCCTTCGACTCATCGCTATCCTGATCATCATCGTTTCGGCACTGATGAGCTCGATTGTTATTTTTGCCTTCCTCCTTGATGTAATCCTTCAAGTGTCCATCCTTGACGAGCTTTTCAAGATGGGACTTAAAGGCTGTGCAATCTTCGGTTCTGTGGCCATTTTGCTTGTGATAAGCACAGAACTTGTTCTGATCTCGGGTGGAAGGATCACCCTTCATTGGCTGCAGCCACTTGAAGTATGGCTGTGACTTGATCCTGCTAAGGAGTTTGTAGATTGGCTCCTTAAAGACTGTGTTCACAGCCTTCTAAGAGGCAGCAGCTGGTTTGGTCTTCTTTCCACCCCCCGAGGTGGAGGCCGAGACCATTGCTGAGCTTGTTGATGCCTTGTTTCGGTCCACTTCCTCCCTCCAAGATGATTTCTTGTCTTTCTTGGAGGGTTTATCCTCCTGCCAAAGGTCGAAGCTTTCTCGAGCTCGAGCCTCATCTTCTTCCTGTTCAATGAACTGATTCACCCTGGCCAGTGCCTTCACCGTGACCATGGGGAATTGAATCAAGTCCTTTCTAAGCTCATTGCCTGGCTGTAGAGCTTGTTTGAAGGACCTGATTGTTACCTTATCTATGGTGTCTTCAACTTGGCTATATATAGTCCAAAACCTTTTGGCGAACTTAGTGATGTTTTCAGTCTACCTCATTCTGATGGCCATTAGGTCATCGTTCGTCTTGGGGATGACCCTATGAGCCTAAAATTTCTCCACGAAGGAATTTCGGAGCTGCCGCCAGCTCGAAATTGGCCCCTTTGGAAGTGCGCAGAACCACTTTCGGGGAAGGTCTCCTAAACTGGAAGAGAAAACCCTACAATTTAGGTGACCTATATCACCCCATACCGACATCCGCTAAGTAAAATGTCGGAGATGTGCTGCCGGATCCGAGGTCCCATCATAAAGAACGAACCTCGGAACAGTAAACCTTTTAGGAGATAAGGGGGATGTGCCGAGATCCTCAGTGTCGTAAGCGTTTAACCGATCTCGGGTGAAACCGACCACCTCCATGTTCTGTCAGACTATTTGCTTTACTTGTCGGTCAAGCAATTCTCTCAAGTCATCATTGTCCTCTAGTCTTTGCTTTGGCCTCTTTGAGTCATCATTCAAGTGGCTGCTACTCGAGCCCTCATCGTAAGCTCGGTCGCGCCTCTTGTTATTCAAGATTTGCCTCAAATCCTGTCCAACTGAAGGAGCTCGGTCGCGTCTAGGGGGTCGAACCGGGGCCGTCGTCTTTTCCTGGAACTGCTGCCGGAGTTGACGAATCAACTCATCTTGCTCTTGGATAATAAGGTTTTGGGCCCTAATATCCGCGAGGAGTGGGTTGTTATCATCATCGCCATCAATTCAGTGATGGGATTGATGTGACCTGGTCGAATTATCTCGTCGGGGACGCTCTAGTAGAAGATCATCTTGTCGGGGAGGTGCCGTCACCCCCCTTGAAGATGAACCTGATTGAATCTCAGGCCTTTCCGGAAAACTTTCTGCCCCAGATCTTGCCCCGGTTTTCCTCTGGTGAGGGACCGGCAGCAATTGCCTTGGCAATACTGGTGGTGGTGACAGGGTCCTTGATGATCCTTCGCCCTTTCTAATTTTTGGAGGCATGGTGTTTGTGAATTTGATTTAATCCAATTCCCGCCAATTGTGCGTGCCTAAACTGTTACGGACTTGTTTAGAGGGATGTAAAGCTTCTTGGGAAATGTTGAAAGCCTGAAACCTGAAAGGGAAGGAGAAAATAGAGGTCAGAGACCTTGGCCGAGCTCGGCGCAAGGCACTCCGATGCCTAAGTTAGTGCGGTCACTAGACAAAGCGTGAGTGAGCAGAGAGAAAGGAAGAATTTGGAGTATGTATGCGTACCTCTTCTGGATTAGCTCTTTGTATATATAGGCCGAGAGTCCTATGACTCTTGTCCTGGTTTCTCGGAGGTAGAGTCCCACTCGGACTTTGTCCCGATCTTCCGGGGATTGTGGATGTAACCACCGGATAAGGATAACTCCTTATATCTATCCAATGCTTATCCTTATCTCTCAACACGTTCTGTAACGTGGTTGAGTCTTTATAGAGTACAGTCGAAACTGACTAAGCGTCAGTACTCGTCTCAGTTAACCGAATCGAACTGAAGATGATACCGAGGTTAGGTATGACCTTAACATGGACGCATTCTAGCACTATTGCCGAGATGCATAAAACCGAGAGCAAGACATGCCTAGCTGGTACTTTTACCGAAACTAGGACAATCTCGGTATTATGAAAATGCCCCCACACACTATTGTTTGTTTCTTTCAATTGTATGAAATGAAGACAAACCAAGGAACATATACTAACCTGTAGTGGAACATCTTTTATTTAGGCAACTGGCCTAACCATAGTGGCTACGCTGCTTAGGACAAGTGGGGAGGAAGAAGATTAAAAGAATACCCGATACTAAGGATGTGATATACAGCTCTCAAATGATGTTTTTGTGGTACAGAGAAAAATTGACTCACCACTTGAACAACATTGGAAATATCGGGATAGGTCATAGTTAAGAAAGCTTCCCACAAGTTGTCGAAATAGAGTGGGATTTTTATAGAGGCTACCTTCATGTTTTTTTGGTACTTAAGTTTAGTTCTAAAGGAGTATATGCAGTCCGAGAATCAGTAAGACATGCCAGTTCTCATAGGTCCTCTGATGGCATCTATGTGCACAAACGGAAATATGCAGGTCCTCTAGTACGTACTTATGTTGGTGCACATGAATGCCATCAGTGGAACACTGAATTTCAAGCCCTAGAAAGTAGGTAAGCTATCCCAAGTCCATATGAAGAGAGTTGTAAACAAAGAGAAGAACCATATCAATCAGGTGATTTACAATCCCTTGTGGATCTACGAAGTAGAGGGGCCAAACCTGAAGGTGCAACTGGTGAGTCTGGTGTGACAGGTTGGGTCCTGGGTTCTGGAGATGAAGTAGTTAGCGGCATAGAAGGTGATTTTTGTCTCTTAGTGTATACATGGCTAGAAAATCTGTCTATGGGCTCAGGAAAGCATGAGTCCGGGAACGCAGGTAGGTATGAGAAGTTAGAGATCTTTACAAAATCCTTGTAGGAATGAAAAGAAATGCTCGAAGAACACTAAATGGCAACCTATTCGAACTCTTCAAACAACCGGATCATAAAAAATGAATCCCTTATGTACATCACTATACCCAACAAAAGCACACTTGTTGGACTGTGCATCTATCTTGGTGTATTCAAGTGAAGGAAGATGAACAAAGCAAAGACATCCAAAGACTCAAAAGTGTGCAATAGTCAGGAGTTTCATTACATAATTTCTCAAAAGAGGATATGTTCTGTAGATTAGTGGCTGGGAGATGATTAATTAAGGGGTTTCGACCATACAACTGATCTTAAACTCTGATATAGTCCGCAGGCTGTTGACCTAAAAATATTGCTCAACTTGGTGTTCATACCAGCAACCCTGATTTTTCATTCCCAGACCGCCCTTTCTGTGCCATAGCGCACAAAACTCACTTTTTTAACCTTGAAAAAGGTCTCATTTTAACCAGGGTTGAGGAGAATATTTCAGTATCAAAGCCAATTCGGCAAAAAGGGAAAGTAGATGCAGAAAAAGAGGGTCTCGGGTTTTATATCAAGAATGGAACTGTGTGATATCGCACGGAAAGGGCAGTTTTGAAATGAAAAATCAGGCTTGCAGGTACAAACACCAACTTGAGCAACTTTTTTGGCTCAACACCCTGCAAGCTATATTAGAGTTTAAGGGCACTGGTATGGTCTTGACAATATAGATGCACATGTTTCTATTCCTCTATCCCATTTGGTCAGGAGTATGTGATATGATCGTGTTAGGTTCAGAGGTCTTGGTTTGCCCACAGATAAGAGGGAAAGGGCTTCCTCTTGCTTACGCAGGAATTTGAGAAGGATAATTGGTCCTTTTTACTGCCATTTTTCCTTGTACATATAGGAGTTCAGTTACAAGATAGAAACTGAAGAGAAGTTACATGCAAGAAACTACAAGATAACTACATTAGGGATAATGCACGACTGTGTTGCATGAAATAGGAGCATCTACAGAGATGACCGCTCTTCTTTTCTTGTCTCTTAAAGCGACCGTTCACTTCAATTCACTTTACAAGTGAATTCCCAAACAGGCCCTAAAAGATAATTACATAAGGGATAATGCATGACTGTGCTGCATGAAAATTGGAGATATACAGAGATGGTTATTCTTGGAGTTGCTTAGTCAAGCAGTTGGCTACATATGACTGAGCTGATGCCTGCATGTGTCCTAATATTTTTGTTGGGCTGTATCCTAACAGATTGTTGGACACATTGTCCCCCTGAATTAGAATGTAAAATTTTAATATGCTTGTTAAATTGCGTGGAAACGTATTTGATAGAAATTTTTGAAAGCCGGGAGCACCTCATCTTTGCTTCGAAGGAGACAAAGCTAGGCGAATTGTGTGTGATAATCAATAAATGTGACATAATATTTGAATCATAATCTGCTGGTAATGGAGGCATACCCCCATACATCAAAACGGATAATGTCAAAAGGCGCTTGCTTATAAACGAGAATGAGAAATAGAAAAAGGTAAAGATGTACTATTTCCTAAACTACAAGACACGTAGTATTCATGAATGAATTATCAATCAAGCATTTATTACTAAGTTATTTATGTTCAAACATAAATAATGAACGATTATTCTTCAGGTGACCCAAGCAACCATGCCAAAGTGCCAAAGATTCTTGCTTTATGTGACAAGCGTGTCTATTTTAAGGATGTAGAAGGGTGGTCACTATTAATGAAAACCAGTTTGCTTGTCTATGCACCATCAATAGGACCTTCCCAGTATCATGCACAACACAACCAGAGGGGAAAAGTACAATTGAGTAGTTTTGGTCAACAAGTTGACCAATTGAGATGAAATTAGCTGTAAAATCAGGAACATAACCTTGTTTGGTATCTCTATTTTTAGCCTCTACTTTAAATCTCTAAAGCGGGCAGAGGTTTTGAAAATAGGCATTTGGCAGAGAATTCCAGCCTCTGCCCACTTTAGAGAATAAGAGCACCGCATGGTTCTCTACCCAGTTCAAAAATAGAGGTGGAAATAAGAGGCGGAGCTACAATGACTGGGCGTCCATTATGCCCACTCCCTTTTTTATTATTTTTTAAAATCTATCATAGTAAATCACGATCCAAACCATTGAGATTGTTCCTAAGATCAAGCAACGCTATGGGACCAAATTTCAGCTGTTGGATCATCACCAATCTTGAGATATGTAGAAAGAAAGTGAGCCATTGGATAGTATTGTCTAGATTCTGTAGCCCCCAAACACAAGATCCAAACCGTTGGATCTCTTTGGAAGGCTGAACACGGCTACGAGGTCAATTTTCAAGGCTTGATACCTTGTGGATCTCGAGATATTTGCAAAACAATATAAGCTATTGATGTAACATGCTTGATTTTGGATTAGTCCATAAGCAATCCTTTTTTTTCTGTTTTTATTATTATTTTTTGGATAGTAAATCACAATCCAAATTGTTGAAATTGTTCCTAAGATCAAGCACGGCTATGGGACCAAGCTGTTGGATCATCACCAATCTTGAGATATGTGCAAAAAAAAGTGAGCCATTTGATAGGGTTTTTTTTTTTTTTTTTTTTGTGGGCCCCAAACACAAGATCCAAACCGTTAGATCATCACCAATCTTGATACCTTGTGGATCACGAGAAATTTATGAAAAACTTTCAACCATTGATTTAAAAAAGTTTATTTAATGTAGATCGTTACATTACCAAATACTCATTTTGATTCTATCCTATTTTTTTATGGATCTATTTTGATGGGTCTGTCCAAAAAAGAGTGGAGATACCTAGGTGGCTGGCAAATTCAGTTTGTGAGTGGGATTGGTAGAGGTTGTAATACTCCCCATTCCAGAAGTAGACATATTTTTACTATAAGTATCAACAATAGTCAATAGTAATAAAGTTATTTCTGATGTGAGGCTGTGAAGCAACAAAGGAATAGTATATATACCAAGAAGTGGGGTGAAAAGGAAGAACTGGCAGACAAGCAAGACTCCAAACTGTGTCCAAGGGCCTAGGTAACCGATGCATTGAAACACACCTAGTCATATTGCTCATGGCTTAAAATATCGGCCGAGTCCGATTTAACTAGGATAAACGAGTCAGGTCCTATGGGACTCAGCCGAGTCCTATGCAAGGATATAAATATCGGCGTAGCGGTCGTTACCGCCACAGTTTGAGAAAATCGTAGCGGCCGCTACGCTTCGGCTGGGGGGTATTTCACCCCCCAGCCGGCCCTCGCTCTTCCTTTCACCCATTTTTTCACCATTGTTACCTCCCAACTGCTGTAAAAGCCTCCCAACTCCAAAGGTTTCAACTTATTTTCATGATTTTACTACAAGATTGTACAAGTGAAGTAACATCAAATTTGAAGGAATCAAACACAAACAACTACAAGATCCAAGCTTCCATTCCATCTAGGTATGTTTTTCTTTTGGATTTTTTTCTAGTCTTTTGAGATCATCTATAATCTATTCATCTATTTCTAAGAGTCTTAGTACTATAAAATGCTTCCTTGTCTTGTAATATGATTAGATCCATGTTTCCCTTCACTAACTCTCTACTCTCTGTCATTTCTAAATTGGTGTTGAATGTTGATTATTGATCACTTCATAGTTCATTCACTTGATTGAATTTGAACCTTGAATGTTGAAGTATTAATATTTGATTGTTCAATGTTCACTAATGAGTAATGACCTAACTCTTAAGTCTTCTTAATTCTTATGCCTTTATTTCATGTTCTATTTTTTTTTTTTTTTTATGAGCTTTCCATTACTTTTTAAGTTAGCATGACTAAGAAACATGAATACATGTGAAAAAACTAATCATTACTATTATTTTCTATTTATACAACGATACAGGACCTCATATATTGAGGGCACCGCTACGACCCCTTTTCTTACTTACTTTTGCAAAAGAACCACATTTTCTTTCATTTTATAATTTTCTGGATTTTCTAGAATTTTTTCAGATTTTTTTAGTGATTTTTTCAAATTGCACCGCTACGCCGCTACGTATCGCCCGCTTCGTAGCAGTTTGGCGGAGGGCCGCTACGCCCGCCGCTACCGCTATTTTCATCCGTGCACCCAATAAGTGCAAGTTTGTTCAAGATTCTGAATAGAATTAGCTCCAATGCTTATGTGCTCGATCTTCTGCCAGATACGAATATCATTCCACATTCAATGTCGAAGATCTCACAATTTATCATGGGCATTATCAAGATGAATCATTTGAAGAACAAGATATTAGGTTTCCCATGATTCCAGCTCTTCGAGAAGAAATTGAAGATGTATTTGATAATCAAATAGTATCAACAAAGAACGGTGGCTTTCAAAAGTTCATAGTAAGTGGAAAAGAAGACCTTTCTTTGAGGCTACGGGTATCACCGCTACAGACTTTTAGAGACTCAATCCGAATTTCTATGAGAGATACCAAGTTGATAACTCACCAGAGTCAAGTTTCTCCAAGCTAGGGAGAGTTGATGTAGGCTAGACTGTTTGGCCCCCACCTAAAGGTCTATGTCTGAAGGCCCAAGTCCAACAATGCCCAACAAAGAGAATAAATCTTCAAGATGTGTTTTCCAACACACTTTCTTATTTTGCAAAGTTTCCGGAGGATGTTTTCCTTATTTTTAGTAGTTACTATAACTTAGTAGTGGATTAGGAAATATCTGAAGGCCCAAGTCCAACAAGGCCCAATAAAGAGAATAAATCTTCAAGATGTGTTTTCCAACACTTTCTTATTTTGCAAAGTTTCCGGAGGACGTTTTCCTTATTTTTAGTAGTTACTATAACTTAGTAGTGGATTAGGAAGTTTCTATTTTTATTTAGACTTGTTTTCCAAGTTAGAGCATAGGTTGTTCTATATAAGAGATGTAATCCCTTCTCATTCTCTTGTTTTCCCCAGCGCTGCATCACACCGACTAGTTTTGGAGAGATTACTTTATCAGATGTCTCCAAAGAGACTAATTCGGTGTCTTTCACATGTACTTACATTCTCAGTCATCATGTTAGAATTTCCTCTATTGGATGTCTCCAAAGCGACTACTTTCATCTCTCTCTCTCTCTCTCTCTCTCTCTCTCTCTCTCTCTCTCTTGTTAGAGAGAGATTCCTTTCTCAGATGTCTCTTCTATTTTCATGTCTTTCTCCTATGCTTAGTCATCAAATAATCTCATAAAGTTTTGAAATCATATCTTAAAGTGAAAATTGATGAAAGCTGCTGTTATTCATATAAAAGCAATGTCTGTTTGTTCATTTCATATGAGAAAAGCTTATATATCATTCCCTACTTCAGCTGTTTTCATCTGAATTTGTGGTTTTTTAACTACTGTCATAAGACATGGATTCAGTGGTTTGATGAAAATTGCCTTCTCCCTTCTCAGATCCTTTTATGTTGGCGATGCGGCTGGGAGAGCTAATGATCACAGTGACGCAGACATTAAGTTTGCTCAGGTATTGTTCTGGTTTTGTTATGATATTCATCTTAAATAGGATTAGAGCACGATCTGCAAAGCATTTTTTGATTTGCAATAATTTACATACGCATCCCTTACATGCTTTTTTTTTTTTTTCTAACGAAGGGTTCCCAACCCTTTGTGCTGGACTATTCCCTCTGGGCCCAGAGAGAAGCCGGGTAAAACCCCTGTGGCCCCTAGGTGGTAGCACAAGTAGACTCAACCTTTGGTTCCTGAATAAGGAGGAACCAGAGGTCGATATCAAGACCTCTAGTTCCGGAAGAGGGAGGAACCGTGATCATGACCACTTGGCCAACCCCTTACCTAATTTTTTCTCCGCGTTGGTTGAGATTACAAAGAAATGCTTATCGAATTTCGCTTTGGTTGCTTAAAGCATTTGTTGACCTCATCTTGTTCATTTGGTGTCTGTAGGCTGTTGGTTTGAAATTCTACGTTCCTGAAGAATACTTTGGCACCTAATGTTTGCTTAAATATTAGTGGCTTCTAGTACATTCACAATTCCTTTCTTCTTGGATTTTAGTTATATCACGCTGGATGGTGTTGGAACTACTCATGAAATGGATACCTGTTCATGTATTAATTTTCCTGAGCTCATAACTTTGCTGTCGTAATTTTGTTACAAAAGAGTTGATTGATCTAATCAAAGGTTATGAAGTCATTATCTTGATTGAGCATTTTCCGGAAACAAAATTTCTGATTTAGAACCTGATGAGGGGGATGAAGACCTAGAAGGCGACTTTTTTTTTTTTTTTCTTTGCTTAAGAAGACTAGCAGTTGAAACTTAAAACTGCTGGCTGTTATTTCATATAACTACTGATGAAAAGATTCATGATAGTAAGATCTGGACAGGTGATTTGCGAAGAGAGGCAACGAGGCCTTTTCTACTTTATCACTGCCCAGTTCACATGCCAGCTTGGCTTAGCTCAATTAGGTTTGAGCTCAAGCTAGGGTCGACTCTACTCGGCTTTGCTCGAGCTCAACAAGGCTCAGCTCGAGCTTGACTTTTTTAAGAGTCTCAATTTGGCTGTGTATGAATATTTTAAAGTGTATGATTGATATGGAATTAATTTTTTTGGTAAATTTTGTATGATATTATTAATTTAAATATTTCTATTACTGTTCATCTTTAAAATGCCATGTTTGTTTGCATTAAAACACACCAATTGAATACATAGGTGGTTAGAAATGAAAATCATCGGTGAATTATAAAAAATGAGCTTCAAATAGCATATTCTTTTGATTGATTCCGTTTCCTAAAAGAAAATGTTAATTGATGTTTATTTTTAAAGATATTATTCAAATCCTATGTAACGCAAACAAACAGGACCTAGGATTTCAAAAATATACCACCACCGAGATCCAATATGTTGGGTTGAGCCGTTGAGGCTATTCATTATCCATGCGCCTTTATTCCTCTTGATATTTTATGAGTAAAAGTGAGCCCAAAAACTGGTGCTCAAATTTTGATTGTATTTAAACTCAGGCTTGACCTGAGCTCCAACTTGATACGCATCGTCATGCCGAGCTCAACCATTGCTTGATTGGGCTTGATTTTTACGCGTGAGCTCGGCTTGGCTCTTTGATACCCCTAAACCATTGACATATATTGATATTAGGGTGATCATGGCCCAGACAGCCCTGGTCAGATCTGAGTGGGCCCACAGTTTGCTGGATTTGTGCCGTGCTTCTATGCCCGTGATCTATGGGATTCGTCTGGGCCTATTATCTGGCCTGAAAATTATTGGGCCTCTGCATATATTTGCATAGAGTCCTGGCTCAGCCTTAAATATTTAGTGCAAAAAGGACCATACATCGTCCAAATGGGCTGGACTTGGGCTTGACTTTCCAGCTTGTGTACTGGACCTGGGCCCTAATGATAGGCCAAATCTTAGCAGTCTGGGTTTGGATGAGCTACATCCCAGTCCAATCTGGCCTATAAACACCCTAAGCTGATAGGACAGAATCTACAGTGGAGCCCTTTGGTTTCTTTTCATCCGTGGATATGACTCTAGAACAAACGAGTGGTCTAAGGTCATCTGGTGGGCCCTATTGTGGATGTACAATAATCTCGAGAATCAGTGTTTGGCTACTCCCACAGTTACTTTGATGGAGTTTTAGAACTGTTAATGGACTGTTAGAACACAAAATTAAAAGTTGAAAGTACGGCGTAGACAAGTTGGTGTGCATACAAGCAAGAGATACCTATTCATTACCATTTTGAGACGCTATTCTCCTGTTGCTCTTCGTCTGGCAAATTAGGGAAAAAAACAACAATTTGGATAGTTGAGTTCAACCACACACAAAAGCACTCTTTGGCCCCCATCGTTCGAATCGCGAGAACCTTCGTTGAGCTAGGCAAGGCCTCGCTAAGCTTGGTCATTACTTGGTCCTACCTTCAGTGTGACTTGTGAGGGCTATTTGGGACCTCTAACTCTCATTGTCTAACCTTTACCAAAAAATTAAAATACTCAACAGTCTAACATCCTCGTGTCCTTGACAACTGAGCTACACTTAGAAAACAAATATGGTTCACTTGTGTTAATGTTTAGATGAAAGTTTGGAGTATCTAATGGATCAAAATTGTTCATCCTCCAGCTTTTATCCAACTCGAAACTCCAGCTTTTATCCAACTCAAAACTAGGACAGTTTCCCATAAAATATGTTTTCAGAATTAGTAGAAAAATAGAAAATTTTCATAATCAAATTATCAGCAGGTCTATTGCTTGGTAGGCAATTATCCTAACCGTTGGACTACAAACACTTTGAATATTATACTTTTACAAAATTATATGATGTCCTATTTCATATTACTTGAGTCACATGCACTCTTTCGCCAGGAAGCGGGCGGTCCCACATCCAAATTTACTCCTCGGCTCCTCTTCTTTCATCCAAACAATAATGAAGTAAGAGCAGTCACATCACCACTTTACTTATTACTTCTGATATTAATATACTGCTTTAAGTAAAACAAAACACCACATCATATCCGTTTTTACTCATCCATGACCCTCCTCTCTGTGAAATAAATAAAGTGTAACTTTAGCTGTCATACAAAAATCTTCGACCGGACCCATTGAGTGATCACATCAAAATTTAAGTTTTTCATGAATAAATCCATATAATTGATAAAGTAATTAGGGCGCATTTGGTACATAGAGAGGAAGAGGATTCCTTTGTTCACTTGGAACCAAGCTGTCTTCAAAGAGGATTTCTAAGTGGAGTTCCAAGTTTGGAAAAAATAGAGGAGCCTTACCATCTGTACTATGTTTTACCCCACGGTTACAAGATTTTTTTGTGAATTTCTGATAATTCATGGAAAATCAAGACCTGAGCTTTCACTCCCTAATCGTTTTTGAACGGTTTGGATCATGCAAATTGGGCCCATAGGAATTAG
This sequence comes from Cinnamomum chago, assembly GCA_038049695.1. Classification (NCBI taxonomy): domain Eukaryota; kingdom Viridiplantae; phylum Streptophyta; class Magnoliopsida; order Laurales; family Lauraceae; genus Cinnamomum; species Cinnamomum chago. The sequence continues at coordinate 103,452,389 of CP142453.1, read as the reverse complement.
AAATTTTAATTTTAAGGTTTCGATTTTTTTTTCCACAAGTATCTGAAAATCCATGAGGGATCTATGGTTGAGGCTTAAGACCCTAGTCATGTTTGGTCTTCAGGAAAAGATGTATGGTTTAGATCATGATTTTAAGGCTCATCTGAATAAAAGAAATTGGAAAAATAGACTGCCAAAAATGCCATTTCTTGCATTGTGACAAATCAACGGCTCGAAGCTTTTTTTTTTTTTTTTTTCTCATGATCCATGATGAATCGCACTGCCAAATGTGACCTCATAGTCGTGTTTGGCCTTCTAAAGAGAATTAATAGTTCGGATTCTGAGAAAGGACCACATAGAAGTCCAAAAATTGTCATCTAATAGTTTGGAATTTTTTGAAAATGTCTTAAAATTTATTAAGAATCAATAGCTGATATTTGACCTCCTAACCTTTTTCTTCCTTTTAAAGACGATGAACGGTTTGGATCTTAATTGAGGGCCCCAACAAAAATAAAAAGAAAAAGATCGATGAACTCTAAGTATAGACTAGAAGCCTTGTAGTTCGCTCTCCTATCCTTCCATTGATGTTCATGTTCCAAAGGAGGGAGATCTTACTGACACTTTATTCAGAAATGAGGATACGAAGATTCCCTATTGCAATTTTTCTCGCTTTACCAAACGTGGATCTTCCATGGGAGAGAGAAATGTCGTGAGAAATCCTCAGCAATGACCATTGCGAAAGGTGCCTTAGGGCATGTTTGGTAATTTTACGTGTATAGTCAAGTCAAGTATAGTGCTGGTCCAATGGTCTGAGTTTCCACCATACCACGTTTGGGTGTTGCCGGGAACAAATCCATCTAGAGATTTCTAACTTTACAAGTGCTCGTTAGAGGAGAGGAAGTTTCCCGTGGGACACCATATCCCCTTCACTATGATCTCTCCCCATCTACTGTGAACCGAATCAAATGCGCATCACCATCTCTCCTTTAAACGCATTACACCTTCATAACCATCAAGACCTACTTCTCCATCTAACCCTCTTGACCATTACTTCCCCTAACAATCTCTCCATCACATCAACCTTGCTTTCCATGGTGAATCCCTAGACCTTACAAGTCCCCATCGTAGAGCCTCTACTAGCCCAAAAGTCATAACAGTGAAATAAGACCAGGTGGTTTTTGAAAAGGGGGTGAATTGCAGTTGTTGATCGATTTTGGGAATAGGGTTAAGAGGACATGCCCCGTTGAGCTAGGTGGCTACAGAAAAAGGATATTAGATATGAGCACCATTACTTCACCTTCATCCCTCTCCACCAAACGGTGCTCGAACCATAACTTTGTCAGAAGAAAGGTCATACATTCCGCATACAGACCACTAACTACGACGACCTACTTATTCACCAAACATCCTGCCATCATAAATTCTAAGCACCATCTCTCCATCAGTTCATCTCTTCCAGCCAAGATTAGACCAGATCCATGAGATCTTGCCGTAATAGATCTGTCCGTAGCCAGCCAAAAGTCTCCGAAACGAGTAAATGTAGTGGGGATGATGGAGGATAAAACAGTACAGAGATTTCTTTAGATTTGGGCCATTGGGTTTAAAGGACATCACCAGGTGAAATATTTACTCCAAGACACCTGCTACGGCTGCGTCCTTAACTGATCATACCCAGGGAAGAATTTAAGTCTGCGCGCGACCTGCAACCCGAACGTATTCTAGCATACAGTGCCAGAACATGCCAAACATATCCAGCGGATATCTTGGTGCAATTACTCTCTCTGTCCACATTTACAGAATCCCTCTATAAAAAGGAAACAATTTTAGTTGATAATGAATAACGGGTGTAACAATATAACTCGAGTAAGATGACTTCCGATACGATACAAAACATGTCCGTCGACGAACAAGGTACAGACTCTTTCCTCTATCTCCAATGTCTATTACTATAAGACAAGCAAATCAATCACAAAGATAATTGTTGACAATTTATGCGGGTCATTTGCTTGCTTTTGTGCATAATACATGTAGTATACTGTAACTTATAAAGTGAAGGTTGTCAACGAACTTGATCCATCTCTTTGTTCACTGAGTTCACTTGTATTGTAAACCAACACAAATTTGCTGAAAATGTTGCTATGCTATTTCTATAAATTGATGGGAAAAAAGCAGTATACATACCTGGACTTTGGCCTTTTTGTAGAGTGCATTATGTACTTTGGTATTTTGGACTAAGCCTACCTGTAGTTTTAGTTGACATGCAAAATGAATGGATTCCGTTAGTATTAACGGCGTAGGTCGTATAAATAGTGTTTGATGTATACTAAAGGAAAATTACTTGTCCAAAAAGACTTATTTGCCCCTGGGGAGAAAAAAATCTCATGACCCGCTTTTTATTTTCTCATTTCCCCCTTTCTAAATTTCTGAACCTAATCCATCTGCAACTCTCCCCCTCTCGTTTGCACTCCCTCTCTCCGGCAAGATCCAGAAAATCTCCAGTCTGCGCTCTGCCCTGCACTTCCATCTCCGGCCATCTCCTCTCTCCCCATATCTCCTTAATTGATTTGGAGGTTTCCCCATCTCTCCTTTATTTTCTCTGTTTCTCGTGTTATGTGAGAAAAGCTTCCTGTACGAAAAGGACTGTGTTGTGTTTGGGAGAGTGGCCTTCTGTTTCTGCTCCTTCAAATCCATTACGGTTTTTGTTCATAAGAAATTTGATTGAAACAAAAGGACTATGAACAAAAGCCTCGTAATGAGAGACAAAATCTCTCTCATTTCTCTTCGCTCCAAACCCTGCCCGAAACAAGCAACAGATCCCCACTTCAAAAACCTCACTTTTAATCCTAACACAAAAAACCCACAATAGAAATCCTCCATTCTCAAAGTCCCAACAACACCCACATCTCCAAAATCAGCACACTATGCATTCCCAAGCTGAAAACCCAAATCCCTCTTCAAAGAAAGACAAAACCCACTTCAGCAAACCTATTTCCTACAAAACCCAACAACTAAAACACGCTTCAAAGTTGAAACAAACCACTATATTTCTCAAACCAAAGGGCAAACCGCTTCGATTCTGGACAAAATCGAAAACCCACTTAGAAAACCTCCGTTACGCAATCCAAACAATACCCAACCCAAGTCGGAAAAATGCAATAAATTTATTAGTTTCATAAATTTTCATTAGATTAGAAAATAGTTCTCATGTATGATGTTGGTGGGTAGATCTAGTGAATTAAGCTTAAAAGGATTGGAGACTCCGGTGCTTGCAAAGTTCAAGTCCCAAAATCATGTACCCATCTGGAAGTAGGAGAGACCTATAAGTATTAGAGGAGATGATCGATGAATTGAAAGTTTATAGAGTATATCCAATCGGTATCACCCAAAGGGAAGCATTGTACACTTTCAGGTTCAATGGCGATGATGATTTCAGGAGCTATGTGGAGAACAACCCTTGCGCAAGGCTTGAAGTTATTTTTGTTTAGCATTGAACCCCCACGTTACCAGGATTAAGGCCATTGCCTTCACCAACTAGACCCTTGTTGGATTTCTGCAGGAAAAAAAAAAGTGGAAAACAAAACAGAGGAGGAATCTGCTACAGTTCTGAGAGAGTGAAAAGCCTTGTAATGATGGGTGGCCAAGAAGAACCCTAGCCATAAGCGAAAAAGGGGAAAATGAACAAAAAAGGGGGTAAATTCGCCATTTCCTATATTCCTTCACGGCAGTTTGTATTTGCATGTCAACTAAAACTATAGGTAGGTTTAGTCCAAAATACCAAAGTACATGGTGCACTCTGCAAAAAGGCCAAAGTACAGGTAAGTATACTACTTTTTTCCCTAAATTGATTGATTGTGTACGGCATCGTATGTGTCAACAAAAACAAAAAAAATAGACAAGGGTCGGCAAATGAATCTTTCTCATGAGTTGAAAGTATCAATTCTTGCAGTCAGATCAAGATTATGAAACCCTTTCTGCTAGATAAGTGAAAGGGGGATCTGATATCTTCGCCAATATCACTATGGCTATTGTTTTTTTATCTCTGCCTTTTATCTTGGTCTCTTGAATGTTGGAGCAGTAAACAGTTTAACGGTTAAAAATTCCTCATCTAGCTAAGCTCTCTGTGCATCAAGTCCTTTGAATATCACACTTGGAACTTGTCACTACAATCTCACTACAATAAGATGGAGGGTACAAGATCCTTCTATAAAAAGGCAAATTAGAGAGGAAGGAAGCAAGAATCAAGAAAAAGAAAGTTGTACTTGCAGTTCTTTGAGCAGCCTTGGTTACATGGAAAATGCAGGTAGCCGCCGTAACCACAGTGATTTACCAGTATCAAAATAAGTCGGAGTCCCGAAAGAAGGAACTGCTGAAAAAGCCCATTACCTTTCCAAATTAACTGAAGGGAGGGACGAAGATTGTATTAGTCAGCTTAGACTAAACAAGGAGAGCTTCGATTACCTCTGCGATCTGCTCAGAGTCAGAGGGCTGTTGAAAGATAATCGCGAGGTCACCATAGAGGAAGAGGTAGCAACATGCTTGCACATTCTGGCACATGCAGTTAAAACAGAACAGACGCATCAAGGTTCCTGCGATCGAGGGAAATAGTCAGCTGACACTTCCACGGAGTTCTCAATGCTATTCTAACTTTAGCACCCAACTTCATCAAACAGTCCAGCATACATACAACAGCGGGGCCTTCTCTCTTCAAGGTATGCTGACTACCCTTTTTTAAGATATTTTAAATCACTTATCAACTGTGCAATATTGATCAGGTTATGTTTTGTAATATAATCTTGCACTAATTGATACTTTTCCTCTAGGACTGCGTCAGTGCGATTGATGGCACCCACATACCGACCTTCCTTCTAGCATAGTCACAATCAGCGTACCGAAATCGAAAGGGGACGTTGACATAGAACGTCCTGGCCGCTTGTGGGTTTGACTTAAAATTTCAGTATGTCCTTCCCGGCTGGGAGGGATCCGCAATAGACGCACGAGTCCTACAGAATGCGCTAACAAGGGGCGATCCACTGGTCGTGCCGCCAGGTATATACCTCTTACTTTCTAAGGTTTTCCTCCCACTTAAACAATAAACGTCCCAGTCAAATGGAAAGTAACCACTCGTTCTCCGATCTCAATTGGAATAGGCCACTACTACCTCGTGGATGTCGGATTTGCCAATGCTCCGGGATTCCTCGCACCCTACCGTGGAGTCCGATATCATTTGAAGGACCACCGAGGAAGAACACTGCAAGATCCAAAAGAACTTTTTAATAAAAGGCATTCACAGGCTCGTAATGTTATCGAAAGGGCATTCGGACTATTAAAGGGGCGCTTTGCCATCTTAAGGACAACCCTTCAGTATGACTTCGTCCACCAGGTGTCGATAGTACATGCCTGCTGCACCTTGCACAATTTTATCCTAGAGCAAAATTATGCTTTTGATGACATTGATGAAACTAGTTCTGAGAATGTTGTCCAAAACGAGGAGGGAGGTAGCGAGGTCGATCTTGCTGACGTTTTCAGGCCATACAACCAAAGAGAAAGGAATGAGTGGCGTGCCTTCCGTGATAGCTTCACAAACTTGTTGTGGGAAGAGTACCAGATGAATAGGACACATGGATGAATCTATCGCATGCCATAGTATAATTTTTGGGATTATAACATGCACTGATGTTCTTCAGTTGCATGGACTTGTAGGTTGTTCTGTATTAGTCTAAATATAGCGAACAAGTGTCCATTGAATCAATGTGTACTCTGCTGTAATTTTTGAGACCCTTCTGCTCCATGAATGTTTATACTGCACATTGTCACAGTTTATATCTATTCACTTATGTTTAAATAATGCAGTATTCCAATACTAACATTGATTCTTGTAGCTCCTCTGAAGCCATATATACTTTACATATTTGCATTTTTCATCATCCATGTATACTTTACTTTATATAGAAACAAGGCCTGGCCTACTTAGATTTTCCTTTAATTGGATCTGTGTCCGTATATGGCATAAAAGTGGGTTCTATTCTTCTTGAAAAGAATGTCCTGCAATGCTTTTTGGATAGAAGCTTCTGGGTACGTTTTTTAGACTGTAGTCAATTCATTACATGGACTTCCAAATGCGATCAGGTCGAGTGATGTACCAGCCCAACCTAATTTAATCAAACTCAATCCAAGTTGTCGGATCAGACTCCAGATGAGTTTCTTTGAGTTTCGTTTGGTAGGGCCTTAGCCTTTAAGAGGGTTGATCGATCCTAATATGCTTGATAGAAGCTCATATATGATATGGATTGTCAAAGCAAAGATTCAAGCTTGCTCATTTGTGCTAATTTTGAATTAAGGCCGACTTTAAGGTCGGGCTGAATTTTGCAATATCAAGCAAAGTTAAGCAAAGCTAAGCTTGACTTGGTTGCTTAATGTTCAAGGCAAGTTTAAGTTGGTTAATCTCGGCTTAGTTCATTTATGAATTAAAGGACTTAGATTTATCGTCGCACCCCACCCCTTGTGGACCCTCATTTTTGAATTTGAATACTATAATTATAGCCTATGTTATCCAACTATACTAATTAGTAAGGATTAGTAAGGGTAGATATGCATTTTCTTCAGTTTTTGTCTAATTAGCCTTTTGTGTATTTTATAGGTTCGTTATAGTGTCTTTTATAATTCTTAGAGTTTGTTAGTTAATTAGAGGCCTTAGCTAGTAATTAAGGTTTACTAAGAGGGGTCCCCACTTGAGAAGCTTCAAGAATCCCTACCAAAAGACCCAATTACCCTTACCCTTAACTTCATTCCTATTTAAACTAAAAGGGTATTTTAGTAACCAGCCAAACCCCAACCTATATAACTACAATCCCCCCATCTCATACTTATGCTACTCTCTCAACTCTCATTTCCCTCTTTTCTCTCTTCTCTCTCATTTTCCCTCAAATTCTCTCATATCCCTCCCTTTCTCTCTCTAAAACCCTAGATCTAGAACTCTAGCAAGAAGAATGAGACTATCTACAACAACTTCTATCAACCACTACTAAGGATATCTCTATCTTATTAGTCTCTTCTCTCTTCTAATAAGGTATTTATCTCCTTCTAGTTATATTTTCTTAGAATTCTCTCTTTCTCTCTCTAGATTTCCTTCTTTATAGGAATTCTCTTGTGGATGTGGGATTAGGTGTTAGAGATCTCCTTACATTTGGGTTTTGGGCTTGTTTGTGTGATTGGAAGACCATAGAAGGCTTGGATTGCTTCTAGAAGCTTGGATCTCTCTTTTCTCTCGCTTTTCCTTCGCTATTAGATTGAGACAAGTGCAGCATAATTACTTACCATAGAATGCATGATTTCTTTTGTTAATTCTGCAATTTCAATTCAAATGATGTTAGAATTGATTAGATCTACCTTTGGGCATGTTTTTATGGATTTTTGGCCATTTGATGGATGAGATCTCTCATTGGAAGATCAATGGCCCGTTTGTTAATGAATAGATGGTAATTGAAGTGTTTTGTTTTCTTATATGATTCTATGATGAATGGGGGTGATTGGAGGAGATTTTGGACAAAAATTGGATTGAAGAAATAGAAATCCAGATTTCTGGAATTGACACCAGGTGCATGTACCCGGCTAACCGACCTGCAGTGCGGTCGACCGATGACAGGGAAACTAAGAAAATGCAGGTTTTAGTTAATTTCATGCGGGATTTACAGTCTAGTGTACCCGGCCGACCGAACCCTATTCTAGGTCGACTAGGCACATAGGATTTTCAGGGAATTCACTAAGAAATTGGATTTCCACCTCAGGCCCAGAATTCAGTGTGCGCGATCTACCTGACCCTGTTCCAGGTCGACTGAGCACAAAGGAATTTCAGGAAATGGACTGAGAGCTGTGACATCCTTTTAGCCAGAGCTTTCAGAGTGCGCGGTCGACCGTCTAGGCCAGGAGGTCAACCGGACACAGAGAATTCTAGAATCAGGCCTTTGTCTGCAAGGTGACTGTATATTGTTCCCAGTGTGTAGGGTCGACCGCCCAGGCCAGAGGGTCGACCGGGCATACTGTGTACAGTGATCCTTTCCAGATTTCAATTTTTGAGGTTGTGATTAGTTGTGGGGCCCATTGACCACCCAAATAGACTTTCATTGATATGCCAAGCACGAGTCAATTGTATGTCTCAACCTTGACTCGTGGGGACCACTAAATAGGGTCTAGGTTGTGGATTTGACGATGATTTCATCCTTAAACATTGTCGAAGATACCCGTAACTTCTGGAGCACCAAACACAGTATCCATTGATATATGAGACTTCGTTTATAGATCAAATTAAATAAGATGGACTTGGACTTGAAAGTGGACCATTACTTAGGATGGACTCTCGATGTTTCCCGTTGATTCTCTTACTTTGGAGGTTTATTACATTTCATGCATCACTGTCACTCTTATATCCTTACTGTTGCTTATAACTATTAATTAAATGGAAATGTATGACCTGAACCTAGGATTACTAAGAGGTGACCTGGTGATGTGATTGGGTGATCAATGACCCGTGTCTGTGGCTAAGCGCGCCCTTATATGGCCTGAGTTTGGAGGTGTGATACTTTATGATGGAGAGGTTGGTTATGATGGACTTGTGACTCATTATGGATGAGAATGAACTAATTATTATTGGAAATGAACTTGTTACCTTATTTGGATTGTTTACCAGGCCATGGATTTGGTGGGCCTTGGTATGGATCCAATGTTGGACTTGGACTTGGGTTGAGTTCAATTGATTGGACTGGTACTTGAACCTCTTAGGGATTTGTTAGGACCTTGATAGATACAGACCTGTATTGTTTCTTTGAGTCAGCATTAACATTCACTCAGTTGTTCTAAGTTTAGCCTTTTGACTGATCATCACTGGTATGAACTATTATGAATGTTGAGTGCTGAGTGTTAAGTGGGCTATTATGATAAGCTATGTTTTAGACGGACGGTGTGATACTGGGTCCAGTCTTTTGAGTGATGAGTGATGTGATGAATGAGTGTTATTTTGCGGGACTCATCATTCCCCAGCACTGGTTACCCCCTTTTCCCCACCGCGACTGTGTCCAGTATGGGAGGGGCTTGGCATAATATCCCACAATATCCAACTCGTGTGAATGTGCTACCATGATATCGGTTAGACTAGATTACTTAATTTTCCTGATTCTAACTATTTATCACGCTCAATTGCGTATGTTATATATCATTGTTACTCTCACTGATTATATAATCGCCTCTACTCTTTTGATACATACATCTTATGTTACTTGTATATTGTGCCTTGCTAGATCTTTTGACCTGATCTATTCTTGGTGCTTAGGTTTCAACCCCTACTACAAGGAGAATGCGCTCTTCAAGGCGCCTGTAGCTGGTCACTACGGTTGGGGACCAGCCAACCAGGAGGTCAAGCTGGAGGATGGAGTGCCTGCACCGGGGGTTTGAGCTTACTATCTTTTTTGGATTTTGAGTGATTTTGTGGTGAGTAGGGAGGTAGTCTGATATGTATAAACTTTGGTTAACATTCATACTTTGATATTTTAGGCTGGACTTCAGCACTGCTATATTTGATATAGTTCATACGATACCTTTTGCTTCCGTTATTGTTACATTTGCTTCCGTTATATTTTACATGCTTCCACAATTTAACTATTGATATTATATTGTTCAAAAAGTTTTAAATTGGACCTCACTGTGGACCTACAATCTTGGAAGTTCTCTGATTTTTTGGGAAGTAGCGTGCCAACTTCAAGTATCTTGACAGTTCTCTCGATATTCGGAATTAGGGCGTTACATGGGGTGAGGTGTTGGGTGGTGCGACGGAAAATACTTGCAATCAATGATCTACCATGATGCACAACAACAATTAAACTATCAAGCAATTAATTACATGAATACAATAAGATTTACGTGGTTCGGCAATAGTTTCTACGTCTATGAGAGAGAAAACCTCAACAATTGTTTCTCATAGGGTCAAATCACATCATTATATATCTTCTTTCTAAGCTGTAAGAAAACCCTCATACATGATCACTACAAGAAATTTGGGGTTTAAGGACGACACAAATTTGTCCCAAAATGTACATATTTTGTCACCGAAACTAATTGAGACGAAAATCTTTCGTCACCCGTTTTGTTGCCAAAGCCTTGTCGCTAAAAGGTATTGGAGACGGAAAAAAAAATCGTCATTGAAAAAGATAAATTTGTGACAATTTTTTTTTTCTCCAATACACTCTGTTGGAAATAAGTAATTTTTTTTCGTCTCTAATACAATATGTTGGAAACATACTTGTAAGTAATTAGTGACAAAATATTTTGTCATTAAAGGAAGAAATTAGAGACAAAAATATTTTGTCATAAATATAAGAAATAGAGACGAAATTTTTTTGTCATAAATATAAGAAATAGAGACGAAATTTTTTTGCCGCATTTACCCCGCCCAACTCAAGGACTTCCCAGGAGGTCACCCATCCTAATACTGCTCCCGCCCGAGCATGCTTAACTTCGGAGTTCTTGCGATTTTTGAAGCCGCACGATTTTAGAAGACTTCATGCTAAGTTAATACGGGGTTTGACTTATAAGCCATGGTCAAGACTTGGATATTTCCGATGCGGGCTAACGGAGACTCATCGTTTGAAGCCCGTGGTTGACACGCTACGCCTCGTGGTTAAGAGTACCGCCCGGACCAAGATCTCACATTCTCCCCCACTAGAAATAGAGTCGTCCTCGGTTCTGATACCAACTGTCACAGCCCCGCCCAACTTAGCATGAAATTGTCCACTTTGGCCCACGTGTACATGCGAGGACTTCCCAGGAGGTCACCCATCCTAGTACTGCTCCCGCCCGAGCAAGCTTAACTTCGGAGTTCTTACGATTTTCGGGGCCGCACGGTTTTAAAAATCCTCATGCTAAGTTAATACGGGGTTTAACTTATAAGCCCATGGTCAGGACTTGGATATTTCCGATGCGGGCTAGCTATCGTAGACTCGCCGTTTGAAGCCCGTGATTGACATGCTAAGCCCAATTGTTAAGGGTACCGCCCGGACCAAGATCTCACATTCTCCCCCACTAGAAATAGAGTCGTCATTGGGTCTGATACCAACTGTCATAGCCTCGCCCAACTCAGTATGAAATTGTCCGCTTTGGCCCACGTGCACGAGCGAGGACTTCCCAGGAGGTCACCCATCCTAATACTGCTCCCGCCCGAGCACGCTTAACTTCGGAGTTCTTACGATTTCCGGGGACGCATGGTTTTAAAAGGCCTCATGCTAAGTTAATACGGGGTTTGACTTATAAGCCCAATGTCAGGACTTGGATATTTCTGATGTGGGCTAACGAAGACTCACCATTTAAAGCTCGTGGTTGACATGCTACGCCCCGTGGTTAAGGGTACCGCCCGAACCAAGTTCTCACAGTAGCAGAGACTGAGAGAGGTAGGTGTACCTGGCGATGGCGGACTCCTGGACGGAGGATGATGGGCATAGATGATGGTGGCTGGGTCTGGGAATTCTGGGCGAGAGAGACTAAGAGAAGTAGAGATGAGAGAGATCACTGATCAGGGATGGGTCTGCACTGCGTGTGTTGATGGAGGGTGATGATGATTGATAGGGGCCAATGGGCCCTGGGGCTGCTGCTTGAGACGATGGGTGGGAGATGTTGGAAAAGGGTTTTGGAAAATGGGGAAAAAGGTTCTTCTCTCCTCTTCTGGAAAAGGGTTTTGGAAAAGGGGGAAAAGGGTTTTGGAAAAGAGAGACCGGGATAGATGGAGGGACAAAGGGGGAAATGGGTTTTGGAAAAGGGGCGTTGGATTGGGATGGGGGGGGAGGATGGATGTTAGGGCCTTGGGGGGCCCATTTTAGTCATTTTAAAGGCTTTTCCAAAGCAATACTTGTAAGAGAGGAATAGGCTCAAGTGCGAACGAAATTGGTGCCACCGCAAATGGAATTGGCGCCTTATTTTGGTGACCAAATATTTTCATCTTCCATAACTTATCCTTAATAGTGACGAATTATGTTCGTCACAAAAACAAATTATATTTTGTGACAAAAATTTTCGTCTCCAATGAGCTAAAATAATTCGCGCCAAAGCAAATGAAATTGGCGTCTTATTTTGGTGACGAAATATGTTCGTTGTCTATAACTTATCCTTATTGGTGATGAATTACGTTTGTCGCGACCCCGGAACGGATCCCAGGCCCCGCGACGGTGTTGATTGTGATTATTCTTATTTAATCATTGTTTTCCCACAGGTTCCCGCGGTGAGGATTCCCAAAGACACGCGGAATCTGGCTCACACGTACACGATTTGCGGAAGCGTGTAGCAAAACACAACTAGATAAGCACCAGTAAAATATTTAGGTGCTATCACAATAATATACAAGACAAAGTATCAAAGGAATAGGTTAACAAGGCATTCCCAACATTGTTCAAGTTACAAGTCTAACAAGAAAGTAAGTTAAGTTTTTGTTACAATTCCCAAGAGAGGCCAACAGAGGCCAATACACATCTCCAACATAAACAAAAGAACCCTAAGACAAAATGTGACGAAACTCAATAACCAGACCGACATCAAGATGACATCGTCGGGCTGCCACTCTCTCACGGGAGTTGGCTCACAAGCCTCCTCCTGACGCTCCTCCTCAAAGGCAACGTCTCCTGCACCTGGGCACCAACAAGCAAGGGTCAAACACGACGGTTTGGCAGGTAATCAATATAGGCATGAACATGACAATAATACTTTGGAAAAACACTTGAAATCGAATACTTGATTTGAACTGTCACAATAGCTGAGGTATCAAAACAAACTAGCATGAGTACTAAATATATCATGAAAAGTTACAATCCACAAAGAGCCCTTCCTTTCTCTATCATCTATATGATGAAAAGAGCAAGCACGCACGACAAGCACGATATACATAATATAAGCACGACATGATTCCCACATATACGGGGATTCCGGCAGCGGAACCGGACACGCACGATGTGTAATAAATACACGACCAGTCTGCAGACAGTCCACATGTTTAAAGACCCCCAGACAGTGGATCAAACCGAAAGGGCAGTCTAAGCTCAGTGGTGTTTACTTAATTCATGAATGCACAAAACACGCGAAGCACGATCAAACACGTCGAGATAAAAAAAAGGGAAATCACACACGACGAGCACGACTAGCACGGGCATAATAATTATGCATAACACGCTTAGGAAGAGATCCCCTTTTTTCTTGAAACAAAACTCCCAAAACAAGCTTGTACTAACACTTCAAAACAAGTTCACGATGATATTCATTTTATCAAAACTAAAGCACGAACACAAGGCTTATCAAGCACACGTAATGACCTTTGGATGGTCGTGGTGAAATCGAAGCCCCGATGTTGGAAATTAAATAAAATTGGTGCCCCAGAAGTTTAAAGACATCTTGGGTTTCGAGTGCACAATATCAAGCTAAAGGTCACTTAACATGTTCTAGTTTTTCATTCTTGCAAAACTCTTCAAAATACACAAACAGTGAATTTCGGTCACCTCGCGGTCAAGTGTCGGCTAGCCGAACTGGGACATGGCGGCTAGCCGCAAGGTGACCGCCAGGCTGACCGCTGGAGAGCAAATCGAACTTAGCTCTCGGGAAAAGGAACCGTATTTGCGCGGTTGGCTTGCGGTTAACCGCGAGTGGGACTGGCGGTTAGCCGTGAGCTGACCGCGGAGCTGACCGTAAACCACAATCGAAATGCCAGCTTCTGGAGAAGAAACCGCAGTCCACGGTTGGCTTGCGGTTAACCGCGAGCGAGACTGGCGGTTAGCCGTGAGCTGACCGTGGTGCTGACCGCTGATCCCAGATGAAAATGCTAGCTTCTGGAAAAGTAACCGCTGAGTTCGGTCAGCCTGCGGTTAGCCGCAGTGGACACAGACGGCGAGCCGCGAGCGGACCGTGGAGCTAACCGCCAATGCACGGGTGTGCGGTTCAGTGCAGATTTTCACATTTTTCCTTCATCCTTTCCATTCATTCTCATTCCTCTTGTATTCCCTGAGCATATAGGCTCTTCAAGGGTAGAATACACATCCAAAACCAATAAAACACAATCATGAAGCTTGTAAACACATTCATATGCAAAGTTTCCAAAACAACAATGTAGCTTAAAATAACATGCACAATGATCCTATAGAGATTACTTGCCTTGCCCAAATGCTAAACACTCTCCTCCAAGCTCTTCACACAAGTTAATCTCACACTACAAGCAAAAACAAGAAAACACACAAAACTCACTCAAAATGGAAACAAGGAACCCATTTTCCAAATAGGGTTTGAAAACATGAAAAACATGCTCTTAAGAAACTAAAATGACTCCATGAAAAATATGGGTTGAAGCTCTTACCTAGAGAAGGTCAAACAAGAGAGAGGGAAAGAAATGGAGTTCTTGCCCAACTTGAAAGCTCAAGAAACTTGTATCAATGGAGAGCTTGCAAGGAGATGAAGAAAATGGTAGTCTTAGAATTTCCTTTGGAGCTCTCTAGCTAGATCAAACCAAGTGAGGAAGATGAAGGAGAAAAGAGGTTTTCTCTCTTGCCCTAGACTCAAAAGTTGCAGAGATTGGGAAATGAATGAAAAGGGAGGGGAAAGGGGATTAAGTGATGACTCATGGGCCCCATTTGGCTTGAACTTGAAGTGACTAAAACATGGTCTTGTGGGCCTCGGATGACTTCGACGAAGAAGGATAAAATGATCGTCGAAATATCTAGTTTCCAAAAAGTATATTTTTGACATGGTTTTGAGATCTCGAAAATTGTGTCCAGATTTGTGCAAGAAAGACAATTTTACCCTCCTTGGGCCAAAACATGGGTTTTTGGGCTTCAAACATGAATGGTCTTAAAACGAAAGTTGTAACACATAAAAAGATCATTCAAATGAAATCAAAACCACACTCACACGGAAAACGATACGATCTTCCCAAGCTTACACGTGCACTCAAGCCTTCTTGAGTGTGTCTAGCCAATACTAAACGTTCTCAAAATTCCCAAAGCTATGTCCAGGACTAAAGCTAATCACTTCTAACCCAACCACAACTAAACCCACTTAGAACTAAACACACACTAATCGCACACTAATCGACTTGGTCTGGGTCGGGGTCTAACAACGTTCGTCGCAAAAACAAATTATATTTTGTGACAAAAAATTTCGTCTCCAATGAGTTAAAATAATTAGCGCCTGCAAATGAAATTGACACCTTATTCTAGTGACGAAATATTTTCGTCTTCCATAACTTATCCTTATTAGTGACGAATTAAGTTCGTCACAAAAACAAATTATATTTTGTGACAAAAATGTTCGTCTCCAATGAGCTAAAATAATCCGCGCCAAAGCAAATGAAATTGGCGCCTTATTTTGGTGACGAAATATGTTAGTCTTCCATAACTTATCCTTATTGGTGACGAACTACGTTCGTCGCAAAAAAAATTATATTTTGTGACAACAATTTTCGTCTCTAATGAGCTAAAATAATTGGCGCCAACACAAAACAAGTTGGCGCCATATTTTTGTAGACGAAATTTTGTTTTCGTCTCCTATACTTTTGAAAAAAATGAAAACAAACGACAAAATTTATATTTCGTCCCCTTTGGGTGTTCTTTTAAGACAAAAAAAAAAATCGTCATCAAATTTCGTCGCAACAGCCTAAATTTCTTGTAGTGGATAGCTAAAATACCCTCAAGCCCGAAGATGCCACCTGGTTAAGCCATTGATTATCCAGTTAACCTAGACTGCAAGACATACTCCTAACAATCTCTTCTTTGGCTTGGATACCATCAATCCTCAATCCACCTTCAAGATACTCAACAATCTTTGTTTCCTCCCATACCTCGCTCAAAAGTACACACCCACAATTCTTACGATTGAACGAGGCCCTTGCACCCCAAAACCCAAGGTGCATCAGCAATCTCAATATTGTCCAATGTCAATTAAGTTCAAATGGGACTTGAATCCCTCCATAGTTGCTTCCTTCAATCTAAACACCTCTGTCTTGATCTTCCAAAGTGTCATCCATTTATTGCCATCTCTGCATGCATTATCTGTGCAACACAATGAACTTTCACTTCCATCATTCAAAACAAAAGAGACTTTCTCGCTGAATCTGGATCTCACTGGCGCCTAGTGAATCCTTCTTTCTTCGTATTCACTCGTGTGTTATTTCCCTTTATCCAACAACCGTCATTGTTCATGTTCCAGCCAGCAATGGGTTTTTCTCATTTGCTCTGTGAAAAATCGGAATTCAAATACCTTTCCTTTTTTTAGGAAAATTTCACAATTCACATCTTCCTAGATGATACCTTCGAAGACCTCATCATTCATGAAAAGTAACAAAAAAACACAAATGAAAAATGGGTTTGAATTGTAAGTCATGTATATTTCCATGGCTTGTATCTTGTATTTATATTACAGAGCTTCTATTGTTACATCCCATCATATCCTAATCAAGGATTATTACATGAATTAGATTCTAAATCTAAGGACTAAAGAAAGAATGTACAGTAACTAGTGAATCAGTCAATGATACACATTATATTACAACAAATCTACAATTGGACTATATATTCTTGACACATTGGGTTGGGCTTAACCTATGTCTTGCACCTCCCCTCAAGCTTTAGATAGAGCTAGTGAACATTGAGAGCTTAGAAACCAAATAAAAGAATCGTGGTGATGTGTGACTCTTGGTGAAGAAGTCTGCTAGTTGGTCCTTAGAAGGAATGAAATAAATTGTAATGGTGCCCGGACGAACATGATGTTAGAGTTTTTATTTTTGTTGCAATTTGATAGGATGCATTCATTTTCATAGCTTGACCTCTCATTCCTTCATGTTCTTATTCTTAGGATCCTCATGCATATTTCTCTTTCATAATTCTTGTTTTTATCATATGTTATGCATGGTTTTCAAATCAGTTTTGTCTCTTAAGATCATGGAGTTTTGATTTCAGATTTTCAAGCCTCTAAGTGTTTAAAATCTTTAAGTTCAAAAATCATTCAAGCTTTCCAAAGTTTCCTTCTTTAAATCTTTGTTTTATTTGGAGTTTTCATGACTTTAGAAAATTAGTTTTCATCTTTCTTTCAGTCATGAATTCATGCTTGAGAAATGTGTCTCAAAGTCTCCTGGAAAGATGCCCTCTAAGTTGCAAGTTTCTAAAATTTCAGAAATTGTGGGCAGTTTTCAGGTCGACCTGCCTGTGTGGCCGGTCGACCGGGTCCCTTCTGCGGGTCAACAGGGATTTTGAGCTGGTTGCTTCACCAACGGGCATTTTTATAGCCGTTGTGTGTACCCGATCGACCCGGCCCGGTACCAGGTCGACCGGGCACTAGCTGTTGGAAACTTTTTCTTTATAAAAAGTGGCTTTTTGTTTGGAAAAAGTTGTTGAACCTTTAAGGACTTTTGAGGGCAAGGACTTACAACTTTTCTAGAGCATCTTTGAAGGGATTATGAAGACATTCCATTGATTCAACCTTTGATCTTCTAATGGATGTGCTTTCTTTATCCTAAGTCTTTTAAAATCATGCTTTGTTTCTTTATCTTTGTTTTTCTTCAATGCATGATTAAATAGATGCTTATCTTTTGAAATATTGTCTTTCATAACATGCTTAGAACTTTAGAAATCTCATAGCTTTATGAATCCATCATATAGTTTTTGTTTCAAATGAAATTGTTTTCTTGTTTCAAAACTAACTTGTTAGACTTAAGTTTATCTTCTTTAAAAACAAGTTAGTTCACTTTGTTAAATTCATGTGTTTGACAAACAACTCTTTCTCATACATATGATTATCATCTTTGCATCAATTTAAAGTTACATCTTTCTAAAAAGAGATAGAGTGATTTCTAGTATATGCATTATTCATAGACTTTAACATTTATAAGCATGCTTCTAGAAGTTGAGTCTTCACTTTCTATTTAGCCTATTTAGAGGTACTCAATTGGACTTACATTGTTCTTTTAATCCATGCATTCATAGGCATTTTTTTAAGAGAAAACATATTGTTGTTAAGGTTGGTACTTAGCCTTGAAAAACATAGTTAATGTTGTAAAGGTTTATGCTTAGCCTTGAAAAGCATACTGATGAATTTGTAAGGTTTGAGGTGATCCTAAACCTTAATTTGAGTTAGTGAAAACCGGTAGGTGTACCGGGAGTGGATGTAGGCAATTTGGCCGAACCACTATAAATATGTGTGTTATGGTGATTGATCTTTTCCTTTCTTTATATGAATGATGTACTTATGTGTGAATGAAGATTGTAGTTAATTATTCTTTGTGTATGCTTATTATCTTAGAGACTCCTCTCTATCACAAGATAACTAATCTTCATCAAAGCTTAATTCACTTAAAATCTAAAAGAATTAAAATTGGTCTAGGTTCTTAGAGCTCACCCTATTCACCCCCCCCCCCCCCTCTAGGATTCGTTCTTGGACTTTCAATTGGAGGAGAGGATGGACGGGGAATTTGACCCCATATTCGATAATCGATACTAAAGGGAAAGGCATCCACTTGTTGAAGTGGAAATGGCCAACAAAGCCACCATGGAAGTCACCCGGCTTCACCAGTACATCATCTGGTACCTTATCCGTATTTCTAAGCCCCTCCAAGGCTTGAGGATTCTCCACCCAGTGACTGTAAATCCCCATATCTAAAAGCTAAAAGGGGCGGGAACGACGGGTAAAACTCAAAACCCTAAAAGGCGAAAGGACAGAAACCCTAAAGGAACAAGGCAAGATAAGTGAAAAGAAGACTCACAGAAAAGGGGACAAAGGATTCAAAAAACGAAGATCTCTCAATTCGTTAAGTCTTGGTGCCACATCCCGGTCCCGAAATCACCCTGGCCTAGGGTAATCCCCGAGGTGTGTCACATGTACTCCCGTATATTGTACCTGTCTCGAGTCACATACAACATACGAAGGAGAGAAAATCGACAATTCCACATGTGAGAATACATAAAAATGTCATAAAGCGGAAGTCGTAATTCACTTATATAAGGTATCAGATTCCATCAAGGTCAATTAAACATTTAAGTTTGATACAAAAGAAGTAAACAAGTATATACATTGAGTTACAAAAGAGGGACCAATGAAAGAATCCCTATACAACCATTGAAAGAACCTATACATTCACTACCAAAAGTATCCTCAAAAGAATTTCGTATGACCATATGAAAAGGATAATCACACGAACTATGGTATCTACTTGTATAGTTCGCGCTCCGAGGAGGTCAAATCTAGGCTGGCCCTGGTTTTGGCCACTCTTCTAATCCTGCTGGTACCTCTTGTGTACCCTCCTCTCTCTCCTGGGCCTCTTCAGGGCCGGGAGCTGCATCTGCGTCCGTGACACCAAATGTAGTATCTCAATACGACGAGTTTTAGCAAGTATTAGCACAATAAGGAATTACATAATGTTACAACTTTGAATTTAATACAAACAAATCAGTGGATGGCAATGATAAGTATCACTATGCAAATTGTGCTTGAATAAATATGCTGATGGATCAATAAATAAGAAACCATACAAATTTGGCTACTACTTAAAGCTCATCCTCTCAAAGAGAGCAAAATTTTGTTGGGATGTCACCAGCGGCCCGGCCAAAGGCTAACTGGCTACCCGGTTCTGGAGTTCCGGTACTCCAGGCGACTTACTGCAGTAGTCTCTCATAACTAAACCAAGTGCTGGCCCCGTCGGGCGTCACAAGGTCGAAGCCAGGTAGTGCCGACTCAATCGAATCAAACTAATCAAATCATAAGTGGACTCAAGTGAGTTTGTATTCCAAATCATTTCTAAATAAAGAAAATAACTTCCATTCATATATCGTATCTTATACTCACTCAATCCACATTTCACAAGTACTGAATCAAATCGATGTACTGTATATAGAGAATGACGGGAGAATTAAAGCTATTAAACCTCAAAGGATTCGGGAAGATGAAATCAACTTATTTATTTATAATGATTGATTTGTCAATGAAAATAGAATCCAATATGAAATGCCATAAGTCAAGGAGTCAAGGAAATTTACTAGCCAATACACTAATATACTTATTGAGTTAAGTCCTTCACCGTCCAATACAAGGTGAATTCAGAAAGTCAACGCAATACTACTTGTTCGGTGTCACTAATTAAGAGAATTACGTTAAATTCCCAAACAACCTTCATGGCATAGTGTTGGACTAATAATGGCCCATTTAAGGAGGTTACTGGTTCCATTGTATGATCCTAGCAGTCAAAAGAATTACTAATTTCCTATGGCATAGGGTATGCACCTTAAGTATCCATTTGGAACATTTAAGGTGGTTTAGATAGGTTAAGGGTGATAATTCACCCTAAAATTTGGGGTCAAAAAGAGGTCCAGCTACAGCATTAGGTTCGCTCGAGCGGACAATGTTCACTCGAGCGGACCCTTTTCAGAGAGTTGAAGGTTCGAGCGCACTTATTTGTTCGCTCGAACGGTTCGTTCGCTCGTGCGATGTGTCCAGTTCGCTCGAGCGAACTGTCCAGAACCCCTGTTCCGGATTTCCATTCCCTTCCATTTCTCATTTCTCATTCCTTTACACCTTTCCTTCCCCCACTAAACCTGCCAAAGAATGGAGCCTTCATGCTCCCATTCATCATACTAACACTAATAATACTTCCAATCAATTCCATTAACTTGAAATCATTCCATTCATTCATTTATTAAGAAACTAAGAGTATTGAATAGAAATATCATTGAGTCAATGAAATTAACAAGAGTGTAATTCTATACTATGCATATACTTGCCTCAATTTAAGCTTTTCAAACCTCTTCTATTCCCTTGGTGTTCACACCCTAAAAATCCCCAAATGATTCAACCCTAGACACAAATATCCAACAAACACCAATTAAAGTTTATACAAGCTTATAAGAGGGTCTTTTGACTCCTATGCAACTCACAAACCAAAAGGAATGAGTGTGGACTCTTACCTCAACTACTAAATCCGAATTGAAGAAAATGGAGGTTCTTTGACCACAAAGGGGAGAGGAAGAGGAAGAAGAAGAGCTCCACACTTGACTCCACTTGCCCTTACACACAAAAGACTTGGAGCAAAGAAAGAAATGGAAGGAATAATGGATTAATGGAGGGGAAGGTTCTCTCCACCATCAACATGCACAATGAATGAAATGAGTGAATGGGGTTGGTGTAGGTGATAAAGATGAACATTTTGCAGAAAAGTCCGCTAGTTTTGTATATTTCCAGTTTGAGTCAAACGATGGTCCAATTCCTCAACGAGCGATCAAATGAAGTGAAGAGAATTACGAAAATCGACGTGCTCGACGAAATACACGCGATAACGCCAAAATGACGTGAGAATAATGTGAAACAAAAATCTTATAATTACGGAAAAGTCCTTGACTCACTCCAATTGAGTCAATTCAACTCCGCTCAACTAGTCATAACTCAAGACTCGAGTTGACTCGGTCTAAGAGACTAAATTAATGATTTATAACTAAACACGATTAATTAAACTAAATCCCCATTAATTAGCATTAATGAAGATTACATTGGGTTGGGGTATAACATTTCTCCCCCACTAGGACTTATTCGGTCCTCTGAATGATCTTACCTGCTCGAAGAGTTCGGGGTAGTGTCGTGCAACTTGCTCCTCAAGTGCCACGTGGCTTCTTCGGGTCCATGATGATCGCAGAGTAGCTTCACCCACCGAATGGTTCTTGTTCGCAATACTTGCTCTTTTTCATCAATGATTCGAAGTGGACGTTCGACGTAGGTAGAATCAGGTTTAATTTGCACTTCTTCATATTGAATAACATGAGACGGATCCCGGACGTACTTGCGGAGCATAGATACATGAAATACGTCATGTAATCCTCCGAATTTCGGAGGAAGCTTCAATCTATAGGCCACATCACCTATTCGGCTTTGAATCTCGAACGGTCCCACATATCTTGGGGAGAGTTTTCCCTTTTGTCCGAACCGAATGGTGCCTTTCATCAGAGATGTCTTCAAAAATACCCAATCTCCAACTTGGAATTCAAGTTTTCTTCTTCTATTGTCTGCATAACTCTTCTGTCTTAACTGGGCGGTCTTCAATCTTTCTCTGACTTGAAGGACTTTCTCAGCTGTATCGACAATAATAGTAAGTCCATGAAAACTCCTGGTGCCGACTTCTTCCCAACAAACTGGAGTTCTGCAACTACGACCATATAGAGCTTCGAAAGGAGGCATTCCAATGGTTGAATGAAAACTGTTGTTGTATGCAAACTCACAAAGTGCCAAATGTTCATCCCACTCACCACCAAAATCGAGAACGCTAGTCCGAAGGATGTCTTCTAGAGTTTGTATAGTGCGTTCGGACTGTCCATCAGTCTGTGGATGATAAGCGGTGCTGAAGCTGAGTTTCGTACCCAAGGATTGCTGAAAAGATTGCCAGAATGACGAGACGAACCTCGTATCTCTATCGGAGACTATCGAAACTGGGGTGCCGTGCAGTCGAACTATCTCTTTCACAAATAGTTTAGCCATTTCATTAAATTTCATACCCTTCTTGAAAGGAAGAAAATTGGCTGATTTCGTCAATCGATCAACTATCACCCAAATTATATTGTTCTTCCGGCTAGTCAACGGTAAACCTGAAACAAAATCCATAGATATGTGTTCCCATTTCCACTGAGGAAAAGACAAGGGATGTAACAAACCCGGAGGTTTCCTATGCTCGAACTTTACACGTTGACAAGTGTAACACTTAGATACAAATTCTGTAATTTCTCTCTTCATGTTATTCCACCAGAATCGCCTCTTTAAATCTTTGTACATCTTTGTACTTCCAGGGTGCATCGCATATCTGGCATTGTGTGCTTCAGTCAAAATTGGAACTATCAATTGATTTGTTTTCGGCACACACAACCGATTCCTAAAATACAAGATTCTATCCACCAACTGAAAATCAGGTTTTTCCGCAATGTGATCCCTTATCTTAGCCAAGTTAGGGTCCTCGAACTGTTCATTCTTTATTTGATCCATCAGCTCTGGTTCGTACACTGACATGGCTGCCATCATCACTGAATCATTAATCAAGCGAACCTCTACATCTAATTCCTCAAAAGCATCAAACTTGAGCCATTGTGTGCCCATAGTTACAACTAATGATGATTTTCTGCTTAAAGCATCAACCACCACATTTCCTTTTCCCGGAATATATTTGATTGGGAAGTCATAGTCCTTTATAAACTCTAGCCACCGCCTCTGCCTCATATTGAGATCTTGTTGGGAGAATAGATATTGCAAACTGCGATGATCGGAATGCACTTCAAATTGTTCTCCATACAAATAATGTCTCCACAGTTTCAGTGCAAATACGATAGCAGCAAGCTCAAGGTCATGAGTGGCATAATTTCTTTCATGGGTTTTCAACTGCCTGGATCCATAGGCTATGACCTTTCCATTCTGCATAAGGACACACCCCAGTCCAACCCTAGATGCATCTGAATATATCACAAAGCCTCCTGAACCTTCAGGCAAAGACAGTACTGGGGCGGTTGTTAATTTTTCTTTCAAAATTTAGAAGTTAGACTCACACTCCTTAG
The DNA here is from genome assembly GCA_038049695.1 of Cinnamomum chago. Lineage (NCBI taxonomy): Eukaryota > Viridiplantae > Streptophyta > Magnoliopsida > Laurales > Lauraceae > Cinnamomum > Cinnamomum chago. Next base: position 103,428,834 of record CP142453.1, on the reverse strand, counting down.
TCCAAATGAATGGTACATCCTTCCGGGTCAACTTAGTCAATGGGGCTGAGATTTTGGAGAAGTCCTTGACAAATCTACGGTAGTAACCTGCAAGACCTAGAAAGCTTCGAATCTCTGCCACGGTCTTCGGACTTTGCCAACTTATAACCGCTTCTATCTTTGCTGGATCTACCCTTAGGCCATCTCGAGTGATAATATGACCCAAGAAAGCCACTTGTTCGAGCCAAAAATCACACTTTTCGAGCTTGGCGTACAACTGGTGCATCCTCAAAAGTTGAAGTGACTATCTAAGGTGACTTGCGTGCTCTTCCATAGACTTCAAGTACACCAAAATATCGTCGATGAAGACTACGATAAACTGATCGAGATAAGGAGCGAAAATTCTATTCATCAATGCCATAAAGACTGCCGGGGCATTGGTCAAGCCAAAGGGCATCACGAGAAATTCGTCGTGACCATATCTCGTTTTGAAGGCTGTCTTCTCGATGTCTTGCTCTCGGACTCTTAGCTGATGATATCCCGATCTGAGGTCGATCTTCGAAAAGTACGCGGCTCCCTGAAGTTGATCAAAGAGTTCGTCAATTCGAGGTAACGGATATTTATTCTTTATCGTCACCTGATTAATCTTTCGATAGTCTATGCACATTCGAAGAGAACCATCCTTTTTCCTCACGAACAGTACTGGAGCTCCCCATGGTGATACGCTAGGACGAATAAATCCTTTATCTAACAAGTCTTGCAACTGTTCTTTTAATTCTCGAAGTTCAGCTGGGGCCATTCTGTACGGTGCCTTGGAAATAGGAGCGGTCCTGGCATCAGATCAATGGAAAAATCGACTTCTCTGGACGGAGGTAACCCTGGAATTTCGTCTGGAAACACATCTGGGAATTCACAAACCACTGAAATATCTTCTAGCTTCACGGACGGTTTCTTCTCACAGATAAAAGCAAAGTAGCCCTCGCAGCCACTCTCTAAAAGCTTGACAGCATCCAATGCTGACACAAGTCCGGACTTAGACCTTTCTCTTCGCACACCCTCGAATATCACATTCGACTTGGGCTCCTCCACCTTAAAGGTGATCTTCTTGTGGAAGCAGTCCACACAAGCACGATACTTCGTGAGCCAATCCATTCCGAGGATGACGTCAAAGTCTTGCATCCCTAGGATGATCAAATCTGCTGGCATTAGTAAATCTCCGATTTGGACACTACACTTGGGGTAGTAAGTATCACAAGCGACTCGCTTACCCACCGGAGTAGTTACCATCGACACAAAAGGAAGCAACTCAGGCGGTTGCTGTAGACTACTAGCAAAAAGAGGTGCCACAAAAGAGTGTGTGGACCCCGAATCAAATAAAGTCCTTGCTTCTTTGGCACAAATCAAAACTGTACCTTCTACAACATTGTCGGCTGCTTCTGCTTGTTCAAGGTTTGCTGCAAAAAGTTACCCAGCTTGTTGTGGTAATGGTCTGGCTTGCTGACGCTGTGGTCCTGGCCTTCCTGGTTGTGGTCGTTGCTGCTGCTGAGGTCTCGAAGGAGGTGCGGGTAATGCCAATCTCTGAGGTGGGGCCGGAAGTGCTGGCCTGGCTGGTTGCTGAGGATATGGTTGCTGTGGTGCTCCATAACCACCTCTGTTTCTGGGACAAGCTGCTGCTCGGTGCTCCGTGGATCCACAAAGAAAGCATGCACCGGTGTTTCTCCAACACCTCTCAGTAGGGTGTCCTTTTCCACAAGTTTGACACTTAGGTGCATTCGAGCCACTGGCTACTCCCTTCTGCTTCTTATACTGAAAATTCTTTCCGGAGTGAGACATACTCCTCTTAGGATCTGCATTCCTCTTCTTAATTGCCATCTCTTCTGCGGTGTAGGCTCTATCAACAGCATCTTGGAAAGTCTCGGGCCTCTTGTACATTATCACATGCTCCTCATACGCAGGATGAAGCCCTCCGACAAACCTTTTCACTTTCTTTTCCTCTGTGTCCACTAAGTCCTTAGCAAACTTGGACAATTGAGTAAAAGTGTGCACATATGTTGCCACTGTCATCTGATTCTGCTTGAGGGAGATAAATTCTTCTTCTTTCTTCCTATACATGTGATCCGGTATGAATTTGCGACGAAACCGCTCTTGGAAAGTCTCCCAAATAGTGGCATTTGACATCTCTATATACGCATCTTTGACAGACTTCCACCAATCCTTGGCGACTCCCCTGAACATTGAGGTAGTGAGAACTACCCTCCACTTGTTATCACATACGACTGTCTCAAAGACATTGTTCATATGATCCAACCATTCATCTGCTTGAATGGCATCTTCTTTCCCGTGAAACTCCGTAGCTCCTCGTTTTCGAATCTTGTCGAACAATGTAGTCGGGTCATTTTCTTTAGATTGGATGACCACTTGAGTGCTCGGGTTTGATTGCGTTTGACTTTGTATGGCCATCAATGCTGCTAAATGCTCGTTTGTCTTGGCCATTTGCTCCATTAAGACCATCATCCTGGCTTCCATTGAGGGAGGATCATTGTCCACTACCACGAAGGGTCCCTGATTCTGTGACTCGTTATTGCCACCGCTATTTCCACTCCCTGACCCGGATGCCATTGTCCTGCAAAAAAATTGTAAGAGTTAGGACTCTAGTCTATCTTTCTAGCTACACGGTACTCACATAAACTAAATACTAGCAATTAGCGCACAACTATCCATACACTAGCCTGCCAACCCTATACTCATAATCGATTCTAGCGTATTCTCACAACGTTTCTAATTGTTTCTAAGTCTTTTAAGAAGACTTTCAGGCTTTGATACCATACTTACGTATGTCACATCCCGGTCCCGAAATCACCCTGGCCTAGGGTAATCCCCGAGGTGTGTCACACGTACTCCCGTCTATTTTACCTGTCTCGAGTCACATACAACATACGAAGGAGAGAAAATCGACTATTCCACATGTGAGAATACATAAAAATTTCATAAAGCGGAAGTCGTAATTCACTTATATAAGGTATCAGATTCCATCAAGGTCAATTAAACATTTAAGTTTGATACAAAAGAAGTAAAAAAGTATATACATTGAGTTACAAAAGAGGGACCAATGAAAGAATCCCTATACAACCATTGAAAGAACCTATACATTCACTACCAAAAGTATCCTTAAAAGAATTTCGTATGACCATATGAAAAGGATAGTCACACGAACTATGGTATCTACTTGTATAGTTCGCGCTCCGAGGAGGTCAAAACTAGGCTGGCCCTGGTTCTGGCCACTCTTCTAATCCTGCTGGTACCTCTTGGGTACCCTCCTCTCTCTCCTGGGCCTCTTCAGAGCCGGGAGCTGCATCTGCGTCCGTGACACCAAATGTAGTATCTCAATACGACGAGTTTTAGCAAGTATTAGCACAATAAGGAATTACATAATGTTACAACTTTGACTTTAATACAAACAAATCAGTGGATGACAATGATAAGTATCACTATGCAAATTGTGCTTGAATAAATATGCTGATGGATCAATAAATAAGAAACCATACAAATTTGGCTACTACTTAAAGCTCATCCTCTCAAAGAGAGCAAAATCTTGTTGGGATGTCCTCAGCGGCCCGGCCAAAGGCTAACTGGCTACCCGGTTCTGGAGTTCCGGTACTCCAGGCGACTTACTGCAGTAGTCTCTCATAACTAAACCAAGTGCTGGTCCCGTCGGGCGTCACAAGGTCGAAGCCAGGTAGTGCCGACTCAATCGAATCAAACTAATCAAATCATAAGTGGACTCAAGTGAGTTTGTATTCCAAATCATTTCTAAATAAAGAAAATAACTTCCATTCATATATCGTATCTTATACTCACTCAATCCACATTTCACAAGTACTGAATCAAATCGATGTACTGTATATAGAGAATGACGGGAGAATTAAAGCTATTAAACCTCAAAGGATTCGGGAAGATGAAATCAACTTATTTATTTATAATGATTGATTTGTCAATGAAAATAGAATCCAATATGAAATGCCATAAGTCAAGGAGTCAAGGAAATTTACTAGCCAATACACTAATATACTTATTGAGTTAAGTTCTTCACCGTCCAATACAAGGTGAATTCAGAAAGTCAACGCAATACTACTTGTTCGGTGTCACTAATTAAGAGAATTACGTTAAATTCCCAAACAACCTTCATGGCATAGTGTTGGACTAATAATGGCCCATTTAAGGAGGTTACTGGTTCCATTGTATGATCCTAGTAGTCAAAAGAATTACTAATTTCCTATGGCATAGGGTATGCACCTTAAGTATCCATTTGGAACATTTAAGGTGGTTTAGATAGGTTAAGGGTGATAATTCACCCTAAAATTTGGGGTCAAAAAGAGGTCCAGCTACAACATTAGGTTCGCTCGAGCGGACCCTTTCCAGAGAGTTGAAGGTTCGAGCACACTTATTTGTTCGCTCGAAAGGTTCGTTCGCTCGAACGATGTGTCCAGTTCGCTCGAGCGAACTGTCCAGAACCCCTGTTCCGGATTTCCTTTCCCTTCCATTTCTCATTTCTCATTCCTTTACACCTTTTCTTCCCCCACTAAACCGGCCAAAGAATGGAGCCTTCATGCTCCTATTCATCATACAAACACTAATAATACTTCCAATCAATTCCATTAACTTGAAATCATTCCAATCATTCATTTATTAAGAAACTAAGAGTATTGAATAGAAATATCCTTGAGTCAATGAAATTAACAAGAGTGTAATTCTATACTATGCATATACTTGCCTCAATTTAAGCTTTTCAAACCTCTTCTATTCCCTTGGTGTTCACACCCTAAAAATCCCCAAATGACTCAACCCTAGACACAAATATCCAACAAACACCAATTAAAGTTTATACAAGCTTATAAGAGGGTCTTTTGACTCCTATGCAACTCACAAACCAAAAGGAATGAGTGTGGACTCTTACCTCAACTACTAAATTCGAATTGAAGAAAATGGAGGTTCTTTGACCACAAAGGGGAGAGGAAGAGGAAGAAGAAGAGCTCCACACTTGACTCCACTTGCCCTTACACACAAAAGACTTGGAGCAAAGAAAGAAATGGAAGGAATAATGGATTAATGGAGGGGAAGGTTCTCTCCACCATCAATATGCACAATGAATGAAATGAGTGAATGGGGTTGGTGTAGGTGATAAAGATGAACATTTTGCAGAAAAGTCCGCTAGTTTTGTATATTTCCAGTTTGAGTCAAACGATGGTCCAATTCCTCAATGAGCGATCAAATGAAGTGAAGAGAAATACGAAAATCGACGTGCTCGACGGAATACACGCGATAACGCCAAAATGACGTGAGAATAATGTGAAACAAAAATCTTATAATTACGGAAAAGTCCTTGACTCACTCCAATTGAGTCAATTCAACTCCGCTCAACTAGTCATAACTCAAGACTCGAGTTGACTCGGTCTAAGAGACTAAATTAATGATTTATAACTAAACACGATTAATTAAACTAAATCCCCATTAATTAGATTTAATGAAGATTACATTGGGTTGGGGTGTAACACTTGGTCTCGGCAAGGTATCTTCTCCGGCAGAGTTTCGTTCCAAGCAAAAGCGAAAGTGAGAAAAGGGAGAGGGGGCACCCCTCTTTATAGAAGGGAGAAGCGCCTCTTAAAAGCACGCGTGCAAAACGTCGCTTCAAACTTTCCACACGTCGCTTCGGTTCAAGTAGCAACCAAGTAGAAGAAGACGCGTGGCACCGCCAATTCACCCCCACAATAACTCTAGCGCATCATTAACCGCCTCGGGCACATGAAACGACATACGCATGTTCGGATGGGCGAAATAATAAAGGCACACCATTTATTGCTTCGGGCAGACGAAGCGGTATTGTGATAAGGATCGGGCGCCAGCAGACATCAACAATTACCATCAAGATGGAGTCTGGGGGCAAGAATATTCTTAGCTCCCGACCTCGAAGAAAATGGAAATTCCAGAAGGTCAGGAGCTAGGGGCCAATTGTGTGTGGGTCTTTTTGTAATCCCAAAGATAAGTGAGTCCGGTTTTGGTAAAAATACCAATTGGGTTCGTCCTGGTCTCGGTCTCAACCGTCTCGGCACCACCTCGGGTTCGGCATTCGGTTCTAGCTAGTCTCGGTAAGAAGTACCAGCTAGCCATGTCTCGGCTCCAGTGCTGGCATACCCGTCTCGGTCTCGATGTCTTCAGTCAACTGAGATAAGCGCCAAATGTCAATCATAATAAATGCCCTGCGGGCTGCTAGATAGGGCACGCACCTGATAAGGTGTTGACCTTATAATATGGTCACGTCCGCAACCATACAAGGTATGGACTGATGGGATAGAACTTTCACCTACCCCCACTAAGGGTACAAGGTATGACCTGATGGGACGTTCCCTTTTTACCTACCTCCACTAAGGAAACTCCTGATGAACCTCAGCGCCTATATATATGTACATAAGGTGAGCCCAACAAGGTAAGTAAAAAGAGCATAAGTACTTTCATCCTCTCTTTTCCCCACTCTTTTTTTACATAGTGACTGAACTGACTTAGGCATCGGAGGGCCTTGCGCTGACAACAGTCAGGGTCTCTGATCCTTTGTTCCTCTTCCTCTTTAAAGTTTTCAACCAGACAAACCTTCCCAAAGAAGTTTTACATCATCTAAGTAAGTCTGTGAGATTTTTTGCACTTACACCTCCTATCCTATGGCCTGTCCCAATCGGCTTTTCGGTGGAAGTTTCCTGCACAATGCATCCAGTAGAGGAGAATAAGACATTATACCCAAAAGATGTCAATTAACTGACATAAATCAGGTTTATAGAGAGCCGAGGTACATATAAAACGGCAGAAAGGGAAAGATAATCAGTTGAGAGTGATCCAATTGTTTGTATTGGCATAGGAGATCCATCAACAGTATGAATAGTTAACTAATTACATGGTTTAGAACAACTAAACAACATAGATGAATCATTAGTCATGTGATAGGAGGCGCTAGAATAAAAATCCATCAAGAATGGACATTACCTGAGTACTAGAAATAGACATTACTCACTGGTAACAAATGGGTTGTGCTTAGACTTAGGAGAAGCAAAGAACATTTGTTGGAGAGGCTCATCCACCATGGATTGAATGTGAGTACCAAGATCTTCAGGATTTTTTTATGTGGCTTCTACATCAGTTGGATTTGCTGTATATAGCTTTTGCTGATTGAACTTAGCATTGGGGGCAGAGGGACCTCGTCGTGTGTGATCATTGCTATTTTTATTGTTGTTATGCCCTTTTTATTGAGGTTTAACAGGACAGTCTCTCTTCCAATGACCCTTTTTTCTTACAATAGTTGCAAATATCACTTACTCCAGGGGGAAAAGAAAGCTTAGTGTTGCCTACGTTAGTAGAGAAAACATGGTCAGAAGTAGTCTATTTCTTCTTTGTAAGAGAGTTTTGGGTTTGTTCTTCTGCTAAGACTGCAGATAAAGCAACATCTACTGAAGGAAGAGGAGACCGATAAAGTAACAATCCTCTAACTAATTTGAAAACCGGACGTAAGACCATGAGAAATTGCACCAATTGAGTTTATTGTCGATAAGTATCAAATGTCGAGGAACCAATTGTACAAATAAATTGAGGTTCCATCAGAGCCAGTTTATCCTACAGTGACGTCATCTTGATGTAGAAATCATGAATGGTGTCACTTCCTTGTTCAATACTTTTTATTTCCCATTATTATTGATACCGGCGAGCTGATTTGGACCGAGTACACTTCCTAGCCAACTAATCCCAAGAGTCTTTTGGATAGTTGAATTTGGCTAATTGGTCGCTAATGGATGGGGTAACAGAATTAGCAATCCACGAATTAATTTTCCTCACTACGGATTCCAAGTATTCATATTTTGTGTCCGTTGTTTTAGAGGAATCAATTTTGCTATCAACATATTTCCATAATTTTTGTCCTTTTGAATAATTCTGCATTAAATGAGACCAGTAGGAATAATTGATGCCATCCATAACAACATTGATACCATTATTACGATCTGATGCCATGAGGTATCAATCAGTTAATCACAGGAAAAGATTAACCAATATACAAATCTAAACCACGGAGGCTCCAACCGAGACAAGTGATGTGCCATAAAAATAAAGTAAAAATAAAAAATAAACAATCAGCACAGCCTTAAGAGAAGTTTAGTGAGAACAACATATCATAGCAACCCACTGCAACATCTATTGAAAGAAGAACTTAGCAAGATTAGATCTGATCTGATCACCAGATGGCCCACTTAAATTGTATAAAGACAAGTTGAAATCTTTGAAACAAATGCCCAAATAGATGTACAAAACTGCAGAATAAGCTGTATCCAAAAAAAATGCAGAACAAAGCAGACGACTTCAATCAAACTGTTGGATGGTCCACGATCTAAATGAACATGCCTAGGTACCAAATCAGGGATTAGGGATGTATGCAGAAACCAGAGATGGATCTCTGGTTTAAATTATGTGTATAGAAACTTCAAATTTACTGATTTGGACGATCAAGATTAAAAACAGTCCTAGAAATCACATAACCACAAAATGTGAAGGTTTCCTACCTCTGTTGTCCAGAAAATCACGAAAAGAAAATCTCCAAAAGTATACTAAATACCGAGCGATCCTCTCTAGAGAAGGAGAGCAAAGATAGATGATGATTGAGTGGCCTCCATAGTCCTGCGACCACTCGCTTCTGCTAAAGAGAGGGTCGACATAGAAGTCTTCTTACTGCAAGAACCAAAACCTAAGGATTGTTTTGGTTCTCTAATACCATGAAAAGTAACAGAAAAACACAAAAGAGAGATCGATTTGAAATGTGAATCGTGTATATTTCCATGGCTTGTACTTGCATTTATAGTATTGAGCTTTCTAATGTTACATCCCATCATATCCTGATCAAGGATTATTACATGAATTAAATTCTAAATCTAAGGACTAAAGAAAGAATGTACAGTAACTAGGGAATTAGTCAATGATACACATTATATTACAACAAATCTATAATTGGACTATTCTCGACCCATTGGGTTGACCTAATACGTTGGGTTGGGCTTGACCTGTGTCTTGACAATTCCATCTTTCAATGATTTCACCGCATCTAGCTCGACCTGAATAATGTGTCTTCTCCAATTGTTATTTGATGTATTGTTCACTACTCCACTTGAAATAAACTACTTCTCTTTCAATCTATAGAGATGTCTAAATGTCTCACACTTCATGATGACCAATGCTCCATTTGCCTCTCCCATAAGAACATATCCACCAGTACAAAATTTATATAACATAAAAAAATATCCAACATGAAAAATCAAATAAATTGGGGAAAAACGTGAAAAATTAAATTAAATTCAAATTTCCCGGGTTTAATACAACACAAGCTTCCAAAAAGTGGACCCACAAAAAATTTCAACCTGTGATGAGTCAAAATAAATTTCATTAAATGCAACGGAAGCTTATTCAATTAGTATTCAATGATTATAAATAAGATCCAACACGAAAATCAAATAAACATTAATTGTTAAAGTTGCACAATGAATAAAACAATTACTAAAGAAAGGTTTATCATTAAAGAAAGTTCATCGAAAGAATTGCTAAGATGACGTTCACTCTCATGCAGGCTTAGACGGCTCCGAAACCGTCTCCAGCATCCCACTCGGGTTCATCAGTTGGCTCAAACGTTTGAAACGCTTGATCCTCCTCCGTCTCCTGGGTAAAGTAGGGCTCGGTACCTATGCACCAAATATTACAAAGTAAACAGCAAGTACATAATCATAATTCGAAATTTAATACAACAACGAGAAGAATATAGACGAAAGTGATCATATAGAAGTAATGACAGTAATAATGATAGGAAAGAACGTATTGTATAATCCAAATACAGCAAAAGGAGCAATATGATTCACACGAAGACAAGTGTCCCCGTTTTGGGTGATCAGCCCTAAATAAATAGGGAGAGCCCGTCCATAACGTCAGTGATCATAAACCGATCGAATTAAAAACAAATCAGGATAACATGTTCGCATTCAAAGCGGATTATAAGTGATCTGGTCACATTGATGATTAACCGTCCATATATCGATCTGCAGTCGTCCATAAATGACCCACATAAACATAAACATATAAGCATAATAAACCTGAATAATAAAGCTCCGACACAAGAGTCCTAAGTCAAAATAAAGTGCTGGCCATTCCACATTCCATATCATAATCAAATCGTCATACAAAAATTGTCAAGCCACTTTAAAGTCCATAACACACAATAGGGTATGCATCTAAAGGAAAACATATCCTAAACCAACATATATATATATATATATATGCATGCGAAGGTTAAGACATAGATACGAATCGATCCTAAGGTAAAACATAAGGTATGTTGCCCAACAACCATAGGAATCTCTAATAAATATAAGATCAACGCATTCCTTTTTCCATTAATGGTGCATGGACCCACTTAAGGGTTTTCCAATAGAAATGGGTTGGACTCGAATCCATTAGGATTTCCCCGAGGTTGTACGAAGTACTAAACCCTATGTTAGTAATATACCGTGTGCCCGAGCGATATTTACTTGGTCCAAAGAAATAATAATAAAGTACAAAAAATATAATTTTAGCACATTAAAAACTAAAGAAAGCATTTAATATTAATTTGTAAATAATGACAAATAACCTTACTTTACAATTTTTAGAAAACTTGAGGACCCTATTCAAAACATTTCCCACATTCAAATAGTCAAAGGATTTAATTTGAATTTACAAAACAAACAAGGCCATTTTCTAATTTTAGAAACACGTGGGGACAAGGTGATATAAAAACAACCACCCTCCTCTAGGTTCTGTCACAACAGAACTCTCCTCACTTATATTTTCCTTTTTAAACATGCACTGGTCAAGCCATCCCCTCCCGAACACACCTTCCAGAACGGTGTGGTTCCACGCCTGCCCATCCAAGGTTACTTAGATCAGTGGGCCCCGAAGATCACAACACCAAATCACCCTCACAAACAACATCGCCCAGCCATATACAGACGGATGCCCGGACCTGATTTACGATCCAATCACTCTTGGGTCCCACAACTGATTAAATATAAATAAAATAATTAATAGTACTCATGCCTTAACCTGATCAGACTGCTGGATGGTAGGCCAACCAAGGCCCACCTCGCACGGGTCCGCCATGTATAGGGTCCACAAGCAGATCCATGGTCCGGATTGGTGATTGGGTCACTCCCAAAAGTGATCTAATGTTCTGCACATGTGTTCCCCCTACTGCCCTTTTGTTTTCTTTTTAATTCATGTACAGGTCAAGGTCAAACTGCCCCTACACTATTAATGTCAAACATGCAATGATAGTGCCCCCCACCAGATTATATGAAAGGAAACACTTGTCCCATGTTCTGCAACTAGAGGCCTTCCCCCTTCATTTATTTTCTTCCAAAACATGTACAGATCCAGCCACACACAGAACCTCATTCACGCCTGTGGCAACCGGATGACTAGATAATGGGTCCCACAGAGCACAACCCCATATCACCAACACAAGCAACATCGTCCAGCCATGTACGGCCGATGTCCGAATCATCAGATGGTGGCCATCAATATGCATCCAAGGTCTCATCACAGAAATACAGTAAATCAAACCTTAGGGCATAAGAAAAGAGTTTCTACCTGCATCCACACTGGAATCAACGAGAAACACATGCATTAATTTCACAGATTATGTTTAGGTACTTGCCTTTTACCGGGGTTGAAAAATGCACAGATCCTCACCAATACCCAATCCGAAATTACTACGGCACTCAATCACAATCCTAACACCAATCTGACATAAGAGATGAGAAAGAAATACCCAGGTGATCAGATCTATGATATTCCTACCCAAAACCTAGCATTGGAAAGAAAAATGGGATAACCCAAGAATACAGATCTACTCCTAATGATTTGAGGAGAGGGTTACCCGAGATAAGAAAGTTGAGCCAAGAATGCTGGTATCCTCTGATCTTGATTCTGATGGCTGGATCCTAAAGCTGTAATGGCTTGGGAAGTTGAAAGAGGAAGAAGACGAAGAAATTACGGGAGGAGTTGCAGAGAGATAAGTGGGGAGGGATAAATCGTGCGATTAGTTAAATTAGGGATTAGGTTAAAAGGGAATATCCTCTTTGCTTAAGTCATTGGGTCAAAACTACGGATCAGGTCATCTACCCATTAACCCAACTTACCGATCCAAGAATCCTATCTAACGTGTGACCCACTTAATCCTACCCACTTAAATAACTAAAATACATTAAATTAATATAATACTAATATTTTTATACTAAATATAATTAATGGTGGGGCCGGATCTTACACTATGAGTGCAAAAAAAATAAAAAATAAAACAGGTTGTAAATTGAAAAGTCCAAAATTCGCAAAACAACTTGCCGCCCTAGTCAGACTGCCAGTTTGACCTCCCCTTGCCGATTGGTCTGCTGACTTTCTGGGCTCTTGAGCTCTATTGCTCGGCTAGTTTTCACACATGTCCAACCTGACGTGGTCTAATCCAGTAACCTATTCGGACCTTCTTATAATCCTATTCCAAATCTGCTACAAGAAGCAAACGGCTCTTTGTCGCAACAAGTTCAATTGAGGCTAACTGCGATCGGCCCACGGCGGCGGTGGCAGTGGTGCGGTGTCTGGCGTATGCCGTCTCCAGCTTGAAAACGTGGCGGTAGAAGGCTACAGCAAGAAAACCCTTTACTTTTTGATACAAACTTTCTAGCATTCCTCTAGCTATAGTGAAAACATATAAATCACTGCTCAAAGAGGAGGCTAAGAAGATAGAATCTCAGATGAGAGATTGCACCAAACAGAGAACTATTAATGGAAAATTAGTCATCCTTATGTTATTGCAATTTCTACTTTAAATACAGACTCCAACATGAACACACAGTTCCAACGATTACATTTGCCTAAAAATAGCACAAAGTGGATCAACATGGCATAACCCACTTTCCAACATGATTACATGATTACTCTTACCTATTCAAAGAAATAACCTAGTCAAAATAGCTTCTATTATTCAAGATCTTTTTAACAGAACAAGATCAGGACCCATTAATCACAAACTACCTACCCCTATTCAAGATGATGCAAGCAATTCATGCCACGTGAACTGGAGCACCAAAATAAACATGTATCAATCCACCCCCCTTGGAGAAACCTTGTCCACAAGGTTAGCATATGAAAACTTCTATTCCTATTCAAAGGAAATGTATACTGTTTGTTAACAGGTTTTTCTTCTACTTACTCCAACTTGACTTCGGTGCCGCGACTAGTACCGAACGACTTACTTTTGAGAAAGCCACCTGAACCAAGATTCGGAAATTCCGATTCATCATTTGTAATTCATCATTTGAAGCACGACCCATTTTAACATACACCTGATTACGACCATGACCAATAACAGATGTGCATTTGCCGTCGGTCTCCGATGCAAACAACAAGAGCACCTTCTCCACCTCATCAGTTGGTGTCTCCGATGTGACCTTGTCTCTGATGCAAACAGCAAGGGCACCTTCTCCTCTCCGCAATCAGTCCCCATTTGCTTTAGCTTCTAGAGATTGTCTATTTTGCTTTGCATCATTTGGAGAATTATCACCATCATTGTTGGAGCTTCATGTTCATACCAGGGCCTTTTCTTGTAGGTCTGGTACTCGGTATTTGGGGTTTCAATGAAAGGTCCAGCCTGTGAATTCTTCCCGGCTGAGCTTTGTGTAGCCTGGAGATTCTCTAGGCGTTAAACTATTCCAGTTAGCAATTTCACATGGCATTCAAAGGCTTCTTTCAATTCTGCCTGAGAATTTTGTAGGATGCGCAATAGCTCCTCCATTTGGGCTACTCGCGTTCCTTCTGTCATCCAAGGATCGTGCTCTGATACCAATTGATATGAACTTTCTAGCATTCTTCGAGTTATAGTGAAAATATATAAATCACTGCTCAAAGAAGAGGCTAAGAAGATAGAATCTCAGATGAGAGATTGCACCAAATAGAGAACTATTAATGGAAACTTAGTCATCCTTATGTTATTGCGATTTCTACTTTAAATACAGACTCCAACACGAACACAGTTCCAACGATTAAATTTACCTAAAAATAGCACAAAGTGGATCAACATGGCACAACCGCCTTCCAACATGACTACATGACTACTCTTACATATTCAAAGAAATAACCTAGTCAAAATAACTTCTATTATTCAAGATCTTTTTAACAGAACAAGATCAGGACCCATTAATCACAAACTACCTACCCCTATTCAAGATGATGCAAGCAATTCATGCCACGTGAACTGGAGCACCAAAATGGACATGTATCACTTTCCTACACGACAACTGAAAATGGTAGTAACGGTGTACAAATCTGATTGGTAGTCTGGCAAATGATGGCTGCCCTTTTGTGATCTGCGATCTGTCTGCTCCTCCTCTCTCTATTATTTCTTATATAGAGAAAACTCCCAGAATCTGCGGTCATTCGAAACAGATCCAATTGATGGCCCACTACGAGATCTTAGTTTGAAACTCTACATCTCCACCTTGCTATAAGCAACTGATTCTTCTGCATTCTGTTTCTTTGGACCAAAACAGAACAATCTCTATCTCTATATGGATTTTTGCCCTAAGCACCGACTCCACCTTCTACCTATTGTAAATGGGTGCTTGGCAGAATGTGGAAGTAAGAAAAGAAATAAGAAAGAGAAAAAATAAATTGGGCAAGGCACACCAACGAAGATGCTTTCTTAAAGACCGTAATTTCCCACATGCAAATGAATTGAGTGAAACCTTGTCCTCATAATATAATGCCCAACTCCATCTCAAGGTCCGCACATTAGAGATATAAATATGAATTGCCTTAAAAAAATAAAGAAAAAGAAAGTTCTCTTAGGTAGTTTATTTTTTTTATCTCAGTTTTTGGATCTATTTTTTGTATATCCATAACTCAAATTGTGCTTCAATATAAACACTTGAAAACAACCCAATCACTTGGGTCACACCCATTCAAATGGAATTCAAATGGGCCCAATGGTCGACTATTGAAGACAACAGTAAAAAAAGCTACCCAACAGCCAAAAACCACCACGTTCAAATTTGAATTTTGTAAAACATGAAGAGTGTCTTTCGTGGGGTTGGTAGTTACCCTTAACCCCTTTGGCCATTTCCCAATCGTACCTCTCATCTCCCCTCTTTTTTTTTTTTTTTTTCCTTCTTTCTTTTCCTTTTTCCTTTTCTTTATTACATACTAGCATTAAATCCCATGTAATGCACGGTTCAATCTCATGCTAATTAAATATTTATTTAAAATATTTTGGAGTTAAATATTTATTAAATAGATTTTTGTGCAAATTACATCATTAATTAGATCTTGGTATTAAATACTCATAACTTATAAATCTAAGAAATATGAGTTGGGACCGTGGGAGAGAAGAACGAGAAAGAGTAAACAACATCCCAACTAATGTAGGTCCCAAATTTCATCTTGCCCGCTTAGAATTACCTACTTCTTAACAAATTATTACATGAAAAAAATCAAAACATGTTAAGAAAGTGAAAGCTGACCGATGCTAAAATATAGCATAGGAACTCGCTATATTGCCAATCAGTAGCATGAAGTGATCCCTAGTTTCATCTCACCTCTTTTGATCTTCACAAGATGAAGCCTTATTTTTAAGAATGTACAAAGCTCGCTTATACAAACTAAACATTAGTAGTTAACTTAATAATATCCAATCAAAGTGTACCATGTTTGTTAAAAATATGTAAATGAACAGGAGGAACTCCATCCCTTTTTCTTTGGAAGTGGGTTTTTTAATGCAGCTGATCACCCAATGGCTCCTTCATTTTCACCCCCACTATATTTGACGCTCACTTTCCCCCAGTTGTGATGCAATAGCTAAGGAAGCAATAATAGTTTTTCTTCTAAACTGTTTATATATATTGTGTCAATATTAAGAAATGACAGGTTATATATTCAATTTGGATGCTTGAGTTGGGCGAGAAGACACCTCAAATCTTAGCTCTTATTCTCGATTAGCAGAACATAATAAAAAGTTTTTTGGACAAACATAGAAGCCATCTTCAAATTTGTGGAACTCCTCTGCCTTGTCTTCAACAACGTTGGGATAAATCTGTCTTTTAAGTAAGTGACTCTGTATTATCTCATAACTTTTTTTTTTTTTTGGTATGAAGGGTAATTGTATTAAGAAAGGGGAAAATGATTTACAAATACACAAAAAAGCTCCAAAGAGGGAGCTGAGAATAGGAAGAAAGGCCAACATACAAAAAGGCCAGAAAGCAGAGCAGCTAGCCTAACTAAGAGGCAGAGTAACATGAACTCTCAAAAAATTAATGAGTGAGGTGAGCTGCAGACTCACAAAAGGCTTGGAAATCTTCCTCAGGGAGGTGCAGAGGTCTTCGGTTAGCATGACTATGATTTGGTGGAGAGGTAGGTGATGATCTTCAAAGGTTGCTGTGTTCCTGGCTTTCCAGAGAGAGTGCAGGACTGATAGGAAGGTGGATGCCATATATCTCTTGCCATTTGTGTCATTACCTCTTGTAATGGAGGACCAGATAGAAGAGGCAGTAAAGGAGAGAGGTTGTTGTGCTTTAGAAGAGTGCAGAAGCTATTGCCAAACGGACTGGGCTAAGTTGCAGGAGAAGAAAAGATGCCTGACTGAGTCTTCAGCTTTGAAGCGTAGGTTGCATCTCGAGGCTAGGGAGAAGCCAATATGTTGCAATCGTTCTTCAGTGGGAGTCCGGTTAAGCATTAGACGCCAGCCAAAGCAGGATACTCTTGGGAGGGAGATACCATTCCATATCAGAGGAGGCCATTGGAGGGTATTGCCTTTCAGCCTGATAGCATTCCAAGCTCTATGCAGAGACAATAATCCATCAGGAGCCTCCTTCCAGAAGAGATGATCTGTAGCTGAAGAGCTGGGGGAGAGAAAGGAAGTATCAGAAGTTAACTGGTCTCTTATAGCAGGAGGTAAGCTGAGAGGAAATTGCCAAGTGTCTGAGTGAAAGTAGGAGGCAAGTCTTTGATCTGGGGGGAAATTCAGGGAGGGAAAGATAACTGAGAGGGGCTTGTCCCCATGCCAAGTATCGTGCCAGAGGTTGATGCTCTCTCCATTGCCAAAAATCCAGGCACTACCATGGTGGATGAAGTGAGAGAGACGCCGGATTCGTTTCCAGATGCAAGAATCGTAGTTGGTGTTTGTAGTGTTCCAGATAGAGCTGTCCTTGAAGTATCTGTTCTTGAACCAAGTAGACCAAATGGATTTAGTAGTGGAGGCTTGCCAGCCTAGCTTGATGAGGGCAGCTTCATTGACTTCTGAGATCTTCCTAATTCCCAGGCCACCTTCTTGCTTTGGGAGAGTAACTTGGGACCAATTGACATGACTGATCTTAGGGGAGGGGGAGCTGCCTGACCAAAGAAAGTGGCGCATTAGACGTTCAATGTCTTTACAAATGGAGGCTGGGAGAGGGAGGATGGAGGCCAAGTGCATAGGAATGCAAGAGAGGACATGTTTGATAAGGATTACACGACCAGCAAATGAGAGAAATCTAGCTTTCCAGGCTGACAGTCTGCCATTAATGGAGTCCAGCAGAGGGAGGAGGTGATTTCGTTTTGGAGCCCAAAAGGCTATTGGGAAACCCAGGTATTTGAGCTGAGTATGGCTAACTTGCATTCCAAGGATGGAGTTGATCCTTGCTTTCCTTCTATTTCCACATTTACCCAGGAATAGCTGACTTTTGGAGAGGTTTATGTGCTGGCCAGATGCTGATTGATACAGGTCAAGGAGGTCTTACAGGGCAAGCACATTGGAGGTGGCTCCTTTCATCAAGATAATTATGTCATCTGCATAGAGGAGGTGGCAGGGGGTATGGGGGACAGTGGAGAGGGGCTGGATGGTACCTTGGGAGAGGAGATTATGGAGATGAAGGCTAAGAACTTCTTCTGCAATGATAAATAGGTAAGGAGAAATGGGGTCACCTTGTCTTAGGCCACAGTAAGTGCTGAAAAAACCTTGAGGGGATCTGTTTATCACGATGGAGCATTTAGCTGAACTAACAAATTCTCTGATGAGAGAAATCCAGGTTTCTGAAAATTTGAAGAATTTGAGAGCAGAGAAAAGAAATGACCAGTTGAGCTTGTCGAAAGCTTTGGAGATGTCTAATTTGAGATAGAGAGAGCCTTTGCTAAGGTTTGAATTGAGCTTTTGGAAGAGCTCATAAGCCAGGGCTGAGTGATGGTGGATGGATCTTCCCGAGATGAAGGCTGCTTGGTATGAGGAGATAAGCTTAGGGAGGAGAGAACTGAGTCTGGAGGAGAGGATTTTGGAGATAATCTTGTAAGAGAAGTTAAGCAAGCTGATTGGCCTGAAGTTTGCGAAAGTGGTAGGAGAATTTGTTTTTGGAATGAGAGCTAGGAAGAAGGCATTGGAGGCTCTGAGAAGTTTTTTAGTTAGGAAGAAGTGCTGCACAGCTTTGGAGACTGATTGGCCAATGATTGCCCAAGCTGAGGTGAAGAAGGCTCCATTGAAACCATCAGGGCCAGGAGAGCTGTTCTTTTTTAGGCCAAAGACTGCTTCCTTTATCTCTGAATCAGTAGGAATGGAAGTAAGCATAGAGTTGTCTGCTTCAGTTACCTAGGGGCTGGCTGTCTGAAAGAGGATTTGGTTTGGCTGACTGTCGTGGGGTTTGAAAAGGTTGGAGAAAAACAGCACTGCTTGGTCTTGGATGAATAGAGGGTCATTAGAGAGTTGGCCATTGACAGAGATCTGATTAATTTTGTTGAAGGAGCCTCTTGCTTTGGCTGATTGGTGGAAGAATTTGGTGTTCAAGTCACCTTCTTTGAGCCAAGAGATCCTGGACCTCTGCTGCCAGTGGATCTCCTGAGCTTTGAGAGCCTCATGAAGAGTAGACTTAGCTGACAGAAGAGCATTCCTAAGGCTGTCTGAAGGAGAAGAGTCATAATTCTGCTGGCACCTCAGGACTTAAGCTTCAGCTATGAGGATATTGTGGTGAAGATGACCATAGATGTCCTTGCTCCAGGATTTAAGATTTTGCTTGAGGATTTTGAGTTTTTGGGCCAGGATGAACTGAGGATTCCCATCAATGGGAGTCCTCCAACTAGATTCGACTACCTCAAGGAAGTTGGGGTGAAGGAGCCATTTGTTTTCAAATTTGAAGGGTGTTTTGGGGGTGGGAAGAGAGTTAGTATGGCTCAACAGGAGGGGACTGTGGTCTGAAGAAAGTTTAGGGAGGTGGTGGATAGTAGGATCAGTGAAGGAAGCCAGCCATTGGGAGTTTACCAGAACTCTATCAAGTCTAGCTGCAACATAGGATAAGCCTTGTCTGTTGTTGGACCAGGTGAATTTGCTGCCCAAGAAAGGAATATCAGAGAGACCAGCTTGCATCTCCACTTATTGGAATTCATGAAGGGAAGAGGGAGTGACCTGGCGAAGGCTGAGCCTTTCATGGTGAGCAAGGATGGCGTTAAAGTCTCCTAGGACACACCAAGGCTGAGAAGTTGGAGAGGTTTCCATAAGGGCTGTCCAAAAGGCTTTTCTAATGGTTGGGTTAGTGGAGCCATAGACTCCTGTAATGAGGGAGGAGAGGCCAGAAGATGGATTAGAGATAGACATAGTAAGGTGTTGAGTGGAAGCATTGAGAGCATATACTTGGAGCTGATGGGAAGACTTGAAGAAACACCAGAGCTTAGGGGAGGTTGAGGAGGGGAGGTTGGAGTGGAAAGTATCAAAGCCAAAATTAAGAAGGCCAAGGGATTGGGTGGAGGAGAAAATGGTCATTGGTTCAGATATAAAGATCAGGTCTGGATGGTGATTTCGGACGAGGTTAACCAGGGCTCTAATGGTAGGGGGATTAACAATTCCCCTACAATTTCAATAAAGGACTTTCAACATGGAGAAAGGTTTGGGGAGGTGCGTTTTCTCTTTGACCTCCTAGTGATTGGACCAGTGCCTGATGTAAAGTTTTTGGCCCCCCCTTTTGTCTTGGGGGGAAGTCTAGAAAGGATTGCAGAGGAGGACTGAGGAGTGCTAAATTGGGGAAGCAAAGCTAGGAGGGTAGGAAAAGAAATAACCTGAGGGGAGGAAAAGTTAGTGGTTGGCAAAGTGGGTAAAAGAGTAGTAGCCAGAGGGGGAATTGCAGGGGCTGGCAGGGGGGGAGAGACTGAAGCTGACAGAGATTCTAAGGGAGTTGGCCAAGAGCGGTGATGGGAATTCTCAAAACCAGGGGGAGGCTCTGAGGAGTTATCTTCAGAGAAACCTTGGAGGTTACGACCATAGATGTTAGGATTGGAGACTGGGTCCAGGAAGGAATAATTTTCCAGAATGTCAAAAGGATTGGTTGTATCAAAGGATGGAGATGTAGTTTTCTCTAGGATGATAGAGACTACATCATAAGGAAGGTTGGAGAGGGAGGGAGAGTTCTGGGGGGGCTTGGTAGAGGATTGGATGGGGTTATTGGACTTTGTGAGAATCTTACCAGGTGAGTTGGTTAAAGCTTGAAGAGAGTTGGGGGTTGAGGTGTTGAGAGAAGACTGAGATAAGCTAGCAGAGGTAGAGGCTGGAGGGAGAGGTGCCTGCTGGTGGGTGGAGTGGTCTAGAGTGGACTGGGGGTTGGGCTTGTCTGAGATAGGCTTGGTGGTTTTGGAGGCAAGTAAAGATTGGACAATTACTAGAGGCTGAAGGCTGGCCTTGACTGGGATAGGCTTGGTGGAGTTGGAGACATGTGAAGCTTGGACCTTATCTGGAAGCTGATGGCTAGATTGAGAGGCCAGAGAGCAGGAGTGATGGTGATTGTCAGATTGAAAACATTGAGGGCAAGGGCAGTGTTCATAGGCTACTGCAACTTCCAATGCTGTCTCACCTTCCAGGTCCACTAGGATAGATTGGGGTTTAGGCTTGGAAAGGTCTACATTGATCAAGACCCTGGCAAAGGTGAGAATACACTGGGAGGAGGTGATATCGTCTAACTTAATTGGCTGACCGATGGTGTTGGCTACAGAGAGAATGATGTGCTGGCTCCAACAGTGGTAGGGTAATCCTGAGAGCCTCACCCAAACTGGGGCTAGAGAGGGCCAGATGGATTCATCTTGTCCTGCTGACCAAGATAGGAAGGAAATCCTCTTTCTATCGATAGAGAGAGGGGACAAGCCAAGGATGTGAGCTTTATCAGCAGGGGAGTTGAAGCGAAAAAGGAAGTTACCTTCGATGGTAAGGGAGACCAAACAGGGCCTGGAGAGGGACCAGAACTTAGCTTTCTCTTCTACCCATTCCAGGGAAGGGCGTTTCCCTGCAAATTTTCCGATAACTGCAAAGGAGAAGGACTCTTTGCTGGAGGAGAGCATAGATTGGGGAATAGTAAGGGATGGTTTGCCATTTTGCCAAGCAGTGGGGGGAAAGGTGGGGGCGTGGAACAAGTGAGTAGGGGCAGCAAAAAGGTTTGCAAAGGAAGAGGGGGGTTGGGAGAAAGGTTGCTGGGATGAGCTAATGTCATGGGAGTGGCCTGTGAGCTGACTAGAAGCCTGGGAGTGGCCTGGGAGCTGGCTGTGGTGAGGGGGGAAGAGGACGGGTTGGCTGGGCAAAAGGGGGAAAAGGTGGGAGCCAGGGGGATTTGAATTTCTGAAGGAGCAGATAAGAAAGGAGATTGGTTTAGAGGAGGGTGAGGGTGAGGGTGACGGGAGCTGGTTGGCTTGGCCCAAGGATGTCCAAGATCTCTGTTGGAAACTGTCAGGGGAAGCTGGTTGGTGAGGAGGTTGGGAGGTGGGAGGGGAAGGGTTGAGGGAAGGGTTGATGGAGGGTGGAGGGTTAAGGGAAGGGTTGATGGAGGGTGGGGGAGCAGAGGGGGAAGGCTGGGCTGAAAAGGGGGAGTTGGAGGGGAAGGAAGAGACTCCGGTGGCATTGCCCCTGAGTTGGGGAACAAGGAGCTTGCCCTAGTTCCAGGGAAAATCGCCACCACGAGCCTAACCTGATTGTAGCGCAGAGCTTGCTGTATTATCTCATAACTTATCATCTCTTAATTTGTTATTAGCAAAAAAGATCGATGCAAATCATTTCTTCTAATGAAGGAATTGAGCATTTGTTCTAATCATTTCTCAACCACAGTGGCCTTACTGTTGTTGGAATTGAGTGCCCCTGAGTCAAATACAGGTCACTTTAACAAATTATTTTTTGTGTGTTTAAGAAATTAAAAAAAAAAACAAACGAAAAAAGTGGGGTTATTTCCAAGACAAGGTTATAGCAAATGAAAATAATGAAAATCAGAGTAGATTACTTAGAATGAAAAATAACAGTAGGTCGTCTGCCAAATTCAATACCAAAAAGAGTATCACTTCGTAAGAATTAAAAAGAGTTATGTATTTTTATTTTGTATCATTAGTGTGCATATCCCCAACAATAAAACCTACTGATAAGACGGATTTATATTGAATCCTATGATCACCCAATCAAGATTTGGCAATGGTAGATTTTTCCCAAATTAAAATTTAGTATGATCAATTTGACCACATATCATTTCCTTACTTATTTGATAAGAGAACTGCTCATAATTCCCAATCAAGATTTGACAATAGTAGACATTTTCGTAAATTAGAATATAGTATAATCAATTGGACTATGTATAATTTACCTATTTATTTGACCAAAGAACTGCTCATATTCATGTAAGACGAATTTTGAGCATCGATTCACTAGAAACAAAAGGGAAGACATCCATGAAGATCTAAAATGTGAGATACAGCAGCTGACAAGTCGTGACATATATTTTTTCAAAAAATTTGCATTATAGCAGTTCATAAGCATTTATAGGCTCAGTTTCACTCATTCTTGATTGATGCTACTGAAAACTGAATATGAACCATGAATACTGAAAGAACTGTTTCAATTTCAATCGGGCTTCTAGTCAAACACTTCATGCCCAACTAAATATTATTTCACAGAATCTTTTCTAAATCGTCAAAGCTAATGTAAAAGAATGACATTGCCATTAAAAACTAACAACTTATCCAAATGTGGGGAAAACCGAGGGGAATGATCAGGGGCGGACCTGGATTGTAGTGACCTGGGGCGCTCACCCCAAGTTGGAATTGAAATTCTTAAAGAGTTGGATGGTGTCTTAAATAGGGGCGGACCTACGACGGAGCGATTTGGGGCGCAATTTGAGGCATTCGCCCAAGGTTAAAATTAAAATCCCCATAGAGTTGAAGGGGGCCTTGGAACCTTGGACCATGTCAAACATGTCTAAACTTGTCGCTCCACATATGTCTAAAGATAGCCCCACATATGTAAAGCTTCGTTGGTAAAAAAAAAAAAAAGTTGTGGCAACACATTGCTCCCTCTTATTTCAAAACCTCTTCGCGCTGATTGTTGATCTAGCTCCTCGTCGCCGGTCCCTATAAACTGTGTAGACTATTGCATCTTCATCTACTAAACATATCAAGTATAATACTTCCTAATCACTTTATACCTAAATTAATCTCCAAATCCGAACTCCAAACCATGAATCCCCAAATTCTAATCCAAAATCTAAGTCCTAAACCACCAAATCTGAGTGTATCTACAAAAATCCAAAGAAGACCAAGTCCTTTCCCGTTATCATGTCTTCTTATCCCCCACTATGATTTAAAGATGGAATTCCACTCTCATTATCCAAAGGCTGAAGGCTTTGAGAAAGTGAGACTGGAAAGGATGGGTGTCCTCAAAATGTTTTTGTATTTAGTTTTTCTCACACATCCACTCACCTTGAATTTGCAGTGACTTCCATTGGGCATTAATTTTGACACATAAATTTAGTGAAACATGATAATGTGAGTTTGAGTATTTAAAATCGAGGTTAGAATAAATTTTTTATCTATCTTATACTTTTTAGTACTTCTTATTAACATCCTAACCTCTTTGTTTCCCTATCATTAATAACTTCATGCATCTAGTAGAGTTCCATGAGTTGAAAATTTTCTAAATATAAACGTATAGGTGCTATTTGGTAATGTAAAAAAGTCTATCAAAGTCTAATATTATTTTTTTCAAATGTTAAGTCTAGTAAAACTTTAGCCCCACCCAAATGAAAATTCTGGGTCCACCACTGGGAATGATATGATCCATAGGCAATAACAAACGACGTAATATACAAACGTAGCGACGGTGCTCAACAATGGGAAAAAAGAAGCTTGAAGAGAGAATGTAGCATGCAAGAGATTCAGGCCTGGGTGGTAGGGATGAAGAGAAGAGGATAAAATAGATTGAGAAAGAGGGAGGCATTTATTGATGCGTTTCTAGGGAAGGAAGAGGAAGGTCATTTGATAGAAATTGACGTTTTCTTTTGGAATGTGCTTGAGAGGGGCAAGAGGTGCTCTCTGATGTGGCAAAAGGAGGGTCCAGAATGAGGGGTTTTCTTCCTAATTGTTTTCCAACTTTAAAGAGAAGAATTTTACCATTAAGAGGACTCATGCCAAAGGAGTTCATAAGGAATTAGAAAATACCCAATACTGCCTACAGAGAGCTGTCGTCTGCCCTTGGAAGATAGACTCAAGCTATACTTACCGTTCTTCTTCTTCCTCGTTGCTGATCAAGATAGATTAGATCCATGTTAGATCGATCTATGGCAAGGCACAACGAAAAATACTAGATTTTTTTATCCCTAAATTTAGAAATGCATTAGAAATAAAAGGGTGCATAGTAGAAAAGAAACAAGAACAAACATAGTGTTCCGGTATAAGAGTTCTATACCGAACACCCACCACACCTACATTACAAAAGCTCTCAAATTACATGAACAACGAACCCCTTGTTTAGCTAAACAATCCGCGAAACCATTTGTAGACCTACTTATATGATGGAAAGACGACCGAGATTTTGATGAAAGGTGCCGAATCTCATTGAAATAGAATTGTATCTTCCATGGGCCCTTAAAAGAATTCACCCAAGATATGGAATTAGATGAATCACTCTCCATATAAGATGATTATGAAATGAGTAAGTGAAAATGTGAATAGCTTCCAGAATAGCAAGGACTTCAGCTTCATTAGATTCTTTGACTCCAATATGCTTGGAGAACATGTAAAAACACTTCGCCTTTGTGATTTCTCAATACACCCCCAATATTTGCTAACCCCGGTTTACCCTGAGCTACCCCATCCACATTAAACTTTAGGACTCCTATTGGGGGAGAACACCAAGAAACTCTCTTTTTCTTCTTTGAAGCGCCCATGGTTGAACAAACCCTCCAATTATCCATAATATCGTTTATCGTAAAGTCTGCAAATGCCTTTTTAACACAAGCCCATTTTGCAATCCTTAAAACCATAGCCTGAATGATAGTACCCGCAGAAGATTCTCTTCCACTATAGATATAGTCATTCCTCTCTTTCCAAATCGACCACAAAACCGAATAAGGAATGAGTCTCCATATCAAGAATTTGCACCCAAATCAATGATCTACCACGATGCACGGCCACAATTAAACCATCAAGCAATCAATCACATGAAAACAACAAGATTTACAAGGTTCGGGCAATAGTGCCTACGTCTACTAAAAAGAGAAAACCAGAAAGCCTCAAAACATTCTCTCTCTCTCTCTCTCTCTGAGTTTGCCCAGTGGCCAAGAACATCTAAGGAGACCTGTCCTACCAGGGATCGATCGCTGGAGGGTGCTACGGGAACGAGTGTTGACACCCAAATTGTTTCTCTCTTGCTTTCACAGAGTTAAAGAGAAATAAAAAGAAACAGAGAAGCATTTAGTTGGAGCACCGTGTTTGATGTTTATTATCCTAATTTAAAACTTATACTTAATTCCCTTGCTCCATAATAATGCAAAGGAACTTGCTATAATAAGCCACCAGAGGCCAACTTTAAAAAAAAAACAAATGCGGTTCAACTGATCATAATAGAATGAGCGTTAGTTGTCATGTTGGCTCGCAGATGATACTTCGTGTAGGATCCAAAATTTCTGATGGATGGTAATGAAAGTCCAAGATCGAATCCTAGAGGGGGGGGGGGTGAATTGGGTGAGCTCAAATAACTAGACCAATTTTAATTTTCTTTGCTTTTAAGTCTCTTATGCTTTGAGGAAGAATAGTAGAATCAAACAAGAGAGCAACATCCATGAAAAGTAAGCAAAAAGACAATTACCATAACACAAGCATTTATAGTGGTTCGGCCAACATGCCTACATCCACTCCCGGTCTCCCTACCGGATTTTCACTAACTCAAAATAAGGTTTAGGTTCACCAATCTCCCCCTTTGCAATTTGATGGCAACTCTAAAAGTTTGAACTCTCTCTCAATCTCCTTTGAATCTTGAACAACAACTTCTTTGGATATTTAAGGAGCTTTGGATATTCGGGAGCATTTGGATATTTTGGAGCTTTGGATTTTCCTTGCGAGAGCGACGACCTTAGACCACCAACCTAGAAGCTACACAAATAACACTCTAGGCAAAGCTACTCCCCCTCAACATTAGCTACCCTTGAAGAACACTTGATATTTCTCTCCCCCTTTGACATCTAATTACAAAGGAGCCTGCCCATCAAAGATAAAACATACAACCTTATTAGTAGCACCTGTTTATCAGAGATATGATAAAGATAAAATGTGGTAACAGGTGATTAGCCAACAAAAATCTAGAATTCAGGGCAAGGGCCAATGCCCAATTGATGTCTCAATTTTATGAACCGATCATTTCCAAGGGGTTTAGTGAATAAGTCAGTCAATTAGGTATCTGTAGGAACAAAAATTAACTCAATAGTGCCTTGGTTAGCATGATCACGCAAGAAATGATAGTGAATGTCAATGTGCTTAGTGCGAGAGTGCTGAACATGACTTTTAGAAATACTAATGACACTAGAGTTGTCACACATGATAGGCATGCATTGTTGTGGAACATTATAATCTAACAAAGTTTGTTTCATCCACAACAGTTGAGCACAACAGCTACCTGCAGCAATATATTCAGCTTCTGCAGTAGACAAGGATACTGAATTTTGCTTTTTGCTATGCCAGGCTACTAAGCAGTTACCAATGAAATAACAACAACCACTAGTGCTTTTCCTATCGTCTATTGATCATGCCCAATCTGCATCACTACATCTAATTAATTGCAGAGTTGAGTCATGAGGATACCAGATACCATAATGAGAAGTCCCATTAATATATTTTATGATACGTTTAACAGCTTTAATGTGAGACTCTCGAGGATCAGATTGATACCTAGCAAATATTTCAACACTAAAAGAGATATCAGGTCGGCTAGCAATGAGATAGAGAAGGCTTCCTATCATGCTCCTATAAAGTTTTTGGTAAGCTTTCTTACCCTGAAGATCACTAGAGATTTGAGTAGTAGAGCCCATGGGATTGCAGATAGTCTTAGATTCTCCTAAGCCAAACTTTTTCACTATCTCTAGAGCAAACTTGGATTGACTAAGAAAGATACCATGATCAGTCTGACTAACTTGTAATCATAGAAAGAATTGTAGGGGTCCTACCAGACTCATTTCAAAAGTGGAGCTCATCAATTTAGAAAATCCTTGAGCAAAAGTTGATTAAATGTGGATCCAAAAATAATGTCGTCAACATATATCTGAGCAATGAGAATATCTTTATCAACCTTTTTAATGAAGAGAGTCTTGTCCACATTTCCACACTCATATTCATTTTCAAGTAAATGACTTGTAAGCTTTTCATACCAGGCTCTTGGGGTTTGTTTCAATCCATAGAGAGCCTTCTTCAACTTAAAAACATATTCCGAATGATGGGGATCCTCGAAGCCTTGAGGTTGAGTAACATACACATCTTCCTCAATTTCACCATTTAAAAAAGCACTCTTCACATCCATTTGAAACAATTTAATCTTCATGCTAATGGCATAAGCCAATAAAATTCGAATAGACTCCAAACGAGCTACATGAGCAAAGGTTTCCTCAAAATCAATTCCTTCAACTTGAGCATATCCTTTGGCTACAAGTCTAGCTTTGTTCCTTATCACATTTCCTGATTCATCCAGTTTGTTCTTGAAAATCCATTTGGTGCCAATTTGACTTTTGCCTTCAGGAAGAGGTACAAGATCCCACACATCATTCTTTTTAAACTGATTTAATTCTTCTTGCATGGCATCAATCCATTCAAACTTGGTTTATGCTTCAGAGAAGTTCTTAGGCTCAATTTGTGAAACAAAAGAATAGTGAGCACACAGATTATGAACCTGTCTTCTTGTCATGACTCCTTTTGTGATGTCTCCAATGACATTATCCAAGTTGTGATCTCTTAATAACTTTGTGGGTATAGTAGGGACTGAGGGGATTTCTTCTTCAATTTCAAATGGAATAGACTGCTCAACTAAGGTCTCTTCTTCATCATGAAGAGCTTTCTTAATTTGATTAGTCTCGTCAATGACAACATGAGCTGATTCCATAACAACCATCGATCTGAGGTTGAACACTCTATATGCCTTGCTTTTATCAGAATACCCTAAGAAGATCCCTTCATCAGATTTGGAATCGAACTTTTCAAGCTTCTCTCTATCTCTTAAAATATAACACTTACTACCAAACACTTTTAGATATCCCAGATTTGGTTTTCTTCCAAAATACAGCTCATAAGGGGTTTTGTTAGTGTTCTTTGTCAAATAAACACGATTAATAAGATAGCAGGCAGTATTGATAGCTTCAGCCCATAAGTTGCGAGGGAGATTTTTCTCATTAAGTAGGGTTCTAGCCATTTCTTGAATAACTCTATTTCTTCTTTCAGCTACTCCATTTTGCTGGGGAGTTTTTGGAGTAGAAAATTGATGATTGATCCCATGGCTTTCACAGAAATCTGCAAATCTTTCATTTTCAAATTCACCTCCATGATCACTTCTTATCTTCTTAATTTTGCAGTCCTTTTCAACTTGAATTTTCTTGCAAATCCTTATAATATTATCTACTGCATCTGATTTTGCATGAAGAAAGGCTACCCAACCAAACCTAGAATAATCATCAACCATAACTAGGATATACTTTCTCCCACCAATACTCTGAACAGGTGCAGGTCCAATGATGTCCATATGAATGAGTTCAAGAGGACGAGAAGAGGATATATCTTTTATACCTTTAAAACTTTTCTTGATTTGTTTACCCATTTGACAAGCTTTGCATAATTCAGATTTGTAATCATCTAATTTGGGTATTCCTCTAACAATTTCTTTCTTGGATAAGATCTTCATCAGTTTGTAATTTATATGACCCATTCTTTGATGCCACAACTGATTTTCTTGAGCTTTTGTCATTAAACACATTGATTCATTTTCACAACATTCTTCTATGGTGTAGATGTTATCTTTAGTACGTAATCCAGTGAGTAGAACTTTGTGGGATTTCTCATCTAGAACTTTGCAAGATTTGCTATAAAAAATAACTTTGTTTCCTTTATCACATAACTGACTTATACTCAAGAGATTATGCTTTAAGCCATCCACAAGGAAAACATCTTTTAAAGTAGGCATTTGATCTCCTCCAACACAACCTTTTCCAATAATCTGAGCTTTCTGATTATCTCCAAATGACACATTTCCTCCATCATAGTTCTCAAGTGTGATAAATCTAGAACGGTGTCCAGTCATATGTTTGGAGCAACCACTATCCAAAAACCATCTGGAGTTTTCCTTAATTTTAAGAGCGGTTTGAACTAGAAAGTTCTTGACACTTTTCTCTTTTTCAATCCAAGTAGCCTTAATGAAGGTAGAGGTAGAGGTCTTGGGAACAAACTTAAAAGGAGCTCTAGAAAGATGATTTTGAGACAGCCTAAACTTAAAGGGACAATTTGGAAATAGAGGACCTATTTGATTGCAAAAGTAACAAGTCCATCTAGAGGAAAAGAAGATTTTATCTATAGGTTTGAGATGAGTCCTAGTAAAATGTTGAAAGTTATTCTTCTTGCTACTAGAGGAGCATTCAAAACCTATACCATTCTTGTTACAAAAAATTTTGTTCATGCCTAACATTTGATAGAATTTGTCATTTCCTAAGGTAAGTTTATCAACAACATGTTTTCCCTTTTTAAGTTTCATTTGTAGAGATTCTGATTCTTGTTGACTAGATTCTAGCGGATATTGTAATTTATGAATTTCTTTTTCAGCTTTAGCTAGATTGTCATTAGAGATAGTCAACTTAGATTGAACATTTCTTATCTCATTGTCTTTCAAGATTAATTGATCTTTTAAAACATTTAGATCATTCACAAGCCTTTTAGATTCAATTTTTAAACTTTTATTCTTTTTGGTTATGACTTCACATAGTTCATATAGTTCCTCATAGGCTTGATGAATATCATTTTCACTATTCTCATCATTTACTTCTTCTATTAAAACATTATGATCATTGTTTTCTTCAATGGGAGTAAATAGAAGCCAAGAAGTGGAGTTATCATTATCTTCATCATTTTGAAGTTCAATATTGTCACTACTTTCATCTTCATCATCATCCCAAGTTATGTTCAAAACTTTCTTTCCTTTCTTATCTTTCTTTTCAGATTCTTTAGGGGAGGGACAATTTAGAGCGATGTGACCAAATCCTTTACAGTTGTAACATTGCACATCCTTCTTGGTAAAAGATCCCCTCGAGTTCCTTTGAAAATTTTCATTTCTAGAATCCTCAGAATTTTTATAGTTCTTTTTATTTTTAAGGAAATTCTTAAACTTCTTAGCAAGCAAGATTGTGTTTTCATCATCACTCTCACTCTCATTATCATTTTCTTTATGTTGGGAGCTAAGAGCTACACCTTTCTTCTTGCTAGGGACTTCAAAATCTAATTCATAAGTGAGAAGATTTCCTCTAAGTTCTTCAATTTTGATCTTGTCAACATCTTTACTATCAGTTACAGCTACAATCTTGGGTTTGAACCTTTTGGGGAGAGATTTTAAGACTTTTCTAACAGCTTTTGATTCATCCATCTTTTCTCCTAGACCTATGAGGGAATTAACAATCTCCATGAATTTTGTATAGAACTCGTCAAAGGTTTCTTCCTCTTGCATTTTGAGTTCTTCATACTTTGTTGTCAACATTTGGATTTTAGCTACCTTGACTTGATTAGTCCCTTCATGAGTGATCTCTAAGGTATCACAAACTTCCTTAGCAGTATTACAATTAACTACCCTGTTGAACTCTTCTTGAGACAAGGCACAATACAAGGCATTTTTTCCCTTCAAAGATGCTCTAGAAAAGTTGTAAGTCCTTGCCCTCAAAAGTCCTTGAAGGTTCAGTAACTTTTTCCAAACAAAAAGCCACTTTTTATAAAGAAAAAGTTCCCAACGGCTAGTGCCCAGTCGACCTGGTACAGGGCCGGGTCGACCGGGTACACACAACGGCTATAAAAATGGCCGTTGGAGAAGCTAACAACTCAAAATCCCTGTCGACCCGCAGTGTGCCCAGTCGACCGGGTCCCTTGGCCTGGTCGACCGGCCACACTGGCAGGTCGACCTGAAGACTGCCCAGAATTTCTGAAATTTTTAGAAACTTGCAACTTAGAGGGCATCTTTCCAGGGGACTTTGAGGCACATTTCTCAAGCATGGAATCATGACTGAAAAAGGATGAAAATTGATTTTCTAAAGACATGAGACTCCAAATCAAAATATGGATTTAAAGAAGGTAACTTTGGAAAGCTTGAATGATTTTTGAACTTTAAAGATTTAAACACTTAGAGGCTTGAAAATCTGAACTCAAAACTTCATGAACTTAAGAGACAAAACTGATTTGAAAACTATGCATAACATATGATAAAAACAAAGATTATGAAGGAGAAATATGCATGAAGATCCTAAGAATAAGAACATGAAAGAATGAGAGGTCAAGCTATGAAAATGAATGCATCCCATCAAATTGCAACAAAACAAAAACTCTAACAGGTAAGTGCCAAACTATATACAAATTTATCTATAGAAGCTTTATTCAGGTCAACAAGAATTAAGTTGATGATCACCTTTCTTTAATGTGCCTTCACATATTTTACAACCCTTATGGTTAATGGCTTCAAATTCTATAGTTTTTGCTCGTGAGCTCCCCCTTCATTAATTCCCATATGCTTGA
The DNA here is from genome assembly GCA_038049695.1 of Cinnamomum chago. NCBI lineage: Eukaryota > Viridiplantae > Streptophyta > Magnoliopsida > Laurales > Lauraceae > Cinnamomum > Cinnamomum chago. The sequence continues at coordinate 103,396,716 of CP142453.1, read as the reverse complement.
ATTTTGCCATTCTGGCAAGCTCATTGACTGCATTGACTAGATGATCCAACCGAGCGACAAACTCAATAAGTAATGAGGTGAAGGTGGCAAGTGATAGTGTTGCAGTACTCTAGAGTGCTCTCATCTTGGGGATAAGATTCATGTCTATGCCTTCCTCTCCTTCAAACTTATCGATCTCTATCAACGGCCAAGAATGAAGCCTCTGATTTTTCTTCATTGTCTTGTGGTAAGATTCAGCTTGCACTGGAGTCACAGGTGGTGCATTCTGTGGTTGAGTATCTGAGGGTGGTTTTAAGTCCCTAGTTAGCTTCTCCAAAATGTCAGAGAAGTCACTTAGGGTGGTGGAGAGTTTGGCAGAGCGTGGCCTAGAAGAATAGAGATCATGGCCCGGGGTGAGAAGATAAAGGTGCGTATTTATAAAACGTTGTGGGTACTATATTGAGCAGTGGACCCTCTTCAGGAGGGCACTTTGAGGGGTACATGTCATGTTGCTTATGTCTTTGCTCAAACTCCTCACCAACTCTGCAGCTTTGCTGCTGGCATCTTGTATCTCTGTTTGAAATGAAATTCTGAGGTTATACGATGCTTGAAAAAAAAAACCATCAATCATTTTATCTTCGTCAGCTCCATTCATTGTCATCAAAGCCTTGTCCCAACTAAGTTCTAAAATATCGTTATTATCAAAACCTTTATCGTCTCCTTCGTCATCTCCATGCTCATGTACTTGGTTGCTCTTTTCTCTTTTTGTATGTCTTCTTTATTTTATGTTCTTTATTATCTCTTCCCTTTTGTTTTCCTTTTTTGTAATCTTTTAATTAATTAAGAAGTTTCAAATACCGTTAAAAAAAAAATCATCTCCATTGTGTCAAAAAATATTGTCTTTCTGAATGGGGTAGTTCCCCTGTTTGACTCAACCGAGGAAAAGAAAATTTGAAATGATTTTGTTATTCATATGAGAATAATGAAATTCAGAATCTTATTAATAACTAATTTTATCTCAGACATATTGAATTTAGCTCTAGTTTTATACTTTTTTTTAATGTTGCCACTGTCACTGTATTGCTCATGTTAAGTCCCACTTTTCATTGTTTCTTCCTCTCTATGGAGGTCCATAAATTCTCTTTTGATAAGCATTGAACTTAAAACCTTAACTTCTTAAAGGTATCATGTTTTCGGTATTTGAACCGTACAAATATTTAATATTTTGTTCACAATCAAGCAGATTTACCTGGCTTCAGCTTTAGCTCATCTATTCACTGTGAATTGATACCTATCCATGGAAAAAATCCCACTTGGTACTTAATACTTGTGAGGTCCCACTCCTTGTGGATCCTCATTTGGATTTGAATATTATAAATTATAGTAAGAGTTATTTAATTATGCTATTTAATAGGGATTATTAAGGGTAGATATGCATTTTCCTAAGTCTTAGCCTATTTTCTAGGAATTAGGCCTTTGTGTATTTTATAGGTTTTGTAGAGTGTTAAATGTAAATTGTAGAGTTTTTAGTTACTACTAGAGGCCCTAGCTAGTAATTAAGTTGTTATATGAGGGGTTTTCCACTACTTCTAGAATTCTTAAGATGACCAACTTACCCATACCCTTATCCACATTTCTATTTAAACCAAAAGGGCTTTTTAGTAATCACCCCTAACCCTAACCTATATAAGCTAAACCCTCCCATCCCAAATGAAATTCAACCCTAATTCACTCTCATCTCTCTTTTCCCTTCCCTTTCTCTCTAGAAACCCTAATTCTAGAATCCTAGCTACAAGAAGAAGAAGGAGATTATCCTCAATTTCAGCTACAACCTATCTCAAGATCCTTCTATCTAATTACTCTTCTCTTTCTCTACGAGGAAAGGTAATTTTCTTCGTATAGTTCAATTTACCTTAGAATTCCTTTTTTCTCTCTCTAGATTTCCTTTCTAAATTGCAATTCTTTGTGGATTCGGTATTAGGATCTGTATAGCTATCTAGATTTGGTTTTGGGATGATTGAGAGCTTGGAAGCCATAGGAGCTGGAATTTCTATCTTAAGAGCTTGGATTTCTTCTCTTTTTTTGTCAATTTCAATTGCTTTGGATTAAGGCAAGTGCAATATACTTAACATAGAATGCATGATTTACTTCATTTAATTCTGCAATTTTCATTCAATTGACGTTAGATCTACCTTTGAGCATGTTTTATGAGTTTTTGACCATTTGATGGATGAGTTCTCTCATTTGGAAGATCAATGGCCCGTTTGATAATCGATGGTTGGAGATTGAGGTGTTTCTGTTGTTTTGTATGATTATATGATGAATGGATGAGATTGGAGATGTTTTGCATGGAAATTTAGATTGAAGAAGTGAAAATCCAAACTTTTGCATTTGTTGCAAGCACGTGTACCTGGTTGACCGACCTGCAGTAGGGTCGACTGTCAACACTGAAAATGAGGAGAATCAAATCTCATTTAAGTTCTGGGAAAATTTGCAATTGTAGTGTACCCGGTCGACTCGACCATGTGCCAGGTCAACCAAACACAAAGGATTTCCAAGTTCAACTGAAAACTGGAATGTTTATTTTTCTTTAGAATTCCAGTGTGCGCAGTCGATCGCCCAGGCTAGGAGGTCGACCAGAAACTATGGAAATTCAAGATCAGGACATTGCCTGCCAGGTGATTGTCTGCAGTTCTCAATGTGCCAGGTAGGTCGACCGCCCCATGGAGGATGTCGACCGGATACACTATGTGCAATGATTTCCAGATTGTCAGTTTCTGAGGTGCCGATCTGTTATGGGGCCATTGACCATCCAGATGGACTTCTATTGATATGCCAAGCATGAGTCAATGGTGTGGTTCAAACTTGACTCATGGGGACCACCAAAGTAGAGTCTACAGTTGATTCGATCCTTAAACGTCGTCGAAGATGCCTGTAACTTCTGGAGCACCAAACATAGTATCCTTGGCATCTGAAACTTCATTTAGGAATCAAATTAACTGATATGGACCTAAACTTGAAAAGGGGACCATTACTTAGGTTGGATCTTTGCTATTTTCCCGTTGATTCTATTATTTTGGAGGTTTACTATACTTAATGCATCACTGTCACACTTATATCCTTGTTATTGTTATATACATGTTAATTAAATGGAAATTGGATTACCAGAACCTAGGATTACCTAGTGGTGACCCAATGATGTGATTTGGTGATTAATGACCCATGTCTGTGGCTAGGCAGGCCCTCATATGGCCTAACTTGGGTGTGCGATCCTTAGAATGAAGAGGTTGGTTATGATGGACTTATGGCTCATTTATGAATAAGGATGGACTGGACATTAATGGCCTGAACTTGGATATCATATTTGGACTATTTTAGACTAAGGCCATGTTATTGGTGGGCCTTAGTATGGATCTTGTATTGGACTTGGACTTGGACTGTATTCCATGGATTGGACTTATACCTTGAACCTCTTAGGGACTTGATAGGACCTTGCTTGCGTAAGGCGAGCCTAGACAGACATAGACCTTTACTTGTTTCCTTGAATCAGCATAAACATTCACTCAGTTGTTATAAGCTCAGCCTTTGGACTGATCATCACTGGTAGGAGCTATATTTGTTACGGATTAGAGCTTTCATGATGAGCTATGGTTAGACGGACAATGCGATTCCGGTTCCGGTCTATTGAGTGTGAGAGTGTTGTTGTTGATGTTGATATTATTGGCGGGACTTGTTATCCCTTGCATGGTTATAACTTACTTTCCCCGCCGCCACTATTTACAATATGGGAGGGCCGCAGCATAATATCTTGCGGTGTCCAGCTTATGTGAATGTGCCATATTGTTGTATGGTTAGATTAGATGTTTTATCTTCCATTATGATTCTATTTGCTTATCTTGCTCAGTTGCCTAGTATTTGTGCCGTTGTTAATTTTATGATGATATGATCGTCTATATCCCCTTGATGCGTACATCCTATGTTACTTGTTATATTGTACCTTGTCAGATTCTTGGATCTGACCCATTCTTTATGCTTAAGTATTGACCTCGACCCCGCGGATGACGCGATCATCGAAGCACCCGTTGTTGGTAACTACAGATGGGGACAAGTTGACCATAAGGTCGAGTTGGATGATGGAGTGTCTACACATGGGATCTAAGAGTACTATCCTTTTGGGATTTTGAGTGTTTGTGTTGTGAGTAGGGAGTTAGACTCTTATCTACATATTATTTCATACTTTGAGATTTAGGCTGGACTTCAGCCCTGCTACACTTGCTTCATTTTATATGATACCTTATACTTCACCTATTGTTACTATTGCTTCCACAAACATAACCATTGATTATTATATTGTTTAAAAAGTTTTAAATTGGACCTCACTGCGGACTATGATCTTGGAAGTTCTCGGATTTTCCGGAAAGTAGCGTACTAAATTGGGTACCTTGGTGGTAATCTCGGTATTCGGAATTGGGGCGTTACAATACTTACTGATGGACTTGCATGAGTCACATTGACTCAAATGAAAGACTTGGTCAAGTTATACTGGTTTTAGTGTGACACAAGTCAGACAAAAACCATTGACCTCAGTTATAGGAAGTGCCTAAGGTCGGTTTTTTATTGGAACCGTCAGGTAGTCATTTAGGTAGACGCACTCGAATCCATAAACAGGAGAGGGCTAGTTTAACCAGTCCTAGCCTAAAGGTCTTGTCATAGTTGGTTCCACAACCGATCCAGGACGGTTGGCTTATTAACTCGGATCTTTGTACAATAGGGACTGAGTCCTTTTACCAATATGAGAAGTATGCCGAGTTTCATGACTCGGTGACCTAGGCAGTTGTAACCTAGTGATGGTTGGTTTCACAACCGGGCCAAGAGAGGTCGAACCTGTGACCGCGCCCAAAGAGATGGTCATGTGACCAAGTTCTCGCGTCTGAGACCGAGGCGCTGAGTTTCGTAACTTGTCGATTAAAATAGGGCTAGTTCGATAACTGAGCCGAGGGAGGTTGGTCCCGTGACCGAACCAGAACAGCTGATGCCGAGTTTCGTAACTTGGCTACTAAAATGGGGCTAGTTTAATAACCGAGCCGAGGGAGGTTAGTCCCGCGACCGAACCGAAACAGTTGGTTAGGTAATCGAGCTAATGCCGAGTTTCGTAACTTGGCAATTAAAATAGGGCTGGTTCAATAACCGAGTCGAGGGAGGTTGGTCCCGTGACTGAACTGGAAGAGCTGGCACCGAGTTCCGTAACTTGACGACTGAAATGGGGCTGGTTCAATAACCGAGCCGAGGAAGGTCGGTCCCGCGACCGAACCGAAACAGCTGGTTTTGTAACCGACCTGACGCTGAGTTCCGTAACTTGGCGATTAAAAGGGCTGGTTCCGTAACCAAACCGAAGGAGGCTAGTCCTGTGACTGAGCCTAGGCAGCTGGTTCTATAATCGAGCAGACGCCGGGGCCTGAACTCCATGACTCAAAAGGGAAGCGAGGCAAATTTCTCCATAAAAATATCTTTCATTGATTCATATGCTGGGTACATTTTTAGAAAAAAGTATTTCTTGAGGTGTGTGGCATTCCACGGTCGTGCCAATTCTCTGCCATCTATGTCCTCAAGTCGGTATGCAGATTTTCCTGCTTCCGAGATCACCTTGAACGGTCCATGTCAGTTTGGGGCTAGCTTGCCTTCATTAGGATTTTTGTCCACAGGAAGCATCTTTTTTAAGACCGGTTCTCCTACTGAAAACTTCCTCTCTTTGACCCTTAAGTTGTAGCCTTTAGCCAGTTGTTGTTGGTAAGAGGCTAGGATTATTGTCGTGGCCTCTCTTCATTCTTTGGCCATATCAAGTTCCCGAGCTAGATTCAAATCATTCTCGCCTCGGTTTAACAATTCTGACCACAAGGTCGGGAGGCCGACCTCGAGAGGGATCACAACTTCCATTCCGTAGGCGAGGGAGAAAGGCGATGCCAAGGTGGAGCGCCTAAGGGTGGTTTTGTATGCCCAAAGGACGCTTGGGAGCTCTTCCACCCATCTCCCTTTAGCTCGGTCGAGTCTCTTCTTGAGTCCGTCGAACACTACTTTGTTTGAGATTTCGGCTTGGTCATTGCTCTGCGGATAGGCTGGAGTCGAGTAGTGGTTTTTGATGCCGAGCTCCTGACAGAAGCTCCTGAAGAAGCTGGAGTCGAACTGGGTCCCGTTGTCAGAGACCAGGGTTTGGGCACTCCGAACCTTATGACGATGTTCTTCCAGATGAAGTTCCTGGTGTCGTGCTCGGTGATGGAGGATGACGGTTCCGCCTCTATCCATTTGGTGAAATAGTCAGTGGCTACTATTAGCCATCTCTTATTTCCTGGAGTTTGATGAAGAGGCCCCACAATGTCCAATCCCCATTGAGCAAAGGGCCATGGACTGGAGAGCGGGCTCATATCTTGCGCTGGCTGATGGAGGGAGTGCGAGAATTTCTGGTATTTTTCGCATTTCTTTGCATAGAGTTGTGTATCCTTCTGCATGTAGGGCCACCAGTATCCTTGGCTTATAGCTCGGTAGGCTAGCGACCGACCTCCGATGTGGCTTCTGCAGATCCCCTCATGTATTTCATATAGGAAATCTTCGACTTTGCTCGGGTGAACGCATAGGAGGTAAGGACCAGTGAAGGATTTTCTGTAGAGCTCGTCATCCAGAGACAGCCAAAACCGAGTTGCTTTCAGCCTGATCTTGTGAGCCTCGTTCTTATCCTCGGGAAGTCGGTCGTGCTTCAAGTAAGCGATGATTGGATCCATTCAACTCGGACCGAGATCGACACACAGGATTTGCCGAGGTTGACGAAGCTCTATACTTGGAGTTTCTAGAGTTCTTACTTCAACTATCCTTTTCTTCTCGGCTTCGGCTGCTGATGCCAGACTAGCGAGGCCGTCGACATGGGAGTTAGCTTCTCTGCCGATCTGCTTAACCTCGACTCTCAGGAACTGGGAGAGAAGCTGCTTTACAAGAGACAAGTAGGCTGTTATCCTTTCGTCACGAGCCTGATAGTCTTCGCTGAGCTGGCTCGTTACCAACTGAGAGTCGCTAAAGACTACAAGTTGTTGTGCCCCTAAGATCTTGGCGCTATGGAGCCCTGCGACCAGTGCTTCATATTCTGCTTCGTTATTGGACACCTTGAAACCGAGCGTTAAGGCCTGCTCGATGACAAGGCCTTCTAGAGAAAGGAGGACTATGCCAGCTCCAGCTCTCTTCGATGTCGAAGATCCGTCCACAAAGACTTTCCATGCTGAGTCGAGGAACTGCTTCCAAGACTGTTCATGCTCGGTCTCGGTGGTTTCACCCCTGCTCCACTTATCTTCTCTACCTGTACTGCCCCCTAGTTCGGTGTCGGGATGGCTCGGTGCCGAACTAGGAGAAATGAATTCTACAATGAAGTCTGCCAAAACTTGGGCTTTGATCGTCGTTCTGGGTTGATACTAAATATCAAATTGCCCCAGCTCGACGACCCATTTTGATATTCTTCCAGAGAAGTCTGCTTTTCTGAAAAGCGATTTAAGTGGATGTTCTGTAACAACCACAATCGTGTACGCTTGGAAGTAGTGGGAGAGTTTGCGAGAGGTGCTGATGAGCGCGAATGCAAGTTCTCTAATGGAAAATATCTGGTCTCGGCATCAAGGAGGATTTTTCTCGTGTAATAGATTGGCTTTTACTGCTTGTCTTCTTCCCTGACGAGGACCGAGATCACCGCATGATCCAAGACAGCCAGGTACAGATAGAGGATCTCGCCTTGTGTCGGTGTTGACAATAAGGGGTGAAGACAAATAGTCTTTGAGTTCCTGAAGGGATTGGTCGCACTCCACAGTCGATTGGAATTTTGTTCTTTTCTTTAGAAGCTGAAAGAACGGGCGGCATTTGTCCGAAGCTCGGCTGATAAAGCGGTTGAGGGCAGCGGCCATCCCTGTGAGCCTTTGGATTTGTTTAGCCGTGGTCGGACTCTAAATTGCCTAGATCACCAAGATCTGGTCTGGGTTGGCTTCGATCCCTCTTCTAGTAATGAGGCTTCCGAGGAATTTGCCAGAGCCGACACCAAACGCACATTGGATGCATTTAGTTTGAGCTGGAATTTCTTCAGGATATCGAACGTTTGACACAAATCGGCCAAGTGGTCCTGCGACCTTCCAGACTTGATGACCATGTCGTCGATGTAGACCTCTATCGTTTTGCCGAGCTGAAACTGAAACATCTTGGTTACCAAGCGTTGGTAAGTTGCGCCTGCATTTTTCAATCCAAAGGGCACCACTTTGTAACAGTAGATGCCTCTGGGTGTTATGAATGCGGTCTTCTCTTCATCGGGCCCATACATTGGGATCTAATGGTACCCTCGTTAAGCATCAAGGAAGCTAATTATGTCATGTCCGGCAGTGGCATCAATAAGCTGGTCGATCTTTAGAAGTGGAAAACTATCCTTTGGGCATGCTTTATTGAGGTCAGTGATGTCCACGCAGACCCTTCATTTCCCATTTCTCTTCTTAACGACCACCATGTTCACCAGCCATTCTGAGTATTGTACTTCTTTGATGGCCCGAGCTTCTAGTAGTTTGTCGACCTCTTCAATCACGACCTCGGTTTGTGGAATCCCTGTCATGCGAGCCTTTTGAACGACGGGCCAGTACTTCGAATCCACATTCAACCTGTGGCACATGATCTCGGGATCGACGCCCGACATTTCATAAGGTGTCCAGGCAAAGACCTCCTTGTTCTGCAACAGGAAGTTGAGCAACTCGGCTCTCTCGGCTTCGGGGAGCTGGCTCCCGAGCAGGATTGGCATCAGAAGGGTCGATTTCCACTTCAGTCAGATCTTCGACACTATTTTGCTCTGGGTCTCGGCCAACATTCTCTAGTTCAGCTTCGAGCTCAGGCCATCAGATAAGTACAATACCCGGAATGGCTGGCGAACATGGTGGTCGTTAAGAAGAGAAATGGGAAATGGAGGGTCTACGTGGACTTCACTGACCTCAATAAAGCATGCCCAAAGGACAGTTTTCCACTTCAAAAAATTGACCAACTTATTGACTCCACTGCCGGACACGAAAGAATGAGCTTCCTTGATCCTTACCAGGGGTACCACCAGATCCCAATGTATGGGCCCGATGAAGAGAAGACCGCATTCATAACACCCAGAGGCATCTATTGTTACAAAGTGATGCCCTTTGGATTGAAAAATGCAGGCGCAACGTACCAACCAGTTCTTTATCGTCTTCATGACTCTGGTGCTGTTGAGTTCGGACGTTGTTGTTGCTAGCCTCCTTTATTGATGGACCTGATTTTTTCTTTCCTCTTCTCCTCTCCCATCCGTCCCCGGGGTCGCCGAGAGGAAAATCGAATGGAGGGAGGAAAGGGGGGAGAAAAAAGGGGCATCTTATATTTTGTACGGGTAGGCCAGATTTTCTATTCTACTTGAAATTTAGAAGTCATGATCCGGAGATCCACCTTCGCAAGTAGAAGGGAAATCAACATTTTTCTAACTTTCCATTGCACAAATATTTAAGAAAAGAGACAGTTTTTTTAATGCCGTTAGAGGCGATTTTTTTGTGACGTAGAAGGCGATTTGTGCCGTGAAAGACGATTTACAAATCTTATCAAAATGAAAGACAAGAAATGTGATTTTTTTGTCTCTTAAAAAAATATAAAGTACAATAGAAAAGTAAGAAAGGGAATCTGACTTCTCAGGAGATTGTGGGGACCAGTTCAGATCGACGGTCACGAGTCATGTATGGACTCCGCCATCGTCCTTCATATGAGAACGCTTGATGCTTTGATTCTTTGGCTTGGCTTGGACTTCAATGTTTTAGAGGATAAGGACCAAGGGAAGGTCCCATACCCAATGAAAAACGAAGAGACAGGCTGAAGAGCCGTGTCTTGGCCATGTTGACTAGGAGAAGAGGAGGCTTTTTCTTAAAGGGGGTGGACACCAAGGGACTTTGATCACCTTTTGGTGTTTGTTGCAGTAGAGTTTCTTCTAGCTTCTTCAGAGTAGCAGGGCTTCTGGATCTTGAGTTCGGAATTCTGGGATTCTGTGTGTTGTTTTGGCTTATTGGAGTCACCTCCTTTTATAGGCATTTGGTAGCCTTTAGGTGACTTTATGGGTTTTAATGCATTAAAACCACATAATGGGAGGAGTTACAGGTTTTAATTCATTTATTTTGTAACTCCTTTTTCTTGGCTTCTGATTGGCCGGTGGAGATAATGGGCATTTAATCGCCTTTAATCTCCATGATGAGAGGAGTTTCATAACTTTACTGTCATGATGACTTGGACTTGTAACTACCATTTCCTTGAATTTGATTGGGCCGTCCAAAATAATGAGTTATGACCGCATTTAGTTGGGTCAATTAACAACATTAAGTGGTCACCGAGGATTATTGATTTTTGACCTTGTGACCTAACAAGCTGTATGTGGCAGGTTAGGTGGTTAGGGTTTGATTTTTAGAGTTTGACCTTGTGACCCAACAAGCTGTATGTGGCAAGTTGGGGGGTCAGATTTTGGTTTTGACCTTGTGACCTAACAAGCTGTATGTGGCGAGCCAGGGGGTCGGGATTTTTTTGTTTTGACCTTGTGACCTAACAAGCTTTATGTGGCAAGTTAGGGGACCAGGGTGTGGTTTTTGTGGGTAGTCAATTTTAAGATTTTCGCTTAATTTGGTTCATGAGGTTGGATGGTTTGGTATTTTGGGAACTCATGAGGCTTTCTCTCTCTTTTTTTTTTTTTTGGATGGTTCAATCGACTCAAAAGAGGCATGGAACCATCTTGTATGCTCTTGGTAAAAAGAATTTTTTTAAAGGAAGCCCCTTTTAGTGCCTAGGTGGTCAAACCTGACTCATGTGGGCTAGCCCATGGGACCTTAAGCTTTTTAAAGATGACTTAGATCTCACATGGTGTCATTTTGTAAAGAATAACTAAAATTATCTCTTTTGGATAGAGAATATCTAAAAATATTCTTACTTGGAGAGAATCTCTCAAGTTTCCTTTCTTTTGGGAGAGATTTTCTCAAAGTATCTCTCTTTAGGAAAGAATATTTCGCATTCCCTTTCTTTTTGGAGAAGATTTCACAAAGAATCTTCTCTTGGGGAGAGGATATCTCAAATTTCCTTTCTTTTAGGAAGGTTGCTAATTTTTAGCACTTACCAACTTTCTTTTCTCCTTGTTTCCTCTTTCGGTTTGCTCTATTCTATAAAAGCAAGAGGAGATTGGATCTTTGCTTCTTTGCTTTCTTTCTTTGCAAGAATCTCCAAGAATGCTCCAAGATCAAGAGTTCTTCTTCTTCAAAGATCTTCAAGCTCTTCTTCTTCCCCATCAATGGCTTCAAGTAAGTTTTCTTCTTCAAGAAATTTCCATTGTAGAAGTAGAATGCCTTTTCTTTTCTATTCTTTTCTTTTCTTTTTTTTTCTTTTTCTTTTTCTTCTTTTTTTTCCAGGTGTTTCCCTTTTCTTTTCTTTTTTCACGTGCTGTGTTTTTTTTTTGGACGTTTTTTTTTCTTTTTTTTTTGCACGTTTTTTTTTTCTTGGTTGTACGGACAGGTACGTACGGACATGGCCGTACTGCCACGTGGCAATGGGCCATGGCCTACTGCCCAAATTTTTTTTTTTAACTTCTCTCTTTTTTTTTTTTTTTGCTCACCATGAGAATGAGATTTATGCACCATGGTGATGAGGTTTTATGCATTTCAAGATGTTCATGCATATTTGTTTCTTTCTTCTCTTTTTTTGGATGCATCAAGATAAGAGGCTAGAATCTCTAGGTCAAGTCAACATGAATTTTGATTTTGACAAAGTTTGATTGGTTTTGACCAAGTTGGGTTGGAATTGATCAAACTTTGGTTAAAGTTTTCCTAGCATCTAAGGCATGATGATTTTTTGGATGCATGCTTTTTAGTAAACTGATTGGGAGCATGATGACGCATACCTAGAAATCTTTTGCAAGTTTTTGGATTTGGAGCTCGCAGCAATGTTGAGCCCTTTCCTGATCTTGCTGGATTTTGAGGAGCTTTGCAAGTTTCAAAGTTTGGAGCTCGCAACAATGTTAAGCCCTTCTTCAAGCTTGTGGAGATTTGATGAGATTGGTTTGATCTCGCAGCGATGTTTGAGTTCAAACCTTCTTTGAGGATACTTCGTTGAGCTCATCTTCTTGCTTCCCACCTTCTTCGGGATATTTCCCTTTTCTTCGGAATTGTCCCGGAATTATTCCAAAATCTCGCTAGAATTTTTTTAGCAAAATTCTGTCACTTTGATGATTGATTTTTTTCTATCCTTTTGTAGGTAGTTCCTCCAGAACGAACAAGGGCAAAGAGCCTGCTTCTGACGTACCTCGTCGGTCTACCATGTCTACTAATGTGGCCGTTCAGTGGGCCTGGGAGAAGGTCCAGTTTGTGGAGAGAAACTTGGAAGAGTGTGATTCCCTCAACCGCGATGAGATGAGACAGCGATTGATCGCTCTCAAGGATGAGGAGTTCTAGAGAATTGTGGTAAGCAATCGTCCTTGGGTAATGGACGATCAGAGCGTTGTGCCCAAGCCTACCTTCTTCTTTGGTGATGCAGTCCCTGACGACTTGACGTACCAAAGAAGGTGTTTTCAGTTCTCTTACATAGCTGATGGTGAGGAGAGAACTATTTCTACCCGGTCGACTTTTGATCGGACTATGTCGATCATGAGTCTTTCTCCCACGTGTCCCAAGAGGGAGGATCCTCCAAGCCGGGTGAAGAGGACCAATGTGATAAAGACCGGGGTTTTTGTTGGCGGTCCTTCCGGATATACGGAGAAGTCGCTTGTCCGTATGGACATGTTGATGCCTTCCACTGGCTACCGGGGTTCTGACCATCCAGCGGTCAATTTGAGACCGGTTGGCCTTGGCATTTTTCTAGGTGACGACAGCAGTTGGGTGAAGCCTTTTCGACTTCGTGGTTGTTTCAGTGCTGATTCGAGTTGGGAATCATGGATTGATCACACCCTGCAGGTTGGTGGAGCCATTTTGAAGAAAGCCAGGATCTTCGACGCGGTTCGCGCTTTTCGGAAGACTTTGGTTTTCTCCGATGAGGCCTTCATGGCCATGCTAGAGTCATTCCTTCCGCAAACCAACACCTTCATTGTGACGAACGGTGAGATTGGTTTTACTCTGAAGGAATTAAGAGTCGTCACCGGGCTGCCTATCCTTGGCAAACTCTATGAAGAGTTTATGCCTATCAACGGCGTTCTTGAGGAGCAATCTGAGGGATTCAGGCTCCTGCACTTTCAGCTCGTCGCCTTCTATGATTTCTTGAAGGAGAAAGAGGGTCCGAAAGTTCGGTGTAGTAGTTGGAAGAATTGTAGCTCCAACTTCTTTGACGATGGAGAGTCTTCTGGAGGTGTGGCCCAAGATGCTAGGGCCGAGAACCCAGGGTCGAAAAAGATCTCTATTATGATAGATGACTTGAAGAAGTTCTTCGAGAGTACAGACGCCATGTGTCCTGACATTGCACTGCGGAGAGATCTCGCTGTTTACCTCACTTATTGGTTGGGTGAGGCTGTTTTTGCTGGAGGGGATGGAACACATATCAGGCCGCACTGTATTTTTCCCGCTTGTCAGATGGCGTTCGGAGAGCGGTTGGCTTTGGTGCCAGCTCTTTACTCCTACTTATATACTGAACTGCAGGTTGCTGCTCTCTTGGTTTGGCTTGGGCTCCCTATGAACATGGTATTTTCAGCTCATATTTTCTATTCGTGGTATGTGTACCACTGTCTCGGCTTCCACCGATTAGGAGTTGCACATGATGATGACCCTTTCATGATTCGATTGGCTAGAGGGACAGCCGTTTCCGAATCTCTTTTGTCTTCCCGTTTGAGGATCCGACGGTTCAGGGACGTCGAGATCGGGTAATCTTCAGTGAAGCTTTCTCCAGGTTTGCGGAAGAAGGCTTTTGACTTTGGTGCCTTCTGTGATTCCACTAGGGTGGGGTCAGGAAGACATTACTCTTTGACCAATGCAGAAAAGGGGTGGCTTTTTAACATACGTGTTGGTAGATGGTGTACCGGAGACATCTTTTTGTTGATATCCAGCCGTATATTCCCTCGCGTTTCACGATGCAGTTGGGCTTCTCTCAAGGCATTGTTGGAGCGCATTCGAGCATGGTGAAGCGCTTTGGAGGTTTACGGGATGGAAGGAATGCATGGGCCTTTTACAGTGCGGAGGACACAACCGCCATGATTTCATATCCTGAGTTGCCCACTTTCCGGACTATTGGCTTCACGAAATGGTTTACGGAAAGCTTTTCAGTGTATCGGGGGCTTTCCAAGAAGGAGCTTGATGTCAAGCAATCTCCTGGGAAGGGTCTTGGCAGATCGGATGGAGTTCGTCGAGAGGAAGTTCTGGCTTTCCTTTCTGGAGAGAAGCACAAGATCGACTTTCTCAATGAGCAGAACATCATCAGAGTAGGAGTTGTACAAGAGATACCTAGTGAGGTCTTGGATCAGCTCGAAGAGGAGGAAGCTGAGATCGACGCTTGGATGCAAGCGGAATTAACAAAGGCTTACATGGAGTCCATTGGGAGGAGCAGACCATCCGGTGAGGAATCAAGCGAAGCTCCTGACTTTGACAGTGGGGCGGGTACTTCAAGTAAACCAGCCCATAGAAGCAAAAGGAAGAGAGGGCAGTGCCGTAATAAGAGACGACATGATGACTCTCCTGATTTAGAAGTCCCTCTCACCACTGCTGAAGAGATGTTAGGGGATTCTGATGAGCCTCCGGAAAAGAGGAGTCGAGAGGAGGAAACCGTTAATGAAGCTATGATTCCTCTTCTTTCTCTTTCCATTTCTTTCCTTGAGATTTTCTTATTTTGATTTGTCTTCTCTCCCTTTTTCAGTAGAAGATGAGGACTTGGTCATGCCTGATGTTCCAGCTAATAAGGCAGTGACAGATCCGGTTGCAGCATCCGAAGAAGAACCGAGGGATCCTGGAGTGATTCCAGAATCTTCACCTGGTATGACTTCTTTCTTTTTTTTTCTTTTTTGTCTGCGTCGTCATTTGCTAACAGGTTGCTTGTTTTCTTGTCAGCTGACTTGTCACAGGATTCTGACGATTTTGAGCCATCCATGGATGCAGCCTTTGACGACGCTTCGGATGAACTCATGGAGGCAGAAAGTATTCCATCAATCGTCGAAGAAGGTATTTGTAGCAATAACCCTGACGATAATGATTTTTTCAACAGGATCATTTTCATACCTCTTTTTTGTTTTGTTTTGCTGGCAGATTTCGAGGTAGCAGAAGAAGCTCCTCCATCTTTCTCAGTGCCAGAGCAAGGGATGCCTGCAGTTGAACCGGAAGTAGGGACTTCTTCTTCCAGTTTTAATGCGGCAGAGATGAAATCGTCCGAGCAGATTCCTTTGCTAGTGTCTCTGGTTAGAAAAAGTTTAATGATCACTCCTCCAGCAGGACATGACACCGACAGTCGACCAATGGAGAGGGGCGAGCCTTCGTCCGGGCCATCTCTTGAGTATGCAAAGAAAGTGTTGAAGAGCGTTTTGAGCTCATTGATCGAAACTCTTTCTTCTGGCCATTTAGAAGCTGGCTTTAACATGATTAAGCATGTACAGGACATCCTTGCTGATAGCGAATAGGTCGGCCTGGACATTGCAGATGCGAAGGCTTTCGTTGATGAAGTCATAGCTTTAGGGAGCAAGTGGAATGAAACCAAGAGCTTCCCAAGTGGTGACTTCTTCAATGAGATGTTTTTGAAGCCTTCTGGCGAGGTCAAGTCTGGACGAGATCTCGTGGACTCAGAAGCAATTCGTTCGGGAGAGGAACGTTACAGAGTTGGCTATCATCGGGCTGACTGAGGATCTGCGCCGTATTGATAGGGAGGTTGTTGAGACCATGTAGCGTCTTGAGCTGTTGGAGGAATAAGATGCCGCGAAATGGGATGCCATTGTGAAAGCTCGTGCCAGAGAATGGTCTCTGATTCGCCAAGTCGAGGAGACTGAGGGCAATCTCCGAAGGAAGACTCAAGAGTACGAGCAATGGCAGATTCTTTGGGAAGAGCTTCCCCATGTGGCAAACGGGTCGCGGCGTTCTGCCGCATTCTACGGGAAGATCTTGAAGAAGCGGTGCCTGGAAACTTTAGAGGTTAAGGCCAAGAGACTGCTTAAGGAGTTGAGCCTTTAGTTGAAGACCATGTGAGCTCCTGATTCTTATAAAAAACCTTTTTTTTTCTTCTTTTTTTTCGTACCCGTGTATACACACATATTTTTTTATACTCTTTCTTTTGTAGTGCTTGTGGACACATTTTTTTAGGACTTCTTTTTTTTTTTTGTATTCCCTCCTTTTACTCAAATTCTTTTGTAATAAATTCAAGCAATAGTTAAATGGGAATGTTTGCTTGAAAATTTGATCAAAAGTTTGTCATTCTGTGAAAAACCTTTTATCAAATGGTTGTTTTGGCGTGAAAGCCGAATTTTGAGATGGCATAGAAGCCAAAATTTGGGATGGCATGGATGCCGGTTTTGTTTGTGGCATGGGAGCCAAATTTTTTTGAGATGGCATGAAAGCCAGTTTTTGAAATGGCATGAGAGCCAAATTTTGGGATGGCATGGAAGCCGGTTTTGAGATGGCATGGAAGCTGAAATGTTTGAGACGGCATGAAAGCCGGATTTTAAGATGGCATCGAAGCCGAAATTTTGGGTTGACATGGATGCTGAAATTTTGGCATTGATAGCCGATTTTGTGGCGTTTATAGTCGATTTTTGTGGCGTGTATGAAAGCCGGGTTTTTGGCATTTATAGCCGATTTTGTTGAAAACCAAGTTTTGTTTTGTTGGCATGGAAGCCGAATTTTGAAATGGCATTTATAACCGATTTTTGTGGCATTTATAGCCGAGTTTTGGCTTTTATAGCTGGTTTTTGTGGCGTTTATAGACGATTTTTGTGACATTTAGAACCGGGTTTTTGGTTTTCAAAAATGCAAGTATCGACTAAAAGTCGCCTCCCTGCTGAATGGTTTTGCAAGTATCGATGAAATGTTGCCTCCTTGCTCATTCGGTTGCGAGTATTGAATGAATGTCGCCTCCTCGCGAATTTGGGCGCAAGTATCGACTAAGCGTCGCTTCCTTACTTTTTTCAAAATTTTGGTTTTGCTGGTATCGATGGAATGTCACTTCCCCACGATTTTTGAAATTTTGAGGTCTTTTTCTTTTTGGACCTCAGCTTTTTGTTTGAATTTTGGATTTGTGGATATCAACTGGAATGTTGCTTCTCCATGATTTTTGAAATTTTGCAAGTATCGACAAAGTGTCGCTTCCTTGCGATTTTGAAATTTTGGATGTATCGAATGGGGTTTGCATCCTTCCGATTTTGGGTTTTGCGAGTATCGACTAAGCATCGCTTCCCCGCGGTTTTTTTTTTAAATCATTTTTGTTTAAAGACATGAGGGTCGTAAATTTTGGTCTAAAACCATTTTGGTGGTAAAAGACAGCGTGGATTAGGGTGGAAATCCATGAGTCCTGATTTTGTTTCAAACCATGAATTTCGGGTTCAAGGATCGAAGATTTGGTCAAGTCCGAGGAAGAAGCTCCTAAACTTGGGTTTTTGGATTTTTTTTTTTTAACAATGAAACTATGAAAGTAAGCATTGTTTTGAATTTTTAAAAATCTCAACATAAGGATGAAAAATATGAAAGAGTCGGGTTTGACGAGTGAGTACCTGAGAATAGGCTTTGGCCGTGCAGGCACTGCTCTGACCCAGTGATGGAAGTCTTCAAGGGAAGTACCGCTTCAAGAACTTTTCGTTGATGGGCAGCATGCATCTGTCGCCTTCCATGTTTAGAAGTGCGTATACGCCGTTGGAGAAGACCTTGTCAATGAGGAAGGGTCCCTCCCATTTTGGTTCGAGTTTGCCTTTGGATTTGTGGGCGAAAACCATTGGCCTTTTTACTGTAAAAACCAAGTCACCCTTTTTATAGGTGTGTTGCCGGACCCTCTTGTCGAAAGATCATGTCATGCGTGCTTGGTACAGCTCAATGCTTTGTAAAGCTTCGAGCCGTCTTTCGTCGAGATTGTCCAGTTCTTGGAGTCTCAGTTTCACATTGCTTTCTTGCGTCATGTCATTTTGCAGAGATACCCTTAAGGAAGGAATTTGTACTTCCAGAGGGACAATAGCTTCGCATCCATAGACCAGAGAGAATGGTGTACTATGGGTTGGCCCTCGAACGGTGGTTCGATAAGCCCACAAAGTTTCAGGTAGTTTGTCGCCCCAGTCTCTTTTGTGACTAGAGACCATTTTCTTGAGGATTTTGCAGATTGTCTTATTGAAGGCTTCTGCTAGTCCGTTTGCTGCCAGATTGTACGGAGTCGAAGGACAACTTTGGATTTTGTATTTGTCGCAAAACCTATAGAATCGGTGATCCCGGAATTGTGGTCCGTTATCATGAACGAATCTTTTAGGAATGCCGAAGCGGCAAATAATGTTGATGCGCAAAAATTGAAGGACTGATGAGGTCTTCATTTCACTGAGCGCAAACGCTTCTGACCACTTGGAGAAATAATCTGTAGCGGCGAAGATGAAGTGATGGCCTTTGCTTGACGGGGGAGAGATAGGACCTATGATGTCCATACCCCAGGCTTCGAAAAGCCATGAGATTGATGTAGGATGTAGCCATTCTGGAGGCATATGGACATAGTCTCCATGAACTTGGCATTGGCGGCAGCGTTTAGCAAATTGCATGGCGTCAGCTACCATGGTAGGCCAATAATATCCCAATCTTTTTATCTAATCGTAGAGCTTGGGCCCAGCCTGATGGGCTCCACAAAGACTAGCATGAACTTCTTTGAGCGTTTCCTTAGCCTCTTGTTGTGACAAGCAGTGCAGAAGTTCTTCGTCGAAGGATTTTTTGTAAAGCATGTTTGAGGGTATATCCAAATGAAAGTTTGGGACTCGTCTTTGGACGCTCACCCGTTCTTTCGGATCTTCAGGGAGGATTCCGAACATGGTGTAATCAATGAACGGATCTCTCCAGTCGCCAATTGGAGGTTTGAGGATGGAGATCCGACTTCCGGCCAATCAGTGGCATTCAGCAACTGCTTGGTGTGCGTTAAAAGGAGGGAGAATCCTTCTTTGACACACTATGATTTGCATGTTTTCCCCTTCTTGGATTGCCATAGATGTGGCGAGTCCGGCCAGGGCATCTGCACGGATATTCTCACCTCTGAGGATGTGGGTGATATGACAGATGTCAAACCTTTGGCGAAGTGATTGTGCCTTGTTGTAGTTAGGCAACAGATCAGGCTTCCTGACTTCAAATTTCTGATTCATCTGGTTGACGATTAGTTGAGAGTCTCCAAAGACTTCCAGCATGGTGATGCCTAATTCGAGGGCTAGTTCCAGTCCTACGATTAGAGCTTGGTATTCAACTGCATTGTTTGAGCATGGTTCCAGTAGCGAAAAAGCATGTGGAATCATGTGCTTATCGGGGCTAACAAAGAGGATGTGAACTCCCGAGATTAGCTTTCTTTTTTCATTTGTCCTGGTTGCACCATCAAAGTACATGTCCCAGGCGGCATTTGATGAGAAAGTCTCCACGTTGTAGACAGGTTCGTCTGGGAGATCATCTCTGAGTGGGGAATCTTTAGGCAACGGATGCTCTGTGAGGAAATCTGTCAGGGCTTGGCCTTTGATTGCCTTTTGTGGTACATACCCGATATCAAATTGTGATTGGAGGATGGACCATTTTGCCAGTCGGGCATTGAGAGAACCTGCTTTTGTGACAAGGACCTTTAAGAGGTTGATCCTCGAAATTAGGTAAACTATGTTCGAAAGAAGGTAGTGACGTAACTTTTGTACAACAGACATCACTGCTAGGCATTCTTTCTCGACTGGAGAGTAGCGATGCTCCGCACCTACCAGCATATGGCTGAGGTAGTATAGAGTAATTTCTTTTCCCTCGTCATTCTCTTATGCAAGTAAAGCGCCCAGAGAATGGTCGAGAGCTCTTGTGTACAAGATGAATGGTTTTCCAGTGGTAGGGGTAGCCAACACTGGAGGTTTAGTTAAGTATGACTTGATATCTTGAAATGCAGTTTCACATTCAGCATCCCAAACAAAGTCTACACCTTTCTTCATTAGGTGAGAGAATGGACGGCACTTCCCTAACAGACTGGAGATGAACCGTCGAATGTACGCCAACCTTCCTTGAAGCCTTTTTTGTTGTCTTAGGGTTCTTGGAGATGGCATTTCTAGGATAGCCTTGACTTTGATGGGGTTAAGTTCTATCCCGCCTTTCCGAACTATGAATCCGAGAAACTTACCCGATGAGACACCGAAGAAGCATTTTAGTGGATTCATCCGCAGTTTGTGTTTGCAAAGTCGGAGGAAGACTTCTCAAAGATCTTTGAAATGGTCTTCTATCCAGCAGTTTTCTCCAATTTCAAGAGTTGAGGGAGGAGGTACCTGTTGATTTTCAAGGACTTCCGGTTTTAAATTTTGATCGCGAAAGTCTTGCTCTTGTTCTAAGGCAAGGCGCTGCAAGATCCTTGCATGTTCTTCAAGTCAGGCATGGGAGCCAAATCTTCTTCTTCGTCTGCCCCTCGTGGTTCAACACGATTGGGTTCTGCTAGAGCGTTGAAGGGTGCTGAGTCAACAACATTTTCTTGAATAGGCTCTTGGCCTCCTTCATCATCGGATCAGGATCCTTGTTGTTGATACTGATCATACCAGATTATCGGCATAAGGTGAGTTTCGGGAACCCATTCTTCATCGGAGAGGTATTCTCCTGTTTCAAGGGATTCCTCCCACTTGTCGGTGTCACTGGACTCGTATCCATCCATGGAGAATCCAATCACCGAATTGCAATAGTATGATGCCCCCTGCACAATTTCATTTCTGAATTGAGGTGGCATGAAATCACCAAGGGTGAATTTTCTTTCCACCTTTGAAGCCCTGAGTTCTTCCGTTGCCCCCAGCGAAGCAGTGGAAGAAGCCTCTGCATTTTCCAGGACTTCTTGCTTTGGTTGAGCTTTCTCCCGCTGCTGGAGTTTGCGGAGTTGTCTCTTGGCTTGCCTTCGCTGTCGAGCGGTAGGCTTTTTTTTAAGATCTCCCAATTTTCATCTTCTAGGAGATCGGGATGCACCCATATAGGTTGTCCGTCTGATGTT
Source organism: Cinnamomum chago (assembly GCA_038049695.1). NCBI lineage: Eukaryota > Viridiplantae > Streptophyta > Magnoliopsida > Laurales > Lauraceae > Cinnamomum > Cinnamomum chago. The sequence goes on along the minus strand of CP142453.1, from coordinate 103,375,593 downwards.
GGGTAAGGAATCAACTCTTGGGATGTTCGGGTCATTTTTATCACCCTGAAGGAAGTGGTGGTCTTCTCTTTTGGTGATTTTGAAGTTTGTCCATACGACACCATGTTGACAGAGGCCGGCCCATAGTTTTTGTCAAATGTGATGACTCCGTTTTTCCACATCTCGTTGATCTTCTCACTCACAATGAAGCATTGATTGAGAGGATGCAAGATCATCTGGTGGTATGGACAGTACCGAGGGTCGTTGGTTTTGGTAACATTTCCCAGTCTTTTGGGCTCAGGCAAGGTGAGTTTACCATTTGCCACGAAGGCCTTGAAGATTTCTTCAACATCTTCATCGAACGGGTATTTTTTCTCTACTCGTTCTCTGAAGGTATCAGAGAGTTCAGGTTTCTTACCTGCAACTTTATTTTCAGCTTTCTTTGGCTGCTGAGGAGCTGACTTGATTTGCACATTAAGGACCTCTTTTTTCTTCGGCTTTGAGGTCGTAATGGTAGCCGGCTCTTTCTTTGATGACTGCTGACTGTTGAGGTCTTTGATCACCGTTTCAGCCTCCATGAAAGCTTCTAGGAGTTCTCCCAGGTTCTTGGATTTGTTACCGATAATCATGGAGCGGATTCTAGCTCTCATGTTGTTACGGCAGATGTCAACGAACGACGCTTGTGGCAGCACATCTGAACACTTGTACGCCATCGCCTTCAACTTGTGAATGAAGTCGTAAGTTGACTCATTCTCTCCCTGTTTTAGGCTACAGAGTTGTGCCATAGCAACATGATGATCTTCACCTTTGAAGTGAGTCAGGAAGCGTGTCTCTAGCATGGCCCAGCTTTGGATGGAGTCCTCCGGCAGAGTGGAGTACCAATCGAAGGTCGTACCTTTTAGGGTACTTACAAAGAGACGGATCTTGAGGGCGTCTTGATCCGAAATAGCTCCCGTCAATATTTTGAAGTGGATGACGTGCTGTCTGGTTGAACCTTTCCCCGTATATGTTTGGAGAGTAGGTTGCTTGGATTTTGCAGGGAACGGGACCGAGTCCATCCATAAGGGATATGGTGGCTTTATCTCATGCTCCTTCAATGTATCATCTTCCTTTGCTTTGGCGAGGATATCGTCAACGTCCTTTTCGGTAAAGGCGCGTGACTCACCATTTTTGCATTCTCCTCGTTATCTGGAGGAGGTTGGTTGTTTTCTTGACGCTGCAAAGTGAGAAAAAGATTTTCCATGAGAGCCTCAATCCTCTGCTGACCTTGCTCTAATTGCTGGATGCGTGCGGTCGTTTCATCAGGAGGTGGATTGCGAGGTTGCTCAGAGTTTGTAGACAAGACATTCATCCTCCATGATTCAAATGAAAAGATCGTCCTGGTGACTGAGCTGGGGCTCATTCTTAAAGAGCTTGAGGAAGGGTTACTCCGTTGTCCTTGGCTTGAAGGAGTAGAAGATTCTTCCAAGCGTCTTCGTGTCCGGGAGACACTGCGAGTCACTAGTCGTCGGACATGAATTTTGGTTGCCGACTTCCGGCGTCGTCTGGTTTTGCCAGCCATGTGGACAGCAACAATTTGATTGGGTCTTTCTTTTTCGACCCATTTTTGGGAGACTTGGAGGGTAGGATGCTGGGTCCTTTGCTTCTCTAGTCTCTTTTGTCGATACGACATGCAGCGACGTATACGACGGGCAATTTAAGCTTCTGTCAGCTCTGGCTGGACTTTAGCAATGAAGGATGTACTCCCTCTAGCGCAGCAGCCAAGCCTGTCTTCTTTGAAGCTGTGCATGGACAGGATTTGGACTTGGTCCTTCGACTGTCGTAGCGAAGCTTTGAATTTTGCAAGTTCAGCCCCTGTTAAGATAAAGGGCCGAACTGCAGGAGTACAAGCCTTGGCAGGTTCTTACAGAGACCTGGTGATGTATGATTTAATCTTTGGCTTGTAGGAGCAAGACAACTCATGGTGGGTTACCTTCTTTGTCAGGCAAGAGGCTGGTTTCTCCTCCTTCATGTATGTAAGAGGGTAGAACCGATTTTCTTTGAAATGGGCCAGGTATGTTGGCCTTGCAGACGTTCGGGACCTCCTTTGTTTTAGAGAAGGTCTTGGGGACCAAGTCCTAGAGTAGAGCTGGTTCTCTGCAGGTTAAGGCTTCATGGGGTTGCCACGGGCTTTGGGTTTCTTCGCGTTCGCCCTTGGTGTCATGGCAGTGACACATTGTGGGGCGATCTTCTGCTTCTTGGCAGGTGCGACTACCTATACGGGAAGAGGGAATGGTCTCAGCGACCCGAAGATGATGGTCCGGGGAGTAGAGGTCGACCCGGTGTTCTGAGATTTGCCGAGGGAGGTGACACTTCGGCAGCTGGCAGGGCGCTTATGAATGCGCTTGTTCTCCTTCTCCTGGAGCATGAGTTGGTACTTGTTCTCATCGAATGTGATGGTTAGTGAAGCTGCCATTATTAGTTTTGGAAAACTTCTTAAACAAGACCACATCCATTAGTAATCACAAGAATATAGTGATCATAAATGGGAAAGAATTATGGTTTTGTCTTTTCAAATCGCTCAAGGGAACATGGCCCAGTCCAAGCGAGGTGAAGAAGGCAAAAGCCATAGAGGATACAATTGTTCTGAACGCAAGTACAGGGGGCTTAGAACGAGCATTTCCGTGACTGCTAGAAGCAATTGTAGACCTTAATTCAAATTACCGAGAAGCAAGGCTCACTCGAGGTAAGATGATATAAGGTTGGATATACAAATGTGTCGATCGCGAATACAGTAGACCCGGAAGGGCGAACTAGCACCGCTAGGCACAAATGTTGCAAATCGCATCCTTGGAATGGACACGAGATGGGATTTTTGAAAGGTCAAAATCGGGTTCATAAAAGAGAGCAAATGGTGTTCAAATCCGAATAAAGGCTCAAACATTTCTACAAGCGCCAAATCCGAAAGGGAATGAACCAAGATTTCTCAAATGTAAACCCAAAGATAACGATTTATTTTTTTAAGTTCTTTTTTTTTTTTTTGAAAATTCTTTTTGAAGGAACACAAAGGCTTTTCAATTCGGCCTTATGAAACCTTGGTAGATAGATCAGCCCCCAGGTAAGGGTAGGATTACTTAATGAACCCGTTTGGAGGACCCTTGCCTCGAACAGTCTAGCTGTCTTCACACTCTAGACAAGGCTTTTCTTAGATCCACTTTGGTCAAAGAACGCAATTGGTGCAACCTTAGTGGGTTTTGAAAAAAAAAAAAAATTTATGGATTCATCAAAAAGAGAACGCGCGGTGTTCCAATCCGAATAAGGGCTCAAACATTTCTGCGAGCGCTAAATCCGAAAAGGAGGGGACCAAACTTTCTCAAATTTGATTCCAAATAAAAGATTTTTTTTAAGGAGTTTTTTTTTTTTTTGAAGATTTTTAGAAATCCCTATCGGACTCATCAAAGAGAAAAGGTGACCCATTCCCCGATAAGAACAATAGCTGCGAACATTTCTATGAGCTATCAAGTTCAAAGAGGAGAGGATCAAAGTTTCTCAAAATTGAATCCAAGAAAGAAAAATCATATTTTGTTTTTTATTTTTTTATTTTTTTTTGAAATGAGAAAGAATGGAAATATGTTAAAAGGTAGAAAATTTTCAAAAATCCCATCTCATGTTTTTTTATTGATGCAAGATCCGACATAGGCCGCCAACTAGAAAGGAGCCTAAGAATTCAAGCATCGCGTTCTCTAATGAACTGGTCCCACCGGGTATGCCAGCTTGATGGGCCCTATTTTTTTCTTTCCTCTTCTCCTCTCCCATCCGTCCCTGGGGTCGCTGAGAGGAAAATCGAATGGACGGAGGAAAGGGGGAGAAAAAAGGGGCATCTTATATTTTGTACGGGTATGCCAGATTTTCTATTCTACTTGGAATTTAGAAGTGGTGATCTGGAGATCCACCTTCGCAAGTAGAAAGAAAACCAACATTTTTCTAACTTTCCATTACACAAATATTTAGGAAAAGAGACAGTTTTTTTAATGCCATTAGAGGCGACTTTTTTGTGCGATAGAAGGCGATTTGTGCCGTGAAAGGCGATTTACAAATCTTATCAAAATGAAAGACAAGAAATGTGATTTTTTTGTCTCTTAAAGAAAATACAAAGTACAATAGAAAAGGAAGAAAGGGAATCTAACTTCTCAGGAGATTGTGGGGACCAGTTCAGATCGACGGTCGCGAGTCATGTATGGACTCCGCCATCGTCCTTCAGATGAGAACGCTTGATGCTTTGATTCTTTGGCTTGGCTTAGACTTCAGTTTTTTAGAGGATAAGGACCAAGGGAAGGTCCTATACCCAATGGAAAACGAAGAGACGGGCTGGAGAGCCGCGTCTTGGCCATGTTGAGTAGGAGAAGAGGAGGCTTTTTCTTAGAGGGGGGTGTGTCCCTCTCCCCCCCCCCCCCCAAGGGACTTTGATCACCTTTTGGTGTTTGTTGCAGCAGAGTTTCTTCTAGCTTCTTCAGAGTAGCAGGGCTTCTGGATCTTGAGTTCGGAATTCCGGGATTCTGTGTGTTGTTTTGGCTTATTGGAGTCACCTCCTTTTATAGGCATTTGGTAGCCTTTATGTGACTTTATGGGTTTTAATGCATTAAAACCACATAATGGGAGGAGTTACAGGTTTTAATTCATTTATTTTGTAACTCCTTTTTCTTGGCTTCTGATTGGCCGGTGGAGATAATGGGCATTTAATCGCTTTTAATCTCCATGATGAGAGGAGTTTCATAACTTTAATGTCATGATGACTTGGACTTGTAACTCCCATTTCCTTGAATCTGATTGAGCCGTCCAAAATAATGAGTTAATGACCGCATTTAGTTGGGTCAATTAACAGCATTAAGTGGTCGCCGAGGAGTTGAAGAGTCGCGGGCCGTGCCGCTTCTTTTGGAATTCTTCTCGCGATGATTGACGATGGATCTTCATGTCGATCGATGTCGGATGATCACGCAACTTCAGACATTGGTTGATACCAGCGGGTCGGTGACATCTGTATTGTCGATTTCTCGATTGGTCGGACAGAAAGTGCACTTTCTTGATCGGCCGGTTGGCGATCTTGGAGCGATCGATAACGATTTCATGCTCTTGACGGCAGATCCGAGATGTCGACAAAGATCAGTCGTTTCCGAGCTTCGAAAATCAGATTTTCAGGCAATCACAGGGGCTGGAACTCCCGAAATATGAAAAGAATCAGAAAAAGGGCCCCGCTGCGGAAATCCGGCGACCCGGATTTCCAGGGTCGCTGGCGACCGGGGGGGGATTTTCCCCTTTGGTCACCGTTTTGTCGGCCGTTTTTCGAGCTTTTTTTATTCTTTTTTCTCCTGTGTTTTTCTTGAATTTTTTCCTTAATTTTTGGTATGATTCTCCTAAAGAAAACATGACGAGAAACCATGCAAATCGGAGCACAAAGTTTCCTATTTTAGAAAAGCCGAAGACTTTGCCGCGCAGAGTTGCCGTTTTTTTGTCAAGAGTCGAAACTAGGTCAAACGATGTCGAAATGACCTGAAATTCGACGTGGAGCCTCTTGAGCAGTAGATGGTACCAACCATGGGCATTTGCTTCAGTTTTGAAGCCGTTTGGGGTCCCGTCGCTGCTTGGCTTGATTTTGCCGCGAGGAAGATGTCGCGCTTTGATGTGTAGTCAACCGATGTCCGATTGACTTGAAATTTGACAACGAGCCTATTGGAGTCATTTTGAGATGCTCCATTGGCTCCGATTTGGATGTCATGGTCCCGAGGTGCTCTGCCACCGGTAGCCTTGATTTTCTTTTGGAGCGTCAAAGTCGGGTCAAACGTTGTCGGAATGACCTAAAATTTGACGTGCAACCCTTTTGAAGTATATTGAAGCCGCCCATGTGCTCCATTTGATGAGTAATGGTCCTGGTGGTTTTTGCCGCCGAGGGGCTTGATTTTCTTTCGGAGAGTCAAAGTCGGGTCAAACATTGTCGGAATGACCTGAAATTTAACAGGGAGCCTTTTGGAGGTATTTTGAGACCATCCATAGGCTATGATCAAAGTTTTGATGTCTTCGATGCCGCCGCCGCCAGGAGCACTGTTTGATTGCCGGAGGAGTGAAGTTAGGCCAAATGATGTCAGAATTGCCTGAAACTTCATGTGAACTCCTCTTTTGGTTGTCTCGAAGGATCTATCAGTTTTCAAGTGATTCTGACAAGATCTGATGCTTGAAACGACATTGCATGTTTGTAGTAGGATGTGGCTTCATGGGGCTTCTTGATGTTGAAGAGGCAAAGTGACATTTTTGGTGTCAACATTTATGTAGTCCTTCAGATGCCCGTCTTTAACGAGCCTCTCGAGATGAGCTTTAAATGACATGTAATCCTTCGTCCTATGTCCATTCTATTTGTGATAGGCACAGAACTTGCTCTGGTCTCGAGTGGAAGGATCGCCTCTAATTGGTGGCGGCCATTTGAAGAAGGGCTCTGTCTTGATCTTGCTGAGGAGTCTGTAGATCGGCTCCTTGAAGACTGTATTAATAGCCTATATGAGTCAACAAATGGCTTGGGCTTCTTCTTTCCTCCCGAGGTGGGCGTTGAGACCATAACCGAACTCGAGGAAACCTTATCGCGGCCCCTCTCCTCTCTTCGAAATGGCTTCTTATCCTTGATAGGAGCTCTGTCTTGGCGCTGGCTGCTTTCGCGCCTTAGGCCGAAGTTCTCCCGGGCTCGGGTTTCGTCTTCCTCTTGCTCGATGAACTGATTCACCCGGATCATCAATGCTTTCATCGTGGCCACGGGAAACCGAACAAGTTCTTTCCGGAGATCATTGCCAGGCAGGAGAGATTCTTTGAAGCACATGACAGCTACTTCTTCATTTGCATCTTCAATCTGGCTATAAACGGTCCAGAACCTCTTGGCGAACCGAGTAATGTTCTCGTCCGGTTTCATCCTCATGGCCATTAGGTCGTTATTTGTCCTAGGGATGACCCTGTGCGCCTGGAATTTTTCCAGGAAGGAGCCTTTTAGTTTTCGCCAACTTGAGATCGACTCCTCCAGGAGAGCACAGAACCACCTGAAGGGGAGATCGCCGAGACTGGAGGAGAACACTCTACAATTCAAGTGTCCGACATCACCCCATATTGACATTCGCTGGGTGAAGTGTCGAAGATGGGCCGAAGGATCCGAGGTCCCATCATAAAGGGTGAACCTCGGAATGCTGAACTTCTCAGGAAGAGGGAAGTCAGTTATCTCCCGAGTGAAGGGAGACGTGCCGAGACTCCCCGAGTCGTAGGTATTCAGCCGGTCTCGGGCGAAGCCTGCTACCTCCATATTTTGCTGGACGGTTTGCCTAATATACTGGTCGAGCCAGTCAAGCACATCGCCTTCGTCTTTCGTTCTTCATCTCTGATCTATTTGGGCGCTGCTTGGTGGCTACTGCCCAAGCCTTCATCATAGGTTCTGCGACGCCTTTTATTGTCCAGAGCCCCTCTCAGGTCCTGCCTGACTGGATGAAGCCTAGAAGGCGTGGAAGGCGGCACCTGGTTTGTCGTCTGCTCTTGCAGCCGCTGCTGGAGTTGACGAATCAATTCGTCTTTCTCCTGGATGATGGCGTTCTGAGCTCTGATATCCTCAGTGAGAGGGTTGTAGTCATCTTCTCCACCGTCCGTCTCAAAATGGGACCGACGAGATACAACAGGTGTCGGAGACCTGTGTCGTCGGGAAGTCCCTACCTGACAAGACTTGCCCTCAGATCTCCTTTGATAGGTGACTGGCCGTTGCTGGTGGTGCTTGGCTAGCTAGTTATTTTTCCGGGGCGGTGCTGTCGCCCTGTTTGAAGTCCCTACAGGGGGGAGCTTCTCCCAGGAGAGCTTTGGTCCCGGGCCTTCTCTGCCAAGAAGTCGGCGGCAGCTGCTGATGCAATGTCAGCGGCGGCCGCGCTGGTGCAGCTCCTTGTTACGCCGGTCGTGCTTGTGATTGCACTAATTCCTCCAGCACTAGCGACGACTGCGTTGGGACTACTCCTTGTCGCATCTGCTACCCGGACAGCGTCGTTATCTCCTCCAATACCGGTGACGGCCATAAAGCTTCGGATGATTCTACGACCTTCTTACCTTTTGGAGGAGTGGCGTTTTTTAATCATTTCCCACAGACGACGCCAATTGTAGGTGCAAAAAATCCCACAGATTTTACTTTGGAGATATAAAACTTCTTTGGGAAGGTTTGGCTGGCTGTCGACCTGAAAAGAAAAGAAGCAAAGGATCAGAGACTCTGGCTGTCGTCAGCACAAGGCCCTCTGATGCCTAAGTTAGTTCGATCACTAAACAAAGGATGAGTGGGGGAGAAAGAGAATGCAAGTATGTGTGTTTTTTCCAGCCCTTACCTCCTTCGACTCACCTTATGCACATATATATACATATATAAGCGTTGAGGTTCGTTAGGAGTTTCCTTAGTGGAGGTAGGTAAAAAGGGAACATCTCATCAGGCCATACCCTGCACCCTTAGTGGGGGTAGGTGAAAGCTCTGTCCCATTATTCCATACCTTGTATGGCTGCGGATGTGACCATATTATAAGGTCAACTCCTTATCAGGCGCGTGCCTTATCTGACAGCTCGCAAGGTATTTATTATGATTGACGTTTGGCGCTTATCTTGGTCGACTAGAGATACCGACACCGAGATGGGCATGCCAACGCTGGAGCCAAGACGGGGCTTAGCTGGTACTTCTTATCGAGACTAGCCAAAACAGGATGCCGAACCAGAGGTGATGCCAAGACGGGCAAGACCGAGACCGGACGCACCCAATTGGTATTTCTACCAGAAATCACTCATCTTCGGGATTATGAAAGTGCCCCCACACATATATATTTCTAGCCTTTCTAATTATAGTCTCGTTGGGCCCAACAAGTATAATAATGACATGTATACTTCGAGACAGGGATTTATTCATATTAAGCACTTTATACGTTCTAGTTATTAGAAAATAATTTTGTTTGTTTTGCTTGTTTTAATTTGCTTAGGTTGCTTCAGAAAGTGCCTATTTTATTAATCATAGTAACCCATTTCATGATGAGGTTTATTTGTTCCTTGTGCTTCCTGTGACTGAGCGTCAGTCACATAACCTCATTCGTTTTATGTAGACCAGTTTTAAAAGGTTGTTGTGTGGGGGCACTTTCATAATCCCAAAGATGAGTGATTTCTGGTAGAAATACCAATTGGGTGTGTCCTGGTCTCGATCTCGGTCTCACCCGTCTCGGCATCACCTCGGGTTTGGCATCTGGTTTTGGCTAGTCTCGGTAAGAAGTACCAGTTAAGCCCCGTCTCGGCTCCAGTGTTGGCATGCCCTTTTCGGTCTCGGTATCTCTAGTCGACCAAGATAAGCGCCAAACGTCAATCATAATAAATGTCTTGCGAGCTGTCAGATAAGGCACGCGCCTGATAAGGAGTTAACCTTATAATATGGTCACATCCGTAGCCATACAAGGTATGGAATGATGGGACAGAGCTTTCACCTACGCCCACTAAGGGTGCAGGATATGGCCTGATGGGATGTTCCCTTTTTACCTACCTCCACTAAGGAAACTCCTAATAAACCTCAACACCTATATATATATATATGGATAAGGTGAGTCGAAGGAGGTAAGGGATGGAAAAAACACACATACTTGCATTCACTTTCTCCCCCACTCATCCTTTGTTTAGTGACAGAACTAACATAGGCATCGGAGGGCCTTGTGCTGACGACGGTCAGGGTCTCTGATCCTTTGCTTCTCTTCCTTTCAAGTCAACAACCAGCCAAACCTTCCCAAAGAAGTTTTATATCTCCAAAGTAAAGTCTGTGGGATTTTTTGCACCTACAATATATGTTAGAAAGCAATTGAAATGCTAAAGTGCAGGATCAAGAGATATAAGAGCTGAAATTCACCTCATATATGCTTGTTAAAACCCAAGTAGAAATGTCTCTATTGTCATGTTAAGAGTCATAGATAAGAGAAGAAATCTAATGTTCAACGGTGACTATTTTTCTTTCCTCATCACCCATCCAAATCCACTGAGGTCAAGCATTGGTTTCATAATTCCATATGTCTTCTTCAATGTCTTTAACTTATTCTTAAGTTTATCTTTAGTAAAATCAGCACCAAATAATGCCCCATGTTTCATTGTCAACAAATTCACCGTTCACATGTGAGCCCTCCTTTCACTCGTGCCACCCTCCTACATTGCTTAATCATGAGATAGATGAACATCTCAACTTGCATTGTCACCTATTTCATATTTTTTTGTGGGGAATAGGGTGTTATCATTTGTGTTTTGTGCTTCGATTTCTACAATTTGATAGGGAATATGAGAATATATAGTTTTCTCCTCAAAATCTTAGTGGAAATTATTATTTATTATTACAAATTGGCATCTTTTTTCAAAAAAGGTGCTCTTCTCTTGAAATTTTATTTTACAGCATCCACCCTAAGGTCACTTCCATTTCCTTTAGCAAAAAGATGGTGGCTTTTAAAAATTAATACAGTTTGGCATTTCACTTTTTTGGCATTCCAAGATCAAGCTTCGTTTCACTAACAAAGATAGTTGTTCATAACATAGGGAGATATGGCCCAGTAATCATGAGCAGAGCATAAGATAAGCAAGCATGGATGATTGATTGTCTTATTATAGATGCAAAGAAAGGAAAAACATGAAAAAAAAATACAAAAACTTATTTATGTTAGCCTAATGTCACATAAAATATAGAGAACAAATAACAAAACCACATCAAACTCATTTTCCAATAACCAAAAACACAACATTTATGCAATCTAAAAACTCAAAGTTATGCACAGAGATTTCATTGGAACGGCCTAATATCACATAAATAGGAGGAAAAAACAAATAGCCATATCATCAAACTCATGTCCTAATCACCGACACCCATCAAACATGCAATTTAAAAACGATCAAAAACCCCTATACATGTTTCATTTCAATAGAATAGTACGAAATAAAACAAAGAGAAAAAAACACCCGTCTCATCATGATCAAACCCATTTCCTAGTCACCAAATATTTTGAGAGATTTTCATAGTATTTTCAAAAAAGTATCACAATATTTTCATAATATTAGAGAGAGAGAGAGAGAGAGAGAGAGATAGGGAGTTCTTCTGTTGAGGGGTTTTTTCTGCTAGGGTTTTCTTTTTCTCATTTCAAAGCATTCCACAAGGAAAATTTAAATAAAAAGGGGAGCAGGAAATAAAAATCTTCAATCGTGAGAAAAAAATTGGCTACTATGGGTTTGTATTTTCGTAGATTTTAGCCGCACCAAAAAAAAATACGAAAATCCATTTTCTATGAAAAACCAGTTATTTTTCCATAAAAATCTGGTTACAAGTGCCCTAAATGCTTCTATTCTATTTTCATCTCCTCTAAAGTTGGATGTATTACTGTTGTTGTTGTTGTTTTTTTTTTTTTTTTTTTGGATTCCCTTTTCTCTACTTGTCTAACTGTAGTTTCCAATTGCTCTGTCAGAGCTTGGTCAGAGCAGTGGTTTTATGGTTATCTTTTTTGAGGGGATTCATGTAGATTACTAGAAGAATAAAGACCCATCAAGGCACTTCTATGTCAAAGGCTTGTTGTCTGAGTCCTCTATACAGACGAACTTAACTTTTTACTGTGAGAGCCTTTATATGTAAACATCCCTTGAGAACCTTCCATGCAAGGCCCATCCATAATCAACCCAACCCCATCACTTTCAATATCCCCAGTAAATGGCACTCACTCCAATTTAATTCTTGTCTGACCTATATTCACCTTTGGCTTGAAACCCAAACCATAAGTTCAGAAATTGTTAACAAACAACTTCCATTGAGGAAGAAAATCTGAAGTAGACATTGAAAGGGGAGTAAATGACAACCAAGATATGGAAAATGTCATTGCCATCCATTATGTACACTTTATATACTCAAGAAATCGTCTCCCTCCTTTCATAAAAGAGAATTTGAAGCCTTTCTTTGCTTTTCCTCTCTACTCAGCAAATATTTTTCCTTGTCTTACTTTGTTTAGATGTCATCCAACTTACTTTATATCTTTACATCCTGCGCTAGATTATTTACTCTTCCAATATTGCACTTGGCATTTTGGCTATAATTTTACTTTGACTAGAGACATACTTCAATTTTGTTTTCAGCAATATGTGTTTTGGTCAATTTATAAATGTTTGTGATACTCTTATTTTCCATTCTCCTTTTGATAAACATTAGAAAGAGGGATAACTTACATAAAAATATCCAATGTTGGGGATCACAAGGTGGTTGTTGTGGATAGCACACCCGCTCCAACAGTTCCACCCAGGGATGGGTTTCCTTAATCTCCTAAAAAAAAAAAAATCTAGTGTCATTCAACAAAATACAGTTTTTCCAACGCGGTCACCGCGTCTGGAAAAATCAGAATTGCGTCGCGACAGGCGTTACCGACGTAGTACAATGCGTCGGCACCACATCGGCAACCTAATGCCTGGAAAACCATTCCCGACGTAATAATGTTTAGCGTCGGCTAAAAAGAGCCATTCACCGACGCAATGGTGCGTCGTCCCAAACGTTGGCAATTCCAACAGCGGCGGCAAAACATCGAACTTAGTGGTCAACCTCACTTCACTGCCGATGCATAACAACGTCGGTTATACATTTGCCGACGCTAATACTAATGTCGGAATACATATTTGACGACGCATACACAACGCCGGTAATACATAGTCCGACGTGTCGAAGCGTCGGGAACTGTCTTCAACGACGCATGAAAATTACTTTTAGCAACGCAGAGAATAGATTTACCTAACTGCCGACACATAACAACGTCAGTTATACCTTTGCCGACGCACTTACTAGCGTCGGAATACATATTTGACAACGCATACACAACGCCGGTAGTACATATCCCAACGTATTGAAGCATCAGGAAATGTCTTCAACGACGCAGGAAAATTATTTTTAGAGACGCTGACAGTGCGTCAGGAAATAGATGTACCTAATTGCCGACGCATAATAACGTCGGTTATACATTTACTGACGCACATACTAGCGTCGGAATACATATTTGACGACGCATGCACAACGCCTGTAATATATATCCCAACATGTTGAAGCATTGGGTTATGTCTTTAACGATGTAGGAAAATTACTTTTGGCGACGCAGAGAGTGCGTTGGGAAATAGATTTACGTCATTGCTGACGCATAATTACGTCGGTTATACATTTGCCAACACACATACTAGCGTCGAAATACTGTTAGGAATTTTGTAGATTGCAATTTGATGGATGCATAATCATTCAAGCATCATTTGATTCACACACTTGCATTGTTTTAAATAAACTTGAAATCTTGTTTTATTCATGCATTGCTTTTAAGATTTATAAAAGTATTGATTTATGCATGATTTGTTTTTAAAACTTGGATGCATTTGTTTTAGAAAAGAGTTTTCAAGAAATCAAGCAAGCCTTTGTTTTAAAAGTTTTGAATCTTTTTAGGCTTTTTATGTTCATGTTTTAAAAACCATTAGAATCTTTAAAACCTGTTTTTCCAGCTTGATTTAGTGGCCAAAAGGTCCCCCAAAGATATACCTTCAAATAGGCAAAAGTTGAATTTTTGCAAAAAGGGGGTGTCCCGGCAGTGTCGCCGGTCGACCGAGGCCTGTGTCCCAGTCGACTGGGAACACTGTCGGGCGAGTCAGCAGTTTCTGAGCTGAAACTTGCCAACGGTCAAAAATATGACCGTTGTGCTTTCCCGGTTGACCGAGACCTGTGTCTAGGTCGACCGAGGACTAGCCGTTGGCAACTTTTTGCTATAAATATGAGTTCTTTCCTTTGCCAAAAGTTGGAAATTTTAAGCCCCTCCTTGAGAGGTATTGAGGCATACCAAAAGGGAAAAGAACCAAGGGATGAAGGGGATGATTAGGAAAGCTAAAGCTTGGATTAATGAAGTTAAACCACCAAGTAGGCTCTTCCTTCCTTAATCATATGTTTTCATGCTTTGTTTTATTTTTGGTAAATCATTTCTAGCATGTTAAACTATGTTTGTGTTGTGTCCTTAACATGTTTTATGTTTTGAGTTGATTTATTGTTTTGGATACAACATCATATGATTCAATCAAAGTAGTACTTAATCTTTGGTAAATCTAAGTAGATCATGTTAATGGAAAAATCTTTGAAATCACATGTAACATGATCCATATACTTTGTTGAATCTTTGGTTGTTGTTTTCCATCATAAGAAAATCACTTTCAAAACTATCTTATGTTTTGGATTCAACTTCTTTACAAATCATATGTTTTCATGTTTTGTTTTATCTTTGATAAATCTTTTGTAGCATGTTAATCTATGATTTGTTGTATCCTTAGCATGTTCTATATTTTGAATAGATCTATTGTTTTGGATACATCACCATTGATTCATCAAGGTAGTACTTTATCTTTGGTAAATCTAAGTAGATCATGTTAATGAAATATGTAACATGATTCATATACTTTGTTGAATCTTTGGTTGTTGTTTTCCATCATGAGAAAATCTCTTTCAAATGTATCTTATGTTTTGGGTTCAACATCATTACAAATCATATGTATATTATTATTTTAATGTTTCACAACTTGCCTTACTTTGATTGGTACATCATATTCAAGTTGTATTTATAATTACATATGATTTGTCCCCTCATTTCAATCAAATCTATTTTTATGTTTTGATCTTCATTGTTGATTTGATTGACATCCCTATGCATCACATGTTTAGAGTTAATCCATTTCATACAACTTGTGTAACTTTGATATCATTAACAAGTTGTTACTTTTAACATGTGATTGCATTACTTCCTCAATCATAAATGTTTTATGAGCTAAAACTTTCAAAAGCCTTAGGCATACATTTATGAACTTTCATTTTCAAAATGATTGAGGACCACACACACACACTTCATATACTTTCATCTTTGCATTCATAGTGTGAGTGTGTATTAGTTTTTCACTTCCATATCCGCCTAATTAAGAGGCAATGTAATGAGCTTAATTGAATCTCCATCTAGTGTATGTTAGACACTTTCTTAGTGAGATAATCAACCTATGGTTGAAGAGGTTATTGCTTAGCCTATAAAAGCATATTGTATAGGTTGATGTTAAGCCTTGAAAAACATCATTGTAAAGGTTATTGCTTAGCCTTGAAAAGCATATTGTAAAGGTTATTGCTTAGCCTATTGAAAAGCATAAATAGTGGAAATCCGGTGGGGTGTTGGATCACAAGCCGGTAGTGGATGTAGGCATTGAGGCCGAACCACTATAAATACTTGTGTGATGGTGATTGCTTTGTGGTGATTATTTTGTTATCTTCCGCATCGTGTATGTTTAATCATCACATGTGACTAGTTTGTTTTAAAGAAGTTAAAATTGTTAAAATTGGTCATAATTGAAGCTCACCCTATTCACCCCCCCTCTAGGGTTCGGATCCCCATGGACCTTACAAGTGGTATCAGAGAGGGTTACTCCATTTTAGGGCTTAACAACCCGGAGTTGATCCTTGCTAGATTTGAACCCTAGTGTTGTGATTTATTGCATATCTTTTTAAAGATTTCCACTATGTTTGAAAATGATTTTTCCCCTTGCCTCATTGCACCACTCTAAGTCTTTTCAAAGTTATATCTTCAAGAGTTGGTGAGTCCTCTAAGTGTTCTCTCAAGGACATCCTTTTCAAGACCTTAGGTGTATTTTCAAAGGTAGACTATTTGAGTAACCTTAAGGCCTTGATCCCACTAGACCAACCTATTCCTTTTCTTTGTTATATCTATTTGTTGGTCATAGTACATTTGCATTTTGTTTCTTTGTAGTCACATCTTTTAAAATGCAATGTTTCTTTGTGATCATTTGATTTTGTCTTCATGAACTTTTAAAGTTATATCTCATGGTTTTCAAAATCCTTGATTGCAATACTTTCATGATGGATTTGTATTTTGTTCATATAGTTATATCTCTTGTAGTGCATATCTATTCATGATCAATTGATTGTGATTACAAATGCTTTCATAGCTAGTTTTTCATGATCAATTGATGTTGGAAAATCATTTGATGATTGTCATAGTTAGATCCTTTTTGGAAATCAAATGATTTGAAGCATTTTAGTTTTCCATTGAGTTTTCAAAGTTAAATCTCTTGGTATGGAAAATATGTGTTCAATTTATAATTGTACACTTCTTGTTTTTCAAAATCACTTGCTCTTAATTCTATAAATGATTCTTTGTTGGAATTTCATACATTGAAGTGATTTGAAAAACCTTGGAAAATGTTCTAAGCTTTATTGGTTGTATTTTTAGAAGCATTTTCCTTGAATTTATTTCCTTGTGCCTAATTATGATTATATCATTTGGAAGGAAATAATTTTTACAAACAATTTGCATCTTTGCTCATTTAGTGACATTCTTTATGCAAATTGATTTTGTTGTCTTACATTGCATGGTTGGATATGGTTTCATTGATTTGCATGTTTGTGCCTATTTTGGTATATAGTTTCATTAATGCAAATTAATGAGTGTTTATGTGCTTTATAGTAAAATCTTGTATTAGAGCTTTTTATGTACATATGTGATTTTATGTGCTAAGTTCATTTGGTATAAACCTCATATCTATTTTCCATTGCATTGTAAGCTTAGTACATTTGCTAAGAGTGGAGATGTTACATGATAGATTGATCCTTTTAACCTCATACCTTCTTGTGCTTAATTAGTTATATTCTTTTTTGATGAATGGTATGAGTTAGATCTTGAGTGTTGATTGATCCTCTCTATGCAAATGTCAAATTGTTCTATGTATGGTTGTGGTATTTATTATATTTGTTGAAACCAAACTAGAACTCAAATCCATCCTCTATGCCATTCTAGTCATATCTTTTTGGATGGTTATGATGTTGATTCATGTATTTTCTCTAAGTGATATCATCTTTATACATGTTTCAACTTCATAGTAGTGTTCTTAATCATATGAAACTCTTTGAAATTTATTCCTCATATTTCTATATGTTTGATGGATATCTTAGATGTTGAATTCATATGATTTTGACACTTTGGAAATTGCATGCATTACAAAGTAATATCATTTTGCATTGCAATTTATCTTGTTCATCACTATGCTCAATAGTTATATCTTTAAAAGTGATGAATATGCATTTATGATGCTTGATGGAATTTTGTCACATTCTTGCTCTTTATCATGTTATCAAATTCAATTGGATTCAATTGGTATAATGTTTGATTGATTTGATTTCTTGTGAATGTGATAAACCTTGTGTGCATTGGATTGAACTTGATAAGTAATATGATTGTTCCATGTCACACACCATTAATATCATAATGTTCATGTTGCCACCTCTTTTGCTCATATCGGTAAATCTCATGACCACCATGTTTATGTGTTCATAATATTGGTTGGTTATCAGTTGAGGTTGGCTTCATGTTTGAATTTCATTTCACTCATTCTTGCACATTAATAGTCATATTTAATGATTGAATGAAATGATTTCAAAACTTACATAGCATATGATTTTCATAAGTTATATTGATTGATGCTATGTTTGAGTAAACCCCATTTCATCATGGATAGCTCTAATTTGGATTTTTTTCTAATAGTTATATCTTTAAATCCATCTTAGAGTGATTGTGGTTAAAAGTTTTATCCTTAAATCTCAATTGGTATCCATGATTGCTTTTCCCATTAGACCTTGTTTTTCTTTTGGCAATTTGATCATATGAGCTTTATAGTTAATTGAATCTAATCCTTCTCTTGAAGTTGACCCTCAATTGGTTAAACCATCTTCTTCTTGCACCTAATAGTTAAATCTTGTCAAAAGTTTGACAAAAGAAGAGAATGGATTGAGGGGGAGTGTAAACCTTCATAGGAAGTATTAGTTTTGATCAAATTCACCCTTGGATTGCCTTTGAGCCCTTAGAGATTAAATCCACACATGATAGCCTGTTATGTATTTCATTTTCGATTTCTTTTGTTAACAGGTGCTACTAAAGGTATTTTCCTTGTTTCATGTGTGTAGGTACCTTTGCAATTTAATGGCAAAGGGGGAGAAAATATGCAAGTTCTCAAAAGGGTAAAGAGAATGTCCAAGCTTCCTAAGGGGAGGTTTTGTATGATCTTCTACAGGGGAGAGAATACATACCTTGCCAAAGGGAGAAAGAGGCATGGTCAAAGGGGGAGAGCAACTAGAAGAAAGAAAGCTTGGAGCTAAAAAAGATGCTTGGCCATAAAGAAAGAAAGATTGAAGAATGATCAAGCACCAAGCATCATGAAGAATGAAGAAAAGAGCTCAAGCTAAGAGAAGGAGCATCCAAGAAGATTTCAAGACTTGTCCAGCTTAGGGGGAGCTGAAGACTTAGTATGTAAATTCAGTGGTGGGTGTGTTGCCATCAAATTGCAAAGGGGGAGATTGTTAGGAATTTTGTAGATTGCAATTTGATGGATGCATAATCATTCAAGCATCATTTGATTCACACACTTGCATTGTTTTAAATAAACTTGAAATCTTGTTTTATTCATGCATTGCTTTTAAGATTTATAAAAGTATTGATTTATGCATGATTTGTTTTTAAAACTTGGATGCATTTGTTTTAGAAAAGAGTTTTCAAGAAATCAAGCAAGCCTTTGTTTTAAAAGTTTTGAATCTTTTTAGGCTTTTTATGTTCATGTTTTAAAAACCATTAGAATCTTTAAAACCTGTTTTTCCAGCTTGATTTAGTGGCCAAAAGGTCCCCCAAAGATATACCTTCAAATAGGCAAAAGTTGAATTTTTGCAAAAAGGGGGTGTCCCGGCAGTGTCGCCGGTCGACCGAGGCCTGTGTCCCGGTCGACCGGGAACACTGTCGGGCGAGTCAGCAGTTTCTGAGCTGAAACTTGCCAACGGTCAAAAATATGACCGTTGTGCTTTCCCGGTCGACCGAGACCTGTGTCTAGGTCGACCGAGGACTAGCCGTTGGCAACTTTTTGCTATAAATATGAGTTCTTTCCTTTGCCAAAAGTTGGAAATTTTAAGCCCCTCCTTGAGAGGTATTGAGGCATATCAAAAGGGAAAAGAACCAAGGGATGAAGGGGATGATTAGGAAAGCTAAAGCTTGGATTAATGAAGTTAAACCACCAAGTAGGCTCTTCCTTCCTTAATCATATGTTTTCATGCTTTGTTTTATTTTTGGTAAATCATTTCTAGCATGTTAAACTATGTTTGTGTTGTGTCCTTAACATGTTTTATGTTTTGAGTTGATTTATTGTTTTGGATACAACATCATATGATTCAATCAAAGTAGTACTTAATCTTTGGTAAATCTAAGTACATCATGTTAATGGAAAAATCTTTGAAATCACATGTAACATGATCCATATACTTTGTTGAATCTTTGGTTGTTGTTTTCCATCATAAGAAAATCACTTTCAAAACTATCTTATGTTTTGGATTCAACTTCTTTACAAATCATATGTTTTCATGTTTTGTTTTATCTTTGATAAATCTTTTGTAGCATGTTAATCTATGATTTGTTGTATCCTTAGCATGTTCTATATTTTGAATAGATCTATTGTTTTGGATACATCACCATTGATTCATCAAGGTAGTACTTTATCTTTGGTAAATCTAAGTAGATCATGTTAATGAAATATGTAACATGATTCATATACTTTGTTGAATCTTTGGTTGTTGTTTTCCATCATGAGAAAATCTCTTTCAAATGTATCTTATGTTTTGGATTCAACATCATTACAAATCATATGTATATTATTGTTTTAATGTTTCACAACTTGCCTTACTTTGATTGGTACATCATATTCAAGTTGTATTTATAATTACATATGATTTGTCCCCTCATTTCAATCAAATCTATTTTTATGTTTTGATCTTCATTGTTGATTTGATTGACATCCCTATGCATCACATGTTTAGAGCTAATCCATTTCATACAACTTGTGTAACTTTGATATCATTAACAAGTTGTTACTTTTAACATGTGATTGCATTACTTCCTCAATCATAAATGTTTTATGAGCTAAAACTTTCAAAAGCCTTAGGCATACATTTATGAACTTTCATTTTCAAAATGATTGAGGACCACACACACACACTTCATATACTTTCATCTTTGCATTCATAGTGTGAGTGTGTATTAGTTTTTCACTTCCATATCCGCCTAATTAAGAGGCAATGTAATGAGCTTAATTGAATCTCCATCTAGTGTATGTTAGACACTTTCTTAGTGAGATAACCAACATATGGTTGAAGAGGTTATTGCTTAGCCTATAAAAGCATATTGTATAGGTTGATGTTAAGCCTTGAAAAACATCATTGTAAAGGTTATTGCTTAGCCTTGAAAAGCATATTGTAAAGGTTATTGCTTAGCCTATTGAAAAGCATAAATAGTGGAAATCCGGTGGGGTGTTGGATCACAAGCCGGTAGTGGATGTAGGCATTGAGGCCGAACCACTATAAATACTTGTGTGATGGTGATTGCTTTGTGGTGATTATTTTGTTATCTTCCGCATCGTGTATGTTTAATCATCACATGTGACTAGTTTGTTTTAAAGAAGTTAAAATTGTTAAAATTGGTCATAATTGAAGCTCACCCTATTCACCCCCCCTCTAGGGTTCGGATCCCCATGGACCTTACAAATACATATTTGACGACGCACGCATACCGCTTGTCATACATATTCCGACGTGTTGACACGTCAAGAAATGTCTCTAACGAGGTCAAGAAATTTACTTTTGGTGACGCAGGGTGCGCGTTGAGAAATAGCTTTTCTTATCAATTAAGAAATAATTGAAAAAATTAGGAAAAGTTCCTGTACAATATTTTCCTGTTCAAATCTACATTTTCAACATTGCACAAGCACAAGCATTGATAAACAACAAATAATCCCACATTCATCTTGTAACAATAAAAAATAATGAGTCATCAATAAACTAAAACCAATCATAAAACTTGTCCATTCCACATAAAATGTAATATCCCACGTAAAAAAAATTCAAATATCTCAATAAAGTAAATCTCAAATAAAATCTAATCATCATCAAATATCCAAAGTACACCAGGAAACATGGCCAGTAAAGAGCAAAATGAACTTGTTAGAGGGATGACCCATGCCAATTCATAAAACCATCAAATCATTATCTTTCGGAGGAGCCCGAACCATCCATACTGACTCGGGAAAACAACAACTGAATCTGACTCTGCATGTGATCGAACCTGCATACTTGCCTGATATTGCATTTGCTTCTGCAAGTCCTCATACTATCGCCGCAACTCTTCTGTCAAATCTTCTTGTGCTTTCAACGAATCAGCTAGTTGCTGTCGTAGGGTGCTTATCTCAGACATCAAGATACTAGTAGAAGATGATGATGGGCCCCTCGAGTGGTACCCTTGCCTCCTTGCGACCCTCTTCCCTAGCAGATTCTCGATCACCTGTTGCTCAGCCACTGGAGAGTTAATTTCAGGTTGCGACAATGCCTCTTCCATTCTTCGCTGCATTATCAAAGCATTCAAATATGTCATGTAATTAATGAATGTTAGGCAATTGAAATAAACTGGGATCTACAATACTAGCGAAGAGTGCGTCGTGCAACTCGGTGGTCTTCGTCCTATTAAGCTTAAAATCATAAGGACTACCCATAAACACTACTATATGGCCCATAAGATATATGTGCATCCCAAAAAAAAAATGCTATATAAAATAAAGAAATCCAATCAAGAACACATAACATGATACATAATTTAGTGCTCAAAAGGTAAACAGTAAGTGGGAGTAAGTGTATAGGCATCATATCTACTGAATCCATCTTAGCCAATTTAACTAAGAAATGGAAACAACAAAATTTTTCTTCTTTTTTTTTTTATATATAATGCTTGTCATAAGCTTTGGATTCAAATTGGACAACTTCTGAATCCTATAAGCATGGATCCGAATTTTAATCTAAATTTCCCAAAAAACCTTTTTTTTTATACTGGCACTTGGGATAATATTCACCTGTGCAACTCTAATTTCCTTAGAGGCCTCCTTTAAGCTATTGGAATGAATCAATTTGTAATCAAAGGACCTCCGTGTAAGTATTATCCTTGCTTTGGAGTAATATTTATTTTTCAGTGTATATTTTAAGAGTGATTTTAATTACTTTTTTTTTTTTTTTTTTTTTTTGAAGAAGAAGGATTTATTACTATTTCACTTGCAGATATTCCAAATGACAACTTTGTTTGCTCTAATCAAGTTACAGTCATAATATATGTTGTATTATGGATGTCATTGGACTGAAACAATAAAGGGTGTAACAAATGTCAACATATTCATCAGAAAACCCCTATGCTCAGGGATGAAGCTTCAAAACTTTCCAGTAAAGTGCCACCCACCCTTTCTCAGCTACTATCATATGATGGAAAGATGGACCAGCCAACCCACACCCAGTGGCCAAATCATTCGGTAAAAGTCATAAAAGTATAATGTAACAGTAAAAAAAAAAAGTGGTAAAAACTAAAGTTTTCACACAAAATTTTTATATACTTGACACCCTCATAAACAAAAAA
Source organism: Cinnamomum chago (assembly GCA_038049695.1). NCBI lineage: Eukaryota > Viridiplantae > Streptophyta > Magnoliopsida > Laurales > Lauraceae > Cinnamomum > Cinnamomum chago. Next base: position 103,353,061 of record CP142453.1, on the reverse strand, counting down.
TGGACTCCTTCACTGAGTGCATGAGTCTTACTTTAATAAGCCACTCCTTCATCCAATTGTACGTGTGACTCATTCAATTATAAATGTGAAGAAGCAAACATTATCAACTGGGAACAGCAACTTAACAGAGCTCTATAACCAACAAAATTTCAAATCAAACAATATCAACAACCAAAAAAAGAAAAAACAAGCAGACTTGTAGCTTTAAGTATTGAATGAAAATTGACTTAAAAGGAGAGGTCAAATTGGATTTCTCAATAGTCAAAATCAAATTGGAATCAATCGCTGATTTGTTCAATTGAGTTCACTTCACTTCATATATAATAATTATAGTCATTGCCTTGCCACGAACAATATGAGTAAAGAGAAGTTGCAAAATGGTAATGCAATATGGGATGAGCTATTGCGTGGCTATTAAATTGCAACATTGCATCACATGTTTAAATAGTGATAGACTTAAAATGACCTTAAGCATAGGCAAAAGAGAGTAAAATTGTAAACTCCTTTTGCTTCACCTGAAGTACTATATAATACAAACAAATATTCTCATGTCAATGAAACAACTCACATATGTCTCCTCAGCATGATCTGTGATCCATTCACGATACTCCCAACCCATTCGCACCGTGCGATCTTCGCTATCCAGTGTCATCCAAGTCTTGTCCGTATCTTAAAATTGAATAATCAATAAGTTAATCACATTACTCAAAAGAGAACAAACAAAACCATGTGCATATGATTATGAATACAATCAATCACATGATGACCTTGAATGCTTTGAGTTGGAATACAGTCAATCACATGATGACTTTGATAATATGTTCCACTACCCATGATCGTATGTTTTGGATGCATCTAGGTAGGACCCAGGTCTAGTCTATGACATTGACGCAACAGACTATGTGCGGCTCCTTTGGCCGATGGTTTTATACTCTTGACCACTCAGACTTTGATCATCTCTCATGGTGAGGCTTCCTTTTTTTTATTTTGTTTCATGGATGGCCTATACAGCTCAAGAACTTATTCATCAAACCAATAGAAGAAAAAAATCATAAACAAAGATTTTTATGGATGACTCAAATTGGTTAATGGGATTATTAATTTTATGGGTATTCCTATTGGTGCAAGGACCACCAACCCCCTCAAAGTATTATATCTTCTTTTAGGGTCGGCTACGAGTCCTGACTTTCTATGGAAATCGTTTTTTTTTTTTTTTTGTGTGTGTGTGTTGAATCTGATATGATTAACAAATATTACATGATATTACTAAAATTCACATTTAGTTACTTTACTTCATTTTTCTCATATATATTATGATACATATAATTTTAAGAGTGATAAATAATACATTTTTTCTCTTTTAGACTTTTCTTTCTAATAATATGTGCACATTTAGTTACTTTACTTCATTTTTCTCATATATATTATGATACATATAATTTTAAGAGTGATAAGTAATACATTTTTTCTCTTTTAGACTTTTCTTTCTAATAATATGTTTTCAACTCAGGCCTTTGTTGCTAGTTTGTAAGTTAACCAAATATGATAGAAAACTAGATGTTATTATCAAAGAAAGCAAACAAAAGGACAAGTCAGTAACCATGAAAACAATGAAGATCAAATTCAATAAATAAAAAGACCATTCACATACAAAAATAAATAAAAGACAGAACAACTAATATTGTAAGGGTTCTGTAGAAAGGGTCCATGTAATTGGGTATCATATCCCCAAAATCCATGTTCATTAATTGTTATTCAAGTGCCCTAGTCTTTCTATCGTAATACCCAAAGTTTCTTCCTAAATGCAAATTATCAACAGGTCCTGGTAGTAGGCAGGAATTAGGGAATGAGCTACTGTCCGGGACAAGGAGGTGCTCTTGCTTGCCTCCTTTTAATTACCTTCTCAATTTGTCAATCCTGTATTAAATAACCAGATGAAGAGAAATAAGCTGAGAAATTGTTCCGAACAAGTTGACGCCTAGGAATCAAGTTAGCATATACCATCGGAACAGAAGATACGTCAGAGTCAAAAGTCTGATTGTCAAAAATAGGAAATGTAATGGTTCCAGTCCAATTGATAGACATTTCCTTGCCTTCTACAGTAAGAATTCGACCATGATGTTATATAAAATTCATGTGATTGGAAGTACATGTCGACAAGGAGGGTTGTGCTCTTCTACTAAAAAGGCACATGACTAAGAAAGCTGAAGCTATTAGCAAGGCAGCAAAACTGTATAAATCATTTCCTTGAATTTTTTTTTTCCTCAAAGTTTAGAGCTGGAGGTTGTTTGTGGGGCCACACCTAGACTACTAGGTGAAATGCCCACCTATGGTCTAGGCAAGGCAATGACCTCTGTGAAAATGCTTGTGCGTGCCCAGATGCTTTCCAGGGTTGTCCTTGAGAACACTGAATTCTGTACTGGTTTTCTCCTAATAAATAGTCAATTTTTAAATTAAAAAGGAAATTTCCAGAGCAGAGCTTCCAGTTTCCTGTAAATAGCATAAGTATTGAGATCTTTTATGTTATCCCAGTATGGAAGCTGCTTCGGTCGTTCATTCGCAGTATAGTTCAAATAAGTATAACGTATAATTTTTTTTTTCTTTGGTTTATTTGTTAGTAATGTATCCTTAAGCTCTAAATACTAGTATTAAATCTACCTTTTGCAGGCTTATAGAATTCTTGAAGGCCTGCCTGTTGATAATTTAGCACACTGACCGGTCTTTTCTGCAAACACCATGGATAATCTGTACAGCGATGATCAAGTAGGCTATATATCTGTAGGCTTAATTGATGCTGCTACAGTATGTTCTTTCTTTTGTTATGAACAACGATCTGTATGCAGGAGGAAGTAAATGTAGTTGGGTTCGAAGTCCCAAGATCACCCGATTCAAGTTACAACAATGCATATCCAGGGAATGAAGATGAAGCACGAGACCCACCAATCGTTCCTTCTCACCTACAACATACCCCGCTGAGCTTCCTACCTAGCGGAGAGGCTTCAGGGAGCCTTCCTATACCTCAAAATGTGATTCTTAACCATCTCTACATAGAGAAGAGGGACACCCAACGATCTGTAGTGGCCCTTGGGATCACACATCGCTTCCAATCAAAGTTTGTTACCGTTGTGCTTTATAAACCAATCCAGAAAAGGTGAATATTGTGAGTTGTGCATTCCCAATGCTCTTTTAATTAGGATGGGCATGTGATCCCCAATGGAACCTTGGGGTTGGCCCCACATCACAGATGAAATGCAGCAAAAGCTTTACTATATTGTAGCTGCTACATCTAGATATCAGTCTCAAATGGTTTGAGATGATTGTTGTGTATCTTATTTATTTCTCAGGCCTTTTAAATGTGTATTCAAATTGCAGCTACACATTCTGGCATAGGTGTGGGATCTAAGCTGTTTTCATTCTTGATCCAAGTATATATGATCACATGGCTCCAATATCATGCCAGACTATTTATCAGGCTGTTTACTGCATCAAACAAAATGGACACTTGGAATTGAAGGTTACGAAAAAAGGAACTTGGACATTGGATGCGACTGGGGCCCAAATGATTGGTTGATAAGCTAGGCATGCCTGATTAAGTTTTGCAAACTAATGTACAAAGTCTTATGGCCCTTTTGTTTTATATAATTGAATTCCTAGGAGTTTTAGTACTTCTATCTGTGGAGGTGGTAAAAATTGAAGAAACAAAGGGGAAGATCCAAAAATGACCATCAAATAGTCTTTCCTCTAATCGATGAATCAAGGGGAGATTGTATCTAACATACTCAACTGGCACATAGTGTCTTTGAGATATTGTCTGCTTTTCTTGTGGGACTTTAAAACTCACACAAGAGTTCATCTTTCCTCGCCCATCTGTACAAGCAAGTCAAGGTGCAAATTTCTCCCAGCTGTGAAATCAAAAGTGGGTATTTCTATAATTTAGATCACAAACAACAACAGATGGTTGATCCACACTCTCTCATGTTTCATGGGACCGGTGACCCTCACATACTGCCCTGTTCTTTTGATGTGTCAAGTTGAAGCCATAAATTACCAAGTTGTGCTATAGCATGATTCTGTAAGTATATGTCGACAAGAGCATGGGATAAACTCCATGAGTGGGGCCCATGCAAGTCCACACTTTCATGATACAAAAAATTGAAAGAATTTGGTCAATCATATGTGGACTTTTTACTGAAAAATATGTGTATTCTTTAGATTGGAACATAAGGACCTGTTAAAACACATCAGTTGTAACAAAAAAAATTTATACTATATTTAGGTTGTCTAAACGAGGGTTTTTTTTAATTTTTTATAAATCACTAAAGAGGGATTCTTGTTGAAAGATATGTAGTTCAACTATAACTAGATAAAGATCTGATTCAAGGGATAAAATATTAAATATTTCATATCATATTGTGATGATCTGATCTTCGATGAATGTGATGGTTTTTTAGGACATATCAGATCCTAAAACAAATAATACAAAAAGAAAAAAACCAAAATCAAAGAAGATTTATATTCCATTGTCGTTATTCCTTCTTTCCAATCAGGAATCTCGTTTAGAAATAGAAAAAAAAAAAAAACAAACAAAAGGAGTCTGGTTTAGCATAGTTCGTACCTTATTGGAGTGGGGGCTTGGCAACCAAGAGATGGCAAGGGGTGGAGGCTCGCTGGCTCAGGATTCTGAAATATTGGTTTTGGTGACGACACTGATACATAAATACATGCTACAGAGATGAGATGAAAGATAGAAAAACCCAAATCTTCAAAATCCAAAACTGCAAAATCCTAAATCCTCAAAGGACCAAACAGAGATTATACCTTGACGAGAAGTGAATCTCGGATTGATTGCAGTGGATCTCTTCTCCGATGGTGTTCTGATCGGCAACGTCTCGGGCGAAACGAGGGAAAGAAACTGTAGTGGAAGCAGAGACCGAGAGAAACTGTAGAGAGGAGCAAAAACGAGGAAAAGAAAAGATATATATATATATAGGAGGAAAAACGAGGGAAAGAAAAGATTAATTTATAAATTTAGGGTATTGTAAATATACAATTTTTAATTTTTAGCGAGGCTGCTTATGTTCGCTGCTATAAATAACTTCTAACAAGGGCTACATTCTGCCCGCCACTAAAAGTGATTTTTACCCTAACAAATATTGGCTGATGTTAAAAGTTAGAAGGTAAAAGGCCAAAACTTTCCCGCCAAATGTTGGGGCTGTCGTTAAAACTTTTTTTTACCGGCAATTTTTGTTATGGCCGTGGCTATAAGTTAATAAAAAAATTAAATTTTAGTGGGGCCAGCTTTGGCAGAGGGTTGGGAATAAATCAAAGTGTTGAAAACAGCAGAGGGTTGGGAATAAATCAAAGAGTTGAAAACAGTGTGCTTAGGTTATTTTGGCCAAAAAAAAAAAATTTATTTACTAAATGGGGCTTTGCGGACGCAAATCGTGCGTTGCCAATGGTGCAGATAAGAAGTCAGAGCTTTCCCAATGCAGACCTGTGCATCGCCAATAGGCAAAATAATTTCCAACTTATTTTCCACAACTTTTGTCAACGCGGTCTTACTTGTGTCGGTAAAAATAGCAATTTTCTATGACTTTTGCCAATACAATCCAAATATGCATCGGAAATAAGATTTTTACCAACGCAAATTTTCATTGCGTCGGCAAATAGTGTCGGGAAAGGTTTTCCACAGCTTTTACCAACGCGGCTTTACTTGCATCGGTAAATATAGCAATTCTCTATGACATTTGCCAACGCAAATTTTCACTACGTCGGAAAATAGTGTTGGGAAAGGTAAGTTTGTCATAAAGTTTGTCATAGATGGGGCTTTGCGGACGTAACTCATGCGTCGGCAATGGTGCGAATAAAAATTCAGAGCTTTCCCAATGTACACTTGTGCGTCGCCAATAGGCAAGATAATTGCCAGCGCATTATTGCGTCGGCTTTAGAAAAACACACGATGGCAAAGCTCTCCCTCTCTCTTTTGGGGGGATTTTTTTGTTGGCGCCAATATGGTTAGCACAGCTTTTGCCGACGCGGTTTTGCTTGCGTCAGTAAAAGTAGCAATTTCTGTGACTTTTTCCAACGCAGTCCAAATATGCGTTGGAAATAAGACTTTTGCCGACTCAAATTTTCACTGCGTCGGCAAATAGTGTCGGGAAAAGTGCAGTTTGTTGTAGTGTAATTAATTCCTTGAGCATTCTTCCTCTTTTTCTCTCTTTTTTAATTAGTAATTTGTCACTAATTTTTTTTTAGAAAAATCCTAAGGAAAGAAGAGTGATTTCAGAAAATAGGTGGACAAACTCTATGTAAATTCTTCTTTAAAACTGGATTCAGCAGTGGACTAACTCATCACCACGTGTTTTCATAGTGAAAAATGAAATCTCTAACTTCCTGAAAGTTGCTTTTGTACCAAATCTTTACTTGCTTAGGCACTGAACATTACCACAAGCTTTGGTCGGCTAAGGCATACATTCTAAGACAACCACGAAATTTGTCAAGATTCCTTTTTTTCCTTGGCCCACCCATGATTTGTCCTATCAACTGGTCTACCCAGATGTAATCACCATTCCTTGAGTTAAATGGATGTTAGTTAAAGAATCTCAACTTGGTAAGCTACCAAAATGTGATGATCCAACAAGAAAATTGTAGGTCCAGTAAAGAGAGTGTTGAAAAATCAAAGAATGTAAGAGGCCAACATTCAAGCTGGTCTTTGAATCTTAAAACAGAAAAAAAAAAATGTCATGCTTAGAACCTGCAATTGTACAAAGATGAAGTTTGTAGGTATAGGGTCAGTATGAGAAGCATTAAAAAAGTATAAATTTGATGCTCGATCACGCTTTAATTGAGAATTGACAAGATTAATGGAAGGACACTGTAAGTGCAAAAAAATATACTCACAAGATGATAGAGGTGCCTCAAGGGACTTATCCAAAAGACCAGAGAAAGAGTTGTTTGGTCTGGAGACCTGAAAGGGGAGAAAAAGAAGCAAGCATCAAAGGACCCAGGCTGTAGGCAGCGCAAGGCTCTCCGATGCCTGAGTGAGTGCAGGTTGGAGAAGAGAAGTTGAAGAAGGTTCAGATAATGTATTGCATGTAAATATGCTTACCTCCTCGTTGGGTGGTTGATTACCTTATATAGGGTTTGTGTGAGTGGGCCTGATGATCTGACCATTGGAGTCTCATCAGCCCACAAAGTCATTAATGCAGCCCATAGAGTCATTAATGCAGGTCCATCATAGCCCACATTACATTGAATGAGGGTTCATCATAGCCCATGCTGTATTTAATGCCAGTCAGATTGGGCCTGATATTTCTCTGAACTGCTGGCAGCTAAGGTTCCATCGGATCCTTTATTGGGTCCTGTCTGGATATGGCTGCAGCCATCAGGTGTGGTTTCTTCAGGGATTTAGTGGGAATGGACGGACTGGATGATGTATCTGTCCTGTCAGCGCATGCCTGTATCCTGCCACGCACCCTTATGTGGGGCGTGGCTGTCAGGCCCTGTCCTGGTAGGTCGGTTGGTGGCGCAGCTACGGGCGCTCAACCGATACCGAAATGGACCGTCTTTATGGCCGAAGTGAGATTAAATGGCTCTTACCGGGACCATCATAAGGGATGCCGAAGCTGAAGTGGTGTAAGAGCAAGCATGTGGGTCAATCCGTGGCCGTGGCCGAGACCCTGGCTGGTGCTCGTGCCGAGATCGGGTGAGACCATCTTGGAGTTCGGAAACGTCCCCACACAATAGCCCCCCAACTCTTGACCTCTAGGGCTCCCCATTTGAGGTTGAGAGCTGAGCTGGAAATCCGAAATCGACTAGTTTTTACCTTAATTCAATGCACCGCCGCCGCCTCACTTGCCCGAGGCGGTCAATGGCGTAATAAATGCGGAGGTCATGATTAATTGTGGGGAGACGGGCCGCCTTCGCCACGCGTCATCATCTGATGGGTCTCTCGTCACTTCAAGGAGGCGTGTGGAGCGAACTGAGGCGACACTTCGCATGCGTTTCCTTTTTGAATTTCGGAATGGCGCCTGTCTCTGACGTTTATATTTGGGTTGGCTTCTCTTTCACCGTTTTTACTTTTTGCTAGAACTCATCTGCCAGAACCAGAGCTAGAACTAGTAAAAGGACCTCCGATCTGCTCTATGTCTTCCTGTTTACAGTCGTCCAGACCAGCGTCGTTCGCCACAGTCTGCCCTTGCTTCCGTCGAACCAGTGAGTCTCCCTATCCGATCCTCTTTTCCTTGTTTACATCCTCTGTTAGTTTTTAGGGTTTTCCAGCCTGTCCCTTTCTCTGCTCTGTATCTGCCCCTTCTTTAGAGCTTCATTAGGGTTTCTTAGACTTAGAAATGGGGGCTTATAGTCACTGGATAGACTCTCATTCGGCCCTGGCAGAGCTCAAGAGGGCTTTCAAGATCCCGGAGGATGTCCGGGTAAAGGCCTCCGACAGGTCATTCGGCTATACTCATAGCAATGGCTGGATGTCATTCCCCCTAATTGCCATTATCGAAGGTGGGGTTAGATTCCCCCTGCACCCTCTCCTTAGGACCTGCCTCCGAGCCTGGAACCTATGTCCGTGCCAACTAATGCCTAATAGCTTCAAAATCATCATGGGCGTTGCCGAACTGAATAGAATCCTGGGGATCAATCTCGACGTCCATGACATTGAGGACGTTTATGACCTCTGCAAAACCCGAGAAGGCAGCACATACTACCTCCGTGTTAAAGCAAAGTGCTCGCCCCTCGTTACGGCATTGGAGGACTCCAACAAGTACGCCGGAGATGATCGCCTGTTCGTCTCAGGAAACTAGGAGTTCGGCGCGGCCGAGACCGAGGCGGAGTGGAGGGTCCAGGTTCCACGGTACTTCGGGACCCCACCGAGTAAAACACTAATCCCTCTTGGGTTTCGGATTCACCTTGTTCATTTCTATGCTTTGTCCTGACTTCTTTTCTTTTCTTCTGCAGGCCTCCATCAGCGAAGGCGAGACGCCCAGCTAGATTGTTGGCGGAGGAACACGGTCTGGCTAGATAAAATCTACAGGTACCGAGGCCAGCACAACAGAGCTGCCTTCTCTCTGCTCGGGTACGAGCCGAAGTACGTGTCCTACACACGAAAATCGAGCCGTCCTGGGGAGATCGTTCTTGCTCTAGCCGAAGCCGCGAGCAGAGTCGTCTCGGGTGTTGAGGCCTCCACATCGGCTACTGGTGCCGAGAACGATCCTTTGAGAGAGGTCGAGAACTACTCCTCACCAAGCGCTGAGGAAATGGAAAGGCGCCGGCCGTCCTATCAGCCGCTGAACCTAGAGGATGTCCTGTTCGGCGAGCAGGGGGCCGCTCCCTGTACCGATCCTCCCCCATCCTCTTCTGCTGTCGCTCCCGTTACCGAGGTCCCGCCCGTCGCGGATGCGGAACTGGAGAGGCCTAGAAAAAGGGCCAAGGCCAAGGGAAAATCCCCTGTCCAAGGAGATCGACAACGGCATGTCGAGGCCACAAGGGAGAGGGTCGTGGACGAGGAGACGACTCAAGCCAGGGCCCTGGTGGAGCGGCGCCCCAAATCGCCCCATGTCGTGACTTCGGCCGAACCGGTGGCCTTCAAACCGGACCTCGACGTGTGGCCAGGGAGGCCGTTGAATGTCGAGGACAAGGTGGTGGGGAATTCGGCCGTGATCGCAACCCTCAGTAGGGCCTGCGCGCTCCCCAAAGATATCGAGAGGCACCGGGCAGAGGACAGTACACAGCTCATTATGAGGACAATGCAGCACTCCCTCTTGGTAAGTGTTGTCCTTAAGTCAGTAGTACTTCTGGATTTTATTTTCTTTATTTTGTGCAGTGTTGACTCCCATTCGTTTTCTTGTAGGCTATCCAGCGGCTTCCACTGGACCTCAACAGAATCGTTGAAGAAGAGGCTCGGGTCGGCCAGTTGGTGGAAGAAAAGCAGCAAGCCGAAGCTGCTCTGTTGGCCAGATCCGAGGAGTTGAAGGAGGCTGAGGCCAAGAGGGCCGAACTGGACTCCCAGATCGTCTCGGCGGTGTGTGAGCTTTTTCAAGTCAAATCTGAGACTATTGTTTTACAAGGGAAGCTCAACACCGAAAGGGAGAGATCGGCCGAGCTGACGGCCGAGCTTGAGCGAGAGAAAAAGGCGCAGGAGGAACTCCTTGCGTCGAAACAAGCTGAGGTCGACGCCGCCTTTCTGGATGGGGCAGCGGATGCCGGTCGGAACTACACCGATCAGATAAAGACACTCAGCTCGAAGTTGTTCCGGCTCGGCTGCATTGCCGCACTCAAGGAGATGGGAGTTCAAGAAGATCATCCGATATACCAGAACCTCCCTGAGTTCGGAGCCGTACCCTCGACCCAGGCCGTTCGGAGACCTCCCCATGAAGTCCTGCTCCCCCTCTGCCAGAAACTGTTGAGCCAACGCCGGGCCTTGCTGAGCCGACACCGGATTCCTCCGAAGCCGCTCCTCCAGGCGATGCCATAGTAATCATTGAAGACACTGAAGCCGGGCTATCTTCTTGAGTTTTGTTTTCTTTATGAGAAATGTAATCTCTTTTCATTTATGGAACTGCTATTTTTTTATGTACAATTTTTTTTGGAATCATTAATGAAATTCTCATTTTGCCTCAAATCATTCTTTTCATTTTCGAATTTTGTTTCCTTATGACTCGCTGCTATTTTTCACCACAAGTACACGAGCTCGGTAAGAGTAGACTGCCCAGTTTAGGAATTAGTCGGGAGTGACGTGAAAACCTCAGGGGCCTTTGTCAACCCTACGGATGTTTTTCACTTTGGTAAACTGGGGTGAAATTTGGCCGAGGCCGAAGTGGAATCGCGCCCTGGTGAATAAAGGCAGTTTCGGTAGCAGCCATAAAGGCTTTGCGCCTGGGCGGTCAAACCGTCCCGAGACGATCTTCTGTATTGGCCGTAAGGGCTTTACGCCCCGAGTGGCACGTAGCCGACCCGAGACGATCTCGTTAATGGCTCGGAGGCTTCACGCCTGGGTGGCACTTAGCCGACCCGAGACGATCTTATCGTCGGCTCGGAGGCTTCACGCCTGGGTGGCACGTAGCCGGCCCGAGACGATCTCATCATTGGCCCGGAGGCTTCACGCCTGGGTGGCATGTAGCCGACCCGAGACGATCTCATCATTGGCCCGGAGGCTTCACGCTTGGGCGGCATGTAGCCGACCCGAGACAATCTCATCATTGGCCCGGAGGCTTCACGCCTGGGTGGCATGTAGCCGACCCGAGACGATCTCATCATTTGGCCTGGAGGTTTCACGCCTGGGCGGCATGTAGCCGACCCGAGACGATCTCATCATTGGCCCGGAGGCTTCACGCCTGGGTGGCATGTAGCCGACCCGAGACGATCTCATCATTGGCCCTGAGGCTTCACGCCTGGGTGGCACTTAGCCGACTCGAGACGATCTCATCATTTTTATTAGCCGAACTGCTGGCTCTCCTTAATAGGAAATTCTCTTTCGTTGAGCTTTTGTAAATACAGGGTACAGGTTTCAGAAATAGAACTTCTTGAGATGAGACGCATTCCATGGTCTCGGTAGCTGTTTTCCTGCCATATCTTCAAGTCGATAGGCCGATTGTCCGGCAGTAGAGATTACCTTGAAGGGTCCATGCCAATTTGGCGCCAACTTGCCCTAGTTGGGGTCTCTGTCGTTTGGGAGCGTCTTTTTGAGCACCAACTCCCCCACTGAGAATCTTCTCTCTCTAGGCGAGTGAGAAAGGCGTTGCCGAGGTGGAACGTCTCGGAGTAGTTCTGTAGGCCCATAGGACGCTTGGAAGTTCTTCTGCCCATCTCCCCTTAGCTTGATCCAACCGCTTCTTGAGCCCATCGAGTATCACTTTATTAGAAATTTCAGCCTGCCCATTACTCTGTGGGTAAGCCGGGGTTGAGTATTGGTTTCGGATGCCGAGCTCCTGGCAGAAGCTTTTGAAGAGGTTGGAATCAAACTGAGTCCCGTTGTCCGAGATCAAAGTTTTGGGGATGCTGAATCTCGTGATAATGTTTTTCCACACGAAACTCTTAGAATCCTGTTCCGTAATGGAGGACAATGGCTCCGCCTCGATCCATTTGGTGAAGTAATCAGTGGCCACTATTAGCCACTCCTATTCCCTGGAGTTCGGTGAAGTGGCCCCACTATGTCGAGCCCCCATTGGGCGAATGGCCACGGGCTGGAGAGTGGGCTGAGATCTTGCGCTGGCTGATGGAGGGAGTGGGAAAATTTCTGACACTTCTCGCACTTCCTGGCGTACACTTGTGCGTCCTTCTGCATGTATGGCCACCAGTAGCCTTGGCTGATGGCTCGGTAAGCCAGGGATCTCCCTCCGATGTGACTCCCGCAGATTCCTTCGTGTATTTCTAAGAGGAAGTCTTCGACCTTGCTTGGATGAACGCACTGGAGGTATGGACCTGTAAATGATTTCCTGTAGAGCTTGACTTCGGGAGACAACCAGAACCGGGCTGCTTTGAGTCTGATTCGATGAGCCTCACCGGCGTCCTCAGGAAGCTTGTCGTCCTTGAGGTAGGATATGATAGGGTCCATCCAACATGGGCCGAGATCAATACATGTTACCTATCGAGGTGGATGGAGCTCAATACTGGGTGCGGCCAGTGATTCTACTTCGATGTTTCTTTTTCTCCCAGCTTCGACTGCTGAGGCCAAGTTTGCAAGAGCGTCTGCGTGAGAGTTTGATTCTCTACCTATCTGTTTGATCTCGGCTGTATGGAATTGAGAGAGCAGCTTCTTTGCCAGGGCTAAATATGCGGCCATCCGATCGTCGCGAGCTTGATAGTCCCCAGTCAGCTGATTCGCCACCAACTGTGAATCACTGAAGACCATCAGCTGTTGAGCTCCGAGGACTTTGGCGCTGTTCAGTCCGGCTAATAGGGCTTTGTATTCGGCTTCGTTATTCGACTCTTTGAAATCCAAGGTTAGAGCTTGCTCGATGACCAGTCCTTCCGGAGATTGGAGGACAACTCCTGCACCGGCTCTTCTCAAGATGGAAGATCCATCGACGAAGACTTTCCAAACTGGGGTGAGGGCTTGGCCTTGTGTTTGTTCAGGGCCCATGGGCGCCTCGTGCCCCCTGCCCCCCAGTTCGGGGCCGAGCTGGGTCGGTGCTGAACTAGAAGAAAATTCGGCAAGGAAATCTGCCAGGACCTGGGCCTTGATCGCTGTCCTGGGCTGATACTGAATTTCATGTTGTCCGAGTTCCACAGCCCACTTGGAGACTCTTCCTGAAAAGTCAGCCTTTCGAAAAACTGACTTAAGCGGATGTTCTGTAACAACCACAATAGTGTGTGTTTGGAAGTAATGAGAGAGCTTCCGCGAGGCACTAACGAGTGCCAGCGCGAGCTTCTCAAGTGGCAGGTATCTGGTCTCGGCCTCAATGAGGGTCTTGCTCGTATAATAGATTGGTCTTTGGACCTTATCCTCTTCTCGGATGAGGACCGAGCTTACCGCGTGATCTGAGACCGCTAGATACAAGTACAGAAATTCTCCGTGAATCGGAGTTGATAGTAAAGGGGGTGAAGAAAGATAGGCCTTGAGCTCCTGCAAGGCCTGGTCACATTCCGGAGTCCATTGGAATTTCTGATTTTTTCTAAGAAGCTGAAAGAAAGGCTGGCACTTATCTGAGGATCTGCTGATGAATCGATTTAGTGCAGCTGCCATTCCGGTGAGCTTTTGGACCTCCTTGGCCGAGGTGGGACTCTGTATCCTGAGGATAGCCGAGATCTGGTCTGGATTTGCCTCGATCCCTCTGCGTGTGACCAAGCTTCCTAAGAATTTGCCGGAACCGACACCAAAGGCGCACTTAGAGGCGTTCAGTTTGAGTTTGAACTTTTTTAGAACATCGAAAACCTGGGCCAGGTCTTTTAAATGGCTCTGTCCTTGCCTGGATTTGACCACCATATCGTCCATGTAGACCTCAACAGTCTTGCCGAGCTGGTCGTGGAACATCTTGGTGACGAGTCTCTGGTAGGTGGCACCCGCATTCTTCAGCCCAAACGGCATCACCTTGTAACAGTAGGTGCCTCTGGGGGTTATGAAGGTTGTCTTCTCTTCGTCCGACCCATACAGTGGTATCTGGTGATAGCCGCGGTAAGCGTCAAGGAAGCTCATCCTGTCGTGTCTAGCAGTGGCATCAATCAGCTGGTCGATCTTTGGGAGAGGAAAGTTGTCCTTGGGGCAGGCCTTATTGAGGTCGGTAAAGTCGATGCACACCCTCCATCTGCATGTTTTCTTTTTTACGACCACTGTATTGGCTAGCCATGTCAGATACTGGACCTCTCTGATTACGCCGGCCTCGAGCAGTATGTCCACTTCCTCGACCATGGCTTCGGCCTGTGGCACCCCAGTCCTGCGAGCTTTCTGGATCACCGGTTTATGGTTAGGGTTCACATTTAGTTTATGGCACATTACCTCAGGGTCAATACCGGGCATCTCTTGAGGTGTCCAGGCAAAGGCATCTCTGCTCTGCACCAGGAATTGGATCAGCTCGGACTTTTCTGGCTCTCCGAGCTGACTGCCGAGAAGGAAGAAACGCTCTGAATCGTTTGTGTCGATTCTGATCTCGGTCAGGTCCTCCACGCTCTTGGCCTCTGGTTTTTGGCCGATATCATCTAGCTTTTTCTCCATTTCGGCCATATTGACTTCCTCGGGCTCTCGCTCGCTGGACACCATGGCTGTCAGGCATTGCTTGCCTGTCTGCTGATCACCCCGAACTGTGACTATTTCCATCCTGCCATCCGGACCTTCTTGCGGGAACTTTAGCTTCTGATGAAGGGTTGAGGGGATTGCCTCCATATTGTGGAGCCAGGTCCTACCCACTATAGCATTATAAGGTGAGGGTGCGTCGACCACCAAGAAGGTTGTGACGACGGATGCGCCACCGACTTCAGCTCTGAATGTCACCTTACCCTTGGGATACACTGGCTTGGCGCTGAAACCGATGAGGGGAATTCGGGCCTCCTGCAGATCCTTCTCGGTCAAGCCCATTCTTCGGAAGCCGTCGAAGTAGAGGACCTCGGATGAACTACCGGGGTCAACGAGGACCCTCTGCACGGTGCAGTCCTTCACGCCCTGCTCAGAGCAATCCAGATTCAGAGTGATGATCAACAGGTCGTTATGGGGAGACTGGACCCCTCCCAAGTCCGCATCTGAGAACCTGATCTCGGGTCGCTCGCTCCGAGTCCTCTTTGGAGCTGATTAGAGCTCGGCGGCCATGATCTGCTCAATATGGGAGGACCGCCTGGCCTCGGCAAGAGCTCGGTTACTCCCCTTGGGCGGGGGAGCTAAATGGATGGTGTTAATAATTTTCTCTGACCCGTCGCTATCGTGGCCCCTCTCGTCTCGGCGAGGAGTTCGGGTGTTGCCCCGGGTGTCCGCCTTGACGAATTCTTTAAGATGTCCATCTTGGACGAGTTGCTCCAGATGCGACCGTAGTATCCTGCATTCCTCGGTCTTGTGGCCACTCTCTTTGTGATATGCACAGAACCTGCTCTGGTCTCGGGAAGACGGATCGCCTCTCATGGGCTCCGGCCAGCTAAAGTATGGCTTCGATTTGATTTTATACATGATCTTGTGGATGGGTTCCTTAAAGATTGTGTTAACTGTCCGGTATGCCTCCTCGGACAGCCTAGGCTTTTTGTTCCTTCCCGAGATGAATGCCTGAGCCCTTGCCGAACTGGCTGGCGCCCAGCGTCTGTCTGGCTCATCTCTTCGGGACGGTTCCTTGTCTTTCTTCGAGGGCTTTTCGCCTCGGTCCTTCTGTGTGGCCCCGTGGCTTTCCTGAGCCCTGGCTTGATCGTCCTCTTGGGCGATGTAGCGGTTTACTAAGGACATCAGCGCTGTGATAGAGGATACTGGGTTCCTGGCCAGATCTTTGCGAAGATCACTCTCTGGTAGCAGGGCATTCCGGAATGCGAAGATTGCCACCTCATCTTTGAAACTTTCGATCTGGCTGTAGACCGTCCAGAACCTCTTTGCGAATTGAGTGACGTTCTCCCCTAACTTCATCTTTAGGGCCATAATATTTGCATCCGTTTTTGGCAAGATTCTGTAGGCCTGGAACTTCTTCATGAAGGATTGCTGGAGCTGTTGCCAACTTGAGATGGACTCCTCAGGGAGCGCGCAGAACCACTTCAGGGGGAGGTCTCCCAAACTGGAGGAGAAGACTCGACAGTTCAGGTGACCCTCGTCCACCCAAACAGACATCCTCTGAGAGAAGTGTCGAAGATACGCAGCTGGATCCGAGGTCCCCTCATAAGTGACGAGCCTCGGGACGGTGAACTTCTTCGGCAAGAGGAATCTCCTGATGTCGCGCGAGAAGGGGGATGCGCCGAGATCAATAGTTTCGCAGGCGTCCCGTTGGTCTCGAGCGAGACTAGCCACCTCCAGGTTGCGCTGGACTGTCTTCCTGATGCGCTCATCCAGCCACTCCTGGGTACGATACTTACTTTCTGGGATAGTTTCTGACACCCTCCTCGAACGAGTATGGCTTGTGCTCGAGCCTTCGTCGCGAGTTCGGTCGCGCCTCTTTTTATCCAAGTGAATCCTCAAATCCTTCTCGGGGGACTTCTGTCGCCGCGACTGCTGCTGTCTGACCGAGCCCGCAGCCCTTTCCAGCTACTGCTGGAGCTGGTGGATCAGAGTATCCTGCTCTTTGATGGTATCATTTTGCGCTCTTATCTCCTCAAGGGTGGAGTCGAAGTCATCGTCAGGGTTATAGTCTTCATCTTCATCCTCCATATGATAAGAGGGAGTCGTTCCGTCGACCGCTGGAGACTTGCTCCGCTGATCCCGATCCAACAGGAGACCTAGTTCAGGCTGCTGTTGAGTGTTTCCCCGCTGGAGAGCAGACTCCGAGCGAAGTTTCCGCCTCTGGACGTCGATCTGGGCAGAGTCACGCTCGTCGTAGTTCGTCACAGTAGGCTCCTTTCCAGACCTCCTTTGGACAAGAGGGAGGTCGAAAGAGGGTCCTGCACGCTGTGTCTTGGATGTTCCTCCGCCTTTCGCAGCTTTCTTTGTCATGGTGACAGGGAAGAATATGTAATTCGTTCCCCACAGACGGCGCCAATTGTAAGTGCAAAAAAATATATTTACAAGATGATAGAGGTGCCACAAGGGACTTATCCAAAAGACCAGAGAAAGAGCTGCTTGGTCTGGAGACATGAAAGGGGAGAAAAAGAAGCAAGCGTCAAAGGACCCTGGCTGTTTGCAGCGCAAGGTTCTCCGATGCCTGAGTGAGTGCAGGTTGGAGAAGAGAAGTTGAAGAAGGTTCAGATAATGTATTGCATGTAAATATGCTTACCTCCTCGTTGGGTGGTTGATTACCTTATATAGGGTTTGTGTGAGTGGGCTTGATGATCTGACCATTGGAGTCTCATCAGCCCACAAAGTCATTAATGCAGCCCATAGAGTCATTAATGCAGGTCCATCATAGCCCACATTACATTGAATGAGGGTTCATCATAGCCCATGCTGTATTTAATGCCAGTCAGATTGGGCCTGATATTTCTCTGAACTGCTGGCAGCTAAGGTTCCATCGGATCCTTTATTGGGTCCTGTCTGGATATGGCTGCAGCCATCAGGTGTGGTTTCGTCAGGGATTTAGTGGGAATGGACGGACTGGATGATGTATCTGTCCTGTCAGCGCATGCCTGTATCCTGCCACGCACCCTTATGTGGGGCGTGGCTGTCAGGCCCTGTCCTGGTAGGTCGGTTGGTGGCGCAGCTACGGGCGCTCAATCGATACCGAAATGGACTGTCTTTATGGCCGAAGTGAGACCAAATGGCTCTTACCGGGACCATCATAAGGGATGCCGAAGCCGAAGTGGTGTAAGAGCAAGCATGTGGGTCAATCCGTGGCCGTGGCCGAGACCCTGGCTGGTGCTCGTGCCGAGATCGGGTGAGACCATCTTGGAGTTTGGAAACGTCCCCACACAGACACAAAAAAGGAACCGATCAGTTTAATGAAGGCACAAAAGAATAATGCACTATATCAACAACTCCTCCAGGGCCTTTCCACCATTAATATGAAGAATGTGCTCCTCTGAATTCTGATTAATCTCTTCATCTCAAAAAGTATAAAATCCTAACATAGAATTTCACGGGTTTTGCATCAGATCACACCATAACAAGAATATAAAATTGAAAGTGAACAAGAAGAATAAAGAGAAAACCGAGAGATCAATGCCTTATCAACATTTTTATCTGCATGAATTTTGCCTGAGTTGTGGGGCCATATGATCAACTTAAACTTCATATGCATCCCCCCTCCCCCATCTCAAAAAACTTATGCATAATTCAAGTCTTCAAACACATGAATCTTCATTCATAATTTCCATTTGAACAATCATGCACCTTGAAGAAAAGAATTGACTGCGGCATAAAAGGGTGTAACCCAAACGTATACCCAAGTATGAAGTTGTAATTTGAGTCTTTTGAGCACCCCATTAAGTTCCTTAAACAGAACACACTTTTAACACAGTAACAAACATAAAATGTAGGACACTTGATATAAATCATACAATTTATTTTGTTGACAAGAACAAAAAAGGAAAAAAATTACGAAGGATAGATCGTCTATATGTATCTTGAGGTACAAATTCTTGAAATGGGACATGGCAGTTGAAATGATGTTTTATTAACCCTGCATGCCAACCAGGATTCATGTATCAACTCATGTTGTTCTATATGCTACTTTTGTATACTAAGAGTTGTAAGATAGTAATAGTACCAAAAGATAGAAAATGCATGAGCCTTCAAGGAATAATCCACATAAATTAGTTTTGGTACATCATAAAGCATATATCATGGAGAAGAAAATAAATGAAACTCTAGTTGGGGTTGTGCATAGTGTTCTCAATCCATGAGTATCTACAACCATTACTTGGTTTTCTACAACTGTGATACTTTAGGCCAGACCCAAGTGTGGACCATGAAATATCTATGATGGAATACTTCAAAAAGTTGAATCAGCAAGCTAGGGACCGTTGTTATTAATTCAATGTAGCAATGATCTCATTTCTGTAATTTGCCAAAAAATGAAAAAGAAAATATACGAGTTCTTCTTACAGTGTCATTATATATCATATCAGGTGGAGGGTTGATAGTGTGTTGGGGTGGGGGTTGGGTTTGGGGGGTGCACTTGCTTATCTACTAGCCTTGTGCAAGTGCAAGATGGGGAATACTGAAATTTTATTTCTTCATTGTGCATTTGTTAGACAAGGTTGGAGCTATTTTTCTAGCGTTGTTTGGTTTGGTTCTATATCTAAATTCTTTAGGAATGTGATAGTGTGTTAGGGAAGTTGACAGATTCACAGAGGAAGATCTTATAGATAATCTTGTAATGGCACTTTGATGGTCTATTGGAAAGGGGGGAAATGGACATCTTCAATGCATAAGAAACTCCTACAGGTGATTTATATGACATTTTCAAGTGTAGCCATAATAAGAGTGATCATTTCGCATAAGGAAAAATAACTTTTTTTTTCTTCAAAAGGCAAGAAACTTTCCATTTATCTGGAATTGGATCCTCTCCTATGTTGGTATGGTTTTTGCTGGTCCTCCTTACCCCTCTATGATCCGGCGTGCCTTCGCCTTTCAAAGTGACAAATTGGCCTGCAAAGGAGCTGCAACCATCTTATTCTCCACTGTTTTTGCCATTTGGAAATGCAGAAATGACATCATTGTTTCTAACTCTAGAGCCTCCCAGACGAAGGTTATTCTATATCTGATTGAGCTTCTTTCTGTCTCTCTCAAGAGTATTCCCCAACCTTTTTCTGGTAGACTTCTTAAGAACTTCTGTAATTTTTTGTTCTTTGCCAATTTTTAGGCCTGGCATGTCGTCTTGGCCTCTGTTTCTTTCTTTTCTTCTCCTCTTGTTTCATGGCCTTCTGTGCTTCTCTCCTGTGGGCTTTCTGCCTCTGTTCTTCCTTTCTTTTTCTTCTTTCTTGCTGTGGAGTTGTGCTATGTGCTGGTTTTTGTCCTTCCATGTTGGAGCTGTGCTGTGCTTGGTTGTGGCTGTGCTGAGCAGTGATTCGTGTTGTTGTTTTCTGCTGTTTTGCTGGTGTCTTGTGGTGCTGTGTAATTCTTCCTGTGGTGTTGTGAAGCTCTTTGATTTTGTGGCGCTGTTTTGTTCCTCTGCTGCAAAGTGGAGCTGTGCAGTGTGCTGCTTCTGCAGGCCTTCTGTTTTCTCTTGCTTGCTCCTCTAGTTGCTGTGCTGTGCGGTTTTGTTTTACTTCTATTGTCCTGCGCTGCTATGGTTTTTTGTGCTGCTTCTGTTGTGCCTCGGTGAGCCCAGCTGCAGTGCGGGTTGGGTGCTGCAGTGCTTGTGTAGCTTTCGGTGATGTTGTTTTGGTACTTATTGGGTAGCTTTTGCTAGAAGTGCATTGAATTTCCAGAGCCGAGGATGGCAACTTAAGTTGTCTCCACTTATGGGAGGTGCTCTTTTCTTTGCCGATGTTTTCTTCCCAGAATCTCCATTCATTCTTGCTTCTTGGCATCTTGCTGTGGCAGTGGGTGTTGGGTCCTGTTTATTGGTTTTTCCTTTTGTTTTTCTGTCTCCTTTGTATTCTGTCCCTCTTTTGGTTGGTCTGCCATTTTGGGTTGGTATTTTTTGTATGTTTCCCCTGTTTGTTTTCTTCTTGTCTTTCGGGGGATTTTGCCCTGTTCCCTGTCTTTCTTTAATACAAAGTAACCTTACAGCAAAAAGAAAGAAACTTTCCATTTCTCTCCATAATAGGATCCCAATTAGGTGGTAATCAAACGGTAACCCCAAGTACTTGATAGGGAAGGCAGCAATTGAATCCATGAGGAGGAGAATTCCAAGTTTCCAACTGTGAGCTCTTGCCAACAGTGACTTTAATACCTCACACCATGTCAAGTTCCTTAAGAACAATAGACACCACACAAGTTAGGATGAGGTGATCGGAAAAAAATGAGCATTTTTCTTAATTTCTTTTTTCCTTTAATTGGTAATGGAGGCTAGGAGGTTCTTTTCTCGCTTAATTGGTAATTAAAAGAGAATAAACTTTGCACGCTCATAGTTGAGTGGTGTTGGCACTTTAGTTTGACATACATGCCTAGGGGTCATTCTCAGGGTCCTCACGTTGAAGCATCACTCCTTCATTAGTAATAAAAACCTAGCAAAAAAAAAAGAACAAAAAAAGAAGGAAAAGAGAATAAACTTCTTGAAATAATAATGATCACCATTAGTTCTATTCCCCCTAGTTTGTGGTTCTTGTTAGTTATTAGAACTTAGAAGGACAAACCTTTTTCTCCAAACTATTAAAGTGCTGATTGTTGATTGCTTGTTAGAGGAAAATATGCTGGGGTTCCTTTGAAACCACTTTAACTGTGGCTATTGGTGTTTGTTGTTATTTGATAGGATCAGGTGTGCGGTGTGCCAACTCATTTCGTATCTATATCTTTGTTTTTGTTTTTGGTTTTTTCCCCTTTAGGTTTAATGGATTGTTTCGTGGGGTTATATTTTTCTATGCAGTTTTAATGACCTTATTCACCCATGACATTGTATGGTTGTTATTGCAGTTCCAGTCTTTGGCCATATAGTATCATATTTATCAAAAAAAAAATCTTTGATATAGCTACGTAAGATGTATTGGCTGCAGGCATTTAATCAAAGAGCATATGATGGTGGCCGTTTTAATAATATATAAGAATTTACCAAATATGGCGAATGATTGTCACACCTTTTCACTTTCATTTACCAAACATGGTAAAGTTGGCAATATATATTGTGTGTTATAGTTATGATGTTGGACAATAGAAATTGATATGTCCTTGTAAGTGCAGAAAATATACTCACAAGATTAGAGAGATGCCTCAAGGGACTTATCCAAAGAACTGGAGAAAGAGTTGCTCAATCCGGGGACCTGAAAGGGGAAAATAGAAGCTCTGCGAGAAGATGAAGGCCTTGCTCCAAGTATTCAGCTCTGGTTCTTAAGGTTCTCAGAAGAGTCCGTTCGAAAGTGAAAAGTAATAAAGGGGAAGAAGATGAAGGCGCGCCTACTTATAGGGCAAGGACGCCCCCCTCATGGCGCCACTTCCGAGGATTCAAAAATGTCTCTTCTGGGACCTGGGACCGCGCGCATGCCCCGTTTGACAGCCTGGCCAACCAATTGGTGACGCGTGTCATTGGCGGTTCGTCTTCCGCAATGATTCGAGCGTGGCATTTATTGTAATTAAACTCTCCCTGGCGTGTGAGGAAAAACTAAATGGGTGCCACGCGTCAGTTGCTGGCGTCAGAACGGTAACCCCTGGAGATCTTTCGTAATCTTAGCTCCCGACCCCAAGGTATTCGGGATCCCAAGGAGTCAGAAGCTAGGGGCAATTGTGAGGGGGATCCCTTAATGCACCAGTTAAGCAAAGACTGGTGATAATCCCTGCCGAAGTTCCGTTTTGGCTATGGGCACCTCGGCACGGGAAGCCGGAGTGCTTGCCGAGACCACCATGAACGCTCCCCATCTCGGCAAGAAGCTGTGACAGAAAGGAATGCTCGTCTCGGCCACAGCCGAGGTGAGCAGTTCTGCCCGAGACGGGCATAGACAGCCACACATGGCATCCTGACACGTGGCAGAGCTTGCACGCGCTGATGGGACATAAACCAAATCCAAGCCGTGTCGCGTCCCCCGAACCCGATTAGAGAATAAACCGGATCCGGGGAGTGAAATTTAGGAGTAATTAAAATTTTTGTGCTTTAGGCCCAAGGATCGTAAGTTCGCTGTGAGGATATAATATTTCAAACCTCAAGTAATATAAAACTGCGGAATTTATACAATTTGAGACATGTTAAATTTCAAAGCAGTGAATAATAAATCTCATTAATAGTTAAAGTTGCACAAGGAAATAATAAAACTAATCAAGGAATTAAAGTATTAACAAAGGCCATCCCAATAACCAAGGCCTTTTAAAAGAACATGATGTCAATAAATGAAAGGTCCAACGATAGAATAATAAATGAAGAAATAAAATCTAGTGAAGTCTCAATGAATCGCTCTCGTGCCGGGAATGATGGCTCTACTCTACATCATCGGCACGCCACTCTCGCTCCTCTACTGATTGAGGATCTCCTCACCGGCCTGCTCCTCGTAATAGTACTCATCTGAGGAGTCTGCACACCAAGGAACATAGTCAACGTCATGTTGAGCAATAGATAAGCAAGATATAATTAAACATAACATGCATCAAATATAAGAGTAATGACAAGCACAAGATCGTAGGAATACAAGGAACAATACTAGGCATGTAGCATGAGTAAATAACCATCCGAATCATAAATAGAAATCCTAGCAATACTAACAATCATCACTACCAATGTAATGCAATGCACAAGAGGGAGACTCCGTGGATGTCCAAGCCACCTCACGGGGTACCCAGTAACAATCCTATCCGGACTACTGATACCAAAGTCCGGCTCCAGGGGGATCCTAGCTCCCGGTCCTGGGAGTAGTAGCACGGTCTTAGCCCGCTCCCAACTATTCAACGCCATGGACGCCGTCCAAATCCGACTGCCCACCCCGATGTCTGAGTAACCGGCCCATCAATAATACCCCAAACTGCAGATGGCTATAACTTGTAAATAATAATAATAATAAAGTGGTGTTGACACGAGAATAGACCAAGACAAGCAGGTCTGCCTAGCTCAATATACAAGACATGTTCATAGGGACTATCTCATTCAAGTCAATACAAGACAAATCCAATCACGTGATAGTCCCTACAGTCTAGCCAGTCATGTTTATCAATTATATAAAACGGGGTCCTAAGGTACACTCTAAGTCGGGTCCAAGTTCTAATTTTACAAGGAATTATGTTTCATAATTAATTAGGTGTATTATGCCGAGAGTGAGTGTACAAGGAATTATAACAACGGATACATTTAAATAAGTCAAGGAGGAATTACAACCCAAACCTAGGCAAGTGGTGTCATCCATGTATCCTACATGCTCTAACGGAGTACGTGTGGAATTTGGATCAACGATGCTTCTAAGGAAATCCCTTGGTGTACAATCATGTTAAGCATCCATTAATTCAGTTCCATACGCATTCGGTTAAACCATACACAATACAAGAATACCTAGACACCTAATCGAGGCACACCAAGCCACGTGCTCCGATTTACTCCCTATTAATGGTCAACTGATAGTAAGTTCATGGTTTCCAACATCTAAGGCTCAAACCTAAGTTACTGGTCTCATTTCTAATAAAATATAGGTTGGGTCAATAACCTGAGTACTTACATCACTTCCCGACCTCCGATCGCGATGAAACTAGAACCATTGGGTTATACATCTCAAGAGCTTTCCAACGGTATATTACACATCGAAATTCGACGGGCGGATTAAAAGTTATGGGCATTCCAAAATGGTATGTTTATATGCCCCTTTGGGTTCCCGGCGTCCGGACGCCCGAAACCTGGCGTCTGGACGCCCGGAACCAGTAAGGTCACTCTAAGGTTCTGTCTTCTGGCGTCAGGACGCCCGCAACCAGTGAGGTCGCCCTCGGCTTTTGCCTTCTGGCGTCCGAACGCCCGGAGGCAGAAACCCTCCGCAGACGTCCGAATTTACTCTGTTTGTTCAACTAGCCTTCACAAGCAGTGTACCCTGCACGAAATTGAGCATCCTGCTCTCCCAAAAATCCATTCTCATCAATTTTACATCCATTCTAAGAATTTAGAAACATCAAAAGGGGTACCAATTTAACAATTAATCCAATCCATACCACAAATCTAACCCAACAGGTAATCCAAAATCATTATCATAACCAGGCTTGGTATTAGGGAATTCTAACAAGAAAAACAGTACAATCAATGGAGAAGCATACACCATGCTTAATTATAAATTGCGAATCTACTTGCCTCCACCAAGACGATGATTAGAAATTGGAAAAAGCTTGAGGAGAAGCTCTCTTTCGCAAAACCCACAATCTAATCCGACCAAACGCAATCTAGAATGCAACGGAGAAGAAAAGAAAGAAAAAGATTAAGATCAAGCCTAAATCTAAACCAAAGATAATCGATTGAAAAGATGAAAATGAGTAAAACTTACCCAAACCAGGATCAAGAGAGAGGGAAGATCGAGAGGAAGAAGATAAGCGGTTCGGATCGCAGCAGTGATCCTTCAAGGAATGAGTTCTGGAGCCTTGGAAGAATGAGGAAGAAGAAAAAGGTTGGTGTAGCTTCGTTCGTTCCAGAGATGAATAAGAGATTAGGGCTAATCTCTGATTAAGAAGAGATGGAAGGGAGAAAGACTAATTTGCCCTTAAGTGGGTCCGGTGAAAGAATGGACCATTTGAAGGATTTCTGATCATCGGATCGCGACGAGCCAGGAGACAAAAATGATCAGCGCGATGAGACCTTTCCAACGAACCCAAAATCACGGTGATAGGAATTTTTCCGGAAAACACTCAATTTTCCCTAATTTGCAAACTACCCCTTGTTAGGATCAGACGAACTCGAAATCAAATGAAACTTCACAGACACTATTCTAACACTAAAAGAAACTCACTCAAGGCCAAAACCCACTTAAATATCTAACAATACAATTAATTATAATAATAGTAAAATAAACGGGTCACGGGCCTGTTATTGGGCCCAATTGACCTAGTAAGGTCGCAGACCTTACATCTCTCACCTCTAAAAAGAACATTTGGCCCCCCAAATGCCTAAACATACCTCATCGGGAAAGAGATAAGGATACGCCTTCTGCATCTGATCTATGAGCTCCCACGTAGCTTCCTCCGGAGTGTGATGCTCCCATTGTACCTTGACCCACTGGATGGTCTTGGTACGCAACACTGTCTCCTTGGTGTCGATGAATTGCGTCGGACGCTCCACATAGGTTGCATCTGCTTGTAATTGAAATGGATCGTACTGCAACACATGAGTAGGATCTGAAATATACTTCTGAAGCATTAAGACATGAAAAACGTCGTGCACACTGGCTAGCTCAGGCGGTAGCACCAAACGATAGGCCACGTCTCCAATCCTGCTCTTGATCTCAAATGGTCCCACAAACCTCTTGGCAAGCTTTCCATTCTGCCTGAATCGAATAACACCTCTCATCGGGGATACCTTCAGAAACACCATATCCCCCACCTGGAATTCTAAAGGTCTCCGCCTCTTATCTGCATAGCTCTTCTGACGATCACAAGACTCCTTCATTCTCATCTGAACAATCCGAGCTTTCTCACTGGAATCAGCAATCTCTGAGGGTCCATGGAAACTCCGAACTCCTACTTCCTCCCAACATACCAGAGTCTTGCATCTCCGTCCATACAGTGCCTCAAATGGCGTCATGCCAATGCTTGAATGATAGCTGTTATTATAGGCAAACTCACATAGAGACAAGCTTTCATCCCATCTCTCCTTGAAATCCAAAACACATGCTCGGAGAAGATCTTCCAAAGTCTGAATGGTACGTTCTGATTGTCCATCTGTCTGAGGGTGGTAAGCTGTACTGAACTTCAACTGAGTACCCATAGATGACTGAAAAGTAGACCAAAACCGAGAGACAAACTTAGGGTCTCTATCGGATACTATGGACTTAGGCACTCCATGCAACTTGACTATATTGTCCTTATACAACACAGTCATCTTGTTCATAAACTGACCAGTCTTAAATGGCATAAAATGTGCTGACTTAGTCAATCTATCCACAATCACCCAAATAGCATCATTACCCTTCCTGGTGTTCGGCAACCCTGACACAAAATCCATAGTGATGTTCTCCCATTTCCACTGGGGAATATCCAACGGGTGAAGCAAACCAGGAGGCTTCTTTTGCTCTACCTTAATCTGCTGACAAGTCAAACACCTGGAAACAAATTCTGCAATCTCCTTCTTCATTTTCACCCACCAGTAGTGATTCTTCAAATTCTGATACATCTTGGTGCTTCCCGGGTGAATAGAGTATCTGGTCTGGTGCGCATCTGTCATTAACTCTGACTTGATGTCTTGAACATTTGGCACACACAACCTATCCTTACAATATAGAATCCCTTCAATCAATCGGAACTCTGGATTGCCATCAATGTTGTCATTGATTTTCTATAACTCTGGTCATCCTTCTGAGCTTCCTTGATCCTGTTAACTATTTCTGGCTCCCAAACTCCCATAGTAGCAACTAAAACTTTCTCATTGACAAGTCATACTTCCACATCCATATCTCTGAACTGCTCCATCCATCTCCATTCAGGCATTACACACCCACTGAAAGTTGCCTTCCTACTGAGAGCATCTGCTACCACATTCACCTTACCAGGATGGTACTTAATCGGAAAATCATAATCCTTTATGTACTCCATCCATCTCCGCTGCCTGTTATTCAAATCGTCCTGTGTAAACAGGTATTGCAGGCTTTTGTGATATGTATGCACCTCAAATCTTTCTCCATACAAATAATGCCACCACGACTTCAATGCAAACACCACTGCCGCCAACTCCAAGCCATGTGTGGCATACTTCTTCTCATGATCCTTCAACTGCCTAGACCCATATGCTATCACCTTATCATTCTGCATGAGAACGCAATCCAATCTAATCCCAGATGCATCTGTATAAACCACAAATCCTCCACTTCCTGAGGGTAAAGCAAGTATGGGTGCTGAAGTCAATCGGGTCTTCAACTCTTGAAAACTCTTCTCACATTCTTCTGTCCACACAAACGGAACATCCTTCCTTGTCAACTTAGTGAGTGGAGACGCTATGGTAGAAAATCCTTTTACAAACCTCCTGTAACCTGCAAGTCCAAGAAAACTGGGAACCTCCGCTACATTCCGTGGACTACCCCAATTAACAACTGCTGCTACCTTCTTAGGGTCCACCGTCAATCCATCCTTTGAAATAATATGGCCCAAAAATGCAACTTTCTCCAACCAAAATTCACATTTTCTCAACTTAGCATACAACTGGTTATCCCTCAAAAGCTGCAATGATGTCCTCAACTGATGCTCATGCTCCTCCTTAGACTTCGAGTATACCAACACATCATCTATGAAGACAACCACAAACTGATCCAAGAAAGGAGCAAACACCTTATTCATCAATGCCATAAAAAATGCGAGTGCATTAGTCAACCCGAAAGGCATCACGAGAAACTCAAAGTGGCCATATCTCGTCCTGAATGCAGTCTTAGGAACATCTTCCTTCCTAACTCGCAACTGATGGTAACAGGAACGCAGGTCTATCTTCGAAAAGAATTGAGCTCCTTGCAGCTGATCAAACAGCTCATCAATCCTCGGTAGCGGGTACTTGTTCTTAATTGTCACCTGATTCAGCTGTCGGTAGTCTATGCACATTCTCATAGTCCCATCCTTCTTCTTCACAAATATCACCGAAGCTCCCCACAGTGAAACACTAGGTCTGATGAAACCCTTATCTAACAGATCTTCTATCTGAGTCTTCAACTCCTTCAATTCTGCTGGAGTCATCCTATACGGGGCCTTCGAAATAAGTGTTGTACCCGGCTGCAATTCTATCGTGAAATTCAACTCATGAACAAGTGGCAAACCTAGAATCTGATTCGAAAATAAATCCGGGAATCCCCGAACTACCAAAATAGCAACTGCTAATATGTACTACAAAACAATTAAAGTCAGGTCCTATGAGACTCAATACTAGCATCACAATACTAAAGATAAGACAACGAGACCAGCCTACTTACTAACAGAATCCTCACACGCGTCATATGGTTTCTAAAAATTTTACCCTGAGAAACCATCCATTGCTCTGATACCATTCTGTCGCGTCCCCCGAACCCGATTAGAGAATAAACCGGATCCGGGGAGTAAAATTTAGGACTAATTAAAAAATTTATCCTTTAGGTCCAAGGATCGTAAGTCCGCTGTGAGGATATAATATTTCAAACCTCAAGTAATATAAAATTGCGGAATTCATACAATTTGAGACATGTTAAATTTCAAAGCAGTGAATAATAAATCTCGTTAATAGTTAAAGTTGCACAAGGAAATAATAAAACTAATCAAGGAATTAAAGTATTAACAAAGGCCATCCCAATAACCAAGGCCTTTTAAAAGAACATGATGTCAATAAATGAAAGGTCCAACGATAGAATAATAAATGAAGAAATAAAATCTAGTGAAGTCCCAGTGAATCGCTCTCGTACCGGGAATGATGACGCTACTCTACGTCATCGGAACGCCACTCTCGCTCCTCCTCAACTTATTGAGGATCTCCTCACCGGCCTGCGCCTCGTAATAGTACTCATCTGAGGAATCTACACACCAAGGAACAGATTCAACGACATGTTAAGCAATAGATAAGCAAGATATAATTAAACATAACATGCATCAAATATAAGAGTAATGACGAGTACAAGATAGTAGGAATACAAGGAACAATACTAGGCACGTAGCATGAGTAAATAACCATCCGAATCATAAATAGAAATCCTAGCAATACTAACAATCACCACTACCAATGTAATGCAATGCACAAGAGGAAGACTCCGTGGATGTCCAAGCCACCTCACGGGGTACCAGTAACAATCATATCCCGACTACTGATACCAAAGTCCGGCTCCAGGGGGATCCTAGCTCCCGATCCTGGGAATAGTAGCACGGTCCCAGCCCGCTCCCAACTATTCCACGCCATGGACGTCGTCCAAAGCCGACTGACTGCCAACCCCGATGTCCGAGTAACCGGCCCATCAATAATACCCCAAACTGCAGATGGCTATAACATGTAAATAATAATAATAATAAAGTGGTGTTGACGCGAGAATAGACCAAGACAAGCAGGTCTGCCTAGCTCAATATACAAGACATGTTCATAGGGATTATCTCATTCAAGTCAATACAAGACAAATCCAATCACGTGATAATCCCTTCAGTCTAGCCAGTCATGTTTATCAATTATATAACACGGGGTCCTAAGGTACACTCTAAGTCGGGTCCAAGTTCTAATTTTACAAGGAATTATGTCTCATAATTAATTAGGTGTATTATGCCGAGAGTGAGTGTACAAGGAATTATAAGAATTGATACAATTAAATAAGTCAAGGAGGAATTACAATCCAAACTTAGACAAGTGGTGTCATCCATGTATCCTACATGTTCTAACGGAGTACGTGTGGAATTTGGATCAACGATGCTTCTAATGAAATCCCTTGGTGTACAATCATGTTAAGCATTCATTAATTCATTTCCATACACATTCGGTTAAACCATACACAATACACGAATACCTAGACACCTAATCGAAGCACGCCAACCCACGTGCTACGATTTACTCCCCATTAATGGGCAAGTGATAGTAGGTTCATGGTTTCCAACATCTAAGGCCCAAACCTAACTTACTGGTCTCATTTCTAATAAAATATAGGCTGGGTCAATAATCTGAGTACTTACATCACTTCCCGACCTCCGATCGTGATGAAACAGTACCATTGGGTTCTACATCTCAAGAGCTTTCCAACGGTATATTACACGTTGAAATTTGACGGGCGGATTAAAAGTTATGGGCATTCCAAAATGGTATGTTTATGTGCCCCTGCGGGTTCCCGGCGTCCGGACGCCCGAAACCTGGCGTTTGGACGCCTGGAACCAGTAAGGTCACTCTATGGTTCTGTCTTCTGGCGTCCGGACGCCCGGGACCTGGCCTATGGACGCCCGGAACCAGTGAGGTCGCCCTCGGCTTCTGCCTTCTGGCGTTCGGACGCCCGGAGGCAGAAACCCTCCGCAGACGTCTGAATTTACTCTGTTTGTTCAACTAGCCTTCACAAGCAGTGTACCCTGCACGAAATTGAGCCTCCTGCTCTCCCAAAAATCCATTCTCATCAATTTTACATCCTTTCTAACAATTTAGAAACATAAAAAGGGATACCAATTTAACAATTAATCCAATCCATACCACAAATCTAACCTAACAGGTAATCCAAAATCACTATCATAACCAGGCTTGGTATTAAGGAATTCTAACAAGAAAATCAGTACAATCAATGGAGAAGCATACACCATGCTTAATTATAAATTGCGAATCTACTTGCCTCCACCAAGAAGATGATTAGAAATTGGAAAAAGCTTGAGGAGAAGCTCTCTTTCGCAAAACCCACAATCTAATCCGACCAAACGCAATCTAGAACGCAACGGAGAAGAAAAGAAAAAGAAAAGATTAAGATCAAGCCTAAATCTAAACCAAAGAGAATCGATTGAAAAGATGAAAGTGAGTAAAACTTACCGAAACCAGGATTAAGAGAGAGGGAAGATCGAGAGGAAGAAGATAATCGGTTCGGATCGCAGCAGTGATCCTTCAGGGAATGAGTTCTGGAGCCTTGGAAGAATGAGGAAGAAGAAAAAGGTTGATGTAGCTTCGTTCGTTGCAGAGATGAATAAGAGATTAGGGCTAATCTCTAATTAAGAAGAGATGGAAGGGAGAAAGACTAATTTGCCCTTAATTGGGTTCGATGAAAGAATGGACCATTTGAAGGGTTTCTGATCGTCGGATCGCGACGAGCCAGGAGACAAAAATGATCAGCGCGACGAGACCTTTCCAACGAACCCAAAATCACGATGATAGGAATTTTTCCGTAAAATACTCAATTTTCCCTAATTTGCAAACTACCCCCTGCTAGGATCAGACGAACTCGAAATCAAACGAGACTTCGCAGACACTATTCTAACACTAAAAGAAACTCACTCAAGACCAAAACCCACTTAAATATCTAACAATACAATTAATTATAATAATAGTAAAATAAACGGGTCACGGGCCTGCTATTGGGCCCAATTGACCCAGTAAGGTCGTGGACCTTACAAGCCGTCCACCTTCATCAAATCTCTGAGAAAGCCACATCTGGTGGCTGCAGCCATATCGGGACAGGGCCCAAGGAAGGATCCGATGGAACCCCAGCCGCCAACAAGTCAAGGCAAGATCAGGCCCAATGTGACTAGCATTTAATATAGCATGGGCTGATTGAACCCCCATTTAATGCAATGAGGGCTATGCTGGACCTCCTTTGAGGGCTCTATGGGCTAATGTACCCCTAGCAATCAAATCAAGAGGCCTAATAACGAATATCCTAAGGCTTTTCCCATATAAAGGAGGGGATGACCTAGAAAAAGGTATGCATACTCTCATGCATGCAACCACACACAACTTTCTCTTCTCCAACCTGCACTAACTCAGGCATCGGAGAGCCCTGCGCTGCCCACAGCCAGGGTCCTTTGACTGCTTCTATTTTCCCCTTTCAGGTCCCCGGATTAAGCAGCTCTTTCTCCAGTTCTTTGGATAACTCCCTTGAGGCACCTCTCTAATCTTGTGAGTATATTTTCTGCACTTACAATCCTAGTTATCAGATGATTCAGAACTGATCCACTAGATTATGCAGTCTTTGGATGTTGTATTTTACAGTTTCAGAGATTACAAGAAAATGAGCAGGTCCTTTTAATTTGACTTTCTATCTCACATGTATTCCCACATGGGATTTCTTTATACCAAGATCTGGAATCTTTTGGAAATGTAAGGGTTGGCCTACATGATTGAGTAGTGAGGAGGGATCGTTGAGAGAATGAGTTATGCATTTATTTAGCTCATGTGATTGTGATCATTAGGATATGTGTTAAGATAGGATTAAGATAATAACTTGTTATGGTCTTAATAAAGGTAAACCAAAGAGCTATAAGAGAGAGAGAAGAGCTAGAAGGTAAACTTTGTATTAAGCAAGAAGAAGAGCCACAAGAGAGAAAGCTCTCAAAAGAAAACCAGAGAAAGAGGCAGAAAGCAACCTCCAATGTGCAAGGTTTTTGGTGTGGAGTGGAAGTAGAAAATCACTTCTGAAAAGATTTTGGCAGGCTGGTATTGATTTTTCTTTTGAATTTACATGACTAAATGAACAAATTTTAGTTTACTTTCTTTGCATGCTTTATACAATTTTCAAAAAAAAAAAAAAAATTAAATGTGTGTCTGAGAGAGAGACACACAAAGAGAGAGGGAGGGAGGGAGGGAGGGTCAATGAGAAGTGCCCTTTTCATCTCAAAGTTCCTGCCTTTATATATTCCATTTTCACATGTTCTTTTGTAATTTTGGTCTTAAGCTGATTTGTTAAATAATAAAAAAAAACCAAGATACCCCACCCTTTTTTTCTTTTCAAGGTTTATAATGCTTGTGTTATGTAATTTTTGGTATTTCATAATTATTGGTATACATTTCTGATTCCCAGGATGGTGATTTTATCTGTGTTTCTTTTTTCTAACTTGTTGTTTTTTGTTTGATGTGTAGGCCTTTGGTCACTCTAGCTTATCCCTTGTAAGTGTATTCCTGGTTTTTCCTTCAGTTAGCTTGAGTTATATTCATGTATTAGCATTTTGAATGTTTACCATTTGTCTTAAATAGAGTTGATTATTGAAGTCCAAGTAAACCTCCTGCTTTGGAGTATTACCTGGTCGATTTGATGTTACAAATGGATGAACTTGTTGAATATTCTTAACCCAAATGCACTTGATGAATTTGAATAATGTAATTCACTAATTCTTATCATTGATCGGTAATGATGTGAAGTCAATGCACTTACTTCTATTCTTTTTTTCCCTTTTCCATCTCTGGATTATTTTGTTGAGTTGTTGATCAATTCCATCACAAGCAATGAGTTATATATTTATTTATTTATAAAGTACTATATAATCTCCATTTCTTGTCCTGCAACTTGTTACAAATAAATATTCATCTACATTATGTGGCGTTCAGCTTTGAGTTTACATCTCCGGTTTCACCGTCAATAATGTTCAAGGCCTCTATCTTGGACACCTACAACCTTGCACCCAAGATCATGCCTGAGGTCAGTTTTAGTGTAATCTTTGTTCTTGCCAGCAACTGTATAAGTCTTCCTAACTCCAAACAAGAAGCAATGAATGGATTTAAAGTGTAATATCTATTCTTGCCATCAACTTTATTAGCCATAGTTCCCTTTTATTAGTACTTTGAATATTACTTGAATGGTGGAATTATGACTCAAGAACAACATAGATTAAAAAACAAGAAGAAATGTTCCACTTTATTGCTGTCACTCATCTTGTATAGAAGACCACCTGTTCAGTCCAAAAACACCATTGAGACTGCCAGACTATAAGAGAGGCAAATGGGCAAAAGAGGCAATGAGAAAACGTGGGGTGTATTGGGCTTGAGAGAAAGGAGCTCCTGGTATGAGAGAGCATATGTAGTTATCTGCGTGCCCTTTGTAGTCATGGAGGGATCTCACATTTTGGATGAGAAAAGCCTGAAAACACACCAACCAACGAAGAATGTGTAAGAAAAAAAGAAAACCCATATCAAAGAAATTGTGTTCCTTTTCTCTCTTTCTGCAGTACCAAGATGGAAAAGAGAAGGCATGAAAAGACCAGACATTGGAAAGAAGGATCCTAGCCCCCACATGTTTGTTATCCCATCCAAAGGTATTGTCAGTCTCATCAGCTCCATGCGTCTGGCCATTCGCTTGAATATAATTCAGATAAGTTGGGTTTTTGGTAGCTTTGTGCAACCATGCAGCTCCCCACAAGAGCTCATCCTTCAATAGAAAACAAGAAAAGGGGACAAAAGATAGTGAAAACAAAGGACTCGACAAACAAGAAATCCATTGAAGACTTGCAAATGCAAATTGAAGGCAAACCTGGTAGCCAGAATATGAGCAGTAAAAGGGCCAGACATAAGACTTTAACCCATTGTTGTAGGAGCCTCTGTACTCATCAGCAGATGCAAAAACCTGGAAGCCAACATAATAAAAAAGGCCCAATAAAATAAAATAGGCTCAAATGATGTGTCGTTCGATTAGCTTTGTCTTTTTTACCCTAATAGCAATCTTGAGGAGAAGCTTGGAGTAGGAAGGGTCAGATCTTCTGAAGACCAATGAAGCAGCTGCAAGAGCAACAACTGTTTCATCAGCAACATCAAACCCTGGGTTGTTCTTATCTATCTTGAAGACACTTCTTAGAGTGTCCAAGTCTCCAGGTCTCTCCTAACAGGTTCGGTCCTTGTTAGCATCGCCCACCTGCAACAGCAACTCAAAATCAACTCTGTTATATCTGTTAAATCTTAAATGAGGAATCCTCCAAAGAAAAACATTATACTGACAAAATCAGTTGCCCCTTAAATAATCCATTTAGAAATTTTATTCCAGTAATGGAATTAAGATTTCTATGGAAAAATACCTATCAAAACATCAACATTTCTAGTACAAAGAAAGTGTAAAACAACCTACATTCCCAACCTTTAGCCTAAAAAACTACATTGCCAACAATGTGTTGGAAAAATGGCTAAGAGCACCACTAGTTTTTGACAACTTGGAGCCAAAAACTAAGTGGGACCCACTTATCCTTTTGGGTGGGAATACATAGGAATGTAATCTACTCTATGAGTAGATTAAGGACATGTATTGAGTTGCTCTAATCCATTAAGGAGTAAATGAGAAATTGCCTCCTAAACACCACTACTTGAACATGTTAAACATGGAAACAAAAGGAAGTGGTGAACTTGCTTCCTACATTGCTTGGGTGCAAAACATACCTTGGGTATAAATATGCCTACCTTGGTAATATAAGATAAGCCCCAAGAGGCATCCTACTTTTGTGGAGGAGGGAGGACCTAGATCAAGGTAGGGTCACCACCACACGCGCACGCGCCCCGCCCCGCACCTAGCCGGGCCTGCCTGGGCTTCACGCATGTTAGACCCCGACCCAGACCTTTTCGATTAGCGTGAGATTAGTATGTGTTTAGTCCTAAGTGGGTTTAGTGTTGTTGGGTTAGAAATGATTAGTTTAGTCTTGGACATAGCTTTGGGGATTTTGAGAACGTTTAGTATTAATTAGACACACTCGGAAAGGTCCGAGTGCACGTGTAAGTTTGGGAAGATCGTATTGATTTCCGTGTGAGTGTGATTTTGATTTCATTTGAATGGTGTTTCGACGTGTTACGACTTTCGTTTTAAGGTCATTCTTGTTTGAAGCCCAAAAACCCATGTTTTGACCCAAAGAGGGTAAAATTGTCTTTTATGCACAAATCTGGACACAATTTTCGAGATCTCAAAACCATGTCAAAAATATACTTTTTGGAAACTAGATATTTCGACGATCGTTTTATCCTTCTTCGTCGAAGTCATCTGAGGCCCACAAGATCGTGTTTTCGTCGTTCCAAAGTCAAGTCAGTTGGGTCCCACTTGCTAGTGCCTTAAGTAACTCATCTCTTTCCCCTCTTTGCTCTTTCATTCTAAAACCCAAATCTCTACAATCTCTTAAGCTAGGGCAAGGAAACCCTTTTTCTCTTCCACTTCATTCTCTTGCATGCTTTGGCTAGAGAGCTCCAAATAGAATTCCAAGCTTATCATCTTCTTCCTCTTCTTGCAAGCTTTCCATCCATACAAATCTCTTGGGGTTCTTGTGAGACAAGCTCTTCATCTTCTTCATTTCTTCTTGTTTGGCCATTGTTAGGTAAGAGCTTCAATCCTTGTGTTCATGAAGTCTTTTGGTTCCTTAGAGATCATGTTTTTCATGTTACAAACCCTATTTGTAAAATGGGTTCTTTGTTTTCAATTTTGAGTGAGTTTTGTGTGTTTCTTTGGGTTTTGTAGTTCTTGAATAGCTTGAGTGAAGTGGTTGGAGAAGTGTTTTAGCATTTGGGCAAGGCAAGTAATCTTTATAGGTTCAATGTGCATGTGTTTTGATTCCATTGTTATTTTAGAAATTGTGCATTTGATTTATTTAAAAGCTTCATTATCATGTTTTGTTGGATTTGGATGTGTGAAATTGTGGTAAATGAACCCTTGGTGAGCATGAAGGCTCAAGGGAATGTATGTGATTGATGGATGAGAAGAAGGAGAGAAATGTAGTGGAAGTTGTGCAAGAGGAAGGAAATTTCCGCACTCAGCGAGCACAAGCAGCAGCTTGTCCGCTCGAGCGACCCTGGGTTCGCTCGAGCGACCAAGCCTCTGCTTGGTCCGAGCGCAGACAGAGAGCTGTCCGTTCGAGCGCACCTTATATTCGCTCGAGCTACCGTCTCGCTCGAGCGAAGTGTCAACGCCTTATCAGGTCCGCTCGAGCGAAGTGTCTCGCTCGAGCGAAGTGTCTCGCTCGAGCGAAGTGCCATAACCTTACAAAGTTCGCTCGAGCGAACCTGCCGGACTCAGGGAGTAGAACTATTTCAGTTGTGTATTTCTTGAAGGTTGAAAACTAGACTATGTTAAGGGTTTTGACTTGACATTGTGTAATTGGAACTTCGAAATGCAACCCAACGTCGGGGACACCAATTCTTGTATATTCTTACATTTGGGGTCCCAATTATACAAAGGTCAATCAGTAACATTAACACATGCTTGTCAGATTTCGTGTTTGAATTCCGTTTTGAGTACGTTAAGTACCATCGTGTACTCGTTTTAGATTTCAAGTATAAGCTTGTTTTGAAGGTTTGTTTCAAGAAAAAGGGGATCATTTCCTAAGCGTGTTATGCATATTAATTATGCCCCTTTGTTAGTCGTGCTCGTCGTGTTTTGATAAGTGATCTCCCCCTTTTTATCTCGACATGCTTTGATCGTGTTTCGTGTGTTTTGTGCATTCATGGATTAAGTAAACACCACTGAGCTTAGACTGCCCTTTCGGTTTGATCCACTGTCTGGGGGTCTTTAAACATGTGGACTGTCTGCAGACTGGTCGTGTATTTATTACACATCGTGCGTGTCCGGTTCCGCGACCGGAATTCCCGTCTTTGTGGGAAATCATGTCATGCTTATATTATGTATATCGTGCTTGTCGTGCGTGCTTGCTCTTTTCATTATATAAATGATAGAGAAAGGATGGGCTCTCTGTGGATTGTAACCATTCATGATATATTATTTATTCATGCTAGTTTGTTTTGGTATCTCAGCTTTGTTCGCATTCTTGAAAATGTACCTCAGTTGTCATAGTATTTCATGTCAAGGTTTTGCTTACAGGTTTTCTCTAAATGTTATTGTTCATGTTCATGCCTAAATTGATTACCTGCCAAACCGTCGTGTTTGACCCTTTGTTTGTTGGTGCCCAGGTGCAGGAGACGTTACCTTTGAGGAGGAGCGTCAGGAGGAGGCTTGTGAGCCAACCCCTGTGAGAGAGTGGCAGCCCGACGATGTCATTTAGACGTCGGGCGGGTTCTCTAGTTTCGTCACCTTTTGTCTTGGGGTTCTTTTGCTATGTTTTGAGAAGTGTATTGGCCTCTGTTGGCCTCTCCTGGAATTGTAACAAAACTTAACCTACTTTTGATTAGTCTCATAACTTGAATATTAATGGGAATGCCTTGTTAGCTTCTTTCTTTGATACTATGCCTTGATATTAATTGTTAGAGCACTTAAAGTTTTATTGGTGCTCATCGTGATGTGTTTTGCTACACGCTTCCGCAAAGCTTGTACGTGTGAGTCAGATTCCGCGTGTCTTTAGGAATCCTCACCGCGAGAACCTGTGGGAAAATATCATCTACTGCGTCGCGGGCCCGGGATCCGTTCCGGGGTCGCGACAGGACTGGTATCAGAGCGAGACATGTTTCAGGCACTTAAAAGAAACTAGAAAGATCTTAGGAACGTGGCGAGGATTCGTGAGTTCGATAGATTCGTTCGTATAGGATCTTAGAAACCCTTGTATCATGATTATTGTGTTCTAACTCTTTGTTTTACAGCAATATGCCTCCAAGAAAAGCTCCAAATCATCATGCTTCAGGCAGTAATCAGAATGAGTCAGATGCATCTGATACACCAACAGCCACACAATTTCAAGAACTTATGCAAGCAATGATAGCACAGCAAAGACAGGCTAATGAGAATCAACCCAGATTTCAAGAACAGTTGGCTAAGAAGGACGGTGAAATGGCTCAAGTTCAGAGGCGACTTTTGGAAGTACTTCAGAACAGGAATTTAGCACCACCCGTGGGCCCACAGATTGTAATTCAAAATAGGGATCCAGACCCTAATGCTCTATTTGAGAAGTTTAGGAAGAGAGCACCCAAAGAATTTTCGGGAAATGAGGACCCGTTGGTGGCAGATGACTGGCTAGTCAATACAGAGAAGATCTTTGATGTCTTCATGTGCACGGGTATACAGAAGGTCAACCTCACAGCTTCATTATTTTATGGGCTTGCAGACCGGTGGTGGCAAGCAGTCAAGGACCCATATGCAGTGATGGCTGACGATGAGGCATGGGCAGCATTCAAGATACAGTTTCAAGATAAATACATCCCCTCTCATGTCAAGAGGCAGAAGGTGTTAGGGTTTTTATAGATTGCAATTTGATGGATGCATTATCATTCTAGCATCATTTGATTCACACACACTTGCATTGTTTTAAATAAACTTGAAATCTTGTTTTATTCATGTGTGTTTGCCATCAAATTGCAAAGGGGGAGATTGTTAGGGTTTTTATAGATTGCAATTTGATGGATGCATTATCATTCTAGCATCATTTGATTCACACACACTTGCATTGTTTTAAATAAACTTGAAATCTTGTTTTATTCATGCATTGCTTTTAAGATTTGTAAAAGTATTGATTTATGCATGATTTGTATTTTCATCTTGGATGCATTTGTTTTAGAAAAGAGTTTTCAAGAAATCAAGCAAGCCTTTGTTTTAAAAGTTTTGAATCTTTTTAGGCTTTTTATGTCATGTTTTAAAAACCATTAGAATCTTTAAAACATGTTTTCCAAGCTTGATTTAGTAGGCAAAAAGGTCCCCCAGGCAAAACCTTCATATATGCAAAAGTTGCATTTTTTGCAAAAAGGGGGGAGTCCCGGCAGTGTCGCCGGTCGACCGAGACACAGGTCTCGGTCGACCGAGACAACTGGAGGTAAAATCCACAGTTTCTGAACTGAAACCTCCAACGGTCAGAAATCTGACCGTTGTGCCTTCCCGGTCGACCGAGACCTCTTTGCCGGTCGACCGAGGACTAGCCGTTGGGCACTTTTTGCTATAAATATGAGTTCTTTCCCTTGCCAAAAGTTGGGAATTTTTAACCCCTCCTTGAGAGGATTTGAGGTATATCAAAAGGGAAAAGAACCAAGGGATGAAGGGGATGATTAGGAAAGCTAAAGCTTGGATTAATGAAGTTAAACCACCAAGTAGGCTCTTCCTTCCTTAATCATATGTTTTCATGCTTTTGTTTTATTTTTGGTAAATCATTTCTAGCATGTTAAACTATGTTTGTGTTGTGTCCTTAACATGTGTTATGTTTTGAGTTGATTTATTGTTTTGGATACAACACCATATGATTCAATCCAAGTAGTACTTGAATTGGTAAATCAAAGTAGATCATGTTAATGAAAGAAACTTGGTAAATCATATGTAACATGATTCCTATACTTGGTTGAATCTTTGGTTGTTGTTTTCCATCATAAGAAAATCACTTTCAAAAGTATCTTATGTTTTGGACTCAACTTCTTTACAAATCATATGTTTTCATGTTTTGTTTTATCATTGGTAAATCTTTGTAACATGTTAATCTATGATTTGTTGTATCCTTAGCATGTGGTATATTTTGAATAGATCTATTGTTTTGGATACATCACCATTGATTCATCAAAGTAGTACTTTATCTTTGGTAAATCTAAGTAGATCATGTTAATGAAATATGTAACATGATTCATATACTTTGTTGAATCTTTGGTTGTTGTTTTCCATCATAAGAAAATCTCTTTCAAATGTATCTTATGTTTTGGATTCAACATCATTACAAATCATATGTGTATTATTGTTTTAATGTTTCACAACTTGCCTTACTTTGATTGGTAAATCTTTTTCAAGTTGTCTTTATAATTACATATGATTTGTCCCCTAATTTCAATCAAATCTATTTTTATGTTTTGAGCTTCATTGATGATTTGATTGACATCCCTATGCATCACATGTTTAGAGCTAATCCATTTCATACAACTTGTGTAACTTTGATATCATTAACAAGTTGTTACTTTTAACATGTGATTGCATTACATCCTCTATCATAAATGTTTTATGAGCTAAAACTTTCAAAAGCCTTAGGCTTACATTTATGAGCTTTCATCTTCAAAATGATTGAGGACCACACACACACACTTCATATGTTTTCATCTTTGCATTCATAGTGTGAGTGTATATTTGTTTTACATTTCCATATCCGCCTATTTAAGAGGCATTGTAATGAGCTAAATAGAATCTCCATCAAGTGTATGTTAGACACTACTTAGTGAGATAACCAACCATGTGGTTGAAGAGGTTATTGCTTAGCCTATAAAAGCATAGTGTATAGGTTGATGTTTAGCCTTGGAAAAACATCATTGTAAAGGTTATTGCTTAGCCTTGGAAAGCATATTGTAAAGGTTATTGCTTAGCCTATTGAAAAGCATAAATAGTGGAAATCCGGTGGGGTGATTGGATCACAAGCCGGTAGTGGACGTAGGCATTGAGGCCGAACCACTATAAATCTTGGTGTTGTGGTGCTTGCATTTGTGGTGATTCTTTTATTAGCTTCCGCATATTGTATTGTTAATCATCACATGTGACTAGTTTGCTTTAAAAAGTTAAAATTGGTTTAAATTGGTCACAATTGTAGCTCACCCTATTCACCCCCCCCCCCCCTCTAGGGTTAGGATCCTCGTGGACTTTCAATTGGTATCAGAGC
This sequence comes from Cinnamomum chago, assembly GCA_038049695.1. Taxonomy (NCBI): domain Eukaryota; kingdom Viridiplantae; phylum Streptophyta; class Magnoliopsida; order Laurales; family Lauraceae; genus Cinnamomum; species Cinnamomum chago. The sequence continues at coordinate 103,311,408 of CP142453.1, read as the reverse complement.
GGGTTACTCCATTTTAGGGCTTAACAACCCGGAGTTGATCCTTGCTAGATTTGAACCCTAGTGTTGTGATTTATTGCATATCTTTTAAAGATTTCCACTATGATTGAAAATTGATATTTCCCTTGCCTCATTGCACCACTCTAAGTCTTTTCCAAGTTATATCTTCTAGAGTTGGTGAGTCCTCAAAGTGTTCTCTCATGGACAACCTTTTCAAGACCTTAGGTGAATTTTCAAAGGTAGACTATTTGAGTAACCTTAGGCCTTGATCCCACTAGACCAACCTATCCTTTTTAGTTATATCTATTTGTTGGTCTTGATACATTTGCATTTTGTTTCTTTATAGTCACATCTTTTAAAATGCAATGTTTCTTTGTGATCTTTTGATTTTGTCTTCATGAACTTTTATAGTTATATCTCATGGTTTTCAAAATCCCTTGATTGCAATTTTTTCATGATGGATTTGCATGTTGTTCATTTAGTAATATCTCTTGTTGTGCATATCTAGTCATGATCAATTGATTGTGATTACAAATGCTTTCATAGCTAGTTTTTCATGATCAATTGATGTTGGAAAATCATTTGATGTTTGTCATAGTTAGATCCTTTTTGGAAATCAAATGATTTGAAGCAACTTTAGTTTTCCATTGATTTACAAGTTATATCTTTTGATATGGAAAATTTGTAAGTGTCTATTGTTTTTAAAAAATTGAAAACTTTACAATAGTACACTTCTTGTTTTTCAAAATCACTTGCTCTTAATTCTATAAATGATTCTTTGTTGGAATTTCATACATTGAAGTGATTTGAAAAACTTTGGAAAATGTTCTAAGCTTTATTAGTTATATTTATAGAAGCATTTTCCTTGAATTTATTTCCTTGTGCCTAATTATGATTGTATCTTTTGAAAGGAAATAATTTTTACAAATAATTTGCATCTTTGCTCATTGAGTTACATTCTTTATGCAAATTGATTTTGTTGTCTTACATTGCATGGTTGGATATGATTTCATTGATTTGCATGTTTGTGCCTATTTTGGTATATAGTTTCATTAATGCAAATTAATGAGTGTTTATGTGCTTTATAGTAAAATCTTGTATTTGAGCTTTTTAAGTGCATTTGTGATTTAATGTACTAAGTTCATTTGATATAGACCTCATATCCTTTTTCATTGCATTGTAAGCTTAGTACATTTGCTAAGAGTGGAGATGTTACATGATAGCTTAATGGATCATTTTAGATGATTTGGAATTAAACCATTGTTCTTAATAGGTATATCCATTTTTTGTGGTCCATCTTCATCTTTATGCAATCCATGTTGTCCCTCTAACTTCATACCTTCTTTGGCTTGCTTAGTTATATTCTTTATTGATGATATTGGTATGAGTTAGATCTTGAGTGTTGATTGACCCTCTCTATGCAAATGTCAAATTGTTCTATGTATGGTTGTGTTATTTATTATATTTGTAGAAACCATACTAGAACTTAAATCCATCCTCTATGCTTTCTAGTCATATTTTTATTGGATGGTTATGATGTTGTTTCATGTGCTTTCTCTAAAAGATGTCATCCTTGTACATGTTTCAACTTCATAGTAGTGTTCTCAATCATATGAAACTCTTTGAAACCCATTTCTCATATTTCTATATGTTTGATGGATATCTTAGATGTTGAATTCATATGATTTAGTCACTTTGGAAATTGCATGCATTTCATAGTCATATCCTTTTGCATTGCAATTTGCCTTGTTCATCACTATGCTCAATAGTCATATCTTTAAAAGTGATGAATATGCATTTATGATGCTTGATGGAATTTTGTCACATTCTTGCTCTTTATCATGTTATCAAATTCAATTGGATTCAATTGGTATATTGTTTGATTGATTTGATTCCTTGTGAATGTGATAAATCTTGTGTGCATTGGATTGAACTTGATAAGTAATATGATTGTTCCATGTCACACACCATTAGCATCATAATGTTCATGTTGCCACCTCCTTTGCTCATATAGGTATATCTCATGACCACCATGTTTATGTATTCATAATATTGGTTGGTTATTAGTTGAGGTTGGCTTCATGTTTGAATTTCATTTCACTCAATTTGCACTTTAATAAGTCATATTTATTGATTGAATGAAATGATTTTCAAAATCTTACATAGCATATGATTTTCATAAGTAATATTGATTGGTGCTATGTTTGAGTAAACCCCTTATCATGGATAGCTCTAATTTGGATTTCTCATAATAGTTATACTTTTAAATCCATTTTAGAGTGAATGATTTATTAAGTCATATCCTAAATCTCAATTGGTATTCTTTGTTTGTCCAATTGATATCCATGATTGCTTTTCTCATTAGACCTAGCTCTCTTTTGGTAATTTGATCATATGAGCCTTATAGTTATATGAATCTAATCCTTTCCTTGAAGTTAACCCTCACTTGGTTAAACCATCTTCTTCTTGCACCTAATAGTTAAATCTTTGTCAAAAGTTTGACAAAAGGAGATAATGGATTGAGGGGGAGTGTAAACCTTCATAGGAAGTATTAGTTTTGATCAAATTGACCCTTGGATTGCCTTTGAGCCCTTAGAGATTACCACCACTCATGATAGCCTGTTATGTATTTCATTTTCGATTTCATTTGTTAACAGGTGCTACTAAAGGTATTTTCCTTATTTCATGTGTGTAGGTACCTTTGCAATTTAATGGCAAAGGGGGAGAAATTATGCAAGTTCTCAAAAGGGTGAAGAGAATGTCCAAGCTTCCTAAGGGGAGGTTTGTGTATGATCTTCTACAAGGGGAGAGAATACATACCTTGCCAAAGGGAGAAAGAGGCATGGTCAAAGGGGGAGAGCAACTAGAAGAAACAAAGCTTGGAGCCAAAGAATATGCTTGGCTAAAGAAAGAAAGATTGAAGAAAGATCAAGCACCAAGCATCATGAAGAATGAAGCCCAAGAGCCCAAGCTAAGAGAAGAAGCATCCAAGAAGATTTCAAGCCTTGTCCAGCTGAGGGGGAGCTGAAGACTAAGTGTGTATGTTCAGTGGTGAGTGTGTTTGCCATCAAATTGCAAAGGGGGAGATTGTTAGGGTTTTTATAGATTGCAATTTGATGGATGCATTATCATTCTAGCATCATTTGATTCACACACACTTGCATTGTTTTAAATAAACTTGAAATCTTGTTTTATTCATGTGTGTTTGCCATCAAATTGCAAAGGGGGAGATTGTTAGGGTTTTTATAGATTGCAATTTGATGGATGCATTATCATTCTAGCATCATTTGATTCACACACACTTGCATTGTTTTAAATAAACTTGAAATCTTGTTTTATTCATGCATTGCTTTTAAGATTTGTAAAAGTATTGATTTATGCATGATTTGTATTTTCATCTTGGATGGATTTGTTTTAGAAAAGAGTTTTCAAGAAATCAAGCAAGCCTTTGTTTTAAAAGTTTTGAATCTTTTTAGGCTTTTTATGTCATGTTTTAAAAACCATTAGAATCTTTAAAACATGTTTTCCAAGCTTGATTTAGTAGGCAAAAAGGTCCCCCAGGCAAAACCTTCATATATGCAAAAGTTGCATTTTTTGCAAAAAGGGGGGAGTCCCGGCAGTGTCGCCGGTCGACCGAGACACAGGTCTCGGTCGACCGAGACAACTGGAGGTAAAATCCACAGTTTCTGAACTGAAACCTCCAACGGTCAGAAATCTGACCGTTGTGCCTTCCCGGTCGACCGAGACCTCTTTGCCGGTCGACCGAGGACTAGCCGTTGGGCACTTTTTGCTATAAATATGAGTTCTTTCCCTTGCCAAAAGTTGGGAATTTTTAACCCCTCCTTGAGAGGATTTGAGGTATATCAAAAGGGAAAAGAACCAAGGGATGAAGGGGATGATTAGGAAAGCTAAAGCTTGGATTAATGAAGTTAAACCACCAAGTAGGCTCTTCCTTCCTTAATCATATGTTTTCATGCTTTTGTTTTATTTTTGGTAAATCATTTCTAGCATGTTAAACTATGTTTGTGTTGTGTCCTTAACATGTGTTATGTTTTGAGTTGATTTATTGTTTTGGATACAACACCATATGATTCAATCCAAGTAGTACTTGAATTGGTAAATCAAAGTAGATCATGTTAATGAAAGAAACTTGGTAAATCATATGTAACATGATTCCTATACTTGGTTGAATCTTTGGTTGTTGTTTTCCATCATAAGAAAATCACTTTCAAAAGTATCTTATGTTTTGGACTCAACTTCTTTACAAATCATATGTTTTCATGTTTTGTTTTATCATTGGTAAATCTTTGTAACATGTTAATCTATGATTTGTTGTATCCTTAGCATGTGGTATATTTTGAATAGATCTATTGTTTTGGATACATCACCATTGATTCATCAAAGTAGTACTTTATCTTTGGTAAATCTAAGTAGATCATGTTAATGAAATATGTAACATGATTCATATACTTTGTTGAATCTTTGGTTGTTGTTTTCCATCATAAGAAAATCTCTTTCAAATGTATCTTATGTTTTGGATTCAACATCATTACAAATCATATGTGTATTATTGTTTTAATGTTTCACAACTTGCCTTACTTTGATTGGTAAATCTTTTTCAAGTTGTCTTTATAATTACATATGATTTGTCCCCTAATTTCAATCAAATCTATTTTTATGTTTTGAGCTTCATTGATGATTTGATTGACATCCCTATGCATCACATGTTTAGAGCTAATCCATTTCATACAACTTGTGTAACTTTGATATCATTAACAAGTTGTTACTTTTAACATGTGATTGCATTACATCCTCTATCATAAATGTTTTATGAGCTAAAACTTTCAAAAGCCTTAGGCTTACATTTATGAGCTTTCATCTTCAAAATGATTGAGGACCACACACACACACTTCATATGTTTTCATCTTTGCATTCATAGTGTGAGTGTATATTTGTTTTACATTTCCATATCCGCCTATTTAAGAGGCATTGTAATGAGCTAAATAGAATCTCCATCAAGTGTATGTTAGACACTACTTAGTGAGATAACCAACCATGTGGTTGAAGAGGTTATTGCTTAGCCTATAAAAGCATAGTGTATAGGTTGATGTTTAGCCTTGGAAAAACATCATTGTAAAGGTTATTGCTTAGCCTTGGAAAGCATATTGTAAAGGTTATTGCTTAGCCTATTGAAAAGCATAAATAGTGGAAATCCGGTGGGGTGATTGGATCACAAGCCGGTAGTGGACGTAGGCATTGAGGCCGAACCACTATAAATCTTGGTGTTGTGGTGCTTGCATTTGTGGTGATTCTTTTATTAGCTTCCGAATATTGTATGGTTAATCATCACATGTGACTAGTTTGCTTTAAAAAGTTAAAATTGGTTTAAATTGGTCACAATTGTAGCTCACCCTATTCACCCCCCCCCCCCTCTAGGGTTAGGATCCTCGTGGACTTTCAGAAGGCTATTGAGTTCCAGCAGCTTAAACAAGGTAGCATGACAGTGCTAGATTATGTCACCAAATTTGAGAGATTGGCTAGGTATGCCACCGAGTTGATTGACACTGAGAGGAAGAAAATAACAAAGTTTTTGGAAGGGTTGAACCCGATCATCATGAGGGATGTCATAGGAGTAGTTCCTCCAGCTACATATGATGAGGCAGTCAAGCGGGCATATACATTTGAAGATATTAATAACATGATTGTTCAGGACAGAAAGCAGCAATATCAGCAGCAGAATCAGAGGCAGCAGCTAGGCAAGAAGCCAAGGCAAGAATAAGGTCATGTGAGGCAGGGTTGTGGACATTGTGGCAAGAATCACGAGACACACGAATGTCGTAAGGCCATGGGTGCCTGTTTCAAGTGTGGGGCTATGAATCATTCAATCAAGGATTGCCCACTCCTTCAGAATCAGGGGAACAGAAATCAGCAGCAGAGACAAGTAGCTCCTCAGAATCAAGCACCAGTTCAGAATCAAGTTAGACCACCTCAGCAGCAGCAACAGGCTAGGCAACCAGCGCAGAATCAGAATGCTCGTCCTCCACAGCAAAATAGGCATGGCCAAGGAAGGCAGAACCAAGTACCGAATAGACTACAGATGCATGGACGTTTGTACTATCTCAACCGTGCAGATGCTGAAGCTGCGGGAGAATGGTAGAAGGTAAACTTCTTGTTTGTAGGGTAGAAGCCCAGATTTTGTTTGACCCTGGATCCACACATTCTTTTTCATCTCCTAGTTTTGCTAAGTTGATTGATGCACCATGTAGTGAGTTGGATTACATTTTGGTAGTGACCACTCCAGTAGGGAAACAAGTTGTCTGTAGAAACCATTACCCTAGTTGTACAGTGTTGTTAGGAGATGTTAATTTACCGGCCAACCTCATAGTTTTGGACATGCATGATTTTGATGTCATTTTAGGCATGGATTGGTTAGAAGCATATCATGCCACCATGGATTGTTTTAGTAAGACCATCACATTCAAATTCCAAGGACCACAGGCAGAGTTGATATTTCAGGAGAACAGGAGCAAATCTCAGGCGGGGTTTATTTCAGTTTTGAAGGCAAGCAGATTAGTGCAGAGTGGGTGCCAGGCATTTATTGTGTTTATCACGGAGGATAAACAGTCCCAAGGGGTGGAGGATACCCCCATTGTGTGTGAATTTCCGGACGTTTTTCCAGAAGAAATCCCGGGTTTACCACCAATTAGAGAAGTTGAGTTCACGATTGAGCTCCTTCCAGGGACAGCACCGATCTCGATTGCACCATACAGGATGGCTCCAGCAGAAATGGGTGAGCTAAAGCTCCAATTGCAAGATTTGTTGAGCAAAGGTTTTATTAGGCCAAGTGTTTCACCGTGGGGAGCACCGGTGTTGTTTGTGAAAAAGAAGGATGGAAGTTTAAGAATGTGTATAGACTACCGGAAGTTGAACCATGTGACCGTGAAGAACAAGTATCCTTTGCCAATGATAGATGAATTGTTTGACCAATTGCAAGGAGCAGCCTATTTTTCCAAGATAGACTTGAGGTCAGGGTACCATCAGTTGAGAGTTAGAGACTCAGACGTTCAGAAGACGGCCTTTAGAACAAGATATGGGCACTACGAGTTCTTAGTGATGCCCTTTGGTTTGACAAATGCACCAGCAGTCTTTATGGCTCTGATGAACAAGGACTTTGCACCTTATTTTGATCACTCTACGGTAGTGTTTATTGATGATGTCCTTGTGTATTCCAAGAGTAAGAAGGAGCATGAAGAACATTTGAGGACAGCGTTGCAGCTCTTGAGGGACAACCAGTTATATGCAAAACTCAGTAAGTGCGAATTCTGGTTAGAGCAAGTTGTTTTTCTAGGCCACATCATCTCCAGAGAAGGTTTAGCAGTTGATCCAGCCAAGATAGAGGCAGTTGTTAGTTGGGTGAGGCCAAGCAGTGTGACAGAGATTAGAAGCTTTTTGGGGTTAGCAGGCTACTACAGAAGATTTGTCCAAGGTTTTTCGTCCATTGCAGCCCCGTTGACAAAATTGACCAGGAAGAATGTTCCATTTGTTTGGACCGATCAGTGTGAAACCAATTTCCAAGAGTTGAAAGGAAGGTTAACCACAGCTCCAATCCTTACATTACCATCGAGCAACGGTGGATTTATTGTTTACACAGATGCTTCGAATGTGGGACTGGGTTGTGTATTGATGCAGGATGGCAAGGTGATTGCTTATGGCTCGAGACAGCTGAAGGACCATGAGAAGAATTATGCAACTCACGACTTGGAGTTGGCAGCAATTGTTTTCGCATTGAAGATGTGGAGACACTATCTCTACGGAGAGAAATTTGAGGTCCATTCAGATCACAGAAGTTTGCAATATTTGTTCTCGCAGAAGGATTTGAATATGAGGCAGAGAAGGTGGATGGAGTATATCAAAGATTATGACTTTCCCATCAAGTATCATCCAGGCAAAGTGAATGTGGTAGCAGATGCATTGAGTAGGAAGTCAGTGACTATGGCCAATTTGAGAGGAATGGGTGTCTTACAGCAGTTTGAAGAGTTGGGTGTAGAGGTACAAACCCTAAGATTGGGTGCTATGTTAGCGAATATGACAGTTTCAGAACCTACCTTCATCCAGAAGATTAAGGAAAATCAGTTGCAAGACCCAGACTTGGCCAAGATAGTAGAAGTTATTGCAGAACGTCCAGAGTTCAAGATGGTGAATGGAATATTGTATTTTCGTGACCGGTTGTGTGTGCCAAATGTGGATGATTTGAAGAATGAAATAATGAATGAAGCTCACAGCATGAGATATTCTATGCATCCGGGTAGCACGAAGATGTACCACAATTTGAAGAATAGATTCTGGTGGAACAACATGAAGAGAGAGATAGCATCTTTTGTGTCTCGTTGTCTAACTTGTCAGTTGATCAAGGCAGAGCATCAGAAGCCTCCAGGGTTGTTACAGCCTTTGGAGATTCCGGAGTGGAAATGGGAGCACATCACCATGGATTTCGTCTCCGATTTGCCTAATACTAAGAAGGGAAATAATGCAATTTGGATCATTGTAGATCGTCTGACAAAGTCTGCTCACTTCATTCCGATGAAGACGGGGAATATGATGCATATGGCACCACTTGCGAAGTTATTTGTTGATGAGATTGTTAGTAAGCATGGTCAGCCCGTCTCCATTACTTCAGACAGAGACAGTAGGTTTGTTTCAAAGTTTTAGAAGACTCTTCATGAGTCGATGGGTACCAAACTTCAGTTCAGCACAGCTTATCATCCTCAGATAGATGGTCAGTCGGAAAGGACGATACAGACTCTCGAAGACATGTTGCGTGCTTGTGTATTGGATTTCAAGATTCAGTGGGATGAGTGCTTACCGCTTTGTGAATTTGCCTATAACAATAGTTACCACTCGAGCATCGGTATGGCACCTTTTGAGGCACTTTATGGTAGAAGATGCAGAACTCCGGTTTGCTGGGAAGAAGTCGGTGAACGTAGTTTTCATGGACCGACGATAGTGGGAGAGACAAGTGACAAGGTCAAGTTGATTCAAGAACGGTTAAAGATCGCCCGGAGTAGGCAGAAGAGTTATGCAGATACTCGACGAAGAGAATTGCAGTTTCAAGTGGGTGACAAGGTGTTCTTGAAGATCTCACCAGTTAGAGGGACTTTGAGATTCGGACAGAAGGGCAAATTGTCTAGAAGGTTTATTGGTCCGTATGAGATTTTGAGCAAGATTGGAGATGTTGCTTATAGACTTGCGTTACCGCCGGAATTCTCCGGGGTGCACAATGTTTTTCATGTTTCTATGCTCAAGAAGTATGTCTCTAGTCCTGCACACATTCTACAGCATGAGCCTTTAGAGATTCGAGAAGATGCCTCGTATGTGGAAAGACCGATCAAGATCATTGATACCAAGGAACAGGAATTGAGAAATCGGACTATTCATTGGGTCAAGGTACTTTAGGAAAATCATGAGCCAGAGGAAGCCACCTGGGAACTAAGAGAGCAAGTGCAAAGAAAATATTCATAGCTTTTGCCAGAGGTAATTGTTGATTTATTTGGTGGACCAAATATCCTAAGGGGTGGAGGATGTTAGACCCCGACCCAGACCTTTTCGATTAGCGTGAGATTAGTATGTGTTTAGTCCTAAGTGGGTTTAGTGTTGTTGGGTTAGAAATGATTAGTTTAGTCTTGGACATAGCTTTGGGGATTTTGAGAACGTTTAGTATTAATTAGACACACTCGGAAAGGTCCGAGTGCACGTGTAAGTTTGGGAAGACCGTATTGATTTCCGTGTGAGTGTGATTTTGATTTCATTTGAATGGTGTTTCGACGTGTTACGACTTTCGTTTTAAGGTCATTCTTGTTTGAAACCCAAAAACCCATGTTTTGACCCAAAGAGGGTAAAATTGTCTTTTATGCACAAATCTGGACACAATTTTCGAGATCTCAAAACCATGTCAAAAATATACTTTTTGGAAACTAGATATTTCGACGATCGTTTTATCCTTCTTCGTCGAAGTCATCTGAGGCCCACAAGATCGTGTTTTCGTCGTTCCAAAGTCAAGTCAGTTGGGCCCCACTTGCTAGTGCCTTAAGTAACTCATCTCTTTCCCCTCTTTGCTCTTTCATTCTAAAACCCAAGTTGGGCTCCTAGTTTTGCTAAGTTGATTGATGCACCATGTAGTGAGTTGGATTACATTTTGGTAGTGACCACTCCAGTAGGGAAACAAGTTGTCTGTAGAAACCATTACCCTAGTTGTACAGTGTTGTTAGGAGATGTTAATTTACCGGCCAACCTCATAGTTTTGGACATGCATGATTTTGATGTCATTTTAGGCATGGATTGGTTAGAAGCATATCATGCCACCATGGATTGTTTTAGTAAGACCATCACATTCAAATTCCAAGGACCACAGGCAGAGTTGATATTTCAGGAGAACAGGAGAAAATCTCAGGCAGGGTTTATTTCAGTTTTGAAGGCAAGCAGATTAGTGCAGATTAGTGCAGAGTGGGTTTCAGTTTATGTCAGTTTCACTATTGGTTTCCTTTTCTTCCTATTCTGAAACCAGTATTGTAAAATTGAGTTCCTCTTTTTTATTTTTAACTAGTTATAGAACTTCAGTGTGTTCTGTAAATTATTTTCTGATTGCCTCAGTATACAGTAACCATAGTCTGAGCTTCAATTTACTGTACTGTTAGTTTGTAAATCTGTAGTATACTCTGTGTTTAATTTATTTCTGTTCTGTTAACAGTAATGGGTATTGAGAAGAATACTCCTGTTGGTACCCCTACCCCTCTTATGGTGAACCATGGGGAGAAACCTGAGAAGTTCAATAGTACAAAGTTCAAGAGATGGCAACAGTTGTTCTATCTCACTACCTTGAACCTGGCTAAGTTCCTCCATGAAGAAGCTCCTACTTTGATAGATGATGAGACAAACAAGCAAGTGGTTGCTGCTATAGAAGCCTGGAAGCATACTGACTTCCTCTGTCGAAACTATATTCTCAATGGACTAGACAACACATTATATAATGTGTACTGTTCATTGAAGACTGCTAAGGAATTATGGGACTCTCTTGATAAAAAGTACAAGACTGAAGATGCCAAAATGAAGAAATTCGTTGTTGGCAGATTCCTGGACTACAAGATGATCAATTCCAAAGCAGTTATCAATCAAGTTCAGGAACTTCAGGTAATTCTCCATGAAATTCATGCAGAAGGAATGTCTCTTAGTGAGTCTTTCCAAGTGGCAGAAAACATTGAAAAATTGCCACCACTTTGGAAGGATTTTAAGAACTACCTTAAGCATAAACGAAAGGAGATGAAACTTAAAGACCTGATTGTCAGATTGAGGATAGAGGAAGACAATCGTGCATCTGAGAAGAAAGTAGGAAAAACCTTCACTGAAGCTAAGGCAAATGTGGTGGAACATGGGCAGAATCCCAAGAAGAGGAAGAACAATCCCAATAGTCCAAAGCAAGGTCCCAATGACAACAAGAAGTTCAAAGGGAAATGTTATATGTGCGACAAACCAGGCCACCGTGCTAAGAATTGTCGTAAGCGCAAGGACCAAGGCAATACAAGTAAGAAACTAGCGCAGGCCAACATGACAGAATTGGACACTCTCTCCACTGATGTTTCGGACATCAATCTTTCTGTTATGGTCTCAGTCGTAAATCTGGTTGGCAACACCAGAGAATGGTGGGTGGACACAGGGGCCACTCGACATGTTTGCTCTATCAAAGAAACATTCTCCACTTATTAAGCATCAACCGGAGAACAACTCTTCATGGGCAACTCTGCCACTTCTAAGGTTGAAGGCCAAGGAAATGTGGTATTAAAGATGATTTCTGGAAAGGAACTAAGCCTTAACAATGTGCTGCATGTACCTAATATTCGTAAGAGTCTGGTATCAGGCTCACTATTGAGTAAGAAGGGTTGCAAACTGGTATTTGAGTCGGATAAATTTGTACTTACTAAATCTGGGATGTATGTGGGAAAAGGGTATATGAGCGATGGGCTCTTTAAGATGAATGTAATGACTATCGTTCCTAATAAGAAAAACTCTTCTGTTTATATGCTTGAGTCAGCTAATGTGTGGCATGGTAGATTAGGTCATGTTAACTATGATGCTTTGCGTAGATTAGTTAATATGGAATGTTTGCCTAAATGCAGTTTTGATTCAAATATCAAATGTGAAACGTGTGTAGAAGCTAAACTTACTAGAACTTCTTTTCATTCAATTGAACAAACTTCTAAACCCCTTTAGTTAATTCATCCTGAAATCTGTGACCTAAAGTTTGTTCAAACTAAAGGTGGTAAGAAATATTTTCTTACATTCATTGATTACTGCACAAGATACTGTAATGTTTACATACTGAGAAGTAAAGATGAGGCCTTGGAAATGTTCAAACATTACAAGAATGAGGTTGAGAATCAACTTGATAAGAAAATTAAGGTGATAAGAAGCGATAGAGGGGGTGAATATGAATCACCTTTTGGTGAATATTGTTCACAGCATGGTATTATATACCAAACTACTGCTCCTTACTCACCGCAGCAAAATGGTGTTGCTAAAAGGAAAAACAGAACTTTAAAAGAAATGATGAATGTTATGTTAATAAGTTCTGGATTACCTCAGAATTTGTGGGGGGATGCTATCCTCTCTGCAAATTATATTCTCAACCGAATACCTCAAAAGAAAACCAATAAGTTCCCCTACGAATTGTGGAAAGGTAGAATGCCTACCTACAAATACTTGAAAGTGTGGGAGTGTTTGGCTAAAGTGGCGGTTCCTACACATAAAAAGGTTAAAATAGGACCAAAGACAGTAGACTGTGTATTCATTGGGTATGCTCATAATAGCAGTGCGTATCGGTTTCTAATTCACAAGTCTGAGATTCCCAATATGCATCCTAACACTATTATTGAGTCAAGGAATGCATCGTTCTTTAAACATGTATTTCCTTACAAACCATCGCAAGAAACGAGTTCTTCTAAAAGAACTAATGATACTGCTAGTAGCAGTAATCAAGACCAACAAGAGATTAATGAACCTAGGCGGAGTAAGAGGGCTAGAACATCAAAAACGTTTGGTTCAGATTTTCTAACATTACTGTTAGAAGATGAGCCTTAAAGCTTTAAAGAAGCGGTGTCCAATCCAGAGGCACCATATTGGAAAGAGGCAATAAATAGTGAAATTGAATCCATTTTGCAAAACCATACATGGGAACTTGTAGATCTCCCACAAGGTTGCAAAACTTTTGGTGCAAGTGGATATTCAAGAGAAAGATGAAAGTAGATGGATCAATTGATAAGTACAAGGTCGGGCTTGTTGTTAAGGGTACAGACAAAAAGAAGGCTTGGACTCTTTCTATACTTATTCACCAGTGACGAGAATAACATCCATTCAAATGTTAATTGCAATTTCTGATATATATAATTTCGAGATACATCAAATGGATGTAAAGACAATTGCTCATTATGAGTAGTAATGATGATATCATTCAAACCACCAAGAGAATGTTAAACAATAAGTTTGACATGAAAGATTTAGGTGTTGCAAATGTCATACTAGGGATAAAAATATAAGAGATAATTAGCGAAAGGTCTCTAGAATTGAATCTATCAAGCCTCCAATCCAAGCAACTTCTTTTTAAGGGCTCTGGTCTAAGCAACTAAACCGTTTGCAGCCAGAAGTCCCTGGATACAATTTACATGACTAATTTGCCCTCTTTCAACTGTGTAGGCATCTAATTTTGAAATTTCAAATTTCAAATCTTCCATTCCCCCCCTTCCCCAAATTCCAATGCTGCTTCCTTCCTTCAATCTGTCCAAACACCACTTGCTTCCCGTCCAGCCACTGCGTCTTGGCAGGACAGACGAAGAACTGCAACACGTTCATCCTTGGCCCGGCGTTCGCCATCTTTTGGACGCCGGGCCTGGTGTGCTTCTTGATGAAGTTCTCGTCAGTGAACTTGGCGTTGTAGATCCACTCGACGCCGTTGCCATTTCTGGCAATGATCGGAAGTTGCCGCCCTGGCACATGAATCCAGGGATAACGCTGTGGAAGGCAGAACCCTTGTAGTGGAGGGGATTATCGCTCTTCCCAGTGCCCTTCTCGCCCGTGCAGGTAACTTTTAATATATCAAAATGTAAAAGACCATTAACATTTGAAGCTAATACATCAAAATATAAGTAATCTGATGGGATATATACACGTATATTGTTTAATAACCCTCATGCATATTCAGACCGCATGTGACAGTCTTTCTACTCTGGAAGTCATGGACAGTGTTTCACATGGGTCAAAGATTAGAAAAAAAAATGGAAGTGGAAGGAGTCATTCTCTAGAGGATGGTGAACCAGTGTCAACGACAGGTGGGGCCCACTTTCTCTATCCTTTTGATTTGGTCGGGTAGTGGAGGGGATTCATGGGAGAGGGAAAGTAAGAGGAAACAGAAGAAGAAAGGGGGTTTCGGGTGTTTCAACGAGCCTTTCTCTTTTTTTCTCTGGCGCCATAGATCTGTTATGGCCTACTACTGTGATCAACACCGAGCACCTATCTCCTCTGGCCTTACAATTCTTGTTGCAATTGTTGTAAGATCAATGGAGCAGCAACAGCAAAATGCAGAAGAGAATAGAGAAGAAGCAGCAAGGGCGGATGTCTCTCTTGCAGAAGCAGAAGGAAGAAGAAGAGTAATTGGGCCAGTGTCAAGTTCGGGTTAGGTCTGACCTGACCCAGAATGAGACCCCTCTTCTCCACTTGCATGTGGCCAACCGATCTCACAATCAGCAGTAGATATGTGATGCAACCTTTTCAAGATCTGATCTGATCTCTTTTGTGTTCCGTTGATCTGATCTCCTCCGTCCTCCATTGATTTGTCAAATTTATTTAAGTTTTTATCAAGTTTATCGGAGTTTTGAGTATTTTTTCAAATTGTTTTGAGTTTTGCACAAATTTATCTGAGTTCTATAACAAATTTATCTGAGTTATGGACAAATTTAGCTGAGTGTTTAGCAAATTTATCTAAATTCTGAACAAATCTATCTGAGTTTTTTGTAAATTTATCTGAGTTCTGAAATAAATTTCCTTACATTCTGGACAAATCTATCTGAGTTTTGACTAATTTATTTGAGTTATGGGACAAATTTATCTGAGTTTGGACAAATTTATCCGAATTTGTGGCAAATGTATTTGTGTTTTTCTAAATTTATTTACACTTTTTTGAAATTTATTTGGATCTTTTGAAATTTATTTGGATCTTTTAAAATTGATTTTCATCTTTTGAAATTTATTTGGTTCTTTTGAAAATTGTTTGCGTCTTTTTAAATTGATTTTCATCTTTTGAAAAATTTTAGATTTTTTTAAATTTATTTGCGTCTTTTTAAATTTCTCTATGTTGTTTTCATATTATAGCATTTTTTGAAATTTATTTGCATTATTTCAAATTTATTTGTAGTTTTTGAAATTTGTTTTTGTTTTTTTAGAGTTTAATTTTGTTTTTTTAATTTTATTTACATCTTTTGAAATTTATTTTCGTCTTTTGAAATTTATTTACATTTTTTGAAATTTATTTTCGTCTTTTGAAATTTATTTGGATCTTTTGAAATTGATTTTCATCTTTTGAAATTTATTTGTGTTTTTTAAATTTATTTCATTTTTAGAAATTTATTTGAAATTTGTTTCCTGTTTTTTTAACTTTATTTGAAAATCTCATTAGTGGAATTTTATTAATCGTGACTAATTTAATGGTAGTTGACCATTATTAATGGCTCATCCCACTAATCATGGGATATGATTTGAAGAAAGGGTAACTTAGACACTTTAGGTTTTCAAATTTGGAAAAATGACCTTTCATACTATAAAAACAGATTGTGGACTTAAGACAAGAAAGTGAAATGTTTAGGGACCTTTCGTCGAATCCCCCAAAATATAATCAAGATAATAGCAATCCAGCGAGGACACCTATAGATATAAGTATCCATTTATCCAAAAATAATGGAAAATGCATATCACAACGAGAATATGCACAAATAATTGGCAGCCTAATGTATGTGATGAATTGCACCCATCCTGACATTGCATATACTGTTAGTGAATTGAGTAGATACACAAGTAACCCTGGATCAGATCACTGGAATGCCTTAGTTCGGATTCTAAGATATTTAAAATACACCCAAAACTATGGTTTGCATTACTCTAAATATCCAGCTGTACTTGAGGGCTATTGTGATGCCAATTGGATATCAGATATCAAAGATTCAAAGTCCACCAGTGGATATCTATTTACATTTGTTGGTGCAGCGGTGTCATAGAAATCTTCTAAACAAACATGCATTGCTAGATACACTATGGAATCTGAGTTTATTGCATTGGATAAAGCTGGTGAAGAAGCTGAGTGGCTTCGTCAATTTCTAGAAGATATTCCAATGTGGTCAAAACCTATGCCTCCTATCTGCATTCATTGTGATAGTCAATCAGCAATTGGAAGGGCACAGAGTAAAATATATAACAGTAAGTCTCGACATATTCGTCGAAGGCATAATTCCGTGAGACAACTGCTCTATAATGACATTATGACAATTGAGTACATAAAGTCCATAAATAACATTGCGGATCCTTTAACCAAAGGTTTAGCGAGAGAGCAAGTAAATCGTTCATCGAGGGAAATGAGCTTCAAGCCTATAAATGAAAAGCTGCCATAATGGAAACCCTACCTAGTTGACTGGAGATCCCAAGACCTAGGTTCAAAGGGACAACCAAATTGTGTGTGACTTAACGATATCACTATGGAGATAAAATCTCATGCTCATTCCTATGATATTAATAGTGATACCTACAGCGGTAATTAGGATAAGCAAAGCTTTTAATGATTCTTATATCTTGGCTAATCAGATGGGGTATAGCAGGATACTCTTAATAAGAATCACCTATGTGAGTGTGAACTGGGCCGATTCTATAAGAATAATAAAGCTAAATTCTCTAAAGCACTCATGAAACCAGGCATTGTTCAGGGCCAAAATGAACACAATCATGAGAACCAACTGTGTTCGGAAAGATTCTATGTGAAATCTATTGTCTCAGTTTACGTAAAAGGCTGAACAGTTCAAAACATCATGTTCACTGTTCAACCAGTAAATCCGATAGTACTTCACAAGGGAAGGTTCAAGGCCACAAGCTACCTCTCTCTATACAAAAGATTTCCAATTGTACTCTCTCTGCGTGTCTGCATATCATTTCATTGCTTTCGGTCAATTTCATTCATGTGGGGGATTGTTGGAAAAATGGCTAAGAGCAACACTAGTTTTTGTCAACTTTGAGCCAAAAACTAAGTGGGACCCACTTATCCTTTTGGGTGGGAATACATGGGAATGTAATCTACTCCATGAGTAGATTAAGGACATGTATTGAGTTGCTCTAATCCATTAAGGAGTGAATGAGAAATTGCCTCCTCAACAACACTACTTGAACATGTTAAACATGGAAACAAAAGGAAGTGGTGAACTTGCTTCCCACATTACTTGGGAGCAAAACATTCTTTGTGTATAAATATGCTTAGCTTGGTAGTATAAGATGAGCCCCAAGGGGCATCCCACTTTTGTGGAGGAGGGAGGACCTAGATCAAGGTAGGGTCACCACCACACGCGCGTGCGCCCCGCCCCGCACCGAACCGGGCCGGGCAAGGCCTGAGCTTCACGCGCGAGTTGGGCCTGGCTCGGCCCACTACCCATTTATTATTTTTGGAGAAAAAATTATTTAATAAATTTTTTCTTTTTTGCAAATGGTATGTGTCCTTAGTGGTGTGTTCATTCGCCTTTGAAAGGGTATGTCCAAACCCAAAAGAGGTGTGTGTAGCATCTGTTCACTAAACGATCACTGTTCTGAACAGATGCAACCCCCCCCCCCCCCCCGAAGAGTCCTAAAGCAGGCTTATATAAAGCATCTTGTCCATGCAATATTGATCATCCAATCACTGCTGTTGTATTGCGTTTTCGAGTCATCATCTGTGTCTAGAGAGAGTTCTGTTGCACTGATGGTTCGCCTATCACACAATTTATAGTGCTACAACTGCTGTGAGACCAATCATTGTATCCTGGGAGACAAATGTTGTTGAAGCTCGTGAGCACCATTGGGGGGGCGAATTTTGTCTTAAGGACATAGTGTCAAACACTAGCCTTGATCAATCTTCTTCTGTAAATTTCTGAGATTCGTAACTCCAGCAACAGAGTACTGTGTTTTGCCTTCAAACAGTTAGTGATTTCCATTCATAAATTACATTCTATAGTTGTGTTTTACTGTTGTTTTAATTCACTGTTGTGAGAAACTGTTTCCTGAATTCTGAACTACTACTGTATGTACTTGGATTAACACAATGTTCCTCTTCTTTTACTAATAAAATCAAGTTCCCCTTAAATAACCCAGTAAGATTCTAGAAATTTGTGAATGAGAATTTCTAGTCCATAATGTCTTTATCAGAACATCAAAAATCCCAATGTACAAATGTCTAAAACAACCTACATTGCCTAACCTTTAGATAAAAAACCTACATTGCTAACAATCTTCGCTCTTCATTCTCTCCTTTCATTTAGACTAGTAACTTTTAGTGTCTCTCTGAATATAATTGATTGGCAACTGCCCAGTTTGACATAAAATCATTATGATCAAGGATCATAAGCATGTGTTCTATCCAACATTAAATCACATGCGTTAATATATACCCGCAGGTCATGCCACAAATATACATTGCATTCCTGGAGGATTTCAAATGTTTAAATGGTTTCATAACATATATCAATCAGCTGAAAGTGGAAAAGAATTTACCCATCGTCTATACCATCCAAGTCCATATCCTCCATGATCTTCATCATTTGCTTCTCACATGCAGCACTAGTGTCAAGAAATTGTTTCTGATTATCTGAAATGCATGTACATCTTTTTGCTAATGTCATTGTCCCTCACCCTCACAGATAGGACAACCTACATTAGAGGTAGGACCTTTAGACCCCACACAGGTTGAGTCATTTGTTCAAGATGAGGTCGACGTCGACAACGCCGGTATGTTTAACAACCATTTTAAATTATGCATGTACTTTTTTATGGTTTATGCAACAATATATAAATTTGTGTTGACGAAAGCTAATAAATTTAATTGTATTTTAAGTGAACGGGGTCATGTGCGTCCAAGAAGAGAGGATGAGGGAAGACTAGGGGTATTACACTCACAAAGAGGAGGCGTGATGGGGAAAAGCCAGCGGTAGACATTCCACCAAACCTGATGAGAGCTGTAAGAAACAATGCTCAAGCATTAATAACTGAGTGTCGCATTATTGTCAGATAGATGGCCCCACTCCGGTTTCCCAAATGGAAGACAATCCCAGATGACGAGAAGACTAAGATGTGGCAAGCTACACAAGTCATTTAAATTAAGAAGCTTATGTGTTCATGAAATTCTATTTAGATTTGATGTTACTAACTTACATCTATGTTTACTTACTCATACAATAATGTGCAGCGAAAGTTTACTCTCCAAGATGAACCCCATATCAAGGAAGCTGTGTATCAACAGCTAAATCGCCAATATAGGGATTATCGACACGGGTTGCATAAGGGTTATTATTGCAAGTATGGCACCGATGAGATAAGACTGGTGAATCCCCCCTTGTTTGTGAGCAACAATGATTGGGTTGATCTTGTTAGGTATTTTGGATCTGAGGAATTTAAGTTATGCATGTTAATTAAGTTATATTGTTTGGCCTTTTAATCTATCTATCATACATGTATTGCTTATCATTTATGGTAGACAAACGCAAAAAATGAGTAATAGAAATAAGGAGAACCAGGAAAAGCAGGAAATCGGCCATGTTGCTGGGACGAAGGCTTTTGCTCGAATCAACTATGATAGTGTAAACTTCTCTCTAATGTTTCTGGGAATTTATTATTATATATATTATTTGTGTTAACTTGTATAATGACAGCATAATCTTGATATGGGGGACAAGCCTTCTCGGACTGGCTTGTGGTTCATTACCCAGTATAGCATAAAGAAAAAAGTTTTGGTGGATCCGACTTCGCAAAAAGTCTATGTAACTTATTGTTCCATTTTCTATTTCCTTATCAATCTTCTTATATTATATATAATACTAAATTGATAAATAATAACAATTGGTTTTTGAATGTAGGAGGAGCTTAAGAGATTAGAGTTTCAGCCACCAGAGGAGGGCACTCCTCCCATGACTAAGGACCAAAGATTTGAGGCAGTGCTCGGACCAGAGCAATCAGGATATATACGTGGTCGTGGGACTGGACCAAAGCCCAAGACCTCTACGGTTGGGCTGCGAATCCATGCGCAGCTAGAGAGAGAGAATGAGGAGTTTAGGAGGCGAGCTGAGGCTGATACAAGGCACTTGGAGTTGTTAAAAAAGGAGAATAATGAGATGGCTTCACAAATGGAGTCCTTAGGCCCCGTTCTTTTACTAGAATTCCTGACAGGAATTCAGGCTGTCTGGGAATTTAGAATTTCTGTCAAGAATTCTCTGTTTCATTACCAGAATTCCTGGGCATTTGAAATTCCAGGCATTTGAAATCCTAAAAAACCCAACATTTGAAAAACCACTTTAACAAAGAGGATTTGAAAATCTCACTTAGCATAGGAATTCCGGGAGAGGGACGACGACATTCCAGGAGCTCAGGCAAGAATTCAGGCAATGAATGAAACAACGAATTTAGAATTCCAGAATTTGACAGCATTTCAAATACTAGCATTTGAAATTCCCAGACAACCACCATACATGAATTCTATGAATTATAGTAAAGAAACGGGCCCTTAGAGTACCAACTAACCTTGCAGTAGACATAAGTGCAAGCCCAGGTCCAGGCAGCGCTCCAGTCCTAGGCAGAATTGCAACAGACACAGGTGCATGCTCAGGTGCAAGTTGCGTTACAGTCCCAGCTTAACATCCTCCTCTAGCAGTTCAAGGAGTCGGGCCAAATTCCAATGTGATGCATAACTACTCAAAAGCTGGATGATAATGATTTTTTTTATTTTTTTTATATTTTTTCTATGCTGATGTAAACTTTACTCTTGCTACTCAAGTACAGTAGAACTTAATGTTTTTAAATTTGAGGTTATTTTCTAATACTTGATGGTGATGAAGTTTTCATTTTCTCATATTATATAAGCAGGTTCATGAAAATTTGAAAAGGATCAATAAATTAATTTTATTCTTCCTTTTAATTAATTTGAACCATTTAGTCGCAGGAACAAGTCATCGGTAGAACATTATACTTAATACATTTAGTGAGGACTTGTTGTCGTAGTTGAAAGTAAAATGTTTACTTGCAATTGCAAGTCACCTCTGAAATTACCACTAAAGGTGCTATACCTAGTACTTACAGTGGCGTTTGCATCGCAGTTAAAATCTAAATATTTAACCGCGATAACAAGTTGCCACTAAAATTACTATACACACTACTTTTAGTGGCGATTTATAATTGCCACTAAAATTAAACTTTTAGCAGTGACTTAAGATCGCCCCTAAAACCCTACTTTCAGATGTTTATAATAAATTTTTAGCGGCGATTTTACACTTTTAGCGACAACAATTTTTTAAATAAGCGGCTATAAATCTTGCGGCTAATTATTATACTTTTAGCCGCGATGTTTTAAAATCATGGCTAAAAAATTGGTGACGGCACTTTTAGCAATGACTCAGTGGCGATCAAAATATTGCCTCTAAAACTTTTAACGGCGATTTTAAGACCTTTATCCGTGAAATCCAGAAATGAATTTATTTTCAAGGGTATTGGTTGCCATCCCTTCTCTTTTCTAAGACAGGTTAATGTCATTATGGATGGGATAAACATTCCCTCTTTAAACCGACCTATGCGTACCATAAGTCCATCATGTGGTTTGCCTGTTGCATCTGTGGATGATATGACATTTCTATTTTGTGATGCCGCATTTAGGAAGGTGGATGGCAAAGCTGGGTATGGCTTTACAGTTTGGAATGACAATGTCTTGGCACTCGCAGGGTCTATCGGTGGACCATGCGCCTCTTCCGCTAAAGAAGCAAAGCGAGAGCTATTCTCTCGGTCTTAAAGGTTGTTCAAGAGCTACAGGCCGACCAAAGTTCAAGTTTTGTATGATTCCCTAGAAGTGCTGCAGGCTTTGAAGGGGGAGCATGACTGGGCTATAGACTCCATCTTAATAGATATTTTGGCTTGTGGTGGTTCTTTTGAATTTGTAGACCTTTCTCATGTTTCTAGGAAGTGTAATATGGTTGCTCATAACTTTGCTAAGATCATATGTTTTGAGTGTGGGTGAGTGTGGGTTTGAGACCCACTCTTGTTTTGACTTTCATGGGCCCATGTCATTGACTCTGTTTTTATATGTCTCTTTTTGAGTTCAATGAAATTTACTGTATTTACCAAAAAAGACAAGGTAAGGTAAGATTGCTACTAATGCAACTTTATGACCAGCAAACACAGATTATATATAGGACAAAAGGGTAACTGTTACAGGGGTACTGCTACTAATCCAGCTGATTAGTCTGGGACGAAAGCAAGTAACACCCCTTTAAAGAAAAAAAAAGAAGAGAACGACATTGCCATAAGTAAGCTCGAATTTAGTTACTCCCAAATATATATATATATATATATATATATATTTCTTCACTACGATAATAACTTGCTAAGGATATTTTTGACTTGTGACAGTGATTCATAGGTGCCTCTTACTTGTTCTAACAATAGGTTAATAATACATGTTTATTGTTTGAAGCTTGGAGGGCTACCAAGTCCCATACCAGAAAGGTATCAATTGGAGTAGAAATTAATAGAAAGGCACACTACAAGAAAAACTGCTTATAGCGGAGGCCGGCGGCCGCCGGTAAAAGATTTAGCGGCGGCCACAGTGGCCGTCGCTTAGCGAGGGTATAGGTAGAGTGGGTACAAGTCTTAACGGCGTTTCGGTGGCTTGCGCTAAATTTTACTTTTAGCGGCGGCCACCGACCGCCGGTAAAACTTTTAGCGGCGGTCAGGTGGCCGCCGCTAAAAGTAAAAAACTGCCGCTGTAGATGCCTGGCCGCCGGTAAAAGTTGGATGATGTATAAAAAAATACTGGTTTTACCGGCGGTCAGGCGGCCGCCGGTAAAAGCAGTATTTTTTTTTTTTTTTTTTTGCTACAAATATTAGCCACATCTACCATGGACGCCTTTCATGTATTGGTACTCTTCTTGAGACTTTTTAAAATATATAAAAATCCAAAAAAAACCCATAAAATGAGAATTTCATGTCTTGAGTTTATTACAACATATTAGTCATTGGCCAACTGAAAAAGTCCACTACTATTCTGTTCTGGATATGAATGGACCATTGCAGGTGCATTTTTCTTAAATATCTGAAATTCTTAAATATCCCCAAACATGAATACTCGCTTCATTCTTAACAGACAGGCTTAAGATTGGGATGCTCATGGGCTTTATCTGGAGTCAACTAAGAATAGAATATAGCACTAGATTGGTAAAGAAAGAAAGGCAAACAAGCAAAAGAACATCTCACTTTATCTTCAAATTTAGAAGATGAGCCATGAAGAACTTTTTCCATCAAAAGGATGGACGTCTTTACTCAGAAGTGTTGATCAAACCACCATGAAACTGCATTAGCACTTGATTTTTCTATATAGAAAAATGACCCCAATCTGAAGGTCATCTGTCCTAAACGAAGTGCAAAACACACAACCTATTGCGATCAAGCACACCTGTACAATCATGTGCAAACACATGATGCCAACTGAAGGATTCACCCAAACAAAAAGCTATGGTCAACAATAAAATACTTAAGACTTGTCATCTAAAGAGAAAACTTAGCATAATTATAATAAAACATGACCACTAAGTTTTAATTCCAAAGGAATGTAACGTGACATCAGATTACATTGTGACCGTGGCTTTAAACCTTTTTTTTTTTTTATAAGAATAAGTGTAGTTCTTCATTTTCAAATAGTAATAGATTACATGATTGAAACCCTATCATCCAAATCAGATACATAGGATTTCAAAGGGGCATACCTCTTTAGGATGGGAGAGATAGAAATATCAATAATTTATGCCCACAGCCCGGGCAACAAGCTACAAATCAGTGTGAATGGTAGAGGGCCTCCATTTCATTGGCTTTAAACCTTTTTACATATCACAATATCTCCTTGTCCTTGTATTCATCATCATCAAAACACTGCATATCAACATCCAAACCAAACCCACAAGTTACATTAAATAAATGACATTGGACACATGCCAGCCTGCAAAAACTAAAAACATACACACACACAGTGGTACAACTATCAACAAGAAAATCAAATTGAAGGGCAATATTAAATAGAAATACTGATAATAGTAGGCTGATATGGGCCCTGTATTTGTAACATATGTGTGGATCTTCTGCAGGTTTTGCAACAAGATAAGATTCAATGCCAAGTCTTGTCAAATGAAGCCGGGCTTTAATTAATAACCATCTAAAGAAACTCAGCTTCATTAAACATAGTCAATTGATTGGACTACTAGCAATGATCAATGGGTTTAGTTTTCATAGATAGCTAATACTCAAATCCCACTTGTATTTATACTAAAGCCAAGTTACTTTACAGTTACTCCACCACTTCTCAAATCTTAAAAATTTTAAAGAGCAAGGTTTCTGAAGGTACAAAAAGATGTAAAATGCCTTTTTAGCCTCTGAATTTTCTAAATTTACCAAATTTTGCAAGGATATTATTTGAGGACCTCTCACAGCCTTAAAACCTGTGGGGTCTCCTCCAAGGCACAGGTTTGATTGCAGCTACTACCCACATGACCAAACATGCAAAACCCATAACAAATTGTACAGTGAAGTAGGCCCAACTTGATGGTTGAGAAATGGGAACTAATAAAAATGCTTTGCTTGATATCTTTTTCTCCTCTCTGTCACCTTTTCATTTCCTTCTTTTTTCCACACGCCAATACCATGTTTCACATGGAAATGTTGACCCACACACACTGGGACCAGATAAAAAGCTATGGTTGGACCTTTTCATTGTGCGAAATGCACTTCAGTCCACTAAGTATAGTGAAAGCAAATGCATGGCAGAAATATCATTATGTCCTGATCCTTTCCTATCATTTGATCCTTTGTCATGATTTGGTATGATCCTTTTGACTGCCTTTTCTACCTTGTTCAGGTGATGGTTGCAATTGGGAGCTACATCCCAATCAACTAGGTCTTCAATCACTTATTCTGAATTGCCTTTCATTTAATCATGTTCCATGATTCCCCAAGGTGAAAAAACAACATGGGTGCTTCTCATTGGAGAAAATATTTCTCCAAGCTCACTTAATCCAATCAAAAAGGAATTCATTTACAAATAATTGAATTGCCTATCATCAATTATTAGATTCCATGATTCAAGAAAATCAATGTTAAAATTACTTCAGTCCAAATAAACCGAGCTTCAATAACAAATGTTTGACTTGCTTATCATTCAATTGAAGACATGGGTTCTAATAGTTGGTGACAATATTTTATACTATATTTTCAAGTTTGTCCATACCTAATCATGTGAAGCCATGTTTCTTCCCTTGTGCTTGGTCTTGACTGTTGGGTTCTCCATGCTTCTATAACTGCAACCCATAACCATACATACATACTCAGAACCCAAGACTGCTTGCACTTATCTGCAATTGGTAGAGAAAAACATTTAAATGACAAAATCAATTATCAATGTCATCAAGGATGACATGTATCAATTATCAAGTTAGAACAGCAAATAAAACACAATGCCTAATAACAAAAGAAGAATTAAGAGATAGGAAGCTCATCATCATAAAAATAAAATAAAGTCACATCACCTGCAGTTGAAAAAGTCCTGCACTGACCAAAAATGATAAATTTAAAGCAAGATCATATTTTTATACTTGAAATCTTTATATGCAGATAGCTATTGATTAGGAAGCCATCAATTCTGCTAAAATATTCAAACTAGTTGCAATTTATATGAGAGTCATACAATGGCTCATACATGGTCAACTTGGAGACAGAGGATCATGTTTTCATCATAAATTTTGCAAGAACAGAATTGATGAGCAAGCTACTACCTAAGAAAAGAGCAAAAGGTTTTCCAGGTCTTGACTTGAATTCAGGATGAAACTGGACACGAACAAAGTATGGATGATGAGGCAATTCAAGAATCTGCACGAGCCAAACTCCCAACAAAAAATTAGAATAAAAAGTGCAACACAGAGTAAAGGATGAATAAATTGCAATGTAAAATCTTGTAGCTGCTGAAGTGAATGGTACAAACCTCCATGCATGCGCCTGTTTCATCCTTCCCAACGAAGGAAATACCAGCATCTTCAAGTTGTGGTATCATATCAGGATTAACCTACAAAAAGTTCCATTTTCCAGTGACATACTGCTACTAGAACCAAACAATAAAGCATATAATAAATGGACAACTGAGGTAACATATATAGCAAGCATCAACTGCTTTGAAAATAAAAATTAAAAAAGGTTAAGGACAGGAAAAAAATTATTCAGAGTGATGACACAAACCTCATATCTATGACAATGGCGCTCATCTACATAGTTAACATTCCCATATCTAACAAATAGCAGGGAAAAAAGTGTTCATATAGTAGAAGGCAGTAATTTTATTTTATTTTTTTTAATGGTAAGTTAGTAATTTTATAATGTTGGTAAAACAGCCCTGCTAAAATTCCAAGTTCTATGTGGATGGAAACCAACACAGTTCACACAAGGTGCATATGCCCAGGTGAAAAAAATGCAAGATCATAGTTGTCCCTTAAGTGGGCCCCTATGTGGATGCTGTTGGATTACTCATTAGGTAGCCCAGTATATGAAACAAATGGATAGTTAAAAAAAGGCTGAGTTTGACACAATAGATTACTGTTCTGGCCCGATTGTTGGGCCAAGGAACTGGACCAACATAGTTTATCCAGCAGTCCATTTTTTCAGGCTATGGGTATGTTGATAGATGACATTAGCAAAATAACGGAATGCCATTCTCTTGAGCATATTTTGCTACAAGAATTTTCCCTTCCACACCTCGTTGACCAAAACCTCCTGGTACTAGAACACCATCTGCACCCTGAGTTGAAAAACTGTTTAGAGGACCAGTAGGGGAACAGTGGATGACAGTCACAAGAGAAGGATAAAGAGAACTGGCTTTTATTTTATTTTTTGGGTTGGTGTGATCATAAAACAGAACGTTGGTACTGCTAAGGACTAAGAAGTGTAACAAAACGGTCTCACCTTCAATAGATTCCATGCAGATCTATGAACATCTGGTGCCTGAAAAATGAAAATTTTGGCACATCTAGTCAAGATGTGAGAGAGAGAGAGAGAGAGTAAACAAGTGACAGTATTGTAAGTGGAGCTCATGGTAGAGACTGCTGGATCAAGACAACCAAACATTGGTAGCAAATGGCCCAAATTTACTCACATTGAGTGACATTCATTGTTAAGCGGTTTCTTTCACATGGTGATCTGACATTTTATCATGTTATTCAACATCACTTCAATCTGTAGTTCCAGACT
Source organism: Cinnamomum chago (assembly GCA_038049695.1). NCBI lineage: Eukaryota > Viridiplantae > Streptophyta > Magnoliopsida > Laurales > Lauraceae > Cinnamomum > Cinnamomum chago. The sequence goes on along the minus strand of CP142453.1, from coordinate 103,283,831 downwards.
ACAAAATGAATTAGATACATACAGACTAAGATGAGGGTGATGATTCTGCAAGAGCAAACACCATGTCCCTCGAAGCGGAGATTGATCACAATTCAGTCGGCGGTATTGGCGGTCTAGCTGAGCCAGAGTATGTAGATCATGAACATTGGATGGATCATGTATTGGGAACCGTCGGATTGGATGATGGCCAAATCAATGATCCATTCGATTGGGTTGATATGGATATTGTTACCAACTCTCACTGTGATGAAATGGGCAATTGGTTTGTGGAAACTTGTGGGGATGATGTGGAGATGGGTGAATTTGTATATGGAGGAGACTACTCTACCTTTTGCTCTGGAGATTATTCATCCATTGAGTATGGGTATAGTTATAGTCCCTTGTGGCAAGAGACGTTTGATTCAAATTTGCCCATGGACCCTTCCAGTAAAGTTATAGAGAGAGTGTTATGGCTTTGGATGGATGTCTAAGTTTTAAGATTTTGGTGGGGGTCCTCATGCCAACAGCACTGAACCATGGGTGATGCTTGTTTATTAGCAGTAAGTGATCACTAAGCTTTGGGACCTATTGACTTGAAAAACTATTCTACCCATTTCTGGAATTAGACTCTCCTAACCGTCCTTACAATTGATGATGACTCTTTTACTAAATTGTACTTGTCAAAGGCCACAACATTCCATCTGGTGGAAGTAGAACCCCATCTCTCATAAGTGATTGGGTATGATTTCCCAATATTTCAGCAGTAAACAGGAGCCCAATCCCCACAACATGTTGTAAGAACTCCAAAAACAGATATGATCTAATTTATACCAAACCAGGAATTAGTAAAAAAAGTAAGGATAGAAGCAGGTACAGAGCGAAGTCTCTGAAGGACTAGAAGATACAAGAGCCTAAGCCAAAGTAAATTCGAAGTAAACATAAATTTATATAGGGCTTCCAGTAGGAAAAAAAATGTAAAAAAGTATTTCATTATATACTGTTGCATAATTTGTTACAAGCAAACAATATAACACTAGTTACATATCTTGATCCAATAGGACTATAATGTTGTTGTAGAAAAGCCTGATAAATCTGAGACAGGCTTATCCAACCATGTAACAAAGAAATTACAATTCTGAAACGAGATGGACATTCCACCTTTATGAAAAATGACGTGACCAATACAAATCAGCCCAATGTTGACATATCTATGACAGAAAGACGCAACCTATCTATTATTAGTGTACTTCAGCAGCATTTCTGCTATGAAACCTTATCAAGATTTTGGTGTACTTCAGCAGCCCATGGACCCTTCCAGTAAAGTTATAGAGAGAGTGTTATGGCTTTGGATGGATGTCTAAGTTTTAAGATTTTGGTGGGGGTCCTCATGCCAACAGCACTGAACCATGGGTGATGCTTGTTTATTGACAGTAAGTGATCACTAAGCTTTGGGACCTATTGACTTGAAAAACTATTCTACCCGTTTCTGGAATTAGACTCTCCTAACCGTCCTTACAATTGATGATGACTCTTTTACTAAATTAGATGGAATCTGATGACCAAATACAAAGCTTAGTTTAAGAAACAACACACCTCTTATTCTCCTCCTGCACACGTCTCTTGAGCTAATTTGGTACATCAGCAAATAATAATAATTAATAGCTTATCCTTTGCTGTCAAACATACAGCAAACATACACTGTCTCTTTTTCAGAGAGAGCGACAAAAGAGACCTAAAATGTGAATCTATCATCATCACACACAAGTCTAGAAGATAGCAACTAAAAACAAGTCTTTCTATAGTAGGATAACAGTTGCAAAACAAGATTATACGAAAAAGATTTGCGGTTTCGTGACGAATTTTTCATGAATTGAAGAGAGGGAAAGAGAGGAACTGACCATGCCGAGAATATAACAGGCTTCGATGTTGCCGGCTTCAGTACAGAGTTTCAAGAATCGATGAGCAAATTCGGACCATTTCTTCGCTCTTACAGCAAGAGCTTTTGGAGAAACCTTCCCTAACACGAGTGGATGCAAACCTAATCCATTGAGTCTCTTGCATCTGTTCCAAAAAAAAAATAGAAACTAAAAAAAAAATCAAATCAGCTTCTTTTCTTTCAATATTCAGATCCAAACACGCCCATCGAATCAAAACTAATTCGATAAAAAAACGCTTGCTCAAGATCTAAACTCAAAAGCCAGAAAGAAAAAAATCCAGAATCGAATAGATAGAAGAAGAGAGCGTAATTAGGTAATAAGAGACAAAAAACACTACAATATGATGGAACCGGTGTAAACAGAAGGAAGAACAATTCGTGTGGAAGTAATATTCTTGATTGATTTTTTCATCTTACAATCAGTGGCATAAATAGCCCATTTCCAAAACCACTATTCCTATAATTCAGGAACTGATTTGGCTAACTTAGGTAACAAGATAATTACAGTTTAGGTAACAAGAGATAATTACAAAACAAGAGATAATTACAAATCACAAGAGATAATTACAAATCAATAGAAATCGTAACACTCCCCCTCAAGTTGGTGCATAGATATCACTCATACCCAACTTGTCAAGACTCTTATGAAATACCCGACTTGACACTGCCTTGGTGAGAATATCTGCAAGTTGGTCCTCAGACCGAACATGTGGAACTTCAATAAGCTTGGCTTCGAGTTTCTCCTTGATAAAGTGTCTATCAATTTCAACGTGTTTAGTCCTATCATGTTGAACTGGATTATGGGCAATATCACCCGCTGCCTTGTTGTCACAATACAACTGCATAGGACTAACTTGTTGAATATGTAATTCTCGCATCAAATTTCGAATCCATACTAATTCACATACTCCGTTAGCCATCCCCCTGTATTCTGCTTCGGCACTGGATCGAGATACAACTTCTTGTTTCTTACTCCGCCAAGTAACTAGATTACCTCCTGCAAATGTGAAATATCCGGATGTAGAACGTCGGTCATCAGGTGACCCGGCCCAATCTGCATCAGTATAGCCTCTGATATCCAGGTTGTCTCCTTTTGTAAACATAATACCTTTACCCGGGGACGACTTTATATATCTTAGAATTCGAACAACTGCATTCAGATGCTCCTCCTTCGGACAATGCATAAATCGACTAACAACACTCAGTGCATATGCCAAATCTGGTCTAGTATGTCCAAGATACATTAATCGACCTACAAGCCGCTGATATCGTTCCTTATTTGCAGGTGCTTGATCTGAATGCACACTTAGCTTCACATTTTCCTCCAAAGGGGTACTAGCTGGACTACAAGCTGACATGCCAGTCTCACTTAACAAGTCTAAGGCGTATTTTCGTTGAGACAAAAAAATACCCTTCTTTGACCTTGACACTTCAATACCGAGAAAATACTTCAGCAAACCTAGGTCTTTCATTTCAAACTCTTGAGAAAGGTGAGCTTGTAACGCCTTCCTTTCTTTTGGATCATTTCCCGTCACTATCATGTCATCAACATAAACTATAAGGGCAGTGATCCCTACTTTAGTGTGTTTCAAGAAGAGGGTATGATCAGAGTTGCTTTGTTTGTACCCAAATACCTTCATCGAATTAGTGAACCTCCCAAACCAAGCTCTAGGAGATTGTTTTAAGCCATACAAGGATTTTCTCAATTTACACACTTGTTTACTGCCTTCAATTTTCACCTTACATCCATGGGGTAACTCCATATATACTTCTTCCTGAAGATCTCCGTGCAAAAATGCATTCTTGACATCAAACTGATGTAATGGCCAGTCAAGGTTCACGGCAAGAGATAACAGTACACGTACAGTATTAATTTTGGCCACTGGAGCAAATGTCTCTGTATAGTCAAGTCCATAAGATTGTGTATACCCCTTGGCAACGAGTCTCGCCTTGAATCGTTCAATACTGCCATCTGCCTTATGCTTAATAGTAAAGACCCACCGACATCCAACCGGCTTCTTCCCTTCAGGTAAATCAACGACTTCCCATGTTGAATTTTTTTGAAGAGATTGCATTTCTTCATTCATTGCCGCAACCCACCTGGAATCTTTCAAAGCCTCATGCACATTATTAGGAATAGGTACAACAGATATTTGATTCACAAATGATGCATATGCCTTTGATAATCTATGGTAGGATACAAAGTTACTCATAGGATATTTAGCTATGGACTTAAGAACCGGATCATATTGGGCTTTTGGAACTCCTCTTGTGGCTCGGTCAGGTAAGACTTTAACAGGAGGTTCTAGACATACCTGAAGATCTGAAGTGGACTCAACTGGAGAAAACAATTGGTTAACTGGTACTTGAGCAGGAGAAACTGGTACTTGTGGTGCAGTGTCTACTTGTGGTGCAGTGTCGGTTGGTGCAGCTGGTTGAATAAATTCTGGCTGAAAATTATCAGGCAGTCCTGGCAAAGTCTCGGGCAGATTTTCTGGACTTCCTGGCGAAGTCTCAGGTAAAGGCAGATTCTCAGGTAAATATGTGGGTATACCTGCTGTTTCTGGTGACAAGAACACATCATCAACAATAGTCTTCAAATCACACTCGCTCACCCCCTCCTGTGAAGGTGCACGAGAGTAATACATAGCATCCTCATGAAAGGCAACGTCAAGTGTAATATACATTTTTTTTGTTGGCGGATGATAACAACGATAGCCTTTTTGGTGCGCAGCATATCCAACAAAAGGAGACAACCTGGATATCAGAGGCTATACTGATGCAGATTGGGCCGGGTCACCTGATGACCGACGTTCTACATCCGGATATTTCACATTTGCAGGAGGTAATCTAGTTACTTGGCGGAGTAAGAAACAAGAAGTTGTATCTCGATCCAGTGCCGAAGCAGAATACAGGGGGATGGCTAACGGAGTATGTGAATTAGTATGGATTCGAAATTTGATGCGAGAATTACATATTCAACAAGTTAGTCCTATGCAGTTGTATTGTGACAACAAGGCAGCGGGTGATATTGCCCATAATCCAGTTCAACATGATAGGACTAAACACGTTGAAATTGATAGACACTTTATCAAGGAGAAACTCGAAGCCAAGCTTATTGAAGTTCCACATGTTCGGTCTGAGGACCAACTTGCAGATATTCTCACCAAGGCAGTGTCAAGTCGGGTATTTCATAAGAGTCTTGACAAGTTGGGTATGAGTGATATCTATGCACCAACTTGAGGGGGAGTGTTACGATTTCTATTGATTTTGTTTCGGTGGATGAGAGTTGGGACGTCCTTGTTGAGGTTTGGATTGACGAGCGACCATGGCAGACGACTCAGAGTAGTCAGAGGAGCTAGTCAATGTGGTTCTACGGATTGCGTCACGACGTACGTACGCATAAGTTTCTTCAAAGTCCAAGATGGGATCCTTCCGAAGAATTTCACCTCTGAGTTGTTCAAATTCGGGGTCAAGTCCATTAAGAAAGATATGAACTCGTAAACGCTCAACAGATGTTTTATATGCAATAACATCTGCAGGGTGTTTCATGACAATTTTATCACGATGATCCAATTCTTGGAAGATTTCAACAAGATCGCCATAATAGATGGAGAGTAGACGACCTGCCTGTTTAGTGGAGAATGCCCGCTGATTTAATGAAAAAATTTGTGTTTCATCTGATCCGTCGTAGAAAGCTTTTGCCAATGCCTTCTAGATTTCACGTGCAGTGCTCAATCGAAGATAACGTTTCATGATTTCTGGTGACATTGATGTCAACAGCCAGCCCTTCACCTTTTGGTTTGCTACATACCACTTTGTGTAGGAAGCATCAGTTTCGGTGGGAGGGGAGGTGGAACCGATGATGTATTCAAGTTTTTCACGTCCCGCAATATGCATCTCCATAATCTGCGACCATAGATCATAGTTCGATTCGGTAAGAGTGATGCCGGCATTAAAACTGGCACCTTCGGATTGTACATGAATAATGGGTATAGGTGTGGTGGACTCAGATGTGCTTGCAGCCATGATACCAGCTCTGATACCAAGACAAAAAACACTACAATATGATGGAACCGGTGTAAACAAAAGGAAGAACAATTCGTGTGGAAGTAATATTCTTGATTGATTTTTTCATCTTACAATCAGTGGCATAAATAGCCCATTTCCAAAACCACTATTCCTATAATTCAGGAACTGATTTGGCTAACTTAGGTAACAAGATAATTACAGTTTAGGTAACAAGAGATAATTACAAAACAAGAGATAATTACAAATCACAAGAGATAATTACAAATCAATAGAAATCGTAACAATAAGAACATTGGTGAAATCCGACGGAGATCCAGCAGAGGAGCTAAGCTTGCAGAGGATGTAGACGACGAGATCATCCGGCAATCCGTCAAAAAAATATGATCTTCCGGCGCTCTCTGGCGCCGGCCTCATCTTCTTCCGGCGGAGATTCTCAACTCCTCCTTCACATAAATCCTTCCTCCTCCGCCTCTTCTCCTTCGAAATCACCATCTCATCCTCTCTCTTTCTACATATCTTAGGGTAACAGAGCCCTCGCCTCGTTCGCATCATTCGATTGCAGAAGCTACAAAAGAACAATAACAACAACAACAACCGATCCAATTCAATCGATCGATAAAACACAGCAAAAGCATCAGATTCCCCAAAAACTCACTAAATCTCAACCATTTTACAAGATGAAAACAACGTCTTTCACAGGATCTGCGAAAGGTAAGATCAGAAACAGAAGCAGATATCAAGTATCACTAAATCCCAACCAATTTCAAAGCAAAAACAACAAAAAAAGATGGCGTGACTGAGATGAGAAACCCTAGATCGATGTCGATCGAGCTCCTTGAGATGAAAATGATCCAGAAACCATCAAGAAGTCGAGAATCGAGATCAGAAGGGAAGAATCAGAGAGGGAAGTGAGAAAAAGTCGTACCTTCTGGGAGTTGATGAGGAAGAGATACGAAGAGACCTTTGTCTTCTCCGGAGCAGAGAGAGAGAGTGAGAGTGACGATAGAAAGAGAGAGGGATCGATGAGGAAGACAGGTATTTTCGGCGTCGAGCGGAGAGAGCGTGAGCAGGAGAGGGCGAGAGAGGGATCGATGAGGGAGAGCGATCTTGGAGTCCAGCACACTACAAACAACCGGGGCTTGTATAATTTTTCAAGTTAATGTCGTCTTATAGCGTCACATTTTGAACGGCCGCCGGTGTAACTTCGACACTAAATGTATATTTTCTTGTAGTGGCAACAGCTATTGATGCCATAGCTAGTTGTTCTCGTCGTTATCTCATCTACCCACAACTAACGCCTTTCACTGGCCTGTATGGGTTGGGTGAATGAAACAAATACGGCATTAAAATCGGTGGCGCCACATTTGCATGTCAACGAAGTCATCGCATATTTGTTCCCCAAGCAAGAGTTCCCACAAGGACATATTTTCCTTGCGGAAGCTTGTGTTTTACTCATCAACCTTGTTCATCATATAATAGTTCATGGTATCTATCAAACTTTCTTTGTCCAGAACATAATAAATATGGAATCATAGCATAAACATGTCCATAGATCATAATTAAGTTCAAGTTAAAGCTAAAAGTATGATAAAGTAGCAGCAGAAGCAAATAAGTTACGTTTTACAATCCATCATCATAAAATTCATAAAAGAGGTTTAAAACATCCACAATGGTCACCATGGCCAAACACTGGGTCCACATAACGAACTCTCACGCGCAATAAATGTCTAGAAGATGTCATCAGGATTCCACTCAGCTCCCTCCTGAGGAATCTTTTTGACCTCCTTTGTCTACTTGGTATAGTTACCAGTGTCGTCATTTGTAACCCCAAGTATAACACCATTAGATATGGCGGGCGATCTAGCCAGGTAAACAAATATAATCGACATAACATGCAACACTAAATGAGTATAAAAGACGAAAGATCATATGATGTCAATAAAAGATAAAGTAGGCATGATTATGCATGAATATATGGATGAGACATGATGAATCATCCATGACAAGGTACAACACTGTCCTAGTAAGTTGGCATAATCACGCTAGCTATATTCTCTCAAATTGGTTGTTATGCATGGCCTAGATGAGAGCATGAAACAAAAATAATATGTTACGATAGTACCAGGTCCCACAAAACTCCCTCGTGGAGCAGTAGCATTGGCAAGCTCCCATAACATAATCTACAATGCAACTAGTCCATAAACATGATACTAAACCCACACTCAGTTGGGGCCAACTGTGGTAGGGTCAAAGATGAGTGGTGCCGACATTAAGAGTGATCCATACTGGGCATAGCCGCATAGGTCATGAAACATAAACATAATTAGTAAAAGAACATACACCAACACGCTTAATGTATCATATGTTGGAAAAATTCCATCATGTGGGGCCACACATGTAACTATTTAATGTGTTATGCTATCTTTGGTTAAGCCTATATTAAAGTGATCTAATTAAGAATTAAAGTTCTGAAGCTTAAGGGTATAATTGTCATGGGATTAATGTGTAGATACCAGAATGTTATTTCTAATTTGATGAGGGGCCAAATTAGAAATAGCAAACTTATGATATCTTATATATTAGGGTTATGGTCCCCAATTCATATGGTGAATTCCTATTCTCTCTGACATCCCTTCATCAGAAGAATCAAGAGGGTTTCTCTGGGAGCCATATTGGATTGGAAGATCATCAACCTGCGAGCAACTTCATTCAATGGATTCAGGTATGTTTTTCCGCTTTACTTTTCTCAATGATTTGACATGGAGGATCTTGGTTTATTAGGGTTTCCTAGATCAAAGTTTTTCAACATCTAGATTATTGTTTATTACAATTGGTATCAGAGCCATCTCCATGTTAAGCCATTGAGAATCCAGATATAAATCAATCTGTTGATATTCTGTTCTTTGGTTGCAATCTGTTATTTTCTTCATTAAGAACTTCAAGCGAGCGCACTTTCACATGTTTATCTTGTAACTTCTATGCACCAAATCATGTACTTCGTGCTCTTTCTCTGGATCCACTGTTTTGTTTTTTGGCTTCTTTTGATGATGGGTGCAATGGATGGGCACATAGATGCTATCTCTTGTATGACTAGGAATCCGAACCAGTTAAAAGGAATATTTTCTGATTCAATGGATGGAGATATTCGTCTCTGGGATATAGCATCCAGAGGGTTTTCCGGAATTATGATCCCAATATACGTACTCAAGAAGCAGCCACTGAGCATGTCCGTGCTCTCATTGCTGCAAAGTTGGTTGTATGGGAATGACATCAATGTGAATATGTTACCCCCAAAAGGACTTTATGGGTTTTTTAATATTTTTTTATTATCTTCTGCTATGAGATTTTAGGCGTCCTTTCTCTATTTATGTTTTTACTGTGATTTGTTCTTTGACTATAAAGTAGGCTTTGACTTCTTTTTTTTATGTTTTCAAAAGGAGAAAAAGTGTGCATTGTAATGATTCTTTGGTTTCTACACCGTTTTGTGGGTTTTGTGCAAGCAGTCTCTTTTATACAATTTTAAATTGTGTTGCCCTGTCTCTTTAAGACAACTTTTTGATATGTACTGGGTTTTAGAGTTTTGGGATCGTTGTGGGACCAACTTTATACACTGATCGAAAACCTGTAATGACACGGTTTGGAGGGTTCCTTAATCCCTCAAGCCTGCGGCCCACAACTTCTTCTGGTCTAATATCTGATCGCCATATCAATTCATGCACCTTACTATACGTTGTGTTGTTGTGTCAATTTCATCTATTCTGGAAATCTTAAATGGAGAGAGTGGAGACACAACTCATAATACATGTGGGTGCACGGTATTTTCAGCCTTAATTTCAGTAGTTTAGTGGTCAGTCGATTGGAGAATTTCTCGTCTGGGTTCGGCAGTGGATTATAAGTCACTGGCCATGTTGATGAGTATATTGAAGGTTCAATTATTGAGATCATGAAAGGTGGGCTTCTCCTTGTTACAGAACGTTTTTTTTTCTTTTGTATGGAAAAAGATGTTGGGTTCGGTGGTCCGCGGGACCACACTTTTGGGTGGTCCAAAAGTTTTTTTATTTTAAAAAAAAAAAAATTTATTTATGGTGACATGTGAAGACAACTAATTGGTTTTCTTCAAACAACAATTCAAATATTTTATGGTATATCTTTTATGGTTAAATTACATAGTCCATTATTCTAAATGGGCTAATTGAAACAAGATGTTACCAAAGTGACCTCTCTTGTGTAGATTGTTCATGAGGAATATTGGATGTTTGTGTGTGTGTAAATTCATGCGGGTCTTAGTCGGCCCAAAGGAAGGTTAATACTTGGCCGAATTGCATACACACCTGTGGTGGTAAACGTGTGACGATTATAAGATTTTTACATGTGAATAATAAGTCGATCCAAAGATAGGTTTATTATTTGACATGAATTATTGTCAGTGTTTGATCACTACAACAAGATGACCATTTACAATTAATATTACTGTCCAAAGACTTGATATTAATGTTGTGCTAGGTACCTTGACACGAGACTTACCATTATTTGAATTTGTTACTTCAGTATTTGGTTAATAATATGAGCATGTTTGTCTGTTTGTTTTTGTTCTCTTTACAGCTAGTGTTTCTACTATATCTGCTAATATCAACTCTATACCTGTACTTAATGGGACCAACTTTAAGGATTGGAAAGAGAATATAGAGATTGTTCTTGGCTGCATGGATCTAGACCTTGCACTACGGATTGAGCAACCCGCTTCTCTTACGGATGCAAGTTCTCCTGATGACAAGAAGAACTTTGAGAAGTGGGATCGCCCAAATCGCATGAGTCTTGCTTTGGTCTGTTCTGAGGTAAATTTAGCTTCAGTACATAGAAACACGTGGTAGTTGGATTCTGGTGCTACTACTCACATCAGTGTTTCTATGCAAGGTTGCCTGAGTTACCGAAACCAAGTGATGTTGAAAGACACATCTTTGTGGGCGATGGAAAGTCGGTAGAAGTAGAGGCAATAGGGCATTTTAGGTTGTTATTAAAAACTGGTTATTATTTGGATTTATTAGATACTTTTGTTGTACCATCTTTTCGACGGAATTTGGTTTCAGTTTCTTTATTGGACAAGTTTGGTTATTTTTGTTCATTTGGAAACAATCAATTCAGTTTATCTATAAATTCAAATGTTGTTGGAACCGGTTCTCTATGTCTACATGACAACTTATATTTGCTTGATACAATTGTTTCTTATAATGAATCCTTGCATGTGGAATCACGAGGTACTAAACGCAAACTGAATAAAGAAAATTCGGCTACATTATGGCACAAACGCTTAGGTCACATCTCTAAATCCAGAGTTGAGCGACTTGTGTCTGATGGCATTTTAGATTCCCTTGACTTTACAGACTTTGATGTTTGTATTGCTTGCATCAAGGGAAAACAGACCAAAATAAAGAAATTAGGTGCCAATAGAACTACAGACGTCTTAGAATTGATACACACAGATATCTGTGGACCATTCCCTACGGCTTCCTGGAATGGCCAACAGTATTTCATATCATTCATAGACGATTACTGTTAGGAATTTTCTAGATTGCAATTTGATGGATGCATTTCATTCTAGCATCATTTGATTTACACACTTGCATTGGTTTTAAAGTAAACTTGAAATCTTGATTTATTCATGCATTGTTTTTAAGATCTTGTTTTATGCATGATTTGTTTTTAAATCTTGGATGCATTTGTTTTAGAAAAGAGTTTTCAAGAAATCAAGCAAGCCTTTGTTTTAAAAGTTTTTGAAACTTTTTAGGCTTTTTATGTCATGTTTTAAAAACCATTAGAATCTTTAAAACATGTTTTTCAAGCTTGATTTAGTGGCCAAAAGGTCCCCCAAAGAAATAACTTTGAAATGACAAAAGTTGGATTTTTTGTCAAAAGGGGGTTGTCCCGGCAGTGTCGCCGGTCGACCGAGAGGCAGGTCTCGGTCGACCGAGACAACTGCAGGCAAAAATTGCCTGGGAGCACCAACGGTCAGAAATATGACCGTTGTGTGTTCTCGGTCGACCGAGACCTCTTTGTCGGTCGACCGAGAACTAGCCGTTGGCCACTTTTTCCTATAAATATGAGTTCTTTCCCTTGCCAAAAGTTGAGAATTTTTAACCCCTCCTTGAGAGGATTTGAGGCATATCAAAAGGGAAAAGAACCAAGGGATGAAGGGGATGATTAGGAAAGCTAAAGCTTGGATTAATGAAGTTAAACCACCAAGTAGGCTCTTCCTTTGTTAATCATATGTTTTCATGCTTTTGTTTTATTTTTGGTAAATCATTTCTAGCATGTTAAACTATGTTTGTGTTGTGTCCTTAACATATTTTATGTTTTGAGTTGATTTATTGTTTTGGATACAACATCACATGATTCAATCCAAGTAGTACTTAACTTTGGTAAATCTAAGTAGATCATGTTAATGAAAGAACTTTGGTAAATCATATGTAACATGATCCATATACTTGGTTGAATCTTTGATTGTTGTTTTCCATCATAAGAACATCTCTCTCAAAACTAACTTATGTTTTGGATTCAACTTCTTTACAAATCATATGTTTTCATGTTTTGTTTTATCATTGGTAAATCTTTGTAACATGTTAACCTATGATGTGTTGTATCCTTAGCATGTGTTATATTTTGAATAGATCTATTGTTTTGGATACATCACCATTGATTCATCAAAGTAGTACTTTATCTTGGTAAATCTAAGTAGATCATGTTAATGAAATATGTAACATGATTCATATACTTTGTTGAATCTTTGGTTGTTGTTTTCCATCATAAGAAAATCTCTTTCAAATGTATCTTATGTTTTGGATTCAACATCTTTACAAATCATATGTGTATTATTGTTTTAATGCTTCACAACTTGCCTTACTTTGATTGGTAAATCTTTTTCTAGTTGTCTTTATAATTACATATGATTTGTCCCCTCTTTTCAATCAAATCTATTTTTATGTTTTGAGCTTCATTGGTGATTTGATTGACATCCCTATGCATCACATGTTTAGAGCTAATCCATTTCATACAACTTGTATAACTTTGATATCATTAACAAGTTGTTACTTTTAACATGTGATTGCATCATATCCTCAATCATAAATGTTTTATGAGCTAAAACTTTCAAAAGCCTTAGGCTTACATTTATGAGCTTTCATTTTCAAAATGATTGAGGACCACACACACACACTTCATTTGTTTTCATCTTTGCATTCATAGTGTGAGTGTGTATTTGTATTTCACTTCCATATCCGCCTAATTAAGAGGCATTGTAATGAGCTTAATAGAATCTCCATCAAGTGTATGATAGACACTAATTAGTGAGATAACCAACCTTGTGGTTGAAGAGGTTATTGCTTAGCCTATAAAAGCATAGTGTATAGGTTGATGTTAAGCCTTGAAAAACATCAATGTAAGGTTATTGCTAAGCCTTGGAAAGCATATTGTAAAGGTTATTGCTTAGCCTATTGAAAAGCATAAATAGTGGAAATCCGGTGGGGTGTTGATTCACAAGCCGGTAGTGGATGTAGGCATTGAGGCCGAACCACTATAAATCCTTGTGTAATGGTGCTTGCTTTGTGGTGATTATTTTGTTAGCTTCCGCATCTTGTATGATTAATCATCACATGTGACTAGTTTGTTTTAAAGAAGTTAAAATTGATTAAAATTGGTCATAGTTGAAGCTCACCCTATTCACCCCCCCTCTAGGGTTCGGATCCCCATGGACTTACAAGTGGTATCAGAGCGGGTTACTCCATTTTAGGGCTTAACAACCCGGAGTTGATCCTTGCTAGATTTGAACCCTAGTGTTGTATTTATTGCATATCTTTTTAAAGATTTCCACTATATTTGAAATTGAAATTTCCCTAGCCTCATTGCACCACTCTAAGTCTTTTCCAAGTTATATCTTCTAGAGTTGGTGAGTCCTCATAGTGATCTTTCAAGGACAACCTTTTCAAGGCTTTAGGTGAATTTTCAAAGGTAGACTATTTGAGTAACCTTAGGCCTTGATACCCCTAGACCAACCTATGCTTTTTAGTTATATCCTTTTGTTGGTCATGTTACATTTGCATTTTGTTTCTTTAAAGTCACATCTTTTAAAATGCAATGTTTCTTTGTGATCATTTGATTTTGTCTTCATGATCTTTTAAGTTATATCTCATGGTTTTCAAAATCCTTTGATTGCAATTCTTTCATGATGGATTTGCATATTGTTCATTTAGTAATATCTCTTGTTGTGCATATCTAGTCATGATCAATTGATTGTGATTACAAATGCTTTCATAGCTAGTTTTTCATGATCAATTGATGTTGGAAAATCATTTGATGTTTGTCATAGTTAGATCCTTTTTTGAAAATCAAATGATTTGAAGCAACTTTAGTTTTCCATTGATTTACAAGTTATATCTTTTGGTATGGAAAATTTGTAAGTGTCTATTGTTTTTACAAATTGAAAATTTACAATAGTACACTTCTTGTTTTTCAAAATCACTTGCTCTTAATTTTATAAATGATTCTTTGTTGGAATTTCATACATTGAAGTGATTTGAAAAACTTTGGAAAATGTTCTAAGCTTTATTAGTTATATTTATTGAAGCATTTTCCTTGAATTTATTTCCTTGTGCCTAATTATGATTGTATCTTTTGAAAGGAAATAATTTTTACAAACAATTTGCATCTTTTCTCATTGAGTTACATTCTTTATGCAAATTGATTTTGATATCTTACTTTGCTTGGTTAGATATGATTTCATTGATTTGCATGTTTGTGCCTATTTTGGTATATAGTTTCATTAATGCAAATTAATGAGTGTTTATGTGCTTTATAGTAAAATCTTGTTTTTGAGCTTTTTAAGTACATATGTGATTTTATGTGCTAAGTTCATTTGGTATAAACCTCATATCTTTTTCCATTACATTGTAAGCTTAGTGCATTTGCTAAGAGTGGAGATGTTACATGATAGCTTAATGAATCATTTTAGATGAATTGGAATTAAACCATTGTTCTTAATAGGTATATCCATTTATGTGGTCCATCTTCATCTTTATGTGATCCATGATGTCTCCCTAACTTCATACCTTCTTGTGCTTACATAGTTATATTCTATTTTGATGATTGGTATGAGTTAGATCTTGAGTGTTGATTAATCCTCTCTATGCAAATGTCAAAGTGTTCTATGTATGGTTGTGGTATTTATTATATTTGTTGAAACCATACTAGAACCCAAATCCATCCTCTATGCCTTATAGTTATTTCTATATGGATGGTTATGATGTTGATTCATGTAGATTCTCTTGGTATCATCTTTATACATGTTTCAACTTCATAGTAGTGATCTTGATCATATGAAACTCTTTGAAACCCATTCCTCATATTTCTATATGGTTGATGGATATCTTAGATGTTAAATTCATATGATTTAATCACTTTGTAAATTGCATGCAATTCAAAGTTATATCCTTTTGCATTGCAATTTACCTTGTTCATCACTATGCTCAATAGTTATATCTTTAAAAGTGATGAATATGCATTTATGATGCTTGATGGAATTTTGTCACATTCTTGTTCTTTATCATGTTATCAATTTCAATTGGTTTCAATTGGTATAATGTTTGATTGATTTGATCTCTTGTGAATGTGATAAATCTTGTGTGCATTGGATTGAACTTGATAAGTTATATATTTGTTCCATGTCACACACGATTAGCATCATAATGCTCATGTTGCCACCTCTTTTGCTCATATAGGTATACCTTATGACCACCATGTTTATGTGTTCATAATATTGGTTGGTTATTAATTGAGGTTGGCTTCATGTTTGAATTCCATTTCACTCATTCATGCACCTTAATAGTCACATTTAATGTTTGAATGAAATGAGTTCAAAATCTTCATAGCATATGCTTTCCATAGTTAGATTATTTGATGCTATGATTAATAAACCCC
Source organism: Cinnamomum chago (assembly GCA_038049695.1). Classification (NCBI taxonomy): domain Eukaryota; kingdom Viridiplantae; phylum Streptophyta; class Magnoliopsida; order Laurales; family Lauraceae; genus Cinnamomum; species Cinnamomum chago. The sequence continues at coordinate 103,267,918 of CP142453.1, read as the reverse complement.
ATATCATGGATAGCTCTAATTTGGATTTTTCCTAATAGGTATATTCTTAAATCCATTTTAGAGTGATTGATTTAATAGTCATATCCTAAATCTCAATTGGTATTCTTTGTTTGTCCAATTGATATCCATGATTGCTTTTCCCATAGACCTAGCTCTCTTTTGGTAATTTGATCATATTGAGCTTTATAGTTATATGAATCTAATCCTTTCCTTGAAGTTGACCCTCACTTGGTTAAACCATCTTCTTCTTGTACCTAATAGTTAAATCTTTGTCAAGAGTTTGACAAAAGGAGAGAATGGATTGAGGGGGAGTGTAAACCTTCATAGGAAGTATTAGTTTTGATCAAATTGACCCTTGGATTGCCTTTGAGCCCTTAGAGACTACTACCTCACATGATAGCCTGTTATGTATTTCATCTTCGATTTCATTTGTTAACAGGTGCTACTAATGGTATTTTCCTTGTTTCATGTGTGTAGGTACCTTTGCAATTTAATGGCAAAGGGGGAGAAATTATGCAAGTTCTCAATAGGGTGAAGAGAATGTCCAAGCTTCCTAAGGGGAGAGTTGTGTATGATCTTCTACAAAGGGAGAGAATGCATAGCTTGCCAAAGGGAGAAAGAGGCATGGTCAAAGGGGGAGAGCTAATAGAAGAAAGAAGCTTGGAAGCTAAAGAAGATGCTTGGATAAAGAAAGAAAGAAGAAAGAAAGCTTGAAGATTGATCAAGCTCCAAGCATCATGAAGATTGAAGTCCAAGAGCCCAAGCTTTGAGAAGAAGCATCCAAGAAGATTTCAAGCCTTGTCCAGCTGAGGGGGAGCTGAAGACTCAGTGTGTTTATTCAGTGGTGAGTGTGTTTGCCATCAAATTGCAAAGGGGGAGATTGTTAGGAATTTTCTAGATTGCAATTTGATGGATGCATTTCATTCTAGCATCATTTGATTTACACACTTGCATTGGTTTTAAAGTAAACTTGAAATCTTGATTTATTCATGCATTGTTTTTAAGATCTTGTTTTATGCATGATTTGTTTTTAAATCTTGGATGCATTTGTTTTAGAAAAGAGTTTTCAAGAAATCAAGCAAGCCTTTGTTTTAAAAGTTTTTGAAACTTTTTAGGCTTTTTATGTCATGTTTTAAAAACCATTAGAATCTTTAAAACATGTTTTTCAAGCTTGATTTAGTGGCCAAAAGGTCCCCCAAAGAAATAACTTTGAAATGACAAAAGTTGGATTTTTTGTCAAAAGGGGGTTGTCCCGGCAGTGTCGCCGGTCGACCGAGAGGCAGGTCTCGGTCGACCGAGACAACTGCAGGCAGAAATATGACCGTTGTGTGTTCTCGGTCGACCGAGACCTCTTTGTCGGTCGACCGAGAACTAGCCGTTGGCCACTTTTTTCTATAAATATGAGTTCTTTCCCTTGCCAAAAGTTGGGAATTTTTAACCCCTCCTTGAGAGGATTTGAGGCATATCAAAAGGGAAAAGAACCAAGGGATGAAGGGGATGATTAGGAAAGCTAAAGCTTGGATTAATGAAGTTAAACCACCAAGTAGGCTCTTCCTTTGTTAATCATATGTTTTCATGCTTTTGTTTTATTTTTGGTAAATCATTTCTAGCATGTTAAACTATGTTTGTGTTGTGTCCTTAACATATTTTATGTTTTGAGTTGATTTATTGTTTTGGATACAACATCACATGATTCAATCCAAGTAGTACTTAACTTTGGTAAATCTAAGTAGATCATGTTAATGAAAGAACTTTGGTAAATCATATGTAACATGATCCATATACTTGGTTGAATCTTTGATTGTTGTTTTCCATCATAAGAACATCTCTCTCAAAACTAACTTATGTTTTGGATTCAACTTCTTTACAAATCATATGTTTTCATGTTTTGTTTTATCATTGGTAAATCTTTGTAACATGTTAACCTATGATGTGTTGTATCCTTAGCATGTGTTATATTTTGAATAGATCTATTGTTTTGGATACATCACCATTGATTCATCAAAGTAGTACTTTATCTTGGTAAATCTAAGTAGATCATGTTAATGAAATATGTAACATGATTCATATACTTTGTTGAATCTTTGGTTGTTGTTTTCCATCATAAGAAAATCTCTTTCAAATGTATCTTATGTTTTGGATTCAACATCTTTACAAATCATATGTGTATTATTGTTTTAATGCTTCACAACTTGCCTTGCTTTGATTGGTAAATCTTTTTCTAGTTGTCTTTATAATTACATATGATTTGTCCCCACTTTTCAATCAAATCTATTTTTATGTTTTGAGCTTCATTGGTGATTTGATTGACATCCCTATGCATCACATGTTTAGAGCTAATCCATTTCATACAACTTGTATAACTTTGATATCATTAACAAGTTGTTACTTTTAACATGTGATTGCATCATATCCCCAATCATAAATGTTTTATGAGCTAAAACTTTCAAAAGCCTTAGGCTTACATTTATGAGCTTTCATTTTCAAAATGATTGAGGACCACACACACACACTTCATTTGTTTTCATCTTTGCATTCATAGTGTGAGTGTGTATTTGTATTTCACTTCCATATCCGCCTAATTAAGAGGCATTGTAATGAGCTTAATAGAATCTCCATCAAGTGTATGATAGACACTAATTAGTGAGATAACCAACCTTGTGGTTGAAGAGGTTATTGCTTAGCCTATAAAAGCATAGTGTATAGGTTGATGTTAAGCCTTGAAAAACATCAATGTAAGGTTATTGCTAAGCCTTGGAAAGCATATTGTAAAGGTTATTGCTTAGCCTATTGAAAAGCATAAATAGTGGAAATCCGGTGGGGTGTTGATTCACAAGCCGGTAGTGGATGTAGGCATTGAGGCCGAACCACTATAAATCCTTGTGTAATGGTGCTTGCTTTGTGGTGATTATTTTGTTAGCTTCCGCATCTTGTATGATTAATCATCACATGTGACTAGTTTGTTTTAAAGAAGTTAAAATTGATTAAAATTGGTCATAGTTGAAGCTCACCCTATTCACCCCCCCTCTAGGGTTCGGATCCCCATGGACTTACAATTACTCTCGCTATGGGTACCTATTTCTCATTCATGAGAAATCACAGTCTTTGGACGTGTTCAAAACTTTTAAAGCCGAAGTTGAGAATCAACTCAACAAAAGAATAAAGAGTGTCAGGTCTGACCGTGGTGGTGAATATTACGGCAGATATGACGGTTTAGGTGAACAACGTCCAGGACCATTTGCTAAATTCCTAGAGGAATGTGGAATCGTCCCACAGTACACCATGCCAGGATCACCTAACATGAATGGTGTAGCTGAAAGACGAAACCGGACTCTTAAGGATATGGTAAGGAGTATGATTAGTCATTCCACTTTACCAGAGTCACTCTGGGGAGAAGCACTCAAAGCAGCAGCTTATATTCTGAATAGGGTGCCAACTAAAGCAGCTGCAAAAACACCTTATGAGCTTTGGACAGGCAGAAAACCTAGTCTAAAACATTTTCACATTTGGGGATGTCCAGCTGAGGCAAGGCCTTACAGGCCACATGAAAAGAAATTGGACTCCAAAACTGTGAGCAGCTACTTCATTGGCTACTCTGAACGATCTAGGGGCTATAAGTTTTATGATCCCACACTTAAGTCAATTTTTGAGACGGGAATTGCAACATTTTTTGAGGATGTTGAGTTTGGGGGGAGAAATAAGGTTAGAGACATTGTCTTTGAGGAAGAATCGGTTACGATTCCCACTATTGCTTTTGACAATGTGCAGGTTTCTATACCTGTCATTGATCAAGAAGCGAATCCGGATCCTCAACAAGACAATGTTGATCAACCCCCCATTCAAGATGAAGAACAAACTCAACAACCTCAAGAACCAGTGCCATTAAGGCGGTCCACTAGAGAAAGGAGAAATGCTATTTCGGACGATTTTTTCGTATTTCTCCAAGAACATGAAGAAGAAATTGGAATGGTGGAAAATGATCCAATCAACTTCCATCAAGCCATGCAAAGTTCTAACTCTCAAAAGTGGATTGATGCCATGAATGAGGAGTATAAGTCTATGCAAGACAATAAGGTTTGGGAACTTGTCCCATTACCAGAAGGTGCAAAGCCCATTGGTTGCAAATGGATTTTTAAAACCAAAAGGGATTCAAATGGTAATGTGGAGAGGTATAAGGCTCGTCTTGTAGCTAAAGGCTTTACCCAAAAGGAAGGGATTGACTTTAAAGAGACTTTCTCTCCGGTTTCATCGAAAGACTCTTTTAGGACAATCATGGCACTAGTTGCACATTTTGATCTTGAACTTTGTCAAATGGATGTCAAAACAGCATTTCTCAATGGTGACATTGACGAAACAATTTATATGGTGCAGCCAGAAAACTTTGAGTCGGGAGACCCAAAGAATATGGTCTGTAAATTGACAAAGTCCATCTATGGACTCAAGCAAGCTTCTCGTCAGTGGTATCACAAGTTTCATCAAGTGATTATCTCGTTTGGTTTTGAGACAAACACTGTTGATAATTGTGTGTATCACAAATTCAGTGGGAGTAAGCACATATTCCTAGTTTTGTATGTCGATGACATATTGCTTGCCACAAATGATATAGGCATGTTGCATGAAACCAAGAGATTTCTATCAAAGAATTTTGAGATGAAAGATCTTGGTGACGCTTTTTTTGTATTAGGGATCCTAATACAACGAGATCGGTCTCGGGGTATTCTTGGATTATCACAAAGAAGCTATATTGATAAAGTGCTCAAAAGGTTTGGCATGCAGGACAGCAAACCAGGTGACACCCCTGTCTCTAAGGGAGACAAATTCAGTCTCAACCAATGCCCTAAAACTAACTTTGAAGTTAAGGAAATGCAGAAGATTCCTTATGCATCAGCAGTAGGGAGTCTAATGTATGCTATGGTGTGTACGCGTCCGGATATTGCGTACATTGTTGGTATGTTAGGCAGATATTTAAGCAATCCAGGGATGGATCATTGGAAAGCAGCCAAGCGGGTTATGAGGTATTTACAGAGAACAAAAGATTATATGCTCACATATAGGAGATCGGATCAATTGGAGATCATAGGGTATTCCGACTCCGATTATGCTGGATGCCAAGACAGTCTAAAATCTACATCAGGCTACATCTACCTGTTAGCTGGTGGAGCTATATCTTGGAGGAGTGCCAAACAAACACTCGTAACTGATTCCACCATGGCAGCAGAGTTTGTAGCATGCTATGAGGCATCTAACCATGGAATATGGCTGCGAAATTTTATCACCGGGCTGCGAATTCTGGAGGATATTGAAAGACCACTCAAACTATATTGTGACAATAAATCAGCAGTGCTATATTCCAACAACAACATGAGCTCAATTAAGTCAAAGCATATTGTCATTAAGTTCCTAGTTGTGAAGGAAAGAATACAGGATGGACAGATATCCATAGAGCACATTGGGACAAACTCCATGATAGTGGATCCGCTTACAAAGGGATTACCACCCAAGGTCTTTCATGAGCACACTGCTCATATGGGTGTTATTTTGTGTGAGGATATCACATTCTAGTGGGAGTTTGTATCATTTTATGTTTTATTGCTTTATGTTTGATTTTGACCACACTTATGCATTTATGTATTTGGATATTATTCTGATCAGAAATACAGTATTCGGTTCATTCCATTCTGTTATATTGTGTTAAATATTGATCTCACTAAGGAATACAGTAGGATCAGTTGGAAATAGACATGTATAGATCACATTGCATGTATTTTCCATGTTACGCATCCATGATTGATCTATGTCATTTGGTAATGTTGGTGTACGTGACCATTGATGGGTTTAGTCATGTTAAATGTGACGAAGACCGCTTTGATCCTATACCGGCATAATCAATGGACGAGATTGTTCGGATATATCCTAAATTATGATAGCAAACTTTTGGAGCTCATACAGTTACACACATTTGTTAAGTTACACATATGGCCCAGTGGGAGATTGTTGGAAAAATTCCATCATGTGGGGCCACACATGTAACTATTTAATGTGTTATGCTATCTTTGGTTAAGCCTATATTAAAGTGATCTAATTAAGAATTAAAGTTCTGAAGCTTAAGGGTATAATTGTCCTGGGATTAATGTGTAGATACCATAATGTTATTTCTAATTTGATGAGGGGCCAAATTAGAAATAGCAAACTTATGATATCTTATATATTAGGGTTATGGTCCCCAATTCATATGGTGAATTCCTATTCTCTCTGACATCCCTTCATCAGAAGAATCAAGAGGGTTTCTCTAGGAGCCATATTGGATTGGAAGATCATCAACCTGCGAGCAACTTCATTCAATGGATTCAGGTATGTTTTTCCGCTTTACTTTTCTCAATGATTTGACATGGAGGATCTTGGTTTATTAGGGTTTCCTAGATCAAAGTTTTTCAACATCTAGATTATTGTTTATTACATCATAGACATGTATAAATGTAAACATACACATGTCTAAACATAATGTACCTACATAAACAAGATGAGCATATGTAAAGCATAAGAACGAGATGCATAACAATGTGCAAAATAGGAAAACAAGCCAAACATGGAACATAAGACAAGTCATGTGAATATCTAGAAGAAGTAAGACAAATGCAAAATAGGAAAACAAGCCAAACATGGAACATAAGTAGGGCCCAGTGAGCACTCGACCTCTCCCAGATGTCCTAGTATGGATGGAAAAGAAAGAAAGAAAAAAAAAAAAAAAAGTAGAGAGTTTCCCCATAGGGTAGCTCATTTGACCTAGGACTACGGTTTGCATCTGGAGGTTACTATAACAATGTCCATTTTCACCGGCGCTAAATAAGCGCTGGTAAAGGTCTATAAAACGTTGGCAAAAATCTTTTCCGGCAAATTCTTGCACCCAAAAGCTGTCGAGAAAATCTTGCCAAAATTACCATTTGCCAGCGAAAAAGAGGTAGTGACGGTAAAAAGTTATACATAGCTGGTAAAGGTCTAAGTACATAAATTAGCAGACATAGCAGAAGGATTAGTTCACTATACTATATATCACACAATCATAAAAGTAATGCTTGAAGTGATTCACCATGAATTATAAAAAATCTGTTCATCATAGTTGTTGTTTATTAATCCACATTATACAAAATAGGCTAAGAACTTGAGATTTTATGAATCAAGTAATTAAAAAAAAAAAAACTCTACTGAGTTTTTCCAAATAGAACCTTGAATTGTGCTTAACCGTTTTACTTTAAAATGAGCGACTGGTCCCAAAGTGTGTTGTGCTCCAATTTTAGTTCAAACTCAAACACAGCAGTTGCAACAAGAAATTCACAGATTGGCCCAAAAAAATAAAACAGGAAATTATAGGTAAGAAAATCAACCAAAAATTATTCCAAAAAATTATAAGATTGGCCCAAGTGGAGGTGGTAAAGGGCAATGGATAAAACACACTTTCTTAGGTCCAATGCCTACCTTATTTGGTCCCAAATTTGAGACCCTCGTGCAAAAACATTTATGACACATTGTAGGGGCGTTATTCAGAAATTTGTTTCTTCTAAGTATCATAATTCTGCTTCAGCTGTGATTCCTAGATCATTTAGTTTCTCTAACCCATGGCATGGTTTCATGCTTTACTGAATGGTAAGAATAAGAAAAAAAAATATTAAAACGTATGTTCCATGAAAAAGAACACAAATTAAAATGTAAACTCTTTCTGTAATGGATGTTCTCACACTTAAATGCAATCATTCTCTGTTATGTAAAAGAAATCAACCAAATTGTGCAACGTGTGAAAAATAACACTCATGAAAGGGGGAAATCAGAATCTATAAAAAAAACAAAGGGAAGGGGGGAGGGGGGTGGGCGGGGGGAGGAGAGAAGGAATCAGAATCTATAAAGGGACTATGTAAGAAAGTGGCAAGAAACTAAGCAAATATCAAGGATCAAGATGCAGATTTTTTCTTTCCTTTTTTTGGATTTAGTAAGTCGGGGGTCTAGAAAACATTCAAACTACAGCAACCAAACTGTATTTCCAACTGAGCGAAAGTAATAAAAAAAATAAAAATGAAAGAGTTTGTGTGTCACCTTGTTGAACTTGGGTTCTGTATGAGAAAAAAAACAAAGATGAGTCCGGATCCCTAAACAGGGAGCACTGTTTGGGCAAATCAGAACTCGCCACATTGGACACTAAGAAAGAGGAAACAAAATGCTGCTTTTGAAAGTATAATTCAGGTAGGAATGTCAACCGGCCTGGTACGGCCCGCCATGGCCCGTGCTCAAGCGGGCTGGCCCATGCCGGGCCTCCGTGCCATGCGTGCCTTCTTCATCTTTTTATTTTAATACTGAAAATTTTTTTCTTTTCAATATTAAAATAAAAATTAGAACACAAGCATGAAGAATGACAAAGATATTTAAGTGGTTCAGTCAAACTCGACCTACTCCGCTAAAACGAGAGAACCATTTGGATCTAACTTCTTGAAGGTTTCTAAATAAGATTATCTTCAAAACCTTACAATCTTTTTTAGAAAATAAAAATAAATAAAAGAATGAAAAAGTTATATATTTATAAATTACAGTGAGGGAAAAGTAAAAAATCAGATGCGTAGTCCACTAATGCATTCTGTTGGATCATAATCTTCTATTGATGTCAACTCTTGCTTCATCTTATCTGCCAAATACAAGTCTCGTAGGTAAGCACAACACTCCATCATTTCTTCAATTAGATTTGTTCTTCCGTCATCCACCACACGTCAACCTGCACTAAAAGCCGGTTCTGATGCTATAGAAGACATTGGAATAGTCAATAGATCACAAGCCAGGGCGGCCAACACCAGATAAACGTTTTCTTGTTACTTCCACCAGACTAAAAGGTCAAAACTAGATGCATCCTGCACCCGTATTACACCGACGTCAAGATACGATGTCAACTCTGTCACTGTGTTATTTGAGCTGGATGTCATGCCCGTAGATAGGGAAGAATACCACACATTCCACTCACCAACACCTATTTGCTGGACTTCTGAATGGCACATACTAAGCCCAGTTGTATCCATTTGCTCACAATAAAATTAAAAAAATGCTTGTAAATTTTCCCTTATATTTGAAAAAATATTTAAATCTATATAATTCATATTATTATTTATTTCATCAATAAAAGACTGTACATCACTTAATTTTAACATAGGATCAAATACAGCAGCTAAAGAAAATGTCATTGGAGCATCTTTCCAATATTTATTAATTATTTCTTCCATGTTTCTAATAATGCTACTAAGTGAAAAAAATGATCTCTAAATCTATTGAGTTGTAAAGTAATTTTAAAAAGCTTCATTAGATGTGGGATAATATATCCCGGAAAAAAATAATGTTGAAGTATAAAAAGCTTCTAATAAATCTCTTATATGGGCACATAACTCCCAATGTCCATCACTAATCATCAAATCTTGTGCATGAAAAGCACAAAATTCATTCAAAACAGTTTTCCGTCAAGTGTCTTGTTTAACAAATCATACATAGAATTTCATCTATGTTCTACTTTTTTAGGTATTTTAATAGTTGATACGCCTTGCCTCACACATATTTGGACATACAATTGTCTTCTTTGTACGGAGCATAAAATAAATCTAGCAATGTCTTTAATACAATCTGTGTAACTTACAATATACTTTAAACCAACCTTTGCAATGAGATTTAAGATGTGACATATACATCTATTTTGAAAGATAGAGCTATCTATCAAGGTTGCAAGTGGCATCTGCATTCTCATTAATTCAATAGCTACTGTATTATTGCTGGCATTATCTAAAGTTATAGATATAACTTTTTCCTTAATATTGTAATTCATCTAGTTTTTCCAAAATAAATGTACTTATTCTAGTGCCATTGTATGGCCATTCAAGACAATTAAAACTAATTATACGTTTATTAATAATCCATTTTGCATCTATATTATGTGCAGTAATACAAAAAAAAAAAAAAAAAAAAAAAAAAAAAAAAAAACTATCACCCTCTTTAGAAGTCCACATATCTGTAGTTATGGTTATTCAAGCAAGAATTTCTACAAGGTAATTTTTTATATTTGTTTTCTCTTCCTGCTAGAGTCTAATAGCATCATTTCTGGCTATATTTCTTGAAATAGTGTGAAATTGTGGTTGACAGTATTTCTGGACCCATTCTTCAAAAAACTCATTTTCAACAAAAGAAAATGGTAATTCGGATTACACAATCATTTGAACAAGATTTTGTCTAGCACTTTGTGCATTAAAAAAAAGACTCAAACTGCTACTACTACTACCACCACCAGTAGTAGAAATTTGGATCTGTGAATTAGGCGTTCCTGCCCCTGCATCCACCTGCTTGTGTAAGGCTAAACATTTTTTCCTTTTTCCTATGTCTTGACAAATGGTCGGTACCCGATTTTGAATCAGCACAATAAATCTTACTACAAAATTTGCATTTTTCATTTTCAACTTTCTTTCCGTTTTCAATAACATCAAACCTTGTAAATATATCACAAACTACTGAAGTTTTATTCCTCTTGGTTAGTTTACGGGAACTCTGAGGAAAGGAGGGAGGTAAATCATCTACTTCATTTTCTAATTCAATAAAATCTTCTTCTACCCGTAAATTAATGGAAGAAGATTCTATGGAAAAATCTTCTAGCCATATTTCAAAAAATAAAATTTATAAATAATAACAGTAATAGGCTAATAGCCTTCTTTTGTGATAATTAATATAAGAAAGGGGAGAAAATGAGAGTTATATAATACATTATAAACTTATATATATGGAATCTCAAATTTCAATAATATAAATACCTCTAAATCTTTGAAGGCCCCTTTAATCTTTTCTCTTGATGACTTGATCTTTGATCCTGCAAAAACTTTTTAGAGAGAGTGAAGAGTTAAATGCTTTGAGAGAGAGCTAGAGAATGTATAAATAGTAAGAGAGTTGTGTAAATTGGTGAGGAATGAGAATGAGAGGATTAGGGTATTTATAGACTTTGTAAAATGAAAAATGAGACAAAATACCTCTTATATGACTGTTTTATAACTGTTTGGGGGGTGTAAAATAGACTTTTTTTATAAAAAATAAAAAAAATGACATTTTTGGCCGTCGGGCGGGCCGCAGGGGCTAGCCCATGTGTCAGGTGGGCCAGATGGGCCGGGCCAAATAGGCCAACCGCTTGATTTGGATTTCTACCATTAATCCCATGCCGGCAGTAACCCACTTGAAAAAAGGAAAACTTTGGGCCAAGGTCGGTGGGTGCAACTGGGTCCATCCCAAAGGGGGCAGGTCTACAAGGGTCACCCAACCCTAGGGCCTGCTCTTGGACAATCATGTAATTGTAAGGCCCTACCTTTGATGAAATAAAGGTAAGCCCATCTAAATAAAAAAATATCATAGGATTGTGCATTTATGTAACGATGATGGACACTACAAATAAAGCCCATCTACACGTGGGACTTGAGATTTATTAAATAAATTCAATTTATCCATTTACATAGAACCCTATAAATGAAATATTTGATCATCTATCAATCAATCAGGTCTCATGCACAGGACGTACCATGACTCTTTTAGAGGGACAAAGGCAAAGAAGAATGGGGCTGTGCTGGCAAGACTCACCGCAACACACCACTCATATGTTGATTGAAAAAAAAAAATTCCTTGACATCAACATATGGGGCGGTGCTGCAAGGCCCCAGGTGGAACCCCAAGGCCCATCTGATGGTGGGTCTGGACCAGTGATCATGGCCCACCTGATGGTGGATCTGGACCAGTGATCTGAAAGTGAGGCCCTTGGAGACCACTGTAGTCCTGGACCCACATAGAGTGGGCCCTGTTTGGCCCACTACCCAATTGGTTCAAAAATTCTAGGTATGAAATCCATCACAGGGAAAATGGTGCAAGGCACGTGCCCCTCTTCTGGTGAAACTATGTAACGTGTTCTTGAATTACCGATCGTCCCCTCTTTACATTAAATTAAATTACATAAGACCCATCTTGTGATAAAATAAAATAATAATAATTAATTGGGTGGAGAGGGAGAAACTACGAAACCACTACTTCTTTGTTTCTTCTTTTTTGGAGTCCTGGTGGCGAGTTCTGATTTGTACAAACAGTATTCGACTCAAGATGGATGAATTAGCAGACAGCAGAAGAATTAGTTCACTATGCTATCACACAATCATAAAAGTAATGCTTTTTACTGAAGATGGATGAAGTGATTCACCATGAATTATAAAAAATCTGTTCATCATAGTTGTTGTTTATTAATCCACATTATACAAAATAGGCTAAGAACTAGAGATTTTATGAATCAAGTAAAAATAACGATAAAAAAAAAAAAAAAAAAAAAACTCTATTGAGTTTTCGAAATAGAACCTTGAATTGTGCTTAACCGTTTTACTTTAAAATGAGCGACTGGTCCCGAAGTGTGATGTGCTCCAATTTTAGTTCAAACTCAAACACAGCAGTTGCAACAAGAAATTCACAGATTGGCCCATAAAAATAAACCAAGAAATTATAGGTAAGAAAATCAACCAAAAAATATTCCAAAAAATTCAAAAAAACTATAAGATTGGCCCAAGTGGAGGTGGTAAAGGGCAATGGATAAAGGTAAAAAAAAAATGTAGAAACAATACAAAACACACTTTCTTAGGTCCAATGCCTACCTTATTTGGTCCCAAATTTGAGACCCACGTTCAAAAACATTTATGACACATTGTAGGGACGTTATTCAGAAATTTGTTTCTTATAAGTATCATAATTCTGCTTCAACTGTGATTCCTAGATCATTTAGTTTCTCTAAGCCATGGCATGGTTTCATGCTTTAATGAATGGTAACAATAAGAAAAAGAAAATTATGAAAATGTATGTTATGAAAATTCAGCCTTAACACAGGCAAATGTCCCAATTAACCAAATCTCTATTCAATATCTATCCACACGTGATTAAACTAGTAATTAGTCCTAAGTAAGATTAAAAGCAATCAAACCACACTGTGAGAATGACATAAGATTTTTACGTGGAAAACCCTATTCGGAAAAAACCCACGGGCCTTACCTATCTAGGCCAACAGACAAACCAAGCACTATATGAAAACGAATATTACAAGATTACTTACAACCTTTTCCCACTTGTTGACTCAACATAATGATTGCTTCTAATCCTGTCAACAACTCGTCGATAATCTTCACAGTGCTTGATCAAACCGCCTTCAAGAAAGCAGGATGGAATCAATCCCAAAACTTGATCTTCAGCGTAGCAGACTTGAAGCTTTGGGTGGAAACTGAATGGATCTCTCAAAATCTTCACAGGATGTATTCTTGATCTTAGATGTCTGTGGAAGAGAGAGAGAATGGCTTTTTGTAAGCCAGAATTCGTATCTCAAGACTTATGATCGAATTAGAATGGGAGAAGAACCTTGAGAGAAAATAGGAAGTGGAATTCGGATCTAACTAAAATTTCCAAATTCGCTCGAGCGGTCATGGAGTTCGCTCGAACGAACTGGTCTCTGTCTTGAGACATTCAGTGCAGCAATGAGATGGCTCGAGTAGAGATATAGTGTGGGTCGAGTGAAGAGCTCTCTGTGAAGGGTTCGCTCAAGCAAATTGGAGTTCACTCAAGCGACCTTTGTTAACTTCCAGATTCCAGAATTTCTGTCTTTCTCAGTTTCTTTGCAAGAGATCATAAGCAGTCCTTTTCTAAATTAAATACAATTTTAAGAAACCCGTTTTGTCCATAATCCTATAAATTAGCCAGCTAAAGTTCTTTACAATCTCCCCCTTTGGCGATTAATGAACAAAACACCTATTTACACAAAAATCTACCCATTCAATTATCCGGACAAAAAACTCTTCCAGAAAATCGTGTTTCTTCGAATCTTGTTCCTTTGAATCCCTGCAATTCCTTTCACTAGATCAAGTGTATTATCAAGGAAAAAGAATTATCATAGAGAATCTTTCAGTACAAAAATAAAGCATAAAGAAACATAAAGTATTTCAACACATCCATCAAGTACACATCATCATAAGTACTCCCCCTTTTTGTTCACAAATTGTCAAAGTTAAACAGAAAGGAGAGAAAACACAAGTTAGTAGAAGAAAAAGAAAAGGTCAGAACATGTAATGTTATCATCAAAACAAGACAAAGTATCCAAAACAAAGCATGAACCACCAACAACAAGAAAAAGGTCAACAAATCAGATTCATAAACAACTAAAGTAGAGGATGGAAAGCAAGGATTTCTGCATTCAATGATGTCCTAATCTGGCAAGGATCTTAGCAAAAGCTTGATCAACTGAGTTGAATCTTCTAGCCACTTCACCAAGGCCCGCATCAAGTCGCACACTCAACCCCTGCACTTGGGCTGCAAGCTGGTCAAGTCTATCAATTTGCCTTTGTTGCTCCCCCTGACCTTGTGCAGGTGCAGCCTCATCTTCCACTTCTACCTCTTCTCCTTGAATAACTGGTGGAATGTGAGTAGACGACTAAGCAAGTGTGCGAGCAATGATCGGATTCCGAATCCGTTGAGTTGGCTCATTAGGTCGTTTTGGAACTTCTTTCCATAAGAGAAATTCACTGATGAGTGCTGCAAAAGGTAGAATGGAATTGCATTTGGGTGACTTCATCCTGAAGAAGAAATTCAGAATAACTTGTGGAATGTTCACTTGTTTCCCTGTGCCAATGCAATACAAAAGATATCCATTCTTATGGCTGGCATCAGAGGTGTGTCCTCTTGGCTCTAGATTGTGGCAAACAAATCGATTTAAAAATCAATATTCTTCTGTCAGATTTCCATGAATTATTATACCACTCGGCCAAGGAGTGTCTTCCTGACACAGTATAGTGCCAATCACATCAAAGTTAACTTCCATTGGACTATTTTCTAGGAGAGGATAATTAGCTCCCTTTGTTATTGGAATGTTTAGAAATTTTGAGATTTCAGCAGCTATAATGTTAAGCCATTTTCCTCTAACAAAAGTCTTTAGATAATCAGCAGAATCAGGGAATTCAGAAGAGACGGGCTCCATATTGCAGTAGAATTCCCGAACCCAATCAAGGTAAATCTCTCTGATGTTAAATTTGAGAAGGGAATCCCAATTTCTATTTACAATACTTCGACACACTGCTTTGCCAAGAAGAGCATCATCGACTTCCCTTTTGGACTCAACGGTTCATTTCAAGAACTGTTCATGGAAGAGGTTTGATTTGCTAAGAGAAGGGAAGCGATGACGATCATATTGAGGTTGAGAAGAGGAACACTCAGTGTGAGGTCTTTTCTTTGGAGCCATCAGTCTGAGTCTGAAGAGAACATCAACCAAATTATCCAAGTCAGTGAAGTCAAGGAAACTCAGCAAAAAACTTATTAAAAGTTCATGGAAAAAATGGTACCAAGTTCCTGTAGAAAAATTTTGGGTATAACCACCCATCTCCACAGTCTAGATAACCACCATAGAAAATCCTCAAAGACAAACCACACAACCACCTTTTTGTAACAAAACTTCCAAACACAATCAATCTCCAAGATCAGCAATTAATCAAGAAACAAAGATTTATAAAGAGTGTATAAAAGAATCCAATGTATCCCAAACGGCATCAACGATTTTCCAATCCAATCAACACCCATAAAACCATATCATAACAAACACAGACTATATGAATGGAAGATTAAATGCCAATCAATGATGATAAACGAATTATGAAACGAGATGGAATCTAACAACAATGGGGATGAAACCAACAAAAAAAAAAAAAAAAAAACCTAGATGCCATGAAACAATCATGAATCTCTAAGAAGAATCTATTCACAAACGATTTTTGTAGAGTTAGAAAGGAAAAAGAAATCTAAATGCAAGTATTTGATGAAGTTTTAAAAAAAATACCTCTTAAGTGATTGGGATGAACACAGGTCGGAAGAAGAGGGACGGACGAAATGGGCGCTAGGGCTTGGAGCAAGACAGACGAAGAAGGGAGGAAGAATGAAAGAAAGAAAGGATCGGGCGAATTTATTCGCTGAGGGTTCGCTAGAGCGAACTAGAATGGTTGCTCGAGCGAAGTGTCAAATTTTCAAACACTTCAACGCAGCGCGGCAAAAATACTCTAACGTCTATTTTTTGGTCAAATCGCTCCATGAACAGTAAAAACTTGTTACTGTTAAAAAAAGCATAAATTTAAGCACATAGTGATAAATGTGAACAATATGACCAAAAGAAAAAATAAAAAAAATAAAAGAAAATGAAACTAAATAAATACTCCTCTTAAGTCTCTTAAATCTCCTTGAGATGAACAAAGATGTTGCATAGGGAGCACACCCATCAACAAAAGTTAGACAAAATAGTTTCCCTTTTTTTTTAATTGACTTTGGGAACGGATTAAGCCATGATGGGTGACTTTCACACTAATGAAAATGGTAGCCTTCTCCAAATGAAGCTTTTCAATCAAGTGGAAGCTTTCACACACATTCTTAGGTAGTCATCTTCCTCTAGTTTAACCTAATTGTCATAACATCTCTCGAAGAGTAAAATCAGAGATAGCTGTGAGAGAATCGAATCAATCCGTACAATGCGAAAAGAAATTAAAAAAAAATGGTCATCTGAAAATGTGAATGTGTACTTAAATAAACAAAAAAAATATGGAGTTTAGGGATTGAGAGAAAACCCTAGAGATTTACGTAGAGATTCAAACCGCGTTGCATCCAAAGGTTTTGTGAAAATGTCTGCAAATTGAGCTTCGGTAGAAACATAATGCAAAGAAATTATGTCCTCCTCCACGAGATCAAGAATAAAATGATGCCTAATGTCTGTGTTTGGTTCAAGAGTGTTGTACTGGATTTTTGGAAATGTCGATAGCACTCTGATTGTCACAAAACACTTTCATTGTTTCTTGCTCAATTCCGTAATCTTGCAACATCTGTTTCATCCATAAAAGTTGTGTACAACAGCTTCCAGCGGCAATGTATTCAGCTTCAGTAGTCGACAAAGATGTCGAAGTTTGCTTTTTGCTATGCCAGGCCACTAAATTATTTCCAACAAAGAAACAGCCACCAGAAGTACTCTTTTGATCGTCAACACATCCAGCCCAATCAGCATAAGAAAAACCAACAATGGTAGCGTTGGTATCTTTAGACATCCAGATTCCATATTCAACAATTCCACTTATGTATTTGAAAATTCTTTTGGCCACTTGAACATAAGAAAGTTTTGGTTTGGACTGATATCCCGCACAAACACCAACACTATAAGCGATGTCAGGACGATTGGCAATAAGGTAGAAAAGACTACCTATCATACTCCTGTAGAGTTTTTCATCAACATCCATTCCATCAGTATCAAGACTGATTTTGGCAGTTGTGCTCATGGGAGTCCTTGCATTTTCGAGGATTGCATGCCAAAATTTTTCGGTAACTCTCTGGCATATTTTGACTGAGAGATGAAGATACTAGAAGGAGTCTGTTGAATTTGTAATCCCAGAAAAAATGAAAGCTCAACAACCGTACTCATTTCAAACTCACTGGCCATTCTTTCAGCAAATTTGTCCAACAAAATCTCAGAAGTTGAATCGAAGATGATATCATCGACATAGACTTGTGCCATAACAATGTTCATCTTGTCTCGTTTGATGAACAAGGTCTTGTCAACACTGCCTCTTTGAAAATCATGCCCGACTAAAAACACAATCAATCTTTCGTACCCGGCTCTAGGTGCTTGTTTCAAACCACAAAGAGTTTTTCTCAATTTGTAAACATGATCCGGAAAATGAAGATCTTCAAATCCTTTTGGTTGTTCAACATAAACTTTCTCATTTAAAAAACCATTTAGAAAAGCACTTTTCACATCCATTTGATATAATTTGATGCTAAAAAAGCAAGCCATAGCAAGCAACAATCAGACAGACTCAAGTCTAGCGACATGGGCAAATGTTTCATCAAAATCGATACATTTAACTTGTGTATACCCCTGAACGACTAGACTTGCTTTGTTCCTAATCACTTGACCCGACTCATCGGTTTTATTTTTTAATATCCATTTTGTACCGATGACATTTGTGTCATAGGGTCTAGGAACAAGCTTCCAAACACGATTTCTTTCAAATTGAGCAAGTTCCTCATGCATAGCATTAATCCAACAATCATCAACAAGAGCATCTTTAACAGTTTTTGGTTCAAGAGTAGAAGCATAACATAAATGACTTACTTCATCACGTACCTATTTTCTGGTTTTCAAAGAAGCAGAGATCTCACCGATAACCGTATTCAGAGGATGATCTTTCAGTACTTGTCCTTTTTGAGATCGTGGATGTACAACTTTTGGAGATGCACTTCGCTCTTCAAATTGA
Source organism: Cinnamomum chago (assembly GCA_038049695.1). NCBI lineage: Eukaryota > Viridiplantae > Streptophyta > Magnoliopsida > Laurales > Lauraceae > Cinnamomum > Cinnamomum chago. The sequence continues at coordinate 103,249,577 of CP142453.1, read as the reverse complement.
CAAATGATCGATATTTGGCACAATAGATTCTGAAGAAGATTTCTTTTTGCTTATAGTGTAATGCCCAAATTCCGGATACCGATAAAATCGTTCGAATACCCGAAGTTGGCGCGTTACTTCCCGAAAAATCCGAGAACTTCCAAGATCGTAGGCCCGCAGTGAGGTCCAATTTAAAACTTTTTGGACGATATAGTAATAACAGTTAAATTGCGGAAGCATAAGAATTAAGCGGAAGCAATAGGTATCGATATATAAGTAAAGTGTGAGCAGAACTACAGTATAATTAAAAGGTTCAGTCGTTAATCAAAATACATGTTTGACTTCTACCCAACTCACTACAAAATTTCTCTCTAAACCCAAAATAAAGAGAACTCCCAAAACCCATGTAGATCGTCTCCGCCCTCCGGCTCGACATCCGTGTCGGCCGGGCCCCACGCAAACTCACCAGCAATCAGCGCCTCTACAGGCGCTAGTGCATCCTCTGCGATCTCTGGGTCAAAGCCTAAGCACCAAAGAAGGGTCAGATCTAAAAGATCTGGCAAGTCACAACATACTACTAACATAGGATATACATATCAAATGAATAGAGACAGGTAAATAAATTAAAGAATGACAAGGTAAAGAACTAGGCAGTTGAGCAGTATAATCATAAGGAGTCAGGATAAATATAAAACATCTAATCTACTACAAAATGGCACATTCACACGAGCTGGAATACCGCTGGATATTATGCCGCGGCCCTCCCATACTGAACACAGTTGCAGCGGAGAAATCTCACTAGTGCTGGGAATTACTAATCCCGCAAATCACTCATCATCTCATCACTCAAGACCGGACACGGTATCACACCGTCCGTCTTAACCACACAGTTCATCATGATAGCTCCTCAACACTCATATAGCTCCTACCGGGGATGATCAGTCCACAGGTTGAGCTTAAATCAACCGAGTGAATCATAATGCCGACTCAAGAATACTCTAAGGGTCTGTGTCTGTCTAGGCTTCGCCTTGCGTGAACAAGGTCCTAACAATGTCTCTAAGAGGTTTTGTACATCAATCAGTCTATGGATTATATTCTAAGTCCAAGCCCACTCGTTGGATCCATACCAAGGCCCATCAAATCCGTGGCCTGGTCTAAAACCGTCCAAACGAGGCAACATATCCATTTACTACTGATAAACAGTTCATTCAATCCATCATGACTAAAAACCCAAATATAAACTATCTCTTCCAACTAAAGGTACACATCCCACACTTAGGCCCAATAAGGGCCCGCCTAGACACAGACACGGGTCAGTGATCTCCAAATCGTACTATCGGGTCACCTCTAAGATATCCTAAGTTCAGGTCCTCCATTTCCATTAATTAACAGTTAATAGCTACACTAAAGATCTAAGATTGACAGTAAATAATAGCAGTGAAGTATGAACTTCAATTAGAGAATCAACAGGAAAAAGCAACGATCCAAGCCTAGGTAACGAACCACTTTCAGGTTCATGTCTATCTCCGGTAATTTGATCCCTAAACGAAGTCACCGATGCCATATGATACTGTGTTTGGTGCTTAGGAGATTACGGGCATCATTGACAACTCTTAGAGGTCAAATCATCTTAGATTAACAACCAAAACCCTAATCAGTGGTCCCCGCGAGTCAAGGTTGAGCCACACCGTTGACTCGGGCTTTGAACATCGATAAACGTTCATTTGGATGGTCAATGGGCCCCACAACTGATCACAACTCCTAAATGTTGAAAACTGAAAAAATCAGAGTTTACCAGGTGGACCTGAGGTGTAGTGTGCTCGGTTGACCTCCTGGCCTAGTGGATCAACCGAGTACACTGAATAAACTGAATCAGGCCTCCTGGAAAACTTGCTTCGTTTCCAGAGGTTCCCAGCGTGTCCGGTCAACCCCCTGGCCTGGGTGATTGACCGCATACACCAAAAACCCTAGAAAGATGGATGTTCCAGCTTCCATACATTTTCTACTGAAAATCCTAAGTATCAGGTTGTTCTGGACGTAAGGAGTCTGAGTTTCTGGTGAAAAACCAACTTTCAGTTAAATCCTGCAAAACATTGTGTACCAGGTCAACCTTGGCAAGGCCAGGTCAACCTGGCTAACTGAAATGAGTTTCTGCAGGAAAAATTAGCTGAGGGCCAGTTTTTCACAAAATACAATGTGGCCGGTCGACCAAGGCAGGGCCTGGTCGACCAGCACATCAGAACTCAGTCTGCAGAAAATCACTAACTGGGAGCAGAAATTTCCCAGTTGCAGTGTGGCCGGTCGACGGGCCTGCAGGGCCCAGTCGACCGGGTACACTGCAGGTTGCCCCTGCAGGAAAAATAACTCAGAGCCCTCTGTTTGCATTTTTCAGTGTGGCCGGTCGACCGGCCTGCAGGCTGGTCGACCGGGTACACTGAAATTTTGCTCCCTGGTCGACCGGATGCACGAAAAATGAAAAAGAACAGTTTCTGCAGATTCTCCATTCTTGCTCGTTTTTCTCCCAAATCACATCCAATCCTTCCCAAACTTCACCAAATCATCTCCAAACATAAAATCACTCAAATGCACATTAATTAACATCATTATGGCCCATTGATCTTCCAAATGGGGGGGGGGGGTGAAACCCCCATCCATCAATGTCCAATCCATCCAAACACACAACTAAGCTCAGGTAAAATTTCTAAGACTCAATTAATAACAATCATGAAATGAAACCACAGAAATCAAAGGAAAAACAACATACATTCTAAGTTAATAGTAGGTGCACTTGCCTTAGCTTGGAAGAGAGGGTTGGTAGAGGAAAGTAGAGAGAGATAGAGAAGTCCCAGCTAATGAAGAAGAAGATGAAGTAGGAGCAGCTCTTAAGAGATAATCTCCCAGCACAAACAGTAGCTCCCAGGTGAAGAAATGAGAGAGGAAGAATAGAGGAAATGAGATGAACAGTTGCTGGGATTTCTTGGGAAAGGGGCTGGTTTTATAACTTTGGGGGAGGGGTTAAGGACTGAATTAGCCTTTAGGTTTACATAGAACTAGGGTTAGGGTTAGGGGCTTTTTGGACTTTAGGTAGGAAGGTTCTAGAGAAGCACTATTTTGCAATGATCCCCCTCTAATTAATTAAAAACCATACTAAGGGCTTCTCTACACTAATAAACCCTAGGATTAACAAAAACACCCCACTAACCACAATACTAACTCAACTAAGCTAGCTAACTATAACTTAGGAAAATCTAACTAATTTCCCTGATTAACCCATAATTAGCATTAAATAATATTCAAAAGTCATTTAGAGGGCCCACAAAGGGTGGGGCCTCACAATAGGTTCTTCAATTGCATTTATTTCCTTCTGCTTCTCATTTTCTGAATCAGATTCAACCCGACTTTCAATTTCTTTGTTCACAACCTGGTCAGAAAAAGGAGAAAAAAGTCATGCCTTCATCATCATTAGAAAAATAATCAAATGTTCCTACATCATCCACAACCACATTTATGGATTCCATGACGATAGAGTGTTTAAGATGAAACACTCTATATGCCTTACTCATCAATGAGTAACCGAGGAAGATTCCTTCGTCACTTCTAGAGTCAAATTTAGATAAGTGTTCTCTATTCCGAAGAATGTAACATTTGCTGCCAAAAATTCTGAAATATTTGATGTTGGGCTTGACTCCAGTCCATATTTCATATGGAGTGGTTTTTGTACCAGGATGCAGATAGACACGGTTAATAACATAAACAGTTGTGTTAACGACTTCAACCCAAAACCGTTGAGGAATATTTTTGCTATGCAACATAACCCGTGCCATCTCTTGTACCACACGATTTTTCCTTTCAACCACTCCATTTTGTTGTGGTGTTTTTGGTGCAAAAAATTCATGTTTGATCCCATGTTGAGTGCAAAAGGTAGAGAAATCAAAATTTTGAAATTCAGATCCATGATCATAGCGTATTCTAGTAACTCCTCCAAATTCTTGTCCCTTATCTGTAATAAGGAAAGACCATAAGTCATTAAAGACAGTAAAAGTTTGAGACTTATCATGCAGAAATCGAACCCAAGTTAGTCTAGAAAAATCATCAACGGTCAAAAATATGTATTTTTTACCACCAATACTTTCAAACTTAGTGGGTCCCATAAGATCCATATGCAAAAGCTCTAAACGTCTCTTAGTGGTAAGAGAGTCAACCTTTTATGCGGAGCTCTAATTTGTTTCCCTACCTGACATGGGCCATAAACACTATTCGGAGCTCTTTAGAGTTTGGGTAGCCCTCGAACTAAATCATGTTTTGATAGTTTATTCATGTCTTTATAATTAACATGACCCAACCTTTGATGCCAAAAATCAATATCACTTTTCATTACAGAATTGCAGGTCATATCTTTTTCTGTTGATGCCACATAACAATTATCAGGATTTCTTTTACCATGGGGCACGGTTTTTCCCTTTTTATCAACAATGATGCACTCATTAGCGGAAAAGTGAACTTCAAGCTTGTTGTCACACAATTGGCTTATACTCAGAAGATTTGTCTTAAGTCCATCAACCAAGTAAACATTATTTAGTTGAGACATACCTGGAATGGAAACAATACCTTTTCCAATAACATTTGCCTTACCTCCATCTCCGAAACGAACACTTCCACCGCTATAGTCTTCAACCGTCGTAAACAATGTTTTGTTTCCTGTCATATAACTTGAACAGCCACTATCCAAGTACCACACATCCGAATCTGTGGTACTAAGTGCTGTGAGGACCACATTACAACGTAGGTCAGATTTACGAACCTAGATGGGTTTGGTCCGGACCTATTGAGGAGAGACAAATAGCTTCCTCCGCTGATTCCTTTGAAAATTTCTCAATTTATTACAATGTGGTTGTATGTGTCTAGTGATTCCACAGAAGTGACATATGGGAACAAATTTGGGTTTTAACACATAATTTGGATAATAGATGTTCGGGTATGTAGCATTTGGATAGATTCGGGGCAATGCTGTCATCATGGGTCCTTGAACAAAAGTAGACTTACCTTTGTCCTTTGAAGTAGAGGCTCCTTGAACATAACCAAGTCCAGATTTCGAAGAAACGGACTGTTGTTTTCCCAGAATTTTGTTTAGCTTCAGTGAGCATGTATTCATCCGACTTATTGATGCTTTTGCAGAATCCAACTCTGCAAGGACCATCTTCAATTTTCCAGTAAGATTCTCCTTTTTAGATTTGCAAGAAATCAACTCATTTCGCAAGATCACCAACTTAGATTCAGCCTTTTGAAATTGTTGTTGCAGACAATCATTCTCTTGACCTGCAAGAATTAACTTGCTAGACAAAATAGGATCTTCCAGCTGTTTTACCTTAGACTGAGATTCTATCAATGTCACTTGTAACGAAGTATTCTTTTCTTCCATTACCTTTAATTTCAAGTCTCTTTTCTCTCTAATTTTTGACATTCTGACATATTCTTGTAACAACTTTTGATAGTCTTCATCACCTTCCTGTTCTCCATCAGAAATTTCATTAATATCTAAATCATCTTCAGACTTAGATTCCCGCGCAGAAGAGATGTTAGAAAGAGCCATGAAAGTAACATATTTTCCAGACTCACTTGAAGGTGAACCAGGTTTAAAAACTTCTTCATCAGATTCGTCATCACAAGCAGCATTTAAAGCCTTACCTTTGTTCTTTTCTCTGTGATTTGCACATTTAAAAGCAGTGTGGCCATATCCTTGGCATTCAAAACATTTGATTGGCTTTGGTGTACCCTTAGATTGATTTTGTTCAATTTTGGGTACAAATTTTCCTTTTGTGGGTCCCTTGGAATTCAATGAATCATTTTTGGCAAAAGCTTTTTTACTTTTCCCAATCTTTTTAAGCTTTATAGCAAGATATGCCTCAAATTTTGCGTCATCAAAATCACTGCCAGGATCACTAATTTAAGGATCATCCACCGAATTAGAAGACACTAGAGCAATGTATTTTCCCTTTTTCAGTTGACAATGATTTGCCTCGAAGGTTTGTAAATTTCTAACCAGCTCTTCAATTGATATTGAATTTTGATCCTGATACTCCTCGATGGCAACTACTTTTGGACGAAAGCGCTCTGGGAGAGACCTCAAAATTTTCTTAACGACTTTAGATTGAGGAATAGGTTCTCCTAGGGTGAAGCATGAATTAATAATCTTCGTCACTTTTGTATTGAATTCATCAAAAGTTTAAGATTCTTTCATATGAATCGTCTCAAAAGCAGTTATCAAGTTTTGGAGTTTAGTTTACATGACAACATCTGTTCCCTTATGAACGATTCGTGGAAGATCCCAGGCGGCTTTGGCAGTAGGGCATGCAGAAACCCTATGAAATTTAGTTGTAGTAATACCATTGTAAATTACATTAATGGCCTTATTACTGTAGTTGGACTTAGTCTTCTCATCAGCAGTCCATTGGGCTTTGGGTTTCAGTATAGTTTGCCCTTCAACAATGATGGTGGGATCAGTGTATCCCTCGACAACTATGTCCCAAACTTGGTCATAAATAGCCCTAAGAAAAGCAATCATCCTTACTTTCCAGTAAGCATAATTGGTTCCATCTAAAAGTAGGGGCTTATTAGTAGATGTTTCATCTCTATTGATATCCAATAGAGATCAGCAAAGAATATCACACAATAGATTAGTGTAACCCGCTCTGATACCAATTGAAAACTTAGCCTTAACACAGGCAAAGGTCCCAATTAACCAGATCTCTATAATTCAATATCAATCCGCACATAATTAAACTAGTAATTAGTCCTAAGTAAGATTAAAAGCAATCAAACCACACTGTGAGAATGACACAAGATTTTTACGTGGAAAACCCTCCTAAAAAAAACCACGGGCCTTACCATCTAGGCCAACAGACAAACCAAGCACTATATGAAAATAAATATTACAAGATTACTTACAATCATTTCCCAATTGTTGACTCAACCTAAGGACTGCTTCTGATCCTGTCGCGACAACTCGTCGTTAATCTTCACCGCGGTTGAGCAAAACCGCCTTCAAGAAAGCAGGATGGAATCAATCCTAAAACTTGATCTTCAGCGTAGCAGATTTGAAGCTTTGGGGTGGAAACTGAATGAATCTCTCAAAATCTTCACAGGATGCACGTATTCTTGATCATAGATGTCTGTGGAAGAGAGAGAGAATGACTTTTTATAAGCTAGAATTCGTATCTCAAGACTTATGATCGAATTAGAATGGGAGAAGAGCCTTGAGAGAAAATAGGAAGTGGAATCCGGATCCAACTGAAATTTCCAAGTTCGCTCGAGCGATCATGGAGTTTGTTCGAGCGAACTAGTCTCTGTCTTGAGACATTCAGCGCAGCAATGAGATGGCTCGAGCGGAGATATAGTGTGAGTCAAGCGAAGAGCTCTCTATGAAGGGTTCGCTCGAGCGACTTCTGTCTACTTCCAGATTCCAGAATTTCTGTCTTGCTCAGTTTCTTTGCAAGAGATTATAAGCAGTCCTTTTCTAAATCAAATACAATTTTAAGAAACCCATTTTGTCCATAATCCTATGAATTAGCCAACTAAAATTCTTTACATGTTCCAGGACAAAGAATACAAATTAGAATGTAAACTCTATCTGTAATGTATATTCTCACACTTAAATGCAATCATTCTCTGCTATGTAAAAGAAATCAACCAAACTGTGCAACATGGAAAAAATAACACTCATAAAAGCGGAAATCAGAATCTATAAAAAAAAGGGGGTAAATCAGAATCCATAAAGGGATTGTATAAGAAAGAGGCAAGAAAGTAGAAACTAAGCAAATATCAAGGATCAAGATGCAGATTTTTTTTTCTTTCTTTTTTTGGATTTAATAAGTGAAGGATCTAGAAAACATGCATACTATAGCAACCAAATTGTATTTCCAACTGGGTAAAAGTAAAAAATTCCAAAGGGTAGCTCAGTTGGCTTAGGACCATGGTTTGCACCCGAATGTTGTAGGTTCGAAACTGTATTACCACCACACTGGGGTTTACCCAGCTTCCCTCTGGGCCCGAAGAGATTAGTCCAACCCAAAGGGTTGGGAACCCTCCTCCGATAGAAAAAAAAAATGGAATATCAAGAGAGATATGCAACCTACCATTCAATATGAGAATTTTCCAACTCTACCAAAAAACGACAAAACACAAGTCAAGAAAACAACACAGTAAAAACAACTCCAAATCAGAAAATGCTCAAAGTAAGAAAGACCTAGGATTGAGATAACCACCAATAAACAGAAGAAGTCCTTTTACAACCAAGGGAAAAGAGCAGTCTTCTAAAGGGAAAATTGAACAAGTTCTAACCAATCTCTGAGGAGAGTGGCACGGCCAAACATCATCCCAGAAGCAAATCAGCTTACCATTGCCCAACCAAAGCCTAACCTAAGTTCTGCCTGAAAGTCACTCTGTACGAAATCAAGCATTTCCAGATGCAAGATATTTAAGGGGTGGGTTGGTCAATCCATTTTTTCCATTTGAGAGGCACCTAGCTGCCAAATTTGAGAACCATGGCCTTTTCTTTTCCTTGTGAAATCTCCATAGCCACTTTAAACTAAAGAGTGAACCAGGGAAAAAAACAGAGTTTGATGAAAACCACATATTTTGTTTTGATTGGGGAAACACTCGGCACCAAATAGGAGATCAAGCAAGAGGGGAAAAACAAGTGAATAAACAAAAGAAAAAAAAACCACCAATCAAAATGCACTCTTAATCCAATCTACTCAAAGTCTCAAACCCACCAAGTCAGAAGCCATTCAAGCAAATAGGAGATGCACAGATGAAACACACAAGAAGAAAATATGTAGAAATAAGCAAAAATACATGTTAATAATCTTCTCTAGACAAATACAATATTGGTTCGAAAGAGACTCACTCACCTATGAACATTGAAGTTGAGACACAGACCTTAAACATGAGGGTGATATTTGGATAGGGTTATGATACTTCTACATACACATTTGGATGGGTCTTTAGAATCTGGGGCGTGATGTCATTGCATTGTTTGCAGCGGGTAAGCAAGTTGAATGATTAAGGAAGATTTTTCGTTGGCATTGGATATTTATTTGTATTATGACAATATGTTGTGATCTAGGGCAAAAAAAAAAACACACAAGAGAGATCAATCACACCACACAGAAGATACAAGACACGGGATTTAAATGGTTCAATTTTTTGCCTACGTCCACGGGAGAAGACAGAAAGGGTTTTTCACTATGCACTGATTAGATTACAGAACAAAGGCTTTTGCTCTCTATTTATACTTTCAACCCCATATCCCCCGTACACTCATCTCAGACCCACTACTAACGCAGTAGACCAGGGCAGTGCAGGGGGGCCCGGTCAAGCGAGACTGTCAACTTATGCACTCAATAGTGAATACTGCCGGCTTCTATTGAGCCATATAAGTCAACACAGTATTTTAATGATGATAGGGGAATATGATGGCACATGTAATGGTAAGTCTAGGCATATTAGCTTATAGCATAATATGTGCGCTCTTATTCGATTGAAGGCTAATTTGGTGGATCCTTTTATTAAGGTCCTTCCAAGGAAATGATTTGGATAGTGTCCAGGGGATGGGGTTGAAGCCCTGAGATCATCATCATCACCTATGATGGTAACACAACCCAACTAACAGATAATATCAAATTCCCGGGTTCAATGGGAAGAACAAGTGATAGTCATAGTTGTGATGGGTTGTGCACTAAAATGGAGAGATGATAATCTCTATTCCCATCCAAAGATTATTAGTGCATGTCTATATGGAAAGGGACGCCGAGTTCTTACTCTTAATGGGTGTATCTGTATAGAGGGGTACTGGTCAAACAAAATCACTTCATATAGACTCATCTATGTAAGTGTGGGAGTGAGGCCTATGGAGCTTCGGGGCTAGTCCTCTAGAGCACTCACTAAACCAAGATAAACGCACAAGGCGATTAACCTGTGGGCTTCTTATTAGGAATTTTGTATATTGCAATTTGATGGATGCATTTTCATATTAGCATCATTTGAATTTACACACTTGCATTGTTTTATAAAATCTTGAAATCTTGATTTTCACATGCATTGGTTTTTAGACTTGAAGATATAGTGACTTATGCATGATTTGTTTTTAATCTTGGATGCAATTGAATTTGAAAAGGAGTTTTATCATTTCAAGCAAGCCATTGGTTTTAAAGTTTCAAATCTTTTTAGGCTTTTTGTGTTTCATGTTTTTAATTCACTTAGTTTGATTTAAAACATGTATTCAAGCTTGATTTATTGGCCCTAAAAGTTCCCTCAAGACAAACTTTGAAAAATATGATTTTTGGGAATTTTGGCCTGACCCGCAGAAGGCCAGGTCGACCGGGCCTGCAGTGTGCCAGGTCGACCGGGTAGGGCCAGGTCGACCGGGCACACTGGAGGCCAGGTCGACCGGGACTGTCCAGCAGGCTCCTATCTAACGGATCTTTTTATGACTGTTGTGTGTACCAGGTCGACCCGGGGGTCATGGGGTCGACCGGGAAAACTAGCCGTTGAACTGTTTTTTCCTATAAAGTCCATTCTATTCCATCCTTTTTAAAGGCTTGATTCATGAACTTTTGAGACCTTTTTGGAACCAAAGAAAGGGGATGAAGTTGTAAAGGCTAGAGGGCTTAATGGAAATCAAATGCTTGAGTTTTAAAAAGGTATATCTTACTTGTCATTTTGATTTCCATTCAAATTGAAATCCATGCTTGTTCAAATCTTTGTATTTTCATTTATGCATGATTTCTAGCTTTTAAAGAGATGTTTAGCAAACTCAATATCATCTTTGGTAAATTAGATTGGTTTGCAAACTCTGTTGGCTAAATCACATGCATTTTTAGATTTTAATATTCATACAACTTGTTTTAGTTTTTTTCTTTAAGTTGTTTGAATCTTTCATGTGATTAGTATTAATCTTCAATCATCATTTTCTAAGCTTTGATTTTAAAATGCATCAAGCATTCATTTGAGAGCTTCATTGTAGAAATTGATTGAAGTAAAACATTCATACACTTGTGCACACACTTTAGCCTATTTTAGTGTATGTTTGTAATTTGAAATACACTTTCATATTAGCCTATTTAGAGGCAATTCAATTGTGCTTAAATTGTATCTCTTAGAGTGATCTTTTGTGAAGACACCTTCTTTGAGAAATCCCATTGTGTAAAGGTTATTGCTTAGCCTAAGAAAAGCATTGTGTAAAGGTTATTGCTTAGCCTAAGAAAAGCATATTGTAAAGGTTATTGCTTAACCTAGAAAAGCACATTGAGAGGTTGTTGTTTAGCCTAAAAAAATAACATTATAAGGGTTATTGCTTAGCCTATTAAAAAGCATAAATAGTGGAAATCCGGTGGGGTGATTGGATCACAAGCTGGTAGTGGATGTAGGCATTGAGGCCGAACCACTATAAATCCTTGTGTTGTGATGTTTGCTTGTGGTGATTGTTTATATTAGCTTCCGCATCTTGTTTGATTAATCATCACATGTGACTAGTTTATCTTAAAGAATTAAAATTGGTCTAAATTGGTTATATTTATAGCGCACACCCCCCCCCCCCCCCCCCCCCCCCCCTAGGGTTAGGATCCCGGACTTTCACTTCTAAGAACACCGATAGCTTTTAGGAAATGTTTATGTTCGGTATATCTGGCTTACTATATGGAGCCCTTAGTTCAAGACGAAGTTCACTAAGTGCATCGGTAAGCTTTGATATACTTGGACTAAGTGGGAATTCAAGTCTATAGACACCCTCATTTATGCATTCAATTCCAAGACCGAGAACACTATGTCATTTATTTGTTATTTCCCAAAATTGTGGGGGACTACTGGAAATTTTGAAAATTGTGGGGGAATGTTGGAAATTTTCAAAATGGTAAAGAATCTTTCAAGCTTCACAACTAGAATCTCATATCGGATTTGATTGAAGCGAAAAAGGCATATATATGCTTATTTGTGTATCTCCATTGAGATGCCGTGAAACGGCATGGGCTTGGGCTTAGAGCATTAGGACTCCTTGAAAAACCCATCCTTTTCCATTTGTTGAGCCCAATTTTGGTTGACCCAGTATTTGTTTTAAACTAGGTCGATTTGGTCCTAACTTGGGTTGACCTAGATCCAATTTGGTTTTGGCTGACTTGCTTATGGGTTAAGAACAAATAATGGGCCGCGTAGCCAATGTGGGCTTGGAAGGTGGCATGGTAGTTATTGTCTTTAACCACTACGGTAGCTATGTCCAAATGCCTATTGTCCAAAATAAAGAACTGTTCCGAAAGGATATGCAGCAATTCTCAACGATCATTTCAAATCTCTAATAGTCATATCCCTCCAAATTGCATCCGATTGAATTCTATATATTCCTTGCAAATCATTATCGGGATGGTTACAAGAAGTTCATCAATCAAATCGTGCCTAGTGTTTTGGATGGGACCATTGGTGTTCAAGGGTCTGTCTTGGTACTGCAAACAGCAATTCAACATATAGAGGATTTGAGCCCGTTTTATGTTGGAGGCAAATTTACCGGTAACCCAATTGACTCCAATTTGGTGTGGGGGGCATTTATTGATTTTAGGAAAGCGCAACCTGCAATCCATCTCAACTATATATTATCATTATTTTTCTAATAGTTATTAGATGTGGAAGGCTTCTACTTTCCCTTTGCACTAATTTTAAACGATTAAAACCTCATTTTGTAGAAGATTTGAGCATTTGATGATTGGAGGAACTGTCCTGCGACTCCATGAAGAAAAAAATGTGACTGCCTTTTACTGTTTAAACTCATTCTTAATAGTTAAAATGCTTGTCATAAAATCTCTAGATTCATTAGATGATATATATATAGGATTTTACGCCAAAAATCCCGAAATATAGTCATATATCCCGAAAGGTCCTCGCAAATTGTGTAGCACCAATGAGGTCCCTCAGGCTTTATTTCCTTTTTTTTTTTCCAACTTTAATAGGAGCGCCGCTAGCGTCGCTCATGTCTGATGAGGGCGACGCTAGCGTCGCTTGTTAGTGTCTAGCGTCACTCGTTAGCGCATCTCCTTATGCACAATTTGCTAGTGGGGGAGATGGAGAAATATACACAATTTGCTATATCGTCACTCGTCAGAACATCTTCTAATGTCTTCTTTTTCCTCGCCTTTGGATATCGCCCACACATTTTTAAGAATTACACTAATAAACGGCTATTGGCCTAATGCATACCAATGACAGCAAGCCTCAATGGCTAGACACAAATTTCCATAACACACATTAACTCTATCAGACTTATTATTGGAAAAAAATAATTTATCAGATCCATTCATGCCCGTTAATCAAGACCCTTGCAATGATTGCTTGTTTGTTTAACAGATACATCCAACACTACTATTTAAACAATAAAGAAGAAAGGAAAAAAAAATCAATGGAGATGGGCAGTATGAGAGGGAACGGAAGTTTAGAAATTGAATGACTGGAATCAGATCCCTATTGGTAGATGGTTCAAAAGGAGACATGCATACCATTGATGTTTCAAGCACCCAACCGACAGACACAACCAGATTGATGGCTTAACACAAATCATTTTGGCTATTTTTCAAAGATTGGTTTGACTCACAAAACTAGGTGGTTAATATAGGGAGTGGATGCTTATTAGCAGAGCTGCAACTAGTGGTAGGTAATATATTAGTAGTAGGTTATGACGAGTGACGATATAGAAAATTGTGTATATTTCTCCATCTCCCCCACTAGCAAATTGTGCATTAGGAGATGCGCTGACGAGCGACGCTAGACACTGACGAGCGACGCTAGCGTCGCCCTCATCAGACACGAGTGACGCTAGCGTCGCTCCTATTAAAGTTGGAAAAAAAAAAAAAAAGGAAATAAAGCCCGAGGGACCTCATTGGTGCTACACAATTTGCGATGACCTTTCGGGATATATGACTATATTTCGGGATTTTTCGCATAAAATCCATATATATATATGGATTTTATCCCAAAAAACAGAATAGATGACCACCATACCGAAAAGGTAATTTTAAGTGCCTTTGCACCAAATAAGTCATATTGTCCAAAAATGTTTTTTTTTTTTAACATTCTCTACTGGGGTCCCTATAATCCTTTTTTTTTGTTTTATTTTAATGTTAAGGCTCTCAATCGGCTAGTGTTCGACTCATTCATACATATTAAGGCTTAGAAGGCCGATTTTCTTTCTTCTTTATTTCCTTCTTCTTCCTCAATGCCGACGGCGACTCCACGTTAGTTGCTAGGTGCATTCACAATGGTTCCAACGGTCATCCATCAGAAGGCCGATTTTCTTTCTTCTTTATTTCCTTCTTCTTCCTCAATGCCGACGACGACTCCACGTTAGTTGCTAGGCGCATTCACAATGGTTCCAACGGTCATCCATCAGTCGGGTTGTGACTTGCCATCCTTTTCGCGATATCGCATTTCCTCTTGCCACACACCTACTCTCCACTTGATAATATTCTAAAAGGGTGATTTGCCCCAGTTGTGTAGCATAACCTGGAAGAAGAAAAAAGCCCTAAAAATGGTTGAAACCATTTCTAGAAGCCAATGGGCAGAGAGCTAAAGAGGGGGATTTAATGCTTGCGGTTTTCATATTGTTCTCAAACAGAAATGCCATAGCTTTCATCCACTGTGACTTTGGGCATCGATTTGAATAGGTTAAACTCAATATTTGTTGCATTTGTGTTTGTAGTTCTCTCTAGTTTTTCCATTTGGTTTGTTTTCATTTATTTAAGGTCTCAAATATTGATATCAACTGAACACATTCATTGGTATGAAAGCCATGGCCAAAGAAGGTTTTGATGAATTTGGATGGTGGAGATGAAAAAAGGGCTAATTACTTTCAGCCAAAATTATTAGCAAGAGAACCCCACTCACTTCGCTTTCGAAGAGACATTCAAATGCTTGTGTTTTGAAATGGAGGAACTTGGTCTGCCCCAAACAATAGCATATGCACTTTAATGTTCTCCACCAAACAACGGCATGTGGTTTTAATGATCTTCAAGAGGTGTGATTATCCTACAGATGGGAAGCAAGTAGAGCATTGTCGTTTTTTTCCAAGAACGGGGAATGAGGGATAAGTTAATGCATTTATAAGCGTACACCGCAGGGTTGATAGAGACCCTTAACATTACAAACAAAGGTCGATTGAGACCCTACAAACAAAGTAAATGAGAGTTCCGTGAAGGTCAGGATGGACCGCAGGGTCTCAATCGACCCTTAACATTGCAAATTAGGGTCTCTATCGACCCTAGTAGAGAATATTAAAAATAATACATTTTTCGAACTATATGACTGGTTTGGTGCAAGGGCACTTAAAACTACCTTTTTAGTATTGTGGTCACCTAATCAGTTTTTTTCCGATAAAATCCCATATATATAAGAAATTTTTATATCACTTTTCACAAATTTAATGACCCTTTATAACTATGGAGTCCCATATGACCTGACCGAGTCAGATCCACTGGAAGGGGGGCAAGTCGTCCCTGGAGTTTTAAAACCTTGGCTCAATATGATTTAATTCATGAAATTTGTTTGGTGAGTGAAGAGTTTCCTCCCTAGATTGGTTGGTTGCTTGGTCGATATTGTAGAGGAAGAAAGCAAAAACACATGTTGAGGCCCATGTCTACCACCTGATTTTTAGTTTTGCAATAAGAGTGTTCTGCGCATCATATCATAGCCGTCCATCAGCTGAATCCGTTGCTTGGTTCCAGAAATTGGCCCATACAATCTGTAGGGCATTTCAATTGATCAATATCGTTATTTTTATGCCATACCACTCAGTATCCTGTATGCGTACTGGTCAGTACACGAGCACATATTGCCAATTCAGCCAATTCGTATTGTGTCGGAACTTGAACACAAACCTCCTTTGATCAAATGAGGCTATTAACCACTGATCTGTATGTTAATAATTGGTTAAAACCAGCGTGTTATACTAGTGTATAGAATGGTACAAAAGGCAGGATAGCAAATCTCTAAAAGGCCCAAATTCTAGAACTTTTCAGCCAATTCTTCTAACATTTGTTCATTTAGTTTTACCTGTTTTTAAAGTCAGGTCAACAAAGTTCTTTTTCTTGGAAAATAATTACGGGATTGATGAAGGATAGCTGACTCTCTGGTCAGTGGGATTGCCGTGTTTGGTACTGAAAAGCTTCTTCATCGCTGCATTCAGCCCCATGTCAGATATTTGTGGTGTATAGCTCAGTGAGTCCCTTAGATTTTTTGGGCTCTGTTAAGAGGAAACGCCACAAGCTTCCAAGCGATGGGGCTGAGATATCTCGTGTCCAGGAACCCTGGTCTATAGAAATTTGTTTTAGGAGAAACTTAGTTCCCGAGCAAATCAGGTTGAGTAATTTGGAGGTCACCATCTGAGTAGGAAGAATATGAACCTTTCAGCATGCTATTGATGGCGAGTTTAGGATTCCAATTATGGACTATGCTGGAGTCAGATATTAGAGGTTATCCATCCGATACATCCAAGAGGGCCCTCTAAGCCGATGATCTATCAGCTGTCTTCTTAGTTCAAAGGACGTCGAAGTGCCTACTGACCTGGCCCATCTTCATGCACCCTACATGGATATGATTCAGATTTCAGAATCCAAACTCTTATGGCCTTTGCCCGATAAATCCATCATTCAGGCCATCACCGAAATCCGGAAGTTGATGCACCAATGGGTTGGGCCACTGTGGCCCTAAATTACTGCAAATACAGGCCCCAAAATCTTAAATGGCTCTTTTTTTGGCTGTTCAGTCATTGTCGCCTTAGCCCGTCAATCATAAATCTGAGGTCCACATTAGTTACATAGAATGAATACAGAGTCATAATAAATCCCTACTCGCAACCCCGAGAAACCACCATCCAAAAAGCTCCTTATAGTCTGTGAACCTCTTTACCTACCACATAATAAGCCTGAATTATACTAGCATGTTTGCTTGCATAGAATACATAGGAATTGAATGCATAGGAATTCATGTCATAAGTGGTTAAAATTGAAAATCCAAGAATATACAAAACTGGCCAAACTGAATCAAAGGAAGATGGGAAGCCTAGAAATTCAAATCCCAGGAAAGAAGACGACTCATCTACATTGCTACCTTGTCTCATTCAACCCTCACCTCATATTATTCACACTTTACCCTAATCCTTCACTGGAGCTCATTTGGCAACGAATTCCTAAGCATTCTAATGCAAACAAACAGGCCATAAGAGGACAAAGAATAAAGAACCCACTGGGTGATACTAATTCCTCCATCACACTTCCGCTGAGAGGGCTGATAAATAGTAGGTTGAGCTATGCTTTCTACTCAATACTAATGGAGTTGAGTGAAGTAAAGAGCATTTTGAAGAAAGAATAAAACATCTCAGAGTGGATATTGTATCCTGAGAAGAGAATTTCCATAATAAAGAAATCAGAGTGTTATACAACAGCAACGTACGCGGTGAATCTTGCCTGTTCAATTCTGTTGCTTTTATGTTCTTCCATTTCCATCTAGCCCCAGTTTTTCATTATATTTCTCCACCATGAACACTGTTCCTAACACAACAACACAGAGAAGAAAGGCCCAGATTTACAAAGGATACCTTGTGGAGAGCAACATTGGCAGACTAGGCTTTTTCTTTCCTTCCTTCGTGCGTGCACGAGAGAGAGAGAGAGAGAGAGAGAGAGAGAGAATCCATCATGAAAAAGCTAACATTATGTTTGCAAAATTATCATCATTTGGGTTGCAACTTCTAAAAAGAAAAACACGTGAAGAAAACTCTCCCAAGACCACGTTCATTTAGAAGCTAAGCTTATTTCATGTAATTCTTCATGCCTAATCATCACAGGGTTCTTGATTTGCAAAACATCATAGATAGAAATACCCCATGAACAGGCATTTCAAATGATAATCAAGTAAATTATAGAATACAGCAAACACTTAATATAAAACAACTTCACATGAAACTAAAATAATGTATTCACAATGACTTTGGAACATATATTTACACGGAGATACAAGCTATCAGTCATCCTAGACTACACCACTAGATCTGACTACCCATTTCCCAACTAGATCTGACTAAACATTTCCTACTTATTACTTCACACAGGTGCAAACGAATTACTTCTTTGTTCTCTAAGTACTAACCATATAATCAAAGAATGAGAAAACCAAGTTTTCTCAACACCAAAAACTAATAATTTCACCAACTAAAACACAGTACCCAAACTCTATAAACTCCCCTAGAACCACCACAATCTAACACACAGGAAAGAGATAAGATAATGCCCTACCTATTCATCACCTTTACATCCAGCTGCGAGCCACCATACGAGATCCTCCCTGATCAGATGTAGCTCCCTCCACTTGGTTTCCAGAGCCGCGAACCAGTAATGCCATCAAAAGACTTCCTCCATGCACCCTACCTTCTGGAAGAGAAACCACATTGGGTGGCAGATGAACTTGGGCTGGTACTGGCTGCATCTTGGGATCAAAACAGTTATCTATGCCATTTGCCATTTTCACCATATCAACATTCATATTTTCAAAAGATTTTACAGGTTTTGGGTCCTGGACAGTCAAACCAATTGTGCCGCCACCATGCACCCGATGGTCTTGCACCAGAGCACTGTGGGCAGCACAAAGGCCAGTCTTTCCCCTAGCAAACCGGTCACAAGGGGTTTGACATTCAAACTCTGACCCTGGGTGCCCCCAAGAACACCGCTTGCCTCCACCATGTGCCTTGCAAAAGTCGGTGCTACCCTGGGCGCTCTTGCCACATCCCACATACCTGCACCGCTTACCCCCACCATGACGAACACAAAAATCGGTCCTTCCCCTTGCACTCTTTGTGCAATCTGGAACAGCACATCTCTTTCCACCACCATGAGCAACACAAAACTGGGTACCACCATGCACACTCTTTGGGCACACACCTCCTTGGAATGAGCATCGCTTCCCACCACCATGACCCTTACAGAAGTGTGTGCTGCCCTCTGCACCCTTCGTGCACCCCAAAATTGTGCACCTTTTGCCCCCACCATGAGCCTTGCAAAACATTGTGCTTCCTTGTGCACCCTTCGAACATGCTGGGAACTGGCAGCGCCGACCACCTCCATGTGAAATGCAGAGGCCAGAGAAGCCTTCTGCACTCTTTGTGCAATTCTCCTTTTGACACCTCTTTCCACCTCCGTGCCTGATGCACAAACCAGATTTCCCTCTCGCAGCTCTGGCACAACCATCATGGCTGCACCTCCGTCCACCACCATGGGCTATGCAGTAATCTGTGCGGCCTTCAGCACTCTTTGTGCAACCAAGATATTGGCATCGACGGCCGCCACCATGAGCTTTGCAGTACACAGTTCGACCCTCTGCTCCCTTGTGGCATCCTGCTTTCTGACACCTCCTGCCACCACCATGTGCAATGCAGAGGCCAGAAGCACCTCTGGCTCCCTTTCCGCATCCCTTGAACTGACAGATTTTAGCATTAGAACTACGTTGTTGTTGCTGTTGTTGCTGTTGTTGTTGTTGTTGTTGTTGTTGTTGTTGCGTAAGCCCGGAAGTACAGGTGACTGAGCTTTTTGGTGTTGATACCACAGTAGATGAGAGGACTGGACCAGCTGGGCTTAGAATGGCTTTGCTGCCAATAGGACCAGGAACAAAGCTATCTTCCGCAGTCTGCAGAGGTAGCACAATACAGCCTAATTTCTGGCGAGATGACGTTAATCCTTCATCGACAACTGGCACCTTGCTAATAGTTGCCTCCAAGTTGTTCTGACAGTGATTTGGAGTCACAGAGGTGACTTCAGACTCGGATGGGCCAGTTGAGAGACTCAGCTGAAGGTCAAACTCAGGTTCCAATTCAAGAGCCTTCACAGCAGCAGCAGCAGGTTTCTTAGGGTTCAGTATCTTCTCATTACCAAGGTGAAGATCAAAATTCAAGCCCAGATCCATGGATGACTCCTCGTCAGCTTCTTTTGTTGAATAGATAGTGCAAACAGTTGCAGAACTTCCCTTGCTGTCTGAAGAAGTTGTAGAGCAACCTAAGCCTAATACCAATGAAGAGCCATCTTCGAGACCCATGGCTCTATCAACAGCACTCCGCTTCCTCTTGGTGCCCTTTGTGGAGACATGGTACACACCAGAAGCACCAGGGGAATCTAGTCGCAAAGTCGTATCCATACAACTATCAAGTTCAACTCTAACAACTTTGTTCAAAGTCTCAATATCATTTAGTGAAAAACTATTAGCAGCAAATCTAAGGTGTTTGAAACTTTTATCCATGAGCATCTATTGGCTGGAAAAAGCCCCCTTTAACTGAAATTGATGAAAAACCAGCCACCGTAACTTCCGGGATTCCAAAACAACACAACGATAAAGGTTAGAGGGCACTGAAGAGATACATCCCACCTCCACTAACAAATCCAGATGTATCACGGCGATCCATTTTCAAAGAACTTGGAAACAAACTCAGCCTATTCAATAGCAGTACAAACTCAGCTTATTCAATAGCAGTTACCATAAATAATGTCGATCATGTACTGATTAGAGCATAACTGGATCATGTACTGATTAGAGAACCCATGTAATCCGTGAGACCATGACAACAGCTAAGTGGTAACCATTCCTGTCACAAAAAAAAATAATGCAACTAAGATATTGTGCATGGAATGCTAATAGTTATCACCATTTATCAGGTTCAAACAAACTTTTGAGATGACATATAAATTCAAATTTAGAGATTGCCAAATTTATTCCGGAGAGTTAGCTAATCTATATTAAGATTAACTGCACAAACTTTAAAATCATAGAACCTACGAAAGCAAAAAAAAAAAAAAAGAATATATAAATAATAATTGCAGAAACCAATAACACTTGCATTAGATTTCACCATCTAAAGCAATACGTGAAAAGCTGACATGATGAATGAAACAAAGCTGACAAGGAAAATTATTTCAGAGGTTAAAACCCATAAACTGATAAAAGATTTATATTAACCAAGATTCTGACAAACACCATGAGTCCATGACTACGGCAGAAGGAAAGTCTACATCCAAGAATATGCTGCATCATCATTTCCAATCACCAATAGTTGACAACAGGTGGTGGATAGATCACCACCTTCAAAAAGTGGACCCAGTCTATATCATCCAAGCATATATGCATAATATAAACAAATTAACCAACTCTTCTCAGCTGATGTGATAGTACATCTACCTATATCTAGAGTTTGGTGCCATTTGAAAAGTACATTTTTTGTGTTTATTTGACTTAAAGCTTTATGAAATAGATGTTTCACTATTTAAGACGGTTTGGTAAAACTTAAGGTTCAGTTTGGAATCTCTATATCCAATGTCTTAATGTCTTATAAAGGATTCAAAGCGCAATCAGTGCATTTGGAAACCTCATTTACTGTGCCCAATTCAAACCACATAAAGACAAATATGGTCTGAATGGGGCAGCAACAATTTCCGGATGAATTCAAACAGAACGTTGTCTCTAAAGCGGAAAGACGCGCGCGCGAACAGTAAAATGACGTTCTTTTTCAGATACCATTTCTTCAATTTCTTTTTAAATTTTGAGATCCTAAATGATGATCCGAACCGTCGGAAGTATTAATAAGACAAAATACGACCCATGGGTCAACTTTCAGCCGTTGATCAATCTCAGATCTCTAGATATATGTTAAAAAACGAATAGCCATTGATCTATTTTTCTGAACTTCTATGGGCCGCACAATCATGATCCAAACCGTTAATCTCCTTTGTAATATTGAAAATGGCTATGACTAAATTTTTCTGCCCTTCGTTTGGTCCAGATCTATAGAAAATCATAAGATTTTGAGAACCGTCAGATAGCTCATGTTCTAACCCAGCAATTAAAATGTGATTTTGGCAATTCAATTTTTCAATTTTTTTTCTTAAGATCAGTGCTAGTAAAATGCCATCTGAACCATTGGAAATATGTAACAGTCTGATCACGGGTATGGGTTCAAATTTCAGCCGTTGATCTTTCACAGATCTTAAGAGATTTGTAGAAAACATGAACTATTTGGTATAATTTTTTGAAATTTGTGGGCTCCTATTTCATGATCCAAAACAATGATCCTCTTAGGAATACTAAAAACATACTTGTGGTAAAAAATGATCCTTTGATTCATTTTGGATATAGAGAAACTTATAAAAAAACATGTACAGTTGGATTTAATAAATCTATTTCAATCGGTTCTTGTGTGTTAGCAAACAGTCTATATAAAAAACATCTATTTCATACAGAGGCTATTTGAAACAGATCTAATTCAAGCAGCTCTGTTTAGAACCTATTGCCAAACAAGCCCTTATGCAGATGTCTGATTCAATCAGGTTTAAGAGCTTTTGCCTCTTTCTGAAAAAGCAACCAAAAGATAACTTTTTCAAAAAGACAAGAATGTCTAAAGCAATCCGTCACTAGCTGGCCTTTTTTCATTTCTTTTACAAGTTTGTCCATATAATTTTTATAACATGACAAGTTTGTGTGTACCACTTTAACTTTGTGAATATGGCTGAATTACAATTAAATAACAAGTTTGCCCATATAACTTCTCCAAAATGCCAAGCTCGCTTTTTCTAATTGAAATAGACATTAAGTCTATTTGTAAGAGGATCTGACTGAAGTAGCTCTATTTTAAATAGATCTATTTGAATCAGCTCAATTTCAAACAAATAAGACTCCCCAAACAGTAAAGATGATCCTACTGAAATAGCTCTTTTTTCAATAGATCTATTTGAATCAGCTCTATTTCAAACATATAAGACTTAACTTTCCAAACAGACTCTTATATTTTGGTGCGAACCATTCAAACATAAGACCAAGTGAACTCACCTATGGGGCCCACCTGGGATCATGACAATCATGGGGTAGGGGAGGGATGGAATGATCCCCAGCAGACAGAGGTTAGCAAAATATCGACCCCATTAGATAGATTATAATAGGCTCTTGATCTATGGACCTAAAGTTAAATATTTTAAAAAGGCTTTTTTCTGTTATTTTCAATCCAATGGTAAGGTTGGGCATGTCTTTTTCTCTTTTCTTTTTTTTTTCTTTTCTTTTCTTTTTGGGGGGAGGATTTGGCTTAAAAAGGCTTTTTTCTGTTATTTTCAATCCAATGGTATTCTCTTTTCTTTCTTTTTTCTATTTTTTTTTTTTGGGGGATTTGTCTTAAAAAGGCTTTCTTCTGCTATTTTAAATCCAATGGTAAGGGCTTTTTTTTTTTTTTTTTTTTTGTGGGATTTGGCTTACAAGGACTCAAACTCTCACTCTCTCATTGTTGTCCCTTTTTATACATGAGTTAATGCATAACATTAACCTTACCAAAAAGGTCAAGTGAGCTCAAGCTATACGCATGCACTTTGGACCCACCTTGTGAAGATTCAGACCATTCAAAAGATGCATCTACCTATCTTACCTCTATATAGGTCCAGTTTTCAGTTCAATCATCAGCACTAGATTAGACAGGTCAAAATAAAAATAAAAATAAAAACAAAAAGCTGATTGGATCCCAAAATACACGGCTATCTTTAGAAAAATCAAATCCATCATGATGCCTCTTCATGCAAATCCAAACCGTCCTATCAAACTGGCATTTACTATTGGACAGATGTATTTCATTATATAGGAGAAATATCGACCATCTGATTGGAAGCACCAAAAAATTTAAAATGTGGTTGTCCAATACAATAGAGAATACCGCCCAATTAGAGCTACATGCTATGTGGCAATGAACAAAAGAACTGCCTATAAATGGAATGGGTTGAATCCCTGAAAAGTGGACCCTATTGTATGAAAAAAACTGTCATTTATTAAAAACAAAATTTTGAATGGCCTGTCATTTTTAAGCCTGTCATTTATTAAAAATGATTATATATTATTAGTTTAATCACAATTTTTCTCAATTTTGACAGTCAATGTTGCTATGATGAAAGCAGATCTTGGGTCCTATTGGATGGAAAATGGTTGAAGTATCACATAAATAGTTTAGATCTTTGAAATGTGGTCCCCACATTAAAAGATTTAACTTGAGCTCACTCGACCTTATCAAAAAACTTAATTTTATGTAATTACTCATCACTCATAATATACTTCTTTACCACCACATAGGACCCACAATTATCAACCCAACCCACTCACACTCACTAATACCCCACCCCCAAAACAAATGAATTGTATTCATCCTAATTTGACATTAATCTAAACGATACGTACCGTTGGATTAAATTTCATTAAAAAAAAAAGTAACTCTTAAGAAACCGTTAAAGATTAACCACTCCCAAATCAATGGTTGTGATGATCTGATTGAGATTATTTTTGCCTAAAATTGTATCCACAATGAGACCATACCATCACACTAAACTCCCATGATTGGCATGTGTCCAAGTGGGTCCCAAAGGGCTTAGATTTTTACCTCTCATGCATTCCAGGAGAGGTACCCCTTATATAAATAGGGAAATCAAAATAATATCTCATGTGAAAAGAGATAAAATAGGAAATAGGAGACAAGGAGAGAATAGGAAGTTTGGGATCCTTTGATACTACGGAATCAAAGAACTATAATATTAAGTCACAAATTCATTAGGGGGTTCCATAGCCTATAAATCCAAAAAAATAAATTAAAAATTAAAAATTAAAAACCGTGTATTAAAACTGGGCCAAATTTCACTTCGAAAGGAGTTGAACCCAACATCAAATTGATCACATGTAAAGCACGTGTTTTCACACCCTTTGTTTTGTGTATTTTATTCATGTGTTTCACATGTAACCAATCTAACAGTGGGATCAACTACTTCTAGAGTGAAGTTTAGCACACAACCAAAACATGGAGAGGCTATGAAATTGGATGGATTAGATTTTATAGGTGAGAGACCACTAATGAATTTATAGGTCTGTTATAAGATTTTGTTTTATTAAAAGAGGCATCCTTTTTAGAAGTGCTCCCCAGTCCCCACTTTTAAAAGTCCTTGTGTGACGAATGGAGGAGTTAACATAATAGAGGAAAGAAATTAGGTCTTCCTTACATGGTAAGTTTTTCTTGCTTCAGAAAGGGGGATCATTTGTTAAAGAAAACACCCAAGCTTCATTAAGAACGATTGATGTGAGAGCCATCTCCGCACATGTCAAAACATAAGAACATAACATCCATGATCCTAATAGATTCAATTCTCAATTGAAAGGAAATTATGGTCAAAATCAATAGAAAGTATCAAATATCAACACAGACTTTGAGGTTTGAGATGCTGTGACATTGACCATGGAGAACATGAAATACCTAATCATTTTTCTCATTGGTAACAATGACTTGAAACTGCATCCTCATGGTTGCAACAATGAGCACCTTCCAACTAGGTACGTGCTCTTGTCAGAACATCAACACTCTTCACAAAGCCAACAAACCAGAAGACAAAATACTAAATGAGAAAGAACAACCTTGGGAATGTGTACTTCAACACTAAAGGTAAAATCCACATCCACATTGCATTTCTATTTAGTACACCGCACAAGTCATAGTATGCATCAAAATCCAAATAAAATATCCGTAGATTTAAATATTATAATAATAAAATATTAAATACTACATAATAGAATAGTGTAATATTAAAATATTGTAATATTTTTTATGTTTGGCAATTTAAGAAAAATGCAACAAATTTTAAACTGAATTATTTGATAGTTGTTGTATATTATAGATATGTTATAAAAGTTTCAGGATATGATGAGGACATCAGTTCCAAGCACATCAAAGCTTATCAATGGCGCAAGAAGAAAGTGGCATACAATGCTTCTTTATGGATGGATCGGCCTTTCTTGGGCCAAATCCATCAAGATCCTGAAGATCCATCGATAGAGGACATCAAGGATTTAAGGAATAAAAGAGATATATAAAAGGGCCCAAATAGGGGGGCCATGACTTGGCCGAACATACATGGGAGTGCATGCACGTCTTTGCACAATGCCTTGCGCACAACCTTTTTTGTTTTCTTTTATTTATTTTCATTTCTTAATTTTATTAGTTTATGTTATCAAATGGATGTGGTCTTTATTAGCTTAAGATTTAATCTGAAGCATTGATTGCTTGGGCTCCTTAGTGTCTTTCTTATGAGCTTTGTATCTCTTTTTGAGAGGAAGACAATGATCGTATGAATAAAACTTCTTTTCAAGGCCGTCTGGAGAATCTTCTCTTACAAGATTTTTTTTTTTCTTGCGCATGATCAAGGATCAAAATAGCGGTTGCATAAGGCGTAGCGGCCAGTGGCCAAAACACTATGTAGGGGGCGATATAAAGCAATTGCAGTTATACATAGCGGTGTAAATTTTTTAAGTGGTCAAAAACTTTTGAATCTTGTATATAAGCCAATCTTGTGTTTTTATAGTGATTTGAAACCATATAAGGATAAAGACAACTTTAGGAAATGCTATTGAGGAAACGAAATAGGAAAACAATGTTTAAAATTAAAAAATTTACGAGCCGCAACGCCGCTAATTTCAAAATAGCATAGTGGCCTCGACCATTATGGCCGAAAATACGGCCGCTATGTATTTTGAAATATGAATGTGATGGGGAGTTTGGTATTAAGCCAAGGTTCGTTTTCATCATCAAAGGTACCTTTTCCTCCATCTATTTATTTTTTTCAATGTTCAATGCCCCAAACCACCTTCTGATGCGGACGGCAGAACGATGCGGGGGTAGGCAGGGGATGCCTAAATTGATTAGGTCACATCGATCCACCACCCGCATCATTTAGCATCAGATCCGAAAATCTATCCAACCTCATATGCGATTGATCGGCTTCATCAGGTATTTTTTTCCCCCTCAATTATCACTTTGTCTTCCAATCCCATGTCATCTTCATCAGATCTACATCATCCCTACACCAACAAAACCCATCATCATCCCTGCCAAAACCCAAATATCATCTACCGACTGCGATCACCAACCATACACATCTGCTGCTGACACCCATCAGGCCTGAAAAAACCATACTCCAAACCCTAGAGCTAATCTCAACCATCTAAACATCTCTACAATCAAGATTAAAACATCTTAATTTAAAATGAATTAAAGAAATAAAATAAAACAAAGAGTGAATATGGGCTAGGCCTAATGGACTAGGTCAAGATGGATGGGCCGTGCCCATTGGCAACCAATGGGGGGCCATGGGTGTATCCTGCATCACCTTCTCTTCAAGTAATCAGTAAAAGAAACCCCAAATCAACCCATAGATCCATGCACACACATCCCTAGGCATGTGCACACAGATCCCGAGGCAGAAACCCACCTCCCACTCAACCTCTCTTCTTCCCCCATGCTGGCCGACTCCCTATCCCACTATTTCCATCACCATCTCATCCTCTAAACCCAAGATCTAGCCCCATTCCGCTACTAACATTCTAGATGTAGCCTTAGACCACCATCAAAACTTCAAACCATCCATAACCCACCATTTAACCCCATACCCTAGCCCCACCAGCGATGGCCGAATCCCTATCCCACTATTTCCATCACCATCTCATCCTCTAAACCCTAGATCTAGCCCTATTCCACTACTAACATTCTAGATCTAGCCTTAGACCACCATCAAAACTTCAAATGATGCAGCCCGACAGAAGACTAGGGCCCACAGGGCCCCTTGATGGATCATCTAATGGGGTCCACATGATCTTTGATTCAATCAGAGATCCCTATCTATCTAAATTAGTAATATCAAATGGTTGCTTAATAGGAATTGCTTTCTAAACTTCTAATTTGATTAGGAATAGGTATGTTACTATTTCCAATATTATGATTAGTTTTAGAAACAGAGTGTTCTATATAAACAGAAGAGATCTATTGTTTTTATCATGCTTAATTTCAACCAATAAACAGATTTCTGAGTTCATCGTGAGTTCCATGCTTGGTTTCATGGTTTTGTTTGTACCCTACTGGCTGGAATCCATCTTGGATTCGATCAATCCCTCGGGACATTGATCTAACGCTTCGATCGCAGATCCGGGCTGCGCCAAATTGGTATCAGAGCCCAGATCTGGTAGCCTGGGGAAACGACGGTCTTTCCCCGATTCCTCATCATCCCTCATCTCTTCCCCCAGTGACATCCACCATCCCAAATCCTCACCATCCACCCCTACCGAAAACCAAATCCCCAAAATCCCGAGCCCTAATTCCCTAAACCAACCCCAGCCCGACCCCTTCAACCACACCCCAGCACTATCGAAAACCCACATCCCTAAACCCTCTATTTCAAAAACACCTCTGCAGCCCTACCCAACTATCAAAACCGTAAGGTCCAACTCCCAAACACAACCCACCGTCCATCAGAACTTCGTCACAAACCTCATCCCCAAACCAACCAAAAAAAATAAAAAAACAGAGAGACAGACAGAGAGGTGTAGAAGAGAAGAGAAGGAGACCCGAGGCCAAGTAGCACACCTTGCACCGACGACGAGCATTCCATCTTCATCGCAGCACGCAGAGACGCAATCCCGCAACGCCATTGATCTTCACATCCGCTGCGACCACTCCATCTTCATCGCAACACGCAAAAAAGACCGCATCACCATCGCTCTCCGTTTTTCCCCGGTTCATCATCGCCATCGCTCCTCCGTTCTAATCTAAGTCGAAGGTAAACAGAAACCCTTCTTCTCCATTTACTTTCTCTGCGCACAGAACCCAAGGAGAGAAGAGATTTTTTTAGCTCTGTTTACACGTGGATTTGGAAAGACTGAACTGGGCCTAACCTGCAGTCTGGGCCCGATTTGAGTCCAGATCCAACCCAGCCCACTTAAAAAAAAAAAACCCTCTTTCCAGCAATGCCTAGAAGAGGTGACAATCTCAGTCATTGGCTCACCGACAAGGAACGTGATGAACAATTATTCAAATTGGGCCAAGATATGGACGAAGTAATGGATCGTCTACGCACAGTTGAAGCAGCACTTATTGAATTGCAAAGTACATAATTGGTTGCAAAGGAAGGGTCTTCCACTACTGCACAACTAGTCACACCCATCCAAACAGAAAGGCCTGAGCAACGTGAATCCATGCGTGACTTTGTACAGCGTCTCATCGCAGAACGAGACACCCAAGGTCCCATAGTTGCACACCGCACTGATGACATCACAAAGAAAGTTAAAATTGATGTGGTTGATTTCTCTGGAGATGTCAGTTCGAAAGTTTTTGTTGATTGGCTTAATTCCCTGGAAGACTATTTTGCTTGGTATAACATGAATGATGAACAGCGGATAGCCTTTACAAAGGTGAAACTTAAGGGTCCTGATAGAATCTGGTGGTATGGTGTTGAAAATAATGAACTTGCTTTGGGACAACCCATTACCAGATGGGTCAACATGAAAGAAAGGCTCAAAAGCAATTTCCTTCCTTCTTATTACATTGACACACTGCACCAAGAGTATCTTACTCTCCAGCAAGGCAATCTATCTGTGGAAGAATATACATACAAATTTCGCGAATATATTGTTTGTTGTAATTTGAAAACAGATGATCGTCTCACTATCACTCAATATCGAGATGGATTGCGCAATGATATCAGACGAGAAGTTGCTATGTTTGATTACACCAGAGTTGATGAGGTATTTTGTAAAGCGCGCAAAGCTCAACATGAACTTCAGTTGCGGCGACGCAACACTTTTCAAGTCGAGGAGTCTTCCACTAGAAGAGGACCTGAACCTGCTATTAGCCGTACTCAGACGCAAGGTTTTCGTCCTCCTCCTCCTCCTCCTAAACCATTTCAGCAAGCACAACATAGGTCACAGCAAGCCATTCAACAGAGGCAAGCTTTGCCACAGCCAAATCAATGGGTGCAGCAGAATCAGAATGATTACCGTGCCCGCAGAAGGATATAGATAAGAGAGAAATCATTTGTCATGCCTGCAAACAAAAGGGACAATATGCAGCCGAGTGTCCCCATAGAAATTTATATGCTTCTAATGAGCCTAAAGATGATGAACAATATGATGAGGAAATAGAAGTAGAGCCGTTTAATGCAGAGCTTCAAAATGAAACCACAGTAGATTAATTCCAAGATACAGAAGCTGATGACGGCACCCCACTGCTTTTCCTTGATTGTCGTCTCCTAGTAGCTGATTCGATGGAAGAAAATGAAGACTGGAATCATGCATCTATTTTCCGGTCACGAGTCAATTGCAAGGGCAAGTCTTGTAACACGATCATTGATGGTGGTAGCGCGATAAATGTTATTTCTCAAGAGGCAGTCGAGAAACTCAAGCTACCTACCGAGAAGCATCCAAGACCTTATAAAGTTGCATGGGTCAACAATTACTCAATTCTTGTCCGTAAGCAATGTGTCGTCCCTTTCAGAATCGGCAATTATGAAGATACAAATCGTTGTGACGTCATTCCATGAACGTTACACATATTCTCTTCGGACGACCATGGTTAAAGAAACTTAAAGTCATCATAGATCATAAGCACAATACTTATTCTTTTAACTGGAAAGGAGGCAAGATTAGGTTGCTTCCATTACCCTCTAAATCGTCCTCCTCCACATCTGATACAGCTCCAGCACTTCCTATATTGACCATGCGGAAGTTTGAAGATGAAAGCAAAGAACATGGCGTCATGTATGCATTGATTGCTAGACAAATTACAAAAGAATCTCCTACTACATCTGTCCCACAAGAAGTAAAGCCACTTCTGAAGAAGTTTGCTGATCTAGTTCCAGATGAGTTGCCTAAGGAGCTACCTCCATTACGTGACATCCAGCATGCCAAAGATCTTGTCCCAGGCGCTTCCTTGCCAAATTTGCCTGCATATCGGATGAGTCCTATGGAGCATACAGAATTAAGAAGGCAAGTTGATAATCTTTTACAAAAGGGATATATCAGGGAAAGCCACAGTCCCTGTGGAGTACCTGCACTTCTCACTCCAAAGAAAGACGGAAGTTGGCGTATGTGCGTGGACAGTCGTGCAATCAATAAAATCACGGTAAAGTACCGCTTCCCAATCCCTAGATTAGATGATATGCTAGATTTGATGTCTGGTGCATGTATTTTCTCTAAAATTGATCTGCGAAGTGGTTATCATCAAATCCGTATAAGACCAGGTGATGAATGGAAGACTGCATTTAAGATCAAAGACGGTCCTTATGAATGGTTGGTTATGCCCTTCGGGCTCACCAATGCACCTAGTACTTTTATGCGGGTCATGACACAATTATTGCAACCTTATATTGGAAAGTTTGTCGCCGTTTACTTCGACGATATTTTAATCTACAACAGGACGAAAGCAGAACATCTTCAACATCTGGATACAATTTGCCAACTCCTTCGTCGGGAGCATTTCTATATTAATCTCAAAAAGTGCACTTTTATGAGTGATTCTGTTATCTTCTTAGGATATGTTGTGTCGGCACAAGGAATTAAAATGGACCCTGAGAAGGTCGAAGCAATTCTGGACTGGCCCATTCCTACTACACTCACTGAAGTTCGAAGTTTTCATGGTCTTGCAAACTTTTATAAGAGATTCATTCGAAACTTCAGCTGTATCATGGCTCCTATCACAGTCTGCATGAAAAAGTGTGAATTTAAGTGGACTAGTTCGGCCACTAGAGCCTTTGAAGAAATAAAGCGTAAAATCACAGCGACACCAGTTTTACAAATTCCAAATTTTGACAAGGTCTTCGAAATTGCTTGTGATACATCAAATGTTGGCATTGGAGGTGTTCTTAGTCAAGAGAGACATCCGATTGCATTTTTCAGCGAGAAACTTTATGATGCCAAGAAAAAGTATTCTTCTTATGATTTGGAACTCTATGTCGTTGTACAATCACTTCGTCATTGGAGACATTACTTGATTGGCAACGAGTTTGTTCTTTACTCAGACAATGATGCTTTGCGACATCTACATTCTCACAAAAGATCAGTGCCAACTATGCCAAGTGGAGCGCATATATACATGAGTTCAGTTTCAGCTTTCGCTACACAGCAGGAAAAGATAACTTGATAGCTGATGCACTTAGTCGACGAAAGCATTTGTTGACAACCATGTCAGTTAGTGTGCCAGGTTTTGACCAACTCAAGCTAGATTATGCGGATGATCCAAACTTTGGTTCTATCTATGCAGACCTCAATAATGGTGATCTGGGTAAGCATCCTCACTATAGCATTCATACTGATTTTTTGTTTAAAGGTACACAACTCTGTCTTCATGCCACATCCATTCGTGAATATGTTGTCCAAGAGTTGCATTTGGGAGGATGTAGTAGCCATTTGGGACGCGACAAAACTCTTACTCTTGTCAACGATAGATATTATTGGCCTCAAATGAAGCCTACCATTATTCGCATTTGCGAACGATATAGGACATGCCAGCTAGCCAAAGGTAATAAGAAGAACACTGGACTTTATCAACCTTTGCCAATTCCTCATACTCCATGGGAAGACATTAGCATGGATTTTGTGCTAGGTTTGCCAATGACTCAAAGAAAAGTTTATTCTACTTTTGTTGTCGTTGATCACTTTTCAAAAATGGCACATTTTATTCCATGTACTTCCACTAGTGATGCCTACAAGGTTGCAAAGTTCTTTTTCAAAGAAGTTGTACGTCTACATGGCCTTCCAAAGACTATTGTTTCGGATCGAGACACCAAATTCATGAGTTATTTTTGGAAGACTTTATGGATGTTGTCCAATACCAGGCTCAAATTCTCTACAGCTTACCACCATCAAACTGACGGCCAAACCGAAGTGGTAAACAGAAGTCTTGGACAATTGTTACGATGCCTTGTTCGTGATCACATCACAACTTGGGACCAAGCATTACCTATGGCTGAGTTTGCCTACAATAATTCGATCAATCGGTCTATTAGTACTTCTCCATTTGAAGCTGTTACAGGGGTTCAACCACGACTACCTATTGATCTTGTCCCTTTGTCGGTAGATGCCCGGATAAGTGCCGATGCTGAAAAAAAAATTCACCACATGCAACAAGTGCACAATGAAGTCAGCCACCATATATCTGCTAGTAATGCCACTTATAAACAGCAAGCAGACAAGCGTCGTCGATTTCTTGGATTTGCTGAAGGAGATATGGTCTTGGTGAGTTCCATGCTTGGTTTGCAGCCACTAGGGGACAAATGAAACCAAGCATGAAACCAAGCATGCTTCGTCTCTTCATATCCATTAATGATGCCTGCCTTTGAAAACCAAACTGCTCAAATTCACTTTCCCATACGTTTAGCTTTAAGAAGAACTTCACCATATTAGTCTTACGTGGTAACGCCCCACTATAAGATTCATCACATCTACAACGCATGGTTAGAATAAAAAAGAAAATTCAAATCATATTCATCACACGTCATAGATATGATGGTGGGAATAACTTTGATGGGAGTAAAACTTTCATTGATGATATAACAAGGCAGGTCATCACCACCATCGTGATCGTCATCATCATCATCCTCACCAGAATAATCATCACCAACACCACCCCCACATCATCATCGTCATCTCCATCACCACCATCGTCACCATCAACCTCGTCGTCATCAATAGGGTCATCCTTTAAAATCCAAGCTAGTCACCACAACCACCATCATCATCATCAAAGCTTGTTCCAACTATGTTGGGTTGCTACATGAATTATGTTTCTCCATTCCAATCTATCTTGAGTAAAATCCTCATATAAATTGCACTTCTTCAGATCTATATTTACTACCTCTATCCATGTCCTCTCCGGCCTACTCGTTCCCCTTAGTGTGCTCAACCTACAACACATGGTTAAAATAAGGAAAAAACTCAAATCATATGCTTTACACATCATCAATCAGATGGTAGAAATCATCACTATCGTCGTCGTCGCCACCGCCGCCACCATATCATCATCACCATTCACCGCTGCCACCGCCATCATCATCATTGTTGTCCTTAACCTAACTAGTAAATTCCGGTAAGGGCGAGAGATGAGGGTTCTTTTTTTTTTTTTCAAAAGGACGTATTTTGAGAGATTTTTTTTATCTCATAGAGAATTTTTTAGAGTGATCTGTAGGAGATAAATATTCAACTTTTTGAAAGAAAATATAATTTTCTTGTTACTTTTCTTGATTTGCCAAACATGTAAGATTTTTAAGTTTAGAAAATGAAAGATTATGTTCTACAATATATTATTTCCTTGCACTTTTTTGTGCAACCAAACATGATCTAAGGCTGGAAAAGGTGAGAAAGGACGGGCCATTCTGAATGTGGTGCACACACAGCAAACTAAACAACACATATCTGTCCATAGCGACTAGTAGTAGTCAATACAGAAGGAATAGAAGGTTATGAACTAGTAAT
The DNA here is from genome assembly GCA_038049695.1 of Cinnamomum chago. Classification (NCBI taxonomy): domain Eukaryota; kingdom Viridiplantae; phylum Streptophyta; class Magnoliopsida; order Laurales; family Lauraceae; genus Cinnamomum; species Cinnamomum chago. The sequence continues at coordinate 103,215,236 of CP142453.1, read as the reverse complement.
ATTCCAAACTCTCTTGACTATTATGAAGAATTGCTCCTTCAAGTAACATTTACAAAAATAAGTAAAAGATTAAAAAAAAAGGAAGCAAAACAAAAACAAGATGCCCCATTCATATATACCGTAAGTCGCATACAGCTGTATTCACTCGGCCACTCGGGTTTGAATGGTCCTTAGGCACAAGAGACCTATCACAAAGGACTAAGCCTTAGATACAGTAAAATTGAAAGGCAAGTTCAAAACCTTCATATTCCAGAATAATGTCATATGAGCTAAAACCAATAAAAGAAGCTAGCTAGCACACCTGAGGATAAATCTGGCAAATGGAATGAGTACAAGGAAAACTTAAAAGAAAGTAAACTATGTAAATAAAATAGACATAAAAAAAATAAAAATTGATAGAAACCTTGACGCTTAATGAATTACGATCCAACCAATAAGAGAGAGATTAATGTGCAGTGAAGAAGACAGAGGCAGGGGAGTAAACAACCTGCAGCAGGTCAATAGCTAAGGCGCAACAAGAGAAAAGGAAATCATAAAATTTAATCTTTTTAGTTACATAGTTTCCATCGATAAATAAAATAGAAACACTAGATTAATTTAATCTGCTTCTTCTTTTTTATTATTATATTACAGACATGAATATGACAGAAAGGACCAGATTCATTGTATCTATGCATCATCTAGAACAGAAATGAAGAAATCAGAGGCCCTTTTACGAATCTCCTTGTAATTCCAATTACAAACCACACCTTGTTCAGATTCAGAACAACCAAGCAGTAAATGGAGAAACAACAAATCCTCACAAAGAAAAAACTAAACTTTCTACAGAGACCAAACAGAAGGGGAACAAACGAAATTGAAACAACAAACACAGAACAGCGAAAACATGAAATAAAAGTTAACTTGGAGAAATTGAAAACCAAAAATCACAAGCACAACTCAAAAGGTCAAACAATATTTAAGAGTGAGAGAGAGAGAGAGAGAGAGAGAGCCACTGAAACCTAACATTCAACAACAAAAACCTTCAAATCACAAAATCAAACGCTTAAGAAGATAAGAATCGCAGAATCTTAGTCGAAATTAACGAAAGATTCGGTTTTCTGACAGTACGGAACAGATTTAAAAACATGCGAGCTCAAACTCACCGAACTGAGTCGAAGAAGAACCATTTCAAACCAAACCAAGATCGAAAGAAGAGATTTTCTTCAGAGGAATTCAGATCCAAGCAGAAAAGCACCAGAAACAGCAGGTTTCAGATAGAAATGAGGAAGCACTTACCTCAAAAAGACACGGTTTCCCCTTCTCTTCTTCTTCTTGTCGCCTCCTCTTCGAGGGAAGGATTTTCTCCGCGGCTAGGGTTTTTCTCGGACGCGGAAAACACGAGAGAGAGAGGGGTATAAAATTTTTTGTTTGGAGTATGGAGAGTTAAACGAGAGACGGAGAAAGAACGGGGAGAGGTGGGCGAATAGGAAAAGAGGGCGTAGGTTAAGGAGATGGCGCAGGTTAAGGGGATGCGGCCCATGCGGGGGTCGGTTGGTCGGTCGGGTCGGATCCCGTCGGGTGGCGGATGAGACTGACGCATGGTCGGGCCGGGTCCGCTCGCGTGGCTGTGTGGGCTGCGGCACTGCGCGTCATGCGTGACGTCATCTCCCGTAATAAGCAGCGGCTCGTCACCGTCCGTGGTGCGCCTTCTGTTGGGCCCCCGGATTCTTTTTTTTTTTTTTCGCTTCTTGGTGGGCGGCACCAACCCCACCCATATCTTTTTGTCTTTTTTCTTCTTCTGTATATGTATAAATATATCAAAGGAAACTGGGGTTTGTTGGGTTTGTGATCTTTGTTTGGGGGAGGCATGCTGAGTTCCCACTAAAAGGAAACTATACCACATAGAACAGTGCATGTAAAGCCCACGGATTTGACCTACTAAAAAAGCACATAGGTTTATTTGAAAATTTCAATGGTTTGGTAAAATAATTATTAAATAACTATGATGATAATTTATTTATTTTTTACATTGAATACTTTTTAGGGTATGTTTCACAATCAAATCCTCGTTGATTTTCGCTTTTTTTTTTTTACAAAGGTGTGGAGAATCCATATTTAACAATTGCAAATTTCTAATAATTATTTGAGCAGTTGGAAATTTTCTTTTTTGTGCATTTCCAAGCCTAACACTCTCCATAGGATTTGGAAATCTATACCAAGTTTTATTAGCTACATGCATTAATTTGCATCAATGTCTATGTAAGATCCTGACTCCAAGAAGTAGCTCAGTTGGCTTAGGACCAAGGTTTGCATCCGAAAGTTGTATGTTCGAAACTGTACTACCATCTCTTCCAGCTATAATGAGGAATCTTCAAATCTATAGGGCCAAATAAGGTTCCCATAAGCTTCCTTTGTAAGACTCACGAAGTTGATTATGAATAAACAAGGCTGGTCAATCAATGTCGTCTGTTTTTGCTTGGTTGGTTAAGAGCATGATGTAGTAATTGAGGGAGTTTCTAATAAAATAAAAAGAAAATGAAAAAATAAAATAAAATAAATACAATACGATCAGTTACATTGGGTTGAATATATTGTATTACTCTAGCTTAATTGGCCTATTGGGCCAGTTTTGTATCTCTATTTAGTTTTTCCTTTTGTCCATGGATGTAAGCACACTATTAAACTACGTAAATCTTACTCTATAATTACTCTTTTATATTATTGCTTAATTAGATTTGTTTGTTTGCACTGTGATTACATTATCTCTTGCGGGTTTTTTTTTCTTTTTTTTTTTAAACAACAATTTATTTAAACACTTACAATCAATTTTTAGTTGACACGCAATTCATTTCACAAACACTCAAACAGAGAATTAAGAGAAATCCCTATATGTACATGAAATTAAGTCATATTACATTAAACCTACTTATCTAAGAGTTGGTGGAATCTCATAAAGCGTGAATTACATCTTGTGTTTAATTTGCCGATTTACATTTGTATGGGTTTAACAGCTCCATCCCGAAAAGTTATTATGTTGGGCCAATGACCTCAAATATACCCACGCCATCAAAATAAATAAAGACAATAATCCTATCCGTATATTAGTGGAATAAAGTCACATACAATAATGATGATAATAAGCCCTTCCTGTCCAACTGTCAACCACTCATGCAAATGAGGGATTAAGTGGACCGATGTTACCAATTGCAGAGAATAACTCCAAACACACAAACACCACATGAAATAACCGTGGCTACTTAGAAAGGGACGTGGAGACCTAAAACCCCATGCATCTTCAATGCCTTGTGCACCTGTCACATCTAGTCCGCCACCACATTTGACATTTCCTCCATGTCTCTTTCAACTCTGATTAGAACTAACACTACTAGGTTAAGGAACCATTTATTATTAAATTATGTTAGAGAGAGCCAGAGGGGTTGGTAAAGTGAAGAAATTGTCCTTAACCAATATTCTTCACTTTTTTTTTTTTTTTTTATAACGTAGGTTCCTAGTGGACCAGAATAATCCCTACTGCCCAGGAGAGAAAGCCGGGTAAAATTTTCCTGTTGCCCCAGTATGGTAGAGCAGTTTCGAACCCACAACTACCGGGTGCAAATCGTAGTCCTAAGTCAACTGAGCTACCCCTTGGGGTTAACTAATATTCTTCACTTGATATGAGATGATGTGATCCCATCCCATATCGGTATATCTGTCTTCCCTCGTTGGTTCCACTCCACTTTAGCATGTGAAAAATTGTGGATAGTGGAGTGGGAATATTGTCTGCGCTGCTGCGCCTTTTCAGTTTTCAGCTCTAGTGGGCGGTGAAGACAAGTGGAGTTACGTTGTGAGAGAGAGATATCCTTCCTCACTTCACCCACTCAATGTAAAAGAGAAGAAAAAGAGAACACTCGGTGTCACAATGATCCTTGGGGCATGCTTTTGGAGTCAATGTTTTTTGTCCGCAAAAGCTAAAAGGATTCTCGTGTGTGTTTATGTTCGAAGTAGGTAAAGTTATCCATGAAAACTTCAAAATTTGTCAATTTCTCGTGAAATATTAGGTTGTAAATAGAAACTATAATAGCACGTTTGTGTACACACTCTTTCAACAGAAAAATAAAATTGCCACGTCAACAAATTCCATAAAAATGAAAACCTCAAAAAATGATTTCCGTAGAATTTAGAATTTTATGTTTGGTGTAAAAAGAATTTCCACATTAAATTGGTGCTAATGTTGTTTGTTGCGGCTGTGGATTACTTATATAAAATCAAAATTTCTTATTTGGTGATATAATTTTTCGAAAAAAACATAACATAACATGTATATTATTTATTCAATATTAAATAATAATTTATATAAAGAAATAAAAAATGAAAGAGTTGTAGGGTTTTTGAATTAACATGGACAAGAGTGAGGAAAAGATGGAGAAGTTTTCCGAAGAAATCAATTTCCCATACCCCCCATAGGAAATCAATTTCCACCATTATCAAGGAAAATGCTAACGAGGCAGAAAAGCATTTGTGCGGAATCGTTCAGCACCAAACGCCGGAAAAATGGGTTTTCCGCCTCCGTCCACTTTTCCGAGAAAAAGTGTTATACAAGGGCATGTTTTCCACAAAAAACTCATTTTTCCGGCATTTGGTGCGGAACAATTCCGCGAAAATGCTTTCCTGCTTCGTCAGCAATTTCCTTGATAATGATGGAAATGAGTTTCCTATGTGGGGTATCGGAAATGAATTTCCTCATAAAACTTCCTCTTTACCTCACTCTTGTCAATTTCAACCCAAAAACCCTACAACTCTTTCATTTTTTTTCTTTATATAAATTATTATTTAATATTGAATAAATAATATACATGTTATGTTATTTTTCTTCAAAAAGAAATATCACCAAATAAGAAATTTTGATTTTCTATAATGAATCTACAACCGCACCGAACAACATTAGCACCAATTCAATGAGGAAACTCTTTTTTGCATCAAACACGAATTTCTAGATTCTACGGAAATCCTTTTTCGATGTTTTCATTTCTATGAAATTTACTGACGTGGCAATTTCCTCTTTCCGCGGAAAAGATATGTACACAAACATGTCCTAAGGGTTTTCCATGGAAAAGTGAGGACCACGGAAATTAAATTCCTTATTACAATAAAATCTATATTTGGTGCCATTGCCTTTTCTCGTGGTTAAGTGTAAAAATGAGCGAAATTTTTCGTGATTCCTAATAAAATAAATTCTTATGGGGACGTCAGATTTTTTTTTTTTGCAGAATGAGAAATTTTCCACAAATTAGTTTTCTACGGCATGACACGGAAAACCAACTACCCAAACGTGTCCTAAGAAAATTTGAATTTTACGTTTCTCTATTTCCTTTTAATAAGTTAGGATCCTCTCCTATCAAAGCAAGATGAATTATCCCAAATGAAGCAACTCCGAAATTCTTTGATCTTGTGATCTAGCAGGGCATGATCCTGTGTATCATGCTGTCCAACTCCTCGGGCTGGTGCATTATTCCCATGGACACATGGGATATGAGAGTGCCATGCCATGAGGCGACACAAGATCATTTTATTCACATCTTGAACACTTCAAGTCTAAAAAGCCTTGAAGATTGGACTCTCAAAACTAAAAATCTAAAATATATATATATATATATATATATTATAAATGATTAAGGCCTTTATATCAGCCATTATATAATTGTCTTTGGCCCTGTCCATTGCCTGTCCAAAGCCCTTACTTCACTCCAATTTCAACACTCCCCTTCTCTGTTTTTTTTTTTAACCAGTATTTCAGAAATATAAGTGGTCCTGTTCTAACAAAGAAAAAAAAAAGTATTAGTACCGTACTACGAAAAAAAAAATCCCATGGGGTTAGTCAACCACAAGATCATCAACAAACGCTAACTTTCTCCCTGTTCAATCTATACGCACTGACATGAGGCAAGTGGCCCACCTAAAGCAGGGAGAAAAAGCAAACTATGGCCCACATCGTTAGCAAGATTCGAATGCCTATGTTATGTTTCATTTGAAAGATGGGCCTCATGTCCACATCCTTGATTTCCTTTTCTTGTAGATTGGAGTAGAATAAGCAGTTGGATTAAAGGCATGTAGTGTGAATAGTCTAGTGACTGCTTCATTACTTAATTTAGTAGTGTTGTGTTTTCTTCCAGAACTAGTAAATTCTAGCTGTCAAGATCCTTACATACAACTATGACCTGTCATCCTTGCAAGTCATATGCATCCTTGCATGCCAAATATTGCTTGCCCATAGCAAATGGGACAAGTCATATGCATCCTTGCAAAGTCATAACAATATACAGACTACAGGATCTGAATGTTACACTAATTTTAATTCTTCAGCTTCCTATACAAAAAATCATTTGATCATTTATTTACTGTAAACTGACATTATCTCTTTAGTTTTTGATGCCTGACATTGTTCTCTTAACACAAGAAAAAAGTGATAGAGATGAATCTAATGATGAAACCTGTTATAGATTCAATCTGTTTCAGTGCATTTTGGTTCCCTTGCACTGCTATCAAGAGTTGAGCTGCTAATTAAATATCTCAATTAATGTTACGACAGCAAAGACCAGAAAAAGCACTCCTCCTACGTAGGCAATGACCTGCACATGATAGCGCACTTGGAACAGTTAGAACAGTATTGAAATATCCAATACTGTTTAAAGGTATAATTGCAATTTTAGGAACCAAGAAAAACTTTTCAGGCATTTTAGGATGTATACTTGTAATAAAATGATAGTAAATATTGAAATGAGGGAATTCCTTTCACTAATCCCAAATGGCAATGGGGGCAAACACAGTTCTAGACATAACAAAAAAGTCATGCCTAAACAAAGGAGCCTGGTCCCTTTAAGATAACCAGACCAAAGAGAAAAACTACAACTTATCTGAATCTGTTAAATCTTTTAAGGACTCAGCAAAAGGGTTGCATGAAAAATCTCTTAAGAGCCCCATTGCGTAATACGTAAGGAGTTCCTAGGAGCCCCATGCTTCTATCAAAGGAGCTGAATGCAAGGATTAAAGGTGGAGATGTTACAAGGGACCATCAATATCTATTTAATTAAAAATAAATACCTACCCTACACACCCTAGTAAATTAAATATGAGGAAATAGATGGCCCCCTCTCTGTACTTGCACCATAGTAACTAGGAAATTGATAATCCCCTCTATATCTCCACCCTTCGCCATTCACTATTCTCACCTTCAAGTACTTGGTGAATTAGAGCTCCTTCTGTATGAGTTCTTATGAATACTACACAAATTAAACAAAGGGCTCCCAAGTGAGGAATGATAGAAGCATTATAAATCCCATTTCAGCATAAAAAAAACAAAAAACAAAAAAAACAAAAAACAAAAAACCATGCTTTCAAAATTAGACTGAGACAACGATGGTAACCAAAAATATGGATACCCCTAGAATGTGGAACCCTACATCAGAATTTGGTACACTAGCCATCCATCTTACAGTAAGCATACATGCTTATAGTGAATAAATTAATATCAAGGGAAGCTACATGCATCACTTAATTGTTCAGCAGAATGAACATAATGTAATAGATGAAAGAATCATTTACTTCTCATCTGAGAATGTGGTTAATGTCACATAGGGCTTGTTGGCAATCCAAGCAATGGATCTGATGGGCCCAGCTCTTGATAGGCCACCTTCCACCTAATTGTATAATTGACATTTGACGTGAACAAGTAGATGGTTAAATAAAACCATGTCAATCATACTAAATGGATATGAAAAGTCTAAATATTAGATATCTAGGGTCCCCTAATCTATGATCATTTTTAGAGACATGGGCTATCTTCGACATGGATTTCAAAATTGGAAGAGTCGAGTCACTTCTCTAGTCAAGTAGTTGGACAAGTTCTATGGTCCTAAATGTCCTTATTTCCTAGTTTTCTTTTTCTTTTTCTTTTTTTTCCCCTCCTTGGAAAAGTTTAAGCAGGCTTTTAAGGACATTTTTCACTGATTCTAGATGATCAAAACCACTTTTTTTTTCTTAAAGATCCAAGCATTTGAAGATCTGTTCTACTATTCATCCAATTGAATGAATTATAAATTGGGTCTAGGATTAAAATTTTTTTTACCAAGCCTGAGTCGACTCGGGCTTGGACCTAACTGAGTCGGGTCCAATGGGACTTGGAACCAAATATATGGGACTCGGCCAAGTCCCATATGACTCGGGCCAGTTGTATAGGCTCGGCTGAGTTGGTTGAGTCAAATAGTATCATGACTTGACCGACTATATAAGGTCCTCTTACTCATCAAATCCTCATTCTTACATGAGGGTTTTGCTCAGGGATAGGGTCTTTGGTTGTGGGGAGCTCAAATCTTGTATTTTTAAAGATCAAATCTCACTATTCAAGATCAAAGCACTATTCATTCAAAAGAAGGGCTTTTAGATTCTAGAGCTTTAGTGCATGTTTCTGTGATTCTAGTTGCATACAAAGTTGAGAATCGATGCTGTGAAGTGCATTGTCCTTGGAGATAATTTTTTGACCAAATATTTGTTGCGGAAAATGAATTTTCTTGCACTTATTTAGTTTTTTTGTTTTTGGAAAAATATGAAATTTTGACTTTTTAAAAATAAATGTATATATATTTGAATTGAAAGAGTGTCTACCACTTAGATCTATAGTTTTAAACTTAGATTTATGTATGTACACTCACAAATAATTTTTCATATTTGAAATTATTTTAAAATATCTAAAAATTATTTTCTTTTCCCTTTCTAAATGCTTTCAATTTAGAGACATAATTAAGTAAAATAGTGTGTAGATTAGTAGATCTATGTTTTCTCACCCAGATCTACACATTCTTATGTAAAAATCAAGAAATTTCACTCTATTATAAGCATGTCAAATAGTAATTTATATTATTATTTATTCCATATCTTCCGTCTTGCTTCGTCTTAGCCTAAACCCTTTTGTCTCTAACGTTTTCCGCCACAATTCTAGCTTATCATTCACTCCTTCTCTCGTTTCATCCACTAAAACAATGTCATCTGCAAATAGCATACACCACAACACCTCATACTGAATATGTCTTGTAATCTCATCCATAACTAGGGCAATATATGCGTTGTTATATGGATCAGAGTGTTGGGCAATAAAACATAATCATGTTAAGAAGATGGAAGTTGCGAAGATGAGAATGCTAAGATGGATGTGTGAGATCACAAGGAGAGATAGGATTAGGAATGAGGAGATTAGGGGCAAAGTAGGAATAGCACCGATTAAAGATAAAATGAGAGAAAATCGACTGAGATGGTTCGGCCATGTTAGAAGGTACCTAACGGAGGCACCTGTTAAAAGGTGTGAAAGCATGGAGATTACCTGGAGTAGGAGAGGGAGAGGGAGACCCAAGAGAAGTTGGAAAGAAACTATTAAACATGACCTTGCCTACATGGATCTAATGGAGGACATGACCCTAAACAGATTTGATTGGCGTCGTCAAATCCATATAGCCGACCCCACCTAGTGGGAAAAGGCTTGGTTTGGTTTGGTTTGGTTTATCTGTTTAAACTAATGGTTTATAAAAGATATGACAGTTATGTAGTATGCTGATTTATAGTTTCTCACCTAGATCTACACATTTACATATAAAAATCAAGACATTTCACTCACTTGTAAGCATACAAAATAGTAATTTTTTATTTAGTTAATTAATTTTTAACGTGATGAATTATAAATAATATGGGAGTTATGTGAATATAAATGGGCTGATGATCAAAGAATCAAACATGAAAGGGTTTATGTTGGATGAACAAAGTCAGAAACATAACTGAACTGGAAAAAAATTTCTCCATAAAATTAACTAGTATTATAAAAAAATTCTCAGTTAATTTTTAAAGTAGTCGACCAGAGTTTTAGGATTTTCAAATGGGTGAGGTTTCTTCTCATCAATCAATGGTTTTTAATTGTCTTAGCATGCAGCTATAGGCTCATGTTCACAAACTCAAGACTTGAAGATAATACCTATTATGCAAAACCTCAGTCTGGGAATCATATAATGCCTCAATTAGATAAATCATGACACTTCAAAACAAATCATCTCATCATACACTAGCGAACCTGGATCATTTTGCATGAGACTAACTGTGACCCACAAAATGCAAATTGTGATCCAATGCTCCAAGTAACTATGGCTGGATGTTAAAGCTCACCTTCTCAGAGAAGAATGTACCTAATAAAGACCCTCCAATGACAGCAAGCTGCACAAAGAAATAATTAAGTGATTTAATATCCACCAAGAGGTGCCTCCAATGAAAGCAAACTTTGTTGTGCATTTATAGGAGTGGACTGAATAACACCAAATGGCAATATGAAATTTTGGCTCACCAGTGTTGCAACAGCATGACCAGCTAGTGCACCCCCAACAACTCCAAGAGGAGACGATGCTGCAGCCAATGCTGCATAAGAAAGAAATTAATTAATATTCAGGCATAACTCTAGAGAATACACGAGATATGAATTTTTTGAAGCCCACCTATAGTGGAGAAAAAGGATTTGTCACCCCATTCAGCAACAAAAACCAGTGCAAAGGTGCTAATCATAGTATTCGCAGCTGATAATATCCCAGCACCATTTCCAGAGAAGTCAGAAACTGCTAGCTCTGCCTGGCTCAACATTCAAGATATGATGTGAGTTGATGTTGCACTATCAAACCACAAAGATCAGTAGGAGTGCCCACCAATGCCCCCTAGACACCAAGATGGAACAACTATCATATTAGCAACTATTTCCTTCAAATGTGGTTTCATTTTTTAATTGGTTTTGAGTTGAAACACCTTTGAGTAGATAATTCATTATGCTATTAAAAAAACACCAAAGAAGTAAGTGAAATCACAGAAAAAAGGGGTAAAAAAACAGATCTATTGGCTCCCACTTTTACCAATCAATCCACCAAATCATTCATCTCCCAAAGAAGATGGAAAGAAAAAAGGAAAAAAAAAACCCTAATGTGCCAAACCAAGACTCTACCATCTTTGCTAAATCCAAGTGTATAAGAAAACCACAAAAACCCATTGGATTGAGCAAAAAGGATCAACCTTTTGCAACATCGAATTCAAGCGAAAAAGAAAACCAAATAAACCCATTGAATTGCAAAAGGATCTCCTTTCACAAAACCACTAACTACAGCGTTTCAAAATATCGGCTAATATGATGCATATCCATTGATTTGTTGATACCAGTACGATAATTGCCATATGTATTAGTATTGGCTCATATTGAAGATATTGGCCAATGTTGGGAAGTCCCACATCCCACATCACCTAAGTCTGAGTTGGACATGACTTCATATACCTGTTTGGGCCTTCCCACCTATTAGCTTAAGCTTTTGAGTTGGTATATAGTTTCTTACATGGTATTAGAGGGGGTTCCAATCACGTCGTTCTTGTGTGGCCCACGTGGCAAGCCCGTCCATAAAATCTGTTAGGCCTGCATGTGAGGGAGAGTGTTGGGAAGTCCCACATCCCACATTGCCTAAGTCCTAAGTTGGACATAGCTTTATATACCTGTTTGGGCCTGCCACCTATCAGCTTAAGCTTTTGGGTTGGTATATGGTTTCTTATAGCCATTATGATAGTATCGGCCAGCCTTTATCTAAACTCTTTTTTGCCTACTTTAGGGTTCTTCTGTGTGTGAAACACCAATATCTTTTTCACCTTGTGAGATCTGATTTTGTGCTAAAACACCAAAACAGTTGTTTTGACAAGATGTTATGCAGACTTTTGCTTGTGTGAGCTTCTAAAGGTACATGTGGACTCTTGCTCTTTTGGATTTTCTTCAAGAAATTAATTAAATAGAGTTAGTACTTCTCTTTTTTATTAGTGCATGAAATATTTGTGGATTTGAAACCTAACCTAGTATGATTTATTTATTTATATATTTATTTTGAGTTTTCCTATTTTATGGAATTGTTCAGTTGTAGGAGATGTGATAAATTTGGGTAAAAGCAGGACTTCTTTAATCTACTTTCTTCTACTATTGATGTTGCTATTAATGCACGGTTTCTCATTATTTCATGGGACACCACAGCTAGAGAATTTGTGGGACTATCACCAAATGATCTTTGAAGAAGTTCTTGTAGTTTTTTATGTTCTCCAAAAAATTGATTCCTGTGGATTCCTTTAGGCATTTTAAGACTTTATACTTGCTGTCTACAATAATAAATATAGTTACCATCTCAACACCAAGAGTTTTTATATTTATTGGATCCTGACAGAGCCCACCAAGGAGAATCGAAAGGTTCTCAACTCATGACATGAAAAGGTTCCTATATAAATATGCCCCAAGAATCAAACTTTGATAGGATAAATTTGAGAAATAAATTGTTCACACCTCCTTTTGTTCTTCTGCTGCTTTCAAACCATCACTTGAAGAAGCTTCAAGCAAGGTAGAAACTCCAAAATAAACCTGAAATACCAGAACACATTATTGCAATTATTTCTTTCAATCAAGAATACTACGTTTGTTTGCGTTTTAAGCAGTAGGGGATTGCTCCGAGGATGGTGGCTGGCATGTATGCATGCAGCCATGTTAGTGTCTGTTATAGTATTTAAGAAAAAATCTGGAAGACAAATTTGATTTTAAGTTACCAGAAGGCAAACTGCAGCAATATCATCAATGGGCAAATCTGCTCCAGCAAATCTGCATGTGAAAGGTTGCATTTAGTATTTTGCTTGGTGAAGAAAGAGGATTTTTCTTCTAGAAAAAACCAAAAAGAAAAGAAGAATACTCACAAAATCCTAGTTTTGTTCTTTAAAAATAAGAAAAATCCTATAGTTATCATCTACATGGTCACATGAGATGATGAAAAATGAGAAGCACGGGAAAATTACCTGAATGGAAGGATTTCATCAACATAATGAAAGGTTCGGCCAAGAATAACAGATACAATAGTCATTGCCCTGTAAATGAAATAGCATGGGGACCACAGATTCTCAGAACTTCTTCTTAAGTTCTTAACACAAGTAACTAAAAACAAATTTCTGAAAAAAAAAGAGATAAGTATCTGATCCATCTCAAAAGATTGATTGAATCATAATCATCATCATCATTAAAGCCTTGTCCCAACTATGATGGGGTCGGCTACATGAAAATATTGATTAAATAATAAATAAGAAGTTTTGGAGATCATGAGATTTTCAACTCATCATCACCATCATCATTTAAATCAAGCTTTATTTTTACCACATTTGAAGTTTTCTATATTTGATATTAGCTAAACTCTCTAATTTTTTATCCTACTGTTTTATGCACATTTTATACAGTTCTAGAGTCCTCTTTTAATTTTAGTACCTATTTATTCTCCACAAGATTTTCACAGTATATCCCAAGAAAAAAACCATAATTATGAAACATCCCTATCAGGTTAATGTCACAAGAAATCATTAGCGATAAGGTTTGCCAATTCATTAAGAAAAGATAACAAAGGTATTGTTAGTGAAGGAAGATTCCTGTTTCTTCAAGTCAAACTGTGTATGCCCCATAACTGTGGGCAGGAACCACCTCTAACCATTTTAGAAAGGGAACAATCAGAAAACCTAATACATCTAAATTTGAACTCATATGTAGCAATGTGACCTCCAAAGAAGGATGTGGGGATGCAATCCAATATTGGGTCTTTTACTTTAAGTTTACACACGGAGGCCCAGACACACACAAACACAAAACCTAACCACTTATGAGAATCGAAACCTAACAATGCAGATCTAAGTTTGGAGGCTATAGGAAGATTGCTTTTCTGAAATACATGTCATCCAATTTATCAAAAACTGGAGCAAAAAGCCAGTAATCAGTGAGGACTCCATGTGTGGAAGGATGAAAAGCCAAAATCAACATATGGCTCATCTCGTAAAATTGCTAAGATGGGTATTTTCGCATACATTGAAATTCGTCTAAAATGGAATTTTAATTTCATGCATGATAATAAAAAGAAGATTTTTCAAAATGACACCAGCACATAACCTCCTTATGCAGCTTGTACTGATTTGCCTGTGACTTTCCAATTTGATAAAATAATTAAAATGATGTGAGAAAACCGGAGTCATTCGGAAATAAAGGAATATAAAATGACGCAAATTCTAGGGCTAATTGGCCAAATTACTTGAGATTTTTTATAAAAAAAAATTAAGTGGACTCTTTGGTGTAAAACTTAGACCAATTTTGAATTGATTTTTAGATTGCATCTTGGTGCTTTGGATACTGGAATCGGGTGACTAAGAATGCATTTTAAATCTCTTCAATTTCTCTAACTAATGGTATAAGACTCGCAATACAGATGTGAAAATTGAATTCTTCGTACAGAAATTGCCACCTTTTCACACAGTGATGTCTGTAGTTTTGAAAACTAAACTAGAAAGTTATGGGCAACATGAATCCTGTGGTTCAGTTAGATGCACTGCTGTGGTTTTTTTTCCAAGAAAGTTATGGGCACAGTACATGAATCTCTCTCTCTCTCTCTCTCTCTCTCTCTCTCTCTCTCTCTCTCTCTCTCTCTCTCTGTGTGTGTGTGTGTGTGTGTGTGTGTGTGTGTGTGTGTGGTGCGCCATGATGTCTTCTGATGGGTGAGTATAGCTTGAACCCTAGTGCTCCTTACGGCGATGTCTCTACCACATGCTATGTGTGGGATAGTTTTTTATACCCAGAGAATACACCTTTTTAATAGGTCCCACAGTTTTAAGGAAGTTTCAAGATGAACTAACAAAGAGCATTTTAAAAGAAAGTCAAGGTTACTTGCATCAGTGCGACAGACAGCCATACAAATTAGTCATTATATTTTTTACAAGTAGCCTTGTTTATTGGATTAATTAAAAGAATTCAATGTCAGGATTGTCCAAAATTAGGTGTTTCAATTTTAAACATTTCCATTCTGATCCATCAACTATTAAAAACTAGTGTTTAGGAATGATTACGTAATCCAAAAGCATAGTATTGTTGTGATGTTGGAAAAGGATTTATTCTTTTAGATCATCCAGAGAACTTCCAGGTTGAAGTAACACAAACACTGAAGCTGGTACAGCTGAAAATTTTTGACTCATTCTTCTAAACAAAATGGAGATTCATTACAGAAAAACTTACGCAAGTGCGCCGAATGTCCCGATGAAAACAACAAGCCCAGAATTCCGAGCCGCTAAAAGTGCCTGCTCGAGGAATAGGAAGCATAATTCAAGATTTTGAAGCATGAATATTGAAACATCAGATGTACTACTCTTGGAGCATGATGAAAAAGAGTTTGATTTGTTTTTCATAATGAAGAGGAGAAAGATAATTCATATTCAGGATTGGTATATGTACATAATTTTTTTTTCCAAAAGGTTATTCTCTAAGGTGACCACACTAAACAAAGAGAAAGGAACTTTTAGTAGGGCCCGACCCCAATCACAGGGGAAGGCAGCCAGTAATGATTTGACTCACTGTAGATTAAGAGCTGGCAAAGCAGCAGTCCCATCAAAGTTCTGTGACAATTAATTTAGGGTGGTAAGACCTAAAATATATTCACCATTATATAAATAGCCTTTTAGTGTTAAAATACAATGGTGGATATTGGTCAGATGGGTGTGATGTTGAGATTTATACCAATAGACAGGGGTAGGTAGCAGCGTGGAGGTTTTTATTTATCATAGGTGGGCTACACTAGAAAGTCTTACTTTATAGCATGCTTCCCACAGGCAAAAGTTTCCACGTATGGATGCGAAGATGGAGGTCTTTCTGAGAGAACCATTTTCCAAAACCCTCGGTGGTTACCACCTGGATGCAATCCAATCATAGAGGTGGAAGGCTGGATGGCAAGATCTTGGTGTGGACAAGGGGTAAGCCAAAAAGAAAAAATGGTCTACATAAAATCTTACTTGCACTCAATTTTGCAGCCTCAAAGTAAAATTTCTCTTAACCATTAAAAAAATGGAATTTTGTGCCAAAATCCAACACTGATTAACATTCAGATCAGCCACAGTTATGGTTCCAAGCCCCCTAGTGGGTCAGGTGGGGGTAGGTGAACAAAGAGTTTAAATACATCATAGGAGGGATCGGCATTCGAGTTCCTACCATTAAATCTGAGAACCAAACTTCCGAAAACTTTCCATATGCACTCAGTTTTTCTTTTGAAGGGATCTGGTCCCAAACTGCCATTCTGACTTCTGTGATCCCTCTCAAAATGCCACATGAGACCCGTCTATATTAAACCAAGCCACTTACACTCATTGTCCGACCCCAACATCCACGCATGTGGATGATCTAGTTCTTATTCTAAATTGATACTCATAAGGCTGTTATCCACCGTTGGATTGAAAAGAATGCACAAAATCTACACTTTCTTCCAAGGTTGAAAATTATAAAACTTTAAGATGTTTAAGCGAGGGATCAGAACGATTTGATGGGAGCCAATATACACACACCCCTAATCCCACCTAGCCCTTTCTGTGGTATGCATCCATGTGGGCCCCACATAAAAGAGTTTGGGGTCGGTAACACTTGGAAGGAGATGTTCGATGAGTGGACTGCTCCATGGGGCTCACTCGGAACCACCTTAGATGGATACTCTTCTCATCCCATAATCTGGCATTAGGACAAATTTTACACTCATTGAATCCTCACTCGCCGTTGGATTGAATCTAAAAAATATTACGGTTAAGATGCAATTAAATTTTAAAGCTGTTAAATCAAGGGCTACGGTAATTTGGTGGGGCTGATTTTTTGGTCCCCCATGTCCATAAGGTAACCTTTCCAACTGCTCTCCTCTCATTGATTGACACTTATCTAAGTGGGCCCCATGAGCTGGACTGCATTTAATCAATATGTAGTTTGCTCATAGGAGAACATTGTTCACACTTGAAAACACTTATATGATATAACAACACAAACACACAAAAATGATCTCATAAGCTAAACCTAAGGCTACTTAAAGCCATAGTTTTCCAACGTGGTGGACCAACTAGACTCCAACTAGTTACCGGGTCAAGTAGACTAGGAAACTCATTGGGTCACTAGGTGGGTCAATAATTGATGTTAAAATATTTTATTATAAATATTACTTTATAATAACTAAAATATAGAAAATTATGTAGAAGTTAAACTAATATCTTTTTTTTTTTAAATATATTTTCGTATGAATTGTATCTGTAAATTTTCAATTTTCATTTGAGTATATTTTAGCTTCTACCATTCTACTAAAGAGAGGCTTTCATTATTTTTTTTTTTTTTTTATGATATGGGTATATCCCTGTGGTATTTTTACTTGATAGGGCTATTCCCCGGGGCATATGCATGGCACGCATGATCCCGCAACACACATGCAATAGATAAGTATCTGGGGTAGGACTTGAACACAAGATGTAGGGAGCAAACCCACACCATATGCTAGTGAACATCACCCAAGTGGGTCTATTAAAGAGAGGCTAATATATGGCTTTTAATTTTCTCTTTTCTTTCAATATGTAAGGATAGAATCATAGTTGTCAATTTTGTTCCAGACCTTCACCTTGTTTCCAAGTAACTCTATATTAAAACTTTTCTGCTAGTTCAACATTTTGGTGTTTCATTTTGGAGTTCAATTTCATTAAAATCATTAGAAATATATATAATTACAAAAGTAGTAAGACAGTGAAATTAACATATAACCATAAATTAAATTCATTACCCTAAATCTACGGTGCAATATGTTATTTCTACATGCCAAACAGACAATGTATAAGCCATGTGTGTTGCGAGTGTGAAATCAAACATCCATCCAAAAATAACATAAAATAAAAAAAAATCCTAAAATTACTAAATTATAATAAGTCAAATTAGTACCTAAAGCAATATGAAGAACTTTTCAATTATAAAAGGTTGGAAAGAAAAATTTGCACTCGATCCTTGCTCAGCTGCAATTTGAACTGAATTGGTCAAACAAGTCTATACAGGTTCAAAATCTAGACTGAGATTTTTCATAGAGTTGTTTGGTTCAATCAACTAACCAAACTGAATAGTTTCAGGCTACTTGGCAAACCAGGAAAGTAAACTTGAAACTCAAGTTGAATTGGTTTCAACCCACACTAGTTCAAATTGAGTTCAACCTAGCCCAATCACTAAATAAGTGACTAGATCAAGTCAACTTGTTCAGGTTCCTCATCAACCCATCGGGTCATAAATCTATGTGTTTGACTCACTCCCACCCTAACTACCACTCTCAACAATCTCTCATGAACTATCATTGGCCCAGTTTTGATCCCAACTAGTGTAAAAATCTCTAATAACACTTTTTCCACTATTGGTTTTAAAGCTTCAAAATCAGCCCCCATTCGATCTAGATGTTGATTTTTGGGGGCTCCCTTATCAAAGTGTTGTCTCAACTATGTTGGGGTTGGCTACATGAATTATATTTCTCCATGCCAATCTATCTCATGGGCCAAACCCTCAGATGGGTTACACATCATCAAATATAATCTTACTACTTCCATCCATCTCCTCTGCTGCCAATCCCATCTCCTTGGTGGGCATCCCTTATCCATACATAAACTTCCCATATCCACATTCCGTTGATATAGGGTGGACCAACGTCCCATGGTGTCACTTAGGCGATCACTTCCCTATATATAAAGCATCTTGCACGTGCAAGCAACTCATGATTCCTGCATATAGCCTGATCCTACATCCTGTGAATTGTCATGCACCCAACTGTAATGCCAATTGGTGTTACATCGTTGTTGAATTCAGCCTGATTTTCTTAATGGTTAGATAATTTGTGCCAGGAAATCCATAGATACCTCATCTAGGCTCCAAATGCGCTGCCCAAAGCTTAAACAAGGCAAGCCCATTTAATCATTGGGCTAAGTTTTAGGCTCAAATTCAGAACAATACCCAGACCAGAACTTTATAATTACTAAAGCCCCTTGCCATTAGATTCTGGGATCGTCTGGGCCAAGCCATCTTACTAGGCCTTTGGAATTAGCCAGGCACACACCATTTGGATTTTGGGCCTAATTTTTAGGGCAAGAACTAGCCCACAGGCCTAAAATACAGGCCAAATAAAATAAAAAAAATTAAAAACTTGCAAACTCTGATTTAATTAGGATGATTTCTAGGCCATCTCTAATTCACCCTAAGAAGAACTTCTCATCCCATCTCTCCCCTCTTTCAGATTGAGGTTTAATCATATCTAGTTCTCCATTTTCTTGTCCAAAATATGAAGTCTCCAACCAAACCCACACAGATGCACAGTTTAAAGGCTGCACATCCTTGTTATCATGGGATCAGAGAAAATTTTCCACCATTTTTGAAACTCCTAAAAGTTAAAATGAAGGGTAAGAATTCCCATGAATAACCAAAGAAAGTTTTTTATCAAGTCTTAAGAATGGAAGGAAAATGCAGCCAGAACTATTTTCAGAAATTGTAGTTACCAGAAAATAATGAAACTTGATTCTATTTTTCTTCTATTTGGATGTCAAACATAACAAAAACAACAGATTGGAAAAATAGCACAAGTGCACCCTTACCGCTATAAAAAATGTCTTGTCCCCTAGCTCTGAGAAAAATATAAGCAAAAAGGCCTGCAGAAGAAATGAATAATATTCAATAAGTGATAATAATCAATTGATCTGATAATAATTTACTCAATGGGCTTTTTTTTTTAACAAATGGGGATAGCGATTTTTTTCTGAAGCATTAAAGAACGCCATTTTCGTTATCAAAGATATTGTTATTAATAGTCTACACACAAGTATTGCTCAATAAATAAGGAAAGACAATTCAAAAGAAAGTAAAATAAGGCACTCTGTTTTCTACAATATAGCTGGATCTGGTAACATAATGGCTCAAGTCAACTGAGCGAATAAATAATTAAAAGTCTACTTGAAAGCATTGGTTTATAGAAAAAGGAAAGTCATTTCATAAGCAGCATTAAACAATACACTCGATTTTCCACAATATCATGAAGTCAGGCAACCATTTGAGTTAGGCATATTGATACGGATATTAGGAAATAACCTGCATTAGTCTGTTTTCTTGTATAGTATTATCATACAGTACTTATACAGTTCTGTTAGAACTTTTTTCTACTTCTTTTGGGGAAAATTGGGGGATACTGTAGCCTGACCAAAAGGGTACATTGTATCACTTGCACTTACCATTTTTACAGCTATATGTCAGTACAATGTTCATCGTTAACAATTCTTATAATTGATACTTAACCAATAAGGCTAGTAGAATAATACAAATCAATTTATTCCTACTAATCCAAATTTTCATAAGGCTATGTAGGTTCTAAAATTGTATCAAATCATAAAGAACACAGCAAACATAATGATGTAGGTTTTGCAATAATGGAATGTCAATATAGACAGCTACAAGGAGATTTTCCTAACCGAAGCAAAACCTGTGCTAATATCACCAAGATTCCCTATAAAAGGTATAGACAGTATCCCACTAGAAAAGTCTGAACTAGCCATAGCTTGTTGAGGTCCTTGAAAAGTGAACAATCCAAACAGCAGTCCAAGTTTCAGCACTTCATGATATGCTTCAGACACAGGAACAGCATCTTGATTACCAAATGTAGACGGTTCATCCATCGTGCTAATTTCTGCAGGAAGGTTGTCCCAGTGACTAAAATCATGATCAATACTAATTGATTTTGAAGTCTCTTTATCATTATCATCATGAACAGTGACCTGCAACCAAATTAAGACCGTCTTATGACCAAAGAACACGTAGATCAATGCTTTCAGGATTGAACAGATACCATGTCAGTGTTTTATAATATCTGAACCCACAATAAGTATCAAAATGCAAAGGTAATTCCTTTCTACAGATGATTGATAAATATACAAAGTGGAAGTACGTTTGGTGCACAAGGAAAGTTTGCTAGCGAAGCAATTTTGCCTGGAAATAAGAGTCAAATTGATCTAATTATCATTAAAAGCATTCAGAGAAAGAAGAAGTTTGTGTGCAAGTATACTGTGTATATAGGGCAACCCTCACCTGCGCGCCCTTGTCATGCACACCACATGGTGGGGGCCAAATAGGGCCCCACCAATGAAGAGGAAGGTGGGGGATCAAAAGTTCTCAATGGGTTGGACCTATGTGTAAAACTTCAAGTCCATCAGATCATTCTTACGGCTTGACTATGGTCCTCAGGTTTGACGGTTTTAAAAGGCATGCTTTTTTGACATATTTAATCCAACAGACAATTATTCAGATTGGTGTAAAACCCATGGGATCGTTGATATTCAGAGGGGAGGGGGGTTGTCGTGGATGACAGGCTTGGACAGATCATAGACAGATCATAGAAGGCCCCACCTGGCCATAAATGGCTGGTGCTCATGGAGGGTGTTCACTGAAGGAAAATTATTGAGGGCTGACCTTGGCATTAAAATGTCACAATATACATGTAAATATCAATTATAGCTTGTAACTACCATTTTACAAGAACAGATAGAAGTAGCCATAGTAGTAGAGTATTCATGGAGTATGAAGGATAACTATTATAGTATATTAAAGCCAAGGGTTTTGGCTTTAATTTTGACTGTCAGTTGCAATTTTGACCGACAGTTACCCCTATTTGTTTAAATCTTTCACAATTCTCTCCCTGTAACTACCTACTCAGTTTATCTCATCAAACCACCCACTACTCTCCACTTTTCTACTTCCTTTTTTGTAAAATCAATTGTCCCACCCCATCTCTTGTACTCCCTTTCTGCCCAGTTTTTCTATTTACATTTATGCAACTTGCTCAATGGAAAGAGGTACTCCACATATCCTTTTTAATATATGAATATTTAATTTTTAATGCATGGACATACCGTGCTAAGCACGGGTTGGTGTGCTTGTCCTCTATTAGTGTAATGCGTATCCACCTTTGAGGCTTCAATACTATCTACTCCCCTTAGAAAAAGAAAAAAACCCTTTTACATGATAAAGTATTCAATGTTAAAGAAGCACTAACAATTACTACTACATATGATTAGATGCCTTAACTTGTTGCCTTTTCATTGATAAAATAGTCCAGATAAAAAAAAAAGACTGTTTGATTATCAATGGGGCTTCGAGAATACGTAGGAACTGCTGTATATTAAATATGAGTTTAACCAGATATACTTTAGGATGCAACAAAAATAATGAAGGAGGCTTGATGAAAGAAACTGGCAAGTTCCATCAAAGGAATCTTTCAACTTAATCCACAAGACAGAGTACAAAGTACAAACCAAACCACTCATTAACTATAAAATGAATATAAAATGATTGCCGTCACTTAATGATTCCCAAAGGTACTTTGTTATGTACCTAACCAATACGCCAAAAGCCCCAAGACTAATGGAACGCATCAAATTAAGTCTTACAATCATTTAGGACCAGAACATACCACCACACTTCCGCAACCGACGTCCTCGGCGGCTCTCACTCTGGCGGCAGGTAGCCATTTTCCCCTCTTAGGATGGCTCACACTCTGCTCCAGGTAGCCCTCTCCGCGGCGACTTTCACTTTGGCGGTAGGTAGCCCTTTTCTCTATTTCTTTAGATGGCTCTCACTCTACTCCAGGTAGCCCTTTTTGGGACTTGAACTCGAGACGTGGAGGTTCGCTCTGATACCCAATGTTATGTACTTAACCAATACGCCAAAAGCCACAAGACTGATGGAACACGTCAAATTAAGTCTTATGACCATTTAGGACCGCAACATACCACAAACACTTCAAAGCATAACGGGAGAAAAAAAATTAGTTTGCAATGAAATAATCAATGGCCTTTACAACATGAGGAACTATAAAAGTCTTGCTCTGTAGAAAATGTACAGTTTTTTGGACCAACTTAGTCTAAGTGTAGAAAACTCTTGGTTAGAAACCCCAACCAATGGTGTGACTGGAAGAAGGACGAGGACAACGTTCACCCTTTCTTACAATTATTATTACATAATTTTTAGGAGGAGGTCCAACAAACCTTTCTTAAGTCCGCCTATGAGATGTTCTCCCTTCTATAAAGTTCTTTCCTTTGTAGGTAGGAGCAAAAATTCAACATCCAAGTTCTACTAGTGATACTCACATATATACAACTTTGAAGATCAAGCACAATATTGAAACTAAACAGATCATGTTTGTCATAGACTCATATATAGTATCTCACATGTTCAACTTCTTTATAATGAAAAAACAGTAAGGTACAAAGAATGCAAAGGCATGAGATGTTCAAGGAAATTACAATCGCATGCATACTGGCTGAAACTGATTTTGCAAAGCACCCTAATAACTCCTTATCTTTCTTTACATATTGAGACAGCAGTCTTGAATACCTGCACAATGTTTCATTTCATAAATCATTTTTTGTCAAATAATCAACTTAAAACTAACATAATCACATCTCATGTGACGATTTGTTTTGGCAAGCCGTGTAATGCAATATTGTGCCATGTAAGGCAGCTTTCCAAACCAGTAGCACAAATATCAGTCGCAGGGTTATTTTGAAGTATTAATTGGAAATAACTAAAATACAAAAATGAAAAATAAATATAACTACTGTAGTACTGCTAAAATTGGTTTTATATAACATTTACTGAGTTTACCATTTTATTCCTATCTTATCGCGCCTTTTATTCTAAAACTTTTTATTATTCCAGCATTTTGAAACTGTCAGTATACTATCAAAATTTTCGATAAATTTTTCTTTTCATTCACCGGGGTTACTACAATTCAATTCACTGGAGCATCCAAACAAGACACAAAATTCAAACAAAATTCAACAAACTCAACGTGTCTGTTCCAAGAAAATATTTCCCCAACCAAGATTTACAAAAGAGGAATCTACACAAAGTTTCGTGACTAAAAATCTCATCACCAACTATAGAAATAAAAAAAAAATTCTACTTTTCTAAATTGAAAATTCGCAAAAGAATCTTCCAAAAGCAGAGAAATGCATACAATTTATTGAACTTTACGCAAATTGAAGCAAGAATTTAGCAACTATCCAGAAATGGAATTGAAATTGGAGTTACCTCGACAAACAGAACCGCCAATTCCGACTAGACTGCTTCGATTCCTTCCGTAGTAATCGAAACGAAGGAGAAGAGCTCCGAGAGTTCAAGGGTTTTGAATTGAACGGCTGTGATTGTGCCCTAAAGACGCCCTCGCAGAGCGTTAGGGTTTTCATTGCTTCAACTCTCTCTCTCTCTCTCTCTAGCTCTCGACCTTACGTTGTGAAGATGACTGACGGCTTTTCGCGCTTCAAATGAAAGATGATAAGTCGGCTATTCGTTTGGCGGGTGTGTTTCTATCCGTCGAGTAGGATGGGAAAACGTACGTCTATGTGCTTTTAAAATTGACGTGATCATGACCGTTGAAAGTTCTGATCATCATACTCGTTGATCTGACCATCGATAGGCTTTTGAGATGAAGATATTTATAATCCTGGCCGTTTAACACGTGACCAAAACCAAGTCATCAATTATGAGCAGACATGTTTTCCCAGCCATCAAAAAGTTGGGCATCTTTATACAATGAATGATAAGGCTAGGATGATTGTTGGGGTTCCCTGAGTCAGGGGATAGAGAATAGGCTTCTCCGGGGGCAGAACCGGAAAGTAGGCCTTGGGGGGCTATTCTAAGAAAAGAGATTTCATGGGGGAGTGCTGCTGCCTGTGCACAGAGATTTGCTTTCCACACATGCAATAAATTAAGACTAAAATGCCCACTTGTAAATTTACCAAAATGGTTGAACTTCACCCCACCCAGAGTAGTCTACTTGAAATGATTTGAGAATGGTTCTACTGCTATCTACATACTGCGTTTTCCCTCCAAATGAAAATTTGAGAAGGATTCCTCAGTTTACAATCTTTCGTGCATTCATCACTCCTCTCTACTTGCTTCCCTCATTTTCAGTTTAAATGAACGTGAAGACTGCATCAGGAAGACAAGGTTTCTACTTCCTGCACTGACTCCTCTCTACCCCCCCCCCCCCCACCCCGGTCACCTTCTTCTCTCCCAGCCTCACCTCATTCTCTATTTGACTGCAACGATCTTAATCTTGATTTCATTCAAAGTTGATACCTCCTTTGCTAGCATTCTTAAGCAATGGAAGAGCAAAATGACAAGCAGATGATGGCTTCCGATCATTCTAACAGTGTCGAGGTAAGCATATTCATCGCGACCTGTGTAATGATTAGAGACGAACAGTTCGGCCCTGCATGTCCGACCGAATGTCCTTTGATCGGCATATGAGTACTGAAAATTTTAAATTTGAACGGCACTACAATGCCGAGAATAACAAAAATTTGTGGACATGATTGACCGAAAATTAGGAAACTTTGGAACATTCAAGGCCGAAAATAAGGACAATATGCGATGATTTAGGTCTGAACAATTTAATTTTGTCTGGATATTCAGAGCTGTGCAGTTGTGTCATTTACATACTCTAACAAAATTGGTTCCATAGCAGTTTCATGCGCCTACTGAATGCAGCAAGGTTGGCTCGGAATGTGTGGTCAACTATAGTAATGAGTTTATCACTTAAGAGGTAATTAATCTAGATGAATCATTCGATATTTAAATTGATGAAGTCAGTTGGTTTAATATAATTTTCTTTGGTTATGTGCAGATATTCACAAGCCGAGAAGCCCTAATTAATTGGGCTCGTGAGGTTAGGAGGAGAAATGGTTTCATTGTTGTGATTAAGACATCAGCAGCGCCCAACAGGAGAAATAAAAAACCAAGGCTAACCCTTGGGTGTGAGAGGAGTGGGTCTTATAGAGACACAAGGATAACTAAAGATGGGACCGTTGGGAAGAAATTGAAGCATACTGGTTCAAAAAAATGTGGATGCTCATTCACATTACAAGGCAAAGTGGTTGGCTCAAATGAGGAATGGATGTTGCATGTAGTGTGTGGTGTGCATAATCATCCAACTGCAGACTTTCTAGAAGGGCACTCATTTGCAGGGAGATTAAGTGCAGAGAGATTAACAAAGGAGGAAACTTTATTGCTGGTAGACATGTCTAAGAATATGGTCCGGTCAAAGGATATCTTGGTGACACTGAAACATAAAACTAAGTTAAATGTAAGCACAATGAAGACTATTTACAATGCACGTCAAAGGCATAAAGTTGCGGAGAGGGCTGGACGGAGTCAGATGCAGCAACTGTTGAAATTATTGGTGGAGCATAACTACATTGAGTGGCATAGGAATTGTCCTGTAACAGATACTGTCATTGACTTGTTCTTCACACACCCTACCAGCTTAGACCTCTTGCGTACATTTTCTCATGTGTTGATAATGGACTGCACCTACAAGACCAATTGGTATCGAATACCCTTATTGGAGATTGTTGGGATTACATTCACAGAGAAGACTTTTTCGATATGCATTGTATATCTCCAGAATGAACGTGAAGACTGCTACTCATGGGCATTGGGTATTTTGTGCAAAGTTATTGGCGAGGGTGTTCTTCCTAGTATTATCGTCACTGACAGAGAGATGGCTTTAATGAACGCCATATCTATTGTTTTCCCCGGCGCCAAACATCTTTTATGTAGATGGCATATCAACAGAAATATCTTGGCTAAATGCAAGAAGATGTTTGAGAGGAAGGAAAAGTGGGACCGGTTTATAATGAGCTGGAACATGTTGGTCTCCTCATCCACAGAGGAACATTACAATCTGCAATTCAACTTATTTCTAAAGGAGTTCATCACTTATCCGGCAACACTTCAGTATGTTAGAGTGTCTTGGTTAGATGCGTACAAGGATAGATTTGTGGCTGCCTGGACGGACAAGGTCATGCATTTTGGTAACACTACTACAAACAGGGTGGAGAGTTCACATGCATAGCTGAAGTGGCAGCTTGGATCAAGCCAGGGGACTTTTGAAGACTTTTGGATGAAGATTCACAACCTATTGCTGCTGCAACATACAGATATAAACGCATCATTTGAAAAAAGTAAGACGGTTGTGCAACACAATTTCAAACCTTCTGAATTCAAAGAACTTCATGGGAATATTTCTATAAGTGCATTAGAGAAAATCTTGGTCGAGACGAAATGAGCTTCGTCAGTTGGTATTGATAGAGATGCTTGTGGCTGTGTACTACGACACACACATGGTCTACCTTGTGCTCATGATATTGCAGAATACATAAGTGCTGGGCGCCTATTCCTCTAGATTGCACACATATGCATAGGCGCAAGCTTGACTTGCTATCTATCGCTTCTGCCCAGGACTTTAGTGTCAATTTGGATTGCATGCCAAAGATAGATTTAATCGTCGAACAGTTCAGGAGCTATGATTCAAGAAAGAAGTTATAGATCTTGGATAAGCTTAGGGAGCTCGCAAAGTCTGATACGACCTCATTGATCGAGCCAGATTCGAAAACTAAATGTAGGGGGCGCCCCAAATTGAAATTACATAATTTTACTAAACGTGAACCCTCTTCCTTTGAATATGTCGAATCAGCTCAGGGTAGTTACTCTCCTGTCTTGAAGACAAAAGAGACTATTGTCAGTAGTGGGGCCTCCTTGGTTCCCATGAAGAGGCTGATGCCTAATCAAAAGGTCAGTTGCACCCGAAATTCAAAGCCAGTTTCTTATATTAACACACTCTCAACTGGTTTAACGCCTTATATTCATCATGTAAAAGATGTCAATGCAGATGACAATTGTGGCTTTAGAGCCATTGCAGGGTTGATGGGACTTGATGAGGATTCGTGACAACATGTACGGAAAGATCTTTCTAGAGAGTTGGTGACTCATGCAGAACACTACAGACAATTATATGGATCACACCAAAGGGTTGATGAACTTCTCCACATCATATTGTACCAAGGGGATTGCCCTCCATATGATCGGTGGATGACGATGCCGGACATGGGACATCTAATTGCATCGCACTATAACGTTGTCCTATACCACTTGTCAATTGAGCAATGCCTGACTTTTCTTCATCTTCGATCGGTGCCTATTTGTATTGCTGCTAGACAGGAGATCGCAATCGGTTTTATCAATCAGAACCACTTTGTTCAAGTGATAATAGTAGATTCACCTATCTTATTTTGCCTGAAATGCCGTGACTCACTTGAACTCCTTGTTATGTGTAGATTTTCCTCGTACAAGGTCATCCAGTCCCACCCATTGCTACTAATTGGATTCGTCACCATCACCCTTCTACAGATGGTTGGTTTACAACTTATCAATCTCGGATCCAACATTTCAGAGAAATTATCAGTCCATCAGTTGCCACATGTGAAACCATCGATCTGAATGATTGTTATATTTTATAAGGATGTACACGGATCCAATATTTTTTAAGAACTCAATAAAATTGAGACTTGTTTTAACTTTTTGCACTGTTTTTTTGTTTAGTAAAAGAACATTCCATATATCTTCATGGTGCATGGCACATCACTTAAGTTGTAGTTGCTAACTGCGGATGACAATTTAAACTTAACGGTCATGATATTCCGAAAAATAACATTTTGCACGGCCCTGCATACCCAAGAAATAAAAGTTTGCATGGCCATGTATGGCCGAGAAATAACAGTTTACACGGCCCTGAGACGCCGAGCAGTTTCTATGGTGTCGGCCCTGATACGCCAAACAAAAGGTCATCAATGTCCTATACCAACATTGGCAACTTTGTCATACCCGTTTACAAAACTACATAATCCATTTCATCTAAATGCTATGCAAATAAAAAGATACTATCATTTTATATCAATACAAAATGCAACATTAAAAAAGAAATCCATAAAGAGGCCAATGTATGTCAAAAGTTTTACATGTACCGTCTTTGGTACCCAAAAATTTGCATAAACTCGGTTTACAATCTTTCAAAATGACGGTACTTTAACCAAAACCACAAAAAATACAGATTAAATGCTAAGTCCACATCCTAGACCCCACGTCTCTCCTTGCGGCTGTAAGTGAGTGTCTCGCTCCGTGGCGGTCTTTGAACAAGATCTTCCGGATCGGCTCCATCTAAGACCCTGTTGATGTCCTCTAGGGCCGCGTACAAGGCATCAGGATCTCAGACACTCAGACTACGCCCTCTCCTTAGAATAGGCTGAATAATGCTTTGGGCTTTCACGATGTGTTGTTAATTGATCACATAATGCACAGATTAGTCAGTTTGTTCAGTTGGTTATACATAATATAATTGTTTACTTGTCCGGCATTATACCAAACGTGGGTCTATAGAAGAGTTGCACTGAGAATCTTGAACACGCAGATTGAACGTGGAGCGATGTGCAGGGTTCTGAATGATTGGGTGCGACACTCGGAGGAACTATTCCATATAATTGGGTGCACAGTCCCATGGGTGCGCCGCAGGCACACCGCGCTCCATCGGAGACGGGAGGTGGTTATGCCACCTCTCCCATATTTGATCTAAGTAATTGTAAGCGATCCCATACTGATTTGCGGTGGCACCCTTAGCAGCGCGCTGTGGAGCTAGTGGAGTGGGGGGAATGCGTTGGACCCTACCAAACTGCCTAAGCACCCGATCAGGATGATATGGTTCAACGATGTCCATGCATTTAAGACAGCCAGTATAATAAGCAACCTCCTGAAAGGGGTGATTTGCCATGTGCTCTCAGTAGGAATCCCACACCACCTGCAACATTAATCCACAAATGCATTAGTTAAATTGTACGGTACTCATTTACTCAAATTTTTTATTTATAACCTATAAGACCTTACCTCGTGGGCACCAAGATTGTTAAGTTACTCTCGTAATGACTGCAGGTTGGACATTTGGTCCCCAGACTCTCTTCGTGGTACCCAGCGATGCACCCGCAGTAAATTTTATGTGCATGTGTAGTTTTGGTGAGGCCTACACCTGGGGAAATGCTCGTAAGTCCATGCCTCTAGTAGAGTTAGATATCCAGCGATCTGCCTGACTCCACTCCGAGTAGCAAACCCTAACTGTCGGTATAGGTACGCAAGCGCAGCAGCTCCCCAAGCATATGTGCGTGCCTCATCGAAGTTCATTAGTAGCCTTAGATAGAGCACTGAGACCCTCGTGCCACTCTTGTCTGTGAGGAGTGTACAACCCAAGATATACAATAGATATGCTCTAGCAGCATGCCTAATGTGCTCTTCTAGATCCGCATTAGTCACCTCTCCATATAGGTCCCTGAGCCACTCTAGTCTAATCGATGAGCCCCGCACACCTACTAACTCTTCGAGTGCCTGCTGGGATGTGACCCCAAGACCATGCTCTACAAGTGTCTTTGATCGCTCAAATTACAGTTGCTCCACTGATACAGATTTTCCAGTGACTGGGGTCATCAAGGGTAATCTTCATTTTACCGAAAGGCATGTGGAATGTGTTTGTCTCAGGCTGCCATCTTTCCACAAAGGTTGACACCATGTTCTTGTTGATGGAACGATAAGATGTCGCCACCAATGGAGCCAACCCTGAACGACCAATGAGACGGCTAAAAACAGTATTTTGCCTTCCTTCTGAATTCCATGCCCATTCATTGATTCTTTTGCCATGGGTTATGCATTTAAGTGGTTGTCTCTCCTGCAAAACGAAATAAAAAACAAATTAGTGAAGGTAATAAATATTTAAAACATGTTTACCAAGATTATTCACAAACCTGCTGCTGCCAAATATTTGCAGCAATATGCGTCCGGAAACTGGGTAGCAGACTCAAACTTGTAGGCCCCCCGGAATTTCTCCAGTCCTATCATGAGCATCAGTTGAAGTTTGTTGACGTATTTCTTCTGCCGGTTCTGAAACTTCGGTC
Source organism: Cinnamomum chago (assembly GCA_038049695.1). NCBI lineage: Eukaryota > Viridiplantae > Streptophyta > Magnoliopsida > Laurales > Lauraceae > Cinnamomum > Cinnamomum chago. Next base: position 103,184,513 of record CP142453.1, on the reverse strand, counting down.
TCCACTTGGGCTTCGGGTTGTTCTTCAACTACTTCTTCGTCATCATCGAGCACAACAGCAACAAACCTCTGACGGAGTCTCCTGTTCGACACTGTGGGTCGAATCCTAGAGGTCCTAGAGGTACTGGGCACATCCATATATCTGGAAAAAAAAATCATCAGTACATAGTTCAGCACTGAGTCACAGCTCATTCGGCCCTGACTATCCGTGTGGAAATTATAGTATCGGTGTTACATAGCCATCAAATTACAAATTGCTCGAACCCACAGTGCCGAGAAATGACAATCTGCTCAGTTCATCGAGGCCGAAGAAATTTTTTCCACTCGGACCCATACTGCCGATATAGTTAGATCTTTACGGATCATCGTGACCAAAAGGAATATCTTCTTTCGGACTTACAGTGCCGAACGGGGTCATCATACACACACTAAAATGATGACGATGGCTGGAGAAATGAGGGAGACAAAGGCACATGAGGGAGGAAAAAAGCTTTGAAAAAACCAAATCTTTAATCTTAAAAGAAAACTATAGGCATTTCTAATCAAGCAAAAGTTATCGAAATCACTCACGGAGGTTGGAAAGTCGACGATTCACAATAATGCAGTTTGACGAAGAAGGCAAGAAGAGAGAGATGGCTGAACAGGAGGTGCGGCGTTCACGTTCGGGCGACGAGCTCCCCTTCGATGCGGTAACGAAACGACGGTTTACAGAGTGAAATGAGAGGGAAGAATGCAGAGTGTAGGGAGTAATTTCATCGAGTCCAGCAATGGGTTTTTTAGGGAAAATGCAGAGTGTATAGAGAAAAAGTTAAAAAATTCTTCACTTAAGACCACTGTGTAAAGAGATGTAGTGTGTCGAGAGCAAATCCCAGTGTGCAGGTAGCAACTCTCTTCATGGGGGCCATTGCAAAAACTAACATTAAATTTTCATTTATTCCAAAGGATTTTGTGAAATTTAGGGGGCCCATGGCCCCTACCAGCCCCCTAGTTCTGCCACTGGGCTTGTCAATCTGGCCATTAGACAAGGGGTATCAAAACTTGAGGAACCAGTGCTTGTGGAATAATATGAAAAAGAAAATTGCAAGATTCGTCTCCAAATGTTTGGTTTGCCAACAAATCAAGGTGGAACATATGGAATCTGCAGGTCCTTTGCAGTAGTTACATTTTCTAGAGTGGAAATAGGAGTATATCAGTTATCACGATGAACTCCATTGCAAGGTTCCCGCTTACAAAGAAGCATCGTGATGGTATATGAGTGATAGTAAATCTGTTGACAAAATCTACTCATTTTTTGCCAGTTTAAATTAGGTCGAGAATGGAGGCTCTCCCTTAGTGCCTGAAAACTCCTTTTAGCCCTCTCAATCCCGCTCCAAAAACGCGAATCCATCCTCAGAGCGCGGTTCGATCATCCTTGGAGTGCAGTTCGACTAAATATGGAGCGAACCGTATATAATTTTAATTTTTTATGCATTTTCTTTTTCTGTAAGCTTGATATTTATCTTTTGTGGATGAATAAAATTCTTTTGACTTATTAATTATTGTCTATTTTATGTGATCAAATTGCAAAGTTATTTTTTTTCTCTTTTTTTTTTTATACTTGAAGATATGGATAAAATATGTTTGTGCCCATTAGTTAATTGTTTATAAACCAAGCACTATGTTGTATAAGCGCTCCGGAGGCACTCCGGATATATAATTATTTTAAAACTTAGCGTTTCGGCGCTCCTGCTCCCACCCCACTCCATCTCTGGGCACTTAGGGCTCTCCCTAGGTGTGCAGGTGCTCTCATGGGGTCTCATTTTGTCTTGACTTGTGTGCATCATTTATATATATGTAAATGAGGGAGAATCTTTTCATGGGCACGTTCTTGGGAGCATGCATCAAGACAACCACCAAAGGTGGGATCCTCATGAGTTTCACCGGTCATTCGTAACAAACGGCACTTATGCGCAATGCATAGTACGTAGGTGCCAGAGTTTATCGATTGAAAAAAATTGAATGGTGAATATTATAGCTATGGGGCCCTTAGGACTGCAAAAGAATTACAATCAGTTGATGGAATTTGAATATGCAGCTCAATGAGTTCAAAAACAAAGTGCAAGGTGTAAATGTTATAGCAGAAAATGTCCCCATTAACACACCTTTAACTTTGCTTTTGCTTGCATCCCAGGATGAGATATGTAAATGAGTATGAAAAAATATGTATGCATAAATATTACATATGTAAATAGTTGGATACAAATGACCCCTAAATGTTTTGGCTTTGTCTAATTTGTTTTGAGCTCATCACAGGATGTATGTATAAGTTACCACAACAATATGATACTTTGATAACAAATGATAGCCCGTCATACTTTTGATTTGCTACTTTAATGACAACAAGGACCATATTATATACTATTGGGTTTTCTTCCCTTTATTAATTAAAAATTATTAATACAAATCTTTAGAAAAAACGGACCATAAGAGGGAGTACAAGCATGACCATGACTTACTGAGTTACTGTTGTACAAAGAAGGAACATGATCGGCCACCCTTTATTCAAACAATGTTTTCCCATATGTAGTAAGCTGGTTGGGACCACACGGTTCAGTGGGAGAAGGGCAGATGTAAAGATCTCTTTGGACAACAAAAGCAAAAATAAAAATCAACTCCACCGGATTATCCTAGAGCTTGATTTAATATCATTGAAATCTAATGGCATATTAACAGTAGATTCTTTTCAAACGGGGTGTCTTGCTTGAAGGTGGGCGTAAATGGGCCCCATAGAGATGGACTGCACATGTAGTCCGCTAGTGCGAGAACATTCTCCCCTTTTATTCTAGTAGATTAAATCTTAAGAAGTATTAGAATTGCGTGTATATTTTAATCTTTCACCATTCACTCTCCATCCCTTCCCTACCCTTAGATGAGAGCCTCTTTCCTCTAAATTTTAAATTAATTTTGCCTACATCTAATTGAATTTCTATAAATTTGCATTAAAGGAGCTTTTAAACAATGGTTATTATTTTGACCAAAAAAAAAAACAATGGTTATTGAAAAGTTGAAGAGCGAAGGCCAAAACGAAAATTCTGGTGGATCCCACCAACTTCATAAGACTGTTATAACTGGGGTGAAGGGCATGTAGGCATTTTTCTATTAATCCTTCATTGTTAGAATGTTTTAAAAAAATTACTACGAAAAGCATACAAGAGTGAAAGTCATTTTAGCCCAATATGAACTTTTGTGGGAAGATCATTTCCCAAATTAGCATGTAGAACCGTTTAGTTGTTTTGGTGTTTTTGTAATTGGATTGTTTTGGCGCGCTTTTCTTAAAAATAAAAAGTATGGTACCTCTGATGTTGTCGGAGCCTTTCGATGTGTTGCTTCTCAAATATAGCTCAATCAATGATGTCAAGTTAGATATCCAAGGAGAAATGCTATCATCCGTCAGGTGATTTGAATCGAGATTCAGTATCCGCAATTGCTTCAGTCCTGTGACATCATAAAAACAAATCATGTTTATCAACTTGAAGTGGGGCCCCTACCAATCAAATGGTGGTCCATAATTTCAGATAACACAACCTCCTAGAAATATCCTCGACATGGGAACTTTTGCAATATAATTATGGACAGCAGACACATGGTCTCAATAACCTATAATAAATCAATGATGGAGATTTTTCCGCATAGCGAACTGATAATGATGCAATGCTAAATCAATGGTATTGATCGCTCAAGAATGGACCCACATGGTAATCTTCATGTGAAACATGTTTGAATGTGGCAAGTTTCTATGACATTTGAATTGTCAAAATGTGGATCCTATCATGGATATTGTGTGGGGACCTTTCCATAATCCCAAAGATGAGTCTAACCTCGACAAAAATACCAATTAAGTTTATCCTGGTCTCGGTCTCCTCGGTCTGCCCCCGTTTCGGCACCGCCTCGGGTTCGACATTCGGTTCTAGTTAGTCTCGGTAAGAAGTACCAACTAACCCCGTCTCGACTCAAGTGCAGGCATACCCATCTCTGTCTCGGTATCTTCAGTCGACCGAGATAAGCGCCAAACGTCAATCATAATAAATGCCCTGTGGGCTGTCAGATAGGGCACGTGCCTGATAAGGAGTTGACCTTATAATATGGTCACGTCCGTAGACATACAAGGTATGGACTGATGGGATATAACTTTCACCTACCCCCACTAAGGGTACAAGGTATGGCCTGATGGGATGTTCCCTTTTTACCTACCTCCACTAAGGAAATTGCTGATGAGCCCCAACGCCAATATATATGTGTACAGAAGGTGAGTCAAGGGCGGAAAGTGAAGTAAGCATATACACTATCATTCTCTTCCCCACTTATCCTTGGCCTAGTAACTAAGCTGACTTAGGCATCGGAGGGCCTTATGCTGCTAGCAGCCAGGGTCTCTGATCATTCATTCCTCTTCCTTCTCCAGGTTTTCAGCCAGGCCCTCCCAAAGAAGTTTCACATCACCCAAGTAAGCCCATAAGACTTTTTGCACTTACAATTGGCGCCGTCTGAGGGAAACGATTAAAAAACGCCATGCCTCCAAAAGGTAAGAAGGTCGTCGAATCATCCGAAGTTGTGCGGCTGTCACCGGTACTGGAAGAGATAACGACGCCGTCCGGGGAGTAGATGCGACAAGGAGCGGTCCTAACGCAGTCATCGCCGGTGCTGGAGGAATTAGTGCAATCACAAGCACAATCAGCGCAACAAGGAGCTGCGTCAGCATGACTGCCACTGACATTGCAAGAGCAGCGGCCGCTGACCTCTCAACAGAGGAGGCCCAGGACCAAGTCTCGCCTAGGAGGAGCTCCCCTGACAGGGACTTCAAAGAAGGCGACAACGCTGCCCCGAAAAAATAACCAGCTAGCCAAGCGCCACCATCAACGGCCGCTGGTCGTTTATCAGAGGAGACCCGAGGGCAGGTCTTGTCAGGCCTGAACTACCCGACGAAACAGGTCCCCGACGCCTGTTATATCCCGTCATCCCATTTTGAGAAGGAAAGAAACGGTGGAGAGGATGACTACAACCCTCTCACTGAGAATGTCCGAGCTCAGAACGCCATTATCCAGGAGAAAGACGAATTGATCCGTTGACTCCAACAGCAGCTACTAGAGAAGACGACGAACCAGGGGCCACCTTCCACGCCTTCTCGGCTTTATTCAGTCAAACAGGACCTGAGAGGGGCTTTGGACAATAAGATGCGCCATAGGACCTACAACGAAGACTCGGGCAGTAGCCACCCAAATAGCGCCCGAGGAAAGCAGAGACGAAGAACAAAAGACAGAGACGATGTACCTGACTGGCTCGACCAATATATTAAATAGATTATTCAGCAAAATATGGAGGTGGCCGGCTTCACCCGGGACCAGCTGAATACTTACAACTCGGGGAGTCTCGATACGTCCCCCTTCTCCTGGGAGATAACCGACTTCCCTCTCCCTGAGAAGTTCAGCATTCCGAGGTTCACCCTTTATGATGGGACCTCGGATCCTTTGGCCCATCTCCGACACTTCACCCAGCGGATGTCAATCTGGGGTGATGTCGGGCACTTGAATTGCAGAGTGTTCTCCTCTAGTCTCGGCGATCTCCCCCTCAGATGGTTCTGCGCACTCCCGGAGGAATCGATCTCTAATTGGCGGCAACTCAGAGGTTCCTTCCTGGAAAAGTTCCAGGCGCATAGGGTTATCCCTATGACAAATAACGACCTGATGGCTTTGACGATGAAACCAGACGAGAACATTACTCGATTCGCCAAGAGGTTCTGGACCGTTTATAGCCAGATTGAAGATGACAATGAAGAGGTAGCTGTCATGTGCTTCAAAGAAGCTCTGCTGCCTGGCAATGAGCTCCGGAGAGAGCTCGTTCGATTTCCTGTGGCCACAATGAAAGCACTGATGGCCCGGGTGAATCAGTTCATTGAGCAGGAGGAAGACGAAACCCGAGCTCGGGAGAACTTTGGTCTGAGGCGAGAGAGCAACCAGCGTGAAGACAGGCCTCCTGTCAAGGATAAGAAGCCATTTCGGAGAGAGGAGAGAGGCCGCGATAAGGTTTCCTCGAGCTCGGTTATGGTCTCGACACCCCCCTCAGCAGGAAAGAAGAAGCCCAAGCCCTCTGCTGACTCCTACATGGCTGTGAATACAGTCTTCAAAGAGTCGATTTACAGACTCCTCAGTAAAATCAAGACAGAGCCCTTCTTCAAATGGCCACCACCAATGAGAGGCGATCCTTCCACTCGAGACCAGAACAAGTTCTGTGCCTATCACAAACAAAATGGACACAGAACAGAAGATTGCATGTCATTTAAAGCTCATCTCGAAAGGCTCGTTAAAGACGGGCATCTAAAGGACTACATTAAGGAGGCGAGCAACAACAATGTCCAACCCCACCAGCACCAGAGCCACGAAGATGATGAAGAGCCGGAGGGGATAATAAATGTCATACACCTAGCTCCCGCTCCAAGGGGAAGCAATCAAGCTCGTGCCGAAGCCAAGAGGGCCTCACTTAACAAGCAAGTGATGACAGCCGAGTTGGAGCCCGCCGCAAAGAAAGCCCGAATAGAGAGGCCAAAGATCTGGTTCTTAGGTCAGGATTTGGATGGGGTCCAGCTACCTCATAACGACCCACTCGTTCTCACCCTAAATCTGATGAACTATGTGGTGAAGAGGGTGCTTGTGGACCCCGAGAGCTCCTCGGAGATCCTGTACTTCGACTGCTTCAAGAAGTTGGGACTCAAGGAAGAAGACTTGTTGGAATCGCGCACTCCTTTCATAGGCTTCAACTCAAAACCGGTCTACCCCAAAGGGAGGATCTCCCTGAAGGTACAGACCAGAGGCGCCAGTGTGCAGACCAACTTCTTAGTGGTGGATGTACCATCACCCTATAACATAATCATGGGGAGGAGCTGGCTGCATGGCATGGAGGCTATGCCCTCCAGTCATCACCAGAAGTTGAAATTCCTACTCGAAGGCAAGGATGGCAGAGTAAAAGTTATAACGATCAAAGGTGACTAGGAAATGGCCAAGCAATGCTTGATGGCCGCGACGCCCGGCGAAGCAGAGCCTTCCCAGGTACATATGGCCGAGCTCGAAGCTGAACTGGAGAACGTTGGCCGAAGTCCAGAGCTAAAGAGCGTCGAAGATCTGACCGAAGTCAGAGTCGACCCTTCTGACCCCGAACGATACTTTCTGCTTGGAAGCCAGCTCCCAGAAGCCGACAAGGCCGAGTTGCTCGACTTCTTGCTGCAGAACAAGGAAGTCTTTGCCTGGACACCAAGATCATGTGCCACAGGTTGAACGTGGATCCAAAGTATAGGCCCGTGGTTCAAAAGGCTAACAGACAGGGATTCCACAAACTGAGGCCGTGATTGAAGAGGTTGACAAACTGCTAGAAGCTCGGGCCATCAGAGAAGTGCAATACCCGGAGTGGCTTACAAACACGGTGGTCATTAAGAAGAAAAATGGGAAATGGAGGGTCTGTGTGGACTTCACCGACCTTAATAGAGCATGCCCGAGGGACAGTTTTTCACTTCTGAAGATCGACCAGCTGATTGACGCCACTGCTGGATACGACAGAATGAGCTTCCTTGATGCTTACCGAAGATACCATTAGATACCAATGTATAGCCCCGATGAAGAGAAGACCGCATTTATAACTCCTAGATGCATCTACTATTATAAAGTGATGCCCTTTGGATTGAAAAATGCAGGCACAACTTACCAACGGCTAGTAACCAAGATGTTTCAGTTCCAGCTCGGCAAAACGATGGAGGTCTACATCGACGACATAGTCGTCAAGTCTGGAAGGTCGCAGGACCACTTAGCCAATCTTCGACAAATGTTCGATATCCTGAAGAAGTTTCAGCTAAAACTAAATGCATCCAAATGCGCATTTGGTGTCGACTCTGGCAAGTTCCTCGGGAGCCTCGTTACTAGAAGAGGAATCGAAGCCAACCTAGACCAGATTTCAGTGATCCAGGCAATTCAGAGTCCGACTACGGCTAAGCAAGTCCAAAGGCTCACAGGGATGGCCGCTGCCCTCAACCACTTTATCAGCCGAGCTTCAGATAAATGCCGCCCGTTCTTTCAGCTTCTAAAGAAGAAGACGAAATTTCAATGGGATCCGGAGTGCGACTAAGCCCTTCGAGAACTCAAAGACTATTTGTCTTCGCCTCCCCTACTGTCAACACCGAAACAGGGCGAGATCCTTTATCTGTACTTGGCTGTCTCCGATCATGTGGTGAGCGCGGTCCTCGTCAGAGAAGAAGACAGGCAGCAAAGGCCAATCTATTACATAAGCAAAATTCTCCTTGATGCCGAGACCAGATATTTGCCATTAGAGAAACTTGCATTGGCACTCATCAGCGCTTCTCGTAAACTCTCTCACTACTTCCAGGCGTACACGATTGTGGTTGTTACAGAACATCCACTCAAATCCCTTTTTAGAAAAGCAGACTTCTCTGGGAGAATATCAAAATGGGCTATCGAGCTGGGATAATTCGATATTCAGTATCAACCCAGAACGACGATCAAGGCCCAAGTTTTGGCGGACTTCATCGTAGAATTCATCTCTCCTAGTTCGGCACCAAGCCAGCCCGACACCAAACTGGGGGGCCATACGGGTAGAAAAAGTAATGGGAGCAGGGGTGAAGCAACCGAGACCGAGCATAAACAGTCTGGGAAGCAGTTCCTCGACTCAGCATGGAAAGTCTTCGTCGACGGATCTTCAACATCGAAGAGAGCTGGTGTCGGCATAGTCCTCCATTCTCCAAAAGGCATTGTCATCGAGCAGGCCCTAAGCTAGGCTTCAAGGCATCTAATAACGAAGCAGAATATGAAGCACTGATCGCAGGGCTCGATAGCGCCAAGATCCTAGGGGCACAGCGGCTAGTAGTCTTCAGCGACTCCCAGTTGGTGACGAGCCGACTCAGCGGAGACTATCAGGCTCGTGACCATGGTTTAAAATCTCGGTCTCGGTCACAGTATCGGCCGAGCTGAAAAACCGATATGATATCGGTATCGGTCGCGGATATCGGTCCGTCGCGGTGTGAATTTTTTATAATAAAAAAAATTCGCAAAAATATTCAAAAAATCCAGAATATTAGAAAATGCTGGAAAACAATATGTTTTTTTATTAGTAACAACAATAAATTAAAATCTTGGTCACCTTAAGTTATGAGTCCTATCTGTGTCGCAGTTCGCTGTCTTCTCCAGTGTTTCATATAATGCAACCATTATTGATGCTCATGATCAATTTATTAGTGTAAAATATAAGAAAATAAAGATAACATAATAATTATCTATACATTATTAATAAGCTATTAGTATTTATTATTTAGTATCATAAATACTTAGCCAATTTTTTTTTTACAAGTAGAAGATTTAAAAAAAAAACCATTTTTACACCCAAAATCATGTTTATAAGTAGATCTAGCATGAAAGTATGTAGATCTAAGTGCATAACACAAAACAAACCCAAAAATGACATGCCAATGATCATTTCATTCATTTCTATGCTTTATCTAAAAATAAAAAATAAAAAAAACATAATAGTAAAAATAAGGAAGTTAATTTGATTTTCTCTTACTAAATAAAATGATTTATTCAAAAAATAGTATTGGAAATTGGAAATATATAAGAGAATGAGCTATGGAGACATGGTTGCTCTAAGGAGATAAGGGAAGAGGAGAAGAAAATGGAAAAATAGGAAAAAAATTACAAAAAATCAAAGTTTTTGAACATTTCTTCATCTCAGCCGATATTTTGAAAATATCAGCCGAGATATCCGCAATATCGGCCGAGATATCAGTAAAACCGATATTTTGACCATCTCGGGCGATATTGGCCGATATTTTGCCTGACTCGTATCACGGTAAAATATCGTCGCCGTATCGGGCGAGATTTTAAACCATGCTCGTGACGAAAGGATGACAGCTTACTTGTCTCGTACAAAGCAGTTACTCTCCGAGTTCCAAAAGGCCGAGGTCAAACAGATCGGCAGAGAAGCCAACTCCCATGCGGACGCCCTCGCTAGTCTGGTATCAGCTGTCGAAGCCGGGAAGAAAAGAATAGTTGAGGTGAGAACTTTGGAAACTCCAAGTATAGAACCCCGCCCACCTCGGCAGATTTTGTGCGTCGATCTCGGTCTGAGCTGGATGGATCTAATCATCGCCTATTTGAAGCACGACCGACTTCCCGAAGAGAAAAACGAGGCTCACAAGACCAGGTTAAAAACAGCTCGGTTTTGGTTGTCTTCGGATGACAAGCTCTACAAGAAGTCCTTCACTAGTCCTTACCTCCTATGCGTTCACCCGAGCAAAGTCGAAGATTTCCTATATGAAATCCATGAGGGGATTTGCGGAAGCCACATCGGAGGTCGGTCACTAGCCTACAATGGCCATAAGCTAAGGATACCGGTGGCCCTACATACAGAAGGAGGCACAACTCTATGCAAAGAAATGCGAAAAGTGCCAGAATTTCTCGCACTCCCTCCATCAGCCTGCACAAGATATGAGCCCGCTCTCCAGCCCATGGCCCTTTGCTCAATGGGGATTGGACATTATGGGGCCTCTTCACCGAACCCCAGGAAATAAAAGATGGCTGATAAAAGAACCATTGTCCTCCATTACCGAGCGCGACACCAGGAACTTCGTCTGGAAAAGCATCGTCACAAGGTTCGGAGTGCCAAGAACCTTGGTCTTTGACAACGAGACTCAATTCGATTCCAATTTCTTTAGGAACTTCTGCCAGGAGCTCGGCATCAAAAACCACTACTCGACTCCAGCTTACCCACAAAGTAATGGCCAGGCGGAAATCTCAAACAAAGTGGTGCTTGATGGACTCAAGAAGAGGCTCGATCGAGCCAAAGGAAGATGGGTGGAAGAGCTCCCAAGCGTCCTTTGGGCATACAGAACTACCCCTATGCGCTCCACCTCGGCAACACCTTTCTCCCTCGCCTATGGAATGAAAGTTGTGATCCCTCTCGAGGTCGGCCTCCCTACCTTAAGATCCGAACTGTTAGACCAAGGTAAGAATGACATGAACCTGGCTCGGGAACTTGATCTGGCTGAAGAGCGAAGAGATGCCGCTGCGATCCGCTTAGCCTCCTACCAACGGCAACTAGCTAAAGGGTACAATCAAAGGGTCAAGAAAAGGAAGTTTTCAGTGGGAGAACTGGTATTAAAAAGAATGCTCCCTGCAGACAAAAACCCTAATGAAGGTAAGCTCGCCTCGAACTGGCATGGACCGTTCAAGGTGACCTCATAAGCAGGAAAATCAGCATACCGACTGAAAGATATGGAGGGTAGAGAATTGCCATGACCATGGATCGCCTCACACCTCAAGAAATACTTCTTCTGAAATGTATCCAAAAATAAATCAATGAAAGAAACTCCTTTGGAAAAATTTACCAAGTTTCCTTCTAAAGTTGTGAAGATTGACTCGGTCATTGAAAAATCGCCAAGTTACGGAACTCGACGTCAGCTCGGTTACAGAACCAGCTGCTTTCGGTTCGGTCATGAGACCAACCCCCCTCGGCTCGGTTATGGAACTAGCCATTTAAATCGCCAAGTTGCGGAACTCGGCGTCAGCTCGGTTACGGAACCAATTGTTTTTGGTTCGGTCACGAAACCAACCCCCCTCGGCTCGGTTATGGAACTAGCCATTTAAATCGCCAAGTTGTGGAACTCGGCATCAGCTCGGTTACGGAACCATCTATTTTCGGTTCGGTCACGAGACCAACCCCCCTCAGTTCGGTTATGGAACCAGCCATTTAAATCGCCAAGTCGCGGGACTTGGGCATCAGTTCGGTTACGGAACCGGCTGTTTTCGGTTCGGTCACGAGACCAACCCCCCTCGGCTCGGTTATGGAACCAACCATTTAAATCACCAAGTCGCGGGACTCGGGCGTCAGTTTGGTTACGGAACCAGCTGTTTTCGGTTCAGTCACGGGACCAACCCCCCTTACTCGGTTACAGAACTAGCCATTTAAATCGACCAAGTCGTGGGACTCGGGCGCCAGTTTGGTTATGGAACCGGCTGTTTTCAGTTCGGTCGCCGGATCAACCTCCCTCGGCTCGGTTATAGAACCAGCCATTTAAAATCGCCAAGTTATGAAATTCGGTCTCGGACGCATAAAACTTGGGGCCCGGTCGCAGGACTAACCTCTCTTGGCTTAGTTGCAGGACCAACCATTTAAATCGCCAGGTTACAACTGCCCATATCACCAAGTCATGGGACTCGACATACTTCTCAGACTGGTTAAGACTTCGGCCCTATCATACAAAGTTCAAGTGCGGACCAACCTCAGGTACCTAGCGAAATTTGTACACTCCGAGACCACATCCTATAACCAAGGTTGACAGTCAAAAGACCGACCTCGGCCACTTGGTAGAATCATAAAGGAATAAAAGTCTAGGGATGGGAATTTCCATCTCGGTTAGATAAAAGTGTATGTTCGGAAATTATGGACATTAAGCGCGCACACAAGGCCAGAAGACAGATGAGGAGAAAATATTCTATTTTATTGATAAGAAAGGTGATTATAATACATCTTCTGATTACATAGAAAAAGGAAAGAAATACAATATTTTGAGGCATCCCCTGTCGCTGCCTTATTAGGAGAGACCGAGCTGGAAGCGCTGGGAGTCTCGGAAGAGGGAGGAGCCTGCGCGCCTTCTGCTACGCTCTGAGGAGGAGGAAGAGGAGTCGAGGCTTCAGGACCCGGGGCCTCAAGAGGGGCTTCGGAGGTGCCAGAGGAGGGTTCTGGATCAGGGTCGGACAAGAGGGGTTCGAACACAGGCAGATTCTCATAGATGGGGTGGCCTTCGGGAACCCCATATTGCTTTAACGCATCCTGCCACCCAGCTCGTATAGAATCGGACTCAGATTCTTGATCTGAGCCTCATATTCGGTCGTCGCCCAATTCACCCCTTCCTGGAAAGAGCGAGCAACCTCGGCACGAGAGGAGGATTGGATCTCGGCCCGCTCCTTCTGCAGGGATTCGATCTCGGCATCCTTTCTCGCTGCCTCGGTGTCCCTTTTCGCCAGCTCGCCTTCCAGCTCATGCACCCTTTTTACCTTCTCCTCGGCCGCCCCTTCAAATGATTGTTTTTGACCCGCAGCTTGAAATTTTCAGCCTTCGCTAATTGTTGCTCCGCTGCGAGCTCGACGTACTTCCCCTCCATCTTTTTTAATTCTCCGGCTCTAGTTTCCAGCGCGCCTCCCAGCCTCCTCTTCTCCCCCTCTAGCTCGTTGACCCTCACAGCGGTCTTCTCGGTCCTCTCTAAGATTACTTGCAGCCATTGTACATTCTGTAAAAGAAGAAAAACATGTTAAGTTAGATGGCCAAGACACAGCACTCGGAGAAGCAAGGGAATTAGAATGTACCTCGATCGATGCCCTCATCGACGAATAGATCAGGCTCAGCCGGCCGGCTTTGCTGTGCCTCTCCATGTCTCTCGGGAGAGCACAGGCCCTGTTGACCGCCATAATGGTCCCAGAGTGCGTGCCGACCCGATCTTTGATATTCAAAAATTGCCCAGGATTGATCTGCAAGTCGGGCTTGAAAGGGGCAGGCGGTATGGTACGCAGGCAAGGCGGGGCCGTCCCAACGGGCTGCTCCGACCCGCCCTCCACCGGGGGCCTCTTTTCAGGAGGGGGCCTCTCCCCCACCTTCTCGGTCTCGGTCGGCCGCTTCCTAGCCTCCTTGGCTGGCTCCTCTGGCTGGCTCCTCTTTTCTTGAAAGGGCCTTGGGGCACTCTTCTTCTTCAAAGAAGAAGCCACAGCCATATCGGAAGCGCCATAGGGAGCACTGGCAGAAGAGCCAGAGGCGGTATCGGATCAGCTGGGGGCGTGCTTCAAAGAGGGAAGAGCTCGGCCCTTGAAGATCATCGCCCCCAGATCCTTCAGCGGAGGACGTTGTCCGTCCATCTCTCATTCTCCTCCTCTCTCATCTTCTTCTTGGTCCGAAGAGGGGATGTCCTCCACAATCCTGACTGGATTGGAAGCTTAGCGACCAGAGAGTCCTGCTCGCTGGTCTCGGCTAGGGCAAGCACCACCTCTCCAATCGGCCTGCTGGGAAGTTTGAGCGTCCTTTTTATGTAGGATTGGTACCTCGGCTTGTACCCAAGCAGGGAGAAAGCGGCTCGGGTCTCGTGACCACGACAATTGTACACCTTCCGGAACCAGTCCTCGTTCCTCTTCCAGCGGTCCAAGGTGGCCTCTTTCCTTCTTCGCTAGATGCCTGCACAGAGAGTAAGAGGAAAACGTTAGCCCAGCGAAATAATGAATAAGGTGAATGCAACATCCTAAGGGAAATAAATATTTACTCGGGGGGAGCCCTGGGTTTCCGGGGGATCTGGATTCTCCTCGCCGCTTCGATCTCGGACGACCCAAACTCCCAGTTCCCCGAGACGAGCAGACGCTCGTCCTTTGCATACTTGTTTGAATCCTCCAGAGCAGTCACCAGGGGCCGACTTTTCGCCTTCACCCGGAGATAATAGGTATCCTCGTCCCTTGCCGACTTGCAGATGTCATAGACATCCTCAATGTCGTGCACGCCGAGGTTAATATCGAGGATCCTGTTGAGCTCGGCGACGCCCATGATGATCTTGAAACCATTAGGCATTAACTGGAAGGGGCAGAGCCGCCAGGTGCTCAGACACGATCTAAGAAGGGGGTGAACGGGAAATCTAACCCCACCTTCAATAATCGATACTAAGGGGAAAGGCATCCACTTGTTGAAGTTGAAAAGGCCGTCAAAGCCGCCCTGAGGGTCACTTGGCTTCACCAACATATCATCGGGTATCTTATACGCATTTCTAGGTCCTTCAAAGGCCTGGGCGTTCTCCACCCAGTGACTGTAAATCCCCATATCTAAAAACTAAAAGGGGCGACGGATGAAACTCAAAACCCTAGAAGGCGAGTGAATAGAAATCCTAAAGAAGGACTCGAGGAGGAAAGCAAGTTAAGAGGAAAGAAGACTCACAGAAAAGGAGGGCAAAAGATTCGAAAAACAGAGATCTCTCGATTTGTTAAATCTTGGTCTTAGCAAGGTGTCTTTTCCGGTAGAGTTTCGTTCCAGGCAAAAACAACTTTTTATAGAAGGGGGAAGCGCCTCTTAAAAGCACGCATGCGAAACGACGCTTCGAACTTTCCACATGTCGCTTCGGTTCAAACAGCAACCAAGAAGAAGAAGACGCGTGGTACCGCCAGTTCACCCCCACAATAACTCTTACACATCAATAACTGCCTCGGGCAGATGAAGCGACATACACGTATCCAGGCAGACGAAAACAATAAAGGCACACCATTTATTGCCTCGGGCAAACAAAGCGGTATTGTGATAAGGATCGAGCACCAGCAGACGTCAGCAGTTGCCATCGAGACGAAATCTAGGCACAAGAACATTCTTAGCTCCTGATCTCAAAGAATAAAGAAATTCCAGGAGGTCATGAGCTAGGGGGCAATTGTGTGGGGACCTTTCCATAATCCCAAAAATGAGTCTAACCTTGACAAAAATACCAATTAAGTTTATCCTGGTCTCGGTCTCCTCGGTCTGCCCCCGTTTCGGCACCGCCTCGGGTTCGGCATTCGGTTCTGGTTAGTCTCGGTAAGAAGTACCAACTAGCCCCGTCTCGGCTCGAGTGCAGGCATACCCATCTCGGTCTCGGTATCTTCAGTCGACCGAGATAAGCGCCAAACGTCAATCATAATAAATGCCCTGCGGGCTGTCAGATAGGGCACTCGCCTGATAAGGAGTTGACCTTATAATATGGTCACGTTCGCAGCCAAACAAGGTATGGACTGATGGGACAGAGCTTTCACCTACCCCCTCTAAGGGTACAAGGTATGGCCTGATGGGATGTTCTCTTTTTACCTACTTCCACTAAGGAAATTCCTGATGAGCCCCAGCGCCAATATATATGTGTATAGAAGGTGAGTCAAGGGCGGAAAGTGAAGTAAGCATATACACTATCATTCTCTTCCCCACTTATCCTTGGCCTAGTAACTAAGCTGACTTAGGCATCGGAGGGCCTTGTGCTGCTAGCAGCAAGGGTCTCTGATCCTTCATTCCTCTTCCTTCTCCAGGTTTTCAGCCAGGCCCTCCCAAAGAAGTTTCACATCACCCAAGTAAGCCCACAAGACTTTTTTCACTTATAGATATAATAACCGCATCTACGTTGGGCCTTGTGATGGGCTACCGAAATGATGCTTGTGCCATGAGTAGACTGTGTAGGCTTGTGAATATCTACCGTTAAGAACTGATTACTTACGGTTGCAACTTCGACGAGCCCCATTGAGCTACCACTTATCCCAAAACCAATTAGTAATAGGAAATGACACAACAATAGTTTTATGGTGAGGGCGAGGAGTGAGGGTCAAGGGTGGAGGTTGGCCCCAACAATCCCTCCCTCAACAACACACTTGCAGCGATTCATGATACCACTTGTAGGATCTTACACTCCATTGAGCTACCACTTATCCCAAAACCAATTGGTGATAGGAAATCGCACAACAAAAGTTTTATGGTGAGGGCGAGGGGCTCAACCACAATTATGACCGCTAAGGAGCGAGGGTGGACGTTGACCCCAACACTCAACCTGCACCCAAGCTATGCTATTGGGCGCATCACATTTTCTCAGTTTGGACGTATCAAATGATGTGGCACAATAGCTACATGAACTAAGCCTAGTCTTATGATAAAATGAAAGGCCAAGTAGACGGTTTGCTATTACTCGGCGCATTTAATACAAAGGGCATGCCCTAATATCTTGTTAATTGCAAAGTACCTCATTGTGAACTCAAATTATAGAGAAATGTTATGGGCTTATACCTGGTATTGAGTTGCTGAAAAGGCTACTAGGATTGTTTATGGACAGATCGATACTCTCAAGTAAGGAGAAGTTTCTCATACAAATCAGAAGACTGCTCACGTAGTTGCCAGATAAATCTAGAGTTGTCAGAGCACTCAATCCACATAAACCTACATACAATATTAAATAAGCGTCACAAGAGCAAAGACAATCATAATATGAGATGGTGATACACGTCAAAAGAGTTTTATAAAAAAATGGTTTGTACTTTTATTGGATGTTCCTGATCATTTCATTATCGGGTTAAGATTTGAATCCATGGCAATGGTGGAAATAGCATTTTGAGGATAACACTGTATATGGTGTAGAGCATATACGAACTATGTAGATTTTCTAATTTTTATTTTCCTTTGAAAAATAAACTAAGCCCCAAAATTTGGCTACTCGACCTGCAGTTCAATTCCATTGTCCAAATGAATTCAAATATTAATTCCATTGTTCATCCGAATTCAAATCTTATAGATGGGTCATTCACCATGCCTAATTAAAATGAAATTTGGATATGCTATGTATGGTTCACTCTTAAAGGCCAAAAGGTGTTTGTTTATCTTTCTTCGTGAAACATGTATTAGCTAATGCAAGATCAAAGCCTACAACAAAGTTGAGGATAGTTTCTTTATTGTTGTTCCTTTGCTAAAGCAATATCTACGATAAACTTTATGATATCCATCGCTTGCCTTCCTTATAAAGTCTCATCTAGTTACTATACTTATGTCCTTCGTGATGCAACTTTCACACTTAATTTTCAATGAGGTGCATATGCATTAATTATGTTTAAAAGCTTAATATCCAATACAATCTTGACCATTATAGCACTCAATCTTTTTACCTCTAGTAGCTTCTCCTTTATGTGACTAACTACAATATCTACCTTATTAGAAAATCTTAACTACTTCCCATATCTCTATGTAGTCTCTCCTTTCAATGTAGTTTCATCAAGAAATGCTTAGTTTATTGACTTCATTTTCGTTACATCAATCAATTCCATGCTCCTGTCTATCAAATAACATGCCTTTTTATATTCAACCTTCTTTACTCATGCTTCCCTCTTACCCAACCATTTACCACCATGTGATAAGAAGCTTCTATGAACTACCTGATCTAATGCTTCATTTTTGACACTTTTTTTGTACCCGTCCTAGGGAGTTGAGACTCAGGAGAGGCCTGTACGCACGGTAAGACAGCCTACTCACGTGGGAAAGGAGCCTACACCCATGAGAAGAAAGCCTACACAAATGGAAAGAAATCCTACATGAAGACACAACATACCCAGGGTTCGAATCCTGAACAACCAGGTAGAACATACGCAAGCCTCCATGGTTTCACCACTAGCTATGTCATCTCACTTTTATTCCCATCGTAAATAGGTCCCATCACCAGTGTGAATCCATTACATGATGTATCAATTTTATTCTTCATATTAATAAGTCCTATTATAAGTATGGGAAAGTCCAGACAGATCCAGCTCCTCCCGAATTCGGTCCCCCAGTCGGGCTCTGTAGCACGGCTGTATAAGTATTATTTGGAAACACGGTGAAACATCGAGGGCGAGTCCGACATTAAATCGCATGCGATGGCAACTTCCCGAGAATTTATCACTTCAAAAAGGTATGCTCGTGCTACCTTCCCGTGCGGCCACTTGGGAAGCATTTAATTCACTTGGTGGTTGGTACATTTTTCAATTGATTCAACTTGCTACATGATGTATAAGGCCTAAATTTGTCATTTCATATCTAACTCAATGGATCTTTTAGTTTTCTCAGGGGTATATCGGTAAAAAACAAAGACTTGCAGAGTCGGTTACTCTCCCGCTAACAAATTGTTAGTCGAGGAGGGTTTGAGTAAAAATATATAATATAAGGGCCTTTTTGAGGTTTTGTGGAAATAGAGGAGCCTTTTTGTAAAAGTCTATAAAAAAAACTCCACATATCAAGGATCAAAAGCAAATAGAAATTAAGAAGCATTAAGAGTTAAAACTTGGATTTAAAATGAAAAAGGTTAAAAAAATAAAATGCTAACACATTGGGCTATAATATGGTTTTCTCTTATTTCTCTTGTAAGAGTTTGAGATCTAAACTTTTGGCATTTTATGTATGTATCTCTTGAAGCCATTAGCTCAATTGTATCTTATAATGATTTCAAATATAATTTCGGTGAGAATATAAAATGGTTTGGATTCTCAACTGGACCCACAATGCAAAGGATTCATATGCATATATTATATGTGTGAAGCACATTACCTTATTTATAAAAAATCTCCACTTTCACATGAGCTTATGAGTATATTCAACAATTTTGATGTGTTTAGAACTTTTGGAAGTTTTTAACAAATTTCTCAAAAATGAAAAATCAATCAAGATATAAGACGGGCGAGTTGTGTAATTTGTTTGTTTAGTCGTGTTTTTTTGAGGAAAAAAAAACATGGTACCTCTAACGGTGTCGGACCCTTTCAAATTGTTGTCTGCTAAACTTAGCAGAGTCAATGATGGTAAGTTAGATATCCAAGGAGAAATACTATCATCCATAAAGTGATTTGAATTAAGACGCAGTTCCTGCAATCACTTCAGTCCTGTGACATCATAAAACAAATAATGTTTAACAACTTGAAGTGGGCCCACCCATTCCCAGAACTCTCTATGACATGTGAACTTCTACAATATAATTCCATGGCAGCAAACACAGTCGATCACTAAATTAATGATGGAGATTTTGCGCAGAGCCAATGAATAATGATGTAATATATAATAAATCAATGGTCTCGATCATTCAAGAATGCACCCCTTGTCCTACTCGCCCAGAGGGTAATCTTCATGTGCAACTTTCAAATTAAGAAGAAATATTATGGCTTTATACCTGATATTGAGTTGCCAAAATGCCCACTAAGATTGTTCCCGGATAGATCAAGCTTCTCAAGTAAGGAAAAGTTTCCCATACACATCGGAACACTGCCATCATCGAAGTGGTTGTAACGTAGACTTAGAGACTTTAGTGCACTCAATCCACATAAACCTACATTCAATATCAAATAAGCATCACAAGAGCAAAGACAATCATAATATGGGATAGTGAAACAAGGCAGGAGTCTTTTTTGTTATTTTTTTTTTTTTTACAAAATGGTCCATATGCTTTCATGAAGCATTAGAAAGCCCCTATTTTTTTTTTATAGTTTTTACAAAAAAAAAAAGAACTCCAGTGACTGACGGTTAAACTACAGTCAAATTGTATAAAAGTAATTTCTTCTTTTTTCGATCTCCTTTTCATTCCTTTTTGACTGATTTTACCCTCGGATTAAAGCTCAAATCATCACTTGAGTTTTACTCATATGTATCCAACCCAAAATGAAGAGACATTAGGACGAGGACAGTTAGCCCATTCCCAGCGAGTTACAGCAAATAAACCTCATTTTTTGGAAACCATTACGGGGTGTGCCTTTCCTAAGAAAAGTCTAAGAAGACCTTTATTGCACTATTCACGGTCATTTAATCACAGATGGACCACATCTAACAGCCCACGTAGATATTTCTCTTTTTGGCAACTTTTTTTTTTTTTTTGACCTTTTTTCCCCTGCCTTATAAGCAGACCAACCTAATGCATGTGTGCCACATATTGACGGTTATAATCATACTAGTGCTAGATAAATTCACTCCTTTTTCATGCTTTAACATGCATACAGTTTTGTCCACCCTTTTCAGTTGGGCCCACCTACAATCTAATCCCCTACAAGAATCGGCCCCATAGCTGAAAAATAACATGTTTATTCCTCATAATAATAGGCTGGCGTGGTTTGCCCACAGCCCAATCAACCCATCCATGTCTTTAATGGGTCTCTTCATTGCGTTTTTTCACTTTTTATCTAAAGATAACTCATTTATAGGTTTTTTAGGGGTGAAAAATCGGCCAAGCACGAAAAATAAGGGAGGAAGAAAGTTAGCAAGGGTTTTACTTGGGTCAAGTTTGGGTTTGAAATTAACTACATGCTAATTCTCGTTGGGCTTGGATGGAGACATTACTTGATCAGACCAGCAAAAGTTGCAACCTCAAACCCCTTCTTTTAGAAAATACAAATCGATATATTTTAAAAAAAGAAGGACCAAAAACAAATTATAAAAAAGGAATGAAGCTAACATTTCTCAATAACCATACCCTATCAATGTCCTAAGCGTAAATTACTTTAGCTAACAAATGAGCAACCTCATTAAGTTTTTAGGGGAATAACGTTGAAATAAATACTATTAAAATACTTACCCTACCAATGTCCCAATCATTTCTATATAAATCATTTTTATTGCTATTTTACCTGTTAGAGCACTAGAGTAGGATCCAATGTCATTGTAGTCTAACACCAATGTTTCCAACTTTGATAGGTTGCCAAGACATGAAGGAAGTGCTCTACCATCAAGATTGTTGCTATCAAGATATAAAAGACTTGGAGATTTTTCAATTCGCATAAACCTGCAAAATTGAGTAGGCAAGTATATGTTTTGATGAGCCACGTCAGCCAATGCCTGAAAACCCAATAAGAGGTCAAAATGGTTGGTTGGATGGTTTGATCAAACTAATTTGACGCATGCCTTTTCAGGTCTCCATGGTGATGTCAAAAGTAAGAAACCAAAATGATGTTAAATTGTTTGTTAGGATTGGAGAGAGGAGATTAGTGTTGGTAATGATGTGGGCCCAAGCCTGTTAGCCTTGGTTGAGTACATATCTCAAAGTCAATGCCTAAAAAAGGTTATTATTAAATCTCAATCAATAATTTTAAATTATTAACTCAAAAGCTCAAGTAGACTTGGCTGTGTGTGCCCTTATATTTGGCTCGGTGTTTCGTCATACCGAGGTGACTAAACAAATTCAAGAGTCAACTCTCCTAGTTTTTTAGATAGCCTTTATTAGTCAATTGAGGTTTTGACTCAATTTGTGATGGTAGTTATTGGCCATACTCGTGTTGATAAATAACATCTTCATCCCAATGATACATATAACTCCAAGTGAATTGAGGTATGAGTAGATGCCAAAGGAATGTGATGTTATAGCGAGTTTTGGATCATCTTACATTGGACCCTGCATAAGGTATCTCATCGAAAGACCTATAGAAAAGGAAATTGTGGGAAGGACCCCATCCACCAATCTAGTTTACATATAAAGAAAGTCCTTCCAATTCCTTGAATGGAGCAAATAAGGAAGCATTTGAATACCATATTCCTAATCTAGTAATCTTTCTTTTGTTATCCCAAGATGTATTTATCCAAGTCATAAATACAAAAAATAAAATTTTTAGGCTGCATTTTTATGCTTGAATTTTTTTATTGAAATATATCTTTTAAAGAAATACACAAATGAAAAAGTACATTTCCTCTCATTCCTCCCAAAGGGCATTGAAATCATGGGGCATGAAAGAAATAGAAAACATACTTAATACATAAATGGACGTCCAAGGCACTACTTTCATTACTTTCGTTTAGGGGCCATGATCTCCACTAACAAAACCTCAATAACTATATGGAACAATGTCATGGGGAGAATTCATGATAAACTTTCTAATTTGAAGGGTGATACTCTAAGTGCAGCGGCAAGCTATTTCTTAAGTCAGTTTGCTCTAGTATTACAATTTACAAATTATTGGCTCCCTCATTGACATATGCCTATAAAGATCAGCGACTTAGTTAGCTCAAAGATGAGCTCCTTGTATAAACATGAACAGATAGTCTCGTGGAATAAAATTTCTAATCTCCGTGGAGTGGGGCTAGGAATACGGAATTTGGGCATTCAAGCAAAAGCATTTAGGTAGCGTTTGGTTCGCTGTAATGAAGGTCAGAATGGAATGGTCATTCCAGCGTTTGGTTTGCCAAAAAGTAGCATAATGACCATTACCTCCGGAATCTGATTCCTTTATGTGAGGGAATCATCATTCCATTGGAGATGGGAAGGAATGACCATTCCATTCCTTCCCCACTTTTTGTTGAGACCAAAATACCTTTGTTTGACATCTATCTCTTTTATTATAAAAGAGGCAATGTTGCATGGTTTTTTCACCACACTACTGTAGGGCCCACCCAAAATATTATAATAAAATATAATCATATATTATTATTATATTATAATAATAATAATATAATATCTATACCCTTATAATCTATCTATCTCATACAATCTTTTTCACTACACCATTGTGGGGCCCACCCCCAAATATTATAATATAATATAATAATATATTATTATGAGAAATTGTAAACTTTTTCACTATACCATTGTGGGGTCCACCCCCAAATATTATAATATAATATAATAATATATTATTTTGAGAAATTGCAAACTTTTTTCACTACACCATTGTGGGGCCCAGCCCCACATATTATAATTTAATATCATAATATATTATTATAAGAAATTGCAAACTTTTTCACTACACCTTTGTGGGGCCCAATCCCAAATATTATAATGCAAACTTTTTCATTACACCATTGTGGGGCCCACCCCCAAATAGTATAATATAATATAATAATATATTATTATGAGAAATTACAAACTTTTTCACTACACCATTGTGGGGCCCACCCACAAATAGTATAATATAATATAATAATATTTCTTTTTGAGAAATTGTAAACTTTTTCACTACACCATTGTGGGGCCCACCCTCAAATAGTATAATATAATATAATAATATATTATTATGAGAAATTGCAAACTTTTTCACTACGCCATTGTGGGGCCCACCCCTAAATATTATAATATAATATAATAATATATTATTTTGAGAAATTGCAAACTTTTTCACTACACCATAGTGGTGCCCGCCCTCAACTTTTTTTTACAAACAATGTAATGTGACAGGAGAATCTAACAAGGGTATTTTGGTCAATCTTATGTAAATTTGATTCCATTTCGGGCATCATTCCAGCATACCAAACGCCGGAATATGAATCAAAATTCTATTTCTGGGTTGATTCCTCAGCGTACCAAATGCTGGAATGGAAATGACTATTCCTGCCTCATTCCATTCTAGACTCATTCCGGTCTCCATTCCATTCCTGCCTACAACCATTCCAACAAACCAAACGCTACAATGTTAATTGATTTGGAGATATGTCACATAGGATAATGCACGGTAGGTTAAAATCTATGATGTCACGCCTCAGCCTCTACTTTTGGAAGAGAATGTGAAAACATAAACAAATAGTGTTAAAAAGCTTTGCATAGAATGGAGAAGATGGATCTAAAGTCAGGGTTTTGGAAAAACCTTCCAATACCCTGGCTCTTGGACCTCTTCCTATAGATGGAGTTACCAGAGACCAAATTCCTTACTTGGTAAAAGATTTGATTAGGATCAATTTAGAGACGAACCAAAAGGTATGGAACCAACATAAAACTTTGTCCATATGGAATATGGATATATCATATAGGCATTACAATTCTTCAAATACCTAGATACTCCATGTTGAAAGAATGAGAAAATATGCAGGTACTTGTTCCATAAAGGCCTACTATAAACCTTTGTTAACTCAAATTGTAGTCCCCCAACTATCATGGAATAGGATCTTGAATTAGAATGAAATTTTTTTTTTGAAAGCTCTTCCTTAATCATATAACGACAAGAAGCCATCTTTTTTTCTAATCAAGATTTTGCTCATTCGGTGGAATAAATATTGAGACAGTGGACCGCCTATTCAAATCGACTATCAAAATATATAGAGGGTCATAATGTGGCACCCACACTTGGAAACCACCCCCCAATAATCCCACCCAATGTTGTAGATCTAGGTACGGATTATTTAATGATCTCCATTTATAACTTTTTTAATAATTTAATTTGGTTCTAAGATTAGTATGGAACATACCCTATTAGTTGTTTTCCTGTAGTATGCTAATATACTACATGTTTTTTTTTTGAGTGCTACTACCTGCACATTGCAAAAATCTATCGACACACTTCATTTTAAAAAAAACCCCTACACTACCCTTCTCCCTCTCCTTCCCTCTCTCTCCCTCTCCCTGCTCTGGGCAACCCCGCTAGCCGCCGCCCTACGCCGACCCATCTCCTTTTCTGCACCCACCCGCCCTCATCCCCATCCGCAGTCCTACCCCCACCCGCCTTTATCCCCATCCCTTTCTGCACCCACTTGCTGGATCTCCTCCGCCTCTAACGGATTCCGTCAATCAACACATGTCCACGTAACTCCTTCCGTCAACCCTTCGTCTCTTCTCGTCTCCACTATGCTGCAGTCCTCTTCAAAAACGCGCCAAAAAGTCGCTCTCGTCTCCTCCAACGGCCCCGATTCCACAGACAAGCAGGACCTCCTGCACGTTTCCTCGGCGATCTACAACGACGATGATTTGGGCCCATTCGTCTCCAAGGCCTTCTCCTCCGGCCACCCTGAAACCCGCCTCCACCACCTCCGCTCCTTCTCCCGCTCCCGTGAATTCAAGATCGAGGAGGTCTGTTGTGCCCACTACCAGGGCGGGCGGGGGCTGCCGGTGGCGAGGGAGAGGAAGAATGAGAGCAAGATGGATCAGCGTCGGGCAGAAGTAGCCGGAGCAGGGAGAGGAAGAGAGGGAAGGAGAGGGAGAGTGGTAGTTTAGAGATTTTTTTATTTTTTATTTTTTTTAAAATGCAGTGTGTGGATAGATTTTTGCAATGTGTAGGTAGCAACACTCTTTTTTTTTTCTTTGCTACGTTGGGCACTGCTTAGTGCTAAGGAGTGACAATACTATATACTTGCATATTTATGTAAATAAGAATGCATAATGAATATAATAATACTATATAATAAAAGGACTATCATAATGTATAGAGGGTCGTTCCTTTCAAGCAACATGCATCATTTTGGTGGGGGATTCTGGTATAATAATCGAAACCTTATGTGAAGGACTAATACCCCCATGGAAATTGATGTACATATGGAAGAAAATTCTTAAATTTCGACAGTTCTTTCAAAGTTGGCAGGTCAATATCTCCAGGAGAGAAGGAAGTAGGTTGGCAGATGCTTTATCAAGAACTAAACCACCAACTAAACAATTTGGGAATCAGTTGTGCTTATAAGTTCATTACTCGACATACATATGTAGGAAGTCCAAGATGCATTTTGGAGTCAATTTAGTAGTGGTTTATGAAGTGTTGTGTTCCATGCTATTGTTTTGTATTGTTGCTTGTCTTAGTTGTTAGTGTTTTGTCTAGTCTGGTTGGTCATCTGTGTTGTTTGTCTTGGTAGTTATTTCAATTTTTTTTTTAGCAAAAAAAAAAAAAAGGCATGTTCTGAAAGAAATACAACTTTCTCCTTCTTATCTATAATCATGATAAATGATCAGGAACTTGATGGCACTGCATCTAGGGGTGAAAGTGGGTCGGACCGTCCTAGGGCCGCCAGCGGACGGCCCGTTATAGGCTCGGCCTGAGCTCGGCTCAAAAGACAAAAGAGCCAAGCTAGGGCCTAGTAGGAGGCCCGTTTGCTTAAACGGGCCGAGCTCGGGCTTGATGAAGCCCGGCTCGTAAGCCCTAGGGCCTACATATATTGATACATATATTATATATATGTACACTATACAATATATAATACATATATGATATAACATAATCCATAAATCCTAAACCTTAGTTTTAATCAATATAAATAATCTCTAAACCCTAAACACTAAATAATCCATAAATCTTAAACCTAAGTAGTAAGCCATAGGGCCTACATATATTAATCCATATATTATATATATGTGTGCACTATACAATATATAATACATATATGAATCTATGATACTAAATAATCCATAAATCCTAAACCTTAGTTTTAATCCAATATAATTAATCCCTAAACCCTAAACACTAAACTCTAAGCACTAAATAATCCATAAACCCTAAACCTAAGCACTAAACCTTAAACCCTATTTTTAATCCAATATAAATAATCCCTAAACAACCTTGAGGATGCATGTATATTAATGGTCTGGAAGACATTTTTTTAAGTCTTGTAACTCAGGAACAACCTTTCCTTTGTTGTTATTATTATTTATTAACAAAGCTCTATTGTTGTTGTTATAGGTGATGCTGGAGACTTTATTTTATGATGCTAGCCGAATACTTTATTTTATTCTATGATGCTATTGGAGTTTAATTTGATTTGTAACATTGAACTATTATGGAGTGTTGGAACTGGGCTCCCTTTGATTTTATGGAGTCTTTCTTATTTTAGTTAATTTTATTGCTGCAATCCAAATTATGGGAATGGGAATATGGGATGAATGCATGCATTTGACCATTTTTTGTTTCTGGTTTGCATATGTAGATTTCTTTGAATTCCTACAGGATTTTTTTTTTCCTGAAAATATTTTCTTTTAGCTAGTGCTATATCATTAGCTGGGCTCAAAGGGCCGGCCCTAGGGCCTCATAACTTAATAAGAGCCGAGCTCGAGCCAGGGTTTTTGAGGCCCTCTAGAGCTAGGGCCTACTGAAAAATACTAGGGCCAAGCCTAGGGCCTGTCAAAGCCCGGCTCGGCCTGGCCCACTTTCATCCCTAACTGCGTCTTAATCATTACAGAGTTGCCCGTTTGCTCTACCTATGTGGGGTCGGACCTATATATAAAAACAACAAATGATATTGCCTTATGGACTCCAATGATTTATGTATTATTCATATTTATTGCTATTTTACCAGTTAGAGCACTAGGATCCAAGATCATTGCCCGATAACGACATATCTTCCAACATTGATAGGTTGCTTAGACATGGAGGAAGTGCTCTACCATCAAGATATAAAACTCGGAGACTTTTCAATTCAAATAAACCTGCAAAATTCAGTAGGCATGTATGTTTTGATGAGTAATGCCAGCCAATGTCTGAAAACACAACAAGAGGTCGTCAAACTAATTTGACGGATACTCTTTGAGGTCTCCATAGTGATGTCCAAAGAAGGAAGAAATTGAGGTGAAATTGATTGGCCTACAATTTTGGATATAGGATTTGTTCGGATGGGAAAAAAGAGATTAGTGTAGGTAGTGATCAACTGGCATGGAAGCAGTTCAAGTTCTAGACCCAAGCCCATTAGGTCTTGGTTGAGTACATATATACCTTGTAGAGAGTCAATGCTTGCAGAAAGGTCATTATTCCAAAGATACAAGTTCCTTAAGCTTTGCATCTCAAAGAAGATTACAAAAAGAAAAAAAAGATTTAAGGATTAATATTAGTTGAAACACAACAGCTAACAATATAATGATAGTTAGGAGAATTTCATAACTGAAAATGAGGTAATATCCAATCCCACGTACACACATCTATCTCCTTTCAATCTCAGCCATCCATCTACCATGCCTCTTTCTGACTTGCCCCACTTTGACTGAGCCTAGGGTCCTAGTACACCCCTTTTGATCATGAACCCAATGGTACCAATAACTCTAAGCAGGTTGAGATTTGAGTAGATGCCCACACATAACAGAATGCAATAAGAGCCTTTTTACATATATAAAAAATGAGTACGTCATATGTGCACCATACCTGAGATAATATTTTGTCTATAAACATAATAATATTCATAATTATATATAATATGAAATTAAAAATTAAATGATGGAGCCGAGCTCGAGCTCGAGCTCAAACTAAAAACCCTACAAGCTGTGCTCAAGCTGAAGCAATATGAACATGCTTGAGAATGACTTGATTCTCAAACAAGCCGAGCTCTAACTCGGGCCCAATTAAGTTGGGCTCAGCAAGTCCTCCAAGTCAGCTCATATCATGTATACCCCAAAGGATCCGGACTCATTTCAATATATGCTTTGACATATACAATTGTTTCAAGCAGATCCTAAACGACAAGAAAAGAATGCAGCTTTGGGCTGCTTGGCTGAATGGCTGGCCCCCTTTTCTTTTGTCTCTGTCTTGGGCTCTCTTAATTGTTTGCTTACCTTACTTATTTTGTTTTTACTTTCTTACTAAAATCCCATCATCAATCCTTCCCGGTCCATGTTCTTCCTGTATAGTTCGTCAGATTCCAATTCAAAAGGAATCTCTCTCATTAAAAAAAATCAAAGCACAATATACGAATCTCTTCAATCCTATTAACATATCACATTCTCTAAACTCTAAATAGCCAAGAAATGATTTGTACCATATAACCCAATGGTACCAATAACCCAATGGTACCATTTTTTTCATAGATAGAATATATACATATATTTCAAACATCATGAACCCAATGGTACTATTAACTCCAAATGCGTTGAGATTTGAGTTGATGCCCACACATAGTAACAAATGTAGTAGGAGAAAGTTAGATCATCTTTAAATGCAGCCTACATGGGCTATTTGATTTACCTTAAGGTGAGACCCATCCACCGATATGATTTTCCAACAAATCAAGTTCTTCTAGTTCCTTTTGAATGCAACAAATAAGAAAGCATTTGGATACCATAGTCCCAATCTTTCCTCTCTTATCTTATCGAGGAAAGATCAATTGAAATCACCCTAGATGATAATGAATTGCATTCTATTCCAGACCAATTGCAACAATTCTTTCGGACCCAATCTTCATCAAGGGAAGAGCCGTGTGGATAGTTAATGCAATCTTTGATTTGCAGAAGATGTGTCCTCTCTTCTTTTAGACACCCATGACTTTTATAAAATGATCAACACCAAATGATCACAAGAAAGATAGCAATCTTGAACATTGGCATGAACATCGTAACTAAAGCTTTTGTCTTACAAGAAAGTAGATAGAGTGTATATATAGCAAGAACTCATTATATATAAATGCGGAAGGGGGATATTTTAGGCATCACAGAAGTGCCAGGCCATCCAGTGGAAGTGATGGCTTCAATTCACATGCATCGGTCAATGAAGTAAACTTTGCAAAAAATATCAGAAAGTGTCCATATCCTCCAATTCTACAAGAATTATTGCCCATCTTATAAAAATTAATCAAAATAAATGCCCATCTTTAGGGCTATTCTTTGGTAGAGCTCCATTCGGTGGAATTGCCACTCTGTCAATTCACATCCAAAGGAATAGAGTGCTCAAGGAAAGGTTGAGATGATTTTGACTCCTCAACCAAAGTGTTACAGAGTGCAGCAGGGAATCTAATGTAAATAGTTCTGATGTAAATGTACTGGTCATGCTACAAATGATCCTACTTCTAATAGTTCAGGGAGTTACAAATGTACTAGGTCTTTGTATGTAAGTAGTTCTGTGGACTAGGGCAGTCATTGTTGAGTATAGTTGTGCCCTGTGTTTTGTCTGAGGCCTGTTTTGTGTTTGTTTTGTTAATAAAATAACCTTTTCTCAGTAACAATAATAATAATAATAAAGTCTTTATTCACCACATGATCAATCTTATGGTGGGGCCGAATTCTATTAGTGTGTAATTTGGAGACATCCTATAGACGGTAAGCAAGTTCATTTTGAGTCACTCAAATTTTCAATTGGTAGATCTCATTAGGGGGTTTCCACTCTTCTAACTTGAGAATTCTCAATTCAAAGACTTTGAAGATACATGACTCCACAGTGAGTGCAACAGTAGCCGATATTCCGGTGAAACAGATAGGTGGAGGTGTGGAGCACTTTCAATTTTATGACCTTAACATCCATTGATGATATGTTCTTTCCATTTCAGTTTTACATCACAAACAAGCAGTCCATTTGCTAGAATAATTGACTGACCTACGATGCCCAACAAGTGGGGGCTTAGAGAGTGACCAAAGAAAAATCGATTACCCTGCCGGCAAGGCCAGATTGAGTGGATGAATGTCAGTCATAAAAGAGCAACGTAGTCAACACTCCCTACGTTTTAATCACGTTTCTCGTCACTATGAAATGTAGACAATGATAGATTCTCTCCCTTTTCTTCTTTTCCTTTTTTGTGGGGTAGAAAATAATGATAGATTATCACGTCAATACAATGGTTCAGATTTGGGTTTTGTTTGTAGATAACCTTTAGCCATTAATAATCGTGCCTAGTGATAAAAGTTACTAATAATTTACTGCAAGTACCCGTGTAGTTTTTATCGAATTGTGCAATATCACATAAAATTATAAACTATGTGATATCATAAAGATATAATCAATATTTAACTCGACAATAGGGGAATTTTTGTGCAATATCGCATAAATTAAAAAGTTACAAAATTCACAAAAATAGGGTATGTGATGTCACACAGTCAGAGACATTTTAGTCCATAAATACAAGAAAGGTGTCCGTAGAAAATTATCTCAACTTTTGTAATATAGTGTAATTAATATTTATGTCTAAAGGTTACCATAGAGGCAAAACTCCCAAATGTTTAGAGAGTTAGAGTTAAAAATCTCCTTACTTGCAATAATTAGATATGACTACTCAAAGAGTTTTCTTTTCTTTTTGCTCTCTCCCTTCCCCAAGTAACTATACCCAGATTTACCATCAATGTCACAAACATAATACAAAGGAGTCAAACAAATGATTCCACGTTTCCCATATATAATCTTCACTGATGTCGTATCTTTCTCATTACGATCTTTAAAAGAAAAAATTGGGAACTTGTACATTCTAGCACCATAAGATTTGTGAAAAGGGTGTTGGTATTTGCACCCACCCTATGAAGGGTGGGTGTACGACCTGTTGTTAATAAAGGCTATCAGAACTCAGAAGTCACTCTCCCACATGCCTTCACAGTTCAAATAAATGGGATCATAACAAGACACGTGGCCCACTTTTCTTATCACAACGTTGCCTTTCTGCAAAACCGCCCAGATGGGTATGAACCCTTCCCTTCAGCATTTGTTCTTCGACAAAGGACCCAGAAGACTAGGGGCTTCCCCTCTTCCGGTGTACCTTCTTTTTTCTTCGATTGGGTTCAACAACTGGGGAGATGAGGCACTGTTGTCTTCTCCTTCTTTTCAATCGTTTTGTTCTGCAATAGAACCAAGTCCCAGTTCTTCCTCTTCTCGTCCTAGAACCTGAGAGCAGTACTGCTGCTTTTCCGTCGGCCACGGCACGGCGCGGCAGCACCAGTGGGAACCCTCCTCCGACGACACACACAGCACCAGCGATCCCACTCTGGTCTCTTCCGACTGCTCCGGTCACACAAACTGGGCAATAACGAGCCCTGTTTTGTGAATTCTCTGGCGAGAGTTTTGCAGTCCGGCGAAGAGAGGCAGCGTTGCTTCTTCTCCGGCAATTGCACGATGCAGGAACGACGATCAAAACTGCTTTCTTCGCTTCTCTGTTTCAAGAACCAGGAGACCTCTAATCTAACCGGCATCGATGCGCGGCGATCTCGCCCTTCTCCTCTATCTTCTCCGACGGAGACCGAAGCAGTCTGGATCCTCTGATCTTCTCCGATCATCCCCAGCACTACAACAACAAATCCGAGAATCACTGTTTTTCTCAGCAACAGTATGTGGCTCCAAAGAGATCAACTCCAATCTCCTTCTCTGATCTTCCGCATCGGTTTCTGCAACACAAATCAGATCTGAACCATCTCCTTCACCCTCTTCATGGCCCCACCTAGATATCGCATTGGGATCTCTCTCTGCACCGATCCTTGCACTTTTTCATTCTGCAAAAGGATCCTCTGCAGCTTCCGGTGGCCCAACAGAGATCATGGATCTACTCCATTCTGATCCCTTCTCCGGTTCTCAGAATCGTGGCCCACCTCTGATCTTTCTCCCACAAGCGATCTGCTCCAGGATCTCTACTATTTTGCAGAACTCTGGAGTTCCAAACTCCCTCCTTCGATTTAGTTCTTCTCCGACTGCGGTGCACCGACGGAGCCTGTATCCCCCGTCTCTGCAAAACTCGCCTCAACCGAAATCCAAGAACAAACCTTCAAGCAGATCAGTATCACGATCATCTTGCAACTTGGGCAACAGACAAAGTCTCATTTTTTTTTAAATCCTCCATCTTCGATCTGAACCGATCAACTTGGTGCAAAACCATCGACTTTGTCCCTTTGCCATTCAAAGTTTATTCAAGGGGATGACAATCATTTGGACCCTATCCAGATTATCAACATGCATACGTGCATGCATTTGTGTGAATGCTGAGGTGCATATATTTATAGATATATTTATTTCTCATTGATGTTGCTTTCTTTCAGCCTCAGTATTCCTATGTGGATGGAGATGGGACAGTGCCTGCTGAATGACATATAGGGTGGGTGTACTTACTAAATAGGGTGGGTGTATTTACCATGTTCTTCCTTATAGGTTCTGCACTCATTCGGATAAAATGAATACAATAATAAGTTATGGGAGCTAGTCGTCGCAACAATGTGTTTCCGCGTTGACTTTTTTGTTCTGAACTCATTTCTTCTAGTTACGAGAACTGCAATGTTTTCTAAGAACTTACATTTGCGGAAGTGAGGGGATAAAAAAGGTGGGGTTGACTACCGTTCTGCAAGGGGATAGAGGAGAACACGTGAAAAAGATGGATAATGCCTATAGAGATGTCCTTGAATTTGACATTTGCTATTTCCTACAAAGTTGTTCATGCAAGGGCCGTTCGATAACATAAATATCACCCGATGCAATATCCGTGCGATATTGCACTATTATTGCTCGAATAGCTCTATGAGAAGTATTTAAATTTAGACTATTTTAGAGCAAATATTAAGTCTAAGGAGAACGTGTAGTCAAAACCCTAAAAAAATTGCAAGAGACGATGGAGCTATCATCGTTTTTCGGGGTGAAGGTAAAAGGGAAAGTGAAAATGAAACCAATGAAACCGTGAGTTATTTATCATAGGTTGGGCAAAATAGTCAAGAAAAAGGAGAAAACCATAAATATGCCAATTTGGAATCTTTTGGTAGGGGGGGGGGGGGGGGTTCACTGTTTAAAATAGTCCAGATCTGGTGAAGGTTTATCCTTGGTAATGTGGCGGACCAATAACCATTACCATGTGTCAAATCCCTTGCAGGATCCCAACTCCTCTTTTAACCCAAGAATTCTCAAGTCAAGGACCGAAAGGATACAAACTCCATGGTAAGTGTAGCAATAGTCGGTATTCCAGTGGGACAGATGGGTGAGGCACTGTCAAGTGTCAAGTGTTGACTATCAAGACATTGACTCTGAATTAATAGATATGTTGTTTTTATGTAATTAGGAGAAAGTAGTCCATTCACTGGAAGACTTGACCAACCCACTAGGCCGCCCCCACAACAAGTTGGGGCTTAGACAGTGACCAAAGTAAAAGCAGCTAGGCATCATGAGTAGCACTCAGTCATAAAGGACCAAACATAGTCAGTACTCTTTGCATTCTAATCACGTTTCTTATGACTATGAGGTCTAGACAAGGATATATTACCTTTAATAATTGGATATAATCACTCAAATAGCATTTCTTTCTCTCTCCAACCATGATAGTCTTATATATAAATACTTCAGTATTTTGAAGGCCATTACATTTGGATAAGATCATATATGTGGTCATGGCTAAAAAATCCTAGTCACTCGTTGTAAAACTAGCTTATGAAGATTGAAGATAGTACAAGTGTTTGCGAGTAAAATATATAAATACAAAGTGGTGGGGATCCATATGTTAAACTACAGTCCATTCAAAATGAATGTGCTCATTAGTGCATGAAATAAATAAAAACTCTACTTCAACATGAGTTGGTCTCGCTATAAGATTGAATATATGACAAATAACATGATTGATAAATATTCTACTGCATCATTACTCATATTTATTACTCTCTGTTGATGTCAAAATTTTGCTAAACAAAAGATGCTGATGGAAATTGGTCTAGGCCCATTAAATCAACATGAATCAATGACCTGAGTCATCAAAACTTGAAAACATTTTTTTTTAGTAAACTAACATTCTAATTAGTTTTAACTACATGAGTAATTGTTGGTAAAGTGGTAGAAGCTAATGCACATCATCTCAAAGGTCTAGGTTTCAATTCCCCATATTGTTCGTCGAGTTTTGAAAACTACCCACAACCGATTCCTCGACTCACTCCATGATACCTGTTATGGTAGTTATCATAACCACCCAAAAGAAGGTCATAAAAAGAGGAAGAGAGGAATGAAGAGGAGGGTAGAGTGTTTTTGCTAATAAGAAAGAAAAGAAAAGAAAAGAAAAGAAGGAGAAGAGAAAAGAAATGGAGAGAGAAAAGGGTGAGATTTCTACATCATCTTCCTCTTCACTCCATCTTCTCCATCTCATTTTACATCATCTTCCTCTTCACTCTATCTTCTCCATCTCATTTTACATTACATCTCCATTTCACTTTCTATCGTAGATTCAGATCTTTATTTACTAAGGATCTGCTCTGCCCTCTCTCAAACGGCCTGGAGAAAAAAATGGAGATTCAGATTCCTTGGTGGACATCTGCCCTCCAAATTTTCTAAAATCAAAACCTTATCATTTAATTTTACAAATTGTTATAATTGTGCATAGCAAGAATTAATGGATCCTGTGCACTAATTCCGACCCGCAACCATGAAGTCGGATATCACTATCCTTACCAATAAACCATCTGATGAACTCAACCAGGCACTTCAAGAACATCTCTGAATTGCCCAAAATCGAAAACCCAAGTATGGTCTTGCGAGGAATTAAAACATCTCTCCTGACAAGTTTGTCAAATGGTGCTACTCCAACCAATGATTTGAAGCTAAAACCTAAGACCAAGCAATCTGTTGAGATATTATCAGGTGAGAGCGGAAAAAGGGTGGGAAACTATTAACCAGTTGTCTCAAGTGAAAACCAATAATTTGGAGTCTGCTCCGAACCTAGATCCTACAGTTGATGTACTGAAAGGTGTCCTGGTAGAAATTAATCGTTTCCCCTCTAGCAACACAAATTGGGGTTTCGCATGAAAACAAGACATCTTCATTTGATGGATCAGCTTATGCTGACATCCAGTGACACGACCCGAGCCCGAGATTAAGATTAATCTGAGTTAACCCCGAATCGTATCGCATACTTACTCCCGTGAACGTCAATCACATAAAATTCACAAGGGATATCAATAATACATTATGCGGAATATAAACAAATATACATTGCTCATATATAAAACGAAAATTCATTTACAAAATGAACAACATCCACTTGCACATTTAAATACAATGCAAGGAATGAAAGGTGTGAAACGTTTCTAACAATTTCCTCAAAGTTTCCATTTACTAATTTTGTTCTCCAAATATTCTTATCAAGTTTTATCGTCTCATTTCCACTCAACTAGTCCTCCTAGAGGAATCGGATCGGTCGTCTTCGCTGACGCTGTGGCCTCTGAAGGACTGGCATGGGCAGCTGTGCCTATAATGTCATCAATAACACAATGAATTTGACAATTCAACAATGTATAAATAGATACATGATTGAACATGCTAATGACATATTTAATCTGTCTAATTCAATGTTAGACATATACAATTACAAATTACAATCAATGAGAGTCTTTACTATTGGCAAAACTACAATAGCATTTCATTTCAAATCACATCTTCCTCAAAAGAAAGGAATCACATCTTCCATAGGGAAGGAATCATATATTGTGAGATTTATCAGTGCCCGGACGGGACTACTGACATCACCACGGAGCTCCGGAACATTCCCAAATCATTTGTTGCAGCAGTAACAGCTTTAATGAGATTACATAAATCACTATGTAGTGTTAGACTCAAAAAACAATACAGCTTAACATTTAATTCTGTTCAATTACAATTTAACAAATACACTTCAATGTACAAATTCAGTTAAACAATACCAACCATTTAGGTGGAATTCTTAGTTGTTTAATGTACGCGTTATTCTCAATGGACATCACAATTTATGTGTATTTTGTACATTAGAGTCCCCTTAATTAACACCCATGGAGGTAAAACAATATTAACAGCATTGATTAAATCAATAGGCTCTTTTTCCTAAAACTCAGAAATTAATCCTGTAACTTAATTTGTTTTGGCTAAATATTCAATGACTTATTGGTTAGCTTTAGAAGCTAATACTTTATTGAAAACCTCATTATTCAAATTAGGTCAACCTTCGGTTAACACTTGATCCATCTTAATTTCAAATTTAGGAATATTATTTCCTAAAAATCTTGGATCATACTAAAGATATATTCAATTGACCATTTGGTCAACCGAACCTCATCACTTAGCTAATCGAACATAAGTTCAATTATATGCTACAAATCTTGAAAGATCTTAGGCTAAATCACCCTTTAATTGGGTTGAAAATACCTTAAGCATCAGCTTCAGGTTCGCTTGAGCGGATGCCTCACAGAGAGTTGGTTGCTCGAGCGACCAATATTGCTCTCTCAAGTGATGACAGACAGAGGCAAATTCGCTCGAGTGGATGCTATACAGAAGATGGTTCGCTCGAGCGAATGCTTCAAAATTCCAATTTCGAAATTCTGAATAATTTTTCTCCTTTCATCCAAAACCACTCATAACCTGCAAATAAACATTGGAACCCCCTGTTCCCCTCTAAAACATCATTCCCTACAAAATTAACAACACTTCTAATTCATTTAAACATCATATAATCAATCCATTCAATCAAATTAACGCCATATATTTAAACAATATGGGTTCAAGAATCTAATTCTCACCAAATTAAATGGAAACTACATCAATTAGCATTCAATCATTAGTAACCTGATTATACTTGCCTCTAACTGATGTTTAACACAAAAATCTCTTTGTTAGCTTGGTTTTGAGATCAAAACCTCTATTTGAAACCTTCTTTGTAACCTAACATCAAGAAAATCCCCAAAACGAATCCTTTATGAGCTATCTATGATAAATAACAGCTCTAATCACACATGAGCACTTGAATCCAATAAAGAACCTAAACTACTTACTTGTAACCAAAGAAAGAAAATTCTGAGATTTTTCTTCCAACTCTTGCTCTAACAAGATTGAAGAAGATGATGAGAAAGTCATAGAAATTGATCTTTCCCTATTCTAATTTCACTTGTAAAGCCTTCTTTCTTGCACAACTTGATGAAGATGAAAGAAGAAAGAAAACCCTAGCCTGCAGTTAGCTACTGTTGCTGGACAATTCGTATGATGAACATTTGGTTCATTCCAAAACCACTACAACAAATGAGATTTTTAGCGACGAAATTATTTGTGACACAACCCAAAGCGTCTAAAAAAAAAGAATTTTTGCAACGTAAAACTAGACATGTTGCAACAAGTTAAGTATTTGCGACACAGGACTCCATGCGTCGCAAATAGATACTTTCAGCAATGAATATTGTGTGTCGCAAAAAAATGCGTCACAAAATAGTTGGCGCCAAATGGCGGTAAAATTATTCGTGACGCTAGATATACATTTGCGACACAATCATATGTCGTAAATAAGTGTCTCTATTTGCGACGCAATCCCTGCGTCACAAATAGTTTTTAGTCTGGACTATGTCGTAGAAAAATTAAAGTTATTTGCAACAATTTCATTTTTGCATTGCACATAATATCTTATTTGCGACGCTGATGTCTTTGTGTCGTAGATAATTATTATTAGCAGCCTCCATCATATGGTGTCATAAAAAATTTAAGCTAAAAAAGTCCCTAATTTCTTCCCTCCGCCACCATTATGAAAAAAACTTATACATTTATTTGGGATGTAATTTTAATGTCACAATTAATATTTAGTTGCGACAGTATACCTGATGCGTCACAGATAATAAGTTTTTTTGCGACATGGATTTAAATGAGTTGTAAATAATTTTTTATTAACGACATTATTTTATAGAATTGCATAAAAAATTAAGCCTAGTCTTCCCAATTTGTTCCATCTCCCGCCTTTTGTTAATAGTTTTTTATAAATGCAAGTCTCTTCTTGATCTCCCTCTCTGCGCTTCACTCTCTCTGTCTATCTCTCTGCCCTAAATCCCCAACCCTCTATCTCGTTCTCACCTCTCCCTCTCGCCATCGCCCTCCATGCGAGCAATACTAGCCGGTCGTCCTCCTCCAACTATTGCGCACACCTCACGACCTATCACCCTCGTCGCCTCCCTGCGTAGAGTCTCCACCGATCTCACAGCCCATCATCCCTTTCACGATGCCCTCTCTATCGTCGCCATCTCCTCGTGCGTGGAACCTCGCCAGAGCCTCGGCAGAACCTATCTGGACTCCCCCTCTGGCGCCGATCCTCTCCATTATCACCAACTGTGCTGTTGTCCTGAGGTGACGCTCGTTCACGCCCAGACACGCCCCTTTCCCTCTCCACGCCAAACCGCACCACTGCCATCCACAGGTAAGGAACTACCCCTTCTCTCCCTGTCATCTACACCAACTCCACTACCTTGCACCGTCACAGCACCTGCGGACAGCCACACCCTTCCCGTCCATCTTCTTCTTTTTTTCTTTTTTTCTTTTTCCTTTCCATCACTCTCTCTCTCTCTCTCTTTCTCCTCGCTACATCTGCCCTTCTCCCTCATCGTGCACCCCTGCACCCCCTTCCTCCCTCTTTCTTTTTCTCTCTTTCTCCTTCTTCCCCACCTCCACTCCATATCCCTTCTCCTTCACCACATCTCTCTTTCCTCTCTCTTCCCCCCTCTCTCATCTCCTTCGCTCACTGTGCTCACCCACTACCCTGCACACCTTCCTCATTGCCCGAGCCCGTCTCTGCATCATCTTCTCCATACGCAGTGGCACAACTTCAAATAAGGGATTAAGGGTTGAGGATGACACCCTAAATCCCTATGTAATTGGTATGTGTAGACCCTAGTTTTCCCGTCTAGACCATTGATTGATAGGCTTGCCCCAAGGAAATCCCAAAATCTCCCAGATTAGAGGGCCCTAATTCTTGAACCAGGGGCATAAATGCAGCAGTAGTCTAGAGAAAAGGCCAAAGAATGGATGATTAGGATCATTTGATATGGATCAAATCATCAAATAAAGAAGGCAAAATAATTGAATGGCTAGGGTATTCCACCCGTATGTTCTTGGGACACCATCCATGGTTGGGCCCAATTCTCACCACATCAATGGTACATATTATTGAACTGTGCATCCCATTATACTGAATGGGAGGCACAACACGGTACATTTTTGTTCTGGTTCTAGATCCTTTAGTTAGTTCCTTTTTCTTTTGCCTGCAACTCTTTAGTCTCAGTCTTGTCCATCTAAATTGACCGGCTTGAAGTTGATTTCTCCTTTATGTCTAAATTCGGACCAAGACAACTGAGGCGTTTCTAGTGGTATTTGACAGGTCTCATACGTTTTTGGGAAAACCAAAGGATTTGGTCGAGGCAAGAGGGCAACATGGTTATTGTTGTGATCTAGGGCTACGAGAAGAGATCAATCACGCACATAAGATTTACGTGGTTCGGCTTTTGGCCTACGTCCACGGGGAGACAAGAGAATCACTATGCAATAGAATCGTTGTGTCCATCCTAGAGACTCTGAGTCTCTATTTATAATATCAGCCCCAAACCCTGTTACACCCAAACGCTACTTCTAATCACAGTAGACTTACTATAATAGGCCTACTTCTAATCATAGTACTTCTAATCCTAAAAGATCATGGGCATATAAGTAGGACTAAGTACTCCATTGGTATGAGGCCTTTTGGGTAGAGTCCAAGAGCAAATCCATGAGGGCTTAGGCCCAAAGTGGACAATATCATACCAATGTGGAGTTTGTGGTGGTCCATACACTTAACAAGTGGTATTAGAGCCCAGGCCCAGACTTAGCTAGGAGGATCCTCATCTTGCCGAACAAAGGTGGTGGGCCCCGGTGATGCGCAGGGAAAGCGCGGTACTCACGATTGGTGGATCCGTGGTGAGGCTCTCGAGTTGGCTCTCCTCGATGGAGCGGACGAATGGATGATCGTTTGAGGGGAGGCCCAATAAAAATATCCAAAGAGATATGGTCCTTTGTTTAAGGGGAGGATTGTTGGGGATGTGCAACCAAAGTCCCACATCGGCTAGAAATGGGAAAGATCATGGGCATATAAGTAGGATTAAGTACTCCATTGGAATGAGGCCTTTTGGGTAGAGTCCAAGAGTAAATCCATGAGGGCTTAGGCCCAAAGTGGACAATATCATACCAATGTGGAGTTTGTGGTGGTCTGAAGACTTAACAATTATGATGTACATAATTGTACAGGGTTGTCGCCCTACCCTGCATGCTGACTACCATTAATGATTGTCCAATTTTGATCTCCTGTTTTATCCACTTTGCGACCTACACTAAGGGACTGCTACCATCATTGGAGTTTAGCGACATTGTGTGAGCAGGAGAGTTTGTTGCTGTTTGATTCTGTATGTTTCTACTTGCACCGATAATAATTCTTGCGTGAATTTGTTGATTTATCTAGTTCTCTTTGCAAAATGATTGGTGTGCATGTATTTATTAGCATTTTATTTGCAGTCTTCTTGCTTTGGAAGCCAGACATTTGATCGGGGAAT
The DNA here is from genome assembly GCA_038049695.1 of Cinnamomum chago. NCBI lineage: Eukaryota > Viridiplantae > Streptophyta > Magnoliopsida > Laurales > Lauraceae > Cinnamomum > Cinnamomum chago. Next base: position 103,143,308 of record CP142453.1, on the reverse strand, counting down.
TTGATCCCATGGTCTGCTAGGGAGTGCTTTTTTTGGAGGATTGCATTGTTTTTTATGGGATTCCCATATTGCAGTGGTTTAGTGTGACAACCCTAAATCCCTTATTATTCTTCTCTTTTTAATCTGAAGAGTCCAAGATAAGGATGTTGGCACAAGCACCCATTGAACCCACTGATACATGATTTTTCTGTTTCTGTTTTTCTCCTTTGTAACCTAGGGTTTGGACTTTTTTTATTGTATTTTGAGATTACCCATGCATTGTTTTCATTCATAGCTATTTCGACTCCAAAGATGGGATCCATTGATGTGCTATTTCAATGATCTTTGTTATCTTGTTTCATTCCTTAATGCCTAGGTGGATATTTTGGGACGAGCCAGCTTGCTCAGGTATATCCAAATGCACATTAAACAATGCTATTTTGCACTGAGCTGCAAAATACCTAGAAATGGATACTACCAGCTGTTTAAGACATTTTCTTATTCTTGGAACAAAGGTTTTTCTTCCCTTTTCCCTACATATGCTTTAAGTTTGATGTCTGCACCGATCCCTTGCACTCTCTAGCCCCGAGAGAGCGGGAGAAACTGAACCAAGTTTGCCCAGATCTCATGTTTGCTGCAACAAGAAACACCTATTCTATTGCGATCCAACTGGCCCACAGTTGATGTCAGCCAAACATGATCTCCACTGCTCCTCTCTGGCTTGATCCACCGTATCTTTCTCCAAGGATTTTGTGTAAGATGCTTTCCTTCTTCTCTCACTTCGATTTTTTTTCCTTTTTTGCTTGCATTGGTATTATGCACACCTTTTCTTCTCTGTGTAGTTCTATTGTTTGATGAAAAGTATTTGAATGGTTTTAGTTTGAAATTCTCTTGAATTTTGCTTAAATCAATGTTGTTTATTGTTGTTATGAAGGTTTTTCTATTTCCGTGATTTTTTTCTCTCATGTGAATAAGGGCCTGGGAGTGGTTGATTTTTGTTTTGTTTTGCTTGTATCATTGTGGGGTTTTGTCAGTAGTTTCTAATTTACAGTTTGGAGTTTGTGTTTGCTTGATTTGGATTGGGAAGCAAGAGTTTAGTAAATGAGTTTTGCTTGTTTTGTATTGTTATTTCTCATGAGATTTGTTTTATTTAGTTCCTAATTTTACAATGAAAGCAGGGAAATTCTGCTCAATTCCTATGGATTTTGATTGCAGAGAAGAATTGAGCAATAAAGAAAGAAAAATGGAGTGTTATTGTTGATTCTGTTGATGGGTTTTGTGGTGTGGTGGGGGGCTCTCATTTTTGCTGGGTTTTGATGGGAAACAAATTGCAGAGCATATATGACGTTATGGTTTTGGTTGTTGCAGGCAATGCTCAGATGAGGGTTGGGATGTGATGGGGTGCTTTAATGATGTGTTAATTGATATGGCTATAGTGGTTTGCAAATGGGTATACATTGGATTTGTTAGAATTTCATCTAATGCATGGTTTCTTGTTTCTGAATAGTTGGCATTGGGCATCTCAACTTAGGCGGTCAGCAGTCGGCATAGGATTATTATTTTTGATGCAGAGCAGAATGTTTATTTTTAGTAACTTCTTAATTTTATTGTAATTAGGATTAGTATGCTGATTTATTTGGTTTCTTAGTTTAATTAGGATACTTTCTATTATTAGATTAGGTTTTCTTAGGCCCTAAGTTACTTGCCTATTTATATTACATTGTAGAGATGATAATTTCAGATTTGGAGTTGAATAAAGATTGAGATTTTCCCTTGGAGAGGTTTTCCTCGTGCTAGAAATCTCTGCGGAGATAATTTGAGGTGTCTTTGACACGTGCTTCGGCATCTACGCAAGTCCTAACCCTAGGGCCTGCATCAATTGATATCAGAGAGAAGATCCACATCGTTCCGATCCATCTCTGGTCACTGATCGGAGCATATCCATTGTCCATCCCCACTGCCATCATGCCCAACCCTTGCACAAACCAAACCCCCCACTATCGGAACCCATCTTTCCAAAACCTGAATCACCAAATCCCACCATTCTTGCCCGGACCCCACACCCAATTACCTCCCATCCTAGGACCCACCACAGGAAAAAAAGGAACAAGAAGAAGAAGAGGAAAGATTGTAGCAGAGAGAGAAAAAAAAGAAGTGAGAAGAAGAAGAGAAGAGGAAGGAGGACCATATCGTACACCGAGGAGCAGTTGTCGTCACTGCCTATTGCCGCTGCCCATCGATGTTGTCGAGTCACCGCTCGCCATCATCAGCCTTACACCATCTTTGCCGAATTGCCAGCCTCATCGTCGTCGGAACTTCTTCTGGGTTTTCTCCTCTTCGTTACAGCCAAAAGTAATCTCATTCTCTTCTACACAAAGTCCAAGGCAACATAAAAAAAGAGTTTGTCTTGCACCCACATGTCTAGTTCAGACACTCTTGTTGGATCCGACTTGGATAGAGCCCAGGTTGATCTGACCCGTTTGTGCTTGATGCCCATTCTCATCAGCAGATTTCAGTCCACACCAATTTTTTTTAGATCGACGGCCAGAAATTTTTTCTCGATATCAGCGTCATCCACCGTCAGATTTCATATCTGTTTTCACCAGCGTGATCGTGAGGAGCAGATCTAAACATCAGGTCAGTTAGAAATTTTATATTTGATTTAAAACAAATATGCCTCCCAAGGAGCAAGTAGAAGTGGAATCTTCCTCTCACAATGATGATGAATTGAGGGGAACCGTTGTGGAATTATCAGCAAATGTTAATCAACTATCCGCAATGATTATCCAAATGCAAGACACTCTTGCAAGGATTGACGCCCGATTAACTACTTTAGAAACTAATCGGCGTCAGGATAATCATCAAGCTCATGGAGGACATAATCGGAATCAACGAGATCCACATGCAGTCACTGTTGATCGTGATTTGGGCATTAAGCTCGTGATTCCCGAATATGATGGAAAGTTGAAACCGGAGGAATTCATGGATTGGTTAGTGTGTGTTGAAAATATTTTTGCACACAAGCCAATGACGGATGGTCATAAAGTCACTTTAGTGGCAACTCGATTGCGCAATTATGTTGCGATTTGGTGGGCCGAGTTGCAAAAGAAACGAAGAAATCAAAATATTGACCCCGTTGAAACATGGATTGAGATGAAGAATTTATTGAATAAAAAATTCCTCCCTGTAAATTATTTAAGAGATCTTTGTTCAAGTTTTCAAGATTTAAAGCAAGGTTCTAAAACTGTGATTGAATATTCTGAGGAGTTCCTAACCATGCAAGCTCGTTGTGGCTTGAATGAAGATGATGATGTGTTGGTTGATCGCTATTTTCATGGGCTGCGTATTGACGTACAACATATTCTTACTTTCAAGAATTTTGATAATGTTGATGAGATCATCCAACATGCGATCAAAGCGGAAGACATTGCTAATTATCAAGCTCGAAAGTTTAGTATGTCTAAATGGCCTGCACAAAAGACCCTAGCAAAGCCAGACTTCAATCCAGGTACCAGCTCATCAGAAAAGTTTGCCTCCAAGTTTGAAGATTAGAATAAGTTCACATGTTTTCATTGTAAGCAAAAGAGTCATCGTGCGTTTGAATGCCCAAAAAGAATCAATTTAATAGAAGGTGCACCAGAAGAACCGGAACCAAAAGCTGATCCTAAAAGTGAAGACTCCGATTCTGTGGAGGACATTTCAGCTGACACAGAGGGTGAACTTCTCTTGGTGCAACAAAAGTCGTTTCCCATTGTTGAGAAGAAATGGTTGCGGAAAAATATTTTTCGCTCCACAGGTACAATACATGGGCAAAATTGTACAGTTGTCATTAATGGTGGAAGTTGTGAGAATATTATCTCCCAATCTCTTGTTGATCGCTTGAAGTTGAAGGTTTACAAGCACAAACGTCCATACTCTGTCAAATGGCTCATGAGAGGTGATGAAGCGCATGTGCGGCATACATGTCAAGTTACTTTTTTAGTTGGTGATGATTACAAAGATACAATTTGGTGCGATGTGCTACCAATGGACAGTGGAGATATCCTATTGGGTCGCCCGTGGATGTATGACAAGGATGGCACTCATGGGATGCGCAACAACACATATACCTTCATACACGGTGGACAAGAAGTTACTCTTCATCCAAAGAAGCCAGAATCACCGAAAAAGAAATCAAGGGCCCATGCTACAAAGGAAGTGCTTCACGTACATCATATATATAGAGGCAACTTGGAGACGACCCGAGTTCGAGGTTGAACTCTTCTTTCAACCCGGGGGGAATGATGCAGAGCAGAATGTATGCTAATTTATTTGGCTACTTAGTTTGATTAGGATACTTTCTATTATTAGATTAGGTTTTCTTAGGCCCTAAGTTACTTTGCCTATTTATATTACATTGTAGAGATGATAATCTCAGATTTGGAGTTGAATAAAGATTGGAATTTTCCCTTGGAGAGGCTTTCCTCGTGTTAGAAATCTTTGCGGAGATAATTTGAGGTGTCTTTGACACGTGCTTCGGCATCTACGCAAGTCCTAACCCTAGGGCCTGCATCATTTTTACTATAATTTAGAAGCTTTCCAAGGTACGATCCTCCAACTCCCTTTCTTCTCTACCAATGATCTCTTCCCTTCTATTCGGATTGGGTTTTGATGTAATTGTGATATCTTTGTCATGTTCAGAATCTTATTGTCATTGTTGATTTTGAGCAAGGTCAGCGAGGCCCTTCACGAGAGCTGGAGGTATGAGATTACCTTTGTTATGATGAAACAACAATTTCATTGAACCTCTCTAACCATTTCTTAGTTTATGATTAGAGTATTATTAGCGTATTTTCCTCATTTGTCAACACTGTTACTTTATTCTCTTTCGTATCTTGTTAAATTCCAAAATGAATATAATTAAAAGCATATTGTTTTGCTGTACTTGGTTTTGCTGTATCTTGTTAAATTCCAAAATGTGGCACAAATTTGAGCTTGTATTAAATGTTTAAAAGCATATTTTTTTACTACAATCCTCGCTCATATTGCTGTTTTGTCAATTAACTTAATAGGCGGTACTGCATTTCTTTTTTTTTTTTCTTATCCTAAGGATTCTAACAGAATTCCCATCATATCTTAAAAAAAATAAAAAAATAAATTACAAAAATTGCAGTCAGTACTATATTTCTTTCCACAAGATGATCAGAAGTTGGTGCTTATAATTAATTTCTTTGTGGCTGTTGTTTGAGGACCATATGTGCTGTTTTTGTTCTTTTCCCGTGAAAACTTTCCAATTAAAACTCAGATATTAGTTTGATTTAGTATACCATTAAAAAAGAGTGCAACCATCACCCGGGTGCAATATCTAACTTATGTAAAAAGGAGTACAACCATTCAATTTCAAACAAACTCAATTGTCTTGATTTTTTTAATACATTTTAACATCTATCTTGTTTTATTTATTACAGATCAAAATGGGAGATGAAGATAAAATAAGAACAAGTAACATTTTTTTGACCGGTTTGGATGGCGCAGATCAATGAGGATGTTATATTTTATCGTGGAAATTGTTCGTTGTCTCTCCTTGATACATATCGAAGAACGTCTTTTGAATACTGTTTATATGTTATATTGAGACCAATTATTATATAGATTTATGTTTAACAAAATTTTATCAGTATCTTCAGTAAGAATTTGTGATGACGATAACTGTTTCATTGCACTTAAATTCAATGAATTAATTTAGTTTATGTTTTTACATCGATGGAGTGTCATTTTCATACCTCAATTGCTACTTAGAGATATATGATTGTGATGACCTAAGGATGACTTTGCATTATAGATTTGTGAATGAATGAATTGTGAATGGATGATGATATTATATTTGTATTGATAGGGTATCATAACAGAAATTTTTTTTTTTTTTGAAAATATTGGAAAATATATTTTTCTTTTCAAAAATTTATTATTTGCGGCGCTTTTATTATGTCGCAAATAATCAAATATAACAAGATAAAGATTATTAACTGCACCACAGAAGCGTTGCAAAAAAAATTACTTGCAACTTTATAAGAGCGTTGCCATTATTGATTTATTAACAACTTCTTTGAATCGTTGCAAATAAAAATTATTGGTGACGCAATTTTGCCGTTGCAAATAAATCATTATCTACGATGCTTAGAAAACGTCGCAAATAATACTTATTAGCGACTCTTTTAAACCGTCGCAAATATTCTCTTCTATTGTCACGATGCGGTCTTTAGTGTAGCTGATCTTTTTGCGACCCCATTATTTGCGACCCCTTTGCGACGCTTAGCTTAATTGCGACGCTTTTTATATTATCTACGACATTTTTTTGGCGTCGCAAAAAGCTAAATTGTAGTAGTGAACCTTATAACCCAGTTTTTGCATATAAGTCATTTCTCCTTTGTCTTATTTCTAGTTTAAGTCAATTCAAGACTCACTTGATTCATTTGAGGTCAAATGAAAATGCGTATGTTATGAAAGTTAATGTATTCGTCGAGATACACACATTGGTATCAAGTTTCACCACATTCGACGAAATGCACGAAAATCCGTATTTACGGAAAAGTACCTAATTCCATCAAATTGAGTTTAAAATCAACTCAGTTAAATTCAATCTCTCACAAATTCATTCCATTATGCTTAATTCATCTATTTAAGACTAATTTGATCCATTCTAGTCATTAACCACATTTAACTTGATTAATCACACTTAATTTACTTTAATCTCGATTAATTAGAGTTAATTTAGATTAACTCGGGATGGGGTGTAACATCCAGCCTCACTTGGTTGCACTTGTACCACAGAAAAACAATTTTCAATTTCTCAAATGAGATTCTAAAGAGACAGGAGAGCACCTATTTAATTGAAGAATTAATGATGGATGCTATTGATACTGCTAAGGATGATTTGCAAACGCAGCCCAAGACAAAATTGCAAATGGGTTTAAAATCAACCTGAATAGCAACTGTAAAAATTCTAGACAAACAGTCCATACAACTAAGAAATCTCATAAACACGAATCCTCCCAAACAAGCAACCTGGAATCATCATAACCAAACACCCAAATAAATTTAAACCCCTCCTAAACAAACAACTTGGATCCTCACATCCAAACAAATTGAACAGTAAACAGGAATGAGCTCAAAACTCAAACTGGGCTAGATTTTAGCTCAAACACTTGCTAAAATTGGGCTGAGTTACAGCCAGATCTTGTCTGCAAACAGGTTGAGAACTTGGTTAAGACTAGGGCTCTAATTGGGTCAAAAGCCACCCCAAGTAGATGGATGTGGTGGGCTGAAACACAGTATAAAAGAGGGACCCAAATAGTATAAACAAGCTGAAAATCAGTTCTGTGAATAGGCCTGAAGCACAATTGGAATTAGTTTAGAATTTGGCTACAAATGGACTTTAAAAACAAAAAGGGCCTGAAGCACAATTGAAAGTGGGCTAAAAATCAGTTATTTGGCTAAAAAGTTTGGGTTTAAGTAAATAAAGAACCTAAACCCCCATGACCTGGATTCAAGCAGAACATTGAACTCATTTCTAAACTGGGTTCCAAAGATTAAGGAGTGAACCCAGGCTATATATTTTTGTATTGAATCTGTAGCCAAACAATTTAACTTGGCATTATCCAACCCAAGAAAAGACTGAGATTTACACTCTTCTACCATGATTGCCTACATTGGTCTATTGATTACCAATGGGTTTATACACCAACCCAAACTGTGTCTCTAAATGGGTTGAACCTTGACCCAAACTGGTTTCTCTAAATGGGTTAAACCTTGACCCAAATTGGTTTCTGCAAATGGGTTAAAGGTCAAGTCATATTTTCTTTTAAATGAGTTGAAAATTAGCCCGAACAATGGTAAAAATTAGGCTGATTATAACTCAAAAATTGACCAGAGTTGGCCTGAAATATTGTCCAAATATTTGGCTGAAAGTGGGCTTAAAATTCAGTCCAAACTATGACTCTAAATGGCTATAAAAACGTCCAAATTATAGTTCTGAATGAATCAGAACTCAAATCAAATCTCACCTGGACATAGGACAAAACTATAGCCCCAATAAAGGTAAAAAAGGGGTGAATAATAATCCAAATATTGACTCGAAGTGGTTCTGACAATGGTTTAAAATATAGCCAGCATATACCGGTCGAAAAAACAAGTGGTGAGCACCACTAGAATATTAACCGGAACTGGGTATCACGGCAGGCCTAAAGAGATGGCTAAAGTACTAACCAAAGATGGATTGTTATAAATGATTTCAATTGCAATCTAAAATCAGACCAGAATATTAGGTCTAATCCAAGACAGATTTTGGGCCTAACTCAGGCCATAATTCTGGGTCTGACCCATGGCAGAATTCTTGGTCTAATTCAGGCCAGATTTTGGGTCTAATTCAAGAAAAATATTGGGCCTAAATAAGGCCAGATTTTGGATCTAATTCAAGATATAAAATTGGGCCTAAATAAGGCCAGATTTTTTGGTCTAAATCAGGCCAGGTTTTGGGTCTGAATCAGGCCAGAATATTGGGTCTAATCCAAGACAAATTTTGGGCCTAACTTAGGCCATAATTCTGGGTCTTACCCAGGCCAGAATTACAGATTCAAGTCAGGCCAGAACCAATCCAGACCTATAATTCTAAACCAGATCAGCTTATGGGTTAAATTGGGCCAGAATCATAAACCAAAATTAGCCCAAATAACAAGCTAAATTTGGTTAAATTAGATGTCAAGAAATCACTTATAATGGGCTGAAATGTAACCCATGTAATGGCTCTAAATTGGTCAAAAGACAGCCTAAAATGTTGGCTGCAAACTAGTTAATGAACCCAAATAACAGTCCTAAATGATAAAGAGCCAAACCTAAAATGATCTCATTAATTGGATTGAAAATCAATTTTATATAGCAGGCTTGAGTTCTTTAGTCAAAGTGAGGGACACGAATGGGTCAAGAAACTAGTCGGAAACGAAGACTGGAAAAAGGACTTCACCTACCACTGCATCAGTCCATACCCATGAAGGAAATAAACACTACTGATATCAAACCCAAATAAGCCTACTTCCATATAACAATCAAAATCACCATCAAATTCATCAATTCATGAACCCAATCGAGAATTGATCATGAAGATCCAGGTGAACTGAAAGAACTACTTCTGATGGCAAAGGCGAAGAGTGGGAACTTGTCAATTTTATTTATTTAATTCCTTTATTTTCTTTGTAAATTGTATTACGTCAATGTCTTGATAATCAGAAGTTTTCCATTAAGGATGTAATTAACAATCGATGAGTTTTCACGATCAGGAGTCTGATGTACCCACAAAATTGAATGTAAAACCTTCCACTAAATGGAGGGAAATTTCTATCCAATGAATTTTGGTGCATTTCTTTATTTATGCATGAATTTATTGTGTACACTCTCCTCATTGGTGGGCTAATATTTGTTAGAATGAGATTTGGAGATTTCTCATACATGGTGAGAGTATTCATTTTGAAGGTGAGAGGGCATGGCACGTGATAGCAATAGTTTTATGACTAGAGACTTGGAAATCTTGATTTTTCTCAGCCATTTCGAATGCCCATTGTTGTCACTTGTGTCCATAATGTTCTTTTAAGCATTAGCATAGTCACCAGGAGCACCCAAGAGCCCCGTTTTAAGGGAATCCTTACAGGTAGGCCCACTGTCGCGACCCCCGACCAGGCCCGAAGGACTAATCCGGGATCGGGACTAATGATGTACCACATCGGTTTAATGCCATACATTTATTTAATTTCCCACAGGTGTCCGCAGTGAGGATATCACAACCATATATGAACATTTCTATTAAGTGCGGAAGCGTGTAGCAAATCAAATGATAATTCATTTCTAATCACAAGATAAGTCACATATATAATCAAGTATCAGAATGAGTAATGATCATTAGCATGTTACCCAAAAGTAAGTTAAAGTTTATACAAAAGATCATTTAATTACATTCCAAAAAATAGAGGCCAACAAAGGCCAATATAAACAAAATACCAATCCAAAGAATGGTTAAATAGTTTCCCAAAATATAAAGTCTCTCATAGCAACCAAACGTCTAAATGACGTCATCAGCATGCCACTCAACTAACTGTTGCGGTTCTCCGACCGCTTCCTCGTGCTCCTCCTTGGGATAACCAACAATAGGACCTGAGTACCAAAGAGTAGGTCAAACACGACGGTTTGACAAAGGGATAAAAATACAATGACAATATAATAATACATGAATTTACCTTCAAAAGCATTTAAACTTGTTTAAATAACATTTTCTATAGACGAGATAAAACATTTATTCAAATACAAGTATGCATTATGAAACATGTGCAGGTAACCAAGGAAACGGGGAACCAAGCAAGATGGCAACCACACGAAGCTAAGTCCTCTATCACTAAAGCGATAGAGCAATAACTAGGCACTGATCTCAGTCACTCGAGGTGAGGAGAAACAGTGGATCTTATAATTACATATACATATACTATACATGACCACGGTAGCGAGCCGGGTATCGGGAACCACAATAGCAATCTGCGGCATCGGGACAAGACCATGATAATAACCGGGTAGCGGGATCCAAACTGCAGCTGGCGGGACAAGAGGGGGATTTCCAAGTCGGTGGATCAGACCAACAGGGTTATCCAAGCTTAGTAGTGCCGACTCATAGGTCAAATAACAAATCGAGACATGTGCAAGTAAATCAAGTACAAATAAATAAACGGGCAGGACGGGGGTACTCAAGGGCACATTGTCATTTCATGTGGTGCAATGCACTTCAAGACAAGTAACTATTTCAAGTGTAATTCAATGCTTTCGGGAAAATAAGGCATGTAGTATAAATCTCGGGATCAATAAAGTACAATAAACAATTGGAATTTCGGGTAAAGTATCGGGTTCAAGATTTATTTAAAATGGATAGGGATCCCGTATGTCAATCTAATAACAATTTGATACTCTTTAAGTTTGGAGACATTTCGAGCTCCTTATGCACTTTGAATTTTCTAAACTTCAAATGACATCTTCGTGATATGGTTTCTTTCTCAAATGGCCTCATACATTGCTTAGTAAATCTCCTTGACATAGAGGGGTTCCCAAATGAATAGTCCCAACACGTTTGAATAGTTCATCATTGTCCCAACATAGCCTTTGACCAACAAAGCTCATCGCTCGAGCGAGGAGCTCTCTGGAATGGTTATCTGAGTGGGTTCGCTCGAGCGCAGTTGAGGTCGCTCGAGCGAACTCATTGGCTCGAGCAAAGTTTTAGTGCGCTCGAACTAACGACTCTCTGGAACAGATTCTGGGATGTCCGCTCGAGCGACCAAGGGGTCCGCTTAAGCGAACTGCCTACTGGAATGCTTCGAACCCTTTTCTGGACACTTCGCTCGAGCGAAGTGTCATGTTCGCTCGAGCGAACTATCCAGAAACTGATTCCGGACCAGTTTAGCTCCTCTCTATATCTTCCTTCTACAACCCCTTTCTAGCCACTTTTATACATCTAATGAGGAGTCTAAAACTTCATTCAAACAACATCAAATCTTTCACAACATCCATCCCATTCTCCTCCATCAACATCACATTCAATACAAAGAAAGAAAGAAGGAAACCATTTCACATAAGAGTGCATTTGGTACAAAACGAGAGGAAATTAAATGCCATGCACCAATACACTTCTATGACATAAATGCACCATTAATACTCTATCATGAACATTTATTTCAAAACAAAGTAATAAATAGGCATGAGTGGAAAATACCAAAATCATGGAAAGCTTATAAAAAATTTAATCATCCACTTGCCTTGGTCTCTAATAAGCAAATCAAGCTCTAACAAGTCCTCCAAATCAATGGTCCAAGCTACAAGCAAAAATCCCAAAATAAAACCCTAAAATGGTCAAACAATGAAATAGAAAGGAAAACCTTACAATAATGAAGGTGAAGCTTCTCTAGGGCTAGAAGAATACCAATCTAGAAGAAGGGAAGGATTACTTACTTGTAAGGTCCTCTAATGGACAAGCTGAGCTCAAAGGGAGTCTTGTAATGGAGGGTTTTCTCTAGCAATGATATCTATAGAGAGCTATGGTGATGAGGAAGAAGATGATGATCTCAACCTCTCAATTTGTGCAAGGTTGGTAGTGGATTTGGTGATGGGAGGCAAGAGCAAGAAGGAAGAAAATGGAAACCCTAGGTTGAAATTGGAGTTTTCTAAAAAAAGAAAATGAGGACGATGGTCTCTTTATAAAGCAAGTGGGGAGTGGGCTCCACCACTAGCAATCTAATTGGGCTGAATTCATGGCTTTCGGGGCTTCTAATGAATTCGACGAAGAAGAGAAAAGTGATCGTCGAAATATCTAGTTTTCAAAAAGTATATGTTTCTCAGGTTTCAGGAATATCAAGTTCTGGGTACAGATTTAGTGCACAATGACTATTTTGCCCTCAAGGCTATGAAATCGGGTTTCGGGATCTCGAACGAAGACGGGATCAACATGAAAGTTGTAGGGGTTAACAGTACAATTATAACGGGATTAAAATAATGAATGCAAAAATCTCCGATAAATCTCAAGCGCATGCAAGGTCATAAAGAAGGAACCCCCCAAAGGGCCCCACTATCACAAAGCAATCAAAATTCCCCAAAACTATTTCAAACCAACTTAGCCAAAATCACTAATCAAGCTTAGAACTAACACACGGCTTAATTAGTACCAATCGAGTCACTCGGGTCGGGGTCTTACACCCACCATCTGGACTTTTTGGTTTTGGATGCATGTGAGATTTGAATGATTTGGTACTACTACTCGTCGAAGACAAACTACAGAGAAAAACAAGTCCATCTACTAGGAGATTCCAAGAGTGGGAGAAGATAAGGAAGGAGAATATGCATTTGAACATACACATACCATAAGGTGGGGTTCTCTTTGGTTTTTATTTTCAAAATATAGATTAGGAATTAGTTCTTTTCTACTACTCACACAATAAATTGAAATTCTCTCTATCAAAGAATATTATTTTTTCTTTTTCGCAAGGAAAATAAGTCTCACCAAATAATTGAAAAAAAATACATAAGAAAAAGAATAATTTTCTTCTCTATCGCAAACTCCTCTCATTGCACAAGCACAGCTTAAAGAAATTACTATCTATTATTATATGTGTCGATTAAATCAATTGTTAAATCAAAATCTAGACGTGCGTACTTGTGCAAATTGAGAGGATTTTGCTCTGTGCAGATTTTTCATTTTCGCAATAGGAAGGAATCATGCGTTATTTGAATGTGCAAATATTGTTTTACGCATAGATTTAAATAAAAGTGACACATTAGACTTATCAAATCTTGATAATAATAATGGGCCCACCGTTTGAGCCTCGAATGATTTAATCCGTATCTCAAATCTGATCATGTGGAAGTCCGATAAAATTTTATCCTTTAATTTTAGAAAGTTTATTGCTCTTAACGTAGATAGCCAATTTGTGAAGAGCTAGGCGAGGCTAGCCATGCTTTTAGGCTCATGGTTTAAATCTCAGCCTGTATATTTGGTACGATAGCTAAATGCACTGAATGACAAAATTGAGCCGGGCCAGTTCCATTACAGGTCCGGGGTTTCTCTATAGTTGTTGGATAACTTTTGCAACTCCATTCAACCTATATTAATTTTCATATGATTTTCACTTGCAATTCATTTTACCATGTCTATTTTAAGTAGATGTGTGGCCGTATAAAAATTAAGAAGTTACTTATATAGTGGTGAGAAGAGAAAGAGGAAGAAACAATCTATCTATCTCAGTTTTTATATAATTTACTAAGGTCTTGGACCCCAAAAGGTTTACCTCATTAAAAGAAAGAATGAGTGTCAAATACATTGAACAGTTCAGATAAGGAATTGGAGCTTATAAAAGTGAAAAGAAATTATAAAGTGGGATTTAGTTATTTTTAAAAATTTCCCCATATTTCAAAAGATCTATGAGGATCTAGGATATAAACTTTCTACACTAGGGTTTAGCACTTTTTTGAGAATACTAAGCAGTTCGGATCATGAACTAGAGGCCCGCGAATTGCAAAAGATAAGAAGTTGGATTTTGTTGTTTTTTTTTTTTTCATGTATTTCTCAAAACTTGAGGATCTAAGATATAATCTTTTTTAGTTGTTTGTTATAGAATCTTTTTTACTTTTTGTATAGAAAAGTAGAGTTTTTCTTTGTCTTTCAGCGGAGAAAGGAGTTTGCTTTTTGCCTTTTTTTTAATATGGTGGGGAATTTGAATGAAAGTGCTTTTAATGTAACTTTTTTTTAAAATAGAAATGGGGGCTTTACTTTACTTGACTTTATTAATGAGTCCAAATCTGGTGAAAGTTTACCCTTGATGATGTGGCAGACCGTGATTGGTCCACCCACGATTACCATGGGTCAAATCCCTTGGAGGATCCCAACTCCTCTTTTAACCCAAGAATTCTCATGTCAAGGACCGGGAGGATGCTTACAATGGGTGAGGCACTATCAAGTGTCAAGTGTCGACTAGGACCTTGACTTTGAATTATATGTTATTTCCATGTAATGAGGTGCAAGTAGTCCATTCGCTGGAAGACTTGACCGACCCACTCTACCGCCCCCACAACAAGTTAGTGCTTAGACATTGACCAAAGTAAAAGTAGCTAGGCCACATGGATTGCACTATCAATCATAAAGGAGCAAACATAGTCCATACTCCTTGCGTTCTAATCACGTTTCTCATGACAGTGAGATCCAAACAAGGATAGAATATCACGTTAATTCAATGGTTCAAAAATTTTAGAGAAATAGAGTTAACAATCTCCTTACCTTTAATAATTGGATATAATCACTTAAATAACATATATATTTTTTTGCTCTCTCCAACTGCGACATTCTTATATATAAGTACTTCAGTAGTTTGAAGAGATGAGTAAATGTGCCATTACATACTCATTGTAAAATTAGCTTATGATGATTGAAGATAGTACTAGTGTTTGTGAGTAAATACACACACACACACACACACACAAAGTGGTGGGGATCCCTCTGTTAAAATACAGTCCGTTCAAAATGAATGTGCTCATTAGTGCATGAAATAAATAAGAACTCTACTTCAACATTAGGTGGTTTCGCTATAAGATTGAACATATAACAAATAACATGATTAATAAATCTACTGCATCATTATTCATATTTATTACTCTCCTCATTGGTGGGCCATTAATATTTGTTAGAATGAGATTTGGAGATATCTCATACATGGTGAGAGTATTCATTTTGAAGGTGAGAGAGCATGGCGCATGATAGCAATAGTTTTGTGACTAGAGACTTGGAAATATTGATTTATCTCAGTCATTTCGAGTGCCCATTGCTGTCACTTGTGTCCATAGTGTGCATTTAAGCATTAGCATAGTCATTAGGAGCACCCAAGAGGCCTATTTTAAGGGGTTCCTTACAGATAGGCCCCCCATCTAGACATTTTGGTTTTGGATGCATGTGAGATTTGAATGATTTGGTACTACTATTCGTCCTGTCCAAGACAAACTATGGAGGAGGAGAAAAGTCTATGAGAAGATCCATATGGATTTTTAATGGTGTGTTTGGTTTTTAAGTACTAAAGGAGTAGGAGAAATTAAGGACGGAGAATATGCATTTGAACCTACACATCACATAGGGCGGGGTTCTCTTTAGATTTTTATTTTAAAAATAGAGATGAGCAATTAGTTCTTTTCTACTCCTCATGATAAATTGAAATTCGCTTTATCAAAGAATATTAATTTTCTTTCCTTTATCGCAAGGAAAACAAGTTACACCAAATAATTGGAAAAAATGCACAAAAAAGAGAATTTCTTCTTTATCGTAAATTCCTCTCTAAAAATTTTCTTACCTATTATTATATGTGCCAATTGAGTCCGTTGTTATATAAAAATCTAGACATGAGCACTTGTGCAATGAGAGGATTTACTTTGTGCAGATTTTTCATTTTTGCAATAGAGAGGAATCCCGCGTTATGTGAATTTGCAAATATTATTTAACGCATAAATTTAAATAAAAATGATACATTAGAGTACTTATCGGATCTTGATAATAATAATAATAGGCCCACCATTTGAGCCTTGAACGCTTTAATCCATATCTCAATTTTGATCATTTGGAAGTCCACTAAAATTATATCCTTTAATTTTAGAAAGTTTATGCTCTTAACGTAGATAGCTAATTCTTGAATAATTTTCTTGTAAGGTTCACAAACTTCTATCCACCTTCTTATCATTTTTTTTTTCCTGTCAATTACTCTGGTTGCATTTTTCTTGTGGGCAGCTAGGTACCTAGGGATGCTTTTTTTTTTTTCCTACCCTAGCCAAGGGGGCTGGGATGATTAATTAACTCACCCCGTCCCACTGACAGTCCTTTTATAATTGGTGCCAACAAGTCCTGTGAAAATACAGGTCGCCTTTGATGATGATTGCATTCCTTTTCTTCTTATTATTTATTCTAAAATGCTAAAAACCATTTAATTTACAAATATTGAACCTCAAGGTATACCTCATATACCCACTACCAACTGAGCTACAGATGATCTACGAATATGTTTTCATTGAAACATATTATAAATGGGGTGGAGGAAACAAATTGAAACAAGACACGGTCCGAGCACACAACATCATATCCATCCTAGATTTAAAAAAAAAAAAAAAAAACCTTCCAAATATATCCTAATAGGAGCAGATGGGGGCAGTAACCCATTTAAGCTACCCATATTGTCATTCCTTCCGCCAGCGGAATACTCACTTTTTTATCCAAGCAGGTCTAACCAATTTTGAATGAAAGGGAGCCTGAGTTTGTATAGATGAAAGTGGGCTGGGCCAACTCAATCCCAGTTATCCAATTGATTTCAAGCTGAATTTTGGGAAGTTCTTACCCCCAGAGGTTAGATCCATTCATAAAATTTTGGCCCAATAAGTACCAAGCGTTTTAGGAAGTTGGTATTGAGCCAATGTTTAACCAATGCCCAGATCGGCCCAACACATGTAGCAGCAATGACCCTTATCAATTCGTGAAGAGATAGGTGGGGCGGCCTTGCTTTTAGCATCACGGTTTAAATCTCGACCTGTATATTTGGTACGATGGCTAAATGCACTGAATGGCAAAATTGAGCCGGGCCTAATACATGTAACAACAAGGACATAAGACTTAAAACTTCACACTTTGGGGCTCACTGAAACTAAGAAAAGTTCTGTATTTTAAACTTCAGACTTACCTGGGCATGCCTGTGCTCGGGGAAATAGTCATGACCAGTAAAAATACCACAACAATACCTACATCATGAAAAAACTACAGAAACTTTGGATGGTTTAGATTACAATTTTGATTTGAAAGCTATCCTTGTGTAAATTTTGATCTTTAGAGAAAATAAAGTTTGCAAAAAACTAAAGGCAGAACGTGCACCAGCTTGACACCTTTCACTAATTTATAACATATTCATGTCAACTAGAACCCATTTCATGGCTCAAAACGTTTTCGTCCTGGTGTCCTGGAGCTAGGGCATTTGCCTCTGGTCTTTCGGAGTTAGGGCTATGACATCGGAGCTTGTCTCCTCTCCTCCAACACCTCCCTTCCAACCCTCTCACCAACGTCTTCCTCTTCCTCCTCCTCTCCTTCCCCAGCCCCTCCCACCTCCATCACTCAACCATCCGCTCAGCCAGCCACCCTTGCCTATTTTTCAAACCCCACCAGTTCCCACCCATCTTCTCCTAGCTCCCTTAGCAAGCCAGCACCCTTTTCCTTCTCACTCTGGCCCTTTTCCCTTTCCTCCTACCCTTCCCTCGAACTAGTTCCAAACCCTCAGCCAGTCTCCTTCCCTAGATTTTCAATCCCCCCCTTTTCCTGCCCATTACCCCCTTCTTTCCAACTCATCCTCCTTTACTGGTCACCACCCTTGGGCCACCCAGCCTTCAGGTCAGACCTTAGTCCATTTACCACCCCCAGCTGCTTCTGCACTTCATCTCTCTCAGTCAAACCCAGCCCCCGCAATAGGTTTTCCCCCTCCTCCCATCCAATCCTTAGACCAGATCCTGGACCTATCGTCCTTCCCTCCCTTATCTCGTTTAACTCCCCCACTCCAACCCACCTTTCAGTTCCCCTCCTCCTCTGCCAACCTCTTCTCCGTCCCTAATCCCTCCTCTAACATCCCTTGCTATCCCCCCACCACCTGGATTAATGGCCAACCTTCCTTGACCATCCCCCACTCTATGCTCTCCTCTAGCAAAGAATCCTTCTCCATTGCTGTTATAGGGAAATTTACAGGTAAACGTCCTTCTCTTGAATGGGTTGAAGATAAAGCTAAGCTCTGGCCCCTCTCCAGACCCTGCCTGGTCTCCCTCACCATCAAAGGTAACTTCATTTTTCGTCTCAATTCCCCTGCAGACAAATCCTTACTCCTTGGCCTCTCCCCCATGCTCATAGATGGGAGGAAAACCTTCTTCCTTTCTTGGTCCCCTGGTCAAGATGAATTAGCCTGGCCTTCTTTTGCTCCTGTCTGGGTGAGATTATCCGGGCTCCCCTATCATTGTTGGAGCCAGCACATCATCTTCTCCCTAGCCAACTCCATTGGTCAACCCATTAAGCTAGATGATATCACCTCATCCCAAAGGATTCTTACCTTTGATAGAGTCCTAGTTAATCTCGACCTTTCCTAACCTAAACCTCACTCCATTCTCGTTGACCTGGAAGGAGATAGTGAACAGGTCATCTCTATAACCTATGAGCACTGTCCCTGCTCCCTTTGTTTCCAACCCGGACACTCTCATCTTTCTTGCCAATTGATTTCTCACCCCACCATCTCTCCTACAAGCAAGCCCAGCTCTGATCCCCTTCTCTCCCAATCCGGCCTTATCTCCTTAACCATTAATCATCCCCTCCTGCCTCTACTACCCTGTCTCAACCCCCTGCCTCTACTACCCTGTCTCAACCCCCTGCCTCTGCTACCCTGTCTCAACCCCCTGCCTCTACCCTGTCTCAACCCCCTGTCGACCCTCAATCCCTACTTGTAATCCCAGCCTCATCTTATTCCCCTCCAGGCTCCTCTGCTCCCTATCCAACTATCCCTCCTCCTCGCCCTCGGCCTAATCCCCTTCTTCTATCTAATCCTCCTAAGGCCTCTTCCAAGTCATCCCACACCAAGGCTAAGATCTCTTCCCAAGCCTCACCTAAGCCTCCTCTCCCCAAACCCTCCCTTAATGACCTGCCCTATGATGGGGTCTCTGTTATCCTACGGAAAACCAAATCCCCAACCATAGATACCTCCAACCCCTTTGACGTTTTGGAAAATTATTCCTTCCTGGATCCTGTCTCCAATCCTCACCTTTATGGGCGCAATCTCCAAACTCTCATAGAAGATAGCTCCTCTTCTCCACCCCCAGGTTTCGACTGTCCCATAGGTACCCCCTGTCCTTCCTCCTCTGGCATATTGGCAACTCTTGTTTTTCCTCCTCTGGCAACCCCTGGTTCTCCCCTTCTGACCAACCCTTTTCCTCCCCCTGGCAACACCTGCTCCTCTACCCTTGCTCCTCCCCTCCTAGCTATCCCTAGTTCTGTCCCTTCTACAGATTTCCCTCAGTCCAAGTCTCTTAAGAGCTCAATGGCAAACCTCCAAAGACTCCCCCCCTTAGGCAAAGGGAAGCAATCTAGCTCCATCCCTAGTACTGGCCCGATCACCAGGAGATCTAGAAAATTGCGCACCTCCCCCCCCCCCACCCATCCATGTTAAAGGTCCTCTACTGGAATTATAGGGAATTACTAACTCCCTACCATTAGAGCTTTGGCCAATCTAGTTCGTAATCATCATCCTGATCTGATTTTCATTTCTGAACCTATGTCTACCTTCTCCTCCACTCACTCTCTTGGCTTGTCTATCTTTGGTTTTGATACTTTCCATTCCAACTTCCCTTCAATTTTATCCCCTAACCTCTGGTGTTTTTCCAAGTCTTCTCATCAACTCTCTGCCTCTGTCTCCAATGCCTCCTCTCAACATCTTACCATGCTCCTCTCAAATCAAACCTCTGGCCAATCCTACCTCATCACTGGAGTTTATGGCTCCACCAACCCAACCCATAGGAAAGACCTCTGGAAAATCCTTATTGATACCTCCATAACCACCATGCCTTGGTGTGTCCTTGGAGACTTTAATGCCATTCTTGCTCATAATGAGAAACTTAGCCTTCGCCAGGCTACTCCCTCCTCTCTCAAAGACTTCCAATCAACAGTTTTGCTAGCTGGCCTATCTAACACTATCTCTATTGGTAGCCAATTCACCTGGTCTAACAATAGACAAGGCCTCTCTTATGTAGCAGCTAAATTAGACAGAGCCCTAGTCAATATTCATTGGCTAGCCAGCTTTCCAGACCCAACTGTTCACAACCTGCCTAGACTTTCCTCTGACCACAGTCCCCTCTTACTAACCCACTCTAACCTCTCCCCTGCTCCTTCGGCCCCCTTCAAGTTTGAAAACAAATGGTCCCTTCACCCTACCTTCCTTGAAGTTGTCAAATCTTGCTGGAATGTTTCCATTGAAGGGAACCCTCAGTATATTCTAGCTCAAAAACTCAAAGCCCTCAAGCTTGCTCTTAAATCTTGGAGCAAGAACACCTTTGGCCTTGTTCACCAAAATATCATTGCTGCAGAAGCTTCCATTCTGAGATTCCTATGTAACATGGATTCCTCCCCCTCCGACTCCTTTAGGAAAGACCTCTTGGAAGCTAAAATTCATCTCCATGATACCCTCAAAGCACAAGAAATCCATTGGAAGCAGAGATCCAGAATCTCTTGGTTATAAGAGGGAGATATGAACACCAAGTTCTTCCATCAGTCTGCCAAAGCTAGAGGCTCCTTCAATAGCATCAAACATATGTCAGTCAACGGTAGTCTTACTAATGACCCCCTTATCATTCAAAACCAAGCAGTCCAATATTACTCCAATCTCTTCAAACCCCATGCCAGCCAGCCGCATCCTATCCTTTTTTAGACAGACAGTCCCAAGGTTTCAGATTCTGATAACTCCACTCTTGTCTCTATCCCCTTAGATTCTGAAATTAAATCAGCAGTCTTTTCCCTCAAGAAAAACAACTCCCCTAGCCCAGATGGCTTCAATGGCTTCTTCACTTACTCCTAAGACATCATAGGCCATACAGTTACCTCAACAATGCAACACTTTTTCCAAACAAAGAAAATCCTTAGAGCATCCAATGCTTTCTTTCTTTCTCTTATCCCTAAATCCAACTCCCCTACCACCTTTGCAGACTTTAGGCCTATTAGTCTGTTAAACTTTTCTTACAAAATCATCTCCAAAATCCTCGCTTCGAGGCTCACCACCCTCCTTCCCAATCTAATCTCCTCTTACCAGGCAGCCTTCATCCATGGTAGATCAATCCACCACCACTCAGCCCTTACTTTTGAACTCTTTCAAAGACTCAAATCCAAGCTTAGTAAAGGATCTCTTTGTCTTAAACTAGATATATCCAAAGCCTTTGACAAGCTCAATTGGTCCCTCCTCTTCTCTGCCCTTAGATTTTTCAACTTCTCTGAAGAATGGATTTCCCTCATGAAGGAATGTGTTTGTACTTCTAGATGCTCTGTATTGATCAACCGATCTCCTCATGGTTTTTTTAGCTCCTCCTGTGGTCTAAGACAAGGTGACCCCCTATCTCCATACCTATTTATTATTGCTGAAGAAATTCTCAGCCTCCATCTCCACAACCTCCACTCCCAAGGCACCATCCTTCCCCTCTCCCTAATCCCTCTCACCCCCTGCCATCTCCTTTATGCTGATGATATTATCATCCTTATGAAAGGATCTACTTCTGGTGTTCTAGCTCTTCAAGACCTTCTTGACATTTATCAATCCTCTTCTGGTCAGCACATCAACCTCCTCAAGAGTCAACTTCTTATTGGCAAATGTGGCAACAGAAGGAAAGCTAGGATCAGCTCCATCCTTGGACTTCAAGAGAGCCTTGTTCAGCTCAAATATCTGGGATTCCCTATAGTGTTTGGCACTCCAAAACGTCTTCATTTCCTTCCCCTACTGGACTCCATCAATGCCAGACTTTCTGCCTGGAAAGCCAAATCTCTTTCCTTTGCATGCCGGCTCATCCTCATCAAGCACGTTCTCTCCAGTATTCCTCTTCACAGTGCTTCTATCCTTCCCCTCCCTATTTCCATCTGCAAAGACATTGAGCACCTCATGAGACACTTCCTCTGGTCAGGAAATGCTACTTCTTCCAAAATCAATTATGTCAACTGGTCTCAGGTCACTCTCCCCAAGCTGGAAGGAGATCTTGGTATCAGACGAATTTCTGAAGTCAACAATGCATCTCTCATCAAGCTGGGTTGGCAAGCTTCCACATCGAACTCCTTATGGTCTTCTTGGTTCAAGAATTGCTACTTTAAGTTCAAGAACATTTGGAATCCTGCTAACACCTCCTATGGTTCCTGCATTTGGAAAAGAATTCGTCGTCTTGCTCACTTCATCCACCAAGGCAGTGCCTGGGCCTTTGGCAGTGGCGAGGACAACAACATTTGGCAAGATAGTTGGTTTCGAGACAAGCCTATTTCTGTAGTCTTCCCCAACCTACATTTTCCTCTGGATCAATGCCTTGGTTCCTTCTTCCACTTCCACTCAGGCTCGTGGCATTTCCCTCCAAATTTGCCTCCTACAGTTCTAGATTTGCTCTTCTCAGTAACTTCCCACCTTACTCCCAGCTCTACTGTTAGAGATCTCCTTTTCTGGAAGGCAACCACCAATGGGCAGTTCTCCCTTAGCAGTGCTTGGAATGCTATCAGATCCAGAGGCATCCCTCTTCAATGGACTCCCCTGATTTGGAATGGAATTTTCCTCCCCATAGTGAGTTGCTTTGGCTGGCATCTAATGCTCAACCGACCTCCTACTGAATCCTACCTTCAGCACCTTGGATACTCCCTAGCCTTAAGATGCAGCCTCTGCTTCAATGGAACAGATTCAGTCAGCCACATCTTCTTCTCCTGCACTATTGCTCAGTCCCTTTGGTGCTGGCTGCTCCACTCAGCTCAAGCTCAGCATCCCCCTCTCTACCTAGCCTCTTCTATCTGGAACTCTCTTTCAAGCGGCAACGACTCAGCTGGCAAGTCTCTCATGGCATCAATCTTCCTCTCTGTCCTTTACACCATTTGGAAGACCAGGAACGCAACCATTTTCAACAATCAACATTCTCCTCTCAACTTGATTTTAGGCAATCTGCAAGATGACCTCAGCTACTCTCTCAGGAAGATCTCTTATCCTTTTGGCAGCCAGCAACGAAGCTTCCTTCCCAGATCTATGAACATTACAGGTCGCTGATCTTAGAACTCCTTTGGTAGCTTGTTGTAGCTCTTTTGGCTCTGTTGTTTTTGCTTTCTTTCTTTTGTTTCCCCTCCTTCTTTGGAGGCTTAATTCTTTGTATTCTTTCTCCTTCTTCTTAATACAATTACCCTTATATAAAAAGAAAATAACATATTCATGTCATTTACATGTAAATGATTTATTCACATACGAAATTCCTTTATATGTATATAGTTAATCCATCAATTTTTTCATGAAAGTGAGTTATTTTACACACATTTTTTACACATGCAATTATAAACTCCATGAAATAAACATACATGTACGTAAATTTTCCACATAAGTAATGATTACATAGGGACCTAATTGCCTAAAAGTGACGGTCGTCTTGAGGGAAATTGGATATATAGCATCCTTGCAGGGCCATTCTAGAAATTCATTTGAGAAACAGGAAGATTTTTGTTTTTTCATTTTTTTCTTTATTTTAATCCATACATGGATAACGGAAGGTACAAAATGGAACTTGATTTGATGTCAAATGATCATTATATCAAAGCTTACGTCAAAGGTGAAAGCAATCAAGCACTCTCTTTTTTTTTTTTAAAGATTAAATCGAACTATGGATATGGTTACAAATTACAATGGATGTCAAATTGGGGCATAGTAACAATTCATGAGAAGGGGAGAAGGTATGAGACGGTTTGGAGATCAAAGATGGGCCTCACACTTCAATGCAATGAGTGTACACAAGGACTCTCTCTCACATACGAAATTCCTTTATATGTATATAGTTAAATCCATGAAATTCTCAATTAAATATTAGGACCAACAAACCCAATTACATGTTGAAAAAAGCCTAAATTTTTAATACCGGCAGATAAATTTATATATTAGAATCTTGCCTTAATTATTAATATCAATATATACCAATAACATAATGTAGTTGCGACTCATATTCCAATGAAAATTTATCAACTACATTGTTGACACCTATCGGTTTTCTCTAGTGATAAAAGGTTAGATATTGATAATCAGAACTAATAAACGAACATTTTGTTTTTCATTTTGCTTTTGGTAAACACTCATGCATCCGCAAACACGACCTACACCGTTATACAAATAACCTTTTGTTCATCTTCTTATTATAATGAGAAGAGAAAGGATGTACAATAATCCAATGTCAATGGCTTCCAACTCTCTTTTCTTTTTTCTCAGTTAAAGGGAACACAACAAGGAAGTACAGTAATCCATTACCAATGGCTTTCAAGTTTCTAACTCTCTTTTTTTTTCTCAATTAATGGAAATAGATTTCTACTTTGTATGTCTTTTCTGGTAACTCATTTTTCAAAGGTTTAGGTGATCAAATTGCGAGTTCTAAACATACAAACTAAAAACTCAAGGGTTATGTTCAAAACCCTGTTGAAACCTTGTTATTTTTATTTTCAAATTAATCTAGGTGGATAGGGCATGGTCCCAAGTTATAATGAAATGATTGAGCCCTTCCAACCATTTGTCGGTGTAAAATTTTCAATGAAACTGGACAATTCACCATTTTTCCTCATCAATTCTTTATGCCTGAAATAATTAAGATGGCCGAGAAGCCTATGTTCTTTTTTCTTTTTCTTTTTTGTTGAAAATAAAAGTAAACGAGTTCCTCTTTACCCCAATTACCCATTATATAATAAAAGACAGCAGGTCCTTCTCTGAGAGAGTGACACTTACCGCGTCCTAAAACTTTTTGTAATGCTATATTCCAGAATTGCCCTTCTAATCTTCCCTAAAATCTCTCAATTAAAATATCCTCTAACTTACATAATCTCTTTAAGATTCCACCCCAAAAGAAATCTTTTCTAAAATCTCTCCACTATTGACCCACCATTGAACTTATCCAACCCCCCTATTGACCCACCCATTGAAACTAACCCTCGATTTGAGCAACCCACAAACTGAACCCATCAATCTATATCTTGCTACTCATCACCTAGACCTACTTCATCTACAAGGACTTTATGTTTTCTTTGAAAATAAATTCTTTAATAGATTCATGGGTTTTTGAACCTTTTATTTTAATGATCTTGATCAATAAGAGATTGAGTCCTCTTTTGTTCTCGGAAAAAAAAAAAAAAAAAAAGCAAAGAGACATGGATGTTATTCCACATTGGGAAACAAGAGATTTTATCCACAAAGTGGTATGATTTCATTTCTTTTGTATTTTGTTATAGATTTTTTTATTGTAATTCTTTTTTTGTAATTTTCTTCCTTTTATTGTGGTCAGATTCAAGTAGTAGAAGTATGCTTTTCTTTTCTTTTGGTATTTTTTGTTATTGTACTTCTTTTCTTTTGTATTCTTTTCAGTAAATATTTAAAACGTGAAATTGCATTTTTCTTTTAAAAGATGCTGCGTTTTGCATTGGGGTTTATGTGACGATCCATAAATTTCTTTCACTTTATTTTTCATTCAATTTCTATTACTCAATGTTACAGTTTTAGTCCAATCACAATCAATAAAATATGATTCAATTAGATCATTTTACTTATTTTTTTCCCTTGATTTTTTAAGTTCAGTTTTAATTGTGTTTGTATTATGAATTATATATTAATTTTTATTTATAATTTGTATAAAACTTATAAATATCCTTAGTTAAAATATTATTTACTTTTTATCATGGCCTGCATCTGCTCCACTAGTTACTAATAAGGATGCCAGCTATTTATGCAAAAAAATAAGGATACCAACTATATCAAAGCATATAGCGCCCTAAGATAAATCCATTGAGTTTCCCAATCAGACAAAGCGGCTTAACTAAACCACAACCTGGGCACTTGCAGATCTAATAAAGCAAGCAGCCCACACACAACCAAAACCCAAAAAAAATTACACAACTAAATCCCAAGTTAACCCTCTTGAGATTGGTCACTATAAAAGTTGTAGCAAACAACGAGCTCCATTTCCACTTCGTAAGCCTTGTAGTTGTAGATGGGGTAGACAACGCTACCAAATGCAAGGGTTGAAATCTTTAAAAAGAAGCAAGCAAATTCCTTGAAAACAATGAGCCCATGAAGATAAGGCTGAGTCCTTACACAACTTCAAGAAGTGGGAGTCCATTTCAATATATCTCTTTAAATTTGCCAGGAGTTGAAATAGAGAGAGGAGCAAGGGAAAATAGAATAGAATTTTGGGAATGGAGTTAAAATAAAATTTTGGGAATGAAGTTGTGCACCCATATGAGGCATTCCTCTTTCATTCCATTCAATTTCCAGCAACATTGGATGGAGATGAGCCCTGGAAAATCGCCAACAGTGAGAAGGGCAAACAACAATAGTCGTCCTTTATGATGATCTTGCCTAAGAAGATTCCAACGACTTGCAAACTGATCTGGGAAATCAATACAATATAGACAATCCGGACTATGAATTTGTAAAATTATATTATGAAAGACGATGAATGATAGAATTAGAAATGAGTGCTACAGAGAGTATTTAGGGGTAGCAACAATCGTGGATAAAATTAGAGAAACTTGTTTGAGATGGTTTTAGCAAGTCCAACGTAGGCTGGTAACGGCACCGGTAATGAAAAGTTTGGCCATGAAGGTTGATGGCTCACCAAGGGGAAGGGGTAGACTTAAGAGGACGTGGATGAAGGTAGTAAAGATAGATATGAAGAAGTGTAACTTATTTGAGTATTTGGCTCAAAATAGATCGGAATGGAAAAACAAAATTCATGTAGCCAACCCCAACATAGTTGGGATAAGGCTTTGATGATGATGATGATGATACTATAAAAGACTTGGTCATTTCTTTAAGATGATTTGATGAAAAATATCTTACATCCTCTCACCCCATTCATTCCATACAAATGCTAGAAATATGAGTTTTCCAAAAAATTACAACTCTTTATGACTAGTTTAATTATGGAAGCTCAATGAGTTAACTCAACTGCCCAATGTGTGTTAAACAAATATAATATGCAACAGAAAAAAATCAACAAGCACACACCACCAGGGACACCAAATATAACGTGGAAAATTCAAACTGGGTGAAAAACCATGGATCCGAATTGGATCAAGAATCAAGCACTATGAATCTCGCAATTACAAGACACTCATAGATTCCTCCCCAAATAATCACTACCTAAGTATTGCAGTTATTTCTTGTGTAGCTTTATGCCTCAACGACTTTACACCGTTGATTGCAACAGATTCAAACCCGTTTGACTCCTCAAATCTTCTATGCTTCTACAAGGGAAGTAGAAGAAGCAGCTCTTTAGTGAACACTTGCAGCACAACTCTTCAATGAATCTCTAGAGAATAATTCTCTCAATTATAATCTCTAACTTAGAACTTTGAGAGGTATTTCTTTAGGATAGCCCAAGGGTCCAATAAATAGACTTGGGATGTGCTTAAGGTTGCCTAAGTTGATTAGGACTAAAACAAGCAGTTTGAGCGAAATTAGAAATAGAAAATCTAATTCTCATCAAACACTTTTGCGTCTCCCACTCGAGTGGATGGAGGCGCGCTCGAGTGGATGGACATTCTGTCTCATCATCTGGCTGCCTTCTGACAAAGCGCTCGAGCGGACGCGTTATCTGGTTTCGAAAATTTAGCTCTTCTAATCCATTTTTACTCCTTGTTCTTTCCTTCAACATACTTTTAATTCTTTTAAACTTTCTTCTTCTAATCCTTTCAGTCTTCTATATTCAAAACAGAATCACAGTCTTTTTCTAAAAATAAAAATTACAACTCAATGGACCCAGAGTTTTGTCCGACCCATGAATTAGCCAACACTCAAAAACCTAACATCTGTAATCTGTCTCTTACAATAAAATTTTCATTTCGATGGAAAAAAAAAAGAGAAAAGAACAAAGGGCATAGGGTACTTTCTCTTATTTTTAGGCCGAAAAAGATGAGCAATAAGAACCATTCGGTGATAAAAAAAAAGAAAAACTATTTTTTTTTAGCTTTTTGCTTTTCCTTAGGTGTGATAGCCAAACTGTTTCATTTTGAAAGACATATGCTAATGGAACCATAGCTTTAAGGATTAGCTAGTCCAGCAAAGTCTCAATTTAAATTAAGTCAACTGGAAAAATGATCCAAAACAAATTTCTTCCCCTAATTTATGCCATGCGAATATATCGAAGTCTCTTAAGGACCTTTCTCACTACTTTTGAAAGATTAAAATCACGTTGGATAGAAAATCTAACCATTTTTAGATTAGTTGAATAACTCATCACTAAATTTGTTTTTAATAGCTTAGAACAAATTGACTTGACATTTTAATAGTTAAAGGCTTTTTTTGACTTGAAGTGTTGCTTGCTTGAACTCAGCCGAGTTGACTTGATTCGGTTATTCAATTTGACCGACTTGATTCAATGGTTTTTTGCTAGACTCATGGCCCATTTCTTTATAAAAACTTGTAGAATTCTTGTTTAGAGAATTTCAAATTCTTTGAAAGTTGTCTTCTTTGGTGTAATTCCTAAGTCCTCCTCCTAGATGGAACATGGATTTTAGCAAAATAAAAAGGAGGTTGGAATTCCAAAAGGTCATATGGGACATTTTAAATAGCTGAAATTTGGAATTCAATTTAAATCAAATTGAGGCCGTTGGCAAGGAAGAGTTGAACGTAGTTGTGACAACTATGTCTACGGCCAACAAACAAGGCAACCCGCACTAAGTATCACTTTTTATAGATACTAACAACAACGGCCTGTGCTTGGCTCGGGGCAAAAAATAATAAATCATATTTTGAGTTTATGAGATATCAAAATTAATTATACACGTATAAGAATATATTCATTCATATTTATATAAAAAAGACTCAACAATTAGTAATCACATCTTCAATCACAAATACAAGTGATTGACATCAACAGTAAACTATTACAAAAATGAAGCGAAGAACTCCATTCAACAACAACGTAAAAATAATAATAACAACAATAATAACTAAAGAAGATTTAGAAAAGTAAATTTTATTAATATAGATAATATTAGTCATAAGAAATCCATTAAGATTTTTGTTACCGATTGATAATTTCAAAGCACAGTAAAACAAAGTCACCCCAAATACATAAATTGAATAAAAGATCCATTTCATCAATATAAATGAACCTCGACAAAAAGTAACAATTAGAAACCTGTTATGAGATATGGATCTTGGGTGGATGCCCATTTAAGATGAGTTAGGATTAGAATTAGGGTTCCTCTCTTATGAGGTTACTTTGCCTATAAGTAAGCTTCTACCTTTGTATTTGTACAAAGATATAATGAGATAACAGAAAAGCTCTCTCTTCTCCCTCTAATCCTTTTTCTTTTAGTTTCTCTTTTCTAACACGTTATCAGCACGAACCGTACATAGGTTTGTTTTTGGTTTCTTCGTTTGCTTTGGTTTTCTCCTTTGGTTTGCGTGCACAATCCAAGGAGTCAGAACTGTGTATTTTTTTTCACTTGGTTTTGCTTTGGTGTTCTGCAACATTTTTTTCCTTCAAACACTAAAGCCTCGAGAAGCATGCATAAGAGCCTTGGTTTCAAACACTATAGCCTCGAGAAGCGCGCATAAGAACCTTGGTGTCAAACACTAAAGCCTTAGTTTGCCATGCAAAGCCTCAGAGAATTTGTTCTATTTTTCAAACTAACCCTCAGTTTTGCATGCATAATCCAAAAAGACTTGGTTTTTGCTTCGGTTTCCTCTGTTTCCTGCGCACGTCAACAAAATTTCTTTCCTCTTGGTTACGTGCGTCAACAAGGATTTTTTTTTCTCTTGGTTTCCTTTTTCTATTTGACGCCCCACCATGACCCGGGATGTGCGCAAAAAAAAGTTTAACTTATTTCCTTTTCAAGTCAGGCCATAACTTCTTCATCTGACCTCCGATCAACATACGGGTTGGTTCTGCAGATTCATGGCGACGAACATTACCTAATAAACGTAAGAGATCAGCATTTTAACGGTCAAAATTTTTTCTGGACTGTGATCACGGTAAGTGGTATATAAACCATAGTTCAAATCCAATTTATTAGAATGAATAAAATTAGTTTATGATACTTATTTACAGTAATTATAGTGTTTAGTTGTTGTTCATCTTCTTGCGTGATTTTCATTTAAATTTAAATTTATCAATACTATGAATGGATCACAAAATAGAACCAAAAGTTCTAAATCTGAACCTGAAGTTCACAGATCTATGAACTAGCAATCCTAGAAGTTAGAATACTGATATGAACCTGTAGATTCATATCCATAAATCAAAACCTAGCGTTTTTTTATTCAAATCCAAACAAATTATAAGGCTATGAAATCAACCTGAAGATTTGACAGAACCTGAAGTTCTGAACAGTTGTTAGAATCAGAAGTTCTACTTCAAACCTGACGATTTGACAGAACCTGCAGTTCTAATTTCATGTATTATGAACTTGAAATTCTAAATCAAGCCTGAAGTCTTGAAAGAACCAGCATTGCTGATTATCAAAGTTGAGAACCTGATGTTCAACTTTTCATTGGCCAACTTATTTGTCTATGCTTAGCAGTTCTAATTCATGTTTTCTGAACCTGAAGTTCTAATTCAAGCAGATGCAGTCGTTCTGATTCTTAAAGTTGAGAACCCGATGTTCCAACTTTTCATTGACTGACCTATCCCACGGGATCAATCAAGCCCAGGGATCTGAAGATGGACCCATGGGCGACCTTATGGGTGCTAGACTCACACAGAACGGATCCTATATGGCCAAACTGATCTGGGGGGCATGAGTCCTGTCGGCAACGTCGATTAACCCAGAATCTTGGCCTGATGACTAAAACTCCACTTGATTTTTAGTTCATTTGATATGCATGTTTCTTGGACTTTCTTTTATGATGGGGATCTTTATTTTTCATTAATGTCCTGATTTATGGTGAATGGTTTAATTATTTCAGTTTTATCATGTGATTGTATAGTTATATTGATTTAATATTTAAGGAATGAATCATGGAACTGAGGACAATCTATGTTTGGTAGATAGTGCAATTATACATACCATTACGAAAAATTAAATTTTTTTTCTCAGAATTGTTGTTCATTCTACGAAAGGCATCCACCATAGCTAGACCTATGCAAATAATTGAAGGCTCCGGAAGAGCCCATATGATGAGACAATATTCCGGCCGTTAGGGGGGAGATAAGATAGTTCCTGAAGAACGTATTGTTCCTGTAGAACAACCCGTTCCTGAAGAACGACAATACTAACATGGAATACTTCCAGTTTATCTCATCTAGATCCACATACTTCACAATGTGAAAATGAAGTATGCAAGAAGCATGACAGTCCTATAGGTTTAAAGGACTCAGCTCCGCGGAAAAGGAGAAATGAACAATCATCATCTTGTCCTCCCAAAGAGGCACATAGCCCTCCTGAAGAAGCTCCTTTTGAAGAGGCACGTAACCCTCCTGAAGAGGCACGAAACGCTCCCAAAGAAGTTCCTCCCGAAGAGGCAAGAAATGCTCTTGAAGAGCTTCCTCCCGAAGAGGCAAGTAACGCTCTTGAAGAGGTTCCTCCTAAAGAGGCAAGTAATGCTCCTGAAGAGGTTCCTCCTGAAAAGGCACGTAAACGCTCCTGAAAAGGTCCCTCCCGAAGAGGCAAGTAACGCTCCTGAAGAGGTTCCTCTTGAAGAGGCACATAACGCTCTTGAAGAGGTTATGGTAAAATCCATTCTCTCTAGAATAATGGAAATCCCTGATGAGACTTTGGAAGCCCTTAAAGAGGCACCGGTACCGGATAATGAAGAGATCTTAATACTTTACAATTATTTGAGAGAGAGATGGAATATAAATGATAATGATGATTGGGACACAAAACCACGTTTTATAAATCCTGGAAGGGTTTTCTTTGCCTGAAGCAAAGCACTGAGTACGTACTCAATCCAATTAAGGCATTGGATTAGTATTAAACATATCCTATGATATTTGCATAGAACAACTAATTTAGGAATATTTTATTCTTATGATCGTGGAGATTTCAGTTTTGTAGGATATGCAGATTTAGGTTATCTATCTGATCCTCATAAGGGTCGATCACAGACAAGTTATGTGTTTCTTAATGGTAATGCCGCCATTTCTTGACGTTCCACTAAACAGACTTTGGTAGCTAATTCCGCCAATCATGCTGAGATTTTGGCTCTTTATAAAGCCAGTAGCGAATGTCTATGGCTAAGATCTTTGATTCAGCATGTTCGTAGTTCTTGTCAATTACTATCTGTTGCATGTTTCCCGAATATTATCTATGAAGATAATGAAGCATGCATAAAACAGATTCAAGAATGTTTCATTAAAGGGGACAAGACTAAGCATATAGCACCGAAGTTTTTCTTCACTCATGAACTTCAGAAGAATAATGAAATTGAAGTCAATCAAGTTTGTTCGAGTAACAACCTGACTAATATGTTTACCAAATCTTTGTCAAAACCAGTATTCCAGAAGTTTGTATATGAGATTGGCATACGTAGAGTTCATCATCAATTTAATGAATGGTTGCTATTACCAGAAGTTTGTATATGAGATTGTGCGCTGTACTCTTTTTCCTTTTCTAGGTTTTATCCTATTGGGTTTTCTTAGTTAAGGTTTTAACGAGGCAGCATTATGTACGTCCAACACCAGTTCAATGATCTTTAAGAATGTTGTACTCTTTTTTCTTTCACTTTGATTTTTTCTCACTGGGTTTTCCTTAGCAAGGTTTTTAATGAGGCAACTGTCATTGAATGTTGGTCATCCAAGGGGAAGTGTTATGAGATATGGATCTTGGGTGGATGCCCACTTAAGATGAATTAGGATTAGAATTAGGGTTCCTCTCTTATGAGGTTATTTTGCCTATAAATAGGCTTCTCCTATTGTATTTGTACACAGATATAATGAGATAACAAAAAAGCTCTCTCTTCTCTCTCTAATTCTTTTTTTTAGTCTCTCTTTTCTAACAGAACCTAATATTTGAGAGATTAGAAACCTAATATTAGAGAGAGAGATAGAGATATGAAAAAATAAACTGAAATCTTATGAAAAAATGTACTTTTAACATGTACCTTATGCTATGGTTAGTCCAAAACCTCGGCTACAGCAACATGTTGAGTGTGATATGTGATAAATACTTTTATCTTCCGTGCCCTTCTAAGTACGTGTATGACTGAATGGAGAGGTGATATTGATGGAAAGGAAGATGGGTTTACTTGTGAGAAAGAGAAATGTTAGGAAAGTATAGATGGAGCGATTAGATTCATCAAGAAATCCAACCTATACATGGTTCCTGTTGAGAAATGATGTGGCATTACAAAGGGTTGTTTTTTAACAAATTGTGGTGCTTAGGTGGCGCTGTGAGTATGATCACGCATACGTGGCAAAACAAATCCTATTGCTTTAATATATATATATATAGGCATCTATTAAAAAGTCAATTTGATTCGTCTTTACTAGACATCTAGCATAAACACCAAAGTCAAATGATGATTGATTTTTAGCCGTCCATGTAACTTCACAGTTTTGATAGATTAGTAAATAACCCAAGGGTCTACTTTCCAACAAGCAACTTATCCACCGAGGCCTTCCTTCAATGTAGTGGGACCAACCAATGGCCTCACATGCCACGTATTATTCTTTGACTGTATGAGGAAAATTCCCCATTATAATTTATTAAAGTCAAGGGTTTTGCCTTTAATTTTGACCGTCGGTTATAATTTTGACTCACAGTTAACATTATTTATTAAAATATTTCACATTCTCTCCTCGTAACTACCTACTCATTTTTATCTCATCAAACCACTCACTACTCTCCACTTTAGTTCTACTTCTTCAATTCTCTTTTTAAATAACTTATATTTTCACCCCATCTCTTCTACTGGTTTATATCCGAGTTTTTTTTTTTTTCCAGTTATGCAACTTTTTTTTATTTACATAACCTTTTTAATGTATGCATATTAAATTTATAATACATGGGCATAGCCATGCTGAGCACGGGTTGTTGTGCTAGTTACTCATGACCATTATATACATTAAAGCAAATGGAGAGGTGGGCTGTGGATGGTGCCACCTCAGCACCCAATTATTCTCCTTTCAAAAAAATCACTTAGAAAATAGTGAGAGAGCCTTTGCCTTTCGAGTGGGGCATTCTCAATTCTCCTCAAATCTCCTAAAATCCCTCAATCCCCTCTAATCTTCCATGAAAAAAATCTCTCATTTAGTAGAGTACCTAAAATCCTTCTAACTTCCCCTAAAATCTCTCTTTTCCTAACTTTTCTATTTTATCTTCTTATCTTAATTCTCAATTATCAATTTTGATGGTGCAATATTAAATCTCCAATATTGTGGAGCCCACCAATCTATGAAGAATGTTAATGATATGGGGCCATTCTAATGAAATGTGACAAATCCCATAATACGTTGATGGGAATTCAAAGCCCAACCAACTGTGAAGAAAGTCCAATGCAATACAATAGCACACGTGACTTATCCATCTAACGAAAATTGTAGAGCTCACATACCATGAGTCTCATCTAAATGTGAAGAATATCTAATGATGCAATCAATGTTATATGTATGGGGCCTATCTAATCAAATGTCATAAATTTAAAAACACTAAATTTACAATTTCTATACATTTCATCTTTCATGTATTTTTTGGTGTTTAATGATTTTTTTTTCCTTTTATCGTAGTCCTATTTTATTTTTCCCTCTATTTTGATAGGTTTTCATGGATTTATGGTTTTTCTTTTATTTCTTGGTTTCAATGTTTGATTTGTAGGTGTTGAGTTTGAATGATTCTATTTGTTTCTTCTAAACTATTTCTATCATTGGATTGTCTATGCACTTATGTTTTCATACTGTATTTTTGTGGTGTTTTTCTTAATTTTATTTTTTATTACGGGTTTATTCTTCTAATTTTAAAAGAATGTTTGAAGTAAAATACTCAACTAATTTCAAATAAATTAAAAAGCTACGAGCCTTACCCATGCATGCTAAATTGGTCCGACGGGCCTCCATGGGCACAACAACATAGGGCATCGATTTTTATTCGGATGACGATGATAGGCAATGGTCCTATGTTCTTTGATTACCGATGACATTTGAAATTTCTTTAACTAAATAGGCCGTCTTGCTTGGGTTTGATGATGGGTTTGAGAGTATTATCCACCATAAAGCTTGAAATTTCTTTTACTATTTTCTTTATTTTTATATGTATTTCAGACATAATCAATTTGACGGCAGCAAGAACTCCATTTATGAGGTCTTGATGATCCTATCATCAGAGGAGTTGAATTCATTGGGCTTTGAAATTAGCAATGGGTAACAAAAATTTGAATGCATTTCTTATGACTAATATTAATGGATGCATTTTTTTTTCTTTTCTCATTTTTTTCCTTACTTTGAATGCATGGTATCATTTTTTCTTTTTGCTTCCATCCAGAATTTTCTCCTTTTTAGTGGGGACTTTCAACCCTTGCATTTTTCAATTTACAAAAATTTTATAGGTGTGATATTACAAGATTCTCATTATTATTTTTCACGATAATTTCTTTCTTTTACCATAAAATCTTAAGGTCTTTTTCCACTTTATTTTCTTCTAAAAATTCTTAAAAATAATAATAGTGGATTCTTCTTTTTTAATTTGAATTATTATAATAATTTACTATATCTTTGTTTTGAGCCCGGGTGTTTGTTGCTAGTATAACTATAGAGGATTGTCGTTAGGGTTGTAAACGGGTCGGTTCCGGTCCGGGTCCATGGTGGACCCGGAACCGGAATCGTTAAGGAGAAGGTGGAACCGGATCCAGACCCGGTACCGTTTCGGAACCAGTTTCTTGGCTCCGGAACCGGAACCAGAACCATATATGGGATGGGTCTGAATCCAGGTTTGGGTTTAGATAGAGAATGATATTAAAAAAACATGACTTTTAGGGAAGATTTTCGAAAATTGAGATAATATGTCGGGTCTCGGGTCCACGGGTCCGAATATGTCGGGTCTTGGGTCCACGGTCCGGACCCATTTACTTATCGGGGCCTAAATAAGGACCTAGACTCGGTTTTTAACGAGTCGGAACCTTTGGATAATCGGAGAATCGGGTACCTATTGACATCCCTTATTATCCTACTCTAAAGAGTAATGTTTTATTTCTTAAGCTAAATACTGAACCACATCTATGAAATATAGCCCACATATGATCCTCCAACAGGCCGAAAGCACAAAAGATAAGTTTTTGGGGCCCACAACTTATTATCCTATGTGGAGCCGGATGCACTGCCATGAGAAATTTGTAAGGCTAGTCAGTGAGCCTACTCATGAAAACTTCATACCCTTAAGTGGCTGTGGGTCCTTCATCCAAAATTTCATTCCAACAGAAGATGACTTTATTGCACAATTGATCGATTATCAAATACATAAGTTAAATATTCTTTACCAATCAATATTCTTTACCGATCATTGTACCCATGCCCTATCTTATATATCTTCTTTTTTAGAGTGAAAATTTTCAATAACCCATCCAATTAGGGGTTTTCATGGCTCGAGTCAGGCTAAGGCCGAAGCAATTTAGGCCTGGCCCAATTTTAGAGATATAGACCCATATTCAGCCCAATCTTGACACGGGCCAGATTATCAGCCCTAAAGCCGAGCTGGGTTGGGCCAAAGCAGGCTTTTATTAGTCCTACAGACTTTTCAGCAATTGTTTGGAAAATTTATCATTACATTACATGCACTTGACTCATGGGCCAAACCAGTCTTTAGGCTCTCTATCACTTAATCCAAACTCGTCCAATTACTAAACTGGCCAATATTATATATACCAAGCCCGACCCATGAGCACCTTGTGTTGCACCCCTACAACACATGAACGGTCTAGATTTTAACCTCACAAGTTTCAGAGGACACCTCATGTTAAGTTTTTCTACTAAAAAACCAAAGAGTGCTAGGTATGTAAATATGTTAATTTACAAACGAAAAATTCTAAATGCATCATTTGTTTCACGGAGCACACCTACATTTAAAAAAAAAAAATTGCCAAAATACCCATATGTGAAATTCTGACTGTACCTTTGACATTATTTATGCACGAATATGCATATACGTGCACATTAGACGGGCACGGTTTCCATATGCCGAGCAAAAAAATTATGCATGGATATACAGATCTGTGCATGTTTAATGTGTACGGTTCAGCATATCCGTGCATAACACGAACATTTTGTTTGTTTTGGGGTTCCATTCACATTCTCATCTCTCCCATCCCTTCAATTTCATGTTCAACCCGCACTCCATTCCATTTGCAGATTGTAACCTTTTTTAAATATGCATATTAAGTTGGAAAAACAATTAATATCAAAGGAAAAACAAAATTGGAGGAAGTTGAAGGTGAAAAGATGTAATGTAAATGAAGACGATGTAATCCCAAATGAGAAAGACAATGGAGAAGATGTAGCTGACAATCGATTTTGTAAGTGCAGAAAATATAACTCACAAGATTAGGGTGAGCCTTTGAGGACTTATCCAATCAACTACGGAAAGCTATCTGCTTCAGGGATCTGAAAGGGAAAAAAGAGCAGTCAAAGGACCCTGGCTGTGGGCAGCGCAGGGCTCTTTGATGCCTAAGTTAGTGTAGGAACAAAGGTCGGAGAAGAAGAGAAGCAGAGTA
The DNA here is from genome assembly GCA_038049695.1 of Cinnamomum chago. Taxonomy (NCBI): domain Eukaryota; kingdom Viridiplantae; phylum Streptophyta; class Magnoliopsida; order Laurales; family Lauraceae; genus Cinnamomum; species Cinnamomum chago. The sequence goes on along the minus strand of CP142453.1, from coordinate 103,105,344 downwards.
ACGACTAGGAAATTGCATGCATGTATGCGTACCTCGTTTTTGGGTGGCAAATCACCTTATATGAGAAAAATCCCAGATGCCTGTTAGTGGGCCTAATGATTTGACTGTTAGGGTCTCATTAGCCCATAGAGTAATTAATGAGGATCCATCATAGCCCACATTACATTAAATGAGGGTCCGATCAACTCATACTGCATTAAATGCTAGTCACGTTGGGCCTGATCTCGCCTTGATCTGTTGGCGGTTGTGGTCCCATCAGATCCTTTCTTGGGCCCTGTTCTGATATGACTGCAGCCACTGGATGTGGCTCTGTCAGGGATTTGATGAGGATGGACGGCTGGGAAAGTGTATCTGTCTCGTTAGCGCGCGCTTTCATCTTGCCACGTGTCCTTAGGCGAGACGTGGCTGTCAGTACCTATCTCGGTTAGCAGCCCGTCGCTTCGGCTGTAGCCGAGATGCGTAGTTTGTCTGACGAGGCACGTGGCTGAGACTGTGGTGATCAGTGCTGGCCTCTGCAAGCGCTATGCGTCCGTGCCGAGACGGACGTAGCCGAAATGGAGCACAAGAGAAGGCGTTATTGATGTCCTTGGCATAACTTGCGCATTAAGAGTTTCCCCACACAATCGCCCCCTAGTTTCCGACTTTTTGGGATCTCGGATTCCTTGGGGTTGGGGGCTATAAGTACGGAAAACAGCCAGAGATTATCGCCCTGACGTCAGCAGTTGACATGTGGCGCTTGTTCAACTTCTCTTCGCACGCTGGGGGTAATTAATTGCAGTAAATGCCACGCTCAAATTATTGCAGGAGATAAACCGTTGATGACACGCGTCGCCATATGGTTAGCCACGCTGTCACGCAGGGTAGGCTGCCAGTCTTTGAAACGACATTTTTTGAATTTTGGAAACGGTGCCATTACGGGGCGCCTCCTTTTTATAAATAGATGGATCTTCACCTCCTTCCCCTCTCTTACTTTTCATTTCATTTGCGAAAGAACGTTTCTAAGAACCAGAGCCAAGAACCAGAGCAGAGCTCCCTAAGAACTCCAGATCAGAACCTCCACCAACTCGCAGTGCATTCACAACAGTGTCCGGTTCCATTCTAGGTCCCCTGCGTTAGTAAGTCCTCCGAGTCCTCGTTCCTTACTACTTTCCATCTGGTTCCCCTGTCCCCTTCTCTACTTTTTTCTTTTTATCAGCCGTGGGGGTTTATAGCCACTGGTTAGAGAGTGCACAGTCCATAGAAGAACTTAGGTCGGCGTACGGGATACCGGACGACGTCTTCGTCCGGCGGGCAGACCCTGTTGACCATATAAGCCGGTCGTACTCCGACGGCTGGATGCCAATCCCATTAATAGCAGTTATAGAGGGAGGTGTTAGGTTTCCATTAGACCCACTGCTTAGGGCTTGCCTTAGCACTTGGAATCTCACCCCTTGCCAGCTGATGCCCAATGGCTACAAGATCATCATGGGCACAGCCGCTCTTAATAGGCACCTCCATATCGACCTCGACATCCATGACATAGAAGATGTGTACGATATTTACAAGTCCAAGGAGGATACCTATTACCTTCGGGTCAAGCCGAAACGAAACGGTTTTGTGACGGCGCTTGAAGACTCAAACAAGTACGCGGGGGACGACCTCTTGTCCGTCTCAGGCAATTGGGAGTTCGGCGCCAAAGAAATCGGAGCGTACAGGGTCCCTCGTCGCCCCAGGGTCGTTCCAAGTACAAATTCGTTCTTCAAATTTTCAATTTCATCTTCTTTCGCTTTCCCGAATTGACGTTTTCCCCTGATTATGCAGCCGCTCGACAGAGAAAAGCAAGGCAGGTCGGCTGGAGGAGGAACGAGGCCTGGCATCAGCGGGTCTCTAGGTGCACCAAGTTCTCAAACAGGGCGGCCTGGGCGCTCCTGGGCTACAAACCTAAGTACCGAGGCTACTACAAGAGAGCCGAGGTCACTCAACAGTTGCCGCAGGGATGCCCGGAAAGGAGGCAGCTCGAGACCGAGGCGGGTCCTTCCCGGATAACCCCTGAAGTCAGCAGGGTCGCATCCGGCGTCGAGGAATCCACCTCTGAGACGGAGTCGAGTGGGACCCCTTTCATCAGACGACTCCACCGCTCTTCTCCCAGCCCAACAACAGAAGAGATGTCGCCTCGTCGCCAGCCCGTCGTCGACAGGGCTCCTTTGCCACCCCCCAATTCGGAAGGCCAACGACAAACCGGGGGTGCCACAACAGAGGAAGAAACCGGGCCTAGGACAGAGGTTGTGGTAGAGGACACTCCGGAGATCTCCGTGGTGCCTCCTCCCAGGCCTGCCCCCTGGAGACCTTCTTTACAGATTGGTCCCGGGAGGCCTGTCTCGGTGAAGGACCAGGTCCCTGGGAATCCTCTGGTGATGGCGGCCCTCGCTGCCGCCTTTTCACTGCCCAGAGACATGGCCCGGCACAGGGACCATGATGATGTAGCGCTAGCGATGGCGTCAATGCAGGCAGGGCTCCTGGTGAGTGTTCGGAGCTCAAGTTCTTTATGGATTTCGATTTCTATCATGGTTTTCTCACAGTGTTCTGTTTTCTTGCAGCTAGTGCAGAGGTCCCATGTACAGCTGGAGAGGGCTCGATAGAATGGCGTCGAGAGGGCTGCCGAGAGAGTTAAGGCCGAGGCTCAGAGGAGGGCGCTGGAGGCCGCAGTGGAGGAGATTGGGAGGAAGGCGGCTAAACAAGAGCGGTTGATCCAAAGTCTCACTGCCGAGGTGGAAGCTGCAAAGGCCGAGACCGAAGCATATAAAAAGAAGGTGGCCGAGCAGACTGAAGAAGCCGAGGCTAAGTTGGAGGCCGAGACCAAGGCAGCCTACGACGAGGGGGTAGCCGAAGCGACCACCTTGTACGAGGGGCAGGTCTTGACCATCCGAGACAAGGCACGAGAACTTGGTTGGCTCGCTGCGTTGGACAAGGTGGGCGTCTCCGAGGACGACCAAAATTATAAGAACCCAGCTAAGTTCCCAAGCCCAGATCCAGAACCAGGCTCTGTCCCCACTCCGACCGAAGCTGCCGCGGCGCCAACCGAAGTTCCTTTGGCTGATGAAGCTAACACTGGAGCCACTGAATAAACTCCTGATGTATCTACTCTTTTTCTTCTCTCTGTTTTTTTTTACTCTTAATTGTAATGACTCCGTTGTAATGAAACAATTGTAATATCTAGTGAATCAATGCAATTGAACTTTTGTCTCAAACTGTGAACTTTTTTCTCTTCTGTTGTGCCTTTGCATTTTCTTCTTGTGTTTTGTTTCTATTGCTTTTCACTTTTGCGCAAGTGTTTAAGTTCGGCTATATGTATGATCCGAATTGGAAAGCATGGCCGTGCTGAAACACCTTGTGAAATAGGTAATGGCTTTCCGTTGCCACCTATGCTCGACGCGGTTCCACCGCTTTGTCATGCAACGGCTCTGATGCGCAGTAAGTTAGTACCATATACAACACGTTTGATGCATACCTGGGGTTGATTTTATGACACACCGGCCTTTAGACACCGTTTTGAGTGGAAGATTTCGTATCAACCCGAGTCACCTTTAGCCGAAATGGATTTGTGCGAGTAGGGCGTAATGACCTTAAAGCAGTCTAGATGGTCGAAATAGCTTCATGCCTGGGTGGAACATGTTTCAACCAAAAGGCAATCTCATCAGTGGCCGTAATGGCTTCATGCCTGGGTGGTGTAGACCAACCCTAAGGCAATCTCATCAATGGGCGTAATAGCTTCATGCTTGGGTGGTGTAGACCAACCCTAAGGCAATCTCATCAGTGGTCGTAATGGCTTCGTGCCTGGGTGGTGTAGACCAACCCTAAGGCAATCTCATCAGTGGCCCTGTCGCCGAACTGCTGGTAGCCGCAACCAAGTTCCAAGACAACGAACTGAGTGATAGGAAAGACTTTTCATTGATCTTGAAAATTTTTACAGATTAGAAATAGAACTTCTTGAGGTGCAACGCGTTCCATGGCTGTGGTAGCTGTCGGCCCTCCATATCTTCAAGCCTATAGGTTGATTGTCCGACAGTGGAAATTACTTTGAATGGTCCGTGCCAATTCGGCGCCAGGTTGCCCTGATTAGGATCCTTATCGCTTGAGAGTGTCTTCTTCAGAACCAGCTCACCAACTGAGATTTTCCTCTCCCTAACCTTCTGATTATAGCCTCTGGCCAACTGTTGCTGATAGGCGGCCAATCTGATTGCTGCTGCTTCCCTGCGTTCGTAGGCCAAGTCTAGCTCCAGAGTTAGGTTTGCCTCATTCCGGCCTTGATCTAAGAGTTCGGATCTCAGAGTTGGGAGACCAATTTCTAAGGGAATGACCGCTTCCATCCCATAGGCCAGGGAGAAAGGAGTTGCCGAAGTGGAGCGCCTCAGAGTTGTTCTGTAAGCCCACAGGACGCTTGGAAGCTCTTCCACCCATCTTCCCTTGGCTCTGTCGAGTCGCTTCTTCAGTCCATCGAGTACCACCTTGTTAGAGATTTCTGCTTGGCCATTGCTCTGCGGGTACGCCGGGGTGGAGTAGTGGTTCCTGATGCCGAGTTCTTGGTAGAAGCTCCTGAAGAGGTTGGAATCGAACTGGGTCCCGTAGTCCGAGACCAAAGCTCTTGGAATACCGAACCTCATGATGATGTTTTTCCACACGAAATTCATGGAATCTCGTTCTGTGATGGAAGATAACGGCTCCGCCTCGATCCATTTGGTGAAGTAGTCGGTGGCTACGATCAGCCACCTCCTATTTCCCGGAGCTCGATGAAGTGGTCCCACGATGTCGAGCCCCCATTGGGCGAATGGTCAAGGGCTAGAAAATGGACTCAGATCTTGTGCTGGTTGATGGAGGGAATGAGAGAATTTTTAACACTTCTCACATTTTCTAGCGTATACTTGCGCGTCCTTCTACATGTATGGCCACCAGTAGCCTTGGCTGATGGCTCGGTAGGCTAGCAATCTTCCTCCAATATGGCTTCCGTAGATCCCTTCATGTATTTCATAGAGGAAGTCCTCGACTTTGCTCGGATGGACACACTGAAGGTATGGGCCTGTGAATGACTTCCTGCAGAGCTTGCCTTCAGGAGACAACCAGAACTGGGTTGCTTTGAGTCTGATTCGGTGAGCCTCACTTCTGTCCTCGGGAAGCTGGTTGTCCTTCAGGTAAGCTATGATTGGGTCCATCCAGCTCGGGTCGAGATCAAGGCATAGTACTTCCTGAGGTGGATGGAGTTCAATACTGGGCATTGCCAATGACCCCACTTCGATGGTTCTTCTCCTTCATGCTTCGACAGCAGAGGCAAAGTTAGCAAGGGTGTCGGCGTGAGAATTTGACTCTCGGCCTATCTGCCTGATTTCAGTCGTTTGGAACTGAGAGAGCATCTTTTTCGCAATGACTAGATAGGCGGCCATCCTGTCGTCGCGAGCTTGGTAGTCTCCAGTCAGCTAGTTCGCCACCAGTTGTGAATCACTGAAGACCACTAGCTGCTGAGCTCCGAGGATTTTGGCGTTGTTTAGTCCTGCTATTAGGGCTTCATACTCAGCTTCATTGTTTGACGCCTTGAAATCCAGGCACAGAGCCTGCTCGATGACCAGCCCTTCTGGAGACTGGAGGACAACTCCGGCGCTAGTTCTTCTTGAAGTGGAGGATTCGTCGACGAAGACTCTCCAAACTGGGGTAAGGGCTTGACCTTGTGGTTGTTCATCAGAGTCCGTGGAAGCTTCATGCCCCCTGCCTCCCAGTTCGGTGCCGAGCTGGGTTGGTGCCCAAATTCGGAGAGAACTCCACGAGGAAATCTGCCAACACTTGGGCCTTAATCGTTGTCATGGGCTGATACTGGATATCATATTGTCCCAGTTCGATAGCTCATCTGGAAATTCTTCCTGAAAAGTCAGCCTTTCTAAACACAGATTTAAGTGGGTGTTCCGTAACAACCACTATAATGTGAGTTTGGAAATAGTGGGAGAGCTTGCGCGAGGCACTGACGAGTGCTAGCGCGAGCTTCTCTAAAGGAAAATATCTGGTCTCGGCATCAATGAGGGTTTTGCTCGTATAATAAATTGGCTTTTGCATTTTGTCTTCCTCTCTGACGAGGATCGAGCTCACCGCATGATCCGAGACCGCTAAATACAAGTACAAAACTTCTCCGTGTTTCGGAGTTGATAGCAAAGGGGGTGAAGAGAGATAGGCCTTGAGTTCCTGCAAGGCCTAGTTATATTCTGGAGTCCATCGAAATTTTAAGTTTTTTCTAAGAAGCTAAAAGAAAGGCCGGCACTTATCTGAGGATTTGCTGATGAAGCGGTTCAGTGCGGCGGCGATTCCAGTGAGTTTCTGGACTTTTTTCACAATGGTTGGACTCTGCACTTTGATGATGGCGGATATCTGATCTGGATTAGCCTCAATCCCTCTGCGCGTAACCAAGCTTCCAAGGAACTTGCCGGAGCCGACACTAAAGGCGCACTTAGAAGCGTTGAGCTTAAGCTTGAACTTCTTCAGGATGTCGAAGACTTGAGCTAGGTCTTCCAAATGATTCTGTGCTTGTTTGGACTTGACGACCATATCGTCAATATAGACTTCGGAGGTCTTGCCGAGCTGAGCCTGGAACATTCTGGTGACGAGTCGCTGGTAGGTGGCTCCCGCGTTCTTCAGGCCAAACGGCATCACCTTGTAACAGCAGGTGCCTCTGGGTGTTATGAAGGTGGTCTTCTCTTCATTTGGCCCATACAGTTGTATCTGATGATAGCCTCGCTACGCGTTGAGGAAGTTCATTCTGTCGTGGCCAGCGGTGGCGTCGATCATCTGATCGATCTTTGAAAGATAGAAGATGTCCTTGGGGCAAGCTTTGTTGAGGTCAGTAAAGTCAACGCACACTCTCCACTTGCTCGTTTTCTTCTTGACAACCACCGTGTTGGCTAACTAGGCTGGGTACTGGACTTCTCTAATCACTCCAGCTTCCAGCAGCCTATCCACCTCCTCGATCACGGCCTCTGTCTGTGGTACCCCATACCTGCGAGCTCTCTGCATTACCGGGTTGTGGCTAGGGTCCACATTCAGCTTATGGCACATGACCTCGGGGTCAATGCCGAGCATCTCATAGGGCGTCCAGGCGAAGACGTCTCTGTTTCGCATCAAGAAATCGACCAATTCTGACCTATCTGGCTCAATAAGCTGGCTTCTGAGCAGGAAGAATTGTTCCGGATTCTCTAGGGTCGATTCTAATCTCGGTCAAATCTTCCACGCTCTTTGTCTCCGGGTCTTGGCCGACCTCATCCAGCTTCTTCTCCATCTCGGCCATGTTGACCTGCTTGGGCTCCCTCTCCTCGGACACTACGGCCATCAGACACTGCTTGGCCATCTGCTGGTCTCCTCTAACTGTAACGATCTCCACCTTGCCTCCTCTACCTTCCAACGGGAACTTCAGCTTCTGGTGGTAAGTAGAGGGGATTGCTTCCATACTATGGAGACATGTCCTGCCCATTATGGCATTGTAGGGGGAAGGTGCGTCAACCACCAGGAAGTCTGCCATCACGGACGCTCCGCCGACCTGGACTCTGAGGGTAATCCTCCCTTTCAGGTATACCGGCTTGGCGCTGAAGCCTATGAGGGGAGTTCGGGCTTCTTGCAGTTCCTTCTCCGTCAGGCCCATCCTTTTGGAGCAATCGAAGTAGAGGACCTCGGAGGAACTGCCGATGTCGACGAGGATCCTCTACACTGTGCAATCCTTCGGTTTCAGGGTGACAATGAGCGGGTCGTCGTGGGGGAGCTAGACCCCCTCCAAGTCTGCATCTGAGAACCAGATCTTGGGCTGCTCTCTCCGAGCCATCTTGGGAGCTGAGCCGAATTCGGCCGCCATCACCTGTTTACTGTGGGAGGCTTGCCTGGACTCGGCGCGAGCTCGGTTACTCCCCTTGGGAGGGGGAGCTAGATGGATGACATTTATGAGTTTCTCAGACTCATCACTGTCTTGGCCCCTCTCTCGGCGCGGAGCTTGGTTGTCATCCCTAGTGCCCGCCTTGGTGTATTCCTTCAGGTGTCCGTCTTGGACGAGCTTCTCCAAGTGTGACCTCAGTATTCTGCATTTTTCAGTCTTATGTTCGCCCTGCTTGTGATATGCACAAAACCTGCTCTGATCTCGGGAGGACGGGTCCCCTCTCATGGGCTGCGCCTAACTGAAGAACGTCTTCGACTTGATCTTATTCATGATCTTGTGAATGGGCTCTTTGAAGATGGTGTTTACAGCTCTGTAGGGGTCGACGGACAGCCTAGGCTTCTTGTTGCCACCCGAAGTGGCTGCTGGAGCCTTCGCCAAACTGGTGGGCGTCTAGCGTCTGTCCGGCTCATCCCTTCGAAACGATCCCTTGTCCTTCTTTGAGGCTTTACTGTCTCGGTCTCTCTGCGTGACTCCGACGCTTTCCTGAGCTCGGATTTGGTCGTCCTCTTGAGCAATGTACCGGTTCACTATGGCCATCAGTGCTGCTATGGTTGCCACAGGGTTCCTGGCCAGATCTTTGCGAAGGTCACTGTCTGGCAACAGAGCGTTCTGGAAGGCAAAGATTGCTACTTAGTCTTTGGAGTTCTCAATCTGGCTGTAGATTGTCTAGAATCGCTTGGCGAACCGGGTGATGTTCTCCTCTCGTTTCATCTTCAAGGCCATAATATCTGCATCCGTCTTTGCCATGACTCTGTAGGCCTGGAACTTCTTCATGAAGGACTGCTAGAGTTGTTGCCAACTTGAGATGGACCCCTCCGGGAGCCTTTGAGGACTTATCCAATCGACTACGGAGAGCTATCCGCTTCAGGGACCTGAAAGGGAAAAAAAGAGCAGTCAAAGGACTTGGCTGTGGGCAGTGTAGGGCTCTTTGATGCCTAAGTTAGTGCAGGAACAAAGGTCGGAGAAGAAGAGAGGCAGAGAAACGACTAGGAAATTGCATGCATGTATGTGTACCTCGTTTTTGTGTGGCAAATCACCTTATATGAGAAAAATCCCAGATGCCTGTTAGTGGGCCTAATGATTTGACTGTTTAGGGTCTCATTGGCCCATAGAGTAATTAATGAGGATCCATCATAGCCCACATTGCATTAAATGAGGGTCCGATCAGCTCATACTGCATTAAATGCTAGTCACGTTGGGCCTGATCTCGCCTTGATCTGTTGGCGGTTGTGGTCCCATCATTTCTTGGGCCCTGTCCTGATATGGCTGCAGCCACTGGATGTGGCTCTGTCAGGGATTTGATGAGGATGGACGACTGGGATAGTGTATCGTCCCGTCAGCGCGTGCTTTCATCCTGCTACATGTCCTTAGGCGAGACGTGGTTGTCAGTACCTGTCTCGGTTAGCAGCTCGTCGCTTCGGCTGTAGTCGAGATGCGTAGCTTGTCTGACGAGGCACGTGGCCGAGACTATGGTGATCAGTGCTGGCCTCTGCAAGCGCACTGCGTCCTTGCCGAGGCGCACGTAGCCGAAATGGAGCACAAGAGAAGGCGTTATTGCTGGCCTTGGCATAACTTGCGCATCAAGAGTTCCCCCACACAGATTTTGAAACGGAGAAACAGGGCTGCCATGCTTAAGGAGAAGAGGAAAACGAGAAAGAAGAGGGAAGAGGGAAGAGGAGAGGGGCCGTTCAGGAAAATTTCGTGGGTGGGCCAAGCAAGAAGGGGTAGCTTATGATGTTAATGCGATGAGACGGAATGTGGGCGGGTGTGGGCTAAGAATTTCTCTTTACAAATGGACGAGCACCATCTTTCCTTCCCACGTAGTTGGACCCAGAGAGAAATACCAATTTGCAGGGTTTTCTCGTTACGATCTGTCAATCTGAAGATATGTTTTTTTACTCTGCAACATAGAATCTAGAACAAGGAGCAGAGGAATCTCGTTTTCGTGGAAAATCCGATTGTTTTCTCTCAAAGAAGAGTCGAATTCTGCTCCAAAGAACACGAAAGCGAGAAGGAACAAGAGAAATTCTAGGGTTTCATATTGAAAAAAAAAGGAGAGTATTTTTAGAGTTTTGAGATCATGAAGGCGATGGAGACGCTACAGGATCTGATTGAGGAAGCGAAAGTTCGGACGCTCTGGTAGGCGATCTGCATCTTCAGCATCGCCTACTTCTTGTCGAGTAAGAAAACGAGGTTCTTTGATATATTCCTATTGCAATTTTATCTGTTCATGGCGATTTTTCAGTAATTAGGGTTGTTTTAGTGCTGCATTTGATGTGTTTAGGAGGAATCTGTATCCCGTAGTTTTCAATGTGATAGGAGTAGGGTTTTGATGAGCGAAGCCATAAAAGAAAGATTTTTTTTTTTTTAAGTTAAATCAATTCGTTTAACTATTTGTCTGAGGAAACGCAGCATAATGTGAGAATTCTGGTGCTCTTTTGAATGTTCTTTGCCAAGGGAAGTGAGAAGAACATATCAAAATAACCTCTGATATGTTTCTGATTTCATCTGCAATGAAATGACCAATGATTCAGGATGGGATGGAGGAAAAGTGATACCTTGGTAGATACTTTTTTAGATTTTTATGCAGACCTAAATGCATACCGGAATAAATCGGTGTTAAGCTAATATATATCGATTGCATCTCTCATCTTCAAAGTGTGGTGCCATAAATCAATATTATTTTATTTTATTTTTCTGATGCCAGTTTTGGAAAGTAAAAAGATATTTAGCTGCAAATCTCTGCACAGGACTTTCAAAACTAGCAATTTGAGGGAATGGCTCAGGCGAGTCTGACGGAGAGACCAATCCAACTTGATACAATGAATTTTTAGAACTGTACTTAGTAAAAGTATAAAATGGAAAGGGATTTGCATGACAAGCACTCATAATATATTATGTATGAGTAATGTATAGCATATTGTGAGTACTATATAGCAGATATTGTACTAGGTACAATCGTAATGCTGAAGGTTAGTTTAAACACTTAATTTTTTTCCGTAATTGAATGGAGTTTCATTCAAGAAAACCAAAGCAATGTGACAACAACAACTGCCACAACCAACCAACATCATTAGGAGAATACATAAACCAAAAAAGTACAAAATCATATTATAGAATTATACCAACAGCACAAGTTGGAGTTAAGACAACCCTTGGATGAAGAAATTATGAGAAAAAGCCTACAAAATAGAGTCGCTATCGGCTCCATTTTCAACAAAAAATATTTACGATCTCATTAGCTTCTCTCAAGACTTGAACTTTCTCAAAGCTGTCTACCTCTTTTCTTTCTAATAATAGCATCATAGTGTTCACTTTCTGAAAGCTGTCTACCTCTTTTTGTTTTTTACCATTAAAAAAAATTGTGCTTTGAAAATTTCGAACCCTTAGTTGTGCATATATATCTACCTCACTAGAATCTTTGGTCCCTGTTATGCTAAAAAACTCCATTGTACTCACCCTTTTCTCATAACACTAACACCACCTGTTCTTAATGGGTCTAGCTTTCCACTCTCTACTCTGTCCACATTAATTTTGAGAGTACCAGCTGGAGGGCATCCACCTAACCACCTTCTTTTCATGGTGTATGCTGCATTGGAGATGCTGCCCAGCTCGTCAAAAATCACTGATTTTACAATCTGAACATTCATTTAATCATTGAAAGATGTGTTCATGTTACTTTTACTTCAAAAAGAACAAAAAAGTGAAAAAAAAAACCTATTCATGTTGATTTCAGCTTAAAAAAACTATACAAGTAATATGTAGTTGATACCAAAATACAAGAAAAAAGGTCTAATTAATTTTCTTTGTAGTGTTATTGACACATGCGATCTGGGAATCCATTTGCCAGCATTTAACGATTGAAAGTTCTTGTACCTGGCGTGTATATATATATATATATATATATATCTAAGAAGAGAAAAAGCTCTATTAGAGTGCTTTTCAAAAGTTTACCCTTTGAACGCAGTTGTAGCATCTTTCATTTTTTTCATTTTTAAGGTCTTGTCACTTGAATGAGAGAAGTGACTAGATAGGAATGTTTTAAAAAACACCAAGGTGTGATGTGAGGGTGAGGCATTCCAATTGTGTTCATAGGAATCTTCTAAAAAATGAGATTCTGTGTTGCGTAGTTGGCCTCTATCCTTCCAGATTTTTGGGGCTTATCTCTAGACAGCATCATGTACAATTGGAGGGATGTTGCTGCTCCTTGATAAAGGATCTTTCTCTCCCACTTTTGGTTTAGGGCCCTTGTAGCCTCCTCCGCTTTGCTCCGTTTTATGTTTTGTGGCTCCTTTTGGGTACTTTTGGGTGGTGGCTGTCTTTTTGTGGGGCTTCCCTACTTCTCAGTATTAATCTTTTATATTGGAAAGCCTCTTCTTTTAATTCAAGTTATCATTTCAAGAAGAAAAAAAGAAAAAAAAAGGTGCGATGTGAGGCATTCCAATTGGCCAAAGCGCAAGGTGTGAGTCTCACTAGCACTTTTTTTTTTTTTGAGAAATAAAATTATATAAAATATTAAGTATATTAAAAAGAAGTCATCCTTGCTAGAGATGTAGCCTAGAGACCCAATTGTCGAGTTTGATTGAAGCACGTGTGCCATGGTGTTTTGGTAATTTCCAAAGACAGGGTATATAGCACAACTGTGAGAATTGAAGACCATGAGATACCACAAAGTGATTCTTTCCATTACCTTCAATCTATAATTAGTAAGGATGGAGAGATTGATGAAAATGTCAGGCATAGGATAAAATCAGGATGGTTGAAGTGGAGACTTCCTTCTGGAGTGTATTGTGATCAACGGATGCCAATAAGATTGCGGGGAAAAGAGGACTTCATGGTTGATTTGTGGTATTCAGCAATTGCTCCTGACAAAGAGGCCCCTGATCAGGTACACATGCTTATCAAAGATGTTATTGGTGAGATATCTGGAAGGATTAAACAGATCAACCTTGTCGACTTGCTGATAAGGTGCTTTTATATTACTATTGCAACTCATGGACAATCATTTCTACTTGATTGGGTGTTTTTCATTTTATTGTCCAAATCAAATTACTTTGTACGTTTCAGGGATATGGTTGATTTAATAGGTGACCACCTAGACATTTACAGAAGGAATCAGTCTTCTATTGGTGTGGATGTTATGGGTACATTATCTTTGGAAGAAAGAGATGAAAGGTTACAGTATCATTTGATTGCTTCTAAGGAGCTTCATCCTGCTCTATTTTCTTCTAAGTGTGAGTACAGGGTGTGAGTGAGTCTTCTGATTGATAACATTTGCTCTTTATGCTGCAGTACACACGCATTTTTGAGCTTTCATTTTGGTTTCAGGTCCTTCAGAGGCTTATGGCAGGGGTCTTTGGCTGCTGTCTTAAGACCAAGAGAGGCTGAATGCCCACTGGTACGAAGCCTTGGCAGGGAGTTTTTAACTTGTGTGGTGATGCAGCCCATTATGAATTTTGCCAGCCCAGGGTAAATTACAAGGACTTCGTACAACTCTTTTGTTCTGGTGAATGGTATTATTTTTTAATGGTACAGGTACATTATATGACTGTTCTCACTCATGTCATTCGCACACACATTCGTGTACATCATAATATTGAAATTATTTGGTTAGAATTTACAATTTACAAAAGCTAGTATAAGAGGCCTTTTCATTGGTCTCACAGGCTAGTATATCCTTTGTAAATTTGTATAGGTTTTACCAGGAGTGATTGGACCTTCGGGGTGGGGAGAGAGAAGGGAAGGGTTGGGGAGTGGGTGGAGTGTGTTGAAGAATGGATTACATTTCTTAGATATGGACCTTGATTGATGTGATCAATGTACATTCTATGTCATATTTCAGAGCATAATAGAAGAACTTTTGAAGAATGGCTTACATATCATAGGGACAGACCTTGATGAATGTGATTATTATATATATTCTATGCCATATTTTGTAGAAAGAGATGTAAACTTTCGGATGTGATTTTTGACCAATATGGACATAATAATGGAACAACTAATATGAATATCAATGATTTTGTAGCTTGTAAGAATGAATTTCATGAATGTAATTTAGCAATTCTTGACCTTTATGGACAGTATTGTAGCATGACTAACATTTGGTAGCTTCTATGCAGGAATTTCATGGATGCCACATAGGATGAGAAACATTTGCATGGTCAAAGAAGTTTCATCATGATGTATAATTGAACTAACCTGCACGGAAGATATGCAATATTGCACGTCATTAGAACTTTGACTGTTTAGTGTTCACATTCTGCTATGGTTGCAATTTTTATTTTACTAATTAATGGTTATCGAACTGTCCTTTACAAAAGGGTAATGTGCTTGTAACCTATATTTGTTTCGCTGAATGGAAAATAATGATATAGTTGTACATTTTTTGTTTTCTTATGTTATGAAATTAAAACATCTCTGTTTCAAGTAAAACTTCTGTTGACTTTAGTGTTATGTAGCAGTAGTTGCAATATGATTGGAGTGCACATTAAGTTACTATTAGGAGGTAGTGTTGTTGCTGTTGTATTCTTGTTAAAGTTCTCTTCGCCTTTTGATAAACATAATTTCTTGTAAAAGACTAGATCCCTGAAGTCTCATTCGAATAGGCTAATGATTCTAATAATGTGGCACGCTTAATTTGATCATGGGCGCAACTATGGTTAGAGTGAGATATAAATTATTTTTCATAATTCTTTTAAGTGCTATGGCTTTTAAACATGAATTCATGGATATATCGGCCGTGGCCGCCACGCTACATTGGAAATATCGGGTATTGCACCTGTAGCGGTTTGTAGCGGCTGCTACATTGTGGTCTGCTTTACCCCCACCTCTCATCTAGTTTGCTCCACTTAATCACCGATTGAACAAACAATAGAAAAATAAATAAATAAAGGAGACAGAGGAAGAAAGGAAAAAAGAAAAAAAGAAAAAAAAAAGATGAGTTGCAGAAGACATACCTGATGAGTGGAGGCACCAGCAATGTCGCAGCACCAGCAGCGCAACGGCAGCGGCACAGCAGCATCGTCACATCTCCTCCTTCCTTCTTCTTTTTCTTCTTTTCCTCTCCCCTCTCCGGCTTCTCTCGATTTTTGTGGACTTCGTTTTGGGAAAATAAATAGGGCACGAAACACCTGCCCTTGATTCATTTCATTTAGGGGTGCACTTAATGGGCCCTTATGAAAGTTATAAACAGAATTTAAATGTACCCCCTCTTTTAGAGGGCACTCATGGCACCAAAACCAATTTCATTTCGATCCTTGTATTATTTCATTAGGGTGTACTTATGGGCAAATGAAAGTTGTAAATAAAAATTAAATGTGCCCCCTCTTTTAAGAGGAAAGGCCCTGTGAAAGTTATAAATAAAAATTAAATGTACCCTTCTTTTAGAGGGCACTTATGGGCCCAATGAAAGTTATGAGTAAAAATTAAATGGACCCCTCTTTATTTCATTAGAGGGCACTTATGGGTCCTTTAGAAGGCATAAATAAAAATTAAATGGACCCATCTTTTATTTCATTAGGGCATTTATGGACCCTTTGAAAGGTATCAATAAAAATTAAATGACCTTTTAAGAAAAAATCAAAGCTGAAGCACTTGATTCCTTTAATCATTGGTGGGCTCCACAATGAAGCTAAATATAAAAATAAGATAGTCAAACATGTTGTCAGACCCTTTCTTCATTTGATGAAGTTGGAGTTGCAATTGCATAATTCGAGCCTTGGTGTGTCCAGCATAAGTTGCAGCAAGATGACTCCACACATCATGTGATGTGGATAAGCCAACAACTTGGGCATGAACTCCTTCAGTTAGGAGATGATCCTGAGAAGAAGCTGATCTTGGCGGTGCCATATTATATATTCTGGATTAATTCCAAGAGTTCTATCTTTTGTAGAGATGACTTGAGGTGGTGGCAAAGATGAGCCATCTACATACCCCATGAGATCTTAGCCGTTTAGAATGGGCAGAAATTGAGAACGCCATACCAAATAATTACTTGGAGAAAGTTTGATTGGAAGATAACGATGAACGTTGGCTGTGAGGGAAGAAGATGATGAAGCGGATGATACAGAGGACGCCATTGATAGAGTCGGAAGCACGTAGTGCTCTGAAACCATATAAAATGCAAATAGTGATGACTCAAATGCTTTCTCTCTTCGTACCTTTGTGTATGAGAGGAAGATGTATATTTATAATTGATTACTGTGTCTATATATGGTATTACATTTAGTCAAAATCTTTGATTTACAATCAATTTGAATAGAGAAAGGAACGGCTTCATAATTGATGGGATGCCAACCCAATTCCACATGTGCTTGAAGACGACTTTCCATTTTCAGTGGAATGATCAACTAAATGAGATCTGATTTGATTTGGGTGAGATATCGCATGTGCTTTATAAAGCCGTACATATGCCAAGTGCATCGTGGAATATCCTCATCTTGCAATCGTCTTAGTGGTGACTTGGGTGGGCCACATGAAAGGAAAGAAAATGCCTACAAATTTATATTAGTTCTTTTGCAACAAATCCCACCAAACCATCGAGTGGTTGTTCACATGTGTACCGCACCGTCTCTGGCATCATGATTAACACCAACTACCACATGGCTTCTTTAATTTGCCAATGGGTAAAGACAATTGATTCGTAATGTCTCTTCTATTCATTTCAAGACATTGCTAACTGCCTTTCTAATATTGAAAAAAGAAGGGCAATAGCATGTATTTCATTGTAGGATGATGCCTTTGTTGCTTAACTACTTACTAAGCATGTGAAGAAACCCATGAGATTGAAAAAGATCATGTAATCATCATGTTTAAATAGAAAAATAAAAGGACCCTTAAACTGGTTAAGATAATCCAAAGCTGGTTAATTTCAAAATATCAACTTTGTTAGTATTTCAGATTTTCTTTTTGGATTCACGGAAGGATCATGTCACTAACATAATTACGGAATTTGTACCAGTACCAAACTAGGGTCAAACTTTCGACGTACGAATCTAAATGAACATGTACGTCCAAGCTCGCTTCTAA
Organism: Cinnamomum chago; assembly: GCA_038049695.1. Taxonomy (NCBI): domain Eukaryota; kingdom Viridiplantae; phylum Streptophyta; class Magnoliopsida; order Laurales; family Lauraceae; genus Cinnamomum; species Cinnamomum chago. The sequence goes on along the minus strand of CP142453.1, from coordinate 103,088,384 downwards.
GGGCGTGTTTGGATGTGTGGTGAAGTGAGGTGAGGTAATGCCTCCATTATTCAGACAAGAAAAGATAATGAGTCATATCAAAAGTATACAATTTTAAAATTCCCTCCATCTTTTTAAAAAATAAGTAAAAAAAGTAACTTCATTTCTTCACTAAAAGACAAAAAAGTTTCACTTTTCTATATAAAAAGTCAAAAAGATTTCATACCAAACAACTAAAAACAAAACACTATTATAAACCTTATATTTTATTATCTCTTGATTTGATGCTTCACCTCACAATACATCAATTCACCATACATCCAAACATGCCCTAAACTTTTGTAAACCTATTTTATGTTGAAAAGCCAATGCATAATTTAATATTCTTGTGTATAATATTAGCACCCTTTCATACTGGCAAAGAAAGGCGGAGCACTTTTTCAGCCATATTCTTCAGTGAAAATGTTTATACCAAACAACGCCAAACAGGACTCAAGGATTCTCAGCTGATTTTCCGCGGAAGTCCCTCTGCACAAATGCTTCCTAAAGGGAGGGTTTTGAATTTAAAAACAATGAAACAGAGACAATAATGGCTTCATAGATCATTATTTGTAGATGAGGTTAATTTTTGCATATGCCCCCTAGGTTTTTTACCTATGTGTAAAAGCAAGCAGTCTGATAGCCTTTCTGTTGAAATCTTAAAAAAAAATTCTTTTCTATGCCGGTAGGACATGCAAGTTTGGCTAAAATGCTAGGGCTTTCAAACAACTATTTGGAAGAATCATGAGTAATGATGTAGTGTGGCTCACTGGCACGAATAAGGAAATATGTAGGTGCCTCCCAATTCCTAATTGACCTAAATATGGTGGGGCAAGATATGGTGTGGTCCACCCACAAATCATCTCTGTCCACAGGATATCGTATAACTGTGCTTGAAGGAAAATCGGGTGTGCGGGCTCTCTCTTGTGTGGGCTTATTTTCCTTGTGCACGGACTCCTTTTCCACTTAAGTGGACTATCTTCCTCTATATATGTAGGCTCTCTCTTGGGTCCTGGCCGCTTAGTTAGGTTACCAAAAAATCAGAAAGGAAAGTGGTCGGGTGCTGATGATTTTAATTTGGGTGGGTAAATAAAAGGCTGAAATTTGCTTAAATTCACCTAGAAAAAAAGTTCAATCTATGGTCGAGCAATTTAGAACATTTAGAAAAACTGTAGGGATTATTTGAAATTATTAATTTTTCATTTTATATTAAATATGCAAAAAAAGAAAGGGATATCTACAAAAAGTAGTACTGATATGAGCCTAACTTAAGATAGAATTATTTATCGGCTGTAACTCAGTTGGTTAGGAACATAGATATTATGTATAATGGTAGAATTATCAAGAACAAGCTGGATGTTTTTTTATAATAATTAACAAAATGGTTTTTGGGTACTACAAGAAGAAAAACATTCCAATTTCTCGGAACAAGCTAGCCGGCTGGGAAAAGTTCCTTGTGTTTAATTACTCTCTCTTAAGCTTTAAAAAAGTGATCAACATTCCAAATTCAACTCGTATATTATACATTTAGATTTTTTTTATTAGCTATTTACACGTTATCTACAATAAGGTCCACAAGATATATACTTAATCTGATGCCTCAAGTATGGAAGCCTGGTGCAAAGTGTTTTCTAAAGTGGAAAATGGACATTTCTTCAAGTCAAGAATCAAGACTAGCACTTGTTTTACCATCACTCACCTAACTCTGGTAATTAATGATCTATATAATGTTGAGGCAAAGACTGAGGAATATCATTCCAAGCACATTGCATTCTAGTTTTGCATTTTGGATCATATTTCATCCCATTGTTTTATCATCTCCTCTTATGAAGGAAGAAATGGTGACTGGGAAAGCCAAACCAACCCCAATTCTCCTCCTCCTCCTCATCTTTCTCTCTGGCTCCTCTTCCATTGCAGCCAAGAAGATGATGAGGCCACAGCCTTGTAAGAATTTAGTTTTGTACTTCCATGACATCATCTACAATGGTAAGAATTTCAAGAACGCAACATCGGCCATAGTAGGCGCACCCGTATGGGGTAACTTGACCATTTTAGCCGGGCTAGACCATTTTGGCAACATGGTCGTGTTCGATGATCCAATCACTCTGGATAACAATCTGCACTCCGAGCCGGTGGGTCGCGCACAAGGCTTCTACTTGTATGACAGAAAAGATGTTTTCACTGCATGGTTAGGATTCACCTTTGTGCTCAACTCTACAGACTACAAGGGGACCATAAACTTCGCTGGTGCAGATCCATTGATGAACAAGACTAGGGACATTTCGGTGGTGGGCGGCACCGGCGACTTCTTCATGACCAGAGGGATTGCGACAGTGATGACCGACGCGTTCGAAGGAGATGTCTACTTTCGTCTCCGCCTCGATATCAAGTTGTATGAATGTTACTGATAGATGAGGTTTTCGATAAGTGATTTAGCATGTGGTGTTTTTCTAGTCAATCTTTTATAATCATCTATCAAATGTGACGATAAGTAAGGGTGAGGTTTTCCAATAAAAAGAGATTAGAGTATTCCTTCTCAGTAGCTTCAAAGAGTGTCAGTCTTTTTCTTTTTCGGTAAGGAGTTTCAGTCATTCCATGCATCAAGTATTGAAAGTAGTTCGAATGTAAACATCTGTCTATGCATACAGGGACATGATACTTTCAATAATGTCTTTTGTCTATCCAAATTCCAAAGGACATGCTATTTCCAGTTGAGACAAAGGATAAGTCCCCCCCGCGTTTATTGAAGCAATTTTTGGTTGGCCTTGTGGGGCCACTTCAAGTGATGGAAAAATGGGTAGATGGAAAGATTTGGATGTGATTTACCTTCGTGCAAAATTCTAGGTCCATCATATCATGTTAATGATTCCTTCTTCTGTAATCCTAAGGTGTAATGGATTTAAAATGCATCTTTTTATTTCAATCCAACTGTCAGTCCTATTGGGATAGCTGTAAAACAGAAAATTGCAACCGATGACATTCAAGGGCATGTTTGTGTGTATCCCATTTGGATTTTATCAGAGACTCTCTCTCTCTCTCTCTCTGGTCGTATGCAGCCTTAACTCCTAACTACTGTCTTACCAACCACATGGCTGACGATCGAAAATCCCCATCATATATCCAAATTATAACCCCACATGCAACTTCTTCAATTGGATTTAGCTGGGACTTAGTAGTTTGAATTGAGATCGTGGGGGACCTTTGATTGTAGGCTTGTAGAATTCTATGGAGCTCTCACACCGGTGAGGTATTATATCTTTTGACATCCAAACCTCTCAAAATCCCACCTTATTTTATAACATGGAAGTTTTTATTTCAATCTGAGTTAGGCCTGGTTTAAGATCAAAAGTTAATTTACGTAATACGATCTTTAAAAAATATCTAATTTAAACATATCAAGACATTTTTCCTAAGTCATAATTTCAATGAACACTGCAACAAAAAGTTTCAAAATAGTTAGTTTTTATTTTTTATTTTTTTATTATGGCGTAATATGGTGTCGGTGATATTTTGAAGTTTGACAAATCATTAAGCCTTTCCTGAAAGTTAGGCCATAAGTCGTGACTATTTGAATTCTACCTTCTAATTCATGGTGGACGCATCGAAGAAGAAAAGGAGAAATACGTGAAATCACTTCTGTGATTTGGTTTAATCGAAGAATCAGGAGAATGTTGTGTGGACCAATTTAGGGGTGGAAATGGGCAAGGCCCAAGGGCAAAACCCCAAAATAAAAAAAAAAACTATTGAAAATTTCAAAAATAAGAGTCTTTTTTTTTTTTTTTTTGAAATTTCAGAGGCCAAGGCTACAATAATATGAACTTGGCCAAGCCTAGGCGTCGAGGAGTGTGCTTCACCTGACGACGGAGAGTATTGAAAAATATTTATGCTTCCTTCGTTATTGTCTCGAGATTTTGGCAGCAATTTGGTAGCAATAGTTAGCCTAGGAAACTTAATATTCTATCAAAGCCAACCAGTTGCGAGTTCAAATATGAAGATGAACAAATCGACACGAAAATGTATCTTTGTAAGGACCCAATCCCTAGGTCTTTATTGTGATTAATGTTACTATTATTATTGTTTTTTTTCCCTATTTAATTTTAATCATAGAGTGGATCATGCTTGGACCCCACCCATTCATTGAATTAAATTAGTTATTGGTGTAATTTCATCATATTTTGAGTGGGACCCAATATTGATAATGGAGATTAAAATCTCATTATACTTGGTTTCATTAAGGGAATTAGACTCGGTCAAATTGGAATCCCACGTTGTGGGTATTGCTAGTTAGAGCACTCTCTCCACCTTCACGATCTTTCCTCCCACTAGAACTCCATCTCTTCCTTTATTAGAGGGCTCCTACTTGCAGAGCCCATTTTTTTTTCCACAGCACCTTTCAATATCTCTTCCTCTCATACAAATCTCCTCTCCCATCTCAAGCTCTCTCTATTCCAGGTACTTCCCTTCACACTTTCTGGTTCATTTATTTCATTTACTATGTATGCTTATTTTATTTCAATATTACTTTACTCTATTTATCTTCATGGTAGGCTTTTATCTTCTTGTTGCTTCTTTCCTGTTAAAACTTCCTTAGCATGTTGGATCACACCAATGAGACTCATCCACAACCTTGGGTTTGTTTTGCATCTGGGCCACACCCCCACCTTACAATAAGTGCATTAACAACCTCTGTATTCATGAATTCATCAACTATCATCATGGCCTTCATCAACAATTCATATTACTGCAACAGTACCTTTGTCACCCATAGAGCCCATGTGATGATCAGATTTCATCTCAACTTAGTGCATGACCCCAACATTAGCAACCAAGGTACCCAACCCATGCCCACCATCATCTGTTACCTCATCATCACTCCATGCCACCATCATTCATACAAACTAGTTCATCTTAACATCTGTGCCCACTTCTCAAATTGTACCCAAGGAAACTCCACCCTTCAGCCTATCTTTGTTTTCTTCCGCTCTTCATCTTCATTCTTCCCCTGTTTCTCTCTCTGTTTCCCTGTTTCACTCCCATCACCATCATTCCAAACAAAGACTTTTATAACTCTTCTTCTCCCTTTTTCTGTTTCTTTTCATCTTCATTTTTCTGTAGCAAATGAAATCCCTCTATGCATCTTCTTCTCCATGAAACCATTGTCTTCTTGATCTTCTGTCACCATCACTACCAACTTACAATTAGGAGACTTAATCCACGTCATCCCAGAACCACCCCTCGAATGAGCAACCACCATAGGTTGAGCAACTCTGCCACCACTGTTGCAGAGTTGGAACCCACCTTATCACCCTCTCATGGCAAACATCCATATCTCATTATATTCATCATCCCTGTATTCTATTCACTTTACCTATAACATGCATATCCACTTCTGCCTTTATCAGTCTCTGTGCTCAATTCTACTTAAGGTTGTACCTCCTTTTCATCTTTCTCGAGCTTACTCTTTCATTATTATAAGGTTATTGATTCAAGCCCACCCAATTAAACTTATGTGGCCCACTGCCTAGGTCTAACCTACTTAACCTATATGCATGTGTGATGCCCACCATCTTACCCGCTCATCTTTTCCTCATTCTTTCTTTCTATTAAATGAACATCAATGCCCACAGTATAATAAACCCAGACCATCTCAACCTTTGATCTCACCTATGATCCCGATTATATATTGCTATATCCTCATAAATTAGTCCAACTCAATTGAGATACGAGGCCCATTATACTTGGACCATTTGACATGCATGATGAATTTTAACTTAAATTGTGAGGTCCACTTACATTATTTAAATGAGTTGGGCCCAAATTTATAATGTCTCTACCCATACCTTAATTCATTTGTACCTTGGTTCACTCAACCTATGGTCCTGGTCCAAAGGAGATATTGTCAAATTTAATATTACTTCGGCCCATTATCCCCGGTTCACCTAGTATCTAGGGTTCACCCATGATAAGTAGGCCCAAGTTCTTGACCCAATACTTTGGGCACACTCACTATCCTAACACACAACCCATTTTTCCAAGCCCAATGCTCTTGGCTCATAAGCATGCATAAACCCCATATAGGGTCCACTTGCACTACTTAGTAACCCGAGCCCAAAGCCAATATGTATTAGCTCATCACACATGACCCATACTCAAGCCTGACCCTAGTCAAACAATTGTTGGATGAATCCAGTCTTCAAACCCATTGCTAATTCAATTGTGACCCGCCCCGCCATTAACAGGGACCCAAACCGAGTCACCAGGGCATTCAAGTCAGGCTAGGTTAAATCCATCATCTACCGCTAATCGAGGCAAGTAACCTTACTATGGTCCTCTAGTAGGTAGAGTTTTCTAACATTTGCTTTCCAATATGTTAAATTGATATATAATCCTTTTGTTTCATGCGGGACCCAGTCCTGGCATCTTAGCTTATCTAGGGCCATTGATTTTATTGATATAACTGTACCTTTATGAACTAATTTGTGTACTCATCAATGATCAAAATTGTAATTATCGAACTTGTTCCATGTTCATTTGATGCTACCATGAGATATAGAAATTTTGATATGAATCCTTCAAATGTTGAGGTTGCCCCCGATAATGAAGAATCTTAGCTTGATGGGACGAGTGAAGCTTGAGAAGCGAATCACTATTTAACAATTTATATTTCATTTTCATTGTAGTGACTTAGATGGACCATGTTATATTTCTTTGGATATTTTGAGACTATTAAGCTTGAACATCATTGCTTAACTTCATTAATAGTAGTATGTTCATTGATGCATTAATTTAAATTAGTTGATTTAGATTTCCCCACATTATGCTTATTAAGAGAATTGACCCCTCGTGTTCAATATGGGACCGTCTCGTTCTTAAAATTTGAAGGTCCTAAGGATCTCAAAATTCGGGGCGTGACAATCTATCCCCAAAAGTGCGCTGACCAGGTTCACCTAGGGGTAAGTATTGAAAAGCATATTCTTTTTATGGTCAAGTCCAACAAGCCGGTAAGATCTTACACCCCATTGAGCTACCACTTATCCTGAAACCTATTGGTAATAGGAAACGACACAGCAACGGTGTTATGGTGAGGGCGAGGGCTTGGGCTTGACCACAATTATGACCGCTCAAAATCGAGGGTGGACATTGACCTCAACAAATTAAAGCCCTAGCCTATCTTATCCATAAATCGAACTAGTAAGTAGTAACTGAGTTTACCAATATTAGCTTTGGCATTGGTTGTGGTTTGTCTTGGTCTATCTGTAAACCGTCATCATAGTATACGCATGTGCATCCTCTTATTGAACTTGCTATGTAGTCTTTGATGGTTGTTAAGACCTAGGTGCAGATTTACACAAAAAAATAGACCTTGTTGAGTGAGAGGTTGAAACATGGGTTTTGTGCGATCTTATTGAGAGAGATAGAAAGAAGGGGTTTTTTATTTTCTTCCTGAAAGGGATGGTAATAGTGTGTGGAGGCCTTTTTTTCTGAGTTGAGTGTCATTGTTTTAGGACTTGATGCGGGTTGAAGAGAATTAAGGCACACTTTCTAGCTTTTGATTGGAACAAAGAGATAGAAATGGAAAAGTGACTGTGTGGGATATTTTCCTAATGCCGAGATTATGTTAGTTTTGGTAAAGGTACCAGCTAGGTATATCTTGATCTCGGCCCTTTTCATCTCGGCAGAAGTGCCAGAATGGTTCCATACCGAGGTCACACCTGACCTCGGCATCATCTTAGTTCGGTTCGGTCAACCGAGATGGGCACTGACTCTTAGTCAGTTGTGACTGTCCTCCTATAAAGAAAAGACTCAACTACGTTACAGAACATGTTGATTGATGGTGACATGCCTCGGATCAAGATAAGAAGTTATTATTACCCGGCGGCTACGTCAACATCAAAGTAAGGTCCAATGGGACTCTGCCTCTAAGATCAGCCAGGGTTAGGTCCAATGTGACTCTATTCCCAAGACGTTAGGATAAGGACTGATGGGACCCTACCCCCAAAAGTCAACTCTTGGCCTATATATATACAAGAAGCAACTTGAGAGAAGGTACGCTAATGCAATCTGCACATGCATAACACAACACTTAAACTCATACTCTAGACTCCTCCTTCTTCTCCACTCCCTCTTTCCTTGTCTAGTTGTTGAACTAGGTAAGGCATCAGAGTGCCTTTGGCTGACTGCAGCTAGGGTCTCTGACTTTTGTTTTCCTTCCCTTTCAGGTCACAAGCATCTGATCCTTTCTAAGAAGTTCTTTATCCATATAATCAAGCTCGTAAATATTTAGGCACAGACAATTGGCGCCATCTATGGGAAAAGATCAAACCAAATTTACAAACATCATGCCTCCAAAAGCCAGAAATGATGAAGGACCATTGAACGCCCCGTCACTACCACCAGCATTACCAAAGCCATTGCCGCCTGCCCCTCGCCAGAGCAGAACCGGGGCAAGATCTAGTGTGGTGAGAGTGGAAGGACCTGTGACTCAGTCGGGTTCATCATCAAGGGGGTGACAGCACCTTCCCGACGAGATAACCCTATGCTGGAACACTCTCGGCAAGGTAATCCTCCACCGCAGCGTCCTCGACAAGACAAATCCCATTGCCAAGCCGATGCGGACGATGACAACAACCCCCTCCTTGCGGATATCGAGGCCCAAAACCTTATTATCCAAGAGCAAGGTGAGTTGATCTGTTAGCTCCAACAGCAGCTCCGGGAGAAAATGAAGGCCCCAGCTCCGCCCCATAGACGCAACCATTTTCCTTCGATAGACCAGGATTTGAGGCAAATCCTGGATAACAAGAGGCGCGACCGAGCTTACGACGAGGGCTTGAGTAGCAGCCACTTGAACGAGGACTCAAAGAGGCAAAGACCAGAGGACAATGATGACCTAAGAGAATGGCTGGACCGACAAGTCAAATAGATGGTCCAGCGGAATATAGAAGTAGTCAGTTTTACCCGAGATCGGCTAAATGCCTACGACACTGAGGATCTCGGCACCTCTCCCTTTTCTTAGGAAATAAGGAGCTTTTCTCTCCCCGAGAAGTTCAGTGTCCCGAGGTTTGTCCTTTACGATGGAACCTCAGATCCAGCAGCACATCTTCACCACTTTACTCAAAGAATGTCAATTTGGGGCGATACGGATCACCTGAACTGCAGAGTATTCTCCTCCAGTCCAGGGGACCTTCCCCTAAAGTGGTTTTGTGCACTCCCAGAGGGATTAATTTCAGGCTGGCGGCAGCTGCGGAATTCCTTCGTGGAGAAATTCCAGGCCCATAGGGTCATCCCCAAGATAGATGATGACCTAATGGCGATCAGGATGAGGCAAACCGAAAACATCACTTAGTTCGCCAAAAGATTTTGGACCGTGCACAACCAAATTAAGCACGCCACTGATGGGGCGGCCATCAAGTCTTTCAAACAAGCTCTGCTGCCAGGCAACGAGCTTCGAAAGGACTTGGTTCGGTTCCCCGTGGTCACAGTGAAAGCACTGATGGCAAGGGTGACCAGTTTGTTGAGCAAGAAGAAGACAAGGCCCGTGCTCGAAAAAGCTTCGGCCTCTGGAAAGAAGACAGACCACCCAAGAGAGACAAGAGATCGTCTCGGAGGGAAGAGATGGACCGAAACAAAGCATCGACAAACTCAGCGATGACCTCGGTTCCCGCCTCGGGGGGAAGCAAGAAGTCCAAGCCATCTGTCGTCTCCTACAAGGCTGTGAACACGATCTTCAATGAGCCAATCTATAAGCTCCTCGGTAGGATCAAGTCACAATCGTTTTTCAAATGGCAGCAGCCGATGAAGGGCGATCCTTCCACCCGAGATTAGATTAAGTTTTGTGCCTATCATAAACAAAATGGGCACAGACCCGAAGACTGCATGACCTTTAAGTCACATCTTGAAAAGTTCGTCAAAGACATGCACTTGAAGGACTACGTCAAAGAAGAAGGCATAAATAATAGCCGAGCTCAACGCCGAAAAGATGATCAGGACAACGACAAGCCGGAGGGCATCATCAATGTCATTCATCTAGCTCCCGCGCCAAAGGGGAGCAATCAAGCTCATGCCGAGGTGAGGAAGGCTTTCCACAACAAACAGGTGATGACATCCGAGTTAGGACCGGTTGCCAAGAAAGCTCGGAAAGAGAGGCCCATGATCTGGTTTTTAGATAAGGACCTAGATGGTGTCCAGCTCCCTCACAACGATCCACTGATTGTGACCCTGATGTTGAAGAACCTCAAGGTGCAGAGGATTCTTGTGGATCCCGGGAGCTCGTCAAAGATCCTATACTTCGACTGCTTCAAGAAGATAGGTCTCAAAGAGGAGGAGTTGCAGGAGGTCCGCACTCCCTTGGTGGGCTTCAGCTCAAAGCCAGTGTACCCCAAGGGAAGAATCTCCCTAAGAGTCCAAATTGAAGGCGCCTTTATGCTAGCCGACTTCCTTGTGGTAGATGTACCATCCCCATACAATGCAATAATGGGGAGAACTTGACTGCATAACATGGAGGCAGTACCTTCTACACATCACCAAAAACTCAAGTTTCCATTAGAGAACGAGAGCGGCAGAGTCGAGGTGATCACGGTCAGAGGCGACCGGCACATGGCCAAGCAGCGCTTGATGGCCGTGGTGCCTGGTGAAGCAAAGCCAACACAGGTTCACATGGCCAAGCTCGAGAGGGAAGCCGAACTTGAAGACGTCGGCCGAAACCCAGACCAAAAGAGCGTTGAAGATCTGACCGATATCAGGATTGATCCCAACGATCCTGAGAGATATTTCCTGCTCGGGAGCCAACTCCCCGAACCCGAAAGGTCTGAGCTCCTAGACTTCTTGTTACATTACAAGGAAGTTTTGGCTTGGACGCCTTATGAAATGCCCGACATCGATCATGAGATCATGTGCCACAAGTTGAACGTGGACCCGAAGCACAAGCCTGTGGTCCAGAAGGCTCGCAGAACGAGGATCCAACAAATAGAAGCCGTGATCGAGGAGGTCCAGAAGCTGCTGGAGGCAAAGGCAATCAGGGAAGTCCACTATTCGGATTGGTTGGCCAATACGGTGGTGCTCAAGAAGAAGAATGGAAAGTGGAGAGTTTGTGTGGACTTCACCGACCTCAACAAAGCATGCCCCAAGGATAGCTTTCCACTCCTGAAGATCGACTAGATGATCGACGCCACCGCCGGGCATGATAGGATGAGTTTCCTCGATGCCTACCAAGGTTACCATCAAATTTCAATGTATGGGCTTGATGAAGAAAAGACCGCATTCATAACACCTAGAGGCATCTACTGCTACAGAGTAATGCCATTTGGGTTAAAAAATGCGGGGGCAACTTACCAGATGCTGGTAACCAAGATGTTCCAGGCCCAGCTCGGCAAAATAATGGAGGTGTACGTTGACGACATGGTTGTCAAGTCTAAAAGGTCACAAGACCACTTGACAGACCAAAGTCAAACATTTGATATCCTCAAAGAGTTTCAGCTCAAGTTGAATCCATCCAAGTGCGCATTTGGCGTCGGCTCCGGCAAATTCCTGGGAAGCCTGGTCACAAGAAAAGGAATTGAAGTAAATCCAGACCAGATCTCAGCAATTCAGGGGATACAGAGTCCAACTACGGTGAAACAAGTTCAGAGTCTACCAGCATGGCTATCGCGATCAATCGTTTCATCAGCCAAGCTTCGGACAAGTGCCGACCCTTTTTCAGCTTTTGAAGAAAAGTTTGAAATTCCAATGGACTCCGGTGTGCGACCGAGCTCTGCAGGAATTCAAAGCCTACCTAGCTTCACCACCCCTACTTTTGATGCCGAAGCAGGAGAGGTGCTCTACCTGTACTTGGCCGTCTCGAATCATGTAGTGAGCTCGGTACTCATCAGAGAGGAAGATAGGCAACAGAAGCCCATTTACTACACGAGCAAGATCATTCTCGATGCCGAGATCAGGTACCTGCTATTGGAGAATCTTGCATTAGCACTCGTCACTGCTTCTCGCAAACTTTCTCACTACTTCTAGACATACACTATAGTGGTTGTTACGGATCACCCACTCAAGTCTCTTTTCAGAAAGGCGGATTTCTCTGGAAGAATCTTAAGATGGGCCGTCGAGTTGGGGAAATATGATATCCAGTATCAACCCAGAACAGCCATAAAGGCCCAAATTTTGGTAGACTTCATTGTGGAATTTGTTTCTCCTAGTTCGGCACCAAGCCGGCTCGATACCGAACTCGAGGGCAAAGGGGATGAGGACGAAGTCACAGAGATAGAAGTCGCCGAGGCAGAAGAAGAGCAATCTTGGAAGTAGTTCCTTGATTCAGCGTGGGAGGTGTTCTTCGACAGATCCTCAACCTCCAAAAGGGCTGGTGCTGGCACAGTCTTCAAATATTCAGAGGGCCTAGCCATCGAATAAGCCTTAACACTTGGCTTCAAGGCGTCCAATAATGAAGCTGAGTACGAAGCACTCATCGCAGGGCTCAATAGCGCAAAAATCCTGGGGGCAAGGCAGTTGGTGGTCTTCATTGACTCCTAGTTGGTGACGAACAAGCTGAACAGAGACTACCAGGCTCGTGACGAAAGGATGGCAGCCTACCTAGCTCATGCAAGACAGCTCCTTTCTCAAATCAAGAGAGTTGAAGTCAAACAGGTCTGTAGAGATTCTAATTCTCATGCCGACATTCTCGCCAACCTGGCCTCTATCGTCGAGGGTAAGAGAAAAAGGACTGTCGAGGTGGAAACATTGGAGAAACCAAGCATAGTGCTTCAACCACCTCAGTAGATTCTGTGCGTTGATCTCGGTCCGAGCTGGATGGACCCAATCATCTTTTATCTCAGAGATGACCAACTTCCTAAAGACAAGAATAAGGCTCACAAAATCAGGCTGAAAGCAGTTCGGTTTTGGTTGTTTCCAGATGGCAAACTTTACAGGAAGTCCTAACCGGCCCTTACCTCCAGTGTGTTCACCCAAGCAAGGTTGAAGGCTTCCTCTATGAAATTCATGAAGGAATATGCAGAAGCCACATTGGAGGTCAGTCATTGGTATATCGAGCTATCAACCAAGGTTATTGGTGGCCTTACATGCACAAGGACGCTCAGCTATATGTCAAAAAGTGCCAGAAGTTCTCTCACTCCATTCATCGCCCAGCGCAGATCTAAGCCCACTTTCCAGCCCATGGCTCTTCGCTCAAAGGGCTTGGATATTGTGGGACCACTCCACCAAGCTCTAGGGAATAAGAGGTGGCTAATAGTAGCCGCCGATTATTTCACCAAATGAATAGAAGCCTAACCGCTTTCTTCCATCACCAAGCAAGACTCGAAGAATTTCGTGTGGAAGAACATTATCACAAGATTTGGTGTCCCATGAGCTTTGGTCTCGGACAACGGGACTCAGTTCAACTCCAACCTCTTCAGAAACTTCTGTCAGGAGCTCGGCATTAGAAACTACTACTCCACTCCAGCCTACCCACAAAGCAATGGTCAAGCTGAAATCTCGAACAAGGTTGTGCTCGATGGACTCAAGAAGAGACTTGACCGAGCTAAGGGGAGATGAGTGGAGGAACTTCCAAGTGTCCTATGGGTATATAGAACTACTCCAAGATGCTCCACTTCGGTAACACCCTTCTCTTTGGCCTTTGGGATGGAAGCCGTGATCCCATTCGAGGTCGGTCTCCCAACTTTGAGGTCATAATTCTTTGATCAGGGCCAAAATGAGGTGAATCTGGCCCGAGAGCTAGACATAGCCGAAGAGCGAAGAGATGCAGCAGCTATCCGCCTAGTTGCCTACTAGCAACAGTTGGCTAGGGGCTACAACCACAAGGTCGGAGAAAGGAAGTTCTCGGTCGGAGAATTGGTCTTAAAGAAGACGCTCCTCAGAGATAAGAATCCCAATGAAGGCAAGCTGACACCGAACTGGCATGGACCATTCAAGGTGATGTCGGTTGCCAGACAATCAGCATACAGGCTTGAGGGCATGGACTCAAGAAGAGACATGTTCGGTAAAGAGTTACCACGACCATGGAATGCTACACACCTCAAGAAGTATTATTTTTGAATTGTATTCAATTTCCGAAATCAATAAAAGGAATCTTTATTGTTCTCAACTTTCACCAAGTTATTGAACTCGACAAGCAATCTTTATTTTCGCCAAGTTATTGAACTCGGCAATTACCTACCTAACTGCTACAGAGCATTATGGAAATGAAGAGAAGTCTTAAGTAGTTAGGGCGCAATGCCGAGTTAAAGAACTCGGTAGTTACCTCGGTGTTCGGAATTTCGATTTGGTTACGGAACCGAGTATTCTATCACCGAGGTAAAGAACTTGTATACAATTTGATCCCATCGAGCTTGGTTAGTGAACTAAGCTACTCTATGGAAAAATTTTGTATCCAGACACGAGTGTCTTGGGTTACGGAACTTAAGAATAAACGTGGTCTACGTGGTCTCGGTTGTTGAACCAAACTCAGACACTTAAACAAAATCGGGACTTCCTAAAGCATGTAAAGGGCTCGGTTAAAGAACCGAGGTCAAACACATGGAAAAAAATGTTTGAAGGCAAACATGCAAAAGGAAGAAATGAAATTTTATTCATAAAAAGAAAGAGTACAATGTTTACAAAAGATTACTACAAAAAGAAAGAAAAATACACGATAGGTATTTTTATTCGGACTTGGCTCCGACATCGTCAGCCTCGATCGCAGCCACTTCGGGGGGAGCCTCGGTGGAAGAGGGGGCAGGGGTCGGTTCTGGCTCCGAACTTGGGAACTGTGCTGGATTCTTGTAAGCTAGGTGGTCCTCGGGGACCCCAGATTCCTTCAGTGCTGCCAGCCAACCAAGCTCCCAGGCTTCGTCCCTAACCTTGAGGACCTTAGCCTCATAGAGGGTCGTCGCCTCTGCCACTCCTTCAGTGAAAGCAGCATTAGTCTCTGACTGGAGCTTGGCTTTGGCTTCTTCCCTTTTTTTTCTCGAGCTCGGCCGGCCTCTTTCTCAACATCTCGATATCAGCCTTCGCCAACTTGAGCTCAGTCTCGAGGCCTCGGATCGTCTCCTCCTGCTCCTCGGCCTTCTTCTTTCTCCCCTCCAAAGCCGCCTTGAGGTTTTTAATCTCCGTCTCCAACCTCAAGGCCTTGGCGCTGTTCTGCTGAACCCTCTCCAGCGAGACTTGGCTTTTTCGCAGTATCTGTAAAAGAAACAGAAATAAAAAAAACAATAACCGAGATCAAATACTTAGTGAAAATTTTTGGAAAGGAAAACTCATCGAGATGGCCGCTTGCATTGTCAACGCTAGCAAGCTCACATCGTCGGCCTCTTTATGCCTCACCATGTCTCGCGGAAGGGTGCATGCATTGCCAAGCGCGGCGATCACGAGGGCATTCCCCGAGACCCGATCCTCCACATTCAGTGGCCTTTCGGGCCCAAGTGTAAGGCTCGGTCTCCAGGGAGCCGGTACGGTGGGTTGGGAAGCCGAAACGTCATCAGGGAAACTGCACCTGCCAAGAAGCAGAAAACCACCCCTGAACATCTCGCTGCTCCGACAACAAAGGCGATAATCAAAAAATCTGAAGCCCGTGGCAACCCCACACAAAGCCTTAACCTCCAAGAAACCAAGTCTGCCCCAAGACTTAGTCCCCGAGACCTTCCCCAAAACAAAGGAGGTCCCAAACATCTGCAAAGCCAGTGTACCTGGCCATTCTCAAGGAGAACCAGTTCTACCCTCTCTCTCACATGAAAGAAGAGAAACCTACCCTCCACCAAACAAAAAAATCAACTCAGCATGAGCCGTCTTGCTCCTACAAGTCCAGAATTAAGTCATGCATCACCAGGCCACCGCAAGAACCTGCTAAGGCCTACACTCCTGGTTGTCGACCTTTCATCTCAATAGGGGCCGAACTTGCAAAATTCAAAGCCTCGTTGCGACAGGCACAGGACCGCGTCCATATCCTGTCCATGCCCAGCTTCAAAGAAGACAAGCTCGGCTGCTGCGCGCAAGGGACTGCATCCTTCATTGCCAGGGCACAGCCAGAACTAACTGAAGCTCAAATTGCCCGTCGTGTACGTCGTCACGCGACATATCGACAAAAGAAACTAGAGAAGCAAAGAACCCAACATTCTACCCTTCAAGTCTCTAAAAAATGGGTCGAAAAAGAAAAGCCCGACCAAGTTGTTGCTGTCTATATGGTTGGCAAAACCAGAAGACGACAGAAGTCAACAACCAAAATTCATGTCAGATGACCAGTGACTCGCAGCGTCTCCCGGATACGAAGACATCAGGAGGATTCTTCCGCTCCTTCAAGCCAATGACATCGGAGTAACCATTCCTCTGACTCTTCATCCAAAAGAATGAGCTCTAGCTCAGTTACCAAGACAATATCCTCATTCGACTCTCGAAGGATGAACGTCCTGGTTACAAATGCCAAGCAGCCTCCATAGCATGATGACGTAGCAGCACGCATCCAGCAGTTAGAGTAAGGACAACGGAGAATTGAGGCCCTAATGGAAAACCTCCTCCTCACTTTCCAGCGTCCACCAAACAGTGAAGCTCCTCCGAGTCATCGAGATAATGAGGAAAGCAATAAGTCACGCGCCCTTACCAAGAAGGGCGTCGACGATTTCCTCACCAAAGCAAAAGAAGAGGATACACTAAAAGCACACGGGATCAAGCCACCATATCCCTTATGGATAGACTCAGTTCCGTTCCCTGTAAAATTCAAACAACTTACTCTCCAAACATATACGGGGAAAGGTTCAGCCAGACAGCATGTCATCCGCTTCAAGATCTTGACGAGAGCTATTGCGGATTAAGATGCCCTCAAGATCCATCTCTTTGCAAGTACCCTAAAAGGTACGGCCTTCGATTGGTACTCCACTTTACCAAAGGACTCCATCCAAAACTGGGCCATGCTGGAGACACGCTTCCTAACCCACTTCAAAGGTGAAGATCACCCTGTTACTATGGCACAACTCTGCAGCCTTAAACAGGGAGAGAATGAGTCAACATACGACTTCGTTCACAAGTGGAAGGCAATGGCGTACAAGTGTTTAGATATACTGCTACAAGAGTCGCTGGTCGACAATTGCCGTAACAACATGAGAGTAAGGATCCGCTCAATGATTGTCACGTCCTCCGAACCCGATTAGAAAATAAACCGGATCTGGGGAGTGAAATTTTGGGCCAATTAAAATTTTTTGCCCTTTTTGGCCCAAGGATTGTAAGTCCGCTGTGAGGATAATGTATTTCAGCCTCAAAACATAAAACAATAGTGGAATTCATACATTGATATCAACAATGGATAATAATTCTCAATTAAATTTAAAGTTGCAAGAAACAATTAAAGCTAAAGTGGAAGTTAATTTAATTACTATGGTCATCCCATAAACTAAGGCCATAAAACAACATAGAGTCAATGAAGAAATAACAATGAATTAATTAAAAATCTAATATTTGTCCCAAAGTGAGTCTCTCATGTGCTTAGTATTGATGACGCTACTCTACGTCATCGGCACTCCACTCCCATGCCTCCTCTGTTGGTTGGAGATCATCTGGGATCTCCTCACCGGCCTACTCCTCGTAGTAGTACTCACCTGAGGAGTCTGCACACCAAGGAACCGAGTCAACGACATGTTGAGCAATAGATAAGCAAGATATAATTAAAACATAACATGCATCAAATATAGGAGTAATGACAAGTACAAGATCGTAAGAATACAAGGAACAATACTAGGCATGTAGCATTAGTAACAATCAGAATCATAAATAGAAATCCTAGTAATACTAACAATCACCACTACCAATGTAATGCAATGCACAAGAGGGAGACTCTGTGGATGTCCAAGCCACCTCACGGGGAACCAGTAACAATCCTATCCGGACTACTGATACCAAAGTCCGGCTCCAGGGGAATCCAAGCTCCCGGTCCTGGGAATAGTAGCACGGTCCAAGCCCGCTCCCAACTATTCAACGCCATGGACGTCGTCCAAAGCCGACTGCCCACCCCGATGTCCGAGTAACCGGCCCATCAATAAACCCCAAACTGCAGCTGGCCGTGATATGCAAATAATAATAATAATAATAAAGTGGTGTTGACACACGGGGAAAACCAAGTCAAGCAAGTCTGGCTAACTCAGCGAACAAAGCGTGTTCGTAGGGATTATCTCATTCAAACAATACAAGATATGCCATCCACACGATAATCCCTTACATTCTAGCCAGACAAGTTTATCAATACACGATACATGGTTCATAAGGTACACTCTAAATCAGGTCCTTGTTCTAATTCTACAAGAGTTTATGTTTCATAATTAATTAGGTGTTTTATGCCAAGAGAGTGTACAAGGATACAAAATCAACGGATACGATTAACAAATCAATGAGAGATTACAATCCAATCCTGGGCAAGTGTTGTCATCCATGTACCATATGTGTAGTGTAACGGAGTGCGTGGGGAATTTGAATCATCAATGCTTATAAAGAATTTCCTTGGTGTACAATCATGTTGAGCAACGATTGATTCAATTCCATACGTGTTCGGTTAAACCATACACAATACACGAATACCTAGACAACCCATCGAAGCACACCAAGCCACGTGCTACGATTTCAAAACCCCATTAATGGTCGCGTGAGAGTGGTTTCATGGTTTCCAATGTCTAAGGCCCAAACCTAGGCTAACAATCTCCTTACTAACAAGAAAGTGGTCTAAATAATTAATCTCCTTAGCTACCTACTTACCTGATCCCTAATCATCGCGAGACATGTATCATTGGATTCTACGCTCAAAGAGCTTTCCAACGGTATATGGCTCGTGAAATTCCGACGTATGGTTCAGAAGTTATGGCCCATAGAAGTTTGCCCCTTTATATATATATATATATAAAGCATGACGGACCAACATGTGTCCGATTCCATGGTTGGATAAACAAACAGTACCTACCATTCATGTCAGTCAGACCATTCAACGTTTCCTTGCTTCCTTTTGTGTTTTTTTTTTCTTTTTAACTCCTTAAGCGCTGATGTCATGTCCATTGAATGTTCAGTGGCCATTGAACGTTCTGGACGTCCAGTGAGCAACGTTTTATTTATTTAATTTTTTTTTAATTTATCTTTTTCTTTCTTGAACGTCAAATACAGAACCCCATTTCTTGCAGTCTTTCACCCAATCCATTCCAAAAATTCACCTGCACAAAATTGAGCCACCGTGCTCCCCCAATAATCCATTCCATCCATCATCATTTCCACTTACATCAATTAACACTAAAATTAACAATTAAATTAAATAAACCCAAATTAATAATAGAACAGGCTTGGAATTAGGGAAATCTAACAAGAAAACACATCCAATCAGTAGAAGACATACACACATGCTTAATTATAAAATGCAGATCTACTTGCCTCAACCAAGAAGAAGATTGGAATTGGGGAATTCTGAGGAGAAGCCCTACCACTGCAGAAACCTCAATCTACCCGACCAAACGCAATCTATCACGCAAAGGAGAAGAAAAGAGAGGAAAAGATCAAGATCTAACCTATATCTAAACAAAGAGAATTGATTGAAAAGATGAAAGAGAGGGAAATCTTAACAAACTGACGTCAATGGAAAGAGGAGATCGCGAGGAAGAAGATGAGCGGCTCGGATCGCGGAAGTGATCCTTCAGGGAAAGAGTTCTAGAGCCTTGGGAGAATGAGGAAGAAGAAAGGCTGTTGTAGCTTCGTTTGTTGCAGAGAATGACTAAGAGATTAGGGCTAATCCCTGATTAAGAAGAGAGAGAATGGAAAAAGACTAATTTACCCTTAAGTGGCTCCGGTGAAAGAATGAATTATTAGAAGGGTTTCTGGTCGTCGGATCGCAATGAGCCAGAAGACAAAATTGATCAACGCGACGAGACCTTTCCAACGAACCCAAAATCGCGACGATAGGAATTTTTCGGAAAAACACTCAATTTTTTCCTAATTTGCAAACTACCCCCTACTGGGGTCAAACGAACTCAGAATCGCATGAAACTCCGCAGGCACTATTCTAACACTAAAAGAAACTCGCTGACCATCTAAACCCACTTAAATATCTAATAAAACAATAATTATAATAATATCAAAATAAATGGGTCAACGGGCCGGTTATTGGGGCCCAACTGACCCAGTAAGGTCGCAGACCTTACAATGATTATCGGCAACAAATCAAAAAATATGGGAGAACTCTTAGAAGCAGCAATGGAGGCTGAAACGGTGATCAAAGACCTCAACAGTCAGAAATCATCAAAGAAAGAGCCGACTGCCATTACAACCTCGAAACCAAAGAAAAAGTAGGTTCTTGATGTGCAAACCAAGTTAGCTCCTCAACAGCCAAAGAAAACTAAAAACAAAAGTGCAGATAAGAAACATGAACTCTCTGAAGCCTTCAAAGAACGAGTAGAGAAGAAATACCCGTTCGATGAAGATGTTGAAGAAATCTTTGAGGCTCTCGTAGCAAACGGTAAACTCACCTTACCTGAGCCCAAAAGACCAGGAGATGTTGGCAAAACCAATGATCCCCGGTATTGTCCATACCACCAGATGGTCTCACATCCTCTCAATCAATGCTTCGTTGTGAGAAAGAAGATCAACGAGATGTGGAAAAATGGAGTCATCACCTTTGATAAAAACTATAGGTCTGCCTCCGTCAACATGGTGTCATATGGACAAACTTTCAAGTCACCAAAGGAGAAGATCAGTACTTCCTTCTAAGTGATAAAAATGACTCAAACGTCCCAAGAGTTGGTTCCCTATCCAACATTAGGTGGACAACCCATATGGGTACATCCCGATCTCCTAGAAGATGAAAATTAGGAGATCGTCAAAACAAAGCCTACCACTCAACAGCGAAGGCAAGGCAAGAGACAACTCTGCAAGCTCAAACAGTAGGAGAAAGTTCAATCAAAGCAAGAAGTCCCTGAAAAAGCAGAGACCTCTTCCACTGCTTCGCTGGGGGCAATGGAAGAATCCAAGGTTTCAAAGGTGGTAAGAAAATTCACCCTTGGCGATTTCATGCCACCTCATTACAGAAATGTAACTACGCAGGGGGGCATCATACTCTTGCAACTCAGTAATTGGATTCTCCATAGATGGATATGAGTCCAGTGATAATGCTAGTGATACCGATGAGTGGGAATAATCCCTTGAAATAGGAGAATACCTCTCCGATGAGGAATGGATTCCCGAATCTCATCTTATGCCAGTAATCTAGTATAACCCATATCAGCCACAACGATTCTGGTCTAATGATGAAGAAGACCAAGAAGTTGTTCAAGAAAGTGTTGTTGATCCAGCACAAGCAAGCGCTCTAGTGGAACCCAACTTTAATGAACCACAAGGAGCAGATGACGAAGAAAATTTGGCTCCTATGCCCGATCTTGAAGAATATGCAAGAATCTTGCAACGTCTTGCCATAGAGCAGTTGCATGATCGCATCAATGAGCTTCATCAAAATCAAAATCAAAATCCAGAACCAAAAATCCCGAAAAATTCACAAACATCTCCAGCAACCCCGAAAAATGAAGAAAACTGCTGGATAGATGATCTCCTCACATCTGAAGACGAGTCTGAATCTCAGCAGTGCATTGCTTGCAATGCGATAGTTCGGGATGATCATGCCTCAGAAGCTTCGTCTGTCGAGGCCTCAGATTCTCAGACTACATCCGGTAGCATATACTTTGGAGCTACATCTCCTCAGGTGACTTCCACACAGATATCATCTTCTCAGCCTTCGTTTCCTAAAACTGTGACATCGGAACTCAAACCTCTTCCGGCAGATCATCTCGAAGAAGCTCATGCCAATGAAGTCTTCTTTGATGAAAATCTAGTCAATTGGTCCCAGATACCCGACCTCATAGGCAATGTCTAGACCGATAAACTACTCAACGAAGAAGAGAGGTTGCTAGACGCTATTCAGGACTAGTTCCCGGAAAATGCTCCATGCAATGCGATCATTGAAGACAGCAATACTGCTACATAAACGTCTTCAGCAAATGACAAGGATCAACCCCTTGAACCTGGGAGTGATCTTCCGAAAGAAGACCCTACTCCAGAAGCTCTTGAAGTTGGTAGAGGTACCCGCTCTGGCCGGGATCACGACAAAAATTATAACCAACCTTCTTCTTCTTATGTAAATCCTTCAGGAAAATAAGTTGTAAACGCCCCAAGTGGCAACAATAATGAAAATACAGGCCCGAATGAGGCTTTCAAGTATTACTTGATTGAGTACTTTAAACACATACATGCACGACTGTACATCCTTGACTTATTACGAATGTCTCCACAAACTCGTGATAGTCTCATTTCAGAACTGCAAAGGCTGAATGCGGATGTCAACAAACAAGCCCCACAAGTCCTACAAATTGAAATGGATTAAAGGGTCAAAAAATCAAATACTTCCTCAAAGGGAGAAAAGAAGAAAACTAAGGGATCAAGCATTGAATGCCTCTTAGTTCGAAAGGCAGCAAGTGCAACAATTGCCTTTGATAAGGATGACCTCCTGTTAGGCGAGACAAAGCACAACCGACCCTTGTACTTCACATGGTACATCAAAGAAATGCCAATACATAGAGTCCAGATCGACCCAGATTTTGCACTCATCTTTATCTCTACTTCGGCACTCAAAGAGCTAGGTATCCCACCTAACAAGCTAAGTCACACGCCTGTATCCATCTTTGGATACGATGGGAGTGCTCAAAGGCCTACCAACAAAATCAGGTTCAAGTTGCAAATCGGTGACCTTATCTCTGAAGTCAATGTGTACGCATTAAGAACCCTTTCATGCTACAACATCCTTCTTGGACGCCCCTGGATACACTAGAATGGTGTCGTCCCTTCAACTCTACATCAATGCATCAAATTCGTTGGCAACGACGGCTTAATACATCGAGTATTTGCAGATAAAAAGCCCTTCAAAGGGAAAGACGTTCATCTTGCAGATGCTCAGATGAAGAAGAAGAAAAGAGGAAGAAACAACATCCTTTGCCAAAAATCTCCAGAAAGATAAAGACAAGGCTCCTCAGCGATCATCGGAAGGAAACAAACCTTCCAACGAAACTGAAGAGAGCAGTCATTCTCCCTTCGTCGCTTCCCTTAAACCCTCAAAGCCTTTGGTAGTCACCACCAAGGAAAAGAAGACAAAAAAAAAGTCTGGGGGCAAGTTCACTGTCTCCTTCGTGTCCATTATGCATGATACGGATTCAGATTCAGAGCCAGAAGACGACACATCATCAAGTGAAGCTGATACTCAGCAAGTTCAGCCCACTCTCACTCCATTGGAGACACCTGCCGACGTAGAAGACCCAACGTCTACTTCCTTCGTCGTGCCGGCAACTTCGGCAGAAGAAAAGACATCTTCTTCCACAAATCGGAAGCCTCTTCACCAAAATCTTCGCTTGAACCTTTCCAAAATGAAGGTATGCCTCAACTATTCCTATATAGTCCAATGACACAAGCTATCATGAAGAAAATGGGCTATGATGCTCAAAATCCAATCGGTTTGGGAGGTGGTCATGGTATTCTCACGCCATTGGAACCCACCTTGACCAAAAGTCAACTGGAGGATTGAAAACTCCATCGTCGCATAGACAAGTCTTCATACGGGTTAGGGTATGATCCTGACACTCCCATGAGACAATTGACACAAAGGCTACAAAGTCGTTTTGTCAACTAAGCCTCAATATCTTATGTCCATGAAGATATTGATCTCCCTGAATATCTCTTTGAGGAGTCACCCGTCAAGGATTTAGAAAACTCTTCCAATTGTTATGATTTCTCTGACGATGAAGAGGAATTGTCCAATGACACAGACGTACGGTTTTCTAGCCCAGAAGAACCATCGTCTCCAAAAGAAGTACCTTACCTCGATCCAGTTTCAACAGGTGATTGGGATCATCTCATTGCCACTCTTGAGAAGAAGACCAATCAAGAAGACCTGTGGACAAAAGCAAAGCCTTGGTCTGTAAATGCCTTTGGAACTCCAGAAGGTCTTGTTAAGTTGGAAGCCTCCGAAAACATTATGGAGGTGCCACTTTCAAACCTTCCAACAGAAGATCTTGTTCAACAGAAGATCTTGTTCAAAAGATAGACTTGGGGACACCTGATAACCCACGTCCTGTATTCATAAGTAAGAATATAAAGGATGATGAGTTACCCGAGTATATCGCTTTTCTTCGTGAGTTCGTTGATTGTTTTGCATGGACTTATGCTGAAATGCCTGGCTTAGACCCCAAAATAGCAGTCCACAAACTCAATCTGCAAAAAGGCATCAAGCCTGTCAAACAAGGCCAAAGAAGATTCCGTCCTGTTGTGATGGACAAAATTGAACAAGAAGTTCAGAAACTCAAAAGCGTTGGCTTCATCCACGAGGAACAGCATCCTGACTGGTTAGACAACATCGTCCCCGTGACAAAGAAAAATGGGCAGATCAGGGTCTGTATTGATTATAGAGACCTGAATGATGCATGCCCTAAAGATGAATTTTCGCTCCCCATACCAGAGGTGATGATTGACAACACCTACAGATTCGAGCCTTGAGATGGTATGTGATCCCTTAGGTTCACAAGGTCAAAAGGAAAACCCAAAATCCAAAACCCAAATCCAACTCCCTCATGTCATTTTCAAAACTTTGCCTTGAGATGGAACGTGATCCCTCTCACTACCATAAAATCCCTTTGGAAACTCAAAAGGCTATTAAAAAAATGCTCAAAGACTCTTGGTCAAGTCGGAAGCTCTCCTTCAAGTTTCTCTTCGAGGCACAACGACTCCAAAAGCTACTCGTCGCTGTACCTCGAGGGGGCATTTGTTGACACAAAAAAGTCACTTTGCCTCTTCAACATCAAGAAGTCACATGAAGCTGCATTCCACTACAAAACAGGCAATGCTACTTCAAGTAACAGATCTTGTCAGAATCAAACAAAAACTGCAAGATCCTTCAAGACAGCCAAAAGAGGGGTTCACATAAAGTTTCGGGTCATTCCAACATCATTTGACCCAACTTCACTCCTTTGGCAGCTGAACAGGCGCTCATGGCAGCGATGACGTCGAAGACATCAAAACTTTGATCAGAGCCTACGGATGGTTTCAAAATACCTCCAAAGGGCTCCATGTCAAATTTCAAGTCAAACCGACAACGTTTGACCCTCCATCAACCTTCGAGCAGTAAAATCAAGCCTCTCAACGGAGAGAACCACCAGGACTATTACTTATCAAACAGAGCACATGGATGGCTTCAACATGCTTTCAAAGGGCTACACGTCAAATTTCAGGTCATTCTGACAACGTTTGACCCGACTTTGATGCTCCGAAATAAAATCAAGGCTACCCGCGGTAGAGCACGCCGGGACCATGACATCCAAAACGAAGCCAACGGATCATCTCAAAATGACTCCAATAGGCTCCCTGTCAAATTTCAAGTGAATCAAATATCGGTTGACTGCACATCAAAGCGCGACATCTTCCTCGCGGCAAAATCAAGCCCACTGGCGACGGGACCCCAAACAACTTCAAAACTCAAACAAAAGCCCATGGTTGGTCCTATCTACTGCTCAGTAGGCTTCACCTCAAATCTCAGGTCATTCCGACATCGTTTGACCTAGTTTCGACTCTTGAAAGAAAATTTGCCACAAAGTCTTCGGCTTTTCCAAAAAATAGGAAACTTTGTGCTCCGATTTGCACGGCTTCTCGACAGGTTTTCTTCAGGAGAATCAAGCCAATAAATGAGGAGAAATGTCTAGAAAATGCAGGAGAAAACGACACCGAAAAAGACCAAAAAAGGGCCGAGAAACGGCGACCAAAAGGGGAACAATCCGGGTCGTCGGATTTGTCGCCGAGTGACCGTATTCCGCCCTTTTCGTGTTTCGGGAGTTCCAACCCCTGTGGTTTCCTGAAAATTTGATTTTTTATGCTCAAAATCGACTGATCTTCATCAACATCTCAGATCCGCTGTCAAGAGCATGAAATCATCATTGATCGCTCTAAGATTGTCAATCAGCTGACCAAGAAAGTACACTTTTTGTCCGACCAATCGGGAAATCGACAAGACAGATGTCACCAGCCCGCTGATATCAACCGATGTCTTAAATTACATCGCCATCCGACATCAAACAACATGCGGATCCATCGGCGATCATCACAAGAAGAATTTCAAAAGACACGGCAAGGCCCGCGACTCTTCAAATGCCCTGGCGACCACTTAATGTCTTTAATTGACCCATTTTATGACAACTTAATGCGGTCATTAACTCATTATTTTGGATGGCCCAATCAAAATCAAGCAAATGGGAGTTACAAATCCAAGTAATCATGGCATTAAAACCATGAAACTCCCCTCATCATGGAGATTAAGGGTGATTAAATGCCCATCATTCTCCACCAGCCAATCACAAGCCAAGAAAAAGGAGCTACAAAATCAAGAATTAAAACTTGTAACTCCTCCCATCATGGGTCATCAATCCCATAAATCACCCCATGGCTACCAAGAACCTATAAAAAGGGGGTAATTCCAAGAAATCCAGAGACGGACACATACACACGGGTAGAGAGAGATCCATACCCACAAGCAAGGAAAAAGAACTCTGAAAAAATCTTGCTGCTCTGCTGCTGAAACACCACAAGGTGATCGAAGTCCCTTGGGGGGAACACCCCCCAAGGCCACCTCTTTCCTTCTATCCAACATGGCCTAAACGCGGCTCTTCAGCCCGTTTACTCATATTTTCATTGGATATAAGACCTCTCTTTGGTCCTTATCCTCTAAAAAATTGAGGTCCAAGCCAAGCCAAAGAATCAAAGCATCAAGCGTTCTCATCTGAAGGACAATGGCGAAGTTCATACATGACTTACGACCGTCAATCTGAACGAGTCCCCCAATCTCCTGAGAAGTCAGATACATTTTCTTACTTTTCTTTGTATTTTGTATTATTTGTAAAGAGACAAAAAAATCACATTTCTTGTCTTTCTTCATCGATAAGATTTGTAAATCACCTTTGACGGCATAAATCGCCTTCTACGACACAAAATCGCCTTTCACGACAAATAAAATGAAATTGCCTCTCACGGCATTTAAGAAATTGTGTCTCTTTCTTAAAATATATGTGCAATGGAAAGTTAGAAAGAAGAATTGATTTCCTTTCTACTTATGAAGGTGAATCTCCAGATCACCACTTCAAATTCCAAGTAGAATAGAAAATTTGGTATACCCGTACAAAAAATGTTGATGACTCGCTTTTCCTCCTCCGCCATACTCCCAGCAGCCCTAGGGGTGGGAAGGAGAGGACAAAAGGTCGGAGCCCCCGTTAGCGCCATAGACATATTCATTCTCTGTAAAATGCTCTCAATCAAATAGGCCCTTCTCGCTAGGGAAATTTATTATAAGCATTAAAAAAATTTATGAATAGGAAGAATAACATTTCTTATGAGAGAATACAAAAGACAATTTTTTTTTATAAAAAATGCTAGTTTCCATAGACGCTACATTTAATATGCTGGTAATAGAACTCAATAGTTACATCATCACACAAATATTTTGAAATGTAATAGCTGAAAAGAAACTTCAGTTCTCACTTCCACAATACTCCAACACTACAACTTATTTCCATTCCACTCCCTTCCACTCAATCAAACTCACAACATCCACATCACAAACACCCATTAAAAGAACACATGCTAAATCATCAATATTTATGTAAAACCTCCATTCAGAATTTGGTTAATGTGCATATGTTGAAGCTAAGTTATAAAACTAGTTTTTCAATAAGATGATAACAATGAAGTCATAGTGTATTTCAAAATAAGTCCCAGACGATACCCATCTTTTACAAACCTCATTTCACCATTTTCACTGATGCACCCAGACAACACTTGCAATAACTTCAAGCCGTTTTCTATAAAACGGCACCCGCTTTTATATATGAAGAAAACTATAAAATCAGTTCATTTTTCGAAACCTAAAATCAAGCACATTCAAGAGAGAAGTACATATATACCTTAGAAATCAAGATCAATTGAGAAAAAGTTTTTCATATGCGGTTTAGCTCGAGAGGGCCACAAAGATACTGACATGTGCTTGGAAAAAAATATAGTAGATTGGTGTCATGGATGGGCTTGTGAGCACAATAGGTAGAGTCTCATTATCGAAAATTCGCAAGTTACTAGAATGGTATGGGTAAGCTAATCCAATTAACCAAACCAATGCAAAGCGGATATAACTAACCAAATAAGATAGAACTGGCAAAACTATCTACCAAGCAATCACCACAGAAAGGCAGACACAAATTTAACGTGGAAACCTTTATTAGGAGAAAAGACCACGATAACAGTTACAAGATATACTCACAGATCTTTTATCCCATTCAGTACGTCGACCTAAGGACTATAGTTTTTCTTGCACAACTTCTCCTGTTGCCATGACTTCCCCGTCGCGGACCGCTCCCTATGCTTGGTCCTCCTTCAATCACCTTGAGAACCAATATGAACAAATCTTATACAAAGAAGTAGAAGCGTCAAACCTTCTAGAGCAGTCTTTCAGAATAATTTCTCATATATGGTTGTAGAGAACAAGGAATCTCTCTTAGGGTTATCTCACCTCAGAACAAGAAAGAGGAACTTCTTGTCTATCTTTGGGTTAAGAGAATCACCTAATATATAACCCCAAATTCGTGCAAGAGTATTCTAATTAAACTACAATCAAAACAACACTCATCCTCAAACTCTTACTTGGAGTCCGGACGGAACTGGGCAAACTCACCTCGCTCGCTAGCTATAGCGAGGGTCCTCTCTCGAATTTGGCCCTGACAATCTCCCCCTTTTAGCATTAAATGGACAAACTCCCTAGCACAATACAATTGATCAAACCAAAAGAAAAACCCAAAATACATTGAAATTAAAATAAAAGATTTCAGCACTATGGATCTTGCATTGCCTTTACTTCTTTGCCTGAAAAGCTCCCCTAGCTCCATTCTCCTCCCTCTGTTTTTGTCCATAATTGACAAACAACTAACATGCAACTTCCGTCAATCTAAATTCAGTAGCTTCCCCTCAATATGATCTTCGTATCAACACTAGGGTGGGGGCTTGATCTTGCATATCAGGGGTGATGAAGCTTAGGCACACACACTTGCAAATTTCAACATTTCAGCAAAGTGTGTACCAACACAAGAGGTAGGTTTTCGTTCTTAAGCCAGAAAACTTTGGTTTTCTTCTTCAGCTCAGTCTTCTGCTTTTTCAATTGTGCTTGATTAGGTAAATCTCGCAGCTTCTTGCAATGGGGTTGAATGTCTCATTTAACTCCACAATAATGACAAGTGGGGATTCATTCAAGACGTGACACAGTCTTCTTCTTTGGAGTTCTATATGTAACACTAACAATGCGATTAGTAATAACTGAGTTTTTAACAAAACAGTTTGTATCTTTGGCAGTGGATTTGGATGCTCCGTCAGCGTAACCAATACCATGCTTGTCAGTATCTACCTTTTGACTGCATAGGATGTCATCAAGTTTTTTCGATCCAGGGTTCAACCTGTTTAATGAAGCTTTAGCAGTATGTAAATCAGGCAGAATCATATTGAGTCTTCCACTCAAATCAGAATTTTCTACTTTCAAAGTCTTCATATCAGAAAAGCTTTAGCAGTATGTAACTCAAACAGAATCATCTTGAGTCTTTTACTCAATTCAAAATTTTCTACTTTCAAAGTCTTCATATCATAATCAAGCAAATCACACTTTTGTGATTCTGTAGCAGCTTGTCACCCATTTTGTTATTTTCATCCTCCATTTTTTGTACTTTTGCAAGTGCTTCTATAAGTTCAGCTTTCAAGGATGAATTTTTCTCTTCGGACGCTTTCCATTTGATAGCAATTTTTTCATTCACAGTAACCATTTTCATGGTCTTTCTAAAAGTGTTTTATATTATGTTTTCCAATCTAGTTCTTCCTCTAACTCATTATCATCACGATCAGTCTCATAATCAGAAAAAACATATGGAGTAACAGAACCAGAAGTTGCCATGAATGCTATGAATTTCTCTTTGCTACTGTCCACCAGCTTCGTAGACTCAGATATTTTTTTCCTTATCATTCTGGGTCAAATAAAAAGCCATTTTCTTTGGTTTCGTATTAGCACAATCACTAGCAACGTGTTCATAACCTTGACATACATAGCACGGAATCCCTTTAGAAGATTTATTCTTCTCAACAGATTTAGGGAGTTTCACATTGCGGTAGATTTCCATTCCAGCAATATATAGGATCTACACAATAGAATAGTGCGATCCGCTCTGATACCAATTGAAAGTTCAATGGTTATTAGAATGGGATGGGTAAGCTAGTCCAATTAACCAAACCAATGCACATCAGATGTAACCGACCAAACAAGATAGAACTGGCAAAACTATCTACCAAGCAATCACCACAGAAAAGCAGACACAAATTTAACGTGGAGACCCTTATAAGGAGAAAAACCACGATCAAAAAAATTAATCACTATTGAACGGTTACAAGATATACTCAGAGCTCCTTTATCCCGGTCAGTACGTCAACTTAAGGACTATAGTTTTTCTTGCACAACTTCTCTTGTTGCCACGACTTCCCCGTCGCGGACCGTTCCCTATGCTTGGTCCTCTTTCAATCACCTTGAGAACCAAGATGAATAAATCTTATACAAAGAAGTAGAAGCTTCAAAAATTTTGGAGCAGCCTTTTAAAACAATCTCTCAAATATGGAACAAGGAATCTCTCAAAGGGTTATCTCACGTCAGAATAAGAGAGAGGAACTCCAAGTCTATCTTTAGGTTGAAAGAGTTACCTAATATATGGCCCCAAATCCGTGTAAGAGTATTCTAATTAAACTACAATCAGAACAACACTCATCCTCAAACTCTTACTTAGAGTCCAGACAGAACTGGGCAAACTCGCCTCGCTTGCTATAGCGAGTTGGATCCATGCTATAGCGAGGGTCCTCTATGTAATTTGGCCCTGACAACTATCGATAGAGGGAAGAAAAGATGAGGAAAAGTGGTGTATGAGGGCCACTAAGAGGAAGAATAAGACAAGGAAGATATTGATATGTGCTTAGAAGGAATATAGTAGATTGGTGTCTTAGATGGGCTTAGAATCACAATAGGTAGAGTGACACTGTCGATGGAGGGGAGAAGAGATGAAGAGGAACAAGAAATGAGGAAAAGGAGTGCAGGAGGGCCAAAAAGAGGAAGAAGAAGACAAGGAAGATACCGACACATGCTTGGAAGGAATAAAGTAGATTGGTGTTGTAACGCCCCAAGATCCCGGCGCCTCGAATCTTGGGACGCTACAGGAAAGTACCCAAGAGATAAGAAAAATCCAATAATTTAATCAAGTGTGGATCTCATATGAGTAAGTAAATGGACAAAGTCCTATAATTATATTTCACTTTAAGGGATTACAAGGTACTTTCCGTAATTAAACTAACAATTCAATCCTAGGCCAACACGGTCAGCTACAAGAAAAAAAAGGAAAGAATAGAGATCTAAGTGATAGACACCTCTTGATGCACTAACTGCATCATTCTCTGAACCCTGCGGCAATGGATCAACCACCAAGCAATTCTACCAATCAAGGAAATCGGAAGAAAAGATACCTGAAAGCACCAAGGATTGAGTCAGGCTCAAATAGGCATGTTTAGAAGGCAATACATTATATTAATAGATAGAGAAAAAGAATATACCCGATCCCAGCTGTACCTACGTGATTAGTATCTTGATAATAATATAGAATATCAGAGTGCAACAGAAAACAGTGTGGAGTGTAGTGCATGAACGATAATCGAGATATTTATATAACAGATGTTTGATACAACATAACAGGTAGATAAGAGAAGTCATCATCATCAAGACATCATATAAATCATATAAGCACATCAGAGTCACTTGGTAACAAAAGTAACCTGCGGAAGTAACCTTACCATATCCGTAACCATTGTAATAAGATCCAACCATAATAATGTCGACAATTAAAGATAATAAATAACGATATCCACAATACAAAATAATCATACATCCAATTATATACAGCCACAAGAGCACATAAAGGTACGTTCACAGTTGAAGTTCAAGGAACGTGGGGGGTCAGAGTCAGCCCATCGTTATTGTCCCTACAACTGTCGATGGACATCAACCATGCGGATCATAGACACCCATCAATGTCGTCACATCGAATAGGAGCGTACAAGAGTCCACAAATGTCCATAGCCACAGTCAAGTCTCAGTCATTAGTCTTACGTGCTAGATCTACCTCAACACGCATTCATAGCCACGGCCAAGTCTCAGTTATTGGTCTTACGTACTAGATTAATATCACCATCCATCCACACACCCGGTCTGAGCGCCGGCGGTCTCAGTACCCCTTCCATACGGTACCTACTATGTCATTCACTCAGTCACTCAATATCAATGTCCATGCCGGCATCATATCCCTCGGCAGACCACTCATACATCCACAAATCCTACAAATCACTAGGTAGAGGGTACTCCGAATCGGATAGCCTTATTATCCTTAATATGAGATGATAATAGTAAAGGGTACGAGGCACAGAGTTCGGGTGTAGCTAATCTATCCTTGTGATTCCCAACGGTTAATAATGCATACCCTTGTAAACCTCGCTTCTCAATATGCTTAATTAGTATTATCTCATTATACAATCCGTCTATTAGTATCTACCGTTAAGTTCATAATATTATAGGTCAAGACTTCAAGTGCAATGTCCCGACATATCATCCAGTACGGACCGTGATCATGAATAAAAGTCTAAGTGCAATGCCCTAATTTAATACCTCCCGAGGCGTACATCTAAGGTTCGGACCTACCAGCCAGCCTAAGTGTCCGTTCTCAATAATATAAGTATCACATAACTCAATCCATCTATAATCAATGCCCCTCTCTTCAGGTCCAGGGTCCCACTTCACCTAAGACAATGATCACATAGTCCCAGATGTTTATGAAGTATCACTGGTGCTCCTGTTGGTATTTAGCATCATAAGACAATTATAACCATTGAATCAGGTTCTGTTTACAACTCAAGACCTTACTTAGGTGGCTACACGGGTCAAGGTTAAACCCAGCCCTTGGCTTGTGTCTAGCGTATCCCAGACAGTCCAAATGGAAGGTCAACCGGGCCCACACATGATTAGGTCAAGAAAGGAAACTAAATCTGGGAAATGGCTATTTACAGTGTATCGGGTCCGGCCCTTGGCTCGTGCCTAGCGTATCCCAAACAATCCAAATGGAAGGTCAACGGAGTCCACACATGATTAGGTCAAGAAAGGAAACTAAATATGGGAAATGGCTATTTACAGTGTATCAGGTCGACATCATGGGTCCACGGGTCGTCCTAGTATTCTGTGGAAGTGGACAGTTGATTCCAAGTTAAGAGATTGTCCGATCGATTAGACCTAAAGGGCTTACTGTTAAAAGACTAGACAGCAGCGTGTTGCGGCAGTAGAACCCAGATTTCTAGGGTTTTTTCACTCTTTCATCCAAATTCTATCCAAATCATCCTAATCACCTCCAAACATCAAACACTCCTCCCACATCATGATCTCATCACAAATGGGACATTGATCTCCCAAATGGGGGATTCCCATCCATCAATGGCCAACAACACATAAGAAATGAACTTAGAACATCAATCCATGCGTAATATCATCCAATTAACCATCTACATACATAAATCATGTCAAATAACCATAAAAGATAGTAATTAACATCTAAGCATATTAATCACTTTAATTAAAGAATCTAAGCATGTCTACTTGCCTAATTAGGAAGGAAACTCCTCAATTAGCTTGGGCTTCTCTCCAAATGCTCTAAGATCACTCCCACAACTGAATCTATAATCTCTACGCACATTCCCAAAGATAGAAATGCATAAGGAAAATAAAACTAAGAGAAAAAACTATTTTACAAGAAATTGAAAAGGGAGATAAAAATTACCTTTACTTGGAGAGGGTAGAGAGATCTAGGAGATGATGTTGACTCTTAAGCTTGTAGATGGCTAGATGTAATGAGGCTCTAGCTTCTTGTAATTGGAGGGCTAAAGTCTAGTGAGAGAAACCCTAATCTCTAACTTAGAGAGAGAGAGATGGGAGGAAATTGTAGTGAAATGAGAGGAAGAAAGTGAAGCAAATGTTTGTGAAGCTTGTAGTAGGTTTCTTTTATATCAATAGGTGGAATGGAAAATGTCTAAGGTGCCCTCCCTTGCTAGTTTAAGTTTAGGATAAGGATGATGGTATTTAGTGATGGTTAAAATGGAATGACCAAAGGGTCCTTGGTTGCTAATAGAAATAAAAGATAAGGACTATGGTAGTTTATGTATTCATATATAATGACCAAAGTATCCTCAAATGAGTGGTTGTAAATAAAGGAACCTAAGGGCAATAAAGGTAGGCTATTTATTATGATAAAAGTGCTCATGTTTACTTGGTTAACAATAAAGGAGGCCAAGGTCATTTAAGGTATTGAGATTTCCAAAAATGAGGGAAAATGTGTGGTAGGAAGGACTAGAGTACCCCCATATAATCAATGGGCCAATGGGTTAAGCAATAGATAGTTTGGTCATTCTAAGGTTAATTGCACAACTCTCTAAGGGAAACCCTCTATAATTAGGTTTACAACTAAGGCCTTTAATTGATTAATTAATTCTAAGAAAACCATTATTAATCTCACAAGGGTCTTAACCCTATAAACTAGGCTTAATTAATGAAAATTACTAATTAATTATTCATGCTAATCACCTATTAAATAGGATAACCTAGCGTTGACTTTGTCAAATTGGGTCCCACTAGGTATTTCTAGGAATGGGTCCTTACAGGTGTCTTAAATGGGCTTAGGACCACAAGGAGTAGAGTGTCACTATCGATGGAGGGGAGAAGGGATGCGGAAGCGGATGAAATGAGGATCAAAAAGGGGCGCAGGAGGGTTTATAGCTCGATGCTCATGAAAAGTTGAAAAAAAAAATGAAAAGGGCCTGTGGGACCACTCCGGACCATAAATATCTTTTGTGTCTGTTTTGGTCTACTAAAGGATCTATGGGGATTTTTCCCCTTTAAAAAACCACTCTTTTGAATTGTACTGTTTTTCTTTTTTAAGTCTCAAGATCCCAGCACCTTGATGTTGGAGGACAAGAAAAACCTACTCGGGACAAAACTCGGAAAACTTTGAATTTTCCCCAATGGGATTTCTCTAAATTCCGAAAAACAAACGCCCCTAAAGAGAGCCTAATTAACTAGAGCAACCAAAACTTTTCTAGATTAGATTTGGTCAACTTGTTTAACCCTTTTTCTTTCATTCCGGTGCTATGATAAGGAACACACCCAAGTTAACTCAATGTTGCTAATCTTGGGTGATTGGGCTGGGTTGAACCCAGTAGAGAAGAGTACGAGTAGAAATCTGTTCCTAAGCACGTTACAATCTATTGAAATGAAAACTGAAAGTTTAAATTATAATTACACTCTCTCTCTCTCTCCCTCTCTTTCTCTCTTCCTATGAATTATTTTTGTGTAAAAGGCACAAGAAGCTTCATGGTAATTACCAAAAAAAAAAAAAAAGCAGCAGAAGTTACATAGCTAGCTCGATTTAGTAGGTAGCCGGAGTCTTCTAACTAGTGCGCTGGAAAAGCAATGACCCAAGCAGAGTTTCCCCCAAAATCAAAGTGGGTTCTACCTTGCAATCAGCATGAAATCTATTTTGTCATGGGCGGTCCATCATTGACATGAAACCACCTAACTTGGGTTCTAATTTGTGAAACTCTGAAAAAGCACATGTAACATGTTGCAAGAATCTAATCTTATTATTTTTACGCTAGCCCATACTGATCAGGTAATTGACCCAATGAATCGATAGCTTTACCTGATCAAAGTAAACTGTGGAGATTTTCTTTTTGGACCATTCATCTGGTAGCAGCTGTGAATCAAAGCTCATCTATGGTGGGGCCAGCTCTTCACGGGCTCTGACAGCTGCACATGTTTGTATGGTGGATGTTTAAGGGAACCACCACAAATCGGTGGGCCCTGGTGACCGTTAAACTAGTCATGCACACATCAATCATTTGTGCAAGTTTATGGAAACTATTGACCACAAAAGTTCCACAATTTATTGACCCAATTACACCATTGATTGCAACATACTCAATTCAGTGCTTGACTCCTCAAATCTTCTACGCAAGAAGATAATCTTCTATAAGGGATGCAGAAGAAACTGGCTCTCTAAAGATTTTGTCAGCACAACTCTTCAAAAATTCTTTAGAGAAAATTTCTCTCAATTAGATCTCTAATTCAGAACTTGAGAGATGATTTATGTCTCTTTTGGTTATGAGAAACATCCAATACATCGCCCCAAATCTGTGCTTAGTACTCCTAATATAATCCACTTAGAATAGAGACTCTTTTGAAACTCTAACATAGAGTTTGGACTTCGGATCCCAAAGGACTTTCTGTCATCTGCCACGCTTGCTATAGCGAGCTGGACTCTCCCTATAGCGAGAGTGCTCTCGGGTTCAACGAATGTGACACCATCTATTAGCCGTTTTTGTTGACCCTACAACCTTTTGACATTACAGTGGATTAAAAAACTGGAACCCCCTGGTAGTCACCAATCCTAAATTTGGCACCATCTAAATGGACTGGACCGTTGGATTAACCCTAAGTTTATTTGGATGGTGAAAACTATGGATCATTGATCAAGTGGTTAGAATGATGATTCGAG
Source organism: Cinnamomum chago (assembly GCA_038049695.1). Taxonomy (NCBI): domain Eukaryota; kingdom Viridiplantae; phylum Streptophyta; class Magnoliopsida; order Laurales; family Lauraceae; genus Cinnamomum; species Cinnamomum chago. The sequence goes on along the minus strand of CP142453.1, from coordinate 103,051,659 downwards.
CTTCTATCACTATACACACGGGTAAGTCAAGGGTAAGCTCCATGGTAATTACCAAAATTAAAAAAAGAAGCATCAGAAGTTACATGGCTGGCTCGATTCAATAGGTAGCCGGAGTCTTCTAACTAGTGCACTAGAAAAGCAATGACCCATGCAGAGCTTTCGACAAAATCAAAGTGGGCTCTACTTTGCAATTAGCATGAAAGCTATTTTGTGTCATGGGCGGTCCATCATTGACATGAAACCACCTAACTTGGGTTCTAATTTGTCGAACTCTGAAAAGCATATGTAACATGTTGCAAGAATCTAATCTTATTATTTTTACGCTGGCCCATACTGATCAGGTAATTGACCCAATGAATCGATAGCTTTACCTGATCAAAGTAAACTATTGAGATTTTCTTTTTGGACCATTCATCTGGATCAAAGTAAGTGATTGATGTTTAAGGGAACCACCACAAATCTGGTGGGCCCTGGTGACCGTTAAACTGGCCATGCACACATCAATCATTTGTCTAAGTCTATGGAAACTTTTGACCAGAAAAGTTGCACAATTTCCCGAATAATTGAGTATCTAAGTTAGGTATGGTTGGCCAGGGCTACTGAAATATAGTAGCAGTCGGTGAAAGTTATAGCTGTCCAATTGATGTGCCCATTGGTTTGGATCATCTGATTGACTTGTCGACAAGTCGAGGTAGATCTCTACTTGGTCCGGTTGGGTTGGGCTTTGGGTTTGTCTTAAGATCGGTTTATGTGTGGCCAGTTTGGGGGAACTTGGCTCTAATGGAAGAGTTCATCTCATTTAACCATTGGCAGTCCTAAGAGCTTGCAAAGATAAGAGCCAAACTGGTAGTGGATCAAGGATCATCAATCGCTAGTTACTATCACTTGTGCTGTATCTAAAGTTTGCTATTTTGTTGGCCATGAGTTAGTCAGGTTTGGCCGATGTAGGTACATAAAGAAAGGAATTTTTTTCTTTTCTTTTATGAATGATGATCTTAATGTTCTTATGCTAAGCAGACAATGTGAATAGGATGATACCTTCTTAACCTGCCTTAACAAATACGGGATTGCCGACATTCAAGCAACCCAAAGAGAGTCAAAGACTCATGTGACAGGTGAAAGGGTTGTCAGTGGACAAACTACAATTTCCAAATCGTTTGGGCATTGAGAATTTTGAATTCACTCAGTGGCTCATTTAACAACAAAAGTGAATCTATAAGCTCACATACTCATGCTTAATTTTTGTGCACATTTAGGGAATTATTGAAAAGCAAGATTAATTTAATTTGGACCAACAAATAGGAATCTTTTGGAACTCTCCTATTGTTTTTCCTCGATTTACGACTTGATTAAATGAGATTATTAATGTTGTGGTATATGGAAGGAATTATGTCACATAATTGATGTTTAACCACCATGATCCACATTAATGGTTTTGATTTAGTTACAGCAAATAAGATTTAGTATAAACAAAATTGACTGGGGTGTTTTCCAGATGAGTGGCTACTCGTCAGGAGTTTAAAATTAGTTGAATCCAAGTTGTGTCATTTTATAAAACACAATATTGGTAGTTTTTATGACCAAGTAGGGGTCACATATTTGTGGTCATTCGGACCAAGTGGAAGATTGCTAGATATAAGCGGTCCCCATGACCACATCTCTAATAATTGAAGAGTCGCGCTTTAAGTCAATTGATAAGCTTTCCCTTTTTTGTTCTTTTGTTGTAATAAGTCTTTCTTGGATTCATTTTAAGAAAGCCAAATCAATCAAGATTCTTGTTTGACTAATCTTCGAGGAAACTATGAAGACTTACTGGTAATTGATTCCTTTGATGGGAAGAATCCTCTCTTAGATGATTTATAAAATGAGTTTTCCGGTCCTCTCTCTTAACTCACAGTTTTGTAAAGTACCCATTCACTACTAGAAAAATGACTTTTAGCGACCGCCAAAAGCCGTCGCTAAAAGTCTTCTAGCGGTCGCTAATACTCATTAGCGAACGCCCAGCGACCGCGCAACGACCGACGCAATTGGCTCGTCGCAAATAGTATTAGCAACCGGCAGTGGTGGTCGCTCTGGCGGTCGCTAATAGTTTTTCAAAAAAAACTTTTTGGCATTTGCGGCCGCCATAGCGGTCACTAAAACCAGAAAGGTCGTCGCTAATACTTATTTTTTTTTCCAATTTTTTATATTTTTAATTTTTTTTAATTATTATAGCGACCGCCAGAGCGGTCGCTAATAGTCGCACTGGCAGTCGCTATTACCATAATTTTTGTAGTTTTTTTATTTTTTTAACATTTTTAAGACTATTAGCAACCGCTAATAGTTACCTTTAGCTAATGAATTTTTTTTTAATAAATTTTCCAAATTCCTGAATTTTTTTCCTGCTTTTTAAACCTGTACATGAATATATTATATACAACTAATGCCATCAGTTAAAAATTACTAATAACAAAAGAAAGTTTTATATTAATTATATTAACAACATTACAAAAGTTTCAACCAATAAAATCCATTACAATTACAGAAAAAGAAAAAAAAAGGGTTTCGCCATGCAGGGTGCCGCGATGGATCCGATGCTCTCAAACCTGAATACAAAAAGGAAAATAAGTATTAATAGTTAATTATAAAAAAATTTAAGAATTAAAATTAAAATTTTAACCAATATTTCAATTGTACGAGCAATCCGGGATTCGGAATCTCGTTCCGTCAGTTCTTGCAAGTCATGTATGACTAGGGGCCCGTGCCCGTCAAGTTTCACGAGCAACGGAGCCCGTTTGCTCATTTTGGGCGCCCAGAGGCTCGTTTTCTAAGTTTTAAGTTAAGGTTTCAACTTAAACCTACATTTCAACTTTCCGAGCAATCCGGGAGTCGGAATCTCGTTCCGTCAGTTCCTGCAGATCATGAATGACTACAAGCCCGTGCTCGTCAAGTTTCACGGGCAACGGACCCCGTTTCCTCATTTTGGGCGCCCGGAGGCTCGTTTTCTAAATTTTAAGTTAGCGTTCTAACTTAAACCTACGTTTCAACTGTACGAGCAATCCGGGATTCGAAATCTCGTTCCGTCAGTTCCTGCAAGTCATGAATGACTAGCGGCCCGTGCCCGCCAAGTTTCATGAGCAACGGAGCCCGTTTGCTCATTTTGGGCGCCCGGAGGCTTGTTTTCTAAGTTTTAAGTTAAGGTTTCAACTTAAACCTACATTTCAACTTTACGAGCAATCCGGGAGTCGGAATTTCATTCCGTCAGTCCCTGCAGGTCATGAATGACTACGGGCCCGTGCTCGTCAAGTTTCACGGGCAACGGACCCCGTTTCCTCATTTTGGGCGCCCGGAGGCTCGTTTTCTAAGTTTTAAGTTAACGTTCTAACTTAAACCTACGTTTCAACTGTGGGAGCAATCCGGGATTCGAAATCTTGTTCCGTCAGTTCCTGCAAGTCATGAATGACTAGGGACCCGTGCCCGTCAAGTTTCACGGGCAACGGACCCCGTTTCCTCATTTTGGGCGCCCGGAGGCTCGTTTTCTAAGTTTTAAGTTAACGTTCTAACTTAAACCTATGTTTCAACTGTGCGAGCAATCCGGGATTCGGAATCTCGTTCCGTCAGTTCCTGCAAGTCATGAATGACTAGGGCCCCGTGCCCGTCAAGTTTCACTAGCAACGGAGCCCGTTTGCTCATTTTGGCTGCCGGAGGCTCGTTTTTTAAGTTTTAAGTTAAGGTTTCAACTTATACCTACATCTCAACTTTACGAGCAATCCGGGAGTCGGAATTTCCTTCCGTCAGTTCTTGCAAGTCATGAATGACTACGGGCCTGTGCCCGTCAAGTTTCACGGGCAACGGACCCCGTTTCCTCATTTTAAGCGCCCGGAGGCTCGTTTTCTAAGTTATAAGTTAAGGTTTCAACTTAAACCTACATTTCAACTGTACGAGTAATCCGAGAGTCGGATTGTCGTTCCGTCGGTTCCTGCAAGTCAGGAATGACTTTGGGCTCATGCCCATCATGCTTCACGAGCAACAGAGCGCAGCTGCTCATTTTGGGCCTCCGGAAGCTCATTTTCTAAGTTTTAAGTTAACGTTCTAACTTAAACCTACTTTTCAACTGTACGAGCAATCCGGGAGTCGGATTCTCGTTCCGTCAGTTCCTGCAGGTCATGAATGACTAGGGGCCCGTGCCCGTCAAGTTTCACGAGCAACGGAGCCCGTTTACTCATTTTGGGCGCCCGGAGGCTCGTTTTCTAAGTTTTAAGTTAAGGTTTCAACTTAAACCTACATTTCAACTTTACGAGCAATCCGAGAGTCGAAATCTCATTCCGTCAGTTCCTATAAGTCATGAATAACTAGGGGCCCGTGTCCGTCAAGTTTCACAAGCAACAGAGCCCGTTTGCTCATTTTGGGCGCTCGGATGCTCGTTTTCTAAGTTTTAAGTTAAGGTTTCAACTTAAACCTATATTTCAACTTTACGAGCATTCCGGGAGTTGGAATCTCCTTCCGTCAGTTTTTGCAGGTCATGAATGACTACGGGCCCGTGCCCGTCAAGTTTCACAGGCAACGGACCCCATTTCCTCATTTTGGGCGCCCGGAGGCTCGTTTTCTAAGTTTTAAGTTAAGGTTTTAACTTAAATGTTGAAATCTTGAATTAAAAAAAATAATTTTACCTGGTCAGGATCAGTCGAGCCTGCTAAATCATGATTGCCCTCTCCACCGAAGTCATGTCTCGCCCTGTGGCCGCTGCCAGCGTCTGGTGCTTGTAATTATTTATTATACAGTTAAAAACAATAAAAAAAACATAAGTATTGATGCATCAATGACATAATTGACAATTTAAACGTACAAATTTTTTTTCTTACTAACCTGAGTAGTAGGTGGTGGGTCTAATGCGAGCAAGCCGCGACTCTGTGAAGACGACTCTCAAGCTCTGCCATCTCCGCTCTCCACTCGGCCCTCATCTCTGCCCTGACCTCATTTGTCACCTCCTCTTTGATCGCTGCCTTCATGGACTGCAGCAACTCCTAAACCTCCTCATCCGTACGGAGGCATATTTCCTGGGAGGAGCTAGCACCGGATGACTCCGATCGCGCGATGTGCGAGTGTGGAATGCCCGTCCCATACGTGAGCGTGTATCCATGCTCGTCCCGGCCAACGACGGAGTGGAATATCTCATCCCTCCGCAATGGCAAACTGCGCTCCTCCTTGAGTAACTCCTCCAGGCGTGACTGATACAGGGCCTGCGTAGTTGATTCATTTAGTATATTATCATGCATAACAAGACATAGTAATAGAAACATAATTTAAACGGTTCTATATAAAAACTTACGAAGATAGCTGCAACCTCTGGGTGGCGAGGATCTCGAGAACGCATCCAGACGAACATCCTGTCGACCGGAACACCCTCGGAACGCAACTGTTTGGTGGAGAGTTATATTATTAGTATACTATCATACATAATGACAAAAACATAAATTACATGTACGATCTAACTTTTTACCTCATGGCGGACCTGGGTGATGTGTCGAGTCCCCAACCTGTGTGCGGGACCCTGCATTGCGCGGTTCCGCGCATTCGTAGCAGACACTCTCTGTTTTCAATATTTATCAGTCGGAATTTTGGTTAGTTACGTTAGTCACTAGTAAATTGTTAAAATTAAAATGAAAAAATTACAAGTTTCTCGCCTCAACCTCCTCGCTCGTCCTGTACCGGACGAGGTGAGTCCACTGATCAGGGAGAACGCCCCTCGGAACTTGCTCAAGTATGTCAGGCGCATCCTGATGGGGCTTCCAGTGCTGCATCTTAACTTTATTTTTATGATCTTTCCACATCTTCCGGCACTTTGACATGCAAACTAGCCGGAAGAGCTCAGGACATGCCCTCAAATTGTCCTAAAAAGGACAAATAATTTTTCATTAAGTTATGGTTTAAATTGACACATCCTGAGGAGAAATGTTAAATTATTACCTTGACCTGCTGCCAGGTACGATCTAGCATCTCCATCGGGAATGCCTCCTAATCAAGTGTAGTCAAAGGGAATGCATATGGATCCCGGACCATATGTCCTAACTGGCTGATGAGCTGGCTAGCATGAGGGCCCACCGGATGATATGTCTCATCAAACTCCACATCAATGGGATGGCTGGAATTCCATGTCCGGATCCCTCTAGCAGGGCCTCTCCCCCTGCTGGAAGATGGGCCCGTGCTCGTAGCACCTGTTTAAATTAGAGATAATCTAATTAAATTGAAATAAAATAATTTGCCAGAATTAAAATGTTTTAATTAAATAAACTTATACCAATCTGTGTATCTGCTGATGCAAGCCGAGATGGTGGAGTTGAAGCAGTGGACGACGCCGAAGCATCCACTGGAGTGGATGGACTCGGATGAGATGTCGATGGCCTACTCGGTGGGGCCATCGAACTAGACTGGGTGGCATCCGATGCTGGTCTAGGCTCCCCAGATGGCATGCTAGCCTGGCGTAGCATCTCGTCCATCATCTGCGGACGATCTCTCCTCTTTCGTCCTGACATATCTGTTCAAATGTTTGTAAGATAAATTTCATTAAACGAGATAATTGAAATTAACATTTAAAAATTATTTACACTAAAATTTAACATTAGTGAATTAGTTCCCAACCGTTCATTGGTCATGTAAGTCAACTGTATCTCCTTCAATGGTTTCCCTTATCACTCAATTATAGTTATCTTCTTAAGGAAAACAGATCCAATGGTAAATATTACTAAAAGACATATATTATCAACATTACCACAAGAATAAATATATATATACACATATACATATTTTTGAAAGATGTTAGTCAATGAAGATCTTGATATTACATATTAGCAGCACTGATAAATGAATGTTACAAAATAGCAATAGGTCAATCTATGATTCCTAGACATGGGTCTGGGGAGCAGGGCTGGCTCTAATTCTCTCACTCCCATTGCATACAATGACTGTGACCATTGTTATCACCCCATCACTACAAGCAAGGACTTGAACATGTAATTTGAGATTGTGAGATGGTCCAGTGACTGTCAAATGATGTTACTCTTAAAGAAGATTCCCTCTGGATAATTTTCTTTCCTATCGACCTATCGACAGGACTACCGGCTCCATTTTGATAAGATATGATTTAAGTGATGATGATCATCATCATCTACCGATAGGATTTTATAAGCAAGGGAATAATATGTATTAAAGAGTTGAATGGGTTGCCATTGTTGCTTAAAATTTCCTTATTTTAAGGGTATGTACTTTATGTCAGTATCCTGACCCACGATCTTCACTGTTCTAGAGAGGCTCCCCAAGATTCCTCCAAAGAATCTTGTCCTTGCATGGTGCATTGCTTGTTTCTATCTACCACATGGAAACACAATACATTAAAAGGCCATGAGTTGAGCAAATAAATGTACTAAGGAAAGATCCATAAAAATAGTATTGTGTTTCTAATAGTAGTGGCAATAATTGGTCCCTCTGTAGACAAGAAAGAGAGGAGGAAAAGAATGAGAAAACAAATGGATTCTGCACTTTTTTCAAGCTAAGAACTTGAGATCGGGGCAGAATCTGGTAGTCCAAGTCGTTTGCCTGTATTGACATATCAAATTCATTGGAATATGGCAGTTGAACATTCATATCATCAACCTAAATTGTCTCATCTTGATGCTTCCTCCCACACATAACCCTTTTCTCCTTTGCCAATAAAAATGTAGGAATAAGTTTTATATTTTTCTCTTTTCAAAGAAAACAGGCTAATAGCTATTGTCTTTGAGACACCCAACACAATATGTAGGAACCTTTGAAATAGAATATAGATAGGCACCATTATAGGGCACAAAGATATATAGTACTATATGCATGTTGAAAGTAGCCCATGCCTTGAACCAAAAAACATAGATGAATTCATTGGTTGCATCATGCATGATCTCAGAGACTCCAAACCTCTATGTGTGTGTGTGCGCGTGGGGCGGGGGGTGGGGGAAGAAAGATTTAGGAGTCCATTTGGATGTATAAAAAAATAAATTGCAAAAACAAGTTGAGAAAACTGACATAGTAGAAATGTGAACTGTATGTCAACATATGATCAATCCTTCTACCCTTTTGCACTCACTATTACTTAAACTTGGCACCGATGCCAATTTGACACTAATCCAACTTATATTCAAGATTGGATTTATTACGGAAAAAAGTAAGAAATGCTACCCAATTAAGTGCTCAAAATTATTTAAATTCTAACTTAAAACATGGGCTAAGATGATTGGATAGTCCCCATCCGAACTCCCTCAGAGTTAAATTTTAGAAACTCATCATAAACCTTACTTCAAATGTATACCTGCAACCGTTCCAAGAAATGCTCAAAATGCCTTCAAAACAAGGATTTGATTAAACAAAAGCGAAGGCTTGGAACAAATTCAATTTGGCAAATCTGTGGCAAGTGGAAAAATCAATTCAAATCACAGTGGATCAGTTTAATTCATTGATTCACAGAACACAAAAGAGTTTGGCAGATTCTTCAGCAACCATAACCAAAAAAAAAACTCCACAAAGATTCCTTCCCACTCTATTATAATTTTAACTTTTAAGACCCATTTGCCTGCACTGGTTTCCTCAAGGACCTGCATTTCCTATAATTTCACCGAATTTCGAGCCCAAGGTGGTTGCCATAAAGTTCCCAAAGACCCAAAATTGGCGGTGACACTCTGAGCTGTCTATAGAAATTCTTAGATACCCGAGAACTCGGAGAAGAGAAACAACTAAAACCAAACAACCCTTATTAAATTTGTAGAATCTTAGTTACATAACACTGACTTTAGCAACAAAGAAAAGAGACATACTAATAAGTCCTTTAATACAAAAATAACTTCCATTAGTTTCTCAAGGTAGCAATAACCTACCAACTCTAACTTCTTCATTAACAGCATAAATTAAAAGAATCCTAAAAAAACACAGGGATGCATTTCATAGCAACCAACACCAAATGTCCAACATAAAACCACGATTTCTCCCTAGTATCAATCAGGTGAGATCTCAATACAATTATCTAGCTAAGACTTGAAAAGGCAATCAAAAAGTCTCTGAACACGAAATGGGGTCAAATCCTAGACTAATTCAACTCAGAAATCTGAATTGTTTTAGGACAAAAAGCAATGCCAAAGTCAGAATCTGATGTTGATATCATTTGGGGCATCCCCAAACTTTCTGAGAGGATGATTAGTTATAAAGCCACCTCGAATTCGTGATACATCCAAACGGGATCGTAGTTTCAAACTACAACGCCAGATCTGATTTGGGTCTATTTCACAGTAAAGCCCAAGGGTTCTAACAATCTTGATTCAGCTTCAAATCCATAAAAATGAAAATTGTCTTGTACGATACAACATTACTGATTTAGAGGGGAAAAACTGAAGGGTGTGTGTGTGTGTGTGTGTGTGTGTGTGTGTTGGAAGAAAGATTTAGGAGTCCATTTAGATGTATAAAAAAATAAATTGCAAAAACAAGTTGAGAAAACTGACATAGTAGAAATGTGAACTGTATATCAACATATGATCAATCCTTCTACCCTTTTGCACTCACTATTACTTAAACTTGGCACCGATGCCAATTTGAAACTAATCCAACTTATATTCAAGATTGGATTTACTACGGAAAAAAGTAAGAAATGCTACCCAATTAATTGCTCAAAATTATTTAAATTCTAACTTAAAACATGGGCTAAGATGATTGGATAGTCCCCATCCGAATTCCCTCAGAGTTAAATTTTAGAAACTCATCATAAACCTTACTTCAAATGTATACCTGCAACCGTTCCAAGAAATGCTCAAAATGCCTTCAAAACAAGGATTTGATTAAACAAAAGCGAAGGCTTGGAACAAATTCAATTTGGCAAATCTGTGGCAAGTGGAAAAATCAATTCAAATCACAGTGGATCAGTTTAATTCATTGATTCACAGAACACAAAAGAGTTTGGCAGATTCTTCAGCAACCATAACCAAAAAAAAAACTCCACAAAGATTCCTTCCCACTCTATTATAATTTTAACTTTTAAGAGCCATTTGCCTGCACTGGTTTCCTCAAGGACCTGCATTTCCTATAATTTCACCGAATTTCGAGCCCAAGGTGGTTGCCATAAAGTTCCCAAAGACCCAAAATTGGCGGTGACACTCTGAGCTGTCTATAGAAATTCTTAGATACCCGAGAACTCGGAGAAGAGAAACAACTAAAACCAAACAACCCTTATTAAATTTGTAGAATCTTAGTTACATAACACTGACTTTAGCAACAAAGAAAAGAGACATACTAATAAGTCCTTTAATACAAAAATAACTTCCATTAGTTTCTCAAGGTAGCAATAACCTACCAACTCTAACTTCTTCATTAACAGCATAAATTAAAAGAATCCTAAAAAAACACAGGGATGCATTTCATAGCAACCAACACCAAATGTCCAACATAAAACCACGATTTCTCCCTAGTATCAATCAGGTGAGATCTCAATACAATTATCTAGCTAAGACTTGAAAAGGCAATCAAAAAGTCTCTGAACACGAAATGGGGTCAAATCCTAGACTAATTCAACTCAGAAATCTGAATTGTTTTAGGACAAAAAGCAATGCCAAAGTCAGAATCTGATGTTGATATCATTTGGGGCATCCCCAAACTTTCTGAGAGGATGATTAGTTATAAAGCCACCTCGAATTCGTGATACATCCAAACGGGATCGTAGTTTCAAACTACAACGCCAGATCTGATTTGGGTCTATTTCACAGTAAAGCCCAAGGGTTCTAACAATCTTGATTCAGCTTCAAATCCATAAAAATGAAAATTGTCTTGTACGATACAACATTACTGATTTAGAGGGGAAAAACTGAAGGGTGTGTGTGTGTGTGTGTGTGTGTGTGTGTTGGAAGAAAGATTTAGGAGTCCATTTAGATGTATAAAAAAATAAATTGCAAAAACAAGTTGAGAAAACTGACATAGTAGAAATGTGAACTGTATATCAACATATGATCAATCCTTCTACCCTTTTGCACTCACTATTACTTAAACTTGGCACCGATGCCAATTTGAAACTAATCCAACTTATATTCAAGATTGGATTTACTACGGAAAAAAGTAAGAAATGCTACCCAATTAATTGCTCAAAATTATTTAAATTCTAACTTAAAACATGGGCTAAGATGATTGGATAGTCCCCATCCGAATTCCCTCAGAGTTAAATTTTAGAAACTCATCATAAACCTTACTTCAAATGTATACCTGCAACCGTTCCAAGAAATGCTCAAAATGCCTTCAAAACAAGGATTTGATTAAACAAAAGCGAAGGCTTGGAACAAATTCAATTTGGCAAATCTGTGGCAAGTGGAAAAATCAATTCAAATCACAGTGGATCAGTTTAATTCATTGATTCACAGAACACAAAAGAGTTTGGCAGATTCTTCAGCAACCATAACCAAAAAAAAAACTCCACAAAGATTCCTTCCCACTCTATTATAATTTTAACTTTTAAGAGCCATTTGCCTGCACTGGTTTCCTCAAGGACCTGCATTTCCTATAATTTCACCGAATTTCGAGCCCAAGGTGGTTGCCATAAAGTTCCCAAAGACCCAAAATTGGCGGTGACACTCTGAGCTGTCTATAGAAATTCTTAGATACCCGAGAACTCGGAGAAGAGAAACAACTAAAACCAAACAACCCTTATTAAATTTGTAGAATCTTAGTTACATAACACTGACTTTAGCAACAAAGAAAAGAGACATACTAATAAGTCCTTTAATACAAAAATAACTTCCATTAGTTTCTCAAGGTAGCAATAACCTACCAACTCTAACTTCTTCATTAACAGCATAAATTAAAAGAATCCTAAAAAAACACAGGGATGCATTTCATAGCAACCAACACCAAATGTCCAACATAAAACCACGATTTCTCCCTAGTATCAATCAGGTGAGATCTCAATACAATTATCTAGCTAAGACTTGAAAAGGCAATCAAAAAGTCTCTGAACACGAAATGGGGTCAAATCCTAGACTAATTCAACTCAGAAATCTGAATTGTTTTAGGACAAAAAGCAATGCCAAAGTCAGAATCTGATGTTGATATCATTTGGGGCATCCCCAAACTTTCTGAGAGGATGATTAGTTATAAAGCCACCTCGAATTCGTGATACATCCAAACGGGATCGTAGTTTCAAACTACAACGCCAGATCTGATTTGGGTCTATTTCACAGTAAAGCCCAAGGGTTCTAACAATCTTGATTCAGCTTCAAATCCATAAAAATGAAAATTGTCTTGTACGATACAACATTACTGATTTAGAGGGGAAAAACTGAAGGGTGTGTGTGTGTGTGTGTGTGTTGGAAGAAAGATTTAGGAGTCCATTTAGATGTATAAAAAAATAAATTGCAAAAACAAGTTGAGAAAACTGACATAGTAGAATTGTGAACTGTATATCAACATATGATCAATCCTTCTACCCTTTTGAACTCACTATTACTTAAACTTGGCACCGATGCCAATTTGACACTAATCCAACTTATATTCAAGATTGGATTTATTACGGAAAAAAGTAAGAAATGCTACCCAATTAAGTGCTCAAAATTATTTAAATTCTAACTTAAAACATGGGCTAAGATGATTGGATAGTCCCCATCAGAACTCCCTTAGAGTTAAAATTTAGAAACTCATCATAAACCTTACTTCAAATGTATACCTGCAACCGTTCCAAGAAATGCTCAAAATGCCTTCAAAACAAGGATTTGTTTAGACAAAAGCGAAGGCTTGGAACAAATTCAATTTGGCAAATCTGTGGCAAGTGGAAAAATCAATTGTTAGGGATTTTGTGTATTGCAATTTGATGGATGCATTATCATTCTAGCATCATTTGATTTACACACATATGCATTGATTTAGAACAACTTGAAATCTTGATTTATACATGCATTGTTTTTAAGATTTGTAAAAGTATTGATTTATGCATGTTTTGTTTTTAAACTTGGATGCAATTGTTTTAGAAAAAGAATTTCTTAGAAATCAAGCGAGCCATTGGTTTTAAAGTTTCAAATCTTTTTTGGTTTTCTATGTTTCATGTTTTAAAACCCTTAGAATGATTTAAAACATGTTTTCAAGCTTGATTTAATAGCCCAAAAAATTCCCAACCAGAATTACTTTAAAAAATACATTTTTGGGAAAACATGACTTATACCGGCTGCCAAAACCACTTTTACCGGCAGTCTCTGGCCCCCGCTAAAAGCAGTTTTTCAAACGGTCATTTTTATAGCCGTTGTGTGTACCCGGTCGACCGGGGACTAGCCGTTGGGCATTTTTTGGCTATAAAATGAAGTTTATTCCTTTGCCAAAGTTAGAGATTTTAAGGCCCTCCTTGAGAGGTTTTGAGGCAAATCAAAGGGGAATGAGTTAAGGGATGAAAGGGGTCATTAGGAAAGCTAAAGCTTGGATTAATGAAGTTAAATCTCCAAGTAAACTTTACTTTCCTTAACCATATGTTGTCATGCTTTGCTTTATTATTGGTAAATGTTTTCTAGCATGATAAACTATGTTTTGTTGTGTCCTTTACATGTTTATGTTTTGAATTGATTTATTGTTTTGGATGCATTACCATTGATTCAATCCAAATAATACTTTAATTGGTAAATCTAAGTAGATCATGTTAATGAAAGAATCTTTGAAATTATATGTAACATGATTCCTATACTTGGTTGAATCTATGGTTGTTGTTTTTCATCATAAGAAAATCACTTTCAAATATATCTTATGTTTTGGATTCAACATCTTTACAAATCATATGTATCTTTGTTTTAAAGTTTCACAACTTGCCTTTCTTTGATAGGTATATCATATTCAAGTTGAATTTTTAAGTACATATGATTTGTCCCCTAATTTCAATCAAATCTATTTTTATGTTTTATGAGCTACATTGTTGATTTGATTGACATCCCTATGCATCACATGTTTTCTGCTTAGAGTTTCACAACTTGTTTAGGATACAAATGTATATCTTTTACAAGTTATTTTTAACATGTGATTAGCATTCTTTCCTCAATCATAAATGTTTTTATGAGCTAAAACTTTCAAAAGCCTTAGGCATACATTTATGAGCTTTCATTTTCAAATTGATTGAGGACATCATGCATCACTGCTAGAAAAAAGGGCTTTTATATCGGTTGCAAAAACTGCCCTATATCGGTTTTTCATATAACCGATATAATATCTTCAGTCAAGGTATTTTATATTGGTTAATATTTTTTTATATCGGTCAATTTTTTTTTTATCGGTTACACTGGAACCGACATAATAATCTCTATATATAATATCGGTTAGGAAAATATGTGATATTAATTTCAATATTTTATATCGGTTATTATAAAACCGATATTATAGACAAATATTTTATATCGGTTGTATACACATATTTTATATCGGTGATTATGGAACCGATATTATATATACATATTTTATATCGGTTCTTTCCCTCCTTTTTATTTTTCCTTCTTCCCTCCCTTTTCAGGACGTCCTGCGGCTAACCGCCTGTGCACATGCGGCTAACCGCAAGTGCACATGCGGCTAACCGCCAGTGCACCTGCGGCTAACCGCCAGTTATATATAATATTTTATATCGGTTATTATGAAACCGATATTATATACCTCAAATCCCTTAATCCCCCGCGCGGGCTCACTCCTTCTTTCCCTCTTTTTTTTTTCCTTCCCTCCTTCTTTCCCTCTTTTTTTTTTCCTTCCCTCCCTTCTCTTTCTTTCTCCATCATTCCTTCTTTCCTCTCACTCTCGCTCTCTTCTCTCCTCACTCTCGCCTCTCTTCCCAGCGCTTCTCTCCCTCCAAAAACCCCTTTCCTCTCACTCTCGCTCTCTCTGCTCTTCTCTCACTCTCACTTTCTCTACTCTCTCTGCTCTCCCTGTCTCTCTCGCTCACTCTCGTTCTCCGGAGAAGAAGAAGACGACGACGACGACGAAGAGGAAGAAGCTGCTCTTCCGGCGCTGTGCAGGTGCCAGGTACATCACGTTCTTTCCTTTCTTTTTGTTTCGTTTCTTTCTTTCCCTTTTCTTCTGCTGCTACTATTTTCTGTTCTCTCTCTCTCTCTCTATTTTTTTTTGTTCTGTTTTCTCACGATCTCTGCTGCTGTTTTTCTTGTTGATGTTCTGTAATTTTTTTCCCTGCTATTTTTCTTTCCCTGCTATGTTTCTGCTGTTTTTTTTCCCTGCTGCGTTTCTTCACAATGCTATTTTTTCCCTGCTGTTTCGGCTAGCCGCCTCCAAGTTGAAGGCTAGCCTCCAACTTGGTTCGGCTAGTCGCCTCCAAGTTGAAGGCTAGCCGCCAGAAGTTGGAGGCTAGCCTCCAAAAGTTGAAGGCTAGCCTCCAGAAGTTGAAGGTGATTTTACACTACTTTCCATTCCATCTGGGTTAAATCTCAAAACATCAAAGTTGTAGCCCTCTGATAAATCTTTCATTTGGATCAAGAATCATGTTGTTTTGAGTTCAGAAGAGGAAGTTATGAATTTTCTACTGGAGACAACTCTGCTTCACTCAGGTTGCTATTTTTCTGTGACCAGTCAAGTTGAAGGTGATTTTACACTACTTTCCATTCAATCTGGGTTAAATCTCAAAACATGAAAGTTGTAGCCCTCTAATAAATCTTTCATTTGGATCAAGAATTATGTTGTTTCGAGTTCAGAAAAGGAAGTTATGAATTTTCTACTGGAGACAACTCTGCTTCACTCAGGTTGCTATTTTTCTGTGACCAGTCAGCTTCAAGGTGATTTTACACTACTTTCCATTCAATCTGGGTTAAATATCAAAACATAAAAATTGTAACCCTCTGATAAATTTTTCATTTGGATCAAGAATCATGTTGTTTTGAGTTCAGAAGAGGAAGTTATGAATTTTCTACTGGAGACAACTCTGCTTCACTCAGGTTGCTGTTTTTCTGTGACCAGTCAGCTTTAAGGTAATTTTACACTACTTTCCATTCAATCTGGGTAAAATCTCAAAACATGAAAGTTGTAGAAATCTGATAAATCTTTCATTTGGATCAATAATCATGTTGTTTCGACTTCAGAAGAGGAAGTTATGAATTTTATACTGGAGACAACTCTGCTTCACTCAGGTTGCTGTTTTTCTGTGACTAGTCAGCTTCAAGGTGATTTTACACTACTTTCCATTCAATCTGGGTTAAATCTCAAAACATGAAAGTTGTAGCCCTCGGATAAATCTTTCATTTGGATCAAGAATCATGTTGTTTCGAGTTCAGAAGAAGAAGTTATGAATTTTCTACTGGAGACAAATTCAAATCAGGATGGCTCACGGCTAGCTGCAGGAAAAGTTGGGGGCTAGCCGCAGGTGCACTGGCGGTTAGCCGCAGGAAGCACAGAAAATCATCCAGAAAAAAAAATGCTTACTGGAAAGCTGACCGTGCAAGGGGGCTAGCCGCTAGGTGACCGTAAGGTCACCTGACCCTTTCTAGAATGACTATTTATAAAAAAAAATACATATATAATATTAAATCGGTTACAGAACAAACGATATAATACAATCCCAAAAAACCGATATTATAAATATTTTTTATATCGGTTTCACTTTTTTTATATCAGTTTTGCAGTAATATGTGTTATAATTTCAAGTTTAAAAGACATCAGTTGTCCAAAAACCGATATGAAATAATACACATATTATATCGGTTATAGTTATCTATTATATCGGGGGTACTTATATCGGTTTGAAGTTTACTGAAAAACCGATATAATAGGTCTTTTATATCGGTTTTTAGCCGATATAAAAACCCTTTTTTCTAGTAGTGCATACACATTGAGCATTCATCTTTGCATTCAGTGTGTGTGTGTGTGTGTATGAAGTAGTTTTTCACTTTCATATCCGCCTAATTAAGAGGCATTGTAAAGAGCTAAATTGAATCTCCATCAAGTGTATTTTAGACACTATTTAGAGAGATAACCAACCTTTCACTACAAGAAATTTAGGCTGTTGTGACGAAATCTGAAGACGAATTTTTTTTTTGTCTTAAAAGAACACCCAAAGGGGACGAAATATAAATTTTGTCGTCTATTTTCATTTTTGTCAAAAGTATTGGAGACGAAAACAAAATTTCGTCTACAAAAAGTTGGCGCCAATTATTTTAGCTCATTAGAGACGAAAATTGTTGTCACAAATTATAAATTTTTTTTGCGACGAACGTAATTCGTCACCAATAAGGATAAATTATGGAAGACGAACATATTTCGTCACCAAAATAAGGCGCCAATTTCATTTGCTTTTGGCGCGGATTATTTTAGCTCATTGGAGACGAACATTTTTGTCACAAAATATAATTTTTTTTTGTGACGAACTTAATTCGTCACTAATAAGGAGAAGTTATGGAAGACGAAAATATTTCGTCACTAGAATAAGGTGCCAAATTATTTTAGCTCATTGGAGACGAAAATTTTTGTTACAAAATATAATTTTTTTTGCGACGAATGTAATTCGTCACCAATAAGGATAAGTTATAGACAACAAACATATTTCGTCACCAAAATAAGACGCCAATTTCATTTGCTTTGGCGCGAATTATTTTAGCTCATTGGAGACGAAAATTTTTGTCACAAAATATAATTTGTTTTTGTGACGAACATAATTCGTCACTATTAAGGATAAGTTATGGAAGACGAAAATATTTGGTCACCAAAATAAGGCGCCAATTTTGTTTGCGGTGGCACCAATTTCGTTCGCACTTGAGCCTATTCCTCTCTTACAAGTATTGCTTTGGAAAAGCCTTTAAAATGACTAAAATTGGCCCCCAAGGCCCTAACGTCCATCCCCCACCCCAATCCAACGCCTCTTTTCCAAAACCCATTTCCCCCTTTGTCCCTCCATCTATCCCGGTCTCTCTTTTCCAAAACCCTTTTCCCCATTTTCCAGAAGAGGAGAGAAGAACCATTTTCCCCATTTTCCAAAATCCTTTTCCAACATCTCCCACCCAACGTCTCAAGCAACAGCCCCATGGCTCATTGACCCCCATCAATCATCATCACCCTCCATCAACACACGGAGTGTAGACCCATCCCTGATCGGTGATCCCTCTCATCTCTACTTCTTTCAGTCTCTCTTGCCTAGAATTCCCAGACGCAGCCACCATCACCAATCACCATCATTTGTGCTCATCCTCCTCCATCCAGGAGTCTGCCACCGCCAGGTACACCTACCTCTCTGAGTCTATGTTACTGTGAGAACTTGGTCCGGGCGGTACCCTTAACCACGGGGCGTAGCGTGTCAACCACGGGCTTCAAACGGTGAGTCTCCGTTAGCCCACATCAGAAATATCCAAGTCCTGACCTAGGACTTATAAGTCAAACCCCGTATTAACCTAGCGTGAGGCTTTTTAAAACCATGCGTCCTCAGAAATCGTAAGAACTCCGAAGTTAAGCGTGCTCGGGCGGGAGCAGTATTAGGATGGGTGACCTCCTGGGAAGTCCTCGCGCGTGCACGTGGGCCAAAGCGGACAATTTTATGCTGAGTTGGGCGGGGCTGTGACAGTTGGTATCAGAGCCGAGGACGACTCTATTTCTAGTGGGGGAGAATGTGAGATCTTGGTCTGGGTGGTACCCTTAACAACTGGGCGTAGCGTGTCAATCACAGGCTTCAAACGGCGAGTCTACGATAGCCTGCATCGGAAATATCCAAGTCCTGACCATGGGCTTATAAGTTAAACCCCGTATTAACTTAGCATGGGGCTTTTTAAAACTGTGCGGCCCCGAAAATCGTAAGAACTCCGAAGTTAATCGTACTCGGGCGGGATCAGTACTAGGATGGTTGACCTCCTGGGAAGTCCTCGCACGTACACGTGGGCCAAAGCGGACAATTTCATGCTGAGTTGGGCGCGGCTGTGACAGTTGGTATCAGAGCCGAGGACGACTCTATTTCTAGTGGGGGAGAATGTGAGATCTTGATCTGGGCGGTACCCTTAACAACTGGGCGTAGCGTGTCAATCACGGGCTTCAAACGGCGAGTCTACGATAGCCTGCATCGGAAATATCCAAGTCCTGACCATGGGCTTATAAGTTAAACCCCGTATTAACTTAGCATGAGGCTTTTTAAAACTGTGCGGCCCCGGAAATCGTAAGAACTCCGAAGTTAAGCGTGCTCTGGCGGGAGCAGTACTAGGATGGTTGACCTCTTGGGAAGTCCTCGCACGTACACGTGGGCCAAAGCGGACAATTTGATGCTAAGTTGGGCGGGGCTGTGACAGTTGGTATCAGAGCCGAGGATGGCTCTATTTCTAGTGGGGGAGAATGTGAGATCCTGGTCCGGGCGGTACTTTTAACCGCGGGGCGTAGCGTGTCAACCATGGGCTTCAAACGATGAGCCTCCGTTAGCCCGCATCGGAAATATCCAAGTCTTAACCATGGCTTATAAGTCAAACCCCATATTAACTTAGCATGAAGTCTTCTACAATCGTGCGGCTCCAAAAATCTTAAGAACTCTAAAGTTAAGCGTGCTCATGCTGGAGCAGTACTAGGATGGGTGACCTACAAGGAAGTCCTTGAGTTGGGCGGGATAAATGCGACAAAATTTTTTCGTCTCTATTTCTTATATTTATGACAAAATATTTTTTTCTCTAATTTCTTCCTTTAATGACAAAATATTTTGTCACTAATTACTTACAAGTATGTTTCCAACATAGTGTATTGGAGACGAAAAAAAATTACTTGTTTCCAACAGTGTATTGGAGACAAAAAAAAATTGTCATCAATTTATCTTTTTCAGTGACGAATTTTTTTTTCGTCTCCAATACCTTTTAGCGACAAGGCTTTGGTGACGAAAAATTTTCGTCTCAATTAGTTTTGGTGATGAAATATGTACATTTTGGGACAAATTTGTGTCGTCCTTAAACCCCAAATTTCTTGTAGTGTTTTGGTTGAAGAGGTTATTGCTTAGCCTAAGAAAAGCATAATGTATAGGTTGATGTGAAGCCTTGAAAAACATCATTGTAAAGGTTATTGCTTAGCCTATTTAAAAGCATAAATAGTGGAAATCCGGTGGGGTGTTGGATCACAAGCCGGTAGTGGATGTACGCATTGAGGTCGAACCACTATAAATCCTTGTGTGATGGTGCTTGCTTTGTGGTGATTGTTTTTATTAAGCTTCCGCATTTTGTTTGATAATCATCACTTGTAACTAGTTTAATTTAAAGAAGTTAAAATTGATTAAAATTGGTCATAATTAAAGCTCACCCTATTCACCCCCCCCCCCCCCCCCTTCTCTAGGGTTCGGATCCCCGGACTTTCAATTGGTATCAGAGCGGGTTACTCCATGTTAGGGCTTAACAACCCGGAGTTGTTCCTTTCTAGATTAGAACCCTAGTGTTGTGTTTTATTGCATATCTTTGTAATGATTTCCACTATGATTGAAAATGAAATTTCCCCAAGTATTTTTGCACCACTCTAAGACTTTTTCAAGTTATATCTCCAAGAGTTGGTGAGTCCTCAAGGACATCCTTTTCAAGACCTTAGGTGAATCTTCATTGGTACACATTTAGACTAACCTTAAGGCCTTGATCCTCTCTAGACCAATCTATTCTTTTTAGTTATATCTTTTTGTTGGTCATGATACTTTTGCATTTTGTTTCTTTATAGTCACATCTTTTAAAATGCAATGTTTCTTTGTGATCATTTGATTTTGTCTTCATGAACTTTTAAGTTATATCTCATGGTTTTCAAAATCCTTTGATTGCAATATTTTCATGATGGATTTGCATTTTGTTCATATAGTTATATTTCTTGTAGTGCATATCTATTCATGATCAATTGATTGTGATTACAAAAGCTTTCATAGCCAGATTTTTCATGATCAGTTGATGTTGGAAAATCATTTGATGAATGTCATAGTTAGATTTTTTTTTGTAAATCAAATGATTTGAAGCAATTTAAGTTTTCCATTGATTTTTCAAAGTTATATCTCTTGGTATGGAAAATATGTGAGTGTCTATTGTCTTTTTTTTTTGGTATACAAATTGAAAATTTACAATAGTACACTTCTTGTTTTTCAAATTCACTTGTTCATAATTCTATAAATGGTTCTTTGTTGGAATTTCAAATATTGAAGTGATTTGAAAAACTTTGGAAAATGTTGTAAGCTTTGTTGGTTGTATTTATAGAAGCATTTTCCTTGAATTTATTTCCTTGTGCTTAATTATAATTATCACTACAACAGATTACACCTTCAGCGACGTTTTTTTTCGTCGCTAAAAGTCCAAAAAACGTCAGTAAAACCTTTACCGACGTTTTTTTTTTCGTCGGGCAGTCGTCGACAAAAAAATGTCGAGAAAATACCTTACCGACGAAGTAATTTTTCGTCGGTAAAATTATCATTTTCACCGACGCTTGTTTATTTTTTACCGACGTTTTTTTTCGTCGGCAAAATTAATAAGAAAAATAAAAAATAAATTAAAATACTCTACCGACGTTTTTTTTCGTCGGTAATATTAAAAAAAATAAAAATAAAAATATTTTACCGACGTTTTATTGTGCGTCAGTAAAAATAAAAAAAAATCAAAATACAATTACCGACGTTTTTTTTCGTCGGTAATATTAAAAAAATAAAAATAAAAATATTTTACCGACGTTTTCTTGTGCGTTGGTAAAAATAAAAAAAAAATCAAAATACAATTACCGACGTTTTTTTTCGTCGGTAATATTAAAAAAATAAAAATAAAAATATTTTACCGACGTTTTCTTGTGCGTCGGTAAAAATAAAAAAAAATCAAAATACAATTACCGACGTCATTTTTTCGTCGGTAAAAATACCTTCACCGACGAAATTTTCATTTTCGTCGGTGAAAGTATATAATTTTTTTAAAATCGACTTTTTTGTTTTTCGTTTAAATTTTCCTGTAAACTTGCTTATACACCTGTAATAAAAAATAAAACTACTCATACTACAATCAATAATACATCCAAACAAAATCATCCCCATTCTTCATCAAATCATTCATCTCCTTAAATAAACAGTACAATTAATAAACATACAGTCGAATAAAAATGTCTAAATTAATAAAAATACAGTCGAATAAAAATGTCCAATATACATATACAAATAAACTAAAAACAACAAAACAACACCAAAGTGTGCATCCGATCAGAAAGCGTCCATCAATCTGCAATGACAAAAACAAAAACAAAATTAGTATCTCTTGAATTAATGAAATTATAAACGAAGAATCAAAACTTTGAACTATATTATTCCAACATTAACTTCTTGCAAGTATTTTCCTATGAAGGACATTAATTTTCAACATCAGTTTGGTTCCATGAAACAGATAGCTAGCTTTATCTACAATGACAAGCACTCATTACTGGATATATTTATTAAAGGCAGTGGACCCTAACTCCTTTGTATGATTTATAACGATGAAAAGCATGGAATTAGATATGTTGCGGTCTACTTGGAAAAATCTATTAAAGGAAGTGCATGCACAACATGATATTGACAGGACATGATGTGGGAGTTCTTTTCGACCAAAGTCTACTTGGTAAATACTTTTCGATCAAAGTTACATTTGTAAAGTTATAAACAGTCCCTAGAACTAGTTCGTTCCTTTCTTTTTGTTTCCAGTAGCAGGCTGTTTGGATGTAGCAGCAACTAACACACAGATATTTTCATGATTTTGGACGGACAACAACAGGCTTGACGATCGACACTTCCTACTTTTGTGTAGCTTTGCACATTAACTTTAATGGTGCCAGTCATTGTACTGGGATCGATCATGATTGTAGAACCCATGGTTAAAAGACTTGGGTTAAATAATCTCAAGTTGCTTGATATGTCGTCTGATTAAACCACGAATGACAAATGTCTGAAAAAGTTTTATTGCCATTTCTCAAGGTAATCCACATCGATGTAATGAAAGTGAAGGGCCCACGACAATGACAGAACGCCCTGAAAAATCCACCCATTTAACAAGTAGAGTCTCACGAAATCTTCCTTCTTTGCCTTCAATTACATCTGAAAATGACTTGTAAATTTTATTATGACCGCCTCTCATTGGTTGTCCGCGGATCCCGTTATCAAGAAGTTTATCCATGGCTTCTTGTACCAATTTCTCCTGACACATTTCTAATTCCCCTGGCGTAGATCTGCTTCTTGTTAATGAAACAGTAAGAGTATTGTTCTGATAGATAATTATTCGATAGAGTTCATTAATATCGAACTCATTAGTTTACCCCCGATCTATCTGAATGATTGGCCTTAACTCGGGAGGAAGAACTGGTAATAGGCACAAAACCATCCGTTCTGGTTCTACATTTGCTCGAGTAAAATGCTTAGCTAATTCCATGCGTCTAACCAAAAAATTATTTCTTCTTCCAATTTTTCTATCTTCCCATTCATTCCCAGTGAACCCTTCTTCCCCTAATTCTTTACATTCTACCGATGAATGATCTATAATAATTCGCAAATCCGGAATGGCTAATTGTTCTCTGATAGCACTTGCTCCAGTAGAGATTTCTCCATTTCGATATGTAACGAAGCTTGGGGAAGTAAAAAAAAGTGGGATGTTGTATTTCCGAGATTGGATTTCAGATTCGAATGAACCTCATAGTCACAAGAAAGTCGATTTTCGAGCCTAAGTGTTGGAAAAGAGTCGGTTTTCGGCTCTAATTCCCTAACCGTGAGTCCAATCTGCGAGCCGTCAGTTCCTACAGGTTACTCTACCCCCGTCCGAACCGTCCGTGCCGGTCCCTGATTTTTCCGGTCGCCGATTCGTGTTCCAGACCCCCGGCGGGCCGTTTTCGAGCCTAAGTGTCGGAAAAGAGTCGGTTTTCGGCTCTAATTCCCTAACCGTGAGTCCAATCTACGAGCCGTCAGTTCCTACATGTTACTCTACCCCCGAGCGAACCGTCCGTGCCGGTCCCCGATTTTTCCGGACGCGGATTCCCATTCCGGACCCCGAGAGGCCGTTTTCGAGCCTAAGTGTCGGAAAAGAGTCGATTTTCGGCTATAATTCCCTAACCGTGAGTCCAATCTGCGAGCGGTCAGTTCCTACATGTTACTATACCCCCGTGCGAACCGTCCGTGCCGGTCCCCGATTTTTCCGGTCACCGATTCGCGTTCCGAACCCCCGGCGGGCCGTTTTCGAGCCTAAGTGTCGGAAAAGAGTCGGTTTCCGGCTCTAATTCCCTAACCATTAGTCCAATATACGAGCTGTCAGTTCCTACATGTTACTCTACCCCCGTACGAACCGTCTGTGCCGGTCCCTGAGTTTTCCGGTCGCCGATTCCCGTTCTGGACCCCCGGCGGGCCGTTTACGAGCCTAAGTGTTGGAAAAGAGTCGGTTTTCGGCTCTAATTCCCTAACCGTGAGTCCAATCTGCGAGCCGTCAGTTCCTACATGTTACTCTACCACCGAGCGAACCACCCATACCGGTCCCCGAATTTTCCAGTCGCCGATTCCAGTACCGGACCCCCGGGGGGCCGTTTTCAAGCCTAAGTGTTCGAAAAGAGTCGGTTTCCGGCTCTAATTCCCTAACCGTGAGTCCAATCTGCGAGCCGTCAGTTCCTACATGTTACTCTACCCCCGTGCGAACCGTCCGTGCTGGTCCCCGATTTTTTCGGTCGCCGATTCGCGTTCCGGACCCCCGGCGGGCCGTTTTCGAGACTATGTGTTGGAAAAGAGTCGGTTTCCGGCTCTAATTCCCTAACCGTGAGTGCAATCTACGAGTCGTCAGTTCCTACAGGTTACTCTACCCCCGAGCGAACCGTCCGTGCCGGTCCCCAATTTTTCCGGTCGCCGATCCGCGTTCCGGACCCCCGGCGGGCCGTTTTCGAGCCTCAGTGTTGGAAAAGAGTCGGTTTTCGGCTCTAATTCCCTAACCGTGAGTCCAATCAGCGAGCCATCAGTTCCTACAGGTTACTCTACCCCCGTGCGAACCATCCGTGCCGGTCCCCAATTTTTCCGGCCGCTGATTCGCGTTCCGGACCCCCGGGGGGCCGTTTTCAAGCCTATGTGTTGGAAAAGAGTCGGTTTCCGGCTCTAATTCCCTAACCGTGAGTCCAATCTGCGAGCCGTAAGTTCCTACAGGTTACTCTACCCCCGTGCAAACCGTCCGTGCCGGTCCCCGATTTTTCCGGTCGCCGATTAGCGTTCCGGACCCCCGGGGGCCGTTTTCGAGCCTAAGTGTTGGAAAAGAGTCGGTTTCCGGCTCTAATTCCCTAACCGTGAGTCCAATCTGCGAGCCGTCAGTTCCTACAAGTTACTCTACCCCCGTGCGAACCGTCCGTGCCGGTCCCCGATTTTTCCGGTGGCCGATTCGCGTTCCGGACCCCCGGGGGGCCGTTTTCGAGCCTAAGTGTTGGAAAAGAGTCGGTTTTCGGCTCTAATTCCCTAACCGTGAGTCCAATCTGCGAGTCGTCAGTTCCTACAGGTTACTCTACCCCCGTGCGAACCGTCCGTGCCAATCCCCGATTTTTTCGGTCGCCGATTCGCGTTTCGAACCCCCGGGGGGCCGTTTTCGAGCCTAAGTGTTGGAAAAGAGTCCGTTTTCGACTGTAATTCCCTAACCGTGAGTCCAATCTGCGAGCCGTCAGTTCCTACAGGTTACTCTACCCCCGAAAGTATGATAATGCAATCAAGGATTACATAGATGAACGAGTATTTGTTGATGAGAAAGATTACGAGAATGCAATCGAGGATGACAGGGATGCACAAGTGATTGTTGATGAGAGAGAGTATGATAATGCAATGAAGGATGACATAGATGAACGAGTATTTGTTGATGAGAAAGATTATGATATTGCAATCAAGGATGACATAGATGAACGAGTATTTGTTGATGAGAAAGATTATGATAATGCAATCAAGGATGACATAGATGAACGAGTATTTGTTGATGAGAAAGATTATGATAATGCAATCATAATGTGCAGTTAAAATTTGTTCAAATCCTACATTTTGAGTGTTTATAAATTAATAACACAATGATATGTTATTTGTTCAAGAAAGTATTCTACTAACCAAAAGTCGCATCATGATCCTCCAGGAGCTGTGCCATCCCCAGCAGAAGTGCTCTCTCCCGTGGTGTCAACAAAGGTGGCCGGATCTATTCCTGCCACAGCTGCCAGCCTTTGAACAAGGGCCTCAAGCTGGCGTGTCCTCCGGTCCTGCTGAGCTAGCTGCTCAACCTGCCTCCTACCCTGCTCAACTAGCTGCTCGCGCAGGGTGACCACCTCAGGGTCCGGTGCCCGAGACTGTGTGGAAGAGGAAGTGGTCCTCGAGTATATCCCATATCCCTTTACGTAGCCCGACCTCTTCCCAAGCACATCAGCAGCAATCTGCTCCTCAGTCATCGGAGTGGTGATAGAGGGCTGCGACTGCTCCTCGGTCCGCTGCACCAAGGCCTCCTGCCATTTAAATCAATAAAGGATTTAGAATACTTCTATGACATTATACAATCAGTACTGATGTATTAGGAAACGTACATGTCTCTGTTGAGCCACCTCATTTACCCACTCATTACTCTTTCGTTTGTAGTGGGTGTCGCGGAAGAACTGAGTAATGGGCGGCGCTTGACCGGCATTCTGTGCCGCCTAAGATTTGAAATAGCTTTATATTAGATATGAACCCCGATACATATTGATAAATTAATAAACTTAATCAAGTTTCTTCATATGAATATAATCAGTACCATCATAGACATCCTCGAGGCAAATGACCGGGAGCCACTCGTATGATTGTATGGCAGTTGGGCTCGACTCTCTTGAGCTTTCTTTGACTTTGCCTACATAGAAAAACAATAATACAATAGCATGAGTGTATTTAATCGTTACAAATAGAATTACATTGGATTATAATTAAGACATTTAGATAACATCCCCAGGTCACCTTCCAGGCTGGTGATTCCCAGTACTGCGAGATCATCTGCTGCCAGTCAGCTAGAGTACAACCCTCTGCCGGGTGGTCCTGGGGTCGGGGAACCCCCTGCTCCAAGAGGACCTAATAGTGAGTATGCAGCTCATACTTCCAGCCCCTATACAGGATCCCGCACTGGCGGTCAATGTCCGTCCTAAGCTGCATATCACCCTCGTAGTCCCCGATCTCAAAGAGTTGCTGCAATTAGGGGATAGCCATAGTAGTCATTAGTAATAACAAAATATAATCAGATATTGTAATGAGGAGCACAACTATAATAACTTTGGTTGATGTTTCTCGTTTCAGTTTACCTTGACTGCAGCGATGACGGCAAGCTTGATCCCACTGTCAAGCTTCTTCCAGCCATGAGGCCTGACTGGGGCAACCTCTCTAATGGCTAACCCAAGATGGTTAGCCAGTGATGGGGCATGTTCCCCCTCTGGCCTATGACTGGAGCTAGGGATCGGGACTAGGATGTTATGACCCAGCTGTCTCCTCAGCTTTGCCGCATTCTTCCCTCGCGTAGCACCCCTGGTACGGCCAAGAGTCTCAGCCGAGGCTGGGGCTGATGCTGTTAAGACGACAGTGCTAATTGAGTTAGTGAACACAAATGATATTTGAGGTGAACAAATCAGAAGAAAAAAAAGTTATAGAACACAAATCTAAATATGAGGTGAACCATTCTACACTTTAAAAGGTTTTCCGATTTTCTCACCTACGCTGCTCCCGGTCGTATGATGACTCGCGGGAGGCTGGGACGGCTGGGCCTGGGTCGGCGGGGCCTGTGTGGTCAAAGGCTCAATCAGCAGAGGCTGGGAGGCTGCCGATTCAGGGGTGCTCCCTGATCCTCCGGCCCGTGTAACCTCGAGAGCAGCTGGCAGAGGCTGGGTCGAGGGCTCAGGTCTGCTCTCCACAGGATCTAACCTCACTGCAGCTGCAACCTGCCGAGCACGTCTCGCCCTGTTTTCCCGAGGCATATCTGCAATCTGGCTTAAAGCAAATTGACAAGGAAATTAAATAATTATTAACACAAAAAAATAATATTAGCAAAGTGAATGTCATCAATTTACATTAAATGGAAATGAAAATCATTTCGAGCCTCAATGTCACATACAAGTTACTAGTATTTTCAAGTACACGTCATAGACATTATAAATGAAAGATTACCTCATCCAATTGAGACCATGATGTCTCGTCATCTACATCATCATCTTGGGGGGGAATGTAGTTCTCATCCTTATCATTCCCACTAACATTCCTCTTTCCCTGCTTGTTTGTCCCTTTAGCCGAATCGGATATAGTACGTGCAGTCGGAGGGAGCCCTAGAGCCGCTAGTTTTTCATCATTCTTCTTAATTGTTCTTTTTCTCTTTAATAGATAATTGGATGCTTGCACTTGACGGGACAACTCTCCTGGTTTGACCCATTTTTGCACTCCGTTTGGCATCCTTTGCAACTATGATATATAAAGATAAGAATAATGTGTGAAATGTAGAAATGTCTTACTCCATAAATGAACAAATCATAAGAGAATGAAATTGAATACCATGTCATTATGTAAGAAAAGATCTTTATTAATTTACTTAATCGTTACATGTGCAAAACCTGAAATTTAATGTCGACCTCGATCTCTTCTAGCATTTCTCCTAATTCCCTCAAGTCTAGGAAATTAATCTTGAGCTTAGCATGGATTTCTTGTACCGGCCAAGGAGGTGGTAGAGTGCTTACTATTGAACGCACCAGATCTACAATATTCGGCTCAAATCCTCTTCTTTTGAGATCGTAAAACAACTGTTCCTTGTTTAGCAAATGTTCTCTAACAGATATTCCTTCAACCATTTTCTCTCTTCGGAACTGTATCCATAAGGGATGAATATAGTTTTCAAATGACTGTAATAGGTCGACGAACTCCACTGCATGCCATGGTCGTAAGACTTCAGATATCTTCATTTTTGCAGCATCCCAAGCCGGTGGCAATGTTTCAGCAATTTTTATCATTATATATCTTTCAGGGATGAAATTGCCACACAGTCTCAACCACTGAGCCAGTTGTATTTTGCGGGAACCATGCTTTACTATTGGAGTTGCATTTTCAAATGGTTTATGTTCAAACTCATTTGTCCATTCCCTAACACGTTGAGAGTCTTTGCCACGACAGTATTTGAGAGGTGTATTCATCATGTTCTGTGTTAGAGTTGAAAAATTAAATCGTTTCAATTTTAATTTAAAGGAAAGCAACAACGGATAAATCAAACATGAACGTCATATAACGAGCTAGGTAATAACATGGCACACACCATATAATACTTTTAAAATAAACATAACAAAAATTGTTCATATGCAGGGTAAAATAACATGAACGAAAATTCCTTCAACAATCGAATGAAATTAAGCATACTCTATGGAAGAAAAGTTCTTCATTAATTTACTTAATAGTTACATGTGCAAAATCGAAGCAAACACTACATGTCATATTCCATGTCATCATCTTCCTGACTATAGCCATCATTCCCTTCATCATCTTCGTATTCCGCCAGCGTTTCATCCTCGTCTTGGCCATCCTCGTATGCTGACTCATCACTGAGAACGATCTCAGGATCTATATCATCCCCAGAGTATTGGTCACTAGTACCATCGACGAGGACTGGGACAACAAATGTCATTTCGTCCTGCTGAAATGCATCAACCGGCACATCATCATCATCACCGTCGTCATCCCGCTTAGCGGGCACATCCCATCTCTTTTAATGATAGGGTATTTTTTTTACTCACTCCATGGTGAGATAGGGTTTGAACATAAAAATAGACATGCAGACCGTAAAAATGTGAAAAGAGTTGCACCAATCAAGTACCCACACGGCCCCTATAGAGCAGCTCTTCAAAGAGGGAGGATAATATGTTATGGAAGGCCCTGCATAGACTTTACTACAGCTATTCAAAGTCCCTATTCATGAATGACGGCCTGTTTAATATATATAATGTCCACTATTTTGTTCTCTTTCAATACAAGATCCATGACAGCCCTTTTTGGAAAGAATCAATAAATAAATAAAGAAAGTAAAGAAATGAATTGGATACCTAAGGGCCTATTTGGTTAGAAGAATTGTGAGGATTCTTGTTCGGGGGAATTCTGAGAATTTCAAATGCAGTCTCTAAAGTAGAATTTCAAATACTAATGCAACTCAACCCCCTATAAGATTAAAAGAGTTTTTTCAAGTGAATGACTGGAGTCTAACTAAATAGGCGGGCGTGTCTGGCAATTTACTAATAAAATTAAAGTGAAGTAAACCCTCCATTATTAAAGAAAAAATAAGGGGTCATATCAAAAGTATATAAATTCAAAACTCCCTCCTTTTTTAAAATAAAAGTCGAAAAACAACCTCATTTCTCCACTAAATAACAAAAAAATATCCTCTTTTTACACAAAAAGTAAAAAATATTCACAATCCAACACTAAAAAACAAAAGGCCATCATAACACCCTATATTTAATTCTCTCTTAATTTTATGCTTCACCTCACTTTACTTTTATTCACCATGCATCCAAACACGAGATGATCACGGATAATGTTGGTAATAACGTTATTTGCTAGTCGGTTAACCTAGTAATAACTAAAAAATAAACAAAAATAAAGAAATCAGCCCCATCGGAGGCCAACACGCTCTTCGTTGACTGATGATGGCAGAAGTATCACACATGGATCAAATCCGGAGTCTTTTGGTTTAAACTACTGAAGGCCATGCCATCTTCCAAGGCCCATTTGAGATTCTTAGATTGTCCATTCAAATTGATTGCTTGGGTTCCTAAACGAATCTTTCAAAGAATATCTTGTACACATTTTCAACACTTAGGGCTATCACAAACACTTTGGGGCCATAGCCAGTTACCCAACCCTAGTTTCCACCAGTGATTAGAAGAACTGTGACTAAATTATAACTCATTCAGACAAGGACAGGCCATGACTCAGTGGAGATCTAGCTTGAAGCTTTTCAAAACTTAGTCAGATCAGTTCTGGAGCCTAATAGTTAAGCCTGGATCCATCCCATGGGACAAAAGGATTTAAACCAAATCGGAATCCGGAGTTGTACAAAGTAAGAACAAGATTCATTTCAAATTTTAATTTAAAACCTAAAGCTTATCCTCTATACTCTGTGACTTACTCTTTAACCTATTCCTAATTTCTCCTGCTGCATCTGTAACCACTCCTCCCTCTCTATCTTAATCTGTTTAGGTCTGTTAGTGTGGATGACCCGCTAGATCAAATCTGGTGTAATATGTATGAGAAACTTTCAATCATGTAACTTAATGAAAAATTTTAAATGCATTGTATTCTCCTGCTGCTGCGCGCTCGTGCTATTACTTGCTGAGATAAAAGAAAAGAAGAGCCATCAATCAAGATTTCTCTCTCTTGATTTCGCCCTTTTTTATCATATGTTTCCACAGTGGAGGCATGTGATGCACGACATCATGACAAGTAATACTTGCCGATCCAAGTACTTTTTATCATGCTCTTTTAGACTTTCTCTTATCCCAATAAAATACATATGAATGAAGCTTGTCATTGCCAGGTTGGATTATACAGAATTAGTGAAAAAAGAAAAGAAAATACTTATATAAATAAAGTATCAATTGGAAGGTCTTTTGGAGAATCCTTTCCCTAAGGGCACGGGCTAAATATGAATAGGAGTACTGGGTGGGTATGTGACAACAACAGCTGAGAAGTTCATCTCATCACATGTATGATGGTTCTGCATCATCAGCTTTTGGATGGTTAAATTTCCATGCAGATGTAACTATGTAAGTTTCTTTTTCATTATGTAAAAAATAATGTACATTCTCATATAAAAGAAAAATTAAGGTGATCTTTTGTTATAAAAATTATAAGAGCAATGAACATTTGATTACCTGGTTACGTACCCCAATGGCCTGACCCAATTCGCATTGACTCTTGATCCAAGTCCAATCGGGTGGAAGGCATGAATACCCATTTAACAGGGTGATATATATGTATAAAAAAATTATATTTATATCATTAGTGGTAATAAAATATATTAATATATATATATTCATAATATGATACTGATATTATTTTATGTCAATGCCCGATAGATCGAATTGTAGAAAAATTAAAGACTAGTTTTCTTGTTTTTATGCCCTAGACGAGACCTTGGCCTGAAGAGGGTACGTAGGATAAAGGCCTAAGAAGTGTAGGCCTTCAGAGAGCTTGGGAGTTTGACCGCCTTGAACCCGGCCCGCATATATTGAGTAGTGTAGGGTAAGGATTTGGTAGGGCTCAAAGTTAACCAAATTCTAACCTTCAAATATTTTCGAATATGTGTGACGGGTTTTACCTGATCAATTGGGAGAAACTCAAATAAGTGAGGCTGGTGACAATATGTAGGATTAGATCTTGTGGGGACAAATGGTCCCCATAGGCCAAAATTACTGAATTCCAGTAGAGGCCAAAATTAAGGCCTCTTATGGAGAGAGAGGAACAAAAGTACTGAATTCCAGTAGAGGGCAAGTGGATTTTCTGATTTTGAAAGAAAACGTAACTGAACTTGTGGCATGAAGCATGAGTCTAGTGATCTAGGACTCAGAAGACCCCGAGTCATTACAAACTCATAATCCAATCAACCAAATAAGCCAAAGGCGTGCTGGGCTGTTGTCGGTTAGATGGTTACATACATGTAGTGCGTGGTGTGTGTGAGGGCATGTGTTCCAGTTCCTTGTCAAGTAAAAAAGATAAAGCCAAAGGCAAAATCTTCAATGAAAAGACTACAGAATGAGAGCCATCTTCATCCACATGTGGAGCTGACTTATGTTTTGATAGGAAAGATTTTTAGTTTGTCAGTGTTCTCAACTATGTTTAGAATCATAAAAAGTTTAGAAGCTTGACAAAGTGGAACGAGCAGATGAACAGACCAGATATTTGTGTATGCCTCTTATAATTTACTTTCACAATGAACACACCCACATGAATGAATTTCTCAAGAAACAAATCACTGGCAATAATGCATCAGACATGGTATTGGTCAACCTACAATGGACATATCCTACACTATGATGCACTGTAATTTTGGGGATTCCCGGCAACATTGACTATTTAAATATACAGGTAATGTAAAATGATACAACTTATCACGTATATCTAAGAGTTGGATGTATATAATCCTTCATTTCCACTGAAACGGAGCCAAAACTGCCATCTCTGATTCCCAGATGTTTCAACCAAAAACTACAGAAGCTAAACATCAAACCAATCTCAATCAAGAGCAAAAGCAAAACTAACCCAATCATTAAAAAAAATAAAAACAGAAACAGAACCCTGGTGTAAATGCATAGCAGAATTCACAGCAGTTGGATGGATTAAAATTTACAATCCATTTGATTTGGGGTACCTCAGTCGAGAGTGGTATGGCGATGGCGATGGTGTCCTATAGACTCGTTCGATTTCTTCTCTTCTTCTTCTTCGTTTTCTTCCCCTCGTTTTCTTATTTCCTTTCAATCGACTTAGGGCTTTCCTCCCCGCAGAGACAGAAATGGCAGAGATCTCCGAGCAGTGGCAGCCGCGAGAGAGAAAGACAAATTGAAGCGTCGAGAGAGCGAGAGCGAGGGAGAGAGAGACAGAGCAGAGCGAGGGAGAGAGAGACAGAGCAGAGCGAGAGAGAGCGAGCGAGAGAGACAGAGAGACAGAGCAGAGCGAGAGAGAGCGAGCGAGAGAAAGAGAGAGAGACAGAGCAGATCGAGAGCGAGAGAGAGAGAGAGACAGAGATAATGTGCAGATTGAGAGAGCAAGAGCGATAGAGAGAGAGAGACAGAGCAGAGCGAGAGAGAGAGAGAGAGCGCCGATCGAGAGAGAGATGAGCAGATGAGAGAGAGAAGAGGGAAAAACCAGAACGACGGAGAGAGGAGAGCAGATCGAGAGAGACAAAGAGAGAGAGTGCCGATCCAGAGAGAGATGAGAGAGACAGAGAGAGAGATGAGCAGATGAGGGAATGGAGATGAGGATTTTAGAGCGTCGTCGTTGGCGGGAGAGGGAAACGAGATGAGCAACTGAGAGAGACAGAGGAGGGAAAAGAAAAGAAAAGAGGGCTTCAGTGCGCTGGCGGGAGAGGGAAAGCAGGGAAAAAAAATACACATCTTTACCGACATTTTATACAGAACGTCGGTAATAATTTTTACGACACCCATTTTCGTCGGCAAAAAAACATTTTCGTCGTTAAAGATAACTCATTTTAATTTTTTTAAAATTAAAATTCAGATTTACCGACGTTTTACATAAACGTCGCTAAAAGTCCAAATCAATATTTATTTTACTCCACATAATAAAAAGTTCACCTTGCCGACAATTTTTTTTCGTCAGCAAAAAAAAAAGAAAAATAAATAGATAATAAAATGCTTTTACCGGCGTTGTTTTTCGTCGGTAAAATTAAAAGTAAATAAAATATAAAATATGTTTACCGACGTTTATTTCGTCGGTAAAATCAAAAATAAAATAATAACGCCTTTTACCAACGAAAAAAAACGTCGGTGAAACTAATAAAACGTCGCTAAAGGTCCTATTTACCGACGTTTCATAATTCGTCAGTAATAATCTATGGTTTTAATAAAGTAAATTAAAACAGTGCCCTTTGCCGACGTTTTTTAGGAAAACGTCGGTAAAAGGCTACTTTTCACCGACGAAATTATAAAACGTCGCCAAAAAACGTGGCTAAAAGTGCAGTTTGTTGTAGTGTATATCATTTGGAAGGAAATAATTTTTACTAACAATTTGCATCCTTGCTCATTTAGTTACATTCTTTATGCAAATTGATTTTGATGTCTTACATTGTTTGGTTGGATATGGTTTCATTGATTTGCATGTTTGTGCCTAACTTGGTATATATTTTCATTAATGCAAATTGATGATTGTTTATGTGCTTTATAGTAAAATCTTTTGTTTTATTATCATTTGAGCCTAATAAGTACATATATGATTTAATGTGCTAAGTTCATTTGATATAAACCTCACATCCTTTTCCATTGCATTGTAAGCTTAGTACATTTGCTAAGAGTGGAGATGTTGCATTATAGATTAATCCATTTAACTTCATACCTTCTTGTGCTTACATAGTTATATTCTTTATTGATGATATGGTATGAGTTAGATCTTGAGTGTTGATTGATCCTCTCTATGCAAATGTCAAATCGTTCTATGTATGGTTGTGATCTTAGTTATATTTGTAGATACCATACTAGAACTCAAATCCATCCTCTATGCACTCTAGTCATATCTTTTTGGATGGTTAGTATGTTGATTCATGTATATTCTCTAAGTGATGTCATCCTTATACATGTTTCAACTTCATAGTAGTGTTCTTGATCATATGAAACTCTTTGAAATCCATTCATTGTATTTCTATATGTTTGATGGATATCTTGGATGTTGAATTCATATGATTTTGACACTTTGGAAATTGCATGCATTACCAAGTAATATCCTTTTGCATTGCAATTTACCTTGTTCATCACTATGCTCATTAATTATATCTTTAAAGGTGATGAATATCATTTTATGATGCTTGATGGAATTTTGTGTTTGTCACATCCTTCATATTTATCATGTTGTCAAATTCAATTGGTTTCAATTGGTATAATTTTTTATTGATTTGATGTCATTTCTTGTAAATGTGATAGACCTTGTGTACATTGGATTGATCTTGATAGTAATATATGTGTTCCATGTCACACACCATTAGCATCATAATTTTCATGTTTGCCACCTCTCTTGCTCATATAGGTATATCTCATGACCACCATGTTTATGTGTTCATAATATTGGTTAGTTATTAGTTATGTGTTTATGTATATCTCATGGGGTGTTGGATCACAAGCCGGTAGTGGATGTAGGCATTGAGGTCGAACCACTATAAATCCTTGTGTGATGGTGCTTGCTTTGTGGTGATTGTTTTTATTAAGCTTCCGCATTTTGTTTGATAATCATCACTTGTGACTAGTTTAATTTAAAGAAGTTAAAACTGATTAAAATTGGTCATAATTAAAGCTCACCCTATTCACCCCCCCCCCCCCTCTAAGGTTCGGATCCCCAGACTTTCATCAATTCCAATCACAGTGGATCAGTTTAATTCATTGATTCACAGAACACAAAAGAGTTTGGCAGATTCTTTAGCAACCATAACAAAAAAAAAAAAAAAAAAAAAACTCCACAGAGATTCCTCCCCACTCTATTATAATTTAAACTTTTAAGAGCCATTTGCCTGCACTGGTTTCCTCAAGGACCTGCATTTCCTATAATTTCACCGAATTCCGAGCCCAGGGTGGTTGCCATAAAGTTCCCAAAGACCCAAAATTGGCGGTTACACTTTGAGCTGTCTATAGAAATTCTTGGATACCCGAGAACTCGGAGAAGAGAAACAACTAAAACCAAACAGCCCTTATTAAATTTGTAGAATCTTAGTTACATAACACTGACTTTAGCAACAAAGAAAAGAGACATACTAATAAGTCCTTTAATACAAAAATAAATTCCATTAGTTTCTCAAGGTAGCAATAACCTGCCAACTCTAACTTCTTCATTAACAGCATCAATTAAAAGAATCCTAAAAAAACACAGGGATACATTTCATAGCACCCAACACCAAATGTCCAACAGAAAACCACGATTTCTCCCTAGTATCAATCAGGTGAGATCTCAATACAATTATCTAGCTAAGACTTGAAAAGGCAATCAAAAAGTCTCTGAACACGAAATGGGGTCAAATCCTAGACTAATTCAACTAAGAAATCTGAACTGTTTTGGGACAAAAAGCAATGCCAAAGTCAGAATCTGATGTTGATATCATTTGGGGCATCCCCAAACTTTTTGAGAGGATGATTAGTTATAAAGCCACCTCGAACTCGTGATACATCCAAACGGGACCGTAGTTTCAAACTACAACGTCAGATCTGATTTGGGTCTATTTCACAGTAAAGCCCTAGGGTTCTAACAATCTTGATTCATCTTCAAATCCAGAAAAATGAAAATTGTCTTGTACGATACAACATTACTGATTTAGAGGGGAAAAACTGAAAAGGAAGAATGTAACAAGATCCGGCAACTAGTTGCTCAACAGTGTTAAGGTGGTTGTGGGTACTTATCCTCCTTTTTATTCAAAACAATAGGTGGTCTCTATACAAAAAAGAAAGGAAAAAAATCTCCAAAAAGGGTTTTGTTCATCTGTTACAAGGTCCAAGTAGCCTAGATTTTCAAATGCCATGAATGAGATCGCAGCTGGGAAACATTACAAGGACCATTCCCCATGATATTTGGAGGGAAACCTCTTTCCCCAAATATGGTCCAAGGGTTTCCATAGACAATGTGCCAACCAGTCAGCCCACTTTAATTTGGCCATTTGGATGAATGATGTCTGCACTTTCAAAATTATAAACTAAACCTTAGAAGCACTCATCCAATAGGTCCTCAACATCATACGCAACATTTTTAAGTTCTCCAAGCCAATTTCTTAAGGCTTCAGGATGGTGCTTATTTTCAGCTTCTCAGAGCATAGCTTGAATCATTGACATCTTATTGGCAAGGTCTTTCAAGTCCTTGTTGACACCCCAAAGTGAAGTTACTTTCTCTTGGGCATAGATTGCCAACTTCTTCGTCACATCCTCTAGCAAAGAACCCACGATTCCTTCAGCAATGCCTACTTGCAGGAATAACGATGGCTGAAACAACCAAAATACCTTGATGAAATTCTCTTACCTCTTGGCCTTGCAAACGATGATCAAGTGACAAAAGGAAGGGCCTCCAGTCTCTGTCCCTATTCAATGGAGAAGGAACATACATGCACAAAAAGACAGACCAGCACAAGAGCACAACACTCTTCAATCATAACAACAACAATAACAACAACAAAAAAGTGTATTCTGCGGCCTGATCTGACGTGTGTATTTTTCCACTTCACTTGTCAGTAATCACACAACAAATATCTAAGATCCTTGAGCTGGTCTTTCTGAGATTAGGGCAAAATGAGTGAAACAGCGTTCTCTCAAAAGCTAACACCTTAGAAGAAGATCTGTACTGAACCAATTCCTTGCAATCAACAATCAACAATATACACAAATCATGAAAAACAGATAAACAGATCCCTAATTCGATTAGAAAAAAAGACCAAGAGATTTTGAGCAAACAAATCAAGAGACCCAGAAAGGGGAAAAGAAGAGAAAAGGGGGGTTACCTGGACAGTGATTGGCGTCGAAAGCGGTGACGGAGAAAGGGCAGTCGGGATCGTGGATGAGGACGGATTGGCGGCACCGGCGACGGGAGGGCACAGTGCAGAGCGAGAGGTAGAGGGAGGAAGGGAGAGAGAGAGAGAGAAATAGAGAGAGGGAGAGGGAGAGGCAGTGGGAGGGAGAGAGCACCGGTGGCGGCTCCGGCGCAGGTGGGTTCCGGCGGTGTCGTCGCTGGTGCGGCGGGAGGGCAGGGCCCGGGAGGGAGGGGAAAAATTTGGGAATGAAAAAATGAAGGAAAGTGATGGGTTTCGGGGGGGGAGGGTTTATTAATGGGCCTTTAGCGGCCGCCATAGCGGTCGCTAAATGCCCCTTTTGCAACCCCCTATGGTGGTCGCTCGCGTTTTGATGAGCCAAAACTCATTTTTCTAGTAGTGATTAATTCTTACGTATCTTGGAGTGAGTAACAAGGGAGACATGAGAAAACTGAAAGGCTATTGATCTCTCAGTGTAACAAATTTTAGATCAATCCATATCGCTCATCATCAAAATCATGGCACAATGTATGTTTTATTTATTCAGATTATCCATTATTAACACATAAATCAAGGTCCTTAGGTTTATTTATGTTGCTAGCCATTTTCTAGATCTTACAGTAGTGCCATTTGCAAGGAAGAAAATCAAATGAGTCTGCACCAATTAAAACGTCTGATTCAAAACTAAGATTTAACTAAAATGAGGCCCAATGGTACAAAATCCAATGGAAACTCACGCGTCCGAAGAATACAAGAAGGAAAATAATGAACTACCGAATGAAGAAACTGATACAACGAAGATGGAAAGTGCCAAAAGTTCATTTCTCGGGTGACAAAAAAGTTAACTTCATTTTGCAGTTGTGGCTAGTCATTTGGATGGTGGAAATGGGGTGCACTGCTGATGCAGTGCTTCACCTGCAGGGTGATGCCCAAGAGGCTTCTTTACTCCTTCCATCCCATTCTATTCTTCTCTTCTTCTTCTCTCTCAATGAGGAGAAATAAATGGAGAATAATGTAGAGGAAAATGTAGAGAAGAAGGTCCTCTAAGACCACGTTAGGGGGCCATTAGCAGGTTCTTAGGCTTTAAAAAAGACATTTACATGCAAGGAGAGTCATTTCCCATCATAATGGTGGGAGAGAAAGTGGAGACGTTTTAAAGGAAAAAAAATTAAAATGGAGAGGAGATTTAAGAGAGAAACGGCAGTAGTCATTTATAAGGAAAGAAAGGAGACAAATTCTCTTTCTTATGATTGCGAGACATTTGCAAGAGGTGGGAGAGAGATGTTAGAAGAAGAAGAAAAGTGGAGAGTTACGCTAAAAACGTGCGGCAAGAGTAATTTTGGAGTTAATGTGAGAAGAGGAGTGGACATTAAGGATATGGTTGGGTCAATGTAAATTGGAGGATTCAAAATCAATTAAACAAATAATTTGAACTGATTCCTCAATTGGATTCAGTTTGCTTCATATATAATAACTAGCGAAAAGCTCCATGCTTAGCACGGGCAACGTAATTCACAATATTATATAGTGATAAAATTATAAGAAAAGGCTTTGTAAATAAAGAAGGGAAGAGAACGGACACATAGAGAAGATGAAAGGATGCATTAAAATGTTGAAAATATACCGAGAAGAGGAAAGGAGCGGAGAGAAATGAGGAGTTTCAGTATTAAAGAGTTATAAAGGAAGAGCTTCGGAGTAATTAAAGATGGTTTAAAAACTCAGAGGGTAGAATTAATCTATTAAAAGAAGGGCTCAAAATAAAATTCACAGGGTCCAAATCAAAATGTAATTAAGCTCTAATTTCTCAGTTCGCTTCATATTTGATCAATTTCATATATTATATATTCATTTGAGTTTAGTTTTATTGTAAAATGGTTGTAATAGAAAATTAATGACTATATAGGAAATCATATAAAATAGTTATTTCAAAAGTTTGATCACCCACGCTTAAAGTACAATGCATAAGTATGAAAATAATAACAACAATATTTATAGGGGCCAATATTCTAAAAATATAGTTATTTTTATAAATACCTCATAGATAAATTTCAACTCCCAATCAATATTCCAAAATGGGGCTGGGTCCCTTCCTCATTAACTGATTTTAAATTTTTATTGATAACTATTAACAAAAAGATGCTTTGTGGTGTAGTGGTAGGGTTGCCCCTTTGAAATTCATATCGTCCTGAGTTCGATTCTTGGCACATACCATGTTTAATTTTTCTCAGTCATTAAAAATGCATAGGTCAAGTTGGGTCCAAAAGGTGTGCTTTATATCTGACTCGACCTAATTTACCCCGACCAGACCTGTTTGCTAGGGTCACAAATTGGAACTGATTTTAATTTGAAACCACTACACTTCATATTATATAATTGTATAATTCTTTGCTCATTGTATGATCGATCAAAGGGGAATAGAGATAGGGGGCAATGGCCTTCATTCCAAAAACCCAATATTAACAACCCCCCCCCCCCCCCCCCCCCCCCCCCCCCCCCCAATATATATATATATAACCCAATGTATTTTGATAAAATTACTTTGCATTTTGTACATGTGCCACCCCACCCCACCACCCTAGGGATTTATCTCTACATGGTGCCCCTTCAAAGGAAGTATTCATGGGTCCGCCCTGATTGGGGGTAATGCTTGGTTCAATGACTTCTCATACCTTCTATTAAGATTGAGTTTGAGTTGATCATT
Organism: Cinnamomum chago; assembly: GCA_038049695.1. NCBI lineage: Eukaryota > Viridiplantae > Streptophyta > Magnoliopsida > Laurales > Lauraceae > Cinnamomum > Cinnamomum chago. The sequence continues at coordinate 103,010,799 of CP142453.1, read as the reverse complement.
TATTTCAATATTATAGAAAAGAAGTTTACTTTTAGGATGTATTGATATTTGTCCTAACTCAATCGATAATGTTCAGGCTTTGTCTGCCTAACCCAAAATGCACTCTGATAAATACTCATATAATCTATTATACTATATTAAAGAGGAAAGAGGAAGCTTTTGGCTTTAATTTTGATTGTCGGTTGGGATTTTGACAACAAGTTATTCTGCTTCTCTCTCCACTCATGCAACTATCTACTTTATCTCATTATCAAAACCACTCCCACTTCTCTTTTACCACCAAAAATTCATCACTCCCTTTCTACTCAAATTTTCTTATTTCCAGCACTTGCTCTTGGATTATATAAATATGTACTCTTATAAACTTATTATTCTTTTTTTTTCATTTTAAAATCTATGAGTTTCTTTTAATGCATGAATATTCAAATTGCAATAAAGGCCATATTCGTGCTCAGCACGGGTTATTATGCTAGCGCAACACTTATCTTATCCCATATAACTACTCATGTCTCACTAGGCATGTAGCTACCCATATCATATAACTACCCATGTCTATTGTAACTTGCACTTTTTCCTCTTTCGTTTATGCAAAAGTTCATTTCTGCTCACATCTCTTGTTCTCATTTCTACATTTTTTTTCACTTCACTTCTCCTATTTACATGTCTCTTGTAACTTCCCCTTTTTTCCTTTTTCGTTTATGCAAATGTTCCTTTTTACTCATATCTCTTGTTCCTATTTCTACATATTTTTCCATTTTTTTGCTTCACTTTTCCTACTTACATGTCTCTTGTAACTTCCCCTTTTTCCTTTTTTGTTTCTACAAAAGTTCCTTTATGTTCACATCTCTTGTTCCCATTTCTACAAATTTTTTCCATTTTTTTTACTTCACTTCTCCTATTTATTTTCTACTCTACCTCTCTCAATTGCGAAAATAAATATGATCATATATATATATATATTCTTTTTTTGTTTTCTTTTTAAAAATTTACTGTTGTTAGATATATTTGGGCTGCCACTCAAGTCAATAATTATTTTTCAATTGCATGAATATTTGGTTTGAATTGTATGGACAAACTCGTGTTCAGCACATGTTCTTGTGCTAGTATTATATAAGTACGATACACAGTGAAAATCTAAAATGTCTTCTGATTAAGTATCCATAATCTATATTAATTAAGTACAACACGGTGAAAATATCACACCCTTACTCTCAAAATTTCAATGCTAGTCTGCACCTCGATCGGTTTAAGACTCATCCAAACCAAGATGAACTAGTCCATACAAAAAGATCTTGGCCATCACTGATGTTTTAGTCCAAAACCTAAAACCGTATTGTAAGTACAATTTATTTACCTATGTATATTTTATCTTATTATTATGTTAACATCTGAAATACCCAATGGGCAGTGAAAAAAATGAAAATTAATAACTTTAATTTTTTGATTAATCTCTATAGTATTTTTTATTTTAATAAAAGAGGGCTGTAACAAACAAATATTTTAGTAGAATATATTGTTGTTCAAAACCACCTTTTGAAACCATGGCCTGCACCACCTTCATTAAATAGCACCATGTTTCAGGGCAAATCATTTGGGATTGACCATTATTAGTCTACGAGAAATCTTTGTCAGATATTCTTACCATCCAATAACCCATGTCATCCAACGGTCAGCATTGCTTCATGGTGTTTATAAAAGCAGCTCTAGTCTTCTCAATCTTTCTTGGATTAGTGCTATCTTGCAGTATTTCTGATGTCGCGAATGGAATTTTTTTATTTTTATTTTAAGGTTTGGGACAATGGTGCTCTCTTCATTCCAACAATTGAGAAGAAAGGATGAGCTCACAGCTGCTGGTTCATGAATACCTTCTAACTGTGTAGATTATGCAGGAGAGTGCACAGTTTAAGGTGGGCATGAACCAGGAGATGAGGCCGCCCTCTTCTTTTTCTTATACTGGAGTGAAGTGAGCTCCTCTCTCCCTCTCTCTCCCTCTCCCTCTCCCTCTCCCTCTCCCCCTCCGGTTATTAAAAGATTTAGAAATGATTATTTCATTATCCGAGTACTCGAAGTCTCCCGTTTCAAATAAAACGGTTGTGAGACTTATTTTTGGGTTTAAAAGAAATTCATATTTGAATTAGATCCATGCACATTAGATCCAAAACATTTGGATCCATATCCAGGATGATTATATCTACATTTTAAAATATATACATTTTATGGGCCTTCATGGTCATATTGATTCATAAGAGTCTACTTACATTAAATCACACACCATTGAATTGCCCCATTGTATATTTGGAAATTTTATTTTGAAGTTCATTTATCCAATTATGCTAATGTAGTCTACATCTTATTTTTTGGATTCTGACCCAATTCAGACCAGTTTCTTAAGTTGATTTCAGATCTAGATGCAACACATTATGTTTTATATTGGATCCAGATCTAATCTATAAGGACAGTTCCGAGCCCTGATCCACCATAGTTCCACCTTTGATTCGACCCATCTGCATCCTTAATTTATGGCTATTGAGTAGACAGATGTAATGAATAACTTATGTAGCCAACCAACTAGATAATTGGCTTTTCTAAGCCCAACTCCAGTCCCATAATGACTTAAAATTAGGTCAAGCTTTGTCTGACTTAAATTTTTTTTTTTTTTTTTGTTCAGCGGGCACCCACATTGGACCCTCCTTGAACCCAAACTGCTCAAATTCAGTCCTATCATATATTGGAGAAGGTAAAGCCCACTCCAATGGAAGTTGGGCCCACCATCTTATAGTTTACGTGTTGAACACACACATGATTAATAAAGACTAGGGGTTGGATAGCTTTATATGTCATCAATGTGATGGTGGACCCAACTATGATTGAGGTGAGGTTTGACCCCGCCAATACCAATGAGAAGCCTCACTCGGGGTCTGGTGTGTATTACCTAAATCTAGACTCTAAATAGAGGGCTTGGACCCGGACCTGAATTTAAAACAGACAATAAGTCCATCCTTATGTATAATTCACCTATGCATAGTATCTAATTAATCTCCCCAGGTCAATCAAGTTCTGGCATCCAGCTGTCTTGATACAACAATAAATTGATTATTTTATATTGTTTTTGCATTAATCAACATTGCTCTTATAGGCCAAAATGAGGGTGCTCTTCTTTGTGCTAGATGCTATCATGAATTGCAGATTCTCGAACATATGGATTCTCTAGAAGTTGTCAAAAGCATGAAGGCAACAAGGATTAGTCTATCTAGCCTCTTGTAAGAGATATTTTGAAGTGTTTTGAAGCATTTTAAATCTTTTGAGATAGTTTTCATTCCTAGAGATTTAAACATGATCGCCACTATCTCGCTAATTGTAGACAATCGGGGATGAACTTAATATGACCTTATTGGTGATAAGCCTCTGTTTGTTATTTTGTTAGGTTCAGATCATGTGTTTGAGTTTTTGGTGTGTTGTAACTTGTTTGTTGGCTCCTCTTTTTTAATAACAAAAAAGGGTACTTTTGTAATTTAGTGAAATGAAAAATGATCTCTCTCAAATGTTTCTTTATGAGTTCCTTCATCTTCAGCCAGACTTGTACCAATTTCTCAACGTACTGGTACCAAGTCAGTTCTCTACTCAGCACGATGTATTTTGGAGGGCCTAGACAATCGAAACAGAGACATTTTTTTTTAATTGCCTAACTTTTTATATATATGTTTAGGTTCGTGGATGCTATAACATGTTGAGTTTTTTTTGTACATACCCCATAAGTTTTTTATGATTTGTAAATAGGCCTCCGTAGTTTTAGTATTTGTAGATAGACCCCTACCTTTTCAATTCAATACCTTTTATGTCCCCCAAAATTAGTATTCGTAATGAGAATGGGTAACCACCATGAGAATTGTATTGAACTTTTATAAAAATGACAGTTTGCCCTTATACTCATTAAAGAAAAATTAGTATATTATTAGTTACAAAAATACCATTGTTTTATTCCAACTCCCAATAGTCTCTCTCAATAACTTTTTATTGCACTTGAATCCTAATCAGGTATTTTATAACTTTCGTCAATCCAACGGTGGGTCGTGCATGGATTTGATTAATTATAACCAATTATAAGCACATGCATTAATTGTCATCATGACCAATTTAGATTTCATAAAATAAGCCCTCTATTGGAAAAAAAATTAGATTTACGTACGATTCTTTTCTCTCATTAAATGTAATTATTAATGTTACAATCTTTAGAAAAAAAATAAGTGCAACCTTTTAAATTTAAGCATATAGGGATAAAGAGATGGGCAAAAGAGTCATTTCACTATAAAAACTTTTGGTTGTTGGAGGCATTTTGATTCTGGGGATACAAAAGGTATTAAAATAAAAAAACAGGGCCTATTTACAAGTTCCAAAACTATAGGAGCCTATTTATAAATTCTAAAAACCTAAGCGGGGTATATACAAAAACCTCTAACATGGTCTATGATATGGATATTGGGAAATTAAACATGGTCACAATAGTATTAATCATTCATTCATATAACATTATAACCTAACAATTGAATGTAGGGGACATTTTAAAATAGGGCTCAAGTTTTTGGCCAAGTTTCAAATCAGGACAATTAAAAAAGAAGTTTTCAAACGAGGACTAAACATTTCCAATTTTATTTCAAATCCCAGCCCACATTTCTCCTCCACTGCAACCATCTCATCAGTCATCTCCAAACCAACATCTACAACTCCAGTACTCCACCATCTTCCAAGCCAGCAAGCCAAACACTGCCCTGCCCATGTGCCCAGCCATCCAACTCAAATCCAACTGTCCATCAGTCACACTTAACAAAACCACAAAACAACTAACCAACCCAGCCTTCTGTCATTGCCACACTCTTGCAAATAAACTCGCTTACAAAACCTATCTTCATCAAACCAAACAAGCCACTCGCTGCCTTGCAACACTGGACTCCTAGGAACACTCCACTGACCATCTTCACCATCATCATCCCTCACGGCCCACCAGAGCCTGTCCCACTACACCATCACAAAGACCACACAAAACCAGAAAAAACAATATCCAGGTCCTAATTCACTCAAACCGAACCCACATGTTTCTCTCCGTCTCACCACTTGCGGCCAACCCAAAACAGCTCCTGCTACCCGACAGACCAAGTCGAGTCCCTCCTCACTCACAACTCACGGCCTCCACCTGCAAAAAGACCTCCTCCATCTTTACACATACAAACACATCTCCCATCTTAGCCACCTTTTTCTCACTACCAAACAGGTCCCCTAGCAAAAACTCATCCTCACCATCAACACCCATTGAAAAACCAAGAGGGTCAATCTAGAACCAACCCTAGGGTTAAAAACAGTCCCAACACAGATTTTAATACGGAAATAAGAAAGCAATAATGTAAGTTAATCAATCAACCAACTACAAAGATGGACACGCAATTTATACGGGGAAACCCCGAAACAGAGAAAAAACCATTGGACCTCACACCGGTCCAAAAAGAGGCACTAATAAATCAATCAAATCAAAGGTTACAGGATCTACTCACTACCCTTTCCGGTTGAACACCCATTCGGCATCATCTTCTTCACCGGTACTCATCATAGTTACCAGATTTCTTCATCACCACCATCCAAAACCGAACCTATTCAACCCATTGCACAAACCAATCCACTATACCTGACCCACTTGCAATCCTATACTGACCATTCCAAACCGAGATCTGCCTAGGAGAGATGAAGTGGGAACAATATTGGATGGCCAATGGTGAGATGATGAAAAACCACCGAGAGAAAGAAGATGAGAGAAGGCGATAATGAAAAAGGAAGGTGGAATTGTAGACGGAATGAGAGATATAAAGGCAGTTGGGCTGGGAGGAGACAGAGGAGGGTTGGTTGGTAAAGAGTTGCGAGAGAGAAGAGGGAGCTGGAGGCAGAGACAGAGAGGAGAGAAGTCAGTAGTCGAAAATGCAAGAAAGGGGCATTCTATAATTTTTTTGAAAAAATTAGTGAAAATCGGCCAAATTGTGGGAAGGAATGACTTGGATGTCCAGATTTGAGAGAACTTTGGAAAACCCCTTTTGAAATGTGTCTTTTTTTTTTTTTTTCCTCCCTGATTTGAGATGTTCCAAAATGTTAGCCCTATTTTGAAATTCTCCCTTGAATGTATTACTTACTTAAATCATTGTATGCTTTTGTTGGACTGCCGGGCTCTGTGTTTTGGAGCCTGGAAAAGCTCCATGTTTATTCTCTTCTATTACAAGACACTGTAAGCGTTGGCGTTGGTTTTCTTCATGAGATTCAAATAATGATGTGGAGCTTTAGCCCCTAAAATGGATGGTTAGGATAATCAAATTACACTAATTTTCTCATACATCCCACACTGTCCAATCACACCTTTTTCTTGTGATTAGAATTTAGGTCGGTGTTTTAAAATGTGTCGAAGAGTTGTGTAGAATGAGTAAGATCATACAGACACATCTGGCCCATGTTCCCTATGCAGTGTGCAGTGAATATTTCCTTTTCACATTTGTTCCAGTTTTGACGAACAACAATCCAGGTCCTTTAAATTGAGGGCCCAATTGCTCATGTTAAGAAGAGGTGCATTATCTAGGATTGTCAAATCATCTTACTTGGGCCTGAGTCTGGTAAAGGTTACAAGGCCTAATTCATAGCGTATTACCAACATAAGCATAGAAAGAGCCCAAAATTGCCCAATAGTGCCTATAGTCTAATAAAGATCACAATCCAATGATGATGCCCAGGGATGGTTGATCGACACTTCAATGTGTAACGCTTAACCGCAAGACTACAGTGTTGTCAAGAAGTAAAGGACAAGCAATGAATCCAACTCATATAGAATTGAACTAAGATATAGCTAATGTAAACAATTGAAGTGAATAATTAAAACTACTAAACTATATGTGAAAAATGAAATTAAACTAATTGAAATGTGAAACAAAACTAAATAGGAACTAAACTACTCTAACTAAAAATTTAAAATATAAAATTAATAAGATCTAACAAACTACACTAAACTAGTAGATGAGTGGTGATGGAAATGGAAAATTTAAGGTGAAGATGTGGTGTGAAATGTGTGGATTTTAAAACAAGTTATGTGAAATATAGATCTAACAATCTAAAAGTAAAAATAACAAATCAAAAAAGGATTTAAATTAACAATGATAAAAGAAGAGATTAGGCAATCCAAAATCCACTATGTAATTAATTCAAACAATGCATGTTCTAATTCAATTCCCAAATCTACAATCTAATGAGCAATCTCTTGCCTAATTAGATTGGATGATGTAGCAATGAAGATCAAAGTAAAGAAAAAAAAAACCAAGATTCTAGACAATAACCTAACTACCTTAACAATTAATCATCAAAATCAAGTTACAAAAGATCAAAGATAAGGGCTCTAGAGCATGCTATGTGAGAAAACTTTATCCAACTACAAAGCATCAATTGAGATTATCAAAGCATCAAGTGTAGAGATAGAGCATGAGAAATGAGAGAGATTAGCACAATTAGATCTAAAATTTACTAATCAATCAAGGCACAAGTAGGGAATTTAAATGAAAACATGCATGTAATTGAATTAATCACATTACTTACCTTCAAAAGGAGAGCCTAAACCAAGAACTTTAGCCACTAAACATCAAGAGAGAGCTCCAAATGTTCATTAATGATCTTCAATTACACACACTCTCTCTAGATTAGTTACAAAGAAGCTCCTAAGTACAATCTAAAAGTAAAAATAAAATTGTAAAAAGAATAACTTGCCAAAAGATCTCCCTTCTCCACTCTACAAATACATTCCAATTTATAGGAACATTGAAGACATTTGATTGGCTCATTTCATTTCACAAGGATTGTTTCCATTTAATTGGTTGCAACTTGAAGACTTTTGATTGGCTCATTTGCATTCACATGGATTGCTTGAATTTGATTAGTTGCAACAAACTTTCCTTCCAAAAGCATATGTGCATTTTCGCTTTATGTGGTCTTTCATGTTGGAGGCTTTTGATTGGCTCATATCATTTCACATGGATTTGTGCCATGGCAAGCTTTGATTGGTGGAAGCTTTTGATTGGCTCATATCCTTTCACATGGATTTGTGGAGAGGTGAGTTGGATGAGATAAAAAAGTAATATGCAATTGTTGAGATTTAAACCCATAAAATATTCCATACCAACCTAAGCTCTAACAAATACACCAACCAATCCTTTGTGTTAGAAAATGATTTTTTTTTATCCATAAAGTCTTCTCCTCTTATTTTGGAATTCTTCAATACTTCCTAAGACTTCTTCATGCAACTTCTTTATTGAAATCTCTTCTTGATGGCTTGGGACACTAGCCCGAATGTTGGGATAGTCGCGGGGTCCACCTACACAAGAGAAATTACATAAAAATGCGGTATAAATAATCGGATTTATACATGATAATCCGATAATCCGTTAATGTGATAGAATGATAAAATCTATGTGCAAGGCAAATGATATGCATATGAAATGCCGATAAAATTCGGACTAATGAGGGGTACAATATGCAATATTTAATACTCATCACACCTCCAAACCTACATTTTGCTAGTCCCAAGCAAAAACTATGAAGAAAAACTAAACTATATGCAAGAGAACACGGTAAAGATCCTAACTCACTTTCGCAGGAATCGCGACTGCACTTAGCTCGTGCAACAAGCCGTTAAACCCCTAGGTTTCCCCTAGTGGACGAGTTTTGTCTCGTGAGGGTTTTCAGCGAATAAATTCCACAAAATTCTTTTTATTTTGAAAATAATATATTTTTGGTGTCCAACGTACAGTCTTTAGCAAAAATACTAGCCAACTCTTGAAGATATGACAGTCAATACCTAAGTCCAACTGTGTATGTGTGTGTATTTAGCCAATAATTATGCAATCTTCAAGTCGAATCTCACTCAACCTTAATTCCCTTCGGAATAAATTTCGCCTTGACTACAACCTTACATGTCATACTCTCAACAATGGAAGCATACAGATTTTACTGACTAACTCTCAGTATGTGAGTATGAACAAGGCTAAGGACTCTCATAATTGATGAAGAACGGAGCTTATGTATGGAAGGATTGATCTCATAGAACAAGATACAACCAATAGAAGGTAGAAATGCTCACTCAACTTCTCACTCATTCAACACCTAACCTTTCTTAAGATCCAATAGGTCTTTCATAGGTTGTAATGGGGTTAGGGTTTAATAGGTAGGATAAGGGTTAAATATGGCTAAAGTTTTTTGAGAAGGTAAGGGTCTTCAAGTCTTCATAGGAAGGTCTTCAACTGTCTTCACTTCTTCCTTTTGCTTTGTGTTCTTTATTCCACTCTATCTCTTTTTGGTGCTTGATTTTCTTTGGTTCTCATTTCTATATTTTCTCTCTCTATTTTTTCCTTTTTTTCTCTTTTTTTTATGTTTTTCTTTGGTTTCAACTTTCAAATTCCTTTGTCATCCCTTTATAGAACATCTATTTTTTGATAGCCCATGTGAAGTCTTCAACGCTAATGCTCAAATCCTTCATTTCATCATGGATTCTTACCTTTCTAAAAAACAATAGGTCAAAAAGGATGATATATATGTGAGTGATGAGGCTTGGGTCAATGAAGGAAGGTTTCTTGTAAGATAGGCTCAAGAGGGATACTAAGGATATAAAATGTGGATTCAAAATTTTGGTCATGTTTTCTTTTTAGAATGCCTATCATCTTCCCCTAAGTTCGGAAAAATGCATCATAAGCGACATGTCAAGGTTTCTTCGCATTTTGATGTCACCTCTATGGTTAGAACAAGGAATAGCACTTATGAGATCAAAAATGCTGGACTAAAAAGCTCTAGGAGTAGCTCTTCATTCTACTAAGGAATAGCGCAGAAGAGTCCTCACCCAAACGGATATAGATAGGCTCAATCGCTCAATGGGTTCTAATCTCCACTAGTGATTCTTTCGGGTATCTCAGAAGTGATTTGCTCTTCTCTTGGACTACACTCATGTAGCTAAATGTGTAAAAAGTTTCTAGGACTTGTATCTATGACAACTTTTTAACCTAAAATCCATGGACAATTAAAATTTTTTTTTTCAGATTTTTAGTGATTTTGGAATTTTTAAAATTTTAAGGGTTTTTGGTATAAATGGAAAACAAGACTTATGTACATGCAAAATGCAATGCATGAAATGTAGTACCTCACCCCCAAACCTATCCTAACATTGTCCCCAATGTTTATGTAGAACATAAATAAAATAGGACAAGGAAGATAAATTGAAATTTCTCACCATGGGGTGTCGACACACGGGTATATTGGGTTGCCTCCCAACAAGCGCTAAGTTTCACGTCTTCAGCCAGACGTAACTAACATGATATGAGGTCAATTATCCACGTTTTACAAGAAGGACCTCCTCAACAACATTCTCAGGATCCACAAACTCAAGGTACTTTTTCAATCTTTGCTCATTCACTTGGAAGGTGCTACCATCTCTAGGATTCAAAAGTTCAACTGCACCGTGGGAATGGACTGTCTGAACGACATAGGGTCCTGACCATCGAAACTTCAGCTTGCCTGGGAACAAGTGAAATCTAGAGTTATATAGCAAAACTTTCTGGCCAGGATGGAACTCTTTCGTTAGAATTCTCTTATCATGAAACATTTTGGTCCTGGCCTTATAACTCCTCGCACATTCATATGATTCATTCCTCATTTCCTCCAATTCAGCAAGCTGAAGTTTCCATTGGACCCTGGCCTTTTCTAATTCAAAGTTTAGATGCTTGATCACCCAATATGCTTGATGTTCTAGCTCAACCGGCAAGTGGCATGCCTTGCCGAAGTCCAACCTATACGGAGACATTTCGATAGGTGTCTTAAAGGTTGTCTGATATGCCCACAGTGCATCGTGTAAATGTAAAGACCAGTCTTTCTGATTTGGACTGACTGTCTTCTCCAGGATGTTCTTGATCTCATGATTGGAAATCTCTACTTGCCTGCTAGTTTGGGGCTGGTATGGTGTGGCAACTTTGTGCGTAATGTGGTTCTTACCCATTAAAGCTTGAAATACTTGGTTGCAAAAGTGCTTACCACCGTCGCTGAAGATTGTGCGGGGTATACCAAAGCGAGCGAAAACTTGGTTTTTCAAAAATTCAACCACAACCTTGTGGTCATTGGTCTTGCAAGGAATGACCTCTACCCATTTTGACACATAATCAACTGCAACAAGAATATACTGATAACCAAAAGAAACGGGAAATGGTCTCATGAAGTCTATACCCCAAAAGTCAAACAACTCAATGATCAAGATAGGTTGTTGGGGCATTTCATTCTTCTTAGAGATCCGCCCCAATCGTTGACACCAGTCACAATTCGTACAATGCTCATGTGCATCCTTGAAAAGGGTAGGCCAAATAAATCCAGATTGCAGCACCTTTGTTGCTGTCTTTTTACTAGAAAAATGTCCCCCGCAAGTATGGTTATGACAGAATTCAAGTGTGCTCTTCTGGTTCATCTCGGGTACACACCTCCCAATGATTTAGTCAGGGCATTGTTTAAATAAATAGGGATCATCCCAAAAATAGTATTTAGCCCTAGATAATAAACGGAATTTGTCATTTTTTGACCAATTGCTTGATGTTTCCCCGGTCACCAAATAGTTAACTATATCTGCATACCACGGGGTTTTACTATCAATCAACAACAATTACTCATCTGGGAAGGATTCTAAAATCGGACAATCGTTAGAGGAATCAACAATCAAATGCGAAACATGGTCAACTACTACGTTTTCAGACCCCTTTTTATCCCGTATTTCAAGATCAAATTCTTGCAAAAGCAGTATCCACCTGATCAGCCGAGCTTTGGCATCTTTCTTGCTTAACAAATATTTCAATGCGGCATGATCAATGAAGACAATGACTTTTGAACCTATGAGATAGGATCTATACTTATCCAATGCGAAGATGACAGCCAGCAATTCCTTCTTAGTGGTGGTATAGTTAAGCTGTACGTTGTTTAAGGGTCCTACTGGCATAGTAGATGACATGAGGCAATTTGTCTATCCTCTGTCCCAGTACAACTCCAAGAGCATAATTGGAGGCATTGCACATCAATTCATTGGAGGCATCGCACATCAATTCAAAAAAATGACCATTTGAAAAGGAGCAACGGCTCGCCCGGTCGACCGGCCACACTGCAAGTCGACCCCCTGGGACCAAAATTCCCAAATTTTGCATATTTTAAAGTATATCATTGAGGGAACTTTTGGGCCATTGAATCAAGCTTGGAAACATGTTTTAAAACAACCTAAGATGTTTAAAAAACATGACACACAAAAAGCCTAAAATGATTCGAAACTTTAAATCCAATGGCTTGCTTGACTTCTAAAAACTCTTTTCTAAAACAAATGCATCCAAGTTTAAAAACAAAACATGCATAAATCAATACATTTACAAATCTTAAAAACAATGCATGTATAAAACAAGATTTCAAGTTTATCTAAATCAATGCAAGTGTGTAAATTCAAAATAGTGCTAATATGATAATGCATCCATCAAATTGCAATAACACAAAATCCCTAACACAACGTAGGCCGGTAACGGCACCGGTAATGAAAAGTTTGGCCATGAAGGTTGATGGCTCACCAAGGGGAAGGGGTAGACTTAAGAGGACATGGATGAAGGTAGTAAAGATAGATATGAAGAAGTGTAACTTATTTGAGTATTTGGCTCAAAATAGATCGGAATGGAAAAACAAAATGCATGTAGCCAACCCCAACATAGTTAGGACAAGGCTTTGATGATGATGATGATGATATTATAAAAGACTTGGTCGTTTCTTTAAGATGATTTGATGAAAAATATCTTACATGCTCTCACCCCATTCATTCCATACAAACGCCAGAAATATGAGTTTTCCAAGAAATTATAACTCTTTATGACTGATTTAATTATGGAAGCTCAGTGAGTTAACTCAACTGCCCAATGTGTATTAAACAAATATAATATGCAACAAAAATAAAATCAACAAGCACACACCACAAGGGACACCAAATATAACGTGGAAAATTCAAACTGGGTGAAAAACCATGGATCTGAATTGGATCAAGAATCAAGCACTATGAATCTCGCAATTACAAGACACTCATAGATCCCTCCCCAAGTAATCACTACCTAAGTATTGCAGTTATTTCTTGTGTAGCTTTACGCCTCAACGACTTTACTCCGTTGATTGCAACAGATTCAAACCCGTTTGACTCCTCAAATCCTCTATGCTTCTACAAGGGAAGTAGAAGAAGTAGCTCTTTAGTGAACAATTGCAGCACAACTCTTCAATGAATCTCTAGAGAATAATTCTCTCAATTATAATCTCTAACTCAGAACCTTGAGAGGTATTTCTTTAGGGTAGCCCAAGGGTCCAATAAATATACGTCTTAGGGATGTGCTTAAGGTTGCCTAAGTTGATTAGGACTAAAACAAGCAGTTTGAGAAAAATTAGAAATAGAAAATCTAATTCTCGTCAGACACTTTTGCGTCTCCCACTCGAGTGGATGGAGGTGCGCTCGAGTGGATGGACATTCTGTCTCATCATCTAGCTGCCTTCTGACAAAGTGCTCGAGCGGACGCGTTATCTGGTTTCGAAAATTTAGCTCTTCTAATCCATTGTTACTCCTTGTTCTTTCCTTCAGCATACTTTTAATTCTTTTAAACTTTCTTCTTCTAATCCTTTCAGTCTTCTATATTCAAAATAGAATCACAGTCTTTTTCTAAAAATAAAAATTACGACTCAATGGACCTAGAGTTTTGTCTGACCCATGAATTAGCCAACACTCAAAAACCTAACATCTGTAATCTGTGTCTCTTACAATAAAATTTGCATTTCGATGGAAAAAAAAAAGAGAAAAGAACAAAGGGCAAACTAGGGTACTTTCTCTTATTTTTAGGCGGAAAAAGATGAGCAATAAGAACCATGCAGTGATAACAAAAAAACTATTTTTTTTAGCCTTTTGCTTTTCCTTAGGTGTGATAGCCAAACTGTTTCATTTTGAAAGACATATGCTAATGGAACCATAGCTTTAAGGATTAGCTAGTCCAGCAAAGTCTCAATTTAAATTAAGTCAACTGGAAAAATGATCCAAAACAAATTTCTTCCCCTAATTTATGCCATGCGAATATATCGAAGTCTCTTAAGGACTTTTCTCGCTACTTTTGAAAGATTAAAATCACGTTGGATAGAAAATCTAACCATTTTTAGATTAGTTGAATAACTCATCACTAAATTTTTCTTTAATAGCTTAGAACAAATTGACTTGACATTTTAATAGTTAAAGGCTTTTTTTGACTTGAAGTGTTGCTTGCTTGAACTCGGCCGAGTTGACTTGATTTGGTTATTCAATTTGACCGACTTGATTCAATGGTTTTTTGCTCGACTCATGGCCCATTTCTTTATAAAAACTTGTAGAATTCTTGTTTAGAGAATTTCAAATTCTTTGAAAGTTGTCTTCTTTAGTGTAATTCCTAAATCCTCCTCCTAGATGGAACATGGATTTTGGCAAAATAAAAAGGAGGCTGGAATTCCAAAAGGTCATATGGGACACTTTAAATAGCTGAAATTTGGAATTCAGTTTAAATCAAATTGAGGCCTTTAGCGAGGAAGAGTTGAACGTAGTTGTGACAACTATGTCTACGGCCAACAAACAAGGCAACCCGCACTAGGTATCACTTTTTATAGATACTAACAACAACGGCCTGTGCTTCGCTCGGGGCAAAAAATAATAAATCATATTTTGAGTTTATGAGATATCAAAATTAATTATACACATATAAGAATATATTCATTCATATTTATATAAAAAAGACTCAACAATTAGTAATCACATCTTCAATCACAAATACAAGTGATTGACATCAACAGTAAACTATTACAAAAATGAAGCTAAGAACTCCATTCAACAACAACGTAAAAATAATAATAACAACAATAATAACTAAAGAAGATATAGAAAAGTAAATTTTATTAATATAGATAATATTAGTCATAAGAAATTCATTAAGATTTTTGTTACCCATTGATAATTTCAAAGCACAGTAAAACAAAGTCACCCCAAATACATAAATTGAATAAAATATCCATTTCATCAATATAAATGAACCTCGACAAAAAGTAACAATTAGAAACCTGTTATGAGATATGGATCTTGGGTGGATGCCCACTTAAGATGAGTTAGGATTAGAATTAGGGTTCCTCTCTTATGAGGTTACTTTGCCTATAAGTAAGCTTCTACCTTTGTATTTGTACACAGATATAATGATATAACAGAAAAGCTCTATCTTCTCCCTCTAATCCTCTTTCTTTTAATCTCTCTTTTCTAACACGTTATCAGCACGAACCGTGCATAGGTTTGTTTTTGGTTTCTTCGTTTGCTTTGGTTTTCTCCTTCGATTTGCGTGCACAATCCAAGGAGTCAGAACTGTGTATTTTTTTTCACTTGGTTTTGCTTTGGTGTTCTGCAACATTTTTTTTCCTTCAAACACTAAAGCCTCAAGAAGCATGCATAAGAGCCTTGGTTTCAAACACTATAGCCTCGAGAAGCGTGCATAAGAACCTTCGTTTCAAATACTAAAGCCTTAGTTTGCCGTGCAAAGCCTCAGAGAATTTGTTCTATTTTTCAAACTAACCCTCGGTTTTGCATGCATAATCCAAAAAGACTTGATTTTTGCTTCGGTTTCCTCTGTTTCCTGCGCACGTCAACAAATAGTTTTTCCTCTTGGTTATGTGTGTAAACGAGGATTCTCTTGGTTTCCTTTTTCTATTTGACGTCCCACCATGACCCGGGACGTGCACAAAAAAAAGTTTAACTTATTTCCTTTTCAAGTCAGGCCATAACTTCTTCATCTGACCTCCGATCAACATACGGGTTGGTTCTGCAGATTCATAGCGACGAACATTACCTAATAAACGTAAGAGATCAGCATTTTAACGGTCAAAATTTTTTTTTGGACTGTGATCACGATAAGTGGTATATAAACCATAGTTCAAATCCAATTTATTAGAATGAATAAAATTAGTTTATGATACTTATTTACAGTAATTATAGTGTTTAGTTGCTGTTCATCTTCTTGCGTGATTTTCATTTTAATTTAAATTTATCAATACTATGAATGGATCACAAAATAGAACCAGAAGTTCTAAATCTGAACCTGAAGTTCACAGATTTATGGACTAGCAGTTCTAGAAGTTAGAATACTGATATGAACCTGTAGATTCATATCCATAAATCAAAACCTAGCGTTTTTTTATTCAAATCCAAACAAATTATAAGTCTATGAAATCAAACCTGAAGATTTGACAGAACCTGAAGTTCTGAACAGTTGTTAGAATCAGAAGTTCTACTTCAAACCTGAAGATTTGACAGAACCTGCAGTTCTAATTTCATGTATTATGAACTTGAAATTCTAAATCAAGCCTGAAGTCTTGAAAGAACCAGCATTGCTGATTATCAAAGTTGAGAACCTGATGTTCCAACTTTTCATTGGCCAACTTATTTGTCTATGCTTAGTAGTTAGAATTCATGTTTTCTGAACTTGAAGTTTTAATTCAAGCAGAACCAGTCGTTCTGATTCTTAAAGTTGAGAACCCGATGTTCCAACTTTTCATTGACCGACCTATCCCACATGATCAATCAAGCCCAGGGATCCGAAGATGGACCCATGGGCGACTTTATGGGTGCTAGACTCACACGGAACGGATCCTGTATGGCCAAACTGATATGGGGGGCATGAGTCCTGTCGGCAACGTCGATTAACCCAGAATCTTGGCCTGATGACTAAAAATTCACTCACTGATGGTGGATGATGATGGATTTGTTCCAACTTTTTATTGGCCAACCTCTGAATAATAAGGCATTTATTTGGGAAGAACCCCTTGGCATGTTCTAAAAGACCAATAATTCTTTGAACTTTTACAAACTTGATTTTTAGCTCATTTGATATGCATGTTTCTTGGACTTTTCTTTTATGATGGTGATCTTTATTTTTCATTAATGTCCTGATTTATGGTGAATGGTTTAATTATTTCAGTTTTATCATGTGATTGTATAGTTATATTGATTTAATGTTTAAGGAATGAATCATGGAACTGAGGACAATCTATGTTTGGTAGATAGTGCCATAACACATACCATTATGAAAAATCAAAATTTTTTCTTAGAATTACTGTTCATTCTATGAAAGGCATCCACCATAGCTAGACTTATGCAAATAATTGAAGGCTCCGAAAGAGCCCATATGATGAGACAATATTCCGGCCGTTAGGGGGAGATAAGATAGTTCCTGAAGAACGTATTGTTCCTGTAGAACAACCCGTTCCTGAAGAACAGCGATACTAACATGGAATACTTCTAGTCTATCTCATCTAGATCCACATACTTCACAATGTGAAAATGAAGTATGCAAGAAGCATGGCAGTCCTATACGTTTAAAGGACTCAGCTCCGCGGAAAAGGAGAAATGAACAATCATCATCATGTCCTCCCGAAGAGGCACATAGCCCTCCTGAAGAAGCTCCTTCCGAAGAGGCACGTAACCCTCCTGAAGAGGCACAAAACGCACCCGAAGAAGTTCCTCCCGAAGAGGCAAGAAATGCTCTTGAAGAGCTTCCTCCCGAAGAGGCAAATAACGCACTTGAAGAGCTTCCTCCCGAAGAGGCAAGTAACGTTCCTGAAGAGGTTCCTACTGAAGAGGCACATAAACGCTCCTGAAGAGTTTCCTCCCGAAGAGGCAAGTAACGTTCCTGAAGAGGTTCCTACTGAAGAGGCACATAAACGCTCCTGAAGAGGTTCCTCCCGAAGAGGCAAGTAACGCTCCTAAAGAGGTTATGGTAAAATCCATTCTCTCTAGAATAATGGAAATCCCTGATGAGACTTTGGAAGCCCTTGAAGAGGCACCGGTACCGGATAATGAAGAGATCTTAATACTTTACAATTATTTGAGAGAGAGATGGAATATAAATAATAATGATGATTGGGACACAAAACCACATTTTATAAATCCCGGAAGGGTTTTCTTTGCTTGAAGCAAAGCATTGAGTACGTACTCAATCCAATTAAGGCATTGGATTAGTATTAAACATATCCTATGATATTTGCATGGAACAACTAAGTTAGAAATAATTTATTCTTATGATCGTGGAGATTTCAGTTTTAATTTGTAGGATATGCAGATTTAGGTTATCTATCTGATCCTCATAAGGGTCGATCACAGACAAGTTATGTGTTTCTTAATGGTAATGCCGCCATTTCTTGGCGTTCTACTAGACAGACTTTGGTAACTAATTCCGCCAACCATGCTGAGATTTTGGCTCTTTATAAACATGACTAATATGTTTACCAAATCTTTGCCAAAATCAGTATTCCGGAAGTTTGTATATGAGATTGGCATACGTAGAGTTCATCATCAATCTAAGTGAATGGTTGCTATCACTAGAAGTTTGTATATGAGATTGTGCGATGTACTCTTTTTCCTTTTCTAGGTTTTATCCCACTGGGTTTTATTAGTTAAGATTTTAACGAGGCAGTATTATGTACGTCCAACACCAGTTCAATGATCTTGAAGAATGTTGTACTCTTTTTCCTTTCACTTTGGTTTTTTCTCACTGGGTTTTCCTTAGCAATGTTTTTAATGATGCAACTGTCATTGAATGTTGGTCATCCAAGGGAAAGTGTTATGAGATATGGATCTTGGGTAGAGCCCACTTAAGATGAATTAGGATTAGAATTAGGGTTCCTCTCTTATGAGGTTATTTTGCCTATAAATAGGCTTCTCCTATTGTATTTGTAGACAGATATAATAAGATAACAGAAAAGCTCTCTCTTCTCTTTCTAATCCTCTTTCTTTTAGTCTCTCTTTTCTAACATAACCTAATATTTGAGAGATTAGAAACCTAATATTAGAGAGAGAGAGAGAAATAGAGATATGAAAAAATAAACTGAAATCATATGAAAAAAATGTACTTTTAACATGTACCTTAAGCTATGGTTAGTCCAAATCCTCGGCTACAGCAACATGTTGAGTGTGATATGTGATAAATACTTTTATCTTCCGTGCACTTCTAAGTACATGTATGACTGAATGGAGAGGTGATATTGATGGAAAGGAAGATGGGTTTACTTGTGAGAAAGAGAAATGTTAGGAAAGTATAGATGGAGCGATTAGATTCATCAAGAAATCCAACCTATACATGGTCCCTGTTGAGAAATGGTGTGGCATTACAAAGGGTTGTTTTTTAACAAATTGTGGTGCTTAGGTGGCGCTGTGAGTATGATCACGCATATGTGGCAAAACAAATCCTATTGCTTTAATATATATAGACATCTATTAAAAAGTCAATTTGATTCGTCTTTACTAGACATCTAAGCATAAACACCAAAGTCAAATGATGATTGATTTTTAGCCGTCCATGTAATTTCACAGTTTGATAGATTAGTAAATAACCCAAGGGTCTACTTTCCAACAAGCAACTTATCCACCGAGGCCTTCCTTCAATGTAGTGGGACCAACCAATGGCCTCACATGCCATGTATTATTCTTTGACTGTATGAGCAAAATTCCCCATTATAATTTATTAAAGTCAAGGGTTTTGCCTTCAATTTTGAGCGTCGGTTATAATTTCGACTCACAGTTAACATTATTTATTAAAATATTTCACATTCTCTCCTCGTAACTACCTACTCATTTTTATCTCATCAAACTGCTCACTACTCTCCACTTTAGTTCTACTTCTTCAATTCTCTTTTTAAATAACTTATATTTTCACCCCATCTCTTCTACTGGTTTATATCCGAGTATTTTTTTTTTTTGTTATTTCCATTTATGCAACCTTTTTTTATTTACATAACCTTTTTAATGTATGCATATTAAATTTATAATAAATGGGCATAGCCATGCTGAGCACGGGTTGTTGTGCTAGTTACTCATGACCATTATATATATTAAAGCAAATGGAGAGGTGGGCTGTGGAGGGTGCCACATCAACACCCAATTATTCTCCTTTCAAAAAAATCACTTAGAAAATAGTGAGAGAGCATTTGCCTTTCAAGTGGGGCATTCTCAATTCTCCTCAAATCTCCTAAAATCTCTCCATCCCCTCCAATCTTCCCTGAAAAAATCTCTCATTTAGTAGAGTACCTAAAATCCTTCTAACTTCCCCTAAAATCTCTCTTTTCCTAACTTTTCTATTTTATCTTCTTATCTTAATTCTCAATTATTAATTTTGATGGTGCAATATTATATACTATGGACCCCATCTAACTAAAGTCATAAATCTCCAATATTGTGGAGCCCACCAATCTATGAAGAATGTTAATGATATGGGGCCAATCTAATGAAATGTGACAAATCCCATAATACGTTGATGGGAATTCAGAGCCCAGCCAACTGTGAAGAAAGTCCAATGCAGTACAATAGCACACGTTACTTATCCATCTAACGAAAATTGTAGAGCTCACATACCATGAGTCTCATCTAAATGTGAAGAATATCTAATGATGCAATCAATGTTATATGTATGGGGCCTATCTAATCAAATGTCATAAATTTAAAAACACTAAATTTACAATTTCTATACATTTCATTTTTCATGTATTTTTTGGTGTTTAATGATTTTTTTTCCTTTTATCGTAGTCCTATTTTATTTTTCTTTCTATTTTGATAGGTTTTCATGGATTTATGGTTTTTCTTTTATTTCTTGGTTTCAATGTTTGATTTTTAGGTGTTGAGTTTCCATGACTCTATTTGTTTCTTCTAAACTATTTCTATCATTGGATTGTCTATGCACTTATGTTTTCATGCTGTATTTTTGTGGTGCTTTTCATAATTTTATTTTTTTATTATGGGTTTATTCTTCTAATTTTAAAAGAATGTTTGAAGTAAAATACTCAATTAATTTCAAATAAATTAAAAAGCTACGAGCCTTGCCCATGCATGCTAAATTGGTCCGACGGGCCTCCATGGGCACAGCAGCACAGGACATCGATTTTCATTGGGATGACGATGATAGGCAATGGTCCTATGTTCTTTGATTACCGATGACATTTGAAATTTCTTTAATTAAATAGGCCGTCTTACTTGGGTTTGATGATGGGTTTGAGAGTATTATCCACCATAAAGCTTGAAATTTCTTTTACTATTTTCTTTATTTTTATATGTATTTAAGACATAATCAATTTGACGGCAGCAAGAACTCCATTTATGAGGTCTTGATGATCCTATCATCAGAGGAGTTGAATTCATTGGGCTTTGAAATTAGCAATGGGTAATAAAAATTTGAATCCATTTCTTATGACTAATATTAATGGATGCATATTTTTTTTTCTTTTCTCATTTTTTTCCTTACTTTGAATGCATGGTATCATTTTTTCTTTTTGCTTCCATCCAGAATTTTCTCTTTTTTAGTGGGGACTTTCAACCCATGCATTTTTCAATTTACAAAATTTTATAGGTGTGATATTACAAGATTCTCATTATTATTTTTCACGATAATTTCTTTCTTTTACCATAAAATCTTAAGGTCTTTTTCCACTTTATTTTCTTCTAAAAATTCTTAAAAATAATAATAGTGGATTCTTCTTTTTTAATTTGAATTATTATAATAATTTATTATATCTTTGTTTGGGCCCGGGCTCAGCACGGGTGTTTGTTGCTAGTACAACTATAGAGGATTATTCTTAGGGTTGTAAACGGGTCGGTTCCGGTCCGGGTCCATGTTGGACCCGTGGACCCGGAACCGGAATCGTTAAGGAGAAGGTGGAACCGGATCCAGACCCGGTACCGTTTCGGAACCGGTTTCTTGGCTCCGGAACCGGAACCAGAACCATATATGGGTCGGGTCTGAATCTAGGTCCGGGTTTAGGTAGAGAATGATATTAAAAAAACATGATTTTTAGGAAAGATTTTCGAAAATTGAGATAATATGTTGAGTCTCGGGTCCACGGGTCCGAACTATTGTAGAACCGGACCCGGACCCATTTACTTATCGGGGCCTAAATAAGGACTTAGACCCGATTTTTAACAGGTCGGAACCTTCAGGTAATCGGAGAATTGGGTACCTATTGACATCCCTAATTATCCTGCTCTGAAGAGTAATGTTTTATTTCTTAAGCTAAATACTAAACCACATCTATGAAATATAGCCCGCATATGATCCTCCAACAGGCCGAAAGCACAAAAGATAAGTTTTTGGGGCCCACAACTTATTATCCTATGTGGAGCCGGATGCACTGCCATGAGAAATTTGTAAGGCTAGTCAGTGAGCCTACTCATGAAAACTTCTTACCGTTAAGTGGCTGTGGGTCCTTCATCCAAAATTTCATTCCAACAGAAGATAACTTTATTGCACAATTGATCGATTATGAAATACATAAGTTAAATATTCTTTACCAATCAATATTCTTAACCGATCATTGTACCCATGAGCCCTATCTTATATATCTTCTTTTTTAGAGTGAAAATTTTCAATAACCCATCCAATTAGGGGTTTTCATGGCTCGAGTCAGGCTAAGGCCGAGGCATATTTTGGCCTGGCCCAATTTTAGAAATATAGACTCATATTCAGCCCAATCTTGACACAGGCCAGATTATCAGCCCTAAAGTCGAGCTGGGTTGGGCCAAAGCAGGCTTTTATTAGTCCTACAGACTTTTCAGCAATTGTTTGGAAAATTTATCATTACATTACATGCACTTGACTCATGGGCCAAACCAGGCTTTAGGCTCTCTATCACTTAATCCAGACTCGTCCAATTACTAAAGTAGCCATATTATATATACCAAGCCCGACCCATGAGCACCTTGTGTTGCACCCCTACAACACATGAACGGTTTAGATTTTAACCTCACAAATTTCAGAGGACACCTCATGTTGAGTTTTTCTACTAAAAAACCAAAGAGAGCTAGGTATGTAAATATGTTAATTTACAAATGAAAATTTCTAAATGCACCATTTGTTTCACGGAGCACACCTACATTTAAAAAAATATATATTACTAAAATACCCATATGTGAAATTCTGACCATACCTTTGACATTATTTATGTATGAATATGTAGATATGTGCACATTAGATGACACTGTTTCCATATACCGAGCAAAATAATTATACATGGATATATAGATCTGTACATGTTTTATATGTACGGATCAGCATATCCGTACATAACCCGAACATTTTGTTTG
Organism: Cinnamomum chago; assembly: GCA_038049695.1. Classification (NCBI taxonomy): domain Eukaryota; kingdom Viridiplantae; phylum Streptophyta; class Magnoliopsida; order Laurales; family Lauraceae; genus Cinnamomum; species Cinnamomum chago. Next base: position 102,987,578 of record CP142453.1, on the reverse strand, counting down.
TTTTGGGGCTCCATTCACATTCTCATCTCTCCCACCCTTTCAATTTCATGTTCAACCCGCACTCCATTCCATTTGCAGATTGTAACCTTTTTTAAATATGCATATTAAGTTGGAAAAATAATTAATATCAAAGGAAAAACAAAATTGGAGGAAGTTGAAGGAGAAAAGATGTAATGTCAATGAAGACGATGTAATCCCAAATGAGAAAGACGATGGAGAAGATGTAGCTGGCAATCGATTTTGAGAAGGAGAAACAGGGCTACCATGCTCAAGGAGAAGGCGAAAAGGAGAGGGAAGAGGGAAGAGGGAAGAGGAGAGGGGCAGTTCAAGAAAATTTCGTGGGTGGGCCAAGCAAGAAGGGGGTAGCTTATGATGTTAATGCGATGAGACGGAATGTGGGCGGGTGTGGGCTAAGAATTTCTCTTTACAAACGGACGAGCACCATCTTTCCTTCCCACGTAGTTGGACCCAGAGAGAAATCCCAATTTGTAGGGTTTTCTCGTTACGATCTGTCAATCTGAAGATATGTTTTTTACTCTGCAACATAAAATCTAGAACAAGGAGCAAAGGAATCTCGTTTTCGTGGAAAATCCGATTGTTTTCTCTCAAAGAAGAGTCGAATTCTGCTCCAAAGAACACGAAAGCGAGAAGGGACAAGAGAAATTCTAGGGTTTCATATTGAAAAAAAAAAAGGAGAGTATTTTTAGAGTTTTGAGATCATGAAGGCGATGGAGACGCTGCAGGATCTGATTGAGGAAGCGAAAGTTCGGACGCTCTGGTAGGCGATCTGCATCTTTGGCATCGCCTACTTCTTGTCGAGTAAGAAAACGAGGTTCTTTGATATATTCCTATTGCAATTTTATCTGTTCATGGCGATTTTTCGGTAATTAGGGTTGTTTTAGTGTTGTATTTGATGTGTTTAGGAGGAATCTGTATCCCGTAGTTTTCAATGTGATAGGAGTAGGGTTTTGATGAGCGAAGCCATAAAAGAAAGATTTTTTTTTTAAAGTTAAATCAATTCGTTTAACTGTTTGTCTGAGGAAACGCAGCATAATGTGAGAATTCTAGTGCTCTTTTGAATGTTCTTTGCCAAGGGAAGTGAGAAGAACATATCAAAATAACCTCTGATATGTTTCTGATTTCATCTGCAATGAAATGACCAATGATTCAGGATGGGACGGAGGAAAAGTGATACCTTGGTAGATACTTTTTTAGATTTTTATGCAGACCTAAATGCATACCAGAATAAATCGGTGTTAAGCTAATATATATCGATTGCATCTCTCATCTTCAAAGTGTGGTGCCATAAATCAATATTATATTATATTATTTTATTTTTCTGATGCCAGTTGTGGAAAGTAAAAAGATATTTAGCTGCAAATCTCTGCACAGGACTTTCAAAACTAGCAATTTGAGGGAATGGCTCAGGCGAGTCTGACGGAGAGACCAATCCAACTTGATACAATGAATTTTTAGAACTGTACTTAGTAAAAGTATAAAATGGAAAGGGATTTGCATGACAAGCACTCATAATATATTATGTATGAGTAATGTATAGCATATTGTGAGTACTATATAGCAGATATTGTACTAGGTACAATCGTAATGCTGAGGGTCAGTTTAAACACTTAATTTTTTCCGTAAGTGAATGGAGTTTCATTCAAGAAAACCAAAGCAATGTGACAACAACAACTGCCACAACCAACCAACATCATTAGGAGAATACATTAACCAAAAAAGTACAAAATCATATTATAGAATTATACCAACAGCACAAGTAGGAGTTAAGACAACCCTTGGATGAAGAAATTATGAGAAAAAGCCTACAAAATAGAGTCGCTATCGGCTCCCTTTTCAACCAAAAATATTTACGATCTCATTAGCTTCTCTCAAGACTTGAACTGTCTGAAAGCTGTCTACCTCTTTTTGTTTTTTACCATTAAAAAAAATTGTGCTTTGAAAATTTCGAACCCTTAGTTGTGCATATATATCTACCTCACTAGAATCTTTGGTCCCTGTTATGCTAAAAAACTCCATTGTACTCACCCTTTTCTCATAACACTAACACCACCTGTTCTTAATGCGTCTAGCTTTCCTCTCTCTACTCTTTCCACATTAATTTTGAGAGTACCAGCTGGAGGGCATCCACCTAACCACCTTCTTTTCATGGTGTATGCTGCATTGGAGATGCTGCCCAGCTTGTCAAAAATCACTGATTTTACAATCTGAACATTCATTTAATCATTGAAAGATGTGTTCATGTTACTTTTACTTCAAAAAGAACAAAAAAGTGAAAAAAAAAACCTATTCATGTTGATTTCAGCTCAAAAAAACTATACAAGTAATATGTAGTTGATACCAAAATACAAGAAAAAAGGTCTAATTAATTTTCTTTGTAGTGTTATTGACACATGCGATCTGGGAATCCATTTGCCAGCATTTAACAATTGAAAGTTCTTGTACCTGGCGTGTATATATATATATATATATATATCTAAGAAGAGAAAAAGCTCTATTAGAGTGCTTTTCAAAAGTTTACCCTTTGAACCCAGTTGTAGCATCTTTCATTTTTTTCATTTTTAAGGTCTTGTCACTTGAATGAGAGAAGTGACTAGATAGGAATGTTTTAAAAAACACCAAGGTGTGATGTGAGGGTGAGGCATTCCAATTGTGTTCATAGGAATCTTCTAAAAATGAGATTATGTGTTGCGTAGTTGGGCTCCATCCTTCCAGATTTTTGGTGCTTATCTCTAGACAGCATCATGTACAATTGGAGGGATGTTGCTGCTCCTTGATAAAGGATCTTTCTCTCCCACTTTTGGTTTAGGGCCCTTGTAGCCTCCTCCTCTTTGCTTCGTTTTATGTTTTGTGGCTCCTTTTGGGTACTTTTGGGTGGTGGCTGTCTTTTTGTGGGGCTTCCCTGCTTCTCAATATTAATCTTTTATATTAGAAAGCCTCTTCTTTTAATTCAAGTTATCATTTCAAGAAGAAAATAAGAAAAAAACAAGGTGTGATGTGAGGCATTTCAATTGGCCAAAGCGCAAGGTGTGAGTCTCACTAGCACTTTTTTTTTTTTTGAGAAATAAAATTATATAAAATATTAAGTATATTAAAAAGAAGTCATACTTGCTAGAGATGTAGCCTAGAGACCCAATTGTGGAGTTTGATTGAAGCACGTGTGCCATGGTGTTTTGGTAATTGCCAAAGACAGGGTATATAACACAACTGTGAGAATTGAAGACCATGAGATACCACAAAGTGATTATTTCCATTACCTTGAATCTATAATTAGTAAGGATGGAGAGATTGATGAAAATGTCAAGCATAGGATAAAATCAGGATGGTTGAAGTGGAGACTTCCTTCTGGAGTGTATTGTGATCAACGGATGCCAATAAGATTGCGGGGAAAATTCTGCAGGACAACGATTAGACTAGCTATGACCTATGGAGTAGAATGTTGGCCAATCAAGAAGCAACATATGTACAAAATGAATTTAACGGAAATGAGAATGCAGAGGTGGATGTGTGGTAAAACTAGGAAGGATAAAATTAGAAATGAGCATTTTCGAAAGCATTTAGGGGTAGCAACAATAGGGGATAAAATTAGAGAAACCCGTTTGACATAATTTGGACATGTTCAACGTAGGCCAGCAACGGTGCAGGCAAGGAAAAGTTTGCCTATGAAGGTTGATGGTCCGCCAAGGGGAAGGGCAGTGGCAGACCCAAGAATTTTGTTTAGGTGGGGCTAAAATTTTGTTAGACTTAACATAGGATGTTAACCAAAAGTACTAAAAAGCAGTAAATGAGTCAATGGCCAATGGCAATCAATGCAAATTCAATGTGAGTGTCTGCGAAAAGACTGAATACAATAACATTTTGAGGACACCCATACCTTTTCTTTTCACTTTCTCAAAGCCTTCAACCTTTGGATAATGGGAGTGGAATTCCAACTTTGAGTCATAAGGAAGGGTGACATGATAACACAAATGGATTTGGTCATCTTTGGATTTGTAGATATGCTAGGATTTGGTGGGAATTTAGGGTTTGTATTAGGATTTGGGAATCCAAGGTTTGGGATTAGGATTTGGAGATTAAGATATGTTTGGTAGATGAAGATGCGGTAGCCTACATGGTACATAGGGACCGGCGAGGATGAGCTTGGTCGACAGTCGGCGCAAAGAGGTTCCGAAAGAAGAGTGATGCAGCAGCACACGGTTGCCATACATTGTGGGCCACATGTGGGACCCACCCATGAAAATCTCTTATTTTTAATTAGTATTAGGGCTTGTTTGGCAAATCTTATCTTTACGAAACAGATCTGTATGATATAGATCTATTTCAAATGGAGCGGTTTGAAATTGATGTTTTACAAATAGACTGTTTGGTAAGACATAGATATTTTAAAAATAGACTGTTTGGTAAGACACATGTAAAAATAGATCTAATGGTCTGGGCATTTTGCAAATATATCAAGATCTGTGATCATCCAACGGTTGAAATTTTATCTCAAACACGTGTTCCGCATTTTAATTACTATAGGCAGTTTGGATCTTCCTTTTGGTTTGGATCTTGCATTTAGGGGCCATGATTTAAAAAAAAGTATATATAAATGTCTGTCGTTTTTTGTAATTATAAATATCTCAAAATCTATGATGATCCAATGGCTAAAATTTGGACCCTTAGTCGTGAATGATCTTTTGAATATATCCAATGGTTTGGATCATGATTTATGGTGCCTGAATTTTAAAAAAAAAAAAAAAACCACACTGCTGTGTACACTTCAAGACCCAATCACTAAGGCATGGGACATCAATGGTCAAAAACGTTTTTGTAAATATCTCAAGATCCACTTTGAATTAGAGGCTCAATTTTGGGCCCATAGCCGTTTTTGGCCCTCCAAAGAGAACCAACGGATCGGATCGTGATTATGGGGCCCACAATGTCCAGAATATTAGATCCAATGGCTCATGATTTTTTGCAAATATCTCGAGATCCGAGATAAATCAACGGTTCAAATTTTGACACATGGCCGTGTTTGACCTTCTTCATATATCTGGCGGTCCGGATCATGACTTTGGGTCTCATAAATTAAAAAAAAATCAAAAAATGGACTGTCCCATGAGGACGTCCAACTCACTGTAGCCACATGTCTTTCCGCTTCAGACACAGTCCACTGATTCAATTGTCATCCTTTTGCTGGCTTCTTGAAATGGAGGCAAAGCATCTTAACACCATTTCAAATGGACTTAGCAATTTGAGTTACCAAATGGTCTTAAAACTGTTACAAACAGTTTTAAGACAAGTAGAGGCAATATTAAGAGTTGCCAAACGCCACCTTAGTTTAAGTTTAGCAACGATTGTAATTAGGGTAATTTCTAATTTGGGTAGGATTATTATTTGTTTCCTAGTTTGATTAGGAATGTTTTCTTAGGACTTAAGTTTCTTTTATTATAAATACAGCATTGTAGAGATTGGTGATCTCATATTAGAATTGAGTAATATAATTCCCTGTGTGAATTTTTCGTTGGAGATTGTTTCTTCCTTGAGTGATTGTTCTTCGGAACCCTAATTGTGCTCTGGCACTTGCATCCTAACCCTATGATTGCATCAAAGAGGTGGGAAAAGAGGGAGCCATGTACTGCCGCAATGTTTTCTTAATTTCTATTCCTTTCTTTTTTTTACCAACGAAGCTTTACATATGTGGGGCTATCTTTAGATATATATATGGAGTGACAAGTTCAGACATGGGGTGCATGCTCCAAGACCCAACTCAACTCTATGGGCAATTAAAATTCGACCTGGGGCAATTGCGTTAGATCGCTCCAATGCATGCCTGCCCTTGATCCAAAGTCCCATTAAATCCCAAGAGAACTTCAATTCCGACCAGGGGCATCGCAATAACTTAGATCTGCCCCAGGGGAAGGGGTAGGCCATAGTGGACATGGATGGAGGTAGTAAAAATAAATATGAAGAAGTGTAATATATTTGAGGATTTGACTTGAGATAGAATGGAATGGAGAAGTAGAATTCGTGTAGCCGACTCCAACATAGTTGGGATAAGGCTTTGATGTTGATGATGCTGATGAGGCTATATGGCACAAGGGGCCGTTTTCTTTTCACTCATGGATTGGAAAATGGGTTTTACATATGTAAATGTACTTGCATATGCAAATGAACAAACTGTTGTTCCATGTTTGAATATATTTTTTAGTTGCAACAGTAATGGAGGGTGGCTGTGGAGTTATCACACACATCTTGAAGCCATGCCGAATGAGTCTTCACGCATTTGGGTTGCTTAAGAGTCGTCATGCAAGGCTAAGTGAGTCTGTTTCACTCAATATTGGAAGAGAGGTTTGAATTGTTTTTAGGTGCAATGCCAATGGAGTGTGGATGGGGAGTCTTCAGACACATCCTGAAGCCATGCTAAGGGAGTCTTTAGGCTTGCAATCTTCGCTCTCAATTAGCAATTATATCTCATATTAGTGTGATGAACAATCTTTGACTCTTAATTAGAGATTATATTTATAATTTCTAAACCAAAGAAAATCACAATAAATTAATTTTCTCAAGAAGAACTTCCTAAAATACGAGATTTGACACTTGAAATGACCACATGGCTCTTATTGATCACATGACTATTAATCATGTAAGTTTTTGTCCCTCTTAGTGGACTAGGCCTATGATGGTCTCCTTGAACCTTCTTTGGTCAGTCATTTTTGGCCCATCACCTACATCAAATCATCAGATTCCAATGCATTAAGCATATTCCTTTTCATTGATAGTTCCCATAACCTAGATCTAACTCACTTTGACCAATTTCATTGTTAAGAGATTATATTATATTTTTTCTTGACATTTTGATCCTGTTTATTTAATTGGCATTAAATTCCAAGTAAGCCATGCTTTTGTATCGAAAGGGCTAAAGGGGCAGGATTGAAGGTGAAGATCCACACGTGGTCATCAAGTACTCTCTCCTCTAATAGGATCATAGTAAATGATTACCCACCCATCACCTACTAAATTAAATCCTAAGAAAGTGATGGTCCCTAGATCTCCTCCTTAGACCCATCACTATCCACCTCTTTAATACCCCTTCGACAAAACACATTTCTCTATGAATTCCTGGGAATTTAATATGAAGAAGGGAAGTGGGCTCTTTTTTCATTTTTGTATACTATTCTTTAGGTAGAATTTATACCCTGATTGTCTATATGCATTCTTCCATATTTTGTTCTTTTATGAACTGCTAAAGTTAATTTAAAAATAGGATTTTCATCTTCTTTATCAACTGGTAAAAATGTGACTGTCAAAATTTTCTGGGCCTTGATATCTTAAGTTTTAACACATTGCACGTCTTTCATTGGCTTATATCTCACATGTCAATACCTAATGTGAGTCCTAGTGATGGTTCTTTTGTATTGTGAGCCGAAAATGCTGGTTTCCAGATGTCTTGAATAGTTCGAATTATACATGCCATTTTTCCTTTTCTTCGTAGGTTATAAAGCAATTAAATGTTTGGTACTAAGTTTGTATCTTGGAACATTGAATTTGGTCTCTCTTCTGTCATTGTGTTTTCGTCTTATTGGTATTTTCTCCCACATTGATCCATATCAGCCAGCCATTAATACTGCACTGCTAAATGCCTTTACATGTTTATTGCAGACACAAGTAAATCGATGTGGACTAATATCCTGATAGCATTTCTTATGCTCTCTGCGTTACGCCTTCTATCTCTTGAAAGTGGAATTCCGCTGGAAGGTTTGGCCAGTTCGTCGACCATTATATCTGTCTCAATTGCAGAAAAAGCAGTTGTCATTGGATGATCCCCGTATCTTATCTCTACCGACTGCACCAAGATGGAGGAGAAAAATCAATTCTCCTCTTGTTGAGGCTGCTGTAGACGATTTTATTAATAAGATCTTGCAGGACTTCATGGTTGATTTGTGGTATTCAGCAATTGCTCCTGACAAAGAGGCCCCTGATCAGGTACACATGGTAATCAAAGATGTTATTGGTGAGATATCTGGAAGGATTAAACAGATCAACCTTGTCGACTTGCTGATAAGGTGCTTTTATATTACTATTGCAACTCATGGACAATCATTTCTACTTGATTGGATGTTTTTCATTTTACTGTCCAAATCAAATTACTTTGTACGTTTCAGGGATATGGTTGATTTAATAGGTGACCCCCTAGACATTTACAGAAGGAATCAGTCTTCTATTGGTGTGGATGTTATGGGTACATTATCTTCGGAAGAAAGAGATGAAAGGTTACAGTATCATCTGATTGCTTCTAAGGAGCTTCATCCTGCTCTATTTTCTTCTAAGTGTGAGTACAGGGTGTGAGTGAGTCTTCTGATTGATAACATTTGCTCTTTATGCTGCAGTACACACGCATTTTTGAGCTTTCATTTTGGTTTCAGGTCCTTCAGAGGCTTATGGCAGGGGTCTTTGGCTGCTGTCTTAAGACCAAGAGAGGCTGAATGCCCACTGGTACGAAGCCTTGGCAGGGAGTTTTTAACTTTTGTGGTGATGCAGCCCATTATGAATTTTGCCAGCCCAGGGTAAATTACAAGGACTTCGTACAACTCTTTTGTTCTGGTGAATGGTATTATTTTTTAATGGTACAGGTACATTATATGACTGTTCTCACTCATGTCTTTCGCACACACATTCGTGTACATCATAATATTGAAATTATTTGGTTAGAATTTACAATTTACAAAAGCTAGTATAAGAGGCCTTTTCATTGGTCTCACAGGCTAGTATATCCTTTGTAAATTTGTATAGGTTTTACCAGGAGTGATTGGACCTTCGGGGTGGGGAGAGAGAAGGGAAGGGTTGGGGAGTGGGTAGAGTGTCTTGAAGAATGGATTACATTTCTTAGATATGGATGTTGATTGATGTGATCAATGTACATTCTATGTCATATTTCAGAGCATAATAGAAGAACTTTTGAAGAATGGCTTACATATCATAGGGACGGACCTTGATGAATGTGATTATTATATATATTCTATGCCATATTTTGTAGAAAGATATGTAAACTTTTGGATGTGATTTTTGACCAATATGGACATAATAATGGAACAACTAATATGAATATCAATGATTTTGTAGCTTGTAAGAATGAATTTCATGAATGTAATTTAGCAATTCTTGACCTTTATGGACAGTATTGTAGCATGACTAACATTTGGCAGCTTCTATGCAGGAATTTCATGGATGCCACATAGGATGAGAAACATTTGCATGGTCAAAGAAGTTTCATCATGATGTATAATTGAACTAACCTGCACGGAAGATATGCAATATTGCACGTCATTAGAACTTTGACTGTTTAGTGTTCACATTCTGCTATGGTTGCAATTTTTATTTTACTAATTAATGGTTATCGAACTGTCCTTTACAAAAGGGTAATGTGCTTGTAACCTATATTTGTTTCGCTGAATGGAAAATAATGATATAGTTGTACATTTTTTGTTTTCTTATGTTATGAAATTAAAACATCTCTGTTTCAAGTAAAACTTCTGTTGACTTTAGTGTTATGTAGCAGTAGTTGCAATATGATTGGAGTGCACATTAAGTTACTATTAGGAGGTAGTGTTGTTGCTGTTGTATTCTTGTTAAAGTTCTCTTCGCCTTTTGATAAACATAATTTCTTGTAAAAGACTAGATCCCTGAAGTCTCATTCGAATAGGCTAATGATTCTAATAATGTGGCACGCTTAATTTGATCATGGGCGCAACTATGGTTAGAGTGAGATATAAATTATTTTTCATAATTCTTTTAAGTGCTATGGCTTTTAAACATGAATTCATGGATATATCGGCCGTGGCCGCCACGCTACATTGGAAATATCGGGTATTGCACCTGTAGCGGTTTGTAGCGGCTGCTACATTGTGGTCTGCTTTACCCCCACCTCTCATCTAGTTTGCTCCACTTAATCACCGATTGAACAAACAATAGAAAAATAAATAAATAAAGGAGACAGAGGAAGAAAGGAAAAAAGAAAAAAAGAAAAAAAAAAGATGAGTTGCAGAAGACATACCTGATGAGTGGAGGCACCAGCAATGTCGCAGCACCAGCAGCGCAACGGCAGCGGCACAGCAGCATCGTCACATCTCCTCCTTCCTTCTTCTTTTTCTTCTTTTCCTCTCCCCTCTCCGGCTTCTCTCGATTTTTGTGGACTTCGTTTTGGGAAAATAAATAGGGCACGAAACACCTGCCCTTGATTCATTTCATTTAGGGGTGCACTTAATGGGCCCTTATGAAAGTTATAAACAGAATTTAAATGTACCCCCTCTTTTAGAGGGCACTCATGGCACCAAAACCAATTTCATTTCGATCCTTGTATTATTTCATTAGGGTGTACTTATGGGCAAATGAAAGTTGTAAATAAAAATTAAATGTGCCCCCTCTTTTAAGAGGAAAGGCCCTGTGAAAGTTATAAATAAAAATTAAATGTACCCTTCTTTTAGAGGGCACTTATGGGCCCTATGAAAGTTATGAGTAAAAATTAAATGGACCCCTCTTTATTTCATTAGAGGGCACTTATGGGTCCTTTAGAAGGCATAAATAAAAATTAAATGGACCCATCTTTTATTTCATTAGGGCATTTATGGACCCTTTGAAAGGTATCAATAAAAATTAAATGACCTTTTAAGAAAAAATCAAAGCTGAAGCACTTGATTCCTTTAATCATTGGTGGGCTCCACAATGAAGCTAAATATAAAAATAAGATAGAAAAACATGTTGTCAGACCCTTTCTTCATTTGATGAAGTTGGAGTTGCAATTGCATAATTCGAGCCTTGGTGTGTCCAGCATAAGTTGCAGCAAGATGACTCCACACATCATGTGATGTGGATAAGCCAACAACTTGGGCATGAACTCCTTCAGTTAGGAGATGATCCTGAGAAGAAGCTGATCTTGGCGGTGCCATATTATATATTCTGGATTAATTCCAAGAGTTCTATCTTTTGTAGAGATGACTTGAGGTGGTGGCAAAGATGAGCCATCTACATACCCCATGAGATCTTAGCCGTTTAGAATGGGCAGAAATTGAGAACGCCATACCAAATAATTACTTGGAGAAAGTTTGATTGGAAGATAACGATGAACGTTGGCTGTGAGGGAAGAAGATGATGAAGCGGATGATACAGAGGACGCCATTGATAGAGTCGGAAGCACGTAGTGCTCTGAAACCATATAAAATGCAAATAGTGATGACTCAAATGCTTTCTCTCTTCGTACCTTTGTGTATGAGAGGAAGATGTATATTTATAATTGATTACTGTGTCTATATATGGTATTACATTTAGTCAAAATCTTTGATTTACAATCAATTTGAATAGAGAAAGGAACGGCTTCATAATTGATGGGATGCCAACCCAATTCCACATGTGCTTGAAGACGACTTTCCATTTTCAGTGGAATGATCAACTAAATGAGATCTGATTTGATTTGGGTGAGATATCGCATGTGCTTTATAAAGCCGTACATATGCCAAGTGCATCGTGGAATATCCTCATCTTGCAATCGTCTTAGTGGTGACTTGGGTGGGCCACATGAAAGGAAAGAAAATGCCTACAAATTTATATTAGTTCTTTTGCAACAAATCCCACCAAACCATCGAGTGGTTGTTCACATGTGTACCGCACCGTCTCTGGCATCATGATTAACACCAACTACCACTGGCTTCTTTAATTTGCCAATGGGTAAAGACAATTGATTCGTAATGTCTCTTCTATTCATTTCAAGACATTGCTAACTGCCTTTCTAATATTGAAAAAAGAAGGGCAATAGCATGTATTTCATTGTAGGATGATGCCTTTGTTGCTTAACTACTTACTAAGCATGTGAAGAAACCCATGAGATTGAAAAAGATCATGTAATCATCATGTTTAAATAGAAAAATAAAAGGACCCTTAAACTGGTTAAGATAATCCAAAGCTGGTTAATTTCAAAATATCAACTTTGTTAGTATTTCAGATTTTCTTTTTGGATTCACGGATGGATCATGTCACTAACATAATTACGGAATTTGTACCAGTACCAAACTAGGGTCAAACTTTCGACGTACGAATCTAAATGAACATGTACGTCCAAGCTCGCTTCTAAGGGCGTGTTTGGATGTGTGGTGAAGTGAGGTGAGGTAATGCCTCCATTATTCAGACAAGAAAAGATAATGAGTCATATCAAAAGTATACAATTTTAAAATTCCCTCCATCTTTTTAAAAAATAAGTAAAAAAAGTAACTTCATTTCTTCACTAAAAGACAAAAAAGTTTCACTTTTCTATATAAAAAGTCAAAAAGATTTCATACCAAACAACTAAAAACAAAACACTATTATAAACCTTATATTTTATTATCTCTTGATTTGATGCTTCACCTCACAATACATCAATTCACCATACATCCAAACATGCCCTAAACTTTTGTAAACCTATTTTATGTTGAAAAGCCAATGCATAATTTAATATTCTTGTGTATAATATTAGCACCCTTTCATACTGGCAAAGAAAGGCGGAGCACTTTTTCAGCCATATTCTTCAGTGAAAATGTTTATACCAAACAACGCCAAACAGGACTCAAGGATTCTCAGCTGATTTTCCGCGGAAGTCCCTCTGCACAAATGCTTCCTAAAGGGAGGGTTTTGAATTTAAAAACAATGAAACAGAGACAATAATGGCTTCATAGATCATTATTTGTAGATGAGGTTAATTTTTGCATATGCCCCCTAGGTTTTTTACCTATGTGTAAAAGCAAGCAGTCTGATAGCCTTTCTGTTGAAATCTTAAAAAAAAATTCTTTTCTATGCCGGTAGGACATGCAAGTTTGGCTAAAATGCTAGGGCTTTCAAACAACTATTTGGAAGAATCATGAGTAATGATGTAGTGTGGCTCACTGGCACGAATAAGGAAATATGTAGGTGCCTCCCAATTCCTAATTGACCTAAATATGGTGGGGCAAGATATGGTGTGGTCCACCCACAAATCATCTCTGTCCACAGGATATCGTATAACTGTGCTTGAAGGAAAATCGGGTGTGCGGGCTCTCTCTTGTGTGGGCTTATTTTCCTTGTGCACGGACTCCTTTTCCACTTAAGTGGACTATCTTCCTCTATGTATGTAGGCTCTCTCTTGGGTCCTGGCCGCTTAGTTAGGTTACCAAAAAATCAGAAAGGAAAGTGGTCGGGTGCCGATGATTTTAATTTGGGTGGGTAAATAAAAGGCTGAAATTTGCTTAAATTCACCTAGAAAAAAAGTTCAATCTATGGTCGAGCAATTTAGAACATTTAGAAAAACTGTAGGGATTATTTGAAATTATTAATTTTTCATTTTATATTAAATATGCAAAAAAAGAAAGGGATATCTACAAAAAGTAGTACTGATATGAGCCTAACTTAAGATAGAATTATTTATCGGCTGTAACTCAGTTGGTTAGGAACATAGATATTATGTATAATGGTAGAATTATCAAGAACAAGCTGGATGTTTTTTTATAATAATTAACAAAATGGTTTTTGGGTACTACAAGAAGAAAAACATTCCAATTTCTCGGAACAAGCTAGCCGGCTGGGAAAAGTTCCTTGTGTTTAATTACTCTCTCTTAAGCTTTAAAAAAGTGATCAACATTCCAAATTCAACTCGTATATTATACATTTAGATTTTTTTTATTAGCTATTTACACGTTATCTACAATAAGGTCCACAAGATATATACTTAATCTGATGCCTCAAGTATGGAAGCCTGGTGCAAAGTGTTTTCTAAAGTGGAAAATGGACATTTCTTCAAGTCAAGAATCAAGACTAGCACTTGTTTTACCATCACTCACCTAACTCTGGTAATTAATGATCTATATAATGTTGAGGCAAAGACTGAGGAATATCATTCCAAGCACATTGCATTCTAGTTTTGCATTTTGGATCATATTTCATCCCATTGTTTTATCATCTCCTCTTATGAAGGAAGAAATGGTGACTGGGAAAGCCAAACCAACCCCAATTCTCCTCCTCCTCCTCATCTTTCTCTCTGGCTCCTCTTCCATTGCAGCCAAGAAGATGATGAGGCCACAGCCTTGTAAGAATTTAGTTTTGTACTTCCATGACATCATCTACAATGGTAAGAATTTCAAGAACGCAACATCGGCCATAGTAGGCGCACCCGTATGGGGTAACTTGACCATTTTAGCCGGGCTAGACCATTTTGGCAACATGGTCGTGTTCGATGATCCAATCACTCTGGATAACAATCTGCACTCCGAGCCGGTGGGTCGCGCACAAGGCTTCTACTTGTATGACAGAAAAGATGTTTTCACTGCATGGTTAGGATTCACCTTTGTGCTCAACTCTACAGACTACAAGGGGACCATAAACTTCGCTGGTGCAGATCCATTGATGAACAAGACTAGGGACATTTCGGTGGTGGGCGGCACCGGCGACTTCTTCATGACCAGAGGGATTGCGACAGTGATGACCGACGCGTTCGAAGGAGATGTCTACTTTCGTCTCCGCCTCGATATCAAGTTGTATGAATGTTACTGATAGATGAGGTTTTCGATAAGTGATTTAGCATGTGGTGTTTTTCTAGTCAATCTTTTATAATCATCTATCAAATGTGACGATAAGTAAGGGTGAGGTTTTCCAATAAAAAGAGATTAGAGTATTCCTTCTCAGTAGCTTCAAAGAGTGTCAGTCTTTTTCTTTTTCGGTAAGGAGTTTCAGTCATTCCATGCATCAAGTATTGAAAGTAGTTCGAATGTAAACATCTGTCTATGCATACAGGGACATGATACTTTCAATAATGTCTTTTGTCTATCCAAATTCCAAAGGACATGCTATTTCCAGTTGAGACAAAGGATAAGTCCCCCCCGCGTTTATTGAAGCAATTTTTGGTTGGCCTTGTGGGGCCACTTCAAGTGATGGAAAAATGGGTAGATGGAAAGATTTGGATGTGATTTACCTTCGTGCAAAATTCTAGGTCCATCATATCATGTTAATGATTCCTTCTTCTGTAATCCTAAGGTGTAATGGATTTAAAATGCATCTTTTTATTTCAATCCAACTGTCAGTCCTATTGGGATAGCTGTAAAACAGAAAATTGCAACCGATGACATTCAAGGGCATGTTTGTGTGTATCCCATTTGGATTTTATCAGAGACTCTCTCTCTCTCTCTCTCTGGTCGTATGCAGCCTTAACTCCTAACTACTGTCTTACCAACCACATGGCTGACGATCGAAAATCCCCATCATATATCCAAATTATAACCCCACATGCAACTTCTTCAATTGGATTTAGCTGGGACTTAGTAGTTTGAATTGAGATCGTGGGGGACCTTTGATTGTAGGCTTGTAGAATTCTATGGAGCTCTCACACCGGTGAGGTATTATATCTTTTGACATCCAAACCTCTCAAAATCCCACCTTATTTTATAACATGGAAGTTTTTATTTCAATCTGAGTTAGGCCTGGTTTAAGATCAAAAGTTAATTTACGTAATACGATCTTTAAAAAATATCTAATTTAAACATATCAAGACATTTTTCCTAAGTCATAATTTCAATGAACACTGCAACAAAAAGTTTCAAAATAGTTAGTTTTTATTTTTTATTTTTTTATTATGGCGTAATATGGTGTCGGTGATATTTTGAAGTTTGACAAATCATTAAGCCTTTCCTGAAAGTTAGGCCATAAGTCGTGACTATTTGAATTCTACCTTCTAATTCATGGTGGACGCATCGAAGAAGAAAAGGAGAAATACGTGAAATCACTTCTGTGATTTGGTTTAATCGAAGAATCAGGAGAATGTTGTGTGGACCAATTTAGGGGTGGAAATGGGCAAGGCCCAAGGGCAAAACCCCAAAATAAAAAAAAAAACTATTGAAAATTTCAAAAATAAGAGTCTTTTTTTTTTTTTTTTTGAAATTTCAGAGGCCAAGGCTACAATAATATGAACTTGGCCAAGCCTAGGCGTCGAGGAGTGTGCTTCACCTGACGACGGAGAGTATTGAAAAATATTTATGCTTCCTTCGTTATTGTCTCGAGATTTTGGCAGCAATTTGGTAGCAATAGTTAGCCTAGGAAACTTAATATTCTATCAAAGCCAACCAGTTGCGAGTTCAAATATGAAGATGAACAAATCGACACGAAAATGTATCTTTGTAAGGACCCAATCCCTAGGTCTTTATTGTGATTAATGTTACTATTATTATTGTTTTTTTTCCCTATTTAATTTTAATCATAGAGTGGATCATGCTTGGACCCCACCCATTCATTGAATTAAATTAGTTATTGGTGTAATTTCATCATATTTTGAGTGGGACCCAATATTGATAATGGAGATTAAAATCTCATTATACTTGGTTTCATTAAGGGAATTAGACTCGGTCAAATTGGAATCCCACGTTGTGGGTATTGCTAGTTAGAGCACTCTCTCCACCTTCACGATCTTTCCTCCCACTAGAACTCCATCTCTTCCTTTATTAGAGGGCTCCTACTTGCAGAGCCCATTTTTTTTTCCACAGCACCTTTCAATATCTCTTCCTCTCATACAAATCTCCTCTCCCATCTCAAGCTCTCTCTATTCCAGGTACTTCCCTTCACACTTTCTGGTTCATTTATTTCATTTACTATGTATGCTTATTTTATTTCAATATTACTTTACTCTATTTATCTTCATGGTAGGCTTTTATCTTCTTGTTGCTTCTTTCCTGTTAAAACTTCCTTAGCATGTTGGATCACACCAATGAGACTCATCCACAACCTTGGGTTTGTTTTGCATCTGGGCCACACCCCCACCTTACAATAAGTGCATTAACAACCTCTGTATTCATGAATTCATCAACTATCATCATGGCCTTCATCAACAATTCATATTACTGCAACAGTACCTTTGTCACCCATAGAGCCCATGTGATGATCAGATTTCATCTCAACTTAGTGCATGACCCCAACATTAGCAACCAAGGTACCCAACCCATGCCCACCATCATCTGTTACCTCATCATCACTCCATGCCACCATCATTCATACAAACTAGTTCATCTTAACATCTGTGCCCACTTCTCAAATTGTACCCAAGGAAACTCCACCCTTCAGCCTATCTTTGTTTTCTTCCGCTCTTCATCTTCATTCTTCCCCTGTTTCTCTCTCTGTTTCCCTGTTTCACTCCCATCACCATCATTCCAAACAAAGACTTTTATAACTCTTCTTCTCCCTTTTTCTGTTTCTTTTCATCTTCATTTTTCTGTAGCAAATGAAATCCCTCTATGCATCTTCTTCTCCATGAAACCATTGTCTTCTTGATCTTCTGTCACCATCACTACCAACTTACAATTAGGAGACTTAATCCACGTCATCCCAGAACCACCCCTCGAATGAGCAACCACCATAGGTTGAGCAACTCTGCCACCACTGTTGCAGAGTTGGAACCCACCTTATCACCCTCTCATGGCAAACATCCATATCTCATTATATTCATCATCCCTGTATTCTATTCACTTTACCTATAACATGCATATCCACTTCTGCCTTTATCAGTCTCTATGCTCAATTCTACTTAAGGTTGTACCTCCTTTTCATCTTTCTCGAGCTTACTCTTTCATTATTATAAGGTTATTGATTCAAGCCCACCCAATTAAACTTATGTGGCCCACTGCCTAGGTCTAACCTACTTAACCTATATGCATGTGTGATGCCCACCATCTTACCCGCTCATCTTTTCCTCATTCTTTCTTTCTATTAAATGAACATCAATGCCCACAGTATAATAAACCCAGACCATCTCAACCTTTGATCTCACCTATGATCCCGATTATATATTGCTATATCCTCATAAATTAGTCCAACTCAATTGAGATACGAGGCCCATTATACTTGGACCATTTGACATGCATGATGAATTTTAACTTAAATTGTGAGGTCCACTTACATTATTTAAATGAGTTGGGCCCAAATTTATAATGTCTCTACCCATACCTTAATTCATTTGTACCTTGGTTCACTCAACCTATGGTCCTGGTCCAAAGGAGATATTGTCAAATTTAATATTACTTCGGCCCATTATCCCCGGTTCACCTAGTATCTAGGGTTCACCCATGATAAGTAGGCCCAAGTTCTTGACCCAATACTTTGGGCACACTCACTATCCTAACACACAACCCATTTTTCCAAGCCCAATGCTCTTGGCTCATAAGCATGCATAAACCCCATATAGGGTCCACTTGCACTACTTAGTAACCCGAGCCCAAAGCCAATATGTATTAGCTCATCACACATGACCCATACTCAAGCCTGACCCTAGTCAAACAATTGTTGGATGAATCCAGTCTTCAAACCCATTGCTAATTCAATTGTGACCCGCCCCGCCATTAACAGGGACCCAAACCGAGTCACCAGGGCATTCAAGTCAGGCTAGGTTAAATCCATCATCTACCGCTAATCGAGGCAAGTAACCTTACTATGGTCCTCTAGTAGGTAGAGTTTTCTAACATTTGCTTTCCAATATGTTAAATTGATATATAATCCTTTTGTTTCATGCGGGACCCAGTCCTGGCATCTTAGCTTATCTAGGGCCATTGATTTTATTGATATAACTGTACCTTTATGAACTAATTTGTGTACTCATCAATGATCAAAATTGTAATTATTGAACTTGTTCCATGTTCATTTGATGCTACCATGAGATATAGAAATTTTGATATGAATCCTTCAAATGTTGAGGTTGCCCCCGATAATGAAGAATCTTAGCTTGATGGGACGAGTGAAGCTTGAGAAGCGAATCACTATTTAACAATTTATATTTCATTTTCATTGTAGTGACTTAGATGGACCATGTTATATTTCTTTGGATATTTTGAGACTATTAAGCTTGAACATCATTGCTTAACTTCATTAATAGTAGTATGTTCATTGATGCATTAATTTAAATTAGTTGATTTAGATTTCCCCACATTATGCTTATTAAGAGAATTGACCCCTCGTGTTCAATATGGGACCGTCTCGTTCTTAAAATTTGAAGGTCCTAAGGATCTCAAAATTCGGGGCGTGACAATCTATCCCCAAAAGTGCGCTGACCAGGTTCACCTAGGGGTAAGTATTGAAAAGCATATTCTTTTTATGGTCAAGTCCAACAAGCCGGTAAGATCTTACACCCCATTGAGCTACCACTTATCCTGAAACCTATTGGTAATAGGAAACGACACAGCAACGGTGTTATGGTGAGGGCGAGGGCTTGGGCTTGACCACAATTATGACCGCTCAAAATCGAGGGTGGACATTGACCTCAACAAATTAAAGCCCTAGCCTATCTTATCCATAAATCGAACTAGTAAGTAGTAACTGAGTTTACCAATATTAGCTTTGGCATTGGTTGTGGTTTGTCTTGGTCTATCTGTAAACCGTCATCATAGTATACGCATGTGCATCCTCTTATTGAACTTGCTATGTAGTCTTTGATGGTTGTTAAGACCTAGGTGCAGATTTACACAAAAAAATAGACCTTGTTGAGTGAGAGGTTGAAACATGGGTTTTGTGCGATCTTATTGAGAGAGATAGAAAGAAGGGGTTTTTTATTTTCTTCCTGAAAGGGATGGTAATAGTGTGTGGAGGCCTTTTTTTCTGAGTTGAGTGTCATTGTTTTAGGACTTGATGCGGGTTGAAGAGAATTAAGGCACACTTTCTAGCTTTTGATTGGAACAAAGAGATAGAAATGGAAAAGTGACTGTGTGGGATATTTTCCTAATGCCGAGATTATGTTAGTTTTGGTAAAGGTACCAGCTAGGTATATCTTGATCTCGGCCCTTTTCATCTCGGCAGAAGTGCCAGAATGGTTCCATACCGAGGTCACACCTGACCTCGGCATCATCTTAGTTCGGTTCGGTCAACCGAGATGGGCACTGACTCTTAGTCAGTTGTGACTGTCCTCCTATAAAGAAAAGACTCAACTACGTTACAGAACATGTTGATTGATGGTGACATGCCTCGGATCAAGATAAGAAGTTATTATTACCCGGCGGCTACGTCAACATCAAAGTAAGGTCCAATGGGACTCTGCCTCTAAGATCAGCCAGGGTTAGGTCCAATGTGACTCTATTCCCAAGACGTTAGGATAAGGACTGATGGGACCCTACCCCCAAAAGTCAACTCTTGGCCTATATATATACAAGAAGCAACTTGAGAGAAGGTACGCTAATGCAATCTGCACATGCATAACACAACACTTAAACTCATACTCTAGACTCCTCCTTCTTCTCCACTCCCTCTTTCCTTGTCTAGTTGTTGAACTAGGTAAGGCATCAGAGTGCCTTTGGCTGACTGCAGCTAGGGTCTCTGACTTTTGTTTTCCTTCCCTTTCAGGTCACAAGCATCTGATCCTTTCTAAGAAGTTCTTTATCCATATAATCAAGCTCGTAAATATTTAGGCACAGACAATTGGCGCCATCTATGGGAAAAGATCAAACCAAATTTACAAACATCATGCCTCCAAAAGCCAGAAATGATGAAGGACCATTGAACGCCCCGTCACTACCACCAGCATTACCAAAGCCATTGCCGCCTGCCCCTCGCCAGAGCAGAACCGGGGCAAGATCTAGTGTGGTGAGAGTGGAAGGACCTGTGACTCAGTCGGGTTCATCATCAAGGGGGTGACAGCACCTTCCCGACGAGATAACCCTATGCTGGAACACTCTCGGCAAGGTAATCCTCCACCGCAGCGTCCTCGACAAGACAAATCCCATTGCCAAGCCGATGCGGACGATGACAACAACCCCCTCCTTGCGGATATCGAGGCCCAAAACCTTATTATCCAAGAGCAAGGTGAGTTGATCTGTTAGCTCCAACAGCAGCTCCGGGAGAAAATGAAGGCCCCAGCTCCGCCCCATAGACGCAACCATTTTCCTTCGATAGACCAGGATTTGAGGCAAATCCTGGATAACAAGAGGCGCGACCGAGCTTACGACGAGGGCTTGAGTAGCAGCCACTTGAACGAGGACTCAAAGAGGCAAAGACCAGAGGACAATGATGACCTAAGAGAATGGCTGGACCGACAAGTCAAACAGATGGTCCAGCGGAATATAGAAGTAGTCAGTTTTACCCGAGATCGGCTAAATGCCTACGACACTGAGGATCTCGGCACCTCTCCCTTTTCTTAGGAAATAAGGAGCTTTTCTCTCCCCGAGAAGTTCAGTGTCCCGAGGTTTGTCCTTTACGATGGAACCTCAGATCTAGCAGCACATCTTCACCACTTTACTCAAAGAATGTCAATTTGGGGCGATACGGATCACCTGAACTGCAGAGTATTCTCCTCCAGTCCAGGGGACCTTCCCCTAAAGTGGTTTTGTGCACTCCCAGAGGGATTAATTTCAGGCTGGCGGCAGCTGCGGAATTCCTTCGTGGAGAAATTCCAGGCCCATAGGGTCATCCCCAAGATAGATGATGACCTAATGGCGATCAGGATGAGGCAAACCGAAAACATCACTTAGTTCGCCAAAAGATTTTGGACCGTGCACAACCAAATTAAGCACGCCACTGATGGGGCGGCCATCAAGTCTTTCAAACAAGCTCTGCTGCCAGGCAACGAGCTTCGAAAGGACTTGGTTCGGTTCCCCGTGGTCACAGTGAAAGCACTGATGGCAAGGGTGACCAGTTTGTTGAGCAAGAAGAAGACAAGGCCCGTGCTCGAAAAAGCTTCGGCCTCTAGAAAGAAGACAGACCACCCAAGAGAGACAAGAGATCGTCTCGGAGGGAAGAGATGGACCGAAACAAAGCATCGACAAACTCAGCGATGACCTCGGTTCCCGCCTCGGGGGGAAGCAAGAAGTCCAAGCCATTTGTCGTCTCCTACAAGGCTGTGAACACGATCTTCAATGAGCCAATCTATAAGCTCCTCGGTAGGATCAAGTCACAATCGTTTTTCAAATGGCAGCAGCCGATGAAGGGCGATCCTTCCACCCGAGATTAGATTAAGTTTTGTGCCTATCATAAGCAAAATGGGCACAGACCCGAAGACTGCATGACCTTTAAGTCACATCTTGAAAAGTTCGTCAAAGACATGCACTTGAAGGACTACGTCAAAGAAGAAGGCATAAATAATAGCCGAGCTCAACGCCGAAAAGATGATCAGGACAACGACAAGCCGGAGGGCATCATCAATGTCATTCATCTAGCTCCCGCGCCAAAGGGGAGCAATCAAGCTCATGCCGAGGTGAGGAAGGCTTTCCACAACAAACAGGTGATGACATCCGAGTTAGGACCGGTTGCCAAGAAAGCTCGGAAAGAGAGGCCCATGATCTGGTTTTTAGATAAGGACCTAGATGGTGTCCAGCTCCCTCACAACGATCCACTGATTGTGACCCTGATGTTGAAGAACCTCAAGGTGCAGAGGATTCTTGTGGATCCCGGGAGCTCGTCAAAGATCCTATACTTCGACTGCTTCAAGAAGATAGGTCTCAAAGAGGAGGAGTTGCAGGAGGTCCGCACTCCCTTGGTGGGCTTCAGCTCAAAGCCAGTGTACCCCAAGGGAAGAATCTCCCTAAGAGTCCAAATTGAAGGTGCCTCTATGCTAGCCGACTTCCTTGTGGTAGATGTACCATCCCCATACAATGCAATAATGGGGAGAACTTGACTGCATAACATGGAGGCAGTACCTTCTACACATCACCAAAAACTCAAGTTTCCATTAGAGAACGAGAGCGGCAGAGTCGAGGTGATCACGGTCAGAGGCGACCAGCACATGGCCAAGCAGTGCTTGATGGCCGTGGTGCCTGGTGAAGCAAAGCCAACACAGGTTCACATGGCCAAGCTCGAGAGGGAAGCCGAACTTGAAGACGTCGGCCGAAACCCAGACCAAAAGAGCGTTGAAGATCTGACCGATATCAGGATTGATCCCAACGATCCTGAGAGATATTTCCTGCTCGGGAGCCAACTCCCCGAACCCGAAAGGTCTGAGCTCCTAGACTTCTTGTTACATTACAAGGAAGTTTTGGCTTGGACGCCTTATGAAATGCCCGGCATCGATCATGAGATCATGTGCCACAAGTTGAACGTGGACCCGAAGCACAAGCCTGTGGTCCAGAAGGCTCGCAGAACGAGGATCCAACAAATAGAAGCCGTGATCGAGGAGGTCCAGAAGCTGCTGGAGGCAAAGGCAATCAGGGAAGTCCACTATTCGGATTGGTTGGCCAATACGGTGATGCTCAAGAAGAAGAATGGAAAGTGGAGAGTTTGTGTGGACTTCACCGACCTCAACAAAGCATGCCCCAAGGATAGCTTTCCACTCCTGAAGATCGACTAGATGATCGACGCCACCGCCGGGCATGATAGGATGAGTTTCCTCGATGCCTACCAAGGTTACCATCAAATTTCAATGTATGGGCTTGATGAAGAAAAGACCGCATTCATAACACCTAGAGGCATCTACTGCTACAGAGTAATGCCATTTGGGTTAAAAAATGCGGGGGTAACTTACCAGATGCTGGTAACCAAGATGTTCCAGGCCCAGCTCGGCAAAATAATGGAGGTGTACGTTGACGACATGGTTGTCAAGTCTAAAAGGTCACAAGACCACTTGATAGACCAAAGTCAAACATTTGATATCCTCAAAGAGTTTCAGCTCAAGTTGAATCCATCCAAGTGCGCATTTGGCGTCGGCTCCGGCAAATTCCTGGGAAGCCTGGTCACAAGAAAAGGAATTGAAGTAAATCCAGACCAGATCTCAGCAATTCAGGGGATACAGAGTCCAACTACGGTGAAACAAGTTCAGAGTCTACCAGCATGGCTATCGCGATCAATCGTTTCATCAGCCAAGCTTCGGACAAGTGCCGACCCTTTTTCAGCTTTTGAAGAAAAGTTTGAAATTCCAATGGACTCCGGTGTGCGACCGAGCTCTGCAGGAATTCAAAGCCTACCTAGCTTCACCACCCCTACTTTTGATGCCGAAGCAGGAGAGGTGCTCTACCTGTACTTGGCCGTCTCGAATCATGTAGTGAGCTCGGTACTCATCAGAGAGGAAGATAGGCAACAGAAGCCCATTTACTACACGAGCAAGATCATTCTCGATGCCGAGATCAGGTACCTGCTATTGGAGAATCTTGCATTAGCACTCGTCACTGCTTCTCGCAAACTTTCTCACTACTTCTAGACATACACTATAGTGGTTGTTACGGATCACCCACTCAAGTCTCTTTTCAGAAAGGCGGATTTCTCTGGAAGAATCTTAAGATGGGCCGTCGAGTTGGGGAAATATGATATCCAGTATCAACCCAGAACAGCCATAAAGGCCCAAATTTTGGTAGACTTCATTGTGGAATTTGTTTCTCCTAGTTCGGCACCAAGCCGGCTCGATACCGAACTCGAGGGCAAAGGGGATGAGGACGAAGTCACAGAGATAGAAGTCGCCGAGGCAGAAGAAGAGCAATCTTGGAAGTAGTTCCTTGATTCAGCGTGGGAGGTGTTCTTCGACAGATCCTCAACCTCCAAAAGGGCTGGTGCTGGCACAGTCTTCAAATATTCAGAGGGCCTAGCCATCGAATAAGCCTTAACACTTGGCTTCAAGGCGTCCAATAATGAAGCTGAGTACGAAGCACTCATCGCAGGGCTCAATAGCGCAAAAATCCTGGGGGCAAGGCAGTTGGTGGTCTTCATTGACTCCTAGTTGGTGACGAACAAGCTGAACAGAGACTACCAGGCTCGTGACGAAAGGATGGCAGCCTACCTAGCTCATGCAAGACAGCTCCTTTCTCAGATCAAGAGAGTTGAAGTCAAACAGGTCTGTAGAGATTCTAATTCTCATGCCGACATTCTCGCCAACCTGGCCTCTATCGTCGAGGGTAAGAGAAAAAGGACTGTCGAGGTGGAAACATTGGAGAAACCAAGCATAGTGCTTCAACCACCTCAGTAGATTCTGTGCGTTGATCTCGGTCCGAGCTGGATGGACCCAATCATCTTTTATCTCAGAGATGACCAACTTCCTAAAGACAAGAATAAGGCTCACAAAATCAGGCTGAAAGCAGTTCGGTTTTGGTTGTTTCCAGATGGCAAACTTTACAGGAAGTCCTAACCGGCCCTTACCTCCAGTGTGTTCACCCAAGCAAGGTTGAAGGCTTCCTCTATGAAATTCATGAAGGAATATGCAGAAGCCACATTGGAGGTCAGTCATTGGTATATCGAGCTATCAACCAAGGTTATTGGTGGCCTTACATGCACAAGGACGCTCAGCTATATGTCAAAAAGTGCCAGAAGTTCTCTCACTCCATTCATCGCCCAGCGCAGATCTAAGCCCACTTTCCAGCCCATGGCTCTTCGCTCAAAGGGCTTGGATATTGTGGGACCACTCCACCAAGCTCTAGGGAATAAGAGGTGGCTAATAGTAGCCGCCGATTATTTCACCAAATGAATAGAAGCCTAACCGCTTTCTTCCATCACCAAGCAAGACTCGAAGAATTTCGTGTGGAAGAACATTATCACAAGATTTGGTGTCCCATGAGCTTTGGTCTCGGACAACGGGACTCAGTTCAACTCCAACCTCTTCAGAAACTTCTGTCAGGAGCTCGGCATTAGAAACTACTACTCCACTCCAGCCTACCCACAAAGCAATGGTCAAGCTGAAATCTCGAACAAGGTTGTGCTCGATGGACTCAAGAAGAGACTTGACCGAGCTAAGGGGAGATGAGTGGAGGAACTTCCAAGTGTCCTATGGGTATATAGAACTACTCCAAGATGCTCCACTTCGGTAACACCCTTCTCTTTGGCCTTTGGGATGGAAGCCGTGATCCCATTCGAGGTCGGTCTCCCAACTTTGAGGTCATAATTCTTTGATCAGGGCCAAAATGAGGTGAATCTGGCCCGAGAGCTAGACATAGCCGAAGAGCGAAGAGATGCAGCAGCTATCCGCCTAGTTGCCTACTAGCAACAGTTGGCTAGGGGCTACAACCACAAGGTCGGAGAAAGGAAGTTCTCGGTCGGAGAATTGGTCTTAAAGAAGACGCTCCTCAGAGATAAGAATCCCAATGAAGGCAAGCTAACACCGAACTGGCATGGACCATTCAAGGTGATGTCGGTTGCCAGACAATCAGCATACAGGCTTGAGGGCATGGACTCAAGAAGAGACATGTTCGGTAAAGAGTTACCACGACCATGGAATGCTACACACCTCAAGAAGTATTATTTTTGAATTGTATTCAATTTCCGAAATCAATAAAAGGAATCTTTATTGTTCTCAACTTTCACCAAGTTATTGAACTCGACAAGCAATCTTTATTTTCGCCAAGTTATTGAACTCGGCAATTACCTACCTAACTGCTACAGAGCATTATGGAAATGAAGAGAAGTCTTAAGTAGTTAGGGCGCAATGCCGAGTTAAAGAACTCGGTAGTTACCTCGGTGTTCGGAATTTCGATTTGGTTACGGAACCGAGTATTCTATCACCGAGGTAAAGAACTTGTATACAATTTGATCCCATCGAGCTTGGTTAGTGAACTAAGCTACTCTATGGAAAAATTTTGTATCCAGACACGAGTTTCTTGGGTTACGGAACTTAAGAATAAACGTGGTCTACGTGGTCTCGGTTGTTGAACCAAACTCAGACACTTAAACAAAATCGGGACTTCCTAAAGCATGTAAAGGGCTCGGTTAAAGAACCGAGGTCAAACACATGGAAAAAAATGTTTGAAGGCAAACATGCAAAAGGAAGAAATGAAATTTTATTCATAAAAAGAAAGAGTACAATGTTTACAAAAGATTACTACAAAAAGAAAGAAAAATACACGATAGGTATTTTTATTCGGACTTGGCTCCGACATCGTCAGCCTCGATCGCAGCCACTTCGGGGGGAGCCTCGGTGGAAGAGGGGGCAGGGGTCGGTTCTGGCTCCGAACTTGGGAACTGTGCTGGATTCTTGTAAGCTAGGTGGTCCTCGGGGACCCCAGATTCCTTCAGTGCTGCCAGCCAACCAAGCTCCCAGGCTTCGTCCCTAACCTTGAGGACCTTAGCCTCATAGAGGGTCGTCGCCTCTGCCACTCCTTCAGTGAAAGCAGCATTAGTCTCTGACTGGAGCTTGGCTTTGGCTTCTTCCCTTTTTTTTCTCGAGCTCGGCCGGCCTCTTTCTCAACATCTCGATATCAGCCTTCGCCAACTTGAGCTCAGTCTCGAGGCCTCGGATCGTCTCCTCCTGCTCCTCGGCCTTCTTCTTTCTCCCCTCCAAAGCCGCCTTGAGGTTTTTAATCTCCGTCTCCAACCTCAAGGCCTTGGCGCTGTTCTGCTGAACCCTCTCCAGCGAGACTTGGCTTTTTCGCAGTATCTGTAAAAGAAACAGAAATAAAAAAAACAATAACCGAGATCAAATACTTAGTGAAAATTTTTGGAAAGGAAAACTCATCGAGATGGCCGCTTGCATTGTCAACGCTAGCAAGCTCACATCGTCGGCCTCTTTATGCCTCACCATGTCTCGCGGAAGGGTGCATGCATTGCCAAGCGCGGCGATCACGAGGGCATTCCCCGAGACCCGATCCTCCACATTCAGTGGCCTTTCGGGCCCAAGTGTAAGGCTCGGTCTCCAGGGAGCCGGTACGGTGGGTTGGGAAGCCGAAACGTCATCAGGGAAACTGCACCTGCCAAGAAGCAGAAAACCACCCCTGAACATCTCGCTGCTCCGACAACAAAGGCGACAATCAAAAAATCTGAAGCCCGTGGCAACCCCACACAAAGCCTTAACCTCCAAGAAACCAAGTCTGCCCCAAGACTTAGTCCCCGAGACCTTCCCCAAAACAAAGGAGGTCCTAAACATCTGCAAAGCCAGTGTACCTGGCCATTCTCAAGGAGAACCAGTTCTACCCTCTCTCTCACATGAAAGAAGAGAAACCTACCCTCCACCAAACAAAAAAATCAACTCAGCATGAGCCGTCTTGCTCCTACAAGTCCAAAATTAAGTCATGCATCACCAGGCCACCGCAAGAACCTGCTAAGGCCTACACTCCTGGTTGTCGACCTTTCATCTCAATAGGGGCCGAACTTGCAAAATTCAAAGCCTCGTTGCGACAGGCACAGGACCGCGTCCATATCCTGTCCATGCCGAGCTTCAAAGAAGACAAGCTCGGCTGCTGCGCGCAAGGGACTGCATCCTTCATTGCCAGGGCACAGCCAGAACTAACTGAAGCTCAAATTGCCCGTCGTGTACGTCGTCACGCGACATATCGACAAAAGAAACTAGAGAAGCAAAGAACCCAACATTCTACCCTTCAAGTCTCTAAAAAATGGGTCGAAAAAGAAAAGCCCGACCAAGTTGTTGCTGTCTATATGGTTGGCAAAACCAGAAGACGACAGAAGTCAACAACCAAAATTCATGTCAGATGACCAGTGACTCGCAGCGTCTCCCGGATACGAAGACATCAGGAGGATTCTTCCGCTCCTTCAAGCCAATGACATCGGAGTAACCATTCCTCTGACTCTTCATCCAAAAGAATGAGCTCTAGCTCAGTTACCAAGACAATATCCTCATTCGACTCTCGAAGGATGAACGTCCTGGTTACAAATGCCAAGCAGCCTCCATAGCATGATGACGTAGCAGCACGCATCCAGCAGTTAGAGTAAGGACAACGGAGAATTGAGGCCCTAATGGAAAACCTCCTCCTCACTTTCCAGCGTCCACCAAACAGTGAAGCTCCTCCGAGTCATCGAGATAATGAGGAAAGCAATAAGTCACGCGCCCTTACCAAGAAGGACGTCGACGATTTCCTCACCAAAGCAAAAGAAGAGGATACACTAAAAGAACACGGGA
This sequence comes from Cinnamomum chago, assembly GCA_038049695.1. NCBI lineage: Eukaryota > Viridiplantae > Streptophyta > Magnoliopsida > Laurales > Lauraceae > Cinnamomum > Cinnamomum chago. Next base: position 102,958,804 of record CP142453.1, on the reverse strand, counting down.
TCAAGCCACCATATCCCTTATGGATAGACTCAGTTCCGTTCCCTGTAAAATTCAAACAACTTACTCTCCAAACATATACGGGGAAAGGTTCAGCCAGACAGCATGTCATCCGCTTCAAGATCTTGACGAGAGCTATTGCGGATTAAGATGCCCTCAAGATCCATCTCTTTGCAAGTACCCTAAAAGGTACGGCCTTCGATTGGTACTCCACTTTACCAAAGGACTCCATCCAAAACTGGGCCATGCTGGAGACACGCTTCCTAACCCACTTCAAAGGTGAAGATCACCCTGTTACTATGGCACAACTCTGCAGCCTTAAACAGGGAGAGAATGAGTCAACATACGACTTCGTTCACAAGTGGAAGGCAATGGCGTACAAGTGTTTAGATATACTGCTACAAGAGTCGCTGGTCGACAATTGCCGTAACAACATGAGAGTAAGGATCCGCTCAATGATTGTCACGTCCTCCGAACCCGATTAGAAAATAAACCGGATCTGGGGAGTGAAATTTTGGGCCAATTAAAATTTTTTGCCCTTTTTGGCCCAAGGATTGTAAGTCCGCTGTGAGGATAATGTATTTCAGCCTCAAAACATAAAACAATAGTGGAATTCATACATTGATATCAACAATGGATAATAATTCTCAATTAAATTTAAAGTTGCAAGAAACAATTAAAGCTAAAGTGGAAGTTAATTTAATTACTATGGTCATCCCATAAACTAAGGCCATAAAACAACATAGAGTCAATGAAGAAATAACAATGAATTAATTAAAAATCTAATATTTGTCCCAAAGTGAGTCTCTCATGTGCTTAGTATTGATGACGCTACTCTACGTCATCGGCACTCCACTCCCATGCCTCCTCTGTTGGTTGGAGATCATCTGGGATCTCCTCACCGGCCTACTCCTCGTAGTAGTACTCACCTGAGGAGTCTGCACACCAAGGAACCGAGTCAACGACATGTTGAGCAATAGATAAGCAAGATATAATTAAAACATAACATGCATCAAATATAGGAGTAATGACAAGTACAAGATCGTAAGAATACAAGGAACAATACTAGGCATGTAGCATTAGTAACAATCAGAATCATAAATAGAAATCCTAGTAATACTAACAATCACCACTACCAATGTAATGCAATGCACAAGAGGGAGACTCTGTGGATGTCCAAGCCACCTCACGGGGAACCAGTAACAATCCTATCCGGACTACTGATACCAAAGTCCGGCTCCAGGGGAATCCAAGCTCCCGGTCCTGGGAATAGTAGCACGGTCCAAGCCCGCTCCCAACTATTCAACGCCATGGACGTCGTCCAAAGCCGACTGCCCACCCCGATGTCCGAGTAACCGGCCCATCAATAAACCCCAAACTGCAGCTGGCCGTGATATGCAAATAATAATAATAATAATAAAGTGGTGTTGACACACGGGGAAAACCAAGTCAAGCAAGTCTGGCTAACTCAGCGAACAAAGCGTGTTCGTAGGGATTATCTCATTCAAACAATACAAGATATGCCATCCACACGATAATCCCTTACATTCTAGCCAGACATGTTTATCAATACACGATACATGGTTCATAAGGTACACTCTAAATCAGGTCCTTGTTCTAATTCTACAAGAGTTTATGTTTCATAATTAATTAGGTGTTTTATGCCAAGAGAGTGTACAAGGATACAAAATCAACAGATACGATTAACAAATCAATGAGAGATTACAATCCAATCCTGGGCAAGTGTTGTCATCCATGTACCATATGTGTAGTGTAACGGAGTGCGTGGGGAATTTGAATCATCAATGCTTATAAAGAATTTCCTTGGTGTACAATCATGTTGAGCAACGATTGATTCAATTCCATACGTGTTCGGTTAAACCATACACAATACACGAATACCTAGACAACCCATCGAAGCACACCAAGCCACGTGCTACGATTTCATAACCCCATTAATGGTCGCGTGAGAGTGGTTTCATGGTTTCCAATGTCTAAGGCCCAAACCTAGGCTAACAATCTCCTTACTAACAAGAAAGTGGTCTAAATAATTAATCTCCTTAGCTACCTACTTACCTGATCCCTAATCATCACGAGACATGTATCATTGGATTCTACGCTCAAAGAGCTTTCCAACGGTATATGGCTCGTGAAATTCCGACGTATGGTTCAGAAGTTATGGCCCATAGAAGTTTGCCCCTTTATATATATATATATATATAAAGCATGACGAACCAACATGTGTCCGATTCCATGGTTGGATAAACAAACAGTACCTACCATTCATGTCAGTCAGACCATTCAACGTTTCCTTGCTTCCTTTTGTGTTTTTTTTTTCTTTTTAACTCCTTAAGCGCTGATGTCATGTCCATTGAATGTTCAGTGGCCATTGAACGTTCTGGACGTCCAGTGAGCAACGTTTTATTTATTTAATTTTTTTTTTAATTTATCTTTTTCTTTCTTGAACGTCAAATACAGAACCCCATTTCTTGCAGTCTTTCACCCAATCCATTCCAAAAATTCACCTGCACAAAATTGAGCCACCGTGCTCCCCCAATAATCCATTCCATCCATCATCATTTCCACTTACATCAATTAACACTAAAATTAACAATTAAATTAAATAAACCCAAATTAATAATAGAACAGGCTTGGAATTAGGGAAATCTAACAAGAAAACACATCCAATCAGTAGAAGACATACACACATGCTTAATTATAAAATGCAGATCTACTTGCCTCAACCAAGAAGAAGATTGGAATTGGGGAATTCTGAGGAGAAGCCCTACCACTGCAGAAACCTCAATCTACCCGACCAAACGCAATCTATCACGCAAAGGAGAAGAAAAGAGAGGAAAAGATCAAGATCTAACCTATATCTAAACAAAGAGAATTGATTGAAAAGATGAAAGAGAGGGAAATCTTAACAAACTGACGTCAATGGAAAGAGGAGATCGCGAGGAAGAAGATGAGCGGCTCGGATCGCGGAAGTGATCCTTCAGGGAAAGAGTTCTAGAGCCTTAGGAGAATGAGGAAGAAGAAAGGCTGTTGTAGCTTCGTTTGTTGCAGAGAATGACTAAGAGATTAGGGCTAATCCCTGATTAAGAAGAGAGAGAATGGAAAAAGACTAATTTACCCTTAAGTGGCTCCGGTGAAAGAATGAATTATTAGAAGGGTTTCTGGTCGTCGGATCGCAACGAGCCAGAAGACAAAATTGATCAACGCGACGAGACCTTTCCAACGAACCCAAAATCGCGACGATAGGAATTTTTCGGAAAAACACTCAATTTTTTCCTAATTTGCAAACTACCCCCTACTGGGGTCAAACGAACTCAAAATCGCATGAAACTCCGCAGGCACTATTCTAACACTAAAAGAAACTCGCTGACCATCTAAACCCACTTAAATATCTAATAAAACAATAATTATAATAATATCAAAATAAATGGGTCAACGGGCCGGTTATTGGGGCCCAACTGACCCAGTAAGGTCGCAGACCTTACAATGATTATCGGCAACAAATCAAAAAATATGGGAGAACTCCTAGAAGCAGCAATGGAGGCTGAAACGGTGATCAAAGACCTCAACAGTCAGAAATCATCAAAGAAAGAGCCGACTGCCATTACAACCTCGAAACCAAAGAAAAAGTAGGTTCTTGATGTGCAAACCAAGTTAGCTCCTCAACAGCCAAAGAAAACTAAAAACAAAAGTGCAGATAAGAAACATGAACTCTCTGAAGCCTTCAAAGAACGAGTAGAGAAGAAATACCCGTTCGATGAAGATGTTGAAGAAATCTTTGAGGCTCTCGTAGCAAACGGTAAACTCACCTTACCTGAGCCCAAAAGACCAGGAGATGTTGGCAAAACCAATGATCCCCGGTATTGTCCATACCACCAGATGGTCTCACATCCTCTCAATCAATGCTTCGTTGTGAGAAAGAAGATCAACGAGATGTGGAAAAATGGAGTCATCACCTTTGATAAAAACTATAGGTCTGCCTCCGTCAACATGGTGTCATATGGACAAACTTTCAAGTCACCAAAGGAGAAGATCAGTACTTCCTTCTAAGTGATAAAAATGACTCAAACGTCCCAAGAGTTGGTTCCCTATCCAACATTAGGTGGACAACCCATATGGGTACATCCCGATCTCCTAGAAGATGAAAATTAGGAGATCGTCAAAACAAAGCCTACCACTCAACAGCGAAGGCAAGGCAAGAGACAACTCTGCAAGCTCAAACAGTAGGAGAAAGTTCAATCAAAGCAAGAAGTCCCTGAAAAAGCAGAGACCTCTTCCACTGCTTCGCTGGGGGCAATGGAAGAATCCAAGGTTTCAAAGGTGGTAAGAAAATTCACCCTTGGCGATTTCATGCCACCTCATTACAGAAATGTAACTACGCAGGGGGGCATCATACTCTTGCAACTCAGTAATTGGATTCTCCATAGATGGATATGAGTCCAGTGATAATGCTAGTGATACCGATGAGTGGGAATAATCCCTTGAAATAGGAGAATACCTCTCCGATGAGGAATGGATTCCCGAATCTCATCTTATGCCAGTAATCTGGTATAACCCATATCAGCCACAACGATTCTGGTCTAATGATGAAGAAGACCAAGAAGTTGTTCAAGAAAGTGTTGTTGATCCAGCACAAGCAAGCGCTCTAGTGGAACCCAACTTTAATGAACCACAAGGAGCAGATGACGAAGAAAATTTGGCTCCTATGCCCGATCTTGAAGAATATGCAAGAATCTTGCAACGTCTTGCCATAGAGCAGTTGCATGATCGCATCAATGAGCTTCATCAAAATCAAAATAAAAATCCAGAACCAAAAATCCCGAAAAATTCACAAACATCTCCAGCAACCCCGAAAAATGAAGAAAACTGCTGGATAGATGATCTCCTCACATCTGAAGACGAGTCTGAATCTCAGCAGTGCATTGCTTGCAATGCGATAGTTCGGGATGATCATGCCTCAGAAGCTTCGTCTGTCGAGGCCTCAGATTCTCAGACTACATCCGGTAGCATATACTTTGGAGCTACATCTCCTCAGGTGACTTCCACACAGATATCATCTTCTCAGCCTTCATTTCCTAAAACTGTGACATCGGAACTCAAACCTCTTCCGGCTGATCATCTCGAAGAAGCTCATGCCAATGAAGTCTTCTTTGATGAAAATCTAGTCAATTGGTCCCAGATACCCGACCTCATAGGCAATGTCTAGACCGATAAACTACTCAACGAAGAAGAGAGGTTGCTAGACGCTATTCAGGACTAGTTCCCGGAAAATGCTCCATGCAATGCGATCATTGAAGACAGCAATACTGCTACATAAACGTCTTCAGCAAATGACAAGGATCAACCCCTTGAACCTGGGAGTGATCTTCCGAAAGAAGACCCTACTCCAGAAGCTCTTGAAGTTGGTAGAGGTACCCGCTCTGGCCGGGATCACGACAAAAATTATAACCAACCTTCTTCTTCTTATGTAAATCCTTCAGGAAAATAAGTTGTAAACGCCCCAAGTGGCAACAATAATGAAAATACAGGCCCGAATGAGGCTTTCAAGTATTACTTGATTGAGTACTTTAAACACATACATGCACGACTGTACATCCTTGACTTATTACGAATGTCTCCACAAACTCGTGATAGTCTCATTTCAGAACTGCAAAGGCTGAATGCGGATGTCAACAAACAAGCCCCACAAGTCCTACAAATTGAAATGGATTAAAGGGTCAAAAAATCAAATACTTCCTCAAAGGGAGAAAAGAAGAAAACTAAGGGATCAAGCATTGAATGCCTCTTAGTTCGAAAGGCAGCAAGTGCAACAATTGCCTTTGATAAGGATGACCTCCTGTTAGGCGAGACAAAGCACAACCGACCCTTGTACTTCACATGGTACATCAAAGAAATGCCAATACATAGAGTCCAGATCGACCCAGATTTTGCACTCATCTTTATCTCTACTTCGGCACTCAAAGAGCTAGGTATCCCACCTAACAAGCTAAGTCACACGCCTGTATCCATCTTTGGATACGATGGGAGTGCTCAAAGGCCTACCAACAAAATCAGGTTCAAGTTGCAAATCGGTGACCTTATCTCTGAAGTCAATGTGTACGCATTAAGAACCCTTTCATGCTACAACATCCTTCTTGGACGCCCCTGGATACACTAGAATGGTGTCGTCCCTTCAACTCTACATCAATGCATCAAATTCGTTGGCAACGACGGCTTAATACATCGAGTATTTGCAGATAAAATGCCCTTCAAAGGGAAAGACGTTCATCTTGCAGATGCTCAGATGAAGAAGAAGAAAAGAGGAAGAAACAACATCCTTTGCCAAAAATCTCCAGAAAGATAAAGACAAGGCTCCTCAGCGATCATCGGAAGGAAACAAACCTTCCAACGAAACTGAAGAGAGCAGTCATTCTCCCTTCGTCGCTTCCCTTAAACCCTCAAAGCCTTTGGTAGTCACCACCAAGGAAAAGAAGACAAAAAAAAAGTCTGGGGGCAAGTTCACTGTCTCCTTCGTGTCCATTATGCATGATACGGATTCAGATTCAGAGCCAGAAGACGACACATCATCAAGTGAAGCTGATACTCAGCAAGTTCAGCCCACTCTCACTCCATTGGAGACACCTGCCGACGTAGAAGACCCAACGTCTACTTCCTTCGTCGTGCCGGCAACTTCGGCAGAAGAAAAGACATCTTCTTCCACAAATCGGAAGCCTCTTCACCAAAATCTTCGCTTGAACCTTTCCAAAATGAAGGTATGCCTCAACTATTCCTATATAGTCCAATGACACAAGCTATCATGAAGAAAATGGGCTATGATGCTCAAAATCCAATCGGTTTGGGAGGTGGTCATGGTATTCTCACGCCATTGGAACCCACCTTGACCAAAAGTCAACTGGAGGATTGAAAACTCCATCGTCGCATAGACAAGTCTTCATACGGGTTAGGGTATGATCCTGACACTCCCATGAGACAATTGACACAAAGGCTACAAAGTCGTTTTGTCAACTAAGCCTCAATATCTTATGTCCATGAAGATATTGATCTCCCTGAATATCTCTTTGAGGAGTCACCCGTCAAGGATTTAGAAAACTCTTCCAATTGTTATGATTTCTCTGACGATGAAGAGGAATTGTCCAATGACACAGACGTACGGTTTTCTAGCCCAGAAGAACCATCGTCTCCAAAAGAAGTACCTTACCTCGATCCAGTTTCAACAGGTGATTGGGATCATCTCATTGCCACTCTTGAGAAGAATACCAATCAAGAAGACCTGTGGACAAAAGCAAAGCCTTGGTCTGTAAATGCCTTTGGAACTCCAGAAGGTCTTGTTAAGTTGGAAGCCTCCGAAAACATTATGGAGGTGCCACTTTCAAACCTTCCAACAGAAGATCTTGTTCAACAGAAGATCTTGTTCAAAAGATAGACTTGGGGACACCTGATAACCCACGTCCTGTATTCATAAGTAAGAATATAAAGGATGATGAGTTACCCGAGTATATCGCTTTTCTTCGTGAGTTCGTTGATTGTTTTGCATGGACTTATGCTGAAATGCCTGGCTTAGACCCCAAAATAGCAGTCCACAAACTCAATCTGCAAAAAGGCATCAAGCCTGTCAAACAAGGCCAAAGAAGATTCCGTCCTGTTGTGATGGACAAAATTGAACAAGAAGTTCAGAAACTCAAAAGCGTTGGCTTCATCCACGAGGAACAGCATCCTGACTGGTTAGACAACATCGTCCCCGTGACAAAGAAAAATGGGCAGATCAGGGTCTGTATTGATTATAGAGACCTGAATGATGCATGCCCTAAAGATGAATTTTCGCTCCCCATACCAGAGGTGATGATTGACAACACCTACAGATTCGAGCCTTGAGATGGTATGTGATCCCTTAGGTTCACAAGGTCAAAAGGAAAACCCAAAATCCAAAACCCAAATCCAACTCCCTCATGTCATTTTCAAAACTTTGCCTTGAGATGGAACGTGATCCCTCTCACTACCATAAAATCCCTTTGGAAACTCAAAAGGCTATTAAAAAAATGCTCAAAGACTCTTGGTCAAGTCGGAAGCTCTCCTTCAAGTTTCTCTTCGAGGCACAACGACTCCAAAAGCTACTCGTCGCTGTACCTCGAGGGGGCATTTGTTGACACAAAAAAGTCACTTTGCCTCTTCAACATCAAGAAGTCACATGAAGCTGCATTCCACTACAAAACAGGCAATGCTACTTCAAGTAACAGATCTTGTCAGAATCAAACAAAAACTGCAAGATCCTTCAAGACAGCCAAAAGAGGGGTTCACATAAAGTTTCGGGTCATTCCAACATCATTTGACCCAACTTCACTCCTTTGGCAGCTGAACAGGCGCTCATGGCAGCGATGACGTCGAAGACATCAAAACTTTGATCAGAGCCTACGGATGGTTTCAAAATACCTCCAAAGGGCTCCATGTCAAATTTCAAGTCAAACCGACAACGTTTGACCCTCCATCAACCTTCGAGCAGTAAAATCAAGCCTCTCAACGGAGAGAACCACCAGGACTATTACTTATCAAACAGAGCACATGGATGGCTTCAACATGCTTTCAAAGGGCTACACGTCAAATTTCAGGTCATTCTGACAACGTTTGACCCGACTTTGATGCTCCGAAATAAAATCAAGGCTACCCGCGGTAGAGCACGCCGGGACCATGACATCCAAAACGAAGCCAACGGATCATCTCAAAATGACTCCAATAGGCTCCCTGTCAAATTTCAAGTGAATCAAATATCGGTTGACTGCACATCAAAGCGCGACATCTTCCTCGCGGCAAAATCAAGCCCACTGGCGACGGGACCCCAAACAACTTCAAAACTCAAACAAAAGCCCATGGTTGGTCCTATCTACTGCTCAGTAGGCTTCACCTCAAATCTCAGGTCATTCCGACATCGTTTGACCTAGTTTCGACTCTTGAAAGAAAATTTGCCACAAAGTCTTCGGCTTTTCCAAAAAATAGGAAACTTTGTGCTCCGATTTGCACGGCTTCTCGACAGGTTTTCTTCAGGAGAATCAAGCCAATAAATGAGGAGAAATGTCTAGAAAATGCAGGAGAAAACGACACCGAAAAAGACCAAAAAAGGGCCGAGAAACGGCGACCAAAAGGGGAACAATCCGGGTCGTCGGATTTGTCGCCGAGTGACCGTATTCCGCCCTTTTCGTGTTTCAGGAGTTCCAACCCCTGTGGTTTCCTGAAAATTTGATTTTTTATGCTCAAAATCGACTGATCTTCATCAACATCTCAGATCCGCTGTCAAGAGCATGAAATCATCATTGATCGCTCTAAGATTGTCAATCAGCTGACCAAGAAAGTACACTTTTTGTCCGACCAATCGGGAAATCGACAAGACAGATGTCACCAGCCCGCTGATATCAACCGATGTCTTAAATTACATCGCCATCCGACATCAAACAACATGCGGATCCATCGGCGATCATCACAAGAAGAATTTCAAAAGACACGGCAAGGCCCGCGACTCTTCAAATGCCCTGGCGACCACTTAATGTCTTTAATTGACCCATTTTATGACAACTTAATGCGGTCATTAACTCATTATTTTGGATGGCCCAATCAAAATCAAGCAAATGGGAGTTACAAATCCAAGTAATCATGGCATTAAAACCATGAAACTCCCCTCATCATGGAGATTAAGGGTGATTAAATGCCCATCATTCTCCACCAGCCAATCACAAGCCAAGAAAAAGGAGCTACAAAATCAAGAATTAAAACTTGTAACTCCTCCCATCATGGGTCATCAATCCCATAAATCACCCCATGGCTACCAAGAACCTATAAAAAGGGGGTAATTCCAAGAAATCCAGAGACGGACACATACACACGGGTAGAGAGAGATCCATACCCACAAGCAAGGAAAAAGAACTCTGAAAAAATCTTGCTACTCTGCTGCTGAAACACCACAAGGTGATCGAAGTCCCTTGGGGGGAACACCCCCCAAGGCCACCTCTTTCCTTCTATCCAACATGGCCTAAACGTGGCTCTTCAGCCCGTTTACTCATATTTTCATTGGATATAAGACCTCTCTTTGGTCCTTATCCTCTAAAAAATTGAGGTCCAAGCCAAGCCAAAGAATCAAAGCATCAAGCGTTCTCATCTGAAGGACAATGGCGAAGTTCATACATGACTTACGACCGTCAATCTGAACGAGTCCCCCAATCTCCTGAGAAGTCAGATACATTTTCTTACTTTTCTTTGTATTTTGTATTATTTGTAAAGAGACAAAAAAATCACATTTCTTGTCTTTCTTCATCGATAAGATTTGTAAATCACCTTTGACGGCATAAATCGCCTTCTACGACACAAAATCGCCTTTCACGACAAATAAAATGAAATTGCCTCTCACGGCATTTAAGAAATTGTGTCTCTTTCTTAAAATATATGTGCAATGGAAAGTTAGAAAGAAGAATTGATTTCCTTTCTACTTATGAAGGTGAATCTCCAGATCACCACTTCAAATTCCAAGTAGAATAGAAAATTTGGTATACCCGTACAAAAAATGTTGATGACTCGCTTTTCCTCCTCCGCCATACTCCCAGCAGCCCTAGGGGTGGGAAGGAGAGGACAAAAGGTCGGAGCCCCCGTTAGCGCCATAGACATATTCATTCTCTGTAAAATGCTCTCAATCAAATAGGCCCTTCTCGCTAGGGAAATTTATTATAAGCATTAAAAAAATTTATGAATAGGAAGAATAACATTTCTTATGAGAGAATACAAAAGACAATTTTTTTTTATAAAAAATGCTAGTTTCCATAGACGCTACATTTAATATGCTGGTAATAGAACTCAATAGTTACATCATCACACAAATATTTTGAAATGTAATAGCTGAAAAGAAACTTCAGTTCTCACTTCCACAATACTCCAACACTACAACTTATTTCCATTCCACTCCCTTCCACTCAATCAAACTCACAACATCCACATCACAAACACCCATTAAAAGAACACATGCTAAATCATCAATATTTATGTAAAACCTCCATTCAGAATTTGGTTAATGTGCATATGTTGAAGCTAAGTTATAAAACTAGTTTTTCAATAAGATGATAACAATGAAGTCATAGTGTATTTCAAAATAAGTCCCAGACGATACCCATCTTTTACAAACCTCATTTCACCATTTTCACTGATGCACCCAGACAACACTTGCAATAACTTCAAGCCGTTTTCTATAAAACGGCACCCGCTTTTATATATGAAGAAAACTATAAAATCAGTTCATTTTTCGAAACCTAAAATCAAGCACATTCAAGAGAGAAGTACATATATACCTTAGAAATCAAGATCAATTGAGAAAAAGTTTTTCATATGCGGTTTAGCTCGAGAGGGCCACAAAGATACTGACATGTGCTTGGAAAAAAATATAGTAGATTGGTGTCATGGATGGGCTTGTGAGCACAATAGGTAGAGTCTCATTATCGAAAATTCGCAAGTTACTAGAATGGTATGGGTAAGCTAATCCAATTAACCAAACCAATGCAAAGCGGATATAACTAACCAAATAAGATAGAACTGGCAAAACTATCTACCAAGCAATCACCACAGAAAGGCAGACACAAATTTAACGTGGAAACCTTTATTAGGAGAAAAGACCACGATAACAGTTACAAGATATACTCACAGATCTTTTATCCCATTCAGTACGTCGACCTAAGGACTATAGTTTTTCTTGCACAACTTCTCCTGTTGCCATGACTTCCCCGTCGCGGACCGCTCCCTATGCTTGGTCCTCCTTCAATCACCTTGAGAACCAATATGAACAAATCTTATACAAAGAAGTAGAAGCGTCAAACCTTCTAGAGCAGTCTTTCAGAATAATTTCTCATATATGGTTGTAGAGAACAAGGAATCTCTCTTAGGGTTATCTCACCTCAGAACAAGAAAGAGGAACTTCTTGTCTATCTTTGGGTTAAGAGAATCACCTAATATATAACCCCAAATTCGTGCAAGAGTATTCTAATTAAACTACAATCAAAACAACACTCATCCTCAAACTCTTACTTGGAGTCCGGACGGAACTGGGCAAACTCACCTCGCTCGCTAGCTATAGCGAGGGTCCTCTCTCGAATTTGGCCCTGACAATCTCCCCCTTTTAGCATTAAATGGACAAACTCCCTAGCACAATACAATTGATCAAACCAAAAGAAAAACCCAAAATACATTGAAATTAAAATAAAAGATTTCAGCACTATGGATCTTGCATTGCCTTTACTTCTTTGCCTGAAAAGCTCCCCTAGCTCCATTCTCCTCCCTCTGTTTTTGTCCATAATTGACAAACAACTAACATGCAACTTCCGTCAATCTAAATTCAGTAGCTTCCCCTCAATATGATCTTCGTATCAACACTAGGGTGGGGGCTTGATCTTGCATATCAGGGGTGATGAAGCTTAGGCACACACACTTGCAAATTTCAACATTTCAGCAAAGTGTGTACCAACACAAGAGGTAGGTTTTCGTTCTTAAGCCAGAAAACTTTGGTTTTCTTCTTCAGCTCAGTCTTCTGCTTTTTCAATTGTGCTTGATTAGGTAAATCTCGCAGCTTCTTGCAATGGGGTTGAATGTCTCATTTAACTCCACAATAATGACAAGTGGGGATTCATTCAAGACGTGACACAGTCTTCTTCTTTGGAGTTCTATATGTAACACTAACAATGCGATTAGTAATAACTGAGTTTTTAACAAAACAGTTTGTACCTTTGGCAGTGGATTTGGATGCTCCGTCAGCGTAACCAATACCATGCTTGTCAGTATCTACCTTTTGACTGCATAGGATGTCATCAAGTTTTTTCGATCCAGGGTTCAACCTGTTTAATGAAGCTTTAGCAGTATGTAAATCAGGCAGAATCATATTGAGTCTTCCACTCAAATCAGAATTTTCTACTTTCAAAGTCTTCATATCAGAAAAGCTTTAGCAGTATGTAACTCAAACAGAATCATCTTGAGTCTTTTACTCAATTCAAAATTTTCTACTTTCAAAGTCTTCATATCATAATCAAGCAAATCACACTTTTGTGATTCTGTAGCAGCTTGTCACCCATTTTGTTATTTTCATCCTCCATTTTTTGTACTTTTGCAAGTGCTTCTATAAGTTCAGCTTTCAAGGATGAATTTTTCTCTTCGGACGCTTTCCATTTGATAGCAATTTTTTTCATTCACAGTAACCATTTTCATGGTCTTTCTAAAAGTGTTTTATATTATGTTTTCCAATCTAGTTCTTCCTCTAACTCATTATCATCACGATCAGTCTCATAATCAGAAAAAACATATGGAGTAACAGAACCAGAAGTTGCCATGAATGCTATGAATTTCTCTTTGCTACTGTCCACCAGCTTCGTAGACTCAGATATTTTTTTCCTTATCATTCTGGGTCAAATAAAAAGCCATTTTCTTTGGTTTCGTATTAGCACAATCACTAGCAACGTGTTCATAACCTTGATATACATAGCACGGAATCCCTTTAGAAGATTTATTCTTCTCAACAGATTTAGGGAGTTTCACATTGCGGTAGATTTCCATTCCAGCAATATATAGGATCTACACAATAGAATAGTGCGATCCGCTCTGATACCAATTGAAAGTTCAATGGTTATTAGAATGGGATGGGTAAGCTAGTCCAATTAACCAAACCAATGCACATCAGATGTAACCGACCAAACAAGATAGAACTGGCAAAACTATCTACCAAGCAATCACCACAGAAAAGCAGACACAAATTTAACGTGGAGACCCTTATAAGGAGAAAAACCACGATCAAAAAAATTAATCACTATTGAACGGTTACAAGATATACTCAGAGCTCCTTTATCCCGGTCAGTACGTCAACTTAAGGACTATAGTTTTTCTTGCACAACTTCTCTTGTTGCCACGACTTCCCCGTCGCGGACCGTTCCCTATGCTTGGTCCTCTTTCAATCACCTTGAGAACCAAGATGAATAAATCTTATACAAAGAAGTAGAAGCTTCAAAAATTTTGGAGCAGCCTTTTAAAACAATCTCTCAAATATGGAACAAGGAATCTCTCAAAGGGTTATCTCACGTCAGAATAAGAGAGAGGAACTCCAAGTCTATCTTTAGGTTGAAAGAGTTACCTAATATATGGCCCCAAATCCGTGTAAGAGTATTCTAATTAAACTACAATCAGAACAACACTCATCCTCAAACTCTTACTTAGAGTCCAGACAGAACTGGGCAAACTCGCCTCGCTTGCTATAGCGAGTTGGATCCATGCTATAGCGAGGGTCCTCTATGTAATTTGGCCCTGACAACTATCGATAGAGGGAAGAAAAGATGAGGAAAAGTGGTGTATGAGGGCCACTAAGAGGAAGAATAAGACAAGGAAGATATTGATATGTGCTTAGAAGGAATATAGTAGATTGGTGTCTTAGATGGGCTTAGAATCACAATAGGTAGAGTGACACTGTCGATGGAGGGGAGAAGAGATGAAGAGGAACAAGAAATGAGGAAAAGGAGTGCAGGAGGGCCAAAAAGAGGAAGAAGAAGACAAGGAAGATACCGACACATGCTTGGAAGGAATAAAGTAGATTGGTGTTGTAACGCCCCAAGATCCCGGCGCCTCGAATCTTGGGACGCTACAGGAAAGTACCCAAGAGATAAGAAAAATCCAATAATTTAATCAAGTGTGGATCTCATATGAGTAAGTAAATGGACAAAGTCCTATAATTATATTTCACTTTAAGGGATTACAAGGTACTTTCCGTAATTAAACTAACAATTCAATCCTAGGCCAACACGGTCAGCTACAAGAAAAAAAAGGAAAGAATAGAGATCTAAGTGATAGACACCTCTTGATGCACTAACTGCATCATTCTCTGAACCCTGCGGCAATGGATCAACCACCAAGCAATTCTACCAATCAAGGAAATCGGAAGAAAAGATACCTGAAAGCACCAAGGATTGAGTCAGGCTCAAATAGGCATGTTTAGAAGGCAATACATTATATTAATAGATAGAGAAAAAGAATATACCCGATCCCAGCTGTACCTACGTGATTAGTATCTTGATAATAATATAGAATATCAGAGTGCAACAGAAAACAGTGTGGAGTGTAGTGCATGAACGATAATCGAGATATTTATATAACAGATGTTTGATACAACATAACAGGTAGATAAGAGAAGTCATCATCATCAAGACATCATATAAATCATATAAGCACATCAGAGTCACTTGGTAACAAAAGTAACCTGCGGAAGTAACCTTACCATATCCGTAACCATTGTAATAAGATCCAACCATAATAATGTCGACAATTAAAGATAATAAATAACGATATCCACAATACAAAATAATCATACATCCAATTATATACAGCCACAAGAGCACATAAAGGTACGTTCACAGTTGAAGTTCAAGGAACGTGGGGGGTCAGAGTCAGCCCATCGTTATTGTCCCTACAACTGTCGATGGACATCAACCATGGGGATCATAGACACCCATCAATGTCGTCACATCGAATAGGAGCGTACAAGAGTCCACAAATGTCCATAGCCACAGTCAAGTCTCAGTCATTAGTCTTACGTGCTAGATCTACCTCAACACGCATTCATAGCCACGGCCAAGTCTCAGTTATTGGTCTTACGTACTAGATTAATATCACCATCCATCCACACACCCGGTCTAAGCGCCGGTGGTCTCAGTACCCCTTCCATACGGTACCTACTATGTCATTCACTCAGTCACTCAATATCAATGTCCATGCCGGCATCATATCCCTCGGCAGACCACTCATACATCCACAAATCCTACAAATCACTAGGTAGAGGGTACTCCGAATCGGATAGCCTTATTATCCTTAATATGAGATGATAATAGTAAAGGGTACGAGGCACAGAGTTCGGGTGTAGCTAATCTATCCTTGTGATTCCCAACGGTTAATAATGCATACCCTTGTAAACCTCGCTTCTCAATATGCTTAATTAGTATTATCTCATTATACAATCCGTCTATTAGTATCTACCGTTAAGTTCATAATATTATAGGTCAAGACTTCAAGTGCAATGTCCCGACATATCATCCAGTACGGACCGTGATCATGAATAAAAGTCTAAGTGCAATGCCCTAATTTAATACCTCCCGAGGCGTACATCTAAGGTTCGGACCTACCAGCCAGCCTAAGTGTCCGTTCTCAATAATATAAGTATCACATAACTCAATCCATCTATAATCAATGCCCCTCTCTTCAGGTCCAGGGTCCCACTTCACCTAAGACAATGATCACATAGTCCCAGATGTTTATGAAGTATCACTGGTGCTCCTGTTGGTATTTAGCATCATAAGACAATTATAACCATTGAATCAGGTTCTGTTTACAACTCAAGACCTTACTTAGGTGGCTACACGGGTCAAGGTTAAACCCAGCCCTTGGCTTGTGTCTAGCGTATCCCAGACAGTCCAAATGGAAGGTCAACCGGGCCCACACATGATTAGGTCAAGAAAGGAAACTAAATCTGGGAAATGGCTATTTACAGTGTATCGGGTCCGGCCCTTGGCTCGTGCCTAGCGTATCCCAAACAATCCAAATGGAAGGTCAACGGAGTCCACACATGATTAGGTCAAGAAAGGAAACTAAATATGGGAAATGGCTATTTACAGTGTATCAGGTCGACATCATGGGTCCACGGGTCGTCCTAGTATTCTGTGGAAGTGGACAGTTGATTCCAAGTTAAGAGATTGTCCGATCGATTAGACCTAAAGGGCTTACTGTTAAAAGACTAGACAGCAGCGTGTTGCGGCAGTAGAACCCAGATTTCTAGGGTTTTTTCACTCTTTCATCCAAATTCCATCCAAATCATCCTAATCACCTCCAAACATCAAACACTCCTCCCACATCATGATCTCATCACAAATGGGACATTGATCTCCCAAATGGGGGATTCCCATCCATCAATGGCCAACAACACATAAGAAATGAACTTAGAACATCAATCCATGCGTAATATCATCCAATTAACCATCTACATACATAAATCATGTCAAATAACCATAAAAGATAGTAATTAACATCTAAGCATATTAATCACTTTAATTAAAGAATTTAAGCATGTCTACTTGCCTAATTAGGAAGGAAACTCCTCAATTAGCTTGGGCTTCTCTCCAAATGCTCTAAGATCACTCCCACAACTGAATCTATAATCTCTACGCACATTCCCAAAGATAGAAATGCATAAGGAAAATAAAACTAAGAGAAAAAACTATTTTACAAGAAATTGAAAAGGGAGATAAAAATTACCTTTACTTGGAGAGGGTAGAGAGATCTAGGAGATGATGTTGACTCTTAAGCTTGTAGATGGCTAGATGTAATGAGGCTCTAGCTTCTTGTAATTGGAGGGCTAAAGTCTAGTGAGAGAAACCCTAATCTCTAACTTAGAGAGAGAGAGATGGGAGGAAATTGTAGTGAAATGAGAGGAAGAAAGTGAAGCAAATGTTTGTGAAGCTTGTAGTAGGTTTCTTTTATATCAATAGGTGGAATGGAAAATGTCTAAGGTGCCCTCCCTTGCTAGTTTAAGTTTAGGATAAGGATGATGGTATTTAGTGATGGTTAAAATGGAATGACCAAAGGGTCCTTGGTTGCTAATAGAAATAAAAGATAAGGACTATGGTAGTTTATGTATTCATATATAATGACCAAAGTATCCTCAAATGAGTGGTTGTAAATAAAGGAACCTAAGGGCAATAAAGGTAGGCTATTTATTATGATAAAAGTGCTCATGTTTACTTGGTTAACAATAAAGGAGGCCAAGGTCATTTAAGGTATTGAGATTTCCAAAAATGAGGGAAAATGTGTGGTAGGAAGGACTAGAGTACCCTCATATAATCAATGGGCCAATGGGTTAAGCAATAGATAGTTTGGTCATTCTAAGGTTAATTGCACAACTCTCTAAGGGAAACCCTCTATAATTAGGTTTACAACTAAGGCCTTTAATTGATTAATTAATTCTAAGAAAACCATTATTAATCTCACAAGGGTCTTAACCCTATAAACTAGGCTTAATTAATGAAAATTACTAATTAATTATTCATGCTAATCACCTATTAAATAGGATAACCTAGCGTTGACTTTGTCAAATTGGGTCCCACTAGGTATTTCTAGGAATGGGTCCTTACAGGTGTCTTAAATGGGCTTAGGACCACAAGGAGTAGAGTGTCACTATCGATGGAGGGGAGAAGGGATGCGGAAGCGGATGAAATGAGGATCAAAAAGGGGCGCAGGAGGGTTTATAGCTCGATGCTCATGAAAAGTTGAAAAAAAAAATGAAAAGGGCCTGTGGGACCACTCCGGACCATAAATATCTTTTGTGTCTGTTTTGGTCTACTAAAGGATCTATGGGGATTTTTCCCCTTTAAAAAACCACTCTTTTGAATTGTACTGTTTTTCTTTTTTAAGTCTCAAGATCCCAGCACCTTGATGTTGGAGGACAAGAAAAACCTACTCGGGACAAAACTCGGAAAACTTTGAATTTTCCCCAATGGGATTTCTCTAAATTCCGAAAAACAAACGCCCCTAAAGAGAGCCTAATTAACTAGAGCAACCAAAACTTTTCTAGATTAGATTTGGTCAACTTGTTTAACCCTTTTTCTTTCATTCCGGTGCTATGATAAGGAACACACCCAAGTTAACTCAATGTTGCTAATCTTGGGTGATTGGGCTGGGTTGAACCCAGTAGAGAAGAGTACGAGTAGAAATCTGTTCCTAAGCACGTTACAATCTATTGAAATGAAAACTGAAAGTTTAAATTATAATTACACTCTCTCTCTCTCTCCCTCTCTTTCTCTCTTCCTATGAATTATTTTTGTGTAAAAGGCACAAGAAGCTTCATGGTAATTACCAAAAAAAAAAAAAAAGCAGCAGAAGTTACATAGCTAGCTCGATTTAGTAGGTAGCCGGAGTCTTCTAACTAGTGCGCTGGAAAAGCAATGACCCAAGCAGAGTTTCCCCCAAAATCAAAGTGGGTTCTACCTTGCAATCAGCATGAAATCTATTTTGTCATGGGCGGTCCATCATTGACATGAAACCACCTAACTTGGGTTCTAATTTGTGAAACTCTGAAAAAGCACATGTAACATGTTGCAAGAATCTAATCTTATTATTTTTACGCTAGCCCATACTGATCAGGTAATTGACCCAATGAATCGATAGCTTTACCTGATCAAAGTAAACTGTGGAGATTTTCTTTTTGGACCATTCATCTGGTAGCAGCTGTGAATCAAAGCTCATCTATGGTGGGGCCAGCTCTTCACGGGCTCTGACAGCTGCACATGTTTGTATGGTGGATGTTTAAGGGAACCACCACAAATCGGTGGGCCCTGGTGACCGTTAAACTAGTCATGCACACATCAATCATTTGTGCAAGTTTATGGAAACTATTGACCACAAAAGTTCCACAATTTATTGACCCAATTACACCATTGATTGCAACATACTCAATTCAGTGCTTGACTCCTCAAATCTTCTACGCAAGAAGATAATCTTCTATAAGGGATGCAGAAGAAACTGGCTCTCTAAAGATTTTGTCAGCACAACTCTTCAAAAATTCTTTAGAGAAAATTTCTCTCAATTAGATCTCTAATTCAGAACTTGAGAGATGATTTATGTCTCTTTTGGTTATGAGAAACATCCAATACATCGCCCCAAATCTGTGCTTAGTACTCCTAATATAATCCACTTAGAATAGAGACTCTTTTGAAACTCTAACATAGAGTTTGGACTTCCTTAACTATTGACAAGAAAAAAGTCTTCTTCCTCCCTTGGTCCCCTGGACAAGATGAAACAGCCTGGCCTTCCATAGCTCCAGTCTGGATCAGATTGTCTGGCATGCCTTACCATTGCTGGAGCCAACATATCATCCTCTCCCTAGCCAACTCCATAGGGCAACCTCTCAAGCTTGATACCATTACAATGGCTCAGCGTATCCTTTCTTTTGCTAGAGTTCTAGTCAACTTAGACCTCTCCAAACCTAAGCCTTCTACCATTTTGGTTAACTTCCAAGGGGAAGGAGAACATGAAATTTCAGTGACATATGAACATTGTCCTTGCTCCTTTTGCCTCTCCCCAGGACATGGCCAGTCGTCCTGTCCACTCTCTAGGAAGGCCTCTGCTGGTACTCTCACAGGCAACCAGGACTCCTCTAGTGCCTTGCTTTCTAACTCCAACCCTGGTCTGCAAGCTATTCTCTCTGGCCCTCCTCCTTCAGTGGACTCAAACCCTCCCCCTCCTATCTTATCTAGCCCTCCACCTCCTGTCACCTTAACCCCCCCTCCCCCTCCCTCTGTTCTCAACCTTGCTTCTTCTTGCTGTCCCCCCCCCCTTCAGGGCTCTTACTCCACCCTCCAGTGGCCTCAACCCTCCGCCCCTGCTCTTCTCCCAGTCTTTCCCATCCCCCAACCATTCCTATCCTCCCTCCCCCCAACCCCTCCCCAATCCAGAGTAATAAGGATACCACTCAGATGGCCACCCCCCCTTCCATTAATGACCTCCCATATGATGTTGCCACTGCCATTCTCCAGGAAATACCAGCACCCTCCATTGATCTTTCTAATCCTTTCTCTATCCTAGACCGTTGCTCTATCATTGATCCAGTGGACAACCCTTCTACCTATGGTCGCAACCTTCTAGCCTTTTCTGAAGGAAACTCCTTCTCAGAGCTGCCCCCTGGCTTTGAGTCCCCCCCTGTCCTCCCTGCCCCAGTTCCCACAGCTGAATCTAGCTCTCCCATTTTAAGCTCTGCTGCTCCTGCTCCCCCTAACTCTATGACAATATCTCCCTCCGCAGTAGCCATTCCTCCCCCCTTCATCAACCACAGAGGCAAAACCAGCAAAGGTAAACCTCCCTCAGTCCCAGCATCCTCATCTGGCCCAATCACCAGAAGATCTAGAGGCAAGACCACTCCCCCCAACCTTTCTCCATGTTAAAAGTCTTCTATTGGAACTGTAGGGGCATCGCAAACTGCCCCACACAACGTACTCTGGCCAATATGATTCGCAATCACTCCCCAGATATAATCTTTATCTCTGAACCAATGACCTCCCCTTCCCCAGCCATCTCCCTCAGCTGGTCCAGGTATGGCTTTGACTCCTTCCACTCTAATGGCTCATCCTCCCCCCTTCCCCCTAACCTCTGGTGCTTATCCAAATCTACTCACCACCTTTCCATCACAGTCAAAGACTTCTCTTCTCAGCATCTTACAATGCTCCTCCATAACAACTCCACAGGCGTCTCCACTGCCATCACTGGAGTTTATGGCTCTACCAACCCATCCTTGAGAAAGGACCTTTGGGCAGTTCTCATTGATTCCTCCACTTCCTCCCTTCCTTGGTGCTTTATAGGGGATTTTAATGCAACTCTCAGCCACGCTGACAAGCTCAGCATTTGTCCCCCTACAGCCTCTTCCCTCAAAGCTTTCCAAGCTGCTGTGCTGCAAGCAGGTCTTCTTGAAACCAAGTTTGTTGGGAATAGATTCACTTGGTCTAACAACAGACAGGGATCCTCCTATGTGGCTGCACGTCTTGACAGAGCTTTGGTCAATTCCTTCTGGCTCAGTCACTACAGAGACCCCTTCACCCTTCACCTTCCCAGAATTTCCTCTGATCACAGTCCTATCCTCTTAACTCATCACACCCAAGGCCCCTGTTCTTCTCCCCCTTTCAAATTTGAAAATAAATGGTTGTCCCACCCCACCTTCCTTGCTACAGTAAAATCCAGCTGGGACTTACCTATAGCTGGAGATCCTCAATTCACCCTTGCTAACAAACTTAGAGCCCTCAAGCAGACCCTTAGAATATGGAGTAAGTCCACTTACGGCAATCTCTTTCAGAATATCAGAACTGCTGAGGCCAAAGTTCTAGACTGCCAGCAGCTTCATGACTCAGGTCCCTCGGACACCTCTAGTGCTAGCCTTTTCTCAGCCAAAGCAGAGCTCCATGATGCTCTCTCAGCCCATGAAACTCACTGGAAACAAAGATCCAGGATTCAATGGCTGAAAGAGGGAGATCAGAATACTAAATTCTTCCACTTAGCAGCCAAGGCCAGGAGCTCATTCAACTCCATCCACCAGCTCTCCATTGATGGTTCCATCACAGAAGACCAAGCCACCATTCAATCCCATGCAGTGGAATTCTTTTCCAATCTTTACAAGCCTCAGGACAGTCAAGAAATGCCCTCCCTTTTCCAAGTTAGTAGTCCTAAGGTTTCAGTTACAGAGAATGCATTGCTCACGGCAGTTCCTTCTCCTGATGAGATAAAAGTGGCTGTCTTCTCCCTCAACAAGAACAGTTCCCCAGGACCGGATGGATTCAATGGAGCTTTCTTCACTGCCTCTTGGAGTATCATAGGTCAGACGGTCATAGCTGCTGTGCAGCATTTCTTCCTTTCAAAAAGGATCCACAGAGCTACCAATACCTTCTTCCTAGCCTTAATCCCCAAGTCCAGCTCTCCTTCCTCCCTAACAGATTACAGACCTCTCAGCTTACTGAACTTTTCATACAAAATCCTCACCAAAATCCTCTCTACCAGGCTAGCTGCCATCATCCCTAATCTGATCTCCCCCCACCAAGCTGCTTTCATCAAAGGTAGGAACATCCAGCAGCATTCAGCTATGGCCTTTGAACTCTTCCAGAAGCTGAACTCCAAGTTTAACAAAGGATCCATGTGCCTTAAGCTAGATATTGCTAAAGCCTTTGATAAGTTAAATTGGACTTTCCTTTTCACAGCTCTCCTTTTCTTTAACTTCTCTGAGACGTGGATCTCCCTGATTAAAGAATGCATCTGCACATCTAAGGGCTCAGTGCTTCTCAATAGAATGCCTAATGGTTTCTTTAGCTCTTCATGTGGCCTTAGACAGGGAGACCCCTTGTCTCCCTACCTGTTCATCCTTGCAGAGGAAATTCTGAGTCTCAACTTGTCTAACCTCCTTAAGCAAGGTCTTCTTCTTCCCCTGTCCAAAGTTCCCGCCACCCCCTGCCATTTACTTTATGCTGATGACATCCTCCTCTTCATGAAAGGAGCAACCTCAAGTGTTCTTATTCTCCAGGACCTCCTGGAGTCCTATCAGGCAGCCTCTGGGCAATCCTTCAACCTTCAGAAGAGTCAGTTGTTCCTTGGCAAATGCAGCTTGAGAAGGAAGAGCAGGATCAGTTCCATCCTCGGCATCCCAGTTGCCTCCACCCATCTCAAATACCTGGGTACCCCGATCTGTTTTGGCACCCCCAAAAGGATTCACTTTCTTCCTCTGCTGGACGCAATTCGGACCAAGCTCACTGCTTGGAAGGCTAAAACATTATCATTTGCAGGCCGTCTGATTCTCATAAAGCATGTCATCTCGAGTCTCCCTATTCACCTTGCAGCAGTCCTCCCCTTGCCTGCCTCGATCTGCAAGGAGATAGAGCGTTTAATGAGGCATTTCCTCTGGTCAGGGAATGCTCTCAGTCACAAACTCAATTATGTCAGCTGGGCAACAGTTACTCTCCCTAAAGCTGAAGGTGGCTTGGGCATCCGGAAGCTATCAGAGATTAATTCAGCCTCTTTCCTTAAGCTGGGATGGCAAGCTGCAACTTCTCAGACTTTGTGGTCCTCCTGGTTCAAGAACAGATACTTCAAATTCCGGCCCATTTGGAGCTCGGACAACTCCTCCTATGGATCATGCATTTGGAAGAAAATCAAACGTCTAGCTCCCCTCCTTCATCAAGGTAGCTTCTGGGTAGTTGGCAACGGCCAGGACATCAATGTCTGGCATGATTCCTGGTCTGCTGGTGTCCCCATCTCTGCTTGCTTTCATGACCTTCACTTTCCAAGGGATCATCGTCTCTCCTCTCTCTTCCAAGCTGGCTCCTGGACCATTCCGGAAGCTCTGCCAGTTGGGGTTCATCAGCATCTCTCTAACCTCCTCAAGGACCTCTCCCCCAACCTTGCAGTGCGAGACTCCCTCAGATGGAGAGATTCCCCAGAGGGTAAGCTCACCATGAGCTCTGCGTGGCAGCTCATCAGACACTCCGCCCTGCCTCTCCCCTGGCCTAAGTTCATATGGAATAATCTCTCTCCCCAGAGCAATAACTGTTTTGGATGGCGGTTGATGCTCAACAAAATCCCAACAGAATCTTGGTTGAAGCGGTTGGGTTTCTCTCTTGCTTCAAGATGCATCCTTTGCTGTGCTGCAGAAGACACCTTGGGTCATCTCTTCTTCTCCTGTGAGTTTGCAGTGGCAACTTGGTCCTGGTTCTTTCAAGTAGCAGATGTTCCTCCCCAGCGGATCCTCTCTGCTTCATCCATCTGGAGGATTCTTTCTAAGGATAGTGATGCCAAAGGTCTTCATTTCATGGCAGCCATCTTCATCTCTGTTCTGTATCATCTTTGGAAGGTTCGAAATGAGGCCATCTTTGACAATCATAGGCTCTCTCTCCTCTCCATGCAAGCTCGCCTTTCTGAAGCTTTTTCCTTCTCTCTGCTGCAGATCACGTCTCCTTTTGTTAATCATCACCTTAGTGCTCTTTTTAGATCCATGCAATTAGCTCCTTAGTCTGGCTGAAGAGGCTCTGGCTCTCTGCTCTTAGCTTCTCTCGATGTTTTTTCTCTTTTTTATTTTCTCCTTTCGGTCTGGTCCTTTTGGGGGTCAATTTTTGACCTTTGTATTCTTTTTTCTTCTCCCCTCTTTCTTTATAATACATTTACCCTTTAGCAAAAAAAAAATAGAGTTTGGACTTCGGATCCCAAAGGACTTTCTGTCATCTGCCACGCTTGCTATAGCGAGCTGGACTCTCCCTATAGCGAGAGTGCTCTCGGGTTCAACGAATGTGACACCATCTATTAGCCGTTTTTGTTGACCCTACAACCTTTTGACATTACAGTGGATTAAAAAACTGGAACCCCCTGGTAGTCACCAATCCTAAATTTGGCACCATCTAAATGGACTGGACCGTTGGATTAACCCTAAGTTTATTTGGATGGTGAAAACTATGGATCATTGATCAAGTGGTTAGAATGATGATTCGAGCTTCTATCACTATACACACGGGTAAGTCAAGGGTAAGCTCCATGGTAATTACCAAAATTAAAAAAAGAAGCATCAGAAGTTACATGGCTGGCTCGATTCAATAGGTAGCCGGAGTCTTCTAACTAGTGCACTAGAAAAGCAATGACCCATGCAGAGCTTTCGACAAAATCAAAGTGGGCTCTACTTTGCAATTAGCATGAAAGCTATTTTGTGTCATGGGCGGTCCATCATTGACATGAAACCACCTAACTTGGGTTCTAATTTGTCGAACTCTGAAAAGCATATGTAACATGTTGCAAGAATCTAATCTTATTATTTTTACGCTGGCCCATACTGATCAGGTAATTGACCCAATGAATCGATAGCTTTACCTGATCAAAGTAAACTATTGAGATTTTCTTTTTGCACCATTCATCTGGATCAAAGTAAGTGATTGATGTTTAAGGGAACCACCACAAATCTGGTGGGCCCTGGTGACCGTTAAACTGGCCATGCACACATCAATCATTTGTCTAAGTCTATGGAAACTTTTGACCAGAAAAGTTGCACAATTTCCCGAATAATTGAGTATCTAAGTTAGGTATGGTTGGCCAGGGCTACTGAAATATAGTAGCAGTCGGTGAAAGTTATAGCTGTCCAATTGATGTGCCCATTGGTTTGGATCATCTGATTGACTTGTCGACAAGTCGAGGTAGATCTCTACTTGGTCCGGTTGGGTTGGGCTTTGGGTTTGTCTTAAGATCGGTTTATGTGTGGCCAGTTTGGGGGAACTTGGCTCTAATGGAAGAGTTCATCTCATTTAACCATTGGCAGTCCTAAGAGCTTGCAAAGATAAGAGCCAAACTGGTAGTGGATCAAGGATCATCAATCGCTAGTTACTATCACTTGTGCTGTATCTAAAGTTTGCTATTTTGTTGGCCATGAGTTAGTCAGGTTTGGCCGATGTAGGTACATAAAGAAAGGAATTTTTTTCTTTTCTTTTATGAATGATGATCTTAATGTTCTTATGCTAAGCAGACAATGTGAATAGGATGATACCTTCTTAACCTGCCTTAACAAATACGGGATTGCCGACATTCAAGCAACCCAAAGAGAGTCAAAGACTCATGTGACAGGTGAAAGGGTTGTCAGTGGACAAACTACAATTTCCAAATCGTTTGGGCATTGAGAATTTTGAATTCACTCAGTGGCTCATTTAACAACAAAAGTGAATCTATAAGCTCACATACTCATGCTTAATTTTTGTGCACATTTAGGGAATTATTGAAAAGCAAGATTAATTTAATTTGGACCAACAAATAGGAATCTTTTGGAACTCTCCTATTGTTTTTCCTCGATTTACGACTTGATTAAATGAGATTATTAATGTTGTGGTATATGGAAGGAATTATGTCACATAATTGATGTTTAACCACCATGATCCACATTAATGGTTTTGATTTAGTTACAGCAAATAAGATTTAGTATAAACAAAATTGACTGGGGTGTTTTCCAGATGAGTGGCTACTCGTCAGGAGTTTAAAATTAGTTGAATCCAAGTTGTGTCATTTTATAAAACACAATATTGGTAGTTTTTATGACCAAGTAGGGGTCACATATTTGTGGTCATTCGGACCAAGTGGAAGATTGCTAGATATAAGCGGTCCCCATGACCACATCTCTAATAATTGAAGAGTCGCGCTTTAAGTCAATTGATAAGCTTTCCCTTTTTTGTTCTTTTGTTGTAATAAGTCTTTCTTGGATTCATTTTAAGAAAGCCAAATCAATCAAGATTCTTGTTTGACTAATCTTCGAGGAAACTATGAAGACTTACTGGTAATTGATTCCTTTGATGGGAAGAATCCTCTCTTAGATGATTTATAAAATGAGTTTTCCGGTCCTCTCTCTTAACTCACAGTTTTGTAAAGTACCCATTCACTACTAGAAAAATGACTTTTAGCGACCGCCAAAAGCCGTCGCTAAAAGTCTTCTAGCGGTCGCTAATACTCATTAGCGAACGCCCAGCGACCGCGCAACGACCGACGCAATTGGCTCGTCGCAAATAGTATTAGCAACCGGCAGTGGTGGTCGCTCTGGCGGTCGCTAATAGTTTTTCAAAAAAAACTTTTTGGCATTTGCGGCCGCCATAGCGGTCACTAAAACCAGAAAGGTCGTCGCTAATACTTATTTTTTTTTCCAATTTTTTATATTTTTAATTTTTTTTAATTATTATAGCGACCGCCAGAGCGGTCGCTAATAGTCGCACTGGCAGTCGCTATTACCATAATTTTTGTAGTTTTTTTATTTTTTTAACATTTTTAAGACTATTAGCAACCGCTAATAGTTACCTTTAGCTAATGAATTTTTTTTTAATAAATTTTCCAAATTCCTGAATTTTTTTCCTGCTTTTTATACCTGTACATGAATATATTATATACAACTAATGCCATCAGTTAAAAATTACTAATAACAAAAGAAAGTTTTATATTAATTATATTAACAACATTACAAAAGTTTCAACCAATAAAATCCATTACAATTACAGAAAAAGAAAAAAAAAGGGTTTCGCCATGCAGGGTGCCGCGATGGATCCGATGCTCTCAAACCTGAATACAAAAAGGAAAATAAGTATTAATAGTTAATTATAAAAAAATTTAAGAATTAAAATTAAAATTTTAACCAATATTTCAATTGTACGAGCAATCCGGGATTCGGAATCTCGTTCCGTCAGTTCCTGCAAGTCATGTATGACTAGGGGCCCGTGCCCGTCAAGTTTCACGAGCAACGGAGCCCGTTTGCTCATTTTGGGCGCCCAGAGGCTCGTTTTCTAAGTTTTAAGTTAAGGTTTCAACTTAAACCTACATTTCAACTTTCCGAGCAATCCGGGAGTCGGAATCTCGTTCCGTCAGTTCCTGCAGATCATGAATGACTACAGGCCCGTGCTCGTCAAGTTTCACGGGCAACGGACCCCGTTTCCTCATTTTGGGCGCCCGGAGGCTCGTTTTCTAAATTTTAAGTTAGCGTTCTAACTTAAACCTACGTTTCAACTGTACGAGCAATCCGGGATTCGGAATCTCGTTCCGTCAGTTCCTGCAAGTCATGAATGACTAGCGGCCCGTGCCCGCCAAGTTTCATGAGCAACGGAGCCCGTTTGCTCATTTTGGGCGCCCGGAGGCTTGTTTTCTAAGTTTTAAGTTAAGGTTTCAACTTAAACCTACATTTCAACTTTACGAGCAATCCGGGAGTCGGAATTTCATTCCGTCAGTCCCTGCAGGTCATGAATGACTACGGGCCCGTGCTCGTCAAGTTTCACGGGCAACGGACCCCGTTTCCTCATTTTGGGCGCCCGGAGGCTCGTTTTCTAAGTTTTAAGTTAACGTTCTAACTTAAACCTACGTTTCAACTGTGGGAGCAATCCGGGATTCGAAATCTTGTTCCGTCAGTTCCTGCAAGTCATGAATGACTAGGGACCCGTGCCCGTCAAGTTTCACGGGCAACGGACCCCGTTTCCTCATTTTGGGCGCCCGGAGGCTCGTTTTCTAAGTTTTAAGTTAACGTTCTAACTTAAACCTATGTTTCAACTGTGCGAGCAATCCGGGATTCGGAATCTCGTTCCGTCAGTTCCTGCAAGTCATGAATGACTAGGGCCCCGTGCCCGTCAAGTTTCACTAGCAACGGAGCCTGTTTGCTCATTTTGGCTGCCGGAGGCTCGTTTTTTAAGTTTTAAGTTAAGGTTTCAACTTATACCTACATCTCAACTTTACGAGCAATCCGGGAGTCGGAATTTCCTTCCGTCAGTTCTTGCAGGTCATGAATGACTACGGGCCTGTGCCCGTCAAGTTTCACGGGCAACGGACCCCGTTTCCTCATTTTAAGCGCCCGGAGGCTCGTTTTCTAAGTTATAAGTTAAGGTTTCAACTTAAACCTACATTTCAACTGTACGAGTAATCCGAGAGTCGGATTGTCGTTCCGTCGGTTCCTGCAAGTCAGGAATGACTTTGGGCTCATGCCCATCATGCTTCACGAGCAACAGAGCCCAGCTGCTCATTTTGGGCCTCCGGAAGCTCATTTTCTAAGTTTTAAGTTAACGTTCTAACTTAAACCTACTTTTCAACTGTACGAGCAATCCGGGAGTCGGATTCTCGTTCCGTCAGTTCCTGCAGGTCATGAATGACTAGGGGCCCGTGCCCGTCAAGTTTCACGAGCAACGGAGCCCGTTTACTCATTTTGGGCGCCCGGAGGCTCGTTTTCTAAGTTTTAAGTTAAGGTTTCAACTTAAACCTACATTTCAACTTTACGAGCAATCCGAGAGTCGAAATCTCATTCCGTCAGTTCCTATAAGTCATGAATAACTAGGGCCCCGTGTCCGTCAAGTTTCACAAGCAACAGAGCCCGTTTGCTCATTTTGGGCGCTCGGATGCTCGTTTTCTAAGTTTTAAGTTAAGGTTTCAACTTAAACCTATATTTCAACTTTACGAGCATTCCGGGAGTTGGAATCTCCTTCCGTCAGTTTTTGCAGGTCATGAATGACTACGGGCCCGTGCCCGTCAAGTTTCACAGGCAACGGACCCCATTTCCTCATTTTGGGCGCCCGGAGGCTCGTTTTCTAAGTTTTAAGTTAAGGTTTTAACTTAAATGTTGAAATCTTGAATTAAAAAAAATAATTTTACCTGGTCAGGATCAGTCGAGCCTGCTAAATCATGATTGCCCTCTCCACCGAAGTCATGTCTCGCCCTGTGGCCGCTGCCAGCGTCTGGTGCTTGTAATTATTTATTATACAGTTAAAAACAATAAAAAAAACATAAGTATTGATGCATCAATGACATAATTGACAATTTAAACGTACAAATTTTTTTTCTTACTAACCTGAGTAGTAGGTGGTGGGTCTAATGCGAGCAAGCCGCGACTCTGTGAAGACGACTCTCAAGCTCTGCCATCTCCGCTCTCCACTCGGCCCTCATCTCTGCCCTGACCTCATTTGTCACCTCCTCTTTGATCGCTGCCTTCATGGACTGCAGCAACTCCTAAACCTCCTCATCCGTACGGAGGCATATTTCCTGGGAGGAGCTAGCACCGGATGACTCCGATCGCGCGATGTGCGAGTGTGGAATGCCCGTCCCATACGTGAGCGTGTATCCATGCTCGTCCCGGCCAACGACGGAGTGGAATATCTCATCCCTCCGCAATGGCAAACTGCGCTCCTCCTTGAGTAACTCCTCCAGGCGTGACTGATACAGGGCCTGCGTAGTTGATTCATTTAGTATATTATCATGCATAACAAGACATAGTAATAGAAACATAATTTAAACGGTTCGATATAAAAACTTACGAAGATAGCTGCAACCTCTGGGTGGCGAGGATCTCGAGAACGCATCCAGACGAACATCCTGTCGACCGGAACACCCTCGGAACGCAACTGTTTGGTGGAGAGTTATATTATTAGTATACTATCATACATAATGACAAAAACATAAATTACATGTACGATCTAACTTTTTACCTCATGGCGGACCTGGGTGATGTGTCGAGTCCCCAACCTGTGTGCGGGACCCTGCATTGCGCGGTTCCG
This sequence comes from Cinnamomum chago, assembly GCA_038049695.1. Taxonomy (NCBI): domain Eukaryota; kingdom Viridiplantae; phylum Streptophyta; class Magnoliopsida; order Laurales; family Lauraceae; genus Cinnamomum; species Cinnamomum chago. The sequence continues at coordinate 102,928,193 of CP142453.1, read as the reverse complement.
CGCATTCGTAGCAGACACTCTCTGTTTTCAATATTTATCAGTCGGAATTTTGGTTAGTTACGTTAGTCACTAGTAAATTGTTAAAATTAAAATGAAAAAATTACAAGTTTCTCGCCTCAACCTCCTCGCTCGTCCTGTACCGGACGAGGTGAGTCCACTGATCAGGGAGAACGCCCCTCGGAACTTGCTCAAGTATGTCAGGCGCATCCTGATGGGGCTTCCAGTGCTGCATCTTAACTTTATTTTTATGATCTTTCCACATCTTCCGGCACTTTGACATGCAAACTAGCCGGAAGAGCTCAGGACATGCCCTCAAATTGTCCTAAAAAGGACAAATAATTTTTCATTAAGTTATGGTTTAAATTGACACATCCTGAGGAGAAATGTTAAATTATTACCTTGACCTGCTGCCAGGTACGATCTAGCATCTCCATCGGGAATGCCTCCTAATCAAGTGTAGTCAAAGGGAATGCATATGGATCCCGGACCATATGTCCTAACTGGCTGATGAGCTGGCTAGCATGAGGGCCCACCGGATGATATGTCTCATCAAACTCCACATCAATGGGATGGCTGGAATTCCATGTCCGGATCCCTCTAGCAGGGCCTCTCCCCCTGCTGGAAGATGGGCCCGTGCTCGTAGCACCTGTTTAAATTAGAGATAATCTAATTAAATTGAAATAAAATAATTTGCCAGAATTAAAATGTTTTAATTAAATAAACTTATACCAATCTGTGTATCTGCTGATGCAAGCCGAGATGGTGGAGTTGAAGCAGTGGACGACGCCGAAGCATCCACTGGAGTGGATGGACTCGGATGAGATGTCGATGGCCTACTCGGTGGGGCCATCGAACAAGACTGGGTGGCATCCGATGCTGGTCTAGGCTCCCCAGATGGCATGCTAGCCTGGCGTAGCATCTCGTCCATCATCTGCGGACGATCTCTCCTCTTTCGTCCTGACATATCTGTTCAAATGTTTGTAAGATAAATTTCATTAAACGAGATAATTGAAATTAACATTTAAAAATTATTTACACTAAAATTTAACATTAGTGAATTAGTTCCCAACCGTTCATTGGTCATGTAAGTCAACTGTATCTCCTTCAATGGTTTCCCTTATCACTCAATTATAGTTATCTTCTTAAGGAAAACAGATCCAATGGTAAATATTACTAAAAGACATATATTATCAACATTACCACAAGAATAAATATATATATACACATATACATATTTTTGAAAGATGTTAGTCAATGAAGATCTTGATATTACATATTAGCAGCACTGATAAATGAATGTTACAAAATAGCAATAGGTCAATCTATGATTCCTAGACATGGGTCTGGGGAGCAGGGCTGGCTCTAATTCTCTCACTCCCATTGCATACAATGACTGTGACCATTGTTATCACCCCATCACTACAAGCAAGGACTTGAACATGTAATTTGAGATTGTGAGATGGTCCAGTGACTGTCAAATGATGTTACTCTTAAAGAAGATTCCCTCTGGATAATTTTCTTTCCTATCGACCTATCAACAGGACTACCGGCTCCATTTTGATAAGATGTGATTTAAGTGATGATCATCATCATCATCTACCGATAGGATTTTATAAGCAAGGGAATAATATGTATTAAAGAGTTGAATGGGTTGCCATTGTTGCTTAAAATTTCCTTATTTTAAGGGTATGTACTTTATGTCAGTATCCTGACCCACGATCTTCACTGTTCTAGAGAGGCTCCCCAAGATTCCTCCAAAGAATCTTGTCCTTGCATGGTGCATTGCTTGTTTCTATCTACCACATGGAAACACAATACATTAAAAGGCCATGAGTTGAGCAAATAAATGTACTAAGGAAAGATCCATAGAAATAGTATTGTGTTTCTAATAGTAGTGGCAATAATTGGTCCCTCTGTAGACAAGAAAGAGAGGAGGAAAAGAATGAGAAAACAAATGGATTCTGCACTTTTTTCAAGCTAAGAACTTGAGATCGGGGCAGAATCTGGTAGTCCAAGTCGTTTGCCTGTATTGACATATCAAATTCATTGGAATATGGCAGTTGAACATTCATATCATCAACCTAAATTGTCTCATCTTGATGCTTCCTCCCACACATAACCCTTTTCTCCTTTGCCAATAAAAATGTAGGAATAAGTTTTATATTTTTTCTCTTTTCAAAGAAAACAGGCTAATAGCTATTGTCTTTGAGACACCCAACACAATATGTAGGAACCTTTGAAATAGAATATAGATAGGCACCATTATAGGGCACAAAGATATATAGTACTATATGCATGTTGAAAGTAGCCCATGCCTTGAACCAAAAAACATAGATGAATTCATTGGTTGCATCATGCATGATCTCAGAGACTCCAAACCTCTATGTGTGTGTGTGCGCGTGGGGCGGGGGGTGGGGGAAGAAAGATTTAGGAGTCCATTTGGATGTATAAAAAAATAAATTGCAAAAACAAGTTGAGAAAACTGACATAGTAGAAATGTGAACTGTATGTCAACATATGATCAATCCTTCTACCCTTTTGCACTCACTATTACTTAAACTTGGCACCGATGCCAATTTGACACTAATCCAACTTATATTCAAGATTGGATTTATTACGGAAAAAAGTAAGAAATGCTACCCAATTAAGTGCTCAAAATTATTTAAATTCTAACTTAAAACATGGGCTAAGATGATTGGATAGTCCCCATCCGAACTCCCTCAGAGTTAAATTTTAGAAACTCATCATAAACCTTACTTCAAATGTATACCTGCAACCGTTCCAAGAAATGCTCAAAATGCCTTCAAAACAAGGATTTGATTAAACAAAAGCGAAGGCTTGGAACAAATTCAATTTGGCAAATCTGTGGCAAGTGGAAAAATCAATTCAAATCACAGTGGATCAGTTTAATTCATTGATTCACAGAACACAAAAGAGTTTGGCAGATTCTTCAGCAACCATAACCAAAAAAAAAACTCCACAAAGATTCCTTCCCACTCTATTATAATTTTAACTTTTAAGAGCCATTTGCCTGCACTGGTTTCCTCAAGGACCTGCATTTCCTATAATTTCACCGAATTTCGAGCCCAAGGTGGTTGCCATAAAGTTCCCAAAGACCCAAAATTGGCGGTGACACTCTGAGCTGTCTATAGAAATTCTTAGATACCCGAGAACTCGGAGAAGAGAAACAACTAAAACCAAACAACCCTTATTAAATTTGTAGAATCTTAGTTACATAACACTGACTTTAGCAACAAAGAAAAGAGACATACTAATAAGTCCTTTAATACAAAAATAACTTCCATTAGTTTCTCAAGGTAGCAATAACCTACCAACTCTAACTTCTTCATTAACAGCATAAATTAAAAGAATCCTAAAAAAACACAGGGATGCATTTCATAGCAACCAACACCAAATGTCCAACATAAAACCACGATTTCTCCCTAGTATCAATCAGGTGAGATCTCAATACAATTATCTAGCTGAGACTTGAAAAGGCAATCAAAAAGTCTCTGAACACGAAATGGGGTCAAATCCTAGACTAATTCAACTCAGAAATCTGAATTGTTTTAGGACAAAAAGCAATGCCAAAGTCAGAATCTGATGTTGATATCATTTGGGGCATCCCCAAACTTTCTGAGAGGATGATTAGTTATAAAGCCACCTCGAATTCGTGATACATCCAAACGGGATCGTAGTTTCAAACTACAACGCCAGATCTGATTTGGGTCTATTTCACAGTAAAGCCCAAGGGTTCTAACAATCTTGATTCAGCTTCAAATCCATAAAAATGAAAATTGTCTTGTACGATACAACATTACTGATTTAGAGGGGAAAAACTGAAGGGTGTGTGTGTGTGTGTGTGTGTGTGTGTGTGTTGGAAGAAAGATTTAGGAGTCCATTTAGATGTATAAAAAAATAAATTGCAAAAACAAGTTGAGAAAACTGACATAGTAGAAATGTGAACTGTATCTCAACATATGATCAATCCTTCTACCCTTTTGCACTCACTATTACTTAAACTTGGCACCGATGCCAATTTGAAACTAATCCAACTTATATTCAAGATTGGATTTACTACGGAAAAAAGTAAGAAATGCTACCCAATTAATTGCTCAAAATTATTTAAATTCTAACTTAAAACATGGGCTAAGATGATTGGATAGTCCCCATCCGAACTCCCTCAGAGTTAAATTTTAGAAACTCATCATAAACCTTACTTCAAATGTATACCTGCAACCGTTCCAAGAAATGCTCAAAATGCCTTCAAAACAAGGATTTGATTAAACAAAAGCGAAGGCTTGGAACAAATTCAATTTGGCAAATCTGTGGCAAGTGGAAAAATCAATTCAAATCACAGTGGATCAGTTTAATTCATTGATTCACAGAACACAAAAGAGTTTGGCAGATTCTTCAGCAACCATAACCAAAAAAAAAACTCCACAAAGATTCCTTCCCACTCTATTATAATTTTAACTTTTAAGAGCCATTTGCCTGCACTGGTTTCCTCAAGGACCTGCATTTCCTATAATTTCACCGAATTTCGAGCCCAAGGTGGTTGCCATAAAGTTCCCAAAGACCCAAAATTGGCGGTGACACTCTGAGCTGTCTATAGAAATTCTTAGATACCCGAGAACTCGGAGAAGAGAAACAACTAAAACCAAACAACCCTTATTAAATTTGTAGAATCTTAGTTACATAACACTGACTTTAGCAACAAAGAAAAGAGACATACTAATAAGTCCTTTAATACAAAAATAACTTCCATTAGTTTCTCAAGGTAGCAATAACCTACCAACTCTAACTTCTTCATTAACAGCATAAATTAAAAGAATCCTAAAAAAACACAGGGATGCATTTCATAGCAACCAACACCAAATGTCCAACATAAAACCACGATTTCTCCCTAGTATCAATCAGGTGAGATCTCAATACAATTATCTAGCTGAGACTTGAAAAGGCAATCAAAAAGTCTCTGAACACGAAATGGGGTCAAATCCTAGACTAATTCAACTCAGAAATCTGAATTGTTTTAGGACAAAAAGCAATGCCAAAGTCAGAATCTGATGTTGATATCATTTGGGGCATCCCCAAACTTTCTGAGAGGATGATTAGTTATAAAGCCACCTCGAATTCGTGATACATCCAAACGGGATCGTAGTTTCAAACTACAACGCCAGATCTGATTTGGGTCTATTTCACAGTAAAGCCCAAGGGTTCTAACAATCTTGATTCAGCTTCAAATCCATAAAAATGAAAATTGTCTTGTACGATACAACATTACTGATTTAGAGGGGAAAAACTGAAGGGTGTGTGTGTGTGTGTGTGTGTGTGTGTGTGTGTGTTGGAAGAAAGATTTAGGAGTCCATTTAGATGTATAAAAAAATAAATTGCAAAAACAAGTTGAGAAAACTGACATAGTAGAATTGTGAACTGTATATCAACATATGATCAATCCTTCTACCCTTTTGAACTCACTATTACTTAAACTTGGCACCGATGCCAATTTGACACTAATCCAACTTATATTCAAGATTGGATTTATTACGGAAAAAAGTAAGAAATGCTACCCAATTAAGTGCTCAAAATTATTTAAATTCTAACTTAAAACATGGGCTAAGATGATTGGATAGTCCCCATCAGAACTCCCTTAGAGTTAAAATTTAGAAACTCATCATAAACCTTACTTCAAATGTATACCTGCAACCGTTCCAAGAAATGCTCAAAATGCCTTCAAAACAAGGATTTGATTAGACAAAAGCGAAGGCTTGGAACAAATTCAATTTGGCAAATCTGTGGCAAGTGGAAAAATCAATTGTTAGGGATTTTGTGTATTGCAATTTGATGGATGCATTATCATTCTAGCATCATTTGATTTACACACATATGCATTGATTTAGAACAACTTGAAATCTTGATTTATACATGCATTGTTTTTAAGATTTGTAAAAGTATTGATTTATGCATGTTTTGTTTTTAAACTTGGATGCAATTGTTTTAGAAAAAGAATTTCTTAGAAATCAAGCGAGCCATTGGTTTTAAAGTTTCAAATCTTTTTTGGTTTTCTATGTTTCATGTTTTAAAACCCTTAGAATGATTTAAAACATGTTTTCAAGCTTGATTTAATAGCCCAAAAAATTCCCAACCAGAATTACTTTAAAAAATATATTTTTGGGAAAACATGACTTATACCGGCGGCCAAAACCACTTTTACCGGCAGTCTCTGGCCCCCGCTAAAAGCAGTTTTTCAAACGGTCATTTTTATAGCCGTTGTGTGTACCCGGTCGACCGGGGACTAGCCGTTGGGCATTTTTTGGCTATAAAATGAAGTTTATTCCTTTGCCAAAGTTAGAGATTTTAAGGCCCTCCTTGAGAGGTTTTGAGGCAAATCAAAGGGGAATGAGTTAAGGGATGAAAGGGGTCATTAGGAAAGCTAAAGCTTGGATTAATGAAGTTAAATCTCCAAGTAAACTTTACTTTCCTTAACCATATGTTGTCATGCTTTGCTTTATTATTGGTAAATGTTTTCTAGCATGATAAACTATGTTTTGTTGTGTCCTTTACATGTTTATGTTTTGAATTGATTTATTGTTTTGGATGCATTACCATTGATTCAATCCAAATAATACTTTAATTGGTAAATCTAAGTAGATCATGTTAATGAAAGAATCTTTGAAATTATATGTAACATGATTCCTATACTTGGTTGAATCTATGGTTGTTGTTTTTCATCATAAGAAAATCACTTTCAAATATATCTTATGTTTTGGATTCAACATCTTTACAAATCATATGTATCTTTGTTTTAAAGTTTCACAACTTGCCTTTCTTTGATAGGTATATCATATTCAAGTTGAATTTTTAAGTACATATGATTTGTCCCCTAATTTCAATCAAATCTATTTTTATGTTTTATGAGCTACATTGTTGATTTGATTGACATCCCTATGCATCACATGTTTTCTGCTTAGAGTTTCACAACTTGTTTAGGATACAAATGTATATCTTTTACAAGTTATTTTTAACATGTGATTAGCATTCTTTCCTCAATCATAAATGTTTTTATGAGCTAAAACTTTCAAAAGCCTTAGGCATACATTTATGAGCTTTCATTTTCAAATTGATTGAGGACATCATGCATCACTGCTAGAAAAAAGGGCTTTTATATCGGTTGCAAAAACTGCCCTATATCGGTTTTTCATATAACCGATATAATATCTTCAGTCACGGTATTTTATATTGGTTAATATTTTTTTATATCGGTCAATTTTTTTTTTATCGGTTACACTGGAACCGACATAATAATCTCTATATATAATATCGGTTAGGAAAATATGTGATATTAATTTCAATATTTTATATCGGTTATTATAAAACCAATATTATAGACAAATATTTTATATCGGTTGTATACACATATTTTATATCGGTGATTATGGAACCGATATTATATATACATATTTTATATCGGTTCTTTCCCTCCTTTTTATTTTTCCTTCTTCCCTCCCTTTTCAGGACGTCCTGCGGCTAACCGCCTGTGCACATGCGGCTAACCGCAAGTGCACATGCGGCTAACCGCCAGTGCACCTGCGGCTAACCGCCAGTTATATATAATATTTTATATCGGTTATTATGAAACCGATATTATATACCTCAAATCCCTTAATCCCCCGCGCGGGCTCACTCCTTCTTTCCCTCTTTTTTTTTTCCTTCCCTCCTTCTTTCCCTCTTTTTTTTTTCCTTCCCTCCCTTCTCTTTCTTTCTCCATCATTCCTTCTTTCCTCTCACTCTCGCTCTCTTCTCTCCTCACTCTCGCCTCTCTTCCCAGCGCTTCTCTCCCTCCAAAAACCCCTTTCCTCTCACTCTCGCTCTCTCTGCTCTTCTCTCACTCTCACTTTCTCTACTCTCTCTGCTCTCCCTGTCTCTCTCGCTCACTCTCGTTCTCCGGAGAAGAAGAAGACGACGACGACGACGAAGAGGAAGAAGCTGCTCTTCCGGCGCTGTGCAGGTGCCAGGTACATCACGTTCTTTCCTTTCTTTTTGTTTCGTTTCTTTCTTTCCCTTTTCTTCTGCTGCTACTATTTTCTGTTCTCTCTCTCTCTCTCTATTTTTTTTTGTTCTGTTTTCTCACGATCTCTGCTGCTGTTTTTCTTGTTGATGTTCTGTAATTTTTTTCCCTGCTATTTTTCTTTCCCTGCTGTGTTTCTGCTGTTTTTTTTCCCTGCTGCGTTTCTTCACAATGCTATTTTTTCCCTGCTGTTTCGGCTAGCCGCCTCCAAGTTGAAGGCTAGCCTCCAACTTGGTTCGGCTAGTCGCCTCCAAGTTGAAGGCTAGCCTCCAAAAGTTGAAGGCTAGCCTCCAGAAGTTGAAGGTGATTTTACACTACTTTCCATTCCATCTGGGTTAAATCTCAAAACATCAAAGTTGTAGCCCTCTGATAAATCTTTCATTTGGATCAAGAATCATGTTGTTTTGAGTTCAGAAGAGGAAGTTATGAATTTTCTACTGGAGACAACTCTGCTTCACTCAGGTTGCTATTTTTCTGTGACCAGTCAAGTTGAAGGTGATTTTACACTACTTTTCATTCAATCTGGGTTAAATCTCAAAACATGAAAGTTGTAGCCCTCTAATAAATCTTTCATTTGGATCAAGAATCATGTTGTTTCGAGTTCAGAAGAGGAAGTTATGAATTTTCTACTGGAGACAACTCTGCTTCACTCAGGTTGCTATTTTTCTGTGACCAGTCAGCTTCAAGGTGATTTTACACTACTTTCCATTCAATCTGGGTTAAATATCAAAACATAAAAATTGTAACCCTCTGATAAATTTTTCATTTGGATCAAGAATCATGTTGTTTTGAGTTCAGAAGAGGAAGTTATGAATTTTCTACTGGAGACAACTCTGCTTCACTCAGGTTGCTGTTTTTCTGTGACCAGTCAGCTTTAAGGTAATTTTACACTACTTTCCATTCAATCTGGGTAAAATCTCAAAACATGAAAGTTGTAGAAATCTGATAAATCTTTCATTTGGATCAATAATCATGTTGTTTCGACTTCAGAAGAGGAAGTTATGAATTTTATACTGGAGACAACTCTGCTTCACTCAGGTTGCTGTTTTTCTGTGACTAGTCAGCTTCAAGGTGATTTTACACTACTTTCCATTCAATCTGGGTTAAATCTCAAAACATGAAAGTTGTAGCCCTCGGATAAATCTTTCATTTGGATCAAGAATCATGTTGTTTCGAGTTCAGAAGAGGAAGTTATGAATTTTCTACTGGAGACAAATTCAAATCAGGATGGCTCACGGCTAGCTGCAGGAAAAGTTGGGGGCTAGCCGCAGGTGCACTGGCGGTTAGCCGCAGGAAGCACAGAAAATCATCCAGAAAAAAAAATGCTTACTGGAAAGCTGACCGTGCAAGGGGGCTAGCCGCTAGGTGACCGTAAGGTCACCTGACCCTTTCTAGAATGACTATTTATAAAAAAAAATACATATATAATATTAAATCGGTTACAGAACAAACGATATAATACAATCCCAAAAAACCGATATTATAAATATTTTTTATATCGGTTTCACTTTTTTTATATCAGTTTTGCAGTAATATGTGTTATAATTTCAAGTTTAAAAGACATCAGTTGTCCAAAAACCGATATGAAATAATACACATATTATATCGGTTATAGTTATCTATTATATCGGGGGTACTTATATCGGTTTGAAGTTTACTGAAAAACCGATATAATAGGTCTTTTATATCGGTTTTTAGCCGATATAAAAACCCTTTTTTCTAGTAGTGCATACACATTGAGCATTCATCTTTGCATTCAGTGTGTGTGTGTGTGTGTGTGTGTGTATGAAGTAGTTTTTCACTTTCATATCCGCCTAATTAAGAGGCATTGTAAAGAGCTAAATTGAATCTCCATCAAGTGTATTTTAGACACTATTTAGAGAGATAACCAACCTTTCACTACAAGAAATTTAGGCTGTTGTGACGAAATCTGAAGACGAATTTTTTTTTTGTCTTAAAAGAACACCCAAAGGGGACGAAATATAAATTTTGTCGTCTATTTTCATTTTTGTCAAAAGTATTGGAGACGAAAACAAAATTTTGTCTACAAAAAGTTGGCGCCAATTATTTTAGCTCATTAGAGACGAAAATTGTTGTCACAAATTATAAATTTTTTTTGCGACGAACGTAATTCGTCACCAATAAGGATAAATTATGGAAGACGAACATATTTCGTCACCAAAATAAGGCGCCAATTTCATTTGCTTTTGGCGCGGATTATTTTAGCTCATTGGAGACGAACATTTTTGTCACAAAATATAATTTTTTTTTGTGACGAACTTAATTCGTCACTAATAAGGAGAAGTTATGGAAGACGAAAATATTTCGTCACTAGAATAAGGTGCCAAATTATTTTAGCTCATTGGAGACGAAAATTTTTGTTACAAAATATAATTTTTTTTGCGACGAACGTAATTCGTCACCAATAAGGATAAGTTATAGACAACAAACATATTTCGTCACCAAAATAAGACGCCAATTTCATTTGCTTTGGCGCGAATTATTTTAGCTCATTGGAGACGAAAATTTTTGTCACAAAATATAATTTGTTTTTGTGACGAACATAATTCGTCACTATTAAGGATAAGTTATGGAAGACGAAAATATTTGGTCACCAAAATAAGGCGCCAATTTTGTTTGCGGTGGCACCAATTTCGTTCGCACTTGAGCCTATTCCTCTCTTACAAGTATTGCTTTGGAAAAGCCTTTAAAATGACTAAAATTGGCCCCCAAGGCCCTAACGTCCATCCCCCACCCCAATCCAACGCCTCTTTTCCAAAACCCATTTCCCCCTTTGTCCCTCCATCTATCCCGGTCTCTCTTTTCCAAAACCCTTTTCCCCATTTTCCAGAAGAGGAGAGAAGAACCATTTTCCCCATTTTCCAAAATCCTTTTCCAACATCTCCCACCCAACGTCTCAAGCAACAGCCCCATGGCTCATTGACCCCCATCAATCATCATCACCCTCCATCAACACACGGAGTGTAGACCCATCCCTGATCGGTGATCCCTCTCATCTCTACTTCTTTCAGTCTCTCTTGCCTAGAATTCCCAGACGCAGCCACCATCACCAATCACCATCATTTGTGCTCATCCTCCTCCATCCAGGAGTCTGCCACCGCCAGGTACACCTACCTCTCTGAGTCTATGTTACTGTGAGAACTTGGTCCGGGCGGTACCCTTAACCACGGGGCGTAGCGTGTCAACCACGGGCTTCAAACGGTGAGTCTCCGTTAGCCCACATCAGAAATGTCCAAGTCCTGACCTAGGACTTATAAGTCAAACCCCGTATTAACCTAGCGTGAGGCTTTTTAAAACCATGCGTCCTCAGAAATCGTAAGAACTCCGAAGTTAAGCGTGCTCGGGCGGGAGCAGTATTAGGATGGGTGACCTCCTGGGAAGTCCTCGCGCGTGCACGTGGGCCAAAGCGGACAATTTTATGCTGAGTTGGGCGGGGCTGTGACAGTTGGTATCAGAGCCGAGGACGACTCTATTTCTAGTGGGGGAGAATGTGAGATCTTGGTCTGGGTGGTACCCTTAACAACTGGGCGTAGCGTGTCAATCACAGGCTTCAAACGGCGAGTCTACGATAGCCTGCATCGGAAATATCCAAGTCCTGACCATGGGCTTATAAGTTAAACCCCGTATTAACTTAGCATGGGGCTTTTTAAAACTGTGCGGCCCCGAAAATCGTAAGAACTCCGAAGTTAATCGTACTCGGGCGGGATCAGTACTAGGATGGTTGACCTCCTGGGAAGTCCTCGCACGTACACGTGGGCCAAAGCGGACAATTTCATGCTGAGTTGGGCGGGGCTGTGACAGTTGGTATCAGAGCCGAGGACGACTCTATTTCTAGTGGGGGAGAATGTGAGATCTTGATCTGGGCGGTACCCTTAACAACTGGGCGTAGCGTGTCAATCACGGGCTTCAAACGGCGAGTCTACGATAGCCTGCATCGGAAATATCCAAGTCCTGACCATGGGCTTATAAGTTAAACCCCGTATTAACTTAGCATGAGGCTTTTTAAAACTGTGCGGCCCCGGAAATCGTAAGAACTCCGAAGTTAAGCGTGCTCTGGCGGGAGCAGTACTAGGATGGTTGACCTCTTGGGAAGTCCTCGCACGTACACGTGGGCCAAAGCGGACAATTTGATGCTAAGTTGGGCGGAGCTGTGACAGTTGGTATCAGAGCCGAGGATGGCTCTATTTCTAGTGGGGGAGAATGTGAGATCCTGGTCCGGGCGGTACTTTTAACCACGGGGCGTAGCGTGTCAACCATGGGCTTCAAACGATGAGCCTCCGTTAGCCCGCATCGGAAATATCCAAGTCTTAACCATGGCTTATAAGTCAAACCCCATATTAACTTAGCATGAAGTCTTCTACAATCGTGCGGCTCCAAAAATCTTAAGAACTCTAAAGTTAAGCGTGCTCATGCTGGAGCAGTACTAGGATGGGTGACCTACAAGGAAGTCCTTGAGTTGGGCGGGATAAATGCGACAAAATTTTTTCGTCTCTATTTCTTATATTTATGACAAAATATTTTTTTCTCTAATTTCTTCCTTTAATGACAAAATATTTTGTCACTAATTACTTACAAGTATGTTTCCAACATAGTGTATTGGAGACGAAAAAAAATTACTTGTTTCCAACAGTGTATTGGAGACAAAAAAAAATTGTCATCAATTTATCTTTTTCAGTGACGAATTTTTTTTTCGTCTCCAATACCTTTTAGCGACAAGGCTTTGGTGACGAAAAATTTTCGTCTCAATTAGTTTTGGTGATGAAATATGTACATTTTGGGACAAATTTGTGTCGTCCTTAAACCCCAAATTTCTTGTAGTGTTTTGGTTGAAGAGGTTATTGCTTAGCCTAAGAAAAGCATAATGTATAGGTTGATGTGAAGCCTTGAAAAACATCATTGTAAAGGTTATTGCTTAGCCTATTTAAAAGCATAAATAGTGGAAATCCGGTGGGGTGTTGGATCACAAGCCGGTAGTGGATGTACGCATTGAGGTCGAACCACTATAAATCCTTGTGTGATGGTGCTTGCTTTGTGGTGATTGTTTTTATTAAGCTTCCGCATTTTGTTTGATAATCATCACTTGTAACTAGTTTAATTTAAAGAAGTTAAAATTGATTAAAATTGGTCATAATTAAAGCTCACCCTATTCACCCCCCCCCCCCCTTCTCTAGGGTTCGGATCCCCGGACTTTCAATTGGTATCAGAGCGGGTTACTCCATGTTAGGGCTTAACAACCCGGAGTTGTTCCTTTCTAGATTAGAACCCTAGTGTTGTGTTTTATTGCATATCTTTGTAATGATTTCCACTATGATTGAAAATGAAATTTCCCCAAGTATTTTTGCACCACTCTAAGACTTTTTCAAGTTATATCTCCAAGAGTTGGTGAGTCCTCAAGGACATCCTTTTCAAGACCTTAGGTGAATCTTCATTGGTACACATTTAGACTAACCTTAAGGCCTTGATCCTCTCTAGACCAATCTATTCTTTTTAGTTATATCTTTTTGTTGGTCATGATACTTTTGCATTTTGTTTCTTTATAGTCACATCTTTTAAAATGCAATGTTTCTTTGTGATCATTTGATTTTGTCTTCATGAACTTTTAAGTTATATCTCATGGTTTTCAAAATCCTTTGATTGCAATATTTTCATGATGGATTTGCATTTTGTTCATATAGTTATATTTCTTGTAGTGCATATCTATTCATGATCAATTGATTGTGATTACAAAAGCTTTCATAGCCAGATTTTTCATGATCAGTTGATGTTGGAAAATCATTTGATGAATGTCATAGTTAGATTTTTTTTTGTAAATCAAATGATTTGAAGCAATTTAAGTTTTCCATTGATTTTTCAAAGTTATATCTCTTGGTATGGAAAATATGTGAGTGTCTATTGTCTTTTTTTTTTGGTATACAAATTGAAAATTTACAATAGTACACTTCTTGTTTTTCAAATTCACTTGTTCATAATTCTATAAATGGTTCTTTGTTGGAATTTCAAATATTGAAGTGATTTGAAAAACTTTGGAAAATGTTGTAAGCTTTGTTGGTTGTATTTATAGAAGCATTTTCCTTGAATTTATTTCCTTATGCTTAATTATAATTATCACTACAACAGATTACACCTTCAGCGACGTTTTTTTTCGTCGCTAAAAGTCCAAAAAACGTCAGTAAAACCTTTACCGACGTTTTTTTTTTCGTCGGGCAGTCGTCGACAAAAAAATGTCAAGAAAATACCTTACCGACGAAGTAATTTTTCGTCGGTAAAATTATCATTTTCACCGACGCTTGTTTATTTTTTACCGACGTTTTTTTTCGTCGGCAAAATTAATAAGAAAAATAAAAAATAAATTAAAATACTCTACCGACGTTTTTTTTCGTCGGTAATATTAAAAAAAATAAAAATAAAAATATTTTACCGACGTTTTATTGTGCGTCAGTAAAAATAAAAAAAAATCAAACTAAATTACCGACGTTTTTTTTCGTCGGTAATATTAAAAAAATAAAAATAAAAATATTTTACCGACGTTTTCTTGTGCGTTGGTAAAAATAAAAAAAAATCAAAATACAATTACCGACGTTTTTTTTCGTCGGTAATATTAAAAAAATAAAAATAAAAATATTTTACCGACATTTTCTTGGGCGTCGGTAAAAATAAAAAAAAATCAAAATACAATTACCGACGTCATTTTTTCGTCGGTAAAAATACCTTCACCGACGAAATTTTCATTTTCGTCGGTGAAAGTATATAATTTTTTTAAAATCGACTTTTTTGTTTTTCGTTTAAATTTTCCTGTAAACCTGCTTATACACCTGTAATAAAAAATAAAACTACTCATACTACAATCAATAATACATCCAAACAAAATCATCCCCATTCTTCATCAAATCATTCATCTCCTTAAATAAACAGTACAATTAATAAACATACAGTCGAATAAAAATGTCTAAATTAATAAAAATACAGTCGAATAAAAATGTCCAATATACATATACAAATAAACTAAAAACAACAAAACAACACCAAAGTGTGCATCCGATCAGAAAGCGTCCATCAATCTGCAATGACAAAAACAAAAACAAAATTAGTATCTCTTGAATTAATGAAATTATAAACGAAGAATCAAAACTTTGAACTATATTATTCCAACATTAACTTCTTGCAAGTATTTTCCTATGAAGGACATTAATTTTCAACATCAGTTTGGTTCCATGAAACAGATAGCTAGCTTTATCTACAATGACAAGCACTCATTACTGGATATATTTATTAAAGGCAGTGGACCCTAACTCCTTTGTATGATTTATAACGATGAAAAGCATGGAATTAGATATGTTGCGGTCTACTTGGAAAAATCTATTAAAGGAAGTGCATGCACAACATGATATTGACAGGACATGATGTGGGAGTTCTTTTCGACCAAAGTCTACTTGGTAAATACTTTTCGATCAAAGTTACATTTGTAAAGTTATAAACAGTCCCTAGAACTAGTTCGTTCCTTTCTTTTTGTTTCCAGTAGCAGGCTGTTTGGATGTAGCAGCAACTAACACACTGATATTTTCATGATTTTGGACGGACAACAACAGGCTTGACGATCGACACTTCCTACTTTTGTGTAGCTTTGCACATTAACTTTAATGGTGCCAGTCATTGTACTGGGATCGATCATGATTGTAGAACCCATGGTTAAAAGACTTGGGTTAAATAATCTCAAGTTGCTTGATATGTCGTCTGATTAAACCACGAATGACAAATGTCTGAAAAAGTTTTATTGCCATTTCTCAAGGTAATCCACATCGATGTAATGAAAGTGAAGGGCCCACGACAATGACAGAACGCCCTGAAAAATCCACCCATTTAACAAGTAGAGTCTCACGAAATCTTCCTTCTTTGCCTTCAATTACATCTGAAAATGACTTGTAAATTTTATTATGACCGCCTCTCATTGGTTGTCCGCGGATCCCGTTATCAAGAAGTTTATCCATGGCTTCTTGTACCAATTTCTCCTGACACATTTCTAATTCCCCTGGCGTAGATCTGCTTCTTGTTAATGAAACAGTAAGAGTATTGTTCTGATAGATAATTATTCGATAGAGTTCATTAATATCGAACTCATTAGTTTACCCCCGATCTATCTGAATGATTGGCCTTAACTCGGGAGGAAGAACTGGTAATAGGCACAAAACCATCCGTTCTGGTTCTACATTTGCTCGAGTAAAATGCTTAGCTAATTCCATGCGTCTAACCAAAAAATTATTTCTTCTTCCAATTTTTCTATCTTCCCATTCATTCCCAGTGAACCCTTCTTCCCCTAATTCTTTACATTCTACCGATGAATGATCTATAATAATTCGCAAATCCGGAATGGCTAATTGTTCTCTGATAGCACTTGCTCCAGTAGAGATTTCTCCATTTCGATATGTATCGAAGCTTGGGGAAGTAAAAAAAAGTGGGATGTTGTATTTCCGAGATTGGATTTCAGATTCGAATGAACCTCATAGTCACAAGAAAGTCGGTTTTCGAGCCTAAGTGTTGGAAAAGAGTCGGTTTTCGGCTCTAATTCCCTAACCGTGAGTCCAATCTGCGAGCCGTCAGTTCCTACAGGTTACTCTACCCCCGTCCGAACCGTCCGTGCCGGTCCCTGATTTTTCCGGTCGCCGATTCGTGTTCCAGACCCCCGGCGGGCCGTTTTCGAGCCTAAGTTTCGGAAAAGAGTCGGTTTTCGGCTCTAATTCCCTAACCGTGAGTCCAATCTACGAGCCGTCAGTTCCTACATGTTACTCTAACCCCGAGCGAACCGTCCGTGCCGGTCCCCGATTTTTCCGGACGCGGATTCCCATTCCGGACCCTGAGAGGCCGTTTTCGAGCCTAAGTGTCGGAAAAGAGTCGATTTTCGGCTATAATTCCCTAACCGTGAGTCCAATCTGCGAGCGGTCAGTTCCTACATGTTACTATACCCCCGTGCGAACCGTCCGTGCCGGTCCCCGATTTTTCCGGTCACCGATTCGCGTTCCGAACCCCCGGCGGGCCGTTTTCGAGCCTAAGTGTCGGAAAAGAGTCGGTTTCCGGCTCTAATTCCCTAACCATTAGTCCAATATACGAGCTGTCAGTTCCTACATGTTACTCTACCCCCGTACGAACCGTCTGTGCCGGTCCCTGAGTTTTCCGGTCGCCGATTCCCGTTCTGGACCCCCGGCGGGCCGTTTACGAGCCTAAGTGTTGGAAAAGAGTCGGTTTTCGGCTCTAATTCCCTAACCGTGAGTCCAATCTGCGAGCCGTCAGTTCCTACATGTTACTCTACCACCGAGCGAACCACCCATACCGGTCCCCGAATTTTCCAGTCGCCGATTCCAGTACCGGACCCCCGGGGGGCCGTTTTCAAGCCTAAGTGTTCGAAAAGAGTCGGTTTCCGGCTCTAATTCCCTAACCGTGAGTCCAATCTGCGAGCCGTCAGTTCCTACATGTTACTCTACCCCCGTGCGAACCGTCCGTGCTGGTCCCCGATTTTTTCGGTCGCCGATTCGCGTTCCGGACCCCCGGCGGGCCGTTTTCGAGACTATGTGTTGGAAAAGAGTCGGTTTCCGGCTCTAATTCCCTAACCGTGAGTGCAATCTACGAGTCGTCAGTTCCTACAGGTTACTCTACCCCCGAGCGAACCGTCCGTGCCGGTCCCCAATTTTTCCGGTCGCCGATCCGCGTTCCGGACCCCCGGCGGGCCGTTTTCGAGCCTCAGTGTTGGAAAAGAGTCGGTTTTCGGCTCTAATTCCCTAACCGTGAGTCCAATCAGCGAGCCATCAGTTCCTACAGGTTACTCTACCCCCGTGCGAACCATCCGTGCCGGTCCCCAATTTTTCCGGCCGCTGATTCGCGTTCCGGACCCCCGGGGGGCCGTTTTCAAGCCTATGTGTTGGAAAAGAGTCGGTTTCCGGCTCTAATTCCCTAACCGTGAGTCCAATCTGCGAGCCGTAAGTTCCTACAGGTTACTCTACCCCCGTGCAAACCGTCCGTGCCGGTCCCCGATTTTTCCGGTCGCCGATTAGCGTTCCGGACCCCCGGGGGCCGTTTTCGAGCCTAAGTGTTGGAAAAGAGTCGGTTTCCGGCTCTAATTCCCTAACCGTGAGTCCAATCTGCGAGCCGTCAGTTCCTACAAGTTACTCTACCCCCGTCCGAACCGTCCGTGCCGGTCCCCGATTTTTCCGGTCGCCGATTCGCGTTCCGGACCCCCGGGGGGCCGTTTTCGAGCCTAAGTGTTGGAAAAGAGTCGGTTTTCGGCTCTAATTCCCTAACCGTGAGTCCAATCTGCGAGTCGTCAGTTCCTACAGGTTACTCTACCCCCGTGCGAACCGTCCGTGCCAATCCCCGATTTTTTCGGTCGCCGATTCGCGTTTCGGACCCCCGGGGGGCCGTTTTCGAGCCTAAGTGTTGGAAAAGAGTCCGTTTTCGACTCTAATTCCCTAACCGTGAGTCCAATCTGCGAGCCGTCAGTTCCTACAGGTTACTCTACCCTCGAAAGTATGATAATGCAATCAAGGATTACATAGATGAACGAGTATTTGTTGATGAGAAAGATTACGAGAATGCAATCGAGGATGACAGGGATGCACAAGTGATTGTTGATGAGAGAGAGTATGATAATGCAATGAAGGATGACATAGATGAACGAGTATTTGTTGATGAGAAAGATTATGATATTGCAATCAAGGATGACATAGATGAACGAGTATTTGTTGATGAGAAAGATTATGATAATGCAATCAAGGATGACATAGATGAACGAGTATTTGTTGATGAGAAAGATTATGATAATGCAATCATACTGTGCAGTTAAAATTTGTTCAAATCCTACATTTTGAGTGTTTATAAATTAATAACACAATGATATGTTATTTGTTCAAGAAAGTATTCTACTAACCAAAAGTCGCATCATGATCCTCCAGGAGCTGTGCCATCCCCAGCAGAAGTGCTCTCTCCCGTGGTGTCAACAAAGGTGGCCGGATCTATTCCTGCCACAGCTGCCAGCCTTTGAACAAGGGCCTCAAGCTGGCGTGTCCTCCAGTCCTGCTGAGCTAGCTGCTCAACCTGCCTCCTACCCTGCTCAACTAGCTGCTCGCGCAGGGTGACCACCTCAGGGTCCGGTGCCCGAGACTGTGTGGAAGAGGAAGTGGTCCTCGAGTATATCCCATATCCCTTTACGTAGCCCGACCTCTTCCCAAGCACATCAGCAGCAATCTGCTCCTCAGTCATCGGAGTGGTGATAGAGGGTTGCGACTGCTCCTCGGTCCGCTGCACCAAGGCCTCCTGCCATTTAAATCAATAAAGGATTTAGAATACTTCTATGACATTATACAATCAGTACTGATGTATTAGGAAACGTACATGTCTCTGTTGAGCCACCTCATTTACCCACTCATTACTCTTTCGTTTGTAGTGGGTGTCGCGGAAGAACTGAGTAATGGGCGGCGCTTGACCGGCATTCTGTGCCGCCTAAGATTTGAAATAGCTTTATATTAGATATGAACCCCGATACATATTGATAAATTAATAAACTTAATCAAGTTTCTTCATATGAATATAATCAGTACCATCATAGACATCCTCGAGGCAAATGACCGGGAGCCACTCGTATGATTGTATGGCAGTTGGGCTCGACTCTCTTGAGCTTTCTTTGACTTTGCCTACATAGAAAAACAATAATACAATAGCATGAGTGTATTTAATCGTTACAAATAGAATTACATTGGATTATAATTAAGACATTTAGATAACATCCCCAGGTCACCTTCCAGGCTGGTGATTCCCAGTACTGCGAGATCATCTGCTGCCAGTCAGCTAGAGTACAACCCTCTGCCGGGTGGTCCTGGGGTCGGGGAACCCCCTGCTCCAAGAGGACCTAATAGTGAGTATGCAGCTCATACTTCCAGCCCCTATACAGGATCCCGCACTGGCGGTCAATGTCCGTCCTAAGCTGCATATCACCCTCGTAGTCCCCGATCTCAAAGAGTTGCTGCAATTAGGGGATAGCCATAGTAGTCATTAGTAATAACAAAATATAATCAGATATTGTAATGAGGAGCACAACTATAATAACTTTGGTTGATGTTTCTCGTTTCAGTTTACCTTGACTGCAGCGATGACGGCAAGCTTGATCCCACTGTCAAGCTTCTTCCAGCCATGAGGCCTGACTGGGGCAACCTCTCTAATGGCTAACCCAAGATGGTTAGCCAGTGATGGGGCATGTTCCCCCTCTGGCCTATGACTGGAGCTAGGGATCGGGACTAGGATGTTATGACCCAGCTGTCTCCTCAGCTTTGCCGCATTCTTCCCTCGCGTAGCACCCCTGGTACGGCCAAGAGTCTCAGCCGAGGCTGGGGCTGATGCTGTTAAGACGACAGTGCTAATTGAGTTAGTGAACACAAATGATATTTGAGGTGAACAAATCAGAAGAAAAAAAAGTTATAGAACACAAATCTAAATATGAGGTGAACCATTCTACACTTTAAAAGGTTTTCCGATTTTCTCACCTACGCTGCTCCCGGTCGTATGATGACTCGCGGGAGGCTGGGACGGCTGGGCCTGGGTCGGCGGGGCCTGTGTGGTCAAAGGCTCAATCAGCAGAGGCTGGGAGGCTGCCGATTCAGGGGTGCTCCCTGATCCTCCGGCCCGTGTAACCTCGAGAGCAGCTGGCAGAGGCTGGGTCGAGGGCTCAGGTCTGCTCTCCACAGGATCTAACCTCAATGCAGCTGCAACCTGCCGAGCACGTCTCGCCCTGTTTTCCCGAGGCATATCTGCAATCTGGCTTAAAGCAAATTGACAAGGAAATTAAATAATTATTAACACAAAAAAATAATATTAGCAAAGTGAATGTCATCAATTTACATTAAATGGAAATGAAAATCATTTCGAGCCTCAATGTCACATACAAGTTACTAGTATTTTCAAGTACACGTCATAGACATTATAAATGAAAGATTACCTCATCCAATTGAGACCATGATGTCTCGTCATCTACATCATCATCTTGGGGGGGAATGTAGTTCTCATCCTTATCATTCCCACTAACATTCCTCTTTCCCTGCTTGTTTGTCCCTTTAGCCGAATCGGATATAGTACGTGCAGTCGGAGGGAGCCCTAGAGCCGCTAGTTTTTCATCATTCTTCTTAATTGTTCTTTTTCTCTTTAATAGATAATTGGATGCTTGCACTTGACGGGACAACTCTCCTGGTTTGACCCATTTTTGCACTCCGTTTGGCATCCTTTGCAACTATGATATATAAAGATAAGAATAATGTGTGAAATGTAGAAATGTCTTACTCCATAAATGAACAAATCATAAGAGAATGAAATTGAATACCATGTCATTATGTAAGAAAAGATCTTTATTAATTTACTTAATCGTTACATGTGCAAAACCTGAAATTTAATGTCGACCTCGATCTCTTCTAGCATTTCTCCTAATTCCCTCAAGTCTAGGAAATTAATCTTGAGCTTAGCATGGATTTCTTGTACCGGCCAAGGAGGTGGTAGAGTGCTTACTATTGAACGCACCAGATCTACAATATTCGGCTCAAATCCTCTTCTTTTGAGATCGTAAAACAACTGTTCCTTGTTTAGCAAATGTTCTCTAACAGATATTCCTTCAACCATTTTCTCTCTTCGGAACTGTATCCATAAGGGATGAATATAGTTTTCAAATGACTGTAATAGGTCGACGAACTCCACTGCATGCCATGGTCGTAAGACTTCAGATATCTTCATTTTTGCAGCATCCCAAGCCGGTGGCAATGTTTCAGCAATTTTTATCATTATATATCTTTCAGGGATGAAATTGCCACACAGTCTCAACCACTGAGCCAGTTGTATTTTGCGGGAACCATGCTTTACTATTGGAGTTGCATTTTCAAATGGTTTATGTTCAAACTCATTTGTCCATTCCCTAACACGTTGAGAGTCTTTGCCACGACAGTATTTGAGAGGTGTATTCATCATGTTCTGTGTTAGAGTTGAAAAATTAAATCGTTTCAATTTTAATTTAAAGGAAAGCAACAACGGATAAATCAAACATGAACGTCATATAACGAGCTAGGTAATAACATGGCACACACCATATAATACTTTTAAAATAAACATAACAAAAATTGTTCATATGCAGGGTAAAATAACATGAACGAAAATTCCTTCAACAATCGAATGAAATTAAGCATACTCTATGGAAGAAAAGTTCTTCATTAATTTACTTAATAGTTACATGTGCAAAATCGAAGCAAACACTACATGTCATATTCCATGTCATCATCTTCCTGACTATAGCCATCATTCCCTTCATCATCTTCGTATTCCGCCAGCGTTTCATCCTCGTCTTGGCCATCCTCGTATGCTGACTCATCACTGAGAACGATCTCAGGATCTATATCATCCCCAGAGTATTGGTCACTAGTACCATCGACGAGGACTGGGACAACAAATGTCATTTCGTCCTGCTGAAATGCATCAACCGGCACATCATCATCATCACCGTCGTCATCCCGCTTAGCGGGCACATCCCATCTCTTTTAATGATAGGGTATTTTTTTTACTCACTCCATCGTGAGATAGGGTTTGAACATAAAAATAGACATGCAGACCGTAAAAATGTGAAAAGAGTTGCACCAATCAAGTACCCACACGGCCCCTATAGAGCAGCTCTTCAAAGAGGGAGGATAATATGTTATGGAAGGCCCTGCATAGACTTTACTACAGCTATTCAAAGTCCCTATTCATGAATGACGGCCTGTTTAATATATATAATGTCCACTATTTTGTTCTCTTTCAATACAAGATCCATGACAGCCCTTTTTGGAAAGAATCAATAAATAAATAAAGAAAGTAAAGAAATGAATTGGATACCTAAGGGCCTATTTGGTTAGAAGAATTGTGAGGATTCTTGTTCGGGGGAATTCTGAGAATTTCAAATGCAGTCTCTAAAGTAGAATTTCAAATACTAATGCAACTCAACCCCCTATAAGATTAAAAGAGTTTTTTCAAGTGAATGACTGGAGTCTAACTAAATAGGCGGGCGTGTCTGGCAATTTACTAATAAAATTAAAGTGAAGTAAACCCTCCATTATTAAAGAAAAAATAAGGGGTCATATCAAAAGTATATAAATTCAAAACTCCCTCCTTTTTTAAAATAAAAGTCGAAAAACAACCTCATTTCTCCACTAAATAACAAAAAAATATCCTCTTTTTACACAAAAAGTAAAAAATATTCACAATCCAACACTAAAAAACAAAAGGCCATCATAACACCCTATATTTAATTCTCTCTTAATTTTATGCTTCACCTCACTTTACTTTTATTCACCATGCATCCAAACACGAGATGATCACGGATAATGTTGGTAATAACGTTATTTGCTAGTCGGTTAACCTAGTAATAACTAAAAAATAAACAAAAATAAAGAAATCAGCCCCATCGGAGGCCAACACGCTCTTCGTTGACTGATGATGGCAGAAGTATCACACATGGATCAAATCCGGAGTCTTTTGGTTTAAACTACTGAAGGCCATGCCATCTTCCAAGGCCCATTTGAGATTCTTAGATTGTCCATTCAAATTGATTGCTTGGGTTCCTAAACGAATCTTTCAAAGAATATCTTGTACACATTTTCAACACTTAGGGCTATCACAAACACTTTGGGGCCATAGCCAGTTACCCAACCCTAGTTTCCACCAGTGATTAGAAGAACTGTGACTAAATTATAACTCATTCAGACAAGGACAGGCCATGACTCAGTGGAGATCTAGCTTGAAGCTTTTCAAAACTTAGTCAGATCAGTTCTGGAGCCTAATAGTTAAGCCTGGATCCATCCCATGGGACAAAAGGATTTAAACCAAATCGGAATCCGGAGTTGTACAAAGTAAGAACAAGATTCATTTCAAATTTTAATTTAAAACCTAAAGCTTATCCTCTATACTCTGTGACTTACTCTTTAACCTATTCCTAATTTCTCCTGCTGCATCTGTAACCACTCCTCCCTCTCTATCTTAATCTGTTTAGGTCTGTTAGTGTGGATGACCCGCTAGATCAAATCTGGTGTAATATGTATGAGAAACTTTCAATCATGTAACTTAATGAAAAATTTTAAATGCATTGTATTCTCCTGCTGCTGCGCGCTCGTGCTATTACTTGCTGAGATAAAAGAAAAGAAGAGCCATCAATCAAGATTTCTCTCTCTTGATTTCGCCCTTTTTTATCATATGTTTCCACAGTGGAGGCATGTGATGCACGACATCATGACAAGTAATACTTGCCGATCCAAGTACTTTTTATCATGCTCTTTTAGACTTTCTCTTATCCCAATAAAATACATATGAATGAAGCTTGTCATTGCCAGGTTGGATTATACAGAATTAGTGAAAAAAGAAAAGAAAATACTTATATAAATAAAGTATCAATTGGAAGGTCTTTTGGAGAATCCTTTCCCTAAGGGCACGGGCTAAATATGAATAGGAGTACTGGGTGGGTATGTGACAACAACAGCTGAGAAGTTCATCTCATCACATGTATGATGGTTCTGCATCATCAGCTTTTGGATGGTTAAATTTCCATGCAGATGTAACTATGTAAGTTTCTTTTTCATTATGTAAAAAATAATGTACATTCTCATATAAAAGAAAAATTAAGGTGATCTTTTGTTATAAAAATTATAAGAGCAATGAACATTTGATTACCTGGTTACGTACCCCAATGGCCTAACCCAATTCGCATTGACTCTTGATCCAAGTCCAATCGGGTGGAAGGCATGAATACCCATTTAACAGGGTGATATATATGTATAAAAAAATTATATTTATATCATTAGTGGTAATAAAATATATTAATATATATATATTCATAATATGATACTGATATTATTTTATGTCAATGCCCGATAGATCGAATTGTAGAAAAATTAAAGACTAGTTTTCTTGTTTTTATGCCCTAGACGAGACCTTGGCCTGAAGAGGGTACGTAGGATAAAGGCCTAAGAAGTGTAGGCCTTCAGAGAGCTTGGGAGTTTGACCGCCTTGAACCCGGCCCGCATATATTGAGTAGTGTAGGGTAAGGATTTGGTAGGGCTCAAAGTTAACCAAATTCTAACCTTCAAATATTTTCGAATATGTGTGACGGGTTTTACCTGATCAATTGGGAGAAACTCAAATAAGTGAGGCTGGTGACAATATGTAGGATTAGATCTTGTGGGGACAAATGGTCCCCATAGGCCAAAATTACTGAATTCCAGTAGAGGCCAAAATTAAGGCCTCTTATGGAGAGAGAGGAACAAAAGTACTGAATTCCAGTAGAGGGCAAGTGGATTTTCTGATTTTGAAAGAAAACGTAACTGAACTTGTGGCATGAAGCATGAGTCTAGTGATCTAGGACTCAGAAGACCCCGAGTCATTACAAACTCATAATCCAATCAACCAAATAAGCCAAAGGCGTGCTGGGCTGTTGTCGGTTAGATGGTTACATACATGTAGTGCGTGGTGTGTGTGAGGGCATGTGTTCCAGTTCCTTGTCAAGTAAAAAAGATAAAGCCAAAGGCAAAATCTTCAATGAAAAGACTACAGAATGAGAGCCATCTTCATCCACATGTGGAGCTGACTTATGTTTTGATAGGAAAGATTTTTAGTTTGTCAGTGTTCTCAACTATGTTTAGAATCATAAAAAGTTTAGAAGCTTGACAAAGTGGAACGAGCAGATGAACAGACCAGATATTTGTGTATGCCTCTTATAATTTACTTTCACAATGAACACACCCACATGAATGAATTTCTCAAGAAACAAATCACTGGCAATAATGCATCAGACATGGTATTGGTCAACCTACAATGGACATATCCTACACTATGATGCACTGTAATTTTGGGGATTCCCGACAACATTGACTATTTAAATATACAGGTAATGTAAAATGATACAACTTATCACGTATATCTAAGAGTTGGATGTATATAATCCTTCATTTCCACTGAAACGGAGCCAAAACTGCCATCTCTGATTCCCAGATGTTTCAACCAAAAACTACAGAAGCTAAACATCAAACCAATCTCAATCAAGAGCAAAAGCAAAACTAACCCAATCATTAAAAAAAATAAAAACAGAAACAGAACCCTGGTGTAAATGCATAGCAGAATTCACAGCAGTTGGATGGATTAAAATTTACAATCCATTTGATTTGGGGTACCTCAGTCGAGAGTGGTATGGCGATGGCGATGGTGTCCTATAGACTCGTTCGATTTCTTCTCTTCTTCTTCTTCGTTTTCTTCCCCTCGTTTTCTTATTTCCTTTCAATCGACTTAGGGCTTTCCTCCCCGCAGAGACAGAAATGGCAGAGATCTCCGAGCAGTGGCAGCCGCGAGAGAGAAAGACAAATTGAAGCGTCGAGAGAGCGAGAGCGAGGGAGAGAGAGACAGAGCAGAGCGAGAGAGCGAGAGCGAGGGAGAGAGAGACAGAGCAGAGCGAGAGAGAGCGAGCGAGAGAGACAGAGAGACAGAGCAGAGCGAGAGAGAGCGAGCGAGAGAAAGAGACAGAGACAGAGCAGATCGAGAGCGAGAGAGAGAGAGAGAGAGAGAGACAGAGATAATGTGCAGATCGAGAGAGCAAGAGCGATAGAGAGAGAGAGACAGAGCAGAGCGAGAGAGAGAGAGAGAGAGAGCGCCGATCGAGAGAGAGATGAGCAGATGAGAGAGAGAAGAGGGAAAAACCAGAACGACGGAGAGAGGAGAGCAGATCGAGAGAGACAAAGAGAGAGAGCGCCGATCCAGAGAGAGATGAGAGAGACAGAGAGAGAGATGAGCAGATGAGGGAATGGAGATGAGGATTTTAGAGCGTCGTCGTTGGCGGGAGAGGGAAACGAGATGAGCAACTGAGAGAGACAGAGGAGGGAAAAGAAAAGAAAAGAGGGCTTCAGTGCGCTGGCGGGAGAGGGAAAGCAGGGAAAAAAAATACACATCTTTACCGACATTTTATACAGAACGTCGGTAATAATTTTTACGACACCCATTTTCGTCGGCAAAAAAACATTTTCGTCGTTAAAGATAACTCATTTTAATTTTTTTAAAATTAAAATTCAGATTTACCGACGTTTTACATAAACGTCGCTAAAAGTCCAAATCAATATTTATTTTACTCCACATAATAAAAAGTTCACCTTGCCGACAATTTTTTTTCGTCAGCAAAAAAAAAAGAAAAATAAATAGATAATAAAATGCTTTTACCGGCGTTGTTTTTCGTCGGTAAAATTAAAAGTAAATAAAATATAAAATATGTTTACCGACGTTTATTTCGTCGGTAAAATCAAAAATAAAATAATAACGCCTTTTACCAACGAAAAAAAACGTCGGTGAAACTAATAAAACGTCGCTAAAGGTCCTATTTACCGACGTTTCATAATTCGTCAGTAATAATCTATGGTTTTAATAAAGTAAATTAAAACAGTGCCCTTTGCCGACGTTTTTTAGGAAAACGTCGGTAAAAGGCTACTTTTCACCGACGAAATTATAAAACGTCGCCAAAAAACGTGGCTAAAAGTGCAGTTTGTTGTAGTGTATATCATTTGGAAGGAAATAATTTTTACTAACAATTTGCATCCTTGCTCATTTAGTTACATTCTTTATGCAAATTGATTTTGATGTCTTACATTGTTTGGTTGGATATGGTTTCATTGATTTGCATGTTTGTGCCTAACTTGGTATATATTTTCATTAATGCAAATTGATGATTGTTTATGTGCTTTATAGTAAAATCTTTTGTTTTATTATCATTTGAGCCTAATAAGTACATATATGATTTAATGTGCTAAGTTCATTTGATATAAACCTCACATCCTTTTCCATTGCATTGTAAGCTTAGTACATTTGCTAAGAGTGGAGATGTTGCATTATAGATTAATCCATTTAACTTCATACCTTCTTGTGCTTACATAGTTATATTCTTTATTGATGATATGGTATGAGTTAGATCTTGAGTGTTGATTGATCCTCTCTATGCAAATGTCAAATCGTTCTATGTATGGTTGTGATCTTAGTTATATTTGTAGATACCATACTAGAACTCAAATCCATCCTCTATGCACTCTAGTCATATCTTTTTGGATGGTTAGTATGTTGATTCATGTATATTCTCTAAGTGATGTCATCCTTATACATGTTTCAACTTCATAGTAGTGTTCTTGATCATATGAAACTCTTTGAAATCCATTCATTGTATTTCTATATGTTTGATGGATATCTTGGATGTTGAATTCATATGATTTTGACACTTTGGAAATTGCATGCATTACCAAGTAATATCCTTTTGCATTGCAATTTACCTTGTTCATCACTATGCTCATTAATTATATCTTTAAAGGTGATGAATATCATTTTATGATGCTTGATGGAATTTTGTGTTTGTCACATCCTTCATATTTATCATGTTGTCAAATTCAATTGGTTTCAATTGGTATAATTTTTTATTGATTTGATGTCATTTCTTGTAAATGTGATAGACCTTGTGTACATTGGATTGATCTTGATAGTAATATATGTGTTCCATGTCACACACCATTAGCATCATAATTTTCATGTTTGCCACCTCTCTTGCTCATATAGGTATATCTCATGACCACCATGTTTATGTGTTCATAATATTGGTTAGTTATTAGTTATGTGTTTATGTATATCTCATGGGGTGTTGGATCACAAGCCGGTAGTGGATGTAGGCATTGAGGTCGAACCACTATAAATCCTTGTGTGATGGTGCTTGCTTTGTGGTGATTGTTTTTATTAAGCTTCCGCATTTTGTTTGATAATCATCACTTGTGACTAGTTTAATTTAAAGAAGTTAAAACTGATTAAAATTGGTCATAATTAAAGCTCACCCTATTCACCCCCCCCCCCCCTCTAAGGTTCGGATCCCCAGACTTTCATCAATTCCAATCACAGTGGATCAGTTTAATTCATTGATTCACAGAACACAAAAGAGTTTGGCAGATTCTTTAGCAACCATAACAAAAAAAAAAAAAAAAAAACTCCACAGAGATTCCTCCCCACTCTATTATAATTTAAACTTTTAAGAGCCATTTGCCTGCACTGGTTTCCTCAAGGACCTGCATTTCCTATAATTTCACCGAATTCCGAGCCCAGGGTGGTTGCCATAAAGTTCCCAAAGACCCAAAATTGGCGGTTACACTTTGAGCTGTCTATAGAAATTCTTGGATACCCGAGAACTCGGAGAAGAGAAACAACTAAAACCAAACAGCCCTTATTAAATTTGTAGAATCTTAGTTACATAACACTGACTTTAGCAACAAAGAAAAGAGACATACTAATAAGTCCTTTAATACAAAAATAACTTCCATTAGTTTCTCAAGGTAGCAATAACCTGCCAACTCTAACTTCTTCATTAACAGCATCAATTAAAAGAATCCTAAAAAAACACAGGGATACATTTCATAGCACCCAACACCAAATGTCCAACAGAAAACCACGATTTCTCCCTAGTATCAATCAGGTGAGATCTCAATACAATTATCTAGCTAAGACTTGAAAAGGCAATCAAAAAGTCTCTGAACACGAAATGGGGTCAAATCCTAGACTAATTCAACTAAGAAATCTGAACTGTTTTGGGACAAAAAGCAATGCCAAAGTCAGAATCTGATGTTGATATCATTTGGGGCATCCCCAAACTTTTTGAGAGGATGATTAGTTATAAAGCCACCTCGAACTCGTGATACATCCAAACGGGACCGTAGTTTCAAACTACAACGTCAGATCTGATTTGGGTCTATTTCACAGTAAAGCCCTAGGGTTCTAACAATCTTGATTCATCTTCAAATCCAGAAAAATGAAAATTGTCTTGTACGATACAACATTACTGATTTAGAGGGGAAAAACTGAAAAGGAAGAATGTAACAAGATCCGGCAACTAGTTGCTCAACAGTGTTAAGGTGGTTGTGGGTACTTATCCTCCTTTTTATTCAAAACAATAGGTGGTCTCTATACAAAAAAGAAAGGAAAAAAATCTCCAAAAAGGGTTTTGTTCATCTGTTACAAGGTCCAAGTAGCCTAGATTTTCAAATGCCATGAATGAGATCGCAGCTGGGAAACATTACAAGGACCATTCCCCATGATATTTGGAGGGAAACCTCTTTCCCCAAATATGGTCCAAGGGTTTCCATAGACAATGTGCCAACCAGTCAGCCCACTTTAATTTGGCCATTTGGATGAATGATGTCTGCACTTTCAAAATTATAAACTAAACCTTAGAAGCACTCATCCAATAGGTCCTCAACATCATACGCAACATTTTTAAGTTCTCCAAGCCAATTTCTTAAGGCTTCAGGATGGTGCTTATTTTCAGCTTCTCAGAGCATAGCTTGAATCATTGACATCTTATTGGCAAGGTCTTTCAAGTCCTTGTTGACACCCCAAAGTGAAGTTACTTTCTCTTGGGCATAGATTGCCAACTTCTTCGTCACATCCTCTAGCAAAGAACCCACGATTCCTTCAGCAATGCCTACTTGCAGGAATAACGATGGCTGAAACAACCAAAATACCTTGATGAAATTCTCTTACCTCTTGGCCTTGCAAACGATGATCAAGTGACAAAAGGAAGGGCCTCCAGTCTCTGTCCCTATTCAATGGAGAAGGAACATACATGCACAAAAAGACAGACCAGCACAAGAGCACAACACTCTTCAATCATAACAACAACAATAACAACAACAAAAAAGTGTATTCTGCGGCCTGATCTGACGTGTGTATTTTTCCACTTCACTTGTCAGTAATCACACAACAAATATCTAAGATCCTTGAGCTGGTCTTTCTGAGATTAGGGCAAAATGAGTGAAACAGCGTTCTCTCAAAAGCTAACACCTTAGAAGAAGATCTGTACTGAACCAATTCCTTGCAATCAACAATCAACAATATACACAAATCATGAAAAACAGATAAACAGATCCCTAATTCGATTAGAAAAAAAGACCAAGAGATTTTGAGCAAACAAATCAAGAGACCCAGAAAGGGGAAAAGAAGAGAAAAGGGGGGTTACCTGGACAGTGATTGGCGTCGAAAGCGGTGACGGAGAAAGGGCAGTCGGGATCGTGGATGAGGACGGATTGGCGGCACCGGCGACGGGAGGGCACAGTGCAGAGCGAGAGGTAGAGGGAGGAAGGGAGAGAGAGAGAGAGAAATAGAGAGAGGGAGAGGGAGAGGCAGAGGGAGGGAGAGAGCACCGGTGGCGGCTCCGGCGCAGGTGGGTTCCGGCGGTGTCGTCGCTGGTGCGGCGGGAGGGCAGGGCCCGGGAGGGAGGGGAAAAATTTGGGAATGAAAAAATGAAGGAAAGTGATGGGTTTCGGGGGGGGAGGGTTTATTAATGGGCCTTTAGCGGCCGCCATAGCGGTCGCTAAATGCCCCTTTTGCAACCCCCTATGGTGGTCGCTCGCGTTTTGATGAGCCAAAACTCATTTTTCTAGTAGTGATTAATTCTTACGTATCTTGGAGTGAGTAACAAGGGAGACATGAAAAAACTGAAAGGCTATTGATCTCTCAGTGTAACAAATTTTAGATCAATCCATATCGCTCATCATCAAAATCATGGCACAATGTATGTTTTATTTATTCAGATTATCCATTATTAACACATAAATCAAGGTCCTTAGGTTTATTTATGTTGCTAGCCATTTTCTAGATCTTACAGTAGTGCCATTTGCAAGGAAGAAAATCAAATGAGTCTGCACCAATTAAAACGTCTGATTCAAAACTAAGATTTAACTAAAATGAGGCCCAATGGTACAAAATCCAATGGAAACTCACGCGTCCGAAGAATACAAGAAGGAAAATAATGAACTACCGAATGAAGAAACTGATACAACGAAGATGGAAAGTGCCAAAAGTTCATTTCTCGGGTGACAAAAAAGTTAACTTCATTTTGCAGTTGTGGCTAGTCATTTGGATGGTGGAAATGGGGTGCACTGCTGATGCAGTGCTTCACCTGCAGGGTGATGCCCAAGAGGCTTCTTTACTCCTTCCATCCCATTCTATTCTTCTCTTCTTCTTCTCTCTCAATGAGGAGAAATAAATGGAGAATAATGTAGAGGAAAATGTAGAGAAGAAGGTCCTCTAAGACCACGTTAGGGGGCCATTAGCAGGTTCTTAGGCTTTAAAAAAGACATTTACATGCAAGGAGAGTCATTTCCCATCATAATGGTGGGAGAGAAAGTGGAGACGTTTTAAAGGAAAAAAAATTAAAATGGAGAGGAGATTTAAGAGAGAAACGGCAGTAGTCATTTATAAGGAAAGAAAGGAGACAAATTCTCTTTCTTATGATTGCGAGACATTTGCAAGAGGTGGGAGAGAGATGTTAGAAGAAGAAGAAAAGTGGAGAGTTACGCTAAAAACGTGCGGCAAGAGTAATTTTGGAGTTAATGTGAGAAGAGGAGTGGACATTAAGGATATGGTTGGGTCAATGTAAATTGGAGGATTCAAAATCAATTAAACAAATAATTTGAACTGATTCCTCAATTGGATTCAGTTTGCTTCATATATAATAACTAGCGAAAAGCTCCATGCTTAGCACGGGCAACGTAATTCACAATATTATATAGTGATAAAATTATAAGAAAAGGCTTTGTAAATAAAGAAGGGAAGAGAACGGACACATAGAGAAGATGAAAGGATGCATTAAAATGTTGAAAATATACCGAGAAGAGGAAAGGAGCGGAGAGAAATGAGGAGTTTCAGTATTAAAGAGTTATAAAGGAAGAGCTTCGGAGTAATTAAAGATGGTTTAAAAACTCAGAGGGTAGAATTAATCTATTAAAAGAAGGGCTCAAAATAAAATTCACAGGGTCCAAATCAAAATGTAATTAAGCTCTAATTTCTCAGTTCGCTTCATATTTGATCAATTTCATATATTATATATTCATTTGAGTTTAGTTTTATTGTAAAATGGTTGTAATAGAAAATTAATGACTATATAGGAAATCATATAAAATAGTTATTTCAAAAGTTTGATCACCCACGCTTAAAGTACAATGCATAAGTATGAAAATAATAACAACAATATTTATAGGGGCCAATATTCTAAAAATATAGTTATTTTTATAAATACCTCATAGATAAATTTCAACTCCCAATCAATATTCCAAAATGGGGCTGGGTCCCTTCCTCATTAACTGATTTTAAATTTTTATTGATAACTATTAACAAAAAGATGCTTTGTGGTGTAGTGGTAGGGTTGCCCCTTTGAAATTCATATCGTCCTGAGTTCGATTCTTGGCACATACCATGTTTAATTTTTCTCAGTCATTAAAAATGCATAGGTCAAGTTGGGTCCAAAAGGTGTGCTTTATATCTGACTCGACCTAATTTACCCCGACCAGACCTGTTTGCTAGGGTCACAAATTGGAACTGATTTTAATTTGAAACCACTACACTTCATATTATATAATTGTATAATTCTTTGCTCATTGTATGATCGATCAAAGGGGAATAGAGATAGGGGGCAATGGCCTTCATTCCAAAAACCCAATATTAACAACCCCCCCCCCCCCCCCAACCCCCCCCCCCCCCCCCCCCCCCCCCCCCAATATATATATATATAACCCAATGTATTTTGATAAAATTACTTTGCATTTTGTACATGTGCCACCCCACCCCACCACCCTAGGGATTTATCTCTACATGGTGCCCCTTCAAAGGAAGTATTCATGGGTCCGCCCTGATTGGGGGTAATGCTTGGTTCAATGACTTCTCATACCTTCTATTAAGATTGAGTTTGAGTTGATCATTTATTTCAATATTATAGAAAAGAAGTTTACTTTTAGGATGTATTGATATTTGTCCTAACTCAATCGATAATGTTCAGGCTTTGTCTGCCTAACCCAAAATGCACTCTGATAAATACTCATATAATCTATTATACTATATTAAAGAGGAAAGAGGAAGCTTTTGGCTTTAATTTTGATTGTCGGTTGGGATTTTGACAACAAGTTATTCTGCTTCTCTCTCCACTCATGCAACTATCTACTTTATCTCATTATCAAAACCACTCCCACTTCTCTTTTACCACCAAAAATTCATCACTCCCTTTCTACTCAAATTTTCTTATTTCCAGCACTTGCTCTTGGATTATATAAATATGTACTCTTATAAACTTATTATTCTTTTTTTTTCATTTTAAAATCTATGAGTTTCTTTTAATGCATGAATATTCAAATTGCAATAAAGGCCATATTCGTGCTCAGCACGGGTTATTATGCTAGCGCAACACTTATCTTATCCCATATAACTACTCATGTCTCACTAGGCATGTAGCTACCCATATCATATAACTACCCATGTCTATTGTAACTTGCACTTTTTCCTCTTTCGTTTATGCAAAAGTTCATTTCTGCTCACATCTCTTGTTCTCATTTCTACATTTTTTTTCACTTCACTTCTCCTATTTACATGTCTCTTGTAACTTCCCCTTTTTTCCTTTTTCGTTTATGCAAATGTTCCTTTTTACTCATATCTCTTGTTCCTATTTCTACATATTTTTCCATTTTTTTGCTTCACTTTTCCTACTTACATGTCTCTTGTAACTTCCCCTTTTTCCTTTTTTGTTTCTACAAAAGTTCCTTTATGTTCACATCTCTTGTTCCCATTTCTACAAATTTTTTCCATTTTTTTTACTTCACTTCTCCTATTTATTTTCTACTCTACCTCTCTCAATTGCGAAAATAAATATGATCATATATATATATATATATATATATATTCTTTTTTTGTTTTCTTTTGAAAAATTTACTGTTGTTAGATATATTTGGGCTGCCACTCAAGTCAATAATTATTTTTCAATTGCATGAATATTTGGTTTGAATTGTATGGACAAACTCGTGTTCAGCACATGTTCTTGTGCTAGTATTATATAAGTACGATACACAGTGAAAATCTAAAATGTCTTCTGATTAAGTATCCATAATCTATATTAATTAAGTACAACACGGTGAAAATATCACACCCTTACTCTCAAAATTTCAATGCTAGTCTGCACCTCGATCGGTTTAAGACTCATCCAAACCAAGATGAACTAGTCCATACAAAAAGATCTTGGCCATCACTGATGTTTTAGTCCAAAACCTAAAACCGTATTGTAAGTACAATTTATTTACCTATGTATATTTTATCTTATTATTATGTTAACATCTGAAATACCCAATGGGCAGTGAAAAAAATGAAAATTAATAACTTTAATTTTTTGATTAATCTCTATAGTATTTTTTATTTTAATAAAAGAGGGCTGTAACAAACAAATATTTTAGTAGAATATATTGTTGTTCAAAACCACCTTTTGAAACCATGGCCTGCACCACCTTCATTAAATAGCACCATGTTTCAGGGCAAATCATTTGGGATTGACCATTATTAGTCTACGAGAAATCTTTGTCAGATATTCTTACCATCCAATAACCCATGTCATCCAACGGTCAGCATTGCTTCATGGTGTTTATAAAAGCAGCTCTAGTCTTCTCAATCTTTCTTGGATTAGTGCTATCTTGCAGTATTTCTGATGTCGCGAATGGAATTTTTTTATTTTTATTTTAAGGTTTGGGACAATGGTGCTCTCTTCATTCCAACAATTGAGAAGAAAGGATGAGCTCACAGCTGCTGGTTCATGAATACCTTCTAACTGTGTAGATTATGCAGGAGAGTGCACAGTTTAAGGTGGGCATGAACCAGGAGATGAGGCCGCCCTCTTCTTTTTCTTATACTGGAGTGAAGTGAGCTCCTCTCTCTCTCCCTCTCCCTCTCCCTCTCCCTCTCCCCCTCCGGTTATTAAAAGATTTAGAAATGATTATTTCATTATCCGAGTACTCGAAGTCTCCCGTTTCAAATAAAACGGTTGTGAGACTTATTTTTGGGTTTAAAAGAAATTCATATTTGAATTAGATCCATGCACATTAGATCCAAAACATTTGGATCCATATCCAGGATGATTATATCTACATTTTAAAATATATACATTTTATGGGCCTTCATGGTCATATTGATTCATAAGAGTCTACTTACATTAAATCACACACCATTGAATTGCCCCATTGTATATTTGGAAATTTTATTTTGAAGTTCATTTATCCAATTATGCTAATGTAGTCTACATCTTATTTTTTGGATTCTGACCCAATTCAGACCAGTTTCTTAAGTTGATTTCAGATCTAGATGCAACACATTATGTTTTATATTGGATCCAGATCTAATCTATAAGGACAGTTCCGAGCCCTGATCCACCATAGTTCCACCTTTGATTCGACCCATCTGCATCCTTAATTTATGGCTATTGAGTAGACAGATGTAATGAATAACTTATGTAGCCAACCAACTAGATAATTGGCTTTTCTAAGCCCAACTCCAGTCCCATAATGACTTAAAATTAGGTCAAGCTTTGTCTGACTTAAATTTTTTTTTTTTTTTTTGTTCAGCGGGCACCCACATTGGACCCTCCTTGAACCCAAACTGCTCAAATTCAGTCCTATCATATATTGGAGAAGGTAAAGCCCACTCCAATGGAAGTTGGGCCCACCATCTTATAGTTTACGTGTTGAACACACACATGATTAATAAAGACTAGGGGTTGGATAGCTTTATATGTCATCAATGTGATGGTGGACCCAACTATGATTGAGGTGAGGTTTGACCCCGCCAATACCAATGAGAAGCCTCACTCGGGGTCTGGTGTGTATTACCTAAATCTAGACTCTAAATAGAGGGCTTGGACCCGGACCTGAATTTAAAACAGACAATAAGTCCATCCTTATGTATAATTCACCTATGCATAGTATCTAATTAATCTCCCCAGGTCAATCAAGTTCTGGCATCCAGCTGTCTTGATACAACAATAAATTGATTATTTTATATTGTTTTTGCATTAATCAACATTGCTCTTATAGGCCAAAATGAGGGTGCTCTTCTTTGTGCTAGATGCTATCATGAATTGCAGATTCTCGAACATATGGATTCTCTAGAAGTTGTCAAAAGCATGAAGGCAACAAGGATTAGTCTATCTAGCCTCTTGTAAGAGATATTTTGAAGTGTTTTGAAGCATTTTAAATCTTTTGAGATAGTTTTCATTCCTAGAGATTTAAACATGATCGCCACTATCTCGCTAATTGTAGACAATCGGGGATGAACTTAATATGACCTTATTGGTGATAAGCCTCTGTTTGTTATTTTGTTAGGTTCAGATCATGTGTTTGAGTTTTTGGTGTGTTGTAACTTGTTTGTTGGCTCCTCTTTTTTAATAACAAAAAAGGGTACTTTTGTAATTTAGTGAAATGAAAAATGATCTCTCTCAAATGTTTCTTTATGAGTTCCTTCATCTTCAGCCAGACTTGTACCAATTTCTCAACGTACTGGTACCAAGTCAGTTCTCTACTCAGCACGATGTATTTTGGAGGGCCTAGACAATCGAAACAGAGACATTTTTTTTTAATTGCCTAACTTTTTATATATATGTTTAGGTTCGTGGATGCTATAACATGTTGAGTTTTTTTTGTACATACCCCATAAGTTTTTTATGATTTGTAAATAGGCCTCCGTAGTTTTAGTATTTGTAGATAGACCCCTACCTTTTCAATTCAATACCTTTTATGTCCCCCAAAATTAGTATTCGTAATGAGAATGGGTAACCACCATGAGAATTGTATTGAACTTTTATAAAAATGACAGTTTGCCCTTATACTCATTAAAGAAAAATTAGTATATTATTAGTTACAAAAATACCATTGTTTTATTCCAACTCCCAATAGTCTCTCTCAATAACTTTTTATTGCACTTGAATCCTAATCAGGTATTTTATAACTTTCGTCAATCCAACGGTGGGTCGTGCATGGATTTGATTAATTATAACCAATTATAAGCACATGCATTAATTGTCATCATGACCAATTTAGATTTCATAAAATAAGCCCTCTATTGGAAAAAAAATTAGATTTACGTACGATTCTTTTCTCTCATTAAATGTAATTATTAATGTTACAATCTTTAGAAAAAAAATAAGTGCAACCTTTTAAATTTAAGCATATAGGGATAAAGAGATGGGCAAAAGAGTCATTTCACTATAAAAACTTTTGGTTGTTGGAGGCATTTTGATTCTGGGGATACAAAAGGTATTAAAATAAAAAAACAGGGCCTATTTACAAGTTCCAAAACTATAGGAGCCTATTTATAAATTCTAAAAACCTAAGCGGGGTATATACAAAAACCTCTAACATGGTCTATGATATGGATATTGGGAAATTAAACATGGTCACAATAGTATTAATCATTCATTCATATAACATTATAACCTAACAATTGAATGTAGGGGACATTTTAAAATAGGGCTCAAGTTTTTGGCCAAGTTTCAAATCAGGACAATTAAAAAAGAAGTTTTCAAACGAGGACTAAACATTTCCAATTTTATTTCAAATCCCAGCCCACATTTCTCCTCCACTGCAACCATCTCATCAGTCATCTCCAAACCAACATCTACAACTCCAGTACTCCACCATCTTCCAAGCCAGCAAGCCAAACACTGCCCTGCCCATGTGCCCAGCCATCCAACTCAAATCCAACTGTCCATCAGTCACACTTAACAAAACCACAAAACAACTAACCAACCCAGCCTTCTGTCATTGCCACACTCTTGCAAATAAACTCGCTTACAAAACCTATCTTCATCAAACCTATCTTCATCAAACCAAACAAGCCACTCGCTGCCTTGCAACACTGGACTCCTAGGAACACTCCACTGACCATCTTCACCATCATCATCCCTCACGGCCCACCAGAGCCTGTCCCACTACACCATCACAAAGACCACACAAAACCAGAAAAAACAATATCCAGGTCCTAATTCACTCAAACCGAACCCACATGTTTCTCTCCGTCTCACCACTTGCGGCCAACCCAAAACAGCTCCTGCTACCCGACAGACCAAGTCGAGTCCCTCCTCACTCACAACTCACGGCCTCCACCTGCAAAAAGACCTCCTCCATCTTTACACATACAAACACATCTCCCATCTTAGCCACCTTTTTCTCACTACCAAACAGGTCCCCTAGCAAAAACTCATCCTCACCATCAACACCCATTGAAAAACCAAGAGGGTCAATCTAGAACCAACCCTAGGGTTAAAAACAGTCCCAACACAGATTTTAATACGGAAATAAGAAAGCAATAATGTAAGTTAATCAATCAACCAACTACAAAGATGGACACGCAATTTATACGGGGAAACCCCGAAACAGAGAAAAAACCATTGGACCTCACACCGGTCCAAAAAGAGGCACTAATAAATCAATCAAATCAAAGGTTACAGGATCTACTCACTACCCTTTCCGGTTGAACATCCATTCGGCATCATCTTCTTCACCGGTACTCATCATAGTTACCAGATTTCTTCATCACCACCATCCAAAACCGAACCTATTCAACCCATTGCACAAACCAATCCACTATACCTGACCCACTTGCAATCCTATACTGACCATTCCAAACCGAGATCTGCCTAGGAGAGATGAAGTGGGAACAATATTGGATGGCCAATGGTGAGATGATGAAAAACCACCGAGAGAAAGAAGATGAGAGAAGGCGATAATGAAAAAGGAAGGTGGAATTGTAGACGGAATGAGAGATATAAAGGCAGTTGGGTTGGGAGGAGACAGAGGAGGGTTGGTTGGTAAAGAGTTGCGAGAGAGAAGAGGGAGCTGGAGGCAGAGACAGAGAGGAGAGAAGTCAGTAGTCGAAAATGCAAGAAAGGGGCATTCTATAATTTTTTTGAAAAAATTAGTGAAAATTGGCCAAATTGTGGGAAGGAATGACTTGGATGTCCAGATTTGAGAGAACTTTGGAAAACCCCTTTTGAAATGTGTCTTTTTTTTTTTTTTTTCCTCCCTGATTTGAGATGTTCCAAAATGTTAGCCCTATTTTGAAATTCTCCCTTGAATGTATTACTTACTTAAATCATTGTATGCTTTTGTTGGACTGCCGGGCTCTGTGTTTTGGAGCCTGGAAAAGCTCCATGTTTATTCTCTTCTATTACAAGACACTGTAAGCGTTGGCGTTGGTTTTCTTCATGAGATTCAAATAATGATGTGGAGCTTTAGCCCCTAAAATGGATGGTTAGGATAATCAAATTACACTAATTTTCTCATACATCCCACACTGTCCAATCACACCTTTTTCTTGTGATTAGAATTTAGGTCGGTGTTTTAAAATGTGTCGAAGAGTTGTGTAGAATGAGTAAGATCATACAGACACATCTGGCCCATGTTCCCTATGCAGTGTGCAGTGAATATTTCCTTTTCACATTTGTTCCAGTTTTGACGAACAACAATCCAGGTCCTTTAAATTGAGGGCCCAATTGCTCATGTTAAGAAGAGGTGCATTATCTAGGATTGTCAAATCATCTTACTTGGGCCTGAGTCTGGTAAAGGTTACAAGGCCTAATTCATAGCGTATTACCAACATAAGCATAGAAAGAGCCCAAAATTGCCCAATAGTGCCTATAGTCTAATAAAGATCACAATCCAATGATGATGCCCAGGGATGGTTGATCGACACTTCAATGTGTAACGCTTAACCGCAAGACTACAGTGTTGTCAAGAAGTAAAGGACAAGCAATTAATCCAACTCATATAGAATTGAACTAAGATATAGCTAATGTAAACAATTGAAGTGAATAATTAAAACTACTAAACTATATGTGAAAAATGAAATTAAACTAATTGAAATGTGAAACAAAACTAAATAGGAACTAAACTACTCTAACTAAAAATTTAAAATATAAAATTAATAAGATCTAACAAACTACACTAAACTAGTAGATGAGTGGTGATGGAAATGGAAAATTTAAGGTGAAGATGTGGTGTGAAATGTGTGGATTTTAAAACAAGTTATGTGAAATATAGATCTAACAATCTAAAAGTAAAAATAACAAATCAAAAAAGGATTTAAATTAACAATGATAAAAGAAGAGATTAGGCAATCCAAAATCCACTATGTAATTAATTCAAACAATGCATGTTCTAATTCAATTCTCAAATCTACAATCTAATGAGCAATCTCTTGCCTAATTAGATTGGATGATGTAGCAATGAAGATCAAAGTAAAGAAAAAAAAAACCAAGATTCTAGACAATAACCTAACTACCCTAACAATTAATCATCAAAATCAAGTTACAAAAGATCAAAGATAAGGGCTCTAGAGCATGCTATGTGAGAAAACTTTATCCAACTACAAAGCATCAATTGAGATTATCAAAGCATCAAGTGTAGAGAAATGAGAGAGATTAGCACAATTAGATCTAAAATTTACTAATCAATCAAGGCACAAGTAGGGAATTTAAATGAAAACATGCATGTAATTGAATTAATCACATTACTTACCTTCAAAAGGAGAGCCTAAACCAAGAACTTTAGCCACTAAACATCAAGAGAGAGCTCCAAATGTTCATTAATGATCTTCAATTACACACACTCTCTCTAGATTAGTTACAAAGAAGCTCCTAAGTACAATCTAAAAGTAAAAATAAAATTGTAAAAAGAATAACTTGCCAAAAGATCTCCCTTCTCCACTCTACAAATACATTCCAATTTATAGGAACATTGAAGACATTTGATTGGCTCATTTCATTTCACAAGGATTGTTTCCATTTAATTGGTTGCAACTTGAAGACTTTTGATTGGCTCATTTGCATTCACATGGATTGCTTGAATTTGATTGGTTGCAACAAACTTTCCTTCCAAAAGCATATGTGCATTTTCGCTTTATGTGGTCTTTCATGTTGGAGGCTTTTGATTGGCTCATATCATTTCACATGGATTTGTGCCATGGCAAGCTTTGATTGGTGGAAGCTTTTGATTGGCTCATATCCTTTCACATGGATTTGTGGAGAGGTGAGTTGGATGAGATAAAAAAGTAATATGCAATTGTTGAGATTTAAACCCATAAAATATTCCATACCAACCCAAGCTCTAACAAATACACCAACCAATCCTTTGTGTTAGAAAATGATTTTTTTTTATCCATAAAGTCTTCTCCTCTTATTTTGGAATTCTTCAATACTTCCTAAGACTTCTTCATGCAACTTCTTTATTGAAATCTCTTCTTGATGGCTTGGGACACTAGCCCGAATGTTGGGATAGTCGCGGGGTCCACCTACACAAGAGAAATTACATAAAAATGCGGTATAAATAATCGGATTTATACATGATAATCCGATAATCCGTTAATGTGATAGAATGATAAAATCTATGTGCAAGGCAAATGATATGCATATGAAATGCCGATAAAATTCGGACTAATGAGGGGTACAATATGCAATATTTAATACTCATCACACCTCCAAACCTACATTTTGCTAGTCCCAAGCAAAAACTATGAAGAAAAACTAAACTATATGCAAGAGAACACGGTAAAGATCCTAACTCACTTTCGCAGGAATCGCGACTGCACTTAGCTCGTGCAACAAGCCGTTAAACCCCTAGGTTTCCCCTAGTGGACGAGTTTTGTCTCGTGAGGGTTTTCAGCGAATAAATTCCACAAAATTCTTTTTATTTTGAAAATAATATATTTTTGGTGTCCAACGTACAGTCTTTAGCAAAAATACTAGCCAACTCTTGAAGATATGACAGTCAATACCTAAGTCCAACTGTGTATGTGTGTGTATTTAGCCAATAATTATGCAATCTTCAAGTCGAATCTCACTCAACCTTAATTCCCTTCGGAATAAATTTCGCCTTGACTACAACCTTACATGTCATACTCTCAACAATGGAAGCATACAGATTTTACTGACTAACTCTCAGTATGTGAGTATGAACAAGGCTAAGGACTCTCATAATTGATGAAGAACGGAGCTTATGTATGGAAGGATTGATCTCATAGAACAAGATACAACCAATAGAAGGTAGAAATGCTCACTCAACTTCTCACTCATTCAACACCTAACCTTTCTTAAGATCCAATAGGTCTTTCATAGGTTGTAATGGGGTTAGGGTTTAATAGGTAGGATAAGGGTTAAATATGGCTAAAGTTTTTTGAGAAGGTAAGGGTCTTCAAGTCTTCATAGGAAGGTCTTCAACTGTCTTCACTTCTTCCTTTTGCTTTGTGTTCTTTATTCCACTCTATCTCTTTTTGGTGCTTGATTTTCTTTGGTTCTCATTTCTATATTTTCTCTCTCTGTTTTTTCCTTTTTTTCTCTTTTTTTTATGTTTTTCTTTGGTTTCAACTTTCAAATTCCTTTGTCATCCCTTTATAGAACATCTATTTTTTGATAGCCCATGTGAAGTCTTCAACGCTAATGCTCAAATCCTTCATTTCATCATGGATTCTTACCTTTCTAAAAAACAATAGGTCAAAAAGGATGATATATATGTGAGTGATGAGGCTTGGGTCAATGAAGGAAGGTTTCTTGTAAGATAGGCTCAAGAGGGATACTAAGGATATAAAATGTGGATTCAAAATTTTGGTCATGTTTTCTTTTTAGAATGCCTATCATCTTCCCCTAAGTTCGGAAAAATGCATCATAAGCGACATGTCAAGGTTTCTTCGCATTTTGATGTCACCTCTATGGTTAGAACAAGGAATAGCACTTATGAGATCAAAAATGCTGGACTAAAAAGCTCTAGGAGTAGCTCTTCATTCTACTAAGGAATAGCGCAGAAGAGTCCTCACCCAAACGGATATAGATAGGCTCAATCGCTCAATGGGT
This sequence comes from Cinnamomum chago, assembly GCA_038049695.1. Taxonomy (NCBI): domain Eukaryota; kingdom Viridiplantae; phylum Streptophyta; class Magnoliopsida; order Laurales; family Lauraceae; genus Cinnamomum; species Cinnamomum chago. The sequence goes on along the minus strand of CP142453.1, from coordinate 102,884,364 downwards.
TCTAATCTCCACTAGTGATTCTTTCGGGTATCTCAGAAGTGATTTGCTCTTCTCTTGGACTACACTCATGTAGCTAAATGTGTAAAAAGTTTCTAGGACTTGTATCTATGACAACTTTTTAACCTAAAATCCATGGACAATTAAAATTTTTTTTTTCAGATTTTTAGTGATTTTGGAATTTTTAAAATTTTAAGGGTTTTTGGTATAAATGGAAAACAAGACTTATGTACATGCAAAATGCAATGCATGAAATGTAGTACCTCACCCCCAAACCTATCCTAACATTGTCCCCAATGTTTATGTAGAACATAAATAAAATAGGACAAGGAAGATAAATTGAAATTTCTCACCATGGGGTGTCGACACACGGGTATATTGGGTTGCCTCCCAACAAGCGCTAAGTTTCACGTCTTCAGCCAGACGTAACTAACATGATATGAGGTCAATTATCCACGTTTTACAAGAAGGACCTCCTCAACAACATTCTCAGGATCCACAAACTCAAGGTACTTTTTCAATCTTTGCTCATTCACTTGGAAGGTGCTACCATCTCTAGGATTCAAAAGTTCAACTGCACCGTGGGAATGGACTGTCTGAACGACATAGGGTCCTGACCATCGAAACTTCAGCTTGCCTGGGAACAAGTGAAATCTAGAGTTATATAGCAAAACTTTCTGGCCAGGATGGAACTCTTTCGTTAGAATTCTCTTATCATGAAACATTTTGGTCCTGGCCTTATAACTCCTCGCACATTCATATGATTCATTCCTCATTTCCTCCAATTCAGCAAGCTGAAGTTTCCATTGGACCCTGGCCTTTTCTAATTCAAAGTTTAGATGCTTGATCACCCAATATGCTTGATGTTCTAGCTCAACCGGCAAGTGGCATGCCTTGCCGAAGTCCAACCTATACGGAGACATTTCGATAGGTGTCTTAAAGGTTGTCTGATATGCCCACAGTGCATCGTGTAAATGTAAAGACCAGTCTTTCTGATTTGGACTGACTGTCTTCTCCAGGATGTTCTTGATCTCATGATTGGAAATCTCTACTTGCCTGCTAGTTTGGGGCTGGTATGGTGTGGCAACTTTGTGCGTAATGTGGTTCTTACCCATTAAAGCTTGAAATACTTGGTTGCAAAAGTGCTTACCACCGTCGCTGATGATTGTGCGGGGTATACCAAAGCGAGCGAAAACTTGGTTTTTCAAAAATTCAACCACAACCTTGTGGTCATTGGTCTTGCAAGGAATGACCTCTACCCATTTTGACACATAATCAACTGCAACAAGAATATACTGATAACCAAAAGAAACGGGAAATGGTCTCATGAAGTCTATACCCCAAAAGTCAAACAACTCAATGATCAAGATAGGTTGTTGGGGCATTTCATTCTTCTTAGAGATCCGCCCCAATCGTTGACACCAGTCACAATTCGTACAATGCTCATGTGCATCCTTGAAAAGGGTAGGCCAAATAAATCCAGATTGCAGCACCTTTGTTGCTGTCTTTTTACTAGAAAAATGTCCCCCGCAAGTATGGTTATGACAGAATTCAAGTGTGCTCTTCTGGTTCATCTCGGGTACACACCTCCCAATGATTTAGTCAGGGCATTGTTTAAATAAATAGGGATCATCCCAAAAATAGTATTTAGCCCTAGATAATAAACGGAATTTGTCATTTTTTGACCAATTGCTTGATGTTTCCCCGGTCACCAAATAGTTAACTATATCTGCATACCACGGGGTTTTACTATCAATCAACAACAATTACTCATCTGGGAAGGATTCTAAAATCGGACAATCGTTAGAGGAATCAACAATCAAATGCGAAACATGGTCAACTACTACGTTTTCAGACCCCTTTTTATCCCGTATTTCAAGATCAAATTCTTGCAAAAGCAGTATCCACCTGATCAGCCGAGCTTTGGCATCTTTCTTGCTTAACAAATATTTCAATGCGGCATGATCAATGAAGACAATGACTTTTGAACCTATGAGATAGGATCTATACTTATCCAATGCGAAGATGACAGCCAGCAATTCCTTCTTAGTGGTGGTATAGTTAAGTTGTACGTTGTTTAAGGGTCCTACTGGCATAGTAGATGACATGAGGCAATTTGTCTATCCTCTGTCCCAGTACAACTCCAAGAGCATAATTGGAGGCATTGCACATCAATTCATTGGAGGCATCGCACATCAATTCAAAAAAATGACCATTTGAAAAGGAGCAACGGCTCGCCCGGTCGACCGGCCACACTGCAAGTCGACCCCCTGGGACCAAAATTCCCAAATTTTGCATATTTTAAAGTATATCATTGAGGGAACTTTTGGGCCATTGAATCAAGCTTGGAAACATGTTTTAAAACAACCTAAGATGTTTAAAAAACATGACACACAAAAGGCCTAAAATGATTCGAAACTTTAAATCCAATGGCTTGCTTGACTTCTAAAAACTCTTTTCTAAAACAAATGCATCCAAGTTTAAAAACAAAACATGCATAAATCAATACATTTACAAATCTTAAAAACAATGCATGTATAAAACAAGATTTCAAGTTTATCTAAATCAATGCAAGTGTGTAAATTCAAAATAGTGCTAATATGATAATGCATCCATCAAATTGCAATAACACAAAATCCCTAACACAACGTAGGCCGGTAACGGCACCGGTAATGAAAAGTTTGGCCATGAAGGTTGATGGCTCACCAAGGGGAAGGGGTAGACTTAAGAGGACATGGATGAAGGTAGTAAAGATAGATATGAAGAAGTGTAACTTATTTGAGTATTTGGCTCAAAATAGATCGGAATGGAAAAACAAAATGCATGTAGCCAACCCCAACATAGTTAGGACAAGGCTTTGATGATGATGATGATGATATTATAAAAGACTTGGTCGTTTCTTTAAGATGATTTGATGAAAAATATCTTACATGCTCTCACCCCATTCATTCCATACAAACGCCAGAAATATGAGTTTTCCAAGAAATTATAACTCTTTATGACTGATTTAATTATGGAAGCTCAGTGAGTTAACTCAACTGCCCAATGTGTATTAAACAAATATAATATGCAACAAAAATAAAATCAACAAGCACACACCACAAGGGACACCAAATATAACGTGGAAAATTCAAACTGGGTGAAAAACCATGGATCTGAATTGGATCAAGAATCAAGCACTATGAATCTCGCAATTACAAGACACTCATAGATCCCTCCCCAAGTAATCACTACCTAAGTATTGCAGTTATTTCTTGTGTAGCTTTACGCCTCAACGACTTTACTCCGTTGATTGCAACAGATTCAAACCCGTTTGACTCCTCAAATCCTCTATGCTTCTACAAGGGAAGTAGAAGAAGTAGCTCTTTAGTGAACAATTGCAGCACAACTCTTCAATGAATCTCTAGAGAATAATTCTCTCAATTATAATCTCTAACTCAGAACCTTGAGAGGTATTTCTTTAGGGTAGCCCAAGGGTCCAATAAATATACGTCTTAGGGATGTGCTTAAGGTTGCCTAAGTTGATTAGGACTAAAACAAGCAGTTTGAGAAAAATTAGAAATAGAAAATCTAATTCTCGTCAGACACTTTTGCGTCTCCCACTCGAGTGGATGGAGGTGCGCTCGAGTGGATGGACATTCTCTCTCATCATCTAGCTGCCTTCTGACAAAGTGCTCGAGCGGACGCGTTATCTGGTTTCGAAAATTTAGCTCTTCTAATCCATTTTTACTCCTTGTTCTTTCCTTCAGCATACTTTTAATTCTTTTAAACTTTCTTCTTCTAATCCTTTCAGTCTTCTATATTCAAAATAGAATCACAGTCTTTTTCTAAAAATAAAAATTACGACTCAATGGACCTAGAGTTTTGTCTGACCCATGAATTAGCCAACACTCAAAAACCTAACATCTGTAATCTGTGTCTCTTACAATAAAATTTGCATTTCGATGGAAAAAAAAAGAGAAAAGAACAAAGGGCAAACTAGGGTACTTTCTCTTATTTTTAGGCGGAAAAAGATGAGCAATAAGAACCATGCAGTGATAACAAAAAAACTATTTTTTTTAGCCTTTTGCTTTTCCTTAGGTGTGATAGCCAAACTGTTTCATTTTGAAAGACATATGCTAATGGAACCATAGCTTTAAGGATTAGCTAGTCCAGCAAAGTCTCAATTTAAATTAAGTCAACTGGAAAAATGATCCAAAACAAATTTCTTCCCCTAATTTATGCCATGCGAATATATCGAAGTCTCTTAAGGACTTTTCTCGCTACTTTTGAAAGATTAAAATCACGTTGGATAGAAAATCTAACCATTTTTAGATTAGTTGAATAACTCATCACTAAATTTTTCTTTAATAGCTTAGAACAAATTGACTTGACATTTTAATAGTTAAAGGCTTTTTTTGACTTGAAGTGTTGCTTGCTTGAACTCGGCCGAGTTGACTTGATTTGGTTATTCAATTTGACCGACTTGATTCAATGGTTTTTTGCTCGACTCATGGCCCATTTCTTTATAAAAACTTGTAGAATTCTTGTTTAGAGAATTTCAAATTCTTTGAAAGTTGTCTTCTTTAGTGTAATTCCTAAATCCTCCTCCTAGATGGAACATGGATTTTAGCAAAATAAAAAGGAGGCTGGAATTCCAAAAGGTCATATGGGACACTTTAAATAGCTGAAATTTGGAATTCAGTTTAAATCAAATTGAGGCCTTTAGCGAGGAAGAGTTGAACGTAGTTGTGACAACTATGTCTACGGCCAACAAACAAGGCAACCCGCACTAGGTATCACTTTTTATAGATACTAACAACAACGGCCTGTGCTTCGCTCGGGGCAAAAAATAATAAATCATATTTTGAGTTTATGAGATATCAAAATTAATTATACACATATAAGAATATATTCATTCATATTTATATAAAAAAGACTCAACAATTAGTAATCACATCTTCAATCACAAATACAAGTGATTGACATCAACAGTAAACTATTACAAAAATGAAGCTAAGAACTCCATTCAACAACAACGTAAAAATAATAATAACAACAATAATAACTAAAGAAGATATAGAAAAGTAAATTTTATTAATATAGATAATATTAGTCATAAGAAATTCATTAAGATTTTTGTTACCCATTGATAATTTCAAAGCACAGTAAAACAAAGTCACCCCAAATACATAAATTGAATAAAATATCCATTTCATCAATATAAATGAACCTCGACAAAAAGTAACAATTAGAAACCTGTTATGAGATATGGATCTTGGGTGGATGCCCACTTAAGATGAGTTAGGATTAGAATTAGGGTTCCTCTCTTATGAGGTTACTTTGCCTATAAGTAAGCTTCTACCTTTGTATTTGTACACAGATATAATGAGATAACAGAAAAGCTCTCTCTTCTCCCTCTAATCCTCTTTCTTTTAATCTCTCTTTTCTAACACGTTATCAGCACGAACCGTGCATAGGTTTGTTTTTGGTTTCTTCGTTTGCTTTGGTTTTCTCCTTCGATTTGCGTGCACAATCCAAGGAGTCAGAACTGTGTATTTTTTTTCACTTGGTTTTGCTTTGGTGTTCTGCAACATTTTTTTTCCTTCAAACACTAAAGCCTCAAGAAGCATGCATAAGAGCCTTGGTTTCAAACACTATAGCCTCGAGAAGCGTGCATAAGAACCTTCGTTTCAAATACTAAAGCCTTAGTTTGCCGTGCAAAGCCTCAGAGAATTTGTTCTATTTTTCAAACTAACCCTCGGTTTTGCATGCATAATCCAAAAAGACTTGATTTTTGCTTCGGTTTCCTCTGTTTCCTGCGCACGTCAACAAATAGTTTTTCCTCTTGGTTATGTGTGTAAACGAGGATTCTCTTGGTTTCCTTTTTCTATTTGACGTCCCACCATGACCCGGGACGTGCACAAAAAAAAGTTTAACTTATTTCCTTTTCAAGTCAGGCCATAACTTCTTCATCTGACCTCCGATCAACATACGGGTTGGTTCTGCAGATTCATAGCGACGAACATTACCTAATAAACGTAAGAGATCAGCATTTTAACGGTCAAAATTTTTTTTTGGACTGTGATCACGATAAGTGGTATATAAACCATAGTTCAAATCCAATTTATTAGAATGAATAAAATTAGTTTATGATACTTATTTACAGTAATTATAGTGTTTAGTTGCTGTTCATCTTCTTGCGTGATTTTCATTTTAATTTAAATTTATCAATACTATGAATGGATCACAAAATAGAACCAGAAGTTCTAAATCTGAACCTGAAGTTCACAGATTTATGGACTAGCAGTTCTAGAAGTTAGAATACTGATATGAACCTGTAGATTCATATCCATAAATCAAAACCTAGCGTTTTTTTATTCAAATCCAAACAAATTATAAGTCTATGAAATCAAACCTGAAGATTTGACAGAACCTGAAGTTCTGAACAGTTGTTAGAATCAGAAGTTCTACTTCAAACCTGAAGATTTGACAGAACCTGCAGTTCTAATTTCATGTATTATGAACTTGAAATTCTAAATCAAGCCTGAAGTCTTGAAAGAACCAGCATTGCTGATTATCAAAGTTGAGAACCTGATGTTCCAACTTTTCATTGGCCAACTTATTTGTCTATGCTTAGTAGTTAGAATTCATGTTTTCTGAACTTGAAGTTTTAATTCAAGCAGAACCAGTCGTTCTGATTCTTAAAGTTGAGAACCCGATGTTCCAACTTTTCATTGACCGACCTATCCCACATGATCAATCAAGCCCAGGGATCCGAAGATGGACCCATGGGCGACTTTATGGGTGCTAGACTCACACGGAACGGATCCTGTATGGCCAAACTGATATGGGGGGCATGAGTCCTGTCGGCAACGTCGATTAACCCAGAATCTTGGCCTGATGACTAAAAATTCACTCACTGATGGTGGATGATGATGGATTTGTTCCAACTTTTTATTGGCCAACCTCTGAATAATAAGGCATTTATTTGGGAAGAACCCCTTGGCATGTTCTAAAAGACCAATAATTCTTTGAACTTTTACAAACTTGATTTTTAGCTCATTTGATATGCATGTTTCTTGGACTTTTCTTTTATGATGGTGATCTTTATTTTTCATTAATGTCCTGATTTATGGTGAATGGTTTAATTATTTCAGTTTTATCATGTGATTGTATAGTTATATTGATTTAATGTTTAAGGAATGAATCATGGAACTGAGGACAATCTATGTTTGGTAGATAGTGCCATAACACATACCATTATGAAAAATCAAAATTTTTTCTTAGAATTACTGTTCATTCTATGAAAGGCATCCACCATAGCTAGACTTATGCAAATAATTGAAGGCTCCGAAAGAGCCCATATGATGAGACAATATTCCGGCCGTTAGGGGGAGATAAGATAGTTCCTGAAGAACGTATTGTTCCTGTAGAACAACCCGTTCCTGAAGAACAGCGATACTAACATGGAATACTTCTAGTCTATCTCATCTAGATCCACATACTTCACAATGTGAAAATGAAGTATGCAAGAAGCATGGCAGTCCTATACGTTTAAAGGACTCAGCTCCGCGGAAAAGGAGAAATGAACAATCATCATCATGTCCTCCCGAAGAGGCACATAGCCCTCCTGAAGAAGCTCCTTCCGAAGAGGCACGTAACCCTCCTGAAGAGGCACAAAACGCACCCGAAGAAGTTCCTCCCGAAGAGGCAAGAAATGCTCTTGAAGAGCTTCCTCCCGAAGAGGCAAATAACGCACTTGAAGAGCTTCCTCCCGAAGAGGCAAGTAACGTTCCTGAAGAGGTTCCTACTGAAGAGGCACATAAACGCTCCTGAAGAGTTTCCTCCCGAAGAGGCAAGTAACGTTCCTGAAGAGGTTCCTACTGAAGAGGCACATAAACGCTCCTGAAGAGGTTCCTCCCGAAGAGGCAAGTAACGCTCCTAAAGAGGTTATGGTAAAATCCATTCTCTCTAGAATAATGGAAATCCCTGATGAGACTTTGGAAGCCCTTGAAGAGGCACGGGTACCGGATAATGAAGAGATCTTAATACTTTACAATTATTTGAGAGAGAGATGGAATATAAATAATAATGATGATTGGGACACAAAACCACATTTTATAAATCCCGGAAGGGTTTTCTTTGCTTGAAGCAAAGCATTGAGTACGTACTCAATCCAATTAAGGCATTGGATTAGTATTAAACATATCCTATGATATTTGCATGGAACAACTAAGTTAGAAATAATTTATTCTTATGATCGTGGAGATTTCAGTTTTAATTTGTAGGATATGCAGATTTAGGTTATCTATCTGATCCTCATAAGGGTCGATCACAGACAAGTTATGTGTTTCTTAATGGTAATGCCGCCATTTCTTGGCGTTCTACTAGACAGACTTTGGTAACTAATTCCGCCAACCATGCTGAGATTTTGGCTCTTTATAAACATGACTAATATGTTTACCAAATCTTTGCCAAAATCAGTATTCCGGAAGTTTGTATATGAGATTGGCATACGTAGAGTTCATCATCAATCTAAGTGAATGGTTGCTATCACTAGAAGTTTGTATATGAGATTGTGCGATGTACTCTTTTTCCTTTTCTAGGTTTTATCCCACTGGGTTTTATTAGTTAAGATTTTAACGAGGCAGCATTATGTACGTCCAACACCAGTTCAATGATCTTGAAGAATGTTGTACTCTTTTTCCTTTCACTTTGGTTTTTTCTCACTGGGTTTTCCTTAGCAATGTTTTTAATGATGCAACTGTCATTGAATGTTGGTCATCCAAGGGAAAGTGTTATGAGATATGGATCTTGGGTAGAGCCCACTTAAGATGAATTAGGATTAGAATTAGGGTTCCTCTCTTATGAGGTTATTTTGCCTATAAATAGGCTTCTCCTATTGTATTTGTAGACAGATATAATAAGATAACAGAAAAGCTCTCTCTTCTCTTTCTAATCCTCTTTCTTTTAGTCTCTCTTTTCTAACATAACCTAATATTTGAGAGATTAGAAACCTAATATTAGATAGAGAGAGAAATAGAGATATGAAAAAATAAACTGAAATCATATGAAAAAAATGTACTTTTAACATGTACCTTAAGCTATGGTTAGTCCAAAACCTCGGCTACAGCAACATGTTGAGTGTGATATGTGATAAATACTTTTATCTTCCGTGCACTTCTAAGTACATGTATGACTGAATGGAGAGGTGATATTGATGGAAAGGAAGATGGGTTTACTTGTGAGAAAGAGAAATGTTAGGAAAGTATAGATGGAGCGATTAGATTCATCAAGAAATCCAACCTATACATGGTCCCTGTTGAGAAATGGTGTGGCATTACAAAGGGTTGTTTTTTAACAAATTGTGGTGCTTAGGTGGCGCTGTGAGTATGATCACGCATATGTGGCAAAACAAATCCTATTGCTTTAATATATATAGACATCTATTAAAAAGTCAATTTGATTCGTCTTTACTAGACATCTAAGCATAAACACCAAAGTCAAATGATGATTGATTTTTAGCCGTCCATGTAATTTCACAGTTTGATAGATTAGTAAATAACCCAAGGGTCTACTTTCCAACAAGCAACTTATCCACCGAGGCCTTCCTTCAATGTAGTGGGACCAACCAATGGCCTCACATGCCATGTATTATTCTTTGACTGTATGAGCAAAATTCCCCATTATAATTTATTAAAGTCAAGGGTTTTGCCTTCAATTTTGAGCGTCGGTTATAATTTCGACTCACAGTTAACATTATTTATTAAAATATTTCACATTCTCTCCTCGTAACTACCTACTCATTTTTATCTCATCAAACTGCTCACTACTCTCCACTTTAGTTCTACTTCTTCAATTCTCTTTTTAAATAACTTATATTTTCACCCCATCTCTTCTACTGGTTTATATCCGAGTATTTTTTTTTTTTGTTATTTCCATTTATGCAACCTTTTTTTATTTACATAACCTTTTTAATGTATGCATATTAAATTTATAATAAATGGGCATAGCCATGCTGAGCACGGGTTGTTGTGCTAGTTACTCATGACCATTATATATATTAAAGCAAATGGAGAGGTGGGCTGTGGAGGGTGCCACATCAACACCCAATTATTCTCCTTTCAAAAAAATCACTTAGAAAATAGTGAGAGAGCATTTGCCTTTCAAGTGGGGCATTCTCAATTCTCCTCAAATCTCCTAAAATCTCTCCATCCCCTCCAATCTTCCCTGAAAAAATCTCTCATTTAGTAGAGTACCTAAAATCCTTCTAACTTCCCCTAAAATCTCTCTTTTCCTAACTTTTCTATTTTATCTTCTTATCTTAATTCTCAATTATTAATTTTGATGGTGCAATATTATATACTATGGACCCCATCTAACTAAAGTCATAAATCTCCAATATTGTGGAGCCCACCAATCTATGAAGAATGTTAATGATATGGGGCCAATCTAATGAAATGTGACAAATCCCATAATACGTTGATGGGAATTCAGAGCCCAGCCAACTGTGAAGAAAGTCCAATGCAGTACAATAGCACACGTTACTTATCCATCTAACGAAAATTGTAGAGCTCACATACCATGAGTCTCATCTAAATGTGAAGAATATCTAATGATGCAATCAATGTTATATGTATGGGGCCTATCTAATCAAATGTCATAAATTTAAAAACACTAAATTTACAATTTCTATACATTTCATTTTTCATGTATTTTTTGGTGTTTAATGATTTTTTTTCCTTTTATCGTAGTCCTATTTTATTTTTCTTTCTATTTTGATAGGTTTTCATGGATTTATGGTTTTTCTTTTATTTCTTGGTTTCAATGTTTGATTTTTAGGTGTTGAGTTTCCATGACTCTATTTGTTTCTTCTAAACTATTTCTATCATTGGATTGTCTATGCACTTATGTTTTCATGCTGTATTTTTGTGGTGCTTTTCATAATTTTATTTTTTTATTATGGGTTTATTCTTCTAATTTTAAAAGAATGTTTGAAGTAAAATACTCAATTAATTTCAAATAAATTAAAAAGCTACGAGCCTTGCCCATGCATGCTAAATTGGTCCGACGGGCCTCCATGGGCACAGCAGCACAGGACATCGATTTTCATTGGGATGACGATGATAGGCAATGGTCCTATGTTCTTTGATTACCGATGACATTTGAAATTTCTTTAATTAAATAGGCCGTCTTACTTGGGTTTGATGATGGGTTTGAGAGTATTATCCACCATAAAGCTTGAAATTTCTTTTACTATTTTCTTTATTTTTATATGTATTTAAGACATAATCAATTTGACGGCAGCAAGAACTCCATTTATGAGGTCTTGATGATCCTATCATCAGAGGAGTTGAATTCATTGGGCTTTGAAATTAGCAATGGGTAATAAAAATTTGAATCCATTTCTTATGACTAATATTAATGGATGCATATTTTTTTTTCTTTTCTCATTTTTTTCCTTACTTTGAATGCATGGTATCATTTTTTCTTTTTGCTTCCATCCAGAATTTTCTCTTTTTTAGTGGGGACTTTCAACCCATGCATTTTTCAATTTACAAAATTTTATAGGTGTGATATTACAAGATTCTCATTATTATTTTTCACGATAATTTCTTTCTTTTACCATAAAATCTTAAGGTCTTTTTCCACTTTATTTTCTTCTAAAAATTCTTAAAAATAATAATAGTGGATTCTTCTTTTTTAATTTGAATTATTATAATAATTTATTATATCTTTGTTTGGGCCCGGGCTCAGCACGGGTGTTTGTTGCTAGTATAACTATAGAGGATTATTCTTAGGGTTGTAAACGGGTCGGTTCCGGTCCGGGTCCATGTTGGACCCGTGGACCCGGAACCGGAATCGTTAAGGAGAAGGTGGAACCGGATCCAGACCCGGTACCGTTTCGGAACCGGTTTCTTGGCTCCGGAACCGGAACCAGAACCATATATGGGTCGGGTCTGAATCTAGGTCCGGGTTTAGGTAGAGAATGATATTAAAAAAACATGATTTTTAGGAAAGATTTTCGAAAATTGAGATAATATGTTGAGTCTCGGGTCCACGGGTCCGAACTATTGTAGAACCGGACCCGGACCCATTTACTTATCGGGGCCTAAATAAGGACTTAGACCCGATTTTTAACAGGTCGGAACCTTCAGGTAATCGGAGAATTGGGTACCTATTGACATCCCTAATTATCCTGCTCTGAAGAGTAATGTTTTATTTCTTAAGCTAAATACTAAACCACATCTATGAAATATAGCCCGCATATGATCCTCCAACAGGCCGAAAGCACAAAAGATAAGTTTTTGGGGCCCACAACTTATTATCCTATGTGGAGCCGGATGCACTGCCATGAGAAATTTGTAAGGCTAGTCAGTGAGCCTACTCATGAAAACTTCTTACCGTTAAGTGGCTGTGGGTCCTTCATCCAAAATTTCATTCCAACAGAAGATAACTTTATTGCACAATTGATCGATTATGAAATACATAAGTTAAATATTCTTTACCAATCAATATTCTTAACCGATCATTGTACCCATGAGCCCTATCTTATATATCTTCTTTTTTAGAGTGAAAATTTTCAATAACCCATCCAATTAGGGGTTTTCATGGCTCGAGTCAGGCTAAGGCCGAGGCATATTTTGGCCTGGCCCAATTTTAGAAATATAGACTCATATTCAGCCCAATCTTGACACAGGCCAGATTATCAGCCCTAAAGTCGAGCTGGGTTGGGCCAAAGCAGGCTTTTATTAGTCCTACAGACTTTTCAGCAATTGTTTGGAAAATTTATCATTACATTACATGCACTTGACTCATGGGCCAAACCAGGCTTTAGGCTCTCTATCACTTAATCCAGACTCGTCCAATTACTAAAGTAGCCATATTATATATACCAAGCCCGACCCATGAGCACCTTGTGTTGCACCCCTACAACACATGAACGGTTTAGATTTTAACCTCACAAATTTCAGAGGACACCTCATGTTGAGTTTTTCTACTAAAAAACCAAAGAGAGCTAGGTATGTAAATATGTTAATTTACAAATGAAAATTTCTAAATGCACCATTTGTTTCACGGAGCACACCTACATTTAAAAAAATATATATTACTAAAATACCCATATGTGAAATTCTGACCATACCTTTGACATTATTTATGTATGAATATGTAGATATGTGCACATTAGATGACACTGTTTCCATATACCGAGCAAAATAATTATACATGGATATATAGATCTGTACATGTTTTATATGTACGGATCAGCATATCCGTACATAACCCGAACATTTTGTTTGTTTTGGGGCTCCATTCACATTCTCATCTCTCCCACCCTTTCAATTTCATGTTCAACCCGCACTCCATTCCATTTGCAGATTGTAACCTTTTTTAAATATGCATATTAAGTTGGAAAAATAATTAATATCAAAGGAAAAACAAAATTGGAGGAAGTTGAAGGAGAAAAGATGTAATGTCAATGAAGACGATGTAATCCCAAATGAGAAAGACGATGGAGAAGATGTAGCTGGCAATCGATTTTGAGAAGGAGAAACAGGGCTACCATGCTCAAGGAGAAGGCGAAAAGGAGAGGGAAGAGGGAAGAGGGAAGAGGAGAGGGGCAGTTCAAGAAAATTTCGTGGGTGGGCCAAGCAAGAAGGGGGTAGCTTATGATGTTAATGCGATGAGACGGAATGTGGGCGGGTGTGGGCTAAGAATTTCTCTTTACAAACGGACGAGCACCATCTTTCCTTCCCACATAGTTGGACCCAGAGAGAAATCCCAATTTGTAGGGTTTTCTCGTTACGATCTGTCAATCTGAAGATATGTTTTTTACTCTGCAACATAAAATCTAGAACAAGGAGCAAAGGAATCTCGTTTTCGTGGAAAATCCGATTGTTTTCTCTCAAAGAAGAGTCGAATTCTGCTCCAAAGAACACGAAAGCGAGAAGGGACAAGAGAAATTCTAGGGTTTCATATTGAAAAAAAAAAAGGAGAGTATTTTTAGAGTTTTGAGATCATGAAGGCGATGGAGACGCTGCAGGATCTGATTGAGGAAGCGAAAGTTCGGACGCTCTGGTAGGCGATCTGCATCTTTGGCATCGCCTACTTCTTGTCGAGTAAGAAAACGAGGTTCTTTGATATATTCCTATTGCAATTTTATCTGTTCATGGCGATTTTTCGGTAATTAGGGTTGTTTTATTGTTGTATTTGATGTGTTTAGGAGGAATCTGTATCCCGTAGTTTTCAATGTGATAGGAGTAGGGTTTTGATGAGCGAAGCCATAAAAGAAAGATTTTTTTTTTAAAGTTAAATCAATTCGTTTAACTGTTTGTCTGAGGAAACGCAGCATAATGTGAGAATTCTAGTGCTCTTTTGAATGTTCTTTGCCAAGGGAAGTGAGAAGAACATATCAAAATAACCTCTGATATGTTTCTGATTTCATCTGCAATGAAATGACCAATGATTCAGGATGGGACGGAGGAAAAGTGATACCTTGGTAGATACTTTTTTAGATTTTTATGCAGACCTAAATGCATACCAGAATAAATCGGTGTTAAGCTAATATATATCGATTGCATCTCTCATCTTCAAAGTGTGGTGCCATAAATCAATATTATATTATATTATTTTATTTTTCTGATGCCAGTTGTGGAAAGTAAAAAGATATTTAGCTGCAAATCTCTGCACAGGACTTTCAAAACTAGCAATTTGAGGGAATGGCTCAGGCGAGTCTGACGGAGAGACCAATCCAACTTGATACAATGAATTTTTAGAACTGTACTTAGTAAAAGTATAAAATGGAAAGGGATTTGCATGACAAGCACTCATAATATATTATGTATGAGTAATGTATAGCATATTGTGAGTACTATATAGCAGATATTGTACTAGGTACAATCGTAATGCTGAGGGTCAGTTTAAACACTTAATTTTTTCCGTAAGTGAATGGAGTTTCATTCAAGAAAACCAAAGCAATGTGACAACAACAACTGCCACAACCAACCAACATCATTAGGAGAATACATTAACCAAAAAAGTACAAAATCATATTATAGAATTATACCAACAGCACAAGTAGGAGTTAAGACAACCCTTGGATGAAGAAATTATGAGAAAAAGCCTACAAAATAGAGTCGCTATCGGCTCCCTTTTCAACCAAAAATATTTACGATCTCATTAGCTTCTCTCAAGACTTGAACTGTCTGAAAGCTGTCTACCTCTTTTTGTTTTTTACCATTAAAAAAAATTGTGCTTTGAAAATTTCGAACCCTTAGTTGTGCATATATATCTACCTCACTAGAATCTTTGGTCCCTGTTATGCTAAAAAACTCCATTGTACTCACCCTTTTCTCATAACACTAACACCACCTGTTCTTAATGCGTCTAGCTTTCCTCTCTCTACTCTTTCCACATTAATTTTGAGAGTACCAGCTGGAGGGCATCCACCTAACCACCTTCTTTTCATGGTGTATGCTGCATTGGAGATGCTGCCCAGCTTGTCAAAAATCACTGATTTTACAATCTGAACATTCATTTAATCATTGAAAGATGTGTTCATGTTACTTTTACTTCAAAAAGAACAAAAAAGTGAAAAAAAAAACCTATTCATGTTGATTTCAGCTCAAAAAAACTATACAAGTAATATGTAGTTGATACCAAAATACAAGAAAAAAGGTCTAATTAATTTTCTTTGTAGTGTTATTGACACATGCGATCTGGGAATCCATTTGCCAGCATTTAACAATTGAAAGTTCTTGTACCTGGCGTGTATATATATATATATATATCTAAGAAGAGAAAAAGCTCTATTAGAGTGCTTTTCAAAAGTTTACCCTTTGAACCCAGTTGTAGCATCTTTCATTTTTTTCATTTTTAAGGTCTTGTCACTTGAATGAGAGAAGTGACTAGATAGGAATGTTTTAAAAAACACCAAGGTGTGATGTGAGGGTGAGGCATTCCAATTGTGTTCATAGGAATCTTCTAAAAATGAGATTATGTGTTGCGTAGTTGGGCTCCATCCTTCCAGATTTTTGGTGCTTATCTCTAGACAGCATCATGTACAATTGGAGGGATGTTGCTGCTCCTTGATAAAGGATCTTTCTCTCCCACTTTTGGTTTAGGGCCCTTGTAGCCTCCTCCTCTTTGCTTCGTTTTATGTTTTGTGGCTCCTTTTGGGTACTTTTGGGTGGTGGCTGTCTTTTTGTGGGGCTTCCCTGCTTCTCAATATTAATCTTTTATATTAGAAAGCCTCTTCTTTTAATTCAAGTTATCATTTCAAGAAGAAAATAAGAAAAAAACAAGGTGTGATGTGAGGCATTTCAATTGGCCAAAGCGCAAGGTGTGAGTCTCACTAGCACTTTTTTTTTTTTGAGAAATAAAATTATATAAAATATTAAGTATATTAAAAAGAAGTCATACTTGCTAGAGATGTAGCCTAGAGACCCAATTGTGGAGTTTGATTGAAGCACGTGTGCCATGGTGTTTTGGTAATTGCCAAAGACAGGGTATATAACACAACTGTGAGAATTGAAGACCATGAGATACCACAAAGTGATTATTTCCATTACCTTGAATCTATAATTAGTAAGGATGGAGAGATTGATGAAAATGTCAAGCATAGGATAAAATCAGGATGGTTGAAGTGGAGACTTCCTTCTGGAGTGTATTGTGATCAACGGATGCCAATAAGATTGCGGGGAAAATTCTGCAGGACAACGATTAGACTAGCTATGACCTATGGAGTAGAATGTTGGCCAATCAAGAAGCAACATATGTACAAAATGAATTTAACGGAAATGAGAATGCAGAGGTGGATGTGTGGTAAAACTAGGAAGGATAAAATTAGAAATGAGCATTTTCGAAAGCATTTAGGGGTAGCAACAATAGGGGATAAAATTAGAGAAACCCGTTTGACATAATTTGGACATGTTCAACGTAGGCCAGCAACGGTGCAGGCAAGGAAAAGTTTGCCTATGAAGGTTGATGGTCCGCCAAGGGGAAGGGCAGTGGCAGACCCAAGAATTTTGTTTAGGTGGGGCTAAAATTTTGTTAGACTTAACATAGGATGTTAACCAAAAGTACTAAAAAGCAGTAAATGAGTCAATGGCCAATGGCAATCAATGCAAATTCAATGTGAGTGTCTGCGAAAAGACTGAATACAATAACATTTTGAGGACACCCATACCTTTTCTTTTCACTTTCTCAAAGCCTTCAACCTTTGGATAATGGGAGTGGAATTCCAACTTTGAGTCATAAGGAAGGGTGACATGATAACACAAATGGATTTGGTCATCTTTGGATTTGTAGATATGCTAGGATTTGGTGGGAATTTAGGGTTTGTATTAGGATTTGGGAATCCAAGGTTTGGGATTAGGATTTGGAGATTAAGATATGTTTGGTAGATGAAGATGCGGTAGCCTACATGGTACATAGGGACCGGCGAGGATGAGCTTGGTCGACAGTCGGCGCAAAGAGGTTCCGAAAGAAGAGTGATGCAGCAGCACACGGTTGCCATACATTGTGGGCCACATGTGGGACCCACCCATGAAAATCTCTTATTTTTAATTAGTATTAGGGCTTGTTTGGCAAATCTTATCTTTACGAAACAGATCTGTATGATATAGATCTATTTCAAATGGAGCGGTTTGAAATTGATGTTTTACAAATAGACTGTTTGGTAAGACATAGATATTTTAAAAATAGACTGTTTGGTAAGACACATGTAAAAATAGATCTAATGGTCTGGGCATTTTGCAAATATATCAAGATCTGTGATCATCCAACGGTTGAAATTTTATCTCAAACACGTGTTCCGCATTTTAATTACTATAGGCAGTTTGGATCTTCCTTTTGGTTTGGATCTTGCATTTAGGGGCCATGATTTAAAAAAAAGTATATATAAATGTCTGTCGTTTTTTGTAATTATAAATATCTCAAAATCTATGATGATCCAATGGCTAAAATTTGGACCCTTAGTCGTGAATGATCTTTTGAATATATCCAATGGTTTGGATCATGATTTATGGTGCCTGAATTTTAAAAAAAAAAAAAAAACCACACTGCTGTGTACACTTCAAGACCCAATCACTAAGGCATGGGACATCAATGGTCAAAAACGTTTTTGTAAATATCTCAAGATCCACTTTGAATTAGAGGCTCAATTTTGGGCCCATAGCCGTTTTTGGCCCTCCAAAGAGAACCAACGGATCGGATCGTGATTATGGGGCCCACAATGTCCAGAATATTAGATCCAATGGCTCATGATTTTTTGCAAATATCTCGAGATCCGAGATAAATCAACGGTTCAAATTTTGACACATGGCCGTGTTTGACCTTCTTCATATATCTGGCGGTCCGGATCATGACTTTGGGTCTCATAAATTAAAAAAAAATCAAAAAATGGACTGTCCCATGAGGACGTCCAACTCACTGTAGCCACATGTCTTTCCGCTTCAGACACAGTCCACTGATTCAATTGTCATCCTTTTGCTGGCTTCTTGAAATGGAGGCAAAGCATCTTAACACCATTTCAAATGGACTTAGCAATTTGAGTTACCAAATGGTCTTAAAACTGTTACAAACAGTTTTAAGACAAGTAGAGGCAATATTAAGAGTTGCCAAACGCCACCTTAGTTTAAGTTTAGCAACGATTGTAATTAGGGTAATTTCTAATTTGGGTAGGATTATTATTTGTTTCCTAGTTTGATTAGGAATGTTTTCTTAGGACTTAAGTTTCTTTTATTATAAATACAGCATTGTAGAGATTGGTGATCTCATATTAGAATTGAGTAATATAATTCCCTGTGTGAATTTTTCGTTGGAGATTGTTTCTTCCTTGAGTGATTGTTCTTCGGAACCCTAATTGTGCTCTGGCACTTGCATCCTAACCCTATGATTGCATCAAAGAGGTGGGAAAAGAGGGAGCCATGTACTGCCGCAATGTTTTCTTAATTTCTATTCCTTTCTTTTTTTTACCAACGAAGCTTTACATATGTGGGGCTATCTTTAGATATATATATGGAGTGACAAGTTCAGACATGGGGTGCATGCTCCAAGACCCAACTCAACTCTATGGGCAATTAAAATTCGACCTGGGGCAATTGCGTTAGATCGCTCCAATGCATGCCTGCCCTTGATCCAAAGTCCTATTAAATCCCAAGAGAACTTCAATTCCGACCAGGGGCATCGCAATAACTTAGATCTGCCCCAGGGGAAGGGGTAGGCCATAGTGGACATGGATGGAGGTAGTAAAAATAAATATGAAGAAGTGTAATATATTTGAGGATTTGACTTGAGATAGAATGGAATGGAGAAGTAGAATTCGTGTAGCCGACTCCAACATAGTTGGGATAAGGCTTTGATGTTGATGATGCTGATGAGGCTATATGGCACAAGGGGCCGTTTTCTTTTCACTCATGGATTGGAAAATGGGTTTTACATATGTAAATGTACTTGCATATGCAAATGAACAAACTGTTGTTCCATGTTTGAATATATTTTTTAGTTGCAACAGTAATGGAGGGTGGCTGTGGAGTTATCACACACATCTTGAAGCCATGCCGAATGAGTCTTCACGCATTTGGGTTGCTTAAGAGTCGTCATGCAAGGCTAAGTGAGTCTGTTTCACTCAATATTGGAAGAGAGGTTTGAATTGTTTTTAGGTGCAATGCCAATGGAGTGTGGATGGGGAGTCTTCAGACACATCCTGAAGCCATGCTAAGGGAGTCTTTAGGCTTGCAATCTTCGCTCTCAATTAGCAATTATATCTCATATTAGTGTGATGAACAATCTTTGACTCTTAATTAGAGATTATATTTATAATTTCTAAACCAAAGAAAATCACAATAAATTAATTTTCTCAAGAAGAACTTCCTAAAATACGAGATTTGACACTTGAAATGACCACATGGCTCTTATTGATCACATGACTATTAATCATGTAAGTTTTTGTCCCTCTTAGTGGACTAGGCCTATGATGGTCTCCTTGAACCTTCTTTGGTCAGTCATTTTTGGCCCATCACCTACATCAAATCATCAGATTCCAATGCATTAAGCATATTCCTTTTCATTGATAGTTCCCATAACCTAGATCTAACTCACTTTGACCAATTTCATTGTTAAGAGATTATATTATATTTTTTCTTGACATTTTGATCCTGTTTATTTAATTGGCATTAAATTCCAAGTAAGCCATGCTTTTGTATCGAAAGGGCTAAAGGGGCAGGATTGAAGGTGAAGATCCACACGTGGTCATCAAGTACTCTCTCCTCTAATAGGATCATAGTAAATGATTACCCACCCATCACCTACTAAATTAAATCCTAAGAAAGTGATGGTCCCTAGATCTCCTCCTTAGACCCATCACTATCCACCTCTTTAATACCCCTTCGACAAAACACATTTCTCTATGAATTCCTGGGAATTTAATATGAAGAAGGGAAGTGGGCTCTTTTTTCATTTTTGTATACTATTCTTTAGGTAGAATTTATACCCTGATTGTCTATATGCATTCTTCCATATTTTGTTCTTTTATGAACTGCTAAAGTTAATTTAAAAATAGGATTTTCATCTTCTTTATCAACTGGTAAAAATGTGACTGTCAAAATTTTCTGGGCCTTGATATCTTAAGTTTTAACACATTGCACGTCTTTCATTGGCTTATATCTCACATGTCAATACCTAATGTGAGTCCTAGTGATGGTTCTTTTGTATTGTGAGCCGAAAATGCTGGTTTCCAGATGTCTTGAATAGTTCGAATTATACATGCCATTTTTCCTTTTCTTCGTAGGTTATAAAGCAATTAAATGTTTGGTACTAAGTTTGTATCTTGGAACATTGAATTTGGTCTCTCTTCTGTCATTGTGTTTTCGTCTTATTGGTATTTTCTCCCACATTGATCCATATCAGCCAGCCATTAATACTGCACTGCTAAATGCCTTTACATGTTTATTGCAGACACAAGTAAATCGATGTGGACTAATATCCTGATAGCATTTCTTATGCTCTCTGCGTTACGCCTTCTATCTCTTGAAAGTGGAATTCCGCTGGAAGGTTTGGCCAGTTCGTCGACCATTATATCTGTCTCAATTGCAGAAAAAGCAGTTGTCATTGGATGATCCCCGTATCTTATCTCTACCGACTGCACCAAGATGGAGGAGAAAAATCAATTCTCCTCTTGTTGAGGCTGCTGTAGACGATTTTATTAATAAGATCTTGCAGGACTTCATGGTTGATTTGTGGTATTCAGCAATTGCTCCTGACAAAGAGGCCCCTGATCAGGTACACATGGTAATCAAAGATGTTATTGGTGAGATATCTGGAAGGATTAAACAGATCAACCTTGTCGACTTGCTGATAAGGTGCTTTTATATTACTATTGCAACTCATGGACAATCATTTCTACTTGATTGGATGTTTTTCATTTTACTGTCCAAATCAAATTACTTTGTACGTTTCAGGGATATGGTTGATTTAATAGGTGACCCCCTAGACATTTACAGAAGGAATCAGTCTTCTATTGGTGTGGATGTTATGGGTACATTATCTTCGGAAGAAAGAGATGAAAGGTTACAGTATCATCTGATTGCTTCTAAGGAGCTTCATCCTGCTCTATTTTCTTCTAAGTGTGAGTACAGGGTGTGAGTGAGTCTTCTGATTGATAACATTTGCTCTTTATGCTGCAGTACACACGCATTTTTGAGCTTTCATTTTGGTTTCAGGTCCTTCAGAGGCTTATGGCAGGGGTCTTTGGCTGCTGTCTTAAGACCAAGAGAGGCTGAATGCCCACTGGTACGAAGCCTTGGCAGGGAGTTTTTAACTTTTGTGGTGATGCAGCCCATTATGAATTTTGCCAGCCCAGGGTAAATTACAAGGACTTCGTACAACTCTTTTGTTCTGGTGAATGGTATTATTTTTTAATGGTACAGGTACATTATATGACTGTTCTCACTCATGTCTTTCGCACACACATTCGTGTACATCATAATATTGAAATTATTTGGTTAGAATTTACAATTTACAAAAGCTAGTATAAGAGGCCTTTTCATTGGTCTCACAGGCTAGTATATCCTTTGTAAATTTGTATAGGTTTTACCAGGAGTGATTGGACCTTCGGGGTGGGGAGAGAGAAGGGAAGGGTTGGGGAGTGGGTAGAGTGTCTTGAAGAATGGATTACATTTCTTAGATATGGATGTTGATTGATGTGATCAATGTACATTCTATGTCATATTTCAGAGCATAATAGAAGAACTTTTGAAGAATGGCTTACATATCATAGGGACGGACCTTGATGAATGTGATTATTATATATATTCTATGCCATATTTTGTAGAAAGATATGTAAACTTTTGGATGTGATTTTTGACCAATATGGACATAATAATGGAACAACTAATATGAATATCAATGATTTTGTAGCTTGTAAGAATGAATTTCATGAATGTAATTTAGCAATTCTTGACCTTTATGGACAGTATTGTAGCATGACTAACATTTGGCAGCTTCTATGCAGGAATTTCATGGATGCCACATAGGATGAGAAACATTTGCATGGTCAAAGAAGTTTCATCATGATGTATAATTGAACTAACCTGCACGGAAGATATGCAATATTGCACGTCATTAGAACTTTGACTGTTTAGTGTTCACATTCTGTTATGGTTGCATTTTTTATTTTACTAATGAATGGTTATCGAACTGTCCTTTACAAAGGGTAATGTGCTTGTAACCTATATTTGTTTCGCTGAATGGAAAAAAATGATATAGTTGTACTTTTTTTTTGTTTTCTTATGTTATGAAATTAAAACATCTCTGTTTCAAGTAAAACTTCTGTTGACTTTAGTGTTATGTAGCAGTAGTTGCAATATGATTGGAGTGCACATTAAGTTACTATTAGGAGGTAGTGTTGTTGCTGTTGTATTCTTGTTAAAGTTCTCTTCGCCTTTTGATAAACATAATTTCTTGTAAAAGACTAGATCCCTGAAGTCTCATTCGAATAGGCTAATGATTCTAATAATGCGGCAAGCTTAATTTGATCATGGGCGCAACTATGGTTAGAGTGAAATATAAATTATTTTTCATAATTGTTTTAAGTGCTATGGCTTTTAAACATGAATTCATGGATATATCGGCCGTGGCCGCCACGCTACATTGGAAATATCGGGTATTGCACCCGTAGCGGTTTGTAGCGGCTGCTACATTGTGGTATGGTTTACCCCCACCTCTCATCTAGTTTGCTCCACTTAATCACTGACTAGCACAAATACCCGTGCTGAGCACGTTAGGTCCATACAATGCAATTCAAATATTCACTCATATAATGTAAATAAAACATTCATGCATAGCAATGAATTTTTAGAAAGAAAAAAAATATGACTCAGAATTGAAAATAGGGAGAGTAAAAAGGGAATATGAGAAGTGAGGTAAAAAAAAAAGTATCTCTAGGAATAAAATAGGAAGTGTGGGCAAAAAGGTGATTTGGCAGAAATTGAAAAAAGTAAAGAAATGGTAATGGGTAGTAATGGGTAGTTATAAGAAGTGGGCAGCAGTTATAAAAGGTGAGAAGTTATATTCAGTTATATTCAAAATCAAATCAAGTGGTCAAAATTGTCTAAAAAGCTTCCAGCTTAATATATTATAATTGAACAAACAATAGAAAAAAAATAAAATAAAATAAAGGAGACAGAGGAAGAAAGGAAAAAAGAAAAAAAAAGATGAGTTGCAGAAGACATACCTGATGCGTGGAGACACCAGCAGTGTCGCAGCACCAGCAGCGCAGCAGCATCGTCGCAGCTCCTCCTTTCTTCTTCTTTTTCTTCTTTTCCTCTCCCCTCTCCGGCTTCTCTCGATTTTTGTCGACTTCGTTTTGGGAAAATGAATAGGGCACGAAACACCTGCCCTTGATTCATTTCATTTAGGGGTGCACTTAATGGGCCCTAATGAAAGTTATAAACAGAATTTAAATGTACCCCCTCTTTTAGAGGGCACTCATAGCACCAAAACCAATTTCATTTCGATCCTCGTATTATTTCATTAGGGTGTACTTATAGGCAAATGAAAGTTGTAAATAAAAATTAAATGTGCCCCCTCTTTTAAGAGGAAAGGTCCTGTGAAAGTTATAAATAAAAATTAAATGTACCCTTCTTTTAGAGGGCACTTATGGGCCCTATGAAAGTTATGAGTAAAAATTAAATGGACCCCTCTTTATTTCATTAGAGGGCCCTTATGGGTCCTTTAAAAGGCATAAATAAAAATTAAATGGACCCATCTTTTATTTCATTAGGGCATTTATGGACCCTTTGAAAGGTATCAATAAAAATTAAATGACCCTTTAAGAAAAAATAAAAGCTGAAGCACTTGATTCCTTTAATCATTGGTGGGCTCCACAATGAAGCTAAATATAAAAATAAGATAGTCAAACATGTTGTCAGACCCTTTCTTCATTTGATGAAGTTGGAGTTGCAATTGCATAATTCGAGCCTTGGTGTGTCCAGCATAAGTTGCAGCAAGATGACTCCACACATCATGTGATGTGAATAAGCCAACAACTTGGGCATGAACTCCTTCAGTTAGGAGATGATCCTGAGAAGAAGCTGATCTTGGCGGTGCCATATTATATATTCTGGATTAATTCCAGGAGTTCTATCTTTTGTAGAGATGACTTGAGGTGATGGCAAAGATGAGCCATCTACATACCCCTTGAGATCTTAGCAGTAAAGAATGGGCAGAAATTGAGAACGCCATACCAAATAATTACTTGGAGAAAGTTTGATTGGAAGATAACGATGAATGTTGGCTGTGAGGGAAGAAGATGATGAAGCGGATGATACAGAGGACGCCATTGATAGAGTCTGAAGCACGTAGTGCTCTGAAACCATATAAAATGCAAATAGTGATGACTCAAATGCTTTCTCTCTTCATACCTTTGTGTATGAGAGGAAGATGTATATTTATAATTGATTACTGTGTCTATATATGATATTACATTTAGTCAAAATCTTTGATTTACAATCAATTTGAATAGAGAAAGGAACGGCTCCATGATTGATGGGATGCCAACCCAATTCCACATGTGCTTGAAGACGACTCTCCATTTTCAGTGGAATGATCAACTAAATGAGATCTGACTTGATTTGGGTGAGATATCGCATGTGCTTTATAAAGCTGTACATATGCCAAGTGCATCGTGGAATATCCTCATCTTGCAATCGTCTTAGTGGTGACTTGGGTGGGCCACATGAAAGGAAAGAAAGTGCCTACAAATTTATATTAGTTCTGTTGCAACAAATCCCACCAAACCATCGAGTGGTTGTTCACATGTGTACCGCACCATCTCTGGCATCATGATTAACACCAACTACCACATGGCTTCTTTAATTTGCCAATGGGTAAAGACAATTGATTCGTAATGTCTCTTCTATTCATTTCAAGACATTGCTAACTGCCATTCTAATATTGAAAACAGAAGGGCAATAACATGTATTTCATTGTAGGATGATGCCTTTGTTGCTTAACTATTTACTATGCATGTGAAGAAACCCATGAGATAATTAAAAAAGATCATGTAATCATCATGTTTAAATAGAAAAATAAAAGGACCCTTAAACTGGTTAAGATAATCCAAAGCTGGTTAATTTCAAAATATCAACTTTGTTAGCATTTCAGATTTTCTATTTGGATTCACGGAAGGATCATGGCACTAACATAATTACGGAATCTGTACGAGTACCAAATTAGGGTCAAAGTTTCGACGTACGAATCTAAATGAACATGTACGTCGAAGCTTGCTTTTAAGGGCATGTTTGGATGTATGGTGAAGTGAGGTGAGGTGAGGTGAGGTAACATTTTCCAGATAAGAAAAAACAATGGGTCATATCAAAAGTACATAATTTCAAAATTCCCTTCATCTTTTAAAAAGAAAAGTAAAAAAAAGTAACTTCATTTCTTCACTAAAAGACAAAAAAGCTTCACTTTTCTATACAAAAAGTCAAAAAGATTCTATACCAAACAACTAAAAACAAAACACTATTATAAACCTTATATTTTACTATCTCTTGATTTGATGCTTCACCTCACAATACTTCAATTCACCATACATCCAAACATGCCCTAAACTTTTGTAAACCTATTTTATGTTGAAAAGCCAATGCATAATTTATTATTCTTGTGTATAATATTAGTACCCTTTCACACTGGCAAAGAAAGGCAGAGCACTTTTTCAGCCATATTCTTCAGTGAAAATGTTTATACCAAACAACGCCAAACATGACTCAAGGATTCTCAGCTGATTTTCCGCGGAAGTCCCTCTGCACAAATGCTTCCTAAAGGGAGGGTTTTGAATTTAAAAACAATGAAACAGAGACAATAATGGCTTCATAGATCATTATTTGTAGATGAGGTTAATTTTTGCATATGCCCCCTAGTTTTTTTGCCAATGTGTAAAAGCAAGCAGTCTGATAGCCTTTCTGTTGAAATCTTAAAAAAAAATTCTTTTCTATGCCGGTAGGACATGCAAGTTTGGCTAAAATGCTAGGCTTTCGAACAACTATTTGGAAGAATCATGAGTAATGATGTAGTGTGGCTCACTGGCACGAATAAGGAAATATGTAGGTGCCTCCCAATTCCTAGCTGACCTAAACATGGTGGGGCAAGATATGGTGTGGTCCACCCACAAATCATCTCTGTCCACAGGATATCGTATAACTGTGCTTGAAGGGAAATTGGGTGTGCGGGCTCTCTCTTATGTGGGCTTATTTTCCTTGTGCACGGGCTCCTTTTCCACTTAAGTAGACTATCTTCCTCTGTGTATGTAGGCTCTCTCTTGGGTCCTGACCGCTTAGCTAGGTTAGCAAAAAAACAGAAAGGAAAGTGGTCGGGTGCCGATGATTTTAATTTGGGTGGGTCCATAAAAGGCTGAAATTTGCTTAAATTCACCTAGAAAAAAAGTTCAATCTATGGTCGAGCAATTTAGAACATTTAGAAAAACTGTAGGGATTATTTGAAATTATTAATTTTTCATTTTATATTAAATATGCAAAAAAAGAAAGGGATATATATAAAAAGTAGTACTGATATGAGCCTAACTTAAGATAGAATTGTTTATCGGCTGTAGCTCAGTTGGTTATGAACATAGATATTGCGTATAAGGGTAGAATTATCGAGAACAAGCTGGATGTTTTTTATAATAGTTAACAAAATGGTTTTTGGGTACTACAAGAAGAAAAACAATCCAATTTCTCGGAACAAGCTAGCCGGCTGGGAAAAGTTCCTTGTGTTTAATTACTCTCTCTTAAGCTTTAAAAAAGTGATCAACATTCCAAATTCAACTCGTATATCATACATTTAGATTTTTTTTATTAGCTATTTACACGTTATCTACAATAAGGTCCACAAGATATATACTTAATCTAATGCCTCAAGTATGGAAGCCTGGTGCAAAGTGTTTTCTAAAGTGGAAAATGGACATTTCTTCAAGTCAAGAATCAAGGCTAGCACTTGTTTTACCATCGCTCACCTAACTCTGGTAATTAATGATCTATATAATGTTGAGGCAAAGACTGAGGAATATCATTCCAAGCACATTGCATTCTAGTTTTGCATTTTGGATCATATTTCATCCCATTGTTTTATCATCTCCTCTTATGAAGGAAGAAATGGTGACTGGGAAAGCCAAACCAACCCCAATTCTCCTCCTCCTCCTCATCTTTCTCTCTGGCTCCTCTTCCATTGCAGCCAAGAAGATGATGAGGCCACAGCCTTGTAAGAATTTAGTTTTGTACTTCCATGACATCATCTACAATGGTAAGAATTTCAAGAACGCAACATCGGCCATAGTAGGCGCACCCGTATGGGGTAACTTGACCATTTTAGCCGGGCTAGACCATTTTGGCAACATGGTCGTGTTCGATGATCCAATCACTCTGGATAACAATCTGCACTCCGAGCCGGTGGGTCGCGCACAAGGCTTCTACTTGTATGACAGAAAAGATGTTTTCACTTCATGGTTAGGATTCACCTTTGTGCTCAACTCTACAGACTACAAGGGGACCATAAACTTCGCTGGTGCAGATCCATTGATGAACAAGACTAGGGACATTTCGGTGGTGGGCGGCACCGGCGACTTCTTCATGACCAGAGGGATTGCGACAGTGATGACCGACGCGTTCGAAGGAGATGTCTACTTTCGTCTCCGCCTCGATATCAAGTTGTATGAATGTTACTGATAGATGAGGTTTTCAATAAGTGATTTAGCATGTGGTGTTTTTCTAGTCAATCTTTTATAATCAGCTATCAAATGTGACGATTAGTAAGGGTGAGGTGTTCCAATAAAAAGAGATTAGAGTATTCCTTCGGTCACGTCCCCCAAAATAAAAATTGGGGAAAAATGTGAAAAATAAATTAAATTCAAATTTTCCTGTATTTAATACAACACAAGCTTCCAAAAAGTGGACCCACAAAAAATTTCAACCTGTGGTGAGTCAAATATATTTCACTAAATACAGCGGAAGCTTATTCAATGATCATAAATAAGATCCAACACGAAAATCAAATAAACATTAATTGTTAAAGTTGCAGAATGAATAAAACAATTACTAAAGAAAGGTTTATCATTAAAGAAAGTTCATCTAAAGAATTGTTAAGATGACGTTCACTCTCATGCAGGCTCAGACGGCTCCGAAACCGTCGCCGGCATCCCACTCGGGTTCATCAGTTGGCTCAAACGTTTGGAACGCTTGATCCTCCTCCGTCTCTTGGGTAAAGTAGGGCTCGGTACCTATGCACCAAATATTACAAAGTAAACAGCAAGTACATAATCATAATTCAAAATTTAATACAACAACGAGAAGAATATAAACGGGAGTGATCATATAGAACTAATGACAATAATAAGGACAAGAAAGGACGTATAACCTAATCCAAATAAAACAAAAGGAGCAATATGATTCACACGAAGACAAGTGTCCCCGTTTTGGGTGGTCAACCCTAAATAAATCGGAAGAGCCCGTTCATAACGTCGGTGGTCATAAATCGATCGAATTAAAAACAAATTAGGATAACCTGTTCACATTCAAAGCGGATTATAAGTGATCCGGTCACATCGGTGATCAACCGTCCATATATCGATCTGCAGTCATCCATAAATGACCCACATAAACATAAACATATAAGCATAATAGACCTGAATAATAAAGCTCCGACACAAGAATCCTAAGTCAAAGTAAAGTGCTGGCCATTCCACATTCCATATCATAATCAAATCGTCATATAAAAATTGTCAAGCCACTTTATAGTCCATAACACACAATAGGGTATGCATCTAAAGGAGTACATATCCTAAATCGACATATATATGCATGCGAAGAATAAGACATAGATACGAATCGATCCTAAGGTCAAACATAAGGTCTCGTACCCCACAACAATAGAAAAATCTCTAATAAATATAAGATCAATGCATCCCTTTTCCATTAATGGTGCATAAACTCAATTAAGAATTTTTCAATAGAGATGGGTTGAACTCAAATCCATTAGGATTTCCCTAAGGTCATACAAAGTACTAAACCCCATGTTAGTAAGATACCGTTTGCCCGTACGGTATTTACTTAGTCCATTGATTCAATTAATAAAATATAATTTTAACACATTAAAACCTAAGATATCATTTAATATTAATTTGTAAATAAAAATAATCTTGGTCTATAATTTTAGAAAAATCAAGAACTCACCTAAGATATTTTCCAAATCAATTTTTTATAAAATAACTTAAGGAATCTAATTTAAATTCATTAAAACTAATGATCCTCTTTTTAAATTTAAAAACTAAAGGCCATAAATTTTTAAAAGTCAAATGCCATGTCCCAGTCACAAAACAACTGTACATGACCTATCTTCAAACAAAAAGTCTACTTGGACAAACTTTTTTGGCCAGAATTTGGCCAACCCATATGGTTTGCATTGAATATCATAGTGATATTCAATGCAAACCATATGGGTTGGCCAAATTCTGGCCAAAAAAGTTTGTCCAAATAGCATTACTCATCTTCAAAAGTCAAATACCCATGTCTCAAGTCACAACAACTGTACAGGGACCATATCTCTCTCTTGTTTTTCTTTTTTTTCCTATGGACAAGTGTTAGCTATGATCACCTACCTCATCTATCCCATCCCCACACGTCTCCATCACTCTCTCACTCCTTACCCCACTCACAGCATCATTCTCTCTCCAATCATTCTCTCTCCTTCATTCTCTTCTTCCTGCAACAGCGCCTAAACGAGTTCTGTAATGAACTCGTCACCAAATAGGAACTGGGCCACTCGAACAGGGGTCCCACTTATCAAGAGCACACGATCAATCCCCATCATTATGGTCGCCCAAGCCCACTCTTCAAGATGTAGGGACCCGATCTAAAATTAATGGTCCACATGGGTCCCACAATCCCAAAAACGAAACTAACCAAACCCTCTGCAATACCTTCAGCCATCCTTTACAGTTGCTGGATGGTGGACCAAACCGGGCCCACCTCACACGGGTCCGTCGTCTATAGGGTCGCCCAAAGGTCCACAAGTAGATCCATGGACAGGATCTCAGATCAGATGGCCCACCTAGGCCCCACAGTCCAAAACACACATACAATTTCTCACCATTTTGAATTTGGAACCTGTTGCAAGATCAGGCACTCCCAAATGGTAATCTGACCATCTTAATACACGAATATCAATAATCACAGAAGTTGAATAAAAGGGTTTTGAAATTCAATAGGGGTGGGCGGTGGCCAACAGTAATAATAAAATTAAGGAAATCAGTTCAATCATCCCCAAATTAAAATTATCAAAAGGCATCAAGGGTTTCTATATGCATCACAATGGAATCAAGAAAAACACATGTATTAGATTCGCATATTATAATTAAGTACTTGCCTTTTACCGGGGTTGAAGAAAATACACAGATCCTGACCAATACCCAATCTGAGATTCCCACAGCGCTCAATCACAATCCTAACACCGATCTGATATAAGAGATGAGAAAGAAATACCCAGGTAATCAGATCTATGATATTCCTACCCAAATCCTAGCATTGGAAAGAAAAGAGAATAACCCAAGAATACAGATCTACTCCTAATGATTTGAGGAGAGGGTTACCTGAGATGAGAAAATTGAACCAAGAATGCTGGTATCCTCTGATCTTGATTCTGATGGCTGGATCCTAAAGCTGGAATGGCTTGGGAAGTTGAAAGAGGAAGAAGACGAATGGGAAGAGTTGCAGAGAGATAAGTGGGAAGAGATGAATCGTGAGATTAGTTAAAATAGAGATTAGGTTAAAAGCTGGGCTTAAGTTATTGGGTCAAAACTACGGGTCAGGTCATCTACCCACTAACCCAACTCACTAAACCACGCATCTAATCTAATGTGTGCCCCACTTAATTCTAACCACTTAAATAACTAAAATACATTAAATTAATATACTATTAATATTTTAATAATAAATATAATTAGTGGCGGGCCGGATCTTACGCCTTCTCAGTAGCTTCAAAGAGTGTCAGTCTTTTTCTTTTTCAGTAAGGAGTTTCAGTCATTCCATGCATTAAGTCTTGAAAGTAGTTCGAATGTAAACATCTGTCTATGCATACAGGGACATGATACTTTCAATAATGTCTGTCTATCCAAATCTCTCTCTCTCAAGTTTATTGAAGCAATTTTTGGTTGGCGTTGTGGGGCCACTTCAAGTGATGGAAAAATGGGTAGATGGAAAGATTTGGATGTGATTTACCTACGTGCAAAATTCTAGGTCCATCATATCATGTTAATGATTCCTTCTTCTGTAATCCTAAGGTGTAATGGATTTAAAATGCATCTTTTTATTTCAATCCAACTGTCAGTCCTATTGGGATAGATGTATGTTGACTTTTGTATATAATTAGGTTTCTTAATTATAGGCGTAATAAGTGTATTTAGTTAATTACCTCTTTAATCGGAATTGGTTTCCTTGTGAGGATTGTACACCTTGTATAACCCCTATAACCGGGATTGGTTCCCTTAAAAAAGGGATTGTAGTCTTTGTATAAATATCCTCAAAAGGAGAAGAATAATGTATGTTTGAAAGTTCTCTTTTCAACTTGGTATCAGAGCTACGCTAAACCCTAGTGCTATCAGCCTCATAGCCTCCATGTGCTATCGGCCTCACCAAACTGGATCACCAACCAGGCAGCGCCACAGCCACTTGCCTTGATATCCGCACCCGCTCTCAACTACCCCAGTTGATCCAACGAAGCCATGGGTGATCCAACGAAGGAAGATAAACCTACCCCAGTTGTGGGTTGTAGTTCAATCCGAAAACTCTAATTTTAATACTGGAGTGTTATTGGATGAGACAAACTATGATTTATGGGCACCTCTGATTGAGATGCACATTGCAGGGTGTAGGAAGATGGGTTATCTTCGGGGTTCGACTAAGGCTCCTTCTGAAGATGATCCCAAATATGAAGATTGGGAAGCTGATGACCAGAGGGTCAAGAGCTGGCTTATGTCCTCTATGAAGCCAGACCTGATGCGACGATATATCCGCTTGACGACTGCAGCAGCAATTTGGAAGGCTCTGAAAACGGCTTTCCTTGATGAGCAGAATGAAGTTCGTGTATACTCTAAGCCAGAAGGCGTCTCGCCTCCGTCAAAATGGGAGACCCGTATCCACCTACTTTGGTGAGCTCTCTGAAATTTTTCAGGAGTTGGATCACTATAGTAAGGTGGTTATGCATTGTGATAAAGATATCAAAGTCTATCAGGAGTCGCTTGAACGACAACGGGTTTATCTTTTCTTGGGAGGTCTTGATGATGAGTTCGAGCAAGTTCGAGGAGAAGTTTTGCGCAAAGAACCACCTCTCGGGCTCCAGGGATCCTATGTTTTTGTTCGTAGGGAATCTGATCGGAAGGAGGCTATGAAGCAAGAAGGCGAGAAGGCAGAGGCCATGGTGGTCCGCAACAGGTCCTCCCACAACCGGTCTAGTCCATCAGGTTCGACTAGCCGGCCTTCCACTGTGAACTCCTCCTCACACCGGCCTCATGCCGGATCCACTCGTGCTCGGCCTGAGACTGATCGCTCTAAATTGGTGTGCACTCACTGTGGACTTGGGGGTCATTCGAAGGCTAGATGTTTTGAATTGATTGGGTATCCTGAAGGATGGGATAAGACTCGAGATCCCCGCTACAACAAGCAGCGAGCTACCATAGCTGATACGAAAAATGAACCGGACCTTGTTGCTAATCAGGCCTCGGCATTAGTTACTACTACCGGTAATGAGGGTAAGGTTTTGCAAATTTCTGATTCTGTTAAGAATACTACTTGGATAATTGACTCTGGTGCTACGGCACATATGACATTTGATTCTAAATTGGTCCACACTGTTAACCCCTCCACTCAGTCATGTGTCACCACCGCTGACGGCAATGCTGCTCCTATTATTGGGGAAGGCCCTGTTGCTCTCACTGATGCTTTGAACCTTGATACTGTACTTGTTGTTTCATCCCTTGATTACATTCTGCTTTCTGTCGCTCAACTAACCGTTGCTTTGAATTGTGTTGTTTTTTGGCCTCACTATTGTGTCTTTAAGGACATCCAGACTCGGCGGACGATTGGTTATGGCATTAGGAAGGGGAAGTTATACCACATGGATTTGATATCGGATAGCACTTCTTGCATGACTCAAGCTCTGTCGGTGGACACCTCACATGGGGAACCGAAACCTATAACTGATATTTGGTTGTGGCATCATCGCTTAGGACATGCTTCGTTTGGTTATTTACAGAAACTTTTTCCAAGTTTGTTTGTTAAGTGTGATGTTTCGAGTTTCAAATGTGATAGTTGTGAACTGGCTCATAGCCATCGTGTCTCTTTTCCACCTAGTTTACATAAAAGTTCAGTGCCTTTTATGCCTGTTCATTCTGATGTTTGGGGTCCATCTAAAATTGTAACCTTGGGCACCGCCCGGTGGTTTGCTACTTTTATTGATGACTGTACTAGAATGACATGGATAGTTCTGTTGAAAAATAAAAGTAATGTTTGTTTTGCCTTTCAGAAGTTTCATAGAATGGTTCTCACACAGTATAACAAACAGATACAGGTACTTCGAAGTGATAATGGCAAAGAATATGTGAATGCTGATTTGCAAACTTTTCTCAATGCCCATGGTATTATTCATCAGACAACGTGCCCGTATACTCCACAACAGAATGGTGTTGCTAAAAGAAAGAACCGCCATCTCCTGAATGTGGTTCGTGCTTTGTTACTTGACGCACATACCCCTCTCTCTTATTGTGGTGAAGCTCTTGTCACTACAACAATTTGCACTTTCGCCGGCGCTAAAAAAGCGCCGGTAAAGGTCCATTAAACGCCGGCAATGTCTATTACCGGCGATTTTTCTTGCACCGGCAATGCGCCGGAAAAAGGTCGCCAGTAATAGCATTTGCCGGCGAAAAAAAGGCAGCGCCGGTGAAAGTCCATACATTACCGACGTTTTATTTCGCCGGAAAAAGAGTTTTTTTTTTTTTAAATAAATGTTTAGAAAAACTTTTCCCGACGTTATTTTGCGCCGGAAAAAAATTTTATTTTTTCAAAAATGAATGTTAGAAAAACTTTTTCCGGCATTATTTTGCACAGGGAAAAAGTGGTTTATTTTTTTAAAAATAAATTTAGAAAGACTTTCGCAGACGTTAATTTGCGCCGGGAAAAGTGGTTTATTTTTTCAAAAATATATTTAGAAAAACTTTCGTCGGCGTTTTTTGTGCCGGGAAAATTGTACGAAAATTATTTTTTTTAAATCTTTTTGCGGGCGTCTTTCTCACCAGGAATAATTTTTTTTGTTTATTTGATTTTTAAATTTCTTTTCTTGTTTTTCACATTAATAAATTAAAAATTCTAATTCCATTATCCAAGACCACATCTACTACACACTCTACATCCATTTCCATTCCAAAATCATCAACAAATGAAACAAGAAAATTCATTTCACTTCATATTAATATTCAAACATCCTTACAATATTGAAAACACTTTACCATTACCATTACAAAATTAAAACAAATGCTAACATTCTTTGGAGGTCCAAGAGGCTTCTCTATTCCCTTCTCTGCCAGTTTCTTATCAGCTCTTGCAGCCCGTTGTATCTTCTTCAGAGGGATTGGATAAGGTTTCTTCTTGTTTTTCGGATGTATGGGTGGGAGATTCACATTTTGGGGAACTGCTTCCTGCTTCTTCACTGGTAAGCCTTGATCAGGCTCCCTGCTAGATGCCATCACTCCATTAGGATGATTTAGTCGATGCCCCAACTGAAAAAGAAAAGAGAACAATTAGGTAATATTCATAGTGGTGACCTTGAAAAGATTGACACAATAGAAGTCAGTTGCTTGATATGATGCAGTCAGGAATCATCCTGACCAAACAAACCAAGTTGACCCTGAACAATCTGTACCATCCCTGACTGAGAGGAGGAATTTATTTGATTGCTTGCCAAACAATACCATAGAGTCACAAAAATCTGAAGTAGAGAAAATAATCCCAGCTACAATTCAGGAATTCCAGCAATAATAATTGTCCTAAAACAGCCCCAAAATCCCAACTGACAGCCCCCAGAATCCCAAGTGAATCACTGCATAGCTATTACATTGTAAACATCAAAGTTCAATTAAATGTTGACAAAGTAGGGGATGTCCCAACAGCCATTATGATGCAAATCCAAGGCTTGAAAAAAATAGTATCACATGCTGTTGTGCAGACTCAAAGGGCACTCCAACATGCACACAACATCTTCATTTGGTTCACGTTGAGACTAGTCAAAAGATCTTCGTCATGGCTGGAGGTATATTTATATCTTATTGTCTATTATTTGTCAAAGTAAAAAGGTTTAGTTTCTTTCAGATTCAGTTTCCAGAGACAGTGTAAAAGAGGATGGTCAAACATGCTTCAGATTAGGAGTTGTTTTAGTCTTGCCTTCTGGAAAGCCTTCCAGATCTTTATACATTTTAAATGTGGCACATTGAAAGGAAAGAATATATCTGACTGTTATCTTTGCAATATCATGTGTTCTTTAGTTTTGGTGCGGACTCCAAGCTCCAAGCTTTCCCAATTGTCAAGGCTCCATTTGATTCCCTAGTTGAAGAGTCCTATACTCCTGTTCCATACTCAAAAGGCTCAAAGTGTGGGTCCCAAGCATTTTAAAAGGGTGAAGATGATGATTCAGTGAGGAAACACAAGCATTGTTGCAACAAGTCAATGCTGATAAATATGGGTGAGGGCTAGGCACTGGAACACAGAGAGGGTGGACCGGTAAAAGTGTCGAGGGTGTGGAGACAAATTTCTCCAATCAGGAGTCATCCCACTGTTGGGTCAGTCTTAAATAATAATATCTAGTCTTTAGTAGGCTCAGGGTGGAGAGTTGGTTTTTAGGATGATATGTGGATGGAAGAGTCATTTTTAGTTGTCTCACTCAGGGTCATATTGAGTGATGAGTATACAAATATGTATGTCAATCAATGTTATGAGTGGTTGGAAGGGTGGTCTTGCATGTTGATGAAATTTTCCAGAGTTGGAGACAGAAGAACACAAGAGTTTGTTGAGTCTACTCATTAATGTTTTTATTTGCAACATAGAGGAAGATAAAAGAATAAGGACCAAGATGATGTCAGGAAGATTCACAACAAAGTCATCCTTCTCAGAGCTTGGTCTGCAATGTGTAAAGGCATTGGCGCATTGCACCATCATAGATTGAGGTATTTTGTTAGCTAACCGTTCAAGCGAGAAGCGTGGTAACCAAAGACAACCTAGAGAGAAGATAAATTTTCAGAGTTGACGATATTAGTGCAGAGAATTGGTTCCCCCTATGCCCTCCATGCAAAAGAGTTGAGGAAAATGTGGACCACCTTTTCTTCAAGTATGTGGCTGGTTGATATGTTTAGAGTCTACGTTGTAGGAAGTTTTCCAGTCTTGGGGCCAGGCCTTTCCCAGAAAGGGGTAAAATGATGTGGAAAGCAATTCCAACGGCAACCCTATGGTACGTTTGGATTTTGGAAAGAAAGAAACAGAAGGATCTTTGATAACAAGGAGAGACATAATGAAGATTTCGTCGACCAAGTAAAGGTGAGTGTTGTTCTTTGGATGCACGAGAATAAGGATTTCAAAGGCTTGCTCAATCAGAGATTTTAAAGTGATAAACTGATAATGGCTGTCTGCAAAAAAGTGATATCAGTACAGTGGTCACTACCAGTCTACCACCACAAGCTGTGTGAAAAATTTATGTGGATAGAGAAACAAGGTGAAAATAACACCAGAAGGGTCGGTGGTATTTTACATGAAGGTGTAAGGCAAGCTGTCTTTTCAGGTCCAATGAATATTAAGGATTCAAATGAAGCCAAGCAATCTTAGAAGTAGTCAAGCTTTTTGTTTCTCATTTTTCAACTTCTTTGATTATGGAAAGGGATTCCAAAAATGCAATCACATGAATGAAGGATTCATCATTGGCCCCATAGAGAATGTTGCCCATCATTAGTTTCATGGATGTCATAAAAGTAACCACAAGAATATAAAGTTATCAGTTTCAGACCCGAACTGAAGCATGTGGAAAACAAAACAAAAAAGCAGAAGGTAAAAGAGAAAATTCATTAATGCTAACTCTCCCTTCCTTGCTGGCCCCAAACTCAGCTCCTTATTCAAACATGAATTAAGTCACTTTGAGGTCTAACCCACCATATTTTATATGGGTCAAAGTAGATCAACTTACAAAGAACATTACTAAAAAAACCACACACATGCGCACATCCATAATTATTGGTCAGAACATGTAACAGATAGAGGAAGCACACTATAGTGAACAGGATAAAAGTCAGAAAGGGACAAGAATATGCGGGCGTCGTGTCTAAAGAGTCAGTGGATGCACGTAATATATATATATATATAAACTCTCACACCAGTAGTGTGTCTCTAAAACCAGTATAGAGGATAAAATCATAAAATAATTGTTCAACCAGCATGTGCATGGGCAATTAAACTTTACCTTCTCATTGCCCGCCTTAAGAGCTAGCTTATCAATGAGATATGTAGCAACAACTATTTGTCGCTTGGTTAGATCCTTGCTCGCAAAATCCTTTGTGTATGTCACTCTAATGCCATCAATGTAGTCCTGCACATAAAGTTATGGGGTAAAAGATATTGCGTGTCCAGTGAAACTTCCAATTCATCTGAGAATCAACAGCAAAAAACAAAAATTATCACCAATTTTACAAATAAAAACCATATACAAAACTTGCCTTCAACATCCTTGCTTTCTCGTATTTCTCTATCACTCTGTCCTTTCAAGGAACTGCTTGCAGCTAAGAAGACATACTTGAATTCTTTTGGATTGATTGGATCATTCCAAAATGCTAACCAGGTAACTGTATTGTCATGCTTTATCTCTTTCCACCTGAAAAAGGACCGCAGAGACTCAAAATAATGTTGATGACCACAACTCTTAATAATCTCTGATGCAACCACACATGAAAATGGAAAAAAAAAAAAAAAGAGCAAAGATTATACCTAGAGATTTTTTGCAAAGAGCAGTTGTGGTCTTTAATGGCATGGGGAAGTTTGGTGCTTTTGACAGAACAAAAGCAGAAGCCAAATTCTAATGCAGTAACATTCTGTGAAGAAGGTCCAGCTTTAAGCTACCCTTGGATACTTTCATATACAGCCTTAATAATTTGGTTGGTTTCATCATCAGAACTACATCCCAGGTGGCTGGTTGATTCCTTACCTGATTTTCCAAACACAACCATCATTGAAAAAAAAGAAAAAAACTTCAAGGAGAACATAAACAAAGGAAGAACAAGAAAAGAGAAAATCCAATATAAACAAAGTGATATCTATGAAGCATTTGCTCGTGTCCAACATGGAATCAGGACCATTCGACAAATCTGTATTTATCATAAGAATGACTGCATGTGCAAAATACCATATAAATGAGAAGAACTCTTAATACAAAACAAAAAAGTTCGTGCATTTCCTAACCCCAAAACACATAAAAATCAATGATCAAGCACAGATAACCATAACAACAAGAACAAATAAACCCCATTTCATTTGGGCCTCACCCAAAACTGAAGTAAAAGAGAGGGACACCTCCAAAAGCGCATCAGTTTTCCCCAAATCACACCAAAATCAAAACCGCAGAACAACCAAAACCATAGAAATCAAAATCGCAGAACAACCAAAACCATAGAAATCAAAGCCCAAACCTTTTCCGGATCGGCGTAGTGTTCCCCTCATCTTCCCCGGCCACAACCTTATCGGCGCTCTTCCCACTGCTGTCCTGATCCTCCATCTTCTTCTCCTCGACCAGCCCCTTCACCTGTTCCTAACACATTTCACAAGTAAAACAAAGAATAAGATTTACAATAAAAAAATCAGTAGATCATTGACAGAAAAAGGACCATGGCAAGTGATTCAACAGGAGCTGTGAGTCTTTGACTGATGCCTACAAGAAGATAAAAAAAAAAACATGGTTTATTAATAACAGAGTCAAAGATATATGCAAGGAATTGAAGGTGAAAACAAAATGGATTACCTCATACCTGAACAAGACACTGGTTTTGTTAAAAGCTTGTCTGTTTTTGTAACTACTGTTGTTGAGTAAAAAAAAAAAAACTAGACTCAAATTCTTCCTCGTTTTTTTATTCAATCTTAGAAACCAAATGGGATGTCCTAATATACAAAAGATGGATGGTTGTCTACATGAGACAGTACTGGTTGTTTTCAAAAGGCCTAACCCAACCCGTTTGCTATTCTGGTTGGGCACAGGTTGGGGTGAAGGGTCATAATCCAAATAGTCTTGTGGGGAGGTTGGGTAAGTTTGGCATGTTGATTAGCAAGAATGGACCGAGACAGTCGGACTCAAGCGAGTCACATGTGACTCAGCCAGCTCAACTCAACTTGGTGAGGACTGAGTCGCCTCCTGAATCTGAGGTTTTTAAACCTTGGTTGGGACACAATCTATCTTGGTGGGATCTGCATGGCCACAAATGAATGAACTAGGCAGTGACCCTATGATCAATATTCATGCATTCAATCCCTTGTTAGAAACATCAAGATTTAGAGTAACATAATTACATTTACCTTAGTGGCATTTAGTGCTTGGCCACCAGGTGCCTATAAATATTTCATTTGTAAAGGAAGAGAACTATCACAGATTATCTCATCTTTAACTACAAATCAGGAATTCCTGCAATGAAAAACAACATATGTGAATATGAAGAATTACGAGTCCTTTTTCATCATACCAAGTCAACAAAGCCTTTTATGGAGGCATTTAGAGAAAGTTGATAGTTACAAGATATTCGTTATAGTATTTGCTATAGATTTTTGATCTTTAATCCAATGCACTAGAAAGTTCTTGAAGTACCCCATCTAATCATTAACAATTCATCAATCAGAAGTCCTAAAATGAGACTCAAAATGGCAAGTTTTTGTTTGGCCACACATGATAAATGAACCATGTTGGTTCTAGTTCTCTAATCTGCTTGGATGCAGGTCAACTCCAGGCCCTTAAACAGGCTCTAATAGGACATACAAATGTTCACTGAATGAAATATGATTGTATAATTCTGGCCTTATCCAATAGAGATAGAATAATGCATATTAATGTCCTGAAAATACAAAATAGAACTCATCTTGGCTTAAGAACATGAATAGAAGCTGTATAGTGTGGTCATCCTGAAACCTAACCAGATGTAAAGACAATCATGTCAACTTGAAACATCCTATAGGCGCCAAACAACGCAATCTTTGCATCAAATTATTTTATCATAGTGAATAAAGTAGTAGTTTCTAAGTTGAGAAGCAAGGACAGAATCACTTTAAGACAATATTACATTCAACACATAAGATGCTTTTAGCTTGCTGTACAAATAACAGTAGAAAGTAAAAGGCAATGTTTCCTTTTGCATCTTCAGACAATAAAACAGAAAATTTTACAATAAATAAGAGCAATTAGATGCATAAGTGAATCAATCACCCTCACCCAAGATTGACCATAAAAAAGGAGATAGTTTGCTGTCATATACCATCATCCTCACTCTCTCTGTATCAACCTCATCTTCGCTGAAGTCATTAACCTTAGGCTTGATGTTTAGCCATTTTTTCATTACAATGGAAGGCCAAAAAGGCTGCACACACAAACATAAGTAGAAAGAAAGCGTAATTCGATTGATACATGTCCTAGCTTTGACACATGAATTCACAAAGTAACAAATCAAGTTGAATGTACCTCTGGGCGCTTTGGTTTCCTGGTTCTCATGGTCACTCTGAGTAACTGAGCTTCAGAAGCTAATATACTAAACCCTCTCTCAACAGAAATCAAGAATTGACTTCCCAATTACACAGTGGGAGGAATGAACTTTTCACTACTAATATCTCACTCAAATCAAAACCAGGTATACTCTATAATGAGACCAGTCAGTTAAAGATGCGAAGGTGGAAGTGGGACTTCTTTGAATGCAAAGAGAAGACACACAATGAAGGT
This sequence comes from Cinnamomum chago, assembly GCA_038049695.1. Taxonomy (NCBI): domain Eukaryota; kingdom Viridiplantae; phylum Streptophyta; class Magnoliopsida; order Laurales; family Lauraceae; genus Cinnamomum; species Cinnamomum chago. The sequence goes on along the minus strand of CP142453.1, from coordinate 102,842,844 downwards.
GCTAAACTAAACTAAGTCAAGGAGAGAACTCGGGCATGCTTCAGTTACTTGGTTATTTCTTCATATTATTATTTCATATTTACATTAGTGTCTGCAAGCACTTCCTAGGGTAGGACACTAGGACTCAAATGACTTACCTTACGTTTGGATTACTATAACCACTATCAAAATAGAAAATTAACTAATGCATTAAAATGTACAATGTGTGTTGATGACTTGCTGTGACATTAAAAACAAACACTAGTACCCTGTACCCTTTAATGCTGAATGGCACAGCATCCTGACTTCACAATCTCATACAAACTACCCAAAACTTTTTAACACTTGACCTGAACCCAGAACCTTGCGGTTGCAACAATGAGCATCTTCCAACTCTGTTGCATGATGTTGGTTGCGATCATGGAGAGGCAAACATAGTCAGGGGTTAGTTCACCACAGAGAACATTATTAGCCGAAGATGATTTTGGTAGTTGCAGGAATTTGGCTTCTGGTTTATTATTGTGTCTCACTTTCTAATATGAATTGATATCTTTCTAAATAGTATAACATTAAATAGGTACTACAGAATCTAGCCAACAAATGTCTTTCAGATCTGAATACTAGCAGAAATAAATAAGAGATATACAAGTAAATGGAGATTTAACCCTCAGTAAAAATCTAGCTGTATAGATTGCAAGCTTCCAACCAAAATACAGTTTTATTCTAAATGGAAAATTATGGTAATTATGTTGGGAAATCTGTAAACATGAGCAGGTTCATAATTTCCAATTAAAGCATGCACACATACACATGCACTTTATTCTTACCGGTTATAGTCACCAACAGCGCATCTCCCTTCTATTGTTTTTAGACCAGCTGTAGGCACATTCAGATTACTCAGAAATTAAGTTGGTCAATGATAAAAATCACAGACAGAAACAAACCAATGGTGTTTAAATACAACTGGAAAAACATACATTTAGGCCAACTTTTGTTTTTGAAAGGGGGAAAACATTTATGTGTACAATCAGACAACAAAATATTCAAATATCTGGCAATATCCGTGAATGGAAAAGTTGGAAATAAGCATATGACTGGCAGTGACAAATCTCTAACACAATTTTTACCACAGTCCAAGCCAACCAATATCAAATTTACCCATATAAGAAAGTACAGCATGGGCTCCCATAAAATCTTCATCATAGTAAGGAAAAAGTAACTAGATTGATCAATGGTTATGTATTACCTCTTAGTTGTGAGAAAAAAGGTTCCTGGACATGAAGCTCAAAACCAACTGCCTTCACCATCTAACAAAGCACAAGTTCATTGATATTGTGGTAACTAAAACATGCACTTTCCAACCAATAGTCTGAAGAACATATTTAGATCGCATAACACTTGTTATCTTACTTTTATCAGTTCAGATCCCTTATCCATAATCAGCTTACTCCATTCGTTCTCTTTCTGATTCAAAACTTCGTTTTCCTGACTCTGTGCCATTGTGTTGGATGCTTTACAAAAAGTTCCAGAGGTTATACAATCGTGTAAAGTTGATGCAAGATGCCTGTATAAAGGATACATTGGCACTCCTACAGAATATTTCACACCTGTCAATAAAAGAAATGAGGTATTCATCAACCAAAACAAACCAAAACAAATTTGAACTGTAGCTTTTCATGCATGCATATTTGACTTGCCCACAAAGCGCCCCTATGTTTAAGTGAAAACATATAAACACACACCCACATAGAGAGAGAGAGAGAGAGAGTCTAGAAATAATTTGTTCCTTTCTCTAGAACACAGAAGCAGTCCACAGTTCAAATTGACAATATAGTTTAAGTTCCAGAGCTTCAAGAATCAAGATAATGTGTGCTCGAATAGACAGACCAATACTGAAAATATTCAGGAATTACTCAAAAACATCAGATCAAATGGCATTAAAAGAAAAAACTGTTTGATGCAACCCCCACTTTAAAATTTCAATCGGGCCCAAACGCAAGGCACACCGAATTTCAGTCCAGATAAACCCAATACATATTGGCTGACAGCTCATAAAACCCAATACATATTGGCTGACAGCTCATTGCCCCTGATACACCAACCACATAACTCATCTATCCAATACACAGTAGCCAAACACAAATCACAACCCTAAACCCTTGTTTCTTTGTCCCCAAACCAACACCAGCCCACTTCCAAGTAGCAGCACTTCACAGAAGCCAAACCATTCCTTTGAAATAACAAGATAAGACACAGCAAGATCATTCCTTTCTATTTCTACCACTAAAAAAATGAAGAAATACAAGAGCACCAGTAAGCTCAAATCAACAAAACCATAAATGCAAATTCTTGCAGCTGTGTAAAACTGTTTTTTTGGATCCAGAATTTAGAAATGCATAATAGTGATGAAACATGGATGACGGTATTTGATTACTAGCACTTTATTAGTTTCTAACTTAATATAGTTGACTCATGCGAATATATGTTGACAAATAGATCAATACCATTATTTTATAATCACAAAGTGATACAGGACCTCTATGAAATGAGGGGTCCCCTACGACCCCTGTCTTAGTTAATAATGAGAAAAAAAAAGGATCTAACATTTTTCAATATTCTGAATTTTCTATATATATTTTTTCAGATTTTTTTTTTTAGCTCAACTTCAATGCATGCCACTATACGGATATGTATGCTACAACTGTTATGTATCGCCATCCACGTACCAGCACAAGACAAGTGTCACGGGGTAAATTTTTCGCACTAAAATTACACCGCGCAGCACTAAGATTTCTCTTAGTCAGCCTACCAACAATAATACAGCACACACACAGAGATGCAAGAGCACAAGGGACAATACACAACTATTGATTAATTAGGCACCAGCCTGTTTCTCTTATTAATCAAAACTGGGATTTACAACTCTTACAATTGTTTACACTCACAAGTACAATTACAAGACAATCTCGGATCTCCTCTCTGCCTGCTAAGTTTCCAAACCTTGCAGCCATTTATAAGGAAGCCTGACCAATCACTGCCTGCCACCAAGGATAACTGTTGCAACCTTGGACCAATTAGAGAGTGCCAGCACCATTCCAGACCAACTGCATTAGAACAGTTATTCTCTGCAGTTAGAAGCAACCTGCCTTCTAGCCATTGGTCCAAGTCATCTGCCACTCAGCCAATGCAACTGCATAACTGCTGTGCATGTGGCTGCCACACAAGACAACAACCACCATGCTAACTGCACAACTGCTGTACACGTGGCTGCCACATCAACAAACCATCCTCACAAGCAGCAAACCTTAGCACCAGCCCAAGGGATGCATCCCAGCATGCAGCCAAGCTATCACTGTTCGGACCACATGGGCCCAGGCACGAGGGTGTGGTCCCCACGCACCAATTTTCCATCCGAGTCCCACCAACGTCCCACCAAGGCCATTGGTATGCTGCACCGCAGCACCTGTACGTTGCCGCTTGCAACAACTGTAGCACCTACATGTCATTGCTCGCAACATCGTAGAATGACGACTGCGCACACCACGTGCAGCACCGCACATCATCGCACCAGCGACCGAGAGACACTGTTTATCCGCACCAAGGGACAAATGTGCAGCAACTAACTTCCAAAACACAGTCCATATCCACCAATGGACTGTTGGTGCATATCAGTTGAGTCTAGAACCAAACCGCCGACCGCACCACCTGCGCACCAACGCAGCTTCAGCTCTTTAGGGGCTAACAACCCTCCCCCACCTAAGCCGCAGACGACCTCGTCTGTTTTTGAGTCAGATACTCACTGATCTCCTTTTCAAATTGCCACAAAGTGGTCGCCTTCTCCCAAGAGGCTTCACTCTCCTCAGCACCCTCCCATTGTACCAAGTAACTTGTCCTCCGATTCTTTTTACTTTCACCCTCAGTCTTGTCAGCCAAAATCTTCTGAATTTTGCGAGTAAACTGAGCACGAATTGAAGGGGGTGCCCTCCGAGACACTCCTCTACTTGCATCACTTGGGTCTTCATGATAGGGTTTGAGAAAACTAACATGAAAGACTGGGTGTACCTTGATTCTTTCAGGTAGACTCAGTCTATATGCTAACTTACCCACTTTTAGAACAACTTCAAAGGGTCCATCGTACCTTGGAATCAGTCCCCTATGGACCTCCTTGGCACTGATTTTCTTCCAAATCTGGGGTGTAAGCTTCAGCATCACTTTGTTCCCAACCTGGAATTCTCTGAACATTCGATTTTTGTCTGCCCACTTCTTCATTCTGCGGACCGCTCTTTCAAGACAGTCCCTTGCACTTTCAATCAACTCTATCCTCTCTCTTACAAATCTGTAAGCAGCAGGGCAGCTACCCTGGGATTTCTGCTTAGCGACTTCATGAGGGGCCAAAGGCTGTTGGCCTGTTGCCAACTCAAAGGGGCTATTACCTGTTGCCGAACTGCGATGCAGATTGTAGCAGAACTGTGCTGTATCCAGCAGATCTACCCAATTTTTCTGATTTGCAGTGACATAGTGTCGCAGATATTCTTCCAACATGCCATTTATCCGCTCTGTTTGCCCATCTGTTTGCGGATGATTGCTTGTGGAGAACTTAAGCTGAGTGCCAATCAACTCAAACAACGCAGCCCAAAACCTTCCGGTGAATCGTGCGTCTCTGTCAGACACAATGTCCAAAGGAATACCCCACAGTTTGATAATGTTTTTGAAGAAGAGTTGGGCCGTTTTCTCTGCAGAAACAGCATGAGGTGCTGCTATGAACGTCGCATACTTAGAGAATCGGTCCACCACAACAATAATCGATCTACAATTGTCTACCTTCGGGAGATTGACAATGTAATCCATGGAAAGACTCATCCACGGTCTCTCTGGAATGGGCAGTGGCTCCAGCAGTCCTGCCGTTTTCATCCGTTCTGTCTTGTCTTGCTGACAAACAAGACACGTCTTCACATATTGTTCCACGTCATTCTCCATTCGTGGCCAGTAATAGCTTCGAGACAGCAGTGCCAATGAACGTTCTTGGCCTGGATGACCAGTCCAAGGGGAATCATGAGTTTCTTTCAACAACTCCTTCCGTAGACCCCCAGTTAGTGGCACGAAGGGACGATGACCCTTGGCATAGAGAACCCCTTCCTCTACCCAAAACTTTCTGGTTATGCCTTCAGCAACTTGCTTCAGCAACCGAATAGTCACCTGATCCTTTGCCGCTTCTGTCTTAATCCTGTCCAACATGGTCCCTTCAATTCGCACCAACGAATTGATGAATGACTCAGGACCTATGTTGCGACTCAATGCATCTGCAACAGTGTTGCTTTTGCCTGTTTTATACTTCATCTCATAATCAAACTCTGCCAAGAAATCCTGCCATCGAGCTTGTTTCGGTGTCAGCTTTTTCTGTGTAAGAAAGAAACTGGTCGCCAAATTGTCTGTTCGCACAATGAATTTAGCACCCAACAGGTAGTGCCTCCATGTCCTAAGACAGTGCACTACTGCCGTCATCTCCTTCTCATGTGTGGAGTAATGCTGTTCAGCATCATTCAATTTGCGACTCTCAAATGCAACAGGGTGATCTCCTTGCATAAGAACACCTCCTATTGCACGATCAGAAGCATCAGTGTGGACTTCAAATGACTTCTCAAAGTCAGGCAGTTTTAATATGGGTTCCGTAGACACCCAGTGTTTCAACCGATCAAAACACTCTTGGCATCTATCTGACCAGTTCCATGGTCTGTCTTTCTTCAAAAGGTCAGTCAGAACTGCAACCTTTCTCGAATACCCTTCGATGAAGCGTCTATAGTAATTGGCCAACCCCAAGAAGGACCTTAGTTCAGTCACTTTTTTGGGAGCAGACCAATCTACAATTGCCTGTATCTTTTTAGGATCCATTCTTACCTCCCCTTTACAAATTATATGTCCTAAGAACGTGATTTGGGCGCAGCCAAATTCACACTTCTCAGGTTTTACATACAACTGATGTGTTCTCAATGTGGACAGCACCTTCCTAAGGTGGTCCAGGTGTTCATCTAATGAATCACTATACACCACAATGTCATCAAGATAAACAACCACAAAACGATCAATATAATCACGAAACACATTGTTCATTAAAGTACAGAAAGTAGCAGGCGCATTTGTCAAGCCAAATGGCATTACATGGAATTCAAAAGAACCATAGCGTGTTACACAAGCTGTCTTTGGTTCGTCTCCTTCCGTAATCCGCACCTGCCAATAACCAGATCGCAAATCCAGTTTGCTGAAGATCGTTGCTTTGGACAACCGATCAAACAAGTCTGCAACTAAAGGAACAGGGTACTTATTCTTGACCGTTATTTTATTGAGAGCACGGTAATCAACACACATCCGGAGAGTTCCGTCCTTCTTCTTCTGGAACAGCACCGGTGCACCATAGGGAGCTTTGGATGGTTGGATGAAACCAATTTTCAATAGTTCATCCAATTGCCTCCTAAGTTCAGCCAACTCAGAAGGGACCATCCTGTAAGGAGCCTGTGCTGGGGGTCGAGTTCCAGGCATCAACTCAATCTGATGATCCACAGCACGTCGTGGGGGCAACTCTTGTGGCAATTCTGGGGGCATAACATCAGCAAATTCCCCCAATAACGACTGAACTTTTGCTGGACAGTCGTTTGAATTGTATTCCGCTTCCACTAATGTTGCCAACATAGTTAGATGGCCCTTCCGTAGACCATCCTTGATCTGCAGAGCAGATATTATCTGAACCGCCTCAGGTACTTTGATCTTTGGGACGAAGCAAGGGCAGTGTTCGTCACCAATGAAGATTCCTCCCAAGTGTGGTAGAATTGCCACTTTTGCCTTGACAAAGAAGTCGATTCCCAGAATCACTTCAAAGTCATCCAGAGGCACAATCATGAAATTGCAGAGACTAGACCACTGACCTATCCTTAGAGTCACATCGTTGGCCATTCCAGTGATGGGTTTTGCCTCTGAATTCACCGCTTTCATTCGACTTTGGCCTTTGGTCAAGGAGAGACCAAGTCGAGGCGCTACTCTTTCAGCCACGAAGTTATGAGTGGCACCTGTATCCACCATTGCTGATGCAGAATTCCCATTTAACGTCACTGTTACATAGATTAGGCTATTAGCCTGTGAGGTTCCTTCATTCTGAATCGTATTCAGAAGTTGCAGAGGATTGACTCTACTAGGTTCCTCCTGTTTTCGTTCTTCCTCCGCAACAAGGGCATTCAGTTTCTCCTTTTTCGGGCAATCACAAGCCCGATGGGGACCTCTGCAAATGAAGCAGCCAGAGTCTGCCTTGGAAGGCTTTCCCTGCTGATTTGCATTCTGTGGCTGTTTCTCCTTATTGCCACCGTCACCATTTTTCTTCTGGCCCTTCTTTGAACCACCTTTGTTGTTCTTTGGTTTACTAGCATCAGCATTCTCTGCCTTGGCTGCTTTGAAATCTACCAAGGCTTCTGCAGCAGCCATAGCAGATGGCAAGTCCTTGACTCCCTGTCTTCGCAACTCAGCCTGCGCCCAGCCCTGCAGTCCAGACATGAAGTTAAACAGTTTATCATCCTCTGACATGTTTTTGATATCTAACATGAGGGACGAAAACTGTTTCACATAGTCTCGGACTGGACCGGTTTGCTTGAGTTTTCGAAGAGTCTCCCGAGCAACCCATGCAACATTGCATGGCAGGAATTGTTCCTTCAATTCCTTTCTTAGTGATTCCCATGTTATGATTGGTGCACGACCTGCACTCAAGTCATCGCCCACCCTTGTCCGCCACCAGAGCTTCGCATCACCAGACAAGTACATGCTGGTGATTGTAACTCTCTCTTCTACAGGAATATGGGCAGCAGAGAAATACTGCTCCATATCCCATAAGAAGTTCTCCAACTCCTTTGCATTGCGGGCACCAGCGAAGGGCTTTGGTTCTGGAACTTTAACCCTCCTGTTCTCCGTAGAACAACCACTGGTTCGAATTGCTCTCTTGAAGAGGGTCAATTCGTCAGAGAAAGACTCCATTTGCTCCTTGAAGAAGTCTGTGGTTGACTACATATCAACCTTCAACTCTTCGATTTGTGCAACAGCTTCTGCGAGGGACAACTCCAGGGATCCCACTTTCTCTGTCAGCGCCACAATCTTCGGACCATGGGTGATATGGTCTGCAATGGTCTCAGATAGACCATCTACAGTCCCTTTCAGACGAATGATTGCATCCCGCACTTGCTCCAATGCATTCTTAGACATGGCTGTGAGAAGAAATGTACCAAGAGTTTCGAAAAACTTTGGCTCTGATACCAGTTGTCACGGGGTAAATTTTTCGCACTAAAATTACACCGCGCAGCACTAAGATTTCTCTTAGTCAGCCTACCAACAATAATACAGCACACACACAGAGATGCAAGAGCACAAGGGACAATACACAACTATTGATTAATTAGGCACCAACCTGTTTCTCTTATTAATCAAAACTGGGATTTACAACTCTTACAATTGTTTACACTCACAAGTACAATTACAAGACAATCTCGGATCTCCTCTCTGCCTGCTACGTTTCCAAACCTTGCAGCCATTTATAAGGAAGCCTGACCAATCACTGCCTGCCACCAAGGATAACTGTTGCAACCTTGGACCAATTAGAGAGTGCCAGCACCATTCCAGACCAACTGCATTAGAACAATTATTCTCTGCAGTTAGAAGCAACCTGCCTTCTAGCCATTGGTCCAAGTCATCTGCCACTCAGCCAATGCAACTGCATAACTGCTGTGCATGTGGCTGCCACACAGGACAACAACCACCATGCTAACTGCACAACTGCTGTGCATATGGCTGCCACACAAGACAACAACCACCATGCTAACTGCACAACTGCTGTACACGTGGCTGCCACATCAACAAACCATCCTCACAAGCAGCAAACCTTAGCACCAGCCCAAGGGATGCATCCCAGTATGCAGCCAAGCTATCACTGTTCGGACCACATGGGCCCAGGCACGAGGGTGTGGTCCCCACGCACCAATTTTCCATCCGAGTCCCACCAACGTCCCACCAAGGCCATTGGTATGCTGCACCGCAGCACCTGTACGTTGCCGCTCGCAGCAACTGTAGCACCTGCACGTCATTGCTCGCAACAACTGTAGCACTTGCACGTCATTGCTCGCAACAGCGTAGAATGACGACTGCGCACACCACGTGCAGCGCATTACTGCACACACCACGTGCAGCACCGCACGTCATCGCACCAGCGACCGAGAGACACTGTTTATCTGCACCAAGGGACAAATGTGCAGCAACTAACTTCCAAAACACAGTCCATATCCACCAATGGACTGTTGGTGCATATCAGTTGAGTCTAGAACCAAACCGCCGACCGCACCACCTGCGCACCAACGCAGCTTCAGCTCTTTAGGGGCTAACAACAAGCCACTTAGAGACCCCAGAAGGCTCCAGTGATGGGTCCCAAGTTTGCAACCTATGATGCCCAGATACGGACACGGGTACGGACACGGACACGGGGAACGGGGACTCGACACGCCAACTTCAAAAATTGGGGACACGGATACGGGTACGGTATCACCTAAGATACGATACAGACACGGGATACGACACGGATACGGATATGGACATAGACATCATATGACAATTATTCAAAACAAGTATATTGAAATATAATTCAAATTTATAAGCCTAAAAACTCATTAATATAAGCATACATCAATTACTAAAAGAAGTATAGATCAAATAAAAGTTGATGTTGCATACCTTGATTTTCAACAAGTCTTGATTTATGAAGAAATTTTGGAGCTCCCTTGCTTGTTCACTTATTTGAGTAGATCTGTATTACAGTTCTAAAGGATACTATTTTCAAAGTAAAGTAGTGAAACACTTAAGCATAAAATATAAAATATTAGATATGGCAATCCATAAATATTAAGTCATAACTCATAACTTCTAAGTTCTATCCATAAGCACAATATTGAGTATCTGCATCATAATACATGAATTAAAAACACAACACAAGTTCATATAATATTAACAAAGTCCACTAACAAGTAACAACTAACAAGCTAAAAGTTATCCCAACAAAGTCTAACAAGTAACAAGTTAACAACTAACAAGTGTACCAACATAAAGAAAATTATCATCCAAATTCAAGTCCACCTCAAAAATCATCATCAGAATCAAATATTTGTTCAAATTGGGCTCCCTCCTTCTCCTTTCCACGCATGTGTGAGGATGACATGCCAACATCATTTTCACATAATGGTTGTTGAGTTTTCTCTTCCATGTCTTCTTCAATCCCCAAAATGATTTCTTCATCATCATCCAATGTTAAGCAACTGTTGCCGGGTTCTTGATGAAATTCATCTCCAACTCCCACATCCCAATATTGAGATGGTCCTTTTCTGATATGCAAAATAATAAATCAAGTTTTAGTGTTTTATGAATTGAGTGATCATAAGAACTAAATTTTTTTAATTCAAACAAAGAAATATAATAGGTGTGAGTGTGTGACTTAAATGTGTTGAGCATTATTATGAAATAAAAATTTCTTACTTGTATTCTTCCTTCCTTCTTGAAAGTAAGCGGAGATTACTATGCACATATACCAAATCTTCTGCCCTTCCAGTTGTAAGCTTGTTTCTTTTGATAGTATGGATTTGAGAATATGTACTCCAATTTCTCTCACAACAAGATGATGAAGCAGGTTGAGAGAGAAGCTTTGATGCTAACTCTGATAACATTGGAGCACTAAATCCATGCATTCCCCACCATACATGAGGATCAGAAGTGTTCATATCCTCCATCACATGTAGGTTACTAAAATAACCCGAAGGAGTGCAAAACTTCCCGAATTCCAGATTAACCTCTCTAACTTTCTCTGGTGGAAATAGACGATCAAAACATGTAACTCGGTTACATGATACTTCAGCATCCTTGTTTGGAGCAACACGTTTGACTCCTCCACCTCCTCCGGTAAGCCATGCATAACTATAGTATTTAGGATTGAGTGAGTGTGCAGCACAATGTAGAGGAGTAAGACTCTTATTCCACCTTGAAACAAGTATTTCATACAATAAATCAAAAAAATCCGATTGACCAACTAACAGGTCTTTCTTTTCATGTTTAAATACTCTAACTTTTACATCTTCAATCATTGTGTCCCACATTTCATATACCAAGTGTAAAATTGGTGTATCTGTGTCTGCAATTCTCAACATGTTAATTATGGGCTCCGTAAAATCCAAAAGAAAATCAACTCTATCCCACCATTCATCATTTAAAACACATTCTTTTATGAATTGAGCTTTCTCCTCATCTTCTTTTTTCAAGTATTTCCAATCTCGATCAATGACCATTTTTTGTAAAGCATCCTTTACTTTTTTAATTCGCCTGATCATTACTATTGTAGATGCAAAGCGTGTTTCAGCCACTCGTAATAATTTCAACTTTGAAAATGAATTGAAAATTGAAAGAGCCATATTCTGGTTGACAACAAAATTTCTAATATCTTTTACCGCTCGTTCAATTTCAATTATCCACCCTAATTGTGCAAACCTCCCTTCATTCTGTGGTGTATTTTTGGGTTGACAAATATTCTTCAATGCCAAATTCAGAGTATGAACTACGCATGGAGTCCAAAATATGTGAGGATATTTACCCTCAACAAGTTTTCCAGCCGCCTTGCAAACTGCAGCATTGTCTGTTAAAATTTGCACTACCTTGGATGGACCCACATCTTCTACAACTTGCAAAAATAACTCTGACATATACTTTGCATCCTTGTAAATTCCCGACGCATCTATTGCTTTCAAAAACATTACTCCATGAGATGAAACAGCCATAAAATTAATCAATGGCCTCCTTTGAACATCAGTCCAACCATTAGACACAATAGAAACTCCTGTAACATCCCATGATCTTTTAAAAGTATTCATCAGGCTTTCTATGTTGCTCCTCTCTTGCACCAATAATGAATTGCGCAACCGATTATATGATGGTGGAATATAACCCGCTAAACGCGAGTTGGCAACGGATGTAATGTAATCAATGAAGTATGGATCCTTAGAAAACCTAAATGGAATGGCACCCGAATAAAACATTCTTGCACACTTTTTATCAAGTTCATCAATTGTATTCAACTTGAATGATTGCTCAATTGATCCTTCTGAAAGCCTTCTTTTTTTGCCATCATCCATTGGAGGTAATGGGATATTTAATGGTGCTCTTCTTTGTTGCTCTTTCATGACTCGAGCATCAAATTGCTCTTTTTCCAATTCCTCTTTAAGTCTAGGTCTACTTTTGAGCAACTTTGGATTCCCACCCCACTTATCTTCAATAGATGAGCCTTTACCCTAGAGTATGACCCATTGAATAACTTCTTACAAAAATTACATGTCCAAGTTCTATTACCACCACCCATAGTTTTACCACCACTAGCACGTGTAACATATCTCCACAATGGGGCATCAAGTTCTATTTTGTCTCTCTTTATAGTGTTACTAGCTTGAGATTGAACCTCATCACTAGTTGAAGAACTAGTTCTTTGAGCCATTAAAAAGAAACAAAAAACAGTAGCTTTACCAAAAGATTTTTGTATAAAGCTTTGATCTTGATGAAGGTAGAAGATGATGTGAATCCTCTTTAAGGTGCAATAGAAAGCTGACATGAGAATAAGGAAACGAAGAATAATAAACCATTAATCAACTACCTAATAATAAGAAGAGAATAATAAACTATTAAATAAGATGTATGCATTTTTACCTTTTATGAATGGATGATGGAGAATGCTTTGATGAGGAAGGAGATAGTAGTGGAACCCATCTTTCAAATGAACCAAAGAAATGAAGAACCAGGAAACCAGAGAATGAAGAACACCAGAGAATGAAGAACGTTGGATGAGGAACAAACTCCCATCTTTTGCAAAAAAAATTTAATTGGATGTTTGTCTTCCACAATTTAATGTGCATATTTGTATCCACTAAAGAGATAAGTTACAAGTATGTAGACTTGTAGCAAACTCACCATAAGATAACTTGTTTTGAAAGTTGCAACGTTGGAAATCACCTCCATTCTTCTTTTTGCATGCATCTCATTTAATGCATGGGTAAGGTGAAGGGACAACTTGCAAAGTGATTGAGAGTTTATAGACTTATAGGCTTGTAGCCTAAGTACTTGAAGGGGATGATTGCATGAACCAAAAACGAATGGAGTAGGGAGTATACATTCACGTGGGGACCATATAAATAATTATATATTTATATGGTTATGTATGAAATATGAATGATGTATATTAGAATTTATTCTTTTGGAATTAAATACTAATGTTTATATATATATATTTTAAAATACTAACCATATAAAATACTAATGTTAATTTATTCTTTTAAGTTTTAACCGTAGATTTCTCTTATAACCGTAGAAATGGCCATTATGATTTAATTAATGTTCTTCGGGCCAGACTAATTCCTTCGCATCCAGGGAAGCTAACTAAATCTCCTGTGACCCAGTATGATGAACTATAATTTATGAGTATTATCATGGATTGCATATTTAATTGACATAATGTTATTCAAATTTCAAATTTTAGCGCTTATTTACAAATTTAAACTTTTTCCTTAAATGGTATGGAGATGGTGTAGTAGACCCTTTGGGCACAGAGAAAAGTCGGATAAAACCTATGGCCCCAGGTGGTTCTAGTAATACTAGTGGACTCAACCTTCAGTTCCTGAAGAGAACCGGTGATCGATACCAGGATCTCTAACTCCGGAAGAGAGAGGAACCGAATGTGGGCTCCAATTACCTATAAGAGCTTAGATGTAATTGTAAATTGAAATTTCAAACTTATAGCTTTTACTTTAGACCATAATATAATTGGCTTTTATTAATTGGGTTCGAGTTTCCAAACAGGCCCGCACTTAATTTAACAGCTCTTAAGGTTAGTGGTCTTTTAACCTGCATCATTTTCTTTGATATCCAATCCAAAAGGTGGATATAGGTTCGATGATATTGAAATTGGGATTGATGCCAGACTTTGAGGATGAGGGTGAAATTATAAATTAGAATTTAAAACTTCGAGCTTTTACTTTAGACCATAATATAATTGGATTAGAGTTTTCAAACAGGCCCGTATTTAATTTAACAGCCTTAAGGTTAGTGGTCTTTTAACAGACTTTGAGGATGAGGGCGAAATTGGGCTTAGTGCCAGATTTTGAGAATGAGGGTGAAATTTGGCGTAGTGCCAGATTTTGAGGATGAGAGTATAAAAATTAAAAAGGCTTGCACCATGATTTATCAATTGCACAAACTTATATGTTTTAGCTGTACAACCTTTCATTTTTAAATAATCTCCAAAATTTAAAAATTAATTTGAGGTTTACCAAACACTCAAATATATAAAGAAGTTTTAAATCACAAAATAAGAGCTTATTTTTAAATTTGCAAATTGGGTGGTGTAACTTATTAATTAGGTCATCAGTCTCCAATTGTTAGTTGGATCATGCATTAATTATTTTTATTTATTTATTTATAACAATTTAGTAACCAAAATCATGCACCATTATTTTTAGTATGGCCATCCCAAACGGATTAAGCCCATGTGATTTATGAAAAGAGTACTAACATCATATGTGCATAGATAATAGAAATGGGTTCATGCAAATCTCAATCTAAAGTGGGCCAATATGTTCAAACTCATAAGTCATGATCCTTAAAAATATCAAATTTCAAGCCTCCCTCTAAATATGAAAAGAGAGGGAGGGAGAGAAGATTCAACTTTTGAAGTAAAGAGAATCATGACTTATGAAAAGAAAGGGACATTATAAAAGAAAGGTTGTATCCCAAATTCCAAATAAATAAATAAATAAATAATAGGATAGACCCTGTTGGACCTGAAATAATTAGGTGAAAAGGTGAAAAATAAGTAAGCCAAGGAGACCTCAAGTGGACTGGATCTTATGCAAAGCAATCTTAAAGAAAAATAAAAGGGGCCTCAATCTAAAAATGGATAGGTCAAGTATTGGGCTGGCTTTTTAGCAATGCTATCTATAAAAAATGATGGGGGTATGATACCTAAATTCAGACTGGAGATCAAGTTTGTGGACCTGATCAATGATACAGATGGACTTAATGGGCTTGGAATTTTACATGGAGATAGGACACATCAAGACCTTTTAAGGCCAAACTGCCCCACCTTCCCATTAATTAGTTGGTCCTGTTTGGGCCCTAAATCATGGGCGGCCAGGGATCGATGCTCCCTTACATGGGTGAGTCTATCCAACAGGTGCAAATTGAACAAGAAATTAATATGTCCATTGTGAATAAAAAAGTTAATAAGATTATATAATGGGCCTGCACTTGATGATATAATATAATCACTTAATCGCTGCTGTTGCATGCATTTGGCTTTAAATATGTTTTAAGCCCACAATGAAGAGTGGATAAAATCCAAATGTCTTTACCCAAATGATAAAATCCAAATGTCTTTACCCAAATGATAAAAACCCATATGATAAAGTGGGCAATGGTCACAACGTGGTGAATGGTGATATACATCAGATATTCAGATGAGCTCTCTACCCCAAAAAAAATTCAAAGACGCGCCATCCATATCAGATGAGCTCTCTACCCCAAAAAAAATTCAAAGACGCGCGCCATCCATATCAGATGAGCTCTCTACCCAAAAAAAAAAAAAAAAAATCAAAGACGCCCAGCTGCCCAGGCAAGAGAAACAGGCGACAGCTGGGGACTTCTTCTTCCATTCTTCCAAGCCCTTCTTCGAAGCCATAAGATCGCCTGTGCCCTGCCTCTAAATCAAGCTGGGGCTTCTTCTTCTCTTCTTCCAAGCTAGGATCGCCGGTTGCCCTACCACCAAATCAAGCTTTATCAGGTTCTTCTCTTTAAAGAACCCCTTTTTTTAAAGGTTTCAGGATTCTTCTTGCTGGTAGCATCTTTAGTTCTGTACACTGCCTCCTCCATCCTCCTCTTCCTCTTCTTCTGTTTGTTTTTTTATTTTCTCTCCTGTCACAGAAAGGGGAAATCTGAAAATGGTTATTTTTTTTCCTTTTTAATTTATAACAAAATCATGAGTTTACCATAAAAAAAAATCAAATCAGGCAATTAGAAGATTCTGAACATTTTTTTCTGTTTCCTCAAATCTTGGATGAATTCTTCTTCTATTTTCGTTTTTTTATAATATCAAACGAGACAGCCGTATCCCAATTTTTTAGAGGCGTATCCCAACCGTATCTTACGGTATCCCGTACCCGTATCCGTATCGTACCGTATCTGCACGGGTACCATGGGTGATTTGCCGTATCTGGGTATCATAGTCTGCAACAATCCTCAAGCGGCAATTATGTAAATTAAACGATTTCGGGCCATTGAAAGAACTGGTTTTGGTTCCCACACAAGTCTGAACCATTAAACATGGAGTCAGACCCCATGGGCTCAATCACAGGCCTCCTGCCTCCATGCAGGCCAAAGCTTGTACCAATATGAGATCCTCATGCAATATATCACCGTCCACATCAGGCTAGAACTAAGAACAGTTTAGAATATTAAATGTTTAACCATTCCACTTTTTTTAAGTATGCTGATAACCGCTGGCTTTCATCAGAATAGCTCTTAGTGAACTGAAAACCAATACTTTCAATGGAATAGCTCTTTTCAACCTTTTCCCCTACCAAATCAACACCCACCCCAATCTCCATCCAAAAACAGTATCCCCCTGCAAAGTACAATTTCCAACATACATGCATCCCTTCAAATGCACAACACAATGGACAACCACCCATAATACCAAACATTCACACCCATTGCCTACTGGGGCACATCCAAACATAAACTTAGGTTAAACTTAGGTCATATAACCATTACGAAAAAAAAAAGAGATTCACAGTTACAGAAATACTAACAGCCCCAAAATTCCAAATCATTACAAAATCACAAAAACGCACATCTTGTTAACTCCGCACTCGTTTTCAATCTTTCACAAGAGCATCAATTCCCCATTTTCAGTTAATAGAATGACTTGCCAAAAAACACCCACAGCTGCAAATCACAAATGCCCAGCTCACGACATTTCTCGGCAGAATCCCTCGGGTTCTGTGGGAATTCAGCTGAGATGTTTCTACAATTACTCAATGTAAGGATCCTTTTCTTTCTTGTACTACTTTACAAAGCGCAAGAAGAAGAATCTTTCATGTTGTAAACAGCGAAGAACGTTGGGAATAGAGAAACGGAGAGAAATATCGAACAGATTTTCAATTAGACGTAGAAATTGAGTAAAAAGGGATATATATATATATATAGAGAGAGAGAGATTGAGAGAAGTGTTACCGAATCATTTGGCTGAACCTTGATTTCGAAATGGCTGCCTTTCAATGTCTTCACTGTAAGCTTCATATCTGATTTCAACAGAAAAATCTTCCAACGATGGATTGAAGAAGGAAAAGAGATGGAACAAAACCCTACAAAGGAGAGGAAGAACGAAGAAAACCCTATGTGGCTCACGAGAGAGAGAGAGAGAGAGAGAGAGAGAGAGAGAGAGAGAGAGAGAGAGCTTATGAAGGTCTAGGTTACGATGTTGGTCTTCCACCGTTCCACGCACTAAGAGAGGTGTTTATTATGTACATTTCCTTTCTCTAGAAAAACAGAAGAGGTGGCACACCGAGAGAGATGCAGAGGGTGATCGAGATGGAGGAGAGGGGGGTTCTGTGCCTGGGAGATGGAGGAGCGCAGGTCGCCTGGGAGATGGAGGAGCTTCTGCACTTGGGAGATGAAGGAGAGGGCTGAGGTCGTGAGGGAGAAGGAAATGGAGGGATTGCTGGGCGAGAGACGGTCAGAGAGATGAGGGACTGAGAAGAGGCAGAGGGGGCGCTGGAAATGGTATGCACTTGAGTGGGCGCGGGATATGGAAAATGGCGCGGGCACAACATATTTTTAGGCCGAAGTGATTTTGAAGGCCCCAGTTAGCTTTTATTCCTCCATAACAAAAATAATGAGAAAATAATTTTTCCCTCGGTAAATTGACATTTGCCTAGGTACTTTGCCGGCAAAAAATATAGTCTTTGCCGGCGACAAAAATATTTTGCCGGTAAAATATAACCTTTGCCGGCGAAAAATGAGTTCGCCAGGCAAAGCTGAACCTTTACCGGAGAAATAATTTCACCGGTAAAAGTATAACTTTTCCCGGCAAAAAAGCTTATTTCGCGGGCAAAAGTTACACTTTTCCCGGCGTTTAATTATTTCGCCGGCAAAAAACACCGACAAAAATGCAAATTCTTGTAGTGTGTGTCTGCCTTCTCATACTATGGGGTTTCAGACACCGCACCACCTCCTGACCTCCTTGATTTCTGCCCCACCTTCTTCGAATCTCCTACCCCATGTTTTCGGCTGTGTGGCTTATGTACATCTTCATAAGCACCAACGAAGTAAGTTGGAACCTCGAGCTCTGCAGTGTGTCTTTGTTGGCTATGCGTCACAACAGAAAGGCTATCGATGTTATCATCCCCCGACACAGAAGATGATTGTAACTATGGATGTGACGTTTCATGAGTTGACCATGTATTATTCCTCACCTGAGTCTTCCCTTCAGGGGGAGAGAAGACGAGAAGTGCAGACTCTGGATTATACGGTTATATCAGATCGTGTTGTTGTGGATAATTTGGATGAAAGTGGAAGTAGTGAAAATCCACAAATGACCAAACCGGACACACCATCAATGCCGGTGCTGCAGCATGCACCGACTACACCAACTGAACAGGTGACACCTGAACTTAACATACAACACCAGTCCAATCCAATAACTGCACCGGATGAACCTATGCCGCCCGAGCCTAATGCCGCCAGTGATAACCAATCTCCACCAATGACGGATGTCCATCCACCACGTCTTCCACCAAGAAGTAATCGAGGTATTCCAAAACCCACATATGAATATGATCCTACAAGTAAAGTAAAATATCCCATGAGTAATTATGTGACCACTAATCGTCTATCAGAATCAAAATAAGTCATTTGTGTGTCAATTATCTTCTGTACGTATTCCTAACAATATGCAGGAAGCCTTATTAGATCAGAATTGGCAAGCCGCAATGGAGGAGGAGTTAAGGTCATTAAAGAAGAATGACACATGGAAAATAGTTGATTTGCCGGCTGGGAGGAAGCCTGTGGGGTGCAGATGGATTTTTACAGTGAAGTATTTGGCAGACGGAACAATTGATCGCTACAAGGCTAGATTAGTTGCAAAAGGGTACTCACAAAAATATGGGATTGATTATACAGAAACATTCGCACTAGTAGCAAAGATAAATACAGTTCGTGTCTTATTGTCCCTGGCGGCGAACTTAGATTGGCCTTTGCATCAGTTTGACATAAAGAATGCATTTCTGCATGGAGAACTGAAAGAAGAAGTTTATATGGACCTTCCACCTGGATATAGTATTTCAGGTTCTAGTGGGAAGCAGGTGTGCCGATTGCAGAAGTCCTTATATGGTCTCAAACAGTCACCAAGAGCTTGGTTTGGGAGATTTACACAGGCTATGAGACGATTTGGTTATAAGCAGAGTAATTCAGATCATACTCTGTTTATAAAGAAAAAAAATGGTAAAATTACAGCACTCATAGTTTATGTTGATGATATGGTGGTTACAGGAGATGATGAGAAGGAGCGCTTAGCTCTTCAGAAATATTTGTCAACAGAATTTGAGATGAAAGATCTAGGTGATTTGAAGTATTTTCTGGGAATTGAAGTATCTCGCTGCAAATCAGGGATTTTCTTGTCTCAACGAAAGTATACTCTGGATTTGTTGCAAGAAACAGGCATGTCAACCTGTCAACCTGTTGAGACGCCCTTAGAAGAAGGCTTGAAGCTTAGGATTGATCTGAATCAAGTGCCAACGGATAAGGGACGATATCAATGATTAGTTGGCCGACTGATGTACTTGGCACACACCCGGCCTGACTTAGCCCACGTCTTGGGAGTAGTAAGTCAGTTTATGCATAATCCTAGAGAGAGCAGCATATGAATGCTGTAATAAGAATATTGCGGTATTTGAAAGGAAATCCAGGTAAAGGCATATTATTCAAGAAGAACAATCATCTTAGAGTTGAAGGGTATACAAATGCAGATTGGGCAGGATCGATTAATGATAGACGTTCTACATCAGGTTATTTCACATTCGTGGGAGGTAACTTGGTTACTTGGAGAAGCAAGAAGCAAAATGTAGTTGCTCGATCTAGTGCCAAAGCAGAATATCGCGGCATGGCATTGGGAATATGTGAGATACTCAGGCTTCGGAATTTATTGAAGGACTTAGGTCACCTAAGTCCTTCCCCTATGGAGTTGTTTTGTGATAACCAGGCCGCACGTGATATTGCACATAATCCAGTACAACATGACAGAACCAAACATGTTGAGGTGGATCGATTCTTTATTAAAGAAAAAATAGAAGGGCAGCTTATTGAGGTACCACCAATCCGGACCGAAGATCAACTGGCAGATATACTCACAAAGGCTGTTGCAAGTTCCGTGTTTTCTAGGTTCCTGTGCAAGTTGGGCATGTGTAATATCTATGCACCAACTTGAGGGGGAGTGTTGACTTTTGTATATAATTAGGTTTCCTAATTATAGGCGTAATAAGTGTATTAAGTTAATTACCTCTTTAATTGGGATGGGTTTCCTTGTGAGGATTGTACACCTTGTATAAACCCTGTAACCGGGATTGGTTCCCTTAAAAAAGGGATTGTAGTCTTTGTATAAATATCCTCAAAAAGGAGAAGAATAATATATGTTTGAAAGTTCTCTTTTCAACTCTGTAAAACAGAAAATTGCAACCGATGACATTCAAGGGCATGTTTGTGTGTATCCCATTTGGATTTTATCATAGGAGAAATTCTAAGGTGGATAACATGACACCTGTTGCAAATTAAAAGTGATGAAAGTCCCTCCTATATATGCTGATTGACCCCCTTGCGTTCTTCCTTTATGATGGATGTGGTCAGATAAATTCCGCTATTTCCACAAAAAGTGACTGCAAATGTGCCCCTACCCCCTCCCCAAAAAATAACAGAAAAAGGAAAAATACAAATGACTTTTCTGAGAAATTTTGTAATTTTAACTATTTTTTTGCTGTTTTTCGTGAGGAAAAGACACAACACAAAGCACAAATTTTGATGTAGCTCAAAAAACAGGTTTTCCACATTTTACACAGTTTTCTTATAGAAAAGTGCATAGACAAACGTGTCCTACAAGTTTCCATGGTGTCCAACTGAGTTCTCAAAAGTCAAAACCAGAGTTTTAATATCAAATTTCAGCGATCCATTGTCTATCAAGCATTTTTTTCCGGTATTCAGGTGGTCGGGTATTTTCATAATTTCTGTTAGAAATGCTATATTTGGTTGCAGTGGTATTCAAAAAGGTAGAAATCCTGGCATTTGAAAAGTCAAAAAGCAAGCATTTGAAATGCCAGAGACTCATCAAGCATTTGAAATTTCTGAGAAGAGGAGCATTCCGGTGGGAGTTCCGATTAAGTGGGGTTGGGTGTTCACACAAAGACATTCAGCTATATACCATTAAAAACAATTCTGATTTTCCAACATAGTGATGAATTTGGATGCGAAGACTCCGACATGTGGCCGGAGATCTATATGCTTTCTAGCGATTGGGAAGCTCTGCGGATCTCTTTGACTCTTGTCTCTCGTATGAGATGAAATGATTCCCAATCCTAGGCCTCTCTTATCTTATATATACAAGTCCCAAAGAGTCACACTTACTAGACACTTCTTCACCAAGAAATTCACATCCACTAATCATATTAGGAGTCTTATTAGTGGGACCAGATTAAGGCTTACGTTAAGTGGGATTGTATTTTCTGTTGGCATCAGCTTTGTTTGATCTAACGTGGGACTCGTGGTATGCGGACCACATGGTTTCCTACAAATAGCAACAACAAAAAAAAAAACAGTTCCGATTTCCTTTTATGGAAGTGAATTAATGCTCCAAAAAACACTTTTGATTTCCTCACATGCATTTTTTTATTTTTATAAATCCTTGTAAATTACTAAACAGAGAATTAGAATTCAAGATGAATTTAGCAGCATTTTAAATTTCAGCATTTGAGATTCTCCAAATTCCACTGGACATGAATTCTCCAAATTCTTGCAACCAAATGGGACCTAATAAAATTTGATAGGAGGCTATTAGGAAGTACTGTACTTTATGGTAAATGATGAGCGGGAAAATCTCTCCCCCTCTTTCTCTCTGGTCCTATGCAGCCCTAACTCCTAACTACTGTCTTACCAACCACATGTATGACGATCGAAAATCCCCATCATATATCCAAATTATAACCCCACATGCAACTTCTTCAATTGGATTTAGCTGGGACTTAGCAGTTTGAATTGAGATCGTGGGGGACCTTTGATTGTAGGCTTGTAGAATTCTATGGAGCTCTCACACCGGTGAGGTATTATATCTTTTGACATCCAAACCTCTCAAAATCCCACCTTATTTTATAACATGGAAGTTTTTATTTCAATCTGAGTTAGGCCTGGTTTAAGATCAAAAGTTAATTTACGTAATACGATCTTTAAAAAATATCTAATTTAAACATATCAAGACATTTTTCCTAAGCCATAATTTCAATGAACACTGCAACAGAAAGTTTCAAAATAGTTAGTTTTTATTTTTTTATTTTTTTATTATGGCGTAATATGGTGTCGGTGATATTTTGAAGTTTGACAAATCATTAAGCCTTTCCTGAAAATTAGGCCATAAGTCATGACTATTTGAATTCTACCTTCTAATTCATGGTGGACGCAAAAGGAGAAATACGTGAAATCACTTCTGTGATTTGGTTTAATCTAAGAATCAGGAGAATGTTGTGTGGACCAATTTAGGGGTGGAAATGGGCAAGGCCCAAGGGCAAAACCCCAAAACAAAAAAACTATTGAAAATTTCAAAAATAAGAGTCTTCTTTTTTTTAATTTCAAAGGCCAAGGCTACAATAATATGAACTTGGCCAAGCCTAGGTGTTGAGGAGTGTGCTTCACCTGGCGACGGAGAGTATTGAAAAATATTTATGCTTCCTTCGTTATTGTCCCGAGATTTTGGCAGCGATTTTGGTAGCAATAGTTAGCCTAGGAAACTTAATATTCTATCAAAGCCAACCAGTTGCGAGTTCGAATATGAAGATGAACAAATCGACACGAAAATGTATCTTTGTAAGGACCCAATCCCTAGGTCTTTATTGTGATTAATGTTATTATTATTATTGTTTTTTTTTTCGCTATTTAATTTTAATCATAGAGTGGATCATGCTTGGACCCCACCCATTCATTGAATTAAATTAGTTATTGGTGTAATTTCGTCATATTTTGAGTGGGACCCAATAGTGATAATGGAGATTAAAATCTCATTATACTTGGTTTCATTAAGGGAATTAGACTCCGTCAAATTGGAATCGCACGTTGTGGGTATTCCTAGTTAGAGCACTCTCTCCACCTTCACGATCTTTCCTCCCACTAGAACTCCATCTCTTCCTTTATTAGAGGGCTCCTACTTGCAGAGCCCATTTTTTTTTCCACAGCACCTTTCAATATCTCTTCCTCTTATACGAATCTCCTCTCCCATCTCAAGCTCTCTCTATTCCAGGTACTTCCCTTCTCACTTTCTGGTTCATTTATTTCATTTACTATGTATGCTTATTTTATTTCAGTATTACTTCACTCTATATATTTATCTTCTTGTTGCTTCTTTCCTGTTAAAACTTCCTTAGCATGTTGGATCACACCAATGAGACTCATCCACAACCTTGGGTTTGTTTTGCATCTGGGCCACACCCCCACCTTATAATAAGTGCATTAACAGCCCCTGTATTCATGAATTCATCAACTATCATCATGGCCTTCATCAACAATTCATATTACTGCAACAGTACCTTTGTCACCCATAGAGCCCATGTGATGATCAGATTTCATCTCAACTTAGTGCATGACCCCAACATTAGCAACCAAGGTACCCAACCCATGCCCACCATCAGCTGTAACCTCATCATCACTCCATGCCACCATCATTCATACAAACTAGTTCATCTTAACATCTGTGCCCACTTTTCAAATTGTACCCAACGAAACTCCACCCTTCAGCCTATCTTTGTTTTCTTCCGCTCTTCATCTTCATTCTTCCCCTGTTTCTCTCTCGGTTTCCCTGTTTCACTCCCATCAACATCATTCCAAACAAAGACTTTTATAACTCTTCTTCTCCCTTTTTCTGTTTCTTTTCATCTTCCTTTCTCTATAGCAAACGAAATCCCTCTATGCATCTTCTTCTCCATCAAACCCTTGTCTTCTTAATCTTATGTCACCATCACTACCAACTTACAATCAGGAGACTTAATCCACATCATCCCGGAACCACCCCTCGAATGAGCAACCACCATAGGTTGAGCAACTCTGCCACCACTGTTGCAGAGTTGGAACCCACCTTATCACCCTCTCATGGCAAACATCCATATCTCATTATATTCATCATCCCTGTCTTCTATTCACTTTACCTATAGCATGCATATCCACTTCTGCCTTTATCAGTCTCTGTGCTCAATTCTACTTAAGGCTATACCTCCTTTTCATCTTTCTTGAGCTTACTCTTTCATTATTATAGGGTTATTGATTCAAGCCCAACCGGCCAATTAAACTTATGTGGCCCACTGCCTAGGTCTAACCTACTTAACCTATATGCATGTGTGATGCCCACCATCTTACCCGCTCATCTTTTCCTCATTCTTTCTTTCTATTAAATGAACATCAATGCCCACAGTATAATAAACCCAGGCCATCTCAACCTTTGATCTCATCTATGATCCCAATTATATATTGTTGTATCCTCATAAATTAGTCCAGGTCAATTGAGATATGAGGCCCATTATACTTGGACCATTTGACATGCATGATGAATTTTAACTTAAATTGTGAGGTCCACTTACATTATTTAAATGAGTTGGGCCCAAATTTATAATGTCTCTACCCATACCTTAATTCATTTGTACCTTGGTTCACTCAACCTATGGTCTTGGTCCAAAGGAGATATTGTCAAATTTAATATTACTTCGGCCCATTATCCCCAGTTCACCTAGTATATAGGGTTCACCCATGATAAGTAGGCCCAAGTTCTTGACCCAATACTTTGGGCACACTCACTATCCTAACACACAACCCATTTTTCCAAGCCCAATGCTCTTGGCTCATAAGCATGCATAAACCCCATATAGGGTCCACTTGCACTACTTAGTAACCCGAGCCCAAAGCCAATATGTATTAGCTCATCACACATGACCCATACTCAAGCCTGACCCTAGTCAAACAATTGTTGCATGAATCCAGTCTTCAAACCCATTGCTAATTCAATTGTGACCCGCCCCGCCATTAACAGGGACCCAAACCGAGTCACCAGGGCATTCAAGTCAGGCTAGGTTAAATCCATCATCTATCGCTAATCGAGGCAAGTAACCTTACTATGGTCCTCTAGTAGGAAGAGTTTTCTAACATTTGCTTTCCAATATGTTAAATTGATATATAATCCTTTTGTTTCATGCGGGACCCTGTCCTGGCATCTTCGCTTATTTAGGGCCATTGATTTTATTGATATAACTGTACCTTTATGAACTAATTTGTGTACTCATCAATGATCAAAATTGTAATTATTGAACTTGTTCCATGTTCATTTGATGCTACCATGAGATATAGGAATTTTGATATGAATCCTTGCTAGAAATGTTTATATCATTGCTGGACTTCAAAATTATGACACAATTCCAATTATGTTGGAAAAATGCTCCAAATCATATTTTCCTTAGAAACCTGAATCTTGAGTTTTATGGTTCACCATTGAATGTAAACCTTGATATCTAAGACATCATCCAATGTATTGGGCAACGCAATGTGGGGTCACCCAAATGCGGACTTAGCCCTCTTATGGGTATGACATTGGGGCCTAGGAACCCCTTTGTGCATGATAACTAGACTGCAGGTAGTCCCTTATGGCTTCGGGCCCTTATATGTGTGATCATATTGTACCTGGTCAAGGCTTAATTCTGACGGGTACTTTTGTGCATTGTGACCGTGGATATGCCTTTTCTTAGATTAGATCACGTGGTCTATAATTTCTGCCAATATTCATGAATCCTTGCAAAATTATTCTTCCACCATTGTTCAAATTATCTTGTTAATATTTCCTAACATTTCAATTTTATTGGAATACCCTTGAATTAATATTATATATTCATCATATACAAATTGCTATCATTTGATTGAATAATCGTTTGCTATAGCTCTATAGTTTGTTTACTTGTGGAGCTTTTTGCTCATATGTGTATTGTCCTCATTTCTTTTCAGATGTTGAGGTTGCCCCCGATAATGAAGAATCTTAGCTTGATGGGACGAGTGAAGCTTGAGAAGCGAATCACTATTTAACAATTTAGATTTCATTTTCATTGTAGTGACTTAGATGGACCATGTTATATTTCTTTGGATATTTTGAGACTATTAAGCTTGAACATCATTGCTCAACTTTATTAATAGTAGTATGTTCATTGATGCATTAATTTATATTAGTTGATTTAGATTTCCCCACATTATGCTTATTAAGAGAATTGACCCCTCGTGTTCAATATGGGACCGTCTCGTTCTGAAAATTTGAGGGTCCTAAGGATCTCAAAATTCGGGGCGTGACAATCTGTCCCCAAAAGTGTGTCGACCAGGTTCACCTAGGGGTAAGTATAGAAAAGCATATTCTTTTTATGGTCAAGTCCAACAAGCAGGTAGGATCTTACACCCCATTGAGCTACCACTTATCCTGAAACCTATTGGTGATAGAAAACGACACAACAACGGTGTTATGGTGAGGGCGAGGGCTTGGGCTTGACCACAATTATGACAGCTCAAAATCGAGGGGTGACATTGACCTCAACAAATTAAAGCCCTAACCTATCTTATCCATAAATCAAACTAGTAACTGAGTTTACCAATATTAGCTTTGGCATTGGTTGTGGTTTGTCTTGGACTATCTGTAAACCGTCATCATAGTATACGCATGTGCTTCCGCTTATTGAACCTGTTATGTAGTCTTTGATGGTTGTTAAGACCTAGATCTAGATTTACACAAAAAAATAAACCTTGTTGAGTGAGAGGTTGAAACAAGGGTTTTGTGCGATCTTATTGAGAGAGATAGAAAGAGGGGTTTTTTTATTTTCTTCCTGAGAGGGATGGAAATAGTGTGTGGAGGCCTTTTTTTTTCTGAGTTGAGTGTCATTGTTTTTAGGATTTGATGCGGGTTGAAGAGAATTAAGGCACACTTTCTAACTTTTGATTGGAACAAAGAGATAGAAATGGAAAAGTGATTGTGTGGGATATTTTCCTAATGCCGAGATTATGTTAGTTTTGGTAAAGGTACTAGCTAGGTATATCTTGATCTCGGCCCTTTTCATCTCGGCAAAAGTGCCAGAATGGTTCCATACCGAGGTCACACCTGACCTCGGCATCATCTTAGTTCGGTTCGGTCAACCGAGATGGGCACTAACTCTTAGTCAGTTGTGACTGTACTCCTATAGAGAAGACTCAACTACGTTACAGAACATGTTGATTGATGGTGACATGCCTCGGATCAAGAATAGAAGTTATCATTACCTGGCGATTATGTCAACATCAAAGTAAGGTCCAATGAGACTCTGCCTCTAAGATCAGCCAGGGTAAGGCCCAATGTGATTATATTCCCAAGACGTCAGGATAAGGACTGATGGGACCCTACCCCCAAAAGTCAACTCTTGGCCTATATATATACAAGAAGCAACTCGAGAGAAGGTACGCTAATGCAATCTGCACATGCATAACACAACACTTAAACTCATACTCTAGACTCCTCCTTCTTCTCCACTCACTCTTTTCTTGTCTAGTTGCTGAACTAGCTAAGGCATCGGAGTGCCTTTGGCTGACTGCAGCTAGGGTCTCTGACTTTTATTTTTCCTTCCCTTTCAGGTCACAAGCATCTGATCCTTTCTAAGAAGTTCTTTATCCATATAATCAAGCTCGTAAATATTTAGGCACTCACAATTGGCGCCATCTGTGGGAAGAGATCAAACCAAATTTACAAACATCATGCCTCCAAAAACCAGAAATGATGAAGGACCATCGAACGCCCCGTCACTACCACCAGCATTACCAAAGCCATTGCCGCCTACCCCTCGCCAGAGGAGAACCGCGGCAAGATCTAGTGCGGTGAGAGTGGAATGACCTGTGACTCAGTCGGGTTCATCATCAAGGGGGTGACAGCACCTTCCCGACGAGACAACCCTATGCTGGAACACTCTCGGCAAGGTAATCCTCCACCGCAGTGTCCTCGACAAGACAAATCCCATTGCCAAGCCGATGCAGACGATGACAACAACCCCCTCCTTGCGGATATCGAGGCCCAAAACCTTGTTATCCAAGAGCAAGGTGAGTTGATCTGTTAGCTCCAACAGCAGCTCCGGGAGAAAATGAAGGCCCCAGCTCCGCCCCATAGACGCAACCATTTTCCTTCGATAGACCAGGATTTGAGGCAAATCCTGGATAAGAAGAGGCGCGGCCTAGCTTACGACGAGGGCTCGAGTAGCAGCCACTTGAACGAGGACTCAAAGAGGCAAAAACCAGAGGACAATGACGACCTAAGAGAATGGCTGGACCGGCAAGTCAAACAGACGGTCCAGCGGAATATGGAGGTAGTCGGTTTCACCCGAGATCGGCTAAATGCCTACGACACTGAGGATCTCGGCACCTCTCCTTTTTCTCAGGAAATAAGGAGCTTTTCTCTCCCCGAGAAGTTCAGTGTCCCGAGGTTTGTCCTTTACGATGGAACCTCAGATCCAACAGCACATCTTCGCCACTTTACTCAAAGAATGTCAATTTGGGGCGATACGGATCACCTGAACTGCAGAGTATTCTCCTCCAGTCTAGGGGACCTTCCCCTAAAATGGTTTTGTGCACTCCCAGAGGGATTAATTTCGGGCTGGCGGCAGCTGCGGAATTCCTTCGTGGAGAAATTCTAGGCCCATAGGGTCATCCCCAAGATAGATGATGACCTAATGGCGATCAGGATAAGGCAAACCGAAAACATCACTTAGTTCGTCAAAAGATTTTAGACTGTGCACAACCAAATTGAGGACGCCACTGATGGGGTGGCCATCAAGTCTTTCAAACAACCTCTGCTGCCTGGCAACGAGCTTCGAAAGGACTTGGTTCGGTTCCCCGTGGTCACAGTGAAAACACTGATGGCAAGGGTGACCAGTTTGTTGAGCAAGAAGAAGACAAGGCCCGTGCTCGGAAAAGCTTCGGCCTTTGGAAAAAAGACAGACCACCCAAGAGAGACAAGAGATCGTCTCGGAGGGAGGAGATGGACTGAAACAAAGCATCGACAAGCTCAGCGATGACCTCGGTTCCCGCCTCGAGGGGCAGCAAGAAGTCCAAGCCATCTGTTGCCTCCTACAAGGTTGTGAACACGATCTTCAATGAGCCAATCTATAAGCTCCTCGGCAGGATCAAGTCACAGCCGTTCTTCAAATGGTAGCAGCCGATGAAGGGTGATCCTTCCACCCTATATTAGAATAAGTTTTGTGCCTATCATAAGCAAAATGGGCACAGACCTGAAGACTGCATGGCCTTCAAGTCACATCTTGAAAAGCTCGTCAAAGACAGGCACTTGAAGGACTACGTCAAAGAAGAAGGCATAAATAATAGCCGAGCTCAGCGCTGAAAAGATGATCAGGACAACGACGAGCCGGAGGGCATCATCAATGTCATTCATCTAGCTCCCGCGCCAAATGGGAGCAATCAAGCTCGTGCCGAGGCGAGGAAGGCTTCGCACAACAAACAGTTGATGACATCCGAGTTAGGACCGGATGCCAAGAAAGCTCGGAAAGAGAGGCCCATGATCTGGTTTTCAGATAAGGACCTAAATGGTGTCCAGCTCCCTCACAACGATCCACTGATTGTGACCCTGATGTTGAAGAACTTCAAGGTGTAGAGGATTCTTGTGGACCCCGGGAGCTCGTCAGAGATCCTATACTTTGACTGCTTCAAGAAGATAGGTCTCAAAGGGAAGGAGTTGCAGGAGGCCCGCACTCCCTTGGTGGGCTTCAGCTCAAAGCCAGTGTACCCCAAGGGAAGAATCTCCCTAAGAGTCCAAATTGAAGGCGCCTCTATGCTAGCCGACTTCCTTGTGGTAGATGTACCATCCCCATACAATTCAATAATGGGGAGAACTTGGCCGCATAACATGGAGGTAGTACCTTCCACACATCACCAAAAACTCAAGTTTCGGTTAGAGAACGAGAGCGGTAGAATCGAGGTGATCACGGTCAGAGGCGACCAGCACATGGCCAAGCAGCGCTTGATGGTCGTGGTGCCTGGTGAAGCAAAGCCAACGTAGGTTCACATGGCCAAGCTCGAGAGGGAAGCCAAACTTGAAGACGTCGGCCGAAACCCAGACCAAAAGAGCGTTG
Organism: Cinnamomum chago; assembly: GCA_038049695.1. Taxonomy (NCBI): domain Eukaryota; kingdom Viridiplantae; phylum Streptophyta; class Magnoliopsida; order Laurales; family Lauraceae; genus Cinnamomum; species Cinnamomum chago. The sequence continues at coordinate 102,812,344 of CP142453.1, read as the reverse complement.
AAGATCTAATCGAGATCAGGATCGATCCCAATGATCCTGAGAGATATTTCCTGCTCGGGAGCCAACTCCCCGAACCCGAAAGGTCTGAGCTCCTAGACTTCTTGTTACAGAACAAGGAAGTTTTGGCTTGGACGCCTTATGAAATGCCCGACATCGATCCTGAGATCATGTGCCACAAGTTGAATGTGGACCCGAAGCACAAGCCTGTGGTCCAGAAGGCTCGCAGAACGGGGATCCAACAAATAAAAGCTGTGATTGAGGAGGTCCAGAAGCTGCTGGAGGCAAAGGCGATCAGGGAAGTCCACTATCTGGATTGGTTGGCCAATACGGTGGTGGTCAAGAAGAAGAATGGAAAGTGGAGAGTTTGTGTGGACTTCACCGACCTCAACAAAGCATGCCTCAAGGACAGCTTTCCACTCCTGAAGATCAACTAGATGATCGACGCCACCGCCAGGCATGATAGGATGAGTTTCCTCGATGCCTACCGAGGTACCATCAAATTTCAATGTATTGGCTTGATGAAGAAAAGACCGCATTCATAACATCTAGAGGCATCTATTACTATAGAGTAATGCCATTTGGGTTAAAAAATGCGGGGGCAACTTACCAGAGGCTGGTAACCAAGATGTTCCAGGCCTAACTCGGCCAAACAATGGAGGTGTACATTGACGATATGGTTGTCAAGTCTAAAAGGTCACAAGACCACTTGACAAACCAAAGTCAAACATTTGATATCCTCAAAGAGTTCTAGCTCAAGCTGAATGCATCCAAGTGCGCGTTTGGCGTCGGCTCCGGCAAATTCCTGCGAAGCCTGGTCATAAGAAAAGGAATTGAAGTAAATCCAGACCAGATCTCAGCAATTCAGGGGATATAGAGTCCAACTACGGTGAAACAAGTTCAGAGTCTTACCAGCATGGCTATGCGATCAATTGTTTCATCAGCCGAGCTTCGGACAAGTGCCGACCCTTTTTCAGCTTTTGAAGAAAAGTTCAAAATTCCAATGGACTCCGGTGTGCGACCGAGCTCTGCAGGAATTCAAAGCCTACCTAGCTTCACCACCCCTACTTTTGACGCCGAAGCAGGCGAGGTGCTCTACCTGTACTTGGCCGTCTCGAATCATGTAGTGAGCTCGGTACTCATCAGAGAGGAAGATAGGCAATAGAAGCCCATTTACTACACGAGCAAGATCATTCTCGATGCCGAGATCAGGTACCTACCATTGGAGAATCTTGCATTAGCACTCGTCAGTGCTTCTTGCAAACTTTCTCACTACTTCTAGACATACACTATAGTAGTTGTTACGGAACACTCACTCAAGTCCCTTTTCAGAAAGGCGGAATTCTCTAGAAGAATCTTAAGATGGGCCGTTGAGTTGGGGCAGTGATATCTAGTATCAACCCAGAACAGCCATAAAGGCCCAAATTTTGGTAGACTTCATTGTGGAATTTGTTTCTCCTAGTTCGGCACTAAGCCGGCTCGATACCGAACTGGAGGGCAAAAGAGATAAGGACGAAGTCACCGAGATAGAAGTCGTCGAGACAGAAGAAGAGCAATCTTGGAAGTAGTTTCTTGATTCAGCGTGGGAGGTCTTCTTCGACAGATTCCCAACCTCCAAAAGGGCTGGTGCTGGCATAGTCTTCAAATATCCAGAGGGCCTAACCATCGAATAAGCCTTAACACTTGGCTTCAAGGCGTCCAATAATGAAGCTGAGTACGAAACACCCATCGCAGGGCTTAATAGCGCTAAAATCCTGGGGGCAAGGCAGTTGGTGGTCTTCATTGGCTCCTAGTTGGTAACGAACAAGCTGAACAGAGACTACCAGGCTCGTGACGAAAGGATGGCAGCCTACCTAGCTCATGTAAGACAACTCCTTTCTCAGATCAAGAGAGTTGAAGTCAAACAGGTCTATAGAGATTCTAATTCTCATGCTGACACTCTCGCCAACCTGGCCTCTGTCGTCGAGGCTGGGAGAAAAAGGATCGTCGAGGTGGAAACATTGGAGAAACCAAGCATAGAGCTTCAGCCACCTCGGTAGATTCTATGCGTTGATCTCTGTCCGAGCTGGATGGACCCAATCATCTTTTATCTCAGAGATGACCAACTTCCTGAAGACAAGAATGAGGCTAAAAAAATCAGGCTGAAAGCAATTCGGTTTTGGTTGTTTCCAAATGGAAAACTTTACAGGAAGTCTTATACCGGCCCTTACCTCCAGTGTGTTCACCCAAGCAAGGTCGAAGGCTTCCTCTATGAAATTCATGAAAGAATATGCAGAAGCCACATTGGAGGTCAGTCACTGGTATACCGAGCTATCAGCCAAGGTTATTGGTGGCCTTACATGCACAAGGACGCTCAGCTATATGTCAAGAAGTGCCAGAAGTTCTCTCACTCCATTCATCGCCCAGCGCAGATCTGAGCCCACTTTCCAGCCCATGGCTCTTCGCTCAAAGGGCTTGGATATTGTGGGACCACTCCACCGAGCTCCAGGGAATAAGAGGTGGCTTGGCTAATAGTAGCCGCCGATTATTTCACCAAATGAATAAAAGCCGAACCGCTGTCTTCCATCACCAAGCAAGACTCGAAGAATTTCGTGTGGAAGAACATTATCACAAGATTTGGTGTCCCATGAGCTTTGGTCTCGGACAACGAGACTCAGTTCAACTCCAACCTCTTCAGAAACTTCTGTCAGGAGCTCGACATTAGAAACAACTACTCCACTCTAGCCTACGTACAAAGCAATGGTCAAGCTGAAAGCTCGAACAAGGTTGTGCTCGATGGACTCAAGAAGAGACTTGACCGAGCTAACGGGAGATGAGTGGAGGAACTTCCAAGTGTCCTATGGGCATATAGAACTACTCCAAGATGCTCCACTTCGACAACACCCTTCTCTTTGGCCTTTGGGATGGAAGCCGCGATCCCCCTCGAGGTCGGTCTCCCAACTTTGAGGTCATAACTCTTTGATCAGGGCCAAAATGAGGTGAATCTAGCCCGAGAGCTAGACATAGCCGGAGAGCGAAGAGATGCAGCAGCTATCCGCCTAGTTGCCTACTAGCAATAGTTGGCTAGGGGCTACAACCACAAGGTCGGAGAAAGGAAGTTCTCGGTCGGAGAATTGGTCTTAAAGAATACACTCCCCAGAGATAAGAATCCCAATGAAGGCAAGCTGGCGCCGAATTGGCATGGACCATTCATGGTGATCTCGGTTGCCAGACAATAGCATACAGGCTTGAGGACATGTTTGGTAAAGAGTTACCATGTCCATGGAATGCTACACACCTCAAGAAGTATTATTTTTGAATTGTATTCAATTTCCGAGATCAATAAAAGGAATCTTTATTATTCTCAACTTTCACCAAGTTATTGAACTCAACAAGCAATCTTTATTTTCACCAAGTTATTGAACTCGGCAATTTCCTACCTAACTGCTACAGAGCATTAGGGAAATGAAGAGAAGTCTTAAATAGTTAGGGCACAACGCCAAGTTAAAGAACTTGGTGGCTACCTCGGTGTTCGGAATTTAGATTTGGTTACGGAACCGAGTATTCTATCACCGAGGTAAAGAACTTGTATACAATTTGATCCCATCGAGCTTGGTTAGTGAACTAAGCTACGCTATGGACAAATTTTGTATCCAGACACGAGTTTCTTGGGTTACGGAACTTAAGAATAAACGCGGTCTATGTGGTCTCGGTTGTTGAACCGAACTCAAACACTTAAACAAAATCGCGACTTCCTAAAGCATGTAAAGGGCTCGGTTAAAGAACCGAGGTCAAACACATGGAAAAAATGTTTGAAGGCAAACATGCGAAAGGAAGAAATGAAAATTTATTCATAAAAAGAAAGAGTACAACGTTTACAAAAGATTACTACAAAAAGAAAGAAAAATACATGATAGGTATTTTTATTCGGACTTGGCTCCGGCATCGTCAGCCTCGATCGCAGCCACTTCGGGGGGGAGCCTCGGTGGAAGAGGGGGCATGGGTCGGTTCTGGCTCCGAACCTGGGAACTGTGCTGGATTCTTGTAAGCTAGGTGGTCCTCGGGGACCCCAGCTTCCTTTTCAGTGCTGCCAGCCAACCAAGCTCCCAGGCTTGGTCCCTAACCTTGAGGACCTGAGCCTCATAGAGGGTCGTCGCCTCCGCCACTCCTTCAGTGAAAGCATCATTAGTCTCTGACTGGAGCTTGGCTTCGGTTTCTTCCCTTTTTTTCTCGAGCTCGGCCGACCTCTTTCTCAACATCTCGATCTCAGCCTTCGCCGACTCGAGCTCAGTCTCAAGGCCTCGGATCGTCTCCTCCTGCTCCTCGGCCTTCTTCTTGCTCCCCTCCAAAGCCGCCTTGAGGTCTTTATTCTCCGTCTCCAACCTTAAGGCCTTGGCGCTGTTCTGCTGGACCCTCTCCAGCGAGACTTGGCTTTTTTATAGTATCTGTAAAAGAAACAGACATAAAAAAAAACAATAACCGAGATCAAATACTTAGTGAAAATTTCTGAAAAGGAAAACTCACCGAGATGGCCACTTGCATTGTCAACGCTAGCAAGCTCACATCGCCGGCCTCTCTATGCCTCGCCATGTCTCGTGGAAGGGTGCATGCATGGCCAAGCGCGGCGATCACGAGGGCATTCCCCGAGACCCGATCCTCCACATTCAGTGGCCTTTCGGGCCTAAGTGTAAGGCTCGGTCTCCAGGGAGCCGGCACGGTGGGTTGGGAAGCCGAAGCGTCATCAGGGAAACTGCACCTGCCAAGAAGCAGAAAATCGCCCCTGAACATCTCGCTGCTCCGACAGCAAAGGCGACGATCAAAAAATCTGAAGCCCGTGGCAACCCCACACAAAGCCTTAACCTCCAAGAAACCAAGTCTGCCCCAAGACTTGGTCCCCGAGACCTTCCCCAAAATAAAGGAGGTCTCGAACATCTGCAAAGTCAGCGTACCTGGCCCTTCTCAAGGAGAACCAGTTCTACCCTCTCTCTCACATGAAAGAAGAGAAACCTATCCTCCACCAAACAAAAAAATCAACTCAGCATGAGCCGGCTTGCTCCTACAAGCCCAAAATTAAGTCATGCATCACCAGGCCACCGCAAGAACCTGCTAAGGCCTACACTCCTGCGAGTCGACCCTTCATCTCAACAGGGGCCGAACTTGCAAAATTCAAAGCCTCGTTGCGACAGGCACAGGACTGCATCCATATCCTGTCCATGCCTAGCTTCAAAGAAGACAAGCTCGGCTGCTATGCACAAGGGACTACATCCTTCATTGCCAGGGCACAACCAGAAATAATTGAAGCTCAAATTGCCCGTCGTGTACGTCGTCACGCAACATATCGACAAAAGAGACTAAAGAAGCAAAGAACCCAGCATTATACCCTTCAAGTCTCTAAAAAATGGGTCGAAAAATAAAGGCCCGACCAAGCTGTTGCTGTCTATATGGTTGGGAAAATCAGAAGACGACAAAAGTCAGCAACCAAAATTCATGTCAGACGACCAGTGACTCGCAGCGTCTCCCGGATACGAAGACATCAGGAGGATTCTCCCACTCCTTCAAGCCAATGACATCGGAGTAACCATTCCTCCGACCCTTCATCCAAAAGAATGAGCTCGAGCTCAGTTACCAAGACAATATCCTCATTCGACTCTCGAAGAATGAACATCTTGGTTACAAATGCCGAGCAGCCTCCATAACATGATGACGTAGCAGCACGCATCCAGCAGTTAGAGTTAGGACAACGGAGAATTGAGGCCTTGATGGAAAACCTCCTCCTCACTTTCCAGCGTCCACCAAACAGTGAAGCTCCTCCGAGTCATCGAGATAATGAGGAAAGCAATGAGTCACGCGCTCTTACCAAGAAGGACGTCGACGATTTCCTCACCAAAGCAAAAGAAGAGGATACACTAAAAGAACACGGGATCAAGCCACCATATCCCTTATGGATGGACTCGGTTCCGTTCCTTGCAAAACTCAAACAACCTACTCTCCAAACATATACGGGGAAAGGTTCAGCCAGACAGCATGTCATCCGTTTCAAGATCCTGACGGGAGTTATTGCGGATTAAGATGCCCTCAAGATCCGTCTCTTTATAAGTACCCTAAAAGGTACGACCTTCGATTGATACTCCACTTTACCAGAGGACTCCATCCAAAATTGGGTCATGCTGGAGACACGCTTCCTGACCCACTTCAAAGGTGAAGATCACCTTGTTACTATGGCACAGCTCTGCAGCCTAAAACAGGGAGAGAATGAGTCAACATACGACTTCGTTCACAAGTGGAAGGCAATGGCGTACAAGTGTTTAGATATACTGCTACAAGAGTCGCTGGTCGACAACTGCCGTAACAACATGAGAGTAAGGATCCGCTCCATGATTATCGGCAACAAATCAAAAAACATGGGAGAACTCCTAGAAGCAGAAATGGAGGCTGAAACGGTGATCAAAGACCTCAACAGTCAGAAATCATCAAAGAAAGAGCCGACTGCCATTACAACCTTGAAACCAAAGAAAAAGGAGGTTCTTGATGTGCAAACCAAGTCAGCTCCTTAACAGCCAAAGAAAACTGAAAACAAAAGTGCAGATAAGAAACTTGGACTCTCTGAAGCCTTCAAAGAACGAGTAGAGAAGAAATACCCGTTCGATGAAGATGTTGAAGAAATCTTTGAGGCTCTCGTAGCAAACGGTAAACTCACCTTACCTGAGCCCAAAAGATCAGGAGATGCTGACAAAACCAATGATCCCCGGTATTGTCCATACCACCAGATGGTCTCACATCCTCTCAATTAATGCTTCGTTGTGAGAGAGAAGATCAACGAGATGTGGAAAAATGGAGTCATCACCTTTGACAAAAACTATGGGTCTGCCTCCGTCAACATGGTGTCATATGGACAAACTTCCAAGTCACCAAAGGAGAAGATCACTACTTCCTTCAAGGTGATAAAAATGACTCAAACGTCCCAAGAGTTGGTTCCCTATCCAACATCAGACAGACAACCCATATGGGTACATCCCAATCTCCTAGAAGATGAAAATTGGGAGATCGTCAAAACAAAGGCTACCGCTCAACAGCGAAGGCAAGGCAAGAGACAACTCCGCAAGCTCAAACAACAGGAGAAAGCTCAATCAAAGCAAGAAGTCCCTGAAAAAGCAGAGACCTCTTCCACTGCTTCGCTGGGGGCAATGGAAGAATCCAAGGTTTCAAAGGTGGTAAGAAAATTCACCCTCGGCGATTTCATTCCACCTCATTACAGAAATGAAATTACGCAGGGGGCATCATACTCTTACAACTCAGTAATTGAATTCTCCATGGATGGATATGAGTCCAGTGATACTGGTAGTGATACCGAAGAGTGGGAATAATCCCTTGAAACAGGAGAATACCTCTCCGATGAGGAATGGATTCGTGAATCTCATCTTATGCCAGTAATCTGGTATAACCCATATCAGCCACAACGATTCTGGTCCAATGATGAAGAAGACCAAGAAGTTGTTCAAGAAAGTGTTGTTGATCCAGCACAAGCAAGCGCTCTAGTGGAACCCAACATTAATGAACCACAAGGAGCAGATGACGAAGAAGATTTGGCTCCTATGCCCGATCTTGAAGAATATGCAAGAATCTTGCAACGTCTTGCCATAGAGCAGTTGCATGATCGCATCAATGAGCTTCGTCAAAATCAAAATCCAAAACCGAAAATCCCGAAAAATTCACAGACATCTCCGGCAACCCCGAAAAATGAAGAAAACTGCTGGATAGATGATCCCCTCACATCTGAAGACGAGTCTGAATCTCAGCAGTGCATTGCTTGTAATGCGATAGTTCGGGATGATCATGCCTCAGAAGCTTCGTCTGTCGAGGCCTCAGATTCTCAGACTACATCCGGTAGCATATCCTCTGGAGCTACATCTCCTCAGGTGACTTCCACACAGATATCATCATCTCAGCCTTCGTTTCCTAAGACTGTGACAACAGAACTCCAACCTCTTCCGGCTGATCATCTCGAAGAAGCTCCTGCCAATGAAGTCTTCTTTAATGAAAATCCAGTCAATTGGTCCCAGATACCCGACCTCATAGGCGATGTCTGGACCGATAAACTACTTAACGAAGAAGAGAGGTTGCTGGACGCTGTTCAGGACTTGTTCCCGGAACATGCTCCATGCAATGCGATCACTGAAGACGGCAATACTGCTACATAAACGTCTTCAGCAAATGACAAGGATCAACCCCTTGAACCTGGGAGTGATCTTCCGAAAGAAGACCCTACTCGAGAAGCTCTTGAAGTTGGTAGAGGTACCCACATTGGCCGGGATTACGACAAAAATTATAACCAACCTTCTTCGTCTTATGTAAATCCTTCAGAAAAACAAGTTGTAAACGCCCCAAGTGGCAACAATAATGAAAATGCAGGCCCGAAGGAGGCTTTCAAGGATTACTTGATTGAGCACTTTAAACACATACCTGCACGACTGCACATCCTTAACTTATTACGAATGTCTCCACAAACTCGTGATAGTCTCATTTCAGAACTGCAAAGGCTGAATGCGGATGTCAACAAACACGCCCCACAAGTCCTACAAATTGAAATGGATTAAAGGGTTAAAAAATCAAATACTTCCTCAAAGGGAGAAAAGAAGAAAACTGAGGGATCATGCATTGAATGCCTTTTAGCTCAAAAGGTAGCAAATGCAACAATTGCCTTTGATAAGGATGACCTCCTGTTAGGCGAGACAAAGCACAACCGACCCTTGTACTTCACATGGTACATCAAAGAAATGCCAATACATAGAGTCCAGATCGACCCAGATTCTGCACTCAACCTTATGTCTACTTCGGCACTCAAAGAGTTAGGTATCCCACCTAGCAAGCTGAGTCACACGCCTGTATCCATCTTTGGATACGATGGGAGTGCTCAAAGGCCTACCAACAAAATCAGGTTCAAGTTGCAAATCGGTGACCTTATCTCTGAAGTCAATGTGTACGCATTAAGAACTCTTTAATGCTACAACATCTTTCTTGGACGCCCCTGGATACACTAGAATGGTGTCGTCCCTTCAACTCTACATCAGTGCATCAAATTCGTTGGCAACGACGACTTAATACATCGAGTATTTGTAGATAAAAAGCCCTTCAAAGGGAAAGACGTTAATCTTGCAGATGCTCAGATGAAGAAGAAGAAAAGGAAGAATAAACAACACCCTTTGCCAAAAATCTCCAGAAAGATAAAGGCAAGGCTCCTCAGCGATCATCGGAAGGAAACAAACCTTCCAACGAAACCGAAGAGAGCAGTCATTCTCCCTTCGTAGCTTCCCTTAAACCCTCAAAGCCTTTGGTAGTCACCACCAAGGAAAAGAAGACAAAACAAAAGTCTGGGGGCAAGTTCACTGTCTCCTTCGTGTCCATTATGCATGATACGGATTCGGATTCAGAGCCAGAAGACGACACATCATCATGCGAAGTTGATACTCAGCAAGTTCAGCCCGCTCTCACTCCATTGGAGACACCTGCCGACGTAGAAGACCCAACGTCTGCTTCCTTCGTCGTGCCGGCAACTTCGACAGAAGAAAAGACATCTTCTTCCACAAATCGGAAGCCTCTTCACCAAAATCTTCGCTTGAACCTTTCCAAAATGAAGGTATGCATCAACTATTCCTATATAGTCCAAGGACACAAGCTATCATGAAGAAAATGGGCTATGATGCTCAAAATCCAATCGGTTTGGGAGGTGGTCGTGGTATTCTCACGCCATTGGAACCCACCCTGACCAAAAGTCAACTGGAGGATTGAAAACTCCATGTCGCATAGACAAGTCTTCATACGGGTTAGGGTATGATCCTAACACTCCCATGAGATAGTTGACACAAAGGCTACAAAGTTGTTTTGTTGACCAAGCCTCAACATCTTATGTCCATGAAGACATTGATCTCCCTGAATATCTCTTTGAGGAGTCACCCGTCAAGGATTCAGAAAGCTCTTCCAATTGTTATGATTTCTCTGACGATGAAGAGGAATTGTCCAATGACACAGACGTACGGTTTTCTAGCCCAGAAGAACCATCGTCTCCAAAAGAAGTACCTTACTTTGATCTAGTTTCAACAGGTGATTGAGATCATCTCATTGCCACTCTTGAGAAGAATACCAATCAAGAAGACCTGTGGACAAAAGCAAAGCCTTGGTCTATAAATGCCTTTGGAACTCCAAAAGGTCTTATTAAGTTGGAAGCCTCCGAAAACATTATGGAGGAGCCACTTTCAAGCCTTCTAACAGAAGATCCTGTTCAAAAGATAGATTTGGGGACCCATGATAACTCACGTCCTGTATTCATAAGTAAGAATATAAAGGATGATTAGTTACCCGAGTATATCGCTTTTCTTCGTGAGTTCGTTGATTGTTTTGCATGGTCTTATGCTGAAATGCCTGGCTTAGACCCCAAAATAGTAGTCCACAAACTCAATCTGCAAAAAGACATTAAGCCTGTCAAACAAGGCCAAAGAAGATTCCGTCCTGATGTGATGGACAAAATTGAACAAGAAGTTCAGAAACTCAAAAGCGTTGGCTTCATCCGCGAGGAACAACATCCTGACTGGTTAGCCAACATTGTCCCCGTGACAAAGAAAAATGGGCAGATCAGGGTCTTTATTGACTATAGAGACCTAAATAATGCATGCCCTAAAGATGAATTTTCGCTCCCCAAACCAGAGGTGATGATTGACAACACCTACGGATTCGAGCCTTGAGATGGTACGTGATCCCTTAGGATCACAAGGTTAAAAGGAAAACCCAAAATCCAAAACCCAAATCCAACTCCCTCATGTCATTTTCAAAACTTTGCCTTGAGATGGTACGTGATCCCTCTCACTACCATAAAATTCCTTTGGAAACTCAAAAGGCTATTAAAAACAATGCTCAAAGACTCTTGGTCAAGTCAGAAGCTCTCCTTCAAGTTTCTCTTCGAGGCACATCGACTCCAAAAGCTACTCATCGCTGTACCTCGAGGGGGCATTTGTTGACACAAAAAAAGTCACTTTGCCTCTTCAACATCAAGAAGTCACATGAAGCCGCATTCTACTACAAAACAGGCAATGCTACTTCAAGCATCAGATCTTGTCAGAATCAAACAAACACTGCAAGATCCTTCAAGACAGCCAAAAGAGGGGTTCACATAAAGTTTCGGGTCATTCCAACATCATTTGACCCAACTTCACTCCTTCGGCAGCTGAACAGGCGCTCATGGTAGCGATGGCGTCGAAGACATCAAAACTTTGATAAGAGCCTACGGATGGTCTCAAAATACCTCCAAAGGGTTCCATGTCAAATTTCAAGTCAAATCGACAACGTTTGACCCTCCATCAACCTTCGAGCAGTAAAATGAAGCCTCTCGGCGGTGAGAACCACCGGGACTATTACTCATCAAACAGAGTACATGGATGGCTTCAACATGCTTTCAAAGGGCTACACGTCAAATTTCAGGTCATTTTGACAACGTTTGACCTGACTTTGACGCTCCGAAATAAAATCAAGGCTACCCACGGCGAAGCACCCCGGGACCATGACATCCAAAACGAAGCCAACGGATCATCTCAAAATGACTCCAATAGGCTCCCTGTCAAATTTCAAGTCAATCAAATATCGGTTGACTGCACATCAAAGCGCAACATCTTCCTCGTGGCAAAATCAAGCCCACTAGCGATGGGGCCCCAAATGGCTTCAAAACTCAAACAAAAGCCCATGGTTGGTCCTATCTATTGCTCAGTAGGCTTCACCTCAAATCTCAGGTCATTCTAACATCGTTTGACCTAGTTTCGACTCTTGACGGAAAATCAGCCACAAAGTCTTCAGCTTTTCCAAAAAATATGAAACTTTGTGCTCCGATTTGCACGGCTTCTCGATAGGTTTTCTTCAAGAGAATCAAGCCAATAAATGAGGAGAAATGTCTAGAAAAATGCAAGAGAGAACAACATCGTAAAAGACCAAAAAAGGCCGAGAAACGGCGACCAAAAGGGGAAAAATCCGGGTCGTCGGATTTGTCGCCGAGTGACGCGTATTCCGCCCTTTTTGCGTTTCGGGAGTTCCAACCCCTGTGGTTTCTTGAAAATCTGATTTTTTACGCTCAAAATCGACTGATCTTCATCAACATCTCAAATCCGCCGTCAAGAGCATGAAATCATCATTGATCGCTCCAAGATCGTCAATCGGCTGACCAAGAAAATACACTTTCTATCCGACCGATCGGGAAATTGACAAGACAGATGTCACCAGCCCGCTGATATCAACCAATGTCTTAAATTGCATCGCCATCCGACATCAAACAACATGCGGATCCATCGGCGATCATCACAAGAAAAATTTCAAAAGACACAGCATGGCCCGCGACTCTTCAAATGCCCTGGCGACCACTTAATGTCTTTAATTGACCCGTTTTATGACAACTTAATGCGGTCATTAACTCATTATTTTGGATGGCCCAATCAAAATCAAGCAAATGGGAGTTACAAATCCAAGTAATCATGGCATTAAAATCATGAAACTCCCCTCATCATGGAGATTAAGGGTGATTAAATGCCCATCATTCTCCACCGGCCAATCACAAGCCAAGAAAAAGGAGTTACAAAATCAAGAATTAAAACTTGTAACTCCTCCCATCATGGGTCATCAATCCCATAAATCACCCCATGGCTACCAAGAACCTATAAAAAGAGGGTAATTCCAAGAAATCCAGAGACGGACACATACACACGGGTAGAGAGAGATCCATACCCACAAGCAAGGAAAAAGAACTCTGAAAAAACCCTACTACTCTGCTGCTGAAACACCACAAGGTGATCGAAGTCCCTTGGAGGGGCCACCCCCCAAGGCCACCTCTTTCCTTCTATCCAACATGGCCTAAATGCGGCTCTTCAGCCCGTTTACTCAGATTTTCATTGGATATAAGAACTCTCTTTGGTCCTTATCCTCTAAAAACTCGAGGTCCAAGCCAAGCCAAAGAATCAAAGCATCAAGCGTTCTCATCTGAAGGACGATGGCAAAGTCCATACATGACTTGCGACTGTCAATCTGAACGAGTCCCCCAATCTCCTGAGAATTCAAATACCTTTTCTTACTTTTCTTTGTATTTTGTATTATTTGTAAAGAGACAAAAAAATCACCTTTCTTGTCTTTCTTCATCGATAAGATTTGTAAATCACCTTTGACTGCATAAATCGCCTTCTACGACACAAAATCACCTTTCACGACAAACAAAATGAAATCGCCTCTCACGGCATTTAAGAAATTGTGTCTCTTTCTTAAAATATATGTGCAATGGAAAGTTAGAAAGACGAAATGATTTCCTTTCTACTTATGGAGGTGAATCTCCGGATCACCACTTCAAATTCCAAGTAGAATAGAAAATCTGGTATACCCGTAATGACTCGCTTTTCCTCCTCCGCCATACTCCCGGCAGCCCTAGGGGTGGGAAGGAGAGGACGAAAGGTCGGAGCCCCCGTTAGCGCCATAGACATATTCATTCTCTGTAAAATGCTCTCAATCAAATAAGCCCTTCTCGCTAGGGAAATTTATTAAAAGCATTAAAAAACTTTATGAATAGGAAGAATAACATTTCTTATGAGAGAATACAAAAGACAATTTTTTTTATTATAAAAAATGCTAGTTTCCATAGACGCTACATTTAATATGCTGGTAATATAACTCAATAGTTACATCATCACACAAATATTTTGAAATGTAATAGCTGAAAAGAAACTTCAGTTCTCACTTCCACAATACTCCAACACTACAACTTATTTCCATTCCACTCCTTTCCACTCAGTCAAACTCACAACATCCACATCACAAACACCCATTAAAAGAACACATGCTAAATCATCAATATTTATGTAAAACCTCCATTCAGAATTTGGTTAATGTGCATATGTTGTAGCTAAGTTATAAAACTAGTTTTTCAACAAGATGATAACAATGAAGTCATAGTGTATTTCAAAATAAGTCCCAGACGATACCCATCTTTTACAAACCTCATTTCACCATTTTCATTGATGCACCCAGACAACACTTGCAATAACTTCAAGCCGTTTTCTACAAAACGGCACCCGCTTTTATATATGAAGAAAAATATAAAATCAGTTCATTTTTTGAAACCTAAAATCAAGCACATTCAAGAGAGAAGTACATATATACCTTAGAAATCAAGATCAACAGAGAAAAAGTTTTTCATATGCGGTTTAGCTCGAGAGGGCCACAAAGATACTGACATGTGCTTGGAAAAAAATATAGTAGATTGGTGTCTTGGATGGGCTTGGTAGCACAATAGGTAGAGTCTCATTATCGAAAATTCGCAAGTTACTAGAATGGTATGGGTAAGCTAATCCAATTAACCAAACCAATGCAAAGTGGATATAACTAACCAAATAAGATAGAACTAGCAAAACTATCTACCAAGCAATCACCACAGAAAGGCAGACACAAATTTAACGTGGAAACCTTTATTAGGAGAAAGACCACAATCAGAAAAATCAATCACTATTGAACAGTTACAAGATATACTCACAGATCTTTTATCCCATTCAATACGTCGACCTAAGGACTATAGTTTTTCTTGCGCAACTTCTCCTGTTGCCATGACTTCCCCATCGCGGACCGCTCCCTATGCTTGGTCCTCCTTCAATCACCTTGAGAACCAATATGAACAAATCTTATACAAAGAAGTAGAAGCGTCAAACCTTCTAGAGCAGTTTTTCAGAATAATTTCTCATATATGGTTGTAGAGAACAAGGAATCTCTCTTAGGGTTATCTCACCTCAGAACAAGAAAGAGGAACTTCTTGTCTATCTTTGGGTTAAGAGAATCACCTAATATATAACCCCAAATTCGTGCAAGAGTATTCTAATTAAACTACAATCAAAACAACACTCATCCTCAAACTCTTACTTGGAGTCCAGACGGAACTGGGCAAACTCACCTCGCTCGCTAGCTATAGCGAGGGTCCTCTCTCGAATTTGGCCCTGACAATCTCCCCCTTTTAGCATTAAATGGACAAACTCCCTAGCACAATACAATTGATCAAACCAAAAGAAAAACCCAAAATACATTGAAATTAAAATAAAAGATTTCAGCACTGTTGATCTTGCATTGCCTTTGCTTGTTTGCCTGAAAAGCTCCCCTAGCTCCATTCTCCTCCCTCTGTTTTTGTCCATAATTGACAAACAACTAACATGCAACTTCCGTCAATCTAAATCCAGTAGCTTCCCTTCAATATGATATTCGTATCAACACTAGGGTGGGGGCTTGATCTTGCATATCAAGGGCGATGAAACTTAGGCACACACACTTGCAAATTTCAACATCTCAGAAAGTGTGTACCAACACAGGAGGTAGGTTTTCTTTCTTAACCCAGAAAACTTTGGTTTTCTTCTTCAGCTCAGTCTTCTGCTTTTTCAATTGTGCTTGATTAGGTAAATCCCGCAGCTTCTTGCAATGGGGTTGAATGTCTCATTTAACTCCACAATAATGACAAGTGGGGATTCATTCAAGACGTGACACATTCTTCTTCTTTGGAGTTCTATATGTAACACTAACAATGCGATTAGTAATAACTGAGTTTTTAACAAAACAGTTTGTACCTTTGGCAGTGGATTTGGTTATGAGAAACATCCAATACATCGCCCCAAATCCGTGCTTAGTACTCCTAATAATAATCCACTTAGAATAGAGACTCTTTTGAAACTCTAACATAGAGTTTGGACTTCGGATCCCAATGGACTTTCTGTCATCTGCCACGCTTGCTATAGCGAGCTGGACTCTCCCTATAGTGAGAGTACTCTCGGGTTCAACGAATGTGACACCATCTATTAGCCGTTTTTGTTGACCCTACAGCCTTTTGACATTACAGTGGATTAAAAAACTGGAACCCCCTGGTAGTCACCAATCCTAAATTTGGCACCATCCAAATGGACTGGACCGTTGGATTAACCCTAAGTTTATTTGGATGGTGAAAACTATGGATCATTGATCAAGTGGTTTGAATGATGATTCGAGCTTCTATCACTATACACACGGGTAAGTCAAGGGGAGATCCCCCCCCCCCCCCCGATGGGGCTCCACAAGGTCCAGTATAAGTGAGCCAGCACTGCTCAAAAGAGTGGGGCTTGTATTTAAATCTTAATTAAGTTAATAAAACAATAGACGTTACAATCTATTGAAATGAGAACTGAAAGTTGAAATTATAGTTACTCTCTCTCTCTCCCTCTCCCTCTCCCTCTCCCTGTGAATTATTTTTGTGTAAAAGACATAAGAAGCTCCATGGTAATTACCAAAATTAAAAAAAGAAGCATCAGAAGTTACATGGCTTGCTCGATTCAATAGGTAGCCGGAGTCTTCTAACTAGTGCACTAGAAAAGCAATGACCCATGCAGAGCTTTCGACAAAATCAAAGTGGGCTCTACTTTGCAATTAGCATGAAAGCTATTTTGTCATGGGCGGTCCATCATTGACATGAAACCACCTAACTTGGGTTCTAATTTGTCGAACTCTGAAAAGCATATGTAACATGTTGCAAGAATCTAATCTTATTATTTTTACGCTGGCCCATACTGATCAGGTAATTGACCCAATGAATCGATAGCTTTACCTGATCAAAGTAAACTATTGAGATTTTCCTTTTGGACCATTCATCTGGTAGCAGTCATCTATGGTGGGGCCAGCTCTTCACGGCTCTGACAGCTGGACATGTGTGTACGGTGGATGTTTAAGGGAACCACCACAAATCTGGTGGGCCCTGGTGACCGTTAAACTGGCCATGCACACATCAATCATTTGTCCAAGTCTATGGAAACTTTTGACCAGAAAAGTTGCACAATTTCCCGAATAATTGAGTATCTAAGTTAGGTATGGTTGGCCAGGGCTATTGAAATATAGTAGCAGTCGGTGAAAGTTATAGCTGTCCAATTGATGTGCCCATTGGTTTGGATCATCTGATTGACTTGTCGACAAGTCGAGGTAGATCTCTACTTGGTCCGGTTGGGTTGGGCTTTGGGTTTGTCTTAAGATCGGTTTATGTGTGGCCAGTTTGGGGGAACTTGGCTCTAATGGAAGAGTTCATCTCATTTAACCATTGGCAGTCCTAAGAGCTTGCAAAGATAAGAGCCAAACTGGTAGTGGATCAAGGATCATCAATCGCTAGTTACTATCACTCGTGCTGGATCTAAAGTTTGTTATTTTGTTGGCCATGAGTTAGTCAGGTTTGGCCCATGTAGGTACATAAAGAAAGGAATTTTTTTTTGCCCTATATGAATGATGATCTTAATGTTCTTATGCTAAGCAGACAATGTGAACAGGATGATACCTTCTTAACCTGCCTTAACAAATACGGGATTGCCGACATTCAAGCAATCCAAAGAGAGTCCAAGACTCATGTGGCAGGTGAAAGGGTTGTCAGTGGACAAACTACAATTTCCAAATCGTTTGGGCATTGAGAATTTTGAATTCACTCAGTGGCTCATTTAACAACAAAAGTGAATCTATAAGCTCACATACTCATGCTTAATTTTTGTGCACATTTAGGGAATTATTGAAAAGCAAGATTAATTTAATTTGGACCAACAAATAGGAATCTTTTGGAACTCTCCTATTGTTTTTCCTCGATTTACGACTTGATTAAATGAGATTATTAATGTTGTGGTATATGGAAGGAATTATGTCACATAATTGATGTTTGACCACCATGATCCACATTAATGGTTTTGATTTAGTTACAGCAAATAAGATTTAGTATAAACAAAATTGACTGGGGTGTTTTCCAGATGAGTGGCTACTCGTCAGGAGTTTAAAATTAGTTGAATCCAAGTTGTGTCATTTTATAAAACACAATATTGGTAGTTTTTATGACCAAGTAGGAGTCACGTATTTGTGGTCATTCGGACCAAGTGGAAGATTGCTAGATAGAAGCGGTCCCCATGACCACATCTCTAATAATTGAAGGGCCGCGCTCTAAGTCAATTGATAAGCTTTCCCTTTTTGTTTTTTTTATTGTAATAAGTCTTTCTTGGATTCATTTTAAGAATGCCAAATCAATCAAGATTCTTGTTTGACTAATCTTCGAGGAAACTAAGAAAACTTACTGGTAATTGATTTCTTTGATGGGAAGAATCCTCTCTTAGATGATTTATAAAATGAGTTTTCCGGTCCTCTCTCTTAACTCACGGTTTTGTAAAGTACCCATTCACTACTAGAAAAATGACTTTTAGCGACCGCCAAAAGCCGTCGCTAAAAGTCTTCTGGCGGTTGCAAATACTCATTAGCGACCGCCCAGCGACTGCGCACGACCGACGCAATTGGCTTGTCGCAAATAGTATTAGCGACCGGCAGTGGCAGTCGCTAATAGTTTTTCAAAAAAAAAATTTGGGCATTTGCGGCCGCCATAGTGGTCGCTAAAACCAGAAAGGTCGTTGCTAATACTTATTTTTTTTCCAATTTTTTTTTTAATTTTTTTTAATTATTAGCGACCGCTCTGGCAGTCGCTAATAGTCGCACTGGCGGTCGCTATTACCATAATTTTTGTAATTTTTTTATTTTTTAAACATTTTTAAGACTATCAGCGACCGCTCATAGTTACCTTTAGCGACCGCCAATGGCGGCCGCTAATACTAATGAATTTTTTTTAATAAATTTCCCAAATTTCTGAATTTTTTTCCTACTTTTTATACTGTACGTGAATATATTATATACAACTAATGCCATCAGTTAAAAATTACTAATAACAAAAAAAAGTTTATTATAACAAAAGAAAGTTTTATATTAATTATATTAACAACATTACAAAAGTTTCAACAAATAAAATCCATTACAATTACAGAAAAAGAAAAAAAAAAGGGTTTCGCCATGCAGGGTACCGCGATGGATCCGATGCTCTCAAACCTGAATACAAAAAGAAAAATAAGTATTAATAGTTAATTATAAAAAAATTAAGAATTAAAATTAAAATTTTAACTAATGTTTCAACTGTACGAGCAATCCGGGATTCGGAATCTCGTTCCGTCAGTTCCTGCAAGTCATGAATGACTAGGGGCTCGTGCACGTCAAGTTTCACGGGCAACGGACCCCGTTTCCTCATTTTGGGCGTCTGGAGACTCATTTTCTAAGTTTCAAGTTAACGTTCTAACTTAAATCTACGTTTGAACTGTACGAGCAATCCGGGATTCGGAATCTCGTTCCGTCAGTTCCTGTAAGTCATGTATGACTAGGAGCCCGTGCCCGTCCAGTTTCACGAGCAACGGAGCTCGTTTGCTCATTTTGGGCACCCGGAGGCTCGTTTTCTAAGTTTTAAGTTAAGGTTTCAACTTAAACCTACAATTCAACTTTACGAGTAATCCGGGAGTCAGAATCTCGTTCCGTCAGTTCCTGCAGGTCATGAATGACTACGGCCCCGTGCCCGCCAAGTTTCACAAGCAACGGAGCGCGTTTCCTCATTTTGGGCGCCCGGAGGCTCGTTTTCTAAGTTTTAAGTTAAGCTTTCAATTTAAACCTACATTTCAACTTTACGAGCAATCCGGGAGTCGGAATCTCGTTCCGTCAGTTCCTGTAGGTCATGAATGACTACGGGCCCGCGCCCGTCAAGTTTCACGGGCAACAGACCCCGTTTCCTCATTTTGGGCGCCCGGAGGCTCGTTTTCTAAGTTTTAAGTTAACGTTTAAACTTAAACCTACGCTTCAACTGTACGAGTAATCCGGAATTTGAAATTTCGTTCCGTCAGTTCCTACAAGTCATGAATGGCTAGGGAGCCGTGCCCGCCAAATTTCACGAGCAACGGAGCCCGTTTGCTCATTTTGGGCACCCGGCAGCTCGTTTTTCGAGTTTTAATATAAGGTTTCAACTTAAACCTACATTTCAAGTTTACGAGTAATCCGGGAGTCAGAATCTCGTTCCGTCAGTTCCTGCAGGTTATGAATGACTACGGGCCCGTGCCTGTCAAGTTTCACGGGCAACGGACCTTGTTTCCTCATTTTGGGCGCCTGGAGGCTCGTTTTCTAAGTTTTAAGTTAACGTTTTAACTTAAACCTACGTTTCAACTTTGGGAGCAATCTGGAATTCGGAATCTCGTTCCGTCAGTTCCTCTAAGTCATGAATGACTAGGGGCCCGTGCCCGTCAAGTTTCACGGCAACGGACCCCGTTTGCTCATTTTGAGCACCCGGAGGCTCGTTTTTTAAGTTTTAAGTTAAGGTTTCAACTTAAACCTATATTTCAACTTTACGAGCAATCCGGGAGTCGGAATCTCCTTTCGTCAGTTCCAGCAGGTCATGAATGACTACGGCCCCGTGCTTGATAAGTTTCATAGGCAACGGACCCCATTTCCTCATTTTGGCGCTCGGAGGCTCGTTTTCTAAGTTTGAAGTTAACGTTTTAATTTAAACTTACGTTTCAACTGTACGAGCAATCCGGGATTCAGAATCTCATTCCGTCAGTTCCTGCAAGTCATGAATGAAAAGGGGCCCGTGCCCGCCAAGTTTCACGAGCAACGGAGCTCGTTTGCTCATTTTTGGCGCTCGGAGGCTCGTTTTCTAAGTTTTAAGTTAAGGTTTCAACTTAAACCTACTTTTCAACTGTACGAGCAATCCGGGAGTCGGATTCTCGTTCCGTCAGTTCCTGCAGGTCATGAATGACTAAGGGCCCGTGCCCGTCAAGTTTCACGAGCAACGGAACCCGCTTGCTCATTTTTGGCGCTCGGAAGCTCGTTTTCTAAGTTTTAAGTTAAGGTTTCAACTTAAACCTACATTTCAACTTTACGAGTAGTCCGGGAGTCGGAATCTCGTTCCGTCAGTTCCTGCAGGTCATGAATGACTACGGTCCCGTGCCCGTCAAGTTTCACCGGCAACGGACCCCGTTTGCTCATTTTGGGTGCCCGGAGGCTCGTTTTTTAAGTTTTAAGTTAATGTTCTAACTTAAACCTACGTTTCAACTGTGCGAGCAATCCGGGATTCCGAATCTCGTTCCGTCAGTTCCTACAATTCATGAATGACTAGGAGCCCGTGCCCGTCAGGTTTCATGAGCAACGGAGTGCTTATGCTCATTTTGGGCGACCAGAGGCTCGTTTTCTAAGTTTTAAGTTAAGGTTTCAAATTAAACCTACATTTCAACTTTACGAGCAATCCGGGAGTCGGAATCTCCTTCCGTCAGTTCTTGCAAGTCATGAATGACTACGGGCCAGTGCCCGTCAAGTTTCATGGGCAACGGACCCCGTTTCCTCATTTTGGGTGCCCGGAGGCTCGTTTTCTTAATTTTAAGTTAAGGTTTCAACTTAAACCTACATTTCAACTGTACGAGCAATCCGGGAGTCGGATTCTCGTTCCGGCAGTTTCTACAAGTTATAAAGTTCGGGGATCCGAACCCTAGAGGGGGGGGGGGGTGAATAGGGTGAGCTTCATTTATGACCAATTTTAATCAATTTTAACTTCTTTAAAACAAACTAGTCATAAGTGATGATTATCAAACAAAATGCGGAAGCTTAATGAAAACAATCACCACAAAGCAAGCACCATCACACAAGGATTTATAGTGGTTCGGCCTCAATGTCTACATCCACTACCGGCTTGTGATCCAACACCCCACCGGATTTTCACTATTTATGCTTTTCAATAGGCTAAGCAATAACCTTTACAATATGCTTTTCAAGGCTAAGCAATAACCTTTACAATGATGTTTTTCAAGACTTAACATCAACCTATACATTATGCTTTTATAGGCTAAGCAATAACCTCTTCAACCAAAAGGTTGGTTATCTCTCTAATTAGTGTCTAAATTACACTTGATGGAGATTCAATTTAGCTCATTACATTTGCCTCTAAAATAGGCGGATATGAAAATGAAAATCTAATACACACACACACTATGAATGCAAAGATGAAAGTACATGATGTGTGTGTGATGTCCTCAATCATTTTGAAAATAAAAGCTCATAAATGTATGCCTACGGCTTTTGAAAGTTTAGCTCATAAAAACATTTATGATTGAGGAAAGAATGCAAGTCACATGTTAAAAGTAACAACTTGTTAATGATGTCAAAGATTCATAAGTTGTATGAAATTAATTAGCTCTAAACATGTGATGCATAGGGATGTCAATCAAATCAACAATGTAGCTCATAAAACATAAAAATAGATTTTATTGAAATAAGGGGACAAATCATATGTAATTTTACATACAACTTGAATATGATATACCAATCAATGCAAAGCAAGTTGTGAAACTTTAAAAAAAATTTACATATGATTTGTAAAGATGTTGAATCCACAACATAAGATATATTTTAAAGAGATTTTCTTATGATGAAAAACAACACCCAAAGATTCAACCAAGTATATGAATCATGTTACATATAATTTCAAAGATTCTTTCATTAACATGATCTACTTAGATTTACCAAATAAAGTACTACTTGGATTGAATCAATGGTGATGCAGCCAAAACAATAGATCAATTCAAAACAGAAAACATGCTAAGGACACAACACATCATAGTTTAACATGCTACTAAAGATTTACCAAAGATAAAACAAAAACATGAAAACATATGATTTGTAAAGATGTTGAATCCAAAACATAAGATAGTTTTGAAAGTGATTTTCTTATGTTGAAAAACAACAACCATAGATTCAACCAAGTATATGAATCATGTTACATATAATTTCAAAGATTCTTTCATTAACATGATCTACTTAGATTTACCAAAAATAAAGTACTACTTGGATTGAATCAAATGGTGATGTATCCAAAACAATAAATCAACTCAAAACATAAAACATGTTAAGGACACAACACTTCATACATAGTTTATCATGCTACAAAAGATTTACCAAAAGTAAAATAAAGCATGAAAACATATGATTAAGGAAAGTAGAGCCTACTTGGTGATTTAACTTCATTAATCCAAGCTTTAGATTTCCTAATGATCCCCTTCATCCCTTAGTTCATTTCCCTTTGATTTGCCTCAAAACCCCTCAAGGAGGGCCTTAAAATTCTCAACTTTTGGCAAAGGAAAGAACTCATATTTATAGCCAAAACAGCCCAACGGCTAGTCCTCGGTCGAGCTGGTAATAGGGCCTGGTCGACCTGGCTATAAACGGTAAAAAAAGTGACCGTTGGAAGAGCAATGGCTCTTTGCCCTAGTCGACCTGCACAGTGTGGCCGGTCGACTACCTGGGACCAAAAATTCCCAACTTTTGCATATTTGAAGGTTTTCTTGAGGGAACTTTCTGTGCCATATAATCAAGCTTTAAAACATGTTTTAAATCATTCTAAGGGTTTTAAAACATGAACCATAAAAAGCCTAAAACATTTTGAAAGATTTAAAACTCATAGGCTAGCTTGATTTTCTAAAACTCTTTTAAAAACCAAATGCATCCAAGATTAAAAACAAATCATGCATAAAACAATATATCTTCAAGACTTAAAAACCAATGCATGTATAAAACAAGATTTCAAGATTTCTTAAAACAATGCATGTGTGTAAATCAAATGATGCTTGAATGAAAATGCATCCATCAAATTGCAATCTAAAAAAATCCTAACACAAGTCAGGAATGACTTTGGGCCCATGCTCGTCATGCTTCACGGGCAACAGAGCCCAGCTGCTCATTTTGGGTATCCGGAGGATCATTTTCTAAGTTTTATGTTAACGTTCTAACTTAACCCTACTTTTCAACTGTACGAGCAATTCGGGATTCGGAATCTCGTTCCGTCAGTTCCTGCAGGTCATGAATGACTAGAGGCCTGTGTCCGTCAAGTTTCACGGGCAACAGACCCCGTTTGCTCATTTTGGGCGCTCGGAGGCTCATTTTTTAAGTTGTAAGCTAATGTTCTAACTTAAACCTACGTTTCAACTATGTGAGCAATCCGGGAGTCGGAATCTCGTTCCTTCAGTTCCTGCAAGTCATGAATGACTAGGGGCCCAAGCCCGTCAACTTTCATGAGCAATGGAGCCCGTTTGCTCATTTTGGGCGACCGGAGGCTCGTTTTCTAAGTTTTAAGTTAATGTTTTAACTTAAACCTACATTTCAACTTTACGAGCAATCCGGGAGTCGGAATCTCCTTCCGTCAGTTCCTGCAGGTCATGAATGACTACGGGCCCGTGCCCGTCAAGTTTCACGGGCAACGCACCGCGTTTCCTCATTTTAGGCACTTGGAGGCTTCTTTTCTAAGTTTTAAGTTAAGGTTTCAACTTAAACCTACATTTCAACTGTACGAGCAATCCGGGAGTCAGATTCTCGTTCCGTCAATTCCTACAAGTCAGGAATGACTTTGGGCCCATGCTCGTCATGCTTCACTGGCAACGGAGCCCAACTGCTCATTTTGGGCCTCCGGAGGCTCATTTTTTAAGTTTTATGTTAACGTTCTAACTTAAACCTACTTTTCAACTGTACGAGTAATCCGGGAGTCGGATTCTCGTTCCGTTAGTTCCTGAAGGTCAAGGATGACTAGGGGCCCGTGCCCATTAAGTTTCACGGGCAACGAAGTCAGTTTACTCATTTTGGGCGCCTGGAGGCTCGTATTTTAAGTTCTAAGTTAAGGTTTCAACTTAAACCTACATTTCAACTTTACGTGCAATCCAGGAGTCGGAATCCCGTTCCGTCAGTTCCTGCAGGTCATGAATGACTACGGGCCCGTGCTCGTCAAGTTTCACTGGCAACGGACCCTGTTTCCTCATTTTGGGCGCCCGAAGGCTCGTTTTCTAAGTTTTAAGTTAACGTTCAAACTTAAACCTACGTTTCAACTGTACGAGCAATCCAAAATTCAGAATCTCGTTCCGTCAGTTCCTGCAAGTCATGAATGACTAGGGGCCCGTGCCTGCCAAGTTTCACAAGCAACGGAGTACGTTTGCTCATTTTGGGCACCTGGAGGCTTGTTTTCCAAGTTTTAAGTTAAGTTTCAACTTAAACCTACATTTCAACTTTACGAGCAATCCGGGAGTCGGAATTTCGTTCCGTCAGTTCCTGTAGGTCATGAATGACTACGGGCCCATGCCTCTCAAGTTTCATTGGCAACGGACCAGGTTTCCTCTTTTTGGGCGCCCGGAGGCTCGTTTTCTAAGTTTTAAGTTAACGTTTTAACTTAAACCTACGTTTCAACTTTGGGAGCAATCTGGGATTCGGAATCTCGTTCCATCAGTTCCTACAAGTCATGAATGACTAGGGGCTGGTGCCCGTCAAGTTTCACGGGCAACGGAGCCCGTTTGTTCATTTTGGGCTCCCAGAGGCTCGTTTTCTAAGTTTTAAGTTAAGGTTTCAACTTAAACCTACATTTCAACTTTACGAGCAATCCGGGAGTCGGAATCTCCTTCCGTCAGTTCCTGGAGGTCATGAATGACTACGGCCCCGTGCCTGATAAGTTTCAAGAGCAACGGAGCCCACTTGCTCATTTAGGGCGCCCGGAGGCTCGTTTTCTAAGTTTTAAGTTAAGGTTTCAACTTAAACCTACATTTCAACTTTACGAGCAATCCGGAAGTCGGAATCTCCTTCCGTCAGTTTCTGTAGGTCATGAATGAGCCCGTCAAGTTGCACGGGCATCGGACCCCATTTCCTCATTTTGGCGCCCGGATGCTCGTTTTCAAAGTTTTAAGTTATCGTTTTAACTTAAACCTACGTTTCAACTGTACGAGCAATTCAGGACTCAGAATCTCGTTCCGTCAGTTCCTGCAAGTCATTAATGAATAGGGTCCCGTGCCCGCCAAGTTTCACGAGCAACGGAGCCCGTTTGCTCATTTTGGGTGCCCGGAGGCTCGTTTTCTAAGTTTTAAGTTAAGGTTTCAACTTAAGCCTACATTTCAACTTTACGAGTAATCCGGGAGTCGGAATCTCGTTCCGTTAGTTCCTGCAGGTCATTAATGACTACGGGCCCGTGCGCATCAAGTTTCACGGGCAACGGACCCCGTTTCCTCATTTTGGGCGCCCTGAGGCTCGTTTTTTAAGTTTTAAGTTAACATTTTAACTTAAACATACGTTTCAACTGTGGGAGCAATCTGAGATTCGGAATCTCGTTCCGTCAGTTCCTGCAAGTTATGAATGACTAGGGACCCTTGCCCGTGAAGTTTCACGGGCAACGGGCCCCGTTTGCTCATTTTGGGCGCCCGGAGGCTCCTTTTTTATGTTTTAAGTTAATGTTCTAACTTAAACATACGTTTCAACTGTGCGAGCAATCCGGGATTCCGAATCTCGTTCCGTCCGTTCCTGTATGTCATGAATGACTAGGAGCCCGTGCCCGTCAAGTTTCACGAGGAACGGAGCCCGTTTGCTCATTTTAGGCGACCGGAGGCTCGTTTTCTAAGTTTTAAGTTAATGTTTCAACTTAAACCTACTTTTCAACTTTACGAGCAATCCGGGAGTTTGAATCTCCTTCCGTCAGTTCCTGCAAGTTTCATGGGCAACGAACCCCATTTCCTCATTTTGGGCTCCTGGAGGCTTGTTTTCTAAGTTTTAAGTTAAGGTTTCAACTCAAACCTATATTTCAACTATACGAGCAATCCGGGAGTCGGATTCTCGTTCCGTCAGTTTGTACAAGTCAGGAATGATTTTGGGCCCATGCTCATCATGTTTCACTGGCAACGGAGCCTGGCTGCTCATTTTGGGCCTCCGGAGGCTCATTTTCTAAGTTTTATGCTAATGTTCTAACTTAAACTACTTTTCAACTGTACGAGCAATCCGGGAGTCGGATTCTCGTTCCGTCTGTTCCTGCAGGTCATGAATGACTAGGGGCCCGTGCCCGTCAAGTTTCACGAGCAACGGAGCCCGTTTGCTCATTTTGGGCGCCCGGAGGCTCGTTTTCTAAGTTTTAAGTTAAGGTTTCAACTGAAACCTACATTTCAACTTTACGAGTAATCCGGAAGTCGGAATCTTGTTCTGTCAGTTCCTGCAAGTCATGAATGACTACGGTCCCGTGTCCGTCAAGTTTCACGGGCAACGGACCCCGTTTGCTCATTTTGGGTGCCCGGAGACTCGTTTTTTAAGTTTTAAGTTAATGTTCTAACTTAAACCTACGTTTCAACTATGCGAGCAATCCGGGATTCCGAATCTCGTTCCGTCAGTTCCTGCAAGTCATGAATGACTAGGAACCCGTGCTCGTCAGGTTTCACGAGCAACGGAACCCGTTTGCTCATTTTGGGCGACCGGAGGCTCGTTTTCTAAGTTTTAAGTTAAGGTTTCAAATTAAACCTACATTTCAACTTTACGAGCAATCCGGGAGTCGGAATCTACTTCCGTCAGTTCCTGCAAGTCATGAATGACTACGGGCCCGTGCCCGTCAAGTTTCATGGGCAACGGACCTCGTTTCCTCATTTTGGACGCCCGGAGGCTCGTTTTCTTAATTTTAAGTTAAGGTTTCAACTTAAACCTACATTTCAACTGTATGAGCAATCCGGGAGTCGGATACTCGTTCCGTCAGTTTCTACAAGTCAGGAATGAATTTGGGCCCATGCTCATCATACTTCACGGGCAATGGAGCCCAGCTGCTCATTTTGAGCATCCGGAGGCTCATTTTCTAAGTTTTATGTTAACGTTCTAACTTAAACCTACTTTTCAACTGTACGAGCGATCCGGGAGTCGGATTCTCGTTCCGTCTGTTCCTGCAGGTCATGAATGACTAGGGGCCCGTGCCCGTCAAGTTTCACGAGCAACGGAGCCCGTTTGCTCATTTTGGGCTCTTGGAGGCTCGTTTTCTAAGTTTTAAGTTAATGTTTCAACTTAAACCTATATTTCAACTTTACGAGCAATCTGGGAGTCAGAATCTCGTTCCGTCATTTCCTCTATTTCATGAATGATTAGGGGCCCGTGTCCGTCAAGTTTCACGAGCAACAGAGCCCGTTTGCTCATTTTGGGCGCCCGAATGCTCGTTTTCTAAGTTTTAAGTTAAGGTTTTAACTTAAACCTACATTTCAACTTTACGAGCAATCCGGGAGTCGGAATCTCCTTCTGTCAGTTCCTGCAGGTCATGAATGACTACGAGCCCGTGCCCATCAAGTTTCACGGGCAACGGACCCCGTTTCCTCATTTTGGGTGCCCGGAGGCTCGTTTTCTAAGTTTTAAGTTAAGGTTTTAACTTAAATGTTGAAATCTTGAATTAAAAAAAATAATTTTACCTGGTCAGGATCAGTCGAGCCTGCTAAATCATGACTGCTCTCTCCACCGAAGTCATGTCTCGCCCTGTGGCTGCTGCCAGCGTCTGGTGCCTGTAATTATTTATTATATTGTTAAAAGCAATAAAAAAACATAAGTATTGATGCATCAATGACATAATTGACAATTTAAACGTACAATTTTTTTTTCTTACTAACCTGTGTAGTAGGTGGTGGGTCTGATGCGAGCGGGCCGCGACTCTGTGATAGACGACTCTCAAGCTTTGCCATCTCCGCTCTCCACTCGGCCCTCATCTCTGCCCTGACCTCATTTGTCACCTCCTCTCTGATTGTTGCCTTCATGGACTGCAGCAACTCCTGAACCTACTCATCCGTACGGAGGCGTTTGCCCTGGGAGGAGCTAGCACCGGATGACTCCGATCGCGGGATGTGCGAGCGTGGAATGCCCTTCCCATACGTGAGCGTGTATCCGTGCCCGTCCCGGCCAACGAAAGAGTGGAATATCTCATCCCTTCGCGATGGCAAACTGCGCTCCTCCTCGGGTAACTCCTCTAGGCATGACTGATACTTGGCCTGCGTAGTTGATTAATTTAGTATATTATCATGCATAACAAGACATAGTAATAGAAACATAAATTAAACGGTTCGATATAAAAACTTACGAAGATAGCTTCAACCTCTGGGTGGCGAGGATCTCGAGAACGCATCCAAACGGACATCCTGTCGACCGGAACACCCTCGGAATGCAACTGTTTGGTGGAGAGTTATATTATTAGTATACTATCATACAGAATGACAAAAACATAAATTACATGTACGATCTAACTTTTTACCTCGTGGCGGACCTGGGTGATGTGTCGAGTCCCCAACCTATGTGCGAGACCCTTCATTGCGCGGTTCCGCGCATTCGTAGCAGACACTTTCAGTTTTCAATATTTATCAGTCGGAATTTTGGTTAGTCACTAGTAAATTGTTAAAATTAAAATAAAAAAATTACAAGTTTCTCACCTGAACCTCCTCACTCGTCCAGTACCGGACGAGCTGAGTCCACTGATCAGGAAGAACGCCCCTCGGAACTCCCTCAAGTATGTCAGGCGCATCCTGATGGG
The DNA here is from genome assembly GCA_038049695.1 of Cinnamomum chago. NCBI lineage: Eukaryota > Viridiplantae > Streptophyta > Magnoliopsida > Laurales > Lauraceae > Cinnamomum > Cinnamomum chago. The sequence goes on along the minus strand of CP142453.1, from coordinate 102,783,147 downwards.
GCTTCCAGTGCTGCATCTTAACTTTATTTTTATGATCTTTCCACATCTTCCGGCACTTTGACATGTAAACTGGCCGGAAAAGCTCAGGACATGCCCTCAAATTGTCCTAAAAAGGACAAATAATTTTTCATTAAGTTATGGTTTAAATTGACACATCCTGAGGAGAAATGTTAAATTATTACGTTGACCTGCTGCCAGGTATGATCTAGCGTCTCCACCAGGAATGCCTCCCAATCAAGTGTAGTCAAAGGGAATGCATATGGATCTCGGACCATATGTCCTAACTGGCTGATAAGCTGGCTAGCATGAGGGCCCACCGGATGATGTCTCATCAAACTCCACATCAATGGGATGGCCGGAATTCCACGTCCGGATCCCTCTAGCAGGGCCTCTCCCCCTGCTGGAAGATGGGCCCGTGCTCGTAGCACCTGTTTAAATTAGAGATAATCTAATTAAATTGAAATAAAATAATTTGCCAGAATTAAAATGTTTTAATTAAATAAACTTATACTAGTCTGTGTATCTGTCGATGCAAGCCGAGATGGTGGCGCTGAAGCAGTGGACGACGCCGAAGCATCCATTGGAGTGGATGGACTCGGATGAGATGTCGATGGCCTACTCGGTGGGGCCATCAAACTAGACTGGGCGGCATCCGGTGCCGGTCTAGGCTCCTCAGATGGCATGCTGGCCTAGCGTAGCATCTTGTCCATCGTCCGCGGACGATCTCTCCTCTTTCGTCCTGACATATCTGTTCAAATGTTTGTAAGATAAATTTCATTAAACGAGATAATTGAAATTAACATTTAAAAATTATTTACACTAAAATTTAACATTAGTGAATTAGTTCCCAACCCTTCATTGGTCATGTAAGTCAACTGTATCTCCTTCAATGGTTTCCCTTATCACTCAATTATAGTTATCTTCTTGAGGAAAACAAATCCAATGGTAAATATTACTAAAAGATATATATTATCAACATTACCACAAGAATAAATATATATATACACATATACATATTTTTGAAAGATGTTAGTCAATGAAGATCTTGATATTACATATTAGCAGCACTGATAAATGAATGTTACAAAATAGCAATAGGTCAATCTATGATTCCTAGACATGGGTCTGGGGAGCAGAGTTGGCTCTAATTCTCTCACTCCCATTGCATACAATGACTGTGACCATTGTTATCACCCCATCACTACAAGCAAGGACTTGAACATGTAATTTGAGATTGTGAGACGGTCCAGTGACTGTCAAATGATGTTACTCTTAAAGAAGATTCCCTCTAGATAATTTTCTTTCCTATCGACCTATCAACAGGACTACCGGCTCCATTTTGATAAGATATGATTTAAGTGATGATGATGATGATCATCTAATGATAGGATTTTATAAGCAAGGGACTAATATGTATTAAAGAGTTGAATGGGTTGCCATTGTTGCTTAAAATTTCCTTATTTTAAGGGTATGTACTTTATGTCAGTATCCTAACCCACAATCTTCACTGTTCTAGAGAGGCTCCCCAAGATTCCTCCAAAGAATCTTGTCCTTGCATGGTGCATTGCTTGTTTCTATCTACCACATGGAAACACAATACATTAAAAGGCCATGAGTTGAGCAAATAAATGTACTAAGGAAAGATCCATAGAAACAGTATTGTGTTTCTAATAGTAGTGGCAATAATTGGTCCCTCTATAGACAAGAAAGAGAGGAGGAAAAGAATGAGAAAACAAATGGATTCTGCACTTTTTTCAAGCTAAGAACTTGAGATCAGGGTAGAATCTGGTAGTCCAAGTCGTTTGCCTGTATTGACATATCAAATTCATTGGAATATGGCAGTTGAACATTCATATCATCAACCTAAATTGTCTCATCTTGATGCTTCCTCCTTCCACACATAACCCTTTTCTCCTTTGCCAATAAAAATGTAGGAATAAGTTTTATATTTTTTCTCTTTTCAAAGAAAACAGGCTAATAGCTATTGTCTTTGAGACACCCAACACAATATGTAGGAACCTTTGAAATAGAATATAGAAAGGCACCATTATAGGGCACAAAGATATATATTACTATAGGCATGTTGAAAGTAGCCCATGCCTTGAACCAAGAAACATAGATAAATTCATTGGTTGCATCATGCATGATCTTAGAGACTCCAAACCTGTGTGTGTGTGTGTGTGTGTGTGTGTATGTGTGTGTGTGTGTTGGAAGAAAGATTTAGGAGTCCATTTGGATGTATAAAAAAATAAATTGTAAAAACAAGTTGAGAAAACTGACATAGTAGAAATGTGAACTGTATATCAACATATGATCAAACCTTCTACCCTTTTGCACTCACTATTACTTAAACTTGGCACCGATGCCAATTTGACACTAATCCAACTTATATTCAAGATTGGATTTATTACGGAAAAAAGTAAGAAATGCTACCCAATTAAGTGCTCAAAATTATTTAAATTCTAACTTAAAACATGGGCTAAGATGATTGGATAGTCCCCATCCGAACTTCCTCAGAGTTAAAATTTAGAAACTCATCATAAACCTTACTTCAAATGTATACCTGCAACCGTTCCAAGAAATGCTCAAAATGCCTTCAAAACAAGGATTTGATTAAACAAAAGCGAAGGCTTGGAACAAATTTAATTTGGCAAATCTGTGGCAAGTGGAAAAATCAATTCAAATCACAGTGGATCAGTTTAATTCATTGATTCACAGAACACAAAAGAGTTTGGCAGATTCTTTAGCAACCATAACCAAAAAAAAAAAAAAAAAAACTCCACAGAGATTCCTTCCCATTCTATTATAATTTTAACTTTTAAGAGCCATTTGCCTGCACTGGTTTCCTCAAAGACCTGCATTTCCTATAATTTAACCGAATTCCAAGCCCAGGGTGGTTGCCATAAAGTTCCCAAAGACCCAAAATTGGCGGTTACACTCTGAGCTGTCTATAGAAATTCTTGGATACCCGAGAACTTGGAGAAGAGAAACAACTAAAACCAAACAGCCCTTATTAAATTTGTCGAATCTTAGTTACATAACACTGACTTTAGCAACAAAGAAAAGAGACATACTAATAAGTCCTTTAATACAAAAATAACTTCCATTAGTTTCTCAAGGTAGCAATAACCTACCAACTCTAACTTCTTCATTAACAACATCAATTAAAAGAATCCTAAAAAAACAAAGGGATACATTTCATAGCACCCAACACCAAATGTCCAACAGAAAACCACGATTTCTCCCTAGTATCAATCAGGTGTTAGGAATTGTGTAGATTGCAATTTGATGGATGCATTATCATTCTAGCATCATTTGATTTACACACATATGCATTGATTTAAGAATTCTTGAAATCTTGTTTTAAACATGCATTGTTTTTAAGAGTTGTAAAAGTATTGATTCATGCATGATTTGCTTTTAAAACTTGGATGCATTTGTTTTTTAAAAGAGTTTTAGAAATCAAGCAAGCCTTTGTTTTTAAAGTTTTGAATCATTTTAGGCATTCTATGTTTCATGTTTTAAAAACCCTTACAATGATTTAAAACATGTATTTCAGCTTGATTTAATAGCCCAAAAAGTTCCCCCAAGAAAAACCTTCAAATATGCTCTTTTGGGGAATTTTTGGTCCCAGTGGTCAACCTGCCTGTGTGGCAGGTCGACCTGGCCAGGGACCCGGGTCGACCTGCCACATTGCAGGTTGACTGGGTCCTGAAGCTCCAACGGTCTGATTTCTAGCCGTTGTGTAGGGCAGGTCGACCCCCCCCCCTTTTGCCAAGTCGACCTGGGACTAGCCGTTGGGCATTTTTTGCTATAGCTTGGATTAAGGGATGAAGGGGATCATTAGGAAAGCTAAAGCTTGGATTAATGAAGTTAAATCACCAAGTAGGCTCTACTTTCCTTAATCATATGTTTTCATGCTTTGTTTTACTTTTGGTAAATCTTTTGTAGCATGATAAACTATGTATGAAGTGTTGTGTCCTTAACATGTTTTATGTTTTGAGTTGATTTATTGTTTTGGATACAACACTATTTGATTCAATCCAAGTAGTACTTTATCTTTGGAAAATCTAAGTAGATCATGTTAATGAAAGAACCTTTGAAATTATATGTAACATGATTCCTACACTTGGTTGAATCTATGGTTGTTGTTTTTCAACATAAGAAAATCACTTTCAAAACTATCTTATATTTTGGATTCAACATCTTTACAAATCATATGTTTTCATGTTTTTGTTTTATCTTTGGTAAATCTTTAGTAGCATGTTAAACTATGATGTGTTGTGTCCTTAGCATGTTTTCTGTTTTGAATTGATCTATTATTTTGGATGCATCACCATTGATTCAATGCAAGTAGTACTTTATTTGGTAAATCTAAGTAGATCATGTTAATGAAAGAATCTTTGAAATTATATGTAACATGATTCATATACTTGGTTGAATCTTTGGGTGTTGTTTTTCATCATAAGAAAATCTCTTTCAAAATATATCTTATGTTGTGGATTCAACATCTTTACAAATCATATGTAAATTTTTTTTAAAGTTTCACAACTTGCTTTGCATTGATTGGTATATCATATTCAAGTTGTATTTATAATTATATATGATTTGTCCCCTTATTTCAATCAAATCTATTTTTATGTTTTATGAGCTACATTGTTGATTTGATTGACATCCCTATGCAACACATGTTTAGAGCTAATTAATTTCATACAACTTGTGAATCTTTGATCTCATTAACAAGTTGTTACTTTTAACATGTGACTTGCATCCCTTCCTCAATCATAAATGTTTTATGAGCTAAAACTTTCAAAAGCCTTAGGCATACATTTATGAGCTTTCATTTTCAAAATGATTGAGGACATCACACACACACACATCATGTACTTTCATCTTTGCATTCATAGTGTGTGTGTATTAGATTTTCATTTTCATATCTGCCTATTTTAGAGGCAAATGTAATGAGCTAAATTGAATCTCCATCAAGTGTATTATAGACACTAACTTAGTGAGATAACAAACCTATGGTTGAAGACGTTATTGCTTAGCCTAAGAAAAGCATAATGTAGAGGTTATTGCTTAGCCTAAGAAAAGCATAATGTAAAGGTTATTGCTTAGCCTTGAAAAGCATATTGTAAAGGTTATTGCTTAGCCTATTGAAAAGCATAAATAGTGAAAATCCGGTGGGGTGTTGGATCACAAGCAGGTAGTGGATGTAGGCATTGAGGCCGAACCACTATAAATCCTTGTGTGGTGGTGCTTGCTTTGTGGTGATTATTTTCATTAAGCTTCCGTATTTTGTTTGATAATCATCACTTGTGACTAGTTTGTTTTAAAGAAGTTAAAATTGATTAAAATTGGTCATAAATGGAGCTCACCCTATTCACCCCCCCTCTAGGGTTCGGATCCTCGGACTTTTCATCAGGTGAGATCTTAATACAATTATCAAGCTAAGACTTGAAAAGGCAATAAAAAAGTCTCTGAACACGAAATGGGGTCAAATCCTAGACTAATTCAACTCAGAAATCTGAATTGTTTTGGGACAAAAAGCAATGCCAAAGTCAGAATCTGATGTTGATATCATTTGGGGCATCCCCAAACTTTCTGAGAGGATGATTAGTTATAAAGCCACCTCGAATTCGTGATACATCCAAACGGGACCGTAGTTTCAAACTACAACGTCAGATCTGATTTGGGTCTGTTTCACAGTAAAGCCCTAGGGTTCTAACAATCTTGATTTAGCTTCAAATCCAGAAAAATGAAAATTGTCTTGTACGATATAACATTACTGATTTAGAGGGGAAAAACTGAAAAGGAAGAATGTAACAAGATCCGGCAACTAGTTGCTCAACAGTGTTAAGGTGGCTATGGGTACTTATCCTCCCTTTTGTAAGACCCCGACCCGAGTGAACCCGATTAGTACTAATTAAGTTGCGTGTTAGTTCTAAGCTTGAGTAGTGATTTTGGCTAAGTTGGATTTGGAATAACTTTTGAATTAGATTGGGGAATTTTGACTGCTTTGTGCTAGTAGGGCCCTTTGGGGGTTCCTTTTCATGACATTGCATATGTTTGGGGATTTATCGGAGATTTTTGCATTCATGATTTTTAATCCCGTTTTATTGGTATTGTTAATCCATACAACTTTCACGTTCATCCCATCTTCGTTTGAGATCCCGAAACCCGATTTCATAGCCTTGAGGGCAAAACAGTCATTGCACACACAATCTGTACCCCAAACTTGATATTCCCGAAACCCGCGAAACATACACGTTTTGGAAACTAGATATTTCGACGAACATTTCTTCCTTCTTTGTCGAATTCATCCAAGATCCCGAAAGAGATGATTTCAGCCATCCAAGTTCCTTTAGTAGTGGGACCCAATTCATTTGTTAACAAAGGGGGGGGGGGGAACCACTATCCTATTGATTTCATTCTTCTTGTTCCAGCACAACTATTGAACCTAGGGTTTTTCTTGCAACTTCTTCTTTTTCTTGCTTCTCCATCTCCAACCCACACCATGATTTGCATCAACCAAGAAATAGAACTCACCATCCTCTTCCTCATCTAGCAAGCTTCATTTTGATACCTTTTGTAGAGGAATCTTACAACCTTGAGACCTCCCTTGAGCTAGCTCTCTTCATTTGAAGGTCATCCAAGTAAGTATCCCTCCCCATCTCCTAGATTAGTGTTCCTCTAGCTCTTCGTAAGCTCCATTTGCATTATTGATAGTTCTATCATTTTCATTCTTTGTTTGACCCATTTTAGGGTTTATTTTGGGGATTTTTTATTGTAGCTTGGAAGTGAGCTTAAGAAGTGATTAGAAGCTTGATTCTAGGCTAGCTTGGACCTAAGGCAAGTGAATGATTGGGGTGTTTTTGGGTTTTACATGGTTTGGTGAAACATTAATGATCTTCTCATGCTTTTATTGATTTTCATTGTTGAAATAAATGTTATTGATGGAGTATTAAAGGATGCATTTATGGTCATAAAGATATGTTAGCTCATAGCATTGAATTCTTCTTGTTTGGTTCCAAATGTATCCTATGTGAAATGGTGTCCTTCTTTTTCCCTTCTTATATTGAATGCGTTATTGATGGAGGAGAATGGGATGGAGGTGATGAGAGATTTGATGTCATTTGAATGGAGTTTTGGACTCCTTATTTGATGTATAAAAATGGCTGAAAAGAGATTGTAGAAGGAAGGGATAGAGGGGTGTTGAATTGGTCCGGAATCAGTTCCTGGACAGTTTGCTCGATCGACCATGACACTTCGCTCGAGCGACCTGTCCAGGAAAGGGCTCGGAGCATTCCAGTAGCTGGGTCGCTCGAGCGGACTTCCCAGAACTTATTCCAGAGAGTTGTTCGTTTGAACGCATTTAAATATTCGCTCGACCCAATGAGTTCGTTTGAGCGACCTCAACTTCGCTCGAGCGAACCCACCCAGACAGCCATTCCAGAGAGCAACTCGCTCGAGCGAACTCTCCAGTCCGCTCGAGCGAGGTGCCCCGTTGGGCAAGGCTATGTTGGGACGATGTTTAACTATTTCAATGTTTGGGTCTATTCTCTGAGAACCCCGCGATGGCAAGGAGATTTGCCAAATAATGTATGAGGCCATTCGTGGAAAGAAACCATATCACAAAGATTTCATTCGAAGTTTTGAAACTTCAAGGTGCATATGGAGCCCGGAATGTCTTTTAACTCGAGGAGTACCAAGTCTTTATTATAATCGACATACGGGATCCCTATACACTAAATAGATCTTAAAACCAGTATTTTACCTGAAATTGTTATAGTTAATTGTTTCACTTCATTCCATGATTTATATTACATGAATTGTTTTCCCGAAGGCATGATAGTTACACTAGTAACATGGACTCGTCCCGAAGAGTATTGCCCGACATGAAATGAAAGTTATGCATTTGAGTATTCTTGCCCCGTTCATTTATTTACTTGGACTTGATGTATTTTGCGTATGTCTCGATTTGTGGTTTAACCTATGAGTCGGCATCACTAAGCTTGGATACCTTGTCGGTTTGATCCACCGACTTGGAGATCCATTTCCCGTCCTGCCAGCTGTAGTTTGGATCCCGATACCCGGTCTATTACCGTGGTCCCGTCCCGATACCCGGTTCGCTACCGTGGTCCCGTCCCGTATATTTATATTGTATATATGATTTGTGTTGAATCTCCTCACCTCGTGTGACTGAGATCAACGTCCCGTTACACTGTTGTCACTTTAGTGACAGATGACTTAGCTTTATGTGATTGCCATCTTGTTAGTTCCCGATTCCTTGGATACCTTATATCACTACAACAAAATACACTTTTAGCGACGTTTTTTTTCGTCGGTAAAAGTAGAAAAAACGTCGGTAAAATTTTTAGCGACGTTTTTTGTTTCGTCGGTCAGACGTCGGTAAGTTGACGTCAAGAAAGGACTTTACCGACGAATTAATTTTTCGTCGGCAAAAATATAATTTTCACCGACGTTTTTACAGATTTTACCGACGTTTTTTTTCGTCGGTAAAATGATTATAAATAAATAACAACACTTTGCCGACGTTATTTTTTCGTCGGTAAAATGAAAAAGAAATAAACAAAAAAATAAAACTATTTCACCGACGTTTATTTTTCGTCGGTAATATTAAATAGAAAAATTAAAAAAATTAAAAATATTTTACCGACGTTTTATTTTCGTCGGTAAAATTAAAAAGAAAATAAACAAAAAAATAAAACTATTTCACCGACGTTTATTTTTCGTCGGTAATATTAAATAGAAAAATTAAAAAAAAAAAAATATTTTACCGACGTTTTATTTTCATCGGTAAAATTAAAAGGAATAAATAAAAATTAAAATAAAATATTGACCGACGTTTATTTATCGTCGGGAAAATTAAAAAGAAAAAATAAAAAAATTTAAAATTTTTTACCGACGTTTAATTTTCGTCGGTAAAATTAAATGCAATAAATCAAAATAAATTACCGACGTTTTTTTTCGTCGGTAAATATAAAATTAAAAAAGATAAAACAATTGCCGACGTTTATTTTTCGTCGGTGAAAATGACTTTTGCCGACGAAATTGTTAATTTCGTCGGTAAAAGTTTTTTTTTTTTTTATAATACAATTCTCATTTTTCGTTTAAAATTTCCCTGTAAACATGCTGATGCACCTGTAATACACCTGTAACAGGAAATTAAACCTACTCACAATACAATTAATAATGAATCCAAACAAAATCATCCACAAACCTACTCACAATACAATTACAAAATCATCCACATTTTTCATCAAATCATTCATCTCCTAAAAATAACAGTACAATTAATAAAAATTTCTAATAGTCCAATAAAACTAAAAACATATACAAATAGTCGAATAAAATTGTCCAATATACATAAACAAATAAACTAAAAACAACAAAACGACACCAAAGTGTGCATCCGATCCAAAAGCGTCCATCAATCTGCAATGACAAAAACAAAAACAAACTTAGTATCTTTTGAATTAACAAAATTATATAGAAAATAAGAAAAATAACTATTTTTCTTGAAATTTGGATGAATAAATATCATTTTACTTTACAAGACTTTCTATTGGTTGGTCTAGTTGTAAAGTGGGAAAAAAGAGAAGTCTTACTTTCTCACAAGTGATGGTATTTCTACCACTTGTTTTCATCTGATTCATATTGGTGTTTGGAGTAGTGCACAAACAATTTCACATGCTCGTTATAAATATTGTCACTTTAATTGATGATGTAAGTAGATATATTTCTTGCATGCAAAACCCAAAAGTATTTAATGCTTTTAAAACAATCTTAGCCCTTTTTGAAACTTAAATTTGTAAAAAAACCACGATTCTTTGATCTAATTCATGAGGAATATGGCTCACATGCATTTCAAGAGTTTCTCCAAACTAAATGAATTTTATCTCAACTTTGGTCCCCCCACTGAGAGCTCATGGGGTTAGAAATGACATTCATGCGGCACAGAGGGCAATTCACGTTAGATTTCAACCATGGAAGAAAAAAATAAGAAAAGAGTACGATTGTTTCATTCGATTTCTAAAATTCAATCATTGTCAGAGTGTTTATCTAGACTGAAGTCAAGAAGAGTCTTGGAAGGAAGAACTCACTAGAAAGAATTTAACCACATTTAAAAATAAAAAAAGAAAATTTTTATATAAAGAACCTGATTGAGGGAAAGCTAAATAACTCAAGAAACTCAATTCAATAGTCATAACAGTCAGTTGATTATTCAAAACACAGAGTGTAGCTCAAGACTTTCAATTGAATGAAAATTCTTCTGGTATACCATTGACTTACTGATTTTTTTTAATGCAAATCACTCTCAGCCACCTAAATTTTATTGTGCATCTTTATTGCCAATGTAGTTTTCAGGTTAGTTAGGTAGCAGCCCGCATCCTCTCTGTTATCCAACTACTAAACAGCATGTTGCTTTTCAGAACTAGAATTCTCTCAAACTGTCTTTGTAATGCCTAGATATTGTTAAGACTTTTGGTCTGGCCTATCACACCATGTGTGACCCACATAGAATCTCGCATTGATAAAATCTCAAGTTGGTGTTTTTTGCATGAGGAGTCTCATTCCTAGTCAAATATGTGGGGCATATCTGCTGGCATCACTGGAATCAAGGAAACTCCAAGAATCTCTTAAAAACAGGAGATTGAACCCCATGTCCAGTGCCTACTGATCACCTCAATCATGATCGATTGGATTGCACAAAGTCACAGCAGGTCTAGATTGTGAACCCATCTCAAACTTGTAAGTCCAACCCCACCCCCCACACCACCACGCGATTGTGAACCCATCTCAACCACCCCACCCCCCCCCCCCCCCCGCCCCCCCAAACATGAGCTTTAATACCCTTGAAAAGCAACCTCTTCTGCTTCTTTCTATTAGCACTAGCATCAAAGGAATCTCCGGTGGGATTGGGAAATTGTTACGGATAGGAGATAGACCGGTGAGAAGTGGTTATATTTTGAATTATATTAACACTCAATTCTACTCATAAGATGTAATCTAGAGGACCCAACAATTTGAGACCAAAAGTCTCTCACCTGTTTTTTTTTGCTTTCATTTTTGTATCCTAGAACTAATCATTTGAGAAAGAGACCTGGGCGCCGTCAGTCCGAAGGGCCGTTTTCGAGCCTAAGTGTTGGAAAAGAGTCGGTTTTCGGCTCTAATTCCCTAACCGGGAGTCCTATCAGCGAGCCGTCAGTTCCTACAGGTTACTCTACCCCCGAGCGAACTTCCCGTGCCGGTCCCCGAATTTTCCGGTCGCCGTTTCCCGTTCCGGGCCCCCGAAGGGCCGTTTTCGAGCCTAAGTGTTGGAAAAGAGTCGGTTTTCGGCTCTAATTCCCTAACTGGGAGTCCTATCAGCGAGCCGTCAGTTCCTACAGGTTACTCTACCCCCGAGCGAACTTCCCGTGCCGGTCCCCGAATTTTCCGGTCGCCGTTTCCCGTTCCGGGCCCCCGAAGGGCCGTTTTCGAGCCTAAGTGTTGGAAAAGAGTCGGTTTTCGGCTCTAATTCCCTAACCGGGAGTCCTATCAGCGAGCCGTCAGTTCCTACAGGTTACTCTACCCCCGAGCGAACTTCCCGTGCCGGTCCCCGAATTTTCCGGTCGCCGTTTCCCGTTCCGGGCCCCCGAAGGGCCGTTTTCGAGCCTAAGTGTTGGAAAAGAGTCGGTTTTCGGTTCTAATTCCCTAACCGGGAGTCCTATCAGCGAGCCGTCAGTTCCTACAGGTTATACACCATGATCCCACAACTCCTTCAACTCATCAACCAAGGGCCTCAGATATACATCGATATCGTTTCCCGGTGAGTTTGGTCCTGGAATAAGTAATGACATCATCATGAATGGCTCCTTCATGCACATCCATGGTGGCAAATTATAGGGCATAAGTATGACAGGCCACATGCTATAAGAGGTGCTCATGTTACCAAAAGGATTGAATCCATCAGTGGCTAACCCCAACCTCACATTACGTGTCTCTTGGGAAAACTCTGGATATTTCTTATCAAATTCTTTCCATTCCACTGAATCAGCCGGATGCCGCGCTATCCCATCGTCAACGCGCTTATCACTATGCCATCTCATCTCTGTGGCTGTCTTCCTTGACATATACAATCTGCGTAACCTCGGTATCAATGGGAAGTAACGGAGCACCTTATGCGGGATCTTCTTTCGCTTGCCATCATTGGTCTTGTACCTAGGCTCTTCACATTCTGGACATTTTTCCAATTGAGCATTCTCCTTCCAATACAACACACAATTGTGTTTGCAGGCATCTATGTTCTTGTATCCCATGCCCAAGTCACGCAATAATTTCTTCGCCTCGTAAATTGATGCCGGCACCACATGACCTTCGGGTAAGAAGTCCTTAAAAATCTGCAGGACCTTGTCGAACGACTTATTGCTACACCCACTTTCTACCTTCACGTGCAGTATCTTGATGATAAACGATAACAGAGTATCGGAGCTTTTGCATCCTGGGTAAAGGCCTCGCTGAGAAGCATTCAACAAATTTTCAAAATCATCCCTCTCTTGAGTATCTTCCTCCAAGTAAGTTCCCCTACGATGATCATCTATCAACTCATTGTACTCATCTTGATTATCTTCTGATTCATCATCGCTCTCATCCGAATCATCGGGTTGAACTATGGGTTCCCCGTGATATATCCACTGTAGATAATGGACCATCATTCCTTTAATGTGCAGATGACTTCTCACGGTTACATAGTCATGCTTCCGATGGTTACAACAATCGTTACACGGGCAGTTAATCAACACTGCCCCGCCCGAATTCGCCTTTGCAAAATCAATAAATGAGTTTACCCCAGCTATGTACTCCGCACTAAATCGGTTCCGATAATGTAATATCCAACTCCTGTCCATATCTGACCAAATCACAAGTAATTAGCAATTAGCAATTATATAATGTCCACTATTTTGTTCTCTTTCAATACAAGGTCCATGACAGCCCTTTTTGGAAAGAATCAATAAATAAATAAAGAAAATAAAGAAATGAATTGGATACCTAAGGGCTCAGGAAAATTAGAAGAGGATGGTCTCAATAAGCAGAGAAGTCTGCTAGCAAGAGGGTTATGAAAGGTCAATATCTTGTACATGTATGCCAAATGTATGGAATCCCATGCTAAATATATAAATCAAATTAGTTTTTTACTTAAAACACTACTACAATTTATTTAATCATCCAATTAAACCTAAACTAAGACATGATAGAACCACTTGTGGAACTCAACATTCCTCAGAACAGGTCAAAAACATTAAGCAGATCATTTTCCTTTGTCATCATGTGACCGGGATCTAACCAATGACGTTACACGTAGGGCCAGGATAATATTGGAGGCTATATTTCCAAGTAGTGCTCCTGGAGAACGATGTGTTACTGGAACTTTGCAGAGTGCAAGCTTGATGGACAACATTTGGGCAGAACAGAGAAGGTTGGAGGCCTTGAAGTTATACTATAGGGTTTTGGAAGCAATGTGTAAGGCAGAGCATCGGATATTGCATGGTGGTAACTTGACTTCATTACTAAACAACGAGAGGTTTCACAGGTGCATGCTAGCTTGTTCAGCAGAACTAGTTTTGGCTACGCACAAGACAGTTACCATGTTGTTTCCTGCTGTTTTGGAGAGAACTGGCATTACTGCCTTTGATTTGAGCAAAGTGATAGAGAGTTTTGTCAGGCATGAAGAAACCCTTCCAAGAGAGTTGAAACAACATCTAAATTCCTTGGAAGAGCGGCTGTTAGAGAGTATGGCATGGGAAAAGGGCTCCTCCTTGTACAATTCATTGATCATAGCGAGGCCAGCCCTTTCTGCTGAAATAAACAGACTTGGTTTATTAGCTGAACCCATGCCGTCATTGGATGCAATTGCAATGCACCATAACATCTCAACTGCAGGCTTGCCACCTCTGCCTCTGCCAAAGCATGAGATTTCACCAGGTATCTGTGTCATCTCATCTGAAGATCTTAAGTAGTTAAAGTGTATGTTGTTAATTTTGTTTTTTTTTTTTTTAATGTTTTTTCTGTATGCCTTTAGGAGTGTGCTGCTTCCACATTTAGATTTTTTAAAAATATTAATTAAATTTGTATATGTTCTTGGGTACTTTTCCTATATGATGTTGGCAATTTCACCTGGAGAGGAATCTGATTTCTTGACCCTTAAAGTTATGTTTTTTGTAAAAATTTGTCTGACATTTACGAGTTTGGAAATTGTTTTTTACTGACATATAATGCGTTGCTTTCACATTCATGAGTTGATTGTGCAGATCGGAATGGAGATGTTAGGTCCCCAAAGAGAGTATGTAGCGAGTATAGGAATGTATTAGTCGAGCGTAATTCTTTCACATCACCTGTAAAGGATCGTCTACTGGGCCTTAGCAATCTCAAATCAAAGTTACCACCTATCCAGTCAGCTTTTGCCAGGTAAGGACCTTTTGAAATAATTTTGAGCAACATGCAATCGGATGGTGCATGATTTGTTTCAGTCTGAGGTTTTTGGCAATGAATACTTGCAGCCCAGCTCGGCCAAACCCTGCAGGAGGAGGAGAAACATGTGCTGAGGCAGGAATTCACGTATTCTTTACTAAGGTAGAGACGGACAAAATAATCTTTTGAATGCTCTATTTATTTATCACTGATATATTTAGTGGGCATTGTAGCAACATCAATGCTGATTCAACATGCCCAGATTATGGATATTGCACTGGATTGTTCTCCTTTCATTAGAATATTCTCTTGCGGTCCTCTTTCTAGTTGCAACAAATCCTTAGCCTGCAGACTGCTCTTTTCTTCAACCGACATATTGACCAACTTATCCTCTGCAGCTTCTATGGGGTTGCCAAGGTATGATTGGCATTGTGGGATTTTGTGGTTTACTCTTTAGTCTTTAATCATCCAATCTGATTGTTCTGACTTTGATCCATTGCTTGCAGATTTCTCAATTAAGCCTAACATTTAAGGAAATCATATACAACTATAGGAAACAACCCTTGTGCAAACCTCAAGTTTTCCGTAGTGTCTTCGTTGATTGGCCCACGACAAGCTGCAATGGGGTAAATGGGGTAGACCTCTCTTTACTTTTAAGGGTGCATTTGTTCTACGAAAGGATTCTGTGATAGAGAGGATTTTTTTTTTTTTGCAGCCCACTGTTTTCCGCTGCTTAATGTGACACATTTTCCTCGCAGAAAAGGAAAATGATCTGATGTTCCTCAATATATTTCCAAAAAGAAAAAAGAAAAAAAAATCATAACATTTATCCAACTCTGGTCTGTTTGGTTTTTCACAGCCTATTACATGCACACAGATGCTAACAATTTAAGCAGTAACCTGTGTTTGTGCTTAACCTGACCCATTAATTTAAGTAGTTGCATCCCTGGACATCTGGAGAGTGTTCTCCTTTCCCGTTTTCCTTCCCTCTTTTATGTCCAGAGAGAGCTCTGTCTTCCCTCTTGTTTAGGTTAAGCCTTCTACAAAAATCAGGGTCCGTTTCAACTCTACTGGCTATTAGGAACTCCCTTGAGTCCCTAGGCTTTTGGAACTCCGTTTATATATATATATTCCAGGCTTTTGGAACTCCGTTTATATATATATATATTCCAGGCTTTTGGAGCCTGGAATCAATGTTTCTGAAAAAAAAAGGGGAAAAACGATAACTCTGCACTACAGTACGGAGAAAAACAACAATCAATGGAAGAAGAAGATTTAGAAAAATAGAGAGCACTTGCAGCAGATTTAGAAAAAAAAATGGGGAAAAACAATGGAAGAAGAAGAAGAAACTGTGTACCTGGCACCGGAGAAAGTGTGGGTAGGGCCTGGGCTCCGACTGGGCGTGGCACCGGCGACTGGTGAGTGGCGACTGGTGGTGACTGGTGAGAGAATCAGAGCAGATCGAGAGAGAGAGAGAGAGATAATGTGCAGATCGAGAGAGCGAGAGCGATAGAGAGAGAGAGAGAGAGAGCAGAGCGAGAGAGAGAGAGAGAGCGAGAGAGAGACAGAGCAGAGAGCGAGCGAGAACGAGAGTGAGAGAGAGATCGAGTGAGGGAGCGAGAGTGGGCGAGTGAGATTTGGGCGTCCGGGGGCTGCTGCAGTGGTCGTGCGCCTGGGACTGGCAGAGGTCTGGAGAGGGAGGGAGATTTGGGCGATTCACGCGGAGTGAGGGAAAAGAGGGATTGCAGAGGTCTGGAGAGGGAGGGAGATTTGGGCGATGGCGATTCACGCGAGCGAGGGAGACAAAGATCGACCGAGGGCGGGAGAGGGGGTTTTGGCGCAGCGGGAGTGAGAGAAAAGACAGAAAAGAGTGAAAAGAGAGTGAGGGAAAAGAGAGGAAAAGAGGGTTTTGGCGCGGGAGAGGGGAAAAAAACATTTTACCGACGTTAAAATTTCGTCTCCAAAATTATAGAAAAACGTCGGTAAATTCTGAATTAATGATTCAGTCTCTTTGCCGACGTTTCAAAATCGTCGGTCAAAGAAATAAAACGTCGGTAGAGTTAAATTTTACCGACATTTTTTAAAACGTCGGCAACATGTGTAAACATTTTTTTCCTTTTATACGAAAATAGTTCTTATTTTACCGACGAAAATAAAACGTCGGCATATATCAATTTTACCGGCGTTTTCACATAAAACGTCGGCGAAAATCATTTTTACCGACGTATTTAAAACGTCGGCCAAAGTAAAAAAAACTTTTTCCGTTTTCTGTGCTCATTTTACCGACGAAAATAAAACGTCGGCGAATATCAATTTTACCGACATTTTCCGATAAAACGTCGGCGAATATGATTTTTACCGACGTTTTTAAGACGTCGGTAAAAGTTTAAATTTTTTTTTCCCTTTTGACGTGCTTAACTTACCGACGAAAATAAAACGTCGGCGAACATTAATTTTACCGACGTTTTACCATAAAACGTCGGTAAAAATCACATTTTGCCGACGAATTTTTTAAACGTCGGCTAAAATCCATTATTTACCGACGAATTTAGAAAACGTCACTAAAAATATACTTTTACCGACGAATTTTATAAAACGTCGCTAAAAGTGCAACTTCTTGTAGTGTATGTTTGATCTTGTTTACTGTTTTCTAGCAAATGATTTATCTACTTTATGAGAGTTCTTGTGTAAAAAGATTTTTATGCTTTTCAAGGTATTTCCTTTATTATTACTTGTGGTTATACTTTTCACTCTCTTGCCAGACCGTTGTGTCTGACCCATTTGCTTTGGTACTCAGGTCCCGTTGCCGGCTACCTTGACGAGGAGCCGGAGGAGGCGGTAGGCGAACCGCAAACTCTAGTCGAGTGGCGTGCTGACGATGTCATGTAGACATCGGGTTGCTAAGAGAGGCGTAACATTTTGAGGGGATCTATTTAACCATTCATTGGGTTACTGTTTTGTTTATATTGGCCTTTGTTGGCCTCTAATTTTGGAGAATGTAAATAAGTGATCTTTTGTTAAACTTTAACTTACTTTTGGAAAACCTACTATAGAACGTTGCTCATTTTGATACGGTTTTTGATATTTGATGTTAATGCTTCGATGACTAGAGATAGTCTGATTATTTGATTTGCTACATGCTTCCGCACTTAAAAGAAATATTCATTGATGGTTGTGATATCCTCACCGCGGACACCTGTGGGAAATTAAATAAATGTATATTTTCTTTAAACAGATGTAATGTGGATCATCATTTAGTCCCGATCCCGGATCCGTCCTTCGGATTCCTGGTCCGGGGTCGCGACACTTTTTATTCAAAACAATAGGTGGTCTCTATACAAAAAAGAAAGGAAAAAAAATTCTCCAAAAAGGGTTTTGTTCATCTGTTATAAGGTTCAAGTAGCCTAGATTTTCAAATGACATGAATGAGATCGCAGTTGGGAAACATTACAAGGACCATTCCCCATGATATTTGGAGGGAAACCTCTTTCCCCAAATATGGTCCAAGGGTTTCCATAGACAAAATGCCAACCAGTCAGCCCACTTTAATTTGGCCATTTGGATGAATGATGTCTGCACTTTCAAAATTATAAACTAAACCTTAAAAGCACTCATCCAATAGGTCCTCAACATCATATGCAACATTTTTAAGTTCTCCAAGCCAATTTCTTAAGGCTTCAGGATGGTGCTTATTTTCAGCTTCTCGGAGCATAGCTTGAATCATTGACATCTTATTGGCAAGGTCTTTCAAGTCCTTGTTGACACCCCAAAGTGAAGTTACTTTATCTTGGGCATAGATTGCCAACTTCTTCGTCACATCCTCTAGCAAAGAACCCACAATTGCTTCAGCCATGCCTACTTGCAGGAATAACGATGGCTGAAACAACCAAAATACCTTGATGAAATTCTCTTACCTCTTGGCCTTGCAAACGATGATCAAGTGACAAAAGGAAGGGCCTCCAGTCTCTGTCCCTATTCAATGGAGAAGGAACATACAGGCACAAAAAGACAGACCAGCACAAGAGCACAACACTCTTCAATCATAATAACAACAAAAAAGTGTATTCTGCGGCCTGATCTGACGGGTGTATTTTTCCACTTCACTTGTCAGTAATCACACAACAAATATCTAAGATCCTTGAGCTGGTCTTTCTGAGATTAGGACAAAATGAGTGAAACAGCGTTCTCTCAAAAGCTAACACCTTAGAAGAAGATCTGTACTGAACCAATTCCTTGCAATCAACAATCAACAATATACACAAATCATGAAAAACAGATAAACAGATCCCCAATTCAATTAAAAACAAAAAAAAAAGACCAAGAGATTTTGAGCAAACAAATCAAGAGACCCAGAAAGGGGAAAAGAAGAGAAAAGAGGAGAAAAGGGGGGGGGGTACCTGGACAGTGATTGGCGTCGAAAGCGGTGACGGGGAAAGGACAGTCGGATCGTGGATGAGGACGGATTGGTGGCACCGGCGACGGGAGGGCACAGTGCAGAGCGAGAGGTAGAGGGAGGGAGAGAGCACCGGTGGCGGCTTCGGCGCAGGCGTGTTCCGGCAGTGTCGTCGCTGGTGCGGCGGGAGGGCAGGGCGTGGGAGGGAGGGGAAAAAATTGGGAATGAAAAAATGAAGGAAAGTGATGGGTTTCGGGGGGGGGGGGATTATTAATGGGCCTCTAGCGACCGCTATTGCGGCCGCCATAGCGGTTGCTAAAGGCCCCTTTTACAACAGCCTCTCGCGGTCGCCCGCGTTTTGATGAGCCAAAACTCATTTTTCTAGGAGTGAGTAACAAGGGAGACATGAGAAAACTGAAAGGCTATTGATCTCTCAGCGTAACAAATTTTAGATCAATCCATATCGCTCATCATCAAAATCATGGCACAATGTATGTTTTATTTATTCAGATTATCCATTATTAACACATAAATCAAGGTCCTTAGGTTTATTTATGTTGCTAGCCATTTTCTAGATCTTACAGAAGTGCCATTTGCAAGGAAGAAATCAAATGAGTCTGCACCAATTAAAACGTCTGATTCAAAACTAAGATTTAACTAAAATGAGGCCCAATGGTACAAAATCCAATGGAAACTCACGCGTCCGAAGAATACAAGAAGGAAAATAATGAACTACCGAATGAAGAAACTGATACAACGAAGATGGAAAGTGCCAAAAGTTCATTTCTTGAGTGACAAAAAAGTTAACTTCATTTTGCAGTTGTGGCTAGTTATTTGGATGGTGGAAATGGGGTGCACTGCTGATGCAGTGCTTCACCAGGGTGATGGCCAGGAGGCTTCTTTACTCCTTCCATCCTATTCTATTCTTCTCTTCTTCTCTCTCAATGAGGAGAAATAAATAGAGAAGAATGTAGAGAAAAATGTACAGAAGAAGGTCCTCTGAGACCACGTTAGGGGGCCATTAGCAAGTTCTTAGGCTTTAAAAAAGACATTTAGATGGAAGGAGAGTAATTTCCCATCATAATGGTGGGAGAGAAAGTGGAGACGTTTTAAAGGAAAAAAAAATTAAAATGGAGAGGAGATTTAAGAGAGAAACGGCAGTAGTCATTTATAAGGAAAGAAAGGAGACAAATCCACTTTTCTTATGATTGCGAGACATTTGCAAGAGGTGGGAGAGAGATGTTAGAAGAAGAAGAAAAGTGGGGAGTTATGCTAAAAACGTGCGGCAAGAGTAATTTTGGAGTTAATGTGAGAAGAGGAGTGGGCATTAAGGATATGGTTGGGTCAATGTAAATTGGAGGATTCAAAATCAATTAAACAAATAATTTGAACTGATTCCTCAATTGGATTCAGTTTGCTTCATATATAATAACTAGCGAAAAGCTTCATGCTTAGCACGGGCAACGTAATTCACAATATTATATAGTGATAAAATTATTAGAAAAGGCTTTGTAAATAGAGAAGGGAAGATGTAGAGAGTAAAGGGAAGAGAACGGACACAGAGAGAAGATGAAAGGATGCATTAAAATGTTGAAAACATACCGAGAAGAGGAAAGGAGCAGAGAGAAATGAGGAGTTTCAGTATTAAAAAGTCATAAAGGAAGAGCTTCGGAGTAATTAAAGATGGTTTAAAAACGAAGAGGGTAGAATTAATCTATTAAAAGAAGGGCTCAAAATAAAATTCTCAGGGTCCAAATCAAATTGTAATTAAGCTCTAATTTCTCAGTTCGCTTCATATTTGATCAATTTCATATATTATATATTTATTTGAGTTTAGTTTTATTGTAAAATGGTTGTAATAGAAAATTAATGACTATATAGGAAATCATATAAAATAGTTATTTCAAAAGTTTGATCACCCACGCTTAAAGTACAATGCATAAGTATGAAAATAATAACAACAGTATTTATAGGGGCCAATATTATAAAAATATAGTTATTTTTATAAATACCTTATAGATAAATTTCAACTCCCAATCAATATTCCAAAATGGGGCTGGGTCCCTTCCTCATTAACTGATTTTAAATTTTTATTGATAACTATTAACAAAAAGATGCTTTGTGGTGTAGTGGTAGGGTTGCCCCTTTGAAATCCATATCATCCTGAGTTCGAGTCTTGGCACATACCATGTTTAATTTTTCTCAGTCATTAAAAATACATAGGTCAAGTTGGGTCCAAAAGGTGTGCTTTATATCTGACTCGACCTAATTTACCCCGACCGGACCTGTTTGCTAGGGTCACAAATTGGAACTGATTTTAACTTGAAACCACTACACTTCATATTATATAATTGTATAATTCTTTGCTCATTGTATGATCGATCAAAGGGGAATAGAGCTAGGGGTACAGGGGGCAATGGCCTTCCAAAATTTCCAAAAACCCAATATTAACCCCCCCCCCCCCCCCCCCCCCCCCCCCCCCCCCCCTCCCCATATATATATATATATATAACCCAATGTATTTTGATAAAATTACTATGCATTTTGTACATGTGCCACCCCACCCCCACCACCCTAGGGATTTATCTCTACATGGTGCCCCTTCAAATGCTTGGTTCAATGACTTCTCATACCTTCTATTAAGATTGAGTTTGAGTTGATCATTTATTTCAATATTATAGAAAAGAAGTTTACTTTTAGGATGTATTGATATTTGTCCTAACTCAATCGATAATGTTCAGGTTTTGTCTGCCTAACCCAAAATGCACTCTGATAAATACTCATATAATCTATTATACTATATTAAAGAGGAAAGAGGAAGCTTTTGGCTTTAATTTTGATTGTCGGTTGGGATTTTGACAACAAGTTATTCTGCTTTTAAAACTTCTATCTCCACTCATGCAACTATCTACTTTATCTCATTATCAAAACCACTCCCACTTCTCTTTTACCGCCAAAAATCCATCACTCCCTTTCTACTCAAATTTTCTTATTTCCAGCACTAGCTCTTGGATTATATAAATATGTACTCTTATAAACTTATTATTCTTTTGTTTTCATTTTAAAATCTATCAGTTTTTTTTAATGCATGAATATTCAAATTGCAATAAAGGCCATATTCGTGCTCAGCACGGGTTATTATGCTAGTGCAACACTTATCTTATCCCATATAACTACTCATGTCTCACTAGGCATATAGCTACCCATATCATATAACTACCCATGTCTATTGTAACTTGCACTACCCATGTCTATTGTAACTTGCACTTTTTCCTTTTTCGTCTATGCAAAAGTTCATTTCTGCTCACATCTCTTGTTCTCATTTCTACATTTTTTCACTTCACTTCTCCTATTTACATGTCTCTTGTAACTTCCCCTTTTTTCCTTTTTCGTTTATGCAAATGTTCCTTTTTACTCATATCTCTTGTTCCTATTTCTACATATTTTTCCATTTTTTTGCTTCACTTTTCCTACTTACATGTCTCTTGTAACTTCCCCTTTTTCCTTTTTCGTTTCTACAAAAGTTCCTTTATGTTCACATCTCTTGTTCCCATTTCTACAAATTTTTTCCATTTTTTTACTTCACTTCTCCTATTTATTTTCTACTCTACCTCTCTCAATTGCGAAAATAAATATGATCATATATATATATATATATTCTTTTTTTGTTTTCTTTTGAAAAATTTACTGTTGTGAAATATATTTGGGCTGCCACTCAAGTCAATAATTATTTTTCAATTTAATGAATATTTGGTTTGAATTGTATGGACAAACTCGTGTTCAGCACAGGTTCTTGTGCTAGTATTATATAAGTACGATACACAATGAAAATCTAAAATGTCTTCTGATTAAGTATCCATAATCTATATTAATTAAGTACAACACGGTGAAAATATCACACCCTTACTCTCAAAATTTCAATGCTAGTCTGCACCTCGATCGGTTTAAGACTCATCCAAACCAAGATGAACTAGTCCATACAAAAAGATCTTGGCCATCACTGATGTTTTAGTCCAAAACCTAAAACCGTATTGTAAGTACAATTTATTTACCTATGTATATTTTATCTTATTATTATGTTAACATCTGAAATACCCAATGGGCAGTGAAAAAAATGAAAATTAATAACTTTTAATTTTTTGATTAATCTCTATAGTATTTTTATTTTAATAAAAGAGGGCTGTAACAAACAAATATTTTAGTAGAATATATTGTTGTTCAAAACCACCTTTTGAAACCATGGCCTGCACCACCTTCATTAAATAGCACCATGTTTCAGGGCAAATCATTTGGGATTGACCATTATTAGTCTACGAGAAATCTTTGTCAGATATTCTTACCATCCAGTAACCCATGTCATCCAACGGTCAGCATTGCTTCATGGTGTTTATAAAAGCAGCTCTAGTCTTCTCAATCTTTCTTGGATTAGTGCTATCTTGCAGTATTTCTGATGTCGCGAATGGAATTTTTATTTTATTTTATTTTTTTTATTAATTTTTTTTTTTTTAAGGTTTGGGACAATGGTGCTCTCTTCATTCCAACAATTGAGAAGAAAGGATGAGCTCACAGCTGCTGGTTCATGAATACCTTCTAACTGTGTAGATTATGCAGGAGAGTGCACAGTTTAAGGTGGGCATGAACCAGGAGATGAGGCTGCCCTCTTCTTTTTCTTATATTGGAGTGAAGTGAGCTCCTCTCTCTCCCTCTCTCCTTCTCCCCCTCCCCCTCCCTCTCCCCCTCCAGTTATTAAAAGATTTAGAAATGATTATTTCATTATCCGAGTACTCGAAGTCTCCCGTTTCAAATAAAACGGTTGTGAGACTTATTTTTGGGTTTAAAAGAAATTCATATTTGAATTAGATCCATGCACATTAGATCCAAAACATTTGGATCCATATCCAGGATGATTATATCTACATTTTAAAATATATACATTTTATGGGCCTTCATGGTCATATTGATTCATAAGAGTCTACTTACATTAAATCACACACCATTGAATTGCCCCATTGTATATTTGAAAATTTTATTTTGAAGTTCATTTATCCAATTATGCTAATGTAGTCTACATCTTATTTTTTGGATTCTGACCCAATTCAGACCAGTTTCTTAAGTTGATTTCAGATCTAGATGCAACACATTATGTTTTATATTGGATCCAGATCTAATCTATAAGGACAGTTCCGAGCCCTGATCCACCATAGTTCCACCTTTGATTCGACCCATTTGCATCCTTAATTTATGGCTATTGAGTAGACAGATGTAATGAATAACTTATGTAGCCAACCAACTAGATAACTAGCTTTTCTAAGCCCAACTCCAGTCCCATAATGACTTAAAATTAGGTCAAGCTTTGTCTGGCTTAATACGATTTCAACATCAATCTTGCTGAGAATGAAGGGTTTTTTTTTTCTTTTTTTTTTTTTGTTGTTCAGTGGGCACCCACATCGGACCCTCCTTGAACCCAAACCGCTCAAACTCAGTCCTATCATATATTGGAGAAGGTAAAGCCCACTCCAATGGAAGTTGGGCCCACCATCTTATAGTTTACGTGTTGAACATGTTGGGGATGTGCAACCAAAGTCTCACATCGGTTAGAAATGGGAAAGATCATGGGCATATAAGTAGGACTAAGTACTCCATTGGTATGAGGCCTTTTGGGTAGAGTCCAAGAGCAAATCCATGAGGGCTTAGGCCCAAAGTGGACAATATCATACCAATGTGGAGTTTGTCGTGGTCCATAGTTCTTAACAAGTGGTATCAGAGCCAGGCCCAGACTTAGCCAGGTGAATCCTCATCTTGCCGAATAAAGGTGGTGGGCCCTGGTGATGCGCAGGGAAAGCGTTGTACTCACGATTCGTGGATCCGTGGTGAGGCTCTCGAGTTGGCTCTCCTTGATGGAGCGGACGGATGGATGATCGTTTGAGGGGAGGCCCGGTAAAAATATCCAAAGAGATATGGTCCTTTGTTTGAGGGGAGGATTGTTGGGGATATGCAACCGAAGTCCCACATCGGCTAGAAATGGGAAAGATCATGGGCATATAAGTAGGACTAAGTACTCCATTGGTATGAGGCCTTTTGGGTAGAGTCCAAGAGCAAATCCATGAGGGCTTAGGCCCAAAGTGGACAATATCATACCAATGTGGAGTTTGTGGTGGTCCATAGTTCTTAACAGAACACACACATGATTAATAAAGACTAGGGGTTGGATAGCTTTATATGTCATCAATGTGACGGTGGGCCCAACTATGATTGAGGTAATGTTTGACCCCGCCAATACCAATGAGAAGCCTCACTCGGGGTCTGGTGTGTAGTACCTAAATCTAGACTCTAAATAGAGGGCTTGGACCCGGACCTGAATTTAAAACAGACAATAAGTCCATCCTTATGTATAATTCACCTATGCATAGTATCTAATTAATCTCCCCAGGTCAATCAAGTTCTGGCATCCAGCTGTCTTGATACAGCAATAAATTGATTATTTTATATTGTTTTTGCATTAATCAACATTGCTCTTATAGGCCAAAATGAGGGCGCTCTTCTTTGTGCTAGATGCTATCATGAATTGCAGATTCTCGAACATATGGATGCTCTAGAAGTTGTCAAAATCATGAAGGCAACAAGGATTGGTCTATCTAGCCTCTTGTAAGAGATATTTTGAAGTGTTTTGAAGCATTTTAAATCTTTTGAGATAGTTTTCATTCCTAGAGATTTAAACATGGTCGCTACTATCTCGCTGAATGTAGACAATCGGGGATGAACTTAATATGACCTTATTGTAGATAAGCCTCTGTTTGTTATTTTGTTAGGTTCAGATCATGTGTTTGAGTTTTTGGTGTGTTGTAACTTGTTTGTTGGCCTCCTCTTTTTTAATAACAAAAAAGGATACTTTTGTAATTTAGTGAAATGAAAAATTATCTCTCTCAAATGTTTCTTTATGAGTTCCTTCATCTTCAGCCAGACTTGTACCAATTTCTCAACGTACTGGTACCAAGTCAGTTCTCTACTCAGCACGATGTATTTTGGAGGGCCTAGACAATCGAAACAGAGACATTTTTTTTTTAATTGCCTAACTTTTTATATATATGTTTAGGTTCGTGGATGCTATAACATGTTGAGTTTTTTTTTGTACATACCCCATAAGTTTTGTATGATTTGTAAATAGGCCTCCGTAGTTTTAGTATTTGTAAATAGACCCTTACCTTTTCAATTCAATACCTTTTATGTTCCCCAAAATTAGTATTCGTAATGAGAATGGGTAACCACCATGAAAATTGTATTGAACTTTTATAAAAATGACAGTTTGCCCTTATACTCTCATTAAAGAAAAATTAGTATATTATTAGTTACAAAAATACCATTGTTTTATTCCAACTCCCAATAGTCTCTCTCAATAACTTTTTATTGCACTTGAATCCTATCATGTATTTTATAACTTTCGTCAATCCAACGGTGGGTCGTGCATGAATTTGATTAATTATAACCAATTATAAGCACATGCATTAATTGTCATCATGACCAATTTAGATTTCATAAAATAAGTCCTCTATTGGAAAAAAATATATTTACGTACGATTCTTTTCTCTCATTAAATGTAATTATTAATGTTACAAGCTTTAGAAAAAGAAATAAGCGCAACCTTTTAAATTTAAGCATATAGGGATAAAGAGATGGGCAAAAGAGTCATTTCACTATAAAAACTTTTGGTTGTTGGAGGCATTTTGATTTTGGGGATACAAAAGGTATTAAAATAAAAAAACGGGGCCTATTTACAAGTACCAAAACTATAGGAGCCTATTTATAAATTCTAAAAACCTAAGCGGGGTATATGCAAAAACCTCTAACATGGTCTATGATATGGATATTGGGAAATTAAACATGGTCACAATAGTTTTAATCATTCATTCATATAACATTATAACCTAACAGTTGAATGTAGGGGGAATTTTAAAATAGGGCTCAAGTTTTTGTCCAAGTTTCAAATCAGGACAATTAAAAAAGAAGTTTTCAAACGAGGACTAAACATTTCCAATTTTATTTCAAATCCCAACCCACATTTCTCCTCCACTGCAACCATCTCATCAGTCATCTCCAAACCAACATCTACAACTCCAGTACTCCACCATCTTCCAAGCCAGCAAGCCAAACACTGCCCTGCCCATGTGCCCAGCCATCCAACTCAAATCCAACTGTCCATCAGTCACACTTAACAAAACCACAAAACAACTAACCAACCCAGCCTTCTGTCATTGCCACACTCTTGCAAATAAACTCGCTTACAAAACCTATCTTCATCAAACCTATCTTCATCAAACCAAACAAGCCACTCGCTGCCTTGCAACACTGGACTCCTAGGAACACTCCACTGACCATCTTCACCATCATCATCCCTCACGGCCCACCAGAGCCTGTCCCACTACACCATCACAAAGACCACACAAAACCAGAAAAAACAATATCCAGGTCCTAATTCACTCAAACCGAACCCACATGTTTCTCTCCGTCTCACCACTTGCGGCCAACCCAAAACAGCTCCTGCTACCCGACAGACCAAGTCGAGTCCCTCCTCACTCACAACTCACGGCCTCCACCTGCAAAAAGACCTCCTCCATCTTTACACATACAAACACATCTCCCATCTTAGCCACCTTTTTCTCACTACCAAACAGGTCCCCTAGCAAAAACTCATCCTCACCATCAACACCCATTGAAAAACCAAGAGGGTCAATCTAGAACCAACCCTAGGGTTAAAAACAGTCCCAACACAGATTTTAATACGGAAATAAGAAAGCAATAATGTAAGTTAATCAATCAACCAACTACAAAGATGGACACGCAATTTATACGGGGAAACCCCGAAACAGAGACAAAACCATTGGACCTCACACCGGTCCAAAAAGAGGCACTAATAAATCAATCAAATCAAAGGTTACAGGATCTACTCACTACCCTTTCCGGTTGAACACCCATTCGGCATCATCTTCTTCACCGGTACTCATCATAGTTACCAGATTTCTTCATCACCACCATCCAAAACCGAACCTATTCAACCCATTGCACAAACCAATCCACTATACCTGACCCACTTGCAATCCTATACTGACCATTCCAAACCGAGATCTGCCTAGGAGAGATGAAGTGGGAACAATATTGGATGGCCAATGGTGAGATGATGAAAAACCACCGAGAGAAAGAAGATGAGAGAAGGCGATAATGAAAAAGGAAGGTGGGATTGTAGACGGAATGAGAGATATAAAGGCAGTTGGGTTGGGAGGAGACAGAGGAGGGTTGGTTGGTAAAGAGTTGCGAGACAGAAAAGAGGGAGCTGGAGGCAGAGACAGAGAGGAGAGAAGTCAGTAGTCGAAAATGCAAGAAAGGGGCATTCTATAATTTTTTGAAAAAATTAGTGAAAATTGGCCAAATTGTGGGAAGGAATGACTTGGATGACCAGATTTGAGAGTACTTTGGAAAACCCCTTTTGAAATGTGTCTCTCTTTTTTTTTTTTCCCCTGATTTGAGATGTTCCAAAATGTTAGCCCCATTTTGAAATTCTCCCTTGAATGTATTGCTTACTTAAATCATTGTATGCTTTTGTTGGACTTCCGGGCTCTGTGTTTTGGAGCCTGGAAAAGCTCCTTATTTATTCTCTTCAATTACAAGACACTGTAAGCGTTGGCGTTGGTTTTCTTCATGAGATTCAAATAATGATGTGGAGCTTTAGCCCCTAAAATGGATGGTTAGGATAATTAAATTACACAAATTTTCTCATACATCCCACACTGTCCAATCACACCTTTTTCTTGTGATTAGAATTTAGGTCGGTGTTTTAAAATGTGTCGAAGAGTTGTGTAGAATGAGTAAGATCGTACAGACACATCTGGCCCATGTTCCCCATGCACTGTGCAGTGAATATTTCCTTTTCACATTTGTTCCAGTTTTGACGAACAACAATCCAGGTCCTTTAAATTGAGGGCCCAATTGCTCATGTTAAGAAGGGGTACATTATCTAGGATTGTCAAATCATCTTACTTGGGCCTGAGTCTGGTAAAGGTTACAAGGCTTAATTCATAGCGTATTACCAACATCAAAAAGTCTACTTGGACAAACTTTTTGGCCAGAATTTTGGCCAACCCATATGATTTCCATTGAATATCACTATGATATTCAATGGAAACCATATGGGTTGGCCAAAATTCTGGCCAAAAAGTTTGTCCAAGTAGCATTACTCTACCAACATAAGCATAGAAAGAGCCCAAAATTGCCCAATAGTGCCTATAGCCTAATAAAGATCACAATCCAATGATGATGCCCGGGATGGTTGATCGACACTTAAATGTGTAACACTTACCCGCAAGACTACGGTGTCGTCAAGTAGTAAAGGACAAGCAATTGAACTAATGTAAACAATTGAACTAAGATATAACTAATGTAAACAATTGAAGTGAACAATTAAAACTACTAAACTATATGTGAAAAATGAAATTTAACTAATTGAAATACGAAACAAAACTAAATAGCAACTAAACTACTCTAACTAACAATTTCAAATATAAAATTAATAAGATCTAACAAACTACACTAAACTAGTGAATGAGTAGTGGTGGAAATGAAAGATTTAAGGTAAAGATGTGGTGTGAAATGTGTGGACTTTAAAACAAGTTATGTGAAATGTAGATCT
Source organism: Cinnamomum chago (assembly GCA_038049695.1). Classification (NCBI taxonomy): domain Eukaryota; kingdom Viridiplantae; phylum Streptophyta; class Magnoliopsida; order Laurales; family Lauraceae; genus Cinnamomum; species Cinnamomum chago. The sequence continues at coordinate 102,753,604 of CP142453.1, read as the reverse complement.
AACAATCTAAAAGTAAAAATAAACAAATCAAACAAGGATTTAAATTAACAATGATAAAAGAAGAGATTAGGCAATCCAAAATCCACTATGTAATTATTTCAAACAATGCATGTTCTAATTCAATTCTCAAATTTACAATTTAATGGGCAATCTCTTGCCTAATTAGATTGGATGATGTAGCAATGAAGATCAAAGTAAAGAAAATAAAAAAAAAGCCAAGATTCTAGACAATAACCTAACTACCCTAACAATTAATCATCAAAATCAAGTTACAAAAGATCAAAGATAAGGGCTCTAGAGCATACTATGTGAGAGAACTTAATCCAACTACAAAGCATCAATTGAGATTATCAAAGCATCAAGTGTAGAGATAGAGCATGAACAATGAGAGGGATTATCACAATTAGATCTAAAATCTACTAATCAATCAAAGCACAAGTAGGGAATTTAAATTAAAACATGCATGTAATTGAATTAATCACATTACTTAGCTTCAAAAGGAGAGCCTAATCCAAGAGCTTTAGCCACTAAACATCAAAAAAGAGCTCTCAATCTTCATTAATGATCTTCAATTACACACACTCTCTCTAGATTAGTGACAAAGAAGCTCCTAATTACAATCTAAAAGAAAAATAAAATTGTAAAAGGACTAACTTGCCAAAAGATCTCCCTTCTCCACTCTTCAAATGCATTCCGATTTATAGGAACATGGAAGACATTTAATTAGCTCATTTCATTTCACAAGGATTGCTTCCATTTGATTGGTTGCAACTTGAAGATTTTTTATTAGCTCATTTGCTTTCTCATAGATTTGTGCCATGGCAAGCTTTGATTGGTGAAAGCTTTTGATTGGCTCATATCCTTTCACATGGATTTATGGAGAGGTGAGTTGGATGGGAAAAAAAAGTAATATGCAATTGTTGAGATTTAAACCCATAAAATATTCCATACCAACCCAAGCTTTAACAAATACACCAACCAATTCTTTGTGTTAGAAAATGACTTCTTTTATTCATAAAATCTTCTCCTCTTATTTTGGAATTCTTCAATACTTCCTAAGATTTCTTCATGTAACTTTTTTTTTTATTGAAATCTCTTCTTGATGGCTTGGGACACTAGTCGGAATGTTGGGATAATCGCGGGGTCCACCCACACAAGAGAAATTACATAAAAATGCGCTACAAATAATTGGATTTATACATGATAATCCGATAATCCGTTAATGTGATAGAATGATAAAATCTCCGTGTAAGGCAAATGATATGCATATGAGATGTCGATAAAATTCGGACTAATGAGTGGTACAATATGCAATATTTAATACTCGTCACACCTCCAAACCTACATTTTGCTAGTCCCGAGCAAAAACTATGAAGAAAAACTAAACTATATGCAAGAGAACACGGTAAAGATCCTAACTCACTTTCGCAGGAATCGCAGCTGCACTTAGCTCGTGCAACAAGCCGTTAAACCCCTAGGTTTTCCCTAGTGGACGAGTTTTGTCTCGTGAGGGTTTTCAGCGAATAAATCCCATAAAATTCTTTTTATTTTGAAAATAAAATATTTTTGGTGTCCAACGTACAGTCTTTAGCAAGAATACTAGCCGACTCTTGAAGATATGACAGTCAATACCTACGTCCAACTGTATATGTGTGTGTGTTTAGCCAATAATCATGCAATCTTGAAGTCGAATCTCACTCAACCTTAATCCCCTTCGGAATACATTTCGCCTTGACTACATCCTTACATGTCATACTCTCAACAATGGAAGCACACATATTTTACTGACTAACTCTCAGTATGTGAGTATGAACAAGGCTAAGGACTCACATAATTGATGAAGAACGAAGCTTATGTTTAGAAGGATTGATCTCATAGAACAAAATATAACCAATAGAAGGTGGAAATGCTCACTCAACTTCTCACTCATTCAACACCTAACCTTTCTTAAGATCCAATAGGTCTTTCATAGGTTGTAATGGGGTTAGGGTTTAATAGGTAGGATAAGGGTTAAATATGGCTAAAGTTTTTTGAGAAGGTAAGGGTCTTTAAGTCTTCATAGGAAGGTCTTCAACTGTCTTCACTTCTTCCTTTTGCTTTGTGTTCTTTATTCCACTCTATCTCTTTTTGGTGCTTGATTTTCTTTGGTTCTCATTTCTATTTTTCTCTTTCTTTTTTTTTTTTCCTTTTTTTCTCTTTTTTTTATACTTTTTTCTTTGGTTTCAACTTTCAAATTCCTTTGTCATCCCTTTGTAGAACATCTATTTTTTGATTGCCCATGTGAAGTCTTCAACGCTAATGCTCAAATCCTCCATTTCATCATGGATTCTTACCCTTCTAAAAAAAAATAGGTCAAAAAGGATGATATATATGTGGGTGATGAGGCTTGGGTCTGTTTGGGATTTTGTAGATTGCAATTTGATGGATGCATAATCATTCAAGCATCATTTGATTCACACACTTGCATTGTTTTAGATAAACTTGAAATCTTGTTTTATTCATGCATTGCTTTTAAGATTTGTAAAAGTTTCTATTTATGCATGATTTGCTTTTAAAACTTGGATGCATATGTTTTTGGAAAGAGTTTTAGAAATCAAGCTAGCCTTTGCTTTTAAAGTTTTGAATCATTTTAGGCTTTGTGTGTTTTATGTTTTTAAACCCCTTAGAATGATTTAAAACATGTATTCAAGCTTGATTTAATGGCCCAAAAAGTTCCACAAAGAAAATCTTTGATATATGCAAAAGTGGATTTTTTGGTCCCGGCAGTGTCGCCGGTCGACCGGCGCAGAGGTCCCGGTCGACCGGGCTCTGCAGGCAGAAAGTGGCCTGGCGCCCCAACGGTCATTTTTCCGACCGTTGTGTGATCCCGGTCGACCGAGGACTAGCCGTTGGGCACTTTTTGCTATAAATATGAGTTCTTTCCTTTGCCAAAAGTTGGGAATTTTAAGGCCCTCCTTGAGGGGTTTTGAGGCAAATACAAGGGAAATGAACTAAGGGATGAAGGGGATCATTTGGAAAGCTAAAGCTTGGATTAATGAAGTTAAATCACCAAGTAGGTTCTACTTTCCTTAATCATATGTTTTCATGCTTTGTTTTATTTTTGGTAAATCATTTGTAGCATGATAAACTATGTTGTGTTGTATCCTTAACATGTTTTATGTTTTGAATTGATTTATTGTTTTGAATACATCACCGTTGATTCAATCCAAGTAGTACTTAATCTTTGGTAAATCTAAGTAGATCATGTTAATGGAAACATCTTTGAAATTATATGTAACATGATTCATATACTTGGTTGAATCTTTGGTTGTTGTTATCCATCATAAGAAAATCACTTTCAAAACTATCTTATGTTTTGGATTCAACTTCTTTACAAATCTTATGTTTTCATGTTTTGTTTTATCTTTGATAAATCTTTGTTAGCATGTTAACCTATGATGTGTTTGTATCCTTAGCATGTTTTATATTTTGAATTGATCTATTGTTTTGGATGCATCACCATTGATTCAATCCAAGTAGTACTTTATTTGAGAAATCTAAGTAGATCATGTTAATGGAATAATCTTTGAAATTATATGTAACATGATTCATATACTTGGTTGAATCTTTGGGTGTTGTTTTTCATCATAAGAAAGTCTCTTTCAAAATATATCTTATGTTGTGGATTCAACATCTTTACAAATCATATGTGTATTATTGTTTTAAAGTTTCACAACTTGCCTTACTTTGATAGGTATATCTTTTTCAAGTTGGATTTATAATTACATATGATTTGTCCCCTAATTTCAATCAAAATCTATTTTTATGTTTTGAGCTACATTGTTGATTTGATTGACATCCCTATGCATCACATGTTTAGAGCTAATTCATTTCATACAACTTGTGTATCTTTGACATCATTAACAAGTTGTTACTTTTAACATGTGACGTGCATTCTATCCTCAATCATAAATGTTTTTGAGCTAAAACTTTCAAAAGCCTTAGGCATACATTTATGAGCTTTCATTTTCAAAATGATTGAGGACATCACACACACACACATCATGAGCATACATCTTTGCATTCATTAAGTGTTTGTGTGAGTTAGGTTTTCACTTCCATATCCGCCTAATTAAGAGGCATTGTAATGAGCTTAATTGAATCTCCATCAAGTGTATTATAGACACTAACTTAGCGAGATAACCAACCTTGTGGTTGAAGAGGTTATTGCTTAGCCTATAAAAGCATAGTGTAGAGGTTGATGTTAAGCCTTGAAAAACATCATTGTAAAGGTTATTGCTAAGCCTTGAAAAGCATATTGTAAAGGTTATTGCTTAGCCTACTGAAAAGCATAAATAGTGGAAATCCGGTGGGGTGTTGGATCACAAGCCGGTAGTGGATGTAGGCATTGAGGCCGAACCACTATAAATCCTTGTGAGATGGTGCTTGCTTTGTGGTGATTGTTGTTATTAAGCTTCCGCATTTTATGTGTAATCATCACTTGTGACTAGTTTGTTTTAAAGAAGTTAAATTTGTCTTAAAATTGGTCATAATTGAAGCTCACCCTATTCACCCCCCTCTAGGGTTCGGATCCCCAGGACTTACAGGGTCAATGAAGGAAGGTTTATTGTAAGATAGGCTCAAGAGGGATACTAAGGATATAAAATGTGGATTCAAAATTTTGGCCATGGTTGTTTTTTAGAATGCCTATCATCTTCCCCTAAGTTCGGAAAAAAATGCATCATAAGCTACAAGTCAAGGTTTCTTCGCATTTTGATGTCACCTCTATGGTTAAAACAAGGAATAACACTTATGAGATCGGAAATGCTGGACTAAGAATCTCTAGGAGTAGCTCTTCACTCTACTCAGGAATAGCGCAGAAGAGTCCTCACCCAAACGGATATAGATATGCTCAATCGCTCAATGGGTTCTAATCTCCACTTGTGATTCTTTCGGGTATCTCAGAAGTGATTTGCTCTTCTCTTGGACTACACTCATGTGGCTAAATGTGTACAAAGTTTCTAGAACTTGTATCTATGACAACTCTTTAAGCTAAAATCCATGGACAATTTTTAAATTTTTTTCATATTTTTAGTGATTTTGGGATTTTTAAAATTTTTAGGGTTTTTGGTATAAATGGAAAACAAGACTTATGTACATGCAAAATGCAATGCATGAAATGCAGTACCTCACCCCCAAACTTATTCTAAACATTGTCCCCAATGTTTATGTAGAACATAAATAAAATAGGACAAGGAAGATAAATTGAAATTTCTCACCATGGGCTGCCGACACACGGGTATATTGGGTTGCCTCCCAACAAGCGCTAAGTTTAACGTCTTCAGCCAGACATAACTAACATGATATGAGGTCAATTTATCCAGGTTCCACATGAAGGACCTCCTCAACAACATTCTCAGGATCCAAAAACTCAAGGTACTCTTTCAATCTTTGCCCATTCACTTGGAAGGTGCTACCATCTTTGGGATTCAAAAGTTCAACTGCACCGTGGGAATGGACTGTCTGAACGACATAGGGTCCTGACCATCGAGACTTCAGCTTGCCTGGGAATAAGTGCAATCTAGAGTTATATAGCAAAACTTTCTAGCCAGGATGGAACTCTTTCGTTAGAATTCTCTTATCATGAAACATTTTGGTCCTAGCCTTATAACTCCTCGCACATTCATATGATTCATTCCTCATTTCCTCCAATTCAGCAAGTTGAAGTTTCCATTGGACCCTGGGCTTTTCTAAGTCAAAGTTTAGACGCTTAATCACCCAATATGCTCGATGTTCTAGCTCAAATGGCAAGTGGCATGCCTTGCCCAACCTGTACGAAGACATTTCGATAGGTGTCTTAAAGGCTGTCCGATATGCCCACAGTGCATCGTGTAAATGCAAAGACCAGTCTTTTCGATTTGGATTGACTGTCTTCTCCAGGATGTTCTGGATCTCACGATTGGAAATCTCTACTTGCCTGCTAGTCTGGGGATGGTATGGTGTGGCAACTTTGTGCGTAATGTGGTACTTACTCATTAAAGCTTGAAATACTTTGTTGCAAAAGTGCTTACCACCGTCGTTGATGATTGCGCGGGGTATACCAAAGTGAGCAAAAACTTCAACCACAACCTTGTGGTCATTGGTCTTGCAAGGAATGACCTCTATCCATTTAGACACATAATCAACCGCAACAAGTATATACTGATAACCAAAAGAAATGAGAAATGGTCCCATGAAGTCTATACCCCAAATGTCAAACAACTCAACGATCAAGATAGGTTGTTGGGGCATTTCATTCCTCTTAGAGATCCTCCCCAATTGTTGACATTGGTCACAATTCCTACAGTGCTCATGTGCATCCTTAAAAATGGTAGGCCAAATAAATCCAGATTGCAGCACCTTTGTTGCTGTCTTTTTACTAGAAAAATGTCCTCCGCAAGCATGGTTATGACATAATTCAAGTATGCTCTTCTGGTCCATCTCGGGTACACACCTCCCAATGATTTAGTCAGGGCATTGTTTAAATAAATAGGGATCATCCCAAAAATAGTATTAGCCCTAGATAATAAACGGAATTGGTCATTTTTTGACCAATTGCTTGATGTTTCCCCAATCACCAAATAGTTAACTATATCTGCATTCCACGGGGTTTTATTATCAATCAACAACAATTGCTCATCTAGGAAGGTTTCTAAAATCTGATAGTCATCAGAGGAATCGACAATCAAACGCAAAACATGGTCAACTACAACGTTTTCAGACCCCTTTTTGTCCCGTATCTCAAGATCAAATTCTTGCAAAAGCAGTATCCACTTGATCAGCTGCTTTGGCATCTTTCTTGCTCAACAAATATTTCAATGCGGCATGATCAATGAAGACAATGACTTTTGACCCTATGAGATAGGATCTGAACTTATCCAATGCGAAGACGACAATCAACTGAAAGTCCACGAGGATCCTAACCCTAGAGGGGGGGGGGGTGAATAGGGTGAGCTACAACTAATGACTAATTATGACCAATTTTAATTTCTTAAACTAAACTAGTCACAAGTGGTGATTATAAGAAAAAATGCGGAAGCTCAAATAAACAATCACCACAAAAGCATGCACCACAACACAATATTTATAGTGGTTCGGCCAACGTGCCTACATCCACTACCGGCTTGTGTCTCCAACACCCCACCGGATTCCACTAAGTATGCTTTTTACTAGGCTAAGCAATAACCCTTACAATGTGCTTTTCTAGGCTAAGCAATAACCTTACAAGATGCTTTTCAAAGGCTAAGCAATAACCTTACAAGATGCTTTTCAAAGGCTAAGCAATAACCTTACAAGTTGCTTTTCTTAGGCTTAGCAATAACCTTTACAAATATATTTTTCTCAAAGAAAGTGTCTTAACAAAAGAACACTCTAAGAGATTACAATTTAAGCTCAATGGAATTGCCTCTTGAATAGGCTAATATGAAAGTGAAAACTAAACTCACACAAACACTCTATGAATGCAAAGATGTATGCTTATGAGGTGTGTGTGTGATGGCTTCAATCAAGTTCAAAAAGAAGGCTTAATCAAATATATTGCTTAAAGCAATTCAAAGTTTAAAGCTCATAAAAGATTGATTGAAGTCTTATGCAAATCACATGTATGAAATTCAACTTGTTTATGACATGAAAATCAAGGACTAACAAGTTGTATGAAAATGGCTAAATTAGAACATGTGATGCATGTGCATGTTGTTTTCAAAACCAAATTAATTTAACTAATGCTTAAATGAATGAAAACAACAAACAATGTTTCAACCAAGTAAAAGACTCATGCTATGAAAGAAAAACAAAGATTTTGTCTAAGCATGATTAATAAAGTTAACAACTTGGATTGAAAACAAAGGTGAAGAATCCAATCTTAATTAGACCAAAGATTAGAAGAAGAATGGATTCAACACATCATAGTTATTATGCTAAATATCATATACCAATAGTTTAAACAAAGCACATAACTATGATTAATAAAGGTAGAGCTTACTTGGTGGTTTAACTTAATAATCCAAGCTTTAGCTCTCCTAATTGCCTCCTAGCCTTTCCAACTTCATCCCCTTTCAATGGCTCCAAAATGCTCTCAAAGGTTCAAGTTTCAAGCACCAAAGAAGGTTGGAAATGAATGGACTTTATAGCCAAAAAGTTGCCAACGGCTAGTTCTCGGTCGACCGGCAAAGAGGTCTCGGTCGACCGGTAAGGCACAACGGTCATAAAAATGACCGTTGGAGGCTTACAGTTCAAAAACTGTACACTTGTCCTGCAGTGTTCTCGGTCGACCGAGACCCAGGTCTCGGTCGACCGGCGACACTGCCGGGACACTCCCAAAAATTCCAACTTTTGCATTTTGAAGATTTTCTTTGTGGAATTTTTATGGGTCACTAAACCAAGCTTAAAAACATGTTTTAAAACATTTAAAAACATGAAACACACAAAGCCTAAAATGATTCAAAGGTTTAAAACCAAAGGCTAGCTTGATTTGATAAAAACTCTTTTCAAGTGAACAAGCGTACAAAAATGATTCTTTTTGTAATGAATGCATGCAAAGCTCAAACCTAAATACCTAACATGATTTTCCAAATATAATGCACAAGGAATTAGGTTTTCAAAAGAGTTTTGGGTTCTAAAACTAATGCATCCAAGTTTAAAACCAAAACATGCATAAACCACAAACTTTTCCAAATCTAAAAACCAATGCATGTATAAAACTAGATTTCAAGATATTTTAAATCAATGCATGTGTGTGAATATCAAATGATGCTAAAGTGCAAATGCATCCATCAAATTGCAAATACAAAATACCTAACAATCTCCCCCTTTGCAATTTGATGGCAACTTACTCATCATAGAAATTTCACACAAAGTCTTTAGCTCCCCCTAAGCTTGACAAGTCTTGAAATCTTGTTGGATGCTTCTTCTCTTAGCTTGGGCTCTTGGGCTCTTTTCTTCAATCTTCTTGATGCTTGGTGCTTGATCATTCTTCAAGCTTTCTTTCCTTCTTCCTCTCTTTAGCCAAGCATCTTCTTTAGCTCCAAGCTTTCTTTCTTCTATTTGCTCTCCCCCTTTGACCATGCTTCTTTCTCCTCTTGAGAACTTGAAAGCTTTCTCCCCCTTTGATGGATAGGAGATCTTCGAGTACTTGAACTCTCGAACTCTCTCCCCCTTTGATGAGTAGGAGATCTTTGAGTACTTAAACTCTCTCCCCCTTTGACATTAAATTGCAAAGGAACCTACACACATGAAATAAGGAAAATACCTTTAGTAGCACCTGTTAACAAATGAAATCGAAAATGAAATACATAACAGGCTATCATGTGAGGTAGTAGTCTCTAAGGGCTCAAAGGCATTCCAATGGTCAATTTGATCATAACTAATACTTCCTATGAAGGTTTACACTCCCCCTCAATCCATTCTCTTCTTTTGTCAAACTTTTGACAAAGATTTAACTATTAGGTGCAAGAAGAAGATGGTTTAACCAAGTGAGGGTTAACTTCAAGGAAAGGATTAGATTCATTTAACTATTGAGCACAATATGATCAATTTACCAAAAGAGAGCTAGGACAAAAGAGAGAAGCAATCATGGATATCAATTGAAACAAACATATCAATTGAGATTAAAGGATATGACTATTAACATAATCACTCTAAAATGGATTCAAGAATGTTACTTATTAGGAAAAATCCAAATTAGAGCTATCCATGATATGGGGTTTACTCAAACATAGCATCAATCAATATTACTTATGAAAAACATATGCTATGTAAGTTTTGAACTCATTTCATTCAATCAATAAATATGACTATTAAAGTGCATGAAAGAGTGAAATGAAATTCAATCATGAAGCCAACCTCAAATAATAACCAACCAATATTATTAACACATAAACATGGTGGTCATGAGATTTACCTATGAGAGCAAAAAGAGGTGGCAATCATGAGCATTATGATGCTAATGGTGTGTGACGTGGAACAATTATATAACTATGAAGATTAGTCCAAAGCACACAAGGTCTATCACATACACAAGATAAGATATCAATTGGATATGAAATCAATGGAACATTATACCAAATGAAACCAATTGAATATGATAACATGAGTAAAAGCAAGGATGTGATACACTTCCATCAAGCATCATAAATGCATATTCATCACTTTTAATGATATTCCTAAAGAGCATAGTGATGAACAAGGCAAATTGCAATGCAAAAGGATAAAGCTTTGTAATGCATGCAATTTCCAAAGTGTCTAGATCATATGAATTCAACACTAAGAAATCCATCAAACAAGAGATATAACTATGAAATACAAGTAATGGATTTCAAAAAGGTTCATATGATCAAGAACACTAATATGAGGTTGAAACATGTATAAGGATGATATCAAGAGAATACACATGAATCAACATCATAACCATCCACAAAGAAAAGACTATTAGGCATAGAGGATGGATTTGGGTTCTAGTATGGTTTTTACAAATACTACCAATATCACAACCATACATGGAACCAATTGTCATTTGCATATGAAAAAGAATGTAAACACATAAGCTAAGGATGCAAACAACATACATTTCCATTTCTAAAGATAATGAAACCAAAAGAAAAGGAAATGAGAACATGGAACATGCTTAGAAGAATATAACTAATGAGGTTAAAGAGCATTTCCATTCAACCAATCTTCAAATCATTTTGATAAACAAAATCCAACAATGAGCATAAAAAGAATGAATTTGAAGATCAATTTTCAACATTGTATTTTAAAAGATATAACTTAAATGAAACACATACAAGTTGATTTTTCAAAACAATGTTCTCCATATAAAAGTATACCTTATAAATCCATGGAAAAACTTGAATTGATTCAAATCATTCGATTTACAAAAAGGATCTAACTAAGACATCCATCAAATGATCTAACAACAATTGATCATGACAAATTAGCTATGAAAGCTTTTAACATCACAATCAATTAATCATGTAGAAATGCAATGCAAAACATATGAGTGCAACAAGCAAATCAAACATGATGAGATTATAATCAAAAGATTTTGAAAACCATGAAGTGTAACTTAGAATGGTGTATGAAAACAAAATCAATTGATCATAAATAAGCAATGCATCTTAAGAAATGTAACTAAGAGAGAACAAAATGCAAATGCAACATGACCAACAAAGAGATTTAACTTACAAAGAATAGGTTGGTCAATGAAGGTCCAAGGCCTTAAGGTTTGTCTAAGTATAAAACTTTGGGAATCCACCTAAGGTCTTGGGAGGGTTGAACTTTGAGGTCTATTTTGGAATTCTCACCAACTAGAGGAGATTTAACTTGATAAATTTTCAATTTGAACTTATCACCATGATATTTAGATTTTACTAAATTTGGCTTAGAATGGTGATTAGTCTTTTGATGTTGGTGGGTTTGCTTCTTAGGGGATTGATTTGTTTTTCTTTTCTTCTTATTTTCTCCCTTTCTTTGACTTTTGAAATTTAGATTTAACTTAGTAATTTTCTTCAAAAGTTCTTTCATGTTTTGACTTAAGGGAGGTAGGGTGAGAAGCTTTTTGTTAATAGATTCTTTTAAACTTGGTTTGACTTGTTTAAGCTTTATGGAGTCTTCCTTTGTTTTTAGTGTCTTACCCTTCAAGTTTGATTTTACTTTCTTGAGTTCAAAGATGGGTTTAGACACATAGCTTCTTTTCCTTAGTTTGCACTCAAATGTAAAATGCCCTTCAATGCCACAATAATTACATTTTGATTTGGGCAAGGGAGGAAGAGTGCTAGAGAAAGAGGACTCACCTTTCACAAAAGTGTTGGTGAATTTAGGGTCATAAGACATATTCCTATTGAATCCAATACCCGTCCTATCTCCATGAGGTTTACCCATTTTAAATAATTTTTCAAGTCTATCTTCACTTTGGGTAACCTTGCACTCATACTTTTGTTTATAGGTTTCAAGTTGAGTGACTTTGGTTATAAGGATTGAATTTTCATTTTTAACTTTTGAAAGTTCATTTTCAAGTTCCTTATATTTGATTAGCTCTTCATTGGCAAGTTGTAATTTATGTTTAAGGTCATTAACAACATTAGTTCCAAGCTCTTGAGTTTTTAACTTACTTTTGATCAACTTGGCTTCTAAGTTGTTAAAGTCTTTATCTTGTCTTTTAATTGTATCTCTTAGGTTTAAATTTTCATTTTTAAACTCATCACAATTTATCTTAATCTCATTTAATTCATCTTGAGCATTTGATAAATTTTCCTTAGAGATAGTCAATTTAGATTCAAGATTGTTAGAGTCTTTATCTTGCCTTTGTAATTGATCTCTTAGTTTTAGATTTTCTTTATTGACATTTTCATAACCCATCTTTAATTCTTTTAGTTCATCTTGAATGTTGGATAGGTTATTTAAAGAGATCATGAACTTAGAGTCTAGACATTTTATAACTTCTTCTTTCTCTCTAAGTTCATCTTTTGAAGAGGCTAGCTCTTTGTTTAGTTTATTAGATTCTTCTTTTAAACTTCTATTTCTTTTATCAAGCTTTGAAGATAATGTATATAATTCATTATAGGCTTGTTGAAGATCATCTTCATCATACTCATTTTCTTCCTCTTTTGAGTCAAATTGATATTCATTTAAGTGAGGGTTTGAATCTCCAATAGAAGGAAGAATGAGGGGTCTAGAAGAATCTACAAAGTCTAGCATAGTGGAGTCCATTTTAATGATTTTCAAATAATCACAACTCTAGGGTTTTAACTCTAGGTTTTTACACCTAATCAAGAGTTCCAAACACTTGATCCTAAGGGATTAGAGCACTTGGCTCTGATACCAATTGAAAGTCCACGAGGATCCTAACCCTAGAGGGGGGGGGGGGGGTGAATAGGGTGAGCTACAACTAATGACTAATTATGACCAATTTTAATTTCTTAAACTAAACTAGTCACAAGTGGTGATTATAAGAAAAAATGCGGAAGCTCAAATAAACAATCACCACAAAAGCATGCACCACAACACAATATTTATAGTGGTTCGGCCAACGTGCCTACATCCACTACCGGCTTGTGTCTCCAACACCCCACCGGATTCCACTAAGTATGCTTTTTACTAGGCTAAGCAATAACCCTTACAATGTGCTTTTCTAGGCTAAGCAATAACCTTACAAGATGCTTTTCAAAGGCTAAGCAATAACCTTACAAGATGCTTTTCAAAGGCTAAGCAATAACCTTACAAGTTGCTTTTCTTAGGCTTAGCAATAACCTTTACAAATATATTTTTCTCAAAGAAAGTGTCTTAACAAAAGAACACTCTAAGAGATTACAATTTAAGCTCAATGGAATTGCCTCTTGAATAGGCTAATATGAAAGTGAAAACTAAACTCACACAAACACTCTATGAATGCAAAGATGTATGCTTATGAGGTGTGTGTGTGATGGCTTCAATCAAGTTCAAAAAGAAGGCTTAATCAAATATATTGCTTAAAGCAATTCAAAGTTTAAAGCTCATAAAAGATTGATTGAAGTCTTATGCAAATCACATGTATGAAATTCAACTTGTTTATGACATGAAAATCAAGGACTAACAAGTTGTATGAAAATGGCTAAATTAGAACATGTGATGCATGTGCATGTTGTTTTCAAAACCAAATTAATTTAACTAATGCTTAAATGAATGAAAACAACAAACAATGTTTCAACCAAGTAAAAGACTCATGCTATGAAAGAAAAACAAAGATTTTGTCTAAGCATGATTAATAAAGTTAACAACTTGGATTGAAAACAAAGGTGAAGAATCCAATCTTAATTAGACCAAAGATTAGAAGAAGAATGGATTCAACACATCATAGTTATTATGCTAAATATCATATACCAATAGTTTAAACAAAGCACATAACTATGATTAATAAAGGTAGAGCTTACTTGGTGGTTTAACTTAATAATCCAAGCTTTAGCTCTCCTAATTGCCTCCTAGCCTTTCCAACTTCATCCCCTTTCAATGGCTCCAAAATGCTCTCAAAGGTTCAAGTTTCAAGCACCAAAGAAGGTTGGAAATGAATGGACTTTATAGCCAAAAAGTTGCCAACGGCTAGTTCTCGGTCGACCGGCAAAGAGGTCTCGGTCGACCGGTAAGGCACAACGGTCATAAAAATGACCGTTGGAGGCTTACAGTTCAAAAACTGTACACTTGTCCTGCAGTGTTCTCGGTCGACCGAGACCCAGGTCTCGGTCGACCGGCGACACTGCCGGGACACTCCCAAAAATTCCAACTTTTGCATTTTGAAGATTTTCTTTGTGGAATTTTTATGGGTCACTAAACCAAGCTTAAAAACATGTTTTAAAACATTTAAAAACATGAAACACACAAAGCCTAAAATGATTCAAAGGTTTAAAACCAAAGGCTAGCTTGATTTGATAAAAACTCTTTTCAAGTGAACAAGCGTACAAAAATGATTCTTTTTGTAATGAATGCATGCAAAGCTCAAACCTAAATACCTAACATGATTTTCCAAATATAATGCACAAGGAATTAGGTTTTCAAAAGAGTTTTGGGTTCTAAAACTAATGCATCCAAGTTTAAAACCAAAACATGCATAAACCACAAACTTTTCCAAATCTAAAAACCAATGCATGTATAAAACTAGATTTCAAGATATTTTAAATCAATGCATGTGTGTGAATATCAAATGATGCTAAAGTGCAAATGCATCCATCAAATTGCAAATACAAAATACCTAACATCAACAATTCCTTCTCAGTGGTGGTATAGTTAAGCTATGCGTTCTTTAAGGGTCCTACTAGCATAGTAGATGACATGAGGCAATTTTTCTATCCTCTGTCCCAGTACAACTCCAAGAGCATAATTGGTGGCATCGCACATCAATTCAAAAGGTTTCGTCCAATCAGGAGGACGGATAATGGGTGCAGATGTCAACTCTCATTTCAAATGATCAAATGATTCTAAACATATAGCAAAAAAATCAAAATTAGCATTCTTTGCCAAGAGATCACAGAGAGGGCGAGCAATTTTGCTGAAGTCCTTAATAAAGCGCCGATAGAAGCCTGCATGGCCCAAAAAGGCTCTCACCTCTCGCACAATTTTAGGAGGGGGCAGGTTCACAATCAAGTTGACCTTGGCTTTATCTACTTCAATGCCCTTACTTGACACAATATGATCCAAAACAATGCCTGATTTGACCATAAAATGACACTTTTCCCAGTTCAAGACCAGGTTCTTTTCCTTACATCTTTGCAATACCAAGGTCAAATGGTGTAGACAACTATCAAAACTCGTGCCAAAAATAGAAAAGTTATCAATGAAGACTTCCAAAAATATCTCCACCATGTCTGAGAAAATGCTCAACATACACCTTTGAAAAGTCGCAGGTGCGTTGAATAGGCCAAACAGCATATGCCTGTAGGCAAATGTGCCAAAAGGACAGGTGAAGGTTGTCTTCTCTTGGTCCTCGAGGGAGATATGAATCTGGTTATACCTTGAATAACCATCCAAGAAGCAATAGAAAACATAGTCAGCTAATCTTTCCAACATCTGATCAATGAAGGGTAATGGAAAGTGGTCATTCCTGGTCATTGAATTCAATTTTCTGTAATCAATACAGACTCTCCAACCTGTTTGAACACGGGTTGGGACCAGTTCATTGTCCTTGTTGGCAACAACGGTTACACCAGATTTCTTGGGTACTACTTGGACAGGACTCACCCATTGACTGTCAGAAATTGGGTAGATAATGCCAGTGTCTAAAAGCTTGATTACTTCTCTTCACTACTTCCTTTAGGACTGGATTTAGTCGCCTCTGCGGTTCATGGTATGGTTTGATACATTCTTCCAGATGAATCTGGTGCATCACTATAGAGGGACTGATTCCTTTAATGTCCGAGATGGCCCAACCCAGGGCACTCTGATGGTCTTTTAGCACATCCAGTAATTTCTTTTCCTGCTCTTCCTCAAGGTCTAAGGCAATAATTACTGGGTTGCTAGTAGAGGGCCCCAAGTAGGTATACTTTAAATTCTCAGGTAATTGTTTCAATTCTACCTTGGGTGGCTCAACAATGACTGATTCTTTTTCAACCTTAGATTCAGAGGTGGATGTAAAGATAGGCTCAATTTTATGCTTCCATTCGCCATCATCCATCGGCTGGACTGAATCCAATAATGCATTAATTTCGCACATGGACCCGTCGATGTCTATGTTGGCATTGAAGTGAGCCAAACATTCCTCCAGCGGATCTATGTAACATGATGATTGAACTATTTGATCAACTAATGTGTCAATCATGTTCACTTCCTCATCATCATCTAGG
The DNA here is from genome assembly GCA_038049695.1 of Cinnamomum chago. Taxonomy (NCBI): domain Eukaryota; kingdom Viridiplantae; phylum Streptophyta; class Magnoliopsida; order Laurales; family Lauraceae; genus Cinnamomum; species Cinnamomum chago. The sequence goes on along the minus strand of CP142453.1, from coordinate 102,737,282 downwards.
TCTGATGTATGGAGTTCATTACGAAAAACATTCAACTCCAATTTCATGTTCCCGAAACTAAGTGTCACGACCCCATTCCTGCATCTAATCACTGCATCTGATGTTGCAAGGAATGGTCGACCAAGAATGACAGGAATATGTCGGTCGAAGGCTGCCACTAGTTCTGTATCTAGTGAAAGTCCGTGATCTTAACCCTAGAGGGGGGTGAATAGGGTGAGCTACAATATGTGACCAATAATGCCCAATTTTAATTTTTTTAAGATAACTAGTACAAGTGATGATTTACCAAACAAGATGCGGAAGCTAACAAAAGAAATCACCACAAGCATACACCACCACACAAAGATTTATAGTGGTTCGGCCTCAATGCCTACATCCACTACCGGCTTGTGATCCAATCACCCCATCGGATTTCCACTATCTATGCTTTTTAATAGGCTAAGCAATAACCTTTACAATGTTGTTTTTCTAGGCTAAACAACAACCTCTCTATGTGCTTTTCTAGGCTAAGCAATAACATTTAACAGATGCTTTTCCAAGGCTCAGCAATAACCTTTACAATGTACTTTTCTTAGGCTAAGCAATAACCTTTATAATAGAAAGATTTCTCTTAAAGAAGTGTCTAAACAAACACTCAAAGAGATACAATTAGAGCTCAATACAATTGTCTCTTAAATAGGCTGATATGAAAGTTTAAATCAAGATACACTAACAAGTAGCTAAGGTGTGTGCTCTAAGTGTATGAATATTACTTCAATCAAATTCTAAAAAGAAGCTCTTAAATGAATGCTTGATGCATATTAAAATTTAAGCTCAAAAAATGATGATTGAAGTGGTAAGTTAATCACATGAAAAGTTCAAACAACTTGGAATGACATGCTAGACAAGTTATATGAAGTTTAAAGATTAAAACACATGTGATTGAGACATGAGTGTTTGCAAATCAATCTAATATGCCAAAGTGAATTGATGTTTGCAAAACAAATCAGTCAAAGCTATAAATCATGCTGAAATGAAGTTTCAAAGGTTTGAGCAAGCATGGATTTCAATTGGAATGGGAACCAAGACTTAACTTGAAAGATATACCTTTGTCTCAAGCGTTCTGAATTTCCATTGACCCTCTAGCCTTATCAGCTCATCCCTCTTCCTTAGGCTTCAAAACAGTTCCAAAGGATCACCCAACTAGCCTCTTGAAAGAAGGGAATGAAATGGACTTTTATACAAAAAACAGTCCAACGGCTAGTTGGCCTGGTCGACCCCATGACCATGCGGTCGACCGAGTCCAACGGTCATATTGGCCAACGGCTAGTTGCTCGGTCGACCGGGTGCAGGGGTCGGTCGACCGAGCACACTGGCCTGAGAAGAGTTCTTTTAAAATTTTGAGAAAGTGTTTTATGAAAACATGAACTCTAGGCCAATGAGTTTCATGCATACTAAAATGATTCTAAAAGAGAAAGATGTATGCAAGAAATGAACCTTGATGCCTAACTTGATTTTGTAAAACCATGTATGAAGAACTAGATTTTTCAAATACCATTTTAAGTTCTAAAACATGCAGGATGAAGTCTTTGAAAATCAAATGCATATGAAAATCTAAGATTCAAATTTCAAGGTCCAAACTATGATGTATGAGTGTGTGATCAGATGACGATGAAAGTGATAGTGCATCCCACAAATTAGCAACAACAAAAATCCTAACAATCTCCCCCTTTGCAATTTGATGGCAACTAATATGATCACAATACTTCTAGGACTTTGGATCTTCAAAACGGCTCTGTTCTAGAAATCTCTTAAATGTAGCTTCGACCGAATGACGATTCATCGCTGAATGACGATTCGTCGAGAGTTTTAACTTAATCTATTCAAGATTTCTCCCCCTTGGCTAGAGCTCTCCCTTGATCTTTTCATTCATGCGATCCTCCTCTATAGTTCTTGAAACAGATCTCCCCCTTAGTTGGATTTGTTCTTCTCTCCTCCTTTGTTTGATCTTCCTTCTGTCTGATCTTCAGATCTTCTAATCTTCTCTCCCCTTTGTCGTAGATTTGTTCTTTTTCTCCCCCTTTGACATCGAATTGCAAAGGAACCTGTATACATGAGAAGACAAATACCTTTCAGTAGCACCTGTTACCAAATGAGAATGCAAATGTAATGCGGAACAAGGTATCATGTATATAGATTTGTCTATGCATTGTTTGAATGAAGCTATGATAACAAATATGAATTGATTTAACACTATAAAGCTTCAAAGCAACATAAACATTCATCAAGAGAATTATAACAAGGAGATAAGAGATGAAATGTGAAACTGTAATTTCATTGATTTAACAATAGAAGTTCAGTACATAACTACATAAGTCAAAAGATCATGGTCAGTAATCAAAACAACATGTCAGTTGATAGATAAAGAATACATCAGGTGAAAATCAATCTATCACTACCCAAAACGATCCCCACAAAAAGTTGAAAACCCTCCTAATGGTCTAAGAAGAATCTGGAGGAGACGGGAGCATAACATCATCATGGCGCCTGCAGCTCTTGGAGATGTTCGAGAGGTACTTCAAAGTCTTATTCATCTTTCCTGAAACCTCTTGCCGAAACTCCTGAAACTAGGTGCGCAAGGTAGCAACCACTTTCTCCACAGACGTCATGCGTTCCTCCATGGTACGCTGATGAGGGGGCTGGGGCTGACGAAGCTGATGCTCTGGCTGAACAGGCTGGGGCTGCTGCTGATCTGCAATCTCTGTCTCTGCAACCTCAATCTCAGCATCTCCTTCTGCAATTGGGTTTGCTCGTGGTGGAGGAGGTAGCTTCAGGAGAAGTAGAGGGAGATCTTTGAGATGAAGAAGCATGTCCGGTTTTGGACATTTTGCTAGGCCTCCTAGAAGTTTGCTTAGTGCGAGCCATTGTAAGAAATCAAAGCAAGAAATGCTTAAGACAATGAACAAAGGCTGAAAAATGGGCACAACAGCTGCTAATAGAAGAAAGATCTGGTTCAGGCAATTTGACAAACACTTGGGGTGCAAGATTTTGAGCTAAGAGTTTCACAACTGAATGATGCCAAATGGGTGTGTCCAGATGACTACAGAAGCTCCTTAAGGAAGGAGGAAGATACACACTCCACGTAAAAAGACAGCCACAGACAATCAGAGATTAAAAACTGAGGATGGGAAAGGTCTGAAGAGGTTCTGGATGCTCAGTCTCCTGGATCACTGAGTAACAGCAAGTGACTGAGAGAGAAACTGATCTCTTGAAGTTATGGCAAGAAGGAAAATCTTCAGGAAGATGAAACCAACAACCTACAGTCGTGGAGATTAGAAGGAGCTAGGAGAATCTGATTGGAGAAGAACGGGGGCTGCCTGAGAGGAATTGGAAATCAGCTGGGACAATGGAGCAGGAAGCACGGGCTGAATCACGATGAAGATGGAAGAGAACCAGTCTAGCAGACGGGGAGGAAGAGAAACCAGCATAGAGCATTACAAACTGCTGTCGACCTGCAAAGGAGAGGAATTTTGTTTGAAACAAAATAGGCCCAGTGCAACTTTTTAAGTTGCTGGGTTGAGCAGGCTCGGTCGACCGGCCACTTCATGCCGTCGACCGGGCAAACTGGGGCAGACTGACTTTCTGAATAGGTTCAGAGAAAACAGGGCTGAAAGAGGATGAGTCAAATATCAAGCACTCTACCCTTAACCCCAGTTATCATACAAGCAAAAAAGTTTTAGAAAAGAGATTTTACAAAATCAATTCTAAATAATTCCTTTTGAAGAAAAGAAGACTTGTAAGATAAAAGGCATTTTTCAAAAAAAATTAATTTTGACAAAACAATGGTTTGACTATGAGTCCATTTAAAAAATAAACAATTTGAAAAGCAAATCAATTGATTGAGAATGTATAACTTTTAAAAGCTTTTTCAAATCAAATTGATCATAAACATGCATTTAATCATAAAATACCTTTTTAAATACAAAATACATTTTCAACAAACACGACTCAACCACAAGAATCTAAAACCTAAAGAGATACTAGGAGAGTAGAAAGAACTAGATTCAAGACCAACTAGACATATAGCTATGAGAAGAGGTTGATCCTATCTATCTAAAAAGCCTTAGTAATTTTCTAAATGTCTAACCTTAGGTATCCATCTAAGGTCTTGGGCTTTGGAGTCTATTTTTGAAATCCCACCAACTAGAGGAGATAAGGGTTGAATTATTTTAGAGTTGACATCAAATCTTTGAGGTTTGACTATTTTAGATTGATGATTAGTCTTTGAAAGTTGGTGTTTCCACTACAACAAAATGCACTTTTGCCGACAATATTTGCCGACGCAGTGAAAATTTGCGTTGGCAAAAGTCTTATTTCCAAGGCATATTTTCACTGCGTTGGCAAAAGTCACAGAAATTGCTACTTTTACCGATGCAAGTAAGACCGCGTTGGCAAAAACTGTGGTAACCATATTGGCGCCCATAAACAAAAACCCCAAAAGGGAGAGAAAGTTTTGCCAACACGTGTTTTTCTAAAGCCGATGCAATAATGCGTTGCCAATTATCTTAACTACTGCCGACGCACAGGTGTGCGTTGGGAAAGCTTTGAATTTTTATTCGCACAATTGCCGATGCATGAGGTACGTCCGCAAAGCCCCATCTATGATAAACTTACATTTCCCGACACTATTTTCCGACGCAGTGAAAATTTGCGTTGGCAAAAGTCACAGAGATTTGCTACTTTTACCGATGCAAGTAAAACCGCGTTGGCAAAAGCGGTGGAAAACCTTTCCCAACACTATTTGCCGACACACTGAAAATTTGCGTTGGTAAAAGTCTTATTTCCGATGCATATTTAGACTGCGTTGGCAAAAGTCACAGAGGATTGCTATTTTTACCGACTCAAGTAAGACCACGTTGGCAAAAGTTGTGGAAAACACGTTGGCAATTATTTTTTCCATTGGCGATGCACATGTCTGCGTTGGGAAAGCTCCGACTTCTTATCTGCACTATTGGCAACGCACGACTTGCTTCCGCAAAGCCCCATTTAGTAAAAAATTTTTTTTGCCAAAATAACCTGAGCACACTATTTTCAACTTTTTTATTTATTCTCAACCCTTTGCCATTTTCAACTCTCTGATTTATTCCTAACCCTCTGACAAAGCTGACCCCACTAAAATTCAATTTCTTATTAACTTATAGCGACGACCATAACAAAGGTCACCGGTAAAAAAAAGTTTCAACGACAGGCCCAGCATTTGGCGGGAAATTTTTGTCATTTTACCTTCTAACTTTTAATAGCAGCTAATATTTTTTAGGGTAAAAATCACTTTTAATGGCAGGCAGAATATAGCCCCTATTAGAAGTTATTAATAGCGGCGAACATAAGCGGCCCCGCTAAAAGGTAAAAGTTATATATTTTTGAAACCCTAAGTTTATAAATTAGTCTTTTGTTCCCTCGTTTTTCCTCTCTTTATATGTTTTGTTTCCCTCATTTTTGCTCATCGCTGCAGTTTCTCTCGGTTTGGCAAGTACTTCCACTACAACCGCCCGAGACCTTGCCGATCAAAACACCATTGGAACAGCGATCCACTGCAATCAATCCTTCTCTTCTCGTCAAGGTATAATCCTTCTCTTCTCTTCGCTGCAGTTTCTCGTCACGGTCTTTGAAGATGTAGGGTTTGGCAGTTTTGGATTTTGAAGTCTATCTTTCATCTCGTCTCTATAGCATGTATCTATGTATCATTCATCTTTAACATGTCATCTTGTCACCAAAACCATATTTCAGAATCCTGAGCCACCGAGCCTCCACCCCTTGCCATCTCTTGTTTTCCAAGCCCCCACTCCAGTAAGGTATGAACTCTGCTAAACCAGCCATTTTTTGTTCTGTTTTTTTGTTTTTTTTGTTTTTGTTTTCTATTTCTAAACCAGATTCCTAATTGGAAAGAAAGAATCACGACAATGGAATATAAATCTTCTTTGATTTTGGTTTTTTTCTTTTTTGTATTACTTGTTTTAGGATCTGATTGCTCTTTCTTTATAATACTATAATGAAATTGATCGTTTTCTTTGTTGTGATTCCTAATAGCTATTGGGATGGTGCAGAAAATAAATAGCCATTTGTCTTCTAACTTTTGATTGATGTGGTTTGGCACTCTTGTTAGCATCACTTCCCACCAACTTGAATAGCACAAGCACACTAGTCAGAATGGTAGAGAGGACAAGAAGTAACTTAAGAAAAGGAGAAAAAACTAAAATCAAATAAAAAAGTTCTATGTTAATCTATCCTGGTAAGGTGACTCATACCTGCCCTTTAAAAACATAAGCAGTGAATCTGAGTAGAAGGGCTGCCACCCATATGAAATGATTAAAGGGCATGAGGCCCTTTAACTTATGCAAACAATATACTTGATTTCCTGTCTGCCTGCCTACTGCAGTTGGTTACAGATATCAAGTCCAGTAGGGAGGTGGGAATGTTTTGGCCCTGGTTTGTACAGGGACTTATCAGCCATTACACTCTTCAAAGGTAAGGGTAGTTCAGTTGAAATTCCTAATACCCACCCTGCCCATGGGCAGGGCCTGTGGGGCCGACAGTCCACTAAGAGCCGAGCACAAGAAAAACATTTTCCCTGATAAATGCAACTCGTTAAATGAAAGACCAAGAAATATTTCTAATGTATACAACGACTCCAAACCTTAGACAAAAGAGAACAACAAGCTTTAGCTACTGCTTTGTTATTTTGTTCACCACTGTCTTCTAGACACTGGAGACCTGCATCGATGCCACCACATTCAGCAATTGATCTGCATATTTCATCCTGCAGAAAGAAGAATTCTGTAAAGAGTAAAACACACAATGATAAATTAACAATGACATCCTAGTAATACCACTACGGTTTAAAATTGACAATTACAACCAGCAGTCCATATCTACTGAGGGCTCAAGCAGATGGTCATGATCACCCAATGGGGGAGATTTTGAGGCTATCTCCTAAGGACCTTGTGGCCCATTATATAAAAAATTTTGGACCACAAAAAGATGAGACTAATATGCACATTTTCCCTTTTTTTTTAAAGATGTTTTGGTCTAGCACAGCTTGAGCAAACATCATACACAAAATACACATGCACATATTTCTATCTATTTATCGACACAGTTTTTTGGAGTAATATATAGTCTCCATTTTAAAAAAATCCTATTTATCGACACAGATACAGATGAAGTTGTAGCTAAAACTTTAAATTGATCCCTCTGCAATTGTATGCAAATACTTCAAAATAGGCAATATATCAGTATCATATTGTACATGATACTTCATTTAGTTGTGCAAAATCCTTGTCCATGATGTACAAGGCATCTCCTTGGGTGTCCATGCAGTGCCTGGGAATCAGTCTGAAATGCTCTCATAAAAATTCCTTTTATAAGCAAATATGAGAGACATCAAAATAGTGTATCAGCTACAAAATGCAGAGGGATAAACATGCAAAGTTACAGTTACAACCTAATATCAGTAAGAACCAAAACACAGACTAACATTAACAGCAACAGCCTTCAAAGCAATGCTTGCTAAAGCTAAACTAGGCGAACTTATTCCTTCATGAAGAGCATCCACAAGAGCTGCTGCAATGCCAATCTTAGCAAATCTTCGAGCATAACCATAAACCTGGATTGTAAAAATTTGTCACATAGCAAAATGTCAAAAGTTTGGTGCAACAGACAGTAATCATAATTTTCACCAGAACAATCAAAATCTTTGGTCTTCACTCATTTTACCCAGTAAGACCATGTTATTATACTACTATCCATACCAACAAAATTTATTCATAAAAATGGTTTGAAGTGGTTCCCATACAGAGATGCAAATGTTAACTTGAACTTGTAGGGGAATAGACACAAAAGAAACTAAATGTTTTCTTTTTGGGTGAGGGTAAGGAACTAGATTTTCTGGTTTATCATTTAGTTCTCCTGTTTTCTCATTTGTTAGCATCGAGCTTAGCATCAACATAATTCAGAAAACTCTGTTTTAGAATCTTTTAGAATCTCCTTGAATTGGTGGTGCTGGTTTCAGCAGGACTGTGCCTACCATGGAACTGATTAACAATGTTGCCAAAGCTCATGGTTGTATACTTGTAATGGAATTCTGGGATGGAAATATATAACTCTGTTTATACTTATGAAAATTCGTTGGGCGATTCTATTTATGTTATTATCCATCTTGTAGGGACGAATGATGATTGAGATGGTATGATTTTCTTAGGTTATAGCCATGCCAATGAAGAATTTAGTTTATGTTTGTCATGATTCTCCATCAACAGCTACTACTTAATACCTAAACTTTAAGTAGGGTGAGAGTGCAGGGTGTTTATATTTGTTGGGTATGATTGCTTCAGTTGTTGGATTTTTCTTTCAATTGAATAGGGTCATAATGTAAGGTGTTCATATTGTTAGGTATGATTGCCTTAGCTGTTGGATCTCTCTTTCCATCAAGGATTCAAATAACTTCCTTTATTAACTAAATATTGATGCAAGATCAGGCAGTAGCACTAGCATTAAACAATAAAGAGAGAAGTATTAAGTGAACTGTTTTCTTGGAAAGAGATAACTGAACCCAAATCTCAGTAAATAAAAACTAAGCATAATAAAACAGCATCACTGAGTGAGAAGGATAGAACTGTCACTGGAACTAGTTTTCTTGTTTAGCTCTTCATATGTAATTAAGAAAAGACAAATTATCACACTTCACCTTCTTGGTGTCACTCAAAAAAATGGCCACTTGTTTCAATGATCAATGGAAGTTATGATAAGATATAACATGGGAGAAAAAAAGAAACAAAGAAAGGAGGAGAAGTTGTTCTTGTCTGGAAGGATCCCCACCCTAAAAGAAGATATAATACTCTGAGGGGGTTGGTGGTCCTTGCACCAATAGGAATACCCATAAAATTAATAATCCCATTAGCCAATCTGAGTCATCCATAAAAATCTTTGTTTATGATTTTTTTCTTCTATCGGTTTGATGAAAGCATGCTTTTAATTTGTGTGGATCTCTTGTTTAGATTTCTCTGTTAAAAAGACTACATATGGACAAGACTTGGACGACATTGGATAGTAAAAATAAGATGGCAGGACTTGGTCAAGAATATCAGAGAGGGGTGAAGTCATTTATTGATTTTGCAAAGGCAAATGCAGGGGATGCTACTCAGATTTATTGCCCGTGTAGGGTTTGCTTGAACAGTCGTAGGCATGACTTTGATACTGTGAAATTTCATATTCTCCATAAGGGTATGCAAGAGTCCTACAAGACCTGGATCTACCATGGAGAAACAACACCTCTTTTAAATGAAGTAGTCGAACCGGGACAACAGGATATTGATAGTGACTATGAGGATCGAGATGAATATCCAGAAATGATGCAAGACCATTACATGGGAACTTACACTGAGGCTGAGACCATCCACGATAACGCTATACGTCACTTCGAAAGGATTGTGGATGCTTTTCAGCTCCCTCTGTACCCTGGCTGCTCTCCAGATAACACTCTGTTAGACTTTGTTGTTAAGATGATAGAGCAGAAGGTTGAGGGAAAGTGGAGCAACAAGTCGTTCAACAATTTGATGCAAATACAGAGGGCCATTCTGCCAGATGGTAACTTGGTTCCTGAGTCTATTTATGCTGCGAAGAAGATACTGCGTGACTTGGGATTGGGATACGAGCACATTGATGCTTGTGAGAATGACTGCGCCCTATTTTGGAAGGAGAATGCAAGTCTAGATAAATGTCCAGTATGCAGGGAGTTCAGATATAAAGTCAATGTTGGGCATGGCAAGAAGATACCTCATAAAGTGTTGCGGTACTTCCCATTGATACCGAGGTTATGGAGACTGTACATGTCCCGAAAGACTGCTGAGCACATGAGATGGCATAGTGACAAATGGAGAGATGACGGGATGTGTAGGCATCCGGCCGATTGTGATGAATGGAAGGATTTTGACAAGGAGAATCCGGATTTTGCTGCAGAGACTTGTAACATAAGGCTGGGGCTAGCCTCCGATGGGTTCAACCCTTTCGGGGACATGAGCACTTCCTACAGTATGTGGCCTGTCATACTTATGCCGTACAACTTGCCACCCTGGATGTGCATGAAGGAGCCATTCTTCATGATGTCATTGCTTATCCCTGGGCCGCGTCAACCTGGGAATGATATCGATGTTTATCTCCGACCCATGATTGATGAGTTGAAGTAGTTGTGGGAGAAAGGTGTTGAAACTTACGATGCCTACAGCAAGCAGACCTTCAATATGCGTGTGGCTCTGTTGTGGACCATAAACGACTTTCCAGCATATGGTAACTTGTCTCGGTGGACCACGAAAGGTTACATGGCTTGTCCCCCTTGTAATGACGAATTCTTAGTGGTTAAGTTGAAAAGAAAGGTTGGTTACACGGGCCATCGAGCTTACTTGCCAAAGAACCACACCTGGCGACGCCTTAAGGACTTTAACGGTAAGAATGAGAATCGGTTGAAGTCATTGGAGTTACCGTCGATGGAAAAGGTACAAGCACAATTGGATCGGTTGCCGGATACAAGGTTTGGGAAGCACTCTAGCAACAAGAAGAGACCTCGTGATCCTGAAGACTTGAATTGGAAGAAGAAAAGCATTTTTTATGAGCTTCCGTATTTTAAGAAACTAAAGGTTCGACACAACATTGATGTCATGCACGTAGAGAAGAATATATGTGAAAGTCACCTTGGCACAATGTTGGGCATGGACAAGGGGAACAAGACACCGAGTATGCCCGTCTGGATTTGACAGATATGAATATTAGGCCAGAATTGCATCTACGGCGTAGAAGCAATGGACGGGGAAGTGAGAAGCCCCCTGCTTCATACACATTAGCCTCAAAGGAGAGAAATGGTTTTTATGAATATCTGAAATCGATCAAGTACCCAGATGGGTATGCTGCGAATCTATCAAGGTGTGTGACCTCGAAGAACGGGAAATTAGCAGGCCTGAAAAGCCATGATTGCCACGTTCTTTTGCAACGTCTTCTTCCGATCGGCATGCATGGGTATGTGAACAAAGAGATATGCACAACACTATTTGAGCTGGGTAGCTTCTTCGAGGACATTTGCTCGAAGACATTAAGACGGAGCAACTTGGAAGTACTTGAGAAAAAGATAGTACTCATATTGTGTAAGTTGGAGAGGATGTTATTATATGGGTCATCAAACATCTTTCAATTATGTGACTTATTGTTGTTTTATATATGCTCATTGATTGTGTTATTCAGTTCGCAAACATGGCTGGTCAAGGGAGGCAGAGACACCGCAGTGCAGTCAGTCACTCGCAGCGTGCTGCCAGTCAGTCTACGGATCCAGAGAGTGCTCCCAGTCAGTCTACGGTCCCAGAGTGTGCTGCCAGTCAGTCTACGGTCCCAGAGCATGCTACCAGTCATTCTACGGATAGTAGCGTTGGTAAGTAATATTGGACCCTATTATATTCCAAACTTCATTTGTTTATGTTTAAAGTAACAATTTACTTTCTTTTTTAATGGTTGTAGCATCAACCTCTCGACGTGTGCGGGGCAAGGTGGTGGGCTCGGCGTCAGAGAAAAGGATGAAGGCCCTTGGTGTTAAGTTGAATGTTCCGTTGGGCGAAGTGTCGGGGGCATTCGAGGGTGCAAATGCCTCCACATTTGCGGTTGAGCTTGGCAGTCATATCCGGAGGATTGCACCATATGACAAACCAACATGGATCAAGGTTGATGAAGGGACCAGGGAGGCGGTCTACATGGCAGCTGAGGTAATAAAACAAACTTTGACTTACTATTCCGTATGCTTTGAATCGTGCAGCATTGAATCCAGTCAATCATGCTTCTGGATCCAGTGCTGGTAGGAAGTGTTTTTTTGGTTGCTTCCCTTTTGGCACTCAATGTAGATAATTACTTGAAATTATCTGATGGATGTAGAATTTGATTTGATTTTTTTTGCCTTTTAAATGCATCATTGTTTATTACTCAACTTATGGTGTTTGAAATGACAGCAAAAGTTTGACTTCGGCGACTGGAAGACCGACCAGGCAGTGAAAATGGCCGTCCAGAAACTTGCCATGCATATATATAGGGAGTTCAGGTCGGAGCTTCACATGAAGTATAAGAAGTTATTGGGAGAGGGACACGATCCGAGGCAGTACCCACCAGATCCGCAAAGGGCGGACCAATGGATATGGATGATAGAGCATAAATGGGAGACACCGGAGTGGAATGTAACTAAATCCATTGTTATGTTCCCTCGTGCTTTTTCTAAATAATCTAACTACATTCTTTTTAACTTGTAATTTGTAGCTTCAGTCACAAAGGAATTCAATGAGCCGGAGTCAAGTGAAGACGACTCATTGTTCTGGCTCTCAATCATTTGCACAACGGTTGTCAATCATGGCTGCTGAGGAAGCTCCTTCCTTCCAAGCGGAATTATATCGGCAACAACACTGAAGCAAGAAGCAGAACAAATGGATCACACCTCATGCTGAAGCGACATATGTGAGTTATTGAAAATTCATTAGTATGTCATACTTTAAGTGGTGGTATTTACATATATTATAAGTTTATATATATTCTTTGAGAATGCAGCAAAGGTTGGAGTTAGGACTATCGTAGTCTGAGGTGAGCGGCTCCCCAGTGGCGCAACAACAATTGATAGAGGAGGTGCTAGGGAAGAGGGTCGCAAGGAGGCAAGGGTACCGCTCGAGGGGCCTAGCATCAATATCTAGCAGTACTGTGGTAGCAACTGAGGTGAGTAGCTTACGGCGGTAGCTATCCGAGTCGCAGAGAGTACAAGAGGAGTTGCGGCAAAAGTATGAAGAGTCGCAGAAGGAACAAGAGGATTTGCGGCGACAGTGTGACGATGCGCAGAAGGGACAAGAGGATTTGCGGCGACAGCAGGATGTGATGCAAGATCAGGCAGCTACATAGGCAAGTCAAATTCAAATGCTGCTCCAGCGAGTCGGCTTAGGCGGTTTGGGCTCCACGGGCAGCTAGAGATTTGTTGAGGTGAGTACAATTGCACGGTTATACTTATTATTTCACTTTTAGAACTGCATTGCTGCCTAGTTTCACGAGATTCCGGTTTTTACATCCGAGTATGGAAATGCTTATGTCCCAAAAATGTTTCATCTGATTTCGGTTTTTTTTACATGTTCCTTGATTCCATGGATTTGCAGATCGTTTAGTTTGCAAATGCTCTTGGATTTAATTCTCATCCTTGAATGGAGCTTCAGATAGATGGTGTTTTTGCAGCCGACCAACCGAAGTCAGGATGTTGGTCGGCTGCAAAAACACCATCTATCTGAACATCAAATTTATATCTTGAATCATCTCAAAGAAATGGTAAGAAATACATCTAAATTGAAATAGATTCTTGTAATGAAAATTGAAACTGTAACATGACTTACAACTGTAACCTCCATTGGATTGGGATATTATTCATGATGCGATAGAAAATAGTACCTTCAACAAAGAGTGCAATCAAAAGTTATACCAAGGAGAAGGTTTAATGCAACTTGCCATTTCCCATCTCTGCACTCTCAAGTGAACTTATTCGTGTTTGACTCCCCTCCATTGGGAGTGTAGAAAATTATTCTCTGTGATTATTTTCCTCTCAGTAGAGTAAGAAATCAGGAAGCATTCTCCCATCTGATGAAAACCAAAGGGGTTACCTACACATCCTTACTAAGACCAAAAGATGATCTCTACTTTGTCCACAATGACTTTCATTATCCTCGCTGTGATGAGCACTTAGGATACATGGTACTTGTATATGTCAGGTACCAGTACATATTCAAAAGACGTCAAATTGAATTAGTGTTCATCATTTGTAAACTCCATTTTCATGTTCTAGATCTGTAGAAATGCACCATTCAAAAAAAAAAAAAAAAGATCTGTAGAAATGCAATCGTATCCTCATTCTTTGTATCTACAGCCATATCTGGGTATCATAGACACAATGATCATTCTCAGCCCACAACTTGAAACGTTTATCAGAATCCTATGTTCATTGAGAGCTCTCTTGTGCAGTAAAAAGGACTTTGCTGATACTATATATTAGTTTTTGCATTTATTCATGTGATTAGATCTTGCTTTCTCCTTTTCTTGATTTTTCAAAAAGATTTCTTTGCTTACCTGGATCTATATAGTTAATAGCTGAATCAGATTTTAGTCTGTTAGAATTTGGTACTATTTATACAAGAAAGAAATCAGTTATCTGCATTGCTTCTTGTTTAAAGGTTTTAAAAAGTTCAATTAATTTGTTCCTTGTTGCTCAGTACACGAGAATTTTGTATCTCAATACCGTCAGGAGAGAGGTAAATTAGTTACAATAAAAAGAAAGCCTAGTGAGATTTCTGCTTTTCAAATACCGATGATGACATGTATGATGAACTCAATGATCCTGCTCAAGTACAAAAGGGGCTCCAGTTAGCTACAGTGTGAAAGAAAGCATGTAAATCAGAAATAAGTCTGCCCATAATCTATGGGATAGATATGAACAATATTCCAACCACCAGAGTAGGAATATCAATATATCATTATTATGTGTTTTTTTTTTAATATTTCAATCATTATTATGTTATCAATCCTCCTTTGGCAATTAGAATTAAAACTTCTCCTAATTGATAAATCTTTACTCTTAAACAAGCCCAATTCAGATAGGACCTTCGTTTAAACTCAAAATCGAGTTCAATAGTCCAAGTATTTTCTACAGACATATATACTTAGCCAAATCCTTTGGGGGGTTAGGGAGGGAACAGAAATAAAATATCTTTTTTGAGAATAGTGCAATTCCTCATTTATAATTCCAAGGGAAAAACCTTAAATTAAACATTGGTTTGCTCAGGTTGTTCTTTTCTCTTTTGCCTTTATCTTTAAAGCCCAAACAAGTTTGGAAAAAAAAAACTTTAGTGAAAGGGAACTCTGTGGAGCTTTCTGTTCCAAATAAGCAGATTCATATGTTTAATACTTTAGTTCAATAAAACCAAGTTTCTTGGTGAACTACCAAGTGTGAACATTGAAAGCTTTCAAGTTATAAAGGTCAGTACCTAGCAAGTTGCATGCCAATTGGTTTTAATTGCTTTGACCAGACCTAGTAGTGAGAAATGCGATATTGGATGAACCAACTCCAGATGAGTTAGTTTCCGAATATTTTCAAGTGTCAGTCAGTGTATCAGTATGTGCAAAAATCCCACAAGCAAAACTATGACAAGCTGAAAGAGGGTTTGATTTCTCTGTTCTTGGTCAATGTTAGTTCCCGAATATTTTCAAAATGAAAATCGCATTACACATAGTTGCTACAACTGGTTGTTTTCCCTTTTGCTTATCTTACAATCGTGCTTACGTTCCAGCTAGCCAGTTCCGCAAATATTCTTCTCAATTCATTTTCAATTTTACTACTGCATTTTCAATTCACTTCTCCATTTTCTCTTTAACTAATTATTTGGGGCTTGGATATTTTTCCAAATATTCTGTTCACTTGGTCAAGTGTAACTCGGAAATCCAATTTCCAATTCCTGAACCAGATGTGAAGTTAATTATCACTGAAGAGCAATGACATCCAAGCCCATTAGCGGTTGAATAATTCAAAGTTTGAAGGATGTGTTGTGCCCTTTGATATATCAAATATTGTTACATCGTTCTCTATCAGCTCAAAGTACAAGTTTAAAAAGGCCTGGTCATGACTCATGAGAAAGGAGATGAAACGAGGTTAACTGGCATCTACAATTATTAGATGAGTTCAATAAAATTATAAGTTAACTAAGTGGATCTCTGTGAATTGGAGATGACCTAAGTGGATCTCTGTGAATTGGAGATGCCTTCAAGACCCATCCCCTGTGACAATAATAGAGGAGTAAAATCACATACTAATTTATAACCAGCAACTTGATGGATAATAAAAAAAAAAGGGAACATTCTTGCACATACCTTGACATGAATACAACAAACAGAACATCATCTCCAGAGAGATGAAGAATCACTGTTCAAGGAAACAAACTTTGTAATAGAACTCTCTCTCTCTCTCTCATTCATTTTAGTGTGTCAATTTATTATTGCTTTGAAGATTTGACCTAAACAAATTGCAGATTGATGTGGGGAGGAACTTCTTCTACTTAGGCATATTTGATATGTTTGTCAAATATATGGAAGATGCCCAAATATAAATATGCATGAATATATGCTTATATGTTCATAATTAATTTTGGTATCTCATAAATTCAAAATGTAATGTCTTACTTTTTGCCCCGGGCTAAATACGTGGGCGTTGTTGCTAGTTTATTGCTACTTGTATTCTGACGGTGTTCTTTTTTGGTTTTGCAGATTGATTTTGGATATTATTGTGCTGGCTGCGGGCTCTTTAGGGATAACTTTTTTTATTTTGATCACAGACATTTGTATATGTTAAAGATTTTTGGAAATATCAAGTAGTAATATTTGTCTATTTTAGAGATTTGTGGGTTTATTTTGGTCTATGGATGTAGGATATTTGGTTGTGGATGTTATTTTCGATTTGTTAATGAATCTATTTTAAATTGGGTTGTGCATCAAGTTTGGTGGTTTGAACAGGTATTCAAATTTTTTTTTGTGGTATACAGGGATAAATGAAAATTTAATTAAAAATAATAATAATAATCTTTCCCAACGCACCAACGTGCGTTGCAAAAAAAAATTTGATTACAACATTTCTCGACGTGATTTGCGCGTCGGCGAAGTTGCATTTCCCAATGTGTTAGCCCAAAGATATAGCGCATTCCCAACGCATTGGTAGCGTCGGCTATTTCATGCATTCCCAACGCATTGATAGCGTCGCCTATTTCATGAATTCCCAACGCTTAATCATCGTCGGCTATTTCATATATTCCCAGCGCATTGGTAGCGTCGGCTATTTCATGCATTCCCAATGCATTGATAGCGTCGCCTATTTCATGAATTCCCAATGCATTGATAGCGTCGCCTATTTCATGAATTCCCAACGCTTAATCATCGTCGGCCATTACCACGAATTCCCAATGCACTACAAGCGTTGGCTATTACTATGAATTTCCAACGCGCTACCAACGTCGACAATTACTAGGAACTCCCAACGCACTACCAGCGTTGGCAAATATAGTTTTCGAATCAGGAAAGTTGGACTTTTTGCCGACGCACAGCTCTTTGCCGACGTATTGGCCGACGCTGTAGTGCGTTGGCAATTGTATAGGGATATGCCGACATAGTTAAAATAACGTCGGCTATGGATTTGGCTACACGTGATTGCCGACGCGCTGCCGATGCGCTGAAATGCGTTGGGAAATCTTTTGCCGACGCAAAACCCACCTTTCCAGACGCAATGACTGCGTTGGCAAAACTGTGTTTTGTTATAGTGTTCATTTTCTTTTTATTCTTCTCATTTCTTTTAGCTTTTCCTCCCTCTTTTTGTCTTTTGAACTTTAATTTTAACTTTTCAACCTTTTTCAAGAATTCTTTCATTTCTAAGGTTAAAGGAGGTAAAGTGAGAAGTTTCTTTTTGATAGATTTATTTTGACTATTAGTCTTTTTAAAGTCTATCTTAGATGACTGTTTTGAATTGTTTTAACTTGTTTGAACTTCTTAGAGTCTTCCTTGGAATTCAAAGTCTTACCCTTCCTAGAATTAGATTTAATTTTCTTAGGTTCAAAGATGGGTTTAGACATATGACTTTTCCTTAATTTGTACTCAAATTTGAAATGCCCTTCCATACCACAATAATGACATTTTGTTTTGGGCATAGGAGAAAGAGTGCTAGAGAAATAGGACTCACCTTTTACAAAAGTGTTGGTGAATTTAGGGCCATGTGAAGTATACTCATCAAATCCAAGACCCGTCCTATCTCTTGTGATTTACCCAACCTAAATAATTTTTCAAATTTCTCTTCACCTTGGGTAAATTTGCACTCATACTTTTGCTTGTAACTTTCAAGTTGAGTGAATTTGTCTATAAGGATTGAATTTTTATTTTTAACTTTTAATAAATCATTTTCAATTTCCTTATAGTTGTTTAGTTCTTTATGGGCAAGTTTTAATTCGATTTTAAGTTCATTAACAACATTAGATCCAAGTTCTAAGGTTTTTAAATTACTTTGAGCATTAGACAAGTTTTGCTTGAAAATTGTCAACTTGGATTCTAAATTGATAATGTCTTTGTCTTGCCTTTGTAATTGATCTCTTAGATTTAAATTTTCTTTATTAAGCTCATCATTACTTATCTTAATCTCATTTAGTTCATCTTTGATATTGGATAGGTTATGTAAAGAGATCATAAACTTAGAATCTAAACATTGTATGACTTCTTCTTTCTCTCTAAGTTCATCTTTTGAAGAAACTAATTCTTTGTTTAGCCTTTTTTATTCTTCTCTTCATTTTTTGTTTTTCTTATGAAGCTCTAAAGATATTGTATATAATTTTTCATAGGCTTGTTGAATGTCATCTTCATTTTCATCATATTCTTCTTCTTTTAAGTCACATTGAGATTCATTAATCTGAAGGTTTGAAACTCTAATAGATGGAAGAAAGAGAGGTCTAGAAGAATCTACACAAAGGTCTAAACAATCTAACTTAGTGGAATCCATTCTAGTAGTATCCATTCAAACACAAAACTAGGGTTTTGACTCAAGGTTTTTATACCTAATCAAGAGTTCCTAAACACTTGATTCTAATATAGAGCACGAGGCTCTGATACCAATTGAAAGTCCGTGATCCAAACCCTAGAGAGGGGGGGTGTTGAATAGGGTGAGCTATAATATGTGACCAATAATTCCCAATTTTAATTTTTTTAAGATAACTAGTCACAAGTGATGATTTACCAAATAAGATGCGGAAGCTAACAAAAGAAATCACCACAAGCATACACCACCACACAAAGATTTATAGTGGTTCGGCCTCAATGCCTACATCCACTACCGGCTTGTGATCCAATCACCCCATCGGATTTCCACTATCTATGCTTTTTAATAGGCTAAGCAATAACCTTTACAATGTTGTTTTTCTAGGCTAAACAACAACCTCTCTATGTGCTTTTCTAGGCTAAGCAATAACATTTAACAGATGCTTTTCCAAGGCTCGGCAATAACCTTTACAATGTACTTTTCTTAGGCTAAGCAATAACCTTTATAATAGAAAGATTTCTCTTAAAGAAGTGTCTAAACAAACACTCAAAGAGATACAATTAGAGCTCAATACAATTGTCTCTTAAATAGGCTGATATGAAAGTTTAAATCAAGATACACTAACAAGTAGCTAAGGTGTGTGCTCTAAGTGTATGAATATTACTTCAATCAAATTCTAAAAAGAAGCTCTTAAATGAATGCTTGATGCATATAAAAATTTAAGCTCAAAAAATGATGATTGAAGTGGTAAGTTAATCACATGAAAAGTTCAAACAACTTGGAATGACATGCTAGACAAGTTATATGAAGTTTAAAGATTAAAACACATGTGATTGAGACATGAGTGTTTGCAAATCAATCTAATATGCCAAAGTGAATTGATGTTTGCAAAACAAATCAGTCAAAGCTATAAATCATGCTGAAATGAAGTTTCAAAGGTTTGAGCAAGCATGGATTTCAATTGGAATGGGAACCAAGACTTAACTTGAAAGATATACCTTTGTCACAAGCATTCTGGATTTCCATTGACCCTCTAGCCTTATCAGCTCATCCCTCTTCCTTAGGCTTCAAAACAGTTCCAAAGGATCACCCAACTAGCCTCTTGAAAGAAGGGAATGAAATGGACTTTTATACAAAAAACAGTCCAACGGCTAGTTGGCCTGGTCGACCCCATGACCATGCGGTTGACCGGGTCCAACGGTCATATTGGCCAACGGCTAGTTGCTCGATCGACCGGGTGCAGGGGTCGGTCGACCGAGCACACTGGCCTGAGAAGAGTTCTTTTAAAATTTTTAGAAAGTGTTTTATGAAAACATGAACTCTAGGCCAATGAGTTTCATGGATACTAAAAAGATTATAAAAGAGAAAGATGTATGCAAGAAATGAACCTTGATGCCTAGTTTGATTTTGCAAAACCATGCATGAAGAACTAGATTTTTCAAAGAGCATTTTAAGTTCTAAAACCTGCATCATGAAGTCTTTGAAAATCAAATGTTTATGAAAGTCTAAGATTCTGATTTCAAGGTCCAAACTATGATGTATGAGTGTGTGATCAGATGACGGTGAAAGTGATAGTGCATCCATCAAATTAGCAACAACAAAAATCCTAACATCTAGAACTACAAAATTAACTGGAAAATAAAAATCCTTAACTTTCATGATCACATCTTCAACCAAACATTTTGGATACTTGACTGACCTATCAGTAAGACAAAGAGTATTATCAGTCTTCTTCAGTCCTCCTAGGCCTAACTGCGTGTACACAGAGTACGGTAGTAAATTCACGCTTGCCCCAAGATCAAGGAGACACCTTTCCATGACGGAGTCTCCTATCTAAATAGTAATGGTAGGGCAGCCAGGGTCTTCGTATTTGGGTGCAATGGTCTGCTGGATTAACCCTGATGCTTGAGCTGCCATAACAGCGGTTCTGAGTACTGATGTTTTTTGCTTGATAGTGGTCAGGCCTTTCAAAAACTTGGAGTAGGAAGTTGCTTTATGGTATCAAGGAGGGGTATGTTTATCTGGACATTTTTGAAAACTTCTAAGATTCCCTCAAAGTGATCCTTTTTCCTAGTTTCCTTCAATCGTTGTGGGAATGGTGCTCTAGGTACCACTTCTAAAGATGATGGTTCAACTACAATGGACTTTTGAATCTTCTCTCTGTGTCGCTCTCCTCTTGGTATGGATTCTTCTCTCTCTTTCTCTTTTTCTCTTTCTGCATTCTCTTTCAAATCTTTCTTCAAATTCTCTCTCTCGGGTTTGACAACTTTCCTCGAACTCTCTGGTTTTCCTAAAAAAATCTTCTCTCTTTGATCATCTTCAGGTATCTCAACTCTATTGTCAAAAGTCTTTCCTGATCTTAGTGTATGGATTGCCTGCACATGCTCATTACTCTCTACCAAACACTGGCCTTTGGGCTGATTGGGTTGTCCTTTCGGATTAGGAATGGTTTGGCTCGGGAATTGGCCCTTTTCTCTCTCAGACAACTGTAAGGTGAGCTGACCTAATTGGGCCTCTAGTTTTGCAATGGATTGGTTCTGGGCCTAGTTAGTTCGCTCTTGGATTTGAATGAATTTGCTCAACAGGTTCTTCAGATGAGAGGATTGCTGAGTGGCTTGTGCGGGTGTAGAGTAGTTAGGCATCAGATCTGGGACTAGTGCCCTACATTGGTTCTGTGATTGGAACTGATTCTGTTGTATGGGTTGCTAAGGATGAGGAACTATGAGATGATTAGTTTGAGTTTGAGCAGGTTGTTGGTATTGCTGCCTAGGATACTGCGGTTGTAATCCGGGCTGACCTCCCTGGGACTGAATAGGCTCGGCTTGACTGTACGAGAAATTGGGGAACCTATTGTCTGGGTGGTAGGTCTGACTGAAAGTGTTAACAGTTGGTTTCCGGAAGTTTCCGTAGGAATTCAGCGCATTGGCTTGCTCGGCCTTGACAAATGGCAGACTAGGGCAACTCTCAACCACGTGCTCACAACTATCACATAACACACAAACATGATGTGGTTCGCTCATACTTTCAAGGTGGGCTCATGTTGCTGAGGGGTGGGTTGGCATGACATCAAAGACAAAGATCCTATCTTTTTTGCCCAAATTTTTCACTCCTTGAACTAAACTGGTCATCACATTTTTCAACTCAGGGTCTTGTTTGATGTTGTACATTCCAGGCTTCTGGATCCCTCTCTCATCTCTCTCTAAGTCTTTCCTACTACTGCTCCAATTTTGTGAATTTTCTGCAAGCTTGACAAGGAATTCGTATGCTTGATCGGCAGTTTGATTCATGAATTCTCCTTTGTGCATTGATTCAATCGAGATACGCTGGGGGTTTGTAAGACCTCTATAAAAGAAATGTATCAACTCTCCTTTGTCAATCCCATGATGTGGGCATTTGATCAATAGGACATGGAATCTCTCCCAGGTTTCGGAAAACTCTTCCTCGAGTCGTCCCCTAAAGTTCCTAATGTCACTCCCAAACTGCTCAGTTTTGCTTACTGGAAAAAATTTGGACATAAACTTTTTGACAAGCTCATCCTGGGTGGTAATGGAGTTTGGAGTCAAGGAATTCAGCTAAGCGGCTGCATGATCTTCTAGCGAGAGGGGAAACAACCTAAACTTCACAGCTTTATTATCCAAATTTTGATTCTTAAACGTGTGGCAAATTGTTAGGAATTTGCTCAAATGATTATATGGCTGCTCACACTCGGATCCATGGAATTTTGGTAACATGTTGATGGTGGCCGGCCAGATCTCAAATTGGTCCACATTATTCTCTGGCAAAACTATACAGCTAGGTGAAGTGGATGAAAATGGTGCAAATAGTTTAATAAGGGTCCTTTGCTAAGGGTTTTGAGCAGCCATTGTGGGTACCATGGGTGGGGCGGGTAAATCAAGGTAATCAATCCTCACTAATCAGCCTTGATCATGTATCCACACTTGCATACAACTACGATTAACCTAGCAATGCAATGGTCCGCTCAATGAAATGAACGCAACATAACAAAAAGTTCGAAAACTAAATGAAAAGCTAATCTAAACTGTGAAGAGAACACTCTGGCCTCCAACCTGGACCTATGAAATGGAAATCCTAGCCAGTTAACCCCCAGGTAGATGGTGGGATCACGACGCGCTAGGCGAAGGCTCCTCTTAAAAACCAACTCCTCGAACAACAAAGTTGTCTCCCTATTTGGCAAGATGGTGCCAAGGGACAAGGTTTGCTTAGGCACCAGAAATTCCACTAAGGCACACAATTGGCACAACCACGGTGGTCTTCCCTAGTGAGCTCGTAACCTAAGGTCACGTTTTTACTCAATTTTATTATGGTTTATTGGTTCTAGACCAAGTGAGAATTAAGATGAAATCCTAAGGGTAAGAAAACGGTGATGAAATCCGAATCCTTATCTTGTTGGGGTAATTTGCCTTTTACTAGTAGTGCACCAAATTACAAGTGTATTTGAAACAATTACACTGCAAAGCAATGAACAACCAACAAAGTAAACCCGCTTGCAAGGGATTCCGGGGTTAGGAAATGCAAACCTCCTGATTTATTTCGGGGGACTAATCAATTGTTGCCGACTCACACCACGGACACCAATTTCCATGTACGAATGTGAAGGGTCGTGACGGTATAGTCCAACCGTCCTCCTCCCCTACAAGCAATTTATTGTAATTCTACTAAACAACTAACTACTTAAAATAAGTAAAGTGCGTAACGTAAAGTAAATGGGTCACGGGCCGACCCGCAACCAAAATTATTACAACTTTGATAATAAATACCTAATACAACCAACTAAAAAAGCAAATAAATGTCTAAACTAATCCTAAACTAAGAAGCAAGTAAAATCTTCAAGTTCTTCAATGCACATTTCTACGTTCCTTCACTCCAATTGAGAAAGTCCCTACAAAACAAACACAAACAATCTGTAGAATATTCCACAAGGAAAATAAAGGAAAGATAAAAAAAATACGCTAAGCTAAAAATTAGATCAATTGTATGAAATTCAAAGCTTTTCGATGCCTCTCCCTGGCAACGGCGCCGAACTTGATCGACACTTAAATGTGTAACGCTTAAACGCAAGACTACGATATCGTCAAGTAGTAAGGGACTAAAGAGTCCAAATTATCAATCCCACGAGGAGAGAATGGAACAAGCAATGAATGCAACTAATATAGAATTGAACTAAGATATAGCTAATGTAAACAATTGAAGTGAACAATTAAAACTACTAAACTATGTTTGAAAAATGAAATTAAACTAATTGAGATTTGAAACAAAACTAAAATAGCAACTAAACTACTCTAACTAACAATTTAAAATATAAAATTAATAAGTTCTAACAAACTACACTAAACTAGTGGATGAGTGGTGGTGGAAATGGAAGATTTAAGGTGAAGATGTGGTGTGAAATGTGTGGATTTTAAAACAAGTTATGTGAAATGTAGATCTAACAATCTAAAAGTAAAAATAACAAATCAAACAAGGATTTAAATTAACAATGATAAAAGAAGAGATTAGGCAATCCAAAATCCACTAAGTATGTAATTAATTCAAACAATGCATGTTCCAATTCAATTCCCAAATCTACAATCCAATGAGCAATCTCTTGCCTAATTAGATTGGATGATGTAGCAATGAAGATCAAAGTAAAGAAAATAAAAAAAAGCCAAGATTCTAGACAATAACCTAACTACCCTAACAATTAATCATCAAAATGAAGGTACAAAAGATCAAAGATAAGAGCTCTAGAGCATGCTATGTGAGAGAACTTAATGCATCTACAAAGCATCAATTGAGATTATCAAAGCATCAAGTGTAGAGATAAAGCACGAGAAATGAGAGAGATTAGCACAATTAGATCTAAAATCTACTAATCAATCAAGGCATAACTAGGGAATTTAAATCAAAACATGCATGTAATTGAATTAATCACATTACTTAGCTTCAAAAGAAGAGCCTAATCCTAGCTTCGAAAGGAGAGCCTAATCCAAGAGCTTTAGCCACCAAACATCAAGAAAGAGCTCCAAATCTTCATTAATGATCTTCAATTACACACACACTCTCTAGATTAGTTACAAAGAAGCTCCTAATTACAATCTAAAAGTAAAAATAAAATTGTAAAAAGACTAACTTGCCAAAAGATCTCCCTTCTCCACTCTACAAATGCATTCTAATTTATATGAACATTGAAGACATTAGATTGACTCAGTTCATTTCACAAGGATTGCTTCCATTTGATTGGTTGCAAGTTGAGGACTTTTGATTGGCTCATTTGCTTTCACATTGATTGCTTGAATGACAAGCTTTGATTGGTGGAAGCTTTTGATTGGCTCATATCCTTTCACATGGATTTGTGGAGAGGTGAGTTGGATGGGAAAAAAAAGTAATATGCAATTGTTGAGATTTAAACCCATAAAATATTCCATACCAACCCAAGCTCTAACCAATACACCAACCAATCCTTTGTGTTAGAAAATGACTTCTTTTATCCATAAAGTATTCTCCTCTTACTTTGGAATTCTTCAATACTTCCTGGGATTTCTTCATGTAACTTCTTTATTGAAATCTCTTCTTGATGGCTTGGGACACTAGCCGGAATGTCAGGATAGTCACGGGGTCTACCTACAGAAGAGAAATTACATAAAAATGTACTACAAATAATCGGATTTATACATGATAATCCGATAATCTGTTAATGTGATAGAATGATAAAATCTTTATGTAAGGCAAATGATATGCATATGAGATGCCGATAAAATTCGGACTAATGAGAGGTACAATATGCAATATTTAACACTCATCAACAGTCTTGACTACAAAAGGATTCTTACCCAAAACTTGAGTTTAGGTTGAACCCATTGGGCCCAATGATTAGTCCGAAATCAATGTGATCAGATCCAGGCTCGAGTAGATCCATGGCAGGCCTCCTCCATTTGGGAATTTACTAATCAGGTTAAGGTGAAGTAAGGCCATCCAAACCCAAGAAGTAGAATTTCCTATTGTTGGGGTAAATTCCACTTCTTTTACTTCACTCAAGTGCAAACAAATAGGCTTAGGGCATGTTTATATGGTGTCCACAAGAGTGGAAGTATGACGGCTTCTGGTTTTATATGGAACGCTTCACCTAGTGTACCCATTGGAAAAGCTTTAATAAGGATTTGTGGTGGAAAAAAAAACCTAAGATAAAAAAGTTGTTTTTCCTCAAGGAAAACTATTTGCACTAAATGATGGAAAATGAAGTCCGCATAAAGTCGAAGCACTTTTATTTCTTCTCCACAGAACTCATAGCAGAAATATGTCATAATTTTTTTACATAGAATTTAATTCCTGTAAACCTTAATAATTGTATTCTTAAAGGTGGTTAAATTTGAAGAAATAACTATCCATCAATGGCATCACATAATATTCCCTTTAATGATAAAAATACAAGGAGGGATATTTAATGAATACCCGCCATCGCCATAGTAAATTAAATCCTACGGAACTAAAGGTCCCATCTACATCTTCACCTAATATCCTTTATACTCTACCTCTTCAAATCCTTTGTTTGAGCCCATTTTAGGATGAATTCCTTGGAATTCGCTTCCAAGCAAACAAACGACCCTTAAATTGATAGCTAGATTTCTATATCTCACCCTATACATTGATTGATGATTCGTCTTGGATGGATTACAAAGGGACCATGTTAAAAGGCAAATTTGTGACACAAATCACGCTTGTAATTGCGTTGGATCTACTAGCACAAGGACAATTAAGACTTGCTTTCCACGTAATTGAATCCAATAGCATAAGGGACATTTTAAAAATAGAGGAAACTAGAAAAAAAAAAGGACCCTAGATGGCCCCTAAGAAAAAAATAGGCCACTAGTCAATATTGCACGGAAGTGGTTCCATGTGACCACTTTCGTGGTTTTCTTTTCCTTAAAGATTTAAATGTGTGACGACGTCGTCGCTTAATATAGAGAGTTAGCGACGACATCGTCGCTAATTCGTTAAATCTGCATCTTCTCCGACCTTCATCATCTGCCATTGCTGGTTTTTTGTACCAAAATGAACCAGAACTCTCCCTTGCTCTTCCATATCCGTGACCCATACTCATACATCTGTGTATAAAAAATAGTAACATAGAGTTCTAGTTCATTTTGGTACAGAAAACCAGCAATCACAGATAATGAAGGTCGGAGAAGATGAAGATTTAATGAATTAGCAACGATGTTGTCGTTAACTCTCTATATTAAGCAACGACGTCGTCGCTTGTTGAAAAAAGGCAAAAAAAAATGAATATTCCGGCTGGCATACCGGTTCTGTTGCATAAAAACTATGGTACCTCTTTGGTTAGTAGCCATCTAGAGTCCTTTTTTGTAGTTTTCTCTTAAAAATAACTGCCTACATTTTGTAAAAAAAACAAAAATAAATTTCTCCTAAGAAACCAATAACCCGTGGTGAGGCTCTATAGTGTGCACCACTTGGGCCTTGTTTGGTATCTCTACTCTTTTTTGGATAGACCCATCAAATTAGAGTCATTAAAAAAGAGTTATAAAAAAGAGGCTAAAATCAAAAGAGGTGTTTGGTAATGTAAAGATCTATGTTAAATAGACCTTTCTTTTTTATATCAACGGTTGAAAGTTTTTTACAAATATCTCGAGATCCACAAGGTATTAAGCCTTGGAAACTAATCTTATAGTTGTGTTTAGCCTTCCAAAGAGACCTAACGGCTTGGATCTTGTGTTTGGGGCCCACATAATCCAAAAAATCGCATCTAATGGCACACATTTTTTTTTTCCAGATATCTCGAGACTCTTGATGATCCAATGGCTGAAATTTGGTCTCATGGCCGTATTTGACCCTGTGAACATTTGGATCTTGATCTGCACTCATAAAAATAATAATAATAAATAGAAAAACGTTACTGCTCATGGACAAATTCAATATTGAGCATAGTACATCAATGGCCGATATATTTTTGAAAATATCTAGAGATCCATAAGGTATCATCAAGCCTTGAAAATTACTAAAGTATGATCAATATCAAACTTGACCTAACTTTTATTATTTATTTTTTTTGGTACCCAGACAATGGGACTGGAAGAGAGCCCTCAAATGTGGAAAGAGTGGCATACTCAGACATCAATCCCTAAGCAACCGGGTGAGATGCTGGGTTGCTAACCAAATGAGAAAACCCTTGTTTGACCTAACTTTTATCATGGGCCTGTTTGGATAGGCAAAAAATAGAGTAGAGTGAAGTTAAATGGCTCACATTTTTTTCCACATATCTTGAGATTCGTGATGACCTAACGACTGAAATTTGGTCTCATGGCCATGTTTGATCCTGTGAACATTTCCAACGGTTTGGATCTTGATTTACACTCACAAAAAAAAAAAAAAAAAAAAAAAAACATGACTATTCATGGACAAATTCAATATTGAGCATAGTACACCAATGGCCGATATATTTTTGAAAATATCTAGAGATCCACAAGGTATCAAGCCTTGAAAATTACTAAAGTAGGATCAATATCAAACTTGATCTAACTTTTATTATTACTAATTTTTTTGGTACCCCAGACAATGGGGCTGGAAGAGAGCCCGCGGACATGGTAAGGAGAGCCCTCAAAGGTGGAAAGAGTGGCATACTCAGAGATCAATCTCTAAGCAACCAGGTGAGATGCTGGGTTGCTAACCAAATGAGCAAACCCTTATTTGACCTAACTTTTATCATGGGCCTGTTTGGATAGGCAAAATATAGAGTAGAGTGAAGTTAAATGGGCCCTAACAGTCTAAAATTCCAACTCTAGCCTGTTTGGATGAGTCTAGCCCGATATATGAAGTAATGTTGTGAGCCACATGTACTTCATTTCACTTCAACTTCAACTCTAAATACTTCCATTTCCTTGAGTAAAAGTGGATTCTACTCTAAACCTTAACTTCAAAATAAGCATCCAAATGGAGTGAAGTGTAGTACTCCATTTGAACTTCAACCTACTTCTCTTCCACTCCACTCCACATGTGAAATCCACTTCATGTTACTCCACTCCTCTTTTATCCAAACAGGCCTAGGGAATGGGTTTGCCATCATATATTCTAGACTTATGACAAAATAATGGGGTTTAATTAAGGAGGGGTTAGCCTCCTTTGGATATGTTATAATGCTAAACTAGCAACGCAGGCCCGTGCTTAGCCCGAGCCTCGATAAAACAAACTAAATAGTTTATAACAAAATTCATAAAATATTAAATCTTCAAATACTTATAAAATAAAATAAACTTTCTTAAAAGATTTATTTTAAATCATGAGAATCATTTGGTGTGCACTTTACATTTGTAAGAGCACAGAAATCAATAGTGAAATTAAAGGTTATGAATGATGAATAGTTTAGACCAACGCTGAGTAATAGAAAGATGTATGAATGACAATTCATGGAAGTATTATACTGTGACTTAGTTGGATTATTCGAATAGGTGCGCTAGCTGGAAAGTGAAAGTTCAGCCCCTATTTTATTTTTTTTTATTTTTTTGTGGAAAGTATATGCTGGACCATTAAGTCAGCATTCTACCAAGGATATGAAAGCATATTAACATGTAAATATTTTCATTATTCTAGAAGGCATGTTCCCACCTTCAAATTATAAGATAAGCATTTAATCTAAGGCAATGCAATAAAGTTATGTATAGGAGGAAAAAAATGAGCTGGTCAAAACTTATTTAATCTCATGGTGAAAAATCTATGTATCAATTCTCATGGGTTCCAAAGACCTGGTGATTCTAATAAGTACCTGATAAACCAACAAACATGAAACCAAGCATGAATACATAAAGCGTTAAATATAATAAGAATCCATGAACCATTCAAATCCACCCCAAATCAACATTGGATTGGTTACATCCATTCACTAAATCAATGGTAATGATATCTCAGAAAGATTGTGCAATTCATCCACTTGTATCTGCATTAGTCACTGAGTTTGTCACTTCACTTTCCAATTGATCAGGTGCATTACTTGTCCCAATGGCTGGAGTGTTGATTTTATCTTTCATCTTTAACGCTGTTGACATAAGTGAATATAAGTTAGTGAAATAAAATAATATTTTAAAAGAATAAATCTTATTAAAACAAAATTGTAAAGGCTCACAATGTTCTATTTCTGATAGTAAAAACTTTCCCTCATGATTGACGTTTATGAGTTCTATTTTTTTAATTGGAACTCCACTATCCAAAGTAGATTTGCTTATGTTCGATCTTATCTTTAGATGGAACAAGTATTCTTGCCATAGTGCATTATGGATTTGAGGTGCGAAATGGGTGTACCAATCATCCTGCAACATTTGATAAATATAAATTTACAAGACAAAGAATTAGATAACTGAGATTTAGATATATTGTATATGATAGTAGCATATTAAAAAGAATAGAAACAAACAAACAAACATTGCGTCATTACCTTAGTTGCATTTAGATATATTGTATATGATAGTAGCATATTAAAAAGAATAGAAACAAACAAACAAACATTGCGTCATTACCTTAGTTGCATTTACTTCAAAATTTTCTTCTGATGTATTAAGGAATTTCTTAAGGACGTTGTCTTGGAGCAAAAATGTTGCACTTCCAGTGTGATCCATTACAGTTATTGTTGCAATGTATCTACTGTTATAAAAGTTAAAAATTATAAAGTATAAATGAATATATTTAATTTATGAATCTAACATATTACATGAAAGTTGTGCATTATTAATAACTTACCTTATTTTGTTTGTCCGTGTGGGGAAAGTGCAATGATTGCATTGACCATTATTTACACCTGGATCGATTTTTTTATCACACCTATTACAAGATACGAATGATAATGGTCTATCCATGTGCAACATTATGACGGTAGCTTTGATTGTAACATATTTCACCTATAAATATGCAGGATAAAATTTATTATTTTAGTTCATAAATTACAAATATAAATGATAAATGCACACAATAATAATATAAAAGATGTGAATGATAACTAACTTACTTCAGTTACTCCTTTCTCCACTATTGAAACTAAATCTTCCAATAAAATTTTGTTATTCATTGAATCACCACTGTGGCCTTCATTCCTATATTTAATCTTTTAAACACATATTTGAATGAATTATTTTATTATTTAATTTATTAAAATTGAAAAAATCATAATTTTACCACTTTAGTAAAGAATTTGCCTCTTGAATAGTTGGGTTGATCATTATCCTGGTAGCAAATGATGTGCTCCAATAAATATTGCATGCACTTACTTTTAACATTAGTGTTAAATCATATGTTTGAATTAATAGAAGAAAGTTTAATTA
Organism: Cinnamomum chago; assembly: GCA_038049695.1. NCBI lineage: Eukaryota > Viridiplantae > Streptophyta > Magnoliopsida > Laurales > Lauraceae > Cinnamomum > Cinnamomum chago. Next base: position 102,706,325 of record CP142453.1, on the reverse strand, counting down.
ATTACCATTGTATTCTTTAACTACGATCGATGTCGTCAAGATGACTCTTCCAACATTTGATGTTAAAGAATAAAAGTGGTATGATGCCAACTCTCCCCATAATGTTAGATTCAATTTTTTCGAACTACAAGAATAGAGTAGAAAATGAGAAATTAGTATATTTATCCAACAGGAGATTTTTAATAAATCTATAGCTTGTAAATAAACATACCTTTCATCATAAAATGTAACATCTAGTTTTGCTAGTTCTGTTCCATCCTATTTTCTTATATAAGATATTCCTGTTACATCTTCTATAATTCCGATGATATCTATATAATGAGGAAAAATGCAGTGAATAATAATTTAAATAAGAAAATATTCTACATGAAGCTAGAATTTATAGTTAATTACCTGGAAGAAATTTGACTTTGTTTAGTAGAGATGGAAGTGTATTAATTGGAACAAAGTAAAACTTGATGAATGGAATTTCATGATATGGATCGGTTATTTGTACGATTAAGGAATCTCTTGCCAATGAAAGCTGATAATCATGCCTAACAACATTGTACGCATCTGGAGCTGGCTTAGCTCGAATATTTCTTATGGTGTAACAGCTACCCTCACATAAGTTGTTATCGAATTTTGGAATCTCATCGTTAAATAATGTTAGAAGAATTTGATCGCCCTATAATTGAAAAAATAGAAAAAATAAATTAAATTAGATTTAATATTAAATATTTAATGTAATAACAAATATATGCAAACTATTTTTTACCTTTTCATCAATAAGAATAAGTTTATTTATTCTTCATGTTCCCTTTCTTGTAAGATACTCTCTATCTTCAAGGATTCTGCTAAGCCTTACTTTGATATGCCATCTATCAGAAAAATAGTGGAGTTCTTCTAGGCGATGATATCTCTTGGATGACATTTATGATTGAATGATCTTCAGATTCTGTAGTAATAGGAACAAAGATTATAATCCATTTTTAATGAGAAGCATTATATGAAATATGATGACATATTTTATAGGGTCTAAAGGAAAAACTATTACCTTTATTATGAGTTCGCGGAATGTCTTTTTACTTCATTCAAAACTTCATTGTATACAACATTTCTTGTATAGCCAAGAGGGATGCCATCATTTTTCTTTAGTAATATTTTCAGTCCAGATTTTTTTGTGACTCTGGAAATAGCTACATATAGTTGGCCGTGAGAAAAGACGGGCTTAGGGAGATAGAGGCCTATTTTTTGTAGTGTTTGTCCCTGACTTTTATTAATTGTCATCACAAATACAACTTTTATTGGAAACTACCTTCTCTTCAGTATAAATGGTCATTCTGTATCAACTGCTGACATTATAACACGTGGTATGAAGACACGTTCTCCTATATTTGTTACTGTAATTATCTCTGCATCTATTACCTTGTGTATCAATTCCTTGATAATAAGGCTTTTTCCATTGCATAACCCAATAGACTGATTTAGATTGCGAATCGGCATTATCAGAGTTCCAATTTTGAGGTCGAGACGGTGATTTGGCAATCCACTAACATTTAATGTATTAAGGAATTCTGTAGTGTACAAGATTCCTTGATTGCTTTCATTGCTATCAGCCTCCACCATTGTATCGGCGCTTAAATATGTTTGCCCTTGTGTAGGAATCATTGAGAGAACAACACCATTAATCTTGTCAACATAATCATTTAGTGGTGTTAAGATGGCTCTATCTCTCAAATAAGATGGATCTTTATAATTCTTATCTATGAACTCATAAACAAAGTTTATCAGTGGCAGAATCTCATCATTGTATGTATCAATTCTTAAATCAGATAGTATCTCAACCAAGTCGTCGTCGTCGTCATCATCACTGGTAGAGCTGCATTCTCCATCTCCAATACTTAATACCCATCTTGTAAATTGTGTCATATCATCATTGTTTGTTAAATTTTGCAGCCGCATATTTTTTGTTAGGTTTTGAACCTTACAATTCTTCCATATCAAAGATTTTGTAATTGAAGAAGAAACTATATCCTCTCAACTTCCTTTTCTAATTACAGGCAAAATTTGTCTAAAATCTCCACCGAATGCAACAATTATTCCTCCAAATAATTTAGAGGCTGTAGTGGAATTAGACACATTGAGTATGTCACGTAGAGTTCTATCAACAACATCAAAGGCGTACTTATTCATCATTGGTGCTTCGTCCCATATAATCAAAGTTGTATTTTAAATAAGATCAGCCAAATTTGATTTTTTACTAATGGAGTAACATGATGTCTCATGAAGTTGTAGTGGGATTTTGAAGCGTGAGTGTGCAATGTGACCTCCTGGCAACAACAAAGATGTTATTCCTGATGACACAACAGCCAAAACTATTTTTCCATCACTTCTAAGCTTTGTAATATAATTTTTTTCCACAAGTAGTCTTACATGTTCCACCGCTGCCATTGACAAAGAAGATTTCACCCTTTTTTTTCTTGACATGATGTCAGGATATTGTGAAATATTTTAAATTGTCCCTGATTTAGTTTTGTATATAAGATATCAAACTCAGAGATAAGTTCTTCAGTATTGTAGGACATTTCTTCTTGGAGTAGCCTATTTGAGATGCAATCGGCGTCTTCATAGCGAGGGAATGGCATATTTGTGAATTCCTTCAACGATCTTCCATTCTTATTTAAGATGGTTTCGATTTCAATAAGTGCCTGATTTTGAATTTCAAATATAGAAAATTGTGAATCTATTGTGCATCCTTGTCTCTCTAGTCTCATTGCTATATCTTCATAAAGTGATTGACAAATTTTCTCCCATAATTGTAATGGATTTGTAACCTCACAAAACATCAGTATTTCTGCAAACATGTTCCTTAATTGATGTCTTGTAGCCCAAGTTGATGCTTCGCAAATCGCATTGTCTCACTCATTGTCATCATCAAGCAATGCAAGTTCTGAGCACTCCAGTTTAAATGAATCATGCATAGTACCGTTGACTGTCCTTAGATCTTTATAGCTTTGAGGGTCACGTATAATATGTAGGAGCATTCTCAAATAGTACTTTTCACCTCTATTAGGTGGAGCATAATATAATCTCCCAATGCATTTCCGACGCTTTCTTTTTTACCATTTCTTTTCATTACTTTTCCAAGTGTAATTCATTGGAAAGTCAACATATCTAAGACTTCTGGCTTCTGGATCTTGGCGATTTGTTGTAAACTACTCTGTGAACATTGTTTTATTCACTCCTGAACTATTTAAAACATATGATAGATTGTCGTTATCGTTGAAAACAACACCTTGTTGATTTTCGAGATGGTATTGTAGGCGTTCAACAATAGGATTTCTATAGTGCATTCTGAACTCAAATATTCTCCAGCATGATTCTGGTGCCGAAAGATAACGACAATCAAAGTATTGTTTTATTTCATCAATTTCTTTATATCTCAATGTATTAGATGCATCTCTTGATTGACCACTTTCTTCAATAATGATAGTTGCTCGATCCGGTCCTTTGTGTATATATTTATACAAATACTTTATCACTCGTATTTGGCTGCAAATTTCAACATTTATGTGTGCATTATATTTTCTTGATAGATATGGGTTATAGGGAACGACCCATCTATTGTCTAGCATAACACCACCTATGTTAATAGTTCTTCCATATCTCATCTTCTCCTGTAAGTTGGATAACCATAATTATCAAGTGATGTACGCTCGTTGAAACACTTGGGGTATTTTTTGCTGCATTTTCCATCTTGCATACGCACACATTTTGGATTTAGAGGTCCACATGGACCATGGATCATGCACCTCTTAATCGTGTCATATAACTCTGCGTCTTCATTTATATAAGGTATTTTTGTGGAAACAACATTATCTATGTCTTCAGTGCTCAATATCTTGTGATTTTGATCCAATGTTATTAATATATGTGCATGTAGAAGCCCTCTTTTTTGAAATTCAATAGCATATATATCTGTAAAATAAGAAAAAATTTCTAAGTATAAGAAATTGTAAACAATGAATATTGAAATTGAATCATGATAAAGGGAATAAAGTTTTCCCTGTGATAACTTTGCCAAAAACCTTTCCTTTTTTTACTTCTTCCATCAATTCATTAAGCTTTATATGAAATACCCTTGTAATAATACCAGGACGATCTTCAATTTTTTGTTCTAGAATTAAGTCTATAAAATGCTTGATCTCTATCCATCTTGGGTTACTTGTAAATGTTAAAAATATATCGGGACACCCTGCCCATCGACAAATAGTCATTGCATCTTGATATTGTTGGATCATGTAACATGGACTGCCCGTGAAAGGAAGAAGGTAGAATATATCGTTGACCAATTGCTGATGCTGTATTGTCTCCTTAAACAACTGCATCTTTAATACCTTTGTAAAAATCAAGTATAAATGTACCTTGATTGGCTCTTATATAGGAAGCTCTGTTTTGTTCAATACATGCAAATGCATCAACAATAAACTGATGGAGGAGTTTTCCAGATAATAAGAGTGCATTTCCTTCCTCATGTCTTTGTTGTAGTCTGTAACAGTAGTATTCTCTCAGGGAGAGTGAGCAGTGGAGGAGAGGGGACGAGGAAGGAGGAGCGCAGCGTGTGCAGGTATAGAGGCAGAGGTGAAGATGGGCCTGAGCAGGAAAGAGGGTGTTACGTGCAGGGAAGGGGGAGGAACAGAGAGGGAGAGAAGAAGGATAAGAAGGAAGGAAGAAAGAAGAAGAGAGGAAAGAAGATGGGTGAGAAGGTGGTGCGGTGAGTGTAGGGTGTGGTGCAGGGTGTAGAGGGAGGAGAAGAAGAAAGAAAGAAAGGAAAACAAAGGAGGGAAGAAGAAGGTGGTGTGGCGTGCACTGGTGTGAAGGCAATGCAATGCAAGAAGAAAAGGAGGAACTCTTACTCGTGAGTGCTGGTGAGGTCTGCGTGCGGCGAGATGGAGTGGCATTGGTTCCGGAGTTCGGTTGTGGTACAGATGAAGCGGATCTGAGGCGATGGGCTTGGAGATGGAGAAGAGAGGATGGAGATGGGAGAGGTTTCTGTGCAGGGAGATAGCGAGTGGAGATGACGGGATGTGGTGACGAAGGAGATGGCGAGGATGAGATCAGCGTTCTGAGATGGGATGTGGCGACGAAGGAGATGTTTTTGGTCGTTATGGGGGAGGGAAGAGTTTCGGTTCTAAGATGGAATGTGGTGATGAATGAGAGGTTTCTGCTCGTTATGGGGGAGGGAAGAGTTTCCCGGATCTGGGACTCTCATTCCTATATCTCGTGGACTCTCCTTTCAGTGAAATCAATTGATCCTTCCCTTTTTTTTTTCTTGGTATTTCTCTTGCAGGGGAGAAATTTTAGGGATGAGGTGGCACCCCCACAGCTCACCTCCCCTTTTAATTTAATATATATAATGGGGTTGTTGTGGATGCAGGTACTATCCAAAGACCCGAAGTCACCACTTCAAAAGAGGTCGAAACGAAGGCAATATTAACTATGTTGAAAAAAGCAAGAAACAAGTTTTACCAAGATCCATGTTTTGATGGATGCTAAAAAAGTGGTGCAAGTTTTAAAGGGAAATTATGATTGCTCCATTAGTTCCATTATCTTAGACCGTAAAGCTTTGGCTTATTTATTTTGTAATATCAATTTGGATTATATTCCCAAATCTCTTAATGGAGATGCACATAGGCTTACTAAGTTTTGCTACTCTGTTAGGATTGGGAGCCCGAACCCATGGCTGGCGACTGAGTGTTGTATGTGTTTTATCCTAGCTCCTTGTTTTACTCTTTTGTCTTTCTCCCTTTTTTCTTTTAATGAAAAGTTTATTTACCAAAAATGTGGGGTTTAAGGTGGACTAATGTGAGTCGGGTGCACATATGCCTTGCCCCATTTCACATAAAACTTCAACCATATTTGCCATCACTAATCTCATCCATTTGACTTCTAGGGATGAAGCACCCGCCAATCACCATTAGTAGGCCATGAGTGAGAAATCATTATGCTAATACAGTCATTGTTATTGCTATTACCATTTTTTTCTCTGGACAGAGGAAGAGTTGCCCAACATTCTATATTAGATACATAATGATGAACATCCTTGCGTTAAGAGTGTTTTGGTGACTATCTAACGACCCAACCCAAAAGCTCTTGTATAGACCCTGTTTAGGGCCAAATTGATAATAAATTCCAGGTTCAATTGGATTCATATCCCTGATAGTTTTATAAGCTTTTGGGGAGGGGGAGATTTTACCATCCCACTTCCCAATGAATAGAACCAAATCCAGTTCATCCATGCAGAATCCAAACAAGTATTTGGCCTTGAAGATTTTCTCAATTAACCTTTCTCGCCCTTGATCTTTGGTTCTTCGCATCTCCACCAATTGATGGTGTTGAGTTTTGGATCACACTACTGTCCATGAATAGAATTCCAATTACATCATCCTTTCCCTTGACTGATCTGCCAAGTAGGCTTCCCTTGCTCCCCACATTCTAGTACAATTGTTGCCCATGAGATCAAGGCTGCGTTTGGTTTGAGCGGTGGTTGAGAAGTTAATGATGTTATCAATACGGTCAACTAAAATCAATTCATATGGGATGCAAATTGGTTTTCCGATGCTCCGATTATTCAGAGGTTCTGATCCGTTAAAAACCAGGTCTGGGTCCTTATTTAGACCCAAATAAGTAAATGGGTCCGGATCTAGTTCCACCTTGGTTCAGACCATGGACCGACATATTACCTCAGTTTTTTAAATTCTCTCCTAAAATCCATGTTTTTTTTTTAATACCATTCTCTATTTAAACCCGGACTCGGATCCAGACCCATCCCATATATGGTTTTGGTTTCGGTTCTGGAGCTAAGAAACCGGTTCCGAAATAGTTCCGAGTCCGGATCTGACTCCACATTTTCCTTAACAGTTCTGGTTCCAGGTCCATGATGGACCCGGACTGGAACCGACCCGTTTACAACCCTAGTGCTACCTTTTAAATATCTAAACCATTTATTTGATGCTTCTACTCATTTATTGCCAAATGGATCCAAGATCCATGTTCACCAAGGTAACATTCACCTTCAAGTTTAGTACATGATCAAGCCAATAAAATTTTTTATTTAAAATAATCATGACTTTCTCATGGGATTTTGACCATTAATTTGCCTTAAGAATCTGATTTAACCGGCACTCAAAGCACTTTTACCATCTTCGTGCTTGTACTAAAAACGAGGAAATGCAATTTCAAATAATTCATTTTTCATCCGATATCACAACAGTCAAATTCCCCTACTTGGCTACTTTCTATGCAGTGAAAGGGAACCACTTAAATCCACCCTGAAAAGAACACATGTCCATACAGAGTATAAAGGGAAGGAAAATTTTACAATAACTCCCTCCAAAGAATATTGACCACAACCACCCCTACTAATTAATTTTAAGAAGATCACAACTGTATATGATTTGCATGTGCAAGCCCAAGAAAAAGGAACGTGGTTTCGAGCTCAAAGAACAAAGATTCCATTATTGTAACCGTGTTCACACTCATTTCTCAAGCACAGATTCTGTCTCGAACCCCTTTCACACCCCACCTTATAATGTTGTATATATTAAAGGGCTTTTTTTTTCTGACTTTAGCCTCTTATCCCTCGTCAGCTTGTAATACAACTTCTGGTGTGAGCCAGTCACGCAGCTCTGCTCAAATTAGACTGGCTCAAATTTATATAAAAGTTAAAATAGTGACACAGATATGATAATGATGCTTCAATTCTAATGTGTAAAATCGATCTCTTTCCTATCTTACTTATCCGATATGAAGCCATTCTGGTGATCATGTGGTGGGAGGTTTTTTTAATGAGAAACTTATCCTTGCCTATACAGGAACATCTTTGGATTTATAGTTTGTAAAAAAATAGACATTAATCATGTATTGTTAAACATCACTTTTGTTCGAGTAAAATTTAGTCCAACACCTTTGCATGGAGAAGCATGTTGGGTAATTGAGTCAAATCACATAAAGATAGGCTCTAAACATAATAAATTAGGTTATAGCCGCCATCACCATTCAAACACTTATTTCTTGGGATTATTATTATTATTATTATTATTATTATTATTATTGAACAATTCTTTGAAAATGTTGGTATCTTTTTGAAACATTGATAAGATTGAAAAAGATGTATGTATATCAAAATAAAATAGGGAAATCACAAGAATCTATAAAATAGTTATTAGTAAAGCATTGATCTGGTGCACACGATGTGGATGGTCATCTGGTGCACACCTTGTTGTGGGGGGATTAGAAGATTCAGGTGGGCCCTACCTGTGTACAAAATTAGGGATCTACCTGATCATTATAACCACTTGATCAACGGGCCACAAGCTCCATCTTTTATATTAAAATGAGATAAAAAATCAGCTGATCTAATTGTCCAGTCCAATCAAATGGGTGTGAACCTTGGGATCCGGTGTCTATGTGGGGGTCTGGGTTTTGTGGTCGACTCCAATGGATGATTAGGTGGGCCCCATTAGGTGGTGTACAACATAATATATAACCGAGCGCACTATGTGTGCTGCATTATCCATAGTTATCAGTAATATTTTATCTTTATATTGTTTATATTTATCATTCCTCCCAAATCCACTCATAGCTTAGTGGTGAATTACCTCTCTTCGACATAATAATTTATTGTAGTGAAAATAAATGCATGACACTGAGGAAATCAGCTCTAACTTTTTGAGTGTCCAATTTTCCATCATTTGGTACCACCTATATTTTTTGTGGCATAGAAGAAAATTTTGAACTACTTTTTACAAGAGATGAAACCACACTACAAAAAAAATGTCTTAATGAGTCACTTTTAAAGTGTCTTAAAAAGTGGTTTGTGTCGCTTTCCTGATTACTATGCAAGCGTCTTATCTGCCGGCGTCACTAAAAGTTCGTAAAAGCGTCTCAAGAAATACATTTGTTGTGTCAGTTTCTGTTATCAAAGTGACACAAAAAAATGATTACTTGTGTCACTTTAAACCAAAAAGTGACACTGAAATAACTTAAAAGCGTCACAAAAAAGATAACTTTGTTGTCTCCCTTTTCAAAAGCAGTGATCAATATGTTGTTTTCGGACCAAAAGTGACACAAGTAATCATCAGTTGTGACAGTTTCCATAGAAGCGAGATACCATCCAGTTTTAAAAAAATAAAAATACAATATATACATTACTAATAACATGCTGCAGTAGGATACACTTTCAAATCACTAAACCTGCCTTACAAAAGATGCAAAAAAATATAGATAGCAACATTCAATAAGAACCATTTCATTAATTGGAAATTAATCACCATTCACATTAAGGAACGTACTTGCTCGTCCACGCATTAAATCAAACAAACTATTCAAAACATAGCCAATTTGAACCCATCCATAATCCAAACTGGTTACTGTAAAAGATAAAATTGGATCCAAAGAAGGGAAGAAGTAGTCTTCATTCATGACAGTGAAGAAACAGGTTTGAGGTTATTCATTGCGGCAATGCTTTCTCCTCATCAGACCATATTATGTCCTTCCTCATAATCACATTTGCATCAGTGCTGGTGGTAGAGGCTGTTGATGTCATTCCATGACAAGCATTTGATCTTCTTGTGCTGAGGATTGTGGAATTTTGGCTCTTTCGGAATTGTTGGGGTGCTTTAATGACCTTCAACACAACAGGCCAACCACAATACCAAAATGTGAGAGGGGGCTTTATTTTCTAATGAAACTTGAAATAAGGACTATGCTGTAGAAAACATGAAAAAACCATTGCTAAGAATATATATCATATGCAACTTTGAAAAAAATCTCATAATCTTTGGATACTGTATCATAATTCTCACCAGAATATATCATGCTCTTAACGACCAGAAAAAAAAAAAAAGAATTCCTTGGTTAATCCTCACTCTTGGAAAATGACCATGAACTTCATGTATGCAAATCTCAAATGATTGGAAGGCTGATACTCATTTAAATGACTATTTTCTCATACAGGAGGAGGGGCCATGCATACCCAATTTTGGATAAATACTATTTGAGTTGTCAAGAGAACATATTCTCAAAAAAAAAAATATTTTTTACCTTTTGGGGATGAAAGGTCTTTCAAAATAAGGCATGGGTTGGGCTCTTGGCACTAGCTCTCTTCTCAACCTTTTGATCGCTTCCTCTTCTTCCAGCTGCAATGCAAAATCCAAGTATTTTGATTTTTAAAATACTCATATCAGTTGTAAACAAAGTAATTTCATCTCAAAATCTCCTTATTGAATCCCTCACACTTAAGGCTTCTTTTTAGAGAGGCCTAGGACAGGGTCTGACCTATAGGGCCCACCTGGAAGCATTCAAAGCAAAATCCAAGTATTTTGATTTTTAAAATAGTGATAGTTTAGTTGTAAACCAAGTATTTTTATCTCATAATTTCCTTATTAAATCCCTCACACTTTTAAGGCTTCTTTTTAGAAAGGCCTAGGACAGGTCTGGCCTATAGGGCCACATGGAAGCATCCAAAACAAATTGTTGAGAAGTGAAGTGTAGACGAGGGGAGAGGAGTTAGTGATTTTGAAAGGTCTACCTATGACCTACCAATGAAGAAAAAAGCAAACCATCAGATCAGTGTTTGGGAGTGTTGTCTGGAAAAGGTGTGTTCCTAGCTTAAGGACGATCTGGTTATCCCTTAAATTTTCTTTTTTTTTTGTTGGTCTCTGTGTGTGTGTGTGTGTGAGAGTGAGAGAGAGAGAGAGAGAGAGTATTATATCTATCAAACCTTTTGCTGTCTCTCTCTTTCCAACCTGTACTGTTCCATTAGTGTCAGCTTTTCAGCAACCTAAAAAATTGAAAAGAAAATCATACTTGCAAATTAGAATAAAAGAGTGATATAATCTTCATATATGTATGGTATATGCCAGTTAGACAGATGCATGCTGATATTTTCCTAGTTATATCCAATACGTAATAAATCAAGAGAAGCTTACATGGTGGTCAAATTCAGCATGCTCCACTGCACGTACATCACTGTGAAGTATCAAATCAATTGGCCTCGTGCTTTCTTTCACCGGAGGCTTCACCAAGCACTGGGAAAGTATCCCCAAAATGTTAAGTAATGTTACGTATGCAGGTTAATGGCAATGCTAATAATAATGATGATAGCATAATATACTACTTAAATCATACAACATGCATATATGTTCATGACTGAAAAAAACTACCTCTTGCTCATGCCTGTATGCATGCATGAGTGACATCAGTAATTTAAGAAAAACAGAGTGAGAAAAAGAATAGGGGCCATGCACTTTGGGATGCATTACAAAAACCCATGCTCACTTACTAAAATGACAACACTTGCAATAAATTACTACAATAAATCTGCATTTCTTCTCCCAATCGATAGGATACAAAGCATATCACATTTACCAAACCACTTGGTGTTATCCTAGTATTTATAAAGTTATGCTTCTTTTGTCTATAAGTTCAAACTAAAATGCCATCACAACTACAAGACATTCAAATATGAAAGGCAAGAAAAACCACAGTTGTTATGCCACTATGGAAGAAAAAATGACTACTCCAACACTAAGGGTTGGTTGTATTCTTGGTATTGAATTCCTAGGATTTCATGGTAAATTAAGGAATTGAATACTAGGATATCAACCTAGTAAATCATATTTCAGGGAAGAGAGGGTCCAATCCACATCTACACCTTAGTCTTTTTAGATCTTCACCTTTATTTCATTCACATTACATATCAAAACATGGTGTGACTGGAATGAGTAATATTCAAAATTCACATCTGACCAACTATCTACTGAAATAATAATCAGTTGATTCTCTGGATGAAAAAAGGTGACAGAAAGAAGCTAAGGCCTTGTTACCTCTGGCTCATCAGTTGTCCAGGGGAGTCCTTGTGCAATTGGTATCCTCTGTTTCTTCTCCTCCATGACCATCTCCTCCACTTTCTTGTGGAACTCTTCTTTTTTATAACTAATTGTAAAGATTTCTGAACTCAAGTCAAAGAGTTAAATTGAAAGACATACCAGAATGTCTATTTGTCTCTCATACTTGCTTCTGATAACTAAGCTCAAGGCTTTATGCAATCCATGTAAGTTTCCCTTTTTTCGCTTTATAAGAAACTCAAAACTCGAACTCATACACACTCACACTGCACATGTTACCAATTAGCTGACTAATGGTCAAGAACATGTAAATTCCTGGTTCTAGAGGGTGCATTTACACTGAATTTTATAGAATCATTGCTAATTATTTTCCAAAACATTAAAATTGTGTTACAAGCATGGCATTCTTAAAAATCATCAAAAGAAAAGGGTGTGGCAATTGCAGTTTGACTACTCTCAGATGATGATAATGATGAATTTTTGCTACAAGAAATCATACCTGAATGCTAGTTTGCCTCAGCTCAATATTGAACGGAGGTGGTTCTCCACTTATCTGTCCAGTTATATAAACAAGTTCATTTTCTTTAAGATGGCAGGCATCAATTTGTGCCAAATCACCTTCAAAGACCATTGGAATCCTAGTTTAGAGAGAGAGATAGAGGGAAATCCACAAATAAATAGAGATATGAGCAAAAGTAATCAGATAAAGAAGATGAACGCATTAAGCATCTAAGTTTTCAAGCAATTTAAAGAAGCTTAGGGTCTTCAAATGAGAAGTGGACAAAACAGAGGCCGAGAAAAATGTCCACGGATCACATTGGACAATTGCATTTTGAAGAATGATTTAATACAAAATATATATTACTTCTAACACTTCTTTCATCATTGATCTTCAATGCCTCAGTACATACATCTAATAAGACCCAATTGATGTGATGAAGGAACTATCATATTCATTTCTAGCATCACTCAAGTTGATGAGCATTACCTTAGTCCTGTCACGCCAACCAAGCACAAATGGCCGAGAGAGCAAACCCAATTTTCTTGTAGGTTGTTCCTGTGTGGGAGAACTTCTGTTATTCCTTTCTTATGAAATAGTTAATGAAAGCAACATCAAGTAACTGAGCTGAGTTATATCGATCATTATTCTAATAACCGAAATCTAACAAAAATGTACTACTTACCTCTAGAACAGAACCCTTCAATGCAAGTCTTTCAATTGCAGGCGAACCCTCAATGAACTGGAGAAAATTACTCAGGGCGCATCCAATGATCAAGAGACATGTTAGTCAAACGTGGACAACTTCCAATTGAAAAATACCCGAAAAATCCATCAATTTCCAAGTAACGAAGATTTGGAGCATCAATGTGAAATGCCGGAGTATCAACGTACAATGCCGGACAAATTTCGGAACGTAATTTCAGCGTCTCTAGAAGAGGGCATTTCGAAATCAGATATGCAATAGCTTCTGCTGATATAAAAACCTCATCAAGATCCAGGGCCAAGACCTTATGGAAACCTCTGAATGTTGGGGGTACTCTGTGAGTTGATTGCACATGCACGTGCAATGGGGAATTTTGGTCCTATGTTGTTACCTTAGCCATGAGCATGCACTTCAATCTTCCTCTTGTCAAAAATATTTACATCATGCTTTTGATTAGTTTGACAAATGCTTTGACAGTGATATGAAATGAAGCTACAGTAAAAAAGAACTTCAATAAGTATGATGAGCAAAGAAAATGGACCCATCTCTCTTTATACTTTTCTTAAGCAATGATTCTAGAAAAATAACCATGAGTATAGCAACTCCAATCCATAGAATGATAGTACAAATGCTTTAATTCAAGAGTGCACTGCAAATCAATTGGTTTTGGGCCTCAGTTATACTTTTCTTAGCTATATATAAAAGTTGAACACATTTCAATCTTGTAGTTCATGACTTTTACATGATATTTTGGATAATTTTCTTTAAAGAGATAAAAAGTGACTTACAGTAGTAACTTTTCCAGCTAATATGTATGGTTGGACCTAGTCATTTTAATGACTTGACCCATTTTAACACAATATTGCAGTTGTGCCGGGAGGGTGACCATGAGAGGGCTATGAAAGTAAGTCATGTTAAATGCTGTTGGACCTATAAAATAGAAGTATATTGCTTCTAGTATTTATTTGAGGAGATGATACCTTGCCTCTATTCTACTAGATTTTTCTGGGTATCCATACATTGATTGAATTCAATCATTGATATGCTTTCCTGTACTAGTTAAATCTCTAACCTAACATGAGTTAGTTGTACTTGACTGTTTGTTGATACCAATGTGGGATGGCAAACAAATCAAGACATGGCCCAAATTTTTGTCAAGAGCCTGTGATTTTTTTTTCTCTTTTTTTGAGAAATGGAGCTTTACCTTACTTAATTCTACTAGTAGAATTGCCAAACAAGCCTAGGTAAGGTGTCGTTTTTAATTGGCTATATTTATTGCTAGAAGAGAGGGATTTTGGAAAATCAAAAGTTAGATTTTTTTTTTTTTTTTTTTTTGTGTGTGTGTGTGGAACAAGCTCTGCTGTTGAGTTGCAACCATTTTGTTAATACTTGGTGGAACGAGTTTAAGAGTTTACTTGCGGCTGTTTTATTTTATTTTTAGTTAAGTCTCTAATAGTCTCTGTTTTTTGTTTTTCATTGCATTTTATTAAAATAAGAGATTATTCTTGTTGATTTACATACGTACCAAACAACATCAGCTAGTTTAATCACTCCCAGTTACACGAACAACAATTCTACACCCACATACAAATGTTCCTGTTTAGAACAGCACTCTGATCTCTCCAAAGATGCAGAACCTTGTGGCCCTAACACCATTCCAAGAAATCCAAGTCCACACAGCCCACCTTGACAGGTTCTCAAATATCCCCAAATCCAAAGAGAAACAAAACTAAAAGGCAAAACCAAGATATAATCATATGAAATAGCCCCAAAAATGTTGATTCCCATGCCCCCACAATCAACCCAATAAGGTTCATGCGTCCAAAACCCTAGGTTTCATGCAAGTCTGACTAATCAATCATGAAATCCCTAAAAATGCAATCTTGCCCATAAGATTGAACTATTGACACTTTAATCTCGGTCGTTGCAACTAAATTAAACGCAAAAAACACAAAAACAACAAGATCAACCACTCCACAAAAGCTACACTAGAAAAATAAAAAATAAAAAAATCTACTCAAACCCTTACCTGCTCAATGTCTCGGTCGGCATTCCCGTAGCTAACAAGATCTGCCATTCCATGTGCGAGGCCTTCCGAAACGCCACCCGCATAGATCGTAGAGAGATTGCAGTCATCACAGATGACAAACTCCTCCTCGGACGATCATCAATAAGCAGCTTGTCAACGCTCCTCTTCTCCCAAAAAAATTTCAAATATTCAAAGAATACAACGAACAGCAACAGAGAAGACAACAACGAAGATGTAAAAGCTATGAAAACCACAGATTTCCAGATCTACTGCAAATCTCTGAAAGTAGAAATGGAATGAAATGAAAGCATACAAAAACCCCAACCAAAAGCTTCCAAGAACCTGAGAGAGAGAGAGAGAGAGAGAGAGAGAGAGAGAGAGAGACGGCTTCGAACGTAGGCTCCGGCGCAGGCTTGCTCCGGCGGGAGGGGGAAAATGGGTAGAAGCAGAGCGCCGGAGAAGGAAGGGGGAAAGAAAAACAGGGACGAAAAAGGTGGGTTGCGTATGGGATTTTTAAGAGTGCATTTTGTGTGTCGCGTTTTAGAAAAAAGTGACACAACAAATCTCCTCCTGGTTTACTCCTCCTCTAAAGTGACACATCAGACCATACTGTGTCACTTTATTGTAAAAGCGACACAAAAGCTCATTTTAAAAGCGAGACTAAAAGTCCTTTTTTTTGTAGTGCCATGACCTAATGATTTTATGTGGAAATCACAGTTCCTCTCCGGCAGAAGATAAATTCCACGTGGCGTGGAACTTTCGCATTGTCCAAACTGAACTGAGGGCACACTTGTGAAACGGACTATTCACTATGTGATTTTTTTTTTTTACCACTTGGGTGAGAAATCTTACTCTCCACCAACCTAGCTCCATTAGATTCTAGTTTTTATCTAGCTCTATCAAAAGAAAAGGTTAAAAACATAGGGTTTCCACTGGAAAAGCATTATTACACCAAACATCATGAATCATTCCATGCAAATAAATAAATAAGAAGAAAATCTGGCTTTTCACAACGTGAAGATAAATTCAAGGTTTGACCAAAGCCGACTACCGAGCAAAGGATTAGCCCATAAGCCGAGTCAAAGTGCAGAGAGACAGCAGATGACTTGGCCCAACTACAGCACCGTCAGCAGTCGAGAATCTAAACACAAAAGGAAAGATATTCACCGACGCAGTCAACTATCACGGGCCACATAGGATGATGACTTCTTATCCTCTGCCTGTTAGGTTTGACCACCTCTTCAACCATCGTATTCATTTCTTATGATCTTTTTCTTCTAACTTCTCCATCTACTACTAAACCATATATATATAAACACCAACCTCTCTATTTCCCAGATCTCTCTCTCCCTTCCTCTAACAACTCAAAATAACAAAAACAACAGGTATTATCTCTCTCTCATAGAGGAAAATCTCTCTGCTCCAACCTAAAGGAAGAAATTCTCTCTATATATTCCATCCAAAAGAAGAAATTTCTCTTCCTCCTAGAGAAGGAAAGAATGGGAAATTGTTTGAGACAGCGATCCCAGACGACATGGGGCGGCGACGATTGGGATTCTACAGGGTCTGAAAAGCTCTATGCCACAGCTATGGCCCATGACAAGCGCTTTGACGATGTCGACCACAAGGGGGAGATAGAAAATGTGAGCTTGTTAGGAGAGAAAAATGAGATCTCTTCCACTGAAATAAAAATCAAGCTGACCAAGAAGCAAATGGAGGAACTGCTTGCAAAGGTTGGCATGCAAGGGATGTCGATCGAACAGGTCTTGACCCAGTTGGTGAACAAGGGTGGCGATTGCCACCTCCGGCACCGGGCATGGCGGCCGGCATTGCAGAGCATACCAGAGATTAATTGAGCTGGTCACCCAGATGATTTTTTTTTTTTTGTTTTCATATCCAAATATTCTTTCTGTAAGATTGGGGCTGTGTATAAAAGAGAAATGAAATAAAGAGTATTCTTCTGTAACAGTAAGGTTTTTTGTGAATAGGAAGAATGAATAAGATGATCACCAAGTACATGTAAACGTTGTCCCTTCTATCATACAAGTCAAGGGCCGAGCTAGGCCTGCACTGTTTTAGGATGAAAGGCTGTGGACTGTGTCCTACCTTCTAGCCTAGTGATATTTAATGCCTAGATAAATTAAATAGGATATCTCGCTAATGAGAAACACCCAAAACTTGAGCTGATAGAAAACAATAAAATAATATATATCAAATGATCTTAACCGCTCAGATGTGGGGCTTTGCATGTGAATGGAAACATGTCAAATGACCATGAAACTTGTCTTCAGGGAATGAACACATGGCCGTTGGCTCTGTTACGATGTTAGCAACTCCAAACTCCAAACACCAAAAGCTCGTGTGGTTACAGAACGACATACCAATGCATATTAAAGAGTTTTGACAGGTTAATCAGTGCAAACAGAAGTTTTGGATTTCAACTACCAGCCTCGGCCTTATGGTCATAGGATGCGGTAACAGATCCAGAAATTTTTCCCCAAATGGGGCAAAGATGAATTAAAACCTTATCGGTATGTTTTTTAATATAATATTATATAGACACAACCAATCATATACTCAATCGGAGAGTGGCCCACTCTTATTGATATAAAATACAAAAGTGCATCATTAGTGGGGTTGGTGGTCATTTTGAATTATTTGGATTATAATTATGTGGGCCCTACAATGGGCTTTCAAACACCTGTAAGTTTGCATATAATAATGATTTTTTTTTATATTTCTAGCCTCTAAAAAAACGGTGAGTCATAAAATAATCTAGTGGGTCATTATTCTTGCTAATCTAATCTATCCATTTACCTATCTTGATAGCCCTAGAATCTCAACCCAATCTAGTCAAAATCAATATTCTCGACAAATTTTTAAATAACATGGTATCAAAAGAAATTTCTCACAACATAAAATAAAGAAAAAATAAATAACATAAAAAAGTAACTGTATTTAACAAAAACACACAAGACATTAAAAATATTAACATATGCATTTAAAGATGCCCATTAAAGAGGCATCTATTAAACTCAAGCAAAAAAGAAAAAAAATACAAAAGAAACAAAAGGCAAGACGGTTTTTTAGAACTGCTCGTATATATATATTTGAACCAATGCAATAGAGTTAAGAGTTGAAGAATAAAGGAGGAAAAAATAAGCAATGGACGTGCACAATAAAAGAGACTCGGTACTTGTATTTGAAAACCAAAAGAGAAATAAGGAAAAACTGAAAGAAGGAGAAAAAGGAAGAGATAAAAACTTGCGATAAGGAAAGCCTAGAATGACCTGCTTTTTTTTTTAAGAAATAAAAAGATAATTTTGCCTCAAGTCCTTTTGTGATTTTCTTACTTGCCAAAGTGAGGAGGGCAAAAATAGGTGTTTTAGTAGGGCAATTGCCCATATAAAAGTACTTAAAAGACAAAACTGCGCCCATAAAAAAAAATTTAAAACACCTTATTCTTTCCAAAACTATAGGAGGAATTGCCCCCCTTGGCCCTATGTACATCGGGCCTGAATAAGATGTTTAGGCGGAATGGCAGGAGCATTAGATGTGGCTGGCTCTTCTACAGCGGTTGCAGTTGGCAACTCGACATCAACAATTATTAGAAGAAACTTTGGAGAATCTGACGTAAAGGTCCCTAATGCATTAAGAGGCACCTGATCGGTCTGATGAAAATGTCAAAAGGCGAAAAATTATTGTCAGAAGACACCTAATCAACAAAAACAAGTGAATCTATCATGCAACAGGAGAAAGGCAAGAGTGTCCCATCAGAAACCACTCTCACCCTGAGTGGGTTTTAAATTCCAACTTGGAATTGTTACAAGAGGAAGTCCACTTGGCTGGACCCTGGGGATTGGATTCTGGCCCGGTCCCCAGCCTGGGATCCAAGGGTCCTCCCCGACGACCGGGCCAGTATCCGGTCCCCAGGTCGGGCCATATAGCACAACTGTTGTTACAAGGAGGGGATAGCTCTAGCACACCCAATACTAATAACTAATTGTTGTTTAGTATAGAACCAAATAAAGCTTCATAGGAAGACTTGAGGAGGTGGTTAATGAGATAGACACTTGTTGAAAAGGCTTAGCCCAAAAGGATTTGGGAAAGTGGGGTTTATCCAAGAGAGTAAGGCCCAAATGAAGAGACCGGGTCAGACCGTGTAAAATGGAAGTGGTGAGACTTTTGTATTCTGTACCTAGTTCGGAATGTGTATAGATGATTGAATTAGTTCGAGAGACCGGTTCTTGAACAACTGCCGAAACGTCGGCAATGGTTTTGACTTGTTGGAGATAAAAGACATTTAATATTCTTCTCATTAGATTTGAGAAACTTGGTAGGTTCAGGACACATACTCATCAAAAATAGTCGTAGAGAGCATGATTCTCTCTTAGAATGATCTCAAGTTGGCTTCTCCATAGAAGAAAATTGTTCCAAGCATAGGAGTCTCAAGATTAGAAAATTGTTCCATTAATCTCTCTGAAGGACCATGGGTAGCACCTTATGCAAATCTGTCTTTGATTAAGGACCACTCTCATAAATTTCCAATAAATAGGCTCTTAATCTTGAGAGATTAATAGACTCAAGTTTCTACTATACATTTACTTGGAGTCACCAATGAGTAAGGCCAACTGTAGGTCAACACCTCAGTGTCTTGAATACGTGGTAGTGGGACTGTGACAACATATAATTTTCATGATGAAATATATTCTATAAGAGAGAAATATCTCATTGTGCCAATTAATAGATTTTTCCATTGGATGGTGCGCACCCATTTTAATTAAGAGTTAATCAAATGGTATTGATGATCACTATGATTAATTGGGTCACAAGGATAATAACACGTGGACCTAATTTGGTTGAATAGATTTAATACAATGGGTCCATGGATATATTTAATGGAGGGACCTACTTATAGTAATTTAAAAGTTTCGGGTCTTCTTTTATATATTCCTAAGACTGGAGTGCAATTGCATTTATACAGTTGAGTTATTTACAATTAATCGCAGGTCCGGAGTTCACATTAGATATGAGGTCCAGATTTTCAATTGGAGTCAATTTCTAAAGAATCCCTATTGGTCCTCATTCTAGCCCTAAGAAGAGAATGTTACTAATCCAATTAGAACTCTTAAGAAAGGATAAGTAGGACATATACTAATAATGGAAGTGAGACTTCTACTTATGGACCAAGATGAGGTTTACCAAAACCTATAAATAAGAGAAGATGGGTGTTGGACGTCCCATACTATTCCACACCCAATGTTGGACGTCCAACTCCCCCCTCTCTGTTTTCCTCCTCTCCCCCGATTTCCTACTATAGTGCCTAAGCTTTCTTCTTAATTGAGATCCCACCATTCTCTTTTAAGAAATTATCTAAAAAGAGAGTTATAGCATGGAAGAACACGAAGGCTAAGGAGATCAAATCTATGAAAGGGTTTCATGGAATCAACTTGTCTAGTTCTCGATTTGAGCACAACCAAGCTCCTAAGGTATAGATCTACAACTTCTTTGGTTGAGTAGATCCTTTTGATATGCTTGCTCGTTCTTCTTAATCTGTCTTTTCTTAAAGGATCTCTGATCTTAATGAATTGGATGAGGGCTTTAGATTTTGTGATTGGTTTTTTGGCCTTATGGGTATTTGATCCCTACATCAAATAGGTCAAAAGTTTTGAACACATATCCACGAGGCCTTCCTACTTCCAACAATTGGTATTAGAATGATCCCCTGTTTTTCATCTTGTTAGATCAGGTTTCTAGATCTAATCTTTGCATGAGATGTGAAGTGGGTGAATCAAGGGCTATGTCAGGCTTAGTTTTGTAGATTTGCTTTATTTTTAAGTAGATCTATATTTGGAATGTCACAAAAGGGTTTTTCTGTCATGGAAGAATTATAGGAAGCCATTACAGGTTGTTTGGCATTGGATAGACACTAGACCTAGCCTTTTGGAAGGTCAATTGGGTACACGCAAACAGCAATGTGCAGATCTGTTTTCTGATCCGCGATTCATTTTGGCAACATGTTTTCCATCTAGCCCACAAGTCTTTTACTTTCCTTTATTGTTATTAGTTTAATTAGGGCAACTTGTAAAGGGCATCATCGTTTCCTTGGTTTCCCACGAAAGGGCAAAGCATGGTAGTTTCCCTAAGCCCATTGTTTTTCCATTAATTAAATTGCCATGAAAGTCTCGTTGTTGAGACATATGAATTTTTGTAATTTTTATTTTTATCAATTTTGTAAATTCCACCAGCGTCTAAGACAAGAAGGAAGGTGATGTTGGGTTCTTAACCAAAGGGTTTGGAAGTTTTAGAAGTTCAAGAAGTCTGTTCCGCTTGGGCCATGTGAAGAAGAGTACTAGTTTCTTCTTCTATTTATTGCCTTGTATGCATGTAAGATTGCTTTTATGGAATTTTTCTATTTATTTCTAAATCTGATCCAAACATAGCAGTTACCAAAATTGGTCAAATCAATTTAATGTTGTGAAAAGAGTTCTAAACAAGGAATTGGTGTTGGTTACCAATGGGATGGACTCACTAGTAATACTAATCTTATTAACTGAACTTTCCTTAATTTTAAATTTGACTTGGAACCAATCATTAATGGTCATATCATGAGCTGATTTGATGTTCTTTATATGTGAGCCCTTGGACCTTAAAAGAAAATTCTCAATTCTCAAATATTAAGTTAAATCGGAGAATTTAAATTTAGAAAGTCCCATGGTTTTCCATCGTAGGTCCATCATAAGGCAAGTAGGTACACTACAGGAAAAAGGTATTTTGCCGATGCACACTCCGCGTTGGCCATTTCGAGAACCGCGACGGAAGATTTCCCGACGCACTGCAATGCGTCAACACCACGTCAACTGCCAAATGCCATCAAAACAATTCTTGACATAATAATGTTTAGCATCAGGTATAAGAAGGGCTTTCACCGACGCATTACTGTGTTTCCCCAATGTCGACAATGTCAGTAGCATCGGCACAAAACCGAATTTATTGGTCAACCTCACCTCACTACCGACACATTAAAGCGTCGGTTATGTATTTCCTGACGCAAGTACTAGTGTTGGAGAAAGTATCTAACGACGCATCAACCGCGTCGGGTATTTATAAATGAACTTTTTTTATAAATTGTTACCCTCTATTTTGGTGACGCATGAAGTGCATTGGTAATACATATACTGACGTGTTGAAGCGTCGGGAAATGATTTTAACGATATAAGAATGCACGTCGAGCATTGGTAAATAAAATCTTCAATGCCTGTAACATCCCCTTTTGGCGACGCATAAAGTGCATCGGGAAATAGTTTTTCTTATTAATTAAAAAAGTAATTCAAAATTTTCAAAAAAAAATCTTGTTTAAATCTACATTTCCAGCATTGCATAACCATAAACATTGATAAACCATAAATGACCCCACATTCATCCTGCAACAATAAAAAAGAATGAGTCATCAACCAATTAAAACCAACCATAGAACAAATCCATATCACATAAAAAATAACATCCCATATAAAAAAAAGTACTAAAATGTCAAATATCTTGATAAAGTAAATCCTAAGTAAAACCCTATCATCATCAAATATCCAAAATACACCATGAAACACGGCCACCTAACAGCAAAATGAAGCTATTTAAATTTTACATCGAAAATGAGAATTCAGAATACCCTCAAAATCAATGGATCACGATCGCCAGCTATGGTAACGGCCGTAACATCGTTCTGCGACGAAAGCGGAAGAAATGTGGGGAGAAAATAAGTGGGTGGGTTTTTCCTCTCGTCTAATGTGCTGTCGGCAACACACAACGGTTGTCCTGTCACATTAATTTGGGTCTCTTTAATATAGGGTCAATTCAAGGTCATGAGTTAAAGTCCAAATAAAGGTTAATCCTCACACAACTTAATCATAGTGGATCCAAGTAAGATAAAATAATTAAAATAAAGAAAATAAAAGGGGGAGGTGCCAAATATTTAAGATCGAAGAGGATCGGCCCTGTTCCCGGGTACCCCCTTATAATCCCTTGGCAAAATTGGGTTTAAAGGCTGACTTTGCAAACCAAAATGATGATGCAAATGAGACTTTGACTTGTGATTTCTGTGTTTTTTGTGTGCGATACACGAGTGATAAAAGTGAAAGGCCGATGGGCCATAATTGATTAAGGATGGCCGATGGGCTGTGATTGTTTAAAAGTGTGTGCAAAATCACTCATCTCATCTCATCATTCTCATTTATTCAATTTTAGAAATCAGTTATTCATTCCCTTTATAATTAAGTTCGATTAAATATCTGACACCTGAGGTGGAGGAAGAAATAAGAGAAAAATCTTTTTGGGTTTATTTTGTTGGTTTTATAATTTTTATGGATTTTTAATATGGGGCTAGAAGGGCCTAACTACGAGATTTTTACTTGGATTTACGTGATTAATGCTTTATTACTGGTCATCGGATTAACCCTAACCTAAGGTCCTAGACTGCCCACATAAGCTTTTCCAATTCCCTAATAGAACAGGAAGAGTGATGGGACGAAGCCAAATGCTCTAATCTTCCTAATGGGGAAGTCTGATCTAATCATAGGGTGCAAATAACGTAAGTTTGATAGTTCATACACCTAAGCAGTTTGTTGGGTAAGGTTTTAATTGGTTCGGTTGATTTGATTTGTTTTGAGTCGTGGTTTGGTTAAAAGTTATTTAGGGATGGATTAGGGGTGCCTTAAGGTTCTGTTTTAGATGTTGAAGGTTCTGGAGTTTCAGGTTTTGATTCGAAAGGTGAAAAGATGTAGAAATCGGCAAAACAGGGGTGGCGGAGGACTTGGGCGCACTTATAGTGGCGCCTAGGTCACTCTGGTGACTTGGGCACACAGACAGTGGCGCCCAAGTATCAAGTCCCATGTGGTTTGGCTAGTTGTGATGGTATCGACATTATTTCGAGATCTGTGGGGTTTTGACTTAATGTAAGTCTTTGTTCTGATGTCGTTTTTAAGTCCTGGGTTGATTTTATCTTAATGATTTAAGTCCTGAATTCGAAACACAACCAGGATTCACAACTTGGGCCGGACAAAGGACTTGGGTGCACCTGTGTGGGTGCCTAAGTAATTCTATGCACTTGGGTGCCATTACTAGTGGTCATTTGATACTCTTTGGTCATCCAACTTCAGCTCGAGATTCCGGATGGGTTTAAGTTGATTAAAATTTCGATTTCAGGACTGTTATTGGTTTTGTGATGGTTCTGGGGTAATTATTTGGATCGAGATTGGAAGTGAATAGGGATTTGGTGGTCCCAGGGGCTAGAATGGGACTTGGGCTTACCTGTGTGGGCACCTAAGTCTCTAAGGTGACTTGGGTGCACTTGTGGTGGCGCCCAAGTATTCGGTTTGCGGGTTTTGGTTATTTTCGGGATTCATTCACTTGGATTTGGAGTTTTAGGTGATCTATATCAATAATTCTGTATCCCGGATTGGTTTTGAGTCCATAAACAATAGTATGGCAGTGGTTTGAGTTCGGGGGTTGAAAAGCAACCGAAGTGCGCCTCGGGATTGTAAAAAGGAGTTGGGCGCACTTGTGTGGGCGCCCAGGTGTATGGGGTGACTTGGGCGCACCTGTAGTGGTGCTCAAGTATTTGCCTATTGGGTAGCTACGGGTTCGATGGTTTCCAGGGTGTTTTTAGGTCGGTTTCAGGTATTCTAACTCGTGTCTCGATTGGGGAATGTTTTTATTCTCGAGTTATGACTTGTCCATCGTTTTAATTAGGTTTCGATTGGGGTCATTATTAGGGATTTGTGATTAGGGTTTTATTGATTAGGGTTTGAATTAAAGGTTTGTTGATGAAGCTTATTAATTGGGATTTGGATTAATTAGGGGCTTTGATTTATTTAGGTTTATTGATTAGGATTTTAATTAAGGTTTTGTTAATTAGGGTTTTGAATTAAAGGTTTGTTGATTAGGGTTTTGTTTGATAGGATTTGGATTGATGATTCTAATTTATTAAGGTTGAAATAGATGTTTTAATTAGGTGTTTTAAACAGTGGGTTTTTAGATTAAGGTTGATTAAGTTTATTAATTTACTTAGGCACGAATAGAATAACCTAGGATCATCTACTTAACGTCTACTTTTTTTTATATGGATTTTTCTATTTCTTTTAATCTTTTTTTTTTGTTCTCCTCTCTAATTACTAAAGAGTAAGATGAGAAGGGAAGAGTTTTATGGTTTTATGATTTTTTCTTTTGTATTTTATACAATGTAACCTAACCTAAAGTGTTGATGATTTGATAGTTCGAAGTCCAGAAGTTCAACCGTTAACCAAAATCATCACAAGCATGGAACAACAAGTTAAATGAGATGCAAAATGCAACAAATGCCAGCTGGAAAGCAAGCCAGAGACTTGGGCGCACCTACAAGGGCGCCCAAGTGTCTCTGCAGTACTTGGGTGCACACACAGTGGCGTCGAAGTCACTTCCCTACTGGTTGCGATGTATCTCTGATCTCTGGCGATATTCCAATGCGATTTTCGACACTTCGTGACTAAATGCAGGGTCCTAATATGAATTATTAATATCAAGACTTTCGGATCAGAAAACATTGGCGCGAGGACCAAGATTTGAGGGACGGATCCCTTTGTAGGGACTTGGGCGCACCCACAGTGGCGCCCAAGTACCTTTGTTCTTCCTTTCCTTCCTTTTTTAGCGATATATTTGGTCCTCTTTCGATTCTTTCAATGCTCTTTACAAATCTGAAGGCTTTGATATTAAGTTATATGAGGCTGTACTCAGATCTAAGAAACAAAATGCACGTGAAACGGAAAACAAGGTCGAAGCCCTACCCAGAGATTTGGGCGCACCCGCGGTGGCGCCTAAGTGCTTTTTTGCACTTTTCTTCCTCTTTTGTTTCTTTTTTCCAATGCTTTTCGCGTGATTCAGAATGTAAAGTCATGTATCCGTGGATCCTGATATCAGTTTGTATGAGAATGAATTTGGATCTGAGAAACGAAGTGCATGCGATACGAAAAATCGAGGCCAAAGCCCTATCCAGGGACTTGGGCGCTCCCACAGTGGCGCCCAAGTGCTTTTCTGCACTTTTCTTTCTCATATTCGGATTTTTCCCAATAAAAACGATATGGATGCAAGATCTATTCTAATTACGAACTCAGGATGATGAAAATGATAGAGATCTATAAAATACGAATGATCCTAAGCATGTTTCTAATGATGGATAATTACTAAATATTAGATCTACTGTAAAATACTACTATTAATGCAGATCTACAATGTATGCATGATCCTAAGCATGTGTCTAACTATTGAGGATGATGAACATTAATTGAGGAGACTAGATCTAGAAATAGTGATTTGGAACTGTTTTTTTTTTTTTTCAAGTCATAGATTGAAGCTTTTGTGCGAATCCATGGCTTTTGGAAGCCTTCCCCATTGTTGATCTTGAAAACCAGAATGCTTCCTTTCCTCCTTTCGTCTAGATCTAAAACTCTCTCTATGGTGGTTACTCTCTTTCTCTCCCTTTACTTCTCTTTTCCTCTCTTTCTGGTAGCCTCCCCTTGAAAATGGTGTAAGAGATCCTCATCTAGAGGTTTTTGGCGTGCAAGAGGGGTTAGGGTTGCTGTTTGCACGAATTTTTAGAAGTTTCTCACAAACCAAGGAAAATTAGGATTTTGGAGGACTTGGGCACGCACATGGGTGCGCCCAGGTAGGTTTTGTAACTTGGGCGCACACACAATGTGCCCGGGTTTTTTTTTGGGGTTAAGTGGATCTAGGGTTTGGTTCGGGTAGTTTTTTTCGAATTGAATACGGACTAAAACACTGGAAACTGGGCGGGGGTGCCCATGTGTATTTTCAAGGTGACTGGGGACCTGGGCGCGCCCAAGTGCATTTCTGGACATGGGCGCACCTGTAGTGGCGCCCAGTTGTGTTTCTAGCGGGGCTGTTAGGGTAGTCTTCTAAGGGCCATATCTTTTGATCCATTTGTCGGATTTGGACGTTCTACATATCGTCGGAAAGCTCTCGGAACGTAGAGTCTTTTGGTCCATACTTCATAATGATCAGAGGTCATAAAAAGGTAGGCATATCTGGATCAACGATCCTAGCCTCCTAATTCATGCTTTTCATATCGTACTTAAGCAAACTAAGTGTAATCTCTATGAACAACCTGAGTGTGTTCAATGTAGTCTAGAAGGGGCTTGGATAGTGTTGTAGTTCATTCCTTGTTTGAATAGTGGGTTGAACTTGATTCGGCCTTTTCTCTCATGAATTTCTAGAGATCGTCGAACTAAGTCTAAAATTATCAACAAGCATCTTCATCGTAATTAATTAAACTTAATTATACCATTAATCATTCAATTATGGGTAAAGTGGGGGCACCGTTATATATGACAGGTGTTTAAGTCTATCGTAGGGGCCAAATGAGGTGTCTACAATTGTGACCCTCTTTCCTAGCAGATTCTCGATCACCTATTGCTCAGCCACTGGAGAGTTAATTTCTAACTGTGATAGTCCCGCCTCTATTCTTCACTGCATTCTCAAAGTATTCAAATATGTCATATAATATATGTTAGGAAATTGAAATAAACAATGATATACAATATCGAATATTCAACAACTAACTGTTGGAAGTAGGTGGGCCTTGTGGATATGTTTTCAAAACTTTTTGACCCACTTGACTCAGGGATCAAGTACCCATAAGGTCATAAACCACATCTAGGATCCAATCCCTTAAACTCATCAACCATGTATAGTAATAAACTCTATCTAGAAGATAGAAACCAGCAACAATTAAGCAACCACAAAAGCTACAACATACAATGAAGTATATTATACCTTTGGGGCTCGGTTGTGCTCTAATAGAGAATAAGACTTGCTAGATGAAGAAACTCATTCTTTGTAACAAATTTAGGATATCCAAGACCTCTTAGCCTTCCATGTCCCGTATTAGATCTCTTCTCTAAAGGGGATGGGTGGGATCTCCTTAAGAAAACAAGTAGAAGCTCCAAAGGAACCCATAAGAGAAACTAGAAAAGGAAGAAGAGATAGGACGTGTGCAACACTTGCACAAAAGCTCTTGGGCTTGAATCCCTAGGTGAATAGCATGGGACGTCCAAGCACTCCTCTCCTCTATTTATAGTACAAAGAAACCTCCTCTTTTACTAATTGAAATAGAAGTCTTACTTCCACAATAATTAGTAACTTACTATTACAACTGTTAGAAATTTCACTTCAAATCGAAATAGTAACTTTCTTATTCCTTCCTTTTAGAGTTCAAGAAGAATTAGTAACTATCTAATAACTTGGGCTAGCGTGGGGACCACTAGGGATTCCATAAAAAGCTGGCTCCAACTGGGACACTACGACCCCACATCTCACGTGTAATCTAAGCCCACAGTTAATTGCAAATAACTCCACTAAATAAATGCAATTGCACTCCAGTCTTAGGAATAAATTACAAAGAAGACCCTAAACTTCCCCATGACCACAAGTAGACCCCTCTATCATTATCCATGGATCAATTGGTCCTGCCCACCAAATTGGATCCATATCTTATTATCCTTAGGACCTAATTAATCATAGTAATCATCAGTACCATCTAATTAGCTCTTAATTGAGATGGGCGCGCACTTACTAATGATAAATCTATTAATTGGCACAAGGGGATAATATAGATAAATTCCAACTTGACCGTTAAATGTTCACATAGTCTTACTACTACGTACCCAGGACACCGAGGTGTTGACCTACAGTTGGCCTCACTCATTGGTGACTCAAAAGCAAATGAATAGACAGAAACTTGAGTTCAACAATGTCTCAGGATTGAGAACCTATTGGTAGGGAATTATGAGAGCAAACCTTAAAGTAAAGACAGTTTTTCATAAGGTGCTTCTCATGGTCCTTCAATACATCCAATGTACCAGCACCATGATCCAGAATCTTACATTCTGATGATCGAGACAAATCACATTATCTCATAGTGATCAAAGAGTTGCAGCCTTATCATATGAGATGCACAGTCTCATCACTGATTGTGAAGATATTTAAGTATAAGATTTGTGACACATGTCTCTCGTATGTGGATCTCATCCATACACATATATCACATCTAATATACTAATGGGACCCGGTTCATCTCATGAACCATCATGTCATATGTATTGGTTATGTGCATAAAGTAATAAAACACCATTCATCTCATGAAAGGAAATCATGATTTTATTGATAAATAAAGAAATTAATCAATTTATTACATCATCTAATGGATTGAGACCATACAAACTAACAATCTCCGAATTGGGCTCAATACCAGTCAGGGTTGCATCTCATGCCCATCCTGTCTCCATGTTGTTCAAAGACTTTGGTCGTCAAAGGCTCAGTAAAGGGATTTGCCAAATTGTCCGCAGAGGCTCTCTTAGTGATAGCAATATCACCTCTCTGCACAATCTCTCTGAACAAGTGATACTTCCTCTGTACGTGATTTTGGCTCTTATGGCTCCTGGGTTCCTTGGACTGAGCGACTGCCCCGCTGCTTTCACAGTAAACTACTAGCGGCTGTCAAGCCAAATGTACCACCCCAAGTTCCAGAAGGAATCTCTTGAGTCATAATGCTTCCTTAGCTACTTCACAAGCCGCTACATATATCAGCCTCTGAGGTGGAATCAACGGCACATTCTTGTTTAATACTTCTCCAGCTGATAGCTCTGCTGCCAAGCATAAACACATAACTAGAGGTGGACTTCCTGGAATCCTTATGTGACATGAAGTCAGAATCTGTGTATCCGACTGGAATCAGCTCATCACTGCCGTAAATCAACATATAATCTCTAGTCATTAATTCTTAAGTATTTGATAATACACTTTGAAAGTCCGTGATCCGAACCCTATAGGGGGGGGGGAATAGGGTGAGCTTCGACTTAGTGATCAATATTGACCAATCACTAGAAGAAATTTGGGGTTTAAGGATGACACAAATTTGTCCCAAAATGTACATATTTCGTCACCGAAAATAATTAAGACGAAAGTTTTTCGTCACCCGTTTTGTTGCCAAAGCCTTGTTGCTAAAAGGTATTGGAGACGGAAAAAAAATTGTCATTGAAAAAGATAAATTTGTGACGATTTTTTTTGTCTCCAATACACTCTGTTGGAAACATACTTGTAAGTAATTAGTGACAAAATATTTTGCCATTAAAGGAAGAAATTAGAGACAAAAATATTTTGTCATAAATATAAGAAATAGAGACAAAATAATTTTGTCGCGTTTAATATAAAGGATGTCACAGCCCCGCCCAACTTAAGGACTTCCCAGGAGGTCACTCATCCTAGTACTGCTGCCGCCCGAGCACGCTTAACTTCAGAATTCTTACGTTTTCCAGGGCCGCACGGTTTTAGAAGGCCTCATGCTAAGTTAATACAGGGTCTGACTTATAAGCCCATGGTCAGGACTTGGATATTTCCGATACAGGCTAACGGAGACTCTTCGTTTGAAGCCCGTGGTTGGCACGTTACGCCCCGTGGTTAAGGGTACCGCCCGAACCAAAATCTCACATTCTCCCCCACTAGAAATAGAGTCGTCCTTGGCTTTGATACCAACTGTCACAGCCCCGCCCAACTCAGCATGAAATTGTCCGCTTTGGCCCACGTGCACACGCGAGGACTTCCCAGGAGGTCACCCATCCTAGTACTGCTTCCGCTCGAGTACGCTTAACTTCGGAGTTCTTACGATTTTCGGGGTCGCACGGTTTTAAAAAGCCTCATGCTAAGTTAATACTGGGTTTGACTTAAAAGCCCAAGGTCAGGACTTGGATATTTCCGATGCGGGCTAACGGAAACTCAACGTTTGAAGCCCGTGGTTGACAGGCTACGCCCCATGGTTAAGGGTACCACCCGGACCAAGATCTCACATTCTCCCCCACTAGAAATATAGCCGTCCTCGGCTCTAATACCAACTGTCACAGCCTTGCCCAACTCAGCATGAAATTGTCCGCTTTGGCCCACGTGCACGCGCGAGGACTTCCCAGGACGTCACTCATCCTAGTACTGCTCCAGCCCGAGCATGCTTAACTTCGGAGTTCTTACGATTTCTTGGGCCGCACGTTTTTAAAAAGCCTCATGCTAAGTTAATACGGGGTTTGACTTATAAGCCCAAGGTCAGGACTTGGATATTTCCGATGCGGGCTAACGAAGACTCACCGTTTGAAGCCTGTGGTTGACACGCTACGCCCCATGGTTAAGGGTACCGCCTGAACCAAGTTCTCACAGTAGTAGAGACTGAGATAGGTAGGTGTACCTGGCGGTGGCGGACTCCTGGATGGAGGATGATGGGCAGAGATGATGGTGATTGGTGATGGTGGCCGCGTCTGGGAGTTCTAGGCGAGAGAGACTGAGAGAAGTAGAGATGAGAGGGATCACTGATCAGGGGATGGGTCTGCACTGCGTGTGTTGATGGAGGGTGATGATGATTGATGGGGGCCAATGGGTTATGGGGCTGCTGCCTGAGACGATGGGTGGGAGATGTTGGAAAAGGGTTTTGGAAAATGGGGAAAATGATTCTTCTCTCCTCTTCTAGAAAAGGGTTTTGGAAAATGGGGAAAAGAGTTTTGGAAAAGAGAGACAGGGATAGATGGAGGGACAAAGGGGGAAATGGGTTTTGGAAAAGGGGCGTTGGATTGGGGGGGGGGGGAATGGACGTTAGGGCCTGGGGGGCCCATTTTAGTCATTTTAAAGGCTTTTCCAAAGCAATACTTGTATGAGAGGAATAGGTTCAAGTGCGAATGAAATTGGCGCCACCACAAATGAAATTGGTGCCTTATTTTGTTGGCCGAAATATTTTCGTCTTCCATAACTTATCCTTATTAGTGATGAATTACGTTCGTCGTAAACATAAATTATATTTTGTGACAAAAATGTTCGTCTCCAATGCGCTAAAATAATTGGCGCCTTATTTTGGTGACCAAATATTTTCGTCTTCCATAACTTATCCTTATTGGTGACGAATTACGTTCGTTGCAAAAACAAATTATATTTTGTGACAAAAATGTTCATCTCCAATGAGCTAAAATAATTCGCGCCAACGCAAATGAAATTGGCGCCTTATTTTGGTGACCAAATATTTTTGTCTTCCATAACATATCCTTATTAGTGACGAATTACGTTCGTCACAAAAAAAAATATTTTGTGACAAAAATGTTCGTCTGCAATGAGCTAAAATAATTCGTGCCAAAGCAAATGAAATTGGCGCCTTATTTTGGTGACGAAATATGTTCGTCTTCCATAACTTATCCTTATTAGTGACGAATTACGTTCGTTACAAAAAAATTTATATTTTGTGACAAAAATGTTCGTCTCCAATGAGCTAAAATAATTCGCGCCAAAGCAAATGAAATTGGCGCCTTATTTTGGTGACGAAATATGTTCGTCTTCCATAACTTATCCTTATTGGTGATGAATTACGTTCGTCGCAAAAAAAAAAAATTTTTGTGACAACAATGTTTGTCTCCAATGAGTTAAAATAATTTGCGCCAACGCAAATGAAGTTGGCGCCTTAATTTTGCACACGAAATTTTTTTTCCGTCTCCTATTCTTTTGAAAAAAATGAAAACAAATGACAAAATTTATATTTCGTCCTCTTTGGGTGTTCTTTTAAGACAAAAAAAAAAAATTCGTCATCAAATTTCGTCACAACAGCCTAGATTTCTTGTAGTGAATTTTAACTTCTTTAAATTACATTAGTCACAAGTGATGATATAGAACTAAAATGCGGAAGCTAACAAAAATAATCATCACAAA
Organism: Cinnamomum chago; assembly: GCA_038049695.1. NCBI lineage: Eukaryota > Viridiplantae > Streptophyta > Magnoliopsida > Laurales > Lauraceae > Cinnamomum > Cinnamomum chago. The sequence continues at coordinate 102,673,428 of CP142453.1, read as the reverse complement.
GCATTCACCATCACACAATGATTTATAGTGGTTCGGGCTCAATGCCTACATCCACTATCGGCTTGTGATCCAACACCCCACCGGATTTCCACTAATTATGCTTTTCAATAGGCTAAGCAATAACCTTTACAATATGCTTTCCAAGGTTAAGCAATAACCTTTAACAATGATGTTTTTCAAGGCTTAACATCAACCTATTACACTATGCTTTTCTAGGCTAAGCAATAACCTATACACTATGCTTTTCTTAGGCTAAGCAATAACCTTTACAAGATGATTTTCTCAAAATAGTATCTACACAAACACTTTAAGAGATACAATTAAAGGTCAATTACTATGCCTCTAAATTAGGCAGATATGAAATTGAAAAACAAACTCACTCAACACTCTATGTAATGCAAAGATGAATCCTCATGGTGTGTGTGTGTGTGTGTGACAAACTTCAATCAAGTTAAAAATGATAGCTCAATGAATGCAAGCTTAAAGCTTTTGAAAGTGTAAAACACACGAATAGATTTGATTGAAGTGAAGAAACAAATCACATGTAATTTAAAAACCAACTTGAAAATGATGTATATCAATGCTATGCAAGTTGTGTGAAACTTTAAAAACAAAAGACATGTGATTCGTGAAGTTGTTGAATCCAAAACATAAGATAGATTTAAAGTGATTTTCTTATGATGAAAAACAACAACCAAAGATTCAACCAAGTATAGGAATCATGTTACATATTGAAAGTCCACGAGGATCCTAACCCTAGAGGGGGGGGGGGGGGGTGAATAGGGTGTGCTACAACTATGACCAATTTAAACCAATTTTAATTTCTTAACATAAATTAGTCACATGTGATGATTAATCAAACAATATGCGGAAGCTAACAAAACAACCACCACAAATGCAAGCACCACAACACCAAGGTTTATAGTGGTTCGGCCTCAATGCCTACATCCACTACCGGCTTGTGATCCAATCACCCCACCGGATTTCCACTATGTATGCTTTTTACTAGGCTAAGCAATAACCCTTACAATGTTGCTTTTCAAGGCTAAACAACAACCTCTTAATGTGCTTTTCTAGGCTAAGCAATAACCTTTACAAAATGCTTTTCAAGGCTAAGCAATAACCCTTACACAATGTGCTTTTCTAAGGCTAAGCAATAACCTTTACAAATAAGGATTTCTCAAAGAAAGTGTCTTCACAAAAGATCACTCTAAGAGATACAATTTAAGCTCATATAAATTGCCTCTAAATAGGCGGATATGAAAATGAAAATCCTAACTCACACAAACACTCAATGAATGCAAAGATGTATGCTTATGAAGTGTGTGTGTGAAAACTTCAATCAAGTTTAAAAGTAAGCTCAATCAATTTGTGCTTAATGCACTTTGAAAGTTTGAGGCACAAAAAGATATGATTGAAGTTCTATGCAAATCACTTGAACAATTACACACTTGTGAATGATATGAAAATCTAAAGATCACAAGTTGTATGAAAGTGTTTAAGCCTAATCAAGTGATGCATGTGCAATGTTGTTTTCAAAACTAATAAGTTTAACTAAAGTTTAAATGAATGAAAACAACAAAGGAAGTTTCAACCAAGTGAAGGAATCATGCAATGAAAGAAATCAAAGATTTAGGCTAAGCATGATTAAGAAAGTTTAAAACAAAAAACTTGGGTTGAAATCAAAGTGATGAATCCAATCTTGAATAACAAAGATGGAGGGAAGAAAGGATTCAACACATCATTGTTATCATGCTTGAAATCATTTTCCAAAGTTTCAAATAAAGCACATAACAAATGATTAATTAAAAGTAAAACTTACTTGGAGATTTAACTTAGTTGATCCAAGCTTAAGCTTTACTTAATGACCCCTTTGATGTCTCTTAGATCATCCCCCTTTCCTTCTCAAAAACCTCTTCAAAGAAGGCTTGAAAATCCCCTTTTTAGTTCCACCAAAGATCACCCTTTTTCAAAAGAATGAAACACTTTTATACTTGAAAAGAGGGTTTCCTGCGTGTACCCGGTTAACCCCATGACAGGCCGGTTAACCGGGTGCACAACGGTCAGAAAAAGAGCCGTTGTGCTCAGGAGCCCGGTCAACCTGCCCTGTGTGGCCGGTTAACCGGGCCTCTTGGCCGGTTGACCGAGCCTGCTGCCCCATTTTCCCATTTTTTGGGTTTTTGAAGTTTTCCTTTGGGGATCTTTTTAGGCCATTAAAATCAAGCATTTTCACATGTTTTAAATCATCCAAAGATGTATAAAAACTTGAAACATGGAAAAAAAAAATGTTTTGAAACTTTTAAAAACAAGAACTAGCTTGATTTTCAAAACTTTCTTTTCAAATAAATTGCATTTTTGAAAGTTTTCTTGAGGGGACATTTGGGGTCATTGAATCAAGCTTTAAAACAAGTTTTAAATCAATCTTAGAGTTTTAAAACCAAAGGCATGCTTGATTCAATAAAACTCATTTCAAAACTAAATGCATCCAAGATAAAAAAACATATCATGCATGATTGAATACCTTTTCAACTCTTGAAAGCAATGCATGTCTAAAACAAGATTTCAAGTGTTTTAAAATCAAGGCATGTGTGAAAATGCGAATGATGAATAAAATGATTATGCAACCATCAAATTGCAATCTAAACAAAATACCTAACAATCTCCCCCTTTGCAATTTGATGGCAACTCACTCACCACTCACCACTTGACTCACACACTAGGTCTTCAGCTTCCCCTAAGCTGGACAAGCCTTGAAATCTCTTTGGATGCTCTTCTTGGATGCTCCTTCTCTTTGCTTGGGCTATGGGTTCTTTTCTTCTTTAGTTCCCAAGCTTTCTCTTCTTTCACTTCTCCCCCTTTGACCATGCTTCTCTCCCTTTGGCAAGATATGCATTCTCTTCTCCTTTAGAGAACTTGAATGCTTCTATTTCCCCCTTTGTCCTTTCTCCCCCTTAGATAGAGCTTCTCTCTCCTTAGGAAACTTGGACATTCTCTCCCCCTTTGCCATTAAATTGCAAAGGTTACCTACACACATGAAAACAAGGAAAATACCTTTTAGTAGCACCTGTTAACAAAAGAAATCGAAAATGAAAAACATAACAGGGTATCATGTATGGATAGAAGTTGTAAGGGTAAAGGGCCAAGACAAAGGTGAATTTGATCACAACTAATTCTTCCTATGAAGGTTTACTCCCCCTCAATCCATTCTCTCCTTTTGTCAAACTTTTGACATAGATATAACTATTTGGTGCAAGAAGGAATGTTTTACCAATTGAGGGTAAACTTTCAAGGAAAGTATTAGATTCCAAATGACGATTAAGCCCAATATGATCAAATTACCAATATAATGAGCAAGGTCATTAATGATCATGGATACCAATTGAAATAAACATATCAATTGAGATTAAAGGATGTGACTATAAAATCAATCACTCTAAAATGGATTTAAAAGTATAACTATTATGAGAAATCCAAATTAGAGCTATCCATGATATGGGGTTTACTCAAACATAGCATCAAATAATATTACTTATGAAAATCATATGCTATGTAAGATTTTGAAAATCATTTCATTCAATCAATAAATATGACTTATTAAAGTGCAAATTGAGTGAAATGAAATTCAAACATGAAGCCAACCTCAACTAATAACCAACCAATATTATGAACACATAAACATGGTGGTCATGAGATATACCTATAAGAGCAAGAGAGGTGGCTACATGAACATTATGATGCTAATGGTGTGTGACATGGAACAATCATATTACTTATCAAGTTCAATCCAATGCACACAAGATTTATCACATTCTCAAGAGATCAAATCAATCAAAAATTATACCAATAGAAACCAATTGAATTTGATAACATGATAAAGAGCAAGAATGTGGCAAACTCCATCAAGCATCATAAATGCATATTCATCACTTTAAAAATATAACTATTGAGCATAGTGATGAACATGGTAAATTACAATGCAAAAGAATATTACTTGGCAATGCATGCAATTTCCAAAGTGTCTAGATCATATGAATTCAACACTAAGATATCCATCAAACAAGAGATATAACTATGAAAAAGGAATGGATTTCAAAGAGGTTCATATGACCAAGAGCACTACTATGAAATTGAAACATGTATAAAGAATGATACCCAGAGAATCTACATGAATCAACATCATAACCATCCAAAAAGAAATGACTAGAAGGCATAGAGGATGGATTTGGGTTCTAGTATGGTTTCTACAAATGTAACTAAGATCACAACCATACATGGAACCAATTGTCATTTGAATATAAAAAGAATAACTAAGTAAGCAAAGAAGCAAATGACATTCATTTCCATTTCTAAGATAATGAAACCAAAAGAAAAGGAAATGAGAACATGGAACATGCTTAGGTGAATATAACTAATGAGGTTATAGAGCATTTCCATTCTAACAATCTTCAAATCATTTTGATAAACAAAATCCAACAATGAGCAAAGAATGATTTTGAAGATCAATTTACAACTTGTATTTGAAAAGATATAACTTAATTGAAACACATACAAGTTGATTTTTCAAAACAATGATTTTCCATATAAAAGTATAACTTAGAAATCCATGGAAAAACTTGAATTGAGTCAAATCATTTGTTCAAATAGTCTTACCAAGATATCTACACAAATGATTCAACAACAATTGATCATGAAGAGTCTAGCTATGAAAGCTTTTGAAATCACAATCAATTGATCATGTAGAAATGCAATGCAAAAACATAAAACTAAATGTGTGCAAAAAGCAAATCAAACATGATGAGATTATAATCAAAAGATTTTGAAAACCATGACATGTAACTTAGAAAGGTGCATGAAAACAAAATCAAATGATCATAAATAAGCAATGCATTTCAAGAAATGTAACTAAAAGAAAACAAAATGCAAAGCAACATGACCAACAAAGTGATTTAACTAATAAAGAATAGGTTGGTCAATGAGGTTCAAGGCCTTAAGGTTTGTCTAAGTAGATAACTTTAGGAATCCACCTAAGGTCTTGGGAGGGTTGAACTTTGAGATCTATTTTGGAATTCTCACCAACTAAAGGAGATTTAACTTGATAAATTTTCAATTTGAACTTATCACCATGATATTTAGATTTTACTAAGTTTAGCTTAGAATGGTGATTAGTCTTTTGATGTTGGTGAGTTTGTTTCTTTGGGGATTGTTTCACTTTTCTTTTCTTCTTACTTTCTCCCTTTACTTGACTTTTGAATTTTAGATTTAACTTAGCAACTTTCTTCAAAAGTTCTTTCATGGGTTCATATAAGGGAGATAGATTGAGAAGCTTTTTGTTCTTAGATTCTTTCAAGCTTGGTTTAACTTGTTTAAGCTTTTTAGAATCTATCTTAGGAGACTCCATTTTAAAAGTTTTAACTTGTTTAGTCTTTTTGGAGTTTTCCTTGATTTTTAGTGTCTTACCCTTCATAGATTTTGATTCTACCTTCTTGAGTTCAAAGATGGGTTTAGACACATGGCTTCTTTTTCTTAGTTTGCACTCAAACATAAAATGCCCTTCAATGCCACAAAAATTACATTTGGTTTTGGGCAAAGGAGAAAAAGTGCTAGAGAAAGAGGACTCACCTTTCACAAAAGTGTTGGTGAATTTAGGGTCATGTGACATATTCCTATTAAATCCAAGACCCGTCCTATCTCCATGAGATTTACCCAATTTGAATAATTTTTCAAGTTTCTCTTCACTTTGGGTAAACTTGCACTCATACTTTTGTTTATAGCTTTCAAGTTGAGTGACTTTGGTTATAAGGATTGAATTTTCATGTTTGACTTTTGAAAGTTCATTTTCAATTTCCTTATAATTGTTTAGCTCTTCATAGGCAAGATTTAACTTAGATTTAAGCTCATTAACAACATTAGATCCAAGTTCTAAAGTTTTTAAATTACTTTGAGCATTAGACAAATTTTCATTGGAAATTGTCAACTTGGATTTTAAATAGTTAATGTTTTCATCTTGTCTTTTAATTGTATCTCTTAGGTTCAAATTTTCATATTTCAGTTCATCACAATTTATCTTAATCTCATTTAATTCATCTTGAGCATTAGATAAATTTTCCTTAGAGATAGTCAATTTAGATTCAAGATTGTTAAAGTCTTTACCTTGCCTTTGTAATTGATCTCTTAGTTGAAGATTTTCCTTATTGACATTTTCATAACCCATCTTTAATTCTTTTAGTTCATCTTGAATGTTGGAAAGGTTATTTAAAGAGATCATGAACTTAGAGTCTAGACATTTTATTACTTCTTCTTTCTCTCTAAGTTCATCTTTTGAAGAGGCTAGCTCTTGGTTTAGTTTATTAGATTCTTCTTTTAAACTTCTATTTCTTTTATCAAGCTTTGAAGATAATGTATATAATTCATTATAGGCTTGTTGAAGATCATCTTCATCATACTCATTTTCTTCCTCTTTTGAGTCAAATTGATATTCATTTAAGTGAGGGTTTGAATCTCCAATAGAAGGAAAAATGAGGGGTCTAGAAGAATCTACAAAGTCTAGCATAGTGGAGTCCATTTTAATGATTTTCAAATAAGCACAACTCTAGGGTTTTTACTCTAGGTTTTTACACCTAATCAAGAGTTCCAAACACTTGATCCTATAAGATAGAGCACGAGGCTCTGATACCAATTGAAAGTCCACGAGGATCCTAACCCTAGAGGGGGGGGGGGGTGAATAGGGTGTGCTACAACTATGACCAATTTAAACCAATTTTAATTTCTTAACATAAATTAGTCACATGTGATGATTAATCAAACAATATGCGGAAGCTAACAAAACAACCACCACAAATGCAAGCACCACAACACCAAGGTTTATAGTGGTTCGGCCTCAATGCCTACATCCACTACCGGCTTGTGATCCAATCACCCCACCGGATTTCCACTATGTATGCTTTTTACTAGGCTAAGCAATAACCCTTACAATGTTGCTTTTCAAGGCTAAACAACAACCTCTTAATGTGCTTTTCTAGGCTAAGCAATAACCTTTACAAAATGCTTTTCAAGGCTAAGCAATAACCCTTACACAATGTGCTTTTCTAAGGCTAAGCAATAACCTTTACAAATAAGGATTTCTCAAAGAAAGTGTCTTCACAAAAGATCACTCTAAGAGATACAATTTAAGCTCATATAAATTGCCTCTAAATAGGCGGATATGAAAATGAAAATCCTAACTCACACAAACACTCAATGAATGCAAAGATGTATGCTTATGAAGTGTGTGTGTGAAAACTTCAATCAAGTTTAAAAGTAAGCTCAATCAATTTGTGCTTAATGCACTTTGAAAGTTTGAGGCACAAAAAGATATGATTGAAGTTCTATGCAAATCACTTGAACAATTACACACTTGTGAATGATATGAAAATCTAAAGATCACAAGTTGTATGAAAGTGTTTAAGCCTAATCAAGTGATGCATGTGCAATGTTGTTTTCAAAACTAATAAGTTTAACTAAAGTTTAAATGAATGAAAACAACAAAGGAAGTTTCAACCAAGTGAAGGAATCATGCAATGAAAGAAATCAAAGATTTAGGCTAAGCATGATTAAGAAAGTTTAAAACAAAAAACTTGGGTTGAAATCAAAGTGATGAATCCAATCTTGAATAACAAAGATGGAGGGAAGAAAGGATTCAACACATCATTGTTATCATGCTTGAAATCATTTTCCAAAGTTTCAAATAAAGCACATAACAAATGATTAATTAAAAGTAAAACTTACTTGGAGATTTAACTTAGTTGATCCAAGCTTAAGCTTTACTTAATGACCCCTTTGATGTCTCTTAGATCATCCCCCTTTCCTTCTCAAAAACCTCTTCAAAGAAGGCTTGAAAATCCCCTTTTTAGTTCCACCAAAGATCACCCTTTTTCAAAAGAATGAAACACTTTTATACTTGAAAAGAGGGTTTCCTGCGTGTACCCGGTTAACCCCATGACAGGCCGGTTAACCGGGTGCACAACGGTCAGAAAAAGAGCCGTTGTGCTCAGGAGCCCGGTCAACCTGCCCTGTGTGGCCGGTTAACCGGGCCTCTTGGCCGGTTGACCGAGCCTGCTGCCCCATTTTCCCATTTTTTGGGTTTTTGAAGTTTTCCTTTGGGGATCTTTTTAGGCCATTAAAATCAAGCATTTTCACATGTTTTAAATCATCCAAAGATGTATAAAAACTTGAAACATGGAAAAAAAAAATGTTTTGAAACTTTTAAAAACAAGAACTAGCTTGATTTTCAAAACTTTCTTTTCAAATAAATTGCATTTTTGAAAGTTTTCTTGAGGGGACATTTGGGGTCATTGAATCAAGCTTTAAAACAAGTTTTAAATCAATCTTAGAGTTTTAAAACCAAAGGCATGCTTGATTCAATAAAACTCATTTCAAAACTAAATGCATCCAAGATAAAAAAACATATCATGCATGATTGAATACCTTTTCAACTCTTGAAAGCAATGCATGTCTAAAACAAGATTTCAAGTGTTTTAAAATCAAGGCATGTGTGAAAATGCGAATGATGAATAAAATGATTATGCAACCATCAAATTGCAATCTAAACAAAATACCTAACAATCTCCCCCTTTGCAATTTGATGGCAACTCACTCACCACTCACCACTTGACTCACACACTAGGTCTTCAGCTTCCCCTAAGCTGGACAAGCCTTGAAATCTCTTTGGATGCTCTTCTTGGATGCTCCTTCTCTTTGCTTGGGCTATGGGTTCTTTTCTTCTTTAGTTCCCAAGCTTTCTCTTCTTTCACTTCTCCCCCTTTGACCATGCTTCTCTCCCTTTGGCAAGATATGCATTCTCTTCTCCTTTAGAGAACTTGAATGCTTCTATTTCCCCCTTTGTCCTTTCTCCCCCTTAGATAGAGCTTCTCTCTCCTTAGGAAACTTGGACATTCTCTCCCCCTTTGCCATTAAATTGCAAAGGTTACCTACACACATGAAAACAAGGAAAATACCTTTTAGTAGCACCTGTTAACAAAAGAAATCGAAAATGAAAAACATAACAGGGTATCATGTATGGATAGAAGTTGTAAGGGTAAAGGGCCAAGACAAAGGTGAATTTGATCACAACTAATTCTTCCTATGAAGGTTTACTCCCCCTCAATCCATTCTCTCCTTTTGTCAAACTTTTGACATAGATATAACTATTTGGTGCAAGAAGGAATGTTTTACCAATTGAGGGTAAACTTTCAAGGAAAGTATTAGATTCCAAATGACGATTAAGCCCAATATGATCAAATTACCAATATAATGAGCAAGGTCATTAATGATCATGGATACCAATTGAAATAAACATATCAATTGAGATTAAAGGATGTGACTATAAAATCAATCACTCTAAAATGGATTTAAAAGTATAACTATTATGAGAAATCCAAATTAGAGCTATCCATGATATGGGGTTTACTCAAACATAGCATCAAATAATATTACTTATGAAAATCATATGCTATGTAAGATTTTGAAAATCATTTCATTCAATCAATAAATATGACTTATTAAAGTGCAAATTGAGTGAAATGAAATTCAAACATGAAGCCAACCTCAACTAATAACCAACCAATATTATGAACACATAAACATGGTGGTCATGAGATATACCTATAAGAGCAAGAGAGGTGGCTACATGAACATTATGATGCTAATGGTGTGTGACATGGAACAATCATATTACTTATCAAGTTCAATCCAATGCACACAAGATTTATCACATTCTCAAGAGATCAAATCAATCAAAAATTATACCAATAGAAACCAATTGAATTTGATAACATGATAAAGAGCAAGAATGTGGCAAACTCCATCAAGCATCATAAATGCATATTCATCACTTTAAAAATATAACTATTGAGCATAGTGATGAACATGGTAAATTACAATGCAAAAGAATATTACTTGGCAATGCATGCAATTTCCAAAGTGTCTAGATCATATGAATTCAACACTAAGATATCCATCAAACAAGAGATATAACTATGAAAAAGGAATGGATTTCAAAGAGGTTCATATGACCAAGAGCACTACTATGAAATTGAAACATGTATAAAGAATGATACCAAGAGAATCTACATGAATCAACATCATAACCATCCAAAAAGAAATGACTAGAAGGCATAGAGGATGGATTTGGGTTCTAGTATGGTTTCTACAAATGTAACTAAGATCACAACCATACATGGAACCAATTGTCATTTGAATATAAAAAGAATAACTAAGTAAGCAAAGAAGCAAATGACATTCATTTCCATTTCTAAGATAATGAAACCAAAAGAAAAGGAAATGAGAACATGGAACATGCTTAGGTGAATATAACTAATGAGGTTATAGAGCATTTCCATTCTAACAATCTTCAAATCATTTTGATAAACAAAATCCAACAATGAGCAAAGAATGATTTTGAAGATCAATTTACAACTTGTATTTGAAAAGATATAACTTAATTGAAACACATACAAGTTGATTTTTCAAAACAATGATTTTCCATATAAAAGTATAACTTAGAAATCCATGGAAAAACTTGAATTGAGTCAAATCATTTGTTCAAATAGTCTTACCAAGATATCTACACAAATGATTCAACAACAATTGATCATGAAGAGTCTAGCTATGAAAGCTTTTGAAATCACAATCAATTGATCATGTAGAAATGCAATGCAAAAACATAAAACTAAATGTGTGCAAAAAGCAAATCAAACATGATGAGATTATAATCAAAAGATTTTGAAAACCATGACATGTAACTTAGAAAGGTGCATGAAAACAAAATCAAATGATCATAAATAAGCAATGCATTTCAAGAAATGTAACTAAAAGAAAACAAAATGCAAAGCAACATGACCAACAAAGTGATTTAACTAATAAAGAATAGGTTGGTCAATGAGGTTCAAGGCCTTAAGGTTTGTCTAAGTAGATAACTTTAGGAATCCACCTAAGGTCTTGGGAGGGTTGAACTTTGAGATCTATTTTGGAATTCTCACCAACTAAAGGAGATTTAACTTGATAAATTTTCAATTTGAACTTATCACCATGATATTTAGATTTTACTAAGTTTAGCTTAGAATGGTGATTAGTCTTTTGATGTTGGTGAGTTTGTTTCTTTGGGGATTGTTTCACTTTTCTTTTCTTCTTACTTTCTCCCTTTACTTGACTTTTGAATTTTAGATTTAACTTAGCAACTTTCTTCAAAAGTTCTTTCATGGGTTCATATAAGGGAGATAGATTGAGAAGCTTTTTGTTCTTAGATTCTTTCAAGCTTGGTTTAACTTGTTTAAGCTTTTTAGAATCTATCTTAGGAGACTCCATTTTAAAAGTTTTAACTTGTTTAGTCTTTTTGGAGTTTTCCTTGATTTTTAGTGTCTTACCCTTCATAGATTTTGATTCTACCTTCTTGAGTTCAAAGATGGGTTTAGACACATGGCTTCTTTTTCTTAGTTTGCACTCAAACATAAAATGCCCTTCAATGCCACAAAAATTACATTTGGTTTTGGGCAAAGGAGAAAAAGTGCTAGAGAAAGAGGACTCACCTTTCACAAAAGTGTTGGTGAATTTAGGGTCATGTGACATATTCCTATTAAATCCAAGACCCGTCCTATCTCCATGAGATTTACCCAATTTGAATAATTTTTCAAGTTTCTCTTCACTTTGGGTAAACTTGCACTCATACTTTTGTTTATAGCTTTCAAGTTGAGTGACTTTGGTTATAAGGATTGAATTTTCATGTTTGACTTTTGAAAGTTCATTTTCAATTTCCTTATAATTGTTTAGCTCTTCATAGGCAAGATTTAACTTAGATTTAAGCTCATTAACAACATTAGATCCAAGTTCTAAAGTTTTTAAATTACTTTGAGCATTAGACAAATTTTCATTGGAAATTGTCAACTTGGATTTTAAATAGTTAATGTTTTCATCTTGTCTTTTAATTGTATCTCTTAGGTTCAAATTTTCATATTTCAGTTCATCACAATTTATCTTAATCTCATTTAATTCATCTTGAGCATTAGATAAATTTTCCTTAGAGATAGTCAATTTAGATTCAAGATTGTTAAAGTCTTTACCTTGCCTTTGTAATTGATCTCTTAGTTGAAGATTTTCCTTATTGACATTTTCATAACCCATCTTTAATTCTTTTAGTTCATCTTGAATGTTGGAAAGGTTATTTAAAGAGATCATGAACTTAGAGTCTAGACATTTTATTACTTCTTCTTTCTCTCTAAGTTCATCTTTTGAAGAGGCTAGCTCTTGGTTTAGTTTATTAGATTCTTCTTTTAAACTTCTATTTCTTTTATCAAGCTTTGAAGATAATGTATATAATTCATTATAGGCTTGTTGAAGATCATCTTCATCATACTCATTTTCTTCCTCTTTTGAGTCAAATTGATATTCATTTAAGTGAGGGTTTGAATCTCCAATAGAAGGAAAAATGAGGGGTCTAGAAGAATCTACAAAGTCTAGCATAGTGGAGTCCATTTTAATGATTTTCAAATAAGCACAACTCTAGGGTTTTTACTCTAGGTTTTTACACCTAATCAAGAGTTCCAAACACTTGATCCTATAAGATAGAGCACGAGGCTCTGATACCAATTGAAAGTCCACGAGGATCCTAACCCTAGAGGGGGGGGGGGGTGAATAGGGTGTGCTACAACTATGACCAATTTAAACCAATTTTAATTTCTTAACATAAATTAGTCACATGTGATGATTAATCAAACAATATGCGGAAGCTAACAAAACAACCACCACAAATGCAAGCACCACAACACCAAGGTTTATAGTGGTTCGGCCTCAATGCCTACATCCACTACCGGCTTGTGATCCAATCACCCCACCGGATTTCCACTATGTATGCTTTTTACTAGGCTAAGCAATAACCCTTACAATGTTGCTTTTCAAGGCTAAACAACAACCTCTTAATGTGCTTTTCTAGGCTAAGCAATAACCTTTACAAAATGCTTTTCAAGGCTAAGCAATAACCCTTACACAATGTGCTTTTCTAAGGCTAAGCAATAACCTTTACAAATAAGGATTTCTCAAAGAAAGTGTCTTCACAAAAGATCACTCTAAGAGATACAATTTAAGCTCATATAAATTGCCTCTAAATAGGCGGATATGAAAATGAAAATCCTAACTCACACAAACACTCAATGAATGCAAAGATGTATGCTTATGAAGTGTGTGTGTGAAAACTTCAATCAAGTTTAAAAGTAAGCTCAATCAATTTGTGCTTAATGCACTTTGAAAGTTTGAGGCACAAAAAGATATGATTGAAGTTCTATGCAAATCACTTGAACAATTACACACTTGTGAATGATATGAAAATCTAAAGATCACAAGTTGTATGAAAGTGTTTAAGCCTAATCAAGTGATGCATGTGCAATGTTGTTTTCAAAACTAATAAGTTTAACTAAAGTTTAAATGAATGAAAACAACAAAGGAAGTTTCAACCAAGTGAAGGAATCATGCAATGAAAGAAATCAAAGATTTAGGCTAAGCATGATTAAGAAAGTTTAAAACAAAAAACTTGGGTTGAAATCAAAGTGATGAATCCAATCTTGAATAACAAAGATGGAGGGAAGAAAGGATTCAACACATCATTGTTATCATGCTTGAAATCATTTTCCAAAGTTTCAAATAAAGCACATAACAAATGATTAATTAAAAGTAAAACTTACTTGGAGATTTAACTTAGTTGATCCAAGCTTAAGCTTTACTTAATGACCCCTTTGATGTCTCTTAGATCATCCCCCTTTCCTTCTCAAAAACCTCTTCAAAGAAGGCTTGAAAATCCCCTTTTTAGTTCCACCAAAGATCACCCTTTTTCAAAAGAATGAAACACTTTTATACTTGAAAAGAGGGTTTCCTGCGTGTACCCGGTTAACCCCATGACAGGCCGGTTAACCGGGTGCACAACGGTCAGAAAAAGAGCCGTTGTGCTCAGGAGCCCGGTCAACCTGCCCTGTGTGGCCGGTTAACCGGGCCTCTTGGCCGGTTGACCGAGCCTGCTGCCCCATTTTCCCATTTTTTGGGTTTTTGAAGTTTTCCTTTGGGGATCTTTTTAGGCCATTAAAATCAAGCATTTTCACATGTTTTAAATCATCCAAAGATGTATAAAAACTTGAAACATGGAAAAAAAAAATGTTTTGAAACTTTTAAAAACAAGAACTAGCTTGATTTTCAAAACTTTCTTTTCAAATAAATTGCATTTTTGAAAGTTTTCTTGAGGGGACATTTGGGGTCATTGAATCAAGCTTTAAAACAAGTTTTAAATCAATCTTAGAGTTTTAAAACCAAAGGCATGCTTGATTCAATAAAACTCATTTCAAAACTAAATGCATCCAAGATAAAAAAACATATCATGCATGATTGAATACCTTTTCAACTCTTGAAAGCAATGCATGTCTAAAACAAGATTTCAAGTGTTTTAAAATCAAGGCATGTGTGAAAATGCGAATGATGAATAAAATGATTATGCAACCATCAAATTGCAATCTAAACAAAATACCTAACAATCTCCCCCTTTGCAATTTGATGGCAACTCACTCACCACTCACCACTTGACTCACACACTAGGTCTTCAGCTTCCCCTAAGCTGGACAAGCCTTGAAATCTCTTTGGATGCTCTTCTTGGATGCTCCTTCTCTTTGCTTGGGCTATGGGTTCTTTTCTTCTTTAGTTCCCAAGCTTTCTCTTCTTTCACTTCTCCCCCTTTGACCATGCTTCTCTCCCTTTGGCAAGATATGCATTCTCTTCTCCTTTAGAGAACTTGAATGCTTCTATTTCCCCCTTTGTCCTTTCTCCCCCTTAGATAGAGCTTCTCTCTCCTTAGGAAACTTGGACATTCTCTCCCCCTTTGCCATTAAATTGCAAAGGTTACCTACACACATGAAAACAAGGAAAATACCTTTTAGTAGCACCTGTTAACAAAAGAAATCGAAAATGAAAAACATAACAGGGTATCATGTATGGATAGAAGTTGTAAGGGTAAAGGGCCAAGACAAAGGTGAATTTGATCACAACTAATTCTTCCTATGAAGGTTTACTCCCCCTCAATCCATTCTCTCCTTTTGTCAAACTTTTGACATAGATATAACTATTTGGTGCAAGAAGGAATGTTTTACCAATTGAGGGTAAACTTTCAAGGAAAGTATTAGATTCCAAATGACGATTAAGCCCAATATGATCAAATTACCAATATAATGAGCAAGGTCATTAATGATCATGGATACCAATTGAAATAAACATATCAATTGAGATTAAAGGATGTGACTATAAAATCAATCACTCTAAAATGGATTTAAAAGTATAACTATTATGAGAAATCCAAATTAGAGCTATCCATGATATGGGGTTTACTCAAACATAGCATCAAATAATATTACTTATGAAAATCATATGCTATGTAAGATTTTGAAAATCATTTCATTCAATCAATAAATATGACTTATTAAAGTGCAAATTGAGTGAAATGAAATTCAAACATGAAGCCAACCTCAACTAATAACCAACCAATATTATGAACACATAAACATGGTGGTCATGAGATATACCTATAAGAGCAAGAGAGGTGGCTACATGAACATTATGATGCTAATGGTGTGTGACATGGAACAATCATATTACTTATCAAGTTCAATCCAATGCACACAAGATTTATCACATTCTCAAGAGATCAAATCAATCAAAAATTATACCAATAGAAACCAATTGAATTTGATAACATGATAAAGAGCAAGAATGTGGCAAACTCCATCAAGCATCATAAATGCATATTCATCACTTTAAAAATATAACTATTGAGCATAGTGATGAACATGGTAAATTACAATGCAAAAGAATATTACTTGGCAATGCATGCAATTTCCAAAGTGTCTAGATCATATGAATTCAACACTAAGATATCCATCAAACAAGAGATATAACTATGAAAAAGGAATGGATTTCAAAGAGGTTCATATGACCAAGAGCACTACTATGAAATTGAAACATGTATAAAGAATGATACCAAGAGAATCTACATGAATCAACATCATAACCATCCAAAAAGAAATGACTAGAAGGCATAGAGGATGGATTTGGGTTCTAGTATGGTTTCTACAAATGTAACTAAGATCACAACCATACATGGAACCAATTGTCATTTGAATATAAAAAGAATAACTAAGTAAGCAAAGAAGCAAATGACATTCATTTCCATTTCTAAGATAATGAAACCAAAAGAAAAGGAAATGAGAACATGGAACATGCTTAGGTGAATATAACTAATGAGGTTATAGAGCATTTCCATTCTAACAATCTTCAAATCATTTTGATAAACAAAATCCAACAATGAGCAAAGAATGATTTTGAAGATCAATTTACAACTTGTATTTGAAAAGATATAACTTAATTGAAACACATACAAGTTGATTTTTCAAAACAATGATTTTCCATATAAAAGTATAACTTAGAAATCCATGGAAAAACTTGAATTGAGTCAAATCATTTGTTCAAATAGTCTTACCAAGATATCTACACAAATGATTCAACAACAATTGATCATGAAGAGTCTAGCTATGAAAGCTTTTGAAATCACAATCAATTGATCATGTAGAAATGCAATGCAAAAACATAAAACTAAATGTGTGCAAAAAGCAAATCAAACATGATGAGATTATAATCAAAAGATTTTGAAAACCATGACATGTAACTTAGAAAGGTGCATGAAAACAAAATCAAATGATCATAAATAAGCAATGCATTTCAAGAAATGTAACTAAAAGAAAACAAAATGCAAAGCAACATGACCAACAAAGTGATTTAACTAATAAAGAATAGGTTGGTCAATGAGGTTCAAGGCCTTAAGGTTTGTCTAAGTAGATAACTTTAGGAATCCACCTAAGGTCTTGGGAGGGTTGAACTTTGAGATCTATTTTGGAATTCTCACCAACTAAAGGAGATTTAACTTGATAAATTTTCAATTTGAACTTATCACCATGATATTTAGATTTTACTAAGTTTAGCTTAGAATGGTGATTAGTCTTTTGATGTTGGTGAGTTTGTTTCTTTGGGGATTGTTTCACTTTTCTTTTCTTCTTACTTTCTCCCTTTACTTGACTTTTGAATTTTAGATTTAACTTAGCAACTTTCTTCAAAAGTTCTTTCATGGGTTCATATAAGGGAGATAGATTGAGAAGCTTTTTGTTCTTAGATTCTTTCAAGCTTGGTTTAACTTGTTTAAGCTTTTTAGAATCTATCTTAGGAGACTCCATTTTAAAAGTTTTAACTTGTTTAGTCTTTTTGGAGTTTTCCTTGATTTTTAGTGTCTTACCCTTCATAGATTTTGATTCTACCTTCTTGAGTTCAAAGATGGGTTTAGACACATGGCTTCTTTTTCTTAGTTTGCACTCAAACATAAAATGCCCTTCAATGCCACAAAAATTACATTTGGTTTTGGGCAAAGGAGAAAAAGTGCTAGAGAAAGAGGACTCACCTTTCACAAAAGTGTTGGTGAATTTAGGGTCATGTGACATATTCCTATTAAATCCAAGACCCGTCCTATCTCCATGAGATTTACCCAATTTGAATAATTTTTCAAGTTTCTCTTCACTTTGGGTAAACTTGCACTCATACTTTTGTTTATAGCTTTCAAGTTGAGTGACTTTGGTTATAAGGATTGAATTTTCATGTTTGACTTTTGAAAGTTCATTTTCAATTTCCTTATAATTGTTTAGCTCTTCATAGGCAAGATTTAACTTAGATTTAAGCTCATTAACAACATTAGATCCAAGTTCTAAAGTTTTTAAATTACTTTGAGCATTAGACAAATTTTCATTGGAAATTGTCAACTTGGATTTTAAATAGTTAATGTTTTCATCTTGTCTTTTAATTGTATCTCTTAGGTTCAAATTTTCATATTTCAGTTCATCACAATTTATCTTAATCTCATTTAATTCATCTTGAGCATTAGATAAATTTTCCTTAGAGATAGTCAATTTAGATTCAAGATTGTTAAAGTCTTTACCTTGCCTTTGTAATTGATCTCTTAGTTGAAGATTTTCCTTATTGACATTTTCATAACCCATCTTTAATTCTTTTAGTTCATCTTGAATGTTGGAAAGGTTATTTAAAGAGATCATGAACTTAGAGTCTAGACATTTTATTACTTCTTCTTTCTCTCTAAGTTCATCTTTTGAAGAGGCTAGCTCTTGGTTTAGTTTATTAGATTCTTCTTTTAAACTTCTATTTCTTTTATCAAGCTTTGAAGATAATGTATATAATTCATTATAGGCTTGTTGAAGATCATCTTCATCATACTCATTTTCTTCCTCTTTTGAGTCAAATTGATATTCATTTAAGTGAGGGTTTGAATCTCCAATAGAAGGAAAAATGAGGGGTCTAGAAGAATCTACAAAGTCTAGCATAGTGGAGTCCATTTTAATGATTTTCAAATAAGCACAACTCTAGGGTTTTTACTCTAGGTTTTTACACCTAATCAAGAGTTCCAAACACTTGATCCTATAAGATAGAGCACGAGGCTCTGATACCAATTGAAAGTCCACGAGGATCCTAACCCTAGAGGGGGGGGGGGTGAATAGGGTGTGCTACAACTATGACCAATTTAAACCAATTTTAATTTCTTAACATAAATTAGTCACATGTGATGATTAATCAAACAATATGCGGAAGCTAACAAAACAACCACCACAAATGCAAGCACCACAACACCAAGGTTTATAGTGGTTCGGCCTCAATGCCTACATCCACTACCGGCTTGTGATCCAATCACCCCACCGGATTTCCACTATGTATGCTTTTTACTAGGCTAAGCAATAACCCTTACAATGTTGCTTTTCAAGGCTAAACAACAACCTCTTAATGTGCTTTTCTAGGCTAAGCAATAACCTTTACAAAATGCTTTTCAAGGCTAAGCAATAACCCTTACACAATGTGCTTTTCTAAGGCTAAGCAATAACCTTTACAAATAAGGATTTCTCAAAGAAAGTGTCTTCACAAAAGATCACTCTAAGAGATACAATTTAAGCTCATATAAATTGCCTCTAAATAGGCGGATATGAAAATGAAAATCCTAACTCACACAAACACTCAATGAATGCAAAGATGTATGCTTATGAAGTGTGTGTGTGAAAACTTCAATCAAGTTTAAAAGTAAGCTCAATCAATTTGTGCTTAATGCACTTTGAAAGTTTGAGGCACAAAAAGATATGATTGAAGTTCTATGCAAATCACTTGAACAATTACACACTTGTGAATGATATGAAAATCTAAAGATCACAAGTTGTATGAAAGTGTTTAAGCCTAATCAAGTGATGCATGTGCAATGTTGTTTTCAAAACTAATAAGTTTAACTAAAGTTTAAATGAATGAAAACAACAAAGGAAGTTTCAACCAAGTGAAGGAATCATGCAATGAAAGAAATCAAAGATTTAGGCTAAGCATGATTAAGAAAGTTTAAAACAAAAAACTTGGGTTGAAATCAAAGTGATGAATCCAATCTTGAATAACAAAGATGGAGGGAAGAAAGGATTCAACACATCATTGTTATCATGCTTGAAATCATTTTCCAAAGTTTCAAATAAAGCACATAACAAATGATTAATTAAAAGTAAAACTTACTTGGAGATTTAACTTAGTTGATCCAAGCTTAAGCTTTACTTAATGACCCCTTTGATGTCTCTTAGATCATCCCCCTTTCCTTCTCAAAAACCTCTTCAAAGAAGGCTTGAAAATCCCCTTTTTAGTTCCACCAAAGATCACCCTTTTTCAAAAGAATGAAACACTTTTATACTTGAAAAGAGGGTTTCCTGCGTGTACCCGGTTAACCCCATGACAGGCCGGTTAACCGGGTGCACAACGGTCAGAAAAAGAGCCGTTGTGCTCAGGAGCCCGGTCAACCTGCCCTGTGTGGCCGGTTAACCGGGCCTCTTGGCCGGTTGACCGAGCCTGCTGCCCCATTTTCCCATTTTTTGGGTTTTTGAAGTTTTCCTTTGGGGATCTTTTTAGGCCATTAAAATCAAGCATTTTCACATGTTTTAAATCATCCAAAGATGTATAAAAACTTGAAACATGGAAAAACAAAAATGTTTTGAAACTTTTAAAAACAAGAACTAGCTTGATTTTCAAAACTTTCTTTTCAAATAAATTGCATTTTTGAAAGTTTTCTTGAGGGGACATTTGGGGTCATTGAATCAAGCTTTAAAACAAGTTTTAAATCAATCTTAGAGTTTTAAAACCAAAGGCATGCTTGATTCAATAAAACTCATTTCAAAACTAAATGCATCCAAGATAAAAAAACATATCATGCATGATTGAATACTTTTTCAACTCTTGAAAGCAATGCATGTCTAAAACAAGATTTCAAGTGTTTTAAAATCAAGGCATGTGTGAAAATGCGAAAATGCGAATACTTTTTCAACTCTTGAAAGCAATGCATGTCTAAGTATGCTTTTTCAAAGGCTAAGCAATAACCCTAACAATGTTGTTTTTCTAAGGCTCAACAACAACCTTTACAAGATGCTTTTCAAGGCTAAGCAATAACCTATCAATGTGCTTTTAGAGGCTAAGCAATAACCTTACACAAATCAAGGTTTCTCAAAGAAAGTGTTTACTCAACACTCTAAGAGATTACAATTTTAGCTCAATGAAATTGCCTCTTAAATAGGCGGATATGAAAGTGTAATACAAACTCACACAAACACTCTATGTATGCAAAAGTGTATGCTCATGATGTGTGTATGTGATGACTTCAATCAAGTTTAAAAATAAGGCTTATTCAAATGTATGCTCAAGGCATTTCAAAGTTTAAAGCTCATAAAAGATTTGATTGAAGTCTTATGCAAATCACATGTATGAAATTCAACTTGTTTATGACATGAAAATCAAGGACTAACAAGTTGTATGAAAATGACTAATTTAGAACATGTGATGCATGTGCATGTTGTTTTCAAAAACTAATTTGACTAAAGATTAAATGAATGAAAACAACAAGGGATGTTTCAACCAAGGAAAGAATCATGCAATGAAAGAAATCAAAGATTTATAGCTAAGCATGATTAAGAAAGTTTAAAACAAAACTTGGGTTGAAATCAAAGTGATGAATCCAATCTTGAATATCAAAGATGAAAGGAAGAAAGGATTCAACACATCATTGTTATCATGCTTGAAATCATTTTCCAAAGATTCAAATAAAGCACATAACCAATGATTAATTAAAAGTAAAACTTACTTGGAGATTTAACTTAGTTGTTCCAAGCTTAAGCTTTACTTAATGACCCCTTTTATGTCTCTTGAATCATCCCCTTTGTCTTGTCTCAAAGCTCCTCAAAGAAGGCTCAAAAATCTCCAACCAAAGACAAAGGAAAGAACTCATTTATATCCCCAAAACAGCCCAACGACAGTTTACCCGGTTAACCGGCCATGACAGGCAGGTTAACCGGGTGCACAACGGTCAGAAAAAGAGCCGTTGGCTCAGGAGCCCGGTTGACCTGCCCTGTGTGGCCGGTTAACCGGGCCTCTTGGCCGGTTGACCGGCCACACATGGCCGGTTGACCGAGCCTGCTGCCCCATTTTCCCATTTTTTGGGTTTTTGAAGTTTTCCTTTGGGGATCTTTTTAGGCCATTAAAATCAAGCATTTTCACATGTTTTAAATCATCCAAAGATGTATAAAAACTTGAAACATGGAAAAACAAAAATGTTTTGAAACTTTTAAAAACAAGAACTAGCTTGATTTTCAAAACTTTCTTTTCAAATAAATTGCATTTTTGAAAGTTTTCTTGAGGGGACATTTGGGGTCATTGAATCAAGCTTTAAAACAAGTTTTAAATCAATCTTAGAGTTTTAAAACCAAAGGCATGCTTGATTCAATAAAACTCATTTCAAAACTAAATGCATCCAAGATAAAAAAACATATCATGCATGATTGAATACTTTTTCAACTCTTGAAAGCAATGCATGTCTAAAACAAGATTTCAAGTGTTTTAAAATCAAGGCATGTGTGAAAATGCGAATGATGAATAAAATGATTATGCAACCATCAAATTGCAATCTAAACAAAATACCTAACACATATAATTTCAAAGATGAGTCCAAAACATGATTCACTTAGATATACTAATTTGAGTCCTATTTGGTTTGAATCAAGGTGATGTATCCAAAACAATAAATCAATTCATCATATATATATGTTAAGGACACAACAAATCATAGTTAACATGCCTAAAAAGATTTACTAATAATTTGAGCAAAGCATGAAAACATATGAAAATGAAAACTAAGCTTACATAGATGATTTACTTATGATTCCAAGCTTTAGCTTCTCTTTTTGACCAACTAGCCTCCCTTAACTCATTCCCCTTTGTTTGGCCTCAAAACACCTCAAGGAGTATTCCTTGGATCCTCAAATTTGGCTAAGGAATGAACTTCAATTTATAGAAAATGATGTCCAACGACTAGCTTATCAGTCGACCGAGATTTGGAGTTCGGTCGACCGAACTCAATGGTCATATTCCAACAGTTATATATTTCAAAAGTTTGCTGGCTGAAATACACTTGTCGGTTAACCGAACTTGAGTTCGGTCGACCGACAGGTGATCGACACTTGACCGACAGCTGACCGAAGTTCCTAGAAAACACAGATTTCATATTCTGGAATCAGAACCGACAGCTGACTGACAAGGGTTCGGTTGACCGAGCTTTCCCTGATTATAAAGATTCATAAAAAGATTTTTGAAAGGGAAACTTGGTCTTGGAGGTCTAGGCTATTGAATCAAGCCTGGAAACATGTTTTAAATCATTCTAAGAGTTTTAAAAACATGAAACCTTAAAATGCCTAAGATGATTTGAAACTTTTAAAACCATAGGCAAGCTTGATTCGAAAATCTTCTTTTGAAAACTAATTGCATCCAAGTTTAAAATCAAAACATGCATAAATCAATATTTCTACAACTTTTAAAAACAATGCATGTGTAAGTCAAGATTTCAAGATTTTCTAAATCAATGCATGTGTGAATATTCAAATGATGCTAAAATGATAATGCATATCCATCAAACTGCAATACACAAAATCCCTAACACACTTTACAGCAGTCCAATGGTTAGGGTCTGAGTTAGACTGATATCTGCTGACTGGGCCCACTGTGTGACAGATATCCGATCTAGTACATAGCATAGCATACATGAGGCTACCTGCAACTGAAGTGTATGGTATCGACCTCATCTGTTCCTTTTCCTCAGGTGTCTTAGGACACTAATCCTTGGAAAGGTGTAGTCCATGCCTGAAAGGTGTGATGCCCTTCTTGGAGTCCTGTATAGCAAACCGTACAAGCACTTTATCTATATACGCAGTTTGGGATAAGCCAATCATCATATTTTTCCAGTCTTAATGGAGTTTGATCCCTAAGATGTAGCGAGCTTCTCCCAAGTCCTTCATATCAAAAGTCTTACCCAACCTGTAAGACCCCGACCCGAGTGAACCCGATTACCATAGACTTTATTTTGGGACTACCGAGGACTAGCAGAGGCAACGATGCGATATGGGTCATTGTGGATCGTCTCATCAAGTCCGCTCATTTCATTCCTATGAGGACAGGGAAGAAGATACACATACTACCTTTGGCAGAGTTATTTGTCAAAGAGATTGTCAGTCGACATGGGCAACCAGTTTCTATCACATCTGACAGAGATAGTAGATTCATCTAGAGGTTCTAGAAGACATTACATGAGTCTATGGGCACGAAACTACAGTTTAGCACGGCTTATCACCCGCAGACAGATGGCCAATCAGAGAGAACTATTCAAACTCTTGAGGCTATGCTCCGTGCTTGTGTGTTAGACTTCAAGACCCAATGGGATGAGACTCTACCATTGTGTGAGTTTGCTTACAACAATAGTTACCACGCAAGCATTGGGATGGCGCCTTTTGAGGCTTTGTATGGCAGAAGGTGTAGGGCACCTGTTTGTTGGGAAGAGGTCGGAATTCGCAGTTTCCATGGACCGACCATACTGAGTGAAACCAGCGACAAAGTGAAGTTGATCCAAGAACGTCTGAAAGTAGCCCGAAGTAGATAAAAAAGCTATGTAGATTCTTATAGAAGGGATTTACAGTTCAAAGAAGGAGACAAGGTTTTTCTGAAGGTGTCACCTACGAGAGGAACTTTGAGATTTGGACAGAAGGGCAAGCTATCACGGAGATACATTGGACCATATGACATTGTGAGCAAGATCGGTGACGTGGCTTATAGATTAGCCCTACCACCTGAGCTATCCGGAGTACACAACGTCTTCCATGTGTCTATGCTGAAGAAGTATGTTCCCGATCCTCCACATGTGCTCCGGCACGAGCCATCGGAGATTAAAGAGGATGCTACCTATGTTGAGAAGCCCATTCAGATCATCGATACGAAGGAACAAGAGTTGAGGACACAGACTATTCACTGGGTGAAAGTGTAACGCCCCAATTCCGGATACCGATAAAGTCGTTCGAATACCGGAAGTTGGCGCGCTACTTCCCGGAAAATCCGAGAACTTCCAAGATCGTAGGCCCGCAGTGAGGTCCAATTTAAAACTTTTTGAACCATATAGTAATAACAGTTAAATTGCGGAAGCATATTAAGAAAAGCGGAAGCAATAGGTATCGATATATATTAAGTAAGAGCGGAACAGTAGTCTAGTTTAAAAGTGTCAGTTGTTGATCAAAAGTTATTACATCTTTGTTAGCTACCCGGCTCACCTACAAAAGTTCTCTCAAACCCAAAATAAGATAAGACTCTCAAAACCCTGGTAATTCATCTCCGCCCTCCGGCTCGACATCCGTGTCGGACGGGCCCCACGCGAACTCTCCAGCAATCGGCGCCTCTACCGGGGCTAGTGCATCATCTGGGATCTCTGGGTCAAAGCCTAAGCACCAAAGATGGGTCAGATCTAAAAGATCTGGCAAGTCACAGCATACTACTAACATAGAGCATATATATCAAATGAAATAGAGACAGGTAAATAAATTAAAGAATAACAAGGTAATATACTAGGCAGTTGAGCAGTATAATTATAAGGAATCGGGATAATACAAAAAAACATCTAATCTACTACAAGATGGCACATTCACACGAGCTGGAATACCGCGGGATATTATGCCGCGGCCCTC
The DNA here is from genome assembly GCA_038049695.1 of Cinnamomum chago. Taxonomy (NCBI): domain Eukaryota; kingdom Viridiplantae; phylum Streptophyta; class Magnoliopsida; order Laurales; family Lauraceae; genus Cinnamomum; species Cinnamomum chago. Next base: position 102,648,259 of record CP142453.1, on the reverse strand, counting down.
CCATACTGAACACAGTTGCGGCGGGGAAATCTCACCAGTGCTGGGAATTACTAATCCCGCAAATCACTCATCATCTCATCACACTCATCACTCGAAGACCAGACACGGTATCACACCGTCCGTCTTAACCTCATAGCTCATCATGATAGCTCCTCAACACTCATATAGCTCCTACCGGGGATGATCAGTCCACAGGCTGAGCTTAAATCAACCGAGTGAATGTCTATGCCGACTCAAGAATACTCTAAGGGTCTGTGTCTGTCTAGGCTTTGCCTTGCGTGAACAAGGTCCTAACAAAGTCTGTAAGAGGTTTGTACATCAATCAGTCTATGGATTATATTCTAAGTCCAAGCCCACTCGTTGGATCCATACCAGGGCCCATCAATACATAGCCTGGTCTAAAACCGTCCAAACGAGGCATCAAATCCATTTACTACTGATAAACAGTGCATTCTAATCCCACATGACTTAAAAGCCCAATATAAACTACCTCTTCCAACTAAAGGTACACATCTCCATACTTAGGCCCAATAAGGGCCCGCCTAGACACAGACACGGGTCAATGTTCTCTCAAATAACACTATCGGATCACCTCTAAGATATCCTAAGTTCAGGTCCTCCATTTTCCATTAATTGACAGTTAACAGCTACTCTAAAGATCTAAGAATGACAGTATATAATAGAAGTGAGGTATGAACTTCAATGAGGGAATCAACAGGGAAAAGCAACGGTCCAATCCTAGGTAATGGGCCACGTTCAGGTTCAGGTCCATCTCCGGTAATTGGATCTCTAAACGAAGTTCATTGATGCCATATAATACTGTGTTTGGTGCTTAGGAATTTACGGGCATCATTGACAACTCTTAGAGGTCGAATCATCTTAGATTAACAACCAAAACCCTAAACCGTGGTCCCCGCGAGTCAAGGTTGAGCCACACCGTTGACTCGGGCTCACAACATCGATAAACGTTCATTTGGATGGTCAATGAGCCCCACAACTGATCACAACTCCTAAATGTTGAAAACTGGAAAATCAGGGTTTCCCAGGTGGACCTGAGGTGTAGTGTGCTCGGTTGACCTCCTGGCCTGGTGGGTCAACCGAGTGCACTGGATAAACTAAATCAGGCCTCTTGGAAAGTTTGTTTCGTTTCTAAAGGTTCCCAGCGTGTCCGGTCAACCTCCTGGCCTGGGTGATTGACCGCATACACAAAAAACCCTAGAAAGATGGATGTCCCAGCTTTAAACAGTTTTTACTGTAAATCCTAAGTATCAGGTCATCTTTTTCCATGAAATTCCAGTCACTGAGCTCGGTCCTGTGCTGAGCTCGGTCTAGCACTGAGCTCGGCCAACACTGGTCTCGGCCATGCATTGAGCTCGGTCCTACACTGAGCTCGGCCATGCACTGAGCTCGGTCCAGCACTGAGCTCGGTCCTGCACTGAGCTCGGTCCTGCACTGAGCTCGGCCATGCACTGGTCTCAGCCATACACTGCGCTCGGCCATGTACTGGTCTCGGCCATGCACTGAGCTCGGTTCTGCATTGAGCTCAGCCATGCACTGGTCTCGGCCATGCACTGGTCTCGGCCATACACTGGTCTCGGCCATATACTGGTCTCGGCCATGCACTGGCTCGGCCATACACTGATCTCGGCCATACACTGAGACCAGTTTTCAGGTTTTCTCCATTTCAACCCGTTTTTCCACTGAATCACTTTCAATCACTCCCAAACATCACTAAACCAACATAAAACACAGAAATACTCCAATGCACCTCCATCCAACATTAATTTGGCCCATTGATCTTCCAAATGGGGGGTGAAACCCCCATCCATCAATGTCCAATCCATCCAACCAAACAACTACTGCTCCAGGTAATTTCTAATACTAATCAATAACATACATGAATTAAAAGCCACAGAATCAAAGGAAGCAACCACATACATTCTATGCTAATAGTACAGTGCACTTGCCTTTGAGAAAAGAAGGTTGTAGAGATAGAGAAGAGAAGAGAAGAAAACCCAATCCAAATGCAAGAGGAAGAAGATGAAGTAGTAGCAGCTCCTAAGTGTATTTCTCCAGCACAACAGTAGCTCACTCACAGCTCTACGGGAGAAGAAATGAGAGAGAGGAAGAAGAGGGAAATGAGAGAGGAATAGTTGCTAGGGTTTTTCTTGGGAATAGTGTTATATTTATAGGATTTGGGGGTGGCTAAAGTCTGAAATACCCTTTAGGGTTGCATAGGATTAGGGTTAGGGTTAGGGGCAAATGGGTCTTTAGGTTGGAAGGTTCTAGAGATGCACTTTTTTGCAATGACCCCCCTCTAATTAATTAAAAACCATACTAAGGCCTCTCTACACTAACTAGCCTAGAATTACAAAAGACTACACAAAAACCCTAATACTAATACAACTAACTAGTCTAACACTAACTTAGGAAATTAACACAAAACCACCCTGATTAACCCCTAATTAGCTAGTAATTAGCAATAATTAGCAATAATTAGCACATAATTAGTATTAAATAATATTCAAAAATCATTTAGAGGGCCCACAAAGGGCGGGGCCTCACATCATTCCCTCCTTTTAAAACATTTGGTCCCCAAATTTAAAAACAAAGACTTGAACATACCTGAGGTAGAAGATGTGGGTAGTCCTTCTCCACTTGGTCACGTAGCTCCCACGTAGCTTCTTCCGGAGTGTGATGCTCCCACTGAACCTTCACCCAATGAATGGTTCGGGTCCGGAGCACCTGCTCCTTGGTGTCGATGATCGCAACTGGTCTGGCGACGTACGAAGCATCTGGCTGGATGCTGAGTGGCTGATGATGAAGAATGTGTATCGGGTCCTCCATGTACTTCTTCAGCATAGAGACGTGGAACACATCGTGCACTCCTGAAAGCTCTGGCGGTAGCTGAAGCTTGTAAGCAACTTCTCCAACTCTCGACCTGATCTCGAACGGTCCGACATATCTCCGTGCTAGCTTACCCTTCTCACCAAACCTCAGGGTACCTCTAGCTGGGGAAACCTTCAGGAAAACTCTGTCTCCCTTCTCGAACTCGAGAGGTCTGCGCCGATTGTCTGCATAGCTCTTCTGTCGGCCGCGGCTGACCTTCAGGTTCTCAACTATTTGTCGAACCTTCTCGCTGGTGTCGCTGACTATGGAAGGTCCATGGAAACTCCTGACACCAACTTCTTCCCAACAGACTGGGGTCTTGCATCTCCTCCCGTACAGAGCCTCGAACGGTGCCATCTTGATGCTCGCATGGTAGCTGTTGTTGTAGGCAAACTCGCAAAGCGGCAAAGAATCCTCCCAACTCTCTTTGAAGTCCAAGACACAGGCTCTCAACATGTCCTCTAGTGTCTGGTTGGTGCGCTCTGTCTGCCCGTCTGTCTGAGGATGATAAGCTGTGCTGAAGCTCAACTTGGTGCCCAAGGCCTGCTGTAGACTCTCCCAGAAATGAGAAGTGAAACGCGGGTCTATGTCCGAAACAATCGAACCTAGAACTCCGTGCAATGAAACAATCCTATCCACATACAGCTTAGCAAGGACGTCGAGTCCTGCTTTCATCGAAACTGGCAAGAAGTGGGCTGACTTAGTCAGCCGATCCACAATCACCCAAATGTCGTCGTGGCGTCTCCTGGTAGCTGGGAGTCCTGTGATGAAGTCCATGGTGATATGCTCCCACTTCCACTGAGGGATTTCGAGCTGATGAAGTAGTCCTGGCGGCTTCTGGTGTTCGACCTTGATCTGCTGACACGTCAAACACCTAGAGACATAGCGTGCTATCTCCTTCTTCATATTGTTCCACCAGTAGTAGCTCCTCAGGTTCTGGTACATCTTGGTGCTGCCGGGGTGAATCGAGTATCTGCTATGATGCGCATCTGCGAGAATCTCGTCCTTCAGCTCCTGAATATCCGGTACGCACAATCTGTCCTGATAGTAGAGCACTCCGCCAATCAACTGAACTCTGGCCTCTGGTCAATCTGCTCGATCACTCTGACAAGCTTGGGATCGTTGCGTTGACTGTCCTTGACCTTTCCTAGCAACTCTGGTTCCCATGCGGACATAGTGGCAAGCAAAACTCTCTCGCTGAGCGGCAGAAACTGGACATCTAAGCTACTGAAGACGTCGGTCCACACACCCTCTGCTGCTAGAAAACTGACGAGGGCGGTCTTCTTGCTCAAAGCGTCCGCTACGACATTCGCCTTACCAGGATGGTATTTGATAGGGAAGTCGTAGTCCTTGATGTACTCCATCCATCTCCTCTGCCGGTTGTTGAGGTCGTTCTGAGTGAACAGGTACTGCAAATTGCGATGGTTTGAATGCACTTCGAATCTCTCGCCATAGAGATAGTGCCACCACAACTTCAAAGCAAAAACGACCGCTGCTAGCTCCAAGTCGTGAGTAGCGTACTTCTTCTCGTGTACTTTCAACTGGCCGATCCATAGGCAATGACCTTCCCTTCCTGCATCAGTACACAACCAAGACAGGTCCCTGAAGCGTCGGTGAAGACTACGAATCCACCACTGCCGGAAGGCAAAGACAAGATCGGTGCTGTCGTCAATCTCTCCTTCAGCTCTTGAAAGCTGTTCTCGCAAGCATCGGTCCAAACAAACGGTATATCCTTCCGCGTCAGCTTGGTCAATGGGGCTGAGATCGTGGAGAAACTCTTGACGAATCTTCGATAGTAGCCTGCTAAGCCGAGAAAACTCCTAATCTCTGTGGCATTCTTCAGTCTCGCCTAGTTCGTCACTGCTTCTATCTTCGATGGATCCACTGCTAGTCCATCCTTGGAGATGATGTGTCCGAGGAAGACTACCTGCTCCAACCAAAACTCGTACTTGCTGAGCTTCGCGTACAACTGGTTGTCGCGCAACAACTGTAGAGACGTCCTCAAATGCTGCTCGTGCTCCTCTCTGGTCTTGGAGTAGACCAACACATCGTCGATGAAGACCACTGTGAAGCTGTCGAGGTACGGAGCGAAGATCTTGTTCATCAGGGACATGAACACTGCTGGCGCATTCGTCAATCCGAACGGCATCACAAGGAACTCGTAGTGGCCATAGCGTGATCGAAACGCTGTCTTCTGCATATCCTGTTCTCTGACACGCAGCTGATGGTATCCCGATCTCAAATCTATCTTCGAAAAGAACTGCGCACCCTGAAGCTGATCGAAGAGCTCGTCGATCCGGGGAAGAGGATACTTGTTCTTCACTGTTGCCTGGTTCAGCTGCCGATAGTCGATGCACATCCTCATCGATCCATCCTTCTTCTTCACGAAGAGCACTGGTGCGCCCCATGGCGACACGCTCGGCTTGATGAAACCTTTGTCTAGCAACTCCTCCAACTGGGTCTTCAACTCTCGTAGCTCTGCCGGAGTCATGCGATAAGGAGCTCTGGAAATCGGTGTTGTGCCCGGTGCAAGCTCGATGGTGAAGTCGATCTCTCTGGCAGGCAGCAATCCCGGGATCTCGTCGGGAAAAACATCTGGAAACTCGCAAACAACTGGAATCTCCTCGACTCCCTTGGACTCCTTGTCCTCTGAGATGAATGCGATGTAGCCTTCGCAACCTGATCTCATCAATCTCTCGGCCTTCAGTGCCGAAATCATCCGAGTGCTAGGTGATCTCCTCTCACCCACAAACTCGATCATGCCATCTGAACCGTCGATAGAGAGTCTGACTGTCTTCTTGAAGCAATCCATCACTGCTCGGTATCTAGTCAACCAATCCATCCCCAAAATGACGTCGAAGTCATGCATGGGTAGCACGATCAGATCTGCAAGCAAAATACACTCCCCGATCTGCACTCGGCATCTTGGGTGGTAAGTCTGACACATCACACTCCTACCCATCGGAGTGGACACAACTAGAGTGCAAGGCATAGCCTCGCCTATCCCACCAAAGACTAAAGCAAGAGCTGATGACACAAACGAATGTGTCACTCTTGGATCTAGCAACACTCTAGCAGGATGATCACAAATAGAAAGGGTACCTTCGACGACGTCCCCTGCGGCCTCGACGTCCTCATGAGTGAGTGCGAAAGCTCGACCCACAGCCTGGGGTCTCTGCTGATGGTGCTGCTGGCCCTGATGCCTTTGATGACGCCCTCGCTGGAAATGCTGCCCTCTAGGCTGCTGAGGTCCACGTACCTGCTGCTGAGCACGGTACTGCTGCTAAGGTGCTAGTGCAGCCTGACGTGCTGGCTGAGCCGCTGGAGCTGGGGCTGGAACTGCCGGAGGTGCGGGAAGTCGAAGCATCTGAGGCTGTCCTCCTCGGTGTGGGCAAAACCTGGAGATGTGCCCTGCCTCTCCGCAGTCATAGCACACTCGGGGCCCACGCTGCTGATGCTGATACTGATACTGTCCTGCCGGCCGCTGCCTCTGGAACGGTTGCAGCTGTCGTAGGGGTACGGGCTGCTGCCTGATCGGGACGACCCGGAGTCGTTTCTGCTGGCGAATGGACTCCAGTCGCTGAAGATGCTCCTCTGCCCAAAATGCTCTCCTCAAAGCCTCCTCGTATGTAGGCAGCTCGATGCAAGTCATGGCTATCTGGATCTCCTCACTCAAGCCGTCGACGAACCGCCGAACCCTCTCAGCCTTTGATGTGAGCAGCGCCTCTGCAAAACGAGACAGCTGGGTGAAGCGGACCTCATACTGAGAGACGGTCATGCTGCCCTGGACAAGAGTCTGGAACTCTCGGAGCTTACGCTCTCTGACATGGGTGGGGATAAACTTCCTGAGGAAGTCAATCTTGAAGGCGGTCCATGCCACCTCGTCCCCAATCTCCTCATATGGCCTCTGCATAACCCTCCACCAGTCCTCCGCCATACCGCGGAACATGTAGGCTGCCAGCTGCACCCTCTGACGTCCTGAGCACTCGAAGACTCGGAAGATTTTCTCCATACGGACGATCCAATCGTCCGCCACCATCGGGTCATCCGCGCCTGAGAACTCTGGCGGTCCCCTCTTGAGGAACCTCTCAAAAATCATGTTCGGGTCTGCCTCCTGAACTAGTACATCCCCAGGGGCTGGCAGGGCCACTCGATCAATCACGTCCAGGACCTGCGCCTGAAACTGTGCAAAGTCCTCTGTCTGCTGCAGATGGGCTACAGTCTGGGCCTCCTGAGCAGCGAGGAAAGCCTGAAGAAATCTCTCGAATCGACGCTCGTAGCCGGACTGATCGTCGATAACTATCGTCACCGGTGGTGCATCGCCTCCAGACATGTATCATGAAAAAGAAATTGTGTCAGTTTAAGTCCAAAACCTAAGACTACAATGATTCTGCCCAATCCATCGTCCTCACACGTATCCCATCACTCGAATCCTCACTACGTCCTAAGGTTTCTAGTGTGTTTTATTTCCTAGAGACCAGCTCGCTCTGATACTATAAAAATGTAACGCCCCAATTCCGGATACCGATAAAGTCGTTCGAATACCCGAAGTTGGCGCGCTACTTCCCGGAAAATCCGAGAACTTCCAAGATCGTAGGCCCGCAGTGAGGTACAATTTAAAACTTTTTGAACCATATAGTAATAACAGTTAAATTGCGGAAGCACATTAAGAAAAGCGGAAGCAATAGGTATCGATATATATTAAGTAAGAGCGGAACAGTAGTCTAGTTTAAAAGTGTCAGTTGTTGATCAAAAGTTATTACATCTTTGTTAGCTACCCGGCTCACCTACAAAAATTCTCTCAAACCCAAAATAAGATAAGACTCTCAAAACCCTGGTAATTCATCTCCGCCCTCCGGCTCGACATCCGTGTCGGCCGGGCCCCACGCGAACTCTCCAGCAATCGGCGCCTCTACCATCGCTAGTGCATCATCTAGGATCTCTGGGTCAAAGCCTAAGCACCAAAGATGGGTCAGATCTAAAAGATCTGGCAAGTCACAGCATACTACTAACATAGAGCATATATATCAAATGAAATAGAGACAGGTAAATAAATTAAAGAATAACAAGGTAATGTACTAGGCAGTTGAGCAGTATAATCATAAGGAATCGGGATAATACAAAACAACATCTAATCTACTACAAGATGGCACATTCACACGAGCTGGATTGCCGCGGCCCTCCCATACTGAACACAGTTGCAGCGGGGAAATCTCACCAGTGCTGGGAATTACTAATCCCGCAAATCACTCATCATCTCATCACACTCATCACTCGAAGACCGGACACGATATCACACCGTTCGTCTTAACATCATAGCTCATCATGATAGCTCCTCAACACTCATATAGCTCCTACCGACGATGATCAGTCCACAGGCTGAGCTTAAATCAACCGAGTGAATGTCTATGCCGACTCAAGAAAACTCTAAGGGTCTGTGTCTGTCTAGGCTTTGCCTTGCGCGAACAATGTCCTAACAAAGTCTGTAAGAGATCTGTACATCAATCAGTCTATGGATTATATTCTAAGTCCAAGCCCACTCGTTGGATCCATACCAGGGCCCATCAATACATAGCCTGGTCTAAAACCGTCCAAACGAGGCATCAAATTCATTTACTACTGATAAACAGTGCATTCTAATCCCACATGACTTAAAACCCAATATAAACTACCTCTTCCAACTAAAGGTACACATCTCCATACTTAGGCCCAATAAGGGCCCGCCTAGACACAGACACGGGTCAATGTTCTCTCAAATAACACTATCGGGTCACCTCTAAGATATCCTAAGTTCAGGTCCTCCATTTTCCATTAATTGACAGTTAACAGCTACTCTAAAGATCTAAGAATGACAGTATATAATAGAAGTGAAGTATGAACTTCAATGAGGGAATCAACAGGGAAAAGCAACGGTCCAATCCTAGGTAATGGGCCACGTTCAAGTTCAGGTCCATCTCCGGTAATTGGATCTCTAAACAAAGTTCATTGATGCCATATAATACTGTGTTTGGTGCTTAGAAAATTACGGGCATCATTGACAACTCTTAGAGGTCGAATCATCTTAGATTAACAACCAAAACCCTAAACCGTGGTCCCCGCGAGTCAAGGTTGAGCCACACCGTTGACTCGAGCTCAGAACATCGATAAACGTTCATTTGGATGGTCAATGGGCCCCACAACTGATCACAACTCCTAAATGTTGAAAACTGGAAAATCAAGGTTTCCCAGGTGGACCTGAGGTGTAGTGTGCTCGGTTGACCTCCTGGCCTGGTGGGTCAACCGAGTGCACTGGATAAACTGAATCAGGCCTCCTGGAAAGTTTGTTTCGTTTCTAAAGGTTCCCAGCATGTCCGGTCAACCTCCTGGCCTGGGTGATTGAATGCATACACCAAAAACCCTAGAAAGATGGTTGTCCCAGCTTTAAACATTTTCTACTGTAAATCCTAAGTATCAGGTCATCTTTTTCCATGAAATTCCAGTCACTGAGCTCGGTCCTGTGCTGAGCTCCGTCCAGCACTGAGCTCGGCCAACACTGGTCTCGGCCATGCACTGAGCTCGGTCCTGAACTGAGCTCGACCATGCACTGAGCTCGGTCTAGCACTGAGCTCGGCCAACACTGGTCTCGGCCATGCACTGAGCTCGGTCCTGCACTGAGCTCGGCCATGCACTGAGCTCGGTCCTGCACTGAGCTCGGCCATGCACTGGTCTCAGCCATACACTGAGCTCGGCCATGTACTGGTCTCGGCCATGCACTGAGCTCGGTCCTGCACTGAGCTCGGCCATGCACTGGTCTCGGCCATACACTGATCTCGGCCATGTACTGGTCTCGGCCATGCACTGGTCTCGGCCATACACTGATCTCGGCCATACACTGAGACCAGTTTTCAGGTTTTCTCCATTTCAACCCGTTTTTCCACCAAATCACTTTCAATCACTCCCAAACATCACTAAACCAACATAAAACACAGAAATACTCCAATGCACCTCCATCCAACATTAATTTGGCCCATTGATCTTCCAAATGCGGGGTGAAACCCCCATCCATCAATGTCCAATCCATCCAACAAAACAACTACTGCTCCAGGTAATTTCTAGGACTAATCAATAACATACATGAATTAAAAGCCACAGAATCAAAGGAAACAACCACATACATTCTATGCTAATAGTACAGTGCACTTGCCTTTGAGAAAAGAAGGTTGTAGAGATAGAGAAGAGAAGAGAAGAAAACTCAATCCAAATGCAAGAGGAAGAAGATGAAGTAGTAGCAGCTCCTAAGTGTATTTCTCCAGCACAACAGTAGCTCACTCACAGCTCTACGGGAGAAGAAATGAGAGAGAGGAAGAAGAGGGAAATGAGAGAGGAATAGTTGCTAGGGTTTTTCTTGGGAATAGTGTTATATTTATAGGATTTGGGGGTGGCTAAAGTCTGAAATACCCTTTAGGGTTGCATAGGATTAGGGTTAGGGTTAGGGGCAAATGGGTCTTTAGGTTGGAAGGTTCTAGAGATGCACTTTTTTGCAATGACCCCCCTCTAATTAATTAAAAACCATACTAAGGCCTCTCTACACTAACTAGCCTAGAATTACAAAAGACTACACAAAAACCCTAATACTAATACAACTAACTAGTCTAACACTAACTTAGGAAATTAACACAAAACCACCCTGATTAACCCCTAATTAGCTAGTAATTAGCAATAATTAGCAATAATTAGCACATAATTAGTATTAAATAAAATTCAAAAATCATTTAGAGGGCCCACAAAGGGCGGGGCCTCACAGAAACTACTTTGGGAGAATCATGGATCGGAAGAGGCAACGTGGGAATTACGAGACCAAGTACAGAAGAAGTATCACATCTACTACCTGAGGTGAGTTTTATATTTCATTTGGAGGACCAAATGCCCTAAGGGGTGGAGGATGTAAGACTCCGACCCGAGTGAACCCGATTAGTGTTGATTAAGTTGTGTTTTAGTTCTAAGCGTGTTTAGTGGATTTTGGTTAAGTTGGGTTTCGAATAGCTTTTAATATAGTTTTGGGGAATTTTGATTGCTTGTGCTTAGTGGGGCCCTTTGGGGGTTCCTTCTTTATGACTTTGCATGTGCTTGAGGATTTATCGGTGATTTTGCATTCATTGTTTTAATCCCGTTCTATTTGTATGGTTAAGCCCTACAACTTTCATATTGATTCCGTCCCCGTTCGAGATCCCGAAACCCAATTTCCTAGCCCTGAGGGTAAAACAGTCATTGTGCACTAAATCTGTACTCAAAACTTGATATTCCCGAAACCCACGAAACATATACTTTTTGGAAACTAGATATTTCGACGATCACTTTTCTCTTCTTCGTCGAATTCATTAGAAGCCCCGAAAGCCAAGATTTCATCCCTTGAATGTCTTAAGTAGTGGTCAGCCCTTAAATGTCTTAAGTAGTGGGACCCATTCCCATTTGCTTATATAAGGAGAACCCATCTTCCTCATTCCCTTTTCCAGCACAAAAAGAACCTAGGGTTTACTTTGGCAACTTTTCTTCTTCTTCTTGCTCTCTCCATCTCAATCTCCTACTAATCTTGCACCAACATCAAAAGGGAGGTCATCATTCTCTTCCTCATCTTGAAAGCTTTCTTTTGATACCATTTGTGAAGAAAACCTCTCATTCCAAGATCTTCTTTGAGCTCACCTTGCCCATTTAGAGAACCTACAAGTAAGCAATCTTCTAGATTTGTATTCTTCTAGTCCTTGAGAAGCTCCATTTTCATTATTGAAAGTTCTTTCTTCTTCATTTATGATTTGACCCATTTTAGGGTTTTTTTGGGGGTTTTTGTTTGTGCTTGTAGGATTCTTGAGAAAGCTTTGTTTAATAGCTTGTTTTCCTTTATTAGAAGACCCAAGGCAAGTGGATGAGTTAATATTTTGAGCTTTCAATGGTTTTCATGAGAAATGTGGTTGAGTTGTCATTTTCATTCATATTTATTAGCTTGCATTGATTTTTGAAATAAATGCTTTGAATGAACCTTGCTAAGTCATTTAATGCTTTGGAAATATATTGGTTTAATACTTGTTGTCTTTTGTATATATCTTAAATGAATGTTTGTGATTTGGTTTCTCTTTCCTCGTTTGTATATATCTTAAATGAATGTTTGTGATTTGGTTTCTCTTTCCTCTTGTGGTGGTTGTGGTTAAGAAGGAGGTGATAATGAACATATATTGGGATTTTAGGAGAAGTGTAAATAGATGTATTGGAGGAGCTCTTAGCTCAGTTTTATTGCAGGGATTAAATGGAAGTGAGGAAAGTGTTTTGAGGAAGGAAATGGGCTCAAATCTGAACACAGTGGGTGTTTCCCGCACCTGGCGGTTGGCTAGCCGTCTGGTGACTGGCGGCTAACCACCAGCTAGCCGAACAGTCGCGGTTACTTTTCCAGAGAGCAACATTTTTCCTCCTGAAGGCATGGTCAGCCTCACGGTTAGCTAGCGGCTAATCGCCGAACCCATCGGCGGCTAACCGCCAGCCAACCGACCCATTCGGTTACTTTTCCAGAGAGCAACATTTTCCACCTGAAAGCACGGCCAGCCTCACGGTTAGCAAGCGGCTAACCGCTGAACCCATCGGCTGCTAACCGCCAGCCAACCGAACCATTTCGGTTACATTTCCAGTAACCTGTCTTTCTGTCAGGCCAACCGCGGTCAGCCAGCGGCTAACCGCCTAATCCAACGGCGGCTAACTGCTATTTGACCGCTAGGTAACCGAAATCATCCCAAACAACCATTCCAGAGAACTCCTCGCTCGAGCGAACTCTCCAGTTCGCTTGAGCGATGAGCTTTGTGGGTCAAAGGAGATTTACTAAGCAATGTATGAGGCCACTCAAGAAAGAAACCACACCACGACGATTTCATTTGAAGTTTTGAAAATTTAAAGTGCATAAGGAGCCCGGAATGTCCCCAAACTCAAAGAGTACCAAATTATTATTAGATCGATATACGGGACCCCTATTCACTTCAAATATATCTTGAACCCGATACGTTACCTGAAGTTTCAATTGTTTATTGTACTTTATCGATCCCGAGATTTATACTACATGCCTTGTTTTCCCGAAAGCATTGAAGTACACTTACATTGGTTACTTGTCTTGAAGTGCATTGCACCACATGAAACAACAGTGTGCCCTTGAGCACCCCTGTCCTGCCCGGTTGTTTATTTGTACTTGATTTACTTGCACATGTCTCGATTTGTTATTTGACCTATTAGTCGGCACCACTAAGCTTGGATAACCCTGTTGGTCTAATCCACCGACTTGGAGATCCCTCTCTTGTCCCGCCAGCTGCAGTTTGGATCCCGCTACTCGGTTATTACCGTGGTCTTGTCCCGATGCCGCAGATTGCTACTGTGGTCCCCGATGCCCGGCTTGCCACCGTGGTCATGTATAGTATATGTATATGTATTTATAAGATCCACTATTTCTCCTCACCTCGAGTGACTGAGATCAGTGCCTAGTTATTCCTCTGTCACTTTTGTGATAGAGGACTTAGCTTCGTGTGGTTGCCATCTTGCATGTTTGTCGTTTCCTTGGTTACCTGTACATGTTTTATAATGCACACTCGTATTTGAATAAATGTTTTATCTCGTTTATAGAAATTGTTATTTAGACAGGCTTAAATGCTTTTGAAGGTAGATTCATTTATCATTATATTTTCATTGTGTTTTACTCATTTGCCAAACCGTCGTGTTTGACCTACTCTTTGGTACTCAGGTCCCGTTGTTGGTTATCCCGAGGAGGAGCACGAGGAGGCAGTTGGAGAATCGCAGCAGTTAGTTGAGTGGCGTGCTGATGATGTCATTTAGACATTGGATTGCTAGAGAGAGATAACATTTTGGGAAAACTTTTAACCATTCTTTTGGGGATTGGTATTTTGTTCATATTGGCCTTGTTGGACTTTATTTTTGGGAAATGTAATTAAATGATCTTTGGATAAACTTTAACTTACTTTTGGGTAACATGCTAATAATCATTGCTCATTCTGATACAGTACTATACTTGTGTTGTTATCTTTATAATTTGAGATGGATTGAATATTTGATTTGCTACACGCTTCTGCACTTAATAGAAATGTTCTTATATGGTTGTGATATCCTCACCGCGGACACCTGTGGGAAATTAAATAAATGTATGGCATTAATCCGAGGTGCTACATCATCATCAGTAGCGTCCCAATCCCGGATTAGTCCTTCGAGCCCGGTCCGGGGTCGCGACACAACCAAACTTTTACCGTTGACAACATTCCTATATCACTCCTAAGGAGAAGGATGTCATCGACATATAAAATTAGAAAAACTACCATGCCTCCTTCACTTTTCATGTACGAACATGACTCATCCGAATTCTGACAAAAACCAAATGACTTGATTGCCTGGTCAAAATGGATGTTCCAACTTCGGGATGCCTACTTCAGTCCATAAATGGACTTCTGTAGCTTGCAAACTCTTTGCTCTTGATTTTTAGCTACAAAACCGTCTGGCTGCATCATATAAATGTCTTCCTCAAGATGGCCGTTGAGAAACATCGTCGTGACATCCATTTGCCAAATCTCTTAATCGAGATGAGCCACAATGGATAAGAGTATCCGGATGGACTTGAACATGGCTACCGGCAAGAAGGTTTCCTCATAATTGATACCCTCTTTCTGAGTATACCCTTTTGCAACATGCCTATCTTTAAAGGTCTCCACCCTTCCATCTGGTCCTCTTTTTCTTTTGTAGACCCACTTACACCCAATAGGTTTAATATCGGCAGGCAAGTCCGTAAGTGTCTAGACTTAATTGGAGTACATAGACTCCATCTCAGCTTCATAGAATCTTGCTAACGTCCCGAATCTATGTCATTGATTGCTTCATCATGGTTACAAGGGTCTTGCTCCGGTTCTTCCAGGATTGCCTCGTAAGACTCTCCCAAGATCAAGAACCTATCATGGGGTCTGACAATTCTCCCACTACGACGAGGTACTGGTGTAACTACCGGGTCAGGTAAGGGCGGATTTTCCTCAAGTTTGGTAATACTTGGATTTGGAATTGATTGCTCTTGAATCTCTTCTAAGATCACATTTTCTAAAGACTTCCCGTCAATCATATAATCTTCCTCCAGAAAAACCGCATTGGTGCTGACAAGCACTTTTTGCTCAATAGGATTATAGAGTAACTAACCTTTAGTTCCTTTAAGATATCCTACAAACATGCATACTTCCGACTTTGATTCCAGCTTATCCATCTTAACCTTCAGCACGTGTGCCGGACAACCCCAAATGTGTAAATGTTATAGACTAAGCTTTTGCCCGGACCACAACTCTCAGGGAGTCTTAGGTACAGACTTAGATGGTACGAGGTTTAGTATTTACATTGCAGTATCCAAGGCATATCCCCAAAAGGATATAGGTAATCCTGAGAAACTCAGCATAGACGTAATCATATCTAAAAGAGTCTGGTTCCTTCTTTCTACTACTCCTTTCTGTTGAGGCATACCATGAGTAGACAACTAGGATAGAATCCTATTCTTTGATAAGTATCCCATAAATTCAGCAGAGAGATATTCCCCTCCTCGATCTGATCGAAGAGTCTTGATACTTTTACCTATTTTCTTTTCCTCTTCCGCTCGAAACTCTTTGAACTTTTCAAAAGCCTTGGACTTGCGGTGCATAAGGTATATGTATCCATATCTTGAGTAATCATCTGTGAAAGTGATGAAGTACTCTTATCCTCCTCTGGCTCTGACATTTATGGTTCCACACACATCAATATGCACTAATTCCAATAAATCTTTGGCCCTATTACCTTTGGATGAAAATGGTCCAGACAGGACTCGCAGATAGGCATTGGTTCTGCCACCAATGAAAGCAAGATACCATATTTCACTAGCCTTTCAATCCTATTTAGATTTATATGACCTAGCCTTAGGTGCCAAAGTTTTGTTTGATTAGATAAAGGTGACTTCCTCTTTAATGATGGCCTATTAATTATTCGGTATCATGTATCTCATACACTGTTGGAGTTAACAAATAAAGTTCATTGGTTACCTTGTCAGAAAATATAAAAGTACTTTTCCTCTTTATGACAGTTTCAGTACCAAAAGTAATAGAATAACTTTTATTCACCAAACTAGAAACTGAAATTAAGTTCCGTCTGAAAGACAGTACATATAGAGTGTCTAACAAAACCAATTTATTATATGAAAAACATAAAGTAATAACTCTCATTGAAACCGCCTCCGCCTTAGCATCAGATCCTAGGTTGACAATGATTTCTTGGTCACTAAGCCTCATTTCCCTGAAACCCTGTAACGTATTACAGATGTGATTAGTTGCACCGGAGTCAACACACCAAGATTCTGAAGTACCAGTTGTAAAACTAACTTCAGAAATAAGTGACTCAATCATACCTGAGGTCTTCTTCTTAGACAGATAATCTGGACAATTCCTTTTCCAATGTCCTGTCATACCACAATGGAAACACTTTCCTTTTGTTCCCAAACCCTTAACCATTGCCACACCACCATTAGGACCCTTCGAAACTGATTTTTTCTTGCCTTTCTGTCATTTGCCTTTCGGCTTAGACTTGGCAACTGACTTTTCTGTCATTAGGGCAGTTGGCTTCTTCTTCATAATCCCCTCAGTTGCTACCAGTTGGCTAGACAACTCAGCTAAAGTCAGATTCATCTTATTCATATTATAATTGACCTTAAAATTGTTGAAAGAATCTGGAAGCGACTCGAGGATTATATCAATTTGTGATTCTGCATCAATCGCAGCCCTCAGTACATCTAACTCATTTAATGAGTCCATCATCTTCAACATGTGGCCCTGTACTGGTGTGCCTTTAGCCATCTTGGTGCTAATAAGCACCCTCATAGCAGCCTGCCTAGCAGACTTGCCCTGTTCCGCAAACATCTCCTTTAAGTTTGATATAATATCATATGCAGTCTTATATGATTGATGTTGGTGTTGTAAAACACTAGACATGGATGCCTGTATATAACATCTAGCCACCTCATCGTCTTTGGCCCATTTAGTGTAAAGGTCCTTTTCTTCCTGTGATGCATTTGGCCCAGGCTCATTAAGGGGGGCCTTGGTAAGGACATACTTATATCCTGAAGCAATCAGGACAATATCTAGGTTCTGTTTCCCATCAACATAGTTGGATCCCACCAACTTATTCTGGTTGAGGATGGTCACGAGTGGATTGAAAGTGTTCGAATTCATGCTTGAAAAAACTATATCACATAACCATACATTCAATCAAGGAATATAAATGACATTAGGGTTTAGTATTCTACCAAATTTATGTGGGAATTCTCATAACCAGTAAATTCAGAATTGTCGCGACCCCGGAACAGACCCCGGGCCCACGACAAGTTGATTTGGTGATTGTTTTGTTTTCCCACAGGTTCCCGCGGTGAGGATTCCCGAAACACGCGGAATCTGTCTCACATGATCAAGTTTGCGGAAGCGTGTAGCAAATCACATCAGAATAAGCACCAATAAATTTTTAAGTGCTATGGCAATTAATAACAAGACATAGTATCAAAAGAAAGGAGTTAACATGGCATTCCCATCATAATTCAAGTTATGAGACTACACATAGTGAGTTAAGTTTAGTTACAACCCATAAGAGGCCAACACAGCCCAATACAATTTTCAAAATAATAAAAGAACCCCATAACAAAATTGCGAAACTCAAGAACCCACCCGACGTCTAGTTGACGTCGTCGGGCTGCCACTCTCTAACTGAGGGTGGCTCAAAAGCCTCCTCCGGACGCTCCTCCTCAAAGGCAACGTCACCTGCACCTGGGCACCAACAAACAAAGATCAAACACAACGGTTTGGCTGGCAATCAATTTAGGCATGAGCATAAAATAGTAAACGTTTAAAGAAACATATAAAGACATTTTTACTGGATTGTAAACAGTTACAAGACTAAGGTACATTTCAAAAATACGAGCGAAACTAACATGCATACTTATTATATCACGAGTAGTTACATTCCACAAAGAGCCCATCCTTTCTCTATCATTTATAATGAAAAGAGCAAGCACGCACGACAAGCACGATATATATAATATAATCACGACACGATTCCCACATATACGGGGATTCCGGCCGCGGAACCGGACACGCACGATGTGTAATAAATACACGACTAGTCTGCAGACAGTCCACATGTTTAAGGACCCCCAGACAGTGGATCAAACTGAAAGGGCAGTCCAAGCTCAGTGGTGTTCACTTAAATTCATGAGTGCACAAAACACGCGAAACACGGTCTAAACATGTCGAGGAGAAAGGGGAGAATCACTTATCAAAACACGACAAACACGACTGGCAAAATACATATTTAATATGCATAACACACTTAGGAAGTGACCCCTTTTTCTTGAAACAAATTTTTAAAAAGAGCTTATACTTGAAATCTAAAACGAGTGCACGATGGTACTTATTGTACCAAGACGGAAATTCAAATACGAAGTCCATCAAGCATGTGATAAGGCTATTAATTGACCTTTCTGTAATTGGGACCCTAAATGTCGGAATGTACAAGAAGTGGTGTCCCCGAAGTTGAGTTGCATTTCCAAGTTCCATTTACATAATGTCAAGTCAAGACCCTTAACATAGTCTAGTTTTTCAACCTTTAAGAAAATACATAAATGGAACAATTCTTTTTCCTGAATCTGGCAGGTTCGCTTGAGCGGAATTGACACTTCGCTCGAGCGAGACAGTTCGCTCGAGCGGACCATAAGGTCGCTCGGGCGAACAACTCTCTATCTTGCTCCAGACTAGACAGTGGGCAGTTCGTTCGAGCGGACCATAAGGTCGCTCGAGCGGACAGCTCTCTGTCTGCGCCCGGATCAAGCAGTGGCCTGGTCGCTCGAGCGAACAGGCTTCTGCCTGTGCTCGCTGAGTGCAGAAAAAACTTTTTCTTGTACCACTCCCAATACATTTCTCTCCTTCTTCTCATCCTTGAGCCACATATAATCCCTTGAGCCTTCATGCTCACCAAGGGTTCTTTTTTTTTCACAATTTCAAACATTCAATACAATGAAAACATGATCATGAAGCTTATAAACAAGTTTATATGCACAATTTCTAGAATAACTATGTAATCTAAAATACACATGCAACATTGAGCCTATAGAGATTACTTGCCTTTGCTCAAATGCTAAACACTCCTCTTCAAACACTCTTACTCAAGAGCTAAGCCAACACTACAAGAATCCCAAGGAAACCATTCAAACTCAACAAAAATGAAAACAAAGAAATCATTTTCACAAAAGGGTTTGCAAACATGGAAAACAAGATCTTTAAGGAACTAAAAGACTCCATGAAAGGTATGGGTTGAAGCCCTTACCTAGAAATACTCAAACAAGAAGGAATGAAGAAAATGGAGAGCTTTCCCAACTTTAGCTTTCAAGAAGAAGACATCAATAGGAACCTTGAGATGAGAGGAAGAAGATGATGGTCTTAGAATTCCATTTGGAGGCTTCTAACTTGATCATTCAAGGGAAATAAAGTAGAGAGAAAGGGTTTCTCCTCTTGGCTGATCTAGGGTTTGGGTTTTAGAATGAGAAGAGGGAAAGAGATGGGTTGACTTAAGTGCTTGCAATTGGGCCCAAATGGTCTACTTTTGTATCAATGAAAACATGGTCTTGCGGGCCTCGAATGAACTCGACGAAGAAGGCAGAACTTTACCCTTTTTGGGCCAGAACTTCGGTTTTTGGGCTTCAAACATGAATAGGCTGAAAACGAAAGTTGTAACACATAGTAAAATCATTCAAATGAATTCAAATCACAATTACACGGAAACCGATATGATCCTCCCAAGCTCACACGTGCACTCAGGCCTTATTGAGTGTCTCTGACTAATACTAAACGTTCTCAAAATTCCCAAAGCTATGTCAAAAACTAAAACTAATTATTTCTACCCCAACGATAACTAAGACCACTTAGGACTAAACACACACTAATCGCACACTAATCGAAATGGTCTGGGTCGGGGTCTAACATCCTCCACCCCTTTAGGATATTTGGTCCACCAAATAAATCAAACAATTACCTCTGGTAAAAGCTGTGGATACTTCCTCTGCACTTGATCTCTCAATTCCCATTTGGCTTCCTCTGGCACGTGATTTTCCCAAAGTACCTTGACCCAATGAATAGTCTGATTTCTCAATTCTTGCTCTTTGGTGTCAATGATCCTGATCGGCTTTTCCACATACGAGGCATCTTCCCGAATCTCCAAAGGTTCGTGCTGTAGAATGTGTGAAGGACTAGAAACATATTTCTTGAGCATAGAAACATGAAATACATTGTGTACCCCGGAGAGTTCCGACGGTAACGCTAGTCTATAAGCGACATCCCCAATCTTGCTAAGAATTTCATACGGACCAATAAACCTTCTAGATAATTTGCCCTTCTGTCTGAATCTCAAAGTTCCTCTAACTAGTGAGATCTTCAAAAACACCTTGTCACCACCTGAAACTGCAATTCTCTTCGGCGAGTGTCTGTATAACTCTTCTGCCTACTTCGGGCGATCTTCAAACGCTCCTGAATCAGTTTGACCTTATGACTTGTCTCCCCAACTATCGTCGGTCCATGAAAACTGCGCTCACCGACTTCTCCCCAGCAAACCGGAGTTCTGCATCTTCTACCATAAAGTGCCTCGAAAGGTGCCATACCGATGCTAGAGTGGTAACTATTGTTATAAGCAAATTAACAAAGCGGTAAGCACTCATCCCACTGAACCTTGAAATCCAATACACAAGCACGTAGCATGTCTTCGAGAGTCTGTATCGTCCTTTCTTACTGACCATCGGTCTGAGGATGATATGCCGTGCTGAACTTGAGTTTGGTACCCATGGACTCATGAAGTGTTTTCCAAAACTTTGAAACGAACCTACTGTCTCCGTCAGAAGTAGTGGAGACGGGTTGACCACGTTTACTAACAATCTCATCAACAAATAACTTTACAAGTGGTGCCATATGCATCATGTTCCCTGTCTTCATCGGAATGAAATGAGTAGACTTTGTCAGACGATCTACAATAATCCAAATTGCATTGTTTCCCTTCTTGGTATTCGGCAAACCGGAAACGAAATCCATGGTGATGTGCTCCCATTTCCACTCGGGAATCTCCAACGGTTGTAACAAACCTGGGGGCTTCTGATGCTCTGCTTTAATCAACTGACAAGTTAGACAACGAGACACGAAAGCTGCTATCTCTCTCTTCATGTTGTTCCACCAAAACCTATTCTTCAAATTGTGGTACATCTTCGTGCTATCCGGATGCATAGAATATCTCGTGCTGTGAGCTTCGTTCATTATTTCACCTTTCAAATCATCCACATTTGGCACACATAACCGGTCACGAAAATATAATATCCCATTCACCATCTTGAAATCTGGACGTTCTGTAATATGTTCTACTATCGTTGCCAAGTCTGGGTCCTACAACTGACTCTCCTTGATCTTCTAGATGAAAGTAGGTTCTGCTACTATCATGTTTGCTAACATCGCACCCAATTTCAGGGTTTGTACCTCTACACCTAACTCTTCAAACTGCTGTAAGACACCCATTCCTCTCAAACTGGCCATGACCACTGATTTTCTGCTCAATGCATCAGCGACAACATTCACTTTGCCTGGGTGATACTTGATTGGAAAGTCATAATCTTTGATATACTCCATCCACCGTCTCTGCCTCATGTTTAAATCCTTCTGCGAAAACAAATATTGTAAAATTCGGTGATCTGAATGGACTTCAGACTTCTCTCCGTAGAGATAGTGTCTCCACATCTTCAAAGCAAAAACAACTGCTGTGAATTCCAAGTCATGAGTTGCATAGTTCTTCTCATGGTCCTTCAACTGTCTCGAGCCATAAGCAATCACCTTGCCATCCTGCATCAATACACAACCCAGTCCCACATTCGAAGCATCTGTATAAACAATAAATCCGTCGTTGCTCGAGGGTAACGTAAGGATTGGGGCTGTGGTTAACCTTCCTTTCAACTCTTGAAAACTTGTTTCACACTGTTCGGTCCAAACAAATGGGACATTC
This sequence comes from Cinnamomum chago, assembly GCA_038049695.1. Taxonomy (NCBI): domain Eukaryota; kingdom Viridiplantae; phylum Streptophyta; class Magnoliopsida; order Laurales; family Lauraceae; genus Cinnamomum; species Cinnamomum chago. The sequence goes on along the minus strand of CP142453.1, from coordinate 102,626,281 downwards.
TTCCTAGTCAATTTTGTCAATGGTGCTGCAATGGTCGAAAAACCCTGGACAAATCTTCTGTAATAGCCAGCTAACCCCAAAAAGCTTCTGATTTCTGTCACACTGCTTGGCCTCACCCAATTAACAACTGCTTCTATCTTGGCTGGGTCAACTGCTAACCTTCTCTGGAGATGATGTGGCCTTGAAAAGCAACTTGCTCTAACCAAAATTCGCACTTACTGAGTTTTGCATAAAGCCGGTTGTCCCTCAAAAGCTGCAACGCCGTCCTCAAATGTTCTTCATGCTCCTTCTTACTCTTGGAATACACAAGGACATCATCAATAAATACTACCGTAGAGTGATCCAAATAGGGTGCAAAGACTTTGTTCATAAGAGCCATAAAGACTGCGGGTGCATTCGTCAAACCAAAAGGCATCACTAAGAACTCATAGTGCCCATATCTTTTTCTAAAGGTTGTTTTCTGAACATCCGAGTCTCTAACTCTCAACTGATGGTATCTTGACCTCAAGTCTATCTTGGAAAAATAGGCCGCTCCTTGCAATTGATCAAATAATTCGTCTATCTTTGACAATGGATACTTGTTCTTCACGGTCACATGATTCAACTTCCTGTAGTCAATGCACATTCTCAAACTTCCATCCTTCTTTTTTACAAACAACACCGGTGCTCCCCAAGGTGAAACACTTGGCCTAATAATCTCATCAACAAATAACTTTACAAGTGGTGCCATATGCATCATGTTCCCTATCTTCATCGGAATGAAATGAGCAGACTTTGTCAGACGATCTACAATAATCCAAATTGCATTATTTCCCTTCTTGGTATTCGGCAAACCGGATTGAAATGGTCTGGGTCGGGGTCTAACAAGAATACATCGGAATCCCAATCCCTTGGGGTATGCCTCCTTAGGGAGTACGAACACCTCCTAGATTGGTGCGGATCAAAGTTGGTCAAAATTAGGATTAAGACTAACTATCTATGATCCCCATCATTCATTATCATCTAGGTATCTCATACCAAATAATGTATGACTTCCGATTAGTTTTGGTTTCTACAATACATGAGGCAAATCCTTGGGGATACTACATCATTATTTTAGTTAAGTGTGACCCACCAACTAACATTGCATGACAACCGCTGCGAGCAGCTCCTCCTTGGGGAGTGGGCCCCTATCCCATCTCACCAACACTATCATAGGACATCCATATCTAGTAACCCGACAAATAAAAATCCTCTGCGGAGAATGGTCATTCTCAAGATGGCGCAAGGCTAATACTTTCCTTACAATGGACCTATGGTAGAAAACCATGGGGATTTCACAATTTAAATGCCCCGCTCCCACTTAATATTTTAGAATTAAGGATTTCATTTTAAGTATTTGGGCCCACAAATATCAAATCATCTCATGATATAACCAATGATTAGTTCCAAGTCAAGTTAAATTTAAGGAAAATCTAGTTTTTAAGATTAGTGTTACCAATGGGTCCATCTCATGGGTCCACCAACACTAATTAAAACTCTTTCCAAAATTAATTTGATTTGAAAAATTTTGGTAACTACTATGTTAGGATCAGATTTGAAAACATTCTATAAGAGCATTCATCCATAAATAGAAAGTGCAAAATAGAAACTAGTCCTCTCCTCCACATGGCCCAAGCGGAATAGACTTCTTAAAGTTCTAGACTTTCCAAAACTTTTGGATTCCTCAAACTCTTTGGGCATCTCCAAAACTCTTTGGGTAATCTTCAAACTCTTTGAACAGGAGTCCAACATCACTTTCCTTCTGTCTTGGACACCGTCAGAATTTACAAATTAGAAAAGTACATAAATTCCTATGCCTTGACTATGAGACTTACATGGTAATCTAATAATGGAAATAAAAGGGCTATAGGGAAATTCATCATGCCTTGCCCTTTCACGGAAAACCAAGAATACCATCATGCCCTTTACACTTAGCCTTAAATAAAACAATAATCATAAAAAGAAAGTAAAAGTCTTGTGGGCCATATGGAGAGGACATGAACCTGCAAAGTTAGTATCACATACACAATAGGGACTAGGTTTACGAAGCCACCATCCATCATCTCATAATGAACAAACTCGGATAGCCACACCAAAAAAAAAACTGCCTATAGCGGGGGGTCGAGGCCGCTGGTAAAGGTCATGGCCACTGGTAAAGGTGTGTTTTGGCTGCCGATAAAAATCTGTTCTGATCGCCGGTAAAAGACGACCATTCAACTCGCATTTTTTTGCAAAAAACCGTGATTTTGCCCGAACTTGTCCCTTCTTGAGCATTCTGAAAACATAATATTTGTATAAAAACACCAAAACTAATCCTTACATAGGCCTAAGTCTAAATTCATCGCATCTCATGCAAAGATTAGATCTAGATAATTGATCTAACATGATTAGAGATAGAGTATGTCTCTGATACCAATTGATGGAAGTAGGTGGGCCTCGTTGACAGGTTTTCAAAACTTTTTAACCCACTTGACTCAGGTATCAAGTACCCATAGGCCATAAACCACATCCATGATCCAATTCCTCAAACTCATCAACAATGTACAGTAATAAACTATATTTAGAAGATAGAAACCAGCAATAATCAATTAACCACAAAAGCTACAACATACAAGGAAGTAGATTATACCTTTGGAGCTCGGTTGTGCTCTAATAGAGAAGAAGACTTGCTAAATGAAGAAACTCTTTCTTTGTAGCAAATTTAGGATCTCCAAGACCTCTTACCCTTCCACGCTATGTCCCATATCAGATCTTTTCTCTCAAGGAGATGAGTGAGATCTCCTAAAGAAAACAAATAGAAGCTCCAAATGAATCCGGAAGAGAAACTAGAAAAGAAAGAAGAGACAGGACGTGTGCAACACTTGCACAAAAGCTCTTGGGCGTAAATCCCTAGGTGAATAGCATGGGATGTCCAAGCACTCGTCTCCTCTATTTATAGTACAAAGCAACATCCTTTTTTTATTAATTGAAAAAGAAATCTTACTTCCACAATAATTAGTAACTTTCTAATATAAGTTTCAAGTAGAATTAGTAACTTTCTAATAACTTCAAATAGAAATAGTAACTTTCTAATTCATTCCTTTTAGAGTTCAAGTAGAATTAGTAACTATCTAATAACTTGGACTAGCATGGGGACCACTAGGGATTCCATAGAAAACTTTCTCCAACTAGGACATCGCAACCCCACATCTCATGTGTAATCCGAGCCCACTGTTATTTGCAAATAACTCCACTAAATAAATGCAATTGCACTCCAGTCTTACGAATAAATTACAAAGAAGACCCTAAACTTTCCTATGACCACAAGTAGACCCCTCTATCATTATCCATAGATCAATTGGTCATGTCCACCAAATTGGATACATATATTATTATCCTTAGGACCCAATTAATCATAGTGATCATCAGTACCATCTAATTAACTCTTAATTGAGATGGGTGCGCACTTACTAATGATAAATCCATTAATTGGCACAAGGGGATAATATAGATAGATTCCATCTTGACCATTGAATGTTCCCATAGTCTTACTACCACGTACCCAAGACACCGAGGTGTTGACCTACAGTTGGCCTCACTCATTGGTGACTCAAAGCAAATGAATAGATAGAAACTTGAGTTCATCAATGTCTCAGGATTGAGAGCCTATTGCTAGGAAATTATGAGAGCAAACATTAAAGTAACGACAGTGTTTCATAAGGTGCTTCCCATGGTCCTTCAATACATCCAATGTACCAGCACTATGATCCAGAATCTTATATTCTGATGATCGAGATAAATCACACAACTCATAGTGATCAAAGAGCTGCAACCTTATCAGATGAGATGCCCAGTCTCATCACTGGTTGTGAAGATATTTAAGTATAAGATTTGTGACACATGTCTCCCGTATGTGGATCTCATCCATACACATATATCACATCTAATATACTAATAGGACCCGGTTCATCTCATTAACCATCATGTCATATGTATTGGTTATGTGTATAAAGTAATAAAACATCATTCATCTCATGAAATGAAAGCATTATTTTATTAATCAATTTATGACATCATCTGATGGATTGAGACCATACAAACTAACACTCTCATGTGTCTCCTCAGCATGATCTGTGAACCATCTGTTCTATTTCTTACTACAGTGTCGCTGCCGATATAAATCAAGTTCGGAGGGAGGGGCATGTTGCTCATTTGCCTGCATGAGAGAGAATTGGGCTGCAAATGATCGAAATCCAGATTTATGAGTGGTCTTAAAATTTCTCTGGCTCTCTGAATTCCTCTATGACTTACGCTGAAAATTACAAGTAATAGACAATGTATTTAGCTTATTTAAAAGAAACTAGCGGGAACGTAACCATAAAAAGTTATAATACTCAAGAAAGCTAAAACAACAGCAATAGTTTAAGGACCTAAATTTACAACATTTTGGGGTCACTTGTATCCTTTAAGTTTAAAAATTTTCTATAACCTTGATACCCTAGAATTAGTACTTGATGAACATCTCTATTTTCTTGAATTAGAAAGCATTTGTCAAACTCTCCCATAAATGAACTTTGCATTGACTTTTTTAAACCAAGTACCAAAAGCAGCTCCAGAAACAAAAGCAAAACTGAAAGTAATACCCAACTCCCCCCTAACACAGACACACCCGCACTTCATATAATTTAGTTACATTCCACTCAGGTATCTCCCATTTGTTCTCTATTAGCCATATCCACTGGGCCGCTATTTGCGTATCATATGGGCATTGTTTCGGATCATCCCCTTTTCCAACAACTTCTTATATGCCTTGTATAGCTCAGCCCTAAACTCCCTCTAAATATGCATCGCTAGTTTCTCGACGGCAACTGCCACACATGCATCAGTCTTCCAGTCGCCGAAGTCATACTTTTGCAGTCATTTCAAGCCCACAAGTGGGACAAGTAAACAATAAAGCCTATAAATATAGATTAGGAAGTAAACGATTATTTTGTTACCGCCGCTGCAGTTATTATTGCCTCCTTGCATTCATCATCAATAGCTCCCCATGTTTCTTTGTGCAAAGGTGCAAGCCTGCGAGTATGACTCCCTAGCTTCACTACAAATGTAGAGGCATTTACACCCTCAAAAGCCCCCGATTGTGCACCTAACAGAACATATTAGTTTGGAAAAAATAATATGGTCCAATATTTCTTACCTATGCTACTGATCGTAGTAGGCGGGCTAGATAGATCGGGCCTGCTGCCACTGATCTCAAACTGACCGGCAACACGATCTAGGACCGATACCTGAGTGTCTACACTTCATTGGTCATGTGTGCGAGCTGAGTAACACAATAAGTGAGTATAAAATTAAGAAATATAAAATAACACAATAAGTGCGTATAAATTCAAGAAATATCAAGTGTTTACATTTTGATATTAGATATAATAACCTCATCTTCTAACTCTTCTTCATTCAAGGAACTCAACTCTTCCTCACTAGGCCTGGATGGTCTATACTCCATGCAGACATCATCATCTTCGTCTTTAAGAGAGAGTTGGTGCCGAGAAGAGATGTGAAGTGCTCATTCCAATTGTCGTTCGCTCACTGTCAAGACCCCAAATTTGAAATAAGGGATCGCGACACGTGCGGAAGCTTGTGCGGGCCATTTCATAATACAAGGCATGATGTAGTACTCATATGGCGATAATATACACTGATGTCAGAATGAAACTTATTTCCATAACTTAAGATTCAAGTTTAAACAAAAATAAAAAAAGGAATAAGTCTTAATTGTAAATCCCAAATAAACAGGCCTAAACATTGGCAAACCAATCATTCACAAACTAAATAAACTCCAACGTCTATTATTAAAGCCCGTAAAGTAAAATTCCTAAGATAAAACCCAGCATATTATCGTGACTTCGCAGCTTCATACAATCTACTCTACATCATCAGTTGTCCACTCGTACAAACGGGGGATTATGTTGGACCACCGCAACGTCCTGTTCGGGCGCAGGGAGTTCGACACCTACAGCACCAAGTGTAAGGTCAGACACGAATGCCTGGAAAGATTCCAAAATAAGATCATAACATATGCACATAACAAATAACAACATAATAAATCATGTTTTGACAAGTATAACATAAAACTAGTATGTTCATTAAATGACGAGTAAAACGGCAAGATAATAACATTTCCATAATAGTAACAATAACCCTGATTTAACGGCATCCACAGGCTTAATTTCACTTGGTCATCATCATACATGGGCATACGACTCCCATCCGAAGCATTCAACACAATACCATGGGCATACTGTTCATGCAAGTGAGGTGAATAGCAGTGCGTGTCGTGGGCATGCTCACTCTTCTCATAATGGCAGCACGAGAAACATGACATGGGCATACATACCCGAGCCATAGGCAGTAGAGAATGCAAAATCATGGGCATACTACCCTTTTCCATGGATAGCAGCGCAGTTACCGGGTGAGATCGAGCTAGGTGTTGCAGAATTCATACTTTTACATAATTAGCCTATTTAGGTTTTAAACCAGAAAATACCTCAAAGCATGATTAAAACCAAGGAAAACAAGTGAAATGATAATTTGAGTTAAATACGTCCATGTGAGTCCAAGTTAATGAAAAACATTAATTTTGGATGAAATCGGGTTTCGAATACGTGAGACAATCAAACTATTAGTTTTAGGCTTGTTAAAAATGAAAGACCAACCATTACCAAATTCTAACGAAAATCCTGTAGCAATTTGGCTAGAAACATGTGGTCATGAAATGGGTAGAAAAAAGGAATCAGGGAACATCCAAGGTCAAAGCACAACGAGTGACCGCGCCCTAATTCCAAAGAGCCCCATAGATCATGTCAATGGTCATGGTACATCCAAGGTCAGAGCACAACGAATAACCGCGCGCTAATTCCAAAGAGTCTCATAGATCATGTCAAGGTTCATTGTACATCCAAGGTCAAAGCACAGCAAATAACTGCACACTAATATCCAAGGAGTTCCGTAGGTAATGTCAAGGAGTAGTGTACATCGAAGGTCAAAACACAGCGAATGACCGCCCACTAATTCCAAGGAGTCCCCAAGTCCCGCCCGCTAATTCCAAGGAGTCCCCAAGTCCCAGACACTAAGGCCAGTGAGTCCATGGTCATGACGAAAATCGATAAAACTAGAATGAAGAGGTAGTAAAAATAGGTATAAACATGGATACAATACCAGTGCCAAGTTAAACATCAAACTGGATTCCAAAACTAATTATTATAGGTCATGGATTGCCTTAGACATGCAAATCCGATGATCTTCAGTTTTATTCACTCTTAGGATCTAAATGTCAGGTTTTTAATACACTTGGTGCAACTAGAAGGTGGGGACATTCCAAACCCAAAGGTCGGATGCAACTGTCCATCATCCCACACATGCCTTCTAGCAATATGTGAGTGCACATTAAAATAAAATATTCACCTCAGATTTAATTACAAGAAAAACAAATCATGTTGGGCAAGGATAAGATGCAAGGATTTCCAAAAATATGAGTTGCATGTGATGCTTGATCACACATAGGGTCCACCTAATAGGTATCTAAAGCTATAGAAATTTAGAAAACATTTTAGGGTCAAACCAGCAAGAAAAACACATAAAAATAAAAACAATCTTTTGTCTAAAACTTCACGAAAATGCCACATCTTTTAAAATGATAAAAATCCATCAAATAATAATGATAACACAATTTACAAATTAGAAAAAAAATCAAGATCTACGAAACTATTAAGACATAGAACATGGAAACAAGTAGATCTATACATGCATGTTATGAATCATAAAAAGGGCACTTGTCTTGGGCTCCAACCTAATCCAAAAACTTTCTCAGACAACCAATAATCACAGAAATCAATCCCCACAAGAAGATCCCAAATCTACGCAAGAAAACCCTAGAAATCCCAAAATTCATGCCAACCACGATCAAAACAATTGCTTATGATAAACGAAAAAGGAACCCTTAACCATGAGCGAATCAAAAGGACAAGGAGATCTCGCCTATAGGGATGCCAACCAAGAAGATGAAATGTAGTTAAGGGGCTACTATGCATGGATCTCCACCAAAACGATGGAGAGGAAGAAGGAAGATGATGGAAAACGTCCTAGGCTTGGATTTGATGAATATATAACACCCTTGGGATCAATATCCTTCAATGGAAGATGAAGAGAGAACGAAGAGAAAGGAGAAGAGGCGGGTGGAAGGAGTTCTGGTCATGCAACATAGTGGAGGCTAGGGTTTGGACATGACTTTCATATAAAACAAAGTCCAAGTAATTACAAGTTTGCCACCACTAATGGGCTGGTTTGCAAGGGCTAAACGGGGGCCTTTTGGGCCTCGGATGTACCTGGGTAAAGAACGAAAAATGTCCCAAATTGAAAGACCTTTCCATCAAGCCCACATACAGGATTTTTGGAGACCGATTGCAAAATTAAAGGTCAAAATTTTAGATTCACGAACACCACCTTCAAAATAGTGTCGGGGTCAAAACTAAGTTTCCTGGATCTCAAATGAACATGAGTTGAACATGGAAGTTGTTGGGTATTAGGAAACCTAACAACTGAACCCATCATGATAATTTTCTAAAATTACCAAAATCCCTAGTTTCCCCAGAACCTAAATCGGGCCCTTTTAAGTATGGAACTTGGTACGAAACATCTCAAAACTTCTCAAAACCACCCAAACTTCATTTTGACCCACAAAAACACTCAAATAGGGTCTTACAATTACTGCAAGTAGGTCCCTCCATCAAATATATCCATGGATCCATAGGATTAAATCTGTCCAACCAAATTAGATCCACATCTTATTATCCTTGTGATCCAATTAATCACAATGATCATTAGTACCATCTGATTAACTCTTAACCAAGATGGGTGCATACTCACCAATGATAAGATTGATGAGTGCTAAATATTGCATATTTTATCCTTCATTAGTCTGAATTTTAACGGCATCTCATATGCATATCATTTGCTTTACACGGAGATTTTATCATTTTATCACATTAACGGATTATCATATTATCATTGCATAAATTCGATTATTTATAGCACATTTTATGTAATTTCTCTTGTGTAAGGGGACCCCGCGACTAACCCAACCTTCTGACTAGTGTCCCAAGGCATCAAGAAGAGATTTCAATAAAGAAGTTACATGAAGAAATCTTAGGAAGAGTTGAAGAATTCCAAAATAAGAGGAGAAGACTTTAAGGATAAAAGAAGTCATTTTCTAACACAAAGGATTGGTTGGTGTATTAGTTAGAGCTTGCATTAGTATGAAATAGGTTATGGGTTCAAATCTCGACAATTGTATATTACTTTTTTTACATATAAAATATTTCATCCAACTCACCTCTCCACCAATCAAAGCATTAAAGGACTACAAAAATTTGGAAGGAAAGTTTGTTGGAACCAATCAAATTGAAGCAATTCATGTGAAAACCAATCAAATTGCTTTTGGAAGGAAGGTTTGTTGGAACCAATCAAATTGAAGCAATCCATATAAAAGCAAAAGATCAAATGTAAAGCCCCTAAATCAAATTGAAGTAATCCATGTGAAAGCAAATGAGCCAATCAAAAGCCTTCAAGTTGCAACCAATCAAATGGAAGCAATCCTTGTGAAAGAAAATGAGTCAATCAAATATCTTTAATATTTCTATAAATTGGAATGTTTGTAGAGAGAAAATATCTTTTGGCAAGTTGGTCTTTTTGCAATTTTATTTTTACTTTTAGATTGTAATTAGGAGCTTCTTTGTACTAATCTAGAGAGAGTGTATAATTAAAGATTATTAATGAAGATTTGGAGCTCTTTCGTGATGTTTAGTGGCTAAAGCTCTTGGATTAGGTTCTCCTTTTGAAGCTAAGTAATGTAATTAGTTCAATTCCATGCATGTTTTAGTTTAAATTCCCTACTTGTGCCTTGATTGATTAGTAGATTTTAGATCTAATTATGCTAATCTCTCTCATTTCTCATGCTCTATCTCTACACTTGATGCTTTATATATAGTTGAATTAAGTTCTCTCACATAGCATGCTCTAAAGTCTTTGATCTTTTGTAGCTTGATTTTGATGAATTATTGTTAGGGTAGCTAGATGATGATCTAAGATCTTGGCCTTTGATTTTATTTACCTTCATTGCTATATCATCCAATCCAATTAGTCAAGAGATTGCTAATTGGATTGTAGATTTGGGAGTTGAATTAGAACATGCATTGATTGGATTGATTACATACTTAGTGAATTTTGGATTGCCTAACCTCTTATATTTATTATTGTTAATTTGAATATTTGTTTTAGAATCATACACATCTCACATAACTTGTTTTAAAATCCTACACATTTCACACCACATCTTCACATTAAATCTTCCATTTCCACCACCATTCATCCACTAGTTTAGTGTAATTTGTTAGATTAGCTTAGATCTTATTCATTTTATATTTTAAATTGTTAATTAGAGTAGTTTAGTTGCTATTTTAATTTTGTTTCACATTTCAATTGGTTTAATTCCATTTTTCACACATAGTTTAGTAGTTTTAATAGTTCACTTCAACTGTCTATATTAGCTATATCTTAGTTCAATTTTACTTAAATTAGATTCATTGCTTGTTCCATCCTCTTTCCGTGGGATCGAAAATCTGGACTCTTGAGTCCTTTACTACTTGACGACATCATAGTCTTGCGGTTAAGCGTTGCACATCTAAGTACCGATTAAGTTCTTGGGGCCGTTGCCAGGGACAGGCATCGAAAAGCTTTGAATTTCATAGAGTCGAACTCATTTTTAGCTTAGTGTACTTTTTATCTTTCCTTTATTTTCCTTGCGGATTCTACACATTGTTTGTGTTTGTTTTGTAAGGAATTCCTCGCTTGGAGCAAAGGAAAGTGGAAAACTGCATTGGAGAACTTTAAGATTTTACTTGCATCCTAGTTTAGGATTAGTGTAGATAATTTACTTGCTTTCTTAGTTGCTTGTAATAGGTATTTGTTATCAAAGTTGTAATCATTTGAGTGATTGTGAGGCTTATTATTCATTAATGGCATTGTAATAATTTTGGTTGCGAGTCAGCTTGTGACCCATTTACTTTCTTTAAGTAGTTAGTTGTTTAGTAGAATTGCAATAAATTGCTTGTAGGGAATGAGGACGGTTGGACTATACCGTTGCGGCCCCTCACATTCGTACAAGGAAATTGGTGTCCGTTCTGTGAGTCGACGACAACCAATTCGTCCCCCGAAATAAATCGAGAGGTTTGCATTTCCTAATCCCCGCAAATCCCTTGCAAGCGGGTTTACTTTGTTGGTTGTTCATTGCTTTATAATGTAATTATTTCAAATACACTTGTAATTTGGTGCACTACTAGTAAAAGGCAAATTACCCCCAACAAGATAAGGATTCGGATTTCGTCACCGTTTCCTTGCCCTTGGGATTTCATCTTCATTCTCACTTAGTTTTGAAAGTCCGAGATCCGAACCCTAGAGGGGTGGTGAATAGGGTGAGCTACAACTTAGAGACCAATAATGCCCAATTTTAAAGTTCTAAAGTTCAATTAGTCACAAGTGGTGATTAAGTAAATAAATGTGAAAGCTTACAAAAAACAATCACCATAAAGTATGCACCATCACACAATGATTTATAGTGGTTCGGCCCTAATGCCTACATCCACTACCGGCTTGTGATCCAACACCCCACCGAATTTTCACTATTTATGTTTTTCAATAGGCTAAGCAATAACCTTTACAATATGCTTTCCAAGGCTAAGCAATAACCTTTTACAATGATGTTTTTCAATGCTTAACATCAACCTATTACACTATGCTTTTCTTAGGCTAAGCAATAACCTCTTCAACCAAAAGGTTGGTTATCTCTTTAAGTAGTGTTTAGAATACACTTGATGGAGATACAATTTATAGCTCATTACAATGCCTCTAAATTAGGTTGATATGAAAATGAAAATCTAATACACACACACACACACTATGAATGCAAAGATGAATGTGCAATGTGTATGTATGATGTTCTCAATCAATTTGAAAATGAAAGCTCATAAATGTATGCCAAAGTCTTTTAAAAGTTTTAGCTCATAAAAACATTTATGATTGAGGAAAGAATGCTATCACATGTTAAAAATAACTTGTAAAAGATATACCTATGTATTCTAAAAAAAGTTGTGAAATTCTAAGAACAAAACATGTGATGCATAAGAGTTTCAATCAAATTAACAATGTAGCTCAATATATGTATGCTAAAAGCATTTGAAAGTGTAAAGCACAAAAATGGATTTGATTGAAGTGAATGAACAAATCACATGTTATTTAAAAACCAACTTGAAAAAGATGTATATCAATGCTAAGCAAGTTGTGTGAAACTTTAAACAAAATACATGTTATTTGTGAAGTTGTTGAATCCAAAACATAAGATAGATTTGAAAGTGATTTTCTTAAAACAACAACCAAAGATTCAACCAAGTATAGGAATCATGTTACATATAATTTCAAAGATGTTTTCATTAACATGATTTACTTAGATATACCCATTTGAGAACTACTTGGTTTGAATCAAGGTGATGCATCCAAAATAATAAATCAATTCAAAACATATACATGTTAAGGACGAAACAAATCATAGTTAACATGCTTAAAAAGATTTACTAATAATTTAAGTAAAGCATGAAAACATATGAAAATGAAAACTAAGCTTACATAGAAGATTTACTTATGATTCCAAGCTTTAGCTTCCCTTTTTGACCAACTAACATCCCTTAGCTCATTCCCCTTTGTTTGGCCTCAAAACACCTCAAGGAGTATCCCTTGGATCCTCAAATTTGGCTAAGGAATGAACTTCAATTTATAGAAAATGTTGTCCAACGGCTAGCTTGTCGGTCGACCGACATTTGGGGTTCGGTCGATCGAACTCAACGGTCATATTCCAACGGTCATATATTTCAAAAGTTTGTTGACCGAAATACACTTGTCTGTTAACCGAACTGAAGTTCGGTCAACTGAACAGTTTGGTCAACTTACAAGTGACCGACACTTGACCGACAGCTGATCGAAGTTCTCAGAAAACACATATTTCATATTCTGGAATCGGAACCGACAGCTGATCGACAAGGGTTCGGTTGACCAAACTTTCCCTGATTATAAAGATTCGTAAAAATTATTTTTGAAAGGGAAACTTGGTCTTGAAGGTCTAGGCCATAGAATCAAGCCTGGAAACATGTTTTAAATCATTCTAAGAGTTTTAAAAACATGAACCCTAAAATGCCTAAGATGATTTGCAACTTTTGAAACCATAGGCAAGCTTGATTCGAAAATCTTCCTTTGAAAACTAATTACATCCAAGTTTAAAATCAAAACATGCATAAATCAATATTTCTACAAGTCTTAAAAACAATGCATGTGTAAATCAAGATTTCAAGTATTTCAAAATCAATGCATGTGTGAAAATTCGAACGATGCTAAAATGATAATGCATCCATCAAATTGCAATATACAAAATCCCTAACAAGTTTAGAACCAATAAACCATAATAAAATTGAGTAGAAACGTGACCTTAGGTTACGAGCTCACTAGGGAAGACCACCGCGGTTGTACCAATTGTGTGCCTTGGCGGATTTTCTAGTACCTTAGCAAACTTTGTCCCTTGGCCACCATCTTACCAAATAAGGAGGCAACTTTGTTGTTTGAGGAGTTGGTTTTTCAAAGGAGCCTTCGCCTAGCGCGTCGTGATCCCACCGTCTACCTGGAGGTTAACTGGCCAGAATTTTCGTTTCATAGGTCCAGGTTGGAGGCTAGAGTGTCATCTTCACAGTTAGGAGCTATCTAGAATTCTTTTAGGTGACCTTAGTTTAGATTAGCTTTTCATTTAGTTTTCGAACTTTTTGTTATGTTGCTTCATTACATTGAGCAGACCATTGCATTGCTCGGTTAATCGTAGTTGTATGTGAGTGTAGATACGTGATCAAAGCCGATTAGTAAGGATTGATTACCTTGCTTTACGCCCCCCACCCATAGTACCCACAATGGCTGCCCAAAACCCTTAGCAAAGGACCCGCAATGAACTTTTTACACCATTTTCATCCACTTCACCTAACTGTATAGTTTTGCCAAAGAATAATGCGGACCAATTTGAGATCCGGCCCACCACCATCAACATGTTACCAAAATTCAATGGATCAGTAGATGATGATGAGGAAGTGAACATCATTGACACATTAGTTGCTCAAACAGTTCAACTATCATGTTACACAGATCCACTGAAGGAATTATATACACCTCATTTAGCCCCTATGATAGCCTTAAATACCTGCTATATATAGCGGTGCCCCCATTTCACCCATAATTGAATGATTAATGGCGTAATTCAAATTAATTAATGATGATGAAGATGCTTGTTGATAATTTTAAACTTAGTTTGACGATTTCTAAAAATTCGTGAGAGAAAAGCCAAATTGCGTCGAGATCTCAAGTCCAACCCACTACTCACACAAGGAGCGGACCGCGACACAATTCAAGCTCCAAACCACTTAGAATACATTCGAGTTGATCCTAGAGAAATTGCACCTAGCTTGCCTAAGTACCATACGAATAGCACAAGTTAGGAGGTTATAATCGTTGATCCAAATATCTCTTCCTTTTCTTGACATCTGATCATTGTTAAATATAGACCAACAGATTCTATGTTCCAAGAGCTTTCCGACGGTATATAGAACGTCCAAAACCAATAAGCAGATCAAAAGTTATGAGTTCTCGCAATTTGCCTAAGAAAAAGTGATGGAAATCCATCTAGGCTCCACACAAGTGGCGCCCACCCTACTGAATCCATCTAGGCGCCCACAATGTCCAAGACCACCTAGGTACCCCATGATGGGCACCCACCCTTCAAATCCATAAAGATGACCTGAAAACAGCTTGGTACCACTCCAAATAGGGACCCAACTTTGAAGGGGTGAAAATCCATCTGGGCACCACGCCCTGGGTGCCCAGCCAGTCAAAACCCAACTAGGCACCACCCCATGGGCGCCTAGGTTATGCCATTCAGCTTAGGCTCCACCCCTGTGGTGTCCATCCTATCTGCCAAACCCTAATTTGCCCAAATGTCCCCCGATTAGCCTAAGTTAAGAAGCTAGATCATTTGATCCAGAGGTCCCCCTTTTTCCCACCCCCCAATCATCATGAAATTTTGACCTTTGGATTCTTCTCTTCAAGAGCTTTCCGACGGTATGTAGAACATTGAAATCTGATAAATGGATCAAAAGTTATGAGTTTTTGAAGTTCGCCTTAGAAAAGAAATGAAAATTCACCTAGGCACCGCCTCATGGGCGCCTAGGTTTCTGAATCCCACCTAGGCACCAGCCCTGTGGTGCCCACATAATGCCTAGGACCACCTAGGCACCCCATGATGGGCACCCACCCTCCTATTCCACTAGTTTTACCTAAGGGCAGCCCGGGACCACTCCAAATAGGGACCCAACTTCAAAGATAATGGAACTCCATCTAGGCACCACCCTTGTGGCGCCCACCCCACTAAATTTCACATAAGCACCAGCCGTATGGCGCCCACAATGCCCAGGACCGCCTAGGCACCCCATGATGGGCGTCCACCCTCCAAATCCACTAGTTGGCCTAAAAATAGTCCGAGACCAATCAACGCAGGGATCCAACCCCAAAGAGATGTAACCCCACCTAGGCACCATCCTTTTGGCATCCATCTTGTCCAGTTCCACTTAGGCACCACCCTTGTGACACCCAACCAATTATGTGCCTATGTAGGTCCCCCGCAGCAGAACATTTATTCATTCAATCCCGACTCCAAACGGGACCAAGTTCCAAAAGCAAACGTAATTCATTTAGGTGCCACCCTGTGGGTGCCCACACTATCCCACTACTTAGGCGCCACCTTGTGGGTGCCCAGATTACACAAACCACATAGGCTCCACCCCTGTGGCGCCCAGCTTGTGTACCAAACCCTAATTCACCTTAAACCCTAAATCCACCTTGGGATGTGTGAACCTTCTAGAAACTTGTTTTAAGAGGCAACCCTAACCCCTTTTGCACGCCCAAAAAGCCCTATATAAGGAACTCTTAACCTCATTTATAAGGGAGCTACCCTAAAAGGAGAGAAAATTAGAGAATAAGCAAGAAGAAGAGAGGTAGCCACCATTAGAGAGAGAACTTCAGATCTAGAGAAGAAGAAGAGGAAAGATGGAAGGAGATTCTCATATCTTCAAGATCTAGAAGGAAGAGATCATCTAGAGCCATGGATTTATGCGAAAATGCCAGTCTAGGAACTTGAAGAGAGTGATTCGAATCAATATTTCTAGATCTCTTCCGTTTCATTGCATTTTCCCAACATCATTGCTTAGAAACATGCTTAGGATCATTTATGCATCATAGATCTATATTAGCTTTGATAGAAATGGTATTAGTGCATCATCATATTAGGAACATGTTTAGGTTCGTACTAATGGAGTAGATCTACATTGATTTCATAGTTCTAATTGCATAACTAGGTTAGATCTCTTATTTTTAGCATCATCACCATCATTTGGAACAAGTGAATCGCAAGGAGCCTCCAACAGAAAGGCTGGGCGCCACCCACTAGGTGCCTACCCTATCTTAGAAAGACTGGCCACCACCCACAGGGCGCCTACCCTATCTTAGAAAGACTGGCCGCCACCCACAGGGCGCCTACCCTATCCCAGACAGGGGTGGCGCCTACCCTTCCGAGACATGGTCTGGACTTTGGATCTCAACTTGTTGCATCATGTTCTCGTAGATTTGTTAGTTGCATCATTCGTAGTTCGCATTGGGACATTTACATCAATTGTTGAATATTGGGAGTTGTGCTGAAAAATCTTAAGACTATTGTGCATTCGTTTGCGGTTCGTTGAAAACCCTGACTAAATAGGGTAGGCACCGCAAGAGTGGCGCCCAAGTGGAGTTTTCCACCTTTGTTCACAATTTCCAATTTTCCATGTTTAGTTCATTTAGAGATTGCATGATAATGATATGTTTGCTTGTCTGATATGTTTTGAACTTCGAGTTATCATTTCTATCAAACGTCATACCATTTGAATCATAAAGTTATAAAAAAAAACCCCAAAAAATCAGAGAAGAAACCAAAAACAAATTAAAATATATCTAGAAAATCCAAAAAATAATAGGTAGATAGTCTAGGTTATCAAATCTCATGCCTGAGTAGGATAAACCCTAGAATTAATTAAGAATATAATTGAAATATCAAAATTAATTAACTTAAGAACCATCAAAGCATTAAGAACCCTAAAACAAACCATCTTAATTAATTTGGACTAAAATTGGATTAAGAAATCAATAAAATCAATTAAGGAACCCAAACTGTTAGGGTAGGCTCCTCCCCCTTGGAGCCTAGCTTGCTCATTCACTAAAAGCCCCTAATTAAGGATTAAACCTAATTAATTAAGACCATAATCTCACACCAATTGATACAGTAAACACCTCCAATCCAAAAGACCTTAAGACCCTAATTAATTCGGATTAAAAATAACCAAGAACTTTAATAACCTAAAACCTAAAACACATCCATCTGGGCGCCACCACCTGGGTGCCCATCCTATCACATCCATCTAGGCGCCACCCCCTATGTGCCCATCCTGTCATATCCACTTGGGCACCACCCTCTGGGCGGCCGGTCTACTCTTTCCCTA
The DNA here is from genome assembly GCA_038049695.1 of Cinnamomum chago. Lineage (NCBI taxonomy): Eukaryota > Viridiplantae > Streptophyta > Magnoliopsida > Laurales > Lauraceae > Cinnamomum > Cinnamomum chago. The sequence goes on along the minus strand of CP142453.1, from coordinate 102,608,558 downwards.
CGAAGCCCCAGTTAAAACTTAATTTAATTAATTAAGACTTTACCGAACCCGAATCAACATATAATAAAATACTTTCAACTTAAAAGACATGAAACCTTAATCAATTTAGACTCGAACTAACCTAAGAAATATAAACCAAGACAGACAGACATCTAGGCGCCACGCCCTGGGTGCCTGGCCTACCAAGTCCATCTAAACGCCACCCTCTGGGCACCCATCCTATCCTATCACTAAGACACCCCAATTGAAACAAAACTGAATCAATACGTGATAAAACATTTTTTTTAACTTAACAGACTTGAAACAATAATCAATTTGGACTTGAATCAACCCAAGACACATAAAACTTAAAACCCTAGAGGCAACCCACCTGGGCGCCACCCCCTAGGTGCCCATCTTAACAAATCCATCTGGGCACCACTCCCTGGGCGCCCATCCTACCCAATCACTACGAAACCCCAATCGAAATCAAAACCCGAATTTAATCCTAATTGACACAACAGAACTTTAAATATAAAATAACTGAAACTCTAATCAATTCAACCTCGAATTAACTTAAAGATTATTGAACCAACTCAAACCACAAGATAGTCACCTGGGCACCACCCCCTAGCCGCCCAGCCTGTCAATCCACTTGGGCACCGTTCCTTGGGTGCCTAGACTGCCCATTCCCTTGGAAACCATCATTTAAAAATTAAACCTAATTAATTAAAATCTAACTCCATCCCAACTGAACACAAACAAACAATCTCCATCCAAACACATCAAGTCCCTTAATCAATCCAGGCTTGAATTGACCTAAGAATCACCAAACTGACCAAGCCTTAAGACAGTCAGTCTGGTCACCACCCCTTGGGCGCCCATCCTGCCAGATTCACCAGGACACCACCCTCTGGGCGCCTAGCCTACACTTAGACCATAATCTATCAACTCAACTAAAAACAAATAATTAAACACCTAATAACTCAAACTACTTGAGACCAGAACCTGAAACAATCCCCGGACCCAAGAACCAGTAAGTAACTCTCATCCAGAATAGTTGAGAATCACAGGTAATCCACATGGGCGCCACCCCCTAGGCCCATCCTGCCAGATCCACTTGGGCGCCACCCCCTTGGTGCTTATCCTCCCACTTGCACACTCCCACTTGCACTAAAACGAGAATCCTTGATTTTGTTTCAAATCCGGATCCGAATCACTTTGACATTTGAACATCAGAGACTTAAAACAATCTTAAACATTAAAATTCATCAGGTAAAAAACCTCCAGAGTTCTGAAAAGAGATTGAAAAGTCTGAAAAGCATAAACTATCAGGATAGGCTCCACCCCCTGGGCGCCTACCTTGTTTTAATCTTGAATTGCGATTTTCGACTGCTTTTTGAAATTTTGATTTAAATTAAAAGTAACAGAACCTTAATATATTTAAAACCACATTAATCAGAACCTTAAAACACCCTCAACTTAACTCTTAATCAAATCACAACTTAAAACAAACCAAATCAAAATTAATAAGCTGCTTAGGCATAGGAACTATCAAACTTAGGCTATTTGCACCCTAGGAATAAATTGGATTACCTTGTTAGGTAGCTTAGAGCATTAGGTTTCACCCCATCACTTTTCATGTTCCATTAGAGGATTGGGAGAGCTGATGTAGGCTGTCTAGGACCTTAGGTTAGGGTCAATCTAATGATCAGTAATAAAGCACTAATCACGTAAATCCAAGTAAAATCCCTAGTTAGGCCCTTCTAGCCCCAATATGAAAAATCCATTAAAAAAAACTATAAAACCAACAAAATAAACCCAAAAAGATTTTTCTTGTATTTCTCCCTCCACCTCGGGTGCCACATATTTAATCGAACTTAATGATAAAAGGGAACAGAGAAATGATTTCTAAAAGTGAATAAATGAGAATGACGAGATGAGATGAGTGATTTCGCACACACTTTTAAACAGTCACTGCCCATCGGCCACCCTAAAACAAACACTGGCCCATCGGCCACCTCCAATCAATTATGGCCCATCGGCCTTTCACTTTTATCACTCGGTTATCACACACAAAAAACACAGAAATCACAAGTCAAAATCTCATTTGCATCATCATTTTGTTTTAAAAAGTCAACCTTTAAACACTATTTTGCCAAGGGATCCGAAGGGGGTTCCCGGGAATGGGGTCGATCCTCTTCTTAAATATTTGGCACCTCCCCTTTTATTTTCTTTATTTTAATTATTTTATTTCACTTGGATATAATATGATTTTGTTATGTGAGGATTAATCTTTATTTGGACTTTAACTCATGACCCTCAATTGACCCAACATCAAAAAGACCCAAAGAGACCCAAATCAATGTGACAAGACAACCGTTGTGTGTTGCTGGTAGCACATTAGACGAAAGGAAGAACCCACCCACTTATTTTCTCCCCACATTTCTTCGGCTTTCGTCAAAGAACGATGTTACGACCATTATCGCAGCTGGCGATCGTGATCCATCAATTTTGAGGGTAGTCGGAATCCTCATTTTCGATGTAAAATTTAAATAGCATATATAGATAAATGGAGATTTCCCGAGCCAATGTCCTTTCCAATGGGGGTCGAAATTCACATCCGACGAGAATGTCTAGCTCACTTCAATGCCGAGATAGACATTGAAGGGTCCATATGCAAAGTTAATGAATTATTGGATTCGGCCCAACCGATGGATGTTGGCCAATGGAAGCAGAAAATTGAGCCTATCTTTACATCCACCTTTGAATATAAGGTCGAAGAAAAATTAGTTATGGTCGAGTCACGCAAGTTAGAATTGAAACTATTATTCGAGAATTTAAAGTTTGCCTACTTGGGGCCCTTTACTAGCAACCTAGTAATTATTCCCTCGGACCTTGAGGAAGAGCAGAAAAAGAAATTGCTGGATATGCTGAAAGACCATCAGAGTACCCTAGGTTGGACCATCTCAGACATTAAAGGAATCAGTCCCTCTATAGTTATGCACCAAATTTATCTAGAAGAAAGTGTCAAACCATCTTGTGAACCTACAGTCCAATCCCACGGTGCAATTGAACTTTTGAATCCTAGAGATGGTAGTACCTTTCAAGTAAACAGATACAGATTAAAAGAGTATCTTGAGTTTGTGGGTCCTAAGAATGTTGCTGAGAAGGTTCTTGTGGACCTAGGATAGATTGGTCTTATACATTGTTAATTGCGTCTGGCTGAAGACGTTAAACTTAGCGCTTGTTGCGAGGCAACCTAATATGCCCGTGTGTTGGTACCCCATGGTGAGAAATCCCAATTTATCTTCCTTGTCCTATTTTATTTATGTTTTGCATAAATACCATTGTCCTAATTGAAACCATTAATCGGCACAAGGGGATATTTCTCTTTTAGATGATAGATTCCATTTTAAGAATTATATGTTCTTACAATCCCACGACGATGCACGCAAGACACTAAGGTGTTGACCTACAATTGGCCTTACTAATTGGTGACTTAAAGTAAATGTATAGTAGAAACTTAAGTCCATTAATCTCTCAGGATTAAGAGCCTAGTTCTTAGAAATTTATTAGAGCAATCCTTAATTAAAGACAGATTTGCATAAGGTGCTGCTCATGGTCCTTCAGTACATCCAATGTACTAGCATAACAATCCAGAGTCTTACACTCTGATGGTTGAGAAAAATCATACCATCTCATAGTGACTAAGGTGCTGCAGCCTTATTCGGATGAGATGACTTACCTCATCACTGGTTGTAAAAATACTTCAAGTATAAAAGATGTGATCCTTATCTCCTATATATGAATCTCATCCACACACATGGATTACATTTAGTATACTTGTGGGCTCTGGTTTATCTAATGAACCATCATGTCATTTTGCATTAGTTATGTGAAATCATAGAATAAAGTCCAATTCATCATATGAATAAAGCATGGAATTAAAAATTAATTAAGGAATAAATCAATTTATTTACATCATCCACTGGATTGAGGACATACAATCTAACAACCATAACAAAGCAAAATATATTCAATGGACCGATATACAAGTTTGTGAGAATTATATGGACGTAAAAGAAGGAAAGCAAAAGGACTCAAAAGAACGTAAAATGATGTAATCAGGTGGTTTGCCAAATAACTATTTCCATAGGGAGTCATTGTGGATGACTTTGGATGGCATTTGATTAATGAGAAAAATGGCGGTGTGGAAAGATTCTACCCAGTACTTAAGAGGCATTCGAGAGTGGGCCATAGGAGAGAATCTCATTTCTATGATATGCTTGTGTTTGCTTTTGGCAATGTCGTTTTGCATAGGTGTACTAGGGCATGAAATCCGATGTGAAATCCCATATTATTAGTGAAAAAAGTTCAAAAATGATTACTAGTGCATTCACCTCCGTCATCAGATTGCAGCGTCTTAATTTTTCACCGCATAAGGTTTTCCACCAAGTTTTTAAATGTAATAAAAATATCAAATAGTTCAGGTTTATGAGTCATGGGATAAAACCAAACATAATGACTAAATTTATCAATAAAAATAACATAATACCGTCGTCCACTTATTGAAGCAATGGGAGATGACCCCCAAATTTTCGAATGAATGATTTCAAAAGGAAGGCTAGGAACAAATTCAAATGAACTAAATGATAAATGACAACTCTTGCCCATTTGACATGCCGGACAAATGGATGAGAGTTTCTTTGACCCACTAAATGGAAAGCACAAAGTAGCATTTGATGAAGTGTATCCAAGTCTCATTAAATTGCTTTGAAGCAGCCAGCTTATCAGGAAGTTGCTTACCTTGATATGAATGGTCCATTTGACGACAGTGATCAAGCATCGCGTGGCTCACCCTATTACAAATCTGAAATGGAGTTCGAGGTGATTAAGACGTGGTTGTTGATTACTCCTTTGACTGTTATAGCCATGTCCTACATTAGAAGGGCTGCCACTTCCACGTCCTCTACCATGATTAGATGAGGAACGCTAGCCATCTTTTTCTCATCCTTGAGGACTTTTGGTAGTATAAAGAGTTGTTGTAGGCAATTCAATGGGTGACATCTGATGAGAACCTAAAAGATACATTTTAGGCCCCTTAATGAGGACTTGGTTATACCGTCGATAGAGATTAATTAGCTTAATTATGTTATTTTATTGATTGTAGGTATTACAAATGCAAGGAGCGAAATTCAGAGCTAAAATGGAAGAAATCTCACAAGGCATGACAAACCAGAGTTGCAAGTAAGAAAGCTGCCAAATATGGGAGGAGACTCAAATAAGAAAGCAAAGCAAGAGTCCAAACATGCCTTGGACATCCAACATAGGGTCCCACTCATCCCATAGCATGCCAACATGGAAGGTCTTCTAATTACAATAGTATTCTCGGAATTTTCAGAGGCAGCAACTTGAAATGGTCATAACTTTCAACTCGAGTGTCGGATTCATGAAATCTACGTACCGTTGGAAAGCTCTTTTCGAGTAGATATCCGTGGAGTCCAAGATTGTATAAATCGAAGCTATATCGAGGGAGATACGACCTCGCGAAATTCGCTGTGATGACCAGTGGGCCCGGACCCGACGGGAATCCGACTCCTACACGAATTGAAGACCTTTTTCACCCCAAAACTTATAAATAAGAGCCCAAACTCATTTTTGGAGATATTCACATCTTGGGGTGAAGGTCTGAAGAAGGTTTTGGAGCTTTTGGGAGCGTAGCCATAGCGAGTTCACCAGAGATTCTTCGTCAATCGTCTTCCATGCGTAACTAACTCCTTATCTTAGGGTTGTGATGAAGCCCTAGTTTTGTGTTTATGGTGATGTATAGGTTCTAGGGATTTACTTTCAATGCTTTGATTATATGATATTGATTTAATCCATTGATTGGATTCGTTTATTAATGCAATATCTCTTTTGGTGTTTTATTCTTGTAGTTTAGAATACCAAGTCATATAACATGATGCTTGAATGAATGTGTTTGTTAGATCTAGGATAATCTATGCCGTAGAGATAGGTTATGCCCTGATTTGCATCCACTACCCTTTTTTTGTGACTCTGTGAAGGTTTGTAACCAGAACGAGTCTGGAAAGCATTGACAGTGAAACCCTAGACCTATATTCGCCATTGCACAGGCTATGGTGGATTCATACCCTAAGACTTTTCTCTAATTGGATCAAAAACTTGTCTTTCGATTTGTTAATTTAGAATTTGCAAACCAATCAGCCCATTACTTCGTTTTCTAATAGGATTAGTTTAATAATCAGAACTTTATTTTCCAATAGAATTAGTTTAGGAATTTAGGAAACAGCGCAACTTAGCCTTTTTGTCCCAGTGGATACGATACTTGGTTAACATCTCTGCTTTTACAAGCGGAGATAATAGCGGAGAATAATTTATAATTGCAACCCTATTCTTGGATTGATCATAATTTTGGCGCCGCTGCCGGGGACAATTAGCACGGTTGTTTGTTTTTTTTAATTCTGATATTAGTTTAGTTTAGTTAATTTTTTTTTAGTCTGCTTTTTCAGCTTTATTCGCATTGTTTATTATCCTTACTGCAGGGCATTGATTTTAACACAGATTTCTAGAATTTGTGCAGGGATCTAAGAGAGTTCACAAAGGACAAAGTTTTGCTCAAAAAGAAATCTCTCCTCCCAAGGGCACTGTAAGCCTAGACTTTCTGATTCTTTTCATATAATTGCAGTAAATTTTTGTGTGTGCATGCTTGGTCGTCGTTCTTGTCATCCCGATTTGGTTTCTTTAGACCAAAATTTAGAGCGAGCCCTTAGAAAAATTAGATCATCTAAACACCGTTCTGCTGTCTCACACACAAATTCATTAATGGCTGAAGAAAGAAAAGAGGATGAGGGGGCTCATGTGGCTCCACCTCTTCGGCCCTTGAAGGAGCACTATACTCCTTCAGAATACGCGTCACCATCGTGTATTCAGTTGCCTACTGTACAGGCAGCTCAATATGAAATCAAGCATAGCACAATTAATCTTATTCCTTCTTTCTATGGCTTGAACAATGAGGACCCGTACAATCATATTGATGAGTTCTTGGTTATTTGCTCCACAGTGCGGATAAACAATTTCAGTAATGAGGCCTTAAAAATGTTTCTCTTTCCGTTTTCATTGAAGGACAAAGCCAAGTATTGGCTGAGTACCTTACCTGCAAACTCCATCACTTCTTGGGCCCAACTACAACAAAAATTCTTAGATAAATATTTTTCTGTGGGTAAAACAAATCAGTACAGGAGATCTATCACATCCTTTGTCCAAACTGATAATGAACAATTTCATGAGGCATGGGATAGATTCAAGGATCTCATTAGAAAATGTCCTCATCACCAAATTGCCAAGTGGCAATTGGTTCAGTTCTTTTATGATGGGTTGTCTCCTGAATGGCGAAACATGGTAATCACTGCTAGTGGGGGATCAATTATGCTGAAAAATGAGGATGAGGCATGGGAGCTTTTTGAGAATATGAGTGAGACCTTTCAGCACCATGCTTCCACTGCTAGATTAGAGAGGCCGGCAGCCTCTAATTTGCAAAAACCTAGAGGTGTGTTTGAAATTCAACCATCTAATGAACTCACCACTCAAGTGGCTGCCTTGACCCAGAAATTGGATCAGCTATTATCTGTGGGTCAAACTCTCCAATCCCCACCCTCTCAAGGTGGTTGTGCTTTGTGCTCTAGTCCCGCTCATTTTGTGAGCAATTGTCCTGCAGCACCCCAATTTCCTGAGTTTGTGCAAGAGCAAGTGAATGCTGCACAGGGGTTCTCCAAACCGGGTAATGATCAATTTTCGAATACTTTTAACCCGGGATGGCGCAATCACCCCAACTTTTCATGGAAGTCGCCCGGTCAAGGCACTTCATTCTCTCAACCGGGAAATGGGCCAAATTTTCAATACAATCCTGCAGCCTATCGTTCCCAACAATCCTACCAGCAACCCAACCCTCAACCACCTCAAAGAACACCATCATTTGAGGAGACAGTGTTGCAAGAGCTCAAAGAGCTCAAAGCAACCACTCAGCTGGTCCATTCCCACTCTCAATCCATAGCTAAGCTAGAGGTCCAGATCGGGCAAATAACTAATACTCTTAACAAAAGAGAGGAGGGACGCTTGCCTAGCCAACCCACAGTTAACCCTAAGAATTCTTTTGATGTGGGTAGTGGCTCGCAACATAATGATACCTATCATGAGCAAGTGAAAATGGTTGTCACATTACGGAATGGGCGTGAGGTTGAGACTAGGCCGGAGGAGCCTAAGCAAGATGTGAAAGAGCCCACAGCCAATCCCAAGAGCTCTCGGGCTGACATAGTTTCTAAGGGAAACGAGGCACCCCCATATGTGCCTAAAGCCCCTTTTCCCACTTGTCTTGACACACCCTCTCCCTTTAGTAAAAAAGAAAACAACCATGGATGAAATGTTGGAGGTGTTTAAGCAAGTAAAGATTAACCTACCTTTGCTAGATGCTATCAAGCAGGTTCCTTCTTATGCTAAATTTCTGAAAGATTTGTGCACTCAAAAACGCAAATCAAAATCTCATGTGCCAAAGAAGGTTTTACTTACCGAGCAAGTGAGCTCAATTCTCCATAATGACACTCCTCCCAAGCTGAAAGATCCTGGCACTCCCACCATTACCTGCACAATTAGGAGTCACGTTATAGATCATGCATTGACGGCCCTTTTTGGCCACGGCCAATGTGAACTTTAATTGCCGAACCGGAGTTATGGATGTTTCCTTCGGGAATATGAAAGTGAGGCTGAATGCTTTTAGGGCCTCTCATCAACCTTCAGATCAAGATGACTGCTTTGCAGTCAATGTTGTTGATGAGATTGTAGAAAACGCTTTTCACCCTGAGGATACTTTGCCGTCTGTCATTGCTCCTGATCTGTTTGATGGTTGGGAAGCTCAAATTTTGGATGGGTTGGACTTGCGCAAGAATGCACTCGATTGTTTAGTTGCTAAGTTGGAAGATATTGATTCCTCCATTTAAATATCTTGTCCCCCTTGCATCGCTGATTTTACACTCTCTCGAGATATGCAGAGATTTTTAGTTCCTAACCTGGAGGAGGTAGACATAAAGTGTAACGCCCCAATTCCGGATACCGAAATACTCGTTCGAATACCCGAAATTGGCGCGCTACTTCCCGGAAAATCCGAGAACTTCCAAGATCGTAGGCCGCAGTGAGGTCCAATTTAAAACTTTTTGACCAATATAATAATAACATTGAAATTGCGGAAGCATAACAGTTAAACAATGCGGAAGCAATAGGTATCGATATATATAAAGTGTGAGCAGAACAAAGGTCTAGTTACAGTATCAGTTGTTAATCAAAACTTATACATTTGAATCTACCCAACTTGCTACAAAATTGTCTCTCAAACCCAAAACAAAGAGAGTCCCTCAAAACCCATATAGATCGTCTCCACCCTCCGGCTCGACATCCGTGTCGGCCGGGCCCCACGCGTACTCTCCTACAACGGGTGCCTCCACTACAGCTAGTGCATCGTCTGGAATCTCGGGATCAAGGCCTAAGCACCAATGAATGGGTCAGATCTAAACGATCTGGCAAGTTACAGCATACTACTAACATAGAACATATATATCAAAGGAAATAAAGACGGGTATAAATTAAATGAATAGCAAGATAAATGAACTAGGCAGTTGTGCATTTAAATCATAAGGAATCAGTATAAATGAAATCATCTAAACTACTACAACAAGGTGGCACATTCACACGAGCTGGAATACCGCGGGATATTATGCCGCGGCCCTCCCATACTGAACACAGTTGCGGTGGGGGAAATCTCACCAGTGGGAATAACTAATCCTGTAAATCACTCATCAACTCATCAACTCAACACTCCAGATCGGCACGGTATCACACCGTCCGTCTCAACCACACAGCTCATCATGATAGCTCTACAACACTCATCTAGCTCCTACCGGGGATGATCAGTCCACAGGCTGAGCTTAAATCAACCGAGTGAATGTTCATGCCGACTCGAGAATAACTCTAAGGTCTGTGTCTGTCTAGGCTTTGCCTTGCGTGAACAAGGTCCTAACAATATCTCTAAGAGGTCTACACATCTCAATACAGTCTCTGGATCTCATTCAAGGTCCAGGCCCACTCGTTGGATCCATACCAAGGCCCATCAGTACATGGCCTGGTCTAAAACCGTCCAAACGAGGCAACTAATCCACTACTACTGATAAACAGTTCCATTTTAATCCACTAAGACTTAACAGTCCAATAAAAACTACCTCCTCCAACTAGGGGTACACATCTCCACACTTAGGCCGAATAAGGGCCCGCCTAGACACAGACACGGGTCAATGTTCTCCTAAATTCACACTATCGGGTCACCTCTAAGATACCCTAGGTTCAGGTCCTCCAATTATGTTTAATTAATAGTTAACAGCTATACTAAGGATCTAAAAATGACAATAAATGATAACAGTGAAGTATAAACTTCAATCAAAGAATCAACGGGGAAAAGCAACGGTCCAATCCTAGGTAATGGGCCACATTAGGTTCAGGTCCATCTCCGGTAATTCGATCGCTAAACGAAGTCATTAATGCCTTAAAATACTGTATTTGGTGCTTAGGTGGTTACGGGCATCTTTGACAACTCTTAGAGGTCGAATCATCTTAGATTAATAACCTAAACCCTAAGTAGTGGTCCCCGCGAGTCAAGGTTGAGCCACACCATTGACTCGGGCTTGAAACATTGATAAACGTTCATTTGGATGGTCAATGGGCCCCACAACTGATCATAACTCCTAAATGTTGAAAACTGAAAAATCAGAGTTTCCCAGGTGAACCTGATGTGTAGTGAGCTCGGTTGATCTCCTGGCCTAGTGGATCAACCGAGTGCACTGACTAATCTGAATCAAGCTTCCTGGACAACTTAATTCGTATCTAAAGGTTTCCAGCGTGTCCGGTCAAACAACCTGGCCTAGGTGATTGACCGCATACTCCAAAAACCCTAGAAAGAGTGATGTCCCAGCTTTAAACATTTTTTACAGTAAATCCTAAGTATCGGGTCAATCTGAACATAAAGGGTCTGAGTTTCAGGTGAAAAACCAACTTTCAGCTAAATCCTGCAAAAACAGTGTATACCAGGTCAATCTGGTCAAGGCCAGGTCAACCTGGCTAACTGGAATAGGTTTCTGCAGGAAAAATTAACTGAGGGCCAATTTTTCACAAAATACAGTGTAACGGGTCGACCTAGTCAGGGACAGGTCAACCTGTCTATCTGAAAACTCATCCTACAGGAAATCCCCAACTGGGAGGTGTTTTCCCAGAAAAACAGTGTCATAGGTCGACCTACCTGTAGGTAGGTTGACCTACCACACAGGGAAACCACCTGCAGAATTTTTAACTGAAACTCATTTTTTTCCAAATCCTAGTGTAGTAGGTCGACCTACCTGTAGGTAGGTTGACCTACCACACAGGGAAATTTTCTGCAGGGAATTTTAACTGAGACCCAATTTTTTTCAAATCCTAGTGTAGTAGGTCGACCTACCTGTAGGTAGGTTGACCTACCACACAGCAGAAACTGGGAAAATCATGTTTCTGTAACTTTTCCGTTTTAACTCGTTTTTCATCCAAACCACTTCCAATCGGTTCCAAACTTCACCAAACCATCTCCAATCATTAATTAACACAAAAACCCATTAATTAGCCACCTTTGGACCCATTGTTCTTCCAAATGGGGGGTGAAACCCCATCCATCAATGCCCATTTCCATCCAAAACACAACAAAAGCTCAGGTAGAACTACTATGACTCAATTAATCACAAAAACGAATTGAAAACCATAGAATCAAAGGAAAATACATATGCATTCTAAACTAGGAGTATGTGCACTTGCCTTTGAAATTGAGAAATGATTTGTAGAGAGAAAGAGGCACCGCTAGAAGAAAAACCAGAACCCAGCTGAGAAGAAGATGATATAGCAATAGTAACAGAGTAGCAGCAACTGTAAGTTGAGTTTCCAGTAGTAGCAGATGAGAGAAATGAAGAAGGAAGGTGGGTAGTAGCTGCTACCAGCTGAACTGAAGAGGAAGAAGGAGAACACAGCAGCAGTAGTCTTCAAGATGGAGTTTCAGCAAGGTAGTGGTTCCAGCAGGCAGGGGAAATGAGAGGATGGAGGGGGTGGCTGCTCCCAGCTGAAGAAGAAGAATCACAGCAGTGGCTCCAAGACTCCTCCAGCACATATAGAGATGAAGGAGAAGAAGTACTGCAGCTCTAATGGAATTCCAGCACAACAGAGGAGAAGTAGAAGTAGCAGGTCAAGGTGGAAATTCCAGCAGTCACAGCAGCTCAAGGGGAAAAGTGAGGGAGAGTAGAAGAGATGAAATGAAGAAGGAAGATGGGGTGCCAGCTGCAGCAGTAGTTCCTCAAGGTGAAATTCCAGCAGAGTGATGGTTGCACTTCTCAGCTTCAATCGTAGAGAGATGAAGGAGGAGAAGAGGGGAAGAGAGTTTGCAATGGAATAGTGAATTTGTCTTGGGATGGGGGCTGGCTCTTAGGCTTAGGGTTTTGAAATGGGATTAAGAGACATTTTATAGGTTTAGTGGAGGGTGGTTAAAGACCATATTAGCCTTAGGGTTTTCATGTGGTTAGGGTTAGGGTAGATTAGGTCTTTAGTGGGAAGCTTCTAGAGGAGCACCTTTTTGCACTAACCCAACCTTAATTAATTTAATTAGACTCACTAACTAAGCCTACCCCACACTAAAAGCCTAGGATTAAATCCAAAGCACCCAACTACTAAAATAACCCAACTAAGCTAGTCTAACCCAAAGACTTAGGAGATCTAACTAGTCTCTCTAATCAACCCCTAATTAGCACAAATAAATAGCAATTAACAATAATTAGCAAGGATTAGTAGTAATTAGTAGTAATTAGCAAAGATTAGCATAATTAACCAATAATTAACATAGATTAGCATAAATTAGTCTATAAAATAGCATTTAGAGGGCCCACTAAGGGTGGGGCCTCACATAAAGGAAGTGTTGAGTCATGTTTTTAGTGCTCTTTACTTGTAGTCCTTTCCTTTGATTTTAGTTTTTTTTATACTTGTACTCTTTTCCTAAAAATAAAAAAAAATAAAAAAAAAAAAAATCCGGCGTCTTTTATGTCAGGTTGGTCTCTGCCTTGGGGCATCCGGACGCCTGGTTTGTTTAAAAAGTCCATTGCTCTCTGCCATGGGGCGTCTGGACGCCCGGAAATTTTTTTAAAACGGTCTTCTCTCTGCCCGGAGTTGGGTGTCTGGACGCCGGAAAAAAAAATCCGAAAAAAAAAAAAAATTTTTTTTTTTTTTTTTAACTTGTTTTCCTTACTGTTCTTTTTCTTAATTCTTTTGCACTTGTGTAAGGGAGTTTAGGTTGTTTTTCCCTTTTTTCAGTTGTACACCCTCTTGCGGGGTGGGTCTTTGGTGCTAACTTTTTGCAGGTCTTTCGTGCAAGTTGGGGGGTCTAGCCGACTTTTCTTTACTTTGCATCGTTTTGTTTAGCACTACCCAGGTGATATCCCTCCTTTTCCCTTTACTTTTATTGTCCTTTATCTTTTATTCTATGTTTAACATTGTGGACACTGTTACATTCAGTTGGGGGGTGGAGTATTGACCTTGGGAGTAGTTTAGGGGTAGTTTTAGCAGTTTTATTTTCTATTTGCTTGTTGTTTTTTTTTTTTTTTTTGTCTTTTCTTTTTCCTTGTCTTTTCCCTTTTTTTTTTAAAAAAAAGGGAGCTTTTGTTTTTTTTTGTAGTCTTTTGGGAGATTTCCAACCGGGTTTTTGTGAAACGAAGATACCCTGTTTTTGGAACTTTTTGTGAGGAAAAAGAGAGAAATGGTTCACTATCTTGTTTTAGGAAAGAGTTTTTGAGAAATTGTTGAATTATTGATCTTTCACTTGACACGTATTCTATAGAAAAATTGAAATGTGAAACTATGATTTCCATGCCAGTGAAAACTTCAGAGCAATTATGATGGAAAGCTGACCCTCAGTCATACTGAAGTCGGGCATATGGAAAGGGCTGCCTATTGTTGGGGACCATAAAAAAAAAAAAAAAGTTGTGACTAGTTTGGGTTCGTAGCCTTTTTAACTCGAGCCAGTAAGCCCATAGGGGTATTGTCATACCTAGTGCCCTAAGGACACCTGTCTTGGGAGTCACTGGCTGAATGCTCGTTACATGGGTTAATTAGAAAGCTTAAGGGACCTAGGCATTGCACAGTCATTTCTCTAAGAAAAAAAAAAAAAAAGAGAAAAAAAAAATCAAAATAGTGTTGTCCTTTGAAAAACAATAGTGTGAAAGCCACCACAAATGCCTTGAGAGGAATTATGTTAACTTTGACTGAGGTTCGGTGGCCCAGCATTTTGAAAAAAAAAAAAAAAAAAAGAGATGTGTTTTCACGGAAATTGTTAGTGGATCGTTTTATGCTTTCATGCTTCTATATGTACACAATTTTCACCGGGTACGATTAATTTTTCCAGCATGATTTTGAGGATTTCTGACCAAAAGATAGGATTTGTGAATCACATTTGAGTTGTGTATTGAAAACCCCAAAATCAGGAATATCCGGTATTCGTAGATACCTTGGCGGAAAATTCTCCCTGTTTTTCTTTTATGTTTTAGGAATTTTGTGGGTAGATTCACTGCAAACCCTCACGAGACTATAACTCGTCCTCTAGGGGGAACTTAGAGGTTTAAAGGCTTGCTGCACATGCTAAGTGCAGCCGTGCTCCCTACGAAAGTGGCCTTAGTTAGTTTTCTTTTTTGTTTTAGCTTTGCTCGAGGTCTAGCAAAGTGTAAGTTGGGGGGTGTGATGAGAACCTAAAAGATACATTTTAGGCCCCTTAATGAGGACTTGGTTATACCGTCGATAGAGATTAATTAGCTTAATTATGTTATTTTATTGATTGTAGGTATTACAAATGCAAGGAGCGAAATTCAGAGCTAAAATGGAAGAAATCTCACAAGGCATGACAAACCAGAGTTGCAAGTAAGAAAGCTGCCAAATATGGGAGGAGACTCAAATAAGAAAGCAAAGCAAGAGTCCAAACATGCCTTGGACATCCAACATAGGGTCCCACTCATCCCATAGCATGCCAACATGGAAGGTCTTCTAATTACAATAGTATTCTCGGAATTTTCAGAGGCAGCAACTTGAAATGGTCATAACTTTCAACTCGAGTGTCGGATTCGTGAAATCTACGTACCGTTGGAAAGCTCTTTTCGAGTAGATATCCGTGGAGTCCAAGATTGTATAAATCGAAGCTATATCGAGGGAGATACGACCTCGCGAAATTCGCTGTGATGACCAGTGGGCCCGGACCCGACGGGAATCCGACTCCTACACGAATTGAAGACCTTTTTCACCCCAAAACTTATAAATAAGAGCCCAAACTCATTTTTGGAGATATTCACATCTTGGGGTGAAGGTCTGAAGAAGGTTTTGGAGCTTTTGGGAGCGTAGCCATAGCGAGTTCACCAGAGATTCTTCGTCAATCGTCTTCCATGCGTAACTAACTCCTTATCTTAGGGTTGTGATGAAGCCCTAGTTTTGTGTTTATGGTGATGTATAGGTTCTAGGGATTTACTTTCAATGCTTTGATTATATGATATTGATTTAATCCATTGATTGGATTCGTTTATTAATGCAATATCTCTTTTGGTGTTTTATTCTTGTAGTTTAGAATACCAAGTCATATAACATGATGCTTGAATGAATGTGTTTGTTAGATCTAGGATAATCTATGCCGTAGAGATAGGTTATGCCCTGATTTGCATCCACTACCCTTTTTTGGTGACTCTGTGAAGGTTTGTAACCAGAACGAGTCTGGAAAGCATTGACAGTGAAACCCTAGACCTATATTCGCCATTGCACAGGCTATGGTGGATTCATACCGTAAGACTTTTCTCTAATTGGATCAAAAACTTGTCTTTCGATTTGTTAATTTAGAATTTGCAAACCAATCAGCCCATTACTTCGTTTTCTAATAGGATTAGTTTAATAATCAGAACTTTATTTTTCAATAGAATTAGTTTAGGAATTTAGGAAACAGCGCAACTTAGCCTTTTTGTCCCAGTGGATACGATACTCGGTTAACATCTCTGCTTTTACAAGCGGAGATAATAGCGGAGAATAATTTATAATTGCAACCCTATTCTAGGATTGATCAACATCTCTTGATTTTGAGACTCAGTACATGTTTCTTGACTCAAAAGAAGCCCATGTAACTCATCAAGGCTTGTGGAGTTGACTCTTGATGTTACATGAATAAGTGCATCATACTCATTGGATAGTCCATGGAGAATTGCAAGGACAAGATCTTCTCCTAGAAGAGGGGAGTCAATTGTTGCTAGGGTGTTGACAAGTATTTTTGCACGATTTAAATATTCAGTAATTGTAGAGATACCTTCCTTCAGGGTTTGAATTTGAAGGCGGATTGAACCTTTCTGGAAGAAGACTGAGTAGCATATTAGAGAACCAAAGACTTTTATATTCCATAAAAATTGTTGAGACAGACCACTTGCATAAGAACAAGTTCAACGAGAGTTACTTTGATCCATCCAATGAGCATCTTGTTACAGTTATGTCATGCAGTGTACGCTAGATTAATTGTCTACTTCCCATTAGAGTCGGCAAGATACTAATCCGGGCATGGATCAAGTCCATCAACAAGTCCATAAAGGTCATTGTAATGAAGGAGAGGTTCAAACTAGCCGAGCCACAAAAGATAGTTATCAACATCTAGCTTAATTGTGTTTGCAAGAACTAATGATATTGCCTAGGTTTGTGAGGTGGCTTCATTGCAATGATGAAAGTGCTAAAGAAATGAAACAAGATCGGCAAAAAGGGATGATACCTTTTTGTGCTCTAATAACATAGAATAATGCAGAAAAATAATATTATGTCAACCTCTTTCATTTGTTTCCAATGAGGAAGATAATGATTTGACTCGTTAATATAAAGAGGAGTGTACACGGTTTTTACACATGTAGGATAAACTTACAATCTTTGACTAAACATATTGATACAATTAACCAAGGAGAGAGAATCTCTTTACATACGCTATTCATGGAAAGGAGGGAATAGCATGAATTGCCTGTCAGTGTCTTTAAACCCACTATTTATGGAATGGTTGAATAGTGGCATGCCTTGTTGCTAGCATGTGAAAAACCATGCATGTACCCTAATAGACATAATTAGACAAGAGCAAATGTGAAGGTCTAAATCACAGACATGGAGCCAAGAATGTATCATTCAGCTAAATGAAGACTAGAAAAGGCTTCAAAAATCATTGGAAGTCCAAGGAGAATCTCAACATTGAAAACCAACTCAATGTTTGAGAGTTTCAAGATGCTCAGACATGGACCTCAATGAGTTTGTTAGGTCTTTTAGTGTTGGCTAATTCATGGGTTGGACAAAACTTTGGGTCCATTGAGTTGCATGTTTTTTTTTTTTAGAAAAGGATTGTGTTTCTACTCTGAAGATAGAAGACTGAAAGAATTAAAAGAAGAAAGTCTAGCATAATTAGAAGATACAAGTCTGAAAGTTTAGAAGAAGAAAGCTTGGAAGAATTAGAAGTGTTGAGTTTTCGGATCAACCAAAATAAGGGCCCGCTAGAGTGCCCACTATTCCGCTCGAGCGAATGTAGTCAGTAAGCAGCCAGACACCAGATAGAATGTTGGTCCTCTCAAGTGCACCATAACCCGCTCGAGCGAACAAGGCGTAGAAGCCCTGCACGAATTAGAAACTTATTTCTAATTTCATTCAAACCACCTTTTGAGTCATAATCATCTTAGGCAACATTAAGCATGTCACTAAGCCTATTTAAAGGACTCATGGGCTACCCTAAGTATATACATCTCTTATTATTATGAGTTGGAAGATAAAATGGAGAGAATTCTTCATCTCTAGAAGATCAATTGAAGAGTTGTGCTGCATAGTTCATCTAGAGAGCTGCTTCTTCTACTTTCCTAGTAGAAGATTATCTTTTTTTGTAGAAGATCTGAGGAGTCAAGCGGATCCTTAGGTATTGATTATTTGGGAAGGGATCTGTGAGTGTCTTGTAATTGTGAGATTTGTAGTGCTTAATTATTTATCTAGTTCGGATCCATGGTTTTTCACCCTATTAGGATTTTCCACGTTATATTTGGTGTCCCTTGTGGTGTGTGCTTTTCTGATTTTATTCCCACTGCATATTATATTGTTTTTGCACACTTTGAGCTATTGAGTTGGCCAATCTAGAGATCATTCACAAACTTTCAATTGGTATCAAAGCGGGTTGCATTAAGTTATTGTGTTTGATCCTTTGAGATTTCTAAAATGGTACTCAATCAAGAGGGAACATCAACTACAAAGCCACCTTTGCTTCTTGGGTCAAATTATACATATTGGAAGCAAAGGATGATTAGATTCCTTAGGTCCATTGATGACGGTGTTTAGGATATTTTTGAGGAAGGGTACCCCAAACCAACAATTGTGACCAATGGGCAAACTATTTCTAAATCAAAATCCCAATGGACAAAGGATGAGAAGCATGCCTCCATTTGTAATGATAAGGCGATGAATGGTATCTAAAATGGAGTGTCTGCATGCTGAAGAGTTCAGTAGGATTCCTACATGCAAAACTGTGAAATAAGCATGGGATGTCTTGCAGACTGTTTATGAAGGTACAGATACGGTAAAGCAATCTAAATTACAGAGGCTGACTAAGGAATTTGAAACCAGTATATTGGAAGAAGATAAGACCTTTGATCAGTTCTATGCTAAGCTGAATGACATTGTCAATTCTGTTTTCAATTTGGGTAAGGAAATACTTGAAAACAAGATTGTCAAGAAAATTATGAGGTCTCTACCTTCGAGGTTTGATTCTAAAGTTGATTTCATTGAAGAAAATAAGAATCTAGACATCCTCAAGGTAAATCAACTAGTTGGAAATCTTCAGACGTTCGAAGCTAACCATTTGGATAAAGGAAATTCTAAAGAGAAAGGTGTTGCTTTGAAAGCCATCACAAAATATAAAAAAAAGAAACTTGAAAAGAAAATTGAGTTCGATTCTATATCTGAGGCTGAAGATGATATAGCTAAACTTATGAAGTGCTTCAAAAAATACATGAAGTCAAAACAAGCCAAGTGGAAGAATTCTAAATCCGAGAAAAAGGATTATGCTAAAGGGCCAAAGTGCTTTGAGTGCCGAGGGTATGGTCACTATGCTAATGAGTGTGCCAACAAAAGAAAAATAGTTCAAAGAAATGGGCTCTCAACACAACATGTGATGATGAATCTTCTGAAGAAGAGAAAGAATGGGAAAAAGAGCCTGAGGTTGATCCATCCGAAACTGTCAATGGCAAGTTTATGGCATTCATGGTTAAATCTGTTTCTGATAATGATTCTGAAAAAGATAATGATGATGATGAGATGACAGATCAAAAGAAGGATTGGGAAGAAAAATATCATTTTGTATTTTCTGATTGTGTGAGGATGACAAAATATGAGAACAAGGTCATAATCAAGTTGAAAGCTGCTCAAGAATTTGAAGAATGAGTTAGAGCGAGCAATCGAAAATTATCATCTCTTGGAAAGTCAGAAAAATTGTATGATTGAAAATTCAACTACTGAAAGTCAGAAAATCAAGAAGGCTAGACAAGAGATAGAGAACTTGAAAAAAGAGATGCTGATTGTACAAACAGAAAATAAAGACTTGAAAGGTAGAATGAAGATCACTTTGTCTGAGCTAAAAGTTAAGCATTCTTCTCTAAACAAGATAAATACTGGTTCGAAAGTTCTAAAAGATATCTTGTGCATTCAAAAGTCTACTTTTGATAGAAGCGGTCTCGATTATGATTATGGTGCATCCACTTCGAATGCTAAAGGTAAAACTTTTTTTTTTCAAGTGTTGTACATACTACTCCACATGTTACGCTTTCAAATAATGTGCCGAGTACTTTCAAGAAAAAGAATGTGTCACGCACTGCACACACATCTACTTTTCATCAGTGTGGAATGAAAGGACACATTCGTCTCAATTGCAAAAAGCTGCAAAGTCTACCAAAGACAAAGCAATGGCGGAACAATTTCTCTCCACCTAAGACGACTCCAATTTGAGTAAGAATGTCAAATTTGCCTAAGGAAGTTGCTCACCCTGTTCTGAAAGCTCAAACTACACAAGTGTGGGTGGCTACATACAAAAAGCCTTGATTAAGAAGATCAAGCTCCCACCCCCAGCACTGCTACAAAAATATTATTCAGCCAAAGTTGCAATTAAGGGGGAGCTATTGATCCTAATTGACAAGTATGTTGCATGTTTTCATCATTAACTTTGTCAATTATGGACAAAAAGAGGGAGAAAGGTGACATATCAAGGGTAAGAACAAGAAATCCAGAGGAAGTCAGAGACAATGCAGATTTACATGTGCTGATAATACGAGGAAGCCAGAGACAATGTAGATCTACATGTGCTGATTATGTTGATTGTAATTGTTTTAAATTCAATGTATTTTGGGTTGTCTTTTGGGTAAATCTATTTGTATTGTCGTAGGGAGTTTTGTCCATGAATTGCCAAAAGGGAAAGATTGTTAGGTTTTTTTAGTGTTGGCTAATTCATGGGTTAGACAAAACTCTGGGTCCATTGAGTGGTATTTTTTATTTTTAGAAAATGATTGAGTTTCTGCTCTGAAGATAGAAGATTAGAAGAATTAAAAGAAAAAAGTCTGGCAAAATTAGAATATAGAAATCTGAAAGTTTTAGAAGAAGAAAGCTTAGAAGAAGTAGAAGTGTTAAATTCCCGAATCAACCAAAATAAGAGCCCGCTCAAGCGCGCCATAACCTGCTCGAGAGAACAAGGCGCAGAAGTCCTACACGAATTAGAAACTTATTTCTAATTTCATTCAAACTGCCTTTTTGAGTCCTAATCATCTTAGGCAACATTAAGCATGTCCCTAAGCCTATTTAAAGGACTCTTGGGCTACCCTAAGTATATATCTCTCTGATTATTCTGAGTTGGAAGATCAAATTGAGAGAATTCTTTTTCTCTAGAAGATCAATTGAAGAGTTGTGCTGTAGAGTTCATCTACAGAGCTGCTTTTGCTACTTCCCTAGTAGAAGATTATCTTCTTTCGCAGAAGACATGAGGAGTCAAGCAGGTTTGAATTTGTTGCAATCAACGATGTGAAATGTCGTTGAAGCGTGAAGCTACAGAAGAGGTTATTGTAGTCCTTAGGTTGTGATTATCTAGGAAGGAATCTGTGTGTGTCTTGTAATTATGAGATTCATAGTGCTTGATTGTTAATCCAATTCGAATCCGTGGTTTTTCACCCAATTAGGGTTTTCCATGTTATATTTGGTGTCCCTTGTGGTGTGTGCTTTTCTGATTTTATTCCTGCTGCATATTATATTATTTTTGCACACTTTGGGTTGTTAAGTTGACCGATCTAGAGTTCATTCACAAGATTTCAGAGTTCTCAGACATGGATCCCAATAGCATCTCAGAGAATCAAATCAAGATGAATCCCACTCTACGGTCAGAGAATGCACATTCAAGGTATTTCCCAAAGTCTTAAAACAATTTGAGGTCATTTGGATAGAAATCTAGCAAAGGGGACTCCAAACCCTAGCTCTCATATGTGAACTGGACTCCAAATTCAATTAACTTACAGAGATTAAAAGCTAATTCAAAGGGTTAAACACAAGCTCAAGAGAAAATCAAAATCATTTGGATTCAAATCTAAGCAAAGAACAGCGGAAGTTAACCTAAGACAAATCTTTGTAGACATGAAAAGATGGGTTCACTCTCACCAACTTTCAAAGACTCCATCATGACAAAATCTATTCGAAAGAATAATGATGGACTTTAGAGGAGCTTTCCTAAGATTGGAGGGCATTTGGGGTCACTTGGACCTATTTCCCACGTATTGACCCTCCATTTCTGAATGGTTTTCATACATGAACCACTGGGACACACTTTGATCCATTTCTAGAGGTCAAACCAAGATGAAATCTTTCCCTGGTGATCTGTAACAAGTCTCAAGAGAATTTCCTACAATTTCAAGATCAGTGGAGATCATTTGAGACCAAGGTGCAAAGTAAAAGGGACATACAGACATAAAGTCCAAAGCTTATTTCCAGAGCTCAAATGGTGATGAAATCATCATCAAAGTAAAAAATCATCCCAAAAGGGATTCCCCAGAATTGCAGTGCATTTGGACATCATTTGGGCCCATTTTTCAAAGAATGGATTCCATGTCTGAATGGCTTTAGGACATAAACCCATGCCTGTCTCTTGGACATGAACTCCATGTTCGAAAAAAGCACCGTCTCTCAGACATGGACTTGCAGTAAGTGTTTGGCGCCCATTTTCAAATCGTAACTCCCTGGAACCGTTGCAACTGCCCTCTTGCTCTATAGATAGGATTCTGGGACGATCATTCAACCATTCCTACCCACTCCGAAGCACTCCTAGTCCAATCCAACCCTCTCCATGAAAGACCAGAACCGAACCCTAGAGGGGGGGGGGTGAATAGAGTGCACTCAAACAACTAAGCCCAATTCTTCTCTAAACCAATATCAAGTAAGAAAATAATTGATACAATCAAAATTGACATTGATAAGGAAACATTAAACATAAGAGCATCATCCACACAATCACCATAACAAGCAATTTTATAGTGGTTCAGCCAAACAAGCCTACATCCACTCCCGGTACTCCTACCGGTATTCCACTATCAATTTTAAGGTTTAGGCTAACCTCCAACCTTACAACCACAAATGCTTTTTACTCAAGGCTAAGCATTAACCTATACAACCACATATGCTTTTCATTAGGCTAAGCATAAACCTTTACAACAAGATTCTTAATCTCAAGAACTATGCCTAAACAAGTATACAATGAGATGCAAGTGAATACACATAAATGCCTCTTGACATAGGTTGATATGAAAATGATAATTTAACTAAGACATATGCATGATAAATGCAAAGATCAATAAATGATACATATGCCCTTAAAACTAATTCTATCTCTTTTTGAAAATCAAGACTCATAAATGATATGAGATAGAGTGACTACGCATGTTTTTGAAAGAAAGCAATAATTGTCCAACATGTGAGTTTTCTTAATCAAATGATGAAGTTAAAACAATAAACATATTTTAAAATCAAGTCATGTTTCAACATTTGAACACTTTTAATCATGCCTTTTAAGAAATCAAAGATTTAAAGACAAGCATGAATAAACTATGGATAAGATAAGCAAACCCAATGAAGAATCAAAGTTTTCTCATGATGATTTGCCCTCCTAGCTTCCCTCTAGCCTAGCATTGGTGTCCCACCTTCCTTGGCCCTCCAAAGTCTCAAAAGTGTTGGCACAAATCCCAAGGAAGAATTCATTTTATAGAGAAAATGAGCTCCAACGGAACTATTGCCAGTCAACCGACAAGTAGGGTTCGGTTGATCGACCCCCAACAGTCACATTACAACGGCTATATTTTTGAAAATTTCGGACCGTTGAAAAAGGTGTCGGTTCACCGAACTGGAGTTCGGTCGACCGACAGCTAACCGACACTCGACCGACAACCTGACCGACACTCCCTGATGCACTGTTTTTACATTCTGGAATAGGAGCCGACAGGTGACCAACAAGTACTCGGCTGACCCCCAACGGTCACATTACAACGGCTATATTTTTGAAAATTTCGAACCGTTGAAAATGGTGTCGGTTCACCGAACTGGAGTTCAGTCGACCGACAGCTGACCGACAACCTGACCGACACTCCCTGATGCACTGTTTTTACATTCTGGAATAGGAGCCGACAGGTGACCGACAAATACTCGGCTGACCGACCATTCCTGAATTTTTAAAGACTTAAAAATGATTTTAAAAAGGAATTTTTGGTCTTGGGGGTGAGGCTAGACTAAGGGCTAACATGTTTGATAAAAATATATTTTAAAGAGCAAAATCAAAACATGTTTGAGCAAGAATTAACATAAGATCTTTTCGATGCTAAGATTAAAATCATTTGATGCATGAAGATTCCAATAAAGAAGTATGAGATGTCAAGCTTATGAAAATGCATGAATCCAATCTAATTGCAAACTAATGAAAACCCTAACAATCTTCCCCTTTGCAATTTGATGGCAACTATGAAGCTTGACTCTATCTTCTTCCTTTAAAGAAACTTGAACATCTTCGTCTTGAGGAGCTTTGGATATTAGGGAGCATTTGGATTTTCTTTGCGGGAGCAATGAAGCAAACATCTATATCTTTGCTCCCCCTCAACTTGAGCCATGAAGCTTTCTCTCTACTAGATAGAAGATCGTAACACTTCTCCCCCTTAATCATGGCCAGAGATGAAATGATATTTTCCAATTTGTCATATATTTCTCTCCCCCTTTGACATCTAATTGCAAAGAATGTAGCCCTGTTTAAAAATAAGAAGACAAACCTTGTTAGTAGCACCTGTTTATAATACAGAATAAAAATGATAAATAGGAACAGGTGTTTTGAACTACAAGGAATTAATGATCAGGGCAAGGGCCAATGCCCAATTAATGACGCAATTTGATAAAACGTTCATTTCCAAGGGGTTTTGTAAAGAAATCAGCCAGTTGAGCATCAGTGGGGACAAAGAGTAATTCTATTGTGCCTTGTTCAGAATGATCACGCAGAAAATGATATCGAATGTCAATATGCTTGATGCGTGAATGCTGCACATGATTTTTGGAGATACTAATGGCACTTGAGTTATCACACATGATAGGCATGCATTGTTGAGGAACATTATAATCTAAAAGAGTTTGTTTCATCCACAACAATTGAGCACAACAACTTCCTACAGCTATGTATTCTGCTTCGACAGTAGATAAGGAAACTGAATTATGTTTTTTACTATGCCAAGCAACTAAACAGTTTCCTATAAAATAGCAGCAGCCACTAGTTCTCTTTCTATCATCTATGGATCCTACCCAATCAGCATCACTGTATCCAATCAATTGTAATGTAGAATCACTAGGATACCAAATACCATAATTAGTAGTCCCATGATTATATTTGATGATACGTTTGACAACTTTGAGGTGAGATTCACGAGGATCAGATTGGTACCTAACACATAGCCCAACACTAAAAGAAAGGTCCGGTCTGCTGGTAGTAAGGTAAAGTAAGCTTCCTATCATGCTTCAGTAGAGTTTTTGGTCTACCTTTTTGCCTTGAGGGTCATTGGAAAGTTTAGATGTAGATCCCATGGGATTACAACTAGTCTTGGAATTTCCTAATCCGAATTTCTTGACAATTTCTAAGGCAAACTTGGACTGACTAAGAAAAATACCCTTTTCAGTCTGATTAACCTGTAATCCAAGAAAAAATTGTAGGGGACAAACCAAACTCATTTCGAATGTGGAACTCATTAACTCTGAAAAACCTTGAGCAAGCTTTTCTGAAGTTGATCCAAAAACTATATCATCAACATAAATTTGAGCAACAAGTATGTCTTGGTCAATCTTTTTAATAAAAAGAGTCTTGTCAACCTTTCCACAATTAAAATAATTTTCAATCAAATGATTAGTGAGTTTTGCATACCACGCCCTTGGTGCTTGTTTTAAACCATAGAGAGCTTTCTTGAGTTTATACATATATTCAGGGTGATGAGGATCTTCAAAACCTTCTGGTTGTATTACATACACATCTTCCTCAATTTCACCATTTAGGAAAGCACTCTTAACATCCATTTGAAATAATTTGATTCCCATACTACTAGCATATGCCAATAAAATTCGTATGGATTCCAAACGAGCAACAAGAGCAAAGGTTTCTTCAAAATCAACTCCTTCTATTTGAGCATATCCTTTGGAAACTAATCTTGCCTTGTTCCTTATTACATTTCCGGATTCATCTGACTTGTTCTTAAAATTCACTTAGTTCCTATTGGATTTTTCTCTTTAGGTAAAGGAACAAGATCTCAAACATCATTCTTCTTAAATTGACTTAGTTCCTCCTGCATTGCCTCCATCCACTCGAATTTAGATTCAGCCTCAGAAAACAATTTAGGCTCGATTTGAGACACAAAAGAATAATGAGCACATAAGTTTTGAACTTGTCTCTAAGTCATAACCCCACTTTTGATATTTCCAATAACATTATCCAACGGATGATTCTTCATTAATCTAGTTGGTATAATAGCTGTAGAGGGGAGGACATTTTCTGTTTCTTTGGGAATAGATGGTTCAATGGTAACTTCAGCTTCATCGTCATCTGGTAAAGTTTTTCCAATTTGATTTGATTCATCAATGACAACATGAGCTGATTCCATTATGGTCATGGTTCTATGATTGAAAACTCTATACGCCTTACTTCTGTCAGAGTATCCTAAGAAAATTCCTTCATCAGACTTAGGCTCAAATTTTTCCAATTGCTCTCTCAGGATGTAACACTTACTACCAAATACTTTCAAATACCCCAAATTAGGTTTTCTTCCAAAATAAAGTTCATAAGGGGTTTTGTTGGTATTTTTTGTTAGATAGACTCTGTTTATAAGATAACAAGCAGTGTTAACAGCTTCAGCCCATAGATTGTGAGATAGATGCTTTTCATTTAGCATAGTCCTAGCCATTTCTTGAATCACTCTATTTCTCCTTTCAGCCACTCCATTTTGTTGAGGTGTTTTAGGAGCAGAGAATTGGTGATCAATCCCATGAGTGTCACAAAATTTGACAAATTTTTCATTTTCAAACTCACCTCCATGATCACTTCTAATCTTACGAATCTTGCAATCTTTTTCAACTTGAATCTTGTTGCAAATTCTAATGATGTTTTCTATGGCATCTGATTTAGAATGAAGAAAAGCAATCCATCCAAACCGAGAATAATCATCTACCATAACTAGAATAAATTTCTTTCCTCCAATACTCTACACAGGTGCAGGCCCTATCAAGTCCATATGGAATAATTCAAGAGGACGCGAGGAAGATATATCCTTTAAACCTTTGAAGCTTTTCTTGATTTGTTTTTCTAGTTGACAGGCTTTACAGATATCAGATTTTTCATCACTCAACTTAGGAATTCCTCTCGCAATTTCATTCTTTGATAAGATCCTCATCAGCTTGAAGTTTATGTGGCCCAACCTTTGATGCCATAGGTAATTTTCTTGATCTTCTGTTATCAAGCACCTAGACTCACTACAAAAAAAGGACTTTTAGTCTCGCTTTTAAAATGAGCTTTTGTGTCGCTTTTACAATAAAGTGACACAGTATGGTCTGATGTGTCACTTTAGAGGAGGAGTGAACGAGGAGGAGGTTTGTTGTGTCACTTTTCTATAACGCGACACACAAAACAAATCTATGTCTCGTTTTATTCTTAAAGTGACACTAGCGGAGCAAATTTTTAAAATAATCCAAACTAAATATTGAGGATGGTTTTCCCCACTAAACAAAAGTGACACGAGAAGTTTGGTTGTTCTTTTCTTTCAGGAAATAGAAAACAAAAGAGACACATGAATTTGGGCAAGTGCTTGGAAAGTGATAATTTGGGTGGGTGTTCCCTCCATCTTATATCCCATCCCTTCGTTCCCTCCATACCTCGTTCCCTTGGCGCCCAAATACCCCAACGATCAGAGCGATCCCCATGAGGAGTGTCTGAGACGATCGACAGGTGCAGGTTTCTTCCTCTCTCTACTTCTTCTTCTTTCAGCTATATATGTTTCTACTGTCTGGGTTTCAAACGATGGAGATTTTGGGTTTCTGCTGGATTGTGGGAGTGGGTTCCATGGTGCTGGGAGATTTTGGGGGTGGATTGTGGGAGTGGGTTCCTTGGTAGGGGGGATGTAGACGATGGTGGATTGCGGGAGTGGGTTACCCCTACCCCTCTTGAACAATTCTCGTTTTCCACTCCTGAATCCTGAACTCCTCTCAAGTCCTAAATCATCACAGGTTCGACCCATTTTCCCTTTTGTATTCCCCTCCTGTTGCAGCAGCAGAAGAGGGGAATTGGTTCGTTAGGAAGAGAAAGAAATAGAATGCAGAGCCTAATATCTAACAGGCTTGCCTTTGGCTTCCCACTCTCAAAGCTACTTCTTCTTCTGCACCCCCAGGAAATCTGTACAAGGACAAGGCTTTGAAGCTTCTCTGCTTTTTCAGTGAATCAGTCACGCGGTGGTCTTCCTCGCTTCTATTCCCAAACCCTTCCCCATTCCAAGGCACGCCTCTCTCTCTCTCTCTCTCTCTCTCTCTCAACCCCTAGATTCATATCCAAAAGGTAGTAAAAAAATCATCTTTTGCAGTCTTTACAATATACATTGTTGCGTGCAGCTCGTTAGAGACACAGGTGTGTGCCTGTGCCTCAGTGACTGCTTAATTTTGGAGTTCCCAATTCCCATTGTAGCAATAAGAATACAGGCACAAAAATCACATTTTGATTGCAAAAAATGTTCCCCCGTGCCAACCTATAGAAACTTGAAAACATTAGAAAATGTTTTGAAAGAACCCACATAACAGTTGGAAGAAAAAACAATCCCAAATGAAATGATAGACAATCTGATGTGCCTTTGATTTTTGGAGCAAGTTCTTTGGATATAAACTTTGGGTCATAAGTTTTCGTCTTCCACAGAGATGCTACACTTGGAAAATTTTCAACACTAAGATGTGACCCTAAATTTTTTATGAGGGGTTCTATAAGATAAATAACTTAGTTTACATGACACTATGACCATGACAAGTAGGGAAAGACAGTTGTTTTCCTTGGAAGAGAAGAGTGGGTGATTAGAATCATGTGGAGTGCATTAATGTTAAAGAGTGTGTAAGAACAAGACTTAGGGTTCTACAACTAAATTTCATTTTCAATCTCCCTCGAAATTGTTTCATTTTTTTTAATATTGCTTAGACCTTAGTTTGATGTCGGATCTCATTAAGTGTATCTCATTAATGACTTGGTTCTGGTTGTCTTAGAGGAGTACTTCATTGTCTGGTGGCTCTTTATGCTCACTCCACTCACAACCAATCTCCTACTAAGGGATAAGGGATTCGATCCCACTAACATGCCACATTGCTCTTATGACATAGAAAGGAATGCAATTCATCATATTAAACTGCATCATCTCTTTTTTCTAGTGGGTACTTCTTTATAAAATGGGACCAAGTCCTACAACCTTTGAGTTTCTTAATTTCCTTTTATGTACTGACTATCTTTCCCCAATGGCATTTCATTATAATTTCATGTTGATGGTGTGGTGAAAGGCTGGGAAAGCTGCTTCTAATGTCACCTTATTGGGATATCATGATTCATGTGACCCTACTTTAATACTTGTTTTGTTAGTAGGATGCTTTATTTTACCAAATTGAAGCTACATGTGACAGAGTTCAAAACTCAACGGGTCAACTCGGTCTAAAAATACCTTCTTTTTTTTTTGAGTCATGAAAACCAATTCTATCATTAAATTATAATCAAACCAATAATAAAAAGATTGTTTTCAAAGATTAATTTGATAGATCATTGGGTAAATTTTCTTTTAACTACAATATTGTTAGTTAGGTTTATGTTTAATCTGAATGCTCAATCTATTTCATTCTTGATTTTATAGTCTATAAGAGTGGATCACTGTGAAAGGGTACAACTGATTGTAGCTGGAAAATGCATCTCTATTTCAAATTGCCGTGAATGTGTGTTTTTCTTGGGGGTTAATCAACGACCATTTCTTCTGGGGGATAACCATATGCCACAGGTGAGAACTGTGATGGTTGTCATTCTGTTTGTGTGCTTTGACTTTGCTTTCTTGCAATGCTGTACTGTTTTTAGTCCTCTATAATCTCTATCTAATTGCTGAAAAAACGATTATGACATCATATCCATTTTCAAATATGAAAGTTGTATATATCTTGTTCTTTCATCTGTAACTATGCTTCTCAGGTTATAACTGAGGTGATATTGTTCAGGAACAATCAGTTTAATCATTTTGTTTGGGTTTTATTGATTGCTCAGTAACATATTATATGTTGTTACCCTTTGCATGTAATGTGTTTGGCCATGTTAATTACAATGCTTGTTCAGTTTGTTGATGTGTTGTGCATTTTGAATGACTTTTTCCTGAAGTTAACATGACAAGGGCCTGTGATATGACTGAATAGCTTCCAACTATGCTATGGGCTCTGATCATGCAGTTTTTTCTTTTTGGTAGTTTTCATCGGTTCAGTTGTTCATGTAGCTACCAGTTTGGGATGTAGATGTGTTGGGTTTAGGTTGGGTCAATGGTGGACTTGGACCTGGACCTGACTCCGATTAGGTTTATATAACTGAACTCAAACCTGAACTTACCTAATGGTTCTAATTTTACTTTTCTATCACTTTTCCTTGTTCTCTTTTGACAAACAGAGAAATCATCTTTTGCAGGTTTTGAGAATAAAACAATATCACCAGAAGGCTCATGGGTTATGTTCTTCTTTTGCATGTTTGTCAAAGGTATTTGTCTCCTACTTTGTAATGTTTTGGTGCTTGAGTTGATTATTGAAATCTTTGGTGCCTCCATCTCTTGATTTGCATGCTTTTAAGTGTGTCCAAAGTACTACTCATAACTTAGTATTGTCATCATTTTTTTTTAACTTATGAATCTATTTATGTACACTACATGATTATTGCTTATGTCTTTTAATCTCAACATTTTTAGATTCAAGGTTTATGTCATTCTTTATGCAAGCCAATATTTGTTTCAAGATATTGAGTTTCTTATTTAAATGTGGTTATAGGTACTATGTCGCATTATATCTCTTCATCATCTTCTGTGTCTACTGTTCAGGGTAGCTCTCATGGTTGGAATTCCTTTTTATGCATGTTACATGCATTTCCTTAATAGATTGAAAAGAAGGGGAGTGAAACTGTAAGTGGAGACTCTTTTTTTTTTATTAAGAGAGAATTGGATAATGAAATAAAGGGTTTCCTTTCTCATGTAGAATTGTCAAAGAATCTTCTCTTGTTTTTTCTTGTTGATAACTTTTCAATTGGATTTGATGTTTCCATGATTTGAAATCGTAAATATAGAGAGATAGTATAGTTACATTGAGTGAAACAAGTTCTCTCTCTCTCTCTCTCTCTCTCCCTGAATTTTTTTTTTAATTGGTTTCTTATATTCATTGGTTGGAGCTGCTTGAATTCATTGGCTGCTTCTATGTGATGGTTTATTTTGATAAACTTCAAAGTTCCATGGCTAGTTAATAGTTAGGGAGGTTGCTTCTATGCAGTGGTTTATTTTAATAAACTTCCAAGTTCCATGGCTAGTTAATAGTGAGTGCATTCTTTAACTATTATTTTTGGTTTTATGATGCCGGTAGATGTAAAAGGAGACTATGACGTTAAGGTTAAGGGAGTCGACATATCTCCAAATCCAGTGGTGAGGGGAAAACCAGCTACTTTCAGCATCTCTGCATTTATTGGTAAATTAATGTTCCCTGATTTTGTTGGTTCTTGTTTTGGCACATTTATATTTTGAGCTTCCTTTCTCCGCATCTGTCACACTTCATACTTGGCATCAATAGGGCTTCTAAATTCCTTGTTTCCATATTGTGGTTGTTTACAGATAAACTATGTTTTTATCAGTCTGATCTTGATGTTTCTATCAATGAAATTTCAGATCCTTAAAAAACAAGCTCCTCTCACAGTAAAACAGGTAAGACCTGTTCCTCTCAATGTTGATAGTATTCTCCAACAACCAGATCTACTGATGTAGTCCTTTTTATTGATCTGAATCTCATTAGAAAGTAAGTAAATGAATGAATGTTGATTTGATGATTCACTGGAGAAGTTCTGCAATGATGCTTGTGTGGAGAGGTTTCTGAAATCTAAAGGTGACAATGTGAAGAAGGCAACAAAGCATTTGAGATCATGTCTCTCTTGGAGAGAGAGCATTGGGACTGGTATGAGCGTTTGGTTATACTAGAAGCCGAAAGCATTCAAACTAGATAGATTGGACCTTTTTTTTTCTTTCTCTTGAAAGAAGTGATGAAATCTCTCTTTTTCTTCTTATTTGAAAAACAGAGCATTTGATAGCCTGTTGAACCTAATGCTGGTGTATAGGGTGCTGTACTGGGTGCTTGTAGAGCTCACTGTGAGGTCGAGGTGGCAGAGTATGTAGCATCCGGCTCTTCATTCGAGGGCCTAAGAGTGTTGACTTGTTGCATCATATTTGGTGATGGCAAACATCTATGAAGCTGCCGGGAGGTGGGAAGTTGTTGCAAAGATACAAGCAATGATGAAACACAACAGAGTGAAGAAATCATCAGACCAGAGCCTTGTTCAAGTGAATGGTCAATGTTTTCATTTACTTCTGAAGATAGGTCTCATTCAGAAGTTTTGCAGATATATGAAGATTTTTAAATGAAGATTGTAACATAAATGTATCTATGTAACTGGCTGCCTACTAACTGCCTAATGAGACTGGGCCCTTATTATTCTTTAATAAAATCTTTTCTACTACTTTTTTTTTCTTCTTTTTTTGTCAAGTACCTAATTTGTAGCATTTGGGCCCTTACTTTTAATCTTGCAAAACCGACAAAAGCTACAGGATAAAAACCATTAAATAGGCCATAAAAGTGAAAAAAATGTCCCAAAAAAGGGGAAAAAAAAGAAATATTTATAGAAACGATGGCTCATGAGCAGTCGTTTTCTATAAGCTACATTCAACTAGCCGTTGCAAGTTTGATTAGGACGACGGCCATTTTTGAATTCCTCGACGGCCGGAGCCGTCGTAAAAAACGACTGCCCTGTGGTAGTCGTTTATTTTAGTAATTATACAACTGTCTTCGGCAGTCGTTTAAGTAAAACGACTGCATTTTTTCCGACAGCCGTAAATTAGGTATGGCTGTCGTATTTGTTGATAAACGATTGCTGATGGCAGTCGTTTAAGGTCAATTTTGACATAGTGTTATTAGTAATGTAAATATTGCATTTTTATTTAAAAAAAATGGATGGTATCTCGCTTTTATGAAAACTGTCACAACTGATGACTACTTGTGTCACTTTTGGTCCGAAAACAACATATTGATCACTGCTTTTGAAAAGCGAGACAACAAAGTTATCTTTCTTGTGACGCTTTTAAGTTATTTCAGTGTCACTTTTGGTTTTAAAGTGACACAAGTAACCCTTTTTTGTGTCACTTTGATAACAGAAACTGACACAACAAATGTATTTCTTGAGACGCTTTTACGAACTTTTAGTGACGCCGGCAGATAAGACGCTTGCATAGTAATCAGAAAAGCGACACAGACCACATTTTAAGACACTTTAAAAGTGACTCATTAAGACATTTTTTTTTTGTAGTGACTCATTTTCATCACATTCTTCTATGACATAGATGTTTCCTTTGGTTCTAGAGCCAGTAAGAATGACTTGATTGGATTTATCATCAACAACTTTGCAAGATCGACTATAAAAAATAACCTTATTTCCTTTGTCACAGAGTTGACTGATACTAAGAAGATTATGCTTCAATCTTTCCACTAGAAAAATATCATTTAAGTTTGGCATTTGATCTCCTTTAACACATCATTTGCCAATGATTTGAGCTTTACTGTTATCTCCAAAGGATACATTTCCTCCATCATAATCCACAATAGAGCTGAATCTAGATCGGTCTCCTATCATATGTTTGGAACAACCGCTATCTAAGAACCAGGTAGGATTCTCCTTAGCTTTCAAGGCAGTTTGAGCAAAAAGGCTTTTAAAAGTTTTGTCTTTGATAATCCAACTAGTCAAAGGAGATTTAAGAGGAATGATCTTAGGAAAAAACTTAAAAGGCACTCTAAAGGAATTTTCTAAGGACATTCTAATTTTGTATGGGCAATTAGGAACTAAATGCCACTACGATTGCAAAAATGACAAATCCATCTAGAGGTATAGTTTTTCTCATTCATAGATTTATGAAAGGTCCTAGTAAAACTTTGAAAGTCATTTTTGTTTTTGCTAGAGGAACCTTCAAAACCTAACCCATTCTTGTCTCCAAAAATTTTATGCATACCCAACATTTGGTAAAACTTGTCATTACCTAGGGTGAATTTATCAACAACAAATTTTCCTTTAGTGAGCTTCATTTGAAGTGAATTTGTTTCAAGTTGACTAGACTCAAGTTTGGATTGTAAATTATGAATTTCCTTTTGAGCATGAGCAAGATTCTCATTTAATGTAGTCATCTTTTGTTCTAAAGATCTTCTTTCATCTTTCATAATAATCACAAGCCTTTTGGTTTCTTCTTTCAAGATTTTTTTTTCTTAATCAAGTTTTCCCAATTTTCATATAATTCATCATAGGCTTATTGAATTTCATTAATCTCATCATTTAGTTGCTCGTTCCCTAATGTTTCATCTATTAGAGTATTATGCTCATTGTCTTCTTCAATAGATGTAAAGAGAAGCCAATTAGGGAAATTCTCATCTTCATCATTTTGAGATCCATTATGATCACTATCTTCATCTTCTTCATCCCAAGTTATGTTTAGAACCTTTTTACCTTTCCTATGTCCTTTTTCATATTCTTTAGGGGTAGAACAATTTTGAGCAATGTGACCAAATCCCTTGCAATTGTAACATTGAACATCCTTCTTAAGGGATCCTTTGGAATTTCTTTGGAATCTAGGACTTTTAGATTCATCCGAATTTCTATTACTCTTGTTGTTTCTAAAGAATTTTTTAGATTTTTTAACAAACAAGGCATTGTCATCATCACTCTCATCATCACTCTCATTTTCCTTTAATTGAGATGAAAAAGCTACTCTTTTCTTTTTGCTAGGAACTTCTAGATCTAGTTCATAGGTAAGAAGATTCCCTCTTAGCTCTTCAAGTTTAATTTTGTCAACATTTTTGCTTTCCGCTATGGCTACAATCTTGGGTTTGAACCTTTTAGGAAGAGATCTTAAGATTTTCCTCGCAGCCTTGGACTCATCCATTTTCTCTCCTAGACTTATAAGAGAGTTGACAATCTCCATGAATTTAGAATAGAATTCATCAAATGTTTCTTCCTCAAGCATCTTGATATCTTCAAATTTAGATGTCAACATTTGAATTTTAGCAATCTTGACTTGATTCGTTCCTTCATGAGTAGTCTCTAAGGTATCCCAAACCTCCTTGGCCGTTTTGCAATTGACTACTCTATTAAACTCCTCTTGTGGTAAGGCACAATACAAAGAGTTCTTTGCCTTAGCATTTAAATTAGCCCTATCATTTTCTCCTTGAGTCTATTCTCTCTTAGGCTTTGGTTTAATGGAGATGACATATCCTTCCGTGTCTTGCTCAGTGATAGTAGGAGGATGATAGCCTTCTTCTATAATATTCCAAGCATCTAAGTTTTGAGATTCTAAGAACACTTGCATTCTAATTTTCCAATAACGATAATGTGTTCCATTGAACAACGGTGGTCTATTTGTAGCATTCCCTTCTCCCAAATGAGATTGCATAATGGCAACTAATGAAAACACTTTAGGATTCTCTCAATGTTAGTTAAACCTAGACAAGAGCACCTAGGCTCTGATACCAATTGAAAGACCAAAACCGAACCCTAGAGGGGGGGTGAATAGGGTGCACTCAAACAACTAAGTCCAATTCTTTTCTAAACCAATATCAAGTAAGAAAATAATTGATACAATCAAAATTGACATTGATAAGGAAACATTAAACATAAGAGCATCATCCACACAATCACCATAACAAGCAATTTTATAGTGGTTCGGCCAAACAAGCCTACATCCACTCCCGGTACTCCTACCGGTATTCCACTATCAATTTTAAGGTTTAGGCTAACCTCCAACCTTACAACCACAAATGCTTTTTACTCAAGGCTAACCATTAACCTATACAACCACATATGCTTTTCAATAGGCTAAGCATAAACCTTTACAACAAGATTCTTAATCTCAAGAACTATGCCTAAACAAGCATACAATGAGATGCAAGTGAAAACACATAAATGCCTCTTGATAGAGGCTGATATGAAAATGATAATTTAACTAAGACATATGCATGATAAATGCAAAGATCAATAAATGATACATATGCCTTTAAAACTACTTGTCGCGACCCCGGACCGGCCCGTAGGACTAATCCGGGATCGGGACGATAATGATAAATAAGGAATGATAACATGCACATTTGTATTCAATTTCCCACAGGTGTCCGCGGTGAGGATATCACAAACATCAATGAACATTTCTTTTTTTGAGTGCGGAAGCGTGTAGCAAATCAAATAGTCCAACTATCATTAGTCATGAAGATCATAACAATAACATGAGTATGAAAGACTGTATCAAAATGAGCAATGATATATAGCAATGTTTCCCAAAAGTTGTTAAAGTTAGACAAGTTATCATTTAGTTACAATCCCCAAAAAGAGAGGCCAACAAAGGCCAATATGAACAAAATAATAACCCAAAAGAATGGTTAAAGTATAGCTCCCAAAATGTGCGTCTCTCGTAGCAACCCGATGTCTACATGACATCGTCAGCACGCCACTCAACTAGAGGCTGCGGCTCTCCTACCGCCTCCTCCGGCTCCTCCTCAAGGAAACCGGCAACGGGACCTGAGTACCAAAGCAAAGGATCAGACACGACGGTCTGGCAAGAGAAAGCAAGGATACAACAACATATAATAGGGGAAAATACCTTGAAAAGCATATAAATCTGTTTAAGCAAGAACTCTTATAAAACGGATAAATCATTTGCTATAAAACAAGTAAACAAGATGAAACATAAGAGGTAACCAAGGAAAATCGGGAATAACAAGGTGGCAATCACATAAAGCTAAGTCCTCTGTCACTAATCTGACAACAGTATCACGGGACGTTGATCTCAGTCACACAAGGTGAGGAGAAACAACGTATACATATATACAATATAATAATACGGGAACGGGACCACGGTAGCGAACCGGGTATCGGGACGGGGCCACGGTGATAAACCGGGCATCGGGATCCAAACTGCAGCTGGCGGGACGGGAGAGGGATATCCAAGTCAGTGGATCAGACTGACAAGGTATCCAAGCTTAGTGATGCCGACACATAGGATAAAACCAATCGAGACATATATGAGTAAATCAAGTACAATAAATAAACGGGGAAAACGGGGGTGCTCAAGGCACACTGTCATCTCATGTCGGGCAATACATATCTGGACAAGTCAATACTACTATCATGCTTTCGGGAAAACGATTCATGTCAAGTAATGCTTGGAAATAGAGAAATATGATGAACTATACCAATTCGGGAAAGATGATGATTTAAAGATCTATTTGAGTGGATAGGGGTCCCGTATGTCGATTATAGATATAACTTGGTACTCCTTGAGTTTGAAGACATTCCGGGCTCCTTATGCACTCTTACGATTTTCAAAACTTAAAACGAGCTTATGGTTATAACTAGATTTCATACTAGGAAAATCAAGGTTATAGACGGTCCATCCTAGGCATGACGTTAATTCGGAAACATCGACCAACCTATTCAGTCATCGAAAGGAATGGAATTCGCGATAACCAAGGCAAAAGACTTATATTTGGATATAAAGAAGTTATCGCGTCATTCCATCCCGTTCAAGATTGAAACGGATTGAACTTCGATGCCACCAAACTAACCGTGAGAAGCGTCGGCTCAAGACATCTCACCCATAGTCCAATTAGTCCAAAAAGGGTAGCCAAGGTCCCACCTAGCACTAGGGAAAAAAATAAAAATCTCAAAATCCACCTTCGGTCCGATCGATCGGCCAAAATTTTCTGAACAGGGACCGATCGATCGGCCGAAATTTCTGCACAGAGTCCGATCGATCGGCCCAAAAACCCTTACTGTTAAAAGTCAGTCCGATCGATCGGTCTGCACGTCCGATCGATCGGACCTGGGCGCAGTGCAGGTCCGGGAACTTTGATTTTTCTCCCTTTTTCCTTTCCTTCCAACACATGATCAACCAAGGAAAACTATGAACAATATGACTTATTTACATGCTTCCAAGACATTAAATGAGGCTATCAAGAGGTGTAAATATCATTTATTTCAACCATGAAAAAACCAATAAATGCAATCAATGAAAGCATAAACATCCATCAATGCTTCACCACATCATTTGAAACTTAAAAACCTCCAAACATTCACTTGCCTCAAGTCCAAGCTAGCAATAAACAAGCCTCTACTCACTTCTCAAGATCACTTCCAAGCTACAATCAAAAATCCCCAAAAACAACCCTAAAATGGGTCAAACCATGAAATGACAATGAAACCTTTCAAAATGCAAATGTAGCTTCCCTAAGGCTAGAAGATTAACAATCTAGAAGATGAGAGGGATCACTTACTTGGATGACCTCCAAATGAGAAGAACTAGTTCAAAGAAGGTCTCAAGATGGGGAGATTGCTCCAAGAATAGTATCAAGGTGAAGCTTGCAAGGAGAGGAAGAAGATGATGAGTTCCCTTTTGAGTTTAGTGCAAGATTGGTGAGGATTTGAGATGAAGAAGCAAGAAGAAGGTGAGAAACCAAGAAAATCCTAGACTCCAATGGTTGTGCTGGAAAATGAAAGATGAAGTGAATGGAATGGCTTCTCTTGTTAGCTAAAGAGTTGGGTTGGATTGGGTCCCACAACTAATGAAACTAAATGGGCTGATATCATCTCTCTCGGGTCCTCGGATGAATTCGACGAAGAAGGAAGAATTGTTCGTTGAAATATCTAGTTTCCAAAAAGTGTATGTTTCGCGGGTTTTGAGAATATTAAGTTTTGGGTACAGATTTTGTGTGCAATGACTGTTTTGCCCTCCGGGCTATGAAATCGGGTTTCGGGGCCTCGAATGGACACGGGATCAACATGAAAGTTGTAAGAATCCACAAGATGAATGCAACGGGCCAAAAACACAATTCACAACCAATCGGGAAAATCTCGCAAGAAAACGCAAAGCCGAAAAGGGAAACCCCCAAAGGGCCCCACAAGCTACCAATCACTCTAAAAAGTCCAAAACTAGAAACAAGGTTATTCCAAACCCAACTTAACCACAAACACTAATCAAGCTTAGCACTAACACGTAACTTAATTAGTACTAATCGGGATCACTCGGGTCGGGGTCTTACACTACTTCTACCTCTTTTTGAAAATCAAGACTCATAAATGATAGAGATAGAGTGACTACACATGTTTTTGAAAGAAAGCAATAAATGTCCAACATGTGAGTTTTCTTAATCAAATGATGAAGTTAATACAATAAACAGATTTTAAAATCAAATCATGTTTCAACATTTGAACACTTTTAATCATGCCTTTTAAGAAATCAAAGATTTAAAGACAAGCATGAATAAAATAAGGATAAGAGAAGCAAACCCAATGAAGAATCAAAGTTTTGTCATGATGATTTGCTCTCCTAGCTTCCCTCTAGCCTAGCATTGGTGTCCCACCTTCCTTGGTCCTCAAAAGTCTCAAAAGTGTTAGCACAAATCCCAAGGAAGAATTCATTTTATAGAGAAAACGAGCTCCAACGTAACTATTGTCGGTTGACCAACAAGTAGGGTTCAATCGACCGACCCCCAACGGTCACATTACAACGGCTATATTTTTGAAAATTTCGGACCGTTGAAAAAGGTGTCGGTTCACCGAACTGGAGTTCGGTCGACCGACAGCTGACCGACACTCGACCGACAACCTGACCGACACTCCCTGATACACTGTTTTTACATTCTGAAATAGGAGCCGACAGGTGACCGACAAATACTCGGCTGACCGACCATTCCTGAATTTTTAAAGACTTAAAAATGATTTTAAAAAGGAATTTTTGGTCTTGGGGGTGAGGCTAGACTAAGGGCTAACATGTTTGATAAAAATAGATTTTAAAGAGCAAAATCAAAACATGTTTGAGCAAGAATTAACATAAGATCTTTTCGATGCTAAGATTAAAATCATTTGATGCATGAAGATTCCAATAAAGAAGTATGAGATGTCAAGCTTATGAAAATGCATGAATCCAATCTAATTGCAAACTAATGATAACCCTAACACTCCACACTCTCCAAAAGCCATCTAACTCTTTCGAAACTTAGAATTCTTAAGGAAGACACCTTCCCTCCTTCAGATTTCTGTTCAAGAAGGTGAGGCCTTTTTTTAAACTTCTGTAAAACATATCTTTAGCCTCTCAAATTTATTCTCCAACCTCTAGAGATGTTCCTTCAGAGGGAGAGACTGATATTCATGGCCATACCCTTCCTTTCCAACCCAAAATGTCTGCACAGTCTACCTTCTTTGTCTCTCTCACTCAAAGGAGTATGGTGTATCATTTGACACTTGGTTGTGCAAGCCCTTTTCATGGCTTCATTCTGGTTCTCCATACTGGTATAGCCCAGAATGACACAACTTTGAAAAACCTATTGGATTATAAATCAGTAACTACCTAGGATTTGCACAAACGCAATCCTTGTTAAAAGAGCGATGATTGTCAAAGATTACTGTCAGTTAAAATTGACTATCACCCATCTATACACATAATTAGGCCCTCCTAAACCCATGGCAGAGGCATTGAAGGAGTTTGGGAAAGAAAATAGAAAATGAGATGAAGGAAATACCCAAGGAGAGAGCCATGTCCAAGCAAACAGGGTGATCTTGGACATGGGCTCCCAGAATCTATTTTTTGCAGTTTTTATCATGTATTTTATGTAACATTTGTATTTTTGGTTCTTTTTGTTAGTTTGAAATCATCTAAGGCCAAATTGAGGGGTTGTAAAAAATGAATTTATAAACAACCTGCTCCCATGAGGCTTAAAATGCGAACCCGTGTAATACAAATTGGATGAATGAATATTAAGTTTCTCCTATTTTTTATGTTAGAATCTTGTGAGCATGCCCAAAAATTGTTTTCACAATTTTCTGCCATCATCTGTATACACAGTGATAGAGATATGGCATGAGATAGCCAAGGGCGGACCCAGGTATGGGGCAGCCCCCTCCATACCTGAAAAAGTTAAAAAAAAACTAGAAAACCCCATGTAGACTTTGAGAATTACTATATATATATATATATATTTTACATAGAGCGCCCCCCCCCCCCTGGTTGAATTTCCTGGGTCTACCCTTGGAGATGGCATGAGATGCATACGGTGGATTCTCCATCCCTTGTCAATTTGTCTAATACTCTCCGTGGAGTAAAATTAGTATATTATTTTTCAATTTTCTTCAAAGAAAAATGTACAAGACCAAACATTGAATGAAACAATGGGAAGAAAATTTAAAACAATTTTTCTCGAGAGAGCAAAATCCTTTCATTGCTAAAAGGCAACCAATGTAAGTCATGCAGGGTAGTCAAGCCAAGTAAAAGGAGATGATGAAAAAAAAAATAAACCCTCATCCTAAAGAAATTCAAGAATTTTCAAAATTGGCTTTTACATTTAAAAATATGACGCTGTTTCATGTCTCTAGTAGGACAGATAGCAATCATAGGGAAATGATGACATTTGGTAGCGTGGATACCATTTTAGATGGCTAATGGCAGGGATTGTCATGCCTCGAGCCCGAGACTGCACCCATCTCGAGGCGCGACAAACGCCCGCATGGGGATTTGAGTCAAACTCATTGACCCTTGTCCCCACGAACGGAATTCACCCACATGATTTCACGTGTGAGGTTCAAATTTCCATGTACCTGTATAATTTTGTCAAACAAGTATCCAATTGTAAATCAAACAATATCACATTCATCAAGATATAGAGCATAAACTTCATGAGCATAGATTAAAGGTTCAAGTTTAAGAACTAGAGATAGAGAGAGAAGGAGTAAGTTAGTTAAGTTTTACAATCCATAGCCTAAACAAGTTTATAAACCAAAACAAAAGGTGTGGCAATCCAAGCCACGGTCCATGGGTCATTTTGCGTCCAATCTCAGCGGGTAGATGTCTAGAAGACATCATCAGAAGTCCATTTAGCTATGTGACGGGGAGATTCCTCCTCCTCGTGGATCTCCGGTTCAGTGGCATCGAGGTACTCACCTGTAACACCAAGTGTAGTACCATTAGACTAAGCTAAGCAAGATAAACAGATATAAATCGTATAACATGTGACAAATGAATAGTTAGACAGACATAAATCACATGAGGTCAAGTATGAACACTAGGCAAATCTAAGCATGAAAAAGCATGAGACGTGCGAATCATAGATGATAGATATACACAATATCAGAACTAAATGGCACATCTACATTAGTTATATTCTATCAAATTAACCATGTAAACATGAATGTAAAGTGAGAGCAGAAACAGAACATAACATAACATAATGGTGCCACTAAGAGACTGAGGGCCCAAAACTCTCCATCGTAGACCTAGGATGCCGGTCAACCCTCAGAATATAATCCCATCTGCAGAGGGTCAGAAATATATACTAAACCCACACTTAGCTGCGTCCAACTTAGATAGGGTCGAAGCCAAGTGGTGCCGACTAGCGGAATAAAAGTACAACTAATAGAACATATACAGAACAGATCATATCATAATTCAGAACTTACCAAGATTTAACATAACAGAAGCGGAAACAGATATAGTATAAACATATGTACATAAGCAGATATACATAACTAGACAGAAGTTTGATCAAGTGAAAGTACTGGAAACGGAATGCAATGCATGTCCATAAATCGTAGACAGAATCAAGATGTGAAGCAAGCCAATCCTACGGTCTTTGGAACGCTCGCGGTCTTCACCGTCCAACTCGGTGTAGTACTAAGGATTCCGATGTTAGTGGCCTACAAAAGAACCCTTGACGTTACTTAATTTGGGCACTGAATCGCTTAGTATAACATTTTTGGTTCGGTTCTCAATTTTGATGAACACGAGGCCCCTTGTGGGTGCATGGTTGCTCAAACCGCATCCACATAATATACTAGTCCATTGGTCATGATAAAAGGTTCAAGGTATCCATCCTTAAGGTCCTACTACCAGGCCAATTAATCTAAACATGCTATGGTTCGACATTTGGCTCGTGGTACCATCCGGTTGCCATAGTTTTTTTATAAAATCCAATTTTCACTCATTCCCCGAATTTCAAATCAAATATATGTAGGGATGATTGGATTCTACGCTTTAAGAGCTTTCCAACGATTTGTGAACCTTCAAAAACATACGTACTAGCCATTGGAAGTTGACATAAAATTTCATGCATCAGGTTCACTCGAGCGGACCCAACCAGAAGTCATGCGCGCTAGAGCAGGCAATCACGCGCTCAAGCGGACCCAACCAGAGGTCATGCGCGCCAGAGCTGGCAATCACATGCTGGAGCGGGCAGTCCAAGATTCTGTATCCGAATTCTGAACTTCCCTGCTCTCTTCCAAGGCCAACCATGGCCTACTCCCAGACTTCAAACCACATTAATTAGATGGATAAATTGAGACTCCAAACATGCTCATAAACATCCCCATTTACCACCATTAAATCAACAATCCATTTATTACACAAAATATGAACAAAAATCAAATTTGAGCAAAGAATTGGGTAATTAACATGAATAGCATATCTAGGGAATCAAATGAGGATACATGCACACAATTATATAAGTTTAACTTGCCTTGGGTGTTAGCACACTTAAATCTTACACTTCACACCTCTCCTAATCAAGCCAAGATCTCCAAAGTAAAAACCCTT
This sequence comes from Cinnamomum chago, assembly GCA_038049695.1. Classification (NCBI taxonomy): domain Eukaryota; kingdom Viridiplantae; phylum Streptophyta; class Magnoliopsida; order Laurales; family Lauraceae; genus Cinnamomum; species Cinnamomum chago. The sequence goes on along the minus strand of CP142453.1, from coordinate 102,564,948 downwards.
AAAATGAAAGATCAAGAAGCAACATAAAATGAAGAATGAAATGAAATGAGGGAGAAGAAAATGCATGCACGAACTGAAACATTATTTCACTGATTTGAAGCCAAAGCAAGGGAAAGGAAGATGAAAACTTACCATGGTAGAAGATTAAAGAGAATAAAGCTTGAAGGAGATTATAACTCTTGTAGAAGAAGATGTAGTTGAGGATGAAGATGAAGACGGAGTTCTCAAATCTCACATGCAAGGCCTCTAGTCATCTAATTTTGAGAAGATCTTAGAAAAGAGTTGAAGGAGAAAGGGAGTTTCAACTGGAAATGCAGGGAGGAAAGAAGAGGATCCATGATCCGTGGTGTGGTTGTTTTGAATGAAACTTTTTTGGGCTTCGCATGCAAGTCCCCTAAGTTGCAGAATTTTCCAAATGAGGCTTTATGCAGAGAAATGGGCTTAAATGGGCTGGACAAATGACTAGGTAGGTCAAGATGGATCCGGATTTAATGGGTCAAAACATAAAAATTAAAGACTATGAAATGCTCTATGCAATTCACTAAAAACCCATAAAAATCTAAATTCACACAAAAACCAAAATCACTCAAAATAGTCATACTCCTACCTAGTCAATGGTCAAACCCAACTAATTCTACCTAATCAAGCCCAATTACATACAAAATATCCATTAAGCTACTAATATAAGTTAATTAACCCTAAATCCAAAATTAAGGCGGGTCGGGGTGTTACAGGGATGGAGCCATGATTTTCTTCTAGTGGGGGAAAAGTTGATAGATCAATAATGTTCGTGTGCCCACTTATGAAAAATGTAAACCATTCAAGACATGACCCCTTCCCTTATTACTTACATAAGATTCACTTATCGGAAAACTTTCTCTTACATGTAGATTATATGTAAAGTCCAACTCTATGGGCCAACCTTTGATCAATTTAGCTCATTTCACACTTATATCCCCACCTTGTTTGGCACCATACCAAGTTTTGATGCCCATCAATCATTTACCTACTACTGGATTGGATCTCATAAGGAGAAGAATTATTATTAAAGTAGTGCTAAACTTTAAGTTTGTTAAATCAAGAGCTAGGATGATTTCAATGTCCACGGATACCAACTACACAACGAAGATAGTAAAAAGAGAAGAAAAATATGGTAGGCGAGTTCCACCTTCCATGACAATAGGCTCACTTATAAAACATCTAAATTGTTAAAAATAGCCTCATGATATGGTGTATAGACCTCATTAAATTTCACTCAAATGACCCAGTTTAAGATTGCCAGCTTTTAAAAAAATATTTCATAAAATATTTATGAACAAATTCAATTTTTTCATATAGATCAATTAAACTTGGGCCCAGATCATATTGATTTATATTTTTCATAGAGAACTAGAGCATTTATTTTAATGTATGGGGTTTAAAATTTTCCAAAGTATGCCCTACACAAGAGCATCGGTCTTAGAGGACCCACATTCTAAGCTCGTTCAATTTTATTAAGTGGGCTCCACTCAAGAGCTTCATTAAATGCTCTCTAAATATGGTTGGATGTGGAATGCGACATTGAGAATTGATGAGAATGACATTGCCGAGAGAGGAAGAAAGATAATACCATAAGATTCTATCTTTTAGAAAAAGAAAAGGTCAATAATGCCCTTATTAAGACAATAATATCCTTGTTGCTCTGTAAAGTTTTCAAAGAATATAAGAAATTGAGAAGGGGCAAAAGGGCATAAAATAAAAAGCCTAAATTTACTAATACATTTTCTCTTATTTGTCAAAGATGAAAAGAAATTTGAGCGCGAACAATTGCCCACACTGGACCACCCTTCCCTCCGCCCTTGGCTAATGATACCTTCCCTTTCAATCAATGCACCCACTTTAGACTAAGCAGACGAGTAAATATGTCTGCTGATGTGGACTCTTCTTTTACTCCTTTACTCTCCCTAGATTTATACCACAAGTGCCTTCTACTCCATCCTTTTCATAAAAAGTCTAGTACTACCACTACTTTACCATCCAAATGCATGCAAAGTAACTAATTTACTCATTTATTTAAACCCACTCCTCATTAACTTTATTTATGATTGGACATAACTTTATTTATGATGTGATGTTTACTCAGTTTCTCCTCTTTAACTCCTTCCCTGATGTAAACAAGCAAGCCTGGTCACAAAGATTTCATTATGAGAACTCAAAATGTTTCAATGCAACAATGAATCTGACTTGGATCAAAATCAAAATTTAACCTACTCAGATACATGTAAGATTTGTGTATGCAGGGAGTTAGATTGACCATGAGTAAAACTCTACTCATGGTATGTTTGATAACAAAGATTTTATGATGAGAACTCAAAATTATGTATCGAATCCAATGCAACCGTGAATCTGACTTAGATTGAGATAAAACTTGGATCTATTCTGATACATGTAAGATAGATGCATGTGAAAATTTTAATTTTACTTTTCTAGTGATTTACCCAAGCAGGTGCATTTTCGTTGCATTTTACCATGTTGAGTGCCGATCAATAAATGCATGGTAGGGCCCACCTTTGAAAGAGTCAAACTATATACCAACTTCTACTCATTGCATGTAAATTCTCACAGTCAATTTGAGCGGGCCAACCGTTTGACCGATCACACACAAGGGACTTCCTCCATTTCTTTCCCAAACAATAGAAAAGTGAAGTAAATTCATCACGTGTTCCATATTTAGTCAATCCAACGGTGGCTGCCATACTGATTTGAGTAGAGATTTATATCTTGATCACTACATAAGGTGTTGGAGTATCCACACTCTTTGGATAATATAGGTGAAAAGAGAAGATGGCATGTTCAATTTATAAAATAATAGTTCATATGCATTTTATATATTTTAGAATCCAAACGGGGCAGATCTGGTTTCACATGATTTCTTTCAATTTTGACCCTTTTAATTGATTCAAACTCATAGCCTTTTACACTGACTAACCTCAAACACACCACACAATGTCAATATGTGATTGTTTAATAAAAAAATACCAAAAGTAGGAAGATGGAGTGGGGACCCTAAATATGTGGGCCATGCCCGTGCTTAACAAGGACTATTATACTAGTCATACATTATAGGTAGGGTTGCAAACGGGTATCTGATTACCCAATTACCTAGAAGTTCTGACCCGCAAAAAACCGGGTTTGGAACCTATTTTAGGTTACGATTCATAAACGGCCCCGGCCCCGGCCTCAGAACCTAATTTAGGTTTTAATTGATAAACGGGTCCGATTTCGGGTCCATATAGATTCTGACCAGTGGACCCAAGACCTGGCATATGAGTCTTTGATATTGTAATTTGTACTTTAAAACCAACTCTTTTTGGGCATTCTTGTGTATAATACTTGATGTTGTAGACTTGATGTACTGTTATAAGTTGAATGGTATGCTTATTTTAAGAAAAAATGAATAATAAAGAGAAAATAGAATCGATTCTGGAACTAGATTCGAGTCCTCTAGGTGGACCCGGTTCTGGAACCGGATCTGAGTCTTCTTATCGAAACTGGTTTCGGAACCAACAAAATAGGTTCCAATTGAAAATCGAGTCCGGAATTGAAACCGTTATTTTAAAAGGGTTCGAGTCCGAATCCGGGTCCACTATGGTTCCCATTCGAAACTGTCCTATTTGCAACCCTAATTACAAGACGACGGTGTCCTTTCTTGCAGTTCAAAAGGAGACAGTCAAGTGACGACCCGAATCCAAAGAGCAAGTCTATTTGCACCCACCCACTTTGCTGAGCCAACCCACATTTTAAAGTTTTTTTTTAATTCCAAGAATACCCATCTGTGAATTTCCCTAATTACCTATGCTTTCATCTTCCTCTTTTCTTCAAGTCATCTGTTTCTTCCTGAGTTGATTTTTCCTACTTCACTTCATCTTCCTCCTCTCTTTAGGATTTCATCTTCACTTCTTAGCACTTATTTCCCTTCAGCAACATATACTTCTTCTACTTTTTCTCATCATCATAAAGGTCCCACTTTGGAAAAATTCATCTCCCAATCCATCTCTCCATTTCCTTATATAAGCTATCACATCTCCAATCCTAGGCACCACATTGTGTTTTAGAGAAGTCATCTCCAATATGGACAAGCAAATTACCATATATGAAGAGAAGGTATCGTTTTTTTGACACATGCTTTCATTTTTTTTTCCATTCGTGTCCTGCACGGATTTGCAGAGCCATGCATCACATGTAATGATCGACAATATGAAGCCATGCATAAGTGTATTGCACGGCTCTGTATTTCCGTGAGTAAGTGTATTGCACGGCTTCAGATTTCTGTGCATGAGTGTATTGCACAGCTCTAGATTTCCATGCATAAGTATATTGCACGGCTTCGAATTTCCATGCATGAGTGTATTACACGGCTCTGTATTTCCGTGCAATACAACATGTCTCATCTTATGTTGGTCGAACACTGTGATGTTGGGCAGTTTAGTAGGGCCATCCAACACTGATTTTTTTTCCAGGATGTTGGTTCTACAGGTGTTAGTGAGTGCTCATTGGATTTTACTAACGTCTTCACCATCGACACTATATTCAGAAGCCAAGATGCCCTTATCCAATGGACATGAGATGTCGGAAAAAAACATGGCTTAGTAATTATAATCAAAATGCCAGATGCTGGTGTTCATGGTAGGAAACCGAGAATTATATTTTCTTGTGAGAGAAGCGGTACTTATAGGGGTTCTTCGAAGGTCTTTGAGAAGAAATGTCCGAATAAGGCGACAGGAATGAAGAAGTGCAATTGTCCTTTTACTTTGAAAGGCCGAAAGTTGGCAACTGATGACAATTGGATGGTAATAGTGATTTATGGGGGCGCAATCATCCGAATGCACAACATCTTGAGGGGCACTCGTATGCCGGGAGGCTTTCCGCAGAAGAATTAACTGTTGTCGAAGAGTTTAGTGAAGCCGAAGAACATTCTTCACACATTGAAGAAAAGAGATTTGAACAACACCACTACAATGAAGACTATCTACAATGCTCGTCACAAGTGCAGGGTGACAGAGATGGCCAAAAGATCACAGATGTAGCAACTCATGATGAATTTAGAGGAGAACAGATACATTGAATGGCACACTAGCAATGATGCAACAAACTATGTTAGTAACTTATTTTGGGCACATCTCTTATCTGTTGAGTTACTACGAGCATTTCCCGAGCTGTTGATAATGGATTCCACATACAAGACAAACAGATATCGGCTGCCCTTGCTTGAGATTGTTGGTGTCACGTCTACTCAGTTGACGTTTCGGTTGCTTTTGTGTACCTTGAATCGGAGAAGGAGCAGAACTATACATGGGCTTTGGAGAGGTTGAAGTCATTAATGGATGGATGTATGTTGCCACGTGTGATTGTCACAGACAGAGAGCTGGCGCTAATGAATGCAATTAAAAATATTTTTTTGAATGCTACAAACTTGCTATGCAGGTGGCATATTTCAAGGAACATCTTGGCTAATTGTAAGAAGTTTTTTGAAACCAAAGATAGATGGGAGGCATTTATTACTAGCTGGAACATGTTGATAATATCTCCCACCGAAGATGACTGCATGCAACTTCTAAGTGCATGTAACTTGAATTTATGTGGGTATCCACAAGCTCTTGATTATGTGAAGAAATCCTGATTAAGTAAGCATAAGGAACAATTCGTGACTGCATGGACAGACGTGCATATGCACTTTGGGAATGTCACTACGAACAGGGTTGAGAGCGCACATGCAAAGTTGAAAAGACATTTAGGGTCATCGAGCTACAACTTTGATTTAGGTTGGATGATTATCCATGCCTTGCTTGAGTTGCTTTTTACGGAAATAAAGACATCTTTTGAGAAGAGTTTGAACACCGTGCAACATAAGTTCAGACCAACCCTGTTTCACAAGTTGAAGGGGATTTTTTTTTCAAAGAATGCCTTGGATATAGTGTTAAATGAGTCGATGAGAGCTGATTATATTGGTACAGTGCCTGTGAGAACCCGACCCCTAATCTCTTGGATTAGTGTTGTTTTATTTATGGATTAGTTCTTTTAGTGGGATTAGTATTTTTTGGGTTGAGTTTGTGAGCTAGAATGGGTTTTCTTCTAGTTTTGGGCTTTTGAGTGCTTTGGTAGCTTGTGGGGCCCTTTGGGGGTTCCCTTTTCGGCTTTGCATTTACTTGTGAGATTTTCCCGATTTGTTTCGTATTGTGTTTTTGGCCCGTTGAATTCATCTTGAGGAATCCTACAACTTTCATGTTGATCTCGTATCCATTTGAGAACCCAAAACCCGATTTCTTGGCCTTGAAGGCAAAACAGTCTTTTCACACCAAATCTGTACCCAAAACTCGATATTCCCGAAACCCGCGAAACATATACTTTTTGGAAACTAGATATTTCGACGATCATTTCTTCCTTCTTCGTCGAATCCATCCGAGGTCCCGAAAGAGATGATTTTAGCCACCCAAGTTCTTTAAGTTGTGGGACCCAAACCTCACTTGCTTATAAGAGGAACCCATCTCCTTCATTCATTCCATTCTCCATTGTTCCAGCACAACTATTGAGCCTAGGGCTTTTCTTGCAACTTCTCTTCTTCTTCTTGCTTCTTCATCTCCAAGCCACACCAATAGTTCATCAATCAAGAAATGGAGACCATCTTCTTCTTCCTCATCTTGCAAGCTTTCCATTGATACCATTTGTGAAGAGAACCTTCCATCACAAGACTTCCTTTGAGCTTACCTTGTCCATTAGAGGACCTTGCAAGTAAGTGTTCTTCTTCATCTTCTAGATTTGTAATCTTCTAGCCTTAGAGAAGCTCCACCTTGATTATTGAAAGGTTTCCTTGTCATTTCATTGCTTAACCCATTTTAGGGTTTGTTTTGGGGGTTTTTGTAGAGATTGTGGATCTTGAGCTTGAGAGGTGATTAGGAGCTTGATTTGCTTGATTAGAGTCAAAGGCAAGTGGATGAATGGATGGTTTTAATGTTATCAAAGTTTTATGAGAAAACCCTAAGTTTATTTCCTGTTCTTGATCATTGGATACATGTTTGCACATATGCTTCTTGTCACATATATATATGGATTTCGAGATTTGCATATTAATGGTTGTTTCTATCTTGTTAATCTCTTGGAAAGGTATGCATTTCATTTGGTCAAGTTTGCTCATATGGTTTTATAAGGAATAGGATTGGTTTGGCCATCCATGGTTATGTTTATTAGTTACATTGACTTGAAGTTGATACTCATTTAACGAGTTTTGTTAAATCATCTATTGTAATGGAATTGTGATCAATAGACTTTGTTTATCCATAGATTTTTGGCTCAATTGGACTTTTGTATACATTGGAGATTCTTCCCTTTGGTTTGGTTTTTAAATGGGAAGAAAGAAGGTGTTTGGATTTAATGTTCATTGAAGTTTTGATGGGAGTTTTTATTTTAGTTTGGATGTTTGTTGAAGCAAGGAAAAGCTCAATTTGTATAAGAGTTCAAGTGGAAGAGAAAGGAGGGAAAGGATGTCAAAAAACAGCAAAATTTCGGATGCCTGGGAGGTTTCTGCCTCCTGGCGTCCGGACGCCGGGTTTCGGGCGTCCAGACGCCAGGAGACAGAGACCTGGGCGCCCTTTTCTGCTTCCGGGCGTCCAGACGCCTGGTTTCTGGCGTCCGGACGCCGGGAACCTGCAGGGGGGGTAAAAATTGCCACTTTGAAACGCCTATAACTTTTGATTCCCATATCGGATTTGGAAGTTCTATATACCGTTGGAAAGCTCTTGAAGCAAGGAATCCAATGGTATACTTATATTAGTGATAAAAGATTGAAAAGTGAAGTGGATATTTGAACCAATGAAAACTAGTATGTGATTAAGAGTTTTCAACTTGATGTTGTGCATTTGAAAGTAGTAAAAGTGCATAAGGAGCCCGGAATGTCTTCAAACTCAAGGAGTACCAAGTAATTGTTATAATCGACATACGGGACCCCTATTCACTTAAATAGATCTTGAAACCGATATTTTTACCTGAAATTGTTATAGTTCATTGTTTCACCTCTTTTCCCGAGATTTGCATTACATGACTTGTTTTCCCAAAAGCATTGGAGTTACTCTAGTAACAGTCATTTGTCTCGAAGTGCATTGCATCACATGATATGACAGTGTGCCCTTGAGCACCCCGTTTTACCCGTCTATTTATTGTACTTGATTTACTTGTTTCCCCGAAAGCATTGAAGTTACACTAGTAACAGTTATTTGTCCCGAAATGTATTGCCCGATATGAAGTGACAGTGTGCCCTTGAGCACCCCCGTTTTACCCGTTTATTTACTGTACTTGATTTACTTGCATATGTCTCGATTGGTTTTGACCTATGAGTCGGCATCACTAAGCTTGGATACCTTGTCGGTTTGATCCACCGACTTGGAAATCCCTCTCCAGTCCCGCCAGCTGCAGTTTGGATCCCGATACCCGGTTATTGCCGTGGTCCCGTCCCGATACCCGGTTCGCTACCGTGGTCCCGTTCCCATATATTTATATTGTATATATGATTTACGTTGAGTCTCCTCACCTTGTGTGACTGAGACCAACGTCCCGTTATACTCTTGTCACTTCGGTGATAGAGGACTTAGCTTCTTGTGATTGCCATCTTGCCAGTTCCCGTTTCCTTGGATACCCGACATGTTTTATACTGCTTACTTGCTTTCCGATAAATGATTCGTTTCCTTTATGAAAGTTGTTACTTAAACAAGTGCTAATATTCTCCAATGTAAATTCAGTTATTATTATATGGTCTTCTGTTCTTTGTACCCGCACATGTTTTAAATGATTACCCGATTCGTTAAATACCCATGCTTTTACATATGTTTCAAACGATCAATGATTTTGCTAGATTTATATGATTACACATGTTTTAAAGGAATACCCGAATTGTTAAATATCCGAGCTTGCTTTAAAGGACATTTGGTTGTCAGATATCTATGTTGATACTTGTTTTTAAATGATACCCGATTCGTTAAATATCCATGCTTTGAAATATGTTTCAAATGACACTTGTTTGCCAGATTCCTATGTTTATACCTATTTTAAATGATTACCCGATTCGTTAAATATCCATGCTTTGAAATATGTTTCAAATGACACTTGTTTGCCAGATTCCTATGTTTATACCTATTTTAAATGATTACCCGATTCGTTAAATATCCATGCTTTGAAATATGTTTCAAATGACACTTGTTTGCCAGATTCCTATGTTTATACTTATTTTAAATGATTACCCGATTCGTTAAATATCCATGCTTTGAAATATGTTTCAAATGACACTTGTTTGCCAGATCCCTACGTTTATACCTGTTTTAAACGATATCCGGTTTGTTAAATATCCATGCGTTGAAATATGTTTAAATGAACGCTAGTCTTGTCAGATTTCTTTGGTTACACCTGTTTAAATGAACACCCGATTTGTTAAATATCCGTATTTCTACATAGGTTTCAAATGGACATTGGGTTTGCTAGACTGCTATGAATACCTGGTTTGTTGTATACTTGTGTTTTTACTTAAGTTTTAAATGAACGTTGTATTGCCATACCGCTATGTTTATACATGTTTTAGACGAACACCCGATTGTCAAATATCTATGATTATAGATGATGTAAACGAAGACATGTTTTATTAGATATTCATGTTTTACCCATGCTTGAAATGAATACAGGTTTTCCCCGAGATTCCCGACTTTGCACCCGTTTAATTATACGCAGCATTTGATCGTATAGCATGATTTACCTTATGTTTTATTCTTCAGTATATTTGTTATCTTTTCATCCACCTGCCAGACCGTCGTGTCTGACCCACTACTTTTGGTACTCAGGTTCAGATTTCTTCGCCCCGAGTTGAGTGTTTTGTTGGCTGTGGAGCCATGCCTTGTAGGTTGGTTTGTCGGCTATGTCATGTTGACATTGAGCTTGACATCGGAGCTACGTCACATTTGGGTAGTAGTTTATAGCTTATTGTTGTATGGCTTTTGTTAGCCTTTTCTAGGGATTCTTAATTAATGCACATTGATAATTGTAACTTGAACATATTTGGGAATGTAATATCCTGTTACTGTCAGCTCTGTAATTTATTGTGATGGTTACTCCAGTCTGATATGATTCTTGATATAATAGCTATGTGCTAAAGGTTGAGTGCGACGCGGAATCCGATGGCCACGGACTTCGGGTCGCAACGCCACAAATGCTTCCGCAAAATATTCAGAATGTGTTGTCTTCACACACGCGGATCCTGGGAGAAGTAAAATACATTTATGCTTAAATCCCATTTCCCGCCCCCGAGGTTTCGGTTCGGGGGCGTGACAGTGCCTTCCCGTAAAGTGTTTGCAATTGGGTTCGTCAATGAATACCATTTTGTCCAAGTGTTCTTCGCATCCAGATCTCCCATACCCCCCATTGCTAGAAATTGGCACAAATACCATCAATCATGTGCAACAAGATGGGAACTTCCTTATGCCACGAACATCAAGTAGTTCAAAGATATTATAGGGGACTCTTTTGCTATGTAGGAAACGATTCATCTAGATAGCGATTGACTTTATTGATCTTTATTGTGTATCTTGCTTAATGTAATGTTATTTTATATTTTTAGTGCAAAATTTTGGATCACCATTTCTACTTTGATCAACATGCATACTCATGAAAAAAAATTTGGTAAACAACTTGATCCACTATCCAATAAAAGTACATCCGAAGATTCAATGTCATGTAAATAGTTCAATCCATATCAAAGTTCATCCACAAAAAATAATACATAGTTCAACCGTCAACCAACAAAATACGTGACACCCATAAAACCCGACTACGGTCCTTGTAGACGACGCCCATACGTAACCGGCAAGCCTTCTAGAATCTCGAGTCCTCTATAATCGCATGAAGTCCAGGAACATGATTATCTTCACCCAACTGCTGTAGATACCATGATCTCAACTTAGGCCCATGACATATACACTTAAGAGCATCGCGATCCTGCACAATGTAAGAAAACATATTAAAATTAGATTCTAACAATTCCAATAAGAAAAACGAACCATTAGTACATTGTCAGAATGAATGTCATACCTCCGCTCTCCATATCGACATAGCTATGTGCGTCTTAAAGCTGATAAGGATAGAGAGATTCTCTGGACCACTTGGAATAGGACTTGCGAGACGATCCTTGTTCACCCTCTCATCTGGAATGAACATATGTGCATCCTCATCAGTAATATCATCATCTGTGACCTCTTGAGAGACTATAACCTCCTCTGACTCCTCTATCGGATCCGGACTTGATCTTGTCGCTCCTTGCGTCTCCGCTCTGACGCAGTAGGCCTATGACAATCTGTGATAGATGAGCTCGCCACATTCATCCAACCCCGCGAGGTCGATGGACTACTAATAGGGTCATCACGCCTTGAGGTCGAAGAACTACCATGACGAACCCGTCTTGGCGGCATGTTGAAATATACATAATTCGGATTAGCAATAAATAAGTAAACATACTGCATGGATTTCATTAGCAGTGCATATATGAAACTGCACGGTTTTAATCTCTGTGCAAAATTTTTTATGCACTTCATCAATTGACGATGTGCACGGATTTGCGTTTCCGTGCAGAATGTGAATCATGATTTTCATTTTGCATATCAACCGTCACTGATTTCCCTTCTCCCCTCTCTCATCCTTTCCATTCAATCCCAATTGCAACCTACACACTCCATTCCATTTGCATGCACTCAATCCATTTGCATTATATATATTTCTTTAGTTGGAAAAAAGATTAACAAAGAGGAAAACAAAAATAGAAAAGTTGAAGATGGAGAGGTACTTGGGGGAGATAAAGACGATCTATAGAAAAAGTTGAAGATGAAGATGTACTTGGGGAGATGAAGATGATCTGTCTTTGTTCACAAAGAAGAGAAGATGAATTGCCTACAAAGGTTTCACTCACCAAGAAGAAGGGCACATTTATAATCTTTAGTGGGTGGGCTCAGTAAAAAAAAGGACTTTATATCTATTATATTAAGGGAATGTACTCTCCCTGAGAAGAGGACACCTGTGTGCCTACCTGAAAGACACATGTCATCTCCACTCTCCTCCCAACAAACTTCCCATAATTTGCTCAAAATAAATCTTCCTCATACAAATAAGATGCCACTATGTCACTAATCCCTTACATTAACAAACTTCCCATAAATTCCTCAAAATAAATCTTCCTCATACAAATAAGATCCCACTACGTCACTAATCCCTTACAGGAAAGGGACTGCTGGAAGAGAAATAGAAGAAGAAATAGACAAGTTGCAGAAAGGAATAAGAAGAGACGTATAAACATCCAGAGATTTCCGATCAGGTACTGCTTTCTAAATTCAAATTGCAGATTTGCATTGCTTCTTGATAGAAAAAAACAAATAAATGAAAAAAAATCGTATTGATACAGGGAACCCACCTGGCAACATTCTGGAATTGTATGTGACGTACGTTCAGACATCAATCATCTAGAAGAGTTTAATTTCATTTTTAGTGGATCCTTTCAAATTTTATGTGTAACAAGAAAGCATGCTATTTTAATGAGTCATGCTGCCATTTATTTCAGGGAAAAAAAATAGAAAAGGATCGAAACAAAAAATGTTCTATGATAGATATAAGTTTCATGCATATAAAAAAAAGATAGGAAAGGATCACAACAAAAATGTTCTCTGACTGATATAAGTTTAATGCATATAAGTAGTTCATTTGGATTTCTGAAGTTGCATGAGAAGCCAGCTCCATGAACCCCTTTTCTATCCAGTTGTTCTCTTCTACAGGCCTACAATTTCATTATATGCATAAAGCATGATCTAATACAAGAACCAAACAAATGAAGCCCTCCACTGATCACATGTCATCTTCACATTTTTGTTAAAGATTGAAGTGTTTGTGTTTAAATTTTTTTATTTATAGTGGGATTATGATATCATTGTTCTTTTTGGGGTCATTTGCTTCTCCATGTTGAACTCCTTGGAATTCATAGTGAGGGGATTTTATGTGAGGAATGATGAGTGTAAGTTGGATATGAATATAGGCCACCACTACCCTAGGGTTTAACTTACGAGGGAGATGGGTGGGTCAGCATTTCCTGTCAAAGTAGTGGACATTTGATGGCACTTTGTGAAAATTTACCTTTAATCCCTTGCTCTTAGTCAACACAAACACTTCAATCTTTCAAACAATAGACAACCATTTCCCAAATTAAAAAATCCAAGGCATGTTAAGAAAATATATTATCAAAACAAACACCCACATAAATCACTATATATATCATAAAAAATAAGCCAAACTATCAGATTCAACAAAGTCAAACTCATATTCAAAATCAATATCACCATAACAAGCAAAGAAAAAAAAAATCAAGAGATACATAGGAGACACCCACAATCTAAAAATCCAAGTGGGATAAAGGAATTAAAAGAAAATTGAAATAAGACATCCAGAATCATCAAAACAAAAAACACCCACCTGGATTAAAGGAATGTTCATATCCAACTCAACAGCACATATCAGAGGTGGGTTTGCTCTGTCCAATTGAGGCAGGACATGCATAACTTAATAGGTTGTAACCCCAATCAGAATAGGGCAGGTTATGGTTTTGACCGTAATGCATGTTATGATTATTTAGGGCCGGAGTGTTTGCATAGAGTATATAGAAATTTTTGGGCAAAAGATTATTAAGGAGGTGAGGGTGAAAGAGGTAGGGGTGTTATGTAGATGCAACACTGGCTTTCTAAGAATTTAAATTACTAAAGTGATGGCTTGGAATTCATTTTCCACCTCCTCCTGATTCATTTTTTATTAGATAGGAGATGATTTGATTGTCGTTTTTGAGAATTCATATTTATTTGTTTAAATTTAATTTAATCATTTTTAGAAATAGAACTCTTACAGTTCCTCTATAGTCAACTATATGAAAAAGACATAATGAACTCTACTATATGAATCATGTACATGTGAAAGTTTGAATGGACTGTTGGTTCCCATCCTGTTGGAAATCTACTATATGAATAGAATGTTCATGTCCAACTAAACAACACCTATCAGAGGTGGGTTTGCTCTCTCCAATTGAGGCAGGACATGCATAATTTAATAGGTTGTAACCCCAATCAGAATAGGGTGGGTTCGGGTTTTGACTGTTATGCATGTTATAATTATTTATGGGCGGAGTGTTTGCATAGAGTATATAGAAATTTTTGGGCAAAAGATTATTAAGGAGGTGAGGGTGAAAGAGGTAGGGGTGTAATGTAGATGCAACACTGGTTTTCTAAGATTTTAAATTACTAAAGTGGTGGCTTGGTATTTATTTTCCACCTCCTCTTGATTCATTTTTCATTAGATAAGAGATGATTTGATTGTCGTTTTTGAGAATTCAAACTTATTGGTTTAAACTTAATTTAATCATTTTTAGAAAAAGAACTCTTACAGTTCCTCTGTATTCAACTATATGAAAAAGACATAATGAATTCAACTATATGAATCATGTACATGTGAAAGTTTGAATGGAGTATTGGTTCTCATCCTGTTAGAAATCTCATGTTTGTCTTTCAAAGAGTAATACATAGGAGGCAAGAACTCTGACCCATGCGCAAGTGAATCATAAATTGGATTTCAAACCTATAAACCAACCCACAATTTGAATCTCTATGACCCAAATCATGGATTGCAGGGATGTTATACTAATATTGGTAACTCTGGTTCGAGCTTAATAATTTGGGTTTCATCTCATCTTGATTCAGGCTTGGGCTTACCCATTTATGATATGGGGCAGACTTTGGGTCAACCCAAATACCCAACCCAATCCACCTACTCCATACTGAGTGAACTGATTTTCCTGCGTTGATACCGGGACCAAGGTGGGCCACCCGACTACCCATCTGATCCGTGGATCTGAAGGAGGACCCATGGGTGACTCAGTATGTGGTGGACCCGTGCGAGGTGGGCACAGTTTGGCCCAACATCCAGCGTCTGATAATTTGATCCACCATTCAGTAGTAGAAAATATTTTGTCCTTACCGAAAGTGCTAAAAAATAATGCTGAAGAATGAGAACAATGGGGATAGTGCCTGTGGGGTGGTGGGTCTCATGGGAAAGGATTGATCATAAGTGGGACATTCTGTGGCAAGGTGCAAATTGCATAAAAGGAGCCCAGGAATTATTGGTGTCTCCTTTTGTACCAGTAGTGTGTTGAATGTCAAAGCCAGGAAACCAACCATTCATTGGCCAGATTATGATGGACAAAAGCCAATAAATCAAACAAATCAAAGGACACTCAATTCCTCGCCAGTAATTGTAGGACAATCAATTACATATTTTCATTGTAAATAGAGGACATATGGCATGTTTGTGGAGCCCAATGGCCCACCAGGAAGAATTATTATACGTTCTTAATAACACGATAGATGACAATTACTCATATATTCGGTATGATTCCTTAAATAAATAATTACTTTATTTAAACCGAATAGAGGATCCTCGGATCAGAATAATCTGGCCAATCTTATAATAATTGTGGAGGGCCACAATCACAAATATCGTTCATCACAAATAATTATTCAATGTTTGTTATTTGAACATCGTGGGTCATCTTCAAGAGGACATTCTGCGGTTGATGGTGGGCCATCTGTGCTCGATGGTATCTTTTATCCAAAGAACAATGGTATCTTTTATCCAAAGATTGTTCTACCAATTATTCTTAGGGAGAGTTTATTTGAACAATTCAAGCGCATAATATAAAATAATTGTTCATGGATTGTTCTACATATAATCAAGGATTGTGGTGGGCCATTAAATGTTCTATAGTATCAATGTCCCTTAAACTGACCATGAGTAAACCTCTTCAATGCTTTTGCAGACCACTGAGGTCCGGCCCCGCCGCATATACTACAATTGTCAAAGAGTTCAAAACTTCCATCGAACAACAAAAGGACACGATCGTTATTTTAACAATCTTGGGGTACTTTTGCCAACTTGCTTCAACTTTATTTCCTTACTGAAAATTCTTTTAAATTTCATTCCATGCTTATGTTTAATAAATATAAAATTTTATTTTGTGAACTCCAAATTCGAACAAGAAAAAGTCTACCCACCCTGACCCTAAACCCCGACTGGGAGCCCGGGCCCCCATCCAACAGACCCCATGGGGGCCCGGGCTCCCAGTTGGGGTCTAGGTCGGGGTGGGTAGCACTAAATCTATGGTTCTTACTGTGCATTTGGATGTTCTGTGGTCCGTGCAGAATACAGGGTGTTGCTAGTTTTTACTGTGAGTATAGCATCTGGGTTCGCTGAGCAAACTGCGTGGGTGCAAAATAGAATTTGTGGAATCCAATCCAAAATATAAAAAGTTGGAGTCGGTTGGAGTTGTATAGGAGAAAAGGGCACTGTGGTAATTCTCATCAAGGTCCAAACGAGTGGTTTACCTCCGCAGTGCTTACCAATCCACAATCCAAAGTGGAAGCATCATTCATTCACAGACCTCTTCATATCTATCTATCTGTCCATATTCTTTCATATCATATCGCTGTTGCAGTAAGAGCCCTCGGAATCCCACTATCATCAACGTATTTGCAATTACAATACTTCCGAAACATCACCTTTCTTCTGGGTTTAGGAGCTTCAATCCTTTTCTCATACTAGGGTTAGCGTTAGGGTTAGGATTTGGATTTGGGTTTGGGTTTGGGTTTCTTTCTCAGTCGATCTCGTTTACCTTTTTTCGCCGCTTTCTCTTCTGTTCTGTTTTGATGCTTTAAAGAACTTTTTAGGGTTTGCAACAGAGAGAGAGAGAGAGAGAGAGAGAGAGAGAGAGAGAGAGAGAGAGAGAGAGAGAGAGAGAGAGAGAGAGAGAGAGAGAGGATGAAGGAAACGTGCGCGGATCTGTTCGATCCCCAAACGATTATGGACTCAGATTACTCGCCGAGAGCAGCCAAGGGAGGAGGCGTCGGATCTAATAATGGTGACTACTCCTTCGCTTTCAACAACGATGTTTTCTCAGACCGTGTTCTTCGGATCGAGATCATGGTGGGTCTGCCCGAGAGCAAATCCGACGGAGAAGGATGCACCAGCATAGCTGAGTGGGCCAGGAATCGCAAGCGGAGGAGGGGGGAGATCAAGAAAGTGATTGGTGGTGAGTCACTGATTTATTTCAAGATCTGTTTTTTTTTTTAGTTGTGTTGCATTTTGATTCTTGGGTGTGTTTGGATTAGGAGTTTAATTTTTTCTATTTGATTTTGGATGTGTTTGGATTAGGTCTGGAGAGCTAGGGTTTTTAATCTTTGTGCTTGCTTGAGTTTTACGGGGGATTTCAATCGGGTTGTAGCATTCAAACGGTGGGTCATTGTGCAATGTCAGTTTCTTGTATCAGCTAGTCTTGGTCCATCTGCGAATGCGACTGAGTTCAGAATGCTGAAGATGGTATCAGTTGCAAATAAATTTTGAAGGGCTGACTTACAGTGAGCAGAAGTTTATGGATCATATGCAAGTTCAAGGAAAGATTTTTGATGACATACTTGAAAGCTCAATAGGAAGTCATGGTTAGGGTTTTTGCCCTCTCCCCTTCCCCTTCCCCTTCCCCTTCTATGGAAATCTTTCGATACCGCCTGCTTCACTGAGAAAATGGGGGTCTGAAAATTGGGAACAGTTGGGTACCATTAGTTTATCAGACTATAAAAGGGTTGTAATGATGTGAAATCTACGGCATTTCATGCAAATAATATAGATCATCTTATTCCTATGTTAGGCATACTCCAGAAGTTCTTTGTGTGCATTGTACCATTTCCAAAAAAAAAAAAAGAGAGTTCTTTGTATGTATTGTTGTACACAACTTAGGTCGTGGATGGATTGTCTTTGGTTATGATTAAGATTTTGTCACACCCCTGGAATGGGTTGCCTGGACAATCCCCGATAACTGCATCCCGAGGCACATGATGGCTGGGGAAAATGGTACTTATTTAAAAATTTTCCCTAAAGCCGGCTGTTTCCAACAGGTCGCAATGTGAGATCCGGTAGATATCCAGATTGCCTGACCGAATTTCCAATTGCGGAAGCTTTTGTAAACTATTCAACAGACAAGATGATAATAAGACGAATATCAGATAATTTGCAACATTGCCAAAATAACATTAACTTTAAAGTTGTCAAAACAAAATAATATTTACAGTTTAATTACATTTCCAACATATGTACAGGCCAATAAAAAACAAAGCCTGGATCTAATAGAACAAAAGAACATAAAACAGTTCCCCCCCAAGAAAGAAAAGAAAACCCAAGGGAGCGTGACATTCCCTCTTGCACTAACCCATTGCCTCACTCAACATCGTCAGCGCATCATTTTACATAACCCTGCAGTTCCTCTTGGACTGCCTCAATTTCCTGCTCAAACGGAGCGAGAACGTCACCTACAACACTAAGCATAGCATTAGTCTAAAGATAGACTAAGTAATGTGATCAAAATAAATAACATCAATAACTGCATCAAAATAGAATAATAATGACAGCAGATCATAATGAAAGCAAATAAAGACTGAGCCAAGCAGATCATGCATGAATCGTGATAAAAGAATAGATCAATAATAGACAAACTATGTAGAGTATCATAGTAATCTTCTCTTGACATCACAGTGACTCCAGGGTGACCGTGGCAGGGAGCCTTATGCACAACGTGACTTGGGGGGGGGGGTGGGGGGGGGGGGGGGGGGGGGGGGGGGGTGGACAGAAGGTACACTAGTACAGGGGTAAGCTCTAGGACACCTCAAATATAATACTACACTGTAGTGAGTTCACTAAGTCCATACTCAGCTTGACCTAGCCTTTAGGGATCAAGCCTGAGTGGTGCCGACTTTAGTAGCCATGATAACATAGTATGACAACAGGGAACTGTTCAAAGTACAGATTGCATTTCATAAATAAAGCTCTCCAACAAGCTAAAAAGGAGCTCTCCAATGAGCTATAAAAGAAGCTCTCCAACGAGTTGTTGAACGGAATGGCATCCAATTGTCTCATACATACTAATTATGGACTGAACGGAGTAACGAACGGATAACTAGTGACTCAACATCACAACGGTAGTGAACGGACTTGGGTTAGCATCAACTCTTTAAGATTGACAATTTACCCACACCGGAGTCTAACCCGATTTGGGCAGCATTTTGGTACAAAAAGGGAGCCCCCATATGGGTAAGTAAATTAGATTTGGATCCAGATAACTCAGAAGGCAGTTGTGCAACGAATGTGCGCTAACTTACCGAAGAAACCCACCAAGGTTCTGGTCTATCCTGGGAAGAAGCGGGGCAGTACACTGCATGCTTAGTCCCATGGTGACCCACATAAATCAATTTAGATAGCATTCAAGAAACTATTACTAGCATCATCCTAGGTTTTGGATTAACTTGGACATGCAAGCACGATAACATTCAACTCTATGCTCCTTAGGATCTGGATGTGGGCTTTCAATACCCTTTATGCTTCGAAAGGGAGTAGACATCCAAAATCCTAAGTTCGAATACCCTTGACTCATTACCGTGCTCCACATGCCGACGGGCAATCCGAGGAGCGAGTGTTATCTCCATACATTACTTCCCACAAGGATCCACCTAATTCTAAGTTGAAAGTCCCCCAAACCAAGGGAGAGCAGTTAAATGGTGTTGCACAACTTGATCATAAGGCCACAAGTTGAGCAGAGAAAGGGATTTGTACCTCAATGAACGATCGGCCATCTGAGGGATCAAACAGCCAAGAGGCTTGGTGACGCAGTCTGATTTGACTCAATCATACTCGTGAGGGCCCAAGAATATCAAAACTGGAAATATTCCAACAACTACACCAAGATGCACTAATGAAGACAAAGATTCAGAACTCACCCGAGAAGGAACAACGCAAAAGAACACCAAACACACCTTGTAAGAGCCTTCTCAATCTCCTAGCATCCACGTGATATGAGAGAGGAAAATAAAGCCAAAACAATGCTTTAAAACTACCGAACACGAAAACAACCCCCCCCCCCCCCCCCCCCCCCCCCACACACACACACACATGCACGCACACGCACACAAGAAAAAAAAAAAAACACACCCACCCACCTCATATAATACCCTAGCATCATAAATACACTTTTTAAACAGAAAACACCTAGTAGTTTCAGAGGGAATTGGAAAATTTCTCAGATTTCCAGAATTTGGGTTGTTTTGGACATCTTGCAGTAGATTTGATGTGGGGCACACATGGGCCATGCTTTGGAAGCCAGCACTCAATGATCATAAAGAGCACTCGTGGGCGAACCTATTGATATGGTCTTACGTGGAGTGGGTCTAGTTCACTGAAAACTGCAAACAACACCTTGTTATTTACTGTAATAATAAAACAGCCTCTGAAACACAGTTTTAGACTGTTTGGGCCCCAATTCCACCTCAATTCATAAATAAACACTTGCGACTTGCAGACCTTCCTGTGATGATCAATCAACTCCAAATAAACTTCAGTTACTTCAAATTCTTGATTAAAAACCCACTCTACATCACTTGGTTTGTGTCAAAGGGGTGAAGTTTGGTCATGTTTGGGCTCCACCTAACATGCTCCTAAGGTTCAAAAGTCATTGGGAAAAGTTAAGAATTCAAATCCCAAGAAAATAGGGTCAAAACAACCCTTAAATAGATGACTGCCGAGTGAAACAGGTGGACTGCCAAACGGCCACCAGGTGGACTGCCGATCGAATTCAGTGCGAACTGACAATTGCACTACGGCTAACCCCTCGGCTAGCCATAGTTATGCTCTCGACTAGCCGTGAGGCTAAAAAGAAAGCAGGTGGTTCATTGCTGGGAGAGAGTTTTTAGTCTTTCTCTCCCCTTGCCTTAGCCCACCTTTGGGGCATTTGCTAGGGGTAATTTGTGTATCAATTGAAACCCTTAAATCAATAACAAAACACAATTAAAAGTGCTAATCAAACCATGAACTAGAAATTGGGTTTTCTAAGCTTTAATATGTTGAATTGTAATTGTGAATCAACAAACTTGCAAATATATGATGAAATTTGAAATTGATCACTTGTCTTGGGTTTTAGGACTTCCAAAACAAAGAGGAAACACCTCAATCCCCTATGGGACTTGTGTTTAAGGCCAAACAGCTGATCACCCTATAAAAGAACCAAAAATTGGAAAATGAGCGAGGGATTGGAATTTGGCCACAAAAATTTGAGTACATGTGTCGCGACCCCGGAACGGACCCCCGGGCCCGCGACGTTAATGTTTGCATTACTCTGTTTATTAGAGATGTACTTTCCCACAGGTTCCCGCGGTGAGGATTTCCAAAGACACGCGGAATCTGGCTCACACGATCAAGTATGCGGAAGCGCGTAGCAAAACACAACAAGATGAGCACCAATAAAATGTTTAAGTGCCATGCCAAATAGTAACAAGACATAGTATCAAAGGAAGAAGTTAAACATGGCATTTCCAACATAGTTCAAGTTATAAGACTAATACGAAAGTAAGTTAAGTTTTGTTACAATTCCATAAGAGGCCAACAGAGGCCAATACAATTCTCCAAAATAATCAAAAGAAACCCCAAGACAAAAGATGACGAGACTCAAGAAACCCGCCCGACGTCTAAATGACATCGTCGGGCTGCTACTCTCTCACAGGGGTTGACTCACAAGCCTCCTCCTGACGCTCCTCCTCAAAGGTAACGTCTCCTGCACCTGGGCACCAACAAACAAGGGTCAAACACAACGGTTTGGCAGGTAATCAATTTAGGTGCAAGCATGAAACAATAACGTTTAAGAAAACATATAAGCAATCCTTGACTTGAAATACTATAATGACTGAGGTACATTTGCAGAAATATTTAACTGAGCTGAGATACTAAAACAAATTAGCATGAGTACATAATATATCATGAATAGTTATCATCCACAAAGAGCCCATCCTTTCTCTATCATTTATATAATGAAAAGAGCAAGCACGCACGACAAGCACGATATACATAATATAAGCACGACACGATTTCCCACAAGGACGGGAATTCCGGCCGTGGAACTGGACACGCACGATGTGTAATAAATACACGACCAGTCTGCAGACAGTCCACATGTTTAAGGACCCCCAGACAGTGGATCAAACTGAAAGGGCAGTCCAAGCTCAGTGGTGTTTACTTAATTCATGAATGCACAAAACACGCGAAACACTAACAAAACATGTCGAGGTAAAAAGGGGGAAATCACTTATCAAAACACGATGAACACGACTAGCAAAGGCATAATTAATATGCATAACACGCTTAGGAAGTGATTCCCTTTTTCTTGAAACAATTCTTCAAAACAAGCTTATACTTGAAATCCAAAACTAGTACACGATGGTACTTATCGTACAAAAAATGGAATTCAAACACGAAATCTGACAAGCATGTGTTAAGAGCATCTCCAAGAGACACTTCAAATTTGGATGTCTTTTTCAAAATAAAGGCTTATGTGGCAAAGAAAGGCATATGTAAATTTGACATCTCACTTGGGCAACTCCAAGAGAGATGTCAAATTATTATTTTATAATTTTCTCATTTCAAATTTAGCATCTACTTGTACCAACTTCAAATGCATTTACCCTCATTACCATTATTTTATTTAAAAGAAAGAAAAGGCATCTCACTTTATGGTATGTCAAATTTGACATACCAATACAACCTTCAAATGCCATGTGGGATTTGACCATTCTCTTGGAGGTAAAGCCATATGCCAATTACTCCCATTGGGAGCTGAGTTGGACAAATAAAGTCTCTGTTGGAGATGCTCTAAGGCTGCTAATTGACCTTTGTGTAATTGGGACCCCAAATGTCGGACTATACGAGAATTGGTGTCCTCGAAGTTGGGTTGCATTTCGAAGTACCATTTACACAATGTCAAGTCAATACCCTTAACATAGTCTAGTTTTTCAACCTTCAAGAAAATACAGAAATGAAATGAATTCTTCTTCCTGAATTTGGCAGGTTCGCTCGAGCGAACTTTATAAGGTGATGACACTTCGCTCGAGCGGATGTAAGGTGCGCTCGAACGGACAGCTCTCTGTCTGCGCTCGGACCAAACAGAGGCTTGGTCGCTCGAGCGGACCCAAGGGTCGCTCGAGCGGACAAGCTGCTGCCTGTGCTCGCTGAGTGCAGAAATTGCCTTTCTCTTACACATGTTCCACTACATTCTTCTCCTTCTTCCCATCCATCAATCACATACATTCCCTTGAGCCTTCATGCTCTCCAAGGGTTCATTTATCACAATTTCAAGCATCCAAATCCAATGAAAACATAATCATGAAGCTTGTAAACAAATCAAATGCACAATTTCTAAAATAACAATGGAAACAAAATACACATGCACATTGAACCTATAAAGATTACTTGCCTTGCCCAAATGCTAAACACTCCTCTTCAAGCACTTCACTCAAAAGCTAAGCCAACACTACAAGAAAATCCAAGAGAAAACCACACAAACTCACTCAAAAATGGAACCAAAGAACCCATTTTAATAAAAGGGTTTGTAAACATGAAAAACATGATCTTAAGGAACCAAAATAACTCCATGAAAGATATGAGTGGAAGCTCTTACCTAGAGATGGCCACACAAGGAGGAATGAAGAAAATATAGAGCTTGTTCCACAAGAAGCTCCAAGAAACTTGTACCAATGGTAAGCTTGCAAGGAGAGGAAGAAGATGGTATTCTTAGAATTTCATTTGGAGATCTCTAGCTATGTCATGCAAGATGGAGAAGATGGAAGGGAAAGAGGGATTTTCCAGCCCTAGGTCAAGAGAGTTGCAGGAATTGGTAAAGTGAATGAAAAGAGAGGGAGATGGGGAGATTAAGTGAAGACAATGGGCCCCAACTAGCTGGACCTTGAAGTGACCAAAACACGATCTTGTGGGCCTCGGATGACTTCGGCGAAGAAGGATAAAACGATCATCGAAAAATCTAGTTTCCAAAAAATATATTTTTGATATGGTTTTTGGATCTCGAAAATTGTGTCCAGATTTGTGCATAAAAGACAATTTTACCCTCTTTGGGCCAAAACATGGGGTTTTGGGCTTCAAACATGAATGTGCTTAAGACGAAGGTTGTAACACATAGAAAAATCATTCAAATGAAATCAAAATCAAAATCACACGGAAACCGATACGATCCTCCCAAGCTTACACGTGCACTCAGGCCTTCCTGAGTGTGTCAGACTAATACTAAACGTTCTCAACATTCCCAAAGCTATGTCCAAGACTAAACTAATTACTTCTAACCCAACAACAACTAAACCCACTTAGGACTAAACACATACTAATCGCACACTAATCGAATTGGTCTGGGTCGGGGTCTAACAACATGGCTAACACTCTATCCTCTACAACATACTAAAAATTGAAAGCAATCCATTACCTCGAAGTGCTCCTATATCATGGAGTTTGTCGTGGGATGGGGATAGTCTAACATGGAAATGATAAAAATGAACGTAGACGTGGGTGAGAAGGAGGCGAACACTTCTACTGGATTGGGATTTTGATTCGTGCCACGAACAGAGATGAATTCCAACGAGGGGAGAGGCTAAAACGTGGAGACTGAGACGAGTGTGAGTGAAAGAATGAGCTGGGTACTGTTGGTGGATATTTGTAAATGATATTTAGACGAAATTACAAGTTTGTCATCCATCTTGTGGACACAATTAATTTGGCCTAAACAAGGGTCTTCTGGCAATCGAAAGGGTGCGGAGTCTTCACGAAAGTTTCTCCAAATTAAATTAGCTTTCCAACAAGCCCAAAATCACATTTTTTATAGACTTCTAGGGAAAACTCAAACTTTTACAGAAATGACTACTATGTCCCTAGTCAAATGAAAAGTCACGAAACGGAGGGTTTCCAGGCATCATATGGTCACAAGTTGAACTCGAAAATTACTCGGACTATCTAACGAACCTAATCCGGTATTATTCTGAAATACCCAAAATACCCTTGACACAGGTCAAAAGTACCAAACTATCCTTTCTAAGTTGGAACTCGGTCAAACCCATTCGAGCATTTCGCAAACACTAAGGCCTAATTAATTAACCATTAAACACACTTAATTAGCGTATAAATGGGATAATTAGGTTCAGGGTCTTACAAATTGTGCTTATTATCCTTTCTGTGGCCTCCATTGAACCTTGTTGTTGTGACTCTGGGAGCTGCTAGTTTCGAGTCTCAAGACCTAAATAGAGGAAGCCTACAATGTGTGACGTGGAGGGTCCTTCTTACATCATTTGAGTTTGAAAATGGGGCTGTTGACCTTTGATGAGAACTGCTACCACTTGGATAAGATGAATGGAAAGTGGATAGATCCTCGAATGTGTAAATAGAAAAAAATATGGGTTTTTTTTTTTTTTTTTTTGACAGCCATAAGATTATGAGATTTGGGAGGAGTGAGTAAGAGTTAAAGGAGATTTTAAATGGACTTCGAGGTTGGTGATGGCTATTTGGCTTTGAGATATCATTTGCCCATGGAGATTACTCTGTGTAGGAATGTTTTGAAATGATAGATGCAAGTTGAGCGTGGAATTTGGAGACTAGAGGTGTCGTGCATCTTAAAATTGTTTCGTTGGGAATGATACTGTTGTTTGCTAGTTCAGACCAAAGTAAAGATGAAGTACATGTGTTAGTCGCTTATTCTCTCCCAAGGAATTTTTTAATTGTTGTAAAATGGAATGAACAATTTGCATGTTACTTATACTCTTGTTTGCTAGTTCCCAATTGTGGAATTATGTTGGACAAACTTTCCTTGAGTTGTTTCCTCAATAGCTCTTTTTTTATTCTCTTTTGGGATTAATAACATGACTCAAGCCTGCAACATATTTTTCCACTCATTGTTTTAGTGACACTTTTTTAGCAACTCCGCAATTCATCATGTCTTCCCCAACAACTTTATTCGAGGCCTTTATTGGTCTCCCCCTTCTCATTTGAACTTGTAACCTAGTTTTTTAATCATCTTAGGCATCATCTCATATATTCTCTCTATTGTAACCTACACGTATGTTTCCTCTTATGTGCCTATTCCGAATTCTATCCTTGTAGAACCGTACATTTACCTCAGGTACATGCACTTTAGTTTGGTTTTTTTTGTTGCCCAATATTTAACTCCATACAACAACAAAGCAGGTCTATTTGCCGCCTTATAAATATCATTAAAAAGCAATTGTATATAGAAGTACTCTTTCAATCCAAGCCACACTTCACTATCACATGACACTCCACTTGCCGCCAGTTTGCTAATCCTGTGTTGGTCCTATTTTTTATATTCAACTCAAACTCTGTTTCGTTTAATAGTTGCTCTCAAATACTGAAATCTATGATATAGTGGCACTAAGTTGTTTTCAACTTTTTTCCCACTTAACTTCCCTTCTCCCATGTTCACTCACCTGACTCTATATGTTCTGTTATCTATATCTCTAAGGGAATGTTTTCTCCCTTCCTTTAACCACAGGCCTCCAAAGTTACATCCCTCAATTCATAGCATACATGAACACACCTTTCAGTATCTCCTCTGTCTCCACTCTCCACTCTCCTGTAAACTAACTTCCTTATAATTTCCTAAAAAAAAAAACCCAGTAATAATCAGAACCAAACACCCTGTAATACTGTAATAATCAAAACCAAACACCCAGATAAATTCAAATCCCCCTAAACAAACAACTTGGGTCCTCGACCAGATCACGATCGGATCAACCAGTGGGTCCCACTACAATTTGCTGCAAAACTGATTTTGTTCCTAAAACACGTCCTCTCCTTCTCTCTAATTAGACGTTGGATGGTGGGCCAAACAGGGCTCACCTCGCATGGGTCCACCACCTACTGGGGTGCCCGTTGGTCCTCCTTCGGTTCCACGGATCAGAAGGGTCATTGGATGGCCCACTTGGGTCACGGTATCCAAACCAAACCAAACCAGACAAAGTATTTTTCCACTAGGTGGGGTCGGCTATATGGATTTGACGATGCCAATCAAATCTGTTTAGGGCCATGTCCTCCGTTAGATCCATGTAGGCAAGGTCATGTTTAATAGTTTCTTTCCAACTTTTCTTGGGTCTCCCTCTCCTACTCCGTGCAATCTCCATGCTTTCACACCTTTTAACAGGTGCCTCCGTTGGGCACCTTCTAACATGGCCGAACCATCTCAGTCGATTTTCTCTCATTTTATCTTTAATTGGTGCTATTCCTACTTTGCCCTTAATCTCCTCATTCCTAATCCTATCTCTCCTTGTGATCCTGCACATCCATCTTAGCATTCTCATCTCCATAGCTTCCATCTTCTTAACATGATTATGCTTTACTGCCCAACACTCTAATCCATATAGCAACGCTGGACGTACTGCCACCTTATAATACTTTCCTTTAACTTTGAGGGGGACTTTCCGATCACACAAGACCCCCGAAGCACTCCTCCATTTGGTCCACCTGGCCTGAATCCTGTGACTTACATCATTATCAATCTCTCCATTCTGTTGTACCATAGATCCAATGTACGTAAAGTTTTATTTCTCTACAATCTTTTGTGTGCCCAAACTTACTTCTAAGTTCCCAGGTGTCCTACTTTGACGAAACTTGCATTCCATATATTCCGTCTTGCAACGACTTAGCCCAAACCCTTTTGTCTCTAATGTATTCCGCCACAATTCTAGCTTAGCATTCACTCCTCCTCTCGTCTTATCCACTAAAACAATGTCATTTGCAAATAGCATACACCACGGCACCTCATCCTGAATGTCTTGTAATCTCATCCATAACTAGGGCAAATAAGTACGGGCTTAACGCCGAGCCTTGGTGTAGACCAATCGTGATAGGAAACTCTTTAGTCTCTCTGCCAGTCGTTCTTATAGATGTCACGGCTCTATTATACATATCCTTTATCGCCTCAATATATGCGACACTCTTTTCTTTTCCAGTACTCTCCATAGAATCTCCATAGGAACTCGGTCATAGGCCTTCTCTAAGTCAATGAACACTATATGTAAATCTCTCTGACCTTCTCTATACTGTTCTATTAACCTTCTCAGAAGAAAGATAGCCTCCAGGGTTGATCTCCCAGGCCTGAAACCAAATTGATTCTCTGAAATATTTGTTGTTCTTCTTAGTCTTCTCTCAATAACTCTCTCCCATAATTTCATTGTATGGCTCATCAATTTAATCCCGCGGTAGTTCGCACAGTTCTGAATATCTCATTTGTTCTTGTATATGGGTATAAGAATACTTTTCCTCCATGCATCAGGCATCTTCTTGCTCTTTAGCACTACATTAAAAAGCTTTGTCAACCAACTTATGCAATCCTCCCCCAAGCACCTCCAAACCTCAATAGGGATATCATCTGAACCAAACACCCAGATAAATTCAAATCCCCCTAAACAAACAACTTGGGTCCTCGACCAGATCTTCGATCGGATCAACAAGTGGGTTCCACAACAATCTACTGTAAAACTGATTTTGTTCCTAAAACATGTCCTCTCCCTCTCTCTGATTAGAAGCTGGATGGTGGGCCAAACAGGGCCCACCTCGCATGGGTCCACCACCTACTGGGTCGCTCGTGGGTCCTCCTTCGGATCCACGTATCAGATGGGTGATCGGGTGGCCCACCTGGTCCCGGTATCAACGCAAGAAAATCAAGTCCTCACCGAATCCTCCCAACCAAACACCCTGTAATAATCAGAACCAAACAACCAGATAAATTCAAATCCCTCTAAACAAACTACTTGGGTCCTCGACCAGATCGGCGATAGGATCAACCAGTGGGTCTGACAACAATCTACTGCAAAACTGATTTTGTTCCTAAAACACGTCCTCTCTCTCTCTCTGATCAGACGCTTTGGCCCACCTCGCAAGGGTCCACCACCTACTGGGTTACCCGTGGGTCCTACTTTGGATCCACGGATCAGATGGGTGATCGGGTGGCTCACCTGGGTCCCGGTATCAACGCAAGAAAATCAAGCCCTCACAGAATCCTCCTAACCAAACACCCTGTAATAATCAGAACCAAACAACCAAATAAATTCAAATCCCCCAAAACAAACAACTTGGGTCCTCGACTAGATTGCGATCGGATCAACCAGTGGGTACCACAAGAATCTGTTGCAAAATTGATTTTGTTCCTAAAACACGTCCTCTCCCTCTCTCTAATCAGACGCTGGATGGCCCACCTCGCACGGGTACACCACCTGCTGGGTCGCCCCTGGGTCCTCCTTCGGATCCACGGATCAGATGGGTCATCGGGTGGCCCACCTGGGCTCGGTATCAACGTAAGAAAATCAAGCCCTCACCAAATCCTCCCAACCAAAGACCCATGAATAATCAGAACCAAACACCCAAATAAATTCAAACATAAAACATGTCCTCTCCCTCTCTCTGATCAGACGATGGATGGTGGGCCAAACATGGCCCACCTCGCACGGGTCGTCCACCTATTGGGTCGCCCGTGGGTCCTCCTTCGGATCCACGGATCAGATGGGTCATCGGGTGGCCCACTTGGGTCCCGGTTTCAACGGAAGAAAGTCAAGCCCTCACCGAATCCTCCCATCCAAACACCTTGGAATAATCCGAACTAAACACCCAAATAAATTCAAACCTAAAACACGTCCTCTCCCTCTCTGATGAGACGATGGATGGTGCGCCAAACATGGCCCACCTCGTATGGGTCCGCCACCTACTGGGTCGCCCGTGGGTTCTCCTTTGGTTCAACGGATCAAATGGGTGATCGGGTGGCCCACCTGGGTCCCGGTATCAACGCAAGAAAATCAAGCCCTCACCGAATCCTCCCAACCAAACACCCTGGAATAATCAGAACTAAACACCCAAATAAATTCAAACCTAAAACACGTCCTCTCCCTCTCTGATCTGACGATGGCCCATCTCGCACTGGTCCACCACCTACTGGGTTGCCCGTGGGTCCTCTTTTGAATCCACGGATTAGATGGGTCATTGGGTGGCGCACATGGGTCTCGATATCAACGTAAGAAAATCAAGCTCTCACTAAATCCTCCCAACCAAACACCCTACAATAATCAGAATTAAACACCCAAATAAATTCAAATCTTCCTAAACAAACAACTTGGGTTCTTATATCCAAACAAACTGAACAACTGGAAAACTGAATGAGCTTAAAATCTGCCCAAATAATGGCTGGAGCTTGACTAGATTTTATCTCAAACAATCGCTGAAATTGGGCTAGGTTACAACCAGATTTCGACAGCAAATGGGTTGAGATTGGGTCAAAAACCACCCCAAATAGATAGATGTGGTGGGCTGAAACACAGACTAAAAGTGAGTCGTAAATGGACTGAAAATTGGCTCAGCAAACTACTATGAAAAGGCTAAAAATCAGTTCTGTGAATAGACTTAAAATTACTCCACAATTTGGCTACAAATAGGAATTGGTTATAGTGGATTGGCTAAAAAAAAAGGTTTTTAATGAATACAGGCCTGAAGCCTTATCCAAGCAGGCTTAAAAATAATGGCCAAATAAAAATGGGTTAAGGTTAAAGACTCAACCAAAGTTTGTCCTTAGAAAGGGGTTAAAATTAGCCCAAGTATGGCTTCAAATGGGTCAATCTGTGATTGGGGCTCAGTGGGACCCAATATCCTGCCACCTAGATGTAACTCCGGATAAGGGGGCTGGATTTGTCAGGCGTGGAGGCCTGGGCCATCCAGCACCTTGATCAGGGAGAGGGCATGTTTGAAGAATAAAAAATTGTTTGGGTGTCTTGGACTGAGGGACCCAGTGGGCCATCTAATCAAGGGATTGTGTTTTTTATTGTCTTTAAACAAACATTCACATTTAATTAAAAGGCATGGGCCTTCCGGCACCTTGATCAGGGAGAGGGCATGTCAGGAAGGGAAAAATAAAACATTTAGGTTTTTTGCACCTCCATCTAAACTTGAAGGGTTGGAAAAATAAACGAGGGGGACTCCATGTCAGCAAT
Source organism: Cinnamomum chago (assembly GCA_038049695.1). Classification (NCBI taxonomy): domain Eukaryota; kingdom Viridiplantae; phylum Streptophyta; class Magnoliopsida; order Laurales; family Lauraceae; genus Cinnamomum; species Cinnamomum chago. The sequence continues at coordinate 102,533,956 of CP142453.1, read as the reverse complement.
GTTTTTGACATGTTCTTGACGAGGCATTGAAATTTTTTTTTTTTCCAGGTCTACAGTTAACTATATCATTAGATCATCAAGGCTCTAAGAAAAAACCCATCCTCACACTCATGCTAAAAATCAAATTGGCAACAAAAATATGACTCAACTGTTTACTAATTAAATTATTAATAAAAATAATACGTATGAGTCTGTGCATTTAGTGGTTCTGTGGTCCGTTAATAGCACGGGGTGTTGCTAGTTACAAAGAAAACCTTGTGGAGCCGAAATTAGCAACATTGGCAGGCTAGTTTTTTCTTTCTTTCTTTCTTTCCTTTTATTTTTGTGTGTGTGCGCGTGCCGGGGTGGCGTGTGTTCATAATAGTTTATTGACTTAAAGACTAGATATACTACGCGTTGGCAATATATACATTAGCATGCTTTGCACCATACTTCCTAGGTTTTATTTTTGTTCCCTTTGTACCTTTCTGGTCCTTTACCCTATAATGGATGCAACAATATATCAGTACTGAGCATTGATTTATCCACTTCTATTATTTTGTCTTAGCTGCGGAGCTTGCTGTATACCGGGAGGAGCATATTTTAAGCTGTAACCAGCCTGACACAAAGGAAGGTGTGTTATATGAAAATCATGATGAGGAAGCTGTGGCAATGATTGAAGAATCACCTTCAGGTGTGGAATGAGCTCTTTTTTTTTTTTTATCCATCTATTGTTTCTTACATATATTACTATGGAATCTTTTTTCTTATTGACTGGTAACTGAACTCTATTGATGTTATACATATGTGATTTATCAAGATGACTAACTGAGAAGATAAAAACGAAAATGAAAGATTTAAGATGACTAAAATGAGTTCCAGTAAGTTATGTTCAACAAATAACTTTTAAGATTGATTTCATTGAATTATTAATATACAATTTCACTGCACCTTTTCCGTTTTATTTCATGGCAACATCAACATTAAATTTAGGAAGCATTTTTATTGGATCCTTTTCAAGCTGCTAGTGGAGGAAGGATCATTGAATGATGTACAGCCACACTAATTTAACTTGTCCTTGTAGTTGGAGGGATATAGTTGATGGGAATTTTTGTTGTATAAATAGACAGAATCCATCATCATCATTACAGCCTCATCGACTGGGTCAAGTTTGTGAGCTATATGTATCCGCTAATCTCTAATTGCCCTAAACTCTCTAATACTAGGTATTTTAACATGTCACTTACTAATTCTCTTTTCCTAAGCATTCCTCACTACATTCCAAATCCTATTGTTTATCTCCTCCTAGTGCCTTTTGTATAGTACTTAAGGGTTGGTATAAAGGCTTTTTACAATCTACTTTATACATACTCAAACCATCTGAGAAAAAAAATCCTTTTGCCTAAATTTGCATTAAACTCTTGGCAACAATTTGGTTTCTAAATGAGACTCCTCTCGCAGATTAAAATCCTTATTTTAAAAAAAATTGGTAACATGACTCAAAACACTGCATCCTCAAGGATGCAATAGTGAGCACCTTCCACTATGCCACAGGCTCTTCTTGATAAAAATCCATGCTTCCATAGGTGCTGTTCATTATTTTGGCATTATTCACTCTTCATCTTCATCATTGTTGTGTTCCACTTTACATATTCCGTTAGTCTCACTGTTACCTTTGTTCTGATCATTGATTTGCACTTCTGGTACATGGACAAGAATTCACATTGGATAGTAAAGGAAACGTTTCTCCTGTGCATGCTTTCCTGCGGGAGCGCATCTGGACCGTCACTAAAGGCGGGACGCCCCACTTCACCAGGTCCCGCGTGATGAACTGCACCAATATGCAGTGCATGGGTGCACAGGAGAAAATCATCCATGTTGTAAAGAACTAAAGATTGCATTTAATTCAAATGAATCAGTAAGAAGAGAGATAAATTTACAGCTTTTATAATGCCCACAGTAGAACCAAAATTAAGTTAAGGCTTTCTTTTCTATAATAGGTGTTTAGATGTGTGTGGATGCCATCACACCAATATGGAAATGAGCACAGTTCTTTTCCCCCCTTCAGAATGAAGAAAGCAGGGTAGGGGGAATGGGGGAAACAGCTTTAGCATCAGAAACTCTTTAGCAAATTGATTTTTTCTTTATCAACATCTATGTTTTTACAACGACAGTGTAATAACCTCATTCTGCCATTTAAAAAACCGTTAAAAAAGAATCAGGAATACATTTTTATCTAGAATATAGAGCGTGATTTATAAGTTCTGTGATTAAATGATACATGAAAGAAATGATACATGCATGCGCTGAATGAATGTAGGACTATGATTTACTCCACAACTTTTAGAAGATGGAGAGTTTTTGTTAAATAGAGTTAATCATTTTGTAGGCGATGAGGCTGCCCATAGCAATGATTCGTCTTGGAGTATGGATTGCTCAACTGTTCTGAAAGTTAAAAGTATACACATTAGTTCTCCAATTTTAGCTGCAAAAAGTCCATATTTCTACAAGGTAAGATCTGATTTCATTGCACTTGTTTGCTTCTTTCTTTGTCCTTAATTACTCAGCCTGCTTCCATTCTTTTGAAGCTTTTTTCAAATGGTATGCAAGAATCACAGCAACGACATGTAACCATACGCATCAATGCCTCAGGTATATCTAAAATAACTGCAACTATTCGAACTTTCTCTCCATGCATGTTGATGAAATAGAACTCTTAATTCTTTTGTGCATGTTGGGTGGGTAGTGAGAAGAGGAAAAAAGGCTTTTTTTTCCCCAAGTTCTGCCATGTATTAGAATGTTCAAGGTGAATAGATCCAAGGGTTTTTTCTTCTCCCCTTTTAAAGGTAAGATTTTTAATGCACTGATGAAGTAAGCTGCTTTGTACAGCGTGTTCATGATGGGCAGTACACTTTCTACCAATATTCTTTTGGTTCAACAAGCAGCGAATGCATTTATAGTGTCTTAATCTCTACTCTTTCCTTGTTTGCACAGAGGAGGCTGCCTTCATGGATCTTCTGAATTTTATATACAGTGGGACTATATCTACAACTGCAGCACCTGCTTTGTTGGATGTTCTTATGGCGGCGGATAAGTTCGAGGTCGCTTCATGCATGAGGCACTGTAGCCGGTTGCTACGAAACTTGCCTATGACACCTGAATCTGCATTACTTTATCTGGAGCTTCCTTCCAGTATTCTAATTGCTGATGCAGTTCAACCCTTGACTGATGCAGCCAAACTGTATCTTGCCACACGTTACAAGGACATAAACAAGTGAGTCCATGTTGTATGAACTGCCACCAAAGTGCTAAGCAAAACCAGAATTAGGGCTGCTGTTATGCTTCTGTCAAAGTTTTTAATCACTGTGTTTCAGATCAAAACCCATTGATTGTTGGATCTGGGGTGGTAGAACTGAAGCTGAAAGCCCATGTTGCAGCCCGGCTTTCTGCATTGCCACGAATGCTTAGTAGAATGGAATAAACACCTGTTCTGCAGGGAATGGTCAAATTGCTGTTGAGTTGGATAACATCTTTGTGCACCATAATGAAAGTTTGGGTTCTTGACCTTCTACAAGACTCCTATTATTCTTAGCACTTTGATTTTGAAAGGCTTCAATTATCTCTTCTATATATATTTTTTTGGCTCATGAGCGTACCTAATGTTCCACAAGTCCATCGCACTATGGCAATATTTTGCGGGACGGCCCTACTTGGAGCTAGTTCTTCTAAATATTGAAGTCTGGTGGACAAGGTCACTCACTGCAACTCTCTAATTGATGACATGATGAATACATTAGTTTACAAGTTGCAAGATGACTTCTTACTTTTTATTATTGGTATTTTTATTTTGTTTTTGAGTATCTGTAAGTTGTGGATTTTTGTAAATGTAACAAATCATGTCTTTTGTTGTTGTTTTTTCTCCTTGAATGGTTGGTCTCTCTATTTTGCCTCCACAGCAGTGTCTTCTATTTCTTCTTCTTTTTTTTTTTGGGTTGGGGGTTTGGGAACTTGTTTTCAGGTTTTAAATTGGCAATTCATTTGAACCTTTTTATGAATACATTAGGTTGCAACTTGCATATATTTTTTATTTTTTTTATTTTTTTTAGTATTAGTTTGTTTTTGAGTGTGTAAAATGTGGATTTAGTAGAGATACAACAAATCTTGTCTTTTGTTTTTGTTTCTTCCCCACTTAAACAGATGTTCTCTCTATTCTGCCTGCATGGCAATGGCTTTCATTTTTTGTAGACTGGATTTACCATATTTGAACCAGTTTGGAAAGATGTATTATTGGAGACTCGTTTTTTGGGTTTAGAATTGATAATTCATAGGAACTTGCCTCCCTAAATTAGTTTCTAATTTTTAATGAAGATTGCAATAAAGTACTCCCATAACGTGACTTATTTACTTTCTTTGGATAATTATTAATAATGTAGGAGAGAAGATAAAATAGGGACGACCATCTGACATGCAACTTCTATATATTTTATTTCACGTGGCTTGAGTAAATATTTTGTTGGTTCTTGACTCTCCAGGTTCCAAGATGAGGTGCTAAACTTACCCCTTGCTGGAATTGAGGCAATATTGTCCAGTGACGATCTTCAAGTGGCGTCCGAAGATAATGTGTATGACCTGTTATTGAAGTGGGCTCGGACACAGTACCCAAAGTTAGAGGAACGCCGAGAGGTCTTGGGATCACGCCTCGGCCGCCTCATTCGGTTTCCTTACATGACCTGTCGAAAGTTGAAGAAAGTCCTCACATGCAATGACTTTGACCATGACCTTGCCTCTAAGGTTGTCCTTGAGGCCCTCTTCTTCAAGGCTGAGACCCCCCACCGTCAGCGTGCCCTTGCCTCAGAGGAATCCACCACCAACAAGCGCTTTGTTGAGCGAGCATACAAGTATCGTCCTGTGAAGGTTGTGGAGTTTGAGCAGCCCCACCAGCAGTGCATTGTTTACCTTGATCTCAAGAAAGAAGAGTGCGAGAACCTCTTTCCAGGAGGCCGTGTGTACTCTCAGGCATTCCACCTTGGCGGCCAGGGCTTCTTCCTCTCTGCCCACTGTAACATGGACCAGCAGAGTTCATTTCATTGCTTTGGTCTTTTCTTGGGGATGCAGGAGAAGGGATCTGTGAGCTTTGCAGTGGACTATGAGTTTGCAGCCAGGACAAAAGTTGCTGGGGAGTTTGTGAGCAAGTACAAGGGCAATTACACCTTCACTGGTGGGAAGGCAGTTGGATACCGGAACCTGTTTGCCATTCCGTGGACGAATTTCATTGCTGAGGACAGTCTCTATTTCATTGATGGAGTGCTCCACCTGAGAGCAGAGCTTACCATCAAGAAGCACTGAGGGGTGACTGCTCCAAGTCCGAACAACTCCCATATGTACAGGGTTGTTTCAAGCAGAATTGCAAGCTCAAGTGGGTGGAAGTTACTTGCTTTTGATTGCTGTATGCTTTTCGTTTGGTGGGGTTGTGTAAAGTAACATGCCTTTTAAAACCAGATTATCAGGCGCTGTTATGTTGTTTGGTATTTGTAACTGAATGAGAAAGAAACCCTTTTGCCCCAGGTTCCCTTGCATGCAAGAATATGTAAGATTTCTTTTCTTTTCTTTTTTAAAGCAAAAGAACATGCCATAACTTGAGACATGTCTCAAGTGAAAAATGAAAGATGAGACAGTGGCATATTCCCCACATACATGGGAATGGACAGGCACAACTGAGAGAATAGACTCGATCAGTAACAATTACTGTTGTTGTGCCCATTGCTCCTCCATTAGGTGGGTGGGTGCGTGGACCATCTTTTTCTTCTTTCATTTTATTTGCTCACATGATATTCTGTGTCTTGATCAGAAAATATATTTACAGTCCCTATAAGAGTGATTTGTGAAATGTCCCTAAAAATGGGTTAAATTGTCGTCTCATCAAACTTAATGGTTGGGAAGGTCACCGTGGCCATAATAAGTAGCGTCTAATTTCTATTGATTTGAACTAAGAGCAGGTTTGGCTGTGTTGGAACTAAATTCACAGGAATTCAAGGTAGAATGGGGTCCCAACAATGGATTATAAAAGAGATGGGTGCAAGGATAAAAGGTGGAGATGTAGCTGGACCAAAGATTTGATTTGCTAAGGTGATGGCTGGGTATTCAAAATCCCATGTACCCTTTACTCATTTTCTACCGAATGGGATATTATTTGATGGCCATTAATGGGTCTCACCTTTATTTTACCACCGCAAGGTTTGGCTACTGGTCGGAGTGATACTTTAGATCAAGGGATCATCCTTGGACTAAAACTAAGGTGCCAACACACATGGTCATCGCTATCTTTGTTTCTTTTGTAGTTTTAACCACTTTTGGGAAAGCTGTTTTTTAGAATTTAATTTCATGCAAATAAAAGTGTCATTGACGTCCCTTGAGATTTGAGGTTTTTTTAAATGTTTGTCCTTTACATCACTCAAGTGGACGAATGAATCCTGTTACCGAACCATGTTTAAATTATGCCCAAGGTTAAAACGGATGCTCGCGGGATTACAATTCTCACGGGACACTTCCTAGAAATCCAAATAGTTCATCATATCCTAGCTTATCCTTTTATCGAAGAAAAGCCATAACCAATTTAACCTTGTGTATAATTGTCCAATGGGCCTGGTCAAGTTACAAAAGGGAGTCGCCTGAGCCTTTCATCAGGTGGGGGGCATCATCAAAGAAGTGGTAATGTCCAATGAACCTGACTTTATTTTAGCTAGCAAAAGCATCTTATATTTGACACGGTAAATTTTCAAAAAATGTAAAACTTTTGGGTCATTTTCAAAAAATTACATGAAGATTTCAATATTTCAAAATGAGTATAAAAGTTTTCCGCACGTATTTCAATCAAATCCTCTCCATGAAAAAAAAAAAAAAAAAAACCTTGTGACAATCCTTACCTTTTCCACTAAACCAGCTCCAAAATTGTAGTAAACTAGTTTTAAAATCTTATCTTTTTTGCAAAGAAGAGCAATGTCAAAACATGAAAAGTTTTGGGCACGTGAGAAAACCGGTTCAAAAGCCTGAAAGGAAACAAAACTAAATGAAATTGATAATTATTATTTATGAAAGGAATGGAGGCGAAATTGAGGTCTGATTTCAAAATTTTCTTGCAAATAAAAAACATCTAAAGAGTCTACTATTTAATCCTCATTGTGTGTCCCTAATCTTATGGAGCTCTTTCTAGAGTTTCTAACATTCCGGTGTTTCACTTAAATTGGTAACGTCACCAGATCGAGTTTAATGAGAGCATTAGAAGATTATGAACTCAAGTAAACTTCTATATTATTCTTAATTGTTAATTTCGATATCATAACCTTTGAGGATCTGGCATGATACAGAAGTACGTATCTTTTCTCTCTTTACCCTTTTTTTTTTTTTTTGTGTTAGAATTTTACCTGAAAAAGTACCTTAGAGGTCCACTAACCAAAAAATGTACCTATAGTTTTGATGCAATGGAACCAGTATTTCCGTCAGAATATTCATTTTTTTTTCTTTTTTCAACAAGCAACGTCGTCGTCGCTTGATATCGAGAGTTAGTATTGACGTCGTTGCTAATTCGTCAAATCTGCCTCTTCTCCGACCTTTATTGTCTGTAATTGTTGGTTTTCTTTACTAAAATGATCCAGAACATAACTCTCCCCCAACATTGAATATTCCTTGTGGAGGTTGTTGATTTCCATTAACGAGGTATGCATAGCACAGTTTGACATTCTTTCATGCGTTATTTAATATAGAGCCTGAGTTTCATGTTTATTTTTTGAGAAAAGTTCATTAGGGTTTTGATATTTAGTTTATTCATTTCATTAACTTTGTTATATGATTATTTTTGGGTGGCTAAATCATGAAGGTAATAATCTTTTGAGAAAGAAAGAAAGGAAACCGCGGAGAAAGGCGGAAAACGATGGGAGGAAGAAGGGGAAAATGAGGGAAATAGGGCTTCAAGCGACTTGTATGGGTTTGAATGCAACGACGTCGTCACACGTTTAAATCTTTAATAAAAAAAAACCGGAAGTGATCACAAGGAACCACTTCCATGCAATAATGACTAGTGGCGTGTTTTTCAGTTAGTGGCCATCTAGGGTCATTTTCTTGATAGTTTTCTCCTTTTTTTTTTTTTATACTTTCTTTCGTCTTAATTTCCTTACTATTTGCTACAACTTCATCCATCAGTTCTATCTAGTATCTCTTTTTCAGTTAGTGGCCATCTACGGTCATTTTCTTGATAGTTTTCTCCTTTTTTTTTTTTTTACTTTCTTTCGTCTTAATTTCCTTACTATTTGCTACAACTTCATCCATCAGTTCTATCTAGTATCTCTATGCGTATATCTACAACTTTTAATTTCCTTACCATCCATCATTCACTACTTCTTTCAGTTCCATTTGTTATTTATTTGGGTGCATCTAAGTAGTGAGTTTTCAGATATTTTAGTTTCTTTCTCCTTTCTCTTACAAGTACTTACTACTACTTTCAATCCCATCTATTATTTATTCATGCGCATCTATGAGTTGTGAGCTTTCAGGTATTTTAGTTTGGTTTTGATCGTATGGATTTTCTTTTATTTGATATATATGTTTACTTTCTTTCTTCTTTCTCGTACTATTTAGTACCTTCAGTTTTATTTATCATCTATTTGTGTGTATCTACAGTTTGCAAGCGACCAGAGCAGATCAGCTTCAGCCCCCAGGTACGCCCTTTTATTTTTTCCGTCGAAATTCTAAGAATGACATCTGATGTAGAGAACGAATTCTACAATAGCTATATGCTAATGTTGATACAAATTCTACTACATCTAATTCCTTTATAAAATTTTACAACTATAGACTGTCTTCATAAGCAATAGGATGCATATCTTAATCTTATGATAATAATAAGGATAACTGACCATAATATCTTTATCATCTTATTAATTCTTATATATATCTTTTTTATTTTAATATAACTTTTTAAGCGTTTCTAGATTTTTCATAATATGAATTATATTGCATGTGCTAAGTGTCGGTATGTTTTTCTAGTTATAATATATTAAAACCGAGGGTTTTGGACTCAATTTTGACCAGATTCCTCTCAAATGACTTTTTTTTACTGAGCCTTGATAGACAAGAGAAAAAAATAAAATAAAAATGTATACGTTGAAATATCTGAACTCATTACCTTGCTTTTTTTTTTTTCCCAATAACTATGTTATCTACTACACCACACAATAATTATGATTATGTATAAAAGAAGATATCAAAAGTCGTAAGATGGAACAGAGATCCTAGCCACGTGGGTCATGCTCGTGCTTGGCATAGGTTATTGGGTTAATTACATCTTAATTATAGAGCGTTCTATATTCTCTCCCTTCTTCAACATGAGATGAATAAAGAAAATCTAAATTCACCTTGGACTTGGAATGATCAGAATATAGGCCCAACCTTCCCGGTAGTTCCCCAACAAGTAGGATGGACTTTCCAATGATCACGACATAACCCAATTTTTACAGTATCTACCCACCCAAAACATCTCAACTACTTTCCAGTTTTCGCAACATAACCACAACCTTCACGGTTCTTTCCCATTCAAAGGAGTAGCTCAACTTTCCAATAATCAACACATAACCAAACATTGACAACACCTGTCCATTCAAATCGGATCTTCCTTCCATTGATCGATCACAACCCACCCTCACACTTAATCAAGAAAAAGGTCAAAAGAAATCCAAAACTAGAAACTACCACCGACAGTAGAAGCTGAATCCTGACATCAGGTTGGAATAATGGAGGTTCATGCATCTGGTATTTGGAAGGCTGCGGGGATAAATGAGTATTTTCGACCCTTCTTTTTGTGAGCAGCCATGGCAGACAATTTCAGCTTCAGCTCAGCCCGCCCGATTTAAGTTTGAGACTTTCATGCTATCATGCTAATTGTGTTGCAGACCGTCTTTTTGCCAACCATGCAAGAAGAGTGCCTTATATGGCATTTTTCACTATATCTATAAGCGTTTTGTTCAAATCATATTCTATATTACTCTGGTCTTAGTATTCATATTTGCTTTGCCTTGGACAGCTTCTCTCTTGACAAGACCCTTACAATTGATGTATTCAGGAAGGCCAATCAGTTGACTGCGGGTTACTCAAGAATGAATTATCCCCTTTTGTCATGTGAAGCACCTCTCCCACTTTCACGAAACAATCAACAAATAACTACCACCATGTCACTTGGATCGTCTGAAGATTTTCCATCAAAATTTAAACAGTAAAACTCCAATGGAATGTATTCTCAACTGCTCATAGGCACTAAATTCGAACCATCCCAAAAATAGCCTATAGCCTCTACCTGCTCCAAATAATCCAACAGTGTTATAGCTTAAAGTGGGAGTAATTAAAAACAACTACTCTGGATCTTTCAAGGGCAAAAGAGATGTAGTGAAGTGTTAACCACAGCTGTGAAATGATGCCAATGTTCTACAAATTTTATTCATTTAGAGAAAGCTTGCTCCAGCACAACTGAATTAATTCACCCCCAAAATAACAGAGGGGGTCTGAAGCAATGAAACTGGTGTCTGTCCCTACATCTGAGAACAAAACCAACATTCTGACTCCAATCAAAGCTGGCAACAGGATTCCTTACCACAAACCCATATATAGGATTTGCTGTATGAGCAAAAACACAGCACACTAAGCTCTAGCAGAGATAAGAATGGCAAACCAATGGAAGTGAGAGGAGTTTAGTGATGCAAAAGAAACTAAACAAACTACCATAGAAACCCTTCTCAAAATAGAGCTTCCACAGTACATTGAAGACGAGCTACTATCAACACGGTGTTCTTACAGGGGCTGTGAGGATAGAGTCTGATATTTCAGGGCTTCATATTAAACTAAAAGTACTCTGACTACTACTGTTCAATTCAATTCAATTCATCTAATGGCTGATAAGAACATATACTTTTTTAATGATGCTGATAAGCACAGTGATAAATCATGCACCTAAGATGAAATCCCATAAAACATACAAAGATGGAAGTCAAAATTATGAATGCAATAATACAAAGAACTGGCTCGATTCACATGGATAAGGGAGCTGAATGTAGCCAAAATCAAAATTGGCTTCAATGTAAAGAAAGTAGAATAGAAAGTCATCCATTACACTCTTCATCATCACAGCAGGGGCGCCCCCGTTAAATCAATCAATGTTCAATTCCAGGGATCTTAAAGAAACCCTTCCCGAGCTAAAAGTTAAAATCCATAAGGGCCATCAAAGAACAAAACCCCCTTTCAAAAGAAAGAAATTGTTACCCATCAAGGATTGTGACACATCACCAGCTTAAACCCTCTAAGCCCCACACTTCTTTATTACTACTCCAATAAACCTTAACCATAAAAATTCCTACCAACCCAATACAAAACACACAAACAAGCCCTAAATAATATATCCTGTATAATTTTTCTTCTAACCCTAAATCATCTTCAGCAATTGATACACACAATAATATGATCTTGTATAGAATTAAAAAAGAAAGATCAACATCTACCAACTGTAATTCTTTATTCCCCACCTACCCCAAATTGAGAATCATCCAATCACAACATAGCAAACAAACTAAACAAGTTAAACTAAAATCAAAATCAAAAGAGCCAAGCTATTCAATGAGAAAATCATACTACCATAAAAAAAGAACATAACCCTAATAACAAAACCCCAATATCAAGAAACAAGATATAATACCAATTCTACCGTCGGATATTACCAATACCACAGAAGTTTATCATCAAATTAGGGCACAAATATAAAAACCCCCATATTACAGGAATAGAAAGAAAGAGATATGATGAGAATTGGGCGGCTTTTTATTCAGATCTTGTCGATGTCCTCGTCCTCGAATTCGATGTAATCATCACCAGCACCCTCATCCTCCTCATCAAGGCCGGCGGCGATGCCCTCGTTGAGGCGCATGCTGTCGGGGAGCTCTCCGTAAGCCTTGAGGAGGCGAGCCTCGTCGGGCATGTACTTGAGAATAACGTCCGCCTTATCGTCCTGGTAATCGCGGAGGCCGACGAGGATGATGTCGCCGGCGGCGATCCAGACCTTCTTGTGCATCTTGCCGCGGATGTGGCAGAGCCGCTTGGTGCCATCGATGCACATGGCCTCGCAGCGGCCGTTTCCAAGCATGCGGAGGACCTGCGCGTACTCCTGTCCGTCCTCCTTGAAGACGAGCTCTCGCTTCTCGTCGTCTGCTTCGTTCTTTCCTCTCTTCCTGTTCTTGCCTCCCTTTCCCTTGTTCTTCGGCATGGCTCTGTCTCAAACCCTAACCCTAGATTTCCTTTTTGGTTGAAGTTGAAGAAGAAGAGAAGAAGATGGATTTTTTTTTTCTCTCTCTTTTTGTGAAGCCCTAACCCTAGCTTTTGTTTCTGGTGCTGTGGTTTTTGTGGTGTTTATGGAAGTTGGTTTGTGTGGGGAGTTTTATAGAGGAGGAAGGGACGAAAGTGCCCTTGCCTTGCGTGTGATTGACAGTTGTTTCTTTAGGTTTTTCTAGTGGGTGCATGTATTAGTGCAATCCTGTGTTTGTCTTGTTTCACAGCCGTTGAATCTTCAAAGTTGGTTCAGTGATGTCACACAGCACAGGTGAATCAATGGGCTGGTTTTAATGGATTGCACAATTTGTTGTTGGGCTTTTGAATATTTGGGTCGATTCAATGATGATCTATCATAATAGGAGTTCAATTAAGAAAAGGGGCTCCCTACTCTACTGTGAGTTTGGATGGCCAAGATGGGCCTAAAATAAATACCAAAATAGATTTCAAGAATTATAATAAAGGCATTGAAAGATGGGTGTTCTTTTTTTTTTGGTATAAGAGGGTTCCCAATCATTTAGGCTGAACTATACCTCCAGGCCAAGAGGAAAGCTGAGTAAACTCCCCTATAGCCCTAGTGTGGTAGTGCAGTTTCGAACTTATAACCTCCGGATGTAAACCGCAATCCTAGGCCAACTGAGCTTTCCCTTGAGGTTAACAGTTGGATCCTTTTGAATGAAGTAATAGCCCAATCCAAGCCCACAATGCAGGCAATGAGGCCCAAATTAGTAGCTCATAGCTAGTTGGCAGTGTATAACATGTGAATTGTCTAATAAGATTAGATGTGTGGGCCACACTCCTAATAATTAGGGTCGCTTAGATTTGTCATATCTTTGTTATCTAGTTTCTTGTTTTCTTTTAGTTTACATTGTTTTTATTTCATTTGTTATTATCTTGTTTCGTGTTTCCATTGTTTTTGTTATCTCCATTTGCATTTATTAGCTATATTTAAGTTGATACTCCTTTCCATTAATCATTGTTATTTTCCTTGTAACGATCCTCGTGGGAACGATATTCGGACTTGAGACAACCGTATACTTGAGGGAAATCGACAAACAAGTTTTTGGCGCCGTTGCCGGGGATTGGCGTACATAGGAATCCTTGATTTTAAGGATTTTCATCTCTCATGTAGCTTAGTTGCTTTTTTATTCTTTCTTTTAGTTTTCATTGCGGATTCTATACATTTTCCTTGTTTGTATTTTCAGGGATTCAGCGGTTGGAGCAAGGAAAGAAGAAAAGAGCAACCAAAGAACTCTAACTTAGGAATTTAATTTACTTTCTTAGAAAATCCTGTATTAGGATCCATTTCAAGTCTGTAATAATTTTTAAAGTTCATTTAAGTTTTCAAAGTATTGTAATAATTAAGGAATGAGGACGGTTGTTTGGGTCGACTTCAACCGATCTTCCCCAATTATTTTGGGAGGTGCGTATTTCGATACACCCACGCATCCCCCTGTTAGTGGGTCAATTTTATTGGTTGTTTGATTGTTTAATTGCTTTGTAGTGCTTAATCATTTTAAAATACACAAAGTAATTTGGAAAGTACACACTCAGTAAAGGCAATCATACCCCAACAAGATAAGGATTGGATTTCATCACCATTTCCTTGCCCATTGAAACTCATTTTCCTCACTACTTAGGAATCCTTAGCTTTAATAAAATTTGAGTAGAAACGTGACCATAGGACACGAGCACATTAGGAGAAGACCATCAAAAGTTGTACCATTTACGCTCTTTGACAGAAATCGGTGCCTAGAATAGCCTTGTCCCTTAAGGGAGACAGCTCATCTGTTTTACGAGTTTGGTATTTAAGCGGAACATTTGCCTCGCGCATCGTGATCCCACCAATCCCCTGGGGGTTTGCCTAGCCGACTACGTGTCATAGGACCGGATTAGAGGCCTAGGTGTACTCTTCATAGTTATGTGCTGTCTAGTTTAATCTTAGGTAGCCTTAGTTAGGCATAGTTTGTTTGTTTGTTTTTTTTTTTTTTTTTCAAAATCATCTTGTTTTTCTTGTTTGTGTTTAAGCATTAATCATCGTTCATCATCACTTGAGCGGACCATCACTTTCGAAGTTGCGAGTTAGTTTATGCACAATTGGTTAAGTGTGCACGGTCGTTTAGAGAGCTTCGATTTATTCGATATCCCTGTTGAGAATTTTGCGGACCCATTTGCCATTGAAGAAATGGCTGACAGTAACCCACCAACCCAACTCATGACTCTTAGGGAGTACATGTACCCAACCCGATTTACCCAGCCCACATGCATCATCATAACCGCCACAAATGCCTCATTTAAGTTGAAATCCGGCTTAATCCAGATGTTACCAATTTTTCGAATGGTGGAAAATGAGAACGCATATCAGCATGTGAGAGAGTTTAAGGAAATCTGTGGGACCATGAAGTATAGCCATATGTCTGAAGAGGCCCTCAAGCTTAGGTTATTCCCGTTCTCGTTGAAGGAGAAGGCGAAAGCATGACTTTACGCCCTATAGGCTAATTCCATAAACACATGGGAGGGATTAGTCGAGGCCTTTTATAAATTTTTTTATTCAAAATAGAAAACGGCCTTCATTAGACATGCCTTGAACAACTTCCACCAACTAGAGGGAGAAACCATGTATGAGTACATGGAAAGGCTCAAAGACTCACCATTGCCTGCATCACGCATTCAAAAAGATCCGGCTAGTCCAAATCCTTTATGAAGGACTAGACTATCCCACTAAGACCTTGGTGGAGTCTTTCTGCAATAGAGTATTCACTGAAAAGGCAGTTGACCAAGCTTGGACATACCTTAAGGAGATTGCTAAGAACACTCTCCAATGGGAACCTATCAGAGAGGATCCCAAAAGACCCATTGTTGCTGAAAGAATGGGCATACATAGAGTGGAACCCGAATTCGAGGCCGAGGTCAAGTTGACCATGTCGACAAGGAGATTAGAAGCCCTTGAAATGAACCAAACTTGTCAGCAGATCACCCCAAAGACCCTAGAATCATTAAAGATGAGCCAAGCAGTCAGTGACCTTACTGCCCCACCCTACACCAATTGTGGAGATTTTTCCCATTCCTAGATCCCAATGTAGAGCATTGTTTGGTCAAAGTCAAAGTGAGAGTATGGAGGAGGTGAGTGCACTTTACCAGAATACCAGCTATGAGTAGCCGGGGTATGATCCGTATTTTAATACATACAATCATGGTTGGAAAGATAATCCTAATTTTTCATGGACCAAAGGACAACACCATGGAAACCCTTCTAAGCCAATGGCCCAGCATATGCCACCTCCGGGATACCAAAAGCCTCAAGTACCCCATGTGCCACAGGACCACCCATGGTCCAAGGTTTTCGGAATCTTAATTCCCAGATTCAGCAGATAAATTCTCTAGAGGACATAATGAAAATGTTGGCCCAAAATACCATCCAATTCCAGCAAAGCACTACTCAGAATTTAAATGCCAATACCCAGTCCATTGCCAAGCTGGAATACACTGTCAGCCAGTTGGCCAAGTCAATAGCTCAAAGAGACAAGGGTACCTTTCCAAGTTAGCCCGAAGCCACCCCCAAAGGCCAAACTTAAACGGGCCAATTTGTCGTCCATGATGACAAGGGCAAAGTCCATGAGCGAGTCAATGTAATGCATGCATTTACCACCGTAGAATGGCTGGAAGGGAGGTTGACACACCAGAAGAGGACCCTAGGCAATCTGAATGGACCCAAGTGAGGAGGGAGCATGTAATTTTGGATGAAGAACCCGAGGAGCCAAAGAAGGACACATAACCTATTATGGAACCTAAGAAACCAATAGGAGTTGCCTCACCGAGTGAGCCCCCTCCTAGAGCCTTTGCTCCCAAGGCCCCATACCTTCAGAGGCTAGGTCAAATGAGAAATAATGTCTAGCTGGATAAAATCCTTGAAGTGTTCAAGCAAGTGAGAATTAACATCCCACTGGGTGTCCTATAATTTTTTGTCAAATAGGGGATCATCACATAGAACAGGCTTTGCTGGACTTGGGTACGAGTGTCAATCTACTCCCGTATCTGATATACCAGGAGTTAGGTTTGGGGGAGCTGAAATCGATAAAGGTGACCTTACAACTAGCTGATGATTCAGTTAGGCACCCCAAAGGTGTTGTTGAGGATGTTTTGATCATGGTAGGTGAGTTTGTTTTCCTGGTGGATTTTGTAATCCTTAATACCCGACCACCAATCAGAAATATCGTGAAGATCCTGGTAATTTTAGGGAGACCATTCCTTGCCATTTCCAATGCCCTGATTAATTGTCAAAATGGTGTGATGCACATATCGTTTAGGAATATGACAGTCTAGATAAACATTTCCAACGTTGGTAAGCAACCCAGAGATGAGAGTGATTATGAAATTTGTGAGGTGAGTTCCCTAGAGGAGCTTATTGAGAGTGTAGGATCACAGTTAGTTTGTGAGGACCCACTAGAGGCCTGTCTTGCATATTTTGGAGGTAACATTGATGTTGAGAAAACCATTAAAGAAGTAAATGCATTACTTGATTCTGCCCCTACTTTTGAGAGGAGTCAATGGCAACCCAAGCTAGAGATCTTGACTCTATCGGCTGCCCCACCTATTCCATCAATTGAAGAATCACCCAAGCTCGACCTAAAACCACTACCTGACACCCTCAAGTATGTGTTTTTGGGCCCAGCTGAGACCCTCCTCGTCATTATAGCCTCAAACCTAGAAGAAGTCCAGGAACAACAATTGATTGAGATCCTGAAGGATCACAAAGAGGCTATAGGCTGGACAATTGCAGATATAAAAGGAATAAGCCCATTTGTTGTTCAACATCAGATCCATTTGGAAGAAAATACAAAAACTTCCAGAGAACCACAGAGGCGTCTTAATTCATCAATGGAGGATGTCGTAAAAGTGGAGGTTCTGAAACTGTTGGATTCAGGTATGATATACCCTATTTCGGACAGCTCATGGGTGAGCCTAGTCCTTGTTGTGCCAAAAAAGTCCGGGATAAGTGTTGTGAAGAATGAGGGGAACGAGTTAGTTCCCATAAGGACCCAGATGGGCTGGCGAGTGTGCATTGACTATAGAAAGTTGAACTTGGCCACCCGTAAAGACCATTCCGCCCCCCCATTCCCCCCCATTTATGGACCAGATGCTTGAGAGACTAGCCGATCGTGTCTTTTATTGTTTCCTTGATGGATACTCCGACAATAATCAGATACCCATAGCACCTGAGGACCAGGACAAGACAACTTTTACATGCCCTTTCGGTACATTTGCCACCAGCACATGCCTTTTGGGCTATGCAATGCACCTGCGACATCTCAAAGGTGTATGATGAGCATATTTTCGAACATGGTCGGGCGATTCTTAGAGGTGTTTATGGACGATTTTTTCGTCCATGGGAGTAGTTTCCAAGAATGTTTGCATCACCTGAACCTTGTTTTAGTGAGATGTCAAGAGAAGAATCTTGTTTTGAATTGGGAGAAGTGTCATTTCATGGTGAAAAGAGGAATTGTCCTAGGCAATTTATTTCTGAGAATGGTATCGAGGTTGACAACGCCAAAATTGATCTCATTTCCAACCTGCCACCGCAAAAAAACAGTGAAGAATATCAGATCTTTCTTGGGCCATGCAGGTTTTTATAGATGGTTCATTAAGAATTTTAGCAATATAGCTGCACCCTTATGCAATCTGCTATCTAAGGATTTTCCTTTTGTCTTCAATGAACCTTGCCTACAAGCATTTGAGCAATTGAAAAAGGAGTTGACCTCTACCCCGATAATAAAGCCACTTGATTGGACAATTACCTTCGAACTCATGTGTGACGCTTCTGACCATGCTCTTGGGGCTGTGCATGGACAGAGAGTGAACAAATTGCCCCATGTCATATATTATGCCAGTAAGATCTTGAATGACACTTAGCTGAATTACACAACCATAGAGAAAGAGCTGTTAGTTGTTGCCTTTGCCCTGGAGAAGTTTAGACCCTACTTGATTGGGTCTAAGGTCATAGTTTACATCGATCATTCGGCCCTTAGGTATCTGTTGATGAAAAAAGATGCGAAATCCCGTCTGATTAGGTGGATTCTCTTGTTACAAGAGTTTGACCTTGAGATTCGGGACAAAAAAGGTTCTGAAAATGTTGTAGGTGACCATCTCTCCCGATTACCTACAGACCTCGAGCATGAGAGAATCCCATTGAGTGAGAGTTTCCCGGATGAACAGTTGCTGAGTGTCTCCCATTTCCCTTGGTTTGCAGATATCGTTAACTATCTGGTCACCAGATAGATGCCCGATCACCGGTCCAAACAGGATAGGTCCAAGTTTTTGTCTAAGGTTAAGCATTTCTTCTTTGATGACCCATACCTGTTCAAGTACTATCCAGACCAAATCATTAGGAGATGCATTTTGGAAGAGGACTATTTAAGTGTGACATCTTTTTGCCATGACCACACCTGTGGTGGCATTTTAGTTCTAGGAAGACCACTACAAAGGTGTTGCAATGCGGATTTTACTGGCCCACCCTTTTCAAGGATTGTCACACATTTTGTTTGCATTGTGAGAGTTGTCGAAAATTAGGCAGAATTACGCGGAGGAACACAATGCCTTAAAGTCCGATGCTTATTGTGGAACATTTTGATGTTTAGGGCATAGACTTCATGGGTCCATTTCTGAGTTCTTTCGGCAACTTATACATTTTGTTTGCTGTAGATTATGTCTCCAAATGGATAGAGGCGATTCCAACCAGAACGAATGGTCGTCATGTGATTATCAAATTTATTAAAGAAAACATCTTTTCTAGATTTGGTACCTTTAGGGTGATTATTAGTGATGG
Organism: Cinnamomum chago; assembly: GCA_038049695.1. Lineage (NCBI taxonomy): Eukaryota > Viridiplantae > Streptophyta > Magnoliopsida > Laurales > Lauraceae > Cinnamomum > Cinnamomum chago. The sequence goes on along the minus strand of CP142453.1, from coordinate 102,514,797 downwards.
TGGAGTCATTTTTGTAATAACACCTTCGAGAATCTGATGAAAAAGTATTTTATCACTTATAAGGTTGCTACTCCGTATCACCCACAGACTAGCGGACAGGTGGAAGTGTCTAATAGGCAAATAAAACAAATTTTGGAAAAGACAGTCATCTTACCCGGAAATATTGGTCTTTAAGACTGACAGATGCTTTATGGGCTTATCACACTGCCTATAAGACCCCGATTGGAATGTCTCCATATCGATTGGTCTTTGGGAAAGCATGTCACCTGCGGTAGAATTGGAGCATAGTGCTTACTGGGCCATCAAAGTGTTCAATTTTGATTTAGCTAAAGCCAGTAACCTACGGAAGTTGCGTCTCAATTAGCTGGAGGAACTTGGAAATGACGCCTATGAGAATGCCAAGATTTATAAGGATCGGATGAAGAAAAACCACGATCAATCTATTTTGAGGAAATCCTTTGAATCGGGCATGAAAGTTCTTCTGTATAATTCTCGCCTCCATCTCTTTCCAGGAAAATTGAGATCTCGTTGGATTGGACCCTTCATTGTGCACACTATCTATTTTCATGGGGCAATTGAGATTGAAAACCCCAAGAATGAGGATGTTTTTGAAGTTAATGGCTAGAGGTTGAAACCTTTTTAAGAGCATAAGGACAAGGATGTCCAAGAGGCCCTTGTTCAGGACCTTGGGTATGTTGCATTAGTAATTTTCAGGGTCGCATCGGGCTGACAAAGTGAAACTTAGCAATGGTTAGTAGGCAACCCAACATTCGTTTTTTACATCAACCCATGGTAAGGCGTTCCAAATTTTTTTTTCCTTGTCCATTTATCATTTCGCATTGCATATCATTGAGGAGAACGTTTGATTTAGGTTTGGGGGTGTGGTACTGAATTGCACACTTGTATTTGTGTGTAAATATTAAAAAAAAATTAATTTAAAAAAAAACAAACAAACAAAAAAAAATTTCGGTGGGATTTTAGCTTGTTAATAAGTTTCGAAATCTTAGTTTACCATACTGTCCAAATCCAAAAAAGAGTGTCACAAAATCAAGTCTTGGAAAAATTCTTATACATTTAGCCACATGAGTGTAGCTAGTCCAAGTGAAGAGTGGGCACATTTGAGTGACCCTGACAAATCACTAGTGGAGACTAAACCAATTAAGTCTAGAGCCTTTCTATTCCTTCATAGTAAGGACTCTTCTGCGCTAATTTCGAGTAGAATGAAGAGCTACTCAAACTCGTAGTTTTCGACACATTTCTTTTTTCTTATTAGTGCCTATTTCTTTCCAACCATTGAGGGTGTCATCAAAATTGCAAACTAACCTTGACTTGTAGCTTGTGAGCACCTTTCTAGGCCTGGTAAAGTGATAATAGGCAATCTAAAATTAAAACCCTATGGCCATTAAAAACCCACCCATAAAAACATTTCCCTAGTAACCCTTTTTGAACCTTTATCATTTATACATTTTTCCTTAAAAAATCCCCAAAGCCTCTCCACCCAAATAAAAAGCCTTCAACCAATTGTTTTTGAGAAGTGTAAGGAAAAGATGAAGAAATAAGGAAGTGTGCATTGTTGATACTTCACATGAGCTATCCAAGGAAAAAGTCTTCTAAAAAAAAACGAGGAAAAAAAGAAAAGAAAGAAAAAGAAAAAAAAGAAAAAGAAAAAGTGAAGGCAAATCAAAGAAAAACCCTTCAAAGAAAACTCAAGACCTTACCTTCTCAGAAAACCTAAAACCTCATTTTCCATATTTTTACCAAACCCTTTCGCCTAACCCCATTACAACCAATAAAAGACCAATTGGATTTCAGGAAAAGTTAGGATGTTAAACAAGTGAGAAGTTGAGTGAGCATTTTCACCCTCAGTTAAATGGTTGTTCTTTCCATGAGATAAATTCTCCAAAAATTCTTCATTTTCCAAAGATATGTGAGTCCTTTTGCCTTACCAATACTCGCATATAGAGTGATGAGTTAGAAAGTCTAAGCGATTTTATTTCCGAGAGTATGATTGTGAGGCTGAAGTCAAAATGAATGGGTTTAGAAGGTGATCAAAGTTGTGTTTTCTCAGAACCCAAAACCGCACAAGTATTGGCTAAACTCACTAAAATACACTCCGGGACTTGAGCATCATTGAAAGATTTTTAGCAATTGGATAGTGTTCTAAACTTTTTCTCATTCTTATTAGCTTACTAAAAACCCGAGGATATAAATAAAAAGAATTTTGTGGGATTGATTCGCTGAAAACCCTCACGAGGCAAAACTCGTCCACTAGGGGAAACTTAGGGGTTTAAATGGCCTGTTGCACGAGTTAAGTGCAACTGCAATTCCTGCGAAAGTGAGTTAGGGTTTTTATCATTTTCTGCATACAGTTAGTTTTCTTTTATTTTGCTCGGGACCAGCAAAATATAGGTTTGGGGGTGTGACGAGTTCACATAAGATACACTTTCATAGCATTATTTTATGAGTTTTCAAAGATAAAAGAACTCAAAACGCTATTTTTAGCAAAAAAATCATAAATTTCCTCCCCATCATGCTTTGCTCGTATCTCTCCATTATAGATGACTATTTGTATGCATTTATATGAGTTCCAATGGCTTCCATACAAAATATGTTCGAAAATACTCTCAATTATGTTAATTTCTCTTTGTAGGTGTTAATTGAAGATTAATTTGAAGATTAAAGTTGAGATTCAAGAGTTAAAGAGACTAAGGATAAGTTTGGAAGACAATTGGATAAGAAATTTTGAAAGTTAGGCCAATAATAAGAAGAAAAATGAAAGACCTAGGTTGGTATTTTGACCATATCGTTTTACTCAGTTGTCCGATTGAGATGATCTCAGAAGCTTTAGAAAGCCCGCTCTAAGATCTACAAATCATATTTCACAACATTTTTCCAATTCAGATGTTTAAGGGGTCAAAATTGCACATCAATCCGGGGACTATTTTCTAACACGGGAATTATATTAATATGTTCATATTTCCATTCTTGTGAAGTCCCACATTGGAAAGAAACCAAAATAGAGCAAGAAAAATGTTTCTATATAAGGAAGAGAGCTCTAGGCATTACACATACAATCAAGGAGAGCCTCCTCCTCTTTACTTAAACTATTCATGTAATTGAGAGCAATTGTAGAGAGAAAGTGAGGAAAGATTTGTAAAATTTGAAGATTTGTAATGAAAGCTTTGTCTTCTCCAATGGATGGCTAATCAATTTGATTGGATCTTCCAGATGAAGTTAAGTTAATACTATTCCTTTTGCTTATACTCTTAATTCCCTTTGTTTATGTGCTTAACATGCTAGGGTAGATTTTTCTTCATTACAATGTGCTACCTTCCATGCTTATTTTCTATTTTAGCATTCTTTTAACTATCTATGCTTAGGTTTGATAAATCATGTTTAGGAGTTAATATCTTTTGATGGTTTATGCTTACTTTTGATAGAGATAGCCATTAGGAATCTTTTCTTTTATGAAGGGAAGAAAGTCTTACCTATTAGATTGTTAATTTCTATCTTAGAGCTTTAAAGTTATATTTTCCAAATCTAAGCATTGATTTGTCATTAGATTTGAGTATTTGTTTGGGAAAAAAGAAGAGCATTAGTGTTGGATTAGTGTTACTTAGTAGATTCTAGATGGTTCATTCTATTCATTAGTATTGCTTGTTGCTTATTTTACTTGCTTTAGCTTGATTGTATTCACATTCCCACACACTTATTCACTTGTTTTAATTTTCACACTCTATTTCTCTATCCGCACCATCATATTCATTAGCTTATTTGTTCTTACATTCTATGTGTTTGTTTTTATTCCCCCTTTTATTTTACACTATTTTAGCACACTCATTTTCATCTCCATTCATTCATTCTCTATCTTACTCACTTGTTATTAGCTCATTTCCATGGATGTTTTCAGTTTCTTTTTATCTTGATCTTTCACTTATTTTCACATACTCATTCACTTGATCTATCTAACATTGCTCCATTGTTCTTGTATTAACCTTGTCATTTTGCTTTTGTTATTAACTTGTTAATAATCTTGTTCTTGGTTTGTTCTTACTTGAGTTTTTCTATTTTTACTAACATCTCTTTGTTATCTAGTTTCTTGTTTTCTTTTAGTTTGCATTTTTTATTTCATTTGTTATTATCTTGTTTCGTGTTTCCATTGTTTTTTTTATCTCCATTTGCATTTGTTAGCTATATTTGAGTTGATACTCTTTTTCATTAATCATTGTTATTTTCCTTGTAAGGATCCTCGTGTGAACGATATTCGGACTTTCATAGTCTATATTACTTGAGACAACTGTATACTTGTTGGAAATTGGCAAATAAGTTTTTGGCGTCGTTGCCAGGGATTGGCATACATAGGAATCCTTGATTTTAAGGATTTTCATCTCTCATGTAGCTTAGTTGCATTTTTATTCCTTCTTTTAGTTTTCATTGCGGATTTTATACATTTTCCTTGTTTGTATTTTCAGGGATTCCACGGTTGGAGCAAGGAAAGAAGAAAAGAGCAACCAAAGAACATTTTCCTTGTTATTAGCTCATAGTTGGATTAGATGAAGGTGGCTTTCTCTTTAATGATGGCCTATTAATTATTTCAGTGTCATGTATCTCATACATTGTGGGAGTTATCAAATAAAGTCCATTGGTTATCTTGCCAGAACATATAAAAGTACCGTTCTTCTTTATGACAACTTCAGTACCAATTGTACCAGAATAACTTTTATTCACCAGACTAGAAATTGAAATTAAATTCCATCGTAAAGATGGTACATATAATGTATCTGACAAAGCCAATGTAATATCTGAGAACAATAAAGTAACTACTCCCATTGAAACCGCCTCCGCCTTAGCATCCAATCCCAAGTTAACAATGATTTCTCTGCCATTAAGCCTATTGGTTTCCTGGAACCCTTGCAACGAATTACAGATGTGATTAGTTGCACCGGGGATAACACACCGAGATTGTGAAGTAATAGTTGCAAAACTAACTTCAGAAACAAGTGACTCAATCATACCTGAGGTCTTTTTCTTAGATAGAAAATCAGGACGATTCCTCTTCCAATGTTCTGTCATACAACAATGGAAACACTTTCCTTTTACTCCCATACCCTTAGCCTTTGCCACACTACCAGTAGCACCATTTTCCACCTTAGGACCCCTTGGGGACTGATTTCTTTTTGCTTTCCAGCCTTTGGCTTCCGGCTTGGACCTAGCAACTGACTTTTCTGTCATCAGGGCAATTGGCTTCTTCTTCATGATGCCCTCATTCGCTACCAGCTAGCTAGATAGCTCAGCTAAAGTCAGATTTATCTTATTCATATTATAATTAATCTTGAAATGGTTAAATGAATTTGGTAGCGACTCGAGGATTAAGTCGACCGTAGCACCCAGTACATCCAGCTCATTCAATGAGTCCATCATTTTAAACATGTGATCCTGTACTGGAGTTCCCTCAACCATCTTAGTGCTCATCAGCACCTTCGTAGCTGCCTGCCTAGCAGGCCTCCCCTGGTCCCCAAACATCTCCTTTAAGTTCGATATAATATCGAATGCAGTCTTATAGGATTGATGTTGGTGTTGTAAAACACTAGACATTGAAGCCTGCATATAGCATCTGGCCATCTCATTGTCTTTGATCCATTTGGTGTAAAGGTCTTTCTAGTCCTATGATGCATCTGGCCCAGGCTCCTCAGGGCAGGGTGTGGTAAGGACATATTTGTATCCTACAGCAGTCAGGACAATGTCCAGGTTCCTTTTGTGGTAAGGACATATTTGTGTCCTATAGTAGTCAGGACAATGTCCAGGTTCCTTTTCTAGTCTACATAGTTGGATCCCACCAACTTATTCTAGTTGAGGATGGTCGCAATTGTGGATTGAAAGTATTCGAATTCATGCTGGAAAAACTGTAGCACATAACCATACATTTAATCAAATAATATAAATGACATAAGGGTTTAGTATTCTACCAAATTTATGTGGGAATCCTCATAACCACTAAATTTAGAATACATCGGAATTCCAATCCCTTGGGGCATGCCTCCTTGGGGAGTGCGGATACTACCTAGATTGGTGTAGATCAAAGTCGGTCAAAATTAAAATTAAGACTAAGTATCCATGATCCCCATCATTCATTATCATCTAGATATCTCATACCAAATAATGTATGACTCCCGATTAGCTTCGATTTCTAAAATACATGAGGCAAATCCTTGGGGATACTACATCATTATTTTAGTTAAGTGTGACCCACCAACTAGCATTGCGCGACAACCATTGTAGGCAGCTCCTCCTTGAGGAGTGGGCCCCCACCTCGTCTCACCAACACTATCCATAGGAGATCCATATCCAGTAACCGAACAAATAAAAGCCCTCCGTGGGGAACAACCAGTCTCAAGATGGCGCGGGGCTAATACTTTCCTTACAATGGACCTATGGTGGAAAACCATGGAGATTTCTCAATTTAAATGCCTCGCTCCCACTTAATTTTTAGAATTGAGGATTTCCATTTTAGGTATTAGGGCCCACATAAGTAAACATCAAATCATCTCATGATATGATCAATTATTGGTTCCAAGTCAAATTATATTCAAGGAAAGTTTAGTTTCTAAGATTAGTGTTACCAATGGATCCATCTCATTGGTCCACCAACCCTAATTAGAACTCTTTCAAAAAATTAATTTGATTTGACCAATTTTGATAACTGCTATGCTTGGATCAGATTTGGGAACATTCTAAAACAAGCATTTATCCATAAATAAAAAGTGCTAAAATTAAAAATTAGTCCTCTCCTCCATATGGCCCAAGCGGAATAGATTTCTTGGACTTCTAGGCTTTTCAAAACTTTGGGATTCCTCAAACTCTTTGGGCATCTCCAAAACTCTTTTGGTAATCTTCAAACTCTTTGATTAGGAGTCCAACTTCACTTTCCTTCTTCGTCTCGGACATCGCCAGAATTTACAAATTTATAAAATTACATAAATTCCTATGCCTCAACGATGAGACTTACAAGGTAATCTAAACATGGAAATGAAAAGGGCTATAGGGAAATTCACCATGCCTTGTCCTTTCACGGGAAACCAAGGAAACCATGATGCCGTTTACAAGTTGCCCAAAATAAACCATCCACCATGAAAAGAAAGTAAAAGACTTGTGGGCCACATGGAGAGGATATGATAACTTGCAAGTTAGTATCTCATAGAACCAAACAAATCACAAAACTAGGCTGCCAAACTATGATGGAAAAACAAGATGCCAAAGAGAACCCGAAACTGAAAAAAAAAAAAAATATACACTGCTGTGTCAGTGTACTCGGTCGACCGGCCTACAGGCTCCCGGTCAACTGACCACGAGGCTAGGTTGATCGGACTGACATAGGCAGAAATATGGGTTTTTTTTGTTTGAGTCCAGTTGCTTCCAAAACAACCTCTAATGCTCTCAAATGGCTTTCTACCATCATTCCATCATGTTTAAACCCTTTTGTGACTATCCAAACATGGATCTACTCTAAAACCAAGAAAATCTATCAAAACTGATCCATACATAGCCCTCGCTCTATCCTCTTCGCATTTCATGAAAAGATTAGAACAAGCTTACTGATCTAACATGATTATAGATGAGGTATGACTCCGATACCAATTGGTGGAAATAGGTGGGCCTAGTGGATAGGTTTTCAAAACTTTTTGACCCACTTGACTCCGGGATCAATTATCCATAAGGCAATAAACCCAATTCAGGATCCAAGACCTCAAACTCATGATCAAGATCAATAAATAGCACCACCATCCAACCAAAATAAATCTACAACAAACAAAGAAATAGATTATACCTTTGGAGCTCGGTTGTGCTCTAATGGAGAAGAAGACTTGGTAGATGAAGAAACTCTTTCTTAGTAGCTAATTAGGATCTCCAAGACCTAATTGTCTTCCACGCTATAACCCGTATCAGATTTCTTTTCTCAAGGATATGGGTGGGATCTCCAAAAGAAAACAACTAGATACTCTTAAGGAAAACTAGAAGAGGAAGAGGAGATGGGGCGCGTGCAACACTTGCACAAGAGAAGGATATGGGCGTGAATCCCTAGGATGGAGAAAAGCATGGGGACGTCCACCTCCTTTATCCTCTATTTATAGCCTTAAAGCAACCTCCTCTTTAATAATTAAAATAGAAGTCCTACATTCATTAAGAATTAGTAACTTACTCATTTCTAATAATTATAGAAGTCTCACTTCCACAACAATTAGTAACTTACTATTACCACCATTAGAAGTCTCACTTCAAATAGAAATAGTAACTTTCTAATTCCTTTCTTTTTGAGTTCAACTAGAATTAGTAATGATCTATTCTTGGTCTAGCGTGAGGACCGCTAGGTATTCCACAAAAAGCTGGCTCCAATTGGACACTGCGACCCCACATCTCATGTGCAATCCGGGCCCATAGTTAATTGCAAATAACTCTACTATATAAATGCAATTGCACTCCAATCTTAGGAATAAATGTCAACGAAAACCCTAAACTTCCTTATCACCATAAGTAGGCCCCTCTATCAATATCCATGGATCAATTGGACATGTCCACCAAAATAGATCCATATCTTATTATCCTTGAGACCCAATTAATTATAGTTTTCATCAACTCCATCCAATTAACTCTTATTTGAGATGGATGCGCACTTACTAATGACAAATTCATTAATTGGCACAAAGGGATAATGTAGATAGATTCCATCTTGACTATTGAATGTTCTCAAAGTCCTATTACTACGTACCTAAGATACTGCGGTGTTGACCTATAGTTGGCGTTATTCATTGGTGACTCACAGCAAATGAATAGACAGAAACTTGTGTTCATTGATGTCTCAGGATTAAGAGCCTATTGCTAGGGAATTATGTGAGCAAACCATAAAGTAAAGACAGTGATTCATAAGGTGCTTCTCATGGTCTTTCAATTCATCCAATGTACTAGCATCATGATCCAGAATCACACTATCTCATAGTGATAAAAGTGCAGCAACCTTGTTAGATGAGATGCCCAATCTCATCGCCAGTTGTGATCTAATTATAAGATTTGTAACATATGTCTCCCACATGTGGATCTCATCCACACATATGCATTACATCTAATATACTAGTGGGTTCCGGTTCATCTCATGAACCATCATGTCATTTGTATTGGTTATGTGCATTAAGTAATAAAACACCATTCATCTCATGAAAGGAAAGCATGATTATATTGATAAATAAAGAAATGAATCAATTTATTACATCATATGATAGATTGAGACCATATAAACTAACAGAGGGGACTGCTGGAGTTCACGGGCATTGAGGATTCCATGCTAGCAAACGGCTAGATTGTCCGTATGGAGAAGATCTTCAGTGTCTTCAAGTGTTCTGGCCGGCAGAAGGTGCAGTTGGTAGCGTATATGTTCAGAGGTGTAGTGGAGGATTGGTGGAGGATCATGCAGTGTCCATACGAGATGATCGGAGATGAGGTCGCTTGGACAACCTTCAGATTAGACTTCCTCAGGAAGTTCATTCGAGCTCATGTCAGGGAGAGGAAGCTCAGGGAGTTCCAAACTCTTGTCCAGGGCAGTATGACTATCTATCAGTACGAGCCCCATTTCACCTAGTTGTCCAGCTTTGCAGAGGCACTGCTTACATCTGAGACTGAGATGATCTGGTGGTTTGTCGACGGGTTAAGGGATGAGATTCAGCTGAGCATGTCGTGTATTGAGCTACCTACCTACGGGGAGGCCTTAAGAAGAGCTTACTGGGCAGAGGAGCGTCTTCAGTAGTTGGAGGGCACTCAGTAGCAGAAACGGTTCCGAATCGCCATGATCAGGCCGTAACCCGTGGTCTAGCAGCAGCAGTTGTTTTGGAGGCAGAGGCCGGTAGGCCAGGTTGAGCAGTATCAGTAACAGCAATAGATACCATGGGCCCAGAGTGTGCTTTGACTACGGTAAACAGGGGCACATATCTAGGCACTGCCCACTCCGCGATTAGCAGCTCCTGATGCTCCAGCTTCCAGCACCTCCAAGAGGCACCCCAGCTTAAGCTCGATCTCCAGCAGCGTAGCCAGCACATCAGGTTGTTCTAGTACCCCAACAGCAGTATCGTGGCCAATAACAGAGTGTGCTTTGATTGCGATGAGCAGGGACACATATCTAGGCACTGCCCAATCCGCGATTAGCAGCCCCCGATGCTCTAGCTTCCAGCACCTCCAAGAGCCCTAGCTCCAGCTCCATCTCCAGTGGCGCAGCCAGCGCATCAGGTTGTTCTAGTACCCCAACAACAGTATCATTACCAGTAGCAGGCACGTGCACCTCAGTAGCATTGATGACAACAATACCATTGAGGACGTCGACAAAGACCTCATGGACAGTAGCTTTAGTAGCAGAGACCCCAGGCCGTAGGGTAGACATTTGCGCTTACACATGAGGAGGCCGAGGCTGCAAGCATCGTAGTCGAAGATACTCTTTCTATTTGTGATCATCTTGCTAGAATATTGCTCGACCCAGGTGCGACACATTCGACTTTTTCTTTAGTACTTGGTGGGGTAGGAGAGGAGTTGTCTTGTACGCTGGCTGTATCTACACCCGTGGGCAAGAGGGTAGTGCGTCAGACTTACCACCCCAGATGCCAAGTGCAGATTGGGGGAGTGCATTTTATTTGCAGATTTGATTGTGTTACCTATGCATGACTTCGACGTTATGTTGGGGATGGATTAGTTGGCTAGATACCGAGTAGTGATGGATTGCTTCAAGAAGACGGTCAGACTCACTATTGACGGTTCATATGACACAATTGAGTTTATAGGTGAGAGGAGACCGCCCAACACCAGGATGAATTCAGCACTGAAGGCTGAGAGATTGATGAAATCAGGTTGCGAAGGCTACATCGCATTCATCTCAGAGGACAAGTAGTCCAAGGGAGTAGAGGGGATTCCAGTAGTTCGCGAGTTTCAAGATGTGTTTCCCGACGAGATACCGGGATTGCCTCTAGTCAGAGAGATCGATTTCACCATCGAGTTTACACCAGGCGCAACACCGATTTCCAGAGCTCCTTATCGCATAGCTCTAGCAGAGCTGCAAGAGTTGAAGACCCAGTTGGAAGAGTTGCTAGACAAAGGCTTCATCAGACCGAGCATGTCACTGTGGTGTGCACCAGTGCTTTCGTAAAGAAGAAGGATGGATCAATGAGGATGTGCATTGATTACAGACAGCTAAACCAGACAACCGTGAGGAACAATTATCCTTTTCCCTCGATGGACAAGCTATTTGACCATCTTCAGGGTGGTCAGTACATTTTGAAGATAGATTTTAGATCGGGAAATCATCAGCTGCGAGTCAGAGATCAGGAAGTGCAGAAGACAATGTTTTGTACACGCTATGGCCACTATGAGTTCCTTGTGATGCCATTTGGATTGACGAATGTGCTAGCAGTGTTCATGGCCTTGATGAACAAGATCTTCGCTCCATACCTCACAGCTTCACAATGGTGTTCATCGACGACATGTTAGTCTACTCGAAGTCCAGAGAGGAGCAAGAGCAGCATTTGAGGCCGTCTCTACAGTTTTTATGCGACAACCAGTTGTACGCGAAGCTCAGCAAGTGCGAATTCTAGATAGAATATGTAGTTTTCCTCGGGCATATCATCTTCAGAGACGGACTAGCAGTGGATCTAGCGGAGATAGAGGCAGTGGTGAACTGGGAGGGATCGAAGAATGTCATTGAGATTTACAGTTTTCTCAGCTTAATAAGCTACTACCGTAGGTTCGTCAAGAGCTTCTCCATGATTTCAACACTGTTGACCAAGCTAACGAGGAAGAATGCACTGTTCCTATGGTCAGATGCTTGCAAGAACAGCTTTCATGAGCAAAAGGAGAGACTGACGACAGCATCAGTCTTGTCTTTGCCTATCGGTAGTGGTGGGTTTGTTGTCTTCACCAACGCTTCAGGGACTGCTCTTGGTTGTGTTTTGATGCAGGAGGGGAAGGTCATCACCTATGGATCACGTCAGCTGAAAGAACATGAGAAGAAGTACGCTACTCCTAACTTAGAGCTTGCAGCAGTTGTCTTTGCATTGAAGACGTGTAGACACTATCTCTATGGGGTGAAGTTCATTTAGACCATCGCAGCTTGCAGTACCTGTTTACCCAGAGCGACCTCAACAACTGACAGAGAGATGGATGGAGTATATCAAGGATTGTGACTTCCCTATCAAATACCGTCCGGGTAAGGCGAACGTTGTGGCAGACGTTTTGAGCAGGAAGACCGCCCTCGTCAGTTTTCTAGCAGCAGAGTGTGTGTGAACTGATGTCTTCGGTGACTTGGATGTTTAGTTTTAGCCGCTCAGGGATAGATTTATGCCTACTACCATGTCCGTATGGGAACCAGAGTTGCTTGGAAAGGTCAAGGACAATCAACGCAGCGATCCCCATCTTGTCAGAGTGATCGAGCAGATTGACCAGAGGCCAGAGTTCAGATTGATTGGTGGAGTGCTCTACTATCAGGACAGATTGTGTGTGCCAAATATTCAGGAGCTGAAGGATGAGATCCTATCGGACGCGCATCATAGCAGATATTCGATTCACCCAGGCAGCACCAAGATGTACCAGAACCTGAGGAGATACTACTGGTGGAACAACATGAAGAAAGAGATCGTGGGCTTTGTTTCCAGATGCTTGACGTGTCAGCAGATCAAGGCCGAACATCAGAAGTCGCCAGGATTACTTCACCAGCTCAAGATATCCAAGTGGAAGTGGGAGCACATTACCATGGACTTCACCGTAGGACTTCCAGCTACCCAGAGAAGCAGTGATGGCATTTGGGTGATTATGGACTGACTGACTAAGTCAGCTCATTTCTTGACAGTTTCGATGAGAGCAGGACTGGACGTTCTTGCTAAGTTGTAGGTGGATGAGATTGTCTCTTTGCATAGAGTTCTAGCTTCGATTGTTTCAGACAAAGACCCGCGTTTCACTTCACAGTTCTGGGAGCGTCTACAGCAGGCTTTGGGCACCAAGTTGAGTTTTAACACCGCTTATCATCCTTAGACAGATGGACAGACCGAGCGCATCAATCAGACGCTAGAGGACATGTTGAGAGCTTGTGTCTTGGACTATAAAGAGAACTGAGAAGTTTCCTTGAAACTTTGCGAGTTTGCCTACAACAACAGCTACTATTTGAGCATCAAGATGACACCTTTTGAGGCTCTGTATGGCAGGAGATGCAAGACCCCAATTTGTTGGGAGGAGGTTGGTGTCAAGAGTTTCCACGGACCGTCTATCGTCAGTGACACTAGCGAGAAGACTCGGTAGATAGTCGAGAATCTAAAGACCATCCACAGTTGACAGAAGAGCGATGCAGACAACAAGCACAGACCTCTTGAGTTCCAAAAGGGAGACAAGATATTCTTGAAGGTTTCCCCAGCCAGAGGAACCCTCAGATTTGGTGAGACGAGTAAGCTAGCATGAAGATACGTTGGACTGTTCGAGATCAGGTTCAGGATCGGAGATGTCGCCTACAAGCTGCAGCTATCGCCAAGTTGTCAAGAGTGCATGGTGTCTTTCATGTCTCTATGCTGAAGAAGTACATGGGGTTCCTACTCATATTCTACACCATCAGCCACTCGAGATTCAGCCCGATGCTTCATACATCACCAAACCGGTTGCTATCATCGACACCAAAGAGCAAGTGCTCTGGAACCAAACCATTCAGTGGGTGAAATTTCAGTAGGAGCATCACACTCCAGAGGAGGCTACATGGGAGTTACACTACCAGGTGATGAAGGACTATCCACATCTTCTACCGCAGGTATGTTCTTACTTTGTTTTTACATTTGGGGACCAAATGTTCTAAAGGAGGGATTGATGTGAGACCCCACCCTTATGGACTCTCAACTGGAATTTGAATACTACTTTATAGCCTAGAATATCTAATTATACTAATTAATAGGGACTAGTAAGGGTAGATAGGTATTTTCCTAATTAGGCCCTTTGGGTAATTAATAGAGTTCATAGGGTGTCTTTTAGTAATTTTGAGTTAGTTAGTTGGTTATCCTATGAAGGAGACGCCAAGTGAAGCGGGCTAAACAGAGAGGTAGCTCTTTGGCATCTAGGTGTTGTCTCTGACTAAATTATGAAGATGATCTCCACCTCTTCTTCTCTTGCTCTTTTGCGCTTCAGGTCTGGACGTGGATCTTGTGCCTCGGTGTGAATCCCCCAATCCCTCCTCTGTCTGCATTAATTATTTGGTCTTCCTTATCCCAGGGCACTGACGTCCATGGAAGAAAACTTGCAGCGGCGATCTTCTTCCAAGCCATCTTCATTATCTGGTCTCTCTGGAATGATTCCAAGCACCGGAATTGTAAGCCAAGGCTGGAAAGTGCTCAGATCTTTCTCCAGGATCAGTTGAGAGGGCTTGCCAGCTCATTGCAAGGGTTTGCATCTCCCTTCCCCATCCAGTCCTGCTTGGATTGGGTCTGGTTTGAGCTCTTTCTTTGTCTTTGTTTTAGTGCTGGTCGTTTTTCTCCCTCCCTGCTTAGTCTTGGTGATGTAGTGTGAGCAGTGCTGTCGTCTGTGTTGTTGGTAGTGCTCTGTTGGGCTGGGCTGGGCTGTGCTGTGCTGAGCTGGCTTCTTCTAGGCTTTTGTGTTGCTGTTGCCCCCTTGCTGAGTTGCTTTGTGCAGGCTGCTCTTTGTGGTTGAGCTGAGCTTGAGCCTTGTTGTGGTTCTTTTCCTGTTTCTTGGTTCCCCTGTGTTGGCAGAGTTGGGTGGTGTTTGGTTGTGTGGCTTTGGTGTGCTTTCGTTTTGTAGCCAAGTGCTGCTCCGCTGTACTCTTTCTAGCTGCTTGGTTTGGCCCTGCTGCCCTATTTTGGTTTCTTCTCTGGGCCTCTACTATTTTCTCCTCAGTTTGGTTGTCATTTGGCTGTCATTTGTTTGTTAAGTGGTGCTGCTTTGCTGTGTCATTTTCAGTAACTTTGCTCGAGGGTGGGCTTTGTTGCTGTTGCTTCCCTGCGTTGTTCAGTGCTTTTATGTGGTTTGGGGTTGTGGCTTTTTCTTTGGTTTTCTGTCCTCTTTGTTTTGTGTTTATTTCCCTTGGGGGTGGCTTGCTAGGGTTGGCCCTTTTTTGTAAGCCTCCTTTTGCTGGCTTCTTTGTTTCTTTAGGGCCCTTTTGCCCTTCTCCCCCCTTTTTTCTTCAATACAAATTTACCTTAAAGCAAAAAAAAAAAAAAAAGTTAGTTAGTTGGTTAGAGGCCCTAGCTAATACTTTAGATTTACTATAGGGGGTCTCCACTTGAGAAGCTTCTAGAATATCTAACTAAAGACTAAAGTACCCATGGACTTATCTCCATTCCCATTCAAACTAAAAGGGCCCTTTGGTCATTAGCCACCCAACACGACCTATATAACTAAAACCCCTATCTCATACGTATGTTGCTCTCCTTCTCTCATTTTCCCTCCAACTCTTTTCGCTCATTTCCCTCCAATTCTCTCATCCCCCTTCCAATCTCTCTCTAGAAACCCAAGATCTAAAACCCTAGCTAGAAGAAGAAACCATCTACTACTATAAGCTAAACTATCATCTCTTCTAAGGAGCTCCCTTGTCTTCAATATCTCATCTCTCTCTTCTAATCAGGGTACTTTTCATCTTCTAGTTCTATTTCCTTAGATTTCTCCCTTTCTCTTTCTAGATTTCCCTTCCTTTAGCAATTCTCTTGTGGATTTGGGTGTAGGAGTTAGAGAACTCTCTAGATCTGTGTTTTGGGCTGGTTTGAGTGTGTGGAGGACCATAGGAGCTTCGGATTGAATTTTGAGCTTGGATCTCTATTTTCTCTCTTGGTCATCTTACTATTGGATTGAGGCAAGTGCAATATACTCACTTAGCATAAAATGCATGATTTCCTCCATTTGATTTTGTAATTGCTATTCATATGATGATAGAATTGATAGATCTGCCTTTGAGCTTTGTTTTCATGGTTTTTGGCCATTGATGGATGAGTCTCATCTCATTTGGAAGATCAATGGCCCAAAGATGGTAGGTTGGATGTGTATTGAAGTGCTTTTCATGTTTTATGATGTTTCCCTGATGAATGGCCTAGATTGGATGGGTTTTGAATGAAAATTGGATTGAAGGAGATTTCTAGAATTCTGAAATCTGTAACAGGCCAGTGTTCTTGGTCGACCTACCTATAGGGAGGTCGATCGAGGACACTGCAATTTGGGAAAATTCAAGTCCTAGTTATTTTTCTGCAGGTTTCTTAGTCTCGTGTACTCGGTCAACCTGACCCTATGCTCGGTCAACCAAGGAGACGGATTTTGGAGGAAATAACTGAGAGATGGACTTCCTCTTAGAATTCACAGAAAAACAGTGTACTCGGTCGATCGGCCCCTGTGCCTGGTTGACCGAACACACTGAAAAAGATGGTGTCTGAGAAATGACCTGTGTTCTGTTTGTTATAGGTTAACCTGTGTACCAGGTCGACCGGGTGCATTGGGACTCCCCAGAATACAAGTCAGGTTTCAGTCCTGCCTTTTGTGTAGCCAGGTCGACTTGCCACACCGCAGACTAAGATTACTGAGTTCAGCCTGTTTCAAAGTTGTGATCCTTTGTGGGGCCCATTGACCATCCAAATTACTCCTATTGATGTGCCAAGCCCGAGTCAATGGTGTGGCTCAACCTTGACTTGTGAGGACCGCCAAGTAGGGTTAGATGTGTATTCTACGATGAATCGATCCTTAAAAGTTGTTGAAGATGCCCGTAGCTTTTGGAGCACCAAACACAGTATCCATTGGTATCCAAGACTTCATTTAGAGATAAAATTACCCGAGATGGACTTGAACCTGAATGTGGATCAATACCTAGGTTGGACTGTTGTTATTTCCCGTTGATCCTCTTACTTGGAGGTTTATTTCACTTCTTGCATTATTGTCACTCTTATGCCCTTACTATTTCTTATAACTATTAATTAAATGGAAAATGAATGACCTGAACCTAGGACTACTTAAAGGTGACCTGGTGATGTGATTGGGTGAACACTGACCCGTGTCTGTGGCTAGGCGGGCCCTTTTATGGCCTAAGTATGGATGTGTGCTACCCTAGGTTGGAGAGGTTGATTATTATGGACTTAAAACTCATTGGGGACGAGAATGGTCTATTTATTGTTGGAAATGGACTTGTTACCTCATTTGGACTGTTTTAGACCAGGCCATGTGTTGGTGGGCCTTGGTATGGATCCAATGATTGGACTTGGACCTAGACTGTGATCCATGGGTTCTTTGTTTGGGTTTTTGGAGTGATGTTTGTAGTGTGCAAGGTAGTAGTTGAAATATGTAATAAACCCTTGATTTTCATAACTTTGACACTATAAGCTGGATTTCAGCCCTGCTACATTTGACATAGATATGTGATACCTTATATTTGCTTTCGCTTTTGTTACTTTGCTTCTGCTATATTTACATCCTTCCACATTATTAACCATTGATATTATATTGTTCAAAAAGTTTTAAATTTGACCTCACTGCAGACCTACGATCTTGGAAGTTCTCGGATTTTCTGGGAAGTAGTGCGCCAACTTCGGGTACCTTGACGGTTTTCTCGATATTTGGAATTGGGGTGTTACAATGTGTACACGCGCTGTTGTTCACCCCACTTGCACGAACAATATGCCCATGATATTGCACTGCGTGCTCCGGTTGCTAGTTGTATGCCCGTGTTTGATGACCAAGTGGAATTAAGTCATGTGAATGCTGTTTAGTTATGTATCTTGATATGAAATGAAATATCATATTACTTTACTCGCTTTTCAAGAACATGCTTAGTTTTATGTTTTACTTGTTAAATTTGTTAGGAATTTTCTAGATTGCAATTTGATGGATGCATTATCATTCAAGCATCATTTGATTTACACACTTGCATTGGTTTTAAATAAACTTGAAATCTTGTTTTATTCATGCATTGCTTTTAAGATTTGTAAAAGTATTGATTTTTGCATGATTTGTTTTTTAATCTTGGATGCATTTGTTTTAGAAAAGAGTTTTCAAGAAATCAAGCAAGCCTTTGTTTTAAAAGTTTGAATCTTTTTAGGCTTTTTATGTCATGTTTTAAAAACCATTAGAATCTTTAAAACATGTTTTCCAAGCTTGATTTAGTGGCCAAAAGGCCCCCCAAAGCTAAACCTTCAAATTTGCAAAAGTTGCATTTTTTGTCAAAGGGAGGCTGTCCCGGCAGTGTCGCCGGTCGACCGAGAGGCAGGTCTCGGTCGACCGAGACAACTGGAGGTAAAACCTGCAGTTTCTGAACTGAAACCTCCAACGGTCAGAAATCTGACCGTTGTGCCTTCCCGGTCGACCGAGACCTCTTTGCCGGTCGACCGAGGACTAGCCGTTGGCAACTTTTTGCTATAAATATGAGTTCTTTCCCTTGCCAAATGTTGGGAATTTTAAGCCCCTCCTTGAGAGGTATTGAGGCATATCAAAAGGGAAAAGAACCAAGGGATGAAGGGGATGATTAGGAAAGCTAAAGCTTGGATTAATGAAGTTAAACCACCAAGTAGGCTCTTCCTTCCTTAATCATATGTTTTCATGCTTTTGTTTTATTTTTGGTAAATCATTTCTAGCATGTTAAACTATGTTTGTGTTGTGTCCTTAACATATTTTATGTTTTGAGTTGATTTATTGTTTTGGATACAACACCATATGATTCAATCCAAGTAGTACTTAACTTTGGTAAATCTAAGTAGATCATGTTAATGGAAAAACCTTTGGAATTATATGTAACATGATCCATATACTTGGTTGAATCTTTGGTTGTTGTTTTCCATCATAAGAAAATCACTTTCAAAACTATCTTATGTTTTGGATTCAACTTCTTTACAAATCATATGTTTTCATGTTTTGTTTTATCATTGGTAAATCTTTGTAACATGTTAATCTATGATTTGTTGTATCCTTAGCATGTTCTATATTTTGAATAGATCTATTGTTTTGGATACATCACCATTGATTTATCAAAGTAGTACTTTATCTTTGGTAAATCTAAGTAGATCATGTTAATGAAATATGTAACATGATTCATATACTTTGTTGAATCTTTGGTTGTTGTTTTTCCATCATAAGAAAATCTCTTTCAAATATATCTTATGTTTTGGATTCAACATCATTACAAATCATATGTGTATTATTGTTTTAAAGTTTCACAACTTGCATCACTTTGATAGGTAAATCATTTTCAAGTTGTATTTATAATTACATATGATTTGTCCCCTCAATTTCAATCAAATCTATTTTTATGTTTTATGAGCTACATTGATGATTTGATTGACATCCCTATGCATCACATGTTTAGAGCTAATCCATTTCATACAACTTGTGTAACTTTGATATCATTAACAAGTTGTTACTTTTAACATGTGATTGCATTACTTCCTCAATCATAAATGTTTTATGAGCTAAAACTTTCAAAAGCCTTAGGCATACATTTATGAGCTTTCATTTTCAAAATGATTAAGGACCACACACACACACTTCATGTGCTTTCATCTTTGCATTCATAGTGTGAGTGTGTATTTGTTTTACACTTCCATATCCGCCTTTTTAAGAGGCATTGTAATGAGCTAAATTTGTATCTCCATCAAGTGTATTAAAGACACTAACTTAGTGAGATAACCAACCTTGTGGTTGAAGAGGTTATTGCTTAGCCTATAAAAGCATAATGTATAGGTTGATGTTAAGCCTTGAAAAACATCAATGTAAAGGTTATTGCTTAGCCTTGGAAAGCATATTGTAAAGGTTATTGCTTAGCCTATTGAAAAGCATAAATAGTGGAAATCCGGTGGGGTGTTGGATCACAAGCCGGTAGTGGATGTAGGCATTGAGGCCGAACCACTATAAATACTTGTGTGATGGTGCTTGCTTTGTGGTGATTGTTTTCTTTAAGCTTCCGCATTTTGTTTGATAATCATCACTTGTGACTAGTTTGTTTTAAAGAAGTTAAAATTGTTAAAATTGGTCATAAAAGAAGCTCACCCTATTCACCCCCCCTCTAGGGTTCGGATCCCCATGGACTTACAAGTGGTATCAGAGCGGGTTACTCCATTTTAGGGCTTAACAATCCGGAGTTGATCCTTGCTAGATTAGAACCCTAGTGTTGTGATTTATTGAATATTTTTTTAAAGATTTCCACTTTGATTGAAAAAGAAATTTCCCCTAGCTTCTTTGCACCACTCTAAGACTTTTTCAAGTTATATCTTTAAGAGTTGGTGAGTCCTCTAAGTGATCTCTCAAGGACATCCTTTTCAAGACCTTAGGTGAATCTTCATTGGTACACATTTAGACTAGCCTTAAGGCCTTGATCCTCCCTAGACCAACCTATTCTTTTTAGTTATATCTATTTGTTGGTCTTGTTACATTTGCATTTTGTTGCTTTATAGTCACATCTTTTAAAATGCAATGTTTCTTTGTGATCATTTGATTTTGTATTCATGAACTTCTAAGTTATATCTCATGGTTTTCAAAATCCTTTGATTGCTATACTTTCATGATGGATTTGCATTTTGTTCATATAGTTATATCTCTTGTAGTGCTTATCTATTCATGATCAATTGATTATGATTACAAATGCTTTCATAGCTAGTTTTTTCATGATCAATTGATATTGGAAAATCATTTGATGTTTGTCATAGTTAGATCCTTTTTGTAAATCAAATGATTTGGATCTATTTAAGTTTTCCATTGTTTTTCAAGTTATATCTCTTGGTATGGAAAATTTGTGAGTGTCTATTGTTTTACAAATTGAAAATTTTACAATAGTACACTTCTTGTTTTTCAAAATCACTTGCTCTTAATTCTAAATGATTCTTTATTGGAATTTCAAATATTGAAGTGATTTGAGAAACTTTGGAAAATGTTCTAAGCTTTGTTGGTTGTATTTCTAGAAGCATTTTCCTTGAATTTATTTCCTTGTGCCTAATTATGATTATATCATTTGAAAGGAAATAATTTTTACAAACAATTTGCATCTTTGCTCATTTAGTTACATTCTTTATGCAAATTGATTTTGATGTCTTACATTGCATGGTTGGATATGGTTTCATTGATTTGCATGTTTGTGCCTAACTTGGTATATATTTTCATTAATGCAAATTGACGATTGTTTATGTGCTTTATAGTAAAATCTTTTATTTTATTATCATTTGAGCCTAATAAGTACAAATGTGATTTAATGTGCTAAGTTCATTTGGTATAGACCTCATATCCTTTTCATTGCATTGTAAGCTTAGTACATTTGCTAAGAGTGGAGATGTTGCATGATAGATTGATCCTCTCTATGCAAATGTCAAATTGTTCTATGTATGGTTGTGATCTTAGTTATATTTGTAGAAACCATACTAGAACTAAAATCCATCCTCTATGCTTTCTAGTCATATTTTTTTTGGATGGTTATGATGTTGATTCATGTATTTTCTCTAAGAGATGTCATCCTTGTACATGTTTCAACCTCATAGTAGTGTTCTTGATCATATGAAACTCTTTGAAATCCATTTCTCGTATTTCTATATGTTTGATGGATATCTTAGATGTTGAATTCATATGATTTAGTCACTTTGGAAATTGCATGCATTACAAAGTCATATCCTTGTGCATTGCAATTTATCTTGTTCATCACTATGCTCAATAGTTAAATCTTTAAAAGTGATGAATATGCATTTATGATGCTTGATGGATTTTTTGTCACATTCTTGCTCTTTATCATGTTATCAAATTCAATTGGTTTCAATTGGTATAATGTTTGATTGATTTGATTTCTTGTGAATGTGATAAACCTTGTGTGCATTGGATTAAACTTGATAGTAATATATTTGTTCCATGTCACACACCATTAGCATCATAATGTTCATGTTGCCACCTCTCTTGCTCATATAGGTATATCTCATGACCACCATGTTTATGTGTTCATAATATTGGTTGGTTAATTGTTGAGGTAGGCTTCATGTTTGAATTTCATTTCACTCATCTTGCTCTTTAATAGTAATATTTATTGATTGAATGAAATGAGTTCAAAACCTTACATAGCATATGATTTTCATAAGTTATATTGATTGATGCTATGTTTAGTAAACCCCATTGCATCATGGATAGCTCTAAGTTGGATTTTTCCTAATAGGTATATCTTTAAATCCTTTTTAGAGTGATTGATTTAATAGTCTCATCCTTTAATCTCAATTGATATGTTTATTTCAATTGGTATCCATGATCGTTAATGACCTTGCTCTCTTTTGGTAATTTGATCATATGAGCTTTATAGTTAAATGAATCTAATCCTTTCCTTGAAGTTGACCCTCACTTGGTTAAACCATCTACTTCTTGCATTTAATAGTTATCACTACAAAAAAAATGACTTTTAGTCTCGCTTTCAAAATGAGTTTTTGTGTTGCTTTTACAATAAAGTGACACAGTATAGTCAGATGTGTCACTTTAGAGAAGGAGTAAACAAGGAGGAGGTTTGTTGTGTCACTTTGATCAATAACGCGACACACAACGGTCACTAAAGCCCTAACACCCCCACCCCACTTTTACTTCCCACGTTTTTTTCCACTTTCCTTCCCACGTTTTTTTTTCCTCTTTTCCCTTTCCCCTTTTCCCCTCCCGCGCTGCGCTCGATCTGCTCTCCCGCCGCACCAGCGACGATTCCACCGGAGCCCACCTGCGCCGGAGATCCCTCCCTCCCTCTCCCTCTCCCTCTCCCTCTCCCTCTCCCTCTCTCTCTCTCTGTGTGTCTCTCTCTGCATTGTGCCACCCTCCTGCGCGCCGGAGCCGCCACCGGCTCTCTCCCTCCCTCCCTCTCCCTCTCCCTCTCGATCTGCACTGTGCCGCCCTCCCGCGCGCCGGATCCGCCACCGGTTCTCTCCGCCATTAAAACCTCGAAGACGAATAACAACTTCTGAAACAAGCTTCTTTCCCTACGCTGAAGCTCTGCATCAAAATCATTTCCAGGTACGTTAATGATCCATTGATTCCATTCCCACTTTCCAGTTCTTTCCAGATCTTGCATTTTATTTTATTTTATTTTTTGAAATGTAGTTTAGAGCTTCCAAGTGATCGTCATTGCAATCGATCTTTCCACCTTTTTTGTTTTTGTTGGAAAAGCTGAGTTCTTTCTTCTCTCTTTCTGAGATTTGGGTTATTGTTTTCTTGGGTTGTTCTTGTTTTAGTCAGTTATGTGATAGGTTTCTGTTGGAGAATCTTCTGGGTTTCTTCCCCCACTTTTTAGATTTTCATTATTTTCTTGGGCTGTTCTTGTTTTAGCAAATCTGGGTTTCTTGGGTTGTTCTCAGTATAGTTTTCTGTTTCTTGCTGATTACTTGGTGGGACTTAATGGAAAGTAACAACTTGATGTTCTCATGTTCAAAACAAGAAGGCGTTTGAAGATGGTTAAAGAAAAGGGCTTTGCCATAAAGTTGATTTTTTTTTTCTTTTTATCATCTTCTTATGGTATAGAAGGTGAGAAGAATTATTTTGGAACTCATCAACTGTTTCTTTTTTGCTGTAAAACGTGCTGATTTTACCAAACTTGTTGAGAAAGCAAATAACGAAAAAAGTTGATATTTTTGGGTTTCCTTTGCCTCTGTTTTTGAAGATATCTTAGTTGGTTATTCATTTCAAGGTATTCTGAATCACATCATCAAGCATAAACATTAAATACAACAAGTGGATATTTTGTTTGAGACATGTTTCCTAGGTTAGGTTTCTCTGACAGATTATGTTATAGACATCATTCTGAGACCATCCGTTCCATGACTCCAGAATAGAGATGATCATACAGAACCCATGAAAATAGAGGTTTCTATCACCAGCAAATGTTTCAGCTCTCATTCTTTATTGGACCTGTCATTTTGCTCATTCACTATAGCATATTTTGGTTCTAGTGATCAGAGGAAAGATTGAGTAAAGGAGAAGACAACAAGTTTTTGAAGATCCAGGTACGGAGGTACCATTCTTCTTCTTTCTTTTTTTTCTCTTTTTTTTTGGGTTTGCTCGTTCCTCGTTCCCAACTCAAGATGTTGAATCCCCCTTCCCTTTTCAGTGGCAATCCAAAGGAGGCTTGGATCTCTCCAGGCAGTGTCATTCTCTGTATGACAGGTACTAAATTATTATGTAATCCATAATATAAATTCATGACAATGAAGTTTTAACTTTCAGAAAATAGTGAGATGGGTGCTTTTGTTTATGGTCTTAGATTCACTCAAATGACAGCATTTAGCTTTTGATTGATGGGAGAGCAAGAATACTCAAATGGGGTTTGTAAAAATCTATGTAGCAGTCTCATTTCCTCAGTGGGGTTTCATGAAATATTGAAATCCTTCTTGTTTAAATCTATGCATTTTTACATATTTATGCATTTTTCCAAGAATACTTAAATAGCTTTTGTAAAAATCTATGCATTTTTACATATTTAAGTGTTTTTTTTCCTTCTTGTTGCTTTTCCCCTGAGATCTACCTATGGATATTAATATTAGCATCAGGTTTTTGTTCATTATAAGCTGGGATTGGGTTGTTTGATGTTTAAATGCTGATATTTTACCTAATTCTTCTATAAAGTTGTAATCCTCAAATCTGTTCTTCTTGGTTAGCTCATAACATGTTAATTACTGATGTAGGGCCTCCTTTTCATCTTGAGTTTTGAGTTCAAGATCTGGAGTTTATTTTATTTATTTTTTACACAATTTGTGCAGGCATCCATTTGATTCCTCAAAATGGGGACGCATATGCCGGTTCCTCATAACAAAAGGGATTTTGGACAAGAACAGCATAGTGGAACCAATAGAAGCTTCACAAGATGATCTGCTAGTGGTAGCTACTATATTTACTTTAGAGCCTAATTTATTTACTTTCTATTCTTAACCTTTTCTTCATGAAATTGATTAGCGGTTATTTGATGCCAAAACAATATTGCTGTGAGATTTTCCTTTTCCTATAGCAATTTGCCATTTTTTGGATTTCAAATTACTAAGGATGGAGGCATAGTGATAATGTCTTATATTTGCAAATATCAACATCCTGTTCATGAGCATCCTGCTATCGCTATGACATGTCAATTGAATAAGCTACTGAATTAGCTAGACGATCTAAACACTCATGCATGCACAACCATGTTCCTAACCAGCTGAAAACAGATGCCTGTTGCCTACTTTTGCATAATTGCTCTTTCCTTCTGGTTTTTTTTATCTTGTGGGGTCTATTTCTTTGCATTTTCTTTCTTTCTAGTATTGCACTTCAATTGTTTGATGCCGTTTCCGTAGCTAACTAACAACAACCCATGAATCAATTGCTGTTTTTATTGATCTTTCTCTAATTTCTGGGTTGTTGATTTTTTTTTTTTTTTTTGTGCATTTGATTTGATCAGGTTGGCACATCCTGGGGGTCCTCTGGTGACGAACAAAGCTGCATCGCTGGCTAAATTTCTTGAAAGGAAACTCCAGGAGCCTGGTGGATTGTCTTCTATCAATCCTGATATGGTTGAACTCGCTGTGAAAAATGCCAAAGAAACACTCAAGGCCTCAACTAGTATGCCACATATCCCTCCCCTTTTCTCTCAACTCTCTATCTTTCTTCTTGCTGACTAGTTTGTTTTAGAGAAAAATTGTTTTGATTGATTGTAGACATGAAGTAGCAGCAGCAACAACTACTACTACCACCCCAAATTCCCAATCATTAAGTAGATTGAATCACATTTTCTTAAAAAAAATATGATATGGGTATGGGAGCTATTGGACCACCTATGTGTCAGATTGCATGTGCCTCATTAATAGTAGGAAGGGAAAATCAATATACCCCTTTATCCAACTACGCTTGCCCGAACCACTCATCATCCTTTCGTAAGCATTCTTCTTATTAATTTGGTATGCATTTCAGGGTCCTTTTATTCTTTCAATCTTCCACACACTAGTCATCAATATGAAGCACTTCAAGACCATCTCTTTAACAAATGCTTGCTGGGGCATATTTATCATTATAAAGCATCATGATCTGGCATGCAACCATTGCTTTTACCTCCTTTTTTAATAATTTTGTTGACTGCTTTTGGAAACAATATAACCTAATTCATACCTAACTGATATATTCCCATTAAAGCATTTGTGGGACTGCTTTTTTTCATTAAAATTAAAGGGGTCTCATGTAAAATTAAAGGGGCCCTTTTCATATGAGAACCATACTTCTTCATAGGTGGTATACTGAACTCTGCTAGACTACACCATAGCAAAGAGGCACTCAGAAGCCTGATGGCTTCTAATAAAGCCTCTAGAATACTGGCTACAGACACTAACAGAGGCAACCAGGCTTCTCGCAAAGCTATGCAGAACCGACATGCCAAGAAGTCATTTTTAGTTTAAACCTTTTCCCCGTTCAAATCCAAGTGTTGTCTGATCGATAGAAGATTAGGAGTTGAGTGCCTTATGAATTGAACTCATTAAATTCTTGGAAAGAATCATTCAGCTTCAGGTTCTTTGCTGACTGATAAAATACGTTGTCCTGAGTTTTTCAACTAGTGATTGGATAATTCTCATTGGAGAAAGAGTAGAACATAATATAGAGGGATGCAATACTCTACTAAACCCATGGTTTGTAAACCTTCGCTGAAACCAAGTCATATTTGCCTGATACATTAAGGTTTTGGCAATCATCAATACTGATTTTAAATGTGCGAGTCTGAAACCAAAAATGCATTAGAGTTTGTATTGGAACTCTATTCTACTACCTTTAGATTGTATTTTGTTATTTAATTTACATCTAAAACACCCTAAAAACAACATTAAACAAAGATCGAAGTTTTTTTCCATTTTATAAATATTTCCAATGCATTATTGCTTTTAGAAGAAAAGTGCAGAAACAATCCAGAGTATCAGTCAGCAACCACTATGTCAGCCTACATTTAAAATTTTGGCATTGGTCGATGCCATGTCCATAACTGGGTTTTAGAACCATGACTAGATTACTGTAACAAAAAGACATTAAAGAGCTCAGACACTTCTGATGAATCTTCTGGAATGCTGACACAGACACTAAAATACACAGAGAAGCTCCTAGTAAAGTTTCATGGACTTGACAAGTTTTTTCTACTTTCTAGTCCAAGTCTTCTCTCAAATTCAATTCCAGGTGTTCCGAAGTGGTGAGAACCTTTCACTTTTAATCTTTATGGCACCTTTGAAACTACTAGTAAACCAATATTCCTTTAGGTGGTTTGAAAACTTTTTTTTTTTGGTTTTCTATTGTTAAGCCAACAATGTTGCTAGCAATGTGGGTAACTTACTATTGTCTGATATTTGGATGTGAATGTTGTTTGATATTTGGGAATGAGAATGAAGAAATGAATGAGAATGATAGAATTTGTTCCATATCTATAAATTTTAAGTCAATTAGTATGTATTAGTGGAAATCAGATTGTACTAAATTAGATGGATGCCACCGAATTTTCCATTCTCAAGTTACACCATTGTGTCGACAACAGTAGATTTTTACAGCACCTTCTCCCAAAGAGCAATTGAATTATTACCTAATGTCAGAGCCATTCACCCAACAAAGCTTTATTCATAGCCTTGACTGACTCAATAGTTATAGGTTGAACAGGATTGCATGTTTGTGAAAGGTATTTGTCTCCTACTTTGTAATATTTTGGTGCTTGAGTTGATTATTGAAATCGTTGGTGCCTCCATGTCTTGATTTGCATGCTTTTAAGTGTGTCCAAAGTACTACTCATAACTTAGTATTGTCATCATTTTTTTTTTTTAACTTATGAATCTATTTATGTACACTACATGATTATTGCTTATGTCTTTTAATCTCAACATTTTTAGATTCAAGGTTTATGTCATTCTTTATGCAAGCCAATATTTTTTTCATAATATTGAGTTTCTTATTTAAATGTGGTTGTAGGTACTATGTCGCATTATACCGCTTCATCATCTTCTGCGTCTACTGTTCAGGGTAGCTCTCATGGTTGGAATTCTTTTTTATGCATGTTACATGCATTTCCTTGATAGATTGAAAAGAAGGGAAGTGCAACTGTAAGTGGAGACTTTTTTTTTTTATTAAGAGAGAATTGGATAATGAAATAAAGGGTTTCCTTTCTCATGTAGAATTGTCAAAGAATCTTCTCTTGTTTTTTCTTGTTGATAACTTCTCAATTGGATTTGATGTTTCCATGATTTGAAATCTTAAATATAGAGAGATAGTATAGTTACATTGAGTGAAACAAGTTCTCTCTCTCTCTCTCTCTCTCTCTCTCCCTGAAATTTTTTTTTTAATTGGTTTCTTATATTCATTGGTTGGAGCTGCTTGAATTCATTGGCTGCTTCTATGTGATGGTTTATTTTGATAAACTTCAAAGTTCCATGGCTAGTTAATAGTTAGGGAGGTTGCTTCTATGCAGTGGTTTATTTGAATAAACTTCCAAGTTCCATGGCTAGTTAATAGTGAGTGTATTCTTTAACTATTCGTTTTGGTTTTATGATGCCGGTAGATGTAAAAGGAGACTATGACGTTAAGGTTAAGGGAGACGACTTATCTCCAAATCCAGTGGTGAGGGGAAAACCAGCTACTTTCAGCATCTCTGCATTTACTGGTAAATTAATGTTCCCTGATTTTGTTGGTTCTTGTTTTGGCACATTTATATTTTGAGCTTCCTTTCTCCGCATCTGTCGCACTTCATACTTGGCATCAATAGGGCTTCTAAATTCCTTGTTTCCATATTGTGGTTGTTTACAGATAAACTATGTTTTTATCAGTCTGATCTTGATGTTTCTATCAATGAAATTTCAGATCCTTAAAAAACAAGCTCCTCTCACAGTAAAACAGGTAAGACCTGTTCCTCTCAATGTTGATAGTATTCTCCAACAACCAGATCTACTGATGTAGTCCTTTTTATTGATCTGAATCTCATTAGAAAGTAAGTAAATGAATGAATGTTGATTTGATGATTCACAGGAGAAGTTCTGCAATGATGCTTGCGTGGAGAGGTTTCTAAAGTCTAAAGGTGACAATGTAAAGAAGGCAGCAAAGCATTTGAGATCATGTCTCTCTTGGAGAGAGAGCATTGGGACTGGTATGAGCGTTTGGTTATACTAGAAGCTGAAAGCATTCAAAGTAGATAGATTGGACCTTTTTTTTCTTTCTCTTGAAAGAAGTGATGAAATCCCTCTTTTTCTTCTTATTTGAAAAGCAGAACATTTGATAGCCTGTTGAACCTAATGCTGGTGTATAGGGTGCTGTGCTAGGTGCTTGTAGAGCTCACTGTGAGGTTGAGGTTGCAGAGTATGTAGCAATTCGGCTCTTCATTCGAGGAAGTTGTTGCAAAGATACGAGTAATGATGAAACACAACAGAGAAGAAATCATCAGACCAGAGCCTTGTTCAAGTGAATGGTCAATGTTTTCATTTACTTTTGAAGATAGGTCTCATTCAGAAGTTTTGTAGATATATGAAGATTTTTAAATGAAGATTGTAACATAATGTATCTATGTAACTGGGTGCCTACTAACTGCCTAATGAGACTGGGCCCTTATTATTCTTTAATAAAATCTTTTCTACTGCTTTCTTTTCCTTCTTTTTTTTGTCAAGGACCTAATTTGTAGCATTTGGGCCCTTATTTTTAATCTTTCAAAACTGACAAAAGCTACAGGATAAAAACCATTAAATAGGCCATAAAAGTGAAAAAAATGTCCCAAAAAAGGGGGAAAAAAAGAAATATTTATTAAAAAAAAAAATGGATGGTATCTCGCTTCTATGGAAACTGTCACAACTGATGACTACTTGTGTCACTTTTGGTCCGAAAATAACATATTGATCACTGCTTTTGAAAAGTGAGACAACAAAGTTATCTTTCTTGTGACGCTTTTAAGTTATTTCAGTGTCATTTTTGGGTTTAAAGTGACACAAGTAACTATTTTTTTGTGTCACTTTGATAACAGAAATTGACACAACAAATGTATTTCTTGAGACGCTTTTGCGAACTTTTAGTGACGCCGGCGGATAAGACGCTTGCATAGTAATCAGAAAAGCGACACAAACCACTTTTTAAGACACTTTAAAAGTGACTCATTAAGACATTTTTTTTGTAGTGTATATCTTGTCAAAGTTTGACAAAAGAAGAGAATGGATTGAGGGGGAGTGTAAACCTTCATAGGAAGTATTAGTTTTGATCAAATTCACCCTTGGATTGCCTTTGAGCCCTTAGAGATAACTTACATACATGATAGCCTGTTATGAATTTCATTTTCGATTTCATTTGTTAACAGGTGCTACTAAAGGTATTCTTCTTGTCTCATGTGTGTAGGTACCTTTGCAATTTAATGTCAAAGGGGGAGAGAGAGTTCAAGTGTGACTCAAAGATCTCCTACTCTTTAAAGGGGGAGAGAGTTCGAGAGTTCAAGTACTCGAAGATCTCCTATATAGGAGATCCATCAAAGGGGGAGAAAGAACTCAAGTTCTCAAAGGGTGAAGAGAATGTCCAAGCTTCCTAAGGAGAGTTGTGTATGATCTTCTACAAAGGGAGAGAATGCATACCTTGCCAAAGGGAGAGAGAGGCATGGTCAAAGGGGGAGAGCAAATAGAAGAAAGAAAGCTTGGAGCTAAAGAAGATGCTTGGCCATAAAGAAAGAAAGATTGAAGAATATTTAAGCACCAAGCATCATGAAGAATGAAGATTGAAGCCCAAGAGCCCAAGCTAAGAGAAGAAGCATCCAAGAAGATTTCAAGCCTTGTCCAGCTGAGGGGGAGCTGAAGACTAAGTGTGTAATTTCAGTGGTGAGTGTGTTTGCCATCAAATTGCAAAGGGGGAGATTGTTAGGAATTTTCTAGATTGCAATTTGATGGATGCATTATCATTCAAGCATCATTTGATTTACACACTTGCATTGGTTTTAAATAAACTTGAAATCTTGTTTTATTCATGCATTGCTTTTAAGATTTGTAAAAGTATTGATTTTTGCATGATTTGTTTTTTAATCTTGGATGCATTTGTTTTAGAAAAGAGTTTTCAAGAAATCAAGCAAGCCTTTGTTTTAAAAGTTTTGAATCTTTTTAGGCTTTTTATGTCATGTTTTAAAAACCATTAGAATCTTTAAAACATGTTTTCCAAGCTTGATTTAGTGGCCAAAAGGCCCCCCAAAGCTAAACCTTCAAATTTGCAAAAGTTGCATTTTTTGTCAAAGGGAGGCTGTCCCGGCAGTGTCGCCGGTCGACCGAGAGGCAGGTCTCGGTCGACCGAGACAACTGGAGGTAAAACCTGCAGTTTCTGAACTGAAACCTCCAACGGTCAGAAATCTGACCGTTGTGCCTTCCCGGTCGACCGAGACCTCTTTGCCGGTCGACCGAGGACTAGCCGTTGGCAACTTTTTGCTATAAATATGAGTTCTTTCCCTTGCCAAATGTTGGGAATTTTAAGCCCCTCCTTGAGAGGTATTGAGGCATATCAAAAGGGAAAAGAACCAAGGGATGAAGGGGATGATTAGGAAAGCTAAAGCTTGGATTAATGAAGTTAAACCACCAAGTAGGCTCTTCCTTCCTTAATCATATGTTTTCATGCTTTTGTTTTATTTTTGGTAAATCATTTCTAGCATGTTAAACTATGTTTGTGTTGTGTCCTTAACATATTTTATGTTTTGAGTTGATTTATTGTTTTGGATACAACACCATATGATTCAATCCAAGTAGTACTTAACTTTGGTAAATCTAAGTAGATCATGTTAATGGAAAAACCTTTGGAATTATATGTAACATGATCCATATACTTGGTTGAATCTTTGGTTGTTGTTTTCCATCATAAGAAAATCACTTTCAAAACTATCTTATGTTTTGGATTCAACTTCTTTACAAATCATATGTTTTCATGTTTTGTTTTATCATTGGTAAATCTTTGTAACATGTTAATCTATGATTTGTTGTATCCTTAGCATGTTCTATATTTTGAATAGATCTATTGTTTTGGATACATCACCATTGATTTATCAAAGTAGTACTTTATCTTTGGTAAATCTAAGTAGATCATGTTAATGAAATATGTAACATGATTCATATACTTTGTTGAATCTTTGGTTGTTGTTTTTCCATCATAAGAAAATCTCTTTCAAATATATCTTATGTTTTGGATTCAACATCATTACAAATCATATGTGTATTATTGTTTTAAAGTTTCACAACTTGCATCACTTTGATAGGTAAATCATTTTCAAGTTGTATTTATAATTACATATGATTTGTCCCCTCAATTTCAATCAAATCTATTTTTATGTTTTATGAGCTACATTGATGATTTGATTGACATCCCTATGCATCACATGTTTAGAGCTAATCCATTTCATACAACTTGTGTAACTTTGATATCATTAACAAGTTGTTACTTTTAACATGTGATTGCATTACTTCCTCAATCATAAATGTTTTATGAGCTAAAACTTTCAAAAGCCTTAGGCATACATTTATGAGCTTTCATTTTCAAAATGATTAAGGACCACACACACACACTTCATGTGCTTTCATCTTTGCATTCATAGTGTGAGTGTGTATTTGTTTTACACTTCCATATCCGCCTTTTTAAGAGGCATTGTAATGAGCTAAATTTGTATCTCCATCAAGTGTATTAAAGACACTAACTTAGTGAGATAACCAACCTTGTGGTTGAAGAGGTTATTGCTTAGCCTATAAAAGCATAATGTATAGGTTGATGTTAAGCCTTGAAAAACATCAATGTAAAGGTTATTGCTTAGCCTTGGAAAGCATATTGTAAAGGTTATTGCTTAGCCTATTGAAAAGCATAAATAGTGGAAATCCGGTGGGGTGTTGGATCACAAGCCGGTAGTGGATGTAGGCATTGAGGCCGAACCACTATAAATACTTGTGTGATGGTGCTTGCTTTGTGGTGATTGTTTTCTTTAAGCTTCCGCATTTTGTTTGATAATCATCACTTGTGACTAGTTTGTTTTAAAGAAGTTAAAATTGTTAAAATTGGTCATAAAAGAAGCTCACCCTATTCACCCCCCCTCTAGGGTTCGGATCCCCATGGACTTACAAAATTATGATTTAATATGCTTTTACTTGTCTCGTATAAGCATCCTATGCTCTTATTATGGAATCTTGCTAGGCATTCGTGTCTGACACTAACTTAGTTTGTAAGTATCAAACTCCTTGTTGATGAGCTGGTATTTGAGGTGGTCCAACAGGATTTGTCAATTGTACGAGAGTGGACGACTGGTGAGGTAGAGCAGAGCATATGATGCCGCGACGTTCACGATAACATTCTGAGGTTTTTTTTTGGACTTTACATTTCTTTTTGGATAGTTATCTACTGAGGATGTTTTATTGGCCGTTGTTTCAGGGCTCTTTGCTGGGATTTTAGTTAAGGCTTATTGAACTTTTTTTTTTTTTTTTTAAATCAAATCTTAATTATGGAAATGTGTTTCATTCTATTATCACTTCATTCTATTATCACTCTATATATGCCATGTGATCATTCTATCATGCCTTGTTATGTGAAATGGCTTGCACAAGCTTTTGCCATGGTGTCCATTCTTTTTTGTGCTGTAAGGGTAAATTGTATTAAAGAAGAGGGGGAAAAAGGAACAAGAATACAAGGGGCATAAAACGGACCCCCAAGGGAGCAAGAAACCAGAAAAGAGAAGAAGAAGGAAAAGAAGAAGACAAAGAGATCCAGAGCACCAGGAGCTCAAAACAGAGCTCCACGAAAAACCAGAAAAGAGAAAAAAAAGAAAAGAAGAAAACAAAGAGAACCAGAGCACCACGGACTCAAAACAGAACTCCACAAGTTATACACATGTGACTATACTCATGGACTCCAGCAGGACGCTCAGATGGATGCTCACAAAAGGGACGGTCATCTGCTTTAGGGAGAAGGAGATGGCCTTTGATAACTGGGATTGGATGGAGGGAAGAGATGGCCTGCGATTTTCAAAAATTGCTTCGTTACGAGCCTTCCAAAGGTGGTAGAGGACTGTGATGAAAGTTGCAGCCATATATCTGTAGCTTTTAGCATCATTATCTTTTGAAAGGATCTTCCATATAGTGGAGGCGGAAAAGCTGCTTGGAGAGGGAGCCCCAGCAACTCTCAGGAACCAGGACCAGACAGCTTTAGCTAGTACACAAGAGAAGAAGAGGTGGCTCACTGAGTCTTCTGCAGCGCAGCAAAAAATGCATCTGGAGGCAAGAGAGATACCCAGACGTTTCAGCCTAGTCTCTGAGGGAATTCTGTTGAGCATCAGGCGCCATCCAAAGCAATTGACTCTGGGAGGATAAATGTTGTTCCATATCAGTTTTGGCCAAGGGAGAGGCTGGGCTCTGTGTCTGATTTTCTGCCACGCCGAGCACATGGAGAGCTTTCCATCAGGGGAGTCTCTCCAGCTAAGGGAATCGCTGGAAGCAAGGCTGGGGGAGAGATCCTTGAGGAGGTGAAGAAGATGTTGCTGAGCGTTAGAAGTCAGGAAAGCAGGAATGACCCATGATCCAGATTGATAGAGGGAAGATAGCCGTTGGTCCCTAGGAAATTGGAGCCCAGGGAAACAACTAGAGATAGGATCTCCTACAGTCCAGGAGTCATGCCAGGCATTGATGCTCTGGCCATTTCCAAACACCCAGTAACTGCCTTGCTGAATGATGTGGGCTAAACGGCGGAATTTCTTCCAAATGCAGGATCCATAGGTAGAATTCTCTGAGCTCCAAATTGGTCGGAATTTAAAGTATCGGTTCTTAAACCAAATGGACCAAAGAGAGCTAGAGGTGGACGCCTGCCAGCCAAGCTTGATGAAAGAGGCTGTATTTACCTCAGCAATTTTCCTAATGCCCAACCCACCTTCTTCCTTAGGGAGGGTAATAGTGTCCCAGCTAACATGATTGATCTTATTGTTTGAGGCATTTCCTGACAATATGAAGTGCCTCATAAGTCTCTCAATCTCATTCCAAATGGAGGCAGGCATGGGGAGGATGGCTGCAAGGTGAATTGGTAAGCTGGAGATGACATGCTTGATAAGGATTAGACGACCAGCAAAAGACAGAGTATTTACTTTCCAGCCTGCAAGCTTAGACTGAACAACGTCCAACAGAGGGAGGAAATGCCTTCTTTTAGGAGTTCCAAAACAGATCGGGGTACCCAAGTATTTGAGGGGAGTAGAGGCTTCTTGAATGCCTAGGATGGAGCTGATTCTTCTCTTTCTTCTTGCACTGCATTTCCCAAGGAACAACTGGCTCTTCTGAAGGTTGAAGGATTGACCTGCAGCAAGCTGGTAAGTCTCTAGGAGATCCTGAAGAATTAGAACACTAGGGCCAGTCCCTTGCATGAGGATGAGAATATCATCTGCATAAAGCAAATGGCAGGGGGTAGAGGGGACCTTAGAGAGAGGGAGGAGGAGGCCTTGACAATGGAGATCTTGAAGGTGAAGGCTCAAGATTTCTTCTGCTAGAATAAAGAGGTAGGGGGACAAAGGGTCACCCTGTCTAAGGCCACAAGAGGAGCTAAAAAAACCATGAGGCATTCTTGTAAGGAGCACCAAACATTTGGAAGTGCAAACACACTCTTTGATCAAGGAAATCCAATCATCAGAGAAGTTGAAGAAATGGAGGGCAGAGAAGAGGAAAGACTAGTTCAATTTATCAAAAGCTTTGGAGATATCAAGTTTAAGGCAAAAAGAACCTTTCTTAATCTTGGAATTCAATTTCTGGAATAGTTCAAAAGCCAGCCCAGAGTGGTGTTGAATACTCCTACCTTTGATGAAAGCGGCCTGATGGGGGGAAATCAGCTTAGGAATAATTGTGGAAAGCCTAGTGGAGAGGATTTTACAGAGGGAGGAAATGCCTTCTTTTAGCAGTTCCATTCACTACTAGAAAAAAGGGTTTTTATATCGGCTAAAAACCGATATAAAAGACCTATTATATCAATTTTTCAGTAAACTTCAAACCGATATAAGTACCCCCGATATAATAGATAACTATAACCGATATAATATGTGTATTATTTTATATCAGTTTTTGAACAACTGATGTCTTTTAAACCTGAAATTATAACACATATTACTGTAAAACCGATATAAAAAAAGTGAAACCGATATAAAAAAATATTTATAATATTGGTTTTTCGGGATTGTATTATATCGTTTGTTCTGTAACCGATTTAATATTATATATGTATTTTTTTTTATAAATAGTCCTTCTAGAAAGGGTCAGGTGACCTTACGGTCACCTGGCGGCTAGCCGCCCTTTGCAAGGGGGCTAGCCGTCAGACCCACGGTCAGCTTTCCAGTAAGCAATTTTTTTTTCTAGATGATTTTCTGTGCTTCTTGCGGCTAACCGCCAGTGCACCTGCGGCTAACCGCCAGTGCACCTGCGGCTAGCCCCCAACTTTTCCTGTGGCTGGCCGTGAGCCATCCTGATTTGAATGGAAGAATTTGTCTCCAGTAGAAAATTCATAACTTCGTCTTCTGAACTCGAAACAACATGATTCTTAATCCAAATGAAAGATTTATCAGAGGGCTACAACGTTCATGTTTTGAGATTTAACCCAGATTGAATGGAAAGTAGTGTAAAATCACCTTGAAGCTGACTGGTCACAGAAAAATAGCAACCTGAGTGAAGCAGAGTTGTCTCCAGTAGAAAATTCATAACTTACTCTTCTGAACTAGAAACAACATGATTCTTGGTCCAAATGAAAGATTTATCAGAGGGCTACAACTTTCATGTTTTGATATTTAACCCAGATTGAATGTAAAGTAGTGTAAAATCACCTTGAAGCTGACTGGTCACAGAAAAATAGCAACCTGAGTGAAGCAGAGTTGTCTCCAGTAGAAAATTCATAACTTCCTCTTCTGAACTCGAAACAACATGATTATTCATCCAAATGAAATATTTATCAGAGGGATACAACTTTCATGTTTTGAGATTTAACCCAGATTGAATGGAAAGTAGTGTAAAATCACCTTGAAGCTGACTGTTCACAGAAAAACAGCAACCTGAGTGAAGCAGAGTTGTCTCCAGTAGAAAATTCATAACTTCCTCTTCTGAACTCAAAACAACATGATTCTTCATCCAAATGAAATATTTATCAGAGGGCTAAAACTTTCATGTTTTGAGATTTAACCCAGATTGAATGGAAAGTAGTGTAAAATCACCTTGAAGCTGACTGGTCACAGAAAAACAGCAACCTGAGTGAAGAAGAGTTGTCTCCAGTAGAAAATTCATAACTTCCTCTTCTGAACTCGAAACAACATGATTCTTCATCCAAATGAAAGATTTATCAGAGGGCTACAACTTTTATGTTTTGAGATTTAACCCAGATTGAATGGAAAGTAGTGTAAAATCACCTTCAACTTCTGGAGGCTAGCCTTCAACTTGGAGGCGGCTAGCCGAAACAGCAGGGAAAAAACAGCATTGTGAAGAAACGCAGCAGGGAAAAAAAACAGCAGAAACACAGCAGGGAAAGAAAAACAGCAGGGAAAAAAAATACTCAACAGCAGTAAGAAAAACAGCAGCAGAGATCGTGAGAAAACAGAACAAAAAAAAAAAAAAAAACAGAGAGAGAGAGAACAGAAAACAGTAGCAGCAGAAGAAAAGGGAAAGAAAGAAACTAAACAAAAAGAAAGGAAAGAACGTGATGTACCTGGCACCTGCACAGCGCCGGAAGAGCAGCTTCTTCCTCTTCGTCGTCGTCGTCTTCTTCTTCTCCGGAGAACGAGAGTGAGTGAGAGAGACAGGGAGAGCAGAGAGAGAGTAGAGAAAGCGAGAGTGAGAGAAGAGCAGAGAGAGCGAGAGTGAGAGGAAAGGGGTTTTTGGAGGGAGAGAAGCGCTGGGAAGAGAGGCGAGAGTGAGGAGAGAAGAGAACGAGAGTGAGAGGAAAGAAGGAATGATGGAGAAAGAAAGAGAAGGGAGGGAAGGGAAAAAAAAGAGAGGGAAAGAAGGAGTAAGCCCGCGCGGGGGATTAAGGGATTTGAGGTATATAATATCGGTTTCATAATAACCGATATAAAATATTATATATAACTGGCGGTTAGCCGCAGGTGCACAGGCGGTTAGTCGCATGTGCACAGGCGGTTAGCCGCAGGACGTCCTGAAAAGGGAGGGAAGAAGGAAAAATAAAAAGGAGGGAAAGAATCGATATAAAATATGTATATATAATATCGGTTCCATAATAACCGATATAAAATATGTGTATACAACCGATATAAAATATATGTATACAACTGATATAAAATATTTGTCTATAATATCGGTTTTATAATAACCGATATAAAATATTGAAATTAATATCACATATTTTCCTAACCGATATTATATATAGAGATTATTATGTGGGTTCCAGTGTAACCGATATAAAAAAAATTGACCGATATAAAAAAATATTAACCGATATAAAATACCTTGACTGAAGATATTATATCGGTCATATAAAAAACCGATATAGGGCAGTTTTTGCAACCGATATAAAAGCCCTTTTTTCTAGTAGTGATTGTGGTTTTGAGGGCCTGGTAATCCTCACATAGCGGAATCTCGTGAGAAAATCCATGCAAAACTATTATTAAGCCCAAAATTTTTGCTAATATGCTTCCGCTCTCGTCGTGATTCCTTATTTCAAATTTGGGATCAAGACAAATAGACTCTTGTAGCAAAAAAAAAAAAAAAAAAAAGAAGAATAAATTGAAAAACAACTTAAAGACTTTGTCTAGTGGAATTTGTGATCCAATTTTATCACTAAGGCCATTTAGCAAGCAAGGCATGTGTAAAATAGATTTTTTTTGTTATATCTACTTATAAATAGATTCTTTGGCATATTTATTTAATTACAAAAATCAAACTCATAATGTTATAAAACTAATATCGATGGGAAAATATTCTCATGCGTACCATGTGCATGAGCACCATGCATCTACATCCATTGTGGATGAATTTCAAGGGTGGGTCCATCCTCTGAGATATGGTCTAGATGCATGGTGCACCTCCGAGCTATACGTACATGAGTAAGTTTTCCTACATTGATAAATTTGTGGAAAAGAAAAATGAAAAAAAGGTGTTGCTTGATTTAAACATTCATCATGTATATTTGTGAAAATGTTTTATTTTTTAAAGGAAAATCCACACCGTAGACATTTACCAAACGTGCCCTAAAGGTTTTTATGGAATTTTCCCTTTTCTTACATTGCCCTCTCCCCCCCTTCCCCCCAAGATTGTGGTTTTCCCTTTTCAGACATTAATGGATATGGTTTGGTTGATGCTCAGCCATGCACAACTTCCGTTATATTTGTGGGGAAAGGTATTGAACACGACACATTATATTCTAAATAGAGTACCCTTAGTGAAATTGAGGCTAAGTTGATTGCAGAAGGATAGAGATAGGCAGCCCGCAATGTAGCACTAGTGGATCTGCCCTAATTGCCAGACTTGAAACAATGATGGTGTGTTAACCGTCAAGATGAAAAATAAAAAGAAATTTAAAAGCAATTGGAAGCACAGAGTGCCTAAGAATGGTGTATGCTTTAACTGCATGGAACCTGAACAATTTAACTCTCAATGCAGGAGGAGAAAGGGAGAGAGTAATCATCAAGGCAAAGTGACCAAATGGCATAATGATTATATTACAGTGGTCACAGAGGGATAGTGTAGAATGCTAGCATGCCAACCCTAGGTCTCTCATAACCTTTATATAGGTCAGTCTCAAAGAGTCACACTTCCTAAAGACTTATTTGCCAGAAAAGAAACTCACCTCCATCCTATTCCTCTTGGGAGTCTTACCAAGTGTGTATAGACCGATTCTTTGGATTAGAGTGGGTTACTAATTTCACATTTGGCCACAACCATACTTGATCTAATGTGGGACCTGTGGCATGTGGGGTACATGATTTCTAATAGCAGTGCCTTTGGCAATTATATGATCATCCACAGGTGACTTTTTTTGGTAAAGGCATCCTCAGGTGATTGAATGCACTTAAACCATTAATCCGGTTAGATATAAAAAGCACAAACTAGTACTGTTGGACTTCTTCAAACTGTTAGATTTCTGGCCATCTGATCTTTGTATAGGGTCCCATCCAAATGATCCTCCCTCTATATCGGTCATCAGTTGCGTGTCTGAGAAGATGCATTGTTAGAAGAGGAGGCCAATTTGACATATGGGGTCCACAACTCAACTACATAAAGGTGAATTAGGAGATCCAAACCTTTGGATCTGTTGCTACAGAAGGTTTAGTAAACATTGGTGATCAATATAGGAAACAAGGCCCAATGTTGGACGGTAAGAACCATCACCATAAAATTCTTTTGATGTTTCCACTTATTGGTGCAACTATAATTACCAGTCTGAGCCTAGGCCCATCTTAGTTTGGCAATGAACTTCTCTATCAGTTGCTGATTTCTACATGATTCATTGCATTCCTTTAGGGATGTGAATTGATAGGGAAACTAGATCTTGGTCATGCATAATCTAAATCATAAATGAATTTGAGAAAATATGAGAAAATAAACATCATCATCATCATTGAGCGTCCCTCATGCCATTTTATCTAGGGTCGGCTAATCCTCATAGTAGAACTCATATTGTAACAAGCTACCTAAAGCATGCATTCGATTGAAACTACAAAACCAATTCACATTATCAGCTATTGGGCATTGGGGTTGTGTTGGGACATTTTCACAATAACGAGATTGTTCTACTTTCGGTAAAAGTACCAGCTAGGCATGTCTTGGTCTCAGTTTAATGCATCTCGGAAATAGTGCCAGAATGCGTCCATGTTAAGGTCATACCCGACATCGGTATCATCTTCAGTTCGGTTTGATTAACCGAGATGAGTACTTACCCTCAGTTAGTTACAACTGTACTCCTATAAAGGCTCGATCATGTTACAGAATGTGTAAAGAGGTAAGGATAAGCACCGGATAGAGATAAGGAGTTATCCTTATTCGGTGGTTACATCCACAATCCTTGAAAGATCGGGGCATAGTCTGAGTAAGACTCTACTTCCGAGAGCCTAGGACGAGAGTCATAAGACCCTTGGCCTATAATATTCAAAGAGCTAATCCGGAAAAGGTATGCATATATACATACGCCCAAACTCTGCTCTCCTCTTGGCTCACTCAACGTTTGTTTAGTTACTGAACTGACTAAGGCATCGGAGTGCCTTCGGCCAAGCTCGGCCAGGGTCTCTGACCTCTGTTCTCTCCTCCCCTTTTAGGCTTCAGGCATTCAATCTTTCCCAAGAAGCTTTACAGCGATCCTAACCGAGCAAGCCCGTAATAATTTAGGCACGCACAATTGGCATCATCTGGGCGAAAGGATTAAATCAAATTCACAAACACCATGCCTCCAAAAATTAGAAAGGGCGAAGAATCATCAAGGACCCTACCACCACCACTAGTATTGCCAATGCAATTGCCGCCAGTCCCTCGCCAGAGGAGATTCGAGGAAGATCTGGTGCGGTGACCATGGAACGGCCTGAGACTCAGTCATGTTCATCTTCAAGGGGGTTGACAGCACCTCCCCGACAAGATAATCCTCTACTGGAGCATCCCCGACAAGAACGGAACATCCCCGATGAGATAATTCCCCAGTACCAATCCGGTCACATCAATCTCATCACTGGACTGATGGCGACGATGATAGCAACCTGCTCCTCATGGATATTAGGGCCCAAAACCTTATTATCCAAGAGAAAGATGAGTTGATTCGTCAACTTCGGTAACAGCTCCAAGAAAGGACGACCGCCCCGGTTCCACCCTCTAGACCTCCTTCAGTTGAACAAGATTTGAGGTATGTCCTGTATAACAAGAGGCATGACCGAGCTTATGACGAGGGCTCGAGTAGCAACTACTTGAATGATGCCTCAAAGAAATTGAGACGAAGACCAAAGGGCAACGGTGACTTGAGAGAATGGCTTGACCGACAAGTGAAGCAAACAGTCCGGTAGAACAAAAAGGTGGTCGGTTTCTCCCAAGATCGGCTAAACGCGTACGACATGAGGATCTCGGTACATCCCCCTTCTCTTATGAGATAAGAAACTTTTCTCTCCCTGAAAAGTTTAGATTTCCGAGGTTCGTTCTTTATGATGGGACCTCGGATCCAGCAGCACATCTCCTACATTTTACTCAGAGGATGTCGGTATGGGGTGATATAGGTCACCTAAACTCTAGGGTTTTCTTGTCCAGTTTAGGAGACCTTCCCCTAAAGTAGTTCTGTGCACTTCCAGAGGGATCAATTTCGAGTTGGCGGCAACTCAGAAATTCCTTCATTGAGAGATTTCAGGCTCACAAGGTCATCCTCAAGATGGACGATGACCTAATGGCCATCTGAATGAGGCGGACCATCCCCATACAATGCAATAATGGGGAGAACTGGCTGCACAACATGGAAGCAATGCCTTCCACTTATCACCAGAAACTCAAGTTCCCGTTAGAGAACGAGAACGACATAATTGAGGTGATCACGGTCCGAGGTGACCAACACATAGCCAAGCAGTGCTTGATGGCTATAATACATGGTGTAGCAGAACCAAAGCAAGTGCATATGGCCGAGCTGGGCAAGGAAGCTGAACTTGAGGATCGCGGCCGAGCTCTAGCAGAAAAAAGCATTGAAGATCTGACCAAGATCAGGATCAATTCCAATGACCCTGAAAGATATTTTCTACTTGGAAGTCAACTCCTTGAAGCTGAGAGGTCCGAGTTGTTGACACAAAAAAAAGTCACCTTGTCTCCTCAACATCAAGAAGCCACATGAAGCCGCATCCTATCACAAATAGGCAATGTTACTTCAAGCATCAGATCTTGTCAAAATCAAACAAAAACTGCAAGATCCTTCAAAACAACAAAAAAGGGGTACACATGAAGTTTCGGGCCATTTTAACATCATTTGGCCTAACTTCACTCCTCCAACAGCTGAGTAGGCGCTCCCGGGGGCGGTGAAGCCAGAGACCCTGACACACAAAATAGAGCACACAACTGGCCTTAAAATGCCACTAGGAGGCTTCATGTGAAGTTTCAGGCCATTCCAGCATCATTTGGCCTAACTTCATTCTTCCGGTAGTCAAACAGGCGCTCCTGGCGGTGATGGTGTCAAGGACATCAAAAGTTCGACCAGAGCCTACAAATGGTCTCAAAATACCTCCAAAAGGCTCCATGTCAAATTTCAAGTCAAACTGACAACGTTTGACCCTCCATCAACCCTCGAACAGTAAAATCAAGCCTCTCAGCAGCGAGAACTATTGAGGCCATCACCCATTAAACAGAGCACATAGGTGGCTTCAACATGCTTCTAAAGGGCTGCACGTCAAATTTCAGGTCATTCTGACAACATTTGACCCAACTTTGAAGCTCCGAAACAAAATCAAGGCTACCGGCGGTGGAGTACCCCAGGACCATGACATCCAAATTGGAGCTAATGGATCGTCTCAAAATGACTCCAATAGGCTCCCTGTCAAATTTCAATTTGATCGGACATTAGTTGACCTACAGCAAAGCGCGACATCTTCCTTACGGCAAAAGCAAGTCTATTGGCGACGGGACCCCACACAGTTTCAAAACTTGAATAAAAGCCCATGGTTGGTCCTATCTACTGCTTAGGAGGCTTTAGCTCAAATTTTAGGTCATTCCGACATCATTTGACCTAGTTTTTGACTCTTGATGGAAACTAGGCTACAAAGTCTTCGGCTTTTCAAAAAATAGGAAGCTTTTTGCTCCAATTTGCATGGCTTCTCGTCAGGTTTTCTTCAGGAGAATCAAGCCAATAAATGAGGAGAAATGTCAAGAAAAACACAGGAGAAAGAAAGGATCAAAAAGATTGAAAAACGGCCGAGAAACTGCGACCGGAAAGGGAAAAAACCCCGTGGTCGCCGGCGACTCTGGAAGTTTGGGTCGCTGAATTTTCCGCCGGATGGCCCGTTTTCCGACCCTTTTTTGCATTTTGGGAATTCCAGTCCCGTGGTTTTCCGAAAATCTGATTCTTGATGCTTAAGGTCAAATGATCTTCATCAACATTTCGGATCCGCCATCAAGAGCATGAAATCATCATTGAAAGCTCCAAGATCACCAATCAGCTGACCAAGAAAGTACACTTTCTGTCCGACTGATCAAGAAATCGACAAGACAGATGTCACCAGCCCATTGGCA
Organism: Cinnamomum chago; assembly: GCA_038049695.1. Classification (NCBI taxonomy): domain Eukaryota; kingdom Viridiplantae; phylum Streptophyta; class Magnoliopsida; order Laurales; family Lauraceae; genus Cinnamomum; species Cinnamomum chago. The sequence goes on along the minus strand of CP142453.1, from coordinate 102,470,662 downwards.
CCAATCAATGCCTGAAGTTGCATCGCCATCTGACATCAACCATCGGCGATCATCACAAGAAGAATTCCAAAAGACGCGGCACGGCCCGCGACTCTTCAAATGCCCTGGTGACCACTTAATGTTATTAATTGACCCGTTTTATGACAACTTAATGCGGTCATTAACCCATTATTTTGGACTGCCCAATCAAAATCAAGCAAATGAGAGTTACAAATCCAAGTAATCATGCAATAAAACCATGAAACTCCTCTCATCATGGAGATTAAGGGTGATTAAATACCCATCGTTCTCCATCGGCCAATCATATTCAAGGAAAAAGGAGTTACAAAATCAATAAATAAAAACTTGTAACTCCTCTCATCATGGAGCATCAATGCCATCAATGCTCATAAACCCACCTTATGGCCACCAAAAGCCTATAAAAGGGGGGTCATTCCAAGAAGAAAGGGTCTAGAAAAAAATCCAAGAAAAATCCCGAAGAATTCTCGAAGAAATCTCTGCACAAACAAGCTGTCATTCTTTGGAAGGAACTCTACTACAAGAAACACCACAAGGTGATTGAAGTCCCTTGGGGGGCCACCCCCCGAAGATCCCCTCTCCTTCTATCCAACATGGCCTAAACGCGGCTCTTCAGCCCGTTTACTCATTTTTTTTATTGGATATAGGACCTCCCCTTGGTCTTTATCCTCTAAAAAACTGTGGTTCAAGTCAAGCCAAATAACCAAAGCATCATGTGTTCTCATCTGAAGGACGATGGCGAAGTCCATACATGACTTGCGACCGTCGATCTGAACGAGTCCCCACAATCTCTTGAGAAGTCAGATTCCTTTTCTTACTTTTCTATTGTATTTTGTATTCTTTGTAAAGAGACAAAAAATTCACATTTCTTGTCTTTCATTATTGATAAGATTTGTAAATCGCCTTTCACGGCACAAATCGCCTTTCACGACAAACAAACAAAAATTACCTTTTACGGCAAAAAAATAAAATAAAATCGCCTCTCACGGCATTTAAAAAAATTTATCTCTTTCTTAAAGTATATGTGCAACGGAAAGTTAGAAAGAAGAGTTGATTTCCTTTGTACTTGTGAAAGTGAATCTCCGGATCACCACTTCAAATTACAAGTAGAATAGAAAATCTTGCATACTTATACAAAAAAATGTTGATGCCCGCTGGACCCCGGCAGCCCCGGGACGGAAGGAGAGGACGAAAGGCCGGGCACCATCAAGTTGGCACACCCGGTGGGACTCGTTTATTTGAGAAAGCGATGCTTGAATTCTTAGTCTCCTTTCTAGTTGGTGGCCTATGTTGGATCTTGCATCTAAAAAAGAAAACATGAGATGGGATTTTTAGAAATTTCTATCTTTGAATTTATTTCCACTCTTTCTCATTTCAAACAAAAAAAAAGGAAATTTGATTTCTCTTTCTTGGATTAAATTTTGAGAAACTTTGATCCTCTCCTCTTCGAATTTGATAGCTCAGAGAAATGTTTGCAGCTATTGTTCGTATCGGGGAATGGGCCATCTTTTCTCTTCGATGAGTCCGATAGGGATTTTCGAAAACAAAAAAAAATCTCGTTTCAAAATCTTTAAAAGAATATGTTTTTTTCTCTTTTGGATTCGAATTTGAGAAACTTTGGTTTCTTCCTTTTCGGACAATGGCTCGCAAAAATCGTTTGTAGCCAGCGTTTGGATTTGGAGGGGCCATTCGCTCTCTTTGATGAGTCCATTAGAAATCTTTCAAAAAAAAAAATCAATAAAAAACCACTAAGGTTGCACCAATTGCGTTCTTTGACCAAAGTTGATCTAAGAAAACCGTGTCCAGAGTGTGGAGGCAGCTAGACTGTTCGAGGCAAGGGTCCTCCAAACGGGTTCATTAAGTAATCCAACCCTTACCTGGGGGCTGATCTATTTACTAAGGTTTCATAAGACCGAATTGGAAATGTATGTGTACTCTATAAAAGAAATTTCTTAAAAAAAAACTTCCGTCGCATTTGAGTTTAGATTTGAGAAATCTTGGTTCTCTTCTTTTTGGATTTAGTGCTCGCAGAAATGTTTGAGCCTATGTTTGGATTGGAACACCATTTGCTCTCTTTGATGAATTCAATCTTGACCTTTCTAAAAAAAAAAACTTCCGTCACTTTTGAGTTCAGATTTGAGAAATCTTGGTTCTCTCCTTTTCGGATTTAGTGCTCGCAAAAACGTTTGAGCCTATGTTCGAATTGGAACACCATTTTCTCTCTTTGATGAATTCAATCTTGACATTTCAAAAAAAACTTCCGTCACTTTTGGGTTCAAACTCGAGAAATTCTGGTTCTTTCCCTTTCGGACTCGGTGCTCGTAGAAATGTTTGAGCCTGCGTTCGGATTGGAATACCATTTGCTCTCCTTTATAAATCCAATCTTGACCTTTCAAAAAGAAAATCCCATCTCGTGTCCTTTCCAAGGATGCGATTTACAACATTTGTGCCTAGTGGTGTTAGTACACCCTTCGGGTCTACCGTATTCGCGACCGACACATTTGTATCTCCAACCTTATATCATCTTACCTCGAGTGAGCCTTGCTTCTCGGTAATTTGATTTAAGGTTTACAATTACTTCTAGTAGTCACTGGAACGCTCATCCTGAGCCTACCATACTTACATTTTGAACAAGTGTACCCTCTATGGCTTTTTGCCTCTTTCATCTTGCTTGGGCTGGGCCTTGTCCCCTCGAACAATTTGAAAAGACAAAACCATAGTTATTTTCCATTTATAATCATCATATTCTAGTGATTACTAATGGATCTGGTCTTGTTTTAGAAGTTTTCCAAACTAATAATGGTAGCTTCATTGACCATCACTTTCGAGGAGAACAAGTACCAACTCCTGTTTCAAGAGAAGCAAAACAAACACACTCACAAGCGCCCTAGCAGCTGCCGAAGCGTCATCTCCCTCGGCAACTCTCAAAACACCATATCGACCTCTACTCCTCGGACAATCATCTTCGGGTCGTTGGGACCATTCTCACTCCTCGTAGAAGAAACTGTACCTACCAAGAAGCAGAAAACTGCCCCTGAACATGTTGCTGCTACGACACCATGGGCAACAATCAAGAACCCTGAAGCCCGTGGCTCCCCCACGAAGCCTCAACCTACAAGGAACTAGGTCTACCCCAAGATTTGCTCCGCAAGACCCTCCCCAAAGCAAAGGAGGTCCTAAACATCTACAAAGCCAGCGTACCTGGTCCCTCTTAAGGAGAACCGGTTTTACCCTCTCTCTCACATGAAAGAGGAGAAACCTACCCTCCATCAAACAAACAAATCAACCCAGCATGAGCCGGCTTGCTCCTACAAGCCTAAAATCAAGTCATGTATCACCAGGCCTCTGCAAGAACCTGCTAAGGCCGACACTCCTGCGAGTCGACCCTTCATCTTAACAGAGGCCGAACTCGCAAAATTCAAAGCCTCACTTTGACAGGCAAAGGACCGCATCCGGATCCTGTCCATGCCTAGCTTCAAAGAAGACAAGCTCGGCTCTGCGCACGGGGGACTACGTCCTTCATCGCCAAAGCCCAACCAGAACTGACTGAAGCTCAAATTGGTCATCATATACGTCGTCGCGCGGCATATCGACAAAAGAGACTAGAGAAGCAAAGAATGTTAGGAATTTTCTAGATTGCAATTTGATGGATGCATTTCTTTCTAGCATCATTTGATTTACACACTTGCATTGTTTTAAATAAACTTGAAATCTTGTTTTATTCATGCATGGTTTTTTAAGAGTTGTAAAAGTATCAATTTATGCATGATTTGTTTTCAATCTTGGATGGATTTGTTTTAGAAAAGAGTTTTATCAAATCAAGCTAGCCTTTGGTTTTAAAGTTTTGAGACATTTTAGGCTTTTTATGTTTCATGTTTTTAAACCTCTTTGAATGATTTAAAACATGTATTCTAGCTTGGTTTAGTGGCCCAAAAATCCTCCCAAAGATATACCTTCAAATATGCAAAATTGGATTTTTTTAGGTCCCAGGTGGTCAACCTACAGTGAGGTAGGTCGACCTACCCAGGGCAGGTCGACCTACCTCTCTGGAGGTCGGCTAGGCCCAGAAAGCACCAACGGTCAATTTTTTGACCGTTGTGTGTGGTAGGTCGACCTGCTACTAGCCGTTGGGCATTTTTCTCTATAAAAATGAGTTCTTTCCTTTCCCAAAAGTTGGGAATTTTAAGCCCCTCCTTGAGAGGTTTTGAGGCATATTCAAGGGAAAAGAACCAAGGGATGAAGGGGAGCATTAGGAAAGCTAAAGCTTGGATTAATGAAGTTAAATCTCCAAGTAGGCTTTACTTTCCTTAATCAAATGTTTTCATGCTTTGTTTTATTTTTGGTAAATCATTTCTAGCATGTTAAACTATGTTTGTGTTGTGTCCTTAACATGTTTTATGTTTTGAGTTGATTTATTGTTTTGGATACAACACCATATGATTCAATCCAAGTAGTACTTGAATTGGTAAATCTAAGTAGATCATGTTAATGGAAGAACCTTTGAAATTATATGTAACATGATTCATATACTTGGTTGAATCTTTGGTTGTTGTTTTCCATCATAAGAAAATCACTTTCAAAAGTATCTTATGTTTTGGACTCAACTTCTTTACAAATCATATGTTTTCATGTTTTGTTTTATCTTAGGTAAATCTTTAGTAACATGATAAACTATGATGTGTTGTATCCTTAGCATGTTCTATATTTTGAATTGATCTATTGTTTTGGATGCATCACCATTGATTCAATCAAAGTAGTACTTTATTTTTGATAAATCTAAGTAGATCATGTTAATGAAATATGTAACATGATTCATATACTTTGTTGAATCTTTGGTTGTTGTTTTTCCATCATAAGAAAATCTCTTTCAAATGTATCTTATGTTTTGGATTCAACATCTTTACAAATCATATGTGTATTATTGTTTTAAAGTTTCACAACTTGCCTTACTCTGATAGGTATATCACTTTCAAGTTGTATTTATAATTACATATGATTTGTCCCCTCTTTTCAATCAAATCTATTTTTATGTTTTGAGCTTCATGTTGATTTGATTGACATCCCTATGCATCACATGTTTAGAGCTAATTCATTTCATACAACTTGTGTATCTTTGACATCATTAACAAGTTGTTACTTTTAACATGTGATTGCATTACATCCTCAATCATAAATGTTTTATGAGCTAAAACTTTCAAAAGCCTTAGGCATACATTTATGAGCTTTCATTTTCAAAATGATTGAGGACCACACACACACACATCATGTACTTTCATCTTTGCATTCATAGTGTGAGTGTGTATTAGATTTTCACTTCCATATCCGCCTAATTAAGAGGCATTGTAATGAGCTTAATTGAATCTCCATCAAGTGTATGTTAGACACTAAATTAGTGAGATAACCAACCTTGTGGTTGAAGAGGTTATTGCTTAGCCTATAAAAGCATAGTGTATAGGTTGATGTTAAGCCTTGAAAAACATCAATGTAGAGGTTATTGCTTAGCCTATAAAAGCATAGTGTATAGGTTGATGTTAAGCCTTGAAAAACATCAATGTAAAGGTTATTGCTTAGCCTTGGAAAGCATATTGTAAAGGTTATTGCTTAGCCTATTGAAAAGCATAAATAGTGGAAATCCGGTGGGGTGTTGGATCACAAGCCGGTAGTGGATGTAGGCATTGAGGCCGAACCAATATAGATCCTTGTGTGATGGTGCTTGCTTTGTGGTGGTTGTTTATATTAGCTTCCGCATATTGTTTGATAATCATCACTTGTGACTAGTTTGTTTTTAAGAAGTTAAAATTGTTAAAATTGGTCATAATTGGAGCTCACCCTATTCACCCCCCCTCTAGGGTTCGGATCCCCATGGACTTACAAAGAACCCAGCATTCTACCCTTCGAGTCTATAAAATTGGGTTGAAAAAGAAGGACCCGATCAAGTTGTTGCTGTCCATATGGTTGGCAAAATCAAAAGACGCTAGAAGGCTGCAACCAAAATTCATGTCAGATGACCGGTGACTCGCAGCGTCTCCCGGACGCGAAGACATTAGGAGGACTCTCCCGCTTCTTCAAGCCAAGGACGTCGGAGTAACTACTCCTCGGATTCTTCATCCAAAAGAATGAGCTCCAGCTCAGTCACCAAGACGATATCCTCATTCGATTCTTGAAGGATGAACGTCGTGGTTACAAATACTGAGCAGCCTCTGCCGCATGATGACGTAACAGCACGCATCCAGTAGTAGGAGCAAGGACAACAGAGAATTGAGGCTCTGATGGAAAACCTCCTTCTCACTTTCCAGCATCCACCGAACAATGAAACTCCTCCGAGTCATCAAGATGACGAGGCAAACAATGAGTCATGCGCCCTTACCAAAAATGAAGTTGACGATATCCTCGCCAAAGCAAAAGAAGAAGATACACTGAAGGAACATGGGATCAAGCCACCATATCCTCTATGGATGGACTCGGTCCCGTTGCCTGCAAAATTCAAACAACCTACTCTCCAAACATATACGGGGAAAGGTTCAGCCAAACAGCACGTCATCCACTTCAAGATCCTGGCAGGAGCTATTGCGGATCGGGATGCCCTCAAGATTCGTCTCTTTGCAAGTACCCTAAAAGGTATGGCCTTCAATTGGTACTCCACTCTGCCGGAGGACTCTATCCAAAATTGGGCCATGCTGGAGACACCCTTCCTGACCCATTTCAAAGGTGGAGATCATCCTGTTACTATGGCACAGCTCTGCAGCCTAAAATAGGGAGACAATGAGTCAACATACGACTTCATTCACAAGTAGAAGGTGATGGCGTACAAGTGCTCAGATGTACTGCCACAAGCATCGCTGGTCGACATTTGCTGTAACAACATGAGAGCAAGGATCTACTCTATGATTATCGGCAACAAATAAAAAAACCTGGGAGAACTCCTGGAAGCAGCTTTAGAGGCTGAAATAGTGATTAAAGACCTCAACAGTCAGAAATCATCGAATAAAGAGCCGACTACCATTACGACCTCAAATCCAAAGAAAAAGGAGGTTCTTAATATGTAAACCAAGTCAGCTCCTCAGCAGCCAAAAAAAGCTGAAAACAAAGCTGCAGGTAAGAAACCTGAACTCTCTGAGAACTTCAAAGAACGAGTAGAAAAGAAATATCCGTTCGATGAATATGTAGAAGAAATCTTTGAGGCACTCGTAGCAAATGGTAAACTCACCTTACCTGAGCCCAAAAGACCGGGAGATGTTGGCAAAACCAATGATCCTTGGTATTGTCCATATCACTAGATGGTCTCACATCCTCTCAATCAATGCTTCATTGTGAGAGAGAAGATCAACGAGATGTGGAAAAAACGGAGTCATCACCTTTGAGAAAAACTCGAGGTCTACCTCCGTCAACATGGTGTCATATGGACAAACTTCAACGTCACCAAAGGAGAAAGTCACCACTTCCTTCAAGGTGATAAAAATGATTCAAACGTCCCAAGAGTTGGTTCCTTATCCAACATCAGACGGACAACCCATATGGGTGCATCCCAATCTCCTTGAAGAAGAAAATTGGGAGATTGTCAAAACAAAGCATATTGCTCAACAGCGAAGGCAAGCCAAAAAACAACTCCGCAAGCTCAAACAGCAGGAGAAAGGTCAATCAAATCAAGAAGTCCCTAAAAAGGCAGAGACCTCTTATACTGCTTCACTGGGGGCAACAAAGGAGTCCCTTCCCAAGACTTCAAAGGTGGTAAGAAAATTCACCCTCGGTGATTTCATGCCACCTCATTACAAAAATGAAACTATGCAGGGGGCATCATACTCTTGTAACTCGGTAATTGGATTCTCCTGGGATGGATACGAGTCCAGTGACACTGCCAGTGATACCAATGAGTGGGAGGAATCCCTTGAAACAGGAGAATACCTCTCCGATGAGGAATGGATTCCGAATCTCATCTTATGCTAGTAATCTTGTATAAGCCATTACAACCACAAGGATCCTGGTCTGATGATGAAGAAGACCAAGAGGCTGTTCAAGAAAATGTTGTTGATCCAGCACAAGCAAGTACTCCAGTGGAACCCAACATTGATAAACCACAAGGAGCAGATGACGAAGAAGATTTGGCTCATATGCCCGATCTCGAAGAATATGCAAGAATTTTGCAACGTCTTGCCATAGAGCGGGAGCAGGATCGCATCAATGAGCTTCGTCATAATCAAAATTCAGAATAAAAAATCTCAAAATATTTACAGACATCTCCTCCGGTAACCCTGAAAAATGAAGAAAATTGCTGGATTGATGATTCTCTTACATTTGAAGACGAGTCTAAATCCCAACAGTCTATTCTAGGGGTATCTCCTATCAGGGCAGCTTGCAATGCAATAGTTCGGGATGATGGTGCCTCTGAAGCTTCGTCTGCCAAGGCCTCAGATTCTTAGACTACGTCCGGTAGCATATATTCTGGAGCTACGTCTTCTCAGGTGACTTCTACAGAGATATCATCTTCTCAGCCTACGTCTCCTTAAACTGTGACATCACAACTCACAGCTCTTCCGACTGATCATCTTGAAGAAGCTCCTTCCAATGAAGTCTTTTTCAATGAAAATCCAGTCAACTAGTCCCAGATACCTGACCTCATAGGCGATGTCCGGACCAATAAATTACTCAACGAAGAAGAGAAGTTGCTGGATGCTGTTCAGGACTTGTTCTCGGAAAATGCTCTACGCAATGCGATCACCGAAGACGGCAATACTGTTATAGAAACGTCTTCAGCAAATGACAAGGATCAACCCCTTGGTCCCGAAAGTGAACTTCCAAAAGAAGACCCCTCTCTAGAAGCTCTTGAAGTTGGTAGAGATACCTGCTCTGGCCAGGATTACCACAAAAATTACATCCATCCTTCTTCTTCTTATGTTAATCCTTCGGGAAAGTAAGTTGTAAACGCCCCAAGTGGCAACACTAATGAAATTGCAAGCCCAATGGAGGCTTTCAAGTATGACTTGATTGAACACTTCAAACACATACCTGCACAACTGCACATCCTTGACTTATTACGAATGTCTTGACAAACTCGTGATAGTCTCATTTAAAAGCTGCAAAGGCTGAATGCGGATGTCGACAAACAAGCCCCACAAGTCCTACAAATTGAAATGGACTATAGGGTCAAAAATTCAAGTAGTTCCTCAAAGGGAGAAAAGAGAAAAACTGAGGGATCAAGCATTGAATGCCTCTCGGTTTGAAAAGCACCAAGTGCAACAGTTGCCTTTGATAAGGATGACCTTCTGCTAGGCGAGACAAAGCACACCTTACCCTTATACTTCACAGGGTTCAGCACTTTAAGAGTTGGGTATTCCACCTAGCGAGCTGAGTCACACGTCTGTTTCCATCTTTGGATATGATGAGAGCGCTCAAAGGCCTATCGGCAAAATTAGGTTCAAGTTGCAAATTGGTAACCTTATCTCTAAAGTCACTGTGTACGTAATAAGAACCCCTTCATGCTACAATATCCTTCTTAGACGCCTCTGGATACATGAGAATGGTGTCGTCCCTTCAACTCTACATCAGTGCATCAAGTTCGTTGGCAACGACGGCTTGATACATCGAGTGTTTGCAGACAAAAAGCCCTTCAAAGGCAAAGACGTCCATTTTGCAGATGCTCAAATGTATAAAGATGAAAAATAAGAAAAGGAGGAAGAAACAACACCCTTTGCCGAAAATCTCTCGAAAAGATAAGGGCAAGGCTCCTCAACAATCATCGGAAGGAAACAAATCTTCCAGCAAATCCGAAGAGAGCAGTCATTCTCCCTTCATTGTCTTCCTCAAACCTTCAAAGCCTTTGGTAATCACCACCAAAGCAAAGAAGACAAAATAAAAGAATAGGGACAAGTTTGCTGTTTCTTTTGTGTCCATTATGCATGACACAGATTCGGATTCAGAGCCAGAAGATGATACACCGTCAAGCCAAGCTGATACTCAGCAAGTTCATCCTACTCTCACTCCATTGGAGACACCTGCTAACTTAGAAGATCCTACGTCTGCTTCCTTTGTCGTTCCGGCAACTTCAGCAGAAGAAAAGATAATCTTCTTCCACAGATTGGAAGCCTCTTCACCAAAATCTTCGCTTGAACCTTTCCAAAATGAAGGTATGCCTTAACTATTCATATATAGTCAGGAATATGGGCACAAGCTATCATGAAGAAAATGGGCTATGATGCTCAGAATCCAATCGGTTCGGGAGGTGGCCGTGGCATTCTCCCACCATTGGAACCTGTTAGGGTTTTTGTATTTGCAATTTGATGGATGCCTTAACATTCAAGCATCATTTGGTTTACACACTTATGCATTGATTTATAAAAACTTGAAATCTTGATTTATACATGCATTGCTTTTAAGATTTGTAAAAGTATTGATTTATGCATGATTTGTTTTTAAAACTTGGATGCATTTGTTTTAGAAAAGAAAGTTTTAGAAATCAAGCAAGCCATTGGATTTAAAGTTTCGAATCTTTTTAGGCTTTTTATGTTTCATGTTTTTAAACCACTTAGTATAATTTAAAACATGTATTTAAGCTTGATTTATTGGCCCAAAAAGTTCCCTAAAGAAAAACTTTGAAATATGAAAATTTTGGGAATTTTGGTCCCAGGCCTGACCCGCAGAAGGCCAGGTCGACCGGGCTTGCAATGTGCCAGGTCGACCGGGCACACTGGAGGCCAGGTCGACCGGGCACACTGGAGGCCAGGTCGACCGGGTAAAGAGCCGTTAGGCTGCTTTTTCAAACGGTCATAAAAAGTCCAGGTCGACCGGTCCCTGTTTTCAGGTCGACCGGGGACTAGCCGTTGGACATTTTTTGGCTATAAAATGAAGTTCATTCCCTTGTCAAAGTTGGAGATTTTTAAGCCATCTTTGAGGAGTTTGGAGACAATACAAAGGGGATGAACTAAGAGAGACCAAAGAGTCATTTGGAGAGCTAAAGCTTGGATTAATGAAGTTAAATCTCTAAGTAAGCTCTACCTCTCTTAATCATATGTTATATGCTTTGTTTAAATTATTGGTAAATGATTTGTAGCATGATAACTATGATGTGTTGAATCCATTATTTTCTTAATCTTTGATCTAATTAAGATTGGATTCTTCACTTTGTTTTCAAACCAAGTTTTGTTTTAAAGTCTTCATTAATCATGCTTAGCCTAAATCTTTGATTTCTTTTAGCATGATTCATTTTTTTGGTTGAAAACTCTATTTGTTGTTTTCATTCATTTAAACCTTAGTCAAATTAATTTGGTTTTGAAAACAACATTGCACATGCATCACATGTTCTAAGTTAACAAATTTCATACAACTTGTGAGCTCTTGATTTTCATGTCATTAACAAGTTGATATTCATACATGTGATTTGCATCAAACTTCAATCAAATCTTTTATGTGCCTTAAACTTTTAAATGCTTTGAGCATATATTGAATGAGCCTTCTTTTTAAACTTGATTGAAGTTATCACATACACACATCATGAGCATACACATTTGCATTCATATAGTGTTTGTGTGAGTTTGTTTTTCACTTTCATATTAGCCTATTTAAGAGGCAATTCCATTGAGCTTAAATTGTATCTCTTAGAGTGTTCTTTTGTGAAGACACCTTCTTAGAGAAATCCTTCATTTGTAAAGGTTATTGCTTAGCCTAAGAAAAGTATTGTGTAAAGGTTATTGCTTAGCCTAAGAAAAGCATCTTGTAAAGGTTATTGCTTAGCCTAGAAAAGCACATTGAGAGGTTGTTGTTTAGCCTAGAAAAACAACATTGTAAGGGTTATTGCTTAGCCTATTGAAAAGCATAAATAGTGGAAATCTGGTGGGGTGTTGGATCACAAGCCGGTAGTGGATGTAGGCATTGAGGCCGAACCACTATAAATCCTTGTGTAGTGGTGTTTGCTTGTGGTGATTGTTTTATTAGCTTCCGCATATTGTTTGTTTATCATCACTTGTGACTAGTTTATGTTAAGAAGTTAAAATTTGATTAAATTGGTCATAATTTCAGCTCACCTTATTAACCCCCCCCTCTAGGGTTAGGATCCCAGGACTTTCAGAACCCACCCTGACCGAAAGTCAACTGGAGGATTGGAAACTCCATCGTCATATAGACAAGTCTTCATATGGGTTGGGGTATGATCCTAACACTCCCATGAGACAGTTGACACAAAGGCTGCAAAGTCGTTTTGTCGACTGAGCCTCAACATCTCGTGTCCATGAAGACATTGATCTCCTTGGATATCTTTTTGAGGAGTCACCCATCAAGGATCCAGGAAGCTACTCCAATTGGTATGATTTCTCTAGCGATGAAGAGGAATTGTCCGATGACACAGACGCGCGATTTTCTGACCCAGAAGAACCATCGTCTCCAAAAGAAGTACCCTACTTCTACCCAGTTTCAACAGGTGATTGGGATCATCTCACTGCAAGTCTTGAGAAAAATACCGATCAGGAAGACCCATGGACAAAAGCAAAGCCTTGGTCTGTAAATGCCTTTGGAACTTCAGAAGGTCTTGTTGAGTTGGAAGCCTCCAAAAACATTGTGGAGGAACCACTTTCAAACCTTCCAACAAAAGATCTTGTTCAAAAGATAGACTTGGGGACATCTGATAACCCACGTTCTGTATTCATAAGTAAGAATATACAGGATGATGAATTACCCGAGTACATCGCTTTTCTTTATAAGTTCGTTGATTGTTTTGCATGGTCTTACGCTGAAATGCCTGGCTTAGACCCCAAAATAATAGTCCACAAACTCAATCCGCAAAACGATATAAAGCCTGTCAAACAAGGCCAAAGAAGATTCCGTCCTGACATGATGGACAAAATTGAACAAGAAGTACAAAAACTCAAAAGCATTGGCTTCATCCGCGAGGAACAACATCCTGAATGATTGGCCAACATCATCCCCGTAACAAAGAAAAATGGACAAATCAGGGTTTGTATTGACTACAGAGACCTGAATAATGCATGCCCCAAAGACGAATTCCCGCTCCCCATACCAGAGGTGATGATCGACAACACCTGCAGATTCGAGCGAATGACATTCATGGATGGCTTTTCTGGCTACAATCAAATAAAGATGCATCCTGAAGATGAAAGACATACATCATTTTGGACTCCATTTGGCATGTATTGCTACACAGTCATGCCATTTGATCTGAAAAATGCAGGTGCAACATATAATAGGGCTATGATGAAAATATTCCAAGATATGCAACACAAGACGGTCGAATGTTACGTTGATGACCTCGCCGTCAAAAGCCAAAGAAAAGAAGACCATCTCAAACATCTTCGAGAAGTCTTCCTCCGCACTTCGCAAACACAAATTGTAGATGAATCCACAAAAATGCTTCTTTGGTGTCTCATTGGGTAAGTTTCTCGGATTCATATTTCGGAAAGGCGGAATAGAACTTGACCCCACCAAAGTAAAGGCTATCCTAGAAATGCCATCTCCAAAAACCCTAAGAGAACTAAAAGGGCTTTAAGGGAGATTGACATACATTCTACGGTTCATCTCCAATCTGTCAGGGAAGTGTCATCCATTCTCTCGCCTAACGAAGAAAGGTGTGGACTTTGTTTGGGATGCTGAATGTGAAGCCGCATTTCAAGACATCAAGACATACCTGACTAAACCTCCAACGTTGGCTGCCCCCATACCTGGAAAACCATTCATCTTGTACGCAAGCACTCTCGATTACTCTTTGGGTGCTCTACTAGCATAAGAAAACGACGAAGGAAAAGAAGTTGCTCTATATTACCTCAGTCGTATGTTAGTAGGCGTAGAGCATCGCTACTCTCCAGTCGAAAATGAATGCCTTGTAGTGATGTTTGCCGTACAAAAGTTGCGTCACTATCTGTTGTTCAACACATTATACCTGATTTCGAGGATCAATCTCTTAAAGGTCCTTGTCACCAAAGCAGGTTCTCTCAATGCTCGATTGGCAAAATGGTCCATCCTTCTGTCATAATTCGATATTAGGTATCTACCACAAAAAGCAATCAAAGGCCAAGCTCCAGCAGATTTTCTCGCAGAGCACCCATTGCTTAAAGATTCTCCACTCAAGGATGATCTCCCAAACGAACCTGTCTACAATGTGGAAATTTCCTTACCAAATGCCTCCTGGGACATGTACCTTGACAGCGCAACCCGGACAAATGAAAAAGGAAAGCAAATATTGGGAATTGGCATTCTCTTTGTTAGTCCTGAAAAATACATGATTCCACATGCTTTCTCGCTACTGGAACCATGTTCAAATAGTGTAGTTGAGTATCAAGCCCTGATTATGGGATTGGAACTCGCCCTCGAATCTGACATCACCATGTTGGAAGCGTTTGGGGACTCTCAACTGATTGTCAACCAGATGAATCAGAAATTTGAGGTCAGGAAGCCTGATCTTTTGCCTTACTACAACAAGCAGGGACAATCACTTCGACAAAAGTTTGACATCTGTCACATCACCCACATCCATAGAGGTGAAAACATCCGTGCAGATGCTCTGGCCGGACTTGCCGCATCTATGGAAATCCAAGAAAGGGAAAACATGCAAATTCCAGTGTGTCAAAGAAGGATTCTCCCTCCTCTTAACACACACCAAGCAGTTGTTGAATGCCACCAAGTGGTTGGAAGTCGGATGTCCATCCTCAAACCTTCGATCAGCGACTGAAGAGATCCATTCATTGATTACAGTATGTTATGAATCCTACTTGAAGATCCAAAAGAGCGGGTAGGCATTCAAAGACGAGCCCCAAACTTTCATTTGGATATTCCTTCAAAAATGCTTTATAAAAAATCATTCAACGGAGTACTTCTACGCTGCTTGTCACAACAAGAAGCCGAGGAAACTCTTAAAGAAGTACATGCTGGTCTTTGCGGAGCCCATTAGGTTGGTCCTAAGCTCTACGATCAGATAAAAAGGTTAGGCCTACCATGGTAGCGGATGCTATGCAATTTGCTAGACGCTGCCGACAGTGCCAAGTTCATGGAGATTATATCCACATGCCTCCAGAATGGCTACATCCCACAGCGATCTCATGGCCTTTCGAAGCCTGGGGTATGGACATCATAGGTCCTATCTCTCCCCCATCAAGCAAAGGTCATCACTTCATCTTCGCCACTACGGATTATTTCTCTAAGTGGTCAGAAGCATTTGCGCTTAGCGAAATTAAGAACTCATCCGTCCTTCAATTCTTGCGCACCAAGATTATCTGTCGCTTTGGCATACCTAAAAGATTCATCCATAATAATGGACCACAATTCCGGGATCACAGATTCACCTACAAGTACAAAATCCAAAGTTGTCATTCGACTCCATATAATCCGGCAGCGAACGGACTAGTAGAAGCCTTCAACAAGACACTCTGTAAAATACTCAAGAAAATGGTCTATAGTCACAAAAGAGACTGGGGCGACAAACTACCTGAAGCTTTGTGGGCTTACCGAACCACTGTTCGAGGACCAATCCATAGCACACCATTCTCTTTGGTGTATGGATGCGAAGCTGTTGTCCCTTTGGAAGTACAAGTTCCTTCCTTAAGGGTATCTCTGCAAAATGACATGACGCAAGAAAGCAATATCAAATTGAGACTCCAAGAGCTGGATAATCTCGATGAGAGACGACTTGAAGCTTTACAAAGCATTGAGTTGTACCAAGCACGCATGGCAGGATCTTTCGACAAGAAGGTCGGGCAATGCGCCTATAAAAGGGGTGACTTGGTTCTTGCAGTAAAAAGGCCAATGGTTTTCGCCCACAATTCCAAAGGCAACCTTGAACCAAAATGGGAGGGACCTTTCGTCATCGACAAAGTCTTCTCCAATGGCTCATACGCTCTTCTAAACATGGAAGGTGACAGATGTATGCTACCCATCAATGGCAAGTTATTGAAGCGGTACTACCCTTGAAGGCTTCCTCTAATGGGTCAGAGCAATGCCTGCACGATCAAAGCCTGTTCCCAGGTACTTGCTCGTCAATCCTATTCCTTTTGGAATTTTCATCCTTATGTTGAAATTTCTAAAAAACCTCAAAACAATGCTTACTTTCATTGTTAAAAAAAAAAAAAATCCAAAATCCAAGTTTTGGAACCTTTTCCTAACTTGACCAAATTTTTGACCCTTGAACCTAAAATTCATGGTTTGAAATCAGGACTCAGGAATTTCCACCCTAGTCCGCCCCGACTGTTACAAAAAAAAAAATGGTTTTGAGTCTAAATTTACGACCCTCGTGTCTTTAAACAAAAATGGTTTTTTAGAAACCGTGGGGAAGCGACTCTCAGTCGATACTCGCAAAGCCCAAAAATTGGAAGGATGCAAACCCTATTCGATACTTCAAAATTTTCAAAATCGTAAGGAAGCGACACCTTATCGGTACTTGTAAAATTTCAAAAATCGTGGAGACACAACATTCCAGTTGATATCCACAACCCAAATTTTCAAATTTCAAAAATCGTGGAGACTCAACATTCCAGTTGATATCCACAACCCAAATTTTCAAATTTCAAAAAAAAGTGGAGACGCAACATTCCAGTTGATATCCACAAACTAAATTTTAAAAAAACCTCAAATTTCAAAAAATCGTGAGGAAGCGACATTTAGTCGATACTCGCAAAACCAAAATTTTTGAAAAAGCAAGGAAGCGACGTTCAGTCGATACTTGCACCCCAATTCGCGAGGAGGCAACATTCCATCTATACTCGCAAATCGAATAAGCAAGGAGGCGACATTCCATCGATACTTGTAATACCGTTTAGCATGGAGGCGACTTTTAGTCGATACTTGCATTTTTTAAAACCAAAACCTGGCATTTACGCCAAAAACTAAAATCGGCTTTCATGCCAAAACCAAAATCAGCTTGTATGCCAAAAACAGAATTTCGTCTTTTATGCCAAAAATTCCAAAAACCCGGCTTTTACGCCAAAAATCTAAAATTTGGCTTTCGTGCCAGCAAAACAAACCTTGGTTTTCAAAAAATCTAGCTCCTATGCCACAAACAAATTTCGGCTTCCATGCCAAAAAAACAAACAAAAAGTTGGCTTCCATGCCAAAAACAAATTTCGGCTTTTACGCCACAAAATTTTGGCTTTCATGCCATCCAAAAAAAAAAAAAACCTGGCTCTCATGCCACCCAAAAATTCGTCTTTCATGCCATCTAAAAAATTCGTCTTTCGTGCCATCTCAAATTTCGGCTTCTATGCCGAAAAAAAAAAAATGTCTCTCATGCCATAAATCCAAAAATTCGGCTTTCATGACATCTCAAAAACTTTGGCTTCCATGCCACAAAATTTTGTTTGGCTCTTACGCCAAAAAATTCGGTTCCCACGCCATCTCAAAATCCAGCTTTCAAGCTATAAAAAAAACTAGGCTTTCGCAACAATATCTGGCTTTCATGCCCAAAACAATCCTTTGACAAAAGATTTTCACAAAATGACAACCTTTTGGTTAAATTCTCAAACAAACATCCTCATCCAACTCTTGCTTATTTTCATCCAAAGAATTTGAGTAAAAGGTATATAAAGTACCAAAAAATGTTTTTAAATGGAGGTACAAAAAAAAAAGAGAAGAAAAAGAGTCAGGAGCTCAGTCTAACTTGGTATTCAACCAAAGATTCAACTCCTCATGCAGACTCTTGGCCTTATCCTCTAAAGCTTCCATGCCACACTTCTTCAAAATCTTTCCATAAAATGCGGCAGAACGCGGCGACCCATCTGCAGCACGGGGAAGTTCTTCCCAAAGAATCTGCCATTACCCGTATTCCTGAGTCTTCCTCCGGAGATTGCTGTTAACCTCCTCAACCTAGCGAATCAGAGTCCCCTCTCTAGCACGAGCTTCCACAATAGCGATCCATTTGGCAGCAGCTTGTTCCTCCAATAACTCAAGATGCTGCCTGGCTTCAATGACCTCTCTATCAAGATGGCACAGGTCTTCTGTTAGCTCAATGATAGCCAACTCGGTGACATTCTTGTCCCGAACGGATTGCTTCTGAGTCCGCGAGATCTCGTTCAGTTTAGACTTGACCTCGCCAGAAGGCTTTAAAAACATCTCATTGAAAAAGTCACCACTTGGGAAGCTCTTGGTCTCATTCCATTAGTTGCCGAGAGTAATGACTTCATCAACAAAAGCCTTCGCACTTGCTTTGTCCAGACCGACCTCTTCGCTATCAGCAAGGATGTCCTGTACATGCTTGATCATGCCAAAGCCAGCTTCCAAATGGCCAGAAGAAAAGTTTCGACCCCTGAGCTCAAAACGCTCTTCAACACTTTCTTTGCATACTGAAGAGATGGCCCGGATGAAGGCTCGCCCCTCTCCATTGGTCGACTGCCAGTGCCATGCCCTGTTGGAGGAGTGATCATCAGACTCTTTTTAATCGGAGACACTGGCAAAGGAATCTCCTCAAAAGATTTCATCTCTGCCGCATTGAAACTATAAGAAGAAGTCTCTACTTTTGGTTCAACTGCAGGCGTCCCCTGCTATGGCCCTGAGAAAGATGGAGGAACTTCTCTTGTTACTTCACAACCTGCAAGCAAAATAAAACAAAAAAAAAAGGTGTGAAGATGATCTTGTTGAAAAAGTCATTATCAGTAGGGTTATTGCTACAAATACATTCTTTGACGATTGGCGGAATACTTTCTGCCTCCATGAGTTCATCTGAAGCATCGTCAAAGGTCGCGTCCATGGATGGCTCGAAGTCGTCGGAATCCTGTTGCAAGTTAGCTGACAAGAAAACAAACAATGTGTTAGTAAATGACGGCACAGACAGAAAAAAGAAAAAACAAAGAAGTCATACCAGGTGAAGATTCTGGAATCACTCTAGAGTCCCTCAGTTCTTCTTTAGATGCCATGATCGGATCCATCACTGCCTCATCGGCCGGAACCTCAGGCATCACAAAATCATCATCTCCTGCTAAAAAAGGGAGAGAAGGCAAATCAAAATAAGAAAATCTCAATGAAAGAAACGGAAAGAGAAAGAGGAAGAATCATACCTTCACCAACGGTCTCTTCCTCTCGGCTCCTCTTCTCCGGAGGCTCATTAGCGTCCCCTGACATCTCTTCAGCAATGGTGGGAGGGACTTCTAAATCAGGAGAGTCCTCGTGCCGCCTCTTATTACGGCGCTGCCCTCTCTTCCTTTTGCTTCTATGGGTCGGTTTGCTTGAAGTACCCGTCGCATCGCCCAAGTCAGGACCTTCGCTTGACTCCTCACCGGATGGTCTGCTCTTCCTAGTGGACTCCATGCAAGCCTTCGTTCGTTCCGCTTACATCCAAGCGACGATCTCGACCTCGACCTCCTCCTCCTCTAGCTGTTTCAAGACCTCACGAGGTATCTCTTGTACAGCTCCTGATCTGATGATGTCGTGTTCATCGAGAAAGCCTATCTTGTGCTTCTCTCCAGAAAGGAAAGCCAGAACTTCCTCTCGTCAGACTCCATTTGATCTGCCAAAACCCTTCCCAGAAGATTGCTTGACATCGAGTTCCTTCTTCGAAAGCCCCCGGTACACCAAAAAGCTCTCTACGAACCATTTCGTAAAGCCAGCAGTCCGGAAAGTGGGAAACTTAGGATAGGAACTCATGGCGGTAGTGTCCTCCGCACTGTAAAATGCCCATACATTTCTCCCATCCTGCAAACCTCCAAAACACTTCACCATGCTCGAAGGCGCTCCAACAATGCCTTGAGAGAAGCCCAACTGCAGGGCAAAACACGAGGGGACATACGGCTGGTTATCAACAAAAAGATGTCTACGGTACACCATTGTAACTACGTGTATGTTAAAAAGTCACCTCTTCTCTGTGTTGGTCAAAGAATAGTGTTCTCCCGACCTTGCCCTGGTGGAATCACGGGAGACACCAAAATCAAAAGCCTTCTTCTGTAGACCTAGAGAAAGCTTCACTGAAGACTGCCCAATCTCAACGTCCCTGAACCGTCGGATTCTCAAACGGGCAGACAAAAGAGATTTGGAAACGGCTGTCCCTCTAGCCAATCGAATCATAAAAGGGTCATCATCCTGTGTAACTCCTAATCGATGGAAGCCGGGACAGTGGTACACATACCACGAATAGAAATTATGGGCTGAAATACCCTGTTCATAGGGAGCCCAAGCCGAACCAGGAAAGCAGCAGCCTGCAGTTCGGTATGTAGATGGGAGTAAAGAGCAGGCACCAAAGCAAGCCACTCTCGAAATGCCATCTGACAAGCCGGAAAGATACAATGTGGCCTAATGTGCGTTCCATCTCCTCCACCAAAAACAACCTCACTCAGCCAGTGAGGTAAACAGCTAGATCCCTCAGCAGAACAATGTCAGAATAAATGGCATCTGTGCTCATGAAGAAGTCCTTCAAATCTTCTCGCATGACAGAAGTCTTCTTCGAACTTGGAGTTTTATCTCTGGCTTCCAGGGTTGTGCTATCAGAAGACTCTCTGCCGTCAAAGAAGTTACGGAAAAAGGACCTAAAACTCCTCCAACTGCTGGACCTGACTTTCGAGCCCTCCTTCTCCTTCAAAAAAATCATAAAAGGTGACGAGCTGAAAGTACAAAAGCCTAAACTCCTCAGATTGTTCCTCAAGGACGATGGCAATAGGCATGAACTCCTCATAATGTTTGTCGAGGATTGGCAGTCCAGTGATGGCGCTCAATTCCTTCAAAGAAAAATCGATCTCACCATTCATGACAATGAAGGTGTTGGTTTGTGGAAGGAATGACTCCAACATGGCCATGAAGGATTCAGAATGACCATGGTTTGTGGAGAAAACCACGGTTTGTCGAAAAGCGCGAACCACGTCAAAGATCTCGGCCTCCTTCAGAATGGCCCCGCCAACCTACAGGATGTGATCAGTCCATGACTCCTAGCTTGAGTCAGTGTTGAAACGGCCACGAAGTCGAAAAGGCTTCACCCAATTGCTGTCGTCACCCTGGAAAATGCCAAGGCCCACCAGTCTCAAATCGACCGATGGATGATCAGAACCTTGGTAGCCACTGGCTGGCATCAACATGTCCATACGGACATGCGACTTCTTTGCATAATTGAAAGGGCCGCCAACAAAAACCCCGGTCTTGATCACGTTAGTCCTTTTCACCCAGCTCAGAGGATCCTCCCTCTTGCGGCATGTGGGAGAAAGGCTTATGATCCAGATAGTGCGATCGAAGGTTGACCGGGTAGAAATAGTTCTCTCCTCACCATCTGCAGTGTAAGAGAACTGAAAACATCTCCTTTGGTATGTCAAGTCGTCAGGGACTACGTCACCAAAGAAAAAGGTAGGCTTGGGCATGATGCTCTGATCGTCCATGACCCAAGGACGACTGCTTACCACAATCTTATAAAACTCCTCATCCTTGAGGGTGATCAATCGCTGTCTCATCTCATCACAGTTGAGGGAGTCAAAATCTTCCATGTTTCTCTCCATAAACTGGACCTTCTCCCATGCCTGCTGTACGACCACATTAGGAGACCTGGCAGGCCGGCGAGGTGCATCAATAACAGGCTCTTTGCCCTTGTTTGTTCTGTAGGAACTACTTGCAAAGGATGGAAAATAAAAGATCAACCATCACCAAAATGAAATAATTTTGCTAAAAAATTCTAGCAAAATTTTGGCATGGTTCTGGGGCAATTCCGAAGAAAAGTGAAACACCCCGAAAGAAATAAGAAGCTTGAAGATGAGCTCAACACCAATGCAAGCTCATAGTCAATGAAGCATTCTCAAAGAATGTTTGAACTCAAACATTGCTGCGAGATCAAGCCAGTCTTATCAAATCTCCATAAGCTTGAAGAAGGGCTTAACATTGCTGCGAGCTCCGAACTCCAAAAACTTGCAAAGCTCCTAAAATTCCCGCAAGACTAAGAAAGGGCTCAACATTACTGCGAGCTCCAACTCCCAAAACTTGCAAAAGATTTCCAGGTATGCATCATCATGCTTCCAAATCAATTTACTAAAAATCATGCATCAAAGAAAATCATCATGCATTAGATGCTATGGAAACTTTAACCAAAGTTTGACCAATTCCGACCCAACTTGGTCAAAACCAATAAAACTTTGTCTAAGTCAAAAATCAAGTTGGCTTGACCTAGAGACTCTAGCCTTCTATCTTGATGCATCAAAAAAAGAAAAATGCATGAACATCTTGGATTGCATAAACCTCATTATCATGGTGAGCAAAAGATAGAAAGAAAAAAAAAAGACAGAAAAGAGAGAAATCTTTTCAAATTCTTTTGGCTAACAGGCCGTGGTCCACTGCCACGTGGCAGTACGGCCAAGTCCATACAGAAAAAAATGGTGAAAAAAAAGAAATAAGAAAAACCGTGAGAAAAAAAAGAGGGTGCATGTGTAAAAAAAAAAAAGAAAAAACGTGGGAAAGAAAAAAAAAAGAAAAGAAAAGAAAGAAATTTTTTTCTACTTCTACATGGAGTTTCTTGTGAAGGAAGAAAACTTACTTGAAGCCATGGATGGAGAAGAAGAAAGAGAACTTGAAGATTCTTAAAGAAGAGGAGAAGTTCTTGATCTTGGAGCACTCTTGAAGACTTTTGAGAAAAGAAAGCAATAAGGGCAAGAGATCCAACCTTCTTTGCTTTTATAGAGGAGATTAAACCAAAAGTGGAAACAAGGAGAAAACAAAGGAGGTAAGTGCTAAAAACTAGCAACTTTCCCAAAAGAAAGGAGATTTGAGATATTCTCTCCTAAAGAGAAGATTCTTTGAGAAATATTCTCCAAAAAGAAAGGGAATGAGAAATATTCTCTCCCAAAGAAAGATACTTTGAGAAAATCTCTCCAAAAAAAAAACAAGGAAACATGAGAGATTCTCTCCAAGTAAAGATATTTTTAGATATTCCCTACCAACAAGAGATATTTTTAGATATTCTTTACAAAACGACACCATGTGAGATCTAAGCCATCTCTAAAACTTAAGATCCCATGGGTTAGCCTACATGAGCCAGGTTTGACCACCTAAGCACTAAGAGGGGCTTCCTATCAAAAACCTCCTTTACCATGAGCATACAAAATGGTTCCGTGCCTCTTTTGAGTTGATTGAACCATTAAAAAAAAAAAAGCCTCATGAGTTTCCAAAAATCCAAACCATCCAACCTCATGAACCAAATTAAGCCAAAATCTTGAAATTGACGTTCCACAAAAAACCAAACTCTGGTCCCCAAACTTGCCACATATAGCCTGTTAGGTCACAAGGCCGAAACCAAAAAACCAAATCCTAACCCACTAGCTTGCCACATACAGCTTGTTAGGTCACAAGGTCAAAACCACTACAACAGATTACACTTTTAGCGACGTTTTTTTTCGTCGGTAAAAGTCAAAAAAACGTCGGTAAAACTTTTACCGACGTTTTTTATTTCGTCGGTCAGACATCGGCGACAAGACGTCAACAAAACATGTTACCGACGAATTAATTTTCCGTCGGTAAAATTATAATTTTCACCGACGTTTTTAATATTTTACCGACATTTTTTTTCGTCGGTAAAAGTGAAAATGAAAATTATTAATAAATAAAAACACTTTTACCGACGTTTTTATTTCGTCGGTAAAATTAAAAAAGAAAATAAAAAAAATAAAACCCTTTCACCGACGTTTATTTTTCGTCGGTAATATTAAAAAGAAAATAAATAAATTTTTTACCGACGTTTTTTTTGTCGTCGGTAACATTAAAAAGAAAAATTAAAAAAATTTAAAATATTTTACCGACGTTTTATTTTCGTCGGTAAAATTAAAAAGAAAAAATAAAAATTAAATTACCGACGTTTTTTTTCGTCGGTAAATATAAAATAAAAAAATATAAAACAATTGCCGACGTTTATTTTTCGTCGGTGAAATGACTTTTACCGACGAAGTTTATAATTTCGTCGGTAAAAGTTAATTTTTTTAAAATACAATTCTCGTTTTTTGTTTAAAATTTCCCTATAAACCTGCTTATACACCTGTAACAAAAAATAAACCTACTCACAATACAATTAATAATGAATCCAAACAAAATCATCCACATTTTTCATCAAATCATTCATCTCCTAAAAATAACAGTACAATTAATAAAAATTTCTAATAGTCCAATAAAACTAAAAACATATACAAATAGTCGAATAAAATTGTCCAATATACATAAACAAATAAACTAAAAACAACAAAACGATGCCAAAGTGTGCATCCGATCCAAAAGCGTCCATCAATCTGCAATGACAAAAACAAAAACAAAATTAGTATCTTTTGAATTAACGAAATTATATAGAAAATAAGAAAAATAACTATTTTTCTTGAAATTTGGATGAATAAATATCATTTTACTTTACAAGACTTTCTATTGGTTGGTCTAGTTGTAAAGTGGGAAAAAAGAGAAGTCTTACTTTCTCACATGTGATGGTATTTCTACCACCTGTTTTCATCTGATTCATATTGGTGTTTGGAGTAGTTTACAAACCATTTCACATGCTCGTTATAAATATTGTCACTTTAATTGATGATGTAAGTAGATATATTTCTTGCATGCAAAACCCAGAAGTATTTAATGCTTTTAAAACATTCTTAGCCCTTTTTGAAACTTAAATTTCTAAAAAAACCACGATTCTTTGATCTAATTCATGAGGAATATGCCTCACATGCATTTCAAGAGTTTCTCCAAACTAAATGAATTTTATCTCAAGGGACTCGTCTCTATGCCCAGCACCAAATGGGGTAGCCATAATTTTTCTTCTCCAATCCTCTATCACATCAAAATTCTAGGCTTAAGCCCTCTATACTGCAGTGCATCTCATTAATCACCTTTTATCTCCTGAAAGACAACATCAATCTCCATATTTCTAACTCCAAGGCCAATATCCTCTTCCAATCATCTTTATACCTTCAACTGCTTTTGTTTTGTCCATCTTCCATTTCCTGACTGTACAAGATTTTCTACTCACTGTGCCTTCTTAGGCTACGCTGCCAATCAAAAAGGTTTTCCTCTGAATTTTAAGGCCTTAGTGTCAAGAGTCATGCTTATCTGTCAAATGACTGAAGTAAAACTTGACCAACCTTAAATACACACAGAACCTTCCCATTCCCACATGGTCGTTATCAATCTCCATTCCCTCGTAATGGATATGCATCTCTCTCTCTCTCTCCCACATGATCGGTTTTCGGCTCTAATTCCCTAATCGGGAGTCCTATCAGCGAGCTGTCAGTTCCTACAAGTTACTCTACCCTCGAACGAACTTCCCGTGCCAGTCCGCGAATTTTCCGGTCGCCGTTTCACGTTCCGGGCCCCTGAAGGGCCGTTTTCGAGCCTAAGTGTTGGAAAAGAGTCGTTTTCGGGTCTAATTCCCTAACCGGGAGTCCTGTCAGCGAGCCGTCAGTTCCTACAGGTTACTCTACTCCCGAGCGGACTTCCCGTACCGGTCCGCGAATTTTCCGGTCGCCGTTTCCCGTTCCGGGCCCCCGAAGGGCCGTTTTCGAGCCTAAGTGTTGGAAAAGAGTCGGTTTTCGGCTCTAATTCCCTAATCGGGAGTCCTATCAGCGAGCTGTCAGTTCCTACAGGTTACTCTACCCCCGAGCGAACTTCCCGTGCCGGTCCATGAATTTTCCAGTGGCCGTTTCACGTTCCGGGCCCCCGAAGGGCCGTTTTCGAGCCTAAGTGTTGGAAAAGAGTCAGTTTTCGGCTCTAATTCCCTAACCGGGAGTCCTGTCAGTGAGCCGTCAGTTCCTACAGGTTACTCTATCCTAGAGCAAACTTCCCGTGCCAGTCCATGAATTTTCCGGTCGCCGTTTCCCGTTCCGGGCCCCCGAATGGCCGTTTTCGAGCCTAAGTGTTGGAAAAGAGTCGGTTTTCGGCTCTAATTTCCTAACCGGGAGTCCTGTCAGCGAGCCGTCAGTTCCTACAGGTTATTCTACCCCCGATCGAACTTCCCGTGCCAGTCCGCGAATTTTTCGGTCGCCGTTTCCCGTTCCGGGCCCCCGAAGGGCCGTTTTCGAGCCTAAGTGTTGGAAAAGAGTCGGTTTTCGGCTCTAATTCCCGAACCGGGAGTCCTGTCAGCGAGCCGTCAGTTCCTACAAGTTACTCTACCCCCGAGCGAACTTCCCGTGCCAGTCCATGAATTTTCCGGTCGCCGTTTCCCGTTCCGGGCCCCCGAAGGGCCGTTTTCGAGCCTAAGTGTTGGAAAAGAGTCATTTTTCGGCTCTAATTCCCTAACCGGGAGTCCTATCAGTGAGCCGTCAGTTCCTACAGGTTACTCTACCCCAGAGCGAACTTCCCGTGCTAGTCCACAAATTTTCCGGTCGCCGTTTCCCGTTCCGGGCCCCCGAAGGGCTGTTTTCGAGCCAAAGTGTTGGAAAAGAGTCGGTTTTCGGCTCTAATTCCCTAACTGGGAGTCCTATTAGCGAGCCGTCAGTTCCTACAGGTTACTCTACCCCCGAGCGAACTTCCCGTGCCGGTCTCCGAATTTTCCGGTCACCGTTTCCCGTTCCGGGCCCCCGAAGGGCCGTTTTCGGGCCAAAGTGTTGGAAAATAGTCGGTTTTCGGCTCTAATTCCCTAACCGGGAGTCCTATCATCGAGCCGTCAGTTCCTATAGGTTACTCTACCCCCGAGCGAACTTCCCGTGCCGTTCCCCGAATTTTCCGGTCGCCGTTTCCCGTTCCGGGCCCCCGAAGGGCCGTTTTCGAGCCAAAGTGTTGGAAAAGAGTCGGTTTTCGGCTCTAATTCCCTAACCGGGAGTCCTATGAGCGAGCCGTCAGTTCCTACAGGTTACTCTGCCCCCGAAAGAACTTCCCGTGCCGGTCCCCGAATTTTTTGGTCGCCGTTTCCCGTTCCGGGCCCCCGAAGGGCCGTTTTCGAGCCTAAGTGTTGGAAAAGAGTCGGTTTTCGGCTCTAATTCCCTAACCGGGAGTGAGAATTTGTTGATGAGAAAGATTATGATAATGCAATCTGGAGGTGCAGTGAAAATTTCTTCAAATACTACATTTTCAGTGTTTGTAAATTTTGACTAGTTATTATGTGCAAATTTCAAGGGAGTATTCTACTAACCAAAGAGTCGCATCATAATCCTCCAGGAGCCGTGCCATCCCCAGCAGATGTGGTCCCCCCCGTGGTGTCAAGAAAGGCGGCCGGATCTATTCCTGCTACAGCTGCCAGCCTTTGAACAAAGGCCTCAAGCTGGCGTGTCCTCCGGTCCTGCTCAGCCTGCCTCCGGTCCTGCTCAGCTAGCTGCTCAGCCTGCCTCCTGCCCTGCTCAGCCTGCTCGGCTAGCTGCTCGCGCAGGGCGACCACCTCAGGGTTCGGTGCCCGAGACTGTGTGGAAGAGGAAGAGGTCCTTGAGTATATCCGATACCCCTTTACGTAGCCCGACCTCTTCCCAAGCACATCAGCAGCAATCTGCTCCTCAGTCATCGGAGTGGTGACAGAGGGCTGCGACTGCTCCTCGGTCCTCTGCACCAAGGCCTCCTGCCATTTAAATCAATAAAGGATTTAGAATACTTCTATGACATTATGCAATCATAAACCATTTATTAGGAAACATACATGTCTCTGTTGCGCCACCTCATTTACCCACTCATTACGAGATCGTCTGTAGTGGGTGTCGCGGAAGAACTGAGTAATGGGCGGCGCTTGACCGACATTCTGTGCCGCCTATCATTTGAAAAAGCTTTATATTAGATATGAACCCTGCAACATATTTAGAAATTGATAAACTTAATAAAGTTTCTTCATATGAATATCATCAGTACCATCAGAGACATCCTCAAGGCAAATGACCGGGAGCCACTCGTATGATTGTATGGCAACTGAGCTTGACTCTCTTGCGCTTTCTTTGACTTTGCCTACATAGAAAAACAATAATACAATAGCAGTCATTTATAAAATCGTTACTAATAGAATTACATTGGAATATAATTAGTCGTTGTAGATAACATCCCAAGGTCACCTTCCAGGCTGGTGATTCCCAGCACTGCGAGATCATCTGCTGCCAGTCAGCTAAAGTACAACCCTCTGCCGGGTGGTCCTGGGGTCGGGGAACCCCCTGCTCCAAGAGCTCGAGATAGTGAGTATGCAGCTCATACTTCCAACCCCTATACAAGATCCCGCATTGGCGGTCAATGTCCGCCCTAAGCTGCATATCACCCTCGTAATCCCCGATCTCAAAGAGTTGCTGCAATTAGGGGATAACCATATTAGTCACTAGTAATAACAAAATATAATCAGATATTGTAATGAGGAGCACAACTGTAACAACTTTGGCTGATGTTTATCGTTTCAGTTTACCTTAACTGCAGCGATGACGGCAAGCTTGATCCCGGAGTCAAGCTTTTTCCAGCCATGAGGCCTGATTGGGGCAACCTCTCTAATGGCTAACCCAAGATGGTTAGCCAGTGATGGGGCATGTTCCCCCTCTAGCCTATGACTGGAGCTGGGGATCGGGACTGGGATGTTATGACCCAGTTGTCTCCTCAGCTTCGTCGCATTCTTCCCCTGCGTGACACCCCTTACGCGGCTGGGAGCACCCGAAGCTGAGGCTGATGCTGTTAAGACGACAGTGCTAAATGAGTTAGTGAGCACAAATGATAATTGAGGTGATCAAATCCGAAGAAAAGAAGTTGAAGAGCACAAATATAAATTGAGAGGAACCATTATACAGTTTAAAAGGTTTTCCGATTTTCTCACTGACGCTGCTCCCGATCGTATGAGGACTCCCGGGAGGCTGGGACGGCTGGGCCTGGGTCAGCGAGGGCTGCTCTATCAAGGGCTGAATCGGCAGAGGCTGGGGGGCTGCCGATTCAGGGGTGGTCCCTGATCCTGCGGCCCGTGTAACATCGAGTGCAGCTGGCGTAGGCTGCGTCGAGGGCTCTCGTGTGCTCTCCACAGGAGCTAACCCGAGTGCAGCTGCGACTTGCCGAGCACGTTTCGCCCTATTTTCCCGAGGCATATCTGCAATCTGGCTTAAAGCAAAGTGACAAGGAAAATAAATAATTATTAACAACAATAAATAATATTCGCAACGTGAATATAAGCAAAGTGACCATGTCATTTGTAAGAAAAGATATTTATTTATTTACTTAATCTTACATGTGCAAAACCTGAAATTTAATGTCGACCTCGATCTCTTCTAGCATTTCTCCTAATTCCCTCAAGTCTAGGAAATTAATCTTGAGCTTAGCATGAATTTCTTGTACTGGCCAAGGAGGTGGTAGAGTGCTTACTATTGAACGCACCAGATCTGCAATATTTGGTTCAAATCCTCTTCTTTTGAGATCGTAAAACAATTGCTCCTTGTTTAGCAAATGTTCTCTAACAGATATTCCTTCAACCATTTTCTCTCTCCGGAACTGTATCCATAAAGGATGAATACATTTTTCAAATGACTGTAATAGGTCGACGAACTCCACTGCATGCCATGGTCGTAAGACTTCAAATATCCTCATTTTTGCAGCATCCCAAGCCCGTGGCAATGTTTCAGCAATTTTTATCATTATATATCTTTCAGGGATGAAATTGCCACACAGTCTCAGCCACTGAGCCAGTTGAATTTTGCGGGAACCATGCTTTGCTATTGGAGTTTCATTTTCAAATGATTTATGTTCAAACTCATTTGTCCATTCCCTAACACGTTGAGAGTCTTTGCCACGACAGTATTTGAGAGGTGTATTCATATGTTCTGTGTTAGAGTTGAAAAATTGAATCGTTTCAATTTTAATTTAAAGGAAAGCAACAACGGATAAATCAAACATGAACATAATATAACAAGCTAGATAATAACATGGCACATAGCATATATAACAATCGAATGAAATTAAGCATACTTTTTATAAGAAAAGTTCTTTATTAATTTACTTAATCGTTACATGTGCAAATTAAAAGTAAACACTACATGTCATATTCCATGTCATCATCTTCCTGACTATGACCATCATTCCCTTCATCATCTTCGTATTCCGCCAGCGTTTCATCCTCGTCTTGGCCATCCTCTGATGCTGACTCATCACTGAGAACGATCTCAGGATCTATATCATCCCTAGAGTATTGGTCACTAGTACCATCGACGAGGACTGGGACAACAAATGCCGTTTCGTCCTGCTGAAATGCATCAACCGGCACATCATCATCATCACCGTCGTCATCCCGCTTAGCGGGTACATCCCATACTCCCCGAGTCTTGACCCGTTCTACAACTCTCCAATTTTTTCCTCTGCTGGTGTCATTGACGTAGAAGACTTGTTTCACCTGACTTGGTAGGACAAATGGATCATCCTTACACCACCGACCCGTGATATCAATGCTTGTAAAATGGTCTTCGATGTTTATCTTGTGCTTGGTACTAGTGTTGTACCATTCACATTCAAATAAGACCACCTTACCCCTGTGCCAATAGGACAATTCCCAGACTTTGCAGATGTAGCCATAGTAGTCATGTTTCACCCCTTCATATTCCCCTTCAACGACCAAGCCGCTACTCTGGCTCCAACGACATTTCTCACGGTCTATAGTGTGGTATCGAACGCAATTGCAATCACACCCCTGGTAAAGATTCACTAGGGATCTAGGGCCATTTGCTAATGACCACATCTCATCAAAAGCTTCTGGTGACCCTATAGTTCGCAATTGATTCATCTACATAAGCATATTAAGACAAATGTATTAGACTAATGTTGTTTGAAGCTTATACTCAAATAATATCAAGCTATTAAAATGATAATATTTTATGGCTTACACGTTGTTTGAACCATTCTGCAAATTCTTTTCGTTGTATCTGCCCGACGTCTCCACCTCTTTGGTCTTGAACTAAATTCCTGTGTTCCCTACTCAAGATAGCTTTTAATGAATAAGTACGAATAGAGAATGAATAAATGAGTTAACAAGCAAAACATAAATATGGCTAGATTGAAGCACATACTGTAGATGCGACTCCACTTCGGGGCAATTATTCAGCACAAACCAATGAGCCATGTCACGCTCTCTTTGAGAAGGATCATGTGCCCTTGGCATCAGCCCGATGGGACGGGCAGTTTGTGTGAAGACCGACATCCCCACACCACGTTCGCCACCATCATCATAACGCTCTGCTCGATCAGTCTGCCTTAAATACATTGAGCAAAAAGTGAGACACTCTTTGACAATGTAAGCCTCGGCGATCGAACCTTCAGGCCGTGCTCTGTTGCTAACGTACCCCTTTAGGGTCTTTAGAAACCTTTTAAACAACAAATGACAACTATTACGATTTTCAATGCAAGGCAATTGCACTAATATATAAATGATTAATCAATTGTCATCAACTATTACCTTTCTATCTGGTACATCCACCGATATTGCACCGGTCCACCATGGATGGCCTCGCGTGGCAAGTGAACCGATAGATGAACCATCACATCGAAGAAAGCAGGAGGAAAGATCCTCTCAAGCTTGCACAATATTAAAACTATCTGCTCCTCCGATTTTTCCAAAACATCGTGTCTCTGTGTTTTAGAGCAGAGATCTTGGAAAAAGCTGCCTAGCTCAAACAATGTTGTACAGAAATCTTTATTCAGAAAGCCACGCATGCCAATAGGAAGGATCCGTTGGATAAGAACGTGGCAATCATGGCTCTTTAAACCAACCAATTTATCATTTTTCGAGATTACACACCTCGAGAGGTTCGCGGCATAGCCGTCTGGGTATTTGATCGACTTTAAGAATTCATAAAATCCATCTCTGTGTTTTGGTGCCAGAGTGTAAGAGGCATGCGGCTTCAAGCTGGATCCATCGCCCCTCTCCACTAGATGCAACTCTGGCCTGATGCCCATATTTTTCAAATCCTTACGCGCTTTCTCGGTGTCCTTGTTTTTGCCCTTTATGCCCAAAATTGTTCCAACCAAGGCTACACAGATGTTCTTCTCAATGTGCATAGGATCAAGGTTGTGTCGGAGTTTTTTGCACTTCCAGTAGGGCCATTCAAATATGATGCTTTTCTTTGTCCAATTCAGTTCTCCAGCGTCACGCGTTCTTTTGTTATTCTTGCCAAACCGGACCGGCGGTAGTTCTTCTAGCTGGTCTAATACCTTTTGCCCCGGTAGATCCAAAGACCTCTTTTCACGCTCAGGCTGACCGTTGAAGGCCTTGCTTCTACGCCATTGGTGGTTCAGTTCCAAGTATTTTCGATAACCAATGTACCCAATCTTATCTTTCAACCTCACCCCTAACGAGATGTCGTTACACGAGGGGCATGCGTTATAACCTTTTGTACTCCACCCAGACAAGTTACCATATGCAGGAAAGTCATTTAATCGTCCACATCACAGCCGCATGCATTTGAAAGGTTTGTTTAGTGGAGGCATCATAAGTCAATACACCATGATCCCACAACTCCTTCAACTCATCAACCAAGGGCCTCAGATATACATCGATATCGTTACCCGGTGAGCTTGGTCCTGGAATAAGTAATGACATCATCATGAATGGCTCCTTCATGCACATCCATGGTGGCAAATTATAGGGCATAAGTACTACATGCCACATGCTATAAGAGGTGCTCATGTTACCGAAAGGATTGAATCCATCGGTGGCTAACCCCAACCTCACATTACGTGTCTCCTGGGCAAACTCTGGATATTTCTTATCAAATTCTTTCCATTCCACTGAATCAGCCGGATGCCGCGCTATCCCATCGTCAACGCGCTTATCACTGTGCCATCTCATCTCTGTGGCTGTCTTCCTTGACATATACAATCTGCGTAACCTCGGTGTCAATGGGAAGTAACGGAGCACCTTGTGAGGGATCTTCTTTCACTTGTCATCATTGATCTTGTACCTAGGCTCTTCACATTCTGGACATTTATCCAATTGAGCATTCTCCTTCCAATACAACACACAATTGTTTTTGTAGGCATCTATGTTCTTGTATCCCATGCCCAAGTCACGTAATAATTTCTTCGCCTCATAAATTGATGCCGGCACCACATGACCTTCGGGTAAGAAGTCCTTAAAAATTTGCAGAACCTTGTTAAACGACTTATTGCTACATCCACTTTCTACCTTCACGTGCAGTATCTTGATGACAAACGATAACATAGTATCTGAGCTTTTGCATCCTGGGTAAAGGCCTCGCTGAGAAGCATTCAACAAATTTTCAAAATCATGCACATCATCCATCTCTTGAGTATCTTCCTCCAAGTAAGTTCCCCTACGATGATCATCTATCAACTCATTGTATTCATCACGATTCTCTTCTGATTCATCCTCGCTCTCATCCGAATCATCGGGTTGAACTGCTGGTTCCCCGTGATATATCCACCATAGGTAATGGACCATCATTCCTTTAATGTGCAGATGACTTCTCACGGTTACATAGTCCTGCTTCCGATGGTTACAACAATCGTTACACGGGCAATTAATCAACACTGCCCCGCCCGAATTCGCCTTCGCAAAATCAAGAAATGAGTTCACCCCAGCTATGTACTCCGCACTAAATCGGTTCCTATAATGTAATATCAAACTCCTGTCCATATCTGACCTAATCACAAGTAATTATAATCTATCAAACAAAACATCGCAACATAAACATAAATGAAATGAGATGCATATGAATGACTATAATGTAAGATCCGTCATAATCTATCAAATTACACAGTTTTATTAATCACAAAGTCACTGTAGAAAGACATCGAGGATGATGATTCCAGGATGAGAGAGAGGAGATTGGAAAGGAGTGTCTCTCAAGTATCAGCTTTTTGTCCACTGGCTGCCTTGTTAATTAATTATCTCTAGCTTTTAGCCGCCTATGTTGAATGAGACTTGAATGGATCCTCTCAGTCACTGCCTCTCAGTTTCAGTCACACACTCACACTGTCTGAAAAAACTTCACACAATTACCCTTGAAGCATGGAAAGTCAGATGTGCCATGTCTAGTCTCACATGGAGGGCGAAATCATTGTGCTATGCAGAAACTTCCAGTCATTAGATTTTTTTTTTCATTTTTCATATTCTAAAGTTGTTCAGCTTATTGACACAGGTGTATCACTCAAGTACAATGCCTCTTCTTACATCTCCTTATGAGTAACACCTCCAAGGAACTGTCCAAATCTTTTGCATTTTTCCTCCGCCCAAGATAATCCCCTCATTTCCAATATGACCCAAGTAGTAGGACCAAGTTTGACTCTCAGTCTTTTCTGAATAAATGCTCCATTAATGTTCAAAACAAAAGACATCGCAGTAATGCCAAAAAATAAATAAATTCCATTGAACTTTCTCCTGCCCTTTTACCAATATGCACAAATTAAGAAAGATGAAACATTTTAGATTTAATAAGGCGGACGACATATAAAAGTACGGAACTCTTTTTTGACTATATGGAATGATATCAATGTCAGACCGTTCATCTTGTTTCTCATGGCTACAAGTACGCTGTTGGACTATCGCATTTTAATTTAACATATGCTGATAATTATGTGAAATGTTTACTTACTTTCTAACAGGTGAAACCATAACCAACTTGCATTAGTTCTGGTCATGATTTTCTAACCAGCATTGGTCCTGTTTGGGTTACATGGGTTGAGTTTGTTGGTCGGGTTAGGTTTGGCCGCCTCTAAATATAAACAGTGTTGACTTTGGCTTGATAATGCCATTGGTCTCCAGGTTGTGGTTGAACTTTTAACTCCATGTTCTGATTGAAAAAATATATTTTCAAGTTTAACTTCAGAAGGAGTGGGTCTTACTGTCCAATTTGAGCACATGATGGAAACATGATTGGACACTGACATAGCATTGCTGCTGATGTGGAATTAATCACAGTTTCCTTCGTGTGATCAATCTTTCGGTGGGACCCGCTGCGGACGTGGCATCCCCAGTTGACCTTCAGGACAGTTGCTGCACCAGTTTGCCTGATTGCAATTTATGAATGAATAATACTAGAAGTCATTCGAAATCTAAGTACTAGTTAGGATTCTTTTTTAGTTTTCATGAATCTTCCATCCAATGGGGCCATGTTGTTGGTTTTAGAATGCTT
The DNA here is from genome assembly GCA_038049695.1 of Cinnamomum chago. Classification (NCBI taxonomy): domain Eukaryota; kingdom Viridiplantae; phylum Streptophyta; class Magnoliopsida; order Laurales; family Lauraceae; genus Cinnamomum; species Cinnamomum chago. The sequence goes on along the minus strand of CP142453.1, from coordinate 102,435,719 downwards.
TATTGGTTTGCCTAGGGAGAATGATTTGTCAAGAACGTGCTGGCCTCCAAGGCTTCTTCAATTTTCCAAATAATGATTGAAGGAGTTTTTACTAGTGTAGTGTGAGGAGCACCTGTATTGAATCAAACAAAATATATTTTTAGGACTGCTTGAATCAACCATCTACCACAAGCATGTCAATTTAAGTAAACGAGATGAATGGTCTAAATGCCTAGTAATTCCAAGGTGGTCCAAATCAAACATTAGTAATTCTCAAAGTCAAGCCTTATAGATCCATTAGTGAAGCCTACCTAAAATTCAAAGCCACCCCTATGTACTAGCATCAATCTTTATCTAACTCCAATCAGAGTTGGACACACCTTAAGATTGATAATTAGCAAAGCATGGGATTTAACTTTGAGTTTCATTTCAATCATGTATTTCACACGCGATCAATCTGGCTAGAGACCATATTTGATCGAAGATAAAACCCCGCCTAGGATAAATATAAAGGATAATTATTTTGAATAGTTTGGATTTTAGACGTGGGCCTTAGCAATGAGCATAGATGAATTAGTTCATATCACTTGACAAACTCAAACTCCAAACTATATAAATTGAGAAGCAAATCAAATGAAACTACTTCATTAAAATCTCATATGCACATGCTAAATCTCAAATTATGAATTGCAAACTCAAATACAAATTAATCAAACTATAAAGTAGGTAAATATGATCCAGCCCCATTTGAAATAGGGATTTAGCAAAGCAAAGCATGTCAGAATGCAAAAATCAACTCAGTATGAAATAATTAGCAAAGCATGAGAATAAAAACAACTCAGTAGAATCTCCAAACCACAGGAAAAGGGGGAAAAAAAAAACCAAAGATTTATATTCAGACTGAGATCGGATAAACTACTAAAACAAGACCACTACCAGCACAGCCAATCATCACTATCATTTATCAATACCCGAAAATACCAGAAACCCATGTCAGAATGCAAGAGAATCGATCTATGAAACCTAAAAGAAAAAGCGTGTAAGAAGACGTAGCAGATGGCTGGAGAGGATGACCTTGGCCCGAAGGGAGAAGGACATGAGAGAGGGGACTGCTGAGAGCCAAGGGAGAGGGGGAGTGGTGCGCAGGGCGCCACAGAGGAGGAAGCAGGGGAGAGGGAGAGGAACAGTGCAGGAAGAAGAGAAGAGAGGGAGAGAGGGGAGAGGGGAGGAAGAAGAAGAGAAGGAGGGAGGGAGGAGAGCAGACAAAGAGATTGGAAACGAGGGAGAGAGAGAGAGAGGTGAGCGGTGTGTGCGGAGTGCAGGAAGAGGGAGGGGTGTACCTGGTGCAGGGGAGGCGTCCGGCGGCGCGAGGAGGACGATGAAGGCTCTGCGGGCGTCCGGGGGCTGCTGCTGTGGTCGTGCGCCTGGGACTGGCAGAGGTCTGGAGAGGGAGGGAGATTTGGGCGATTCACGCGGAGTGAGGGAAAAGAGGGATTGGAGAGGAAAAGGGGCGATTCACGCGACTTCCGGTGGCGGGAGAGACAGCGAGTGAGGGAGAGACAGAGAGATCGACCGAGGGCGAGACAGCGAGCGAGAGCGAGCCAGGGAGAGACAGCGAGCGAGAGAGGGAGGGAAATCGCAGCGGGAGTGAGAGAAAAGAGTGAAAAGAGAGTTAGGGAAAAGAGAGGAAAAAAGGGGTGGAGGGAAATCGCAGCGGGAGTGAGAGAAAAGAGTGAAAAGAGAGTTAGGGAAAAGAGAGGAAAAAAGGGGTTTTGGCGCGGGAGAGGGAAAAAAGAAGTTTACCGACGTTAAAATTTCGTCTCCAAAAGTATATAAAAACGTCGGTAAAAGCTTTGTTAAAAAAGTTAAGACTTCTATTTTTGTCGACGTTGTTAAATTAAACGTTGGCAAATATAAACTATGGACGACGTTTTTTAAAACGCCGGCAAAAGTTTTAAATTTTTTTTCCATGTGCTCATTTTACCGACAACATTATAACGTCGGTAAAAGTAAGAAAACGTCGGTTAAATTCAATTTTACCGACGTTTTTTAAAACGTCGGCAAAAGTTTTAAACATTTTTTTCTTTAAAAGAAAAAAGTTCTCATTTTACCGACGAAACTAAAACGTCGGTAAAAATTACCTTTGCCGACGTTCTCGAATAAAACGTCGGCGAATGTGAGTTTTTACCGACGTTTTTAAAACGTCGGCAAAAGTTTTAAATTTTTTTTACTTTTAATGTGCTCATTTTACCGACGAAATTATAACGTCGGTAAATTTGAATTTTACCGACGTTTTTAATAAAAACGTCGGTAAAAATGTGACTTTTACCGACGAATTTTAAAAACGTCGCTAAAAGTGCAACTTCTTGTAGTGAACCAGATCTGACCCCCCAATTTGCCACATACAGCTTGTTGGGTCTGTTAGAGTTTTTGTTTTGTTGCAATTTGATAGGATGCATTCACTTTCATAAGCTTGTCCTCTCATTCATTCATGGTTTTATTAAATAGGATCATCATGCATAATTCTACTTCTTGAATCTTTGTTTTTATCATTTGATATGCATGGTTTTCATTTTAGATTTATCTCTTAGATCATGGAGTTTTTGATTTCAAAATCCATCCAAGCTTTCCAATGTTTCTATCTTTAAAATCATTATTTCGATTTGGAGGTTTCATGGTTTTAAAATCTCAGTTTTCATCTTCTTTCAGTCATGATTTAATGCTTGGATATGTGTCTCAAAGTCCCCCTTGAAAGTGCCCTCAAAAGTTCAAGTTTCTAAAATCTGGGCTGTTTTTGCCAGTGTCGCCGGTCGACCGAGACCAGCTTCCCGGTCGACCGGGACCACTGTCGGTCGAGTCAGCAGTTTTTGAACTGCAACTTGCCAACGGTCAGAAATATGACCGTTGTGCTTTCTCGGTCGACCGAGGCCTGTTTCCTGGTCGACCGAGGACTAGCCGTTGGCAACTTTTTCTTTATAAAAAGTGACTTTTTGGTTGAAGAAAGTGGCTGATCTTGGAGGGACTTTTGAGGCCAATTTTTTGCAACTTCTCAAGAGCATTTCTAAGGGGATTATGAAGCCATTCCATTAAACCAACCTTTGATCTTCAAATGGGTGTGCTTTCTTTAATCCTAGTCTTTTTGAAATCATGTTTTGTTTCAAATCTTTGATCTCTTTCTAAACATGATTAACAAGTTTCTTTTCTTTTAAAATGTTGTCTTTCATAACATGCCTAATATCTTAGTAATCTCATATGCTATGAATACAACATGTTGTCATTGTTTCACATGAAGTTGTTTTCTTGTTTCAATATAAACATGTTAGACTTGAATTTGTTTTCTTTGAAATCAAGTTAGTTTACCTTGTTAAATTCATGTGTTAGACAAATCACTCTTTCTCAAACATATGTTTATCATCTTTGAATCATTTAAGATTGTATCTTTTCAAAAAGAGAAAGAGTAATTTCTAGAAAATGCATTTTACATAAACTTTGTCATTCACATGCATTTTTCTAGAACTTGGGATTTTCACTTTCTATTGAGCCTATTTAGAGGCATTCTTTTGCACTCATATAGTTCTCTTAATCCATGCATTCTTAGGCATATTTCTTAAGAGAAAAATTGTATGTTGTAAAGGTTTATGCTTAGCCTTGAAAAGCATATGGTGTAAAGGTTCATGCTTAGCCTTGAAAAGCATAGTGTTGATTGTAAGGTTTGAGGTGATCCTAAACCTTAATTGAAGTTAGTGAATACCGATAAGTGTATCGGGAGTGGATGTAGGCAATTTGGCCGAACCACTATAAATGTGCTTGTCATGGTGGTTGCTCTTTTGCTCTCTTTTTTCATGAATGTGTTACTTTTGGTTAAATGAAGATTGTAGTTGTGATTACTTGTGTATGCTCATCTTAGAGATTTCTTTCTATCACAAGATAATTAATCTTCACCAAATCTTAATTGACTTAAAAGTTAAAAGAATTCAAATTGGTCTAGGTTCTTAGAGCTCATCCTATTCACCCCCACCCCCCCCCCTCTAGGATTCGGTCTTGGACTTTCAATTGGTATCAGAGCCAAGTTGCTCTTGTTTTGGTTTAACCACCTAGAGTCAGAATCCTAGTGAGGGTTTTTCTTTTGTTGCCACCTTGCAATCTCAATTGGGTGAAGGAAATGCCACCAATAGACCCCCTTTGTTTAATGGAACACACTATCGCTATTGGAAAATTAGAATGCAAGTGTTCTTAGAGTCCCAAAACGTTGATGTGTGGAACATCATTGAAGATGGCTATCATCCTCCCACTTCCATAGAAAAAGACTCTGAAGGGAATGTTATATCCATAAAAACCAAACCCAAAAATACTTGGACTCGGGGAGAAAAGGATAGAGCTAACTTAAATGCTAAGGCTAAAAATTCTCTACATTGTGCTCTATCTCAAGAAGAGTTTAATAGAGTAGTTAATTGCAACACTGCTAAGGAAATTTGGGATACCCTAGAGATCACCCATGAAGGCACGGATCAAGTCAATATAGCCAAAATTCAAATGTTAACCTCTAAATTAGAAGACATTAAGATGCTTGAAGAAGAAACATTTGATGAATTCTACTCTAAATTCATGGAAATTGTCAATTCTCTTATAGGTCTAGGAGAAAAGATGGATGAATCTAAAGCTGTTAGGAAAATTTTAAGATCTCTCCCAAAAAGATTCAAACCTAAAATTGTTGCCATAACAGAAAGCAAGGATGTTGATAAAATCAAAATTGAAGAACTAAGAGGAAATCTCCTTACATATGAATTAGACTTTGAAGTTCAAGACAAAAAGAAAGGAGTAACTTTTTCCTCTCATTCTAAAGAAAATGAAAGTGATGTTGATAGTGATGAGGACAATGCTTTATTTGTTAAGAAATTTAAAAGTTTCTTTAAGAACAACAATATCAATAGAAAGCTTGATGAAAGTAAAAGTCCTAGATTCCAAAGAAATCACAAAGGATCATTTATTAAAAAGGATGTGCAATGTTACAATTGCAAGGGGTTTGGACACATTGCCCAAAATTGCTCCACCCCTAAAGAATTTGAAAAAGGAGACAAGAAAGGAAAGAAGGCTCTAAACATAACTTGGGATGAGGAAGATGAAGAGTGTGACAAAAATGAATCCTCTAATGATGAAGATGAAAATTACCCTAATTGGCTTCTACTCTCTTCTATTGAAGATCCTAATGAGCATAATGCATTATTAGATGACACATTAGGGCAAGAAGAAACTAATGAAGAAGATGAGGATAATGGAATCCAACAAGCTTATAATGAACTATATGAAAATTGTGAAATCTTACTTAAGAAAAATAAAATTTTAAAAGAAGATTCCAAAAAGCTTGTAAATGAAGTGAGTATCATAAAAGATGAATTGAAATTAACAATCAAAGAGAAAAACAACTTGGAACATCAAGTCACCACTCTTAATGAAGAATTAACTCATGCTCAAAAACAAATTCATAATTTACAATCCAAACTTGAATCTAGTCAACTTGAATCAAGCTCTCTCCAAATAAAACTTAATAAAGGAAAATTCATTGTTGACAAATTCACCTTGGGAAATGACAAATTTTATCAAATGTTGGGCATGCATAAAATTTATGGTGACAAGAGTGGAATAGGTTTTGAAGGTTCCCCTAGTAACATGAAGAATAGTTCTCAAACCTCTACTAAGAGTCCCTACAAACCTATAGTTGAGAGAAACTATACACCTAGATGGACTTGTCACTTTTGCAATCGTAGTGGACATTTGGTCCCTAATTGCCCATACAAAATTAGGTTGTCTCTCAAAAATCCATCTAGATTACCTTTCAAATTTATCCCCAAAACCATTCCCTATAAATCTCCTTTATCTACTTGGATGGTAAAAGGAACAAACTTTGAGAGTCTCCTAGTTCAAACCGCTTTAAAAGCAAAGGAAAACCCTACTTGGTTCTTAGATAGTGGTTGTTCTAAACACATGACGGGAGACCGATCTAGATTCAGCTCGATAGTGGAATATGATGGAGGAAATGTTTCGTTTGGAGACAATAGTAAAGCTCAAATCATTGGCAAGGGAAGTGTGAAAGGAGACCAAATACCAACTTTAAATGATGTATTCCTTGTGGAAGGATTGAAACATAATCTTCTTAGCATTAGCCAACTATGTGACAAAGGAAATAAGGTTGTATTTGATAGTCAATCTTGCAAAGTGGTAAATGATAAAACCCATCAAGTTCTTCTTACTGGATCAAGAACTAAAGGAAATATCTACATTATAGAAGAATGTGATGAGAATGAATCTAGGTGCTTGATAACTAAAGATCAAGAGAATTACTTATGGCACCAAAGGATGGGTCACATAAATTTCAAATTGATGAAAACCTTGTCAAAGAATGAAATTGTGAAAGGGATTCCCAAGTTAAGTGATGAAAAATCTGAACTTTGTAAGGCTTGTCAACTGGGAAAACAAATCAAGAAGAGCTTTAAAGGTTTAAAGGATATATCGTCTTCGCGTCCTCTTGAATTAATCCATATGGACTTAATTGGACCTGCACCTGTGCAAAGTATTGGAGGAAAGAAATTTATCTTGGTTATGGTCGATGATTATTCTCGTTTTGGATGGGTTGCCTTTCTTCATGCCAAATCGGATGCTGTGGACAATATCATAAGGATTTGCAATAAGATTCAAGTAGAAAGGGACTGTAAAATTCAGAAGATCAGAAGTGATCATGGGGGAGAATTTGAAAATGAAAAGTTTGCTAGATTTTGTGAGAGTCATGGAATTAATCATCAATACTCAGCTCCTAAAACTCCTCAACAGAATGGAGTAGCTGAAAGGAGAAATAGAGTTATTCAAGAAATGGCTAGGACCATGCTTAATGAAAAGAATCTTTCTCGTAATCTATGGGCTGAAGCTGTGAATACTGCTTGTTATCTCATCAACAGAGTCTATCTCACTAAGAATACCAACAAAACCCCTTACGAACTTTATTTTGAAAGAAAACCAAATTTGGGGTATTTGAAAGGGTTTGGAAGCAAATGTTACATTCTAAGAGATAAGGAGCAGTTAGAAAAATTTGAGCCTAAATCTGATGAAGGAATTTTCCTAGGCTATTCTGAAAGGAGCAAAGCTTATAGAGTTTTTAATCATAGAACCATGACTATTATGGAGTCAGCCCATGTTGTCATTGATGACGCGAATCAAGTTGGAAGAATCCTTCAAGATGATGATGAAATTGAAATGGATTTTGACCAATCTAATCCAAAAGATAGTGCTGTGAGCAATCCTTGCAAAGCCATTGTCCCAAAAAAATTAATGAAAAATCACACTTTGGATAATGTTATTGGAAATATCAGCAGTGGGGTTATGACCCGAAGACAAGTTCAAAATCTATGTGCTCATTACTCCTTTGTCTCTCAAATCGAGCCTAAGAACTTTACTGAAGCTGAATCAAAATCTGAATGGATGGAAGCTATGCAGGAAGAATTGAATCAATTTAAGAAAAATGATGTTTGGGATCTTGTCCCATTGCCTGCAGAGAAAAATCCCATAGACACTAAATGGATTTTCAAGAACAAGTCAGATGAATCTGGAAATGTTGTAAGAAACAAAGCTAGACTTGTAGCAAAAGGATATGCTCAAATAGAAGGAATTGATTTTGAAGAAACTTTTGCTCCTGTAGCCCGTTTGGAGTCCATAAGAATTCTATTGAGTTATGCTAGTAGCATGAGGATCAAACTTTTTCAGATGGATGTCAAAAGTGCCTTCTTGAATGGAGAAATTGAAGAAGATGTTTATGTTACTCAACCTGAAGGCTTTGAAGACCCTCATCATCCTGAGTATGTGTATAAGCTCAAGAAAGCTCTCTATGGATTAAAACAAGCACCTCGGGCTTGGTATGAAAAGCTTACGAATCATCTGATTGAAAATGATTTTGAATGTGGGAAAGTTGATAAGACTCTGTTTATAAAGAAGATTGATCAAGACATTCTTGTAGCTCAAATCTATGTTGATGACATCATTTTTGGATCTACTTCAGAGAAGTTAGCTCAAGGATTTTCAGAATTAATGAGCTCCACTTTTGAGATGAGTCTGGTCGGTCCCCTGCAATTCTTTCAAGGATTACAAGTTAGTCAAACTGACCATGGTATCTTCCTTAGTCAATCCAAGTTTGCCCTAGAAATAGTGAAAAAGTTTGGCTTAGGAGAATCTAAGACTAGTTGCAATCCTATGGGCTCCACTACTAAAATATCTAGTGACCTTAAGGGTAAGAAAACTGACCAGAAACTTTATAGGAGCATGATAGGAAGCCTTCTCTACCTCACTGCTAGCCGCCCTGATATCTCTTTTAGCGTTGGTATATGTGCTAGATATCAATCTGACCCCCGAGAGTCTCACAGTAAAGCTGTCAAACGTATCATTAAATATATTAATGGGACTTCTCATTATGGTATCTGGTATCCTCATGACTCAACTCTGCAATTAATTGGATATAGTGATGCAGATTGGGCAGGATCAATAGATGATAGGAAGAGCACTAGTGGCTGCTGCTATTTCTTAGGAAACTGTTTAGTAGCCTGGCATAGCAAAAAGCAAAATTCTGTATCCTTGTCTACTGCAGAAGCTGAATATATTGCTGCAGGTAGCTGTTGTGCCCAGCTGTTGTGAATGAAACAAACTTTATTAGATTATAATGTTCCACAACAATGCATGCCTATCATGTGTGATAACTCTAGTGCCATCAGTATCTCAAAAAATCCTGTTCAGCACTCACGCACCAAGCACATTGACATTCGCTATCATTTCTTGCGTGATCATGCTGACCAAGGCACTATTGAGCTATTGTTTGTTCCTACAGATACCCAATTGGCTGATTTGTTCACTAAACCCCTTGGAAATGATCGTTTCATTAAATTGAGACATCAATTGGGCATTGGCCCTTGCCCTGAGTTTTAAATTCTTGTTGGCTAATCACCTGTTCCATATCTTATTTTTATATCTCATATAAGCAGGTGCTACTAACAAGGTTATGTGTTTTATCTTTGATGGGCAGGCTCCTTTGCAATTAGATGTCAAAGGGGGAGAGAGTTCTCCAATTGAGGGGGAGAAGATTTCAAGGGTTGCTTTGATTGAGGGGGAGTAGCTTTGGCTAGAGTGTTAGCTTCTACGTTGGTCGTCTTTTGTCGTCGCTCCCGCAAGGAAAATCCAAAGCTCCAAAAGATCCAAATGCTCCCAAATATCCAAAGCTCCTTAATATCCAAAGCTCCTTAAATATCCAAAGTTGTTGCTGTTCAGTTTAAGAGGAGATTGAGAGAGAGTTCAAGCTTCAAGAGTTGCCATCAAATTGCAAAGGGGGAGATTGTTAGAGTTTTTGTTTTGTTGCAATTTGATAGGATGCATTCACTTTCATAAGCTTGTCCTCTCATTCATTCATGGTTTTATTAAATAGGATCATCATGCATAATTCTACTTCTTGAATCTTTGTTTTTATCATTTGATATGCATGGTTTTCATTTCAGATTTATCTCTTAGATCATGGAGTTTTTTATTTCAAAATCCATCCAAGCTTTCCAATGTTTCTATCTTTAAAATCATTATTTTGATTTGGAGGTTTCATGGTTTTAAAATCTCAGTTTTCATCTTCTTTCAGTCATGATTTAATGCTTGGATATGTGTCTCAAAGTCCCCCTTGAAAGTGCCCTCAAAAGTTCAAGTTTCTAAAATCTGGGCTGTTTTTGCCAATGTCGCCGGTCGACCGAGACCAGCTTCCCGGTCGACCGGGACCACTGTCGGTCGAGTCAGCAGTTTTTGAACTGCAACTTGCCAACGGTCAGAAATATGACCGTTGTGCTTTCTCGGTCGACCGAGGCCTGTTTCCTGGTCGACCGAGGACTAGCCGTTGGCAACTTTTTCTTTATAAAAAGTGACTTTTTGGTTGAAGAAAGTGGCTGATCTTGGAGGGACTTTTGAGGCCAATTTTTTGCAACTTCTCAAGAGCATTTCTAAGGGGATTATGAAGCCATTCCATTAAACCAACCTTTGATCTTCAAATGGGTGTGCTTTCTTTAATCCTAGTCTTTTTGAAATCATGTTTTGTTTCAAATCTTTGATCTCTTTCTAAACATGATTAACAAGTTTCTTTTCTTTTAAAATGTTGTCTTTCATAACATGCCTAATATCTTAGTAATCTCATATGCTATGAATACAACATGTTGTCATTGTTTCACATGAAGTTGTTTTCTTGTTTCAATATAAACATGTTAGACTTGAATTTGTTTTCTTTGAAATCAAGTTAGTTTACCTTGTTAAATTCATGTGTTAGACAAATCACTCTTTCTCAAACATATGTTTATCATCTTTGAATCATTTAAGATTGTATCTTTTCAAAAAGAGAAAGAGTAATTTCTAGAAAATGCATTTTACATAAACTTTGTCATTCACATGCATTTTTCTAGAACTTGGGATTTTCACTTTCTATTGAGCCTATTTAGAGGCACTCTTTTGCACTCATATAGTTCTCTTAATCCATGCATTCTTAGGCATATTTCTTAAGAGAAAAATTGTATGTTGTAAAGGTTTATGCTTAGCCTTGAAAAGCATATGGTGTAAAGGTTCATGCTTAGCCTTGAAAAGCATAGTGTTGATTGTAAGGTTTGAGGTGATCCTAAACCTTAATTGAAGTTAGTGAATACCGATAAGTGTATCGGGAGTGGATGTAGGCAATTTGGCCGAACCACTATAAATGTGCTTGTCATGGTGGTTGCTCTTTTGCTCTCTTTTTTCATGAATGTGTTACTTTTGGTTAAATGAAGATTGTAGTTGTGATTACTTGTGTATGCTCATCTTAGAGATTTCTTTCTATCACAAGATAATTAATCTTCACCAAATCTTAATTGACTTAAAAGTTAAAAGAATTCAAATTGGTCTAGGTTCTTAGAGCTCATCCTATTCACCCCCCCCCCCTCTAGGATTCGGTCTTGGACTTTCCGGGTCATAAGGTCAAAATAAAAAATTAAACCCCGACCCCCTAACCTGCCACATACAGCTTGTTAGGTCTCAAGGTCAAAAACCAAAAAAACAGAAAAAAACCTTTTCTTGACCGCCTAATGTGTCACAGACAACCCTTAGGTTCACAAGGTCAAAAAGGAAAACCCAAAATCCAAAAAACCAACTCCCCCATATCATTTTCGAAACTTTGCCTTGAGATGGTATGTGATCCCTCTCACTACCATACACTATAAGAAATCTAGGTTGTTGTGACGAAATTTGATGGCGAAATTTTTTTTTGTCTTCAAAGAACACCCAAAGAGGACGAAATATAAATTTTGTCGTTTGTTTTCATTTTTTTCAAATGTATAGGAGACGAAAACGAAATTTCGTTTGCAAAATAAGGCTCTAACTTCATTTGCGTTGGTGCCAATTATTTTAGCTCATTGGAGACGAACATTGTTGTCACAAAATATAAAATTTTTTTTACGACGAATGTAATTTGTCACCAATAAGGATAAGTTATGGAGGACAAACATATTTTGTCACCAAAATAAGGCGCCAATTTCATTTGCTTTGGCGCGAATTATTTTAGCTCATTGGAGACGAACATCTTTATCACAAAATATAATTTGTTTTTATGATGAACGTAATTCGTCAGCAATAAGGATAAGTTATGGAAGACGAAAATATTTGGTCACCAAAATAAGGCGCCAATTTCATTTGCGTTCGCGCGAATTATTTTAGCTCATTGGAGACGAACATTTTTGTCACAAAATATAATTTGTTTTTACGAGGGACGTAATTCATCACTAGTAAGGATAAGTTATGGAAGATGAACATATTTCGTCACCAAAATAAGGCTCAAATTTCATTTGCTTTGGCGCGAATTATTTTAGCTCATTGGAGACGAACATTTTTGTCACAAAATATAATTTGTTTTTGTGACGAACATAATTGGAGAGTGTATTGGAGACAAAAAAGAATTAATTACAAGTATGTTTCCAACAGAGTGTGTTGGAGACAAAAAAAATCGTCACAAATTTATCTTTTTCAATGACGAATTTTTTTTCGTCTCCAATACCTTTTAGCAATAAGGCTTTGGCAACAAAACGGGTGACGAAAAATTTTCGTCTTAATTAGTTTCGGTGACGAAATATGTACATTTTGGGACAAATTTGTGTCGTCCTTAAACCCCAAATTTCTTGTAGTGATAAAATCCCCTTGGAAACTCAAAAGGCTATTAAAAAAAATGCTCAAAGACTCTTGGTTAAATGAAAAACTCTCCTTCAAGTTTCTCTTCGAGGCACATCGACTCCAAAAGCTACTCGTCACTGTACCTCGAGGGGGCATTTGTTGAAACCAAAATAGTCACCTTGCCTCCTCAACATCAAGAAGCCACATGAAGCCGCATCCTATCACAAACAGGCAATGCTCCGTCAAGCATCAGATCATGTCATAATCAAACAAAAATTGCAAGATCTTTCAAAACAGCCAAAAGAGGGGGGGGGGTACACATGAAGTTTCGGGTCATTTTAATATCATTTGGCCTAACTTCGCTCCTCCAACAGCTAAGCAGGCGCTCCCAGCATCGGTGAAACCAGAGACCCTGACACACAAAACAGAGCACACAGCTGGCCTTAAAATGCCACTAGGAGGCTCCATGTGAAGTTTCAGGCAATTCCAGCATCATTTGGCCTAACTTCAATCCTTCGGTTGCCAAACAGGCGCTCCTGGCGACGATGGCATCAAATACATCAAAACTTCGATCAGAGCCTACTGATGGTCTCAAAATACCTCCAAAAGGCTCCATTTCAAATTTCAAGTCAAACCGACAACGTTTAACCCTCCATCAACCCTTGAGCAGTAAAATCAAGCCTCTCGGTGGCGAGAACTATCGAGGCCATCACCCTTCAAACAGAGCACATAGGTGGCTTCAACATGCTTCTAAAGGGCTGCACGTCAAATTTCAAGTCATTCCGACAACGTTTGACCCAACTTTGACGCTCCGAAACAAAATCAAGGCTACTTGCGGCGGAGCACCGCGGGACCATGACATCCAAATCAGAGCTAATAGATCATCTCAAAATGACTCCAATAGGATCCCTATCAAATTTCAAGTCAATCGGACATCGGTTGACAATACATCAAAGTGCGACATCTTCATCGCACTAAAATCAAGTCTACTGGCGATGGGATCCCACACGGCTTCAAAACTCGAATAAAAGCCCATGGTTGGTCCTATCTACTGCTCAGGAGGCTTCATCTCAAATTTTAGGTCATTCCGACATCGTTTGACCTAGTTTTGACTATTAGCGGAAAATCGGCTACAAAGTCTTCGGCTTTTAAAAAAATAGGAAACTTTGTACTCCAATTTTCATGGCTTCTCGTCAGGTTTTCTTTAGGTCAAGCCAATAAAATGAGGAGAAATGTCAAGAAAAATACAGGAGAATGAAAGGAACAAAAAGATCGAAAAATGGCCGAGAAAAGGCGACCGGAAGGGAAAAAACCCCATGGTCGCCGGAGACCCTGGAAGTTCGGGTCGCCGGATTTTCCCCCAGATGGCCCGTTTTTTTTACCCTTTTTTGCTTTTTGGAAATTCAAGTCCCTGTGGTTTTTCGAAAATCTAATTCTTAATGCTTGAAATCGACTGATCTTTAATAACATTTCGGATCCGCCGTCAAGACCATGAAATCATCATTGAACGCTCTAAGATCGCCAACCGGCTGACCAAGAAAGTACACTTACTGTCTGACCAATTGAGAAATCGACAAGACAGATATCACCGGCGCACTGGTACCAATCAATGCCTGAAGTTGCATCGCCATCCGACATCAAACAACTTGTGGATCCATCGGCGATCATCACAAGAATAATTTCAAAAGACACAGCACGGCCTGGAACTCTTCAAATGCCTTGGCGACCACCTAATGCAGTTAATTGAACCATTTTATGACAACTTAATGCGGTCATTAACCCATTATTTTGGACGGCCCAATCAAAATCAAGCAAATGGGAGTTATAAATCCAAGCAATCATGGAAATAAAACCATCAAACTCCTTTCATGATGGAGATTAAGGGCGATTAAATGCCCATCATTCTCCATCGGCCAATCATATTCAAGGAAAAAGGAGTTACAAAATCAAGAAATAAAAACTTGTAACTCCTCTCATCATGGAGCACAAATGCCATCAATGCTCATAAACCCACCTTATGGCCACCAAAAGCCTATAAAATGGGGGGGGGGGGGGGGGGGGGTTGGGTTCATTCCATGAAGAAAGGGTCCAAAAAAATTTCCAAGAAAAATCCCGAAGAATTCTTGAAGAAATCTCTGCAGAAACAAGCTCTCTTTCTTCGAAGGAACTCTACTGCAAGAGACACCACAAGGTGATCGAAGTCCCTTGGGGGGCCACCCCCCGAAGATCCCCTCTCCTTCTGTCCAACATGGCCTAAACGCGGCTCTTCAGCCCGTTTACTCTTTTTTTTTATTGGATATAGGGCCTCTCTGTTAGGAATTTTGTAGATTGCAATTTGATGGATGCATAATCATTCAAGCATCATTTGATTTACACACTTATGCATTGTTTTATAAAAACTTGAAATCTTGATTTATTCATGCATTGTTTTTTAAGTATTGTAAAAGTATTGATTTATGCATGATTTGCTTTTATATCTTGGATGCATTTGTTTTTTAAAAGAGTTTTAGAAATCAAGCAAGCCTTTGGTTTTAATCTTTTGAATCATCTTAGGCTTTTTATGTTCATGTTTTAAAAACCCTTAGAATGTTTTAAAACATGTTTTCAAGCTTGATTTAATGGCCCAAAAAATTCCCAACCAAAATTACTTTAAAAAATACATTTTTGGGAAAACAGGACTTTTACCGGCGGCCAAAACCACTTTTACCGGCGGTCTCTGGCCGCCGCTAAAAGCAGTTTTTCAAACGGTCATTTTTATAGCCGTTGTGTGTACCCGGTCGACCGAGACCTGTTTCCAGGTCAACCGGAGACTAGCCGTTGGGCATTTTCTTGGTATAAAATGAGTTCTTTCCTTTGCCAAAAGTTAGAGATTTTGAAGACTCTTTTGAGGAGCTTTGAGGCAAAGGAAAGGGGATGAACTAAGAGAGACCAAAGAGTCATTTGGAGAGCTAAAGCTTGGATTAAAGAAGTTAAATCTCTAAGTAAGCTCTACCTCTCTTAATCATAGTTTACATGCTTTGTTTAAGTTATTGGTAAATGATTTTGTGCATGAGAACTATGATGTGATGAATCCATTCTTCTCTTAATCTTTGATCTAATTAAGATTGGATTCTTCACTTTATTTTCATCCAAGTTGTTTTTAAATCTTTCTTAATCATGCTTAGCCTAAATCTTTGATTTCTTTTACATAGCATAATTCATTGTCTTGGTTGAAACATTACTTGTTGTTTTCATTCATTTAAACATGAGTAAAATTAATTTGGTTTTGAAAACAACATTGCACATGCATTACATGTTCTAAGTTAGTCATTTTCATACAACTTGTGAGTCTTTGATTTTCATGTCGTTAACAAGTTGTTTCTCATACATGTGATTTGCATTAAACTTCAATCAAAACTTTTATGTGCCTTAAACTTTGAAATGCTTTAAGCATATATTAATTGAGCTTTGTTTTTAACTTGATTGAAGTTATCACACACACACATCATGAGCATACACATTTGCATTCATATAGTGTTTGTGTGAGTTTGTTTTAAACTTTCATATTAGCCTATTTAAGAGGCAATTTCATTGAGTTTAAATTGTATCTCTTAGAGTGTTCTTTTGTGAAGACACATTCTTAGAGAAATCTTTATGTGTAAAGGTTATTGCTTAGCCTAAGAAAAACATTGTGTAAAGGTTATTGCTTAGCCTAAGAAAAGCATCTTGTAAAGGTTATTGCTTAGCCTAGAAAAGCACATTGAGAGGTTGTTGTTTAGCCTAGAAAAACAACATTGTAAGGGTTATTGCTTAGCCTATTTAAAAGCATAAATAGTGGAATTCCGGTGGGGTGATTGGATCACAAGCCGGAAGTGGACGTAGGCATTGAGGCCGAACCACTATAAACCTTTGTGTTGTGGTGCTTGCTTTTGTGGTGATTGTTTATATTAGCTTCCGCATATTGTTTGATTAATCATCACATGTGACTAGTTTATGTTAATAAATTAAAATTGGTCTTAATTGGTCGTATTTGTAGCACACCCTATTCACCCCCCCTCTAGGGTTAGGATCCTAGGACTTTCACTCTCCTTAGTCTTTATCCTCTAAAAAACTGAGGTTCGAGCCAAGCCAAGGAACCAAAGTATCATGTGTTCTCATCTGAAGGACGATGGCGAAGTCCATACATGACTTGTGACCGTCGATTTGAATGAGTCCCCACAATCTCTTGAGAAGTCAGATTCCTTTTCTCACTTTTCTATTGTATTTTGTACTCTTTGTAAAGAGATAAAAAATCACATTTCTTGTCTTTCATTATTTATAAGATTTGTAAATCGCCTTTCACGACACAAATCGCCTTTCACGGCAAACAAACAAAAATCGTCTTTCACGGCAAACAAACAAAAACTGCCTTTCACGGCAAACAAAATGAAATTGCCTCTCACGGCATTTAAAAAAATTTGTGTCTCTTTCCTAAAGTTTATGTGCAATGGAAAGTTAGAAAGAAGAGCTGATTTCCTTTCTACTTGTGAAGTGGTGATCTGGAGATTCACCTTTATGCTTTTTCTTAACATAAACTAGTCACATGTGATGATTAACCATACAATATGCGGAAGCTAAAATAAACAATCACCACAAAAGCAAGCACCACAACACAAAGGTTTATAGTGGTTCGGCCTCAATGCCTACGTCCACTACCGGCTTGTGATCCAATCACCCCACTGGATTTTCACTATTTATGCTTTTTACTAGGCTAAGCAATAACCCTTACAATGTTGTTTTTCTAGCCTAAACAACAACCTCTCAATGTGCTTTTCTAGGCTAAGCAATAACCTTTACAAGATGCTTTTCTAGGCTAAGCAATAACCTTTACACAATGCTTTTCTTAGGCTAAGCAATAACCTTTACAAATGAGAGATTTCTCAAAGAAGGTGTCTTCACAAAAGAACACTCCAAGAGATACAATTTAAGCACAATTGAATTGCCTCTACATAGGCTAATATGAAAGTGTAATTCAAATTACAAACATACACTAAATGAGCTAAAGTGTGTGCACAAGTGTATGAATGCTTTTCTTCAATCAATTTCAACAATGAAGTTCTTAAATGAATGCATGATGCATTTTAAAATCAAAGCTTATAAAATGATGATTGAAGAGAAAACTAATCACATAAAAGATTCAAACAACTTTGAAGAAATGACACAAACAAGTTGTATGAATGTTAAAGTCTAAGAACACGTGTGATTAGGATAAGAGAGTTTGCAAACCAAACTAATTTACCAAAGATGATATTGAGTTTGCAACACAACTCTAGAAATCATGCATAAGTGAAAATACAAAGATTTAAGCATGCATGGATTTCATTTTAATGGAAATCAAAATACAAGTAAAGATGTACCTTTTGAAAACTCAAGCAATTGACTTCCAAATAGCCCTCTAGCCTTTCCGACTTCCTCTCCTTTCTTTGGCTCCAATATAGTCTCAAAGGTTCATGTTTCAAGCACCAAAGAAGGTTGGAAATGAATGGACTTTATAATGAAAAACAGTCCAACGGCTAGTCCTCGGTCGACCTGCAAACAGGTCTCGGTCGACCGGGATCACACAACGGTCGAAAATATGACCGTTGGGGCTCCAGGGGCCCAGTAGGCCTGCAGTGTTCCCGGTCGACCGGGACCTCTGGGCCGGTCGACCGGCGACACTGCCGGACCACCCCCCTAGGACAAAAAATCCCAACTTTTGCATAATTGAAGGTATTTCTTTGTGGGGATTTTTTGGGCCACTAAATCAAGCTTAGTAACAAGTTTTAAATCAAATGAAGATGATAAAAAAACATGAAACACAAAAGGCCTAAAATAATTTGGAAGATTTAAAACATAGGCTAACTTGATTTCTAAAAACTCTTTTCAAAAACAAATGCATCCAAGTTTTAAAAGCAAATCATGCATAAATTGATACTATTATAAATCTTAAAAGCAATGCATGAATAAAACAAGATTTCAAGGTTTTCTAAAACAATGCATGTGTGAAAATTCAAATGATGCTAAAGTGAAAATGCATCCATCAAATTACAAATACAAAATTCCTAACAATCTCCCCCTTTGCAATTTGATGGCAACTTACTCATCATTGAAATTACACACTAAGACTTCAGCTCCCCCTAAGCTGGACAAGTCTTGAAATCTTCTTGAATGCTCCTCCTCTTAGCTTGGGCTCTTGGGCTCTTTTCTTCAATCTTCTTGATGCTTGGAGCTTGATCATTCTTCAAGCTTTCTTTTCATCTTCCTCTCTATGGCCAAGCATCTTCTTTAGCTCCAAGCTTTCTTTCTTCTATTTGCTCTCCCCCTTTGACCATGCCTCTCTCTCCCTTTGGCAAGGTATGCATTCTCTCCCCTTGTAGAAGATCATACACAACTCTCCTTAGGAAGCTTGAACATTCTCTTCACCTTTAGAGAACTTTGAAAGCTCTCTCCCCCTTTGAAGAGTAAGAGATCTTTGAGTACTTGAACTCTTTCTCCCCCTTTGCCATTAAATTGCAAAAATACCTACACACATGAAATAAGGAAAATACCTTTAGTAGCACCTGTTAACAAATGAAATCGAAAATGAAATACATAACATGCTATCATGTATGGAAGTTATCTCTAAGGGCTCAAAGGCAATCCAAGGGTCAATTTGATCAAAACTAATACTTCCTATGAAGGTTTACACTCCCCCTCAATCCATTCTCTTCTTTTATCAAACATTTGACAAGATATAACTATTTGGTTCAAGAAGTAGATGGTTTAACCAAATGAGGGTCAACTTCAAGGAAAGGATTAGATTCATTTAACTATAAGGCTCATATGATCAGATTGTCAAAAGAAAGCAATGTCTAAAGGGAAAAGCAATCATGGATACCAATTGGAAAGACAAAGAATACCAATTGAGATTTAAGGATAAGACTATTAAACACAATCACTCTAAAATGGATTTAAAAATATAACTATTTGGAAAAATCCAAATTAGAGCTATCCATGATGAAATGAGGTTTACTAATCATAGCATTAAATAATTTAACTATGGAAAGCATATGCTATGAAGGTTTTGAAAATCATTTCATTCAATCAATAAATATGACTATTAAAGTGCAAGACGAGTGAAATGAAATTCAAGCATGAAGCCAACCTCAACTAATAACCAACCAATATTATGAACACATAAACGTGGTGGTCATGAGATATACCTATAAGAGCAAGAGAGGTGGCAAACATGAACATTATAATGCTAATGGTGTGTGACATGGAATGAAAACATATAACTATCAAGATCAATCCAATGTACACAAGGTCTATCACATACACAAGATAAGATATCAATTGGATATGAAATCAATGGAAAGTTATATCAAATGAAACCAATTGAATATGACAACATGATTAAAAGCAAGGATGTGACAAACCCAAAATTCCATCAAGCATCATAAATGCATATTCATCACTTTTAAAGATATGACTAATGAGCATAGTGATGAACAAGACAAATTGCAATGCAAAAGGATATGACTTTGAAATGCATGCAATTTCCAAAGTGACTAAATCATATGAATTCAAGAGGTTTTCTGTAAAGAAAAATACCTATGAATGCATGGATTAAGAGAACAATGCAAGTGCAATGAGTGCCTCTAAATAGGCTGAATAGAAAATGAAAACTTAACTTCTAGAAGCATGCATATGAATGACAAAGTCTAAGAATAATGCATATACTAGAAGTCACTCTATCTCTTTTTAAAATAATGAAACATTACATGATGCAAAGATGATAATCATATGTATGAGAGAGAGTTGTTTGACAAACACATGGTTTTCAAAATGATCAAACTTGAATAGAAAAAGTACAATCTTAAGACTAACAAGTTAGATTTGAAAACAAAGATTCATAACACATGTGAATGATAAATCATATGTTGATTTCATGAAGCTAAGAGATTTCAAAGTTCAAAGCATAGAATGAAACACAACATTTCAAAAAGAAAGCCAACTATTTGATCATGCTTAAAAAAGGAGAAACAAAGATTAGGCACTAAGCATGAAATAGAACTTGAGATTTAGAAAGCACACCCATTTGAAGATCAAAGGTTTAATAAATGGAATGGCTTTATAATCCCTTCACAAATGCTCTTGAAAAGTTGGTCTTCCTTGGCCTCAAAAGTTCTCCAAAAATCAGCAACTTTTTTCAAAGAAAAAGACACTTTTTATAGGCAAAAAGTTTCCAACGGATAGTCCTCGGTAGACATACCCTTGTGCCCGGTCGACATGCCCCTAATGAACATAAATCTGCCCGTTCCAGAAAGAGCCCAACAGCTAGAATCCCGGTCGACCTGGACTCGGTCGACCGGCCACACATGACAGGTCGACCGGGTTCAGCCCAGAAAGCCTGATTTGATTAGAAACTTGAAACAAAGATGGCTGAGCACCAAGGGACCTTGAGGATCATTAAGCAAGCTTGGATTCATGACTGAAAAGAATGAAAATTGATTTTCTAAAGACATGAAACTCCAAATCAAAATATGAATTTAAAGAAGAAAACTTTCGAAAGCTTGAAATGATATTTGAACTAAAGGGTTAAACACTAGGAGGCTTCAAAATCTGAACTCAAAACTTCATGAACTTAAGAGACATAATAAATTTAAAAACCTTGCATAACATATGATAAAAACAAAGATTATGAATGAGAAATATGCATGCAGATTCTAAGATTAAGAACATGAAAGAATGAGAGGACAAGCTATGAAAATGAATGCGTCCTATCAAATTGCAACAAAATAAAAACTCTAACAATATCCCCCTTTGCAATTTGATGGCAACTCTAGAAGCTTGAACTCTCTCTCAATTTCCTTTGAATCTTGAACAACAACTTCTTTGGATATTTAAGGAGCTTTGGATGTTCGGGAGCATTTGGATTTTTTGGAGCTTTGGATTTTCCTTGCGAGAGCGACGACCTTAGACGACAAACTTAGAAGCTACACAGATAACACTCTAGGCAAAGCTACTCCCCCTTAACATTAGCAACCTTTGAATCTTCCCCCCCTCAATTGGTGAACACCTTGAGAAACACTTGATATTTCTCTCCCCCTTTGACATCTAATTGCAAAGGAGCCTGCCCATCAATGAGAAAACATACAACCTTGTTAGTAGCACCTGTTTAAAAGAGATATGACAGAAATAAAATGTTGTAATAGGTGATTAGCCAACAAAAATTTAGAATTCAGGGCAAGGGTCAATGCCCAATTGATGTCTCAATTTCATGAACTGTTCATTTCCAAGGGGTTTAGTAAATAAGTCAGCCAATTGAGAATCTGTTGGAACAAAAATTAATTCAATAGTGCCTTGATCAGCATGATCACGCAAGAAATGATAGCGAATGTCAATGTGCTTAGTGCGAGAGTGCTGAACAGGATTTTTAGAAATGCTAATGGCACTTGAGCTGTCACACATGATAGGCATACAATGTTGTGGAACATTATAGTCTAACAAAGTTTGTTTCATCCATAATAATTGAGCACAACAGCTACCTGCAACAATATACTCAGCTTCTGCAGTAGACAAGGATACAGAATTTTGTTTTTTGCTATGCCAAGCTACTAAGAAATTTCCTATGAAATAACATCATCCACTGGTGCTCTTCCTATCATCTATAGATCCTGCCCAATCAGCATCACTATATCCAATTTATTGCAAAGAGGAATCACAAGGATATCAGATGCCATAATGAGATGTCCCATTTATATATTTGATAATACGTTTAACTGCTTTGAGATGGGACTCTCGAGGATCCGATTGGTACCTAGCACAAATTCCAACACTAAAGGATAGATCCGGTCTACTAGTTGTGAGGTAGAGAAAACTTCCTATCATACTACGGTAGAGTTTTTGGTCTACTTTAACACCACCTGAGTCACTAAAGAGTTTTAAAGTAGAAGCCATGGGGTTGCAACTAGACTTAGAGTTTTCTAGACCAAACTTCTTAATGATTTGTAAGGCAAATTTGGGCTGGCTAAGAAAAATCCCTTTCTGGGTTTGATTTACTTGAAGACCTAGGAAGAATTGCAGGGGACCAACCAGACTCATCTCAAAAGTGGAGCTCATCAATTCTGAAAATCCTTGAGCTAGTTTCTCTGAAGTAGATCCAAACACTATATCATCAACATAGATTTGAGCTACAAGAATGTCTTGATCAATTTTCTTGATAGACAGGGTTTTATCAACTTTCCCACAATCAAAATCATTTTCAATCAGATGATTTGTAAGCTTTTCATACCAAGCCCTTGGTGCTTGTTTTAATCCATATAGAGCTTTCTTGAGTTTGTATACATACTCAGGATGATGAGGGTTTTCAAAGCCTTCTGGTTGAGTAACATATCCAGCTTCTTCAATTTCTCCACTCAAGAAGGCACTTTTGACATCCATCTGAAATAGTTTGATTCTCATGTTACTTGCATAACTCAAAAGGATTCTTATGGACTCCAAACGGGCTACAAGAGCAAAAGTTTCTTCAAAATCAATTCCTTCTATTTGAGCATATCCTTTTGCTACTAGTCTTGCCTTGTTTCTCACAACATTTCCAGATTCATCTGACTTGTTCTTGAAAATCCACTTAGTGCTAATGGAATTTTTCTCTACAGGTAATGGAACAAGATCCCAAACATCATTTTTCTTAAATTGATTCAATTCTTCTTGTATAGCTTCCATCCATTCAGATTTTCATTCAGCCTCAGAAAATTTCTTGGGCTTAATTTGAGAGACAAAGGAGTAATGTGCACATAGATTTTGAACCTGTTACCGGGTCATGACCCCACTACTGATTTCTCCAATAATTTTATCCAAGGTTTGATTTTTCATAATTTTGGTTGGTACAGTAGCTTTGGATGGAATGATATCACTTTTATCTTTAGGACTTGGTTGTTCAATATCAATTTCAACTTCATCATCATCTTGAAGAATTCTTCCAATTTGATTTGTGTCATCGATGACAACATGAGCTGACTCTATTATGGTCATGGTTCTATGATTAAATACTTTGTATGCTTTGCTCCTTTCAGAATAGCCTAGGAAAATTCATTCATCAGATTTAGGCTCAAATTTTTCCAACTGCTCCCTATCTCTTAGAATATTACATTTGCTTCCAAACACTTTCAAATACCCCAAATTAGGTTTTCTTTCAAAATAAAGTTCGTAGGGGGTTTTGTTGGTATTCTTAGTGAGATAGACTCTGTTTATGAGATAACAAACAGTATTCACAGCTTCAGCCCATAGATTACGAAAGAGATTCTTTTCATTAAGCATGGTCCTAGCCATTTCTTGAATAACTCTATTTCTCCTTTCAGCCACTCCATTTTGTTGAAGAGTTTTAGGAGCAGAATATTGATGATTAATTCGATGACTCTCACAAAATTTAGCAAATTTTTTATTTTCAAACTCTCCCCCATGATCACTTCTAATCTTCCGAATTTTACAATCCTTTTCCACTTGTATCTTATTGCAAATTCTTATGATATTGTCTACAACATCAGATTTAGCATGAAGAAAAGCAACCCATCCAAAACGAGAATAATCGTCTACCATAACCAGAATAAATTTCTTTCCTCCAAT
Organism: Cinnamomum chago; assembly: GCA_038049695.1. Lineage (NCBI taxonomy): Eukaryota > Viridiplantae > Streptophyta > Magnoliopsida > Laurales > Lauraceae > Cinnamomum > Cinnamomum chago. The sequence continues at coordinate 102,411,947 of CP142453.1, read as the reverse complement.
ACTTTGCACTGGTGCAAGTCCAATCAAGTCCATGTGGATTAATTCAAGAGGATGGGAAGACGATATATCCTTTACACCTTTGAAGCTCTTCTTGATTTGTTTACCTAGTTGGCAAGCCTTACAGAGTTCAGATTTTTCATCACTTAAATTGGGAATGCCTTTCACAATTTCATTCTTCGATAAAATTTTCATCAATTTAAAATTTATGTGACCCATCCTTTGGTGCCATAAGTAATTCTCTTGATCTTTAGTTATCAAGCACCTAGATTCATTGTCATCACATTCTTCTATAATGTAAATGTTTCCTTTTGTCCTTGATCCAATAAGAATAACTTGATTGGTTTTATCATTTACCACTTTGCATGAATGACTGTCAAAGACTACCTGATTTCCTTTGTCACATAATTGGCTAATGCTAAGAAGATTATGTTTCAATCATTCCACAAGAAATACATCATTTAGAGTTGGTATTTGATCTCCTTTCACACTTCCCTTGCCAATGACTTGAGCTTTACTATTATCTCCAAAAGAAACATTTCCACCATCATATTCCACTACAGAGCTGAATCTAGATCGGTCTCCTGTCATGTGTTTTGAACAACCACTATCTAAGAACCAAGTAGGGGTTTCCTTTGCTTTTAAATCGGTTTGAACTAGGAGACTCTCAAAGTTTGTTCCTTTTACAATCCACCTAGATAAAGGAGATTTATAGGGAATGGTCTTGGGGACAAATTTGAAAGGTATTCTAAAAGGATTTTTGAGAGACAACCTAATTTTGTATGGGCAATTAGGGACCAAATGTCCACTACGATTGCAAAAATGACAAGTCCATCTAAGGGTATAATTTCTCTCAACTACAGGTTTGTGGAGACTCTTAGTAGATATTTGAAAACTATTCTTCATCTCACTAGGGGAACCTTCAAAACCTATTCCATTCTTATCACCATAAATTTTATGCATGCCCAACATTTGATAAAATTTGTCATTTCCCAAGGTGAATTTATCAACAATGAATTTTCCTTTATTGAGTTTCATTTGAAGAGAGTTTGTTTCAAGTTGACTAGATTCAAGCTTGGATTGTAAATTATGAATTTGTTTTTGAGCATGAACTAAATCTTCATTTAGAGTGGTGATTTTATGTTCCAAGTTGATTTTCTCATTGATTGTTAATTTCAATTCATCTTTTATGATACTTACTTCATTTAAAAGCTTTTTGGAATCTTCTTTTTAAATTTTACTTTTCTTAATTAAGATTTCCCAATTTTCATATAGTTCATCATAAGCTTGTTGAATTCCATTATCTTCATCTTTTTCATTTGTTTCTTCTTGCCCTAATGTGTCATCTATTAATGTATTATGCTCATTGGTATCTTCAATAGATGAAAGTAGAAGCCAATTAGGGAAATTTTCATCTTCATCATTAGGAGATTCATTTTTGTCACTATCTTCATCTTCCTCATCCCAAGTTATGTTTAATGCCTTCTTTCCTTTCTTATCTCCTTTTTCAAATTCTTTAGGGGTGGAGCAATTTTGGGCAATGTGTCCAAACCCCTTGCAATTGTAACATTGCACATCTTTTTTAATAAATGATCCTTTGGGATTTCTTTGGAATCTAGGACTTTTGCTTTCATCAGAATTTCTATTGTTCTTGTTGTTCCTAAAGAACCTTTTAAATTTCTTAACAAATAAAGCATTATCCTCATCACTATCAACCTCACTTTCATCTTCTTTAGATTGAGAGGAAAAAGCTACTCCTTTCTTTTTGTCTTCAACTTCAAAGTCTAATTCATATGTAAGGAGATTTCCTCTTAGTTCTTCAATTTTAATTTTGTCAACATCTTTGTTTTCCGTTATGGCTACAATCTTAGGCTTGAATCTTTTTGGGAGAGATCTTAAAATCTTTCTAACAGCTTTAGATTCATCCATCTTTTCTCCTAGACCTATAAGAGAGTTGACAATTTCCATGAATTTTGAGTAGAACTCGTCAAATGTTTCTTCTTCAAGCATTTTAATATCTTCTAATTTAGAGGTCAACATTCGAATTTTGGCTATCTTAACCTGATCTGTGCCTTCATGGGTGGTCTCTAGGGTATCCCAGACTTCCTTAGCAGAGTTGCAATTTACTACTCTATTAAATTCTTCTTGAGATAAAGCACAATATAGGGAGTTTTTTGCCTTAGCATTTAAATTTGCTCTATCCTTTTCCCCTTGAGTCCAAGTACTTTTGGGTTTGATTTGTATGGATATGACATTCCCTTCAGAGTCCTTTTCTGTGGTAGTGGGAGGATGATAGCCATCTTCTATGATGTTCCACACATCTAAGCTTTGGGATTTTAAGAACACTTGCATTCTAATTTTTCAATAACGATAGTGTGTTCCATTAAACAAAGGAGGTCTATTGGTGGCATTGCCTTCACCCAAATGAGTTTGCATGGTGGCAACAAAAAAAAACACTCACTAGGATTCTAACTCTAGCTGGTTAAATTAAACCTAAACAAGAGCAACCTTTCTCTGATACCAATTGAAAGTCCAAGAACGAATCCTAGAGGGGGGGGGGGGGGGGGGCGAATAGGGTGAACTCTAAGAACCTAGACCAATTTGGATTCTTTTAGCTTCTAAGTCAATTAAGCTTTGATGAAGATTAATTATCTTGTGATAGAGAGGAGTCTCTAAGGTAAGCATAAACAAGGAATAACCAACTACAATCTTCATTCAAACATAGGGACATCATTCATATAAAGAAGGTAAAAGATCAATCACCATAACACACAAATTTATAGTGGTTCGGCCAAATTGCCTACATCCACTCCCGGTAAAACTACCGGATTTCACTAACTCAAATTAAGGTTTAGGATCACCTCAAACCATACAAATTCATCACTATGCTTTTCAAGGCTAAGCATAAACCTTTACAACATTAACTATGCTTTTCAAGGCTAAGCACCAATCTTAACAACAAGAGGTTTTCTCTAAAGAAAAATGCCTATGAATGCATGGATTAAGAGAACAATGCAAGTGCAATGAGTGCCTCTAAATAGGCTGAATAGAAAATGAAAACTTAACTTCTAGAAGCATGCATATGAATGACAAAGTCTAAGAATAATGCATATACTAGAAGTCACTCTATCTCTTTTTAAAATAATGAAACTTTACATGATGCAAAGATGATAATCATATGTATGAGAGAGAGTTGTTTGACAAACAATTGGTTTTCAACATGATCAAACTTGAATAGAAAAAGTACAATCTTAAGACTAACAAGTTAGATTTGAAAACAAAGATTCATAACACATGTGAATGATAAATCATATGTTGATTTCATGAAGCTAAGAGATTTCAAAGTTCAAAGCATAGAATGAAACACAACATTTCAAAAAGAAAGCCAACTATTTGATCATGCTTAAAAAAGGAGAAACAAAGATTAGGCACTAAGCATGAAATAGAACTTGAGATTTAGAAAGCACACCCATTTGAAGATCAAAGGTTTAATAAATGGAATGGCTTTATAATCCCTTCACAAATGCTCTTGAAAAGTTGGTCTTCCTTGGCCTCAAAAGTTCTCCAAAAATCAGCAACTTTTTTCAAAGAAAAAGAAACTTTTTTAGGCGAAAAGTTCCCAATAGATAGTCCTCGGTTGACATACCCTTGTGCCCGGTCGACCTGCCCCTAACGGACATAAATCTGCCCGTTCCAGAAAGAGCCCAACGGCTAGAATCCCGGTCGACCTGGACTCGGTCGACCGGCCACACATGACAGGTCGACCGGGTTCAGCCCAGAAAGCCTGATTTGATTAGAAACTTGAAACAAAGATGGCTGAACACCAAGGGACCTTGAGGATCATTAAGCAAGCTTGGATTCATGACTGAAAAAGGATGAAAACTGATTTTCTAAAGACATGAAACTCCAAATCAAAATATAAATTTAAAGAAGAAAACTTTGGAAAGCGTGAAATGATATTTGAACTAAAGGATTAAACACTAAGAGGCTTCAAAATCTGAACTCAAAACTTCATGAACTTAAGAGACATAATTAATTTGAAAACCATGCATAACATATGATAAAAACAAAGATTATGAATGAGAAATATGCATGAAGATTCTAAGTTTAAGAACATGAAAGAATGAGAGGACAAGCTATGAAAATGAATGCATCCTATCAAATTGCAACAGAATAAACACTCTAACAGCAACTAATCAAATGGAAGCAATCCTTGTGAAATGAAATGAGCCAATCAAATGTCTTCAATGTTCCTATAAATTAGAATGTTTTTGTAGAGTGAAGGGAGATCTTTTGGCAAGTTAGTCTTTTTACAATTTTATTTTTACTTTTAGATTGTAATTAGGAGCTTCTTTGTAACTAATCTAGAGAGAGTGTGTAATTGAAAATCATTAATGAAGATTTAGAGCTCTTTCTTGAGGTTTAGTGGTAAAGCTCTTGGATTAGGCTCTCCATTTGAAGCTAAGTAATGTGATTAATTCAATTACATGCATGTTTTAATTCCATACTTGTGCCTTGATTGATTAGTAGATTTTAGATCTAATTGTGCTAATCTCTCTCATTTCTGATGCTCTATCTCTATACTTGATGCTTTGATAATCTCAATTGATGCTTTGTAGTTGGGTTAAGTCCTCTCACATAGCATGCTCTACAGCCCTTATCTTTGATCTTTTGTAGCTTAATTTTGATAATTAATTGTTAGGGCAGTTAGGTTATGATCTAAAATCTTGGCTTTTTTATTTTCTTTACTTTGATCTTCATTGCTATAACATCCAATCTAATTAGGCAAGAGATTGCTAATTGGATTGTACATTTGGGAATTGAATTAGAACATGCATTGTTTGAATTAATTACATACTTAGTGGATTTTGGATTGCCTAATCTCTTCTTTTATAATTGTTAATTTAAATCCTTGTTTGATTTGTTATTTTTACTTTTAGATTGTTAGATCTACATTTCATTTAACTTGTTTTAAAACCCTACACATTTCACACCACATCTTCATATTAAATCCTCCATTTCCACCTCCACTCATCCACTAGTTTAGTGTAATTTGTTAGATCTCATTAATTTCATTCTTTAGATTGTTGGTTAGAGTAGTTTAGTTGCTATTTTAGTTTCGTTTCGCAGTTCAATTAGTTTAATTCCATTTTTCACACAAAGTTTATTAGTTTTAATTGTTCACTTCAATTGTTTACAATAACTACATCTTAGTTCAATTCTACATTAATTGGATTCATTGCTTGTTCCATCCTCTCCTCGTGGGATTGATAACCCGGACTCTTTAGTCCTTTACTACTAGAGGACACCGTAGTCTTACGGTTAAACGTTACACATCCAAGTGTCAATCAAGTTCTTGGCTTGCTTTGGTATACCCTGCGCAATCATCAGTGACGGTGGTAAGCATTTTTGCAACCGAGTATTTGAAGCTTTAATGGGGAAGTACCACATCACGCACAATGTTCATGTAGAACAGAAATAAAATAGGACAAGGAAGATAAATTGAAATTTCTTACCATGGGGTACCGACACGGGTATATTGGGTTGCCTCCCAGCAAGTGCTAAGTTTAACATCTTCAACCAGACGTAACTAACACGGTATGAGATCAATTTATCCAGGTTCCACAAGAAGAATCTCCTCAACAACATTCTTAGGATCCACGAATACAAGGTACTCTTTCAATCTCTGCCCATTCACTTGGAAGGTGCTACCATCTCTGCGATTCAAAAGTTCAACTACACCGTGAGAATGGACTGTCTAAACGACATAAGGTCCTGACCATCGAGACTTCGGTTTGCCTGGGAATAAGTGCAATCTGGAGTTATATAGCAAAACTTTCTAGCCAGGATGAAACTTTTTCCTTAGAATTCTCTTATCATGAAACATTTTGGTCCTGGCCTTATAACTCCTTGCACATTCATATGATTCATTCATCATTTCCTCCAATTCAGCAAGCTGAAGTTTCCGTTGGAACCCGGCCTTTTCTAAGTCAAAGTTTAGACGCTTGTTGGTCCAATATGCTCAATGTTCTAGATCAACCAGCAAGTGACATTCCTTGTCGAAGACCAACTTGTATGGAGACATTCTGATAGGTGTCTTAAAGGCTGTCCGATATGCCCACAGTTCAACGCGTAAACGCAGAGACCAGTCTTTTCGATTTGGATTGACTGTCTTCTCCAGGATGTACTTGATCTCCCGATTGGAAATTTCTACTAGCCCGCTAGTCTGGGGTTGGTATGGTGTGGCAACTTTGTGTGTGCTGTGGTACTTCCCGATTAAAGCTTGAAATACTCGGCTGCAAAAATGCTTACCACTGTCACTGATGATTGCGCGGGGTATACCAAAGCGAGTCAAGAACTTGATTGACACTTAGATGTGTAACGCTTAGCCGCAAGACTACGGTGTCGTCAAGTAGTAAAAGACTAAATAGTCCGAGTTATCGATCCCATGAGGATAGGATGGAACAAGCAATGAATCCAATTAATGTAGAATTGAACTAAGATGTAGCTAATGTAAACAATTGAAGTGAACAATTAAAACTAATAAACTTTGTGTGAAAAATGGAATAAAACTAATTGAAATGTGAAACAAAACTAAAATAGCAACTAAACTACTCTAACTAACTATCTAATGAATGAAATTAATGAGATCTAACGAATTACACTAAACTAGTGGATGAGTGGTGGTGGAAATGGAGCATTTAATATGAAGATGTGGTGTGAAATGTGTAGGGTTTTAAAACAAGTTATCTGAAATGTAGATCTAATAATCTAAAAGTAAAAATGACAAATCAAACAAGGATTTAAATTAACAATTATAAAAGAAGAGATTAGGCAATCCAAAATCCACTAAGTATGTAATTAATTCAAACAATGTATGTTCTAATTCAATTCCCAAATGTACAATCCAATTAGCAATTTCTTGCCTAATCAGATTGGATGATATAGCAATGAAGATCAAAGTAAAGAAAATAAAAAAAGCCAAGATTTTAGATCATAACCTAACTACCTTAACAATTAATCATCAAAATCAAGCTACAAAAGATCAAAGATAAGGGCTCTACAGCATGTTATGTGAGAGCACTTAATCCAACTACAAATCATCAGTTGAAATTATCAAAGCCTCAAGTGTAGAGATAGAGCATGAGAAATGAGAGAGATTAGCACAATTAAATCTAAAATCTACTAATCAATCAAGGCACTATTGGAAAATAGGTGGGCCATTCAGATAGGTTTAAAAAAAATTTGACCCACTTGATGCAGGGATCAACTTTCTAGAAGGCAACAAGACCCAATCCAATATGCAATCCCTCAAACTCATAAACCATGTACAGCAATACATCCTATCTAGAAGATAGAAAACAGCACCTAAACATGCAACCATGAAATCTACAACATACAAGGAAGTAGATTATACCTTTGGAGCTTTGTAGTGCTCTAATGGAGAAGTTGATATCTTTCTTTGATGATGAACACCTTCACTAATCAAATTAGAATCTCCAACACCTTTTGATCTTCCACGCTATGACCCGTATCAGATTCTCTTTTCTCAAGAAGATGGTGGAATCTCCAAGAGAAAACCAACTAGTAACTCCAAGGAACTAGAGGAGGAAGAGAAGAGAACTAGAAGAGGGAAGGGAGGAAGAGATGCAACACTTGCACTCAAATAGAGGGCTGGGCGTGAATCCCTATATGGAATAGCATTGGGGACGTCCAAGCCTCCTCTCTCTCCTTTTATAGCACTTAAGCAACCTCCTCTTACTAATTGAAATAGAAGTCTTACTTCCATAACAATTAGTTGCTTACTAAATCACAATTAGAAGTCTTACTTCAAATATGATTATTAACTTCCTCTTTTACTAATTAAAATAGAAGTCTCACTTCCATTAATAATTAGTAACTTACTATTACCACTATTAGAAGTCTCACTTCAAATAGGAATAGTAACTTTCTATTTCCTTTTAGAGCTCTACTATAATTAGTATCTTTCTAATATCTTGGGCTAGCGTGGGGACCACTAGGGATTCCTTAGAAAGCTGGCTCCAACTGGGACACGCGACCCCACATCTCATGTGCAATCCGGGCCCACAGTTAATTACAAATAACTCCACTATATAAATGCAATTGCACTCCAGTCTTAGGAATAAAGTACAATGAAGACCCTAAACTTCCCAATTACCACAAGTAGGCCCCTCCATCTATATCCAAGGATCAATTGGACCTGTCCACCAAATTAGATCCATATCTTATTATCCTTGAGCCCCAATTAATTATAGTGATCATTTGGTACCGATCCAATTAACTCTTAATTGGAATGGGTGCACACTTACCAATGATAATTCCATTAATTGGCATAAGGGGATATTAAAGATAGATTCGATCTTGACCATTGAATGTTCCCACAACTCTACTACCACGTACCCAAATCACCGAGCTGTTGACCTACAATTGGCCTCACTCATTGGTGACTCAAAGCAAATGAATAGATATAAACTTGAGTTCATTAATGTCTCAGGATTATGAACCTATTGCTAGGGAATTATGAGAGCAGACCTTAAAATAAAGACAGTGTATATAAGGTGTTTCTCATGGTCCTTCAATACATCCAATATACCAGCACCATGATCCAGAATCTTACATTCTGATGATCGAGACAAATCACATTATCTCATAGTGATCGAAGCGCTGCAACCTTGTCAAGTGAGATGCCCAATCTCATTACTGGTTGTGAAGATATTTAAGTATAAGATTTGCAATACATGTCTCCTGTATGTAAATCTCATCCATACACATGTATTACATCTAGTATACTTGTGGACTCCGGTTCATCTCATGAACCATTATATCATTCTTATTGGTTATGTGCAAACAAGTAATAAAACACCATTCATCTCATGAAAGGAAAGTAATAATATATTGATAAATAAAGAAATTAATCAATTTATCCATCATATACTGGTATTGAGACCATAAAACTAACAGGCACAAGTATGGAATTAAAACATGCATATAATTGAATTAATCACATTACTTAGCTTCAAAAGGAGAGCCTAATCTAAGAGCTTTTGCCACTAAACATCAAGAAAGAGCTCTAAATCTTCATTAATGATATTCAATTACACACACTCTCTCTAGATTAGTTACAAAGAAGCTCCTAATTACAATCTAAAAGTAAAAATAAAATTGTAAAAAGACTAACTTGCCAAAAGATCTCCCTTCACTCTACATAAACATTCTAATTTATAGGAACATTGAAGACATTTGATTGGCTCATTTCATTTCACAATGATTACTTCCATTTGATTAGTTGCAACTTAAAGGCTTTTGATTGGCTTATATGCTATCACATAGATTGTTTGAATTTGATTTGGAGGCTTTTCATTGGCTCTTTTATTTTCAAATGGATATCTTCAATTTGATTGGTTGCAACAAACTTTCCTTCCAAAAGCATATGTCCCTACTTTATGTGGTCTCATTGAAAGTCCTGGGATCCTAACCCTAGAGGGGGGGGGGGGGGGGGGGGGGGGGGGGGTTGAATAAGGGTGAGCTACAATATGTGACCAATTATGACAAATTTTAACTTCTTAAAAATAAACTAATCACAAGTGATGATAAACAAACAAAATGTGGAAGCTAAAGAGAATCACCACAACGCATTCACCACCACACAATGATTTATAGTGGTTCGGCCTCAATGCCTACATCCACTACCGACTTGTGATCTAATCACCCCACCGGATTTCCACTATCTATGCTTTTCAATAGGCTAAGCAATAACCTTTACAATGTTGTTTTTCTAGGCTAAACAACAACCTTTACAAGATGCTTTTCTAGGCTAATCAATAACCTTTACACAATGCTTTTCTTAGGCTAAGCAATAACCTTTACAAGAAAAAGATTTCTCTTAAAGAAGTGTCTACGAAAACACTCAAAGAGATACAATTTAAGCTCAATATATTTGCCTCTAAAATAGGCAGATATGAAAGTGAAAAACCAACTCAAACAAACATTAAATGAATGCAAAGATGTATGCTCATGATGAGTGTGTGTGATAACTTCAATCAAGTTAAAAACAAAGCTCAATTAATATATGCTTAAAGCATTTCAAAGTTTAAGGCACATAAAAGATTTGATTGAAGTTTAATGCAAATCACATGTATGAATATCAACTTGTTAATGATATGAAAATCAAAGACTCACAAGTTGTATGAAAATGATTAACTTAAAACATGTGATGCATATACAATGTTGTTTTCAAAACTAAACAAATTTGGCTAAGGTTTAAATGAATGAAAACAACAAATAAAGTTTCAACCAAGTAAATGAATCATGCTATAAAAGAAATCAAAGATTTAGGCTAAGTATGACTAATGAAGATTTTAAAACAAAACTTGGTTTGAAATCAAAGTGAAGAATCCAACTTAGATCAAAGATTAAAATAAGAATGGATTCAACACATCATAGTTATCATGCTAAAAATCGTTTACCAATAATTTAAACAAAGCATATAACATATGATAAATAAAAGTAAAGCTTACGTAGAGATTTAACTTCATTAATCCAAGCTTTAGCTTCACTAATGACCCCTTGGTCTCTCTTAGTTCATCCCCTTTTCTTTGGCTCAAAACACCTCAAGAGTGGCTCTTGGTTCCTCTCATTTTCAACAGCATTTCCAAAGGAATGAGCTTGTATTTATACTAAAAAATTGAGTTCCTGCGTCTCCCCGGTCGACCTGCCCTAACCCCGGTCGACTTGGCCTTCAACGGTCATAAATCTAACCGTTTGGAAAAAGGAGCCAACGGCTCTTTCCCGGTCGACCGCGCAGTGTGGCCGGTCGACCGACCACACTGCGGGTCGACCCAGGCCTGGGACCAAAATTTCCTAAAATTGTATTTTTCAAAGTATTTTCTTGAGGGAACTTTTGGGCCATTAAATCAAGCTTTGAATCATGATTTAAATCAAACTAAGAGGCCGGCTTAAAATCATGAAACACAAAAAGCCTAAAATGATTTGAAAGATTTAAAACATAGGCTTGCTTGATTTCTAAAACTTCTTTTCAAAACTAATTTCATCCAAGTTTAAAATCAAAACATGCACAAAACAATATTTCTACAAGTCTTTTGAACATTGCATGTGTAAATCAAGATTTCAAGATTTTCTAAATCAATGCAAGTGTGAAAATTCAAATGATGCTAAAGTGTTAATGCATCTATCAAATTGCAATACATAAAATCCCTAACAATCTCCCCCTTTGCGATTTGATGGCAACTTCCTCAACACCGAATTAACCTACCAAGTCTTCAGCTCCCCCTAAGCTGGACAAGTCTTGAAATCTCTTGGATGCTTCTTCTCTTAGCTTGGGCTCTTGGTTTCTTTTCTTCATTCTTCTTGATGCTTGGAGCTTGATCATTCTTCGAGCTTTCTTTTCATCTTCCTCTCTATGGCCAAGCATCTTTTTTAGCTCCCAAGCTTTCTTCTTTCACCTCTCCCCCTTTGACCATGCACTCTCCCTTTGGCAAGATATGCATTCTCTCCCCCTGTAGAAGATCATACAAAATCTCCCCTTAGGAAGCTTGGACATTCTCTTCCCTTTTAGACAACTTAAATGTTCTCTCCCCCGTTGACATTAAATTGGAAAGGTACCTACACACATGAAATAAGGAAAATACCTTTTAGTAGCATCTGTTAACAAAAGAAATCGAAAATGAAATACATAACAGGTTATCATGTATGGATAGAAGTCTCTAAGGGTTCAAAGCCAATACAATGGTGAATTTGATCAAAAACTAATACTTCCTATGAAGGTATACACTCCCCCTCAATCCATTCTCTCCTTTTGTCAACATGTTGACTAAGATTTAACTATTTGGTGGAAGAAGAAGATGGTTTAACCAATTGAGGGTCAACTTCAAGGAAAGGATTAGACGCGTTTAACTATAGAGCACAATATGATCAAATTACCAAAAGAGCAAGATAAAAAAGAAAAGCAATCATAGATACCAATTGGAAAAACAAAGAATACCAATTGAGATTCAAAGATAAGCTCTATTAAAACAATCACTCTAAAATGGAGTTATAAAGAATATAACTATTAAGATAAATCCAAAATAGAGCTATATATCCATGATGAAATGGGGTTTATTAAACATAGCATCAATTGATTTAACTATGAAAAACATATGCTATGAAAGTTTTGAAATCATTTCATTCAATCATTAAATATGACTATCATGTGCAAGATGAGTGAAATGAAATTCAAACATGAAGCTAACCTCAACTAATAACCAATCAAGATTATGAATACATAAACATGGTGCTCATGAGATATACCTATATGAGCAAGAGAAGTGGCAAACATGAAAAGTATGATGCTAATGAAATGTGACATGGAACAAAAATATATGACTATGAAGTTCAATCCAATGTACACAAGGTCTATCACATTCTCAAGATAAGACATCAATTGGATATGAAATCAACGAAAATTATATTAAATGAAACCAATTGAATATGACAACATGATTAATAGCAAGGATGTGACAAACACAAAATTCCATCAAGCATCATAAAAGGATATTCATCACTTATAATGATATAACTAATGAGCATAGTGATAAACAAGATAAATTGCAATGCAAAAGGATATAACTTGGTAATGCATGCAATTTTCAAGGTGACAAAATCATATGAATTCAACAACTGAGATATCCATCAAACATATAGATATACGAGGGATGGATTTCAAAGAGTGTCATATGATCAAGATCACTACTATGATGTTGAAACATGTATAAGGATGACATCACTTAGAGAATACACATGAATCAACATCATAACCATCCAAAAAGAAATGACTAGAAGGCATAGAGGATGGATTTGAGTTCTAGTATGGTTTCTACAACTATAACTAATATCACAACCATACATGGAACCAATTGACATTTGCATATAAAAAGAATGTAAACAAATAAGTAAAGATGCAAACAACATTCATTTCCATTTCTAAGATGATGTAACCAAAAGAAAAAGGAAATGAGAATCATGGAACATGCCTTGATGATTATAACTAATGATGTTTTAGAGCATTTCCAATCATACAATCTTCAAATCATTTCATTAAACAAAATCCAACAATAAGCATAAAAAGAATGATTTTGAAGATCAATTTTCAACTTCGTATTTTAAAAGATATAACTTAATTGAACCACATTCAAGTTGATTTTTCAAAACAATGATTTTCCATATTAAAGTATAACTTAGAAAACTATGAAAAATCCAAATTGATTCAAATCATTTGTTCAAATAATCTAACTATAATATCTACACAAATGATTTTGCAACAACAATCGATCATGAATAATCTAGCTATGAAAGCTTTTGAAATCACAATCAATTGATTGTTAGACCCCGACCCAGACTATTTCGATTAGTGTGCGATTAGTGTGTGTTTAGTCCTAAGTGGTTTTAGTTATCGTTGGGTTAGAAATAATCAGTTTAGTCCTGGATATAGCTTTGGGAATCTTGAGGATGTTTAGTATTAGTCAGACACACTCAGGAAGGCCTGAGTGCATGTGTAAGCTTGGGAGGTTCGTATCGGTTTCCGTGTATTTGTAATTTTGATTTCATTTGAATGATTTTACTATGTGTTACAACTTTCGTCTTCAGCTCATTCATGTTTGAAGTCCAAAAACCCAAGTTCTGGCCCAAAAAGGGTAAAATTGTCTTTTATACACAAATCTGGACACAATTTTCGAGATCTCAAAATCATGTAAAAAATATACTTTTTGAAAACTAGATATTTTGAGGATCGTTTTATCCTTCTTCGTCAAAGTCATTCGAGGCCCGCAAGATCATGTTTTCATTGATACAAGATTTGGCCATTTGGGCCCCATTTGCAAGTGCTTTAAGTCAACCCTCTTTCTCTTTCCCTCTATTCATTCTAAATCCTTATCCCTAGAGCAGCCAAAGGAGAGAAAGCCTTTCCCTTCCACTTTTTTCTCTTGAATGATCAAGCTAGAAGACTCCAAAGAAGATTCCAAGACCATCATCTTCTTCCTCTCATTTCAAGCTTTCTATTGATGTCATTTTCTTGAAAGTTAGAAGTGAACAAGCTCTCCATTGTCTTCATTTCTCTTGTTTGACCTATTCTAGGTAAGAACTCCAACCCATCTCCTTAATGAAGTCTTTTTAGTTCCTTAAAATCTTGTTTTTCATGTTTCAAACCCTTTTGTGAAAATGAGATTCTTGTTTTCAAGATTGAGTGAGTTTTGTTTGGTTTTCTTGGGTTTTGTAGTTCTTTGGATTAGCTTGAGTGAAGTTCTTGAAGAGGTTGGTGGCATATTTGATTTAAGGGAAGCAACCAATCCAGGATGGATGTTAGCATGTGTGCATTTCATTTGTTTTCCTTGCACTCTCCTCATTCATTGAAAAATTTGGGGGATTTTGTTTTGATTGGAAAATGGGAATAGAGTGTCTCAATTTGTGTTTTGAAATGTGTATTTTACCCTTGGAGAGCATGGAGGCTCAGGGAGTGCAGGTGGAATGAGAAACAAGAAGAAGGGAAGAAGAAAACGTGAACAATTTGAACTCAGTTGCATTTCTCATGTAGTTTCGGCCAGCTGCTGGTCAGCTGGCGGCTAGTCGAAGTCCCCATTTCGGTTGACCACGAGCTGACCGAGCTCGGCGGTTCCCTTTCCAGAAGCTGGCATTTCAACAGTGGGTTTCGGTCAGCTTGACGGTTAGCTAGCGGCTAGCCGCCATACCCCATTTCGGCTAACCGCTGGCCAACCAAACGTTTCGGCTCCTTTTCCCGAGAGCTAAGTTTCAGACCGGGGTCCCAGTGGTCAGCCCTACGGTCAGTTTACGGCTAGCCGCCGGGTCGCAATTCAGTTAACCGTAAGCCGACCGAAGTCAGTTCGGTTTCTTTTCCAGAGAGCTGCGTTTGGACCTGGATTTCTAGCGGTCAGCCTGTCGGTCAGCTGGCGGCTAGCCACCAGATCCTAGTTCGGCTAGGCGACACTTGACCGCGAGCTGACCGAAATTGACAAATTGCCTGTTTTGAAGAGTATTTATAAGAATGAAAACTAGAACATGTTAAGTGACCTTTAGCCTGATATTGTGTACTCGAAACCCGAGATGTCTTTGAATTTCCGGGGCACCAATTCTATTTTAATTCCAACATTTGGGCTTCGGTTACACAAAGACCATCCAAAGGTCCTTACATGTGCTTGATAGACTTTGTGTTCGTACTTTGGTTTTCATATAATTAATATCATTGTGTACTCGTTTTGAAGTTCAAGTACAAGCTCGTTTTGAAGATTTGTTTCAAGAAAAATGGGTCACTTCTTAAGCGTGTTATGCATATTAAATATGCCTTTTGCTAGTCGTGTTCGTCGTGTTTTTATAAGTGACTTTCCCCTTTTTATCTCGACATGTTTTGATAGTGTTTCGCGTGTTTTGTGCATTCATGAATTAAGTGAACACCACTGAGCTTCGACTACCCTTTCAGTTTGATCCACTGTCTGGGGGTCCTTAAACATGTGGACTGTCTGCAGACTGGTCGTGTATTTATTACACATCGTGCGTGTCCGGTTCCGCGACCGGAAATCCCCGTATATGTGGGAATCGTGTCGTGATTATATATGTATATCGTGCTTGTTGTGGTGCGTGCTTGCTCATTTCATTATAAACGATAGAGAAAGGATGGGCTCTTTGTGGATTGTAACTATTCATGATATTATATGTATCCATGCTACTTTATTTTAGTATCTCAGCTTTGTTATGTATCCTCGAAAATGTACCTCAATCAATTGAGTATTTCAAATGAGCGATTCGTGTTTATGATTTTCTTAATGTTTATGGTTCCATGCTTGTACCTAAATGATTACCTGCCAAACCGTTGTGTTTGACCCTTGTATGTTGGTGCCCAAGTGCAGGAGACGTTGCCTTTGAGGAGGAGCGTCCGGAGGAGGCTCTTGAGCCACCCCCAATCCGAGAGTGGCAACCCGACGATGTCATCTAGATGTTGGGCGGTGTCTTGAGTTTCGCTACATTTTGTCCTTGGGTTCTTTTATTATTTTGAGGATTGTATTGGCCTGTGTTGGCCTCTTATGGGATGTAACTAAATTTAACTTACTCTGTGTAGTCTCATAACTTGAATTATGATGGGAATGCCATGTTAACTCCTTTCTTTTGATACTGTGTCTTGTTATTATTTGTCATAGCACTTAAAAATTTATTGGTGCTTATCCTGATGTGATTTGCTACACGCTTCCACAAACTTGATCGTGTGAGACAGATTCCGTGTGCTTCGGGAATCCTCACCGCAGGAACCTGTGGGGAAAACACACCATCACACGTCGCGGGCCCGGGGATCCGTTTCGGGGTCGCGACAGGACTGGTATCAGAGCGGGACATGTTTCAGGCACTTAAAAGAAACTAGAAAGGTGTTAGGAATGTGGCGAGGATTCGTGAGTTCGATAGATTCGTTGGTATAGGACCTTAGAAACCCTCATACCATGTTTATTGTGTACTAACGCCTTGTGTTACAGCACTATGCCTCCAAGAAAAGCTCCAAACCATAATGCTTCAGGCAGTAATCAGAATGAGTCAGACACATCTAATACACCAACAGCTACATAGTTTCAAGAACTAATGCAAGCTATGATAGCACAACAAAGGCAGGCTAATGAGAACCAAACAAGATTCCAAGAGCAGTTGGCTAAGAAAGATGAAGAAATGGCTCAAGTTCAGAGACAACTTCTGGAAGTCCTTCAGAACATGAATTTAGCTCCACCACTACAACCCTTGGGTCCGCAGATTGTCATTCATAATAGGGATCATGACCCTAATGCGCTATTTGAGTAGTTTAGGAAGCGGGCACCGAAGGAGTTTTCGGGCAATGAGGACCCGTTAGTTGCAGATGACTGGCTAGCTAATACCGAGAAAATTTTTGATGTTTTCACATGCACAGGGAGGCAGAAGGTCAACCTCACAGCTTCCCTATTCTATGGGCTTGCTGATAGGTGGTGGCAAACGGTTAAGGACCCATACATGGCAATGGCTAACGAAGATGCGTGGGCAGCGTTCAAGACACAGTTTCAAGATAAGTACATTCTCCACCACAGTTTCAAGATAAGTACATTCTCCACCTCAGCAGCAGCAGCAGGCTAGGCCACCAGCACAGAATCAGAATGCTCATCCTCCACCACAGAACAGACATGGCCAAGGAAGGCAGAACCAAGCACCGAATAGATTACAAATGCATGGACGTTTATATTATCTCAACCGCGCAGATGCTGAAGCTGCAGGAGACGTGGTAGAAGGTAAACTTCTTGTTTGTGGGGTAGAAGCCCAAATTTTGTTTGACCCTGGATTCACGCATTCCTTTTCATCCCCTAGTTTTGCTAAGATGATTGATGCACCATGTAGTGAATTGGATTATATTCTAGTAGTAACCACTCCAGTAGGGAAACAAGTTGTGTGTAGAACCTATTACCCTAGTTGTACAGTTTTGTTAGGAGATGTGAATTTACCGGCCAACCTCATTGTTTTGGAGATGCATGATTTTGATGTCATCTTAGGCATGGATTGGTTAGAAGCATATCATGCCACCATGGATTGTTATAGCAAGACCATAACATTCAGATTCCAAGGTCCACAGGCAGAATTGATATTTCAGGGGAACAAAAGGAAAACTCAGGCATGGTTTATTTCGGTGTTAAAGGCAAGCAGATTAGTTCAGAGTGGGTGTCAGGCATTTATTGCGTTTATCACGGAGGATAAACAGTCCCAAGGGGTGGAGGATATCCCCATTGTTTGTGAATTTCCGGATGTTTTTCTAGAAGAAATCCCGGGATTACCACCAATCAGAGAAGTTGAGTTCACAATTGAGCTCCTACCAGGGACGGCTCCGATCTCGATTGCGCCATACAGAATGGCTCCAGCAGAAATGGGTGAACTAAAACTCCAGTTGCAGGATTTGTTGAGCAAAGGTTTTATTAGGCCAAGTGTTTCACCTTGGGGTGCACCGGTGTTGTTTGTGAAAAAGAAGGATGGAAGCTTGAGAATGTGCATCGACTATAGGAAATTGAACCATGTGACCGTGAAGAACAAGTATCCATTGCCAAGGATAGACGAATTATTTGATCAATTACAAGGAGCAGCCTATTTTTCCAAGATAGACTTGAGATCAGGGTACCATCAGTTGAGAGTTAGAGACTCGGATGTTCAGAAAACAACTTTTAGAATAAGATATGGGCACTATGAGTTCTTAGTGATGCCCTTTGGTTTGACGAATGCACCCGCAGTCTTTATGGCTCTTATGAACAAAGTCTTTGCACCCTATTTGGATCACTCTACGGTAGTATTCATTGATGATGTCCTTGTGTATTCCAAGAGTAAGAAGGAGTAAGAAGAACATTTGAGGACAGAGTTGCAACTTTTGAGGGACAACCAGTTTTATGCAAAACTCAGTAAGTGCGAATTCTGGTTAGAGCAAGTTGTTTTTTTAAGCCACATCATCTTCAGAGAATGTTTAGCAGTTGATCCAGCTAAGATAGAGGCAGTTGTTAGTTGGGTGAGGCCAAGTAGTGTGACAGAAATCAGAAGCTTTTTGGGGTTAGCAGGCTATTACAGAAGATTTGTCCAAGGTTTTTCGTCCATTGCAGCACCGTTGACAAAATTGACTAGGAAGAATGTCCCATTTGTGTGGACCGATCAGTGTGAAACGAGTTTTCAAGAGTTGAAAGGAAGGTTAACCACATCCCCAATCCTTACATTACCCTCGGGCAACGGCGGATTTATTGTTTACACAGATGCTTCGAATGTAGGACTGAGTTGTGTATTGATGCAGGATGGCAAGGTGATTGCTTATTGCTCGAGACAGTTGAAGGACCATGAGAGGAACTATGCAACTCATGACTTGGAATTAGCAGCAGTTGTCTTTGCTTTGAAGATGTGGAGACACTATCTCTACGGAGAAAGTTTGAAGTCCATTCAGATCACCGAAGCTTACAATATTTGTTCTCACAGAAGGATTTAACTATGAGACAGAGACGGTGGATGGAGTATATCAAGGATTATGACTTTCCAATCGAATATCACCCAGGCAAAGTGAATGTTGTAGCTGATGCATTGGCAGGAAATCAGTGGTCATGGCCAGTTTGAGAGGAATTGGTGTCTTACAGCAGTTTGAAGAGTTGGGTGTAGAAGTGCAAACCCTGAAATTGGGTGCGATGTTAGCAAATATGACAGTATCAGAACCTACCTTCATCCAGAAGATCAAGGAAAGTCAGTTGCAAGACCCGGACTTGGCTAAGATAGTAGTGGTTATTACAGAACGTCCAGATTTCAAGATGGTGAATGAAATATTGTATTTCCGTGACCGGTTGTGTGTGCGAAAAGTGGATGATTTGAATAGTGAAATAATGAATGAAGCTCACAGCACGAGGTATTCTATGCATCCAGGTAGCACAGAGATATACCACAATTTGAAGAATAGATTTTGGTGGAATAACATGAAGAGAGAGATATCAGTTTTTGTGTCTCGTTGTCTAACTTGCCAGTTGATTAAAGCAGAGCGTCAGAAGCCCCCAGGTTTGTTACAACTGTTGGAGATACCGGAGTGGAAATGGGAGCACATCACCATAGATTTCGTTTCCGGGTTGCCTAATACCAAGAAGGGAAATAATGCGATTTGGATCATTGTAGATCGTCTGACAAAGTCTGCTCATTTCATTCCGATGAAGACAGGGAACATGATGCATATAGCACCACTTGCAAAGTTATTCGTTGATGAAATTGTTAGTAAACATGGTTAGCTCATCTCCATTACTTCAGACAGAGACAGTAGGTTTGTTTCAAAGTTTTGGAAAACTCTTCATGAGTTGATGGGTACCAAACTCCAGTTCAGCACGGCATATCATCCTCAGACAGATGGTCAGTCAGAAAGGAGGATACAGACTCTTGAAGACATGTTGCGTGCATGCGTATTGGATTTCAAGGTTCAGTGGGATGAGTGCTTACTGTTAGGAATTTTGTATTTGCAATTTGATGGATGCATTTGCACTTTAGCATCATTTGATTTACACACACTTGCATAGTTTTAGAAAACCTTGAAATCTGGTTTTATACATGCATTGCTTTTAAGAATTGTAAAAGTATTGTTTTATGCATGTTTTGGTTTTAAACTTGGATGCATTGGTTTTAGAATACAAACTCTTTTGAAAACCTAATTCTTTGTGCATTACATTTGGAAAATCATTTTGAGAATTTAGGTTTGAGCCTTGCAAACATTCATCATTTTCAGAATCAGTTTTGTATGCATTCTCTTTTGAAAAGAGTTTTATCAAATCAAGCTAGCCTTTGGTTTTAAACTTTTGAATCATTTTAGGCTTTGTGTGTTTCATGTTTTTAAACATCTTAGAATGACTTAAAACATGTTATTCAAGCTTGATTTAGTGGCCAAAAAGGTCCCCCAAAGAAATACCTTTAAAATGCAAAAGTTGGAAAATTTTGTAAAAAGGGGGTGGCTCGGCAGTGTCGCCGGTCGACCGAGACCTGCTTCCCGGTCGACCGGGACCACTGTCGGTCGAGTGGACAGTTTCTGAATTGTATCATGCCAACGGTCAGAAATATGACCGTTGTGCTTTCTCGGTCGACCGAGACCTGTGTCTAGGTCGACCGAGGACTAGCCGTTGGCAACTTTTTGCTATAAAAATGAGTTCTTTCCTTTGTCCAAAGTTGGAGATTTTTAAGCCTTCTTTGAGGAGCTTTGAGACAAGACAAAGGGGAGGAACTAAGAGAGACCAAAGGGGTCATTAAGTGAAGCTTAAGCTTGGATCAACTAAGTTAAATCTCCAAGTAAGTTTTACTTTTAATTAATCATTTGTTATGTGCTTTATTTGAAACTTTGGAAAATGATTTCAAGCATGATAACATTGATATGTTGAATCCATTCTTCCCTTCATCTTTGATATTCAAGATTGGATTCATCACTTTGATTTCAACCCAAGTTTTGTTTTAAACTTTCTTAATCATGCTTAGCCTAAATCTTTGATTTCTTTTATTGCATGATTATTTCACTTGGTTGAAACTTCCCTTGTTGTTTTCATTCATTTAATCTTTAGTCAAATTAGTTTTGAAAACAACATTGCACATGCATCACTTGATTAGGCTTAAACACTTTCATACAACTTGTGATCTTTAGATTTTCATATCATTCACAAGTGTGTAATTGTTCAAGTGATTTGCATAGAACTTCAATCATATCTTTTTGTGCCTTAAACTTTCAAATTGCATTAAGCATAAATTGATTGAGCTTACTTTTAAACTTGATTGAAGTTTTCACACACACACTTCATAAGCATACATCTTTGCATTTCTTTGAGTGTTTGTGTGAGTTAGTTTTCATTTTCATATCCGCCTATTTAGAGGAAAATTAATTTGAGCTTAAATTGTAATCTCTTAGAGTGATCTTTTGAGAAGACACTTTCTTAGAGAAATCTTTATCTTGTAAGGTTATTGCTTAGCCTAAGAAAAGCATTGTGTAAAGGTTATTGCTTAGCCTTGAAAAGCATCTTGTAAAGGTTATTGCTTAGCCTATAAAAGCACATTGAGAGGTTGTTGTTTAGCCTAGAAAAACAACATTGTAAAGGTTATTGCTTAGCCTATAAAAGCACATTGAGAGGTTGTTGTTTAGCCTAGAAAAACAACATTGTAAGGGTTATTGCTTAGCCTAGTAAAAAGCATACATAGTGGAAACCCGGTGGGGTGTTGGATGCACAAGCCGGTAGTGGATGTAGGCACGTTGGCCGAACCACTATAAATATTGTGTTCTGGTGATTGCTATGTGGTGATTGTTTTTGTTTAGCTTCCGCATATTGTTTGACTAAATCATCACATTTGACTAGTTTGTTTTAAAGAAGTTAAATTGGTCTAAATCGGTCATACTTGTAGCACACCCTATTCACCCCCCCCCCCTAGGGTTAGGATCCCGAGGACTTTCACTTACCGCTTTGTGAATTTGCTTATAACAACAGTTACCACTCTAGCATCGGTATGGCACCATTCGAGGCACTTTATGGTAGAAGATGCAGAACTCCGGTTTGCTGGGAAGAAGTCGGCGAGCGTAGTTTTCATGGATCGACGATAGTTTGAGGGACAAGTGAATAGGTCAACCTGATTCAGGAACGTTTGAAGATCGCCCGAAGTAGGCAGAAGAGTTATGCAGATACTCGCCGAAGAGAATTGCAGTTTCAGGTGGGTGACAAAGTGTTTTTGAAGATCTCACCAGTTAGAGGAACTTTGAGATTCGGACAGAAGGGCAAATTGTCTAGAAGGTTTATTGGTCCGTATGAAATTTTGAGGAAGATTGGAGATGTCGTTTATAGACTTGCGTTACCGCCGGAACTCTCCGGGGTGCACAATGTATTTCATGTTTCGATGCTCAAGAAATATGTCTCTAGTCCTTCACATATACTACAGCATGAGCCTTTGGAGATTCGAGAAGATGCCTCGTATGTGGAAAAGTCGATCAGGATCATTGACACCAAAGAGCAAGAATTGAGAAATCGGACTATTCATTGGGTCAAGGTACTTTGGGAAAATCACGTGCCAGAGGAAGCCAGTGGGAATTGAAAGGGCAAGTGCAGAGGAAGTATCCATAGCTTTTACCAGAGGCAAATGTTTGTTTTACTTGGTGGACCAAATATCCTAAGGGGTGGAGGATGTTAGACCCCGACCCAGACTATTTCGATTAGTGTGCGATTAGTGTGTGTTTAGTCCTAAGTGGGTTTAGTTGTCGTTGGGTTAGAATAATTAGTTTAGTCTTGGACATAGCTTTGGGAATTTTGAGAACGTTTAGTATTATTCAGACACACTCAGGAAGGCCTGGGTGCACGTGTAAGCTTGGGAGGATCATATCGGTTTCCGTGTAATTGTGATTTTGATTTCATTTGAATGATTTTTCTATGAGTTACAACTTTCTTTTTCAGCCCATTCGTGCTCGAAGCCCAAAAACCCAAGTTCTGGCCCAAAGAGGGTAAAATTGTCTTTTATACACAAATCTGGACACAAATTTCAAGATCTCAAAACCATGTCAAAAATATACTTTTTGGAAACTAGATAGTTTGAGGATCATTTTATCCTTCTTCATCGAGTTCATTCGAGGCCCGCAAGATCATGTTTTTGTCATTACAAGGTTCAAGTTCATTGGGTCCCACTTGCAAGTGCTTTAAGTCAACTCTCTTCTCTTTCCCTCCTTTCACTCTCATCCCAAACCCTAGAGCAACCAAGAGGAGAAAGCTTTTCCCTCCATTTTTATTTCTCTTGAATGATCAAGCTAGAGGTCTCCAAATGGAATCCTAAGACTATCATCTTCTTCCTCTCACCCTAAGCTTTCCATTTATGCAAATTTCTTGAAGTTCCTTGTTGGGCAAGAGCTCCATTTTCCTTCATTTCTCTTGTTTGACTTTTTCTAGGTAAGAGCTTCAACCCATACCTTTCATGGAGTCCTTTAGCTCCTTAAAAAATCTTGTTTTTCATGTTTACAAGCCCTTTTGTGAAAATGGGTTCTTTGTTTTCATTTTTTTGTTGAGCTTGAGTGGATTTCCCTTGGGATTCTTGTAGTGTTGGAATAGCTTGAGTGAAGTGCTTGAAGAGGATTGTTTAGCATTTGGGCAAAGGCAAGTAATCTCCATAGGATCATTGTTGCATGTGTATTTTTGGTTTCATCGTTATCCTAGAAATTTTGCATATGAACATGTTTATAAGCTTCATGATCATGTTTTCCTTGGATTGAATGTTTGAAATTGTGAAAAAATGTGTGTTTTACCCTTGGAGAGCATGGAGGCTCAGGGAGTGCAGGTGGAATGAGAAATAAGAAGAAGGGAAAAAAACGTGAAAAATCTGAACTCAGCTGCATTTCCCGTGCAGTAGCGGTAGCCGAAATCCCCATTTCGGTTAACCGCGAGCTGACCGAGCTCGGCGGTTCCCTTTCCAGAAGTTGGCTTTTCAACAGTGGATTTCGGTCAGCTTGACGGTCAGCTAGCGGCTAGCCGCCATATATCATTTCGGTTAACCGCTGGCCAACCAAACGTTTTCGGCTCCTTTTCCCGATAGCTAAGTTTCAGACCTGGTTCCAGCGGCCAGCCCTACGGTCAGCTTACGGCTAGCCGCCAGGTCGCGTTTTGGCTAACCGTTAGCCGACCGAAGTTAGTTTGGTTTCTTTTCCAGAGAGCTGCGTTGGGCCCGGATTTCCAGCAGTCAGCATGTCGGTCAGCTGGCGGCTAGCCGCCAAATCCTAGTTCGGCTAGCCGACACCTGACCGCGAGCTGACCGAAATTGACAAATTGCCTGTTTTGAAGAGTATTTGCAAGAATGAAAACTAGAACATGTTAAGTGGCATTTAGCCTAACATTGTGTACTCGAAACCCGAGATATCCTTGAACTTCCGGGGCACCAATTCTATTTTTAATTCCGACATTTGGCTTCGGTTACACAAAGACCATCCAAAGGTCCTTACATGTGCTTGATAGACTTTGTGTTCGTACTTTGGTT
The DNA here is from genome assembly GCA_038049695.1 of Cinnamomum chago. Taxonomy (NCBI): domain Eukaryota; kingdom Viridiplantae; phylum Streptophyta; class Magnoliopsida; order Laurales; family Lauraceae; genus Cinnamomum; species Cinnamomum chago. The sequence goes on along the minus strand of CP142453.1, from coordinate 102,387,392 downwards.
TTGATATAACGAATATCATCGTGGACTCGTTTTGAAGTTTTAGTACAAGCTCGTTTTGAAGATGTGTTCAAGAAAAAGGGGTCACTTCCTAAGCGTGTTATGCATATTAATTATGCCTTTTGCTAGTCGTGTTCGTCGTGTTTTGATAAGTGACTTTCCCCTTTTTACCTCGACATGTTTTGATAGTGTTTCGCGTGTTTTGTGCATTCATGAATTAAGTGAACACCCCTGAGCTTGGACTGCCCTTTCAGTTTGATCCACTATCTGGGGGTCCTTAAACATATGGACTGTCTGCAGACTGGTCGTGTATTTATTACACATCGTGCGTGTCCGGTTCCGCGGCCGGAAATCCCCGTATATGTGGGAATCGTGTCGTGATTATATTATGTATATCGTGCTTGTCATGCGTGCTTGCTCTTTTCATTATATATGATAGAGAAAGGATGGGCTCTTTGTGGATTGTAACTATTCATGATAATATATGTATCCATGCTAATTTGTTTTAGTATCTCAGCTTTGTTATGTATTCTTGAAAATGTACCTCAGTCAATTGAGTATTTCAAATCAGTGAGTCGTGTTGATGATTTTCTTAAAATATTTATGGTTCCATGCTTGTACCTAAATTGATTACCTGCCAAACCGTTGTGTTTGACCTTTGTTTGTTGGTGCCCAGGTGCAGGTGACATTGCCTTTGTGGAGGAGCGTCCGGAGGAGGCTTTTGAGCCACTCCCAGTTAGAGAGTGGCAGCCCGACGATGTCAACTAGACGTCGGGCGGGTTCTTGAGTTTCGCCATTTTTGTCATGGGGTTCTTTATTTGTTTTGAGAATTGTATTGGCCTATGTTGGCCTCTTATAGGATGTAACTAAAACTTAACTTACTTTTGTATTAGTCTCAAAACTTGAATCTTGATGGGAATGCCATATTAACTCCTTTCTTTTGATACTATGTCTTGTTATTATTTGTCATAGCACTTAAGAATTTATTGGTGCTTATCTTGATGTGACTTGCTAGACGCTTCTGTAAACTTGATCGTGTGAGACAGATTCCGCGTGCTTTGGGAATCCTCACCGCGGAAACCTGTGGGAAAACATAACAACCACCAAATCAACACGTCGCGGGCCCGGGGTTCCGTTCCGGGGTTGCGACATGAGCCGACCGAAGTCAGTTCAGTTTCTTTTCCAGAGAGCTGCGTTTAGACCTGGATTTCCAGCGGTTAGCCTGTCGGTCAGCTGGCGGCTAGCCGCCAGATCCTAGTTCGGCTAGTCGACACCTGACCGCAAGCTGACCGAAATTGACAATTTGCCTGTTTTGAAGAGTATTTACAAGAATGAAAACTAGAACATGTTAAGTGACCTTTAGCCTGATATTGTGTACTCGAAATCCGAGATGTCTTTGAACTTCCGGGGTACCAATTCTATTTTAATTCCAACATTTGGGCTTCGGTTACACAAAGACCATCCAAAGGTCCTTACATGTGTGCTTGATAGGCTTTGTGTTCGTACTTTGGTTTTCATATAATTAATATCCTCGTGTACACGTTTTGAAGTTCAAGTACAAGCTCGTTTTGAAGATTTGTTTCAAGAAAAAGGGGTCACTTCTTAAGCGTGTTATGCATATTAATTATGCCTTTTGCTAGTCGTGTTCGTCGTGTTTTGATAAGTGACTTTCCCCTTTTTATCTCGACATGTTTTGATAGTGTTTCACGTGTTTTGTGCATTCATGAATTAAGTGAACACCACTGAGCTTGGACTGCCCTTTCAGTTTGATCCACTATCTGGGGGTCCTTAAACATGTGGACTGTCTACAGACTAGTCGTGTATTTATTACACATCGTGCGTGTCCGGTTCCGCGACCGGAAATCCCCGTAAATGTGGGAATCGTGTCGTGATTATATTTTGTATATCATGCTTGTTGTGGTGCGTGCTTGCTCTTTTCATTATAAACGATAGAGAAAGGATGGGCTCTTTGTGGATTGTAACTATTCATGATATTATATGTATCCATGCTACTTTATTTTAGTATCTCAGCTTTGTTATGTATTCTCGAAAATGTACCTCAATCAATTGAGTATTTCAAATCAGTGATTCATGTTTATGATTTTCTTAAAATGTTTATGGTTCCATGCTTGTACTTAAATTGATTGCCTGCCAAACCGTTGTGTTTGACCCTTGTATGTTGGTGCCCAGGTGCAAGAGACATTGCCTTTGAGGAGGAGCGTCCGGAGGAGGCTCTTGAGCCACCCCCAATCCGAGAGTGGCAACCCGACGATGTCATCTAGATGTCGGGCGGTGTCTTGAGTTTCGCTACATTTTGTCCTTGGGTTCTTTTATTATTTTGAGGATTGTATTGGCCTGTGTTGGCCTCTTATGGGATGTAACTAAATTTAACTTACTCTGTGTAGTCTCATAACTTGAATTATGATGGGAATGCCATGTTAACTCCTTTCTTTTGATACTATGTCTTGTTATTATTTGTCATTGCACTTAAAAATTTATTGGTGCTTATCCTGATGTGATTTGCTACACGCTTCCGCAAACTTGATTGTGTGAGACAAATTCCGCGTGCTTCGGGAATCCTCACCGCGGGAACCTGTGGGGAAAACACACCATCACACGTCGCAGGCCCGGGGATCCGTTCCGGGGTCTCGACATTGATCATGTATAGAAATGCAATGCAAGAGATATAACTCAATGCGAGCAAAAAGTAAATCTAACATGATGAAATTATAATCAAATGATTTTGAAAACCATGAAATGTAACTAAAATGGTGCATGAAGACAAAATCAATTGATCACAAACAATCATTGCATTTTAAGAAATATAACTAAGAAAGAACAAAATGAAAATGATACAAGACCAACAAAAAGATTTAACTATAAAGGATAGGTTGGTCAAGAAGGTTCAAGGCCTTAAGGTTTGTCTAAGTATCTAACTTTAGGAATCCACCTAAGGTCTTGAGAGGGTTGATCTTTGAGGTCTAGATTAGGAGTCCCACCAACTATAGGAGATTTGACTTGATAAATTTTCAATTTGAACTTATCACCATGATATTTAGATTTGACTAAATTTAGCTTAGATTGGTGATTAGTCTTTTGAGGTTGGTGAGTTTGTTTCTTAGGGGATTGTTTCACTTTTCTTTTCTTCTTATTTTCTCCCTTTATTTGACTTTTGAATTTTAAATTTAACTTGGCTATTTTCTTCAAAAGTTCTTTCATGGATTGATTTAAGGGAGATAGGTTGAGAAGCTTTTTGTTCATAGATTCTTTTAAACTTGGTTTAACTTGTTTAAACTTTTTAGAATCTATCTTAGGAGACTCCATTTTAATTGATTTAACTTGTTTAATCTTTTTGGAGTCTTCTTTGATTTTTAGTGTCTTACCCTTCATAGATTTAGATTCTACCTTTTTGGGTTCATAGATGGGTTTAGACACATGACTTCTTCTTAGTTTGCACTAAAACCTAAAATGCCCTTTAATGCCACAATAATTACATTTAGTCATGGGCAAGGAAGTATGAGTACTAGAGAATGGGGACTCACCTTTCACAAAAGTGCTGGTGAAGCTAGGGTCATGTGAAATATTCCTATCAAATCCAAGACCCGTCCTATCTCTTTGAGATTTACCCAATTTAAATAACTTTTCAAATTTCTTTTCACCTTGGGTAAATTTGCACTCATACTTTTGTTTGTAGCTTTCAAGTTGAGTGACTTGGTTTATAAGGATTGAATTTTCATTTTTAACTTTTAATAGTTCATTTTCAATTTCCTTATATTTGATTAGTTCTTCATGAGCAAGTTTTAAACCAAAGTTAAGTTCATTAATAACATTAGATCCAAGTTCTAGAGTTTTTATCTTATTTTGAGAATTAGATAAATTTTCCTTAGAAATGGTCAACTTGGATTCTAGGTTGTTAATGTTTTTGTCTTGCCTTTGTAATTGATCTCTTAGTTTTGAATTTTCCTTTTTAAGATCATCATTTCCTATTTTTAATTCATTTAGATCTTCTTTAATATTAGATAGGTTATGCAAAGAGATCATAAAAAAAGAGTCTAAGCATTGTATAACTTCTTCTTTTTCTCTAAGTTCATCTTTTGAAGAAACTAATTCTTTGTTTAGATTTTTAGATTCTTCTCTTAATTTTTTATTGTTCTAATCAAGCTCTAAGGACAAAGTATATAATTCCTCATAGGCTTGTTGAAGCTCATCTTCATTATAATCATTTTCTTCTTCTTTTAAATCAAATTGAGATTCATTAATTTGAGGGTTAGAATCTCTAATAGAAGGAAGAAGGAGGGATCTAGAAGAATCTACACAAGAATCTAAACAATCTATCAAAGTGGAATCCATTCTAATGATTTTCATGAAAGCATAACACTAGGGTTTTGACTCTAGGTTTTTACACCTAATCAAGAGTTCCAAAAACACTTGATCCTAAATTAGAGCACGAGGCTCTGATACCAATTGAAAGTCCTGAGATCCTAACCCTAGAGGGGGGGGGGGGGGGGGGGGTGAATAGGGTGAGCTACAATATGTGACCAATTATGACAAATTTTAACTTCTTAAAAATAAACTAGTCACAAGTGATGATAAACAAACAAAATGCGGAAGCTAAAGAGAATCACCACAACGCATTCACCACCACATAATGATTTATAGTGGTTCGGCCTCAATGCCTACATCCACTACCAGCTTGTGATCTAATCACCCCACCGGATTTCCACTATCTATGCTTTTCAATAGGCTAAGCAATAACCTTTACAAAGTTGTTTTTCTAGGCTAAACAACAACCTTTACAAGATGCTTTTCTAGGCTAAGCAATAACCTTTACACAATGTTTTTCTTAGGCTAAGCAATAACCTTTACAAGAAAAAGATTTCTCTTAAAGAAGTGTCTACAAAAACACTCAAAGAGATACATTTTAAGCTCAATATATTTGCCTCTAAAATAGGCGGATATGAAAGTGAAAAACCAACTCACACAAACACTAAATGAATGCAAAGATGTATGCTCATGATGTGTGTGTGTGTGTGATAACTTCAATCAAGTTAAAAACAAAGCTCAATTAATATATGCTTAAAGCATTTCAAAGTTTAAGGCACATAAAAGATTTGATTGAAGTTTAATGCAAATCACATGTATGAATATCAACTTGTTAATGATATGAAAATCAAAGACTCGCAAGTTGTATGAAAATGACTAACTTAAAACATGTGATGCATATACAATGTTGTTTTCAAAACTAAACAAATTTGACTAAGGTTTAAATGAATGAAAACAACAAATAAAGTTTCAACCAAGTAAATGAATCATGCTATAAAAGAAATCAAAGATTTAGGCTAAGCATGACTAATGAAGATTTTAAAACAAAACTTGGATTGAAATCAAAGTGAAGAATCCAATCCAACTTAGATCAAAGATTAAAATAAGAATGGATTCAACACATCATAGTTATAATCCTAAAAATAATTTACCAATAATTTAAACAAAGCATATAACATATGATAAATAAAAGTAAAGCTTACTTAGAGATTTAACTTCAATAATACAAGTTTTAGCTTCACTAATGACCCCTTGGTCTCTCTTAGTTCATCCCCTTTTCTTTGTCTCAAAACACCTCAAGAGTGGCTCTTGGTTCCTCCCTTTTTCAACAACATTTCCAAAGGAATGAACTTGTATTTATACTCAAAAATTGAGTTCCTGCGTCTCCCCGGTCGACCTGCCCTATCCCCGGTCGACCTGGCCTTCAACGATCATAAATCTAACCGTTTGAAAAAAGGAGCCAACGGCTCTTTCCCGATCGACCGGCCCCACTGCGGGTCGACCCAGGCCTAGGACCAAAATTTCCTAAAATTGTATTTTTCAAAGTATTTTCTTGAGGGAACTTTTGGGCCATTAAATCAAGCTTTGAATCATGATTTAAATCAAACTAAGAGGCTTAAAATCATGAAACACAAAAAGCCTAAAATGATTTGAAAGATTTAAAACATAGGCTTGCTTGATTTTTAAAACTTCTTTTCAAAACTAATTTCATCCAAGTTTAAAATCAAAACATGCACAAAACAATATTTCTACAAGTCTTAAAAATAATGCATGTATAAATCAAGATTTCAAGATTTTCTAAATCAATGCAAGTGTGAAAATTCAAATGATGCTAAAGTGTTAATGCATCCATCAAATTGCAATACACAAAATCCCTAACACTCATATCCTTTCACATGGATTTGTGCCATTGCAGGCTTTGATTGGCTCATATCCTTTCACATGGAGAGGTGAGTTGGATGGAAAAAAATAATATGTAATTGTTAGGATTTGAACCCATAAACTATTCCATACCAACCCAAGCTCCAACCAATATACCAACCAACCCTTTGTGTTAGAAAATGACTTCTTTTATCCATAAAGTCTCCCCCTCTTATTTTGGAATTCTTCAACATTTCCTAAGATTTCTTCATGCAATTTCTTTATTGAAATCTCTTCTTGATGGCTTGGGACACTAGCCGGAATGTTGGGATAGTCGCGGGGTCCACCTACACAAGAGAAATTACATAAAAATGTGCTACAAATAATCGGATTTATACATGATAATCTGATAATCCGTTAATGTGATAGAATGATTAAATCTCTGTGTAAGGCAAATGATATGCATATGAGATGCCGATAAAATTCGGACTAATAATGGGTACAATATGCAATATTTAACACTCATCACACCCCCAAAGTTACATTTTACTAGTCCCGAGAAAAACTATTACGAAAAACTAAACTATATGCAATAAAACACGGTAAAGATCCTAACTCACTTTCGCAGGAATCGCGGCTACACTTAGCTCGTGCAACAAGCCGTTAAATCCCTAGGTTTCCCCTAGTGGACGAGTTTTGTCTTGTGAGGGTTTTCAGCGAATAAATCCCATAAAATTCTTTTTATTTTGAAAAGAAAATATTTTTGGTGTCCAACAGTCTTTTGCAAGAATACTAGCCAACTCTTGAAGATATGACAGTCAATACCTTAGTCCAACTATGTATGTGTGTGTATTTAGCCAATAATCATGCAATCTTCAAGTCGAATCTCACATAACCTTAATCCCCTTCGGAATACAATTCACCTTGACTACAGCCTTACAGGTCATACTCTCAACAATGGGAAGCACACAAATTTTACTGACTAACTCTCAGTATGTGAGTATGAACAAGGCTAAGAACTCACATAATTGATGAAGAACGGAGTTTATGTATAGAAGGATTGATCTCATAGAACAAGATATAACCAATAGAAGGTGGAAATGCTCATTTAACACCTAACCTTTCTTAGGATCCAATAGGTCTTTCATAGGTTGTAATGGGGTTAGGGTTTAATAAGTAGGATAATGGTTAAATATGACTAAAGTTTTTTGAGAAGGTAAGGGTCTTCAAGTCTTCATAGGAAGGTCTTCGACTGTCTTTACTTCTTCCTTTTGCTTTGTGTTCTTTATTCCACTCTATCTCTTTTTGGTGTTTGATTTTCTTTGGTTTCCCATATCTTTTTCTTTGGTTCTCATTTCTATTTTTTCTCTCTCTTTTTTTTTTCTTTTTTTTTTTTGTTTCAACTTTCAAATTCCTTTGTCATCCCTTTGTAGAACATCTATTTTTTTAATAGCCCATTTGAAGTCTTCAACGCTAATGCTCAAATCCTTCCTTTCATCATGCATCCTTACCCTTCTAAAAAACAATAGGTCAAAAAGGATGATATATATGTGGGTGATGAGGCTTGGGTCAATGAAGGAAGATTTCTTGTAAGATAGGCTCAAGAAGACTACTAACAATATAAAATGTGGATTCAAAATTTTGGCCATGGTTTCTTTTTAGAATGCCTATCCTCTTCCCCTAAGTTCGGAAAAATGCATCATAAGCTACAAGTCAAGGTTTCTTCACATTTTGATGTCACCTCTATGGTTAGAACAAGGAATAGCACTTATGAGATCGGAAATGCTGGACTAAGAAGTTCTAGGAGTAGCTCTTCACTCTACTCAGGAATATCACAAAAGAGTCCTCACCCAAACGATTATAGATAGGCTCAATCGCTCAATGGGTTCTAGTCTCCACTAATGATTCTTTCGGGTATCTCAGAAGTGATTTGCTCTTCTCTTGGACTACACTCATGTGGCTAAATGTGTAAAAAGTTTCAAGGACTTGTATCTATGACAACTCTTCAAGCTAAAATCCATGGACAATTTTTAAAAAATTTTTCAGATTTTTAGTGATTTTGGAATTTTTTAAATTTTTAGGGTTTTTGGTATAAATGAAAAACAAGACTAATGTACATGCAAAATGCAATGCATAAAATGCAGTGCCTCACCCCCAAACCTATTCTAAACATTGTCCCCAATGTTCATGTAGAACAGAAATAAAATAGGACAAGGAAGATAAATTGAAATTTCTCACCCTGGGGTGCCAACACACAAGTGTATTGGGTTGCCTCCCAGCAAGAGCTAAGTTTAACGTCTTCAGCCAGACGTAACTAACATGGTATGAGGTCAATTTATCTAGGTTCCACAAGAAGGACCTCCTTAACAACATTCTTAGGATCCACGAACTCAAGGTACGTACTCTTTCAATCTCTGCCCATTCACTTGGAAGGTGCTACCATCTCTGGGATTCAAAAGTTCAACTGCACCGTGGGAATGGACTGTCTGAACGACATAGGGTCCTGACCAAGACTTTAGCTTGCCAGTGAATAAGTGCAATCTGGAGTTATACAGCAAAACTTTCTGGCCAGGATGGAACTCTTTCCTTAGAATTCTCTTATCATGAAACATTTTGGTCCTGGCCTTATAATTCCTTGCACATTCATATGATTCATTCATCATTTCCTCCAATTCAGCACGCTGAAGTTTCCGTTGGAACCCGGCCTTTTCCAAGTCAAAGTTTAGACACTTAATCGCCCAATTATATGCTCAATGTTCTAGATCACCCATCAATTGGCATGCCTTGCCGAAGACCAACCTGTACGGAGACATTTCGGTACGTGTTTTAAAGGGTGTTCGATATGCCCACAGTGCATCGTGTAAACGCAGAGACCAATCTTTCCGATTTGGATTGACTGTCTTCTTCAGGATGTTCTTGATCTCACGATTGAAAATTTCTACTTGCTCGCTAGTCTGGGGATGGTATGGTGTGGCAACTTTGTGCGTGATGTGGTACTTCCCCATTAAAGCTTCAAATACTCGATTGCAAAAATGCTTACCACCGTCACTGATGATTACGCAAGGTATACCAAAGCGAGCCAAGAACTTGATCGACACTTAGATGTGTAACGCTTAACCACAAGACTATGGTGTCGTCAAGTAGTAAAGGACTAAAGATTCCGGGTTATTGGTCCCACGAGGAGAGGATGGAACAAGCAATGAATCCAATTAATGTAGAATTGAACTAAGATGTAGCTAATGTAAATAATTGAAGTGAACAATTAAAACTAATAAACTTTGTGTGAAAAATGGAATAAAAATAATTGAAATGTGAAACAAAACTAAAATAACAACTAAACTACTCTAACTAACAATCTAAAGAATGAAATTAATGAGATCTAACAAATTACACTAAACTAGTGGATGAGTGGTGGTGGAAATGGAGGATTTAATATGAAGATGTGGTGTGAAATGTGTAGGGTTTTAAAACAAGTTATATGAAATGTAGATCTAACAATCTAAAAGTAAAAATAACAAATCAAACAAGGATTTAAATTAACAATTATAAAAGAAGAGATTAGGCAATCCAAAATCCACTAAGTATGTAATTAATTCAAACAATGCATGTTCTAATTCAATTCCCAAATGTACAATCCAATTAGCAATCTCTTGCCTAATTAGATTGGATGATATAGCAATGAAGATCAAAGTAAAGAAAATAAAAAAAAGTCAAGAGTTTAGATCAGAACCTAACTACCCTAACAATTAATCATCAAAATCAAGTTACAAAAGATCAAAGATAAGGGCTCTACAGAATGCTATGTGAGAGAACTTAATCCAACTACAAAGCATCAGTTGAGATTATCAAAGTATCAAGTGTAGAGATAGAGCATGAGAAATGAGAGAGATTAGCACAATTAGATCTAAAATCTACTAATCAATCAGGGCACAAGTATGGAATTAAAACATGCTTGTAATTGAATTAATCACATTACTTGTAATTGAATTAATCACATTACTTAGAGTCTAATCCAAGAGCTTTAGCCACTAAACATCAAGAAAGAGCTCCAAATCTTCATTAATGATCTTCAATTACACACTCTCTCTAGATTAGTTACAAAGAAGCTCCTAATTACAATCTAAAAGTAAAAATAAAATTGTAAAAGGACTAACTTGCCAAAAGATCTCCCTTCACTCTACATAAACATTCTAATTTATAGGAACATTGAAGACTTGAAGGCTTGTGATTGGCTTATTTGCTCTCACATTCTTTTCACATGGATAGCTTTGATTGACTCATATCCTTTCACATGGAAAGGTGAGTTGGATGGAAAAAAATAATATGCACATGCTAGGATTTGAACCCATAACTTATTCCATACCAACCCAAGCTCCAACCAATATATCATTCAATCCTTTGTGTTAGAAAATGACTTCTTTTATGCTTACAGTCTTCTCCTCTTATTTTGGAATTCTTCAACACTTCCTAAGATTTCTTCATGTAATTTCTTTATTGAAATCTCTTCTTGATGGCTTGGGACACTAGCCGGAATGTTGGGATAGTCGCGGGGTCCACCTACAAATAAGAAATTACATAAAAATACGCTACAAATAATCGGATTTATACATCATAATCCGATAATCCGTTAATGTAATAGAATGATAAAATCTCTGTGTAAGGCAAATGATATGCATATGAGATGCCGATAAAATTCGGACTAATGATGGGTACAATATGCAATATTTAACACTCATCAAATGCGTCCATGTTAAGGTCTTACCTGACCTCGATATCATCTTCAATTCGATTCGGTTAACCGAGATGAGTACTGACGCTCAGTCAGTTACAACTGTACTCCTATAAAGGCTTGATCACGTTACAGAACGTGTAAAGAGGTAAGGATAAGCACCGGATAGAGATAAGGAGTTATCCTTATCTGGTGGTTGCATCCATAATCCCTGAAAGATCGGGGCATTGTCCGAGTAAGACTCTACTTGCGAGAGACCAGGACGAGAGTCATAGGACCCTCAGCCTATATATTTAAAGTGCTAATCCGGAAAAGGTATGCACATATACATACGCCCAAACTTTGCTCTCCTCTCGGCTCACTCAACCTTTGTTTAGTTACTGAGCTGACTAAGGCATCGGAGAGTGCCTTCGGCCAAGCTCGGCCAAGGTCTTTGACCTCTGTTCTTTCCTCCCTTTTCAAGTTTCAGGCATTCAATCTTTCCTAAGAAGCTTTACAGCGATCTTAATCGAGCAAGCCCGTAATAATTTAGGCACGCACAGGGGTCATGAAAGAAACATAAGAGAATTAAGGTGGTGCCTTGCAACAACAAGAAAATTTTATGACTTTCTGGCTTTTGCCCATATCATGACTCACTGTGGTGTAGAGCAATTCCTTTTGGATTAAAAATGGGAAACGGGAGTGCTACTCGCCCACTCCAAATGAAAAGAAAATAAATACTAAAAAAATTTCAAATTATGGTTGGAATTCATAACAAGAATGATTTAAATCTCACCATTTTAGCAGACCATGTGTTCGACCTTATGTTATCTCTGTTAGTGTTCAATAAATTTGCATCCTTTTGTTGAAGATAAATACAACATTAATGTATATTCTCTAATTCTTGTTAAATGACTTGGAGTTCTGCCATTTGACTTTCGGCATTTCTATTTTTTATTTGAAAATAAATACAGTATTAACGGATGTTTATTCATTTTAGTTAAATGATTCGAAGTTTTGCTTTTTTTTCTTGTTGAAGATTCATACACTATTAATGGTGTTTACTGATTTTTGTTAAAGGGCTTAGAGTTCTGTGAATTATAGGTTTGGGCTAATACTCTTAGAGGTGGCAAACGGGATGGGTTGTGTCAAAATGGGCTAGATTGACGAGGGTTATCTTCAAGTTGAAGTTAAAATTCACCTAATTAATGCGGGTCAACCCAACCAAAAACCAATATAACCCACATGTAAGAGAATCAATCTATTAACTCAGCCCAACCTATAGAGTATTTAGAGGTGGCAAACGGGCTGGGTTGTGTCAAAATGGGCTAGATTGATGCGGGTTATCTTCAAGTTGAAGTTAAAATTCACCTAATTAATGCAGGTCAACCCAACCCAACCAATATAACCCACATCTAATAGAATCAATCTATTAACTCAGTCCAACCTATAGAGTATTAGCCCAAACCTATAATTATAGAACTCTAAGCCCTTTAACAAAAATTAGTAAACACCATTAATAGGGTATGAATCTTCAACAAAATAAAAGGGGAAAACTTCGAATCATTTAACTAAAATGAATAAACATCCGTTAATACTGTATTTATTTTCAAATGAAAAATAGAAATGTTGAAAGTCAAATGGCAAAACTCCAAGTCATGTAACAAGAATTAGAGAATATTATACATTAATATTGTATTTATCTTCAACAAAAGGATACAAATTTATTAAACACTGGCAGAGATAACATAAGGTTGAGCACATGATCCGCTGAAATGGTGAGATTTAAATCATTCATGTTGTGAATTCCAACCATAATTTGAATTTTTTTTAGTATTTATTTTCTTTTCATTCGGAGTGGGCGAGTAGCACTCCCTTTTCCCATTTTTAATCCAAAAGGAATTGCTCTACACCACAGTGAGTCATGATATGGGCAAAAGCTAAAGAGTCATAAATTTTTCTTATTGTTGCAAGGCACCACCGTATTTCACTTATGTTTCTTTCATGACCTGATTGTAAAGTCCGGGGATCCGAACCCTAGAGGGGGGGGTGAATAGGGTGTGCTACAAATATGACCAATTTAGACAAATTTTAACTTCTTAACAAAAACTAGTCACATGTGATGATTAACCAAACAATATGCGGATGCTAATATAAACAATCACCACAAAAGCAAGCACCAATACACAAAGGTTTATAGTGGTTCGGCCTCAATGCCTACATCCACTACCGGCTTGTGATCCAATCACCCCACCGGATTTCCACTATTTATGCTTTTCAATAGGCTAACCAATAACCCTTACAATGTTGTTTTTACTAGGCTCAACAACAACCTTTACACAATGCTTTTCTTAGGCTAAGCAATAACCTTTACAAAGAAAAAGATTTCTCTAAGAAAGTGTCTTCACAAAAGATCACTCTAAGAGATACAATTAAAGCTCAATGTATTTGCCTCTAAAATAGGCGGATATGAAAGTGAATAACAAACTCACACAAACACTAAATGAATGCAAATGTGTATGCTCATGATGTGTGTGTGTAATAACTTCAATCAAGTTTAAAAAGAAGGCTCAATCAAATATATGCTTAAAGCATTTCAAAGTTAATGCACATAAAAGACTTGATTGAAGTTTAATGCAAATCACATGTATGAAAATCAACTTGTTAATGATATGAAAATCAAAGACTAACAAGTTGTATGAAAATGACTAACTTAGAACATGTGTTGCATGTGCAATGTTGTTTTCAAAACCAAATTAATTTTACTAAAGTTTAAATGAATGAAAACAACAGTTTCAACCAAGAAAATGAATCATGCTATATAAAAGAAATCAAAGATTTAGACTAAGCATGATTAAGGAAGATTTAAAAACAACTTGGATGAAAACAGAGTGAAGAATTCAATCTTTAATTAGATCAAAGATTAAGAGAAGAATGGATTCATCACATCATAGTTATCATGCACAAAATCATTTACCAATATCTTAAACAAAGCATGTAAACTATGATTAAGAGAGGTAGAGCTTACTTAGAGATTTAACTTCATTAATCCAAGCTTTAGCTCTCCAAATGACTCTTTGATCTCTCTTAGTTCATCCCCTTTTCTTTGTCTCAAAGCTCCTCAAAAGAGTCTTCAAAATCCCCAACTTTTGAAAAGGAATGAACTTCATTTTATACCCAAAAAGTGGGTTCCTGCGAGTGCCCAGTCGACCTGGTAACAGTGCCCGGTCGACCTGGCTATAAACGGTCAAAAAAGTGACCGTTGGAAGAGCAACGGCTCTTTGGCCTAGTCGACTTGCACAGTGTGGCCGGTTGACCGGGTCCCCTGGGCCGGTCGACCGACCACATGGCAGATTGACCCCCTGGGACCAAAATCCCTAACTTTTGCATATTTGAAGGTTTTTCTTGGAGGGGATTTTTGGGCCATTAAATCAAGCTTGGAAAACATGTTTTAAATCAAACTAAATGATTTAAAAACATGAAACACAAAAAGCCTAAAATGATTTGAAACTTTAAAACCAAAGGCTTGCTTGATTTGATATAACTATTTTCAAATACAATTGCATCCAAGTATAAAAACAAAACAGGCATAAAACATGATTTCTAAAAGACTTAAAACCAATGCATGTGAAAATCAAGATTTCAAGATTTTATAATTCAATGCAAGTGTGTGTAAATCAAATGATGCTAATATGAAAATGCATCCATCAAATTGCAATATACGAAATTCCTAACAATCTCCCCCTTTGCAATTTGATGGCAACTTACTCATCATTGAATTAACACACCAAGTCTTCAGCTCCCCCTAAGCTGGACAAGTCTAGAAATCTTCTTGGATGCTCCTCTTAGCTTGGGCTCTTGGGCTCTTTTCTTCATTCTTCTTGATGCTTAGAGCTTGATCATTCTTCAAGCTTTCTCTTCTTCTTTCCTTCTCTAGCCACGCATCTTCTTTAGCTCCCAAGCTTTCTTTCTTCTATTTGCTCTCCCCCTTTGACCATGCCTCTCTCTCTCTCTCCCTTTGGCAAGATATGCATTCTCTCCCCTTGTAGAAGATCATACAAAATCTCCCCTTAGGAAGCTTGGACATTCTCTTCCCCTTTAGAGAACTTGAATGCTCTCTCCCCCTTTGTCATTAATTGCAAAGGTACCTACACACATGAAACAAGGAAAATACATTTTAGTAGCACCTGTTAACAAAAGAAATCGAAAATGAAATACATAACAGGTTATCATGTATGGAAGTAATCTCTAAGGGTTCAAAGGCAATCCAAGGGTCAATTTGATTAAAACTAATACTTCCTATGAAGGTTTACACTCCCCCTCAATCCATTCTCTCCTTTTGTCAAACTTTTGACAAAGATATAACTATTTGTGCAAGGAGAAGATGGTTTAACCAATTGAGGGTCAACTTCAAGAGAAGGATTAGATTCGTTTAACTATAAAGCTCAGTATGATCAAATTACCAAAAGAAAGCAAGGTCTAAAGAGAAAAGCAATCATGGATACCAATTGGAAAAACAAAGAATATCAATTGAGATTTAAAGATAAGTCTATTAAATCAACCACTCTAAAATGGAGTTATAAAGAATATAACTATTAAGATAAATCCAAATTAGAGCTATCCATGATGCAATGGGGTTTACTAAACATAGCATCAATCAATTTAACTATGAAAAACATATGCTATGTAAGTTTTGAAATCATTTCATTCAAACAAGAAATATGACTATTTAAGCGCAAGATGAGTGAAATGAAATTCAAGCATGAAGCCAACCTCAACTAATAACCAACCAATATTATGAACACATAAACATGGCGGTCATGAGATATACCTATATGAGCAAGAGAGGTGGCAAACCTGACAATTATGATGCTAATGGTGTGAGACATGGAACAAATATATTACTATCAAGTTCAATCCAATGTACACAAGGTCTATCACATTCACAAGATAAGATATCAATTGGATATGAAATCAATGGAAAGATATACCAAATGAAACCAATTGAATATGACAACTTGATTAAAGGCAAGGATGTGACAAACACAAAATTCCATCAAGCATCATAAATGGATATTCATCACTTTGAAAGATATAACTAATGAGCATAGTGATAAACAAGGTAAATTGTAATGCAAAAGGATATGACTTGGTAAAGCATACAATTTCCAAAGTGTCAAAATCATATGAATTCAACATCTAAGATATCCATCAAACATATAGAAATACGAGGAATGGATTTCAAAGAGTTTCATATGATTAAGATCACTACTATGAAGTTGAAACATGTATAAGAATGATACCAAGAGAATCTACATGAATCAACATCATAACCATCCAAAAAGAAATGACTAGAAGGCATAGAGGATGGATTTGGGTTCTAGTATGGTTTCTACAAAAATAACTAAGATCACAACCATACATGGAACCAATAGTCATTTGCATATAAAAAGAATGTAAACAAATAAGCATGGATGCAAACAACATTCATTTCCATTTCTAAGATAATGAAACCAAAAGGAAAGGAAATGAGAACATGGAACATGCTTAGATGATTATAACTAATGATGTTATAGAGCATTTCCATTCAAACAATCTTCAAATCATTTTGATAAACAAAATCCAACAATGAGCATAAAAAGAATGATTTTGAAGATCAAGTTTCAACATTGTATTTTAAAAGATATAACTTAAATGAAACACATACAAGTTGATTTTTCAAAACAATGATTTTCCATATAAAAGTATAACTTAGGAATCCATGGAAAACTTAAATTGATTCAAATCATTTGTTCAAATAATCTTACTATGACATCTACACAAATGATTTTGCAACAACAATTGATCATGAATAATCTAGCTATGAAAGCTTTTGAAATCACAATCAATTGATCATGTAAAGAAATGCAATGCAAGTCATGTAACTCAATGAGTGCAAAAAGCAAATCTAACATGATGAAATTATAATCAAAAGATTTTGAAAACCATGATATGTAACTAAAATGGTTCATCAAGACAAAAACAATTGATCATAAAGAAACAATGCATTTTAATAAATGTAACTATATAGAAACAAAATGCAAATGCAACATGACCAACAATATGATTTAACTATTAAAGAATAGGTTGGTCAAGGAGGTTCAAGGCCTTAAGGTTTGTCTAAGTAGATAACTTTAGGAATCCACCTAAGGTCTTGAGAGGGTTGAACTTTGAGGTCTATTTTAGAATTCTCACCAACTAAAGGAGATTTGACTTGATAAATTTTCAATTTAAACTTATCACCATGATATTTAGATTTGACTAAATTTAGCTTAGATTGGTGATTAGTCTTTTGATGTTGGTGAGTTCGTTTCTTTTGGGATTGATTCACTTTTCTTTTCTTCTTATTTTCTCCCTTTACTTGACTTTTGAATTTTAAATTTAACTTTGTTATTTTATTCAAAAGTTCTTTCATGGGTTTATATAAGGGAGATAGGGTGAGAAGCTTTTTGTTCATAGATTCTTTTAAGCTTGGTTTAACTTTTTTAAACTTTTTAGAATCTATCTTAGGAGACTCCATTTTAAATGATTTAACTTGTTTAATCTTTTTGGAGTCTTCTTTGATTTTTAGTGTCTTACCCTTCATTGATTTTGATTCTACCTTTTTGAGTTCAAAGACACATGGCTTCTTCTTCTTAGTTTGCACTCAAACCTAAAATGCCCTTCAATGCCACAATAATTACATTTGGTTTTGGGCAAAGGAGAAAAAGTGCTAGAGAAAGAGTACTCACCTTTCACAAATGTGTTGGTGAATTTAGGGTCATGTGAAGTATACTTATTAAAACCAAGACCCATCCTATCTCCATGAGGTTTACCCAATTTAAATAATTTTTCAAGTCTATCTTCACTTTGGGTAAACTTGCACTCATACTTTTGTTTATAGCTTTCAAGTTGAGTGACTTTGGTTATAAGGATTGAATTTTCATCTTTGACTTTTGAAAGTTCATTTTCAATTTCCTTATAGTTGCTTAGCTCTTCATTGGCAAGTTTTAATTCAAATTTAAGTTCATTAATGACATTAGATCCAAGTTCTAGAGTTTTTATCTTATTTTGAGAATTAGATAAATTTTCCGTAGAAATGGTTAACTTGGATTCTAAATTGTTAATGTCTTCATCTTGCCTTTTTATTTGATCTCTTAGATTTAAATTTTCCTTATTGACATTATCATAACCCATCTTTAATTCTTTTAGTTCATCTTGAATGTTAGATAGGTTATTTAAAGAGATCATGAACTTAGATTCTACACAATTTATTACTTCTTCTTTCTCTCTAAGTTCATCTTTTGAAGAAGCTAATTCTTTGTTTAGATTTTTAGATTCTTCTCTTAAACTTAATTTGGTTTTTTTCTCAAGCTTTAAGGATAATTCATATAATTCTTCAAAGGCTTGTTGAAGATCTTCTTCATTTTCATTATAATCTTCTTCTTTTATGTCACATTGAGATTCATTAGTTTGAGAGTTTGAATCTCCAATAGAAGGAAGAAGGAGGGGTCTAGAAGAATCTACACCAGAATCTAAACAATCCATAGAAGTGGAATCCATTCTAATGATTTTCATGTAAGCACAACTCTAGGGTTTTTGACTCTAGGTTTTTACACCTAATCAAGAGTTCCAAACACTTGATCCTAAAAGATAGAGCACGAGGCTCTGATACCAATTGAAAAGTCCGGGGATCCGAACCCTAGAGGGAGGGGGGTGAATAGGGTGTGCTACAAATATGACCAATTTAGACAAATTTTAACTTCTTAACAAAAACTAGTCACATGTGATGATTAACCAAACAATATGTGGAAGCTAATATAAACAATCACCACAAAAGTAAGCACCACTACACAAAGGTTTATAGTGGTTCGGCCTCAATGCCTACATCCACTACCGGCTTGTGATCCAATCACCCCACCGGACACTATTTATGCTTTTCAATAGGCTAAGCAATAACCCTTACAATGTTGTTTTTCCTAGGCTCAACAACAACCTTTACACAATGCTTTTCTTAGGCTAAGCAATAACCTTTACAAAGAAAAAGATTTCTCTAAGAAAGTGTCTTCACAAAAGATCACTCTAAGAGATACAATTAAAGCTCAATGTATTTGCCTCTAAAATAGGCGGATATGAAAGTGAATAACAAACTCACACAAACACTAAATGAATGCAAATGTGTATGCTCATGATGTGTGTGTGTGATAACTTCAATCAAGTTTAAAAAGAAGGCTCAATCAAATATATGCTTAAAGCATTTCAAAGTTTAATGCACATAAAAGATTTAATTGAAGTTTAATGCAAATCACATGTATGAAAATCAACTTGTTAATGATATGAAAATCAAAGACTAACAAGTTGTATGAAAATGACTAACTTAGAACATGTGTTGCATGTGCAATGTTGTTTTCAAAACCAAATTAATTTTACTAAAGTTTAAGTGAATGAAAACAACAAGTAATGTTTCAACCAAGAAAATGAATCATGCTATATAAAAGAAATCAAAGATTTAGGCTAAGCATGATCAAGGAAGATTTAAAAACAACTTGGATGAAAACAGAGTGAAGAATTCAATCTTTAATTAGATCAAAGATTAAGAGAAGAATGGATTCATCACATCATAGTTATCATGCACAAAATCATTTACCAATATCTTAAACAAAGCATGTAAACTATGATTAAGAGAGGTAGAGCTTACTTAGAGATTTAACTTCATTAATCCAAGCTTTAGCTCTCCAAATGACTCTTTGGTCTCTCTTAGTTCATCGCCTTTTTTTGTCTCAAAGCTCCTCAAAAGAGTCTTCAAAATCCCCAACTTTTGAAAAGGAATGAACTTCATTTTATACCCAAAAAGTGGGTTCCTGCGAGTGCCCGGTCGACCTGGTAACAGTGCCCGGTCGACCTGGCTATAAACGGTCAAAAAAGTGACCGTTGGAAGAGCAACGGCTCTTTGCCCTAGTCAACCTGCACAGTGTGGCCGGTCGACCGGGTCCCCTGGGCCGGTCGACCGGCCACATGGTAGATTGACCCCCTGAGACCAAAATCCCTAACTTATGCATATTTGAAGGTTTTTCTTGGAGGGGATTTTTGGGCCATTGAATCAAGCTTGGAAAACATGTTTTAAATCAAACTAAATGGTTTAAAAACATGAAACACAAAAAGCCTAAAATGATTTGAAACTTTAAAACCAAAGGCTTGCTTGATTTGATATAACTCTTTTCAAATACAATTGCATCCAAGTATAAAAACAAAACATGCATAAAACATGATTTCTAAAAGACTTAAAACCAATGCATGTGAAAATCAAGATTTCAAGATTTTATAATTCAATGCAAGTGTGTGTAAATCAAATGATGCTAATATGAAAATGCATCCATCAAATTGCAATATACAAAATTCCTAACACTGATTGCCCAATAGGTGATGATGTGAATTGGCTTTGTAGCTTGTTACAATATGAGTTCTACTATCAGAATTAGTTGGCCCAAGATAAGATGGCATGTGGGCTCGATGATGATGATGTTGACGATGTGTATTTTCTAAGATTTTCTAAAATTCATATATTGATTTAGATTATGCATGACCAAGATCAAACTTCCCTATCAATTCACAACCCTAAATGAATGCAATGAATTATGTAAAAGTCAGCAACTAATAGAGAAGTTCATTGCCAAACTAAATGGGCCTAGGTTCAGGCTGGAGTTTCCTTGGATAACAACATAACTGGACCTGTTCATTGTCAAGCAATCTCAACAATGCCATCTGATGTAATCTATATCAATCATAAAATACTGCAAGTGCACGGGTGTTTAGATGAGACAGTGGCAAGAACGGATCGCACCCACAGGGAGCTAATTAAAGAAACTTTTAGATTAAGAAAACTAACTAACTAACAATTAAGAATTTTTTTGAGTTTTTAGATAAAAAAAAAGCAACTAATTTAGAAATTTGAAATCTACCAATTAATGAAGGTGATTAGAGCATAGGAATCCAATAAGCATCCACCAATTATTTATCAAGTAACCCTAACTTGTTCCAATTTTTACTTCAAATCAAAGACAAATCAATGTTTTTAATTTGGAAAATCTAACTTTTAAAATCCCCTTTTAATCATAAAAATTCAAAAATCAAGACTTCCTTCATCTCATAAAAGAGTTAAAACAATTTAAGCACCACCCATCAAAAGTAAGCATAAACCATCAAATGATCTAAATCCTAAGCATGACCTATCAAACCTAAGCATGAGTAGTCAAAAAATAATTTTTACTTTTAGAAATAAAAATAGAGATTTGCCTACGGTACAAAGACAAGCCTATTAATCATTAAGCACATAATCATGGAACACAAATTAGAATTACTAAAAAAAAAAAAGACAATTACTAATGCTCATCCATAAATCTAATCAAGAAAATTAGCCCGCCATTGGAAAGAATGCTTCTTGATTTATCATTAAAAATTGCTTCTTTACAACTTCTCCTTCACAAATTTTCTCCTCCAAAATAAATCCTTGGACATGGCCCAATGCTACCAAAAATAAAAATAAACTAATGCAAAAGAAGAAAGGAAGAGAGAAAGAAAGGAATAGGAGAGAGGGTTGTCTCAAGATGCTTGGTGGAGTATGGCTTTATAGATGTTGATGCCTCCTTTTTAGCAGAGAATCTCCTCTCTTTTAAGACTTGTTTCCTTATTTTTAGAGATTTCTTGCTTAGGACTCAAGCCAGGCTTCACACTTGGAAAGAATTTGAATTTGAGAGGATTTGTTATTAAGTGTGGTATCTTGGGCTCCAAGTCTTGCCAAATCGAACTCTTCAAACATCTCTCATGTTGCCAATTTTTTAAAAAAATTTAATTCCCGCATAGAATTATATCAACCAACTTCCGGAGGTCATATCTCTCTTGATATAGCTACTATTTATGAAATCTTGGGCTCCACGGATATCTACTCGAAAAGAGCTTTCCAACGGTATGTAGATTGCACTAATCTAATACTCGGGTGGAAAGTTATGACCATTTCAATTTGCTGCCCCTGAAAAATCCGAGAATAATTGTGCAATTAAGGGAACTTCTATGTTTGGCATCCAATGGGGTGTGTGGGACCCATATTGGACATCTAAGATATGTTTGGAATCTTTATTTGCTTCTTATTTGATTATGTTCTCATATTTGGCACGCTTCCTCACTTGTAACTTTGACTTGTCAACTCTCCTTGCAAAGTTTCCAATGTTCTTTTTCTTTCTTGATTTTGGTTTCTAAATTTAGCAAGTCAACACCATCTTTTCAAATATCAATTTCTTATTTCTTCTTTTAGAATTTTCAAGCTTTCCAACTCCACCAAGATGTCAAGATATGTGGGCCCACCATGAAGGGCGTCCCACCTTTGATCTCTCTTCAAGTTTCACCAATGCATGTCCCACTCTTGATTTCTCCTACATAAATAAAATTAAATAATGTCAATAATAATCAAGTGTGAAGAATCTAGATTGACTATGGATGGGACCCTACATGCCTACTTAATGCACCGAAAATATCTAACTTTCAAAAAATAACACAGTGTCAAAATTAGTAGGTATGCATTAGTGAAGCTAAAAAAAACTAATTTTTAGGTGAACACTACAAGAAAAATTACTTTTCCCGGCGCACATTTTCGCCGCTAAAAACTACAAAATCGCTGCGAAAGCTCATTTCCGACGATTATACAATCGCCGCTAAATCGACGCAGTTAATCCTTCACTTTTAGTTTTATGCGGCACAAACGGAAATTAGCCGCAAAAAACAAGACTTTTTCCAGCGTTTTTGTTCGTCGCTATTAGTGATTAACACTTACCACTCTCTGGCGACCAAAAATTATAAACGCTGCAAGTAAGTTTTCCCAGCGTTTATCTAAACCGTCGTAAAAAACTATATCGCTGGTAAATCTCAATTGCAACGACTATGTATCGCTGGAAAAACTATTTTTACACATACTATCTCTAGCGACCAATATTTATAATCGCTGCGATTATGTTTTACCAGCGTTTATGTAATTCGTCGCAAAATATATTTCGCTGGTAAACCTCATTTGCAGCGACTATATATCGCCAGAAAACCTTTTTAAACACATACTATCTCTAGCAACCAATATTCACTACAACAAATTGCACATTTCCCGACACTATTTGCCGATGTAGGGAAGATTTGCGTTGGCAAAAGTCTTATTTCCAACGCATATTTGGACTGCGTTGGCAATTAGTGTCGGAAAATGATACTTTTACCGACGCAAGTAAGACCGCGTTGGCAAAAGCTATTGAAACCGGATTGGCGCCAACAAAAAAAACACCAAAAGAGAGGGAAAGTTTTGCCAACAAGTTTTTATCTAATGGCGACGCAATATTGCATTGGCAATTATCTTGTTTACTGGCGACGCACAAGTGTGCATTGGGAAAGGTCTGAGTTTTTATTCGTACAATTGCCAACGTATGAGTTGCATCCTCAAAGCCCCATTTATGACAAACTTACCTTTTCCGACACTATTTTCCGACACAGTGAAAAGTTGCGTTGGCAAAAGTCAGAGAAAATTGTTGCTTTTACCGACTCAAGTAAGACTGCGTTGGCAAAAGCTGTGGAAAAACTTTCCCGACACTATTTGCCGACGCAATGAAAATTGGCATTGGCAAAAGTCTTATTTCTGATGCATATTTGGACTGCGTTGGCAAAAGTCACATAGAATTGTTACTTTTACCAACACAAGTAAGACCACGTTGGCAAAAGTTATGAAAAACATACAATTATTTTGCTTACTGGCGATGCACAGGTCCGTGTCTGCAAAGCCCCATTTAGTAAAATTCATTTTTGCCAAAATAATATGAGCACTCCGTTTTAATCGCTTTTATTTATTCCCAACTCTCTACCTCTTTCATGGATTTTTATTTTTTTATTATTTTATTTTTTATTTGGGGGGCAACTACAATAGTTTCTAACAGAGTATGGTGGGAACTTTTTTGAATGGGTCCCACTCGTCCCCATATATGGATAATCAAAGTAGTTCAAAATGATCATACACATTTAATTATGGGGTATCCCAATATTTTATTTAGAATTTAGTTGGAACCACTGTAAGATTGACCAAACAGAAAACCATGGCTAAAAAAATGTTGTTTTATTAACTCTTTTTTTTCGTGTGTTCAATCATACGATGAGATAACCTCCATTCAAAATGAGATTTGACGATACCTTATAAACGTATGGTAGTTATTCATCGAGGGTCGGACTCATATATAAGGTAAGCCTCTATCCAACTTGAAAAAAACACACTACAAAAAAATACATTTTTAGCATCAAACTTATAGCGACGGCCGATAAAATTCGTCGCAATAAGACACTTATAGCGGCGGCCAAAGTTAACCCTGCGGTAACGTAATCTTTAAGTTACTTTTACCGGCGACCACTGATATAACCGTCGTTAAAAGTATTAGTCCAATGGCACGGAGGCTCCGTGGGAAATTTTTTATTTGTACCGTTGAATTTATTGCGGCGACGAAAATTTTCAAGGGTAAAACGAGGTTTTAGCGTCGGTGATGGGATGGCCGACGCTAAAATGTAGTTTTTACGGCGACCGTAAGTGGCCCCCGGTAAAAGTTATATTATAATGTCACCCCCCCTGATGACCAAATCTCGTGTCTCACTCTAAGATCCATCTCTCGCCTCACCGTCTCTCACGCTTACATCGCCCTCTCGCCATCACCTTCTCTCCCATCTTCGTCTCCCTGCGCAAGTCCCCTACACCTTCAGCATCCCTGCCAGAACCCGTCAACCCACCCTCTTCCCGGAGATGAATCTCTCTCTCACGTAGTGCCAGTCTCACGCCAGCTTCTCGCACGCAGTAGCACCTTAATCTCACTGTCTCTCCCCTGCATCCCTCCATCTCTTTTGCCCTCTCCATCTCTATCGCGTCGTCCCTTCCATCTCTCACACTCATCGCTTGCCTTCTTCCTCGATCAGGCTCAGGCAGGCGGGGCGCAGTTCGGCTTCGGCACAGTCTCAGCTACACACAGAGGTCCGCTCTCTTTCCCTGATTCTCTCTTCAGTCTTCTTCTTTATTCTTTAATGCCTAGGGTTTTGCTTTTGATGTGCATGTTAGGAATTTTGTAGATTGCAATTTGTGGATGCATAATCATTCAAGCATCATTTGATTTACACACTTGCATTGTTTTAAATAAACTTGAAATCTTGTTTTATTCATGCATTGTTTTTAAGAGTGGTAAAAGTTTTGATTTATGCATGATTTGCTTTTAAAACTTGGATGCATTTGTTTTTGGAAAAAGTTTTAGAAATCAAGCTAGCCTATGAGTTTTAAATCTTTCATAATGTTTTAGGCTTTTTATGTTCCATGTTTTAAAACCCTTAGAATGAGTTAAAACATGTTTTTAAGCTTGATTTAGTGGCCCAAATAGTTCCACAAAGAAAAACTTTGGAAATTGCAAAGTTGGAATTTTTGGCCCCGGCAGTGTCGCCGGTCGACCGGCGCAGAGGTCCCGGTCGACCGGGAACACTGCAAGGCAGAAATGGCCTGGCGCACCAACGGTCAGAAATCCGACCGTTGTGTGATCCCGGTCGACCGAGACCTGTTTGCAGGTCGACCGAGGACTAGCCGTTGGGCACTTTTTGCTATAAATATGAGTTCTTTCCTTTGCCAAAAGTTGGGAATTTTAAGCCCCTCCTTGAGAGATTTTGAGGCATATTCAGGGGAAAAGAACCAAGGGATGAAGGGGAGCATTAGGAAAGCTAAAGCTTGGATTAATGAAGTTAAATCACCAAGTAGGCTTGACTTTCCTTAATCATATGTTTTCATGCTTTGTTTTATTTTTGGTAAATCATTTCTAGCATGTTAAACTATGTTTGTGTTGTGTCCTTAACATGTTTTATGTTTTGAATTGATTTATTGTTTTGGATACAACACCATATGATTCAATCCAAGTAGTACTTAATCTTTGGTAAATCTAAGTAGATCATGTTAATGAAAGAACCTTTGAAATTATATGTAACATGATTCCTATACTTGGTTGAATCTTTGGTTGTTGTTTTCCATCATAAGAAAATCACTTTCAAAACTATCTTATGTTTTGGACTCAACTTCTTTACAAATCATATGTTTTCATGTTTTGTTTTATCTTTGATAAATCTTTATTAGCATGTTAAACTATGATGTGTTGTATCCTTAGCATGTTCTATATTTTGAATAGATCTATTGTTTTGGATACATCACCATTGATTCAATACAAGTAGTACTTAATCTTTGGTAAATCTAAGTAGATCATGTTAATGGAAACATCTTTGAAATTAGATGTAACATGATTCATATACTTGATTGAATATTTGGTTGTTGTTTTTCCATCATAAGAAAATCTCTTTCAAATGTATCTTATGTTTTGGATTCAACATCTTTACAAATCATATGTGTATTATTGTTTTAAAGTTTCACAACTTGCCTTACTTTGATAGGTAAATCACTTTCAAGTTGTATTTATAATTACATATGATTTTTCCCCTATTTTCAATCAAATCTATTTTTTTATGTTTTGAGCTTCATTGTTGATTTGATTGACATCCCTATGCATCACATGTTTAGAGCTAATTAATTTCATACAACTTGTGTAACTTTGATATCATTTACAAGTTGTTACTTTTAACATGTGATTGCATTCTATCCTCAATCATAAATGTTTTATGAGCTAAAACTTTCAAAAGCCTTAGGCATACATTTATGAGCTTTCATTTTCAAAATGATTGAGGACCACACACACACACTTCATGTACTTTCATCTTTGCATTCATAGTGTGAGTGTGTATTAGATTTTCACTTCCATATCCGCCTAATTAAGAGGCATTGTAATGAGCTAAATAGAATCTCCATCAAGTGTATTATAGACACTAAATTAGAGAGATAACCAACCTTGTGGTTGAAGAGGTTATTGCTTAGCCTATAAAAGCATAATGTATAGGTTGATGTTGAGCCTTGAAAAACATCAATGTAAAGGTTATTGCTTAGCCTTGGAAAGCATATTGTAAAGGTTATTGCTTAGCCTATTGAAAAGCATAAATAGTGGAAATCCGGTGGGGTGTTGGATCACAAGCCGGTAGTGGATGTAGGCATTGAGGCCGAACCACTATAAATACTTGTGTGATGGTGATTGCTTTGTGGTGATTCTTTTGTTAGCTTCCGCATCTTGTATGATTAATCATCACATGTGACTAGTTTGTTTTAAAGAAGTTAAAATTGATTAAAATTGGTCATAATTGAAGCTCACCCTATTCACCCCCCCCCCCTCTAGGGTTCGGATCCCCGGACTTTACAGTGCATTCATTTATTTTTGCAGGTTCAATACGCATTTGATTGTTACTTTTGTCTTTCTGTTCTGTCTTTCACGTTACTTTGAGTTTTGGTAAAGGTGGCTATCCCTCTTCTTCCTCGCCTGAAAAAGATCTACTCTAGCAAGTAGTGACGACACTGCCGATCTCCTTCTCCTTGCCCACTGCAAGGATCCCGATTTCTGAACCCACAGAAACTCGTCTCTGATCCGTTCCCTTCTCAGCAACTCAGTCCTTCAGAGTCTTTCTTGAGTCTCTCTGTTTCTCAACAGATCACCTTCTCCAAAGTCATCCAGAGTCTCCTTTGATCTGAGTGAGCAGTGTCCAGAGGCAAAGATCTGCCTGTATCTCGGATCTGATCCGAGTGTGGAAGCAAACATTTTCAGATTTTTATTAGCATCTTCTTTAAGAGAGATATCAGTGCGTGTAGCAAACATGGCAGAGACTGCTGTGGATTTCCTACTTCAAACCCTGGGTTCTCTTGTGCGGCAAGAAGCATCTCTTCTTCAAGGATTGCGCGGGAACATTAATGAAATCCAACCCGAGATGTAAAGCATGCACTCCTTCTTGAAGGATGCAGACAGAAGAAAAAGAAGTGATGATGATGATGGAGTGAGGACATGGGTAGAGCAAGTAAGAGAAGCCACCTACAAGGTTGAGGATATCATTTCTAGATTTTTTCCCATTCAATTTCTAGCCCCAGATCGATACATGTCAGAAAACCCTAATCCTCTATTGATTGAATGACATTTTGAAGGTCTAAATTATTTAGGTTCCACACTCATCTATTTTCTTGTCCTGTTTTACTCAATTCCCCTGAGATTGTGATTCATGGCGGGGTGTTTGATTTCTCAGGCCTGATATGTCACTTATCTGAATCTCATGGGATAACTATTAACTATACTTCAAGAAAGAAAGAATTTCTCTGTTAGTGCGGTAGTGCCTCCTATTGATGGAAGCTTTCACCGGGAAATCTGTGCACAACTAAAAAAAGATCATCCTGAAGCCGCCAAAGAGGTGAAGAAAATGCAAACCCCATGGGCTCTACACTATTCTCAGGGACCTTAGTCTTCATGGGCTAACAACTGGTGTTTAGAATTTTCCAATTCTCTTAACACAATAGGAACTAAAAAAAAAAGATTCCCAATGTTTTCATGAGATGGGAGCAACCCTGAACTTCTTCCATGAAATAAGAATTCAGGGACCCTGTTTAATATTGTATCCAAATACCTAAAAGACTTCCAGGCAATGCCTTTCTATGAAAGGTGCTAGAAGTAAAGGAATAAATGTGAAGGGGCCATTAAAAAATCTCCCCTTCCATATGAATTGAATACGCACCAATCACCACAAGAAAAATTACATCCTAAGAAAGTGACAATCCTCATCTCCATCTCCACCTTGGACCCCTCATTCCTCACCTCTTTAATACTCCTTCAATGGAGTTCATTCAGTTTTTTGTCTTACTTTTTTCTCAAAATATGAGCTTTTCATATCTCTGTCCACAACAATTTACTAAATACATCGAAATTTCCATCTAACTCTTTATTCTTTTAAAAAACCATCCTCATGAAAACAGCAACGAGAGATTTATATCTAATAATAGCTTATAATAAAGCTATCATTACTGCATAACTGATATTACTCTTATTTAGACATCTGATGTTTTTATGCTCTAGGCTTTAACAAATTCCCATATTTACTCAATCCCTTCTTAATAAAAGGGCCTTGATCGCAGATTGAGATACACAGAAAATTTGCTCAAATCCTCACATATATGCCTAACTGATGCTTGGTTAACTATAAAGTGATTTATTGAGTTATTGGTGAGTTTTATATTTCATTAGACAAATTACCTCATTTTCTTATTGAACATTTTCTGGACCATTATTCATTTCATCTTGATTTTGGACAATGTATTGAACTTTGTTATGTAATGAAGGATATAGGAGTGTTGCAGATGTTTTAGTGCAAGTACTGTTTGCAAAGAGTTCAAATATGAACTGTGTGAAATTCTCTTTCACCATCATTTTCACCTCTTTTCTCTTCATCTATGGATCGGTTTGCGCAACACTATTTCTATTGGTGTTTATCACTTCCCTTAGTTCCACATCTTGGTGAGCTTGTATTATTGAGAGGGCATGTAATATTAATTGTCTAGATCTTGCAATGGCAGGCCTTGTGGGTTACAAGAAATCATTTGCATGGAAACTCTTAATGATGGTATTATCTAGGGCTACTTTTACTTGAAACTCTATCTACAACTTACGCCAATGCTCTTTTTATATCTCATTGGCATTGTCATCATCTTACATATCATAGTGATAAACTAGCCATCATTTAAGTAATATGATTTATCTTTTCTTGCTCTTTTATATTAGATTAGTTTTTGCAGATGAAATGGGTACTTACTACTTACCATTCAAAAGAAAAGATGAAATGGGTACTTTGGCTCTTATATCATTTATGAGAGTTAGTGTAGCTTTACTACTTAAGTTGACTACAAGTAAGAAAGGAAGATGTTTTGTTTTTTCACTTTGTTGTTATTTACTTAATCTAATTACTTGAGTTTGTTGGTTTTGTTTCACCTTGAGTTATGGTATTGGTAGCTTTGACTGGAGAGCATTGAAATAGATATTTGGGTTTGCTCTTATTTATGTGAAGTACCTTTTTCGCCTTTTCTTTTGTTAATTTGATCAAGAGTTGGAATGGAAAGGAGGAGGTTTTGTTTGGTGGGCTGGTCCTTGTGGTTTTGGTTTTTATCAGAACAAAACAAAAGAGTGTTTGAGAATTGCACTTATGTAATGGATTTCCTTTTTGAATGGAGATGCTGGCTGTACCTTGTTCATGGGAATTACTGTTTATTATGCTTTATGTTATTGTGGGTCTTCTTATTTATACCAATTGTTTCGAATTACTGTTTATTATCCATCCATGTTTAAGGTTTGGATTGATCTTTGGTTGGCCTACTGTATAGATTATGGAATGAAGACAAGTGCCTGAGGGCGAATGTTTTTTTTTTTTTTTCAAAGTATCTATCACACACAAGCATACATCATTTCTAACATAAGTACTTAAAGTAGTTGACCAATGTACTTTGACCAAAAATAAAAAAAGGAACCTAGCTAGTCATGCTTTCAAGATTTAATTTAGAAAAACCCATACATTGGAAGAAAGTGATTTACAGTCATAAAAACAGTTAAATGTATTTGTGAAAATATGTTATACAAAATTCATGTCTCTCTTGAATTTATGTACTATAAATTCATCAAACAAATTCCTAAAGGTTTCGAAAAACCCATTACAGGTATTTATCTAAGACCTGCATGAAAGTAGTAATTAGTAATTGCAACCAGTAGCATATATACTAGCCACACCTACATAGTTTTTTTTTTCTTTCCTATTTTCCTCTCTTGTAGACCTGCATGAAACTGTACTTCTTTGTGATAATATCTTCTCTCCTTTTCTGTTTCCAGCAATGGATTTCTTCAATCAGGTGAATCTTCTTTATGGAACTATTACAGAATTCTGCACTCTAGTGGGCTGTTCTACAATGACAGCCGGACCAAGGTATATTTCTCTCTCCCCTGGCATTGGAAGACCTGCAAGCATGTGTTGTAATGTATTTGAATATTTATGCACACTAGACTGAAGTAGGGATGATAACAATGGCGAAGACGGTTATGGTGTTGAGTTAAGAATTATATTTAACAAGAACTAGAGAAAGTACAGAGTGTTCATGTGGTATATTTGGGTTGCGATGCTGTAGAATGGAAGTCCTCTAAATTTTAGAATGGGTGTGAACTGTGAAGAGACTGTTGTTAGAGACAAGTGCAGGCTACTGGTTTCTAATTTTCAAGAACTTGCCAAGTGCATGGAAAATTGGGGTTCCTTTTTCTGTTTCTTACCCTAAGTGATGATTCAATTTACATTCTACAGAAGGATCATCTATTATAGTGCCATATTGCATTACCATTTAGCAACTTCTCTTTACTCATTGTTCGTGGCAAGGCAAGAAATACAATTATTATATATGAAGTGAAGTGAGTGATTGATTCCAATTTGATTTTGACTATTGAGAAATCCAATTTGACCTCTCCTTTTAAGTCAATTTTCATTCAATACTTAAAGCTTATGGGCCATATAGTAGTGTTTATGGGTAGTCCTTATGATTTTAAGCTTAATATGACGAAGTCCACCAAGTTGCACGGGGCACTCTTTGCTAGTATTGTAGATCCCAGTTTATTTCAATTGCCTAACATATATTAATTACATGACATATTTGAATGCTTCGATAATGCAGCGAAGAATGGAAGAGGCATTGTCGCAGCCTGAAATTAACTCTCCAGTGGCTGAGCAACAGGTGATCGAGAATCTGCTCGGGAAGAGGGTCGCAAGGAGGCAAGGGTACCGCTCAAGGGGCCCATCATCATCTTCTACTGGTATCTTGATGTCTTCTGGGATAAGCACCCTACGGCAGCAACTAGCTGATTCATTAAAAGCACAAGAAGATTTGAGAGAAGAGTTGCGGCGACAGTATGAGGACTCGCAGAAGCAAATGCAAGATCAGGCAGCTGTGCAGGTTCACATGCAGAGTCAGATTCAGTTGTTGCTTTCCCGAGTCGGTATGGATGGTTCGGGTTCCTCCGAAAGATAAGGATTTGATGGTTTTATGAATTGGCATGGGTCATCCCTCTAACAAGTTCATTTTTCTCCTTACTGGCCGTGTTTCATGGCGTGCTTTGGATATTTGATGATTAGATTTTAGTTGAGATTTACTTTATTGAGATATTTGACTTTTTTTGACGTGGGATATTACATTTTATGTGGCATGGACAAGTTTTATGATTGGTTTTAGTTTATTGATGACACATTATTTTTTATTGTTACATGATGAATGTGGGATTATTTATTGTTTATTAATGCTTATGCTTGTGCAATGTTAAAAATGTAGATTTGAACAGGAAAATATTGTACAGGAATTTTTCCTAATTTTTTCAATTATTTCTTAATTGATAAGAAAAGCTATTTCTCAACGCACTCTCTGCGTCACCAAAAGTAAATTTCTTGACCTCGTTAGAGACATTTCTTGATGCGTCAACACGTCGGAATATGTATGACCGGCGGTATGCGTGCGTCGTCAAATATGTATTTCGACGCTAGTATGTGTGTTGGCAAATGTATAATCGACGTTATTATGCGTCGGCAATGACATAAATCTATTTTGCCGACGCACCCTCTGCGTCTCTAAAAATAATTTTCCTGCATCGCTAAAGACATATCCCGATGCTTCAAGACGTCGGGATATGTATTACCGGCGTTGTGTATGCATCGTCAAATATGTATTCCGACGCTAGTATGTGCGTCGACAAATGTATAACCGACGTTATTATGCGTCGGTAATTAGGTACATCTATTTCCTGACGCACTGTCTGCGTCTCTAAAAATAATTTTCCTGCATCGTTGAAGACATTTCCCGATGCTTCAACATGTCGGGATATGTATTACCGGCGTTGTGTATGCGTCGCCAAATATGTATCCCGACGCTAGTATTAGCGTCGGAAAATGTATAAACGACGTTGTTATGCGTCGGCAGTTAGGTAAATCTATTTCCCGACGCATTCTTTGCATCGCTAAAAGTAATTTTCATGCGTCGTTGAAGACATTTCCCGACGCTTCGACATGTCGGGATATGTATTACCTGCGTTGTGTATGCGTCGTCAAATATGTATTCCGACGTTAGTATTAGCGTCGACAAATGTATAACCGACGTTGTCATGCGTTGGCAGTGAAGTGAGGTTGACCACTAAGTTCATTTTTTTGCCGACGCTGTTGGAATTGCCGACGTTTGGGACGACGCACCATTGCGTCGGTGAATGACCCTTTTTAGCCGACGCTAAACATTATTACGTCGGGAATGCTTTTCTTGGCATTAGGTTGCCGACGCATTGTACTACGTCGGTAAAGCCTGTCCTGACGCAATTCTGATTTTTCCAGATGCGGTGACTGCGTTGGTAAAACTGTATTTTGTTGTAGTGATTTATAATCGCTGCGATTATGTTTTACCAGCGTTTATGTAATTCGTCGCAAAATATATTTCGCTGGTAAAACTCATTTGCAGCGACTATGTATCGCCGGAAAAACTTTTTAAACACATACTATCTCTAGCGACCAATATTGAAAATCGCTGCAATTATGTTTTACCAGTGCTTATTTAATTCGTCGCAAAATGTATTTCGCTGGTAAAACTCATTTGCAGCGACTATGTATCGACGGAAAAACTAAGATGTCTGCCAATCAAATTTTATAATCGCTGCATTTGAATTTTCCTAGAGTTTATAGAATTCGTCGGAAAAAAGAATTTCGCTGATAAAAAATCAATTGCAGCGACTATGTATCACCAAAACAATTTTTTTGCAGCATTTTGGCACTTCGCCGTCTGTTTGATTTCGTGGGTAAAACTCAATTGCGTCAATTTCAACTCGACGCAATTACTCACTCCTGAATATCTGGCCGTTGATTTTTGGGTTTCAAAAATTCAATAGCAGCATTACTGTATCGCCGGAATTGATGTTTTTCCAGCATTTTTGGAAATCATCGCTCAGTTGCAGCGACTTGTTTTTGCCGCTAATTCCCACTGTTTGGCCCAAATTAAATCACCGTAATTGGTGTTTTCAGTGTCTGATTTTTCCCCACGTCACATTCATTGTCACATCTGCCAAGTAAACACCATATAATTAATCTCTGTTTCTATTAACACATAGAAATTCATTAATCTCTTCAAACGCCAATTCATCCAAACTCATGTATTTATACAATGTGGCGGTGCATTATATTCATATCAAGTACAAACCGGGCAACTATTAAATAAGCCACACATCACTATTGTGTGCCCATAAAAAGATTTAAGGAGTCTATTATCATTAAAACGAAGGCGGTAAAATCTGGATCATGTACAAGTCACGCTGCTGCTACTCAGCCCAATCTTGAATGCAGCCCAATCTTGAAGCTGCTACTCAGCTTCCCCTCACCTTCAAGAAAAGCACAACATACATCCATGAATTTCCACACAAACACATCAAAAAGTAGAAAGCAACTCACACACACATACATAACTATACAGAAGCCACTCAGAGTAGGACAATCATAATAGATAGATAGATTTGCACCCTACCGACAAAGATAAAAAAACACCCCCAATCTACCCCACCCCACAAAACCCAAGAAATTGTCTCAATCACAAAGCCAAACAACAAAGTTACCATTCAAGGGAGAAAATAAAGTGCCCATGTACAGACTCCAGCAATGAAGCACAAATGTGCACAAAAAAAAAAGAAGAAAATTAAAGAACACAAATTGAGAAAAAAAAACTCACCCCAAACAAAACCAAATTGAATCAGGAACAAAAGATAAACAAAGTTACTCAACCAAGCGAAAACTTTTATTTAATCTTAAAGGTCTATTGTGATTCAATCATTTTGCCCATGACCCATTGTGTTTTTCATCATTGAATAAAGGGTGGTTTTTCCAGTATTGGTGGCAACTGAACTGATATGTACACATGGAAAGAACGAATGAACCCTCTAATATTGAAGACTAAACACATAAAACTTACATTCCTATCATATTTGGTCTCTCAGTTGATACATCCCATGCCAAACGAGTACCCTTTCTATCACCAAGAAAAATCCACTTCAAGGTTGGATGAAAAGAAAAGACACCAGCACCAATCAGTCTAATTGTATTATCAACTGCATCGGAGGATGAGAAAGAATAATACATTAGAAAACAAAATAACTAGTTCAAATACTGATATTGACAAACATAAAAGAAAACAATATAAAATTAATTTCAATTAGTAAAAAAAAATTAAAATTATACTTGTAAATTGCAATTGTGATCTTACGTTGTAAAGTATAATGAACAGCATATGTCTGAATATTGTAAGCTCGAGTCAGGCCCTCAGCATAAGCTACATACTGAAATAAAACAGGTAAAGAATAGTTACAAGGCTCCACCCAAGAAACAGCTCCATGTATGCACTTAAATCACAAATGTAAGTATTTGATGGCCAACTGAAGAAGTGGAACATAATAAAACACATTATGAAGCTTACCAAGATAGGAAGACGAGGATGGCAAGCAAGGTTAACAATTGGTTTCTTGAGATCTGTCTTTATTTTGGTTGGTGCAGGGCCCCCTTCAACAGTTCCAACAACTTCATGCAGTCCAAACAGATCACCATTTAGAGAAACTGTTGGGTAAGTAATCTGAAATGACATTCTCATTATGAAAGTAAGAAAACAAGGGAACCTGTCACACTCATCCGTTTGTGAAAACCAAAAAA
This sequence comes from Cinnamomum chago, assembly GCA_038049695.1. Lineage (NCBI taxonomy): Eukaryota > Viridiplantae > Streptophyta > Magnoliopsida > Laurales > Lauraceae > Cinnamomum > Cinnamomum chago. Next base: position 102,351,799 of record CP142453.1, on the reverse strand, counting down.
TGAAAATAGGTTGGAGGGGAGTCAGTGCACGATGGACTTCCATATCAGATGAAATGGGTTCCATCTTCCTTTCCGGTGAATGTAACACAGAAGTCTGGAGCATACCAGAACAGGTAGGTGTTTTTATGGGTAAAAATTCTTACCTACTTTAAAAAAGAAAGGAAGTGTGGTGTGTCATTCATTGGATGCAAAAGAGAGTCCAGCAGACCAACTGATACTAATAAAATGAGGAGCGTTTGTCTCTTTTTCTCTTCTTTGCCAAAAAGCATACACTGGGGGTATGTTTAATGACTGTACCTTCCTTTCATTCATTCATTCATACATGTATTTCTCCCTTTAATTAGAAAATCAGGCCGTTTATTCTTATGGCACTTTTAGTGATTGCAGACAATGGGAATAAATTAATAGAGATGATCTGGTCTACATTGTCGGCCTGCTTTCCTTTGATCCAACTTGCTTATATCACATTTTTTTTATTGTTATGACTTGATCTAAATATCGCTTGGTTGTATTTTTCTACGCATGATTTAATCTTTGATTCCATTGATCAATTTAATCTTTGATTCCATTGATCACCATTTGTTCTCAAATGAGTGACTTTGAGAACACTGTACATAGAAAGATGCCTTGTAATGATTATCAACAGCCTAAATCGCCGCAATTGTAACTAAAATCGCTGCAAAAAATTCCGATGGTCACCTACATCTTACAATTTTGCAGCGGTGTATATTTCGCCGCAAAAAATTTCTTTAAGCGACGATTGCTTTCCCGGCGCTTATAAAATCGGCAGAAAAGCCCTCTTTTCTTGTAGTGAGTCGTCAATTAGGCAGCGGCCTCATCATAAGCTATACAGATTAAACTTGACAAAGAAACTAATTAAGGTAATTATTCTTCTTTCCCATTAATCATATTCATTAATTATGATGCTATTCATCATATGATATAGCTCAATCTTTTAGGGTGGAGATTCACAATTGCGGTTTTGGCCTGTTTGTTTGAATGGAACTACTAGGTTCTTGATAAAATGACTTTTATTAATTGTGTTAGTGCAACTTAGCAGCCATTTATATATTAGGAATCACTATTAAGTTTTAGTATTGATTGAGAGATTTTGGAAATTAAGCTAACAATCTTGTTTGCACTGGAATATGAAGTCTAGATTGTCTTGATTGGCACCTAGTCTTTATAGACGATCATGATCATGCTGATGGATTGTCCTCATCTGACTCGGAAGACTCAGTAACACTAGGGTGTCACCGAGTGGAATTGTATTCAAGGGACAATTGAGAGTGTGAGTAGGCCCCACACATAACACAATCGGCCACACATCATGAACACTATTTAGGTTGTAGCTTGATTAAAGGCTTATGATACTTGATCTTCCGGCATTTATTATAACTCCGATACAACTGATATGGTGATGGCCCACCTGGGTTGATTTTTAGGAAGATTTTGTGTGTTCTTTTTCTTAGAGAGAGAGAGTTATTGCTGGTGTTGGACTTTGGGTGGGACAGGGAGATTTTGCTAACACTGGAATTTAAAAAAAAAACCGTTAAAACTAACTTCTGATTAATTGGAATCTGAATTTAGACTGGGAGTACCAAATTTCTATTTGGTCATTTGATTTCTAATTTCGAATCAGGAATACTAGACTTTTTAAACTAAGATTTCTACATTGTTTCCTTTCTAAAATCAAACTCCAAGAATAGAAAGTAATGGAATCATGAAAAAAAAGCACCCTTATAAGTTATAAATAAGAGGATTGCTCATCTATTCCATACATTCACAATTCATAACCCAAAAATCCAAATCGGCAGTCCAGGGTCCAGATCTTCTGAGCTTTTCAGGCCCTCAATCGTCCATCAAGACAGTTTCATCAGCCTTATAGACTAGATTTTACAAAGGAGAAACCTATTTTTAAATTTCTTTTCATAAGAATTCTCTATCAATTGATTGTTGTCGATTATCTGTTGATTGATGTCGATTTTGCTTTGAACCAAAATATGAACGGATTGTAATGGAACTTTTTAATCTTGGCTTTCTGGGTGCATCAAAACATATACCCAGAAAAAGAAATGTCAAACAATTTTGAGATTTGTTCTGTAGTGTTATTTCTTGTTTTGGTTTTTCTCTTTACCTCCACTCTTTAGAAGTAGCTCATTCATGAATGGTTTTCCCTTTTTATCGGTGAAAAATCATTGTATATTGATCAAGAATTTTACCAAGATAAAAACCTAATTGATGATGAATAAACGGATTTGATTTTATGATCTCATTGTGTGTGGCCCAACATATATATGATTTTCTTGCATTTAATGCCACTTGACTCTTGAAACTATGTGAGTGTCACCCTCCTGCATATGTATGATATCTGATTGATTGCATTGTAATCCTCTTTCCTTCTCTTATATAATGACTTGTTTTATTAAACCAGATATATACAATCTCTTCACTCTTCAGCAGGATGGAACTCTATAATAGGATTCAAGAAGAAGATCCCTACTCCATTCTTGGTGAAAGCATACGGTCGTCAATATTATCTTTACTGCCTCTTCATGAAGCCATAGCAACATCTGCCCTGTCAACATACTGGAAGAATGCATGGGCATGGGTCCCAAGCCTTGACGTCGCCATCACCAACATTATGCATAAGATGACCGATTGGGATCTTTATGAAAGAGAGGAGTGGGTCCAAATTGTTCAGAAGATTTTGACAACCCATGAAGGTCCTATCCAGAGTTGCATACTTGATACTAAGCTCACTAAGTGCAGTGATGAAGATGTGAACGAATGGATCAGAATCTTGATACAAAGATCTATAGGTGAATTGATCATTAATGAGTGATTAGGCTATAAGGTGCCCCCTTCTTTGTTCAAGTGCAAGACTCTACATAGATTGGAGCTGAGAGATTGTGCATTATTAAGGTGCTGCAATTAGTCTTATTTTATGTGCAACAATCTCAAATCACTCAAGCTTCACTGGACACATCTAAACGAAGACATGATTCAATGCCTCCTCAGTCAATCTAGATATCTTAATGAGTTGACATTGAATCATTGCATTGTTGATAAATGTAAGGAGGACGATTCGGTTCTTCAAATATGTGCACCCCAGCTCAAAAGATTTAAAATTATGGGTGACTTATTCAAGAACGAGTTCACATCAGAGCCCCACATCTTACAATTCTGAAGTTGGGAGAAGTGATCATTAGAAAAGATGTCAAAGTCCATGCTCCTGAGCTGAAAACACTTGTTCTTAAAATTGAGGATTCTGGTTATCTTCAGCATATGCCATATGTAAGTCTAAGATGTGAAGCAAATAAGTTAATTGCCACTTTGAAAAGCTTATCTCATGTCGAGATCCTCAAGCTCTGCGGCAACACCTCTAAGGTAAATTCCAGATCAGTGTTGATGTTGTTAATTTGAAAGACTTGTACAAATGTTAGTAATTATGTATTCACAGTAAAAAAAAAATTTCAATGTCTGTTCGTGGGTAATTTAGACCTTCCAATCTTTAATGTGAAGAAGCTCAATATGGGAATTGATTTGAGTGAAAGAAAAGGAACAATCCTCCTCAATATGGGAAAACAATTCAACTGTCTTAACAAGACACTCAAGATGATCACCATCTATGATTTCAAGGAGCATGATATTGAGTTCGTGAAGTTCTTCTTGAATGGAAAGATGGTGAAACTCCTAAGGATCGACTACAGATATCTTCCTGCTTTAGTTGTTGGAGCTTTGTCAGATTTCAAGGGAAAGTTGATAATTTGAGAGATCGTGAATTGAGACAATTCTATCTTGTTGTTTTTAGTGCTTTAAATTTTGAAATCTTTACATATTTGTTTTAGTTGACTGATTGTAAAATCACAATGATGAAAGTAACAAAGATTTTCCTTTTGACTGGTATAGCACTTTTATTTATAAGGATTTATTACACAATTATGATGTAATTTGAATCGGTCAACTTAATATAAAAAAAAATATTAACTAATATTTCTAGAAGAAGGATTAAATAATCCTCTCTAGAACAAATACACCATTGAGATGCAAATAAAACCAATTTTTCATTATGTCACATTTATACTCGAGGGATCCCTACCGATTCTTGACCCAAGCTTCCAAATTGACCAAAATCAACCCGATAGTTTTAGTTTAGGTCGACTCTTTTTAATTATTATTATTATTATTATTATTATTATTTAAGTATTTTTTTATTCGCTAGGTTGGACTACTGGTTAGGAGTGGATTGAGTTGGGCATTTCTTACATGTTTAATAAATGGCTATTCATGAATGATAAAATTTAGGAAATGTTAGAAAAATAGAAAATGAAAACATTAAAGATTAAGAATCTCTTAAGACAGAAAATGTAGACAAAGGGGTGACCATAAAAATTCAAAAATAACAATAACAAAACATAATGAAAAAAAAAGCACACACTTGGTGATACTCTGATGCCATAATATAAAATAAACTGATGAGAACCACCTGCCTAAGTGCTGGCTCATTGGCATGAGGTATGGTTTTATTTCCAACATCATGTGTTCGACAACCCCATGATTTACGATGAACAAACATTGTTCATTTCTTTTTTCCTCTCCAACAAAATTTTGTTAAAGAAATCAGCAAGTAAACTGGTAAAAATGAGACACTTGAAGCATGTTTAAACAAGCAGAGATATCTAGTAAATCAAGCAGAGAATAAACTTGAAACAATGTTTAAACAAAAGCCCTAACCTAAAGCATGTTTATATCTAGTAAAACAAAAACCCTAGCTTATCCCCACATGATTGAGCGTTCAAAATCAGGAAGAGGTCTTACCACAGTAGCGTTGTCTAGCTGGCGCCGATGGGGGAGCGATACCCAAATCTCAGTCTCGGTTTCGAAAACAGCCAATCGATCCAAGCTGCGAAATAGGGCAAGGTGTGATTAGGAAACAAAAACCTAGTCATTTCTGCTATAAGTCGTCGTTTCTACTGAAATAATCGAGAGAAAGTTTGGGTTACCTGAAAGATTCAAGAATGAGAAGCAGAGATGCTCGCGCGAATGGAGCTTAGAATGTCGCCGGTGAGGCACCCGTACGAAGCTGGTGGTTTATGCACCGGTGGTGTTCGACTTCGGAGGTGAGTGATTCTCGTGAAGGGCTTTGAAGAGGAATGATTTTGCAGAGCTTTTCTCTTCGTGCATGGGAGGGAAGATGGTGGGTGGGTGGGGAAGGGCTTTGCACAGGAAGGATTTTACAGAGCCTTTTCTCTTCGTGCGTGGGAGGGAAAATGGTGGGTGGGTGGGGAAGGGCTTTGCAGATAGAGGAAGGATTTGCATAGCTTTTCTCTTCGTGCGTGGGAGGGAAAATGGTGGGTGGGTGGGGAAGGGCCTTGCACAAGAAGGATTTTGCAGAGCCTTTTCTCTTCGTGCATGGGAGGGAAAATGGTGGGTGGGTGGGGAAGGGCGTTGCAGAGGAAGGATTTTGCAGAGGTTTTCTCTTCGTGTGTGGGAGGGAAAATGGTGGGTGCGTGGGGGAAATAAGAGGGAAATCGTGTGTGGGGTAAGTCATTTCGCGCGGGTTTTTTTTTAGTTTTGGCGTGGGCGCCATGGCGACGAAAGAAACGGATGGAAAAATAAAACAGATTTTGCGGCGAGTTAAATCGCTGCGATTGTAGATAAAATCGCTGCAAAAAATCCGTTGGTCGCCTCCTCCTTACAACTTTGCAGCGGTGTATATTTCGACGAAAAAAATTCTTTTAAGCGACGATCGGTTTCCCGGCGCTTATAAAATCGTCAGAAAAGCCCTTTTTTCTTGTAGTGGAATGAGATGAAAATCCCTAATTTCAAAAAAGTCATGCAATGTAATGAATTTTGACCAAATTTGACTAAGATTCCAACTTTGATGCTCAAATGGATGAAATCATGAAATTAAGTGTAATTCTATTCAATTAACCTAATTAAGTCCACAAATGCATATAAAATGATGAATAAAGCTACAATTTTGTGGACTTATCACCATCCCAACCTGATCAAGAATTTATTTCTTCTTAAAAAATAAATTTAGAATTTTTTTGAAAGAAATTGTGCTATGAAAAGCCAAGTAAGGATTTGGGTTTGGTTTATGGTTCAGGAACTACCTGGACCTGTGGCAACTTCTCTCCCCCGCCTCCCCCCCCCCCCCCCCCCGCCCCCTTCCCTCTTCCTCCCTCTCCCTCACCATTTCTTTCCAAGGAAAGGAAGAGAGAGGGAGAGAGAAGGGGAGGGCGAGACAGGGAGAGAGATAGCAAGGGAGAGATGGGGGTGGGGTTGGGGGTGTGAAAAGGGGAGGAGAGAGACATGGCCGCCGTCGGTCCAGGCACGAGGCGGAGATGGGGAGGGAGAGAGAAAATAGTGGGAGAGGGAGAGGGAGGGAATAGAGGGGAGGAGAGGGACCCACCACTGTCCTGGGTCGGAGACGGTGGCCGCTGCCAGTGCAGGGCAGCGCCGAAGGTGGAGGGAAAGTGGGGGAGAGAAAGGAGCGGGGTGGGCAAAATGTAACTTCATAGGGTTTTTTTATTTTTTATTTTTAAATGTGTGTGTGGGAAGGGTGATTTCTTGTGTGCCAATAGTAGCTTCCAAAAACATCAATTGTTGACTCATCATATATTTTGAGATATTTGCAAAAAAGTTCAGACCATTAGATCGCATTATCTAGACTTTTGTGGGACATTTTTTAAAACCCAAACCATTCAATCTCTTCAAAGAACCTAAAATGGAAGTAGGATAAAATTGGAAAGCATGATTCACCATGGATTATGAGCTTAATGGCAATAATATATAAGTTGTTAAAGGTATTTTCAAGTCAGCGATCCCAGAGAAGGAGTTGCTATAGAGGAGTTCTTTGATTGTTTGTTAAGTTAATGAAGATTTTTGACTCAATCAACCTTAAGACTTTTATTCGCTTTTTAAAACTAAAGAAAAAAGATTTTCACAAATAAAAATGAATATGTTTAAATCAAGCAACACGTTTTTTCATTTTTCTTTTCAACAAATTTATCAATGTAGGAAAACTTTCTCCTGTACGTATAGCTCGTAGGTGCACCATGCATCCAGACCATATCTCAGAGGCGGAACCCACCCTTGAAATTCATCCACAATGGCTGTAGATGCATGGTGCTCATGCACACGGTACACATGAGAATATTTTCTTATCGATATTACGTTTAGAAAATTATGAGTTTGATTTTTGTACTTAAAAAAAAAGTCAAAAAGTCTATTTATATGTAGATGTAACAAAAACAATTCTATTTCACACATGCCTTGCTTGCTAATTGGCTTTAGTGATAAAATTGCATCACAATTTCTTCTAGACAAAGTCTTTAAGTTGTGTGTTTTTTTTCTTTGGCTACACGAATCTTTGTCACGATCTGAAATTTGAAATAAGGGATTGCGATGCGTGCGTAATTGTTTTAGGGAAAATTTTGGTGTTAATCATGAAAGTCCGGGGATCCGAACCCTAGAGGGGGGGGGGGTGAATAGGGTGAGCTTCAATTATGACCAATTTTAATCAATTTTAACTTCTTTAACTTAAACTAGTCATAAGTGGTGATTACAAATAAAATGCGGAAGCTTAATAAAAACAATCACCACAAAGCAAGCACCATCACACAAGGATTTATAGTGGTTCGGCCTCAATGCCTACATCCACTACCGGCTTGTGATCCAACACCCCACCGGATTTCCACTATTTATGCTTTTCAATAGGCTAAGCAATAACCTTTACAATATGCTTTTCAAGGCTAAGCAATAACCTTTACAATATGCTTTTCAAGGCTAAGCAATAACCTCTACATTATGCTTTTCTTAGGCTAAGCAATAACCTCTTCAACTACAAGGTTGGTTATCTCTCTAATTAGTGTCTATAATACACTTGATGGAGATTCAATTAAGCTCATTACAATGCCTCTTAATTAGGCGGATATGGAAGTGAAAAACTAACTCACACAAACACTTAATGAATGCAAAGATGTATGCTCATGATGTGTGTGTGTGTGATGTCCTCAATCATTTTGAAAATGAAAGCTCATAAATGTATGCCTAAGGCTTTTGAAAGTTCTAGCGCATAAAAACATTTATGATTGAGGAAAGAATGCAAGTCACATGTTAAAAGTAACAACTTGTTAATGATGTCAAAGATTCACAAGTTGTATGAAATTAATTAGCTCTAAACATGTGATGCATAGGGATGTCAATCAAATCAACAATGTAGCTCATAAAACATAAAAATAGATTTGATTGAAATTAGGGGACAAATCATATGTAATTATAAAGACAACTTGAAAATGATATACCTATCAAAGTAAGGCAAGTTGTGAAACTTTAAAACAAAGTTACATATGATTTGTAAAGATGTTGAATCCAAAACATAAGATATATTTGAAAGAGATTTTCTTATGATGGAAAACAACAACCTTAGATTCAACCAAGTATATGAATCATGTTACATATGATTTCAAAGATTCTTTCATTAACATGATCTACTTAGATTTACCAAATAAAGTACTCCTTGGATTGAATCAAATGGTGATGCATCCGAAACAATAGATCAATTCAAAAACATAAATATGTTAAGGACACAACAAATCATAGTTTAACATGCTACTAAAGATTTACCAAAGATAAAACAAAACACGAAAACATATGATTTGTAAAGTGTTAGGTCTTTTGTATTTGCAATTTGATGGATGCATTTGCATATTGGCATCTTTTGAATTCACACACATGCATTGATTTAAAATTCTTGAAATCTAGTTTTACCCATGCATAGCTTTTAAGATTTGGAAAAGCTTTTGTTTTATGCATGTTTTGGTTTTAAACTTGGATGCATTGGTTTTAGAACCCAAAACTCTTTTGAAAACCTATTTCCTTGTGCACTACATTTGGAAAATCATCTTGTGTATTTAGGTTTAAGTCTTGCATACATTCTTCACAAAAAGAATCATTTTGTATGCAATTTCATTTGAAAAGAGTTGTATTCAAATCAAGCTAGCCTTTGGTTTTAATCTTGTGAATCATTTTAGGCTTTGTGTTTCTCATGTTTTTAAACTTCTTAGAATACCTTAAAACATGTTATTTAAGCTTGATTTAGTGGCCAAAAGATCCACCAAAGAAAAACTTTGAAAATGGAAAAAGTTGGAATTTTGGCCCAGGGACTCGCCCGACAGTGTCGTCGGTCGACCGAGCCCTGTGTCTCGGTCGACCGAGAACACTGCAGGGCAAATGGACAGTTTTTGAACTGTTTCAGGCCAACGGTCAGAAATATGACCGTTGTGCTTTCTCGGTCGACCGAGACCTGTGTCTAGGTCGACCGAGAACTAGCCGTTGGCAACTTTTTGGCTATAAAGTCCATTCATTTCCAACCTTTTTAAAAAGCTTGAAACTTGAACTTTTGAGAGCATTTTGGAGCCAAAGAAAGGGGAAGAAGTTGGAAATGCTAGAGGGCTATTTGGAAATCAATCTCATGAGTTTTTAAAAGGTACATCTTCTAAGTTATTTTGATTTCCATTCAAATGAAATTCATGCATGTTCAAATCCTTTGAATTTTCATTTATGCATGATTTCAAGCCCTTAAAGAGTTGTTTTGCAAACTCAATATCTTTCTTGGTAAATTAGATTAGTTTGCACACACTCTTATCCTAATCACATATGTTCTTAGACTTTAACTTTCACTCAACTTGTTTATCTTAATTCTTCAAAGTTGTTTGAATCTTTTATGTGATTAGTTTTCTCTTCAATCATCATTTTATAAACCTTGATTTTAAAATGCATCATGCATTCATTTAAAAGCTTCATTGTTAAAATTGATTGAAGAAACTCATACATACACTTTGTGCACACACTTTAGTTTATTTTAGTGTATGTTTGTAATTGGAATTTCATTTTCCTATTAGCCTATTTAAGAGGCAAATTCCATTGTGCTTAAATTGTAATCTCTTAGAGTGATCTTTTGTAAAGACACCTTCTTAGAGAAATCCTCATTTGTAAAGGTTATTGCTTAGCCTTTGAAAAGCAACTTGTAAGGTTATTGCTTAGCCTAAGAAAAGCATATTGTAAGGTTATTGCTAAGCCTATAAAAGCACATTGAGAGGTTGTTGTTTAGCCTAGAAAAACAACTTTGTAAGGGTTATTGCTTAGCCTAGTAAAAAGCATAATTAGTGGAATCCGGTGGGGTGTTGGAGACACAAGCCGGTAGTGGATGTAGGCACGTTGGCCGAACCACTATAAATATTGGTGTTGTGGTGCATGCTATGTGGTGATTGATTTTGTATTAGCTTCCGCATCTTGTTTGTTTAATCATCACATGTGACTAGTTTAGTTTAAGAAATTAAAATTGGTCGAAATTGGTCTCAATTGTAGCTCACCCTATTCACCCCCCCTCTAGGGTTAGGATCCTCGTGGACTTTCAATTGGTATCAGAGCCAAGTGCTCTAATCCCTTAGGATCAAGTGTTTGGAACTCTTGATTAGGTGTAAAAACCTAGAGTTTAAACCCTAGTGTTGTGCTTCCTTGAAAATCATTAGAATGGACTCCACTATGCTAGATCTTGTAGATTCTTCTAGACCCCTCATTCCTCCTTCTATTGGAGATTCAAACTTTCAATCTAATGAATCTCAATGTGACATAAAAGAGGAAGAAAATGATTATGATGAAGATGATCTTCAACAAGCCTATAATGAATTATATACATTATCTTCCAAGCTTGATAAGAGAAATAGAAGTTTAAGAGAAGAATCTATGAAACTAAACAAAGAGCTAGTCTCTTCAAAAGATGAACTTAGAGAGAAAGAAGAAGTAATAAATTGTGTAGAATCTAAGTTCATGATCTCTATGAATAATCTATCTAACATTCAAGATGAACTAAATGAATTAAAGATGGATTATGATAAAGTCAATAAGGAAAATTTAATTCTAAGAGATCAAATAAAAAGGCAAGACAAAGACTTTAACAACTTAGAAGCCAAGTTGATTAAAAGTAAGTTAAAAACACAAGAACTTGGATCTAAAGTTGTTAATGAACTAAAACATGAATTAAAACTTGCCAATGAAGAGATAAGCAAACATAAGGATATTGAAAATGAACTTTCAAAAGTTAAAAATGAAAATTCCATCCTTATAACCAAAGTCACTCAACTTGAAGTTTACAAACAAAAGTATGAGTGCAAGTTTACCCAAAGTGAAGAAAGACTTGAAAAATTATTTAAATTGGGTAAACCTCATGGAGATAGGACGGGTCTTGGATTTAATAGGAATATGTTACATGACCCTAAATTCACCAACACTTTTGTGAAAGGTGAGTCCTCATTCTCTAGCACTCTTTCTCCTTTGCCCAAAACCAAATGTAATTTTTGTGGCATTGAAGGACATTTTATGTTTGAGTGCAAACTAAGGAAAAGAAGCCATGTGTCTAAACCCATCTTTGAACTCAAGAAAGTAAAATCAAACTTGAAGGGTAAGACACTAAAAACAAAGGAAGACTCCATAAAGCTTAAACAAGTTAAACCAATTAACAAGGAGTCTCCAAAAATAGATTCTAAAAAGGTTAAACAAGTCAAACCAAGTTTAAAAGAATCTATTAACAAAAAGCTTCTCAACCTACCTCCCTTAAGTCAAAACATGAAAGAACTTTTGAAGAAATTTACTAAGTTAAATCTAAATTTCAAAAGTCAAAGAAAGGGAGAAAATAAGAAGAAAAGAAATTTGAAGCAATCCCCTATGAAACAAACTCACCAACTCTCTAAGACTAATCATCAATCTAAAAAAGTCAAACCTCAAAGATTTGATGTTAAGTCTAAAAGAATTTATCAAGTCAAATCTCCTTTAGTTGGTGAGAACCCCAAACTAGACCTCAAAGTTCAAACCTCTCAAGACCTTAGGTGGATTCCTAAAGTTAGATACTTAGACAAACCTTAAGGCCTTGACCCTCATTGACCAACCTATGCTTTATAAGTTAAACCTTTTGTTGGTCATGATTGCATTTGCATTTTGTTTTCTTTTAGTTATATTTCATAAAATGCATTGCTTCTTTATGATCATTTGATTTTGTCTTCATGCACCATTCTAGTTACATGTCATGGTTTTCAAAATCTCTTGATTATAATCTCATCATGTTTGATTTGCTTTTTGCTTGCATTTAGTTTTATGTTTTGCATTGCATTTCTACATGATTAATTGATTGTGATTTCAAAAGCTTTCATAGCTAGATTCTTCATAATCAATTGGATTTTCCATGGTTTTATAAGTTAAACTTTTATATGGAAAATTGTTTTGAAAAATCAACTTGTATTTGTTTCAATTAAGTTATATCTTCTAAAATACAAAGTTGAAAATTGATCTTCAAAATCATTCCTTTTATGCTCATTGTAGGATTTTGTTGATTTGAAGATTGTTTGAATGGAAATGCTCTATAACCTCTTTAGTTATATTCATCTAAGCATGTTCCATGTTCTCATTTCCTTTTCTTTTGGTTTCATTATCTTAGAATTGGAAATGAATGTTGTTTGCATCTTTGCTTATTTAGTTATTCTTTTTATATGCAAATGACTTTTGGTTCCATGTATGGTTGTGATCTTAGTTTCATTTGTAGAAACCATACTAGAACCCAAATCCATCCTCTTTGCCTTATAGTCTTTTCTTCGTGGATGGTTATGATGTTGATTCATGTGTATTCTCTTGATATCATCCTTATACATGTTTCAACCTCATATTAGTGTTCTTGATCATATGAACCTTTTTGAAATCCATTACTTGTATTTCATAGTTATATCTCTTGTTTGATGGATTTCTTAGTGTTGAATTCATATGATCTAGACACTTTGGAAATTGCATGCATTACAAAGCTTTATCCTTTTGCATTGCAATTTGCCTTGTTCATCACTATGCTCTTTAGGAATATCATTAAAAGTGATGAATATGCATTTATGATGCTTGATGGAAGTGTATCACATCCTTGCTTTTACTCATGTTATCATATTCAATTGGTTTCATTTGGTATAATGCTCCATTGATTTCATATCCAATTGATATCTTATCTTGTGTATGTGATAGACCTTGTGTGCTTTGGACTAATCTTCATAGTTATATAATTGTTCCACGTCACACACCATTAGCATCATAATGCTCATGATTGCCACCTCTTTTTGCTCTCATAGGTAAATCTCATGACCACCATGTTTATGTGTTAATAATATTGGTTGGTTATTATTTGAGGTTGGCTTCATGATTGAATTTCATTTCACTCTTTCATGCACTTTAATAGTCATATTTATTGATTGAATGAAATGAGTTCAAAACTTACATAGCATATGATTTTCATAAGTAATATTGATTGATGCTATGTTTGAGTAAACCCCATATCATGGATAGCTCTAATTTGGATTTTTCCTAATAAGTGACATTCTTGAATCCATTTTAGAGTGATTGAGTTTATAGTCATATCCTTTAATCTCAATTGATATGTTTGTTTCAATTGATATCCATGATTGCTTCTCCCATTAGACCTAGCTCTCTTTTGGTAATTTGATCATATGAGCTTAATAGTTAAATGAATCTAATCCTTTCCTTGAAGTTAACCCTCACTTGGTTAAACCATCTACTTCTTGAATCTAATAGTTATATCTTGTCAAAAGCTTGACAAAAGAAGAGAATGGATTGAGGGGGAGTGTAAACCTTCATAGGAAGAATTAGTTTTGATCAAATTCACCCTTGGAATGCTAATGAGCCCTTAGAGTTAACTTACATACATGATAGCCTGTTATGTATTTCATTTTCGATTACATTTGTTAACAGGTGCTACTAAAGGTATTCTTCTTGTCTCATGTGTGTAGGTACCTTTGCAATTTAATGTCAAAGGGGGAGAGAGAGTTCAAGTGTGACTCAAAGATCTCCTACTCTTCAAAGGGGGAGAGAGTTCGAGAGTTCAAGTACTCGAAGATCTCCTATCCATCAAAGGGGGAGAAAGCTTTCAAGTTCTCAAGAGAGAGAGGCATGGTCAAAGGGGGAGAGCAAATAGAAGAAAGAAAGCTTGGAGCTAAAGAAGATGCTTGGCCAAAGAGAGGAAGATGAGAAGAAAGCTTGAAGAATGATCAAGCACCAAGCATCAAGAAGATTGAAGAAAAGAGCCCAAGAGCCCAAGCTAAGAGAAGAAGCATCCAACAAGATTTCAAGACTTGTCAAGCTAAGGGGGAGCTAAAGACTTTGTGTGAAAATTCTATGATGAGTAAGTTGCCATCAAATTGCAAAGGGGGAGATTGTTAGGTCTTTTGTATTTGCAATTTGATGGATGCATTTGCATATTGGCATCTTTTGAATTCACACACATGCATTGATTTAAAATTCTTGAAATCTAGTTTTACCCATGCATAGCTTTTAAGATTTGGAAAAGCTTTTGTTTTATGCATGTTTTGGTTTTAAACTTGGATGCATTGGTTTTAGAACCCAAAACTCTTTTGAAAACCTATTTCCTTGTGCACTACATTTGGAAAATCATCTTGTGTATTTAGGTTTAAGTCTTGCATACATTCTTCACAAAAAGAATCATTTTGTATGCAATTTCATTTGAAAAGAGTTGTATTCAAATCAAGCTAGCCTTTGGTTTTAATCTTGTGAATCATTTTAGGCTTTGTGTTTCTCATGTTTTTAAACTTCTTAGAATACCTTAAAACATGTTATTTAAGCTTGATTTAGTGGCCAAAAGATCCACCAAAGAAAAACTTTGAAAATGGAAAAAGTTGGAATTTTGGCCCAGGGACTCGCCCGACAGTGTCGTCGGTCGACCGAGCCCTGTGTCTCGGTCGACCGAGAACACTGCAGGGCAAATGGACAGTTTTTGAACTGTTTCAGGCCAACGGTCAGAAATATGACCGTTGTGCTTTCTCGGTCGACCGAGACCTGTGTCTAGGTCGACCGAGAACTAGCCGTTGGCAACTTTTTGGCTATAAAGTCCATTCATTTCCAACCTTTTTAAAAAGCTTGAAACTTGAACTTTTGAGAGCATTTTGGAGCCAAAGAAAGGGGAAGAAGTTGGAAATGCTAGAGGGCTATTTGGAAATCAATCTCATGAGTTTTTAAAAGGTACATCTTCTAAGTTATTTTGATTTCCATTCAAATGAAATTCATGCATGTTCAAATCCTTTGAATTTTCATTTATGCATGATTTCAAGCCCTTAAAGAGTTGTTTTGCAAACTCAATATCTTTCTTGGTAAATTAGATTAGTTTGCACACACTCTTATCCTAATCACATATGTTCTTAGACTTTAACTTTCACTCAACTTGTTTATCTTAATTCTTCAAAGTTGTTTGAATCTTTTATGTGATTAGTTTTCTCTTCAATCATCATTTTATAAACCTTGATTTTAAAATGCATCATGCATTCATTTAAAAGCTTCATTGTTAAAATTGATTGAAGAAACTCATACATACACTTTGTGCACACACTTTAGTTTATTTTAGTGTATGTTTGTAATTGGAATTTCATTTTCCTATTAGCCTATTTAAGAGGCAAATTCCATTGTGCTTAAATTGTAATCTCTTAGAGTGATCTTTTGTAAAGACACCTTCTTAGAGAAATCCTCATTTGTAAAGGTTATTGCTTAGCCTTTGAAAAGCAACTTGTAAGGTTATTGCTTAGCCTAAGAAAAGCATATTGTAAGGTTATTGCTAAGCCTATAAAAGCACATTGAGAGGTTGTTGTTTAGCCTAGAAAAACAACTTTGTAAGGGTTATTGCTTAGCCTAGTAAAAAGCATAATTAGTGGAATCCGGTGGGGTGTTGGAGACACAAGCCGGTAGTGGATGTAGGCACGTTGGCCGAACCACTATAAATATTGGTGTTGTGGTGCATGCTATGTGGTGATTGATTTTGTATTAGCTTCCGCATCTTGTTTGTTTAATCATCACATGTGACTAGTTTAGTTTAAGAAATTAAAATTGGTCGAAATTGGTCTCAATTGTAGCTCACCCTATTCACCCCCCCTCTAGGGTTAGGATCCTCGTGGACTTTCATAAAGATGTTGAATCCAAAACATAAGATAGTTTTGAAAGTGATTTTCTTATGTTGAAAAACAACAACCATAGATTCAACCAAGTATAGGAATCATGTTACATATAATTTCAAAGATTCTTTCATTAACATGATCTACTTAGATTTACCAAATAAAGTACTACTCGGATTGAATCAATGGTGATGTATCCAAAACAATAAATCAATTCAAAACGTAAAACATGTTAAGGACACAACACCTCATAGTTTATCATGCTACAAAAGATTTACCAAAAATAAAACAAAGCATGAAAACATATGATTAAGGAAAGTAGAGCCTACTTGGTGATTTAACTTTATTAATCCAAGCTTTAGCTTTCCTAATGATCCCCTTCATCCCTTAGTTCATTCTCCTTTGATTGGCCTCAAAACCTCTCAAGGATGGCCTCTTGATCATCAACTTTTTCAAAGGAATGACCCACTTATTTATAGTCAAAACAGCCCAACAGCTAGTCCCCCGGTCGACCTGGCCTTCACAACAGTAAAAAAAGTGACCGTTTGAAAAATGGTCAACGGCAGTATACCCGGTCGACCTGGGCCTGGCTCGGTCGACCTGGTACATTGCGTTTTTGGCCTGGGACCAAAATTCCCTAAAATCCATTTTTCAAAGTATTTTTGGTTGGGAATTTTTTGGGCCATTAAATCAAGCTTAAAAACATGTTTTAAATCATTCTAAGGGTTTTAAAACATGAAACATAAAAAGCCAAAAAAGATTCGAAATTATAAAACCAATGGCTTGCTTGATTTTCTAAAACTCCTTTTTCAAAAACAAATGCATCCAAGATTAAAAACAAAAACATGCATAAATCAATATTTCTTCAAGTCTAAAAACCAATGCATGTATAAAACAAGATTTCAAGATTTTCTAAATTAATGCATATGTGTGTAAAACAAATGATGCTAGAATCATAATGCATCCATCAAATTACAATCTACAAAATTCCTAACAAATCATAGTTTCATATGAATTTTTCCCACATGATTCCGCTATGTGAGGATTACCAGGCCCTCAAAACCACAAGGGACGTCATGACGATAGCTTGTCCGATCCATTTCAAATAACAAAGCATGATGGAATGATCATATGGGATCATATAGAGTGATAATAGAATGAAACACATTTCCATAATTAATATTCAATTTTAGACAAAATAAAAAAGTTCAATAAGCCTTAACTAAAATCCCCGCAAATATGCCTGAAACAACGGCCAATAAAACAAGCTCAATAGATAACTATCCAAAAAGAAATGTAAAGTCCAAAAAAAAAAAAAAAAAGAAGACCAGAATGATATCATGAACTCCGCGGCGCCATCAGATGCTTTGCTCTAGCTCACTAGTCGTCCGCTCTCGCACAAATGGCAGATCCTGTTGGACCGCCTCAAAGACCGGCTCATCAACAAGGAGTTTGATACCTACACACGAAGTGTAGTGTCAAACACGAATGCCTAGCAAGATTCCATAATAAGAGCATAGGATGCTTATACGAGACAAGTAAAAACATGTTAAATCATAATTTAACAAGTAAAACATAAAACTAAGCATGTTCTCGATAAGCGGGTAAAGTAACATGATATTTCATTTCATATTAAGATACATGACTAAACGACATTCACATGACTTAATTCCACTCGGTCATCAATCACAGGCATACAACTAACAACTAAGTAAAACATAAAACTAAGCATGTTCTTGAAAAGCAGGAAAAGTAACATGATATTTCATTTCATATTAAGATACATGACTAAACGACATTCACATGACTTAATTCCACTCGGTCATCAATCACGGGCATACAACTAACAACTGGAGCACGCAATGCAGTATCATGGGCATATTGTTCTTGCAACTGGGGTGAATAACAGCTCGTGTTGAGGGCATATATACGCTTTTAGAACAACAACGAATGCAGCATGACGTGGGCATACTACCCGAACCATGGGCAGCAGCGGATGCAATATCATGTGCAAACTACCTTTTTCAAGGATAACAACCCAGTAATCAGGTGAGATCGAGCCAAGTGTTACCGAATCCATACATTTATACATGAATAACTTAGGTTTCCAAATCGAGACATGTCTTAAAACATGGTTAAAACTCTGGAAACCAAGAAAATCAAGTGAAAACAACAATTCCCAATTAATCATGTTTATACGGGTTCAAGTTGGAGGAAAATACAAGTTTTGAGCAAAATCGAGCATGCGTACACAAATCGGAGAAAACTAGTAGTTTTAGGCATGTCAAGACACTGGTAAGTGGCATAAATTTTTAAGGAGAATTGGGCGGCATTTCGGCTGGAAATGGGGGCCTACAAGGGCAAGAAAATAGTATGTGATTCAGGTAACTCGAAAGGGGGAGGGCAATCGAAATGCTCGCATACAACCCAAGAGACCTCCTAAGATCCGGGTACATCCATTGTCAAAGCAGTTCCAAGATGGGGATCAATTTGGGCTCAAATGGTTTGGGTCAAAGCACAAAAATCGATGCAAATGATATGCTCTATGTAATGCACCCAAAATGTACAAAATCTAAAAATATTCAATACACCCAAAACACTCAAAAGTCATAGTTCTGCATAGTAAATGGTCAAACCCCTACTAAACTATCTAATCATGTCCAATTACATTCACAACATCCACTAGGCATCTAAATAGAATTAATTAGATACTAAATAAGATTAGGGTGGGGTCGGGATGTTACAGTGTACAAAACCGGAATATTAACCGGAAGTGGGTCTCGCAGCAGGCCTAAATAGGTGGCTAAAGTACTAACCAAAGATGGGCCGTTATAAATGGTTTCAAATGCAGCCTAAATCAAGCCAGGATTATAGGTCAAAGTCACGCCAGGATTATTTGTCAAAATCAGGCCATAATTATGGGTAAGAAAATAGGCCAAAACTATGGGTCAAGATTAACCCAAAAGGTATGGGTAACCTACCCAATGCAACCCGTTCAACAATGGGGCCTGACCATTTCAGGTCCATTATGGGCATTGGGCAGTATCAATTTCATCAATTCATGAACTCAATTGAGTAATGATCATGAAGGTCAATGTGAACATAACGGACGGCTTCTAATAGCAAAGGTGAAGAGTGGAAACCCGTCAAATTTTTTTATTTATTTAATTTCCTATATATTCTTGGTAAATTTTATTGAGAAACTTGTCCTTATAATCAGAGGTTTTCCATTGAGGATGTAAAACCTGAATGAGTGATGTATCCACAAACTTGAATGTAAAACCTCCCATTAAATGGAGGGAAATTTCTATTCAATGAAATTTAGTGTATTTCTTTATTTATTCAAGAATTTATTGTGTACAATGTGAGATCTCCATTTAAAAATTCCACATAGATGAGAATGCAACTAATATGTTTACCAAGCCAGTTACTACGGAGAAGTTTAGGTATTGCCTGGACTTGCTGTGAGTGCGAGATTGAGATATGTGGGGAGAGAGTAGGCTAAGTGTCACGTCCCCAAAAATACAACCATGGGATAACATGAAAAATAAGAATAAATATTCATTTTCCTGTGTTTAATACAACATAAGCTTCCAAAAGTGGACCCACATATTGCAAACCGCGGTGAGTCAAAATAAATTTCATTAAATTCAACGGAAGTGTTATTCAATTGGCATTCAAGGTTCATAATTAAGATCCAACACCATCCTCTGAAGAAATAATAATTAAAGTTGCATAATAAATCAAACATTTACTAAGGAAAAGTTTATCATTAAAGACAGTTCATCTAAAGAAATTCTAAGATGACGTTCTCTCTCAGGTAGGCTCAGACGGCTCCGTAGCCATCTCCGGCTCTCCACTCAGGTTCGTCAACTGGTTTAAACGCTTGAAATGTTTGACCATTCTCTGTCTCCACAGTAGGGTAGGGATCAATACCTATGCACCAATAAACAAAGTAAACAGCAAGTACGAAAGCATAATTCATAAATAAAACACAAGATCAATGAGAGTAAAGACAGGTAATGATCATAAGAGATTAACAATGGAACAATGATGAAAATAACATATAACCTAAATCAATTCTACACAATAAAGCAATACAATAATCACACAGAAGCACTGCTACTGCTTTGGGTGGTCAGCCCTAACTATAAAGCGAGAAAACCCATTCGAAGGCCGGCGGTCATAAACCGGTTCGTAATCAAAATCGTAGGCCAGATAAACCGGTTCGAAATTCAGATATTAGAGTATCCGTACATATCGGTGATCAGCCGTCCACATACAACTGCAGTCGTTCGAATATGACCAAATCAATATACATGTATATACATATCATAGTAGAATAGACCTAATGATCAGTAATGCTCCTAACACAAAAACATAAGTCAAAGTGAAGGGCTGGCTGCACAATAATCCATAATCGAATACCAAATGAATAATTCGAATAAACCTCTACAATATCTCAATCTATTGCCACGCCACATCACGGTCCATATCCAATCAATCATAAGGTATGCAACTAATAGACCAATATCAAACTCAATCATGTATGCAAATCCGAATGTCAAGGAATAATCACAAGTCAATCCTAAGGTCAAACATAAGGTCTTGGACCCGATAACCACAAGAATCTCTAATAGATAAAAGATTAACACATCCTTTCTCAATCAATGGTGCATAGACCCAATTAAGGTTTTTCCAATAGAGATGGGTTGAGCCCGATCCATTAGGATTTCCCGAGGTCATATGAAGTACTAAACCCCACGTTAGTAATATACCGTTTGCCCGGACGGAATTTACTTGGTCCAAAGATCCACTAATAATGTACAAAAATATAATTTTAATATATTAAAACCAAAGATATCATTTAATATTAATTTGCAAATAATAATAATCTTAGTTTATAACCCAAGAATTCCATCTATAATATTTTTCAAATTCAACTCTTATAAAATAGGCTCAATGGTCTAAGTGGGTTTATAACATAATCAGGGCCCTAATCTCAAATCCCAGAATACTAACAACTTTCTAACAGAACTCAATGTTCTGTCCGATGGGCTCCCTCATTCAAAATTGTGCCCAGGTCAACAATCCCCTCACTTCTTTATCCCCATACACGTGAAGTCATCAAGTCATCATCAGGTCATAAGGTCATACGGTCATCACCATCTTTTCCCTTTATTCCTATACAAGTCAGATCAAAGTCATCCTCTCCTCACTCAACACAGAACCGTGTTCTGTAATAGTGCTCGACGCCAGCAAAGCTAGGCTACTCAGATTGTGGGCCCCACCGATCAACACCGTTGATGGAGATGACCTCCAATGTCGCCCAGGGCCAAACTAATAAATCTTTGGTTCGGATCAATCATCGAGTTACATCTCTTGGCCCCACCACTTGATTAAGTACATGAAAAGAACCATCGTTCAGAACCCATCTTCCAGAACAATGTGGTTCCACGCCTGCCCATCAAGGTCACTTGGAATAGTGGGCCCCACGGATTAAGACCCAGATCAGTCTCATCTTCAAGGTCGTTCATGCCTATACGGCCACGTGATCCGACCTGATCCGTGATCAAATCATCCCCTGGGTCCCACATCAAAATTAAATAAAAGAAAGTAACCCAAGGAGACTCAGGCCCTAATATTAGAATCATCGGATGGTGGCCAAATATATGTAAGGTCTCATCACAAAAGAGAAAACCAAACATCGAGGGCATAAAAAGGGGTTTCTACATGCATCCACATATGAATCAAAGAGAAACATAAGCATTAAATTTATAAATTATGGTTAGGTACTTGCCTGAAATCTACGGTTAAAGGAGACGGTCTAGAGATCCTACTGCCCCAAAGGTGCTAACCCAGAGAAAAGTTGGAAGAGAGAGAGAGTTGTGTGTGAAAATAAAAGAGTGTGGTGGTGTATAAATAGGAAATAAAAATAAGAGTTGTAGTCTAACTTAAATTCTAAAGAATAGAGTTTGGGTCTTAAAAAAAATATAGGAGTTTGGATTAGAGAAGGACTAGAGTTTGGTTTGAGAAAAATTGTTCCACTAAATTGGGCCAGGGTTAACTATGGGTAAGACACCTATCCAACAAGCCTAACTCACCAACCTAAGTCTAGCGTGGTCCCTACTTAGACTAATCGCATATTTAATTAAAATACAATCAATTATATAATAATAATAATAAAATAAATAATAATAAATATATATATAATACCAAAACGTCACACTAAGTGTTAGAGGGTTTGGGATCACAGTAATGAGTTGCCCAATTTCCTGCATAATGAAATAGACTGAAAATCATAGCCCCATGGAGGCAAGTTTGCCGAATCTCGTAAATCCCGTGTCATGTGATTGCTTGTGGTCGGTTGATCATGTGTGTTTACCCTAATTAATCCCCAACAGCTTGCAAAACGGTCTTAGTAATAGAATTGCATCAAAAATTCCTTTAAACAAGCTGCCCTTTATCAACATAATTTTTTGACCACCATACTCCAAATAAATTTAATGTGAGGCCCCTTTTTCTTTATAATCTTAATTTCATGCTAACTTGTAACATGAGGACAACTTGTTGTATACAATTCATTGAGATACCGATTATTGAATGGTCTCATTGTATATGATCAAATGGGCTCCTTATGAGAGTGATCTAATGACTAATTACTTGAATACTTGATTGATTAAAGGGCTCAATAGTTAACGGCTATAAATTGAGTGACTAGTCTCGACACTAGGGGAGCACAAAAATTTGTCGATCCATAAAACTGATCCGATCCGTAAAACGGTTTTTCAAGGTACGATTACAATTACGATTTTTAAAAATTGAAAATCGTACAACACGATTCAGTTAATGGTTTTTTCAAAACACACGGTTAATCAAACCATTACACCCCTATTCTCAACCCTTACAGTTCCTTGGTGACCAAAAAAGCCCTCCAGCGAGTTTTCACCTTTTTCCATTTTGAATGAGCGATGATATCATTGCTCGTTTCAGTTGAGCGATGACATCGTAACTCGTATCTTCGTCTTTTTCATAATCTTTGTTTTTTTCTCTACTCTTTCTCCATCTCCCCACTCCATTTTTCACTAATCCACGAACCACAACACCTCCATCATCCTCAACACCTCCATCCCAGCCAACCCATTCCAATTTTTCCTTTCTCATATCATCCATCTTCATCTTTACCTTCCACAAAATCTATCCGAGAACCCATCTGAACCCATCTTTGCAACTCACCTAGCCCACTTCACAACACCCAACCAAATGGACCTGGAAAAAAAAAACGAAAGTTATATGTGACTTCTCTCCTCCAACTTCCATCTTCACATTATCTTAACACCCATCTACATCCCGCGGCCCATTCAACCCACCATCATCATCCATGCATCCCCCATCTCGTGCCCCCTCTTTCCAACCCTTTCATCACCTCATCATCCCCTCAGATCCTTTTCACCAATATAGAAATGTGTGATGGTTAGGATCAATATGGAAGTGTGGAAGTTGAAAATGAGATGGGTTTGAGGCAGAGGGTCATGGGGGTTTGTGTATGGCTAGGTGGATTAAGTTTTGAGGTTTGAGATGAACGTGTTGGGGATGATGGAGTGGGTTTGGCAAGAAATGGAGTGAGGAGGTGGATAAAGAGGAGGGAGAAGAGGAAGAAGAAGACACGAGCGAAGCAACGATATTGTAGCTCAACTAAAATAAGTGATAATATAGTAGCTTATTTAAATTTATTTACATTTTTTAAAATTTATTTGCATCTTTTGAAATTTATTTGCGTTCTTCTGAAATTGTTTTCACTTTCTAAAACTTATTTGTATTTAGTTAAATTTATTTGAAAACCTCATTAATGGGATTTTCATTAATCATAGCCAATTAAATGGTAGTTGACCATTATTAATGGCATATCCCACTAATCATGGGATATGATTTTTCTTTAAATAAATAAGAACTCTTAAAGAAAGGGTAACTTGGACATTTTAGGTATCTAAATTTGGAAAAGGGACCTACCACACTTTGAAGAAAAATTGTGATTCTATGGCTAGAAAGTGAAATGTTCAGGACCTGTCGCTGAATGCCCCGAAAAAATATCTACAATTTGTAGCATTAAAAATAATGCTAATTTGGTCATATCCCTTGAATGAATTTTAGATGAAGAGCTAATTTAGCTCAGTGCTTATCTCTTGAATGGTTTTTAGATGAAGCTAATTTCGCTGTATATTTCTATATGGACTTAATTTCTATGTATTGTATACTAACAAACATAATGGATGGTAATTATGAACAAATAGATTCACTGATGATTTTTTTTTTGTTATAATCACTGATGAATTTGTAGGGTTGAGCTCATAAAATCCTTTTGAAGCCTTATTGTAGAGCATTACAAAGGATTAAAAATCTATAGTAAAATAATTTCAATCACCAGATTTTTTTGGTATACTATGTTTGATTGTTAACAACAAATGATAAAACAAAGTTTTAGTAGTAAAAAAGTTTACTTTTACTTTTTCAGACCCTAAATATTTTACTTCCTAAAAGATAAGTAATTACACTACCATTTGCCAACCTCCCATTTCACTTCTTGAATGACAAGTAAATTGATTTCTTTACCACTTGCTAACTTGGATCTCAGCGCACATTCATTAACTTTTTTTTGCTAAAAGGCAATTTGTGTTAAAAGAGAAAGAGAAAGGAGACAGGGCCAAAGAGCCCACGGGAGAAGAAGCTCAAAGAGCTACAGCACAGAGAGGGAGGAGATCCAAAAAATAAACCGAAGCCAAGAAAACACATACCAGGCTTAAGTAATAGAGAACAAAAAATTACAGAAGAGCTTAAGAAGTCTACCAGAAAAAGGCTTGGTAATATGCTTGAAAGAGACGGAAAGGACCTCAGACAGGTATAGATTAACCTTCGTCTGGGAGGCTCTAAAGTTCAAAAAAATAGCATCATTCCTGCAGTTCCATAAGACAAAAGCAGTAGAGAAGAAGATGGTAGCAACTCCTTTGTAGGCCAGGCTGTCACCGTGGAGAGAAAGAGCTTGCCAGATCTTTGAAGGAAGAAGAGGGCCATCAACTACCGAACTAGCCTTGGAAAGGATCCACTTCCATATATCAGAGGAGAAAGAGCAGAGGAAGAGGAGATGCAGAGTAGACTCCTGTTCTTAGAGACACAGGCTGCACCTAGAAGCAAGACTGATACCAGAGTGTTGAGCCCAAGCTTGAGAAGGGGTCTTACCATGTAGCAGCCTCAAGGCAAATAAGGAGACTCTGGGTTGCTGAATAGAGTTCCAGACCAGCGGAGCCCGGGTCGACCAGTAAACAGAGTGGTTACGAATTCTGATGATTTGCCAAGCTTCCTGGAGAGAGAGGCATTGATCCTGGTGGGAGCTCCAAAGCAGAGTGTGTTTAGAAGACAGGTCCAAGGAGAGGTGCTGGGTTGCTTACCGCAGGGAGGCAGCAGCTGCAACTGGAAGGTCTGGAGGAGTCGTCCAATGGGATCCATCCCAGAGGGAATGAAGCTTTTGGTTAGAAGGAAAATTGATAGAAGGGTACTGAGAGGCCATGCTACCTTCATGCATCCAATTGTCATACCAGAAGTCAATTTGCTTACCGTCTCCAACTTTCTACTTACTGCCACACTGGATGTGATGAGCCAAACTCCTGATTTTGCGCCAAATACATGACCCTGATTTGGAGGTGGAAGAGTGCCAGACAGAAGGATTTGGAAAGTACCTGCCGACCATCCAGTTGGCCCAGAGCGAATTGGATGACATGGCCGTCCAACCCAATTTGATGAAAGATGCTGCATTTTGCTCACTAACACGCCTGATGCCCAGGCCTCCTTCTTTGGTGGGGAGAGTGACCATGGCCCAGTTAATTTGGCTTCTTTTCTGCCTGGTTGCCCTCCCAGACCAAAAAGGAAATTCCTCATGATAGTTTCCATATTGGTGGACACTGACTTAAGAATTGGAAGAACCAAAGCCATGTGGATAGCAAGCTACTAAGCACATGCCTCACCAGAGTCCTGTGACCAGCAAGAGAGAGAAGCTGAGATTTCCAGCCTGATAGTTTGCGCAGGAATATGTCAAGCAGGGAGGTGAAATGGTGTCTTCTGGGGTACCAATAGTGAGAGGAGCTCCAAGGTAGGAAGAATGGAGAGGTCTGTCCCGAATATTAGTGATGTCCAGAATTTGTCTTCTTTTATTGGGGTTACATTTGCCAATGAAAAGTTTACTCTTGTCCAAGTTAATGGACTGGCCATCACTGGATTGGTAAATTGAGATTACCACCTTTAATGCTAAGAGGCTCCTTTTGTGGCTTTTGAGGAACAGAAGAATATCATCAGCATACATAAGATGGCAGGGGGTATTTGGAGCAAATGAGAGGGGAGAAATGGTGTTGTTAGAGACCAGGCTATGGATGTTGAGGCTTAGAATTTCTTCAGCTAGGATAAAGAGATAAGGGGATAGGGGGTCCCCTTGCCTTAAGCCACAAGAGGAGTTGAAGAAACCATAAGGAGTTATATTTATGAGAACAGATCCTTTGGCTGTGCAAACACATTCTCTGATGAGGCTAATCCACTTGGAGGAGAAACCAAAGAATTGAAGGCATTTGAAAAGGAAAGGCTAGCTAAGCTTATCAAAAGCCTTGGAAATATCCAATTGCATACACAGAGTGTCACCTTTCAGCTTGGTATGGAGTTTTTGAAACAATTCATGAGCTAAAGCTATGTGTTGATAAATTGATCTGCCTTGGACAAAAGCTGCCTGGTTAGGGGAAACAAGATGGGTAATGATCTTAGAAAGTCTTGTAGCCAAAATTTTAGCAATGATTTTGTAGGTAAAGTTGAGGAGGCTAATTGGCCTATAGTCAGCAAAGGCGGTAGGGGAGGTGGACTTAGGGATCAGAGTTAGGAAATAGATGTTGAAAGCTCTATATAGCTTGCCTGAGATGAAGAACTGTTGCATAACTTTAACCACAGAGGAGCGAATGATGTGCCAGGCAGCAGTGAAAAAATGGCCTGAGAAGCCATCCGGGCCAGGAAAACTGTCTTTTTTGAAAGCAAATACAGCTTTCCTAATCTCTTCAGCACTAGGAGTTCTAGAGAGGAGGATGTTCATGTCTTCACTGACTTTGTTGCTGCCTACCTCAAAAAGGAAATTAGAGGGGATTGAGTGAGAGGAATTAGCTATAGAGGAAAAGTGATCCACAGCCAGGGACTGAACAGCTTTGGGATCCTCTACCAAGTTACCATCTGATTGGATTTTACCAATGCGGTTAACTACCCCTCTGGATTTGGCAGAGGCATGAAAGAAAGCAGTATTCCTATCTCCCTCATTCAGCCATCTGATTCTGGATTTCTGACGCCAATGAGTTTCTTAGATTTGGAGGCAATTGTGGAGGGAAGCCTTAGCTTTAGCAAGAGAGTGGTGAAGAGAGGGGGTAGGACCAGCATCAAGGAGATCTTGAGCCTCTAGAACAAGCTTTTCAGCAGCTGCAACCTTGTGCCTGATATCACCAAACACATTTTTATTCTAGCCTTTAAGGACCTACTTCAAGTTTTTCAGGTTGATAGCCAGCTCCTGCTGATAGTTGCCTGCAGAGCCTTGGTTCCAGGAGTCAGCCACAAGATTGAGAAAATCAGAGGCAGAGATGATGGAGTTGAACTCGCCCAACACACACCAGGGGCAGAGATGATGGACTCAGAGGCATAGATGATGGAGTTGAAATCGCCCAACACACACCAGGGGCAGTTGGTGTTAGCCTGAGAGGAGAGGTAACTCCACAGATCTCGTCTCTGGAGATAGTTTGTAGAGGCATATATCCTTGTAAGAAGACAATTTGTGGCAGTAGAGGGATTGATGAAAAAGATGGTCAGGAATTGGGGGGATAAGTCAATGGGAGAAATACCAAGATTGGGGTTTGATTTGAAGAAGCACCATATAAAGGCTGAAGAAAGGGGGTTATTAGAGAAGAAACCATCATAGCCCAAGGATGAGAGGAGGGAGGGAGGAGGGGAGACAGTCTTAGGTTCAGTAATAAAAATGATATCAGTGGATTTTGAGGAAGCCAAGTGGCGGAGGGATCTAATGGTTGGGGAATTAGAAATACCCCTGCAGTTCCAATAGAGGACTTGGATCATTTGGAACTAGTTAAAAGGAGGGGGGTGGGGGACCATTGGAGCTCCTTGTAGTTGGCCTGGAATTGGAACTGTCTATTTTTCTTTTGGGTTTGGATTTATTTTTCTTGGAGTAGGGGGTGAGATCCACAACTAGGGAGATACCAGAGTTGTGAGAGATAGCAGGCGTTTGGGCAGATTCTACACCTATATCAGAGTTTCTAGAGTTAGGGAGGGAGAAGGGGGAAGGTTCAAAAAGACAACAATTTCCTAGGATGGAGAAAGAATTAGAAGTATCAAGGATTGGTTCTGGGAATTTTTCCAGAATGTCAAAAGATAAGTCTTGGGGTGCGTCATCAAGGCCGGAGCAAGAGATAGAATTAGAGCAGGGGATAAGAGGAGGTGAGGAGGTTGTTAGGGTTTTTGTTTTTGCAATTTGATGGATGCATTAACATATTCATATCATTTGAATTTACACTCATGCATTGCTTTTAAGATTTGTAAAAGTATTGTTTTATGCATGTTTTGGTTTTATACTTGGATGCATTGTTTTTAGTATTCAAACTCTTTTGAAAACCTAATTCTTTGTGCTTTATATTTGGAAAATCATTTGAGAAGATAGGTTTGTGCATTGCATACTTTTATCTTTATCAGAATCATTTTTGTATGCATTTTCATTTGAAAAGAGTTTTATCAAATCAAGCTAGCCTTTGGATTTAAAGTTTCAAATCATTTTAGGCTCTTTGTGTTTCATGTTTTTAAACATCTTAGATTGACTTAAAACATGTTATCCAAGCTTGATTTAGTGGCTCAGAAATCCTCCCAAAGAAATACCTTCAAATGTGCAAAAGTTGGAAATTTTGCAAAAAGGGAGTGCCACTGCAGTGTCGCCGGTCGACCGAGACCTGCTTCCCGGTCGACCGGGAACACTGTCGGTCGAGTCAACAGTTTTTGAACTGTTTCTTGCCAACGGTCAGAAATATGACCGTTGTGCTTTCTCGGTCGACCGAGACCTGTGTCTAGGTCGACCGAGGACTAGCCGTTGGACATTTTCTCACTATAAAGTCCATTCATTTCCAACCTTTTTCAAGGTTTGAACCATGAACTTTTGAGAGCATTTTGGAGCCAAAGAAAGGGGAAGAAGTTGGAAAGGCAAGAGGGCCATTTGGAAATCAAATACATGAGTTTTTAAAAAGGTACACTTTACTTGTATTTTGATTTTCATTAAAATGAAATCCATGCATGCTTAAATCTTTGTATTTTCACTTATGCATGATTTCTAGAGTTGTGTTGCAAACTCTATATCATCTTTGGTAAATTAGTTTGGTTTGCAAACTCTCTCATTCTAATCACATGTGTTCTTAGACTTTAACATTCATACAACTTGTTTAGTTCATTTCTTCAAAGTTGTTTGAATCTTTTATGTGATTAGTTTTATCTTCAATCATCATTTTATAAGCTTTGATTTTAAAATGCATCATGCATTCATTTAGGAGCTTCATTGTAGAAATTGATTGAAGTTAAGCATTCATACACTTGTGCACACACTTTAACTTGTTTTAGTGTATGCTTGTAATTTGAATTAAACTTTCATATTAGCCTATGTAGAGGCAATTCAATTGAGCTTAAATTGTATCTCTTGGAGTGTTCTTTTGTGAAGACACCTTCTTTGAGAAATCTCTCATTTGTAAAGGTTATTGCTTAGCCTAAGAAAAGCATCTTGTAAAGGTTAGTGCTAAGCCTAGAAAAGCACATAGAGAGGTTGTTCTTTAGCCTAGAAAAACAACATTGTAAGGGTTATTGCTTAGCCTAGTAAAAAGCATACATAGTGGAAATCCGGTGGGGTGTTGGATGCACAAGCCGGTAGTGGATGTAGGCACGTTGGCCGAACCACTATAAATATTGTGTTGTGGTGATTGCTATGTGGTGATTGTTTTTGTTTTAGCTTCCGCATATTGATTGATTTATCATCACATGTGACTAGTTTTTGTTAAGAAGTTAAAATTGATTTAAATTGGTCATAGTTGTAGCACACCCTATTCACACCCCCCCCCCCCCCTCTAGGGTTAGGATCCCAAGGACTTTCAATTGGTATCAGAGCCAAGTGTTCTATCTTTTAGGATCAAGTGTTTGGAACTCTTGATTAGGTGTAAAAACCTAGAGTCAAAAACCCTAGAGTTGTCCCTTTTTTTTTAAATCATTAGAATGGACTCCACTATGCTAGATTATGTAGATTCTTCTAGATCCCTCATTCTTCCTTCTATTGGAGATTCAAACTCTCAAATTAATGAATCTCAATGTGACATAAAAGAGGAAGAAAATGATTATGATGAAGATGATCTTCAACAAGCCTATAATGAATTATATACATTATCTTCAAAGCTTGATAAGAGAAATAAAAGTTTAAAAGAAGAATCTAATAGACTAAACAAAGAACTAGTCTCTTCAAAAGATGAGCTTAGAGAGAAAGAAGAAGTTATAAAATGTCTAGACTCTAAGTTCATGATCTCTTTAAATAACCTATCTAACATTCAAGATGAACTAAAAGAATTAAAGATGGGTTATGACAATGTCAATAAGGAAAATTTAAATCTAAGAGATCAATTACAAAGGCAAGATAAAGACTTTAACAATCTTGAATCTAAATTGACTATCTCTAAGGAAAATTTATCTAATACTCAAGATGAATTAAATGAGATTAAGATAAATTGTGATGAGCTTAAAAATGAAAATTTAAACCTAAGAGATACAATTAAAAGACAAGATGAAAACATTAACTATTTAAAATCCAAGTTGACAATTTCCAATGAAAACTTGTCTAATGTGCAAAGTAATGTAAAAACTCTAGAACTTGGATCTAATATAGTTAATGAACTTAAAGCTAAGTTAAAACTTGCCAATGAAGAGCTAAACATTTTTAAGGGAATTGAAAATGAACTAACAAAAGTTAAAAATGAAAATTCAACCCTTAAAACCCAAGTCACTCAACTTGAAGAGTACAAACAAAAGTATGAGTGCAAATTTACCCAAAGTAATGAGAAATTTGTAAAATTATTTAAATTGGGTAAATCTCATGGAGATAGGACGGGTCTTAGTTTTGATAAATATACTTCACATGACCCTAAATTCACCAACACTTTTGTGAAAGGTGAGTCCTCATTCTCTAGCACTCTTTCTCCTTTGCCCAAATCCAAATGTGTTTATTGTGGCAATGAAGGACACTTTAGGTTTGAGTGCAAACTAAGAAGAAGCAATGTGTCTAATCCCATCTTTGAACCAAAGAAAGTAAAATCAAACTTGAAGGGTAAGACACTAAAAACCAAGGAAGACTCCATAAAGCTTAAACAAGTTAAACCAATTAACAAGGAGTCTCCTAAGATAGATTCTAAAAAGGTTAAACAAGTCAAACCTAGCTTAAAAGAATCTATAAACAAAAAGCTTCTCAACCTATCTCCCTTATATCAACCCATGAAAGAACTTTTGAAGAAAGTTGCTAAGTTAAATCTAAAATTCAAAAGTCAAGTAAAGGGAGAAAATAAGAAGAAAAGAAAAGTGAATCAATCCCCAAAGAAACAAACTCACCAACATCAAAAGACTAATCACCATTCTAAGCTAAATTTAGTCAAATCTAAATATCATGGTGATAAGTTTAAATTGAAAATTTATCAAGTTAAATCTCCTTTAGTTGGTGAGAATTCCAAAATAGACCTCAAAGTTCAACCCTCTCAAGACCTTAGGTGGATTCCTAAAGTTATTTACCTAGACAAACCTTAGGGTCTTGAACCTTCTTGACCAACCTTTTCTTAATAGTTAAATCATTTTGTTGGTCATGTTGCATTTGCATTTTGTTTCTTTTAGTTACATTTATTAAAATGCATTGCTTCTTTATGATCAATTGATTTCGCTTCATGCACCTTTCTAGTTACATTTCATGGTTTTCAAAATCATTTGATTATAATTTCATCATGTTAGATTTGCTTTTTGCACTCCTTGAGTTATATGTCTTGCATTGCATTTCTATACATGATCAATTGATTGTGATTTCACATGCTTTCATAGCTAGATTCTTCATAATCAATTGGATTTTCCATGGTTTTATAAGTTAAACTTTTATATGGAAAATTGTTTTGAAAAATCAACTTGTATTTGTTTCAATTAAGTTATATCATTTAAAATGCAAGTTGAATAGCTTTTAAATCAATTTGTATAAGCTCTTGTAGTCATTCTTGTTTACAAATTGATATTTGATTTTAGTTCACTTCATGGTTTTCATAATCACTTGTTCATTTTTTAAATGTTTCATTGTTGGATTTTGATTGATGGAGTGAATTAAAGTTCTTTTGGAAAATGTTCTAATCTTTGTTAGTTATATTCATAGATGCATTTTCCTTTGAGTTTATTTCCTTGTGCTTATGTTTATTTTAGAAGGAAATACTAGTTATATGCTATTTGCATCTTTGCTCATTTGGCTTCATTCTTTAATGTGCAAATATCATATAGTTCCATGTATGGTTGTGATCTTAGTTATATTTGTAGAAACCATACTAGAACCCAAATCCATCCTCTATGCCTTATAGTCATATCTATTTGGATGGTTATGATGTTGATTCATGTGATTTCTCTAAGTGATTTAATCCTTATACATGTTTCAACTTCATAAGTAGTGTTCTTAATCATATGAAACTCTTTGAAACCCATTTCTCATATTTCTATATGTTTGATGGATATCTTAGATGTTGAATTCATATGATTTTGACACTTTGGAAATTGCATGCATTTCCAAGTCATATTCTTTTGCATTGCAATTTACCTTGTTCATCACTATGCTCAATAGTTATATCCCTAAAAGTGATGAATATGCATTTATGATGCTTGATGGGATTTTGGGTTTGTCACATCCTTGCTTTTAATCATGTTGTCATATTCAATTGGTTTCATTTGGTATAACTTTCCATTGATTTCATATCCAATTGATATCTTATCTTGTGTATGTGATAGACCTTGTGTACATTGGTTTGATCTTGATAGTAAAATATTTGTTCCATGTCACACACCATTAGCATCATAATTTTCATGATTGCCTCCTCCCTTGCTCACATAGGTAAATCTCATGACCACCATGTTTATGTGTTCATAATATTGGTTGGTTAATTGTTGAGGTTGGCTTCATGCTTGAATTTCATTTCACTCATTTTTGCACATAATAGTCATATTTATTGATTGAATGAAATGATTTTCAAAACCTTCATAGCCTATGCTTTCCATAGTTAGATTATTTGATGCTATGATTAATAAACCCCATTGCTTCATGGATAGCTCTAATTTGGATTTTTCTTAATAGGTATATCTTTAAATCCATTTTAGAGTGACTGATTTAATAGTCATATCCTTAAATCTCAATTGGTATTCTTTGTTTTTCCAATTGGTATCCATGATTGCTTTTCCCATTAGACCTAGCTCTCTTTTGGTAATTTGATCATATTGTGCTCTATAGTTAAATGAATCTAATCCTTTCCTTGAAGTTGACCCTCACTTGGTTAAACCATCTTCTTCTTGCACCTAATAGTTAAATCTTTGTCAAAAGTTTGACAAAAGGAGAGAATGGATTGAGGGGGAGTGTAAACCTTCATAGGAAGTATTAGTTTTGATCAAATTTACCCTTGGATTGCCTTTGAACCCTTAGAGTCTTCTTCCATACATGATAGCCTGTTATGATTATCACTTTCGATTTCTTTTGTTAACAGGTGCTACTAAAAGGTATTTTCCTTGTTTCATGTGTGTAGGTACCTTTGCAATTTAATGTCAAAGGGGGAGAGAGAGTTCAAGTACTCGAAGATCTCCTATACTTCAGAGGGGTAGAGAGCATTCAAGTTCTCAAGAAGGGTGAAGAGAATGTCCAAGCTTCCTAAGGAGGGTTGTGTATGATCTTCTACAAGGGGAGAGAATGCATACTTTGCCAAAGGGAGAGAGAGGAATGGTCAAAGGGGGGAGAGCTAATAGAAGAAAGAAAGCTTGGAAGGTAAAGAAGATGCTTGGCTAAAGAGAGAAAGCTTGAAGAATGATCAAGCTCCAAGCATCAAGAAGATTGAAGAAAAGAGCCCAAGAGCCCAAGCTAAGAGAAGGAGCATCCAAGAAGATTTCAAGCCTTGTCCAGCTTAGGGGGAGCTGAAGACTAAGTGTAATTTCAATGATGAGTAAGTTGCCATCAAATTGCAAAGGGGGAGATTGTTAGGGTTTTTGTTTTTGCAATTTGATGGATGCATTAACATATTCATATCATTTGAATTTACACTCATGCATTGCTTTTAAGATTTGTAAAAGTATTGTTTTATGCATGTTTTGGTTTTATACATGGATGCATTGTTTTTAGTATTCAAACTCTTTTGAAAACCTAATTCTTTGTGCTTTATATTTGGAAAATCATTTGAGAAGATAGGTCTGTGCATTGCATACTTTCATCTTTATCATAATCATTTTTGTATGCATTTTCATTTGAAAAGAGTTTTATCAAATCAAGCTAGCCTTTGGATTTAAAGTTTCAAATCATTTTAGGCTCTTTGTGTTTCATGTTTTTAAACATCTTAGATTGACTTAAAACATGTTATCCAAGCTTGATTTAGTGGCCCAGAAATCCTCCCAAAGAAATACCTTCAAATGTGCAAAAGTTGGAAATTTTGCAAAAAGGGAGTGCCACTGCAGTGTCGCCGGTCGACCGAGACCTGCTTCCCGGTCGACCGGGAACACTGTCGGTCGAGTCAACAGTTTTTGAACTGTTTCTTGCCAACGGTCAGAAATATGACCGTTGTGCTTTCTCGGTCGACCGAGACCTGTGTCTAGGTCGACCGAGGACTAGCCGTTGGACATTTTCTCACTATAAAGTCCATTCATTTCCAACCTTTTTCAAGGTTTGAACCATGAACTTTTGAGAGCATTTTGGAGCCAAAGAAAGGGGAAGAAGTTGGAAAGGCAAGAGGGCCATTTGGAAATCAAATACATGAGTTTTTAAAAAGGTACACTTTACTTGTATTTTGATTTTCATTAAAATGAAATCCATGCATGCTTAAATCTTTGTATTTTCACTTATGCATGATTTCTAGAGTTGTGTTGCAAACTCTATATCATCTTTGGTAAATTAGTTTGGTTTGCAAACTCTCTCATTCTAATCACATGTGTTCTTAGACTTTAACATTCATACAACTTGTTTAGTTCATTTCTTCAAAGTTGTTTGAATCTTTTATGTGATTAGTTTTATCTTCAATCATCATTTTATAAGCTTTGATTTTAAAATGCATCATGCATTCATTTAGGAGCTTCATTGTAGAAATTGATTGAAGTTAAGCATTCATACACTTGTGCACACACTTTAACTTGTTTTAGTGTATGCTTGTAATTTGAATTAAACTTTCATATTAGCCTATGTAGAGGCAATTCAATTGAGCTTAAATTGTATCTCTTGGAGTGTTCTTTTGTGAAGACACCTTCTTTGAGAAATCTCTCATTTGTAAAGGTTATTGCTTAGCCTAAGAAAAGCATCTTGTAAAGGTTAGTGCTAAGCCTAGAAAAGCACATAGAGAGGTTGTTCTTTAGCCTAGAAAAACAACATTGTAAGGGTTATTGCTTAGCCTAGTAAAAAGCATACATAGTGGAAATCCGGTGGGGTGTTGGATGCACAAGCCGGTAGTGGATGTAGGCACGTTGGCCGAACCACTATAAATATTGTGTTGTGGTGATTGCTATGTGGTGATTGTTTTTGTTTTAGCTTCCGCATATTGATTGATTTATCATCACATGTGACTAGTTTTTGTTAAGAAGTTAAAATTGATTTAAATTGGTCATAGTTGTAGCACACCCTATTCACCCCCCCCCCCCCCTCTAGGGTTAGGATCCCAAGGACTTTCAGAGGTGAGGTTAGAGATATTGTGGTGGAGAAGAGGATATTTGAGCTCCAGCAATGGTAGGGGATACCATGGATACGAATCCAGATATTGTGGAGAATGGCTAGATCCATGGTATCTGAAACAGGGAGTTCTGGAGGAGCAGTGTTTGGATGGGAGGATAGGACTGATGTGAGAGGATTAGCTGAGGATAGGAGGTTGGCAGGGAAGGCCAAAGAGGGAGCATTGGAGGCCAAAGCAGGATCTAAATAAGGAGTAGTGGCTGAAAGGGGGGGGGGTCTGGTGGGGGGTTTTCCTAAAATGCCTGCACTTTGCTGTTGCACAGGCAAAAAAGATTTTGGAATGGAGGGTTTGGGAATGGGAGAACAGAAGTTCTCTGAGTGACCTGTGGATAGACATTTGGAACAGGGGAGGTTTTCATAGGAGATAGAAAGAAGCATTTCTGATTCTCCTGTTAGATCAACTTTGATCTCTGATGGCTTAGGTCCATAAAGGTCAAGCCTTACTAGAATCCAAGCAAATGTGAGGAGCTTTTGGGAGGCTGTTATGTCATCTAGTTTAAGGGGGGAACCGATGCAGCTGGCTATGGAGAAGAGGATATTTGAGCTCCAGCAATGGTAGGGGATACCATGGATACGAATCCAGACAGGGTGCAGGGAGGGCCAAGTGGAAATGTCTTGACCAGGCGACCAAGGCAGGATATGGAATTTTCTGTTTTATAGGAGGGTGGGACCTTTTGTAAGGGAAATATCTCTGTCTTCCTTAATAGCAAACCTAAACAAAAAGGAACCTTTGTCTGTGAGTGAAACAAGGCATGGCTTGGAAAGGCTCCACGTAGAGTTTGCCTGGGCAGTTAACCACTCAATTGTAGGTCTTTTCCCAAAAAATTTCCCAATAGCAGCATTAGAGAAGGAGGATTTGTTGGGTTCAATCAAGGAGGAAGGGATCTTCATCGTTAGTTGGCCATCTATGAGGGTGGGAGGGGGGTAATCCAAGGGGGATAGAGGGACAGAGTCAGGGAAAAGGGATAGCCAGGGTTTTTGGTTGGGAGGGGGCGGAGGTTGACACTGAAGGAGGGGTCTAGAGATGAAGAAGTTGTGAAATAGGGTCTGAGGGGAGACATGGATGAGGAGGAGCAGGGTCTGGGGGTTTTGGATCTTACCTTTAGTAGAGAGGATGATGCCAGAAAGGTGGTGGTGCAGCATTTTCAGTTGGTTGATATCCCAGATCGGAGAAGGAGGAGCAGTAGAAGCATCCGAGTTGGAGAGGGGAGCTGAAACAGCAGAGGCTGGAGAAGCTCCAGTTCCCTAGGGATTATGCTCTGGCAGGGGCGAAAGGGGGAGGGGAAGGACAGTGGGTTGCCCCTGGGGAAGGAATGTGAACGAGGGAAGGTTAGAGGAGCTGGGGGCTTGGGATGAAGAGGCTGGGCGGCTAAGAGGGGGAAAATCAGAGGAGTTGATCGGAGGTAGAGGGAGGTTTAAGGGAGGAGGAAATTGGGGGCTCATCGATGAGAATTGAAATATCCACATGACCGGTTCTTGGTGCCACTAGCGCACATTCATTAACTTTATCTAATAAACACAAATGACTCCTCTATTTTTTTCTTAACCTGAAAGCATACTTCACCTTACCTAATGTTTATATTTTCCCCTTATTTGGAATTACTTTACCTTAAGATACCCATGTCCTCATAGTAAGATACCCCAATTTAAAAATAAATAAAAATATAGGTCACATGGACTGATCTCCATTCTTTTGATGGTGGAAACCAAGACCTACTACATGTCATGACCCACTTGGCCACTCGATGTTTCCATTCCAAAAGGCAAGAGTAATTGGACACACTTGCAATATAGGTGCTCAGTGGGGTTGTCTGTATATTCAACTAGAAGTTGAAAAACCGGATGCTTATGACATTACAAGGGAGTTAGGGATATATTCCAGTGGGATCTTGTCTTAGCACTTTGGTTCAGTTCACTTGATGAAACATTCATGCTTAATGTTTTTGGAACAAGCCTAGGATGTGGAAGGAGGGATTGACGATGAGTGTCCGCTTCTAGTTATTTCAAGACCTCCTTTGTTCCATTTCACGACACCATCTACAAAACCAATCGTTCCCTTTCTTTGTACTTCAGGACCTCCTTTGTACCTTTTCGTACTTCAGGACCTCCTTTGTATCTTTTCTCCCCATCACCTACAAAGCCAATCATTTGAGATATTTAAATAATGAAACTAGAAGTAATATATAGTTTCCTATTGAAATGTTATCAGGTGACTCACTCTTCAAGGTGATTGACCTAACTCTAAAATGCATGGATTCTAAACTGTACATCTAATAACAAATACAAAAAAAGCTTCAAACAAGGCATATAGTTTAACAAATATCTCTTGAAAGGACCCAAAATTAAAATAAAAAAACAAGTATGCAAAATGAAGTTACCCCTGAAGTTTGTAGGCACTACTACTGATGTCTTCCATTGTAGTGGCCCACAATCTCTTTGCTGACTCTAGCTGCTCCTCATTATTTATATGTGGCGTCCATAACCCTTTGAAACAGTTGTTTAGAACCTATCAAATCTTTGTTGGATAGTTTTCGAAATCAAAACTCTCGGCACTCTGTTGCTTTAAGAAAAAACCACATCTTAGTTAAGAGAACCAAAGCTACTAGATGGCTAAAAACAACAAAAGAATAAAAAGAAAAGGCTCGCAAATGATTTATTACTACAAGACTTTCAATTGAATATTTCTCAAGCTTACATGTCCATCAGTAGCAGATGTATCAGATCTGGGTGTGGATCTTCATATCATTCCCCTTTTTATGAAGTATTCAACTTCTTTCCTTGAGCGGAAACGATTAAGTGATACCAAATCATAATAAAATTTTACATCCAATATGTAGTCACGACTCTTTCCTAGAACCACAAACATTAAACCATTAAGTAATCTTTAAAATGTTGATTTCAATATTTCAAAGTCCACAATATATGCAAGAATCCCCAACTTATTATCTTCATCATCTCTCTTTATCCCTCAAATCTAAAATACTACTTTTTAAACATCAAATCCTAACATTCCAAATTCCAATAGAAGAAAAAAAATAAGTTAAAAAAATGCAAAGAGATTGTATTATCCGATCTTTCACTCCATCCGAATCCGTTTTCCCATTTTTTCTAGTCATGACTTTCCTTTCTCAGCCCTCGGGCAGCCATTCTGGCCTCTCTGGGCTTGACTCTGATGCCTCTCATGGCACAATAGATGTCTCAACACCCGTATTCCTTGGCTATCGTGGAGTCCTTGCATCTTCAACCGCTGTCGACAACATATTGTGAGAGATTTTATATGCTACTCCGGATTGCATTATGTTAAGGATGGGAAGAGGAAGCCATGGAGATAGAAGGACAAATGAAAGCCTTTTGAATTAGAAATAAGGGGACAGTTGAGAGCTCTAAGTACTTGAGACATGATGATTCTTCTTCTCATTCAGCCTCTTTATATAGAGAAAGGTAAGGAGGGGAGGAAACAATTACTCCTAAAAAATTATGTAAAGACCCCCCTTGTTTCTTGACATTTACAAATAGGTTTATGTATTTTGCCCATTTAACAAAAGAACTTATTAAATTTAGTCAAAAGGTTTCTTTTTTTTTTTTTTTTGGTGCTTTTGTGACTGTATGTAAATTTTTTCCTTTAGTTTCTAACATGCTTATGATTGCTTATAACCACATGGTGTTGAGAGAAACTAACAAATGAAATCTTTTAATCTTATATATGAAGAAGTATAAAATGCGACGAAGGCTCCTATTGCTAGTCAAACTACTATCATGGCTCCAGAGAGGAGGCCCACTTAATTTTGAAACTTAAATATCAATGCTATATATATTGATGATAGATTGACAAAAAATACTGTAATAATTACTCAATATTTGTGCTAGAACAGTACTTTCCCAATTCTATATAATATTATTGCATTGTATTATTAAAATTGAAATGCCATTGGAAGTCCCAAAAATATCATAATACGAAAGGGAAGACAAACAAACATTTTTTTATTAGTAACTTGTATTATTTAATGATTCTAATTATTCATCAAATGATTTATCTTCTGCAAAGTTTTCTCAAAATATCCAAAGAAATTAAGCTATTTTGCTAATGGCAATATGGGATCATTTCTCGATAATGGAACCATATAATGACTGCAATCATGTTGTTAGAGATCCTTACCAGGTTCATGTTTTTCCAATTATGACATCGAGCTGACTGTTGAAGCAGAGAGTTCTCAATAAAGAAGTTGCTAGTCTTTGCTGCAGCCAAAGAAGGCACAAATAATGCCACCGGTTATGTGAAGACGCCAAAGTGGATGTCTTGCAATCAATTCATGAGAGCAAAGGTGAGGACTTTTCATTTCTTAAAGCTAGATGAGGTAATGGTGCCTTTCTTAGGAATGATGGTATGCTTGAGAGAGCTCCACCGACTAGTTTAGATCCCAACAATGATCATGCAATAAATGTTTCAATTTCAACTGTATAGGGCTTGAATTATGATCTTCGAGGTTTGGCGTTTCAATTGTGTGCAAAGTGACAAGAGATGGACAAGACTGTTAGATACTTGGGTTTCAATTTCTTACGCTTACAATTTGTTTATATAGAGAGACAAAGGTATGAAAGCAAGCATTTCGTCAATGAAATTTATATGAAACCCCTTGATTTTTATCACTAGTAAAAAAAAGCCTCATTTTTTCTAACGTACTCAAATAAACTCCCTTGACTTATGGTCAAAGTAATAGTTTTTTCTTTGTCCTTCCATTTTTTGTCTTTAATATGAACTTTGACTTATGGTCAAAGTAACAGTTTTTTCTTTGTCCTTCCATTTTTTGTCTTTAATATGAACTTACCTGACATAGCTTTTAAACATAAATCTTTTCTTTTTCTTAAAATGGTACTTTCCCAATACTCATGCAATAGTTTGAGAAACACCACCAAAAGTGGATACTATGAGAAAAGTTAGAAAAGTATAAAATAAAAATAAAAACAGAAAACACATACAATATAATAATAAATTATATTTTTCTAATAATTCTTATCATTTCAAGTTAAATTATCTTTGATTTATATATTTATATTCCTTAGTGCTAATTATTTTAAATTTAGTTATCCTCTATTAAATTTCAAATGTTGATCAATCTAACGATTAGTATTTACTCTGAGGGAAGTGAAATTTGAGAAACTCCTATTTATTTAGGGACATGTGATGTGGATGCCTTTGATCAAGAAGCCCATATGATCCAACGGTGAAAATAATGGGTCAATGGTAGTGGCACTAGTAGTAATCATGAGCATAGGTCAGGTTTAGGTTAGGGCCACAATGCCTTTATGTTCGACATAAGTTCAAACCCATATTGGTACTAAAATGTAATATTTTTAAACAAATATGAATTAAGATCCAAATTTTAAATTAGTCCTCCAATTGAAATCTATATTCTATATTAAAGTAATTAAAGTCTATCGTGTCTTTTACATTAATGCAGAATCCATCATATCTTTTAAATTAATGTAAAGTCTATCATATCTTTTCCTAAATGTAGAGTGCATCATATCTTTTATAATATTAATGAAAAGTCTATTATTTCTTTTACTTAATGCAAAGTCTATCATATCTTTTACATTAATGTGAAGTCTATCATATCGTTTACTTAATATAGAGCCTATCATATCTTTTACTTAATGTGGAGTCTATCATATCTTTTACATTAATATAAAGTCTCTCGTATCTTTTACTTAATACAGAGTCTATCATATCTTTTACATTAATATAAAGTCTCTCGTATCTTTTACTTAATACAGAGTCTATCATATCTTGTCTCTTTTACATTAATGCAAAATCTATCATATCTTTTACTTAATGCAAAGTCTACGATATCTTTTATATTTTATTTAATACAGAGTCTATCATATCTTTTATATTTACTTAATATAGTGTTTACCATATCTTTTACATTAATCATATCGTTTGTATTAATATATAGTATTTCATATCTTTTACATTAATGTAGATTTTATCCCACATGAATGCTTTAAATACTTGACTCCTGGGCGATTCTCCATATTGTGTTTGTAAATTTCAATTTTTCTTTCTATATTATGTAGATAGATAAGGGGCGACTAGGCATCTTAATTATATTTTAATAGTATTAAGTATATTAATATTCATTGTGGCAAATAAAACACAAATTGTGAACAGATAAAACTCTTGGTCCTTTAACTTTAATATTCATTTTTTTCAAGAAAGATGCCAATATTAAAAGTCAAATGGCTAAACTACGAGCTTTTTTAACCAGAATTAGTACCTATGGGTAGAGTTATGTTTTTTTCCAAAGAAAATAAACACCTCATATGGAAGGATTTGAAGCCATTTAATCAAAATTGGTAAGTTTATATTAATATTATGTTTATCTTAAACAAAAGAAATTAGTATCGTGTTTATTTGCTAACAAATTAAAGGAAAAAAAGGACAAAAATCAATGAGAAAAGCTTGGAGTATTTTAACTATAATTAGTAAATATAAATCAATATTGTGCTTAATTATCTTAGACAAGATAAAAAAATCCGAAAACTCAACAAGTAACACTTGGAGTTTTTCATCGAATGAAAGAAATAAATATGAAAAGCCGAAAGGCAAAGCTTGGAGTCCTTTCACCAAAATCAACACATTAATTTTGTGTTTTTTCCAATGAAGAAAATTAAAAGTGTGTTATCTTTCAAAGAAAGAAACAAATGTTGAAAGTCAACATGCTTAACTTAGAACCCATTAACAGGCAAATCATATGCCTACATGTGTATAAACATGATCCTAAATATCATTCCAATCAGAGTCATATAAGTTGTTAGATGAATCGCTCTGTGAAATGTAAAATTATGTGCTATGCAAGCTACCAATTCAGTCTTAATTATTCATCCTTCGGATTGGATCTTGGAATGGGGATGGCAAAAGAAGCATGATTTGGAATGGGGATATTTGAAACTCCATTGTTGTTAGCACTATACTAACAGTAGCATGGAGTCATTTCTCAAGAACGATCCATTCATTGACTACAATCAAATGGTCAAAAGTGGCAAGATCAATGTGTTTTGTTGAATCATTTTACATCCAACTTCAAGTGGCTCATTCAAAGAAACTTTTCTTATAAGAGTATCCTAACTTCTCAATCGAAGGCCCTGAAGTTTTAAAAGATGTTAAATAATGTGATGTTGTCATTTGAGAGAGTTCCATTTGCATTGTTATAGGTTGTTGATTCACTACTAGAAATATGAGCATTCACGGTTGAAAAAGCGGGCGACCGCTGTGAAGCCAGCCCCCCCCCCCCCTCTTACTTCCCACGTTTTTTTCCATCTTTTCCCTTTCCCTTTTCCCCTCCCACGTTGTGCTCGATCTGCTCTCCCACCGCACCAGCGACGATTCCGCCGAAGCCCACCTGCGCCGGAGATCTCTCCCTCCCTCCCTCCCTCCCTCTCTCTCGCTCTCCCCTCTCTCTCTCTCTCTCTCTCTCTCTCTCTCCCTGCACTGTGCCGCCCTCCCGCACGCCGGAGCCGCCACCGGCTCTCTCCCTCCACTACACCAAAAATCGAAAATTGGAACGGAAAAGCGTTCCTAATCCTCCCGTTCCTAATTCGTTAAACCGTTCCAATTTCCGTTCCAATTTGGTACCAACCGTTCCTAATCCAAATTGGAACGGAAATTGGAACGGTTTAACGGATTAGGAACGGGAGGATTAGGAACGCTTTTCCGTTCCAATTTCCGATTTTTGGTGTAGTGCTCCCTCCCTCTCCCTCTCCCTCTCGATCTGTACTGTGCCGCCCTCCCGCGCGCCGGAGCCGCCACCGACTCTCTCCCTCCCTCCCTCTCCCTCTCCCTCTGCACTGTGCTGCCCTCCCGCGCGCCGGAGCCGCCACCGGTTCTCTCCGCCATTAAAACCTCGAAGACGAACAACAACTTCTGAAACAAGCTTCTTTCCCTACGCTCTGCATCAAAATCATTTCCAGGTACGTTAACGATCCATTGATTCCATTCCCACTTTCCAGTTCTTTCCAGATCTTACATTTTATTATTATTATTTTTTTGAAATGTAGTTTAGAGCTTCCAAGTGATCGTCATTGCAATCGATCTAGTCAAGCGCTTTGATTTTTCTCTCCTTCTTTTCAGAAATCACTTCCAAATATGAGATCTTCTGAGCTGTGATCCTCAATGATTTTTTTAGGATCTTCACTTTATGATTGGATCTTACATTGTTAATTCGTTTTCTCTATGAAATCGATGGAAGTTTAATTTGGTTTTGTAAATGTGGTCGCATTGGATGGGAATAGCAATGGGAGATTTTAGGGATGTTTAGATGGCTGTCTCCTTAGAGCTTTTTAAGGATACAAAAGTATTCTACCAAAAAAAAAAAAAGGATACAAAAGTAAGAGCCTATAGAACAGATCCTACGCACATGAATTTCAGGTTTTCATATCACTGGCACAATGGTGAGTAGGGTTTTTCTGATTTGCTCAGTTCTGGATTCTTTAGTAGTCTTTTGGTGAATAGATGAATTTGAATGCTTTATTTTCCCTTCTTTTTTTTTTTTTTTTTGCCTTTGGTGATGGATCTGATCAGAGAAATTCCGTCCATTTGTTAAAGCAAAAGAAGACAGCTTGTTCTCTATACCCTTGTCTGTGGATTATTTTATTCTGATAAAGCTAAAATTTGTTCTGGGTTTCTAAAGTTAAACATGACTCAGGGAGCCTAAATTATGGGTCTCTTGATTTTTTTTTCTCAAAATCTCTTGGTTCTTTTTCATGATTTGTGTATATTGTTGATTTTGATTGC
Source organism: Cinnamomum chago (assembly GCA_038049695.1). Classification (NCBI taxonomy): domain Eukaryota; kingdom Viridiplantae; phylum Streptophyta; class Magnoliopsida; order Laurales; family Lauraceae; genus Cinnamomum; species Cinnamomum chago. The sequence continues at coordinate 102,306,918 of CP142453.1, read as the reverse complement.
AAAGAATTGTTTGATGTTCTATTCTTGATTTTTGTATTATCTCTGTTTTATTTATGGACACTGCATTTCTTCAAGGTTGGATTTTAATCGTTTCATTCAGTTATCTCTGTTGTTGATTTCTTTGTTTGACATTAAGGCAACAATTTCTTAACCATGTCTAAGAAAGAGTAACAAATGAAAAAAAAAAAAAAAAACACACCTAAACAAGGCTATAAACATTCTATAAGTAACTGGAAATATTTGGAACTTGAAATTCCTGAAAATTATATTATTGAATTTTCTTTTCGCTTGATATGGATTGTTTGCTTGTGACCGATGATACCACATGGATCAAAGCTAGTTCTTAAATGGCTTGGACTCTGTCTAGTTTTTCTACCATTTTTTGAACTTGTGTACTAGCCTGGGTGGCTAGCTAGACCCTAGCACACATTGGGGAGAAAACCATTTGTACATATGAAGGAGATGACTACTTGCAATTGTAAAGGAGATGATCTAAAAATTGAAGACCGAGCAATTGGGTGAGCAATTGTGTCACTCTACACAATGGTTGTTCCCTGGTGGTGGACCTATTCTATTAACCTTTTCCCAAAAACTGAAAGTAGATGAAACCCTTGTTTAAGAAGGGGGAAAAAAACTGTCACTTCACCATGCTTATTTTTTCAAATGTAGAGTTAATTACTGAAACTCTAATATGTTACTTGTCTGGATCTTTGTTGCTTCATTGTAGTGAGATTTGATTTCTATTCTATAGAATCAAAGTTAGAATTCCACTTATGTTTTGCTTTCTCTACTTGTTTTACCCAAATGTTTTGGGTTATACTAGTTTGACTTGGCCAACTCAATTGAAAACTCTCTTAACAAAATAGTCTTTTAGAGTTTTATACCATTTTACATCCATGCGCTACATCTTTTCTCTGAAATATTAAATTTTCACCTTCTTAATCAAATAAATTCTTATTGTTTATAGAAAATGTCAATGATCACTCAAATTGTGGTTTTGCCACTTACTATTAAATTAGGATCTTTAGGACTTAAAGATTGTAAGCAACCTTAATCTATTACACTAGCATGATCTTTCACTCTTTCAACTCCTTTGATAAGCTCTCATTCAACAAATTATTGGATCATGTTTGTTGTGCTTCTTTTGGGGTATTTATAGATGAGATAAAAATGAGCAATTCAACTTGATTTTTTTACTTTTTTTTCTCTCTGAATGAGCAATTCAATTGAGTTATTCTTCTTGTATTTTTAACTTCTTCCTTGAATCTGAGTATGTTGTGTAATTTTGTAGTGTGGTATGAGAAAATGATCAGAGCTTCTTGGGGTTGAATAGAATCAATAGTTAGATTGTAAGCTAAGATATTTTTCAAAGCAACAGTATATTTTTTCTTTATCATTTAACAGGGTTTTGCAGGAGAGAAGGTCGCCTATGTTGTTAAGGTCACACTTTTTCTGCATCTTTAGGGATGATAATGTATCCAGTGAAGACCCAGGGCCAGGGGTCACAATGTATGGAGTCTAGTCTCTTATGTCTATGGGACTATAACTTACTGAATAGGAAATGATAAACCTTGCTAGGATGCTTTAAAAATAGTTGAATATTCTGCCTTCCTGCTATGAACTTGGAGAGACACATGGGGACCAGGTGAAAGACTTTACCACATGACCCTGTATGTTTTAAAATAGACAAGGCTGTAACTAGTATATTGAGAATTTTAGATTGTAAATTGATAAATGCATAAATTATATTATGTAATAACACATAAATATTGTATATAATAATCTCATAAAACTGTTATAAAAAAAAATAATCTCATAAACAGATAAAAGTGGTAGGTTTTTTTTTTTAATTTTTAATTTTTTTTATATACATTAAGGACTCAAAAATCACTCGCATTAAAAGGGAGCTGTTTGGTGAGGAGAAAGGGTAGTGAGAAAAAGTGGAGAAAATTGTCATCGGTAAAACTTTGAACTCTGAACAGTTTTCTCAACCTTCTCTCCATATCCAAATCACCCCTAAGGGTATTCTGAATTATTATTTATTGTGTTGCCCATATATTAGCCATTTATGTCTGATATTCCTATTTTGCATGATAGCACCTAAATTTAAATGCATTAAGCATTGATGCTAGATTTCAATTGGTAATATCATTTATATGAAATATCTCGCCAGGTTTATCTCATAGGTGACTCTGTGATTAAGATATACGTTGAAGGAGGGTTAGAATCTTCTGTCTATAGTTTGGCCACTGAGGTAACACATAGTATTGCTATCATCCTATTTCTTATCTTTTTTCGCTTTGCATCTTACAAGCTTTATTCATTGTCCTTGCAGCTTGAGTTTTATGGTCTAGTTGAGAAACTCAAATCACCTCTAAGAGATCATATTCCGGATATTTTGGCAAGTGGCATTGTGTTACATGAAAATGGTTCTTATAGCAGTTCCATGGGATGGCAAAGCAGTGCGGTTTGATTATTGGAAATTGCATTACTGAAGGATTCCCCTTAGGGGTGTGGAGTAAGCAACTGTTTCAGTTTCAACAAGATGGAAGATTAATGCCTGATGATAGACATACTAATTCTACTGCATCTACAAAGATATGGCCATATATTGTAACTAAAAGATGCAAAGCACAAGTGTTTTCTCATTTGTAAGTCATCTTTGCTCTTTTTTTTTTATTTCAATTTTTATTTTTTATCGTTATCCTTCTTGTTTGTTTTAGTTCAAATTTTTAAATATTTATCTTTAATATTTTTGGTATATCAAAGATTTCTTTCATTTTTTTTTAAGTAAAAAATGTAGGGTGAACCTTGTGAAATGGCTCCCAAATCCTTTACTTTATCCTGCTCTGTTTGCAGGAGAGATGGATTGTCACGGGATGATGTTCTCAATCTAGCTACATTTTTGGGAGAGCAAGTGCGTCAGCTTCACCTCTTGCCATTGCCATTGCCTCTGATCCCATGTATTCAGAGGTGATGGTTTTGACAAGATCAGTCCTCGGTAATGTGGAGAATGGTTCTACTAGAACTTCAGTGGATGCTTCTGTTGAAGAAGTACCTAGCACTTTAGATATTCCAGATGAATGGGATCTTTTTGTTAAAACAATGATTAAAAGGAGCAAGGATGTCTCAAATCGCTTGGCCAAATGGTAAGAAATCATCTTTTGATTTAATTATTATCATTAGTCTCAAAATCATATATCTGAATAATAATTTTACTATTCTGATGTGATTGTTATATTTATTCTTCCACCTCTTGTTAGGGATTTTTCTTTTTTTAATAATGTGAGAAGCTTCTATGAAAATTCTCTTATTTTTCTATGCAAGTTGATTCATGAGATCTGTGAATTCAACGGACATGTTTTCTCTGAGCTTTTTGGTCAGACTGAGCACTGAAAGTATTAATAGCCTGCAATTCTATTGTCTGGAACAAAGCTGTGCCTAGAAGAGAGGTAATTCTGGTAGTGGACCAGCTTCATGACAAACTACTGTCCACTTTGCTTGTGAGTGGGGACCTAGCATTTCCAATTAAATTAGTTACTTAGTTACAGACTATGAAAGTGGGAGATTGGACATGCACACTGACGAAGAAATTACGAGTATGCCCCAGATGTTCTTTTTTTGATAAGTAACAGTAAAATTTTGTGAAAATGACGAGCAGTACAATGCCAAAACAGATAGAAGATGACAGAAGCAAGGGTATAAATGCATTATGGCCACTGCCTACAGCACACAATTACATAATTGTGTAAAGATTGCAATTTCACGGGCTCCGTTGCCCGTGAAACTTGACGGGCACGAGCGTGTAGTCATTCACGACTTGTAGGAACTGACGGAACAAGATTCCAACTCCCGGCTTGCTCGTACAGTTGAAACGTAGGTTTAAGTTAGAATGTTAACTTAAAACTTGGAAAACAAGCCTCCGGGCTCCCAAAATGAGGAAACGGTCTCCGTTTCCCGTGAAATTTGACGGGCACGAGCCCCTAGTCATTCATGACTTGTAGGAACTGACGGAATGAGATTCCGACTCCCGGATTGCTCGTACAGTTGAAACGTAGGTTGAAGTTAGAACTATAACTTAAAACATAAAAAACGAGCCTTCGGGCTCTTAAAATGAGCAAACAGGCTCCGTTGCCTGTGGAACTTGACGGACACGGGCCCGTAGTCATTCATGACTTGCAAGAACTGACGGAACGAGATTCCGACTCCCGGATTGCTCGTACAGTTAAAACGTAGGTTTAAGTTAGAATGTTATGTTAAAACTTGGAAAACGAGCCTCCGGGCGTCCAAAATGAGGAAACGGTCTCCGTTTCCCATGAAATTTGACGGCCACGAGCCCCTAGTCATTCATGACTTACAAAAACTGACGGAACGGGATTCCGACTCCCGGATTGCTCGTACAGTTGAAATGTAGATTTAAGTTAGAACTATAACTTAAAACATAGAAAACGAGCATTCTGGCGGTCAAAATGAGCAAACGGGCTCCGTTGCCCGTGAAACTTGACGGGCACGGGCCCGTAGTCATTCATGACTTGTAGGAATTGACGGAATGAGATTTCGACTCTCTGATTGCTCGTACAGTTGAAACGTAGGTTTAAGTTAGAACGTTAATTTAAAACTTGGAAAACTAGCCTCCGGGCGCCCAAAATGAGGGAACGGTCTCTGTTTCCCGTGAAACTTGACGAGCACGGGCCCTTAGTCATTCATGACTTGTAGGAACTGATGGAATGAGATTCCGACTCCCAAATTGCTCGTACAGTTGAAACGTAGGTTTAAGTTAGAACTATAACTTAAAACTTAGAAAACGAGCATTCGGGCGCTCAAAATGAGCAAACGGGCTCCGTTGCCCGTGAAACTTGATGGGCCCGGGCCCGTAGTCATTCATGACTTGCAGGAACTAACGGAACAAGATTCCGACTCCCAGATTACTCGTACAGTTGAAACGTAGGTTTAAGTTAGAACTATGACTTAAAACTTAGAAAACGAGCATTCGGGAGCTCAGAATGAGCAAACGGTCTCCGTTGCCCATGAAACTTGACGGGCACGTGCACGTAGTCATTCATGACTTGTAGGAACTGACGGAATGAGATTCCGACTCCCGGATTGCTCGTACAGTTGAAACGTAGGTTTAAGTTAGAACATTAACTTAAAACTTGGAAAACGAGCCTCCGGGCGTCCAAAATGAGGAAACGGGCTCCGTTTCCCGTGAAACTTGACGGGCACGGGTCCCTAGTCATTCATGACTTGTAGGAACTGACGGAATGAGATTCCGACTCCCGGATTGCTCGTACAGTTGAAACGTAGGTTTAAGTTAGAACTATAACTTAAAACTTAGAAAACGAGCATTCGGGCGCTCAAAACGAGCAAACGGGCTCCGTTGCCCGTGAAACTTGACGGGTCCGGGTCCGTAGTCATTCATGACTTGCAGGAACTGACGGAAAGAGATTCCGACTCCCGGATTGCTCGTACAGTTGAAACGTAGGTTTAAGTTAGAACTATAACTTAAACTTAGAAAACGAGCCTCCGGGCGCCCAAAATGAGGAAACGGGCTCTGTTACCCTTGAAACTTGATCGGCACGGGCCCGTAGTCATTCATGACTTGCAGGAACTAACCGAACGAGATTCCGACTCCCGGATTGCTCGTACAGTTGAAACGTAGGTTTAAGTTAGAACGATAATTTAAAACTTAGAAAACAAGCCTCCGGGCGCCCAAAACGAGCAAACGGGCTCCGTTGCCCGTGAAACTTGACGGGAACGGGCCCGTAGTCATTCATGACTTGCAGGAACTGACGGAACGAGATTTCGACTCTCAAATTGCTCGTACAGTTGAAACGTTGGTTAAAATTTTAATTTTAATTCTTAATTTTATTATATTTAGTATAAATTGCCTTCATTTATAGTTATCTATTAATATTTATTTTTCTTTTTCTATTCAGGTTTGAGAGCATCGGATCTACCACGGCATCCTGCACGGACAATTTTTTTTTCCTGTAATTGTAATGGATGTAATTTATTGAAACTTTTGTAATGTTTTGAATGTAATTAATATAAGACTTTCTTTTGTTATTTATAATTTTAATTGAGAGTAGTAGTTGTATATGTTCAGGTTTTGTTATTTGTAATTTTAATTGATGGTCGTAGTTGTATATACTCAGGTACAGGTACAAAAAGAAGGAAAAAAATTTGAGAAAACACGAATTTTTTTTTTTAAAAAATTATTAGCTTTAGCCGCCACTGGCAGTCGCTAATACTTTAAAAAATTAAAAAAAAATTAAAAAACAATGTATTAGCGACCGCTATATTGAGTTTTAGCGGCCGCCTCTAATACTTTAAAAAATTCAAAAAATAATTAAAAAAATTTCAAAAAACAATGTATTAGCGACCGCTATATTGAGTATTAGCGACCGCCATAGTCCAAGTTTTTTTTTTAAATATTTGCAACTGCCACCTTGCGGTCGCAAAAAACATTAGCCAGCTTTTTGCGACGAGGTTTTCGCGTCGGTTGCTGGGCGGTCGCTGAAGAGTATTATCGACCGCCAGACCACTTTTAGCGACGGCTTTTGGCGGTCGCTAAAAGTCAATTTTCTAGTAGTGATTTAGGAGAATGAACAACATATTACATGATACTGGTTTTTTTATGTGAGAGGTAGGAACACATGATTCCTCTCTCCTCATAAATGAAAATCCGTAGATAGTAGAATCCTCTTGCTGCACTGACTTATCCTAATGTAGCAAACCATGCGAGAATGTGTCCATTAACATATGTTATTGACCCTCCAACCACACGAGCTCGTAGGGTTTAATCAAAAGCAATCAAGTTCCAGAATGACTCCATGCCAATTGATGTTCCTTCTTACCTGAATAAGCTCTGGAGTATCGATCAAATGCGTATTGCTAATAATAGAGATGGAAACATGTCGGCTGGAGTCAGGTTTAGACTGCCCAAATTCCCCAGCAAGTTCAAGAGTACCAAATGAATATATAACATACTTGAATCTAATGTATGAGATTAGACCCAAATTAAGACATAAAATTACATATATTTCTTGTAGCGTAAAACTATATTGCATTTATGGTAAGTGTATATACATAAATATATGTTAGGGATTTTGTGTTATTGCAATTTGATGGATGCATTATCATTTTAGCATCATTTGAATTTTCACACATGCATAGAAAATCTTGAAATCTTGATTTACACATGCATTGCTTTTTTAGACTTGTAGAAATATTGATTTATGCATGTTTTGATTTTGAACTTGGATGCATTTAATTTTCAAAAGAAGATTTTCGAATCAAGCTTTTGCCTATGGTTTTAAAAGTTTCAAATCAACTTAGGCATTTTAGGTTTCATGTTGTTAAAACTCTTAAATTGATTTAAAACATGTTTCCAAGCTTGATTCAATGGCCTAGACCTTCAAGACCAAGTTTCCCTTTCAAAAATCATTTTTACGAATCTTTATAATCAGGGAAAGTTCGGTCAACCAAACCTTTGTCGGTCAACTGTCGGTTCCAATTCCAGAATTTGAAATCTGTGTTTTCTAGGAACTTCGGTCAGCTGTCGGTCAAGTGTCGGTCACCTGTCGGTCGACTGAACTGAAGTTCTGTTAAACGACAAGTGTATTTCGGTCATCAAACTTTCGAAATATTTGACCGTTGGATTATGACCGTTGAGTTCGGTCGACCGAACCTCAAATGTCAATCGACCGACAAGCTAGCCGTTGGACAACATTTCTATAAATTGAAGTTCATTCCTTAGCCAAATTTGAGGATCCAAGGGATACTCCTTAAGGTGTTTTAAGGCCAAACATAGGGAAATGAGCTAAGGGAGGCTAGTTGGTCAAAAAGGGAAGTTAAAGCTTGGAATCATAAGAAAATCATCTATGTAAGCTTGGTTTTTCTTATCATATGTTTTCATGCTTTGCTTAAATTATTAGTAAATCCTTTTAGGCATGTTAACTATGATTTGTTGTGTCCTTAACATATATATGTGTTGAATTGATTTATTGTTTTGGATACATCACCTTGATTCAAAGCAAGTATGACTCAAATTAGTATATCTAAGTGAATCATGTTTTGGAATCATCTTCGAAATTATATGTAATATGATTCCTATACTTGGTTGAATCTTTGGTGGTTGTTTTTTATCATAAGAAAATCACTTTCAAATATATCTTATGTTTTGGATTCAACAACTTCACAAATCACATGTATTTGATTTTAAAGTTTCACACAACTTGCTTAACATTGATACACATCATTTTCAAGTTGGTTTTTAAATTACATGTGATTTGTTCCTTTACTTCAATCAAATCAATTTTTGTGATTTACACTTTCAAAAGCTTTAAGCTTACATTCATTGAGCTATAATTTTTTAACTTGATTGAAGTTTTCACAACACACACCATGAGCATTCATCTTTGCATTTCATAGAGTGTTGTGTGAGTTTGTTTTAACTTTCATATCAGCTTATTTAAGAGGCAAATGTTTGAGCTTTAATTGTAATCTCTTAAAGTGTTTGTGTTAACACTTCTTTGAGAATTCATATACTGTATAGGTTATTGCTTAGCCTAGAAAATCATAGTGTAATAGGTTGATGTTAAGCCTTGAAAAACATCATTGTTAAAGGTTATTGCTTAGCCTTGGAAAGCGTATTGTAATGGTTATTGCTTACCCTATTGAAAAGCATAAATAGTGGAAATTGTAAGTCCTGGGATCCGAACCCTAGAGGGGGGGGGGTGAATAGGGTGAGCTTCATTTATGACCAATTATAACTAATTTTAACTTCTTTAAAACAAACTAGTCACATCTGATGATTAATCATACAAGATGCGGAAGCTAACAAAAGAATCACCACAAAGCAATCACCATCACACAAGGATTTATAGTGGTTCGGCCTCAATGCCTACATCCACTACCGGCTTGTGAACCAACACCCCACCGGATTTCCACTATTTATGCTTTTCAATAGGCTAAGCAATAACCTTTACAATATGCTTTTCAAGGCTTAGCAATAGCATTTACAATGATGTTTTTCAAGGCTCAACATCAACCTATACACTATGCTTTTATAGGCTAAGCAATAACCTCTTCAATCATAGGTTGGTTATCTCACTAAGTTAGTGTCTATAATACACTTGATGGAGATTCAATTAAGCTCATTACAATGCCTCTTAATTAGGCGGATATGGAAGTGAAAAACTAACTCACACAAACACTTAATGAATGCAAAGATGTATGCTCATGATGTGTGTGTGTGATGTCCTCAATCATTTTGAAAATGAAAGCTCATAAAGTATGCCTAAGGCTTTTGAAAGTTTTAGCTCAAAAACATTTATGATTGAGGAAAGAATGCAAGTCACATGTTAAAAGTAACAACTTGTTAATGATGTCAAAGATTCACAAGTTGTATGAAATTAATTAGCTCTAAACATGTGATGCATAGGGATGTCAATCAAATCAACATGTAGCTCAAAACATAAAAATAGATTTGATTGAAATAAGGGGACAAATCATATGTAATTATAAATACCACTTGAATATGATATACCAATCAACGCAAAGCAAGTTGTAAAACTTTAAAACAAATTCACATATGATTTGTAAAGATGTTGAATCCACAACATAAGATATATTTTGAAAGAGGCTTTCTTATGATGAAAAACAACACCCAAAGATTCAACCAAGTATATGAATCATGTTACATATAATTTCAAAGATTATTCCATTAACATGATCTACTTAGATTTCCCAAATAAAGTACTACTTGGATTGAATCAATGGTGATGCATCCAAAACAATAGATCAATTCAAAATATAAAACATGCTAAGGATACAAACACATCATAGGTTAACATGCTAACAAAGATTTATCAAAGATAAAACAAAACATGAAAACATATGATTTGTAAAGAAGTTGAATCCAAAACATAAGATAGTTTTGAAAGTGATTTTCTTATGATGGAAAACAACAACCAAAGATTCAACCAAGTATATGGATCATGTTACATCTAATTTCAAAGATATTTCCATTAACATGATCTACTTAGATTTACCAAAGATTAAGTACTACTTGGATTGAATCAATGGTGATGTATCCAAAACAATAAATCAATTCAAAACATAAAACATGTTAAGGATACAACACAACATAGTTTATCATGCTACAAATGATTTACCAAAAATAAAACAAAGCATGAAAACATATGATTAAGGAAAGTAGAGCCTACTTGGAGATTTAACTTCATTAATCCAAGCTTTAGCTTTCCTAATGATCCCCTTCATCCCTTAGTTCATTTCCCTTGTATATGCCTCAAAACCTCTCAAGGAGGGCCTTAAAATTCCCAACTTTTGGCAAAGGAAAGAACTCATATTTATAGCAAAAAGTGTCCAACGGCTAGTCCTCGGTCGACCTGCAAACAGGTCTCGGTCGACCGGGACCACACAACGGTCAAATTTCTGACCCTTGGAGTACTTTGGCCCTGATGGCCTGCAGTGTTCCCGGTCGACCGGGACCTATGCGCCGGTCGACCGGCGACACTGCCGGGATCACCAAAAATTCCAACTTTGCATATTTGAAGGTTTTCTTTGTGGAACTTTTTGGGCCACTAAACCAAGCTAGCAAACATGTTTTAAATCAAAGCAAGATGATTGAAAACAAGAAACACACAAAGCCTAAAATGATTCAAAACTTTAAAACCAAAGGCTAGCTTGATTTCTAAAACTCTTTTTCAAAAACAAATGCATCCAAGTTTTAAAAGCAAATCGACCGGGACCTCTGCGCCGGTCGACCGGCGACACTGCCGGGATCACCAAAAATTCCAACTTTGCATATTTGAAGGTTTTATATCTCCAAGAGTTTGTGAGTCCCCGAAGTGAACCCTCAAGGAAAACCCTCTCAAGATCGTAGGTGAATTTTCAAAGGTTATCATTTAAACAAACCTTAAGGCCTTGAGCCTCATTGGACCAACCTATTGTTTATTTTCTCATCATATTGTTGGTCATGTTACATTTGCATTTTGTTTCTGTAAAGTCACATCTCTTAAAATGCAATGTTTCTTTGTGATCATTTGATTTTGTCTTCATGAACTTTTAAGTTATATCTCATGGTTTTCAAAATCCTTTGATTGCAATACTATCATGATAGATTTGCATTTTGTTCATATAGTTATATCTCTTGTAGTGCATATCTATTGATGATCAATTGATTGTGATTACAAAAGCTTTCATAGCTAGATTTTTCATGATCAATTGATGTTGGAAAATCATTTGATGAATGTCATAATTAGATCTTGTTGGCAAATCAAATGATTTGAAGCAATTTAAGTTTTCCATTGATCTTTCAAGTTATATCTCTTGGTATGGAAAATATGTGTTCAATTTGTATGAGTGTCGATTGTCATATTTAGAATACAAATTGAAAATTTATTGTAGTACACTTCATGCTTTTCAGAATCGCTTGTTCACAATTTTATAAATGATTCATTATTGGGATTTTGAATATTGAAGTGATTTGAAAAACTTTGGAAAATGTTCTAATCTTTAATAGTTACATTTCATAGAAGCATTTTCCTTGAACTTATTTCCTTGTGCTTTTAATTATTGATTATATTTTTTATGGAAGGAAATAATTTTTACAAACAATTTGCTTCTTTGCTCTTCTAGTTACATTTTTTTTATGGGCAAATTGATTTATATGTTTTTGTGGATCATGAAATATATTTGCAGTTTACACAGTCTTGTGCATTTTTTTCAATGCATAGTGTTTCATGACTCTCTTAGTACATTTGCTAGAGTGGAGATGTTGCGTGATAGTTTAATGGATCATTTTAGATTAATTGGAATTAAACCATTATTCTTATATGAGATCCATGATATCATTCTAACTCCATACCTTCTTGTGCTTGCATGGTTATATTCTTGGGGACTTTGGTCGGAGGTCCCTCAACTCCTCACTTTATTGCGAACAGTCCACAATAAAAAAACATCCAGCCAAAGGTCCCTCACACACAATTCAGTACGTAAAAGGTCTCATTTGCCCTTACATTCATTCTGTCTTTATTAAGATAAGGCCAACGAAAGCATTACACTCATATCGCAAAAAGTCTTTCGAATATTCTGAAAGAGGAAACACACGACGAAGAAGGCGACATTCTCGTCTCCGTGGCTGCATGCAACGAGTAACAGCAAGTTAGATAAAAATTTCAAAAACTTTCCTTAGATTAACTGTTTCATTGCAAGTTAGAGTTTGCATCAAAGATATCTTCGATTTCGACAAGAGGAGATACAAGAAAGACGACATACAAACCCTAGTTGCAGAAGACGGTTCCACAACTGCATAACTGTTTCCGAAAGCATACAAAGACAGTTCAAAATACTCATTTCCCTTGTAAGTTCAAAGTTTCTCACTCTTTTTGTTTGGAAACCCTATCTTACTGTTAATCGCCGATTTGAATGATTTTCTACCATTCTTTCTGCTTCCTCTTCTAATAACGAAAACCAAATCAGGAAATGGCCAGAACGAAGTCCTCAATTCTTTCAGAAAGCCAGGAGCAAGAGCAACATAAAGTTGAAGGTATCCAGACATATTTTTTTCTTTTTTGGCTTATAATGTCTGTCATTCTTGTATAAATTAGAAATGTTGAACCAAATGTATAACATTCATTGCTACTTTGTCAGTTTCAAGTAATTTTATCTTAGATTTTTTTTTTAAATATCTGAATTTAAGATAAATTTATCTGTGTCCTGTGCAATTTATTTGTGTTCTGTATTCACTTATCTTATTCTTTGATGATATGGATCTAAGCTACTTTACTCAATACAAATTTATATTCAATTTATCTATCTTCTGAACAAACTTCAATCAATGTCTATTGGCTTTATTCTGAGTTCTATTACTATTCTATTTAACTCATATTTAAGTGAGTTTCTACTGCCTTCAAATTAACTTTATCTGATCTTAATTGGGTTTGTGATTGAATGACACCAATATATGAGTTTATTCCAGTATGTAACCAGTTGGTAATGTTTTTATCTGAGTTTTATACCAAATTTATCTGTGTATTGTGCAATTATATATGTGTTCTGTGTGATGTTGAATCAATGTCTCTTGACTTTATCTGAATTTATAAGCAATAGAGTGTGATGCTGGACTGGAAATTCAACAAACCTTTTGTCTATTTCATGAGTTTATCTGAGTTTATATCAAATTTATCTGATTTTAGATCAATTTTATATGAGTTTAATATAAATTTATCTGTGTATTTTGCAATTTATCTGTGTTCTGTGTGATGTTGAATCAATGTCTCTTGACTTTATCTGAGATTAAAAGCAAGATAGTGTGATGCTGGACTGAAACTTCAGCAAAAATTTTGTCTATTTCATGAGTTTATCTGAGTTTATATCAAATTTATCTGACTTTCTAATAATTTATCTGAGTTTAAGATAAATTTACCTGTGTATTGTGCAATTGTATCTGTGTTCTGTGTAATGTTGAAAGGAAACACATATACATTTGGAATGAAAATTCAACAAACCTTCTGTAGATGTCTTTAATTTATCTGAGTTTATAATAAATTTATCTGTATCTTGTGCAATTTATCTCTGTTCTGTATTCAGTTGTTTTAATCTTTTGGTGATATGAATCTGAGTTATTTTACTATATGCAGGAATAAAACAGAACAAGAGAAAAAGGGTGGAAGATAAACCATCAAACAAGAAGGAAGTCAGTAAGGACATAAATGCTGAGAAGATTAGCGCTCATTACCAGTTCATATCAAATTTGGTCTCAACTGTATCACTGGTCCACAGCATCAAACAAATGGTCACTGAAGTCCACAGAGTTGAATTAAGAAAGACTCCATTCTGGAGCCTCATAGAATGCATGCTGGACAACAAAATATCTGAACAGATGTGCAGAAAGTTTGACAAGGACATTATGTTGATCCTTGATACATACAACACACAAAGAAGATAATTCAGATTAGGAAGGTCCTACGTGCCATTAACTGCAAATGACATATCATTGATCTTCGGCATACCAAACGAAACAAGAGTGCTTGATCTAAAGTATTCAAAAAGGAAAACAACTGAATTCATATCTAGAAGATTCCATGGCTGTTCAAGGGTGTCGGCTCCACAAATAAAGCAACAACTCCTTCTAGCATTGAATGGAGTATCAGAAACTGACATTGCTGATGTTGCTAGGCTACTTTGCCTGTATATCCTTGTCGTACTCTTTTTTGCAACCCACGGAAACACCATAGGATGGGCATATGTGGGGTATTTTGAAAACTACATGGATATGAAGCACTATGCCTAGGCAGAAGAGATTTCAAAGTTTCTCATGGAGTCGATACACAACAGAAGCCATGGTTCTGATAGAGTAATTGGTTGCCTTATTACATTACCGGTATGATATACAACTACAAATTTACAAATTTGAATTTCAATGGACAAAGAATTATTGACATACATTTATGTTTTATGATTTTGTAACAGTATTGGTTGTGTGAGCATACGACGATTATCAAACCAAATGATTCGGTGCATTTCCCACGAGTACTAAAGTGGAATCTAAGGGCACTGAGTATGGCACTTAGGAAAAGGCCCCTTCATTCACTAGTAGATACTGAGGTATTTTTCACAATTTTCAATATCTAATTTTATCTAAGTTTTTAATCTAACATGTTCTTTGTAACATTGGTATCAAATGCAGGTCCTTGGGGACGAATTAGATATCACGCTGCTTGAAGTGCAGCGATTACAGTCCTTGTTGGACAGTGGTGAAAATCCTTGGGGATCCGAACCCTAGAGGGGGGGGGGGGTGAATAGGGTGTGCTACAAATATGACCAATTTAAAGCAATTTTAATTTCTTAACATAAACTAGTCACATGTGATGATATTAATCAAACAAGATGCGGAAGCTAATAAATGAATCACCACAACCATACACCACAACACAAAGGTTTATAGTGGTTCGGCCTCAAAGCCTACGTCCACTACCGGCTTGTGATCTAATCACCCCACCGGATTTCCACTATTTATGCTTTTTACTAGGCTAAGCAATAACCCTTACAATGTTGTTTTTCTAGGCTAAACAACAACCTCTCAATGTGCTTTTCTAGGCTAAGCAATAACCTTTACAAATAAAGATTTCTCTAAGAAAGCGTCTTCACAAAAGATCACTCTAAGAGATACATATTAAGCTCAATGAAATTGCCTCTTAAATAGGCTAATATGAAAGTGTAATACAAATTACAAACATACACTCAAATATGCTAAAGTGTGTGCACAAGTGTATGAATGCTTTACTTCAATCAATTTCTACAATGAAGCTCCTAAATGAATGCATGATGCATTTTAAAATCAAAGCTTATAAGATGATGATTGAAGAGAAAACTAATCACATAAAAGATTCAAACAACTTTGAAGAAATCAAACAAACAAGTTGTATGAATGTTAAAGTCTAAGAACACATGTGATTAGGAAAAGAGAGTTTGCAAACCAAACTAATTTACCAAAGATGATTTTGAGTTTGCAACACAACTCTAGAAATCATGCATAAGTGAAAATACAAAGATTTAAGCATGCATGGATTTCATTTTAATGGAAATCAAAATACAAGTAAAGTGTACCTTTTTAAAACTCAAGTACTTGATTTCCAAATAGCCCTCTAGCCTTTCCAACTTCCTCCCCTTTCTTTGGCTCCAAAATGGTCTCAAAAGTTCATGGTTCAAGCCTCAAAGAAGGTTGGAAATGAATGGACTTTATAAAGAAAAACAGTCCAACGGCTAGTCCTCGGTCGACCTGCAAACAGGTCTCGGTCGACCGGGATCACACAACGGTCAGAAAAATGACCGTTGGGGCTCCAGGGGCCCAGATGCCCTGCAGTGTTCCCAGTCGACCGGGACCTCTGGGCCGGTCGACCGGCGACACTGCCGGACCACCCCCTGGATAAAAAATTCCCAACTTTTGTATATTTGAAGGTTTCTCTTTGTGGGATTTTTGGGCCACTAAATCAAGCTTGGTAACATGTTATAAATCAAATGAAGATGTTTAAAAACATGAAACACACAAAGCCTAAAACAATTTGGAAGATTTAAAACATAGGCTAGCTTGATTTCTAAAAACTCTTTTCAAATGAAAATGCATACAAAGATGATTCTGAAAGTGATGAATGCATGCAAGGCACAAACCTAAATTCTCAATATGATTTCACAAAAGTAATGCACAAAGAATTAGGTTTTCAAAAGAGTTTGGATTCTAAAATCAATGCATCCAAGTATAAAAACAAAACATGCATAAAACAATACCTTTTCAAATCTTAAAAGCAATGCATGTATAAAACCAGATTTCAAGGTTTTCTAAAACAATGCATGTGTGAAAATTCAAATGATGCTAAAGTGAAAATGCATCCATCAAATTGCAAATACAAAATTCCTAACAAGTGGCACTTGTGAAAAGGAGGTCATGATGGAGATAGAAGGAGAGCAACAACTTACAGAAAAAGAAAACACTGGTGGAGAAGACAAATCGGATGAATATGAACATCATGATGGCCAAACACACAAAAAGCAAGGAGATGGGGGAGACATAGCAGTAGAAGTAGAAGGAGAAAATGTTGATCAAGGAGACGATCAAGAGGATGGAAATGAAAAATGCGAGCATGAATTGGAAGAAGGAGATCAGGGAGAACAGAACAAAATGATTGAAGCCACCCAACTAGATACAGACATACTGACAGACACATTGGTTGTATCCGAGTTGGAAGAGCAGCTGCAAAACAGTAACAGTGAAGAAACAAATTTCCTTGGTCTGGGAAAACAGTCTATAGCATTTGGTGCAGAGATGGCGGGCTATGAACATGCGTCACTACAAACAGATCTACTGGTTGCAAACATCTTAGCTGACATAATTGGCAGCACCAGCAACACAGTAAATGAAGAGCCATCTGAAGCACACTCTGGATCCTTACCAGAAGCTGGTGATACATTGCCTAGTCCTAGACAACAGTCACAAACTCCCGAAAGCAGCGAGATCAAAAATCTTACTGAGGAGCGTGACAGGGCAAATTCTTTAGTCATCCAACTCACTAAGGAGAAGACAGAATTACAAGAGCAGATCCAACGGATGGCTATTGAACTTGAAAGGACGTCGGCCGAAAACAACATCATAAAAAAGCAGCGGCTTGAAACTGAACAAATGATCACCAGCTTGCTAAGAGAAAGGGATGATGCTCTATTGTTGGTTGAGCAATTGACAAAGGAGAAGACTTCGCTTGAAACACACAGTGTGGACAAAATCCATACTTTACAGGAGTCAACTCGAATGGTCAGCTCCCTCAAAAAGCAGCTGAAACACACCATCAGTGTGTTAGATTTACAATCCTCAAGAGCTACAAATGCAGAAAATGAGGTAAAGGGCTTGAAGAAAAAGTTGATCAATCTGGAGTCAAACAAGTTCAAACTGCAGCAGCTCTTGAGGGAAATGACAATTGATTATACAAAGAAATGATTACAATGGGCTGGGAAGACTCTAGATGATATCTTCGAGCCTACAATAAAAACTAATACACGACAGGAAGCAGCGAAGGAGGCTGCAACTGATCGTAATGTTGCAGAAAGTGTACCTGAGGTAATTCAGGTTCACGACCATGTTTGTTTAGATAAATTTATGTTTGCATTGAATTCATGCTTTGCATATCTATCCAATTTATCTGACTCTTGTGTCATTTTATCTGACTTTCTAAGAATTTATCTGAGTTTATATCAAATTTATCTGACTTCTGTGTCATTTTATCTGACTTTCTAACAATTTATCTGAGTTTATATCAAATTTATCTGACTTCTGTGTCATTTTATCTGAGTTTATATCAAATTTATCTTACTTCTGTGTCATTTTATCTGAGTTTATATCAAATTTATCTAACTTCTGTGTCATTTTATCTGAGTTTCTAACAATTTATCTGAGTTTATATCAAATTTATCTGACTTCTGTGTCATTTTATCTAACTTTCTAACAATTTATCTGAGTTTATATCAAATTTATCTGACTTCTGTGTCATTTTATCTGAGTTTATATCAAATTTATCTGACTTCTGTGTCATTTTATCTGAGTTTCTAACAATTTATCTGAGTTTATATCAAATTTATCTGACTTCTGTGCCATTTTATCTGACTTTCTAACAATATATCTGAGTTTATATCAAATTTATCTGACTTTTGTGTCATTTTATCTGACTTTCTAACAATTTATCTGAGTTTATATCAAATTTATCTGACTTCTGTGCCAACTTATAAAACTTTTCATTAAATTTATCTGACTTCTGTATGATTTTATCACACTATCAACAAATTTATCTGATGTTATATGAAAGTTATCTGCCCTTCAACAAATTCTAATTTAATTAATCTATATTTTTATAATTGAAATATTAATCAGATCATGCCGTCTGATGCAATCAAAACCAATTAAGGAGGTGAAACAGTCCTCCATGGTGAAACGAATCAAGAAAAGAACAGCGACGAGGAAAATGAACCCAGCAACTGTCCCCTTCACACTCCCAAAAAATGCGGTCACTAAGCTTCTGAATGCATCTGACGTAGAGAAGGTAAAGGAGATTTATGAAGCTGAAGGCAATTCGTAAGTCACATACCTATGCACCTAAGCAACACCACTGTTGAATTTAAGAAACCTTAATGAAAATGTAGACTAATTGGGCCCTTTGTGCAATTGGATTTGCAGGGCGCTCGTTTGGGGAGGTGAGGGCATACAAGCTGTATCTAATGAAGACATAGTAGCAATTCTCAGCAGAGCAGAAATGTCAAGCACTGTAAGCATCACAACACAGACACATTAACAAAATATCCCTACATTTTACACAAACATAATATGGTCGTGTTCAAACAATATGCCTCACATTATGTGTCTCAAATTGAACAGGTTATTGACTGCTACGATGAGTTGCTATATAGAGAACAGGGTGAAATCCAATAGCAACTCACAACTGTCCAACACACAGAAATGCTACCTTGTGACAAATCGTACTTCGTAACAAGTTTATGCTGGGTAAAAGACAATAACTGTCTTGACTGTGTCATCATTTACTTTATTTTTATATATAATAAACAGTTACTAAACATGTCTTAATGTAGAAAATTGTTACTTCCTCGTCGCCGGAAATGAGGGAAAAGATATTGCACCCTTAGATCTCCCCAAGCAGAACTACAGAACACATATTCGTGCTTTTTCCAATGAGTTCAAATGGAAAAAGGAATGATGCTGAACCCTTCCACTGGACACTGTTGGTGCTGGATAAGAAAGAAGGAGATTGGCTACATTACAACTCCTTACGACCAAGATCACCTAAAACAGTGGATCATTACTTTGAGGATGCACGAATCCTGGTATGTCTCACTTACTTGGTCATTATTTATTCAAAGATACCGTTAGCATAATCGAAACTAACCCAAAATACGGAATGTTTTTTATTCTGCAGAAACAGTATGTGGAGAACTACAATTATGTTAATGTTGAGGAGACACAGCCATATGGACTCCATTGATAAGCGTCTAAGACGCCCCACAACAGAAAATGGGCTCGTAAGTATCATTGTGCAACTACAGTAATTCAATTGACTTGACAGTGCCTTATTTACAATCGACTAACAATATCATGTCCAGTTCCAGTGTTGATTGCGAAGTGGTCGTTTGTTATCATATGAAACAACTTACTCACAAACAAGTAATTTCTTCGAAGTTGCCACAGCGTGTAATTGACGGATTAAGGGCAGAGATAGTAAGCAAGTTCCTACACGACAAGCATTGCAGCTAGTCAGTTGAAAACTACCAAGCCAGGCAACTAGCTGCTGATGATGACTTTGAAAACTGACGAAAAAACTACAGCAATGATACAAACAAGTTCTTTTCAATCAAGTTGATGTATTTTATGTAAATCTCTTTATATGAAAAGTGAACGTTCAACAGACTTGTGAATGTATTTTTTTGGTTCACATGAAGGTTGGACAAACATTTCTGTCAATGTAATTCTCACATTTGTGAATGAATGTAAATAGAATTATTTCTGTCAATGTCTTCGTACATCAGCACTATGCAATCTTTTGTTCTAATTTCTGGTGGAATTTTAGCAGACTTCTGATAGAAATTATCTGAGTTCTGACTGAGATCATCTACGTTTTGGATGAAATTATCTAGGTTCTAATTTTCATTATCTGACTTCTGAATCAAATTATCTGAGTTTTGTATGAAATTATCTGACTTTGGATGAAATTATCTGACTTCTGAATCAAATTATCTGACTTCTGAATCAAGTTATCTGAGTCATGGGTGAAATTATTTGAGTTCTGACTCAAATTATCTGAGTCCTGGGTGAAATTATCTGACTCATGAATGAATTTATCTGACTTCTGAATCAAGTTATCTGAGTCACGAGTGAAATTATCTGACTTATGAATGAATTTATCTGACTTTTGAATCAAGTTATCTGAGTCATGGGTGAAATTATCTGAGTTCTGACTCAAATTATCAGAGTCTTGGGTGAAATTATCTGACTCATGGATGAAATTATCTGAGTCCTGAGTGAAATTATCTGACTTATGAATGAATTTATATGACTTCTAAATCAAGTTATCTGAGTCATGGGTGAAATTATCTGAGTTCTGACTCAAATTATCAGAGTCCTGAGTGAAATTATCTGACTCATGGATGAAATTATCTGACTTCTGAATCAAGTTATCTGAGTCATGGGTGAAATTATCTGAGTTCTGACTCAAATTATCAGAGTCCTGGGTGAAATTGTCTGACTCATGGATGAAATTATCTGAGTCCTGGGTGAAATTATCTGAGTTCTGCTACATATTTAGCTGGGTAATGTGATTGCTCTGTCAAGCTAATGATTCCAGATAATCTCAGCTCTAATGCAATTTCAATATCAATTTTGAACAATGACTAAATGATTTAGACACATTTTGAAAGTAATTACTTATAAAAGCAAGAGCACATTAATCAACATTAAAGGGAATGTCAATTTGACCTTTTTATTCACTAATCAGAATTACATCAGATGTATCAACAATATTACACCTAACCTAAATTCAATATCTAATTCAATGAAATGTCAAAGAAAAGGCTCCTTGCACGATTTCTTATTGTGGCTGCCAATCCGACCACATCGCCCACATTTTATCTGCCGTGTGATCTCCCCTCTTGACAAGAACCTCTTTTTTTCGGCCTGCCAGCTGGTTGTTTAACAACAGGTGGGAGAATAACGACTTCGGGGCCTTTTCTCTCTAGC
Organism: Cinnamomum chago; assembly: GCA_038049695.1. NCBI lineage: Eukaryota > Viridiplantae > Streptophyta > Magnoliopsida > Laurales > Lauraceae > Cinnamomum > Cinnamomum chago. The sequence goes on along the minus strand of CP142453.1, from coordinate 102,285,605 downwards.
ATTCCCACGGTTGGAATTGGGAAAATCTGCTCTTCATACGAAACCCTATATGTATGAGTGTGAAAATAATGATCAACAAAGACACTCAATTCCTTTCCACTCTTTTGAATCGCCGCACAAGCATGGGCACAGGGGAACCCATTGATCTGCCACTGATAACACAAACATATGTGATTAAAAATGTCAACGGTCACTGACGGGTAAGAATGCACATTGTAAACAGTTTCACTCGAACGGCTGGCCGTCCACGTCCTTCCAAGCCGGATAGCAGCATCAACCCTCTTATCCATGTCCGGACAGATGACTGACTTCCATCTGCTGGAAACTTCTTTCCTACTAGCCATCTGCTCCATTATTTGAACCCTTATTGTGTCAACCATCTTTGTAATTGGAAGATGACGAGCTTCTCTAATCCATGAGTTGAAAGATTCAGCAGCATTCGAACACATCTCACCATACCGCTGCCCCTTAAAATATGCATTGCTCCATCTTTCATGAGGCAATCCACAGAGAAATTTATCTACATTAGAACCACCTTCACGCCTCAACGACTGCAGCTTTGCATGGAAGGCAGGGATGGTTGGCACATATGCACATTCCCGCAGCATCATAACCATTCTCTCTCTAAATGCATTAGTATAACCACCAGACAACTTGTCCCTCAAATTTGCCTTAAGGTGTTGGAGGCAATACGCATGATGGGCAAAATGAAATACCTTTGAGACAGCCTCTATCAGACCTGGATTTCTGTCGGAAACAAAAGTAATAGTGCGAATTGACATAATAATTTTCCTTAAATTATGCAGAAACTATGTCCAATTGTCCTCCGTCTCTGAGTCCACTACCGCAAAAGCAAGGGGGAACAAACCTGTCCCATTAATTAACAAATTTTTATATTTCTGATACTATTCAGAAAATCAAAACATGCTGATCATTAGTATAAATATAAATAAATTGGTCAATAATATCAGAAAAACAGCATGACGACTTACCTTGATTCCCATTCTTCCTCGTCGCTGCCAACAGGTTTCCCTTGTATCTGCCCTTTAAGAAAGTACCGTCCAGAAATAATAAAGGACGAATATGATTAAAACCAGCAATTGAAGCATAGAACGACACAAAGAGACGCTTAAAACACATAGTTGATTGGTCATAATCTAGCACAAAGAGGCTTCCTGAATTTACCTCCTCCGCCACCTTAATATACCAGCGAAGATGGTCAAAAGATAGCGACGAATCACCATACAACTTATTTCTAGCCCTTTCCACACCCCACCATGCATGATGATATGTAATGGTCAGTCCATAATTCGCCTTAAAGTGGTGCACAATATCAATGGGTCTGATGAGCGGCTTCTCACGGATATGATCCACTATTAAATCTGCAACTGTCTCATAATTCATACGGTTGTTCTTTGACGTTCGAACTGCTGCACCACATGTATGCTCATTGTTTAATGTCCTGATACAAAAATGGCCACTAGACTTTTCAATAGATGCATGAACACGCCATCTGCATCCCATTGAATGACTGCGAGAGCATTCAGCTGTCACCCTCACCTTATCATTTTTCACATATACAAATTCAAAACCAATCTCAATTGAATATCTGCACAATACACTTCTAAACTCCCTAACACCGCCCTCAAACCTCTGCCCCACATCTCTAATACCACTTCCCCAGCCAGAAGACAGCAACATCTTCTCCTTGTGGGTACAAAACTGTGGAAGAAGATCTGTCTCTATATCTGTATCCTCGTACCCCACTAATGGTAGGGCATCTTCAGCTAAATCACCACCATTTTCCTCTTGATCATCGTCCTCCAATTCCTGCAATTCTGATACAACTACATCAACTGTCCCCAATCCCATTGAAGAGGCCAACATGGACAAGCTCATTAGATCCGAATTGCTGTCTAGCAAGCACTTTGGGTGGCCAGGCAACGCATAAGTCAAACAAACCATGTTCATTGTAAGATTTCTCCACTTGTTACAAACTTGACGCATCAAACCATCATAACTCATACCCCGACTCAAATGAATAACAGTCGTAAGCATGCCATACTTACAGAGAAGCAATAACGACTGTGACATCTATAAAACAACAAGATTCAATGGATATAAATGGTCACTATCATTGCAAAAAGTATGCATAATGCAGAAAACAAACATGATCTCTGCACATGTATCTGATTTTGTACAAAACTCTGTGAAATTATTTGGATTTTCAGAAGTGAGCTTAGATGAATTCAATACTCAGATAAAATCAATACAGAACTCAGATAAACTGTACATAACAAAGATAAATTGTACATAACTTAGATAAATTGTTTAAACTCAGATAAATTGTACATAACACAGATAAATTGTAAATAACTCAGATAAATTATACATAACTCAGATAAATTTTGGCTCTGAACTCAGATAAATTGTACATAACTCTGATAAAGTTTGTCTCTGAACTCAGATAAATTATCTAAAACACAGATAAATTGTACATAACTCAGATAAATTTTGGCTCTGAACTCAGATAAATTGTACATAACTCAGATAAATTCTGGCTCTGAACTCAGATAAATTGTACATGACTCGGATATATTCAATGCAGAAATCATATATTGTGTATAAAACTCAGATAAAATTACACAAACTACGATTTGTCTGATTAAAAGTCAGATAAATTTCATGCTAAAAGTAAAATATCTTAGATTACATTACTTCTTCCACAATGCAGCTCTGAAATAAGACTGGTAAATAAGTCAGGCTCTAGCTAATCTAAATGCATGACCATCAAATCAATTCTACATCAACTGAGCTGATACAAACTGAATACTTCATCACCAACAAAACTAAAGAAATCTAACTATCAAAACTAGAAAAGAAAAATGAAAAACTTCACGTCCATATAAAAGATAGAACTGCTACACAAAAGTTAGATCTGAAATCAACTTCATGTCCATATAAAAGATAGAACTGCTACACAAAAGTTAGATCTGAAATCTGATATACAGTAAATCAAACTACACAGCTAAAAACCAATAAGAATAGAACTGAGCACGCGCATCAGATATATATATACACATTCAAATAACAAAAACTGCATAATCTCTTATGTAAACAGAAAAAATCGCTTACCTAAAAAAAGTTGAATCCCTTCCCAATGTTTGGTTCTGGTTTCTGCTTCCAAGCCAATGAACTGTTTCCCAGCCAATCAATATACGAGACTATAATCCAATTACAATAAAACTCCTACCAAAAGTTTGATCTGCAATCTGCTTCGCAAACAATGAATCTCTCTCTCGTTAGTTTTCTACATTCAGATTCAATATCATAAGCGATTGCAGTTTGAGATTCGAAAAACGAGATCTGCGCTAGATGACATGGGCATATCAGTAATAACTTCTCCACTTATGCACTTAAATCGTGGCTAAATAATCGTGACACGTTGGGGACCACTCCACTGCATGCTGCGACGGTTACAGGGGTAAATTAGTCTTAAAAATTGAAACCGTGTGGATACAGGGACCTTAGGCTGCAAACATCCTAACTGCTTGGACCAGAGCCTTTAAAAAGAATCCGCCTGGACTGGAGGCTGGAAACATTCCATTCGAGGGACCTTTCGCTAAGTAATCCTATATTCTTTATTGATGATATGGTATGAGTTGATCTTGAGTGTCGATTGATCCTCTCTATGCAATTTTCAAATCGTTCCATGTATGGTTGTGATCCTTGTTATATTTGTAGAAACCACACTAGAACTCAAATCCATCATTTATGCTTTCTAGTCATTTTTTTTTATGGATGGTTATGAAGTTGATTCATGTGTATTCTCTAAGTGTTGTCATCCTTATACTTGTTTCAATTTCATAGTAGTGATCTTGATCATATGAACGTCCTTGAAATTCATTCCTTGTATTTCATAGTTATATCTATGTGTTTGATGAATATCTTAGATGTTGAATTCATATGATTTGGCACTTTGAAAATTGCATGCATCACCAAGCTATATCCTTGTATGCAATTTAACTTGTTCATCTCTATGCTCATTTGATAAATCATTAAAAGTGATGAATATTCATTTATGATGCTTGATGGAATTTTGTGTTTGTCACATCCTTGCTCTTAATCTTGTTTTGATGTTCAATTAGTATCAATTGGTATCATATTCAATTGGTATATCTTGAGAATGTGATAGACCTTGTGTTCATTGGATTGAACTTGATTTTACTTAGGAAATATGTGTTTATTCCATGACACATTCCATTAGCATCATAAACTTCATGTTTGCCATCTCTCATGAGCACATGGGTAAATCTCATAACCACCATTTTTATGATCATAATCTTGGTTGGTTAATAATTGAGGTTGGCTTCATGATTGAATTTCATTTCATTCTCATTGCACATTATTCCTATATTTAATGTTGGATGAAATGAGTTCAATACATAGCATATGATTTTCATGAGCATATTAGTTGATGTTATGCTATGTAACCCCCATCACATCCTCTTGACCTTGCTCTTAATTTTGATAATTTGATCATATTAAGCTTGACTAATTCTTCCCTTGAAGTTTACCCTCAATTGGTAAAACCACCTTCTCTTTGTACCCATCATTGTCAAAATGTTGACAAGGAGAAAATGGATTGAGGGGGAGTATAAATATTCAAAGGAAGCATTAACTTTGATCAAATTTACCCTTGTGTTGGCTCTTTACCCTTATAACTTACTAACCATACATGATAACATGTTATGTATTTCATTTTCGATTTCTTTTGTTAACAGGTGCTACTAAAAGGTAATTTCCTTATTTCATGTGTGTAGGTACATTTGCAATTTAATGTTAAAGGGGTAGAGAGCAATCAAGTTGTCTAAAGGGGGAGAGAATGTTCAAGCTTCCTAAGGGGAGATATTGTATGATCTTCTATAGGGGGAGAATGCATATCTTGCCAAAGGGAGAGAGTGCATGGTCCAAGGGGGAGAATTGAAAGAAGAAAGAAAGCTTGGGAGCTAAAGAAGATGCTTGACCAATTAGAGAAAGATGAAAAGGAAGCTTGAAGGATGATCAAGCTCCAAGCATCAAGAAGAATGAAGAAAAAGAAATAGAGCCCAAGCTAAGAGAAGGAAGCATCCAAGAGATTTCAAGACCTGTCCAGCTTAGGGGGAGCTGAAGACTTAGTGTGTAATTTCAGTGATGAGTAAGTTGTCATCGAATTGGAAATGGGGAGATTGTTAGGGATTTTGTGTTATTGCAATTTGATGGATGCATTATCATTTTAGCATCATTTGAATTTTCACACATGCATTGATTTAGAAAATCTTGAAATCTTGATTTACACATGCATTGCCTTTTTAGACTTGTAGAAATATTGATTTATGCATGTTTTGATTTTGAACTTGGATGCATTTAAGTTTTAAAAGAAGATTTTCGAATCAAGCTTTTGCCTATGGTTTTAAAAGTTTCATATCAACTTAGGCATTTTAGGTTTCATGTTGTTAAAACTCTTAGATTGATTTAAAACATGTTTCCATGCTTGATTCAATGGCCTAGACCTTCAAGACCAAGTTTCCCTTTCAAAAATCATTTTTACGAATCTTTATAATCAGGGAAAGTTCGGTCAACCGAACCTTTGTTGGTCAGCTGTCGGTTCCAATTCCAGAATATGAAATCTGTGTTTTCTGGGAACTTCGGTCAGTTGTCGGTCAAGTGTTGGTCACCTGTCAGTCGATCGAACGGAAGTTCGGTTAACCGACAAGTATATTTCAGTCAGCAAACTTTCAAAATATTTGACCGTTGGAATATGACCGTTGAGTTCGGTCGACCAACAAGCTAGCCGTTGGACAACATTTTCTATAAATTGAAGTTCACTCCTTAGCCAAATTTGAGGATCCAAGGGATACTCCTTGAGGTGTTTTGAGGCCAAACAAAGGGGAATGAGCTAAGGGAGGCTAGTTGGTCAAAAAGGGAAGCTAAAGCTTGGAATCATAAGTAAATCATCTATGTAAGCTTAGTTTTCCTTATCATATGTTTTCATGCTTTGCTTAAATTATTAGCAAATCTTTTTAGGCATGTTAACTATGATTTGTTGTGTCCTTAACATATATATGTGTTGAATTGATTTATTGTTTTGGATACATCACCTTGATTCAAACCAAGTATGACTCAAATTAGTATATCTAAGTGCATCATGTTTTAGAATCATCTTTGAAATTATATATATGTAACATGATTCCTATACTTGGTTGAATCTTTGGTTGTTGTTTTTCATCATAAGAAAATCACTTTCAAATCTATCTTATGTTTTGGATTCAACAACTTCACAAATCACATGTATTTTGTTTTAAAGTTTCACACAACTTGCTTAACATTGATACACATCATTTTCAAGTTGGTTTTTAAATTACATGTGATTTGTTCCTTTACTTCAATCAAATCAATTTTTGTGATTTACACTTTCAAAAGCTTTAAGCTTATATTCATTGAGCTATAATTTTTTAACTTGATTGAAGTTTTCACACACACACCATGAGCATTCATCTTTGCATTTCATAGAGTGTTGTGTGAGTTTATTTTAACTTTCATATCAGCCTATTTAAGAGGCAAATGTTTTGAGCTTTAATTGTAATCTCTTAAAGTATTTGTGTTAACACTTCTTTGAGAATTCATATAGTGTATAGGTTATTGCTTAGCCTAGAAAAGCATAGTGTAATAGGTTGATGTTAAGCCTTGAAAAACATCATTGTTAAACGTTATTGCTTAGCCTTGGAAAGCATATTGTAAAGGTTATTGCTTAGCCTATTGAAAATCATAAATAGTGGAAATCCGGTGGGGTGTTGGATCACAAGCCGGTAGTGGATGTAGGCATTGAGGCCGAACCACTATAAATCATTGCGTGATGGTGAATGCTTTGTGATGATTATTTTTATTAGCTTCCTCATCTTGTTTGATAAATCATCACTAGTGGTTAGTTATTTTAAAAGAAATCTAAAATTGGGCATTATTGGTCACTAAGTTGAAGCTCACCCCCCCCCCCCCCCCCCCCCCCAGGGTTTGGATCACGGACTTTCAATATATCATTGGAGTCACTCCAGGTTATACTTTTATATTTAGTACAGAGATGGAAGAATCTTGGGTGAATTTGGGTCCTTGTAGAAAATAATAGATAATAATAATAGATATATTTTTGAGCATATAGAAGTCAAAATGGGGAAAAGTCCCCATCTTATAATCATTGTTAGAAACATGCATTAGTATTCCATCGCTTCAAAGAAAAAAAGGGAAGAAAAATAAAAAAAATATTTAAAATACGTATACAATGATATCACTTGGATATCTAGGTCTACGAATATAGACCAATGGACATGAATTGAACCAGAAGTTGATCTAATTTTTATTCCAATCTTGTAGCAGACATAGGTCCCAACCTGAAGTTAAAAAAAAAATGTCCAAATCTAATACTTGATGCCCTCAACCCTTCAAGATCAATGAAGGAAAAGTCAGGATATCTTCTCACTTGCATCACCAATCCTTCAACGACGACTTTGGTGTCTCCAAAGACATAATTGTTGCCTCCATCTCTACCTTTTAAAGCAATGTAGTATAAAACCCTAGAAAGTCTCGGCCATATATCAAGTTGAGGATGGAAGCACATGGTTCTAATGGAGGAAATTATTGGTCTCTACATTAGTTGGATTACAGGGATGGAGCTGACAATTACCTCATTGGAGACCCAAAGTGGTCGCCAAGGATTACATGATACAAGTCAAGGTATGAGTTTTTCCACTTTGATGCTAGATTGGTTTAACACATCTGATTTTGACTCACGATTGATGGTACACCCAAGAAAGCCCCAAAGACTACTTTAGATCCTAATAGAATATCACGCAATGATATTTTTATTTACCCTCCACCCAAGTGGCATAGGAAAGGCCCAAAGACAATCCTAGGGAACAAAAACCTCCACATGTTCTTTCGAGCAAGGTGCGAGCAGTATGCAACTTCACAGATATGTCTGTCTCACTGAGCCTCTCCCCAATATAGTGCCTAGATCGTTATGGTTAGAACTTACACAACAACGTGTTTGTCTGTCTTAGGACTGTTATAGTTATGATTGTTATTCACCGAGGCTTTAATCATTGTTTCTTGGTACCAAGACTCTAACTTCCTTCACCTTCTGATACTAGGCAGGCGTCAACCCCCATTCTGGGTCCTATGCCTTTGCAAAGATCTATGCCTTTGGTAAACAATCACCCTAGCCTAGTGATTAGCACAGTAGAAATTCTACCAAAGTCAGAGGAGATGGATAAGGTAATTTCCTACTTGAGTTCCAATTTCTTCTGCCCTGAGTCTATTTAAATAGAGGGACGTTGGCACGTGATAAAAGCATTTGTTAAAAGAAAATTCACATGATGCCCCCTCTTCTTTGTCACCAATGAGAAATCCGAACATATATTTTCTCCAATTACTTACAAAATTCTTTTTACTTATCAAATGTAGTCGTACAAATCCCCATTGACTTATGGTCAAAGGAACAATTGTTCTTAATTTTGAAAAAAAAATTCATTCTTTAATTTTAATTTCATCTATCATAGCTAACATGCAAATTTTGCGTCAGTGGTATTTTTCAAATACTATCTTATTTTTCTTAGAAATATTGAAAACATTGGAAAACCATGAGAAGAATCACAAGAGGATCAATCAATGGTTGCACTAATAGTATGGGCAAAAACAAGTGGGTTCAAGTCAAGACCACAATGCCATTCGTTCCAAAACAAGTTCAAACCCATACTGGTACCTGAATGTAATGTACAGAATGGACCAGAATCAAGACTCAATTTAAAAATTAGTCCTGCAACATAAAGATATGTTTGATATTGATACAAATTAAGTCTATTTTACATACTTCACTCCTAATCGATTTCCCATATTTTGTTGCAAATTCCAAGTTTGCTTTCTATACATAGTGCAGAGAGATAAGAGACAATAGTTTAGAGAGAGAGGAGACAACTATACCACTACACCAAAAATCGAAAATTGGAACGGAAAAGCGTTCCTAATCCTCCCGTTCCTAATTCGTTAAACCGTTCCAATTTCCGTTCCAATTTGGTACCAACCGTTCCTAATCCAAATTGGAACGGAAATTGGAACGGTTTAACGGATTAGGAACGGGAGGATTAGGAACGCTTTTCCGTTCCAATTTCCGATTTTTGGTGTAGTGACATCTTAAATATCCTTCATATATATATATATATATTCTTTAAATTAATATTATAATTATTAGTTGTGTAAAAAGGAGAATACAATTAATATAAAGGCAAACCTTGGTCATTTCACTTTGATATTTTGCTTGTTTCAAAGTACAAATCGTGAAAGTCATATGGTAAATTTCTGAGTCCATTAACTAGATTAATCAGTATGTATAAATAAACATTGAATTTCTTTTCAAAGAATCATACAAATACTAAAAGTCAAATAACGTCATTAATATTATGCATATCTTCAACAAAAGTTATGGATACGAAAAGATAAAATCCAAAATTCCGAGTCATCTAATATGAATTAGTTAAGAAAAACTGATATTATATTTTTCTTTAGGTATTTATCTACGAACAACAAAAATAAATACTGAAAGTCAACATGCAAGATTTTGAGTCCTTAAATGGGAATTAGTAAATATAAATCAACATTGTGGCAATCTTCAAAGAAATAAATAAATATAAAAACTCAACAAGCAAAACATAAAGTTGTTTAACCAGAATTAGTCAGTATATATTAGATTGTCTTTATCTTCAACAAAAAAGGAAATACCAAATTTGAAAAGAAAACCTTAAGTCCTCTAATTGGAATCATTAAATATACAATAATGTGTTGTTTATCTTCCAATGAAAGATACAAAAAGCAAAAGTCAAATAGGCAAAAGTTGAAGCTATATAGCCTTTTATTAATTGTATTCTCCTTTTTACACAACTAATAATTTTCATATTAATTTAAATAATATATATGAAGGATATTTAAGATGTATAGCTGTCTCCTATCTCTCTGCACTGTTGTCTCTTATCTCTCTACACTAAGTATAGAAAGAAAACTTGGAATTTGCAACTAAATATGGGAAATCGATTAGGAGTGAAGTATGTGAAATAGACCTAATTTGTATCGATGTAAAACATATATTTATGTTGCAGGACTAATTTTTGAATTGAGTCTTAATTTTGGTCCATTCTGTACATTACATTCAGCTACTAGTATGGGTTTGAACTTGTTTTCAAGCTAACGGCATTGTGGTCTTGACTTGAACCCACTTGTTTTTGCCCATACTATTAGTGCAACCATTGATTGATCATCCTGTGATTCTTCTCGTGGTTTACCAATTTTGTCAATATTTCTAAGAAAAATAAGATAGTACTTGAAAATACCATTGAGGCAAAATTTGCATGTTAGCTATGATAGATGAAATTAAAAATTAAAGAATGAATTTTTTTTTCAAAATTAAGAAAAATTGTTCCTTTGACCATAAGTCAATGGGGATTTGTATCACTACATTTGATAAGTAAAAAAGAATTAATTTTGTAAGTAATTGGACAAAATATATGTACGGATTTCTCATTGGTGACAAAGAAGAGGGGCATCATGTAAATCTTCTTTTAAGAAATGCTTATATCACGTGCCATCGTCCCTCTATTTAAATAAACTTAGGGCGGAAGAAATTGGAACTCAAGTAGGAAAATACCCTTTCCATCTCCTTTGACTATGGTAGAATTTCTACCATGCTAATGACCAGGTTAGGGTGATTGTTTTCCAAAGGCCACTACTAGAAAAAAGGGTTTTTATATCGGCTAAAAACCGATATAAAAGACCCATTATATCGGTTTTTCAGTAAACTTCAAACCGATATAAGTACCCCCGATATAATAGATAACTATAACCGATATAATATGTGTATTATTTCATATCGGTTTTTGGACAACTGATGTCTTTTAAAACTGAAATTATAACACATATTACTGTAAAACCGATATAAAAAAAGTGAAACCGATATAAAAAACATTTATAATATCGGTTTTTTGGGATTGTAATATATCATTTGTTCTGTAACCGATTTAATATTATATATGTATTTTTTTTTATAAATAGTCCTTCTAGAAAGGGTCAGGTGACCTTACGGTCACCTGGCGGCTAGCCGCCCTTTGCAAGGGGGCTAGCCGTCAGACCCACGGTCAACTTTCCTGTAAGCATTTTTTTTTCAGGATGATTTTCTGTGTTTCCTGCGGCTAACCGCCAGTGCACCTGCGGCTAGCCCCCAACTTTTCCTGCGGCTAGCTTTGAGCCATCCTGATTTGAATGGCAGAATTTGTCTCCAGTAGAAAATTCATAACTTCCTCTTCGGAACTCGAAACAACATGATTCTCGATCCAAATGAAAGATTTATCAGAGGGCTACAACTTTCATGTTTTGAGATTTAACCCAGATTGAATGGAAAGTAGTGTAAAATCACCTTGAAGCTGACCGGTCACAGAAAAACAGCAACCTGAGTGAGGCAGAGTTGTCTCCAGTAGAAAATTCATAACTTCCTCTTCTGAACTCGAAATACCATGATTCTTGATCCAAATGAAATATTTATCAGAGGGCTAAAACTTTTATGTTTTGAGATTTAACCCAGATTGAATGTAAAGTAGTGTAAAATCACCTTGAAGCTGACTGGTCACAGAAAAACAGCAACCTGAGTGAAGCAGAGTTGTCTCCAGTAGAAAATTCATAACTTCCTCTTCTGAACTCGAAACAACATGATTCTTGATCCAAATGAAAGATTTATCAGAGGGATACAACTTTCATGTTTCTAGATTTAACCCAGATTGAATGTAAAGTAGTGTAAAATCACCTTGAAGCTGACTGGTCACAGAAAAACAGCAACTTGAGTGAAGCAGAGTTGTCTCCAGTAGAAAATTCATAACTTCCTCGTCTGAACTCGAAACAACATGATTCTTGATCCAAATGAAAGATTTATCAGAGGGCTACAACTTTCGTATTTTGAGATTTAACCCAGATTGAATGGAAAGTAGTGTAAAATCACCTTGAAGCTGACTGGTCACAGAAAAACAGCAACCTGAGTGAAGCAGAGTTGTCTCCAGTAGAAAATTCATAACTTCCTCTTCTGAACTCGAAACAACATGATTCTTGATCCAAATGAAAGATTTATCAGAGGGCTACAGCTTTCATGTTTTGAAATTTAACCCAGATTGAATGGAAAGTAGTGTAAAATCACCTTCAACTTCTGGAGGCTAGCCTTTAACTTCTGGAGGCTAGCCTCCAACTTGGAGGCGGCTAGCCGAAACAGCAGGGAAAAAACAGCATTGTGAAGAAACGCAGCAGGGAAAAAAAACAGCAGAAACACAGCAGGGAAAAAAAATACAGAACAACAACAAGACAAACAGCAGCAGAGATCGTGAGAAAACAGAATAAAAAAAAAACAGAGAGAGAGAGAACAGAAAACAGTAGCAGCAGAAGAAAAGGGAAAGAAAGAAACGAAACAAAAAGAAAGGAAAGAACGTGATGTACCTGGCACCTGCACAGCGCCGGAAGAGCAGCTTCTTCCTCTTCGTCGTCGTCGTCTTCTTCTTCTCCGGAGAACGAGAGTGAGCGAGAGAGACAGGGAGAGCAGAGAGAGAGTAGAGAAAGCGAGAATGAGAGAAGAGCAGAGAGAGCGAGAGTGAGAGGAAAGGGGTTTTTGGGGGGAGAGAAGCGCTGGGAAGAGAGGCGAGAGTGAGGAGAGGAGAACGAGAGTGAGAGGAAAGAAGGAATGATGGAGAAAGAAAGAGAAGGGAGGGAAGGAAAAAAAAAGGGAAAGAAGGAGTGAGCCCACGCGGGGGATTAAGGGATTTGAGGTATATAATATCGGTTTCATAATAACCGATATAAAATATTATATATAACTGGCGGTTAGCCGCAGGTGCACTGGCGGTTAGCCGCATGTGCACTTGCGGTTAGCCGCATGTGCACAGGCGGTTAGCCGCAGGACGTCCTGAAAAGGGAGGGAAGAAGGAAAAATAAAAAGGATGGAAATAACCGATATAAAATATGTATATATAATATCGGTTCCATAATAACCGATATCAACCGATATAAAATATATGTATACAACCGATATAAAATATTTGTCTATAATATCGGTTTTATAATAACCGATATAAAATATTGAAATTAATATCACATATTTTCCTAACCGATATTATATATAGAGATTATTATGTCGGTTCCAGTGTAACCAATATAAAAAAATTTGACCAATATAAAAAAATATTAACCGATATAAAATACCTTGACTGAAGATATTATATCGGCTATATGAAAAACCGATATAGGGCAGTTTTTGCAACCGATATAAAAGCCCTTTTTTCTAGTAGTGGGCGTAGGTGTTTGCAAAGGCATAGGACCCAGAATGGTGGTTCACGCCTGCCTAGTATCGGAAAGGTGAAGGAAGTTAGAGTCTTGGTATCGAGAAACAACGATTAAAGCCTCGGTGAATAGCGGTCATAACTATAGCAGTCCTACGACAGACAAACACCTTGTTGTGTAAGTTATGACCATAACGATCTAGGCACTATATTGGAGAGATGCTCAGTGAAACAAACATAACTGTGAAGATGCATATTGCTCGCACCTTGCTCGAAAGTACATGCGAAGGTTTTTTTTTTCCCTAGGATTGTCTTTGGGCCTTTCCTATGCCGCTTGGGTGGAGGGTAAATAAATATATCATTGCGTGATATTCTATTAGGATCTAAAGTAGTCTTTGGGGCTTTCTTGGGTGTACCATCAATCTTGAGTCAAAATCAGATGTGTTAAACCATTCTAGCATCAAAGTGGAAAAACTCATACCTTGACTTGTATCATGTAATCCTTGGCGACCACTTTGGGTCTCCAAAGAGGTAATTGTCAGCTCCATCCCTGTAATCCGGCTAAGGTAGAGACCAATAGTTTCCTCCATTAGAACCATTTGCTTCCATCACCAACTTGATATATGGCCGAGACTTTCTAGGGTCTTCTACTACATTGCCTTAAAATGGCAGAGATGGAGGCGACAATTATGTCTTTGGAGACACCAAAGTCGTCGTCGAAGGATTGGTGATGCAAGTGAGAAGATATCATGATTTTTCCTCCATTGATCTTGAAGGGCTGAGGGCATCAAGTATTGGATTTGGACATTTTTTTTTTAACTTTAGGTGGGGACCTATGTCTACTGCAAGATTGGAATAAAAATTAGATCAACCTCTGGTTCAGTTCAGTTCCATTGGTCCATATTCGTAGACCTAGATATCCAAGTGTCATCATTGTATACGTATTTTAAATATGTTTGTATTTTGCTTCCCTTTTTGTCTTTGAAGCGGTGGAATACTAATGCATGTTTCTAATAATGATTATAAGATGAGGACTTTTCCCCATTTTGACTTCTATATACTCTAAAATATAGCTATTATTAATATCTATTATTTTCTACAGGGACCCAAATTCACCCAAGACTCTTCCATCTCTATACTAAATATAAAACTACAACCTGGAGTGACTCAAATGATATATTAATGTATATACACTTACCATAAATGTAATATAGTTTTACGCTACAAGATATATATGTAATTTTATGTCTTAATTTGGGTCTGATCTCATACATTAGATTCAAGTATGTTATATATTCGTCTGGTACTCTTGAACTTGTTGGGGGAATATATGGGCAGTCTAAACCTGACTCAGGCCGACATGTTTCATTCTCTACTATTAGCAATACGCATTTGATCGATACTCCATAGCTTATTCGGGTAGGAAGGAACGTCAATTGGCATGGAGTTATTCTAGAACTGGATTGCTTTTGATTGGACCCTTTGAGCTCGTATGGCATTGGAGGGTCAATAACATATGTTAATGGATCATTCTCGAATGGTTTGCTGCGTTAGGGTAAGTTTGTGCAGCAAGAGGATTCTACTCTCCACGAATTTTCATTTATGAGGAAAGAGGAATCATGTGTTCCTACCTCTCACATAAAAATAAAAATAAAAAAACCAGTATCTTGTAATATGATGTTCATTCTCCTAAATCAACAAGCTATAACAATGCAAATGGAACTCTCTCAAATGGCAACATCACATTATTTAACATGTTTTAAAACTTCATGGCCTTCGATTGAGAAGTTAGGATACTCTTATAAGAAAAGTTTCTATGAACGAGCCCCTTGAAGTTGGATGTAAAATGATTCAACAAAAACACATTGATCTTGGCCACTTTTGACCATTTGATTGTAGTCAATGAATGGATCGTTCTTGAGAAATGACTCCATGCTACTGTTAGTATAGCGCTAACAACAATGCAAATGGATCGTTCTTTAGCTTTTTTTTTTTTTTTCTAGGTCCATTTGGTTGGGTGTTGTGAAGTGGGCTGGGTGGGATGCAAAGATGGGTTCAGATGGGTTCTCGGATGGGTTTTGTGGAAGGTAAAGATGAAGATGGATGATGTGAGAATGGAAAAATTGGAATGCGTTGGCTGGGATGGAGGTGTTGTGGTTCGTAGATTAATGAGAAATCAAGTGGGGAGATAGAGAAAGAGTAGAGAAAAGAAGAAAGTGTACGAAAAAGAAGAAGATACGAGCAACAACTCGCTTAACTGAAACGAGCAATGATATCGCCGCTCATTCAAGATGGAAAAAGGTGAAAACTCACGGGAGGGCTTTTTTGGTCACCAAGGAACTATGAGGTTTGAGAATAGGGGTGTAATGATCTAGTTAACCGTGTGTTTTGGAAAAACCATTAACTGAATTGTGTTTTACTATTTTCATTTCTTAAGAATCGTAATTGTAATCGTACCTTGAAAAACCATTTTACGGATTGACGGATTTTTTGTGCTCCCCTAGTGCCGAGACTAGTCACTCAATTTATAGATGTTTACTATTGAGCCCTTTAATCAATCAAGTATTCAAGTAATTAGTCATCAAATCACTCTTATAAGGAGCACATTTGATCATATACAATGAGACCTTTCAATATTAATCGGTATCTCAATGAATTGCATGCAACAAGTTGGCCTCATGTTACACGTTAGCAGGAAATTAAGATTATAAATAAAAAGTGGGCCTCACATTAAATTTATTTGGAGTATGGTGGTCAAAAGATTATGTTAATAAAGGGCAGCTTGTTTAGAGGAATTTTTTAATGCAATTCTATCACTAAGACCGTTTTGCAAGCTATTGGGGATTAATTAGGGCAAACACACACGATCAATCGACCGCAAGCAATCACATGACACGAGATTTACGAGATTCGGCAAACTTGCCTATATCCACGGGGCTATGATGTTTCGCTCTATTTCACTATGTAGGAAATTGGGCAACTCGTTAACGTGATCCCAAACCCTCTAACACTTAGCCTACTCTCTCCCCGCAGATCTCAATCTCGTACTCACAGCAAGTCCAGGCAATACCTAAACTTCTCCATAGTAACTGGCTTCGTAAGCATATTAGTTGCATTCTCATTTATGTGAATTTTCTAAATGGAGATCTCACATTGTACACAATAAATTCTTGAATAAATAAAGAAATGCACTAAATTTCATTGAATACAAATTTCCTTCCATTTAATGAGAGGTTTTACATTCAATTTTGTGGATACATCACTTTCGATCGTGAAAATTCATCGACCGTTAATTACATCCTCAATGGAGAACCTCTGATATTTATAAGGACAAGTATCTCAATAAAATTTACCAAGAATATACATGAAATTAAATAAATAAATGAAATTGACAGGTTCCCACTCTTCACCTTTGCTATCAGAAGCCATCTGTTATGTTCACATGGACCTTCATGATCATTACTCAATTGAGTTCATGAATTGATGAAATTGATGCTGATTTTTTATTAGTGGGCCATCCCATGTATTTTATTGGCCCAATGCCCATAATGGACCTGAAATGGTCAGGCCCCATTATAGAACAAGTTGAATTGGGTAGGTTACGCATACATTTTGGGTTAATCTTGACCCACAGTTTTGGCCTAGTTTTTTACCCATTATTATGGCCTGATTTTGACATATAATCCTGGCATGACTTTGACCTATAATCCTGGCTTAATTTAGGCTGCATTTGAAACCATTTATAATAGCCCATCTTTGGTTAGTACTTTAGCCACCTATTTAGGCCTGCCGCGAGACCCACTTTCGATTAATATTCCCATTGTGTACACTGTAACATCCCGACACTACAAGAAAAAGTATATTTAGCGTCGAAATAACACCGGCGGTCACTTAAATTTGATGGAATAAGACGACATCACTTAAAAATCACTAGCTGTTTTAATCGCTCCCTCACTCATCGTTCCCTCTTTCCTGCTCTCGCTCATCGTTGCCTCTCTCGCTCTCTCCTGCTCTCTCTTCTGCTCACGCTCAAGTCTCGGCGACGCCGAAACAGAAGATCTGTTTCGCTCTCTGCTCTCTCCCTGCTCACGCATCTCTCTGCAGCGCCTTCCCTTCTCTTCCAGAAGCAATGTGTGATTTATCGGTATTCTTTTTCATTTACTTTACTTTTACTTCGATCTTTCCAAACCCTAACTCGCCCCGCCCCCCACAAAAAAAAAAACCCCTAACCCTAGATTCTTCTTCTTATTGTTGTTTGATTATTCGATGTGGGAGATGGAGATGGATGAGATCGAAGCGTTGCTGGAGAAGATCTGGGACCTCCACGACAAGTTCAGCGACGCCATCCTCTCCATCTCCAGATCCCATTTCCTCTCCTCCGTCAAAACCCTAATCCCCAAATCCAATCCCCATCCTCCCTCCGCCTCCTCCTCCTCCTCCGGCTTCGTCTTCGCCAAGGAATTCCGCTCCTCCGACGTCGACACCGCCGTCTCCGAGGCCAGGAGCCTCAACTCCATCCGCACCGCCCTCGAAAACCTCGAAGACCAGCTCGAGTTCTTCCATGTAATGTTCTTCTTCTTCTTTTTTTTCAACTGAAAGTTCTTTCAATTATGTGATGAAATTCAAGTTGTGTTGCGTTTCTGTAGCGTAGGAATTTTTGAGTTCTAGGGTTCTGAATGGTTCTATTGCGATTGATGTTGCTGCGAAGGAGGTTGGTTTCTTGGATTTCAATCTTTTATTGTAAGCAAAAAGAATAAAAGATCGGATTTTTACTTCTTTCTTGTGTTTTTTTATGAGATTTTGATTTATTTTTTTTGGTATTGTATATGTTGTTGATTGTATTTAAATCAGATGAAGCATCAAATAAGATTTTGATGTAAAGCAACTGTATGTAATGAGATTTTGTACTTAAATTGAAAATTTGATATGATATGATTTGCCCGTTTGCCCTATGTTATATTGTAGTCCTTCAAATTCATTATAAAGTGAGTTTTGATGAATGAAAGAATATAGGGAAGGTGAGGATTGAAGGATATCTGGTGGAGATGTAGATTCAACCCTCACTTTCCAGTATTTGATTTACAATGGTTATAGTGGAGTCATCATTTCTTACCAAATAGGAGATTATTTGATGGCGATTTGTGGATCTCCGCATTGGCCAATTCCCTTCAATGGGAAGGCATTTCTTAGGATTGCCAGAAATTGAATATCAAGCAAACGAACAGGCCCGATATGGTTGTGCTATTCATTTCGACGTATCAAGGTGTCATAGGTTAGTGTATACCGATAAATCACACATTGTTTAACGATAGTGGGAGATGAGATTTGTAAAGTTGGTATTTCAAATCATATCAGATACTTCTGTATGGTTTATTTGTAATGGATGTTCATTAAGAATTATTGGAAGCATTTTTTAATCACATATTGATGGCGGACAATAGGCGACACTGTCATTTTAGTTACTCCTTTTGTTTATTTTTTTTCTCTAAAGTGTTAATTTGATGCTCATTGAAGAAATTTGGAAGGCAGTTAAATTTGTTCCATTTATGTTGATTTTTTTTCCCTTCCTGTTTTTTGAAAGATTTGAGGAAACATTGTTGTAGATTTGGCTTTTACCTCATTTAAAATTCTAAAAACATGCACTGATTTTTTTTCTTGTGATTGGCAACAATACGATATTTCCGATGCCTTATAGTATAGTGATACACAACATCCAATATTTGGTACTAGGGTTGGTTAATATTTTGTTTGTTCCATGCAGACAGTGCAAACGCAGCAGAGGGCTGAAAGAGATGCCGCAATTGCACGGTTAGAGCAAAGTCGCATTGTTCTTGCAATGAGATTAGCAGATCACCATGGGAAAAAGTACAAAGTCATTGAAGAAGCCATGGCATTCGTGGGAGATGTACATAATGCTAGCAGTTTTGTCACACCAGGGGTTCAGTGTGAAATGCCACAAAATCAGTTTGTTGGAAATTTCGAAGATCATGAAGGGAAAAGGTCTAATGTTCTGATGCAAATGTTGATTTCCAGCTTTACCTTCGCTAAGAAGTCTCTTAAGTTGGAGTCTGTGGGTGCTGTACTAGGAAATGCTGCTTTGATTGCTGTCAGCATGCTTGCTTTACTGCAGCTTCATCAAACAGCCTATAAGAGCAATTATGTACTGGAAGTTCCACAGTTGAGGATTTCAGTTACAGCTTAACTGGAAACGAGAAGAATACTTATCAGTTTGATGGCTCTTCTTCAAGTAGTAGAGTGAAGGATTTAGATGTATTGTCAGCTAGGGGCTGAGGTGGGTGAGTGATTTTTCTACGAATTGTACATGCACTTGTGGTATTGAAGTTTGTTAGAAGATGAGAAATATCGTTGTAGGTCATATTTGTTTTGCACCTGTGGTGTTGAAGTTTGTTAGAAGACGGGAAATTTAATTGTAGGTCACATTTGTTTTGAGTTTCTACTTTTTCTTGTCCATAACTCAGTTGCCACGGTTGAGTTTGTTTATATTCATGGAAATGACGGTTGAGCTTGTTTATATTCATTCATGGAAATGAATTAATTTGATTTTGAGTGAAATTTACTTTATATAGTTCATGGTTTGGCTCTGTTTTATATTTTTGTATTTACATCATGCTGAAGGCATCTTAAATTAGCTGAGGTAAAGTAGTAGTTATTTTTTCAAAAAATCCTTATATCCTCTGGCATTTGGCAGTGATTAGGCTGGAAAGAAGGCTCCATCACTGGTTCTATCATGCGATGGCCATGTTCTCTGCAGGTTTTCTCAACTTTATGAGAGAAATATGCCCCTTGGGCTGCCTTGAACAGTCTTGAAGACACACCATCACGGGGTTTTCATGCATTGGAGTGTTGGAAAGTTAATGAGGCGAGATCTGGACTGGGTCATCTTTGGAGGGGCTAAAATCTTCGAATTGACAGAAATATGCTGAGCTGAAGCAGAGAGCAGAGATGTTCAGGGCGGCGAGATGGAGGGTGGAGAAGAACAAGATCAAACTAGTATTCAAATTGCAATTCAGGGCAACACAGGTATACTACTGTTATATAAGCACTTTCATTTTGAAATTCAACAAATGGGTTTGGTATTTTCATTGTCTTTTACATGCTCTGTAATCAAATCTGCATTTTTAAGCTGTACAATTATTACTAGTCATGCATTTCTTGTTCTCTCTTAGGTTTCAACAAAATAAGCACAAATTTGCCTTCTTCTTTGGTTATCTTATAGGGTGTGGGTCAGTCTAGATTTTTTTTTTGTTTTTTTGTTTTTTTGTTGTTGTTTATGAATGAATTTTTTTGTACTGCATGGATAATGTTGGCTCTAGCTGAGAGTTTAACTGAAAGTTGGGAATTTTCGCAATGTAGTTGGTTCATGAAAGATCTGCAGTGGTCTGATTTTCATAGTGGAACTGACTTTTTTTATTTCTGTTATCTAACCCAAGTTTTTGTTGTTTGTTCTCTTTTACTTGTTTAATTTTCATTTTTTCTGATGGGATTATCTGATTTGAGTGAGATTTTGTACAGAGCACTAGCAATCTTGGCAATGTGGTGGGGTTCTGGAAAATCTGTAGAGGTCTGATTAAAACTGAAATGGGTCATTCTTAGTTCTCTGGCTGTTTTTTCTGTGTCGGATTAAAGGACCCATCCTAGGGAAATGTTGAAGTAGTATGGTTAGACAATGAAAGATCTGCAGAGAATTTCCACCAAAGTGCAAAATTTTCATTTTTATCTAATAGGAGATGGATCACAATCACTCCTCTTTTCCTCATTTTACTGATTGGATTTTTTTGTAGTATATTTGTTTTCCAGATCCAAGCAAGGATACAAGCTTAAGTATGGAAATCCTTGTAATGTGGTTGGGTAAGGAGCCATCTGCAGAGTTCTAATATTGCATTACTTGTCTTCAAAAGATTGGTGCGTAATCCAAGCTTTTCACCCACTGTGTGTAATCCAAAACATCTGATAAAATTTTAGATGTTATAGAAATCTAACGTTGGTTATGTTTGTTTGATTTATGCAGATGGTGATGACGAATCTGAGGGAGTCTAATTTGGATGAATCTTATGATCAATACCGTGAAGATGGTTATGATGATTCCATGAGGGGAATACATGATCCAAGCTGGGAATTGTGGGAGGAATGGATGGGATGGGAAGGTGCAGGCATCAGAGACTACTACACTTCACACATCAATCCTTACATTTGATTGGATTTTGATTTTATCTTGATGAATGCCGAAAGGCATCTCAGAATAATTTTTAAGATGTAAATAACATTGGGTTTTCTTTGTATTAATTGAACTAGTTGTGTGTATAGCCAAGTATATAATGCAGAGTTCCTTGTGAACAAGTATATAATTGAAGTTTTATTTGTGAACAAGTTAGTAGAGAAGGATCTAATATGAGTAAAATTAACAAGGGATTGAATGCATGAATATTGATCATAGGGTTACTGCACTTTTGAGTTGGTTGTAAATTGAAAGGTTGTTTGGGTGCATTTGGTCTTTTATTTTTTTGGGTGTATTTGGTAAATATTTTTGTGCTAGGTGTGGCTAATAATTTCCAAAATAAAAAAAATAAAAAAAAACTGCTTTTACCGGCGGCCACCGACATAAGCAGTTTTTCTTGTAGTGCGACCCCACCCTAATCTTATTTAGTATCTAATTAATTTTAATTAGATGCCTAGTGGATGTTGTGAATGTAATTGGACTTGATTAGATAGATTAGTAGGGGTTTGACCATTTACTATGTAGAACTATGACTTTTGAGTGTTTTGGGTGTATTGAATATTTTTAGATTTTGTGCATTTTGGGTGCATTGCATAGAGCATATATATCATTTGCATCGATTTTCATGTTTTGACCCAAACCATTTGAGCCCAAATTGATCCCCATCTTGGCCTTGCTTTGACAATGGATGTACGCGGATCCTTAGGAGGTCTCTTGGGTTGTATGCGAGCATTTCGAATGCCCCCGACCCTGCCTTTTGAGTTACCTAGAACACATACTATGTTCTTGCCCTTTCGGGCCCCCATTTCTGGCTAAAATGCCCCCCCAATTCTCGTTAGAAATTTATGTCACTTACCTGTGCCTTGACATGCCTAAAACTACTAGTTTTCTCCGATTTGCGTACACGGGCTCGATCTTGCTCAAAACTTGTATTTTCCTCCAACTTGAACCTGTATAAACATGATTGATTGGGAATTGTTGTTTTCACTTGTTTTCTTGATTTTCGGAGTTTTAACTATGTTTTGAGACATGTCTCGATTTGGAAACCTAAGTTATTCATGGATAAATGTATGGATTCGACAACAGTCGGCTCGCTCTCACCCAATTACTGGGTTGTTGTCCTTGAAAAACGTAGTATGCACATGATATTACATCCGCTACTGCCCACGGTTCAGGTAGTATGCCCTCGTCAATTCGTTGCTGCTCTAAAAAGAGTATGTATGCCCTCAACACGCGCTCTTATTCACCCCACTTGCAAGAACAGTATGCCCATGATATTGCACTACGTGCTCCAATTGTTAGTTGTATGCTCGTGATTGATGACCAAGTGGAATTAAGTCATGTGAATGTCGTTTAGTCATGTATCTTAATATGAAATGAAATATCATGTTACTTTACCAATTTTTCAAGAACATGCTTAGTTTTATGTTTTACTTGTTAAATTATGATTTTAACATGCTTTTACTTCTCTCGTATAAGCATCATATGCTCTTATTATGGAATCTTTCTAGGCATTCGTGTCTGACACTACACTTAGTGTGTACATATCAAACTCCTTGTTGATGAGCCGGTCCAACAGGATCTGCCATTTGTACGAGAGTGGACGACTGGTGAGCTAGAGCAGAGCACCTGATGGCGCCACGGAGTTCACGATATCATTCTGGTATTTTTTTTTTCCTTTTTTTTTTTTGGAGTTTACATTTCTTTTTGGATAGTTATCTATTGAGGATGTTTTATTGGCCGTTGTTTCAGGCATTTTTGCGGGGATTTTAGTTAAGGCTTATTGAACTTTTTTTATTTTGTCTAAAATTGAATATTAATTATGGAAATATGTTTCACTCTACATGATCCCATGTGTTCATTCTATCATGCTTTGTTATGTGAAATGGTTCGCACAAGCTTTCGCCATGACGTCCCTTGTGGTTTTGAAGGCCTGGTAATCTTCACATAGCGGAATCATGTGGAAAAATTCATTTGAAACTATTATTAACACCAAAATTTTCGCTAAAACAATTCCGTGTGCGTTGCGATCCCTTATTTCAGATTTTGGATCGTGACACAGATTCATGTAGCCAAAAAAAAACAACTTAAAGACTTTGTCTAGAAGAATTTGTGATGCAATCTTCTCACCAAGGCCAATTAGCAAGCAAGGCATGTGTGAAATAGAATTGTTTTTGTTATCTACATAGAAATAGGTTTTTGAGGATTTTACCAAAAAAAACACTTTAGGTGACCAGTGGGCCTAAAAGATCATTTTAACTAACCTTGCACTGGATCAGGCATTTTTCTTGAAAAGGTATTTTTTTAGCAGTCTCAACTATCGTCCCTAGCGACCTTAGTTTTATAACGCTAAGGGTCCCAGGGACCCTGTGGTGTACACAAATTAGAACAAAATAGATGTGTTTTTTCGTGTTTTGTTGACAACAAGTCTATTTTCCTTCACCATGTTAGTCTGCGCCCATTTCTTCCAACCCAGCCGTCCAACTGTTATCCCCTCCAATATCCTCTTCGTCTGCTGCTCTTGCTCCTCGCCCTCCTACCAACTATGGTCTCTTCCCACATCTTTTTTGTCAAAGGTATGTGCTGCTGGATGCTCCCCTTTGGCCTTTTCTGAATCGTTTTGGTTAGATTGTCGTCTAGGTTGGGCCCTTATTGCATCTCCATTCCTTTTGGTTTGGTTAATGTTTCCTCGTGGCAGACATCTACTCTCCACTCTAAAATCGCTTTCTAAAAGGCTCTCTTTGTCTTCCTTGTGTATCATTACCCCTCATAGCAAGAAAAATACCCTAAAAATAGTGTTTGCCCTTTTTGGAAGACAATGGGCAAAGACAAATGCATGATCTGAAGGAAACACGAGGAAACACGCCTATTTTGTTCTAATTTGTGTACACCGCATGGTCTCTGGGGACCCGTAGCGTCATAAAACTAAGGTAACTAGGGATGCTTGTTGAAAGTGCTAAAAAAAACCTTTTCAGGCAAAATAACTGATCTGGTGCAAGGTCGGTTAAAATGATCTTTTAGGCCCACTGGTCACCTAAAGTGTTCTTTTTGATAAAATCCTCTAGATTTTGTGACACATTTATTTAATTACAAAAATCAAACTCATAATGTTATAAACGTAATATTGATAGGAAAATATTCTCCTGCGTACCATGTGCATGAGCACCATGCATCTACATCCATTGTGGATGAATTTCAAGGGTGGGTCCCACCTCTGAGATAGGGTCTAGATGCATGGTGCACTTATGAGCTATACGTACAGGAAAAAGTTTTCCTACATTGATAAATTTGTTGAAAAGAAAAATGAGAAAAAGGTGTTGCTTGATTTAAACATATTCATTTATATTTGAGAAAATCTTTTTTTCTTTACTTTTTGAAAAAGAAAATTAAAGTTTTAAGGTTGATTGAGTCAAACATCTTCATTAACTTAACAAACAATCAAAGCACTCCTCTATAGCAACTCCTTCTCTGGGATCGCGAACTTGAAAATACTTCAACAACTAATATATTATTGCCATTAAGCCCAGAATCCATGATGAATCATGCTTTCCACTTTTATCCTACTGCCGCTTTAGGCTCTTTGAAAAGATTGAATGGTTTGGGATTTAAAAAATGTCCCCCAAAAGTCTAGATAATGCGATCTAATGGTCTGAACTTTTTCGCAAATATCTCAAAATATAAGACGAGTTAACAATTGATTTTTTAAAAATCTCCCTTCCCACACACACATTTAAAAAAATATTAAAAAAACCTATGAAGTTACATTTTGCCCACCCCCATGCAATATCTCCCCCCACCTTCCCTCCACCTCCAGTGTTGCACTGCACCAACGGCGGCCACCGGCTCCATTTCAGGACGATGGCAGATCCCTCCTCCTCCCCTCGATTCCCTCCCTCTACCTCTCCCACTATTTTCTCTCTCCCTTCTCCCTTTCTCTACCTCCCCATCTCCACCACCTGCCTGGACCGACGGTGGCAATTGGCTCGGGTTAGGACCGGCAGCGGCCATGTCTCTCTCCTCCCCTTTTCTCGCCCCCAACCCCACCCCCCTCTCCCCCTTCTCTCCCTCGCTATCTCTCTCCTTGTCTCGCCCTCCCCATCTCCCTCCCTCTCCCTTTCTTTCTTTGGAAAGGAAGGGAGAGGGAGAGGGAAAGAGATGGGGAGGGAAAGGGAGGAAGAGAGAGGAGTGCGGAGGGGCGGGGGGAGGTGAGGGAGAGAAGCTGCCGCCGGTCCAGGTTCCTGAACCATAAACCAAACCCCAACCCCTACTTGGCTTTTCATAGGACAATTTCTTTCAAAAAAATCTAAATTTATTTTTTAAGAAGAAATAGATTCTTGATCGGGTTGGGAAGGCATTGTTGAGATTGCTTGATAATGAACAGGTCCAGTTCATGTTGTTATCCAAGGAAACTCCAGCCTGAACCTAGGCCCATTTAGTTTGGCAATGAACTTCTCTATCAGTTGCTGACTTTTACATAATTCATTGCATTCATTTAGCGTTGTGAATTGATAGCAAAATTGGATCTTGGTCATGCATAATCTAAATCATATATGAATTTGAGAAAATCTGAAAAATATATACACATCGTCAACATCATCATCATTGAGCCCTCATGCCATCTTATCTTGGGTCGGCTAATTTTGATAGTGGAACTCATACTGTAACAAGCTACCTGAAGCATACATTTGATTGAAACTACAAAACCAATTCACATTATCAGCTATTAGGCATTGGGGTCATGAAAGAAACATAAGAGAATTAAGTTGGTGCCTTGCAACAATAAGAAAAATCTATGACTTTCTGGCTTTTGCCCATATCATGACTCACTGTGGTGTAGATCAATTCCTTTTGGATTAAAAATTGGAAATGGGAGTGCTACTCGCCCACTTCGAATGAAAAGAAAATAAATACTAAAAAAAATTCAAATTATGGTTGGAATTCACAACATGAATGATTTAAATCTCACCATTTCAACAGACCATGTGTTCGACCTTATGTTATCTCCCTGTGTTAAATAAATTTGTATCCTTTTGTTGAAGATATATACAATACTAATGTATATTCTCTAATTCTTGTTAAATGACTTGGAGTTCTGCCATTTGACTTTTGGCATTTTTATTTTTCATTTGAGAATAAATACAGTATTAACGGATGTTTATTCATTTTAGTTAAATGATTCGATGTTTTGCCTTTTTAGTTTGTTGAAGATTCATACACTATTAATGGTGTTTACTAATTTTTGTTAAAGGGCTTAGAGTTCTGTGAATTATAGGTTTGGGCTGATACTCTATAGGTTGGACTGAGTTAATAGATTGATTCTCTTAGATGTGGGTTATATTGGTTGGGTTGGGTTGACCCACAGCAATTAGGTGAATTTTAACTTCAACTTGAAGATAACCCTCGTCAATCTAGCCCATTCTGACACAACCCAGCCCGTTTGCCACCTCACTTGTTGAGTGATTATCTGATATTTTTAGAAAAGTTTTGGGATGAAAGTGCAACTTTTATCTGGACTCATGATTCATGAACCTGTCGGAAGATAAATATGCACTTCATTGAGGATGAATACAATATTAATGCATGTTTCCTAATTCTAGTTAAACGTACGACTTCATATTTTGCCTTTCTGCTTTCAATGTTTATTTTGGTCATTGAAGATAAATATATTATTGATGTAAAAATTACTAATTTTGGTTATATAGATTCAACTTTTGCCTATTTGACTATTGGTTTTTGTTTCTTTCATTGGAAGATAAACAACACATTTTTGTATATTTAATGATTCCAATTAAAGGACTTAAGGTTTTGTTTTCAAATTGGTTATTTCCTTTTTTGTTGAAGATAAACACAATTTAATATATACTGACTAATTCTGGTTAAACAACTTTATGTTTTGCTTGTTGAGTTTTTATATTTATTTATTTCTTTGAAGATTGACACAATATTAATTTATATTTACTAATTCCCATTTAAGGACTCAAATTCTTGCATGTTGACTTTTAGTATTTATTTTTGAAGATAAATATAATGTCATTTTATCTTAACTAATTCAGATTAGATGACTCGGAGTTTTGGATTTTATCTTTTCGTATCCATAACTTTTGTTGAAGATATACATAATATTAATGACGTTATCTGACTTTTGGTATTTGTATGATTCTTTGAAAAGAAATTCAATGTTTATTTATACATACTGATTCTAGTTAATGGACTCACAAATTTAACATAGAACTTTCACTATTTGTACTTTGAAACAAATAAAATATCAAAGTGAAATGACCAAGGTTTGCCTTTATATTAATTGAATTCTCCTTTTACACAACGAATAATTTTAATATTAATTTAAAGAATATATATGAAGGATATTTAAGATGTATAGCTGTCTCCTATCTCTCTGCACTATTGTCTCTTATCTCTCTGCACTAAGTATAGAAAGCAAACTTGGATTTTGCAAGTAAATATGGGAAATCGATTAGGAGTGAAGTATGTGAAATAGACTTAATTTGTATCAACGTGAAACATATCTTATGTTGCAGGACTAATTCTTAAATTGAGTCTTAATTCAGGTCCATTCGGTACATTACATTCAGGTACCAGTATGGGTTTGAACTTGTTCTGGAACTAATGGCATTGTGGTCTTGACTTGAACCCACTTGTTTTTGCCCATACTATTAGTGCAACCATTGATTGATCTTCCTGTGTTTCTTCTCATGGTTTTCCAATTTTGTCAATATTTCTAAGAAAAATAAGATAGTATTTGAAAAATACCTTTGAGGCAAAATTTGCATGTTAGCTGTGATATATGAAATTAAAATTAAAGAATGAATTTTTTTTTTTAAATTAAGAACAATTGATCCCTTGACCATAATCAATGGGGATTTGTATGAGTACATTTGATAAGTAAAAATAATTTTCTAAGTGATTGGACAAAATATATGTACCGATTTCTCATTGGTGACAAAGAAGAGGGGGCATCATGTAAATTTTCTTTTAAGAAATGCTTTTATCACCTGCCATCCTCCTACTATTTAAATAGACTAAGGGGCGGAAGAAATTGGAACTCAAGTAGGAAATTACCCTTTCCATCTCCTCTGACCTTGGTGGAATTTCTACCGTGCTAATGACCAGGCTAGGGTGATTGTTTACCAAAGGCATAGGACCCAGAATGGGGGTTCACACCTGCCTAGTATCGGAAGGTGAAGAAAGTTGAAGTCTTGGTATCTAGAAACAACGATTAAAGCCTCGGTGAATAGCTGTCATAACTATAATAGTCCAAAGACAAACAAACACCTTGTTGTGTAAGTTCTGACCATAACGATCTAGGCACTATATTGGAGAGAGGCTCAGTGAAACAGACATATCTGTGAAGAGGCACCTTGCTCGAAAGAACGTGTGAGGGTTTTTTGTTCCCTAGGATTGTCTTTGGGCCTTTCCTACGCAGCTTGGGTGGAGGGTAAATAAAAATATCATTGCGTGATATTCTATTAGGATCTAAAGTAATCTTTGGGGCTTTCTTGGTTTTACCATCAATCTTAAGTCAAAATCAGATGTGTTAAACCATTCCAGCATCAAAGTGGAAAAACTCATACCTTTACTTGTATAATGTAATCCTTGGCGACCACTTTGGGTCTCCAAAGAGGTAATTGTCAGCTCCATCCCTGTAATCCGGCTAAGGTAGAGACCAATAGTTTCCTCCATTAGAACCATTTGCTTCCATCACCAACTTGATTTATGGCCGAGACTTTCTAGGGTCTTCTACTTTATTACCTTAAAATGGCAAAGATGGAGGCGACAATTATGTCTTTGGAGACACCAAAGTTGTTATCGAATTAAGGATTGGTGATGCAAGTGAGAAGATATCATGACTTTACCTTCATTGATCTTGAACGGTTGACGGCATCAAGTATTAGATTTGGACATTTTTTTAACTTCAGGTTGGGACCTATGTCCGCTACAAGATTGTAATAAAAAATAGATCGACTTCTGGTTCAATTCAGGTCCATTCGTCTATATTCGTAGACCTAGATATCCAAGTGTCATCATTGTATACGCATTTTAAATAAGTTTGTATTTTTCTTCCCCTTTGTCATTGAAGTGATGGAATACTAATGCATGTTTGCAATAATGATTATAAGATGAGGACTTTTCCCACTTTTATTATACTCTAAAATATAGCTATTATTAATATCTATTATTGTGATGCCCCGAAGTCCCACATCGACTGTAGAGAGGAAAGTGAATGAGGTTGCATGAGGCCTTTTGATGGGTTGAGGCATTTTGATGGGTTGAGGCCCATCAAAAATAAAATCGTGAGACCCGTGGGCCAAAGCGGACAATATCATGCATGGGTATGAGGTGGGGCGTTACAAATGGTATCAGAGATGACTCGAACGTGCAACCCTAAGGGGGGTGGAATGTCACGTGCCTTTTGATGGGTTAAGGCACATCAGAAGCAAAACCGTGAGGCCCGTGGGCCAAATCAGACATTATCATACATGCGTTAAGGGCGGGGTGTTACAAATGGTATCAGAGCCGACTCTTAACTAGTTCGAGTGTGGGTTTCCTGCCATGGACGGGTCTCCCAAATGGGCTGGCAGGCTACAAAGACTGGCAGGCTACTGTATAGGGACGTGCCCCTTTAAGGGGGGTGGATTGTGATGCCGCGGAGTCCCACATCGACTATAAAGAGAAAAATGAATGGGGTTATACGTAGAGTTTACGCCCTTACCTTGCATGAGGCCTTTTGATGGGCTGAGGCCCATCAGAAACAAAACCGTGAGGCCTGTGGGCCAAAGCGGACAATATCATGCATGCGTGAAGGGTGGGGTGTTACAAATATTTTCTATAAGGACCCAAATTCACCCAAGATTCTTCCATCTCTGTACTAAATATAAAAGTACAACCTGGAGTGACTCAAATGATATATTAATTAATGTATATACACTTACCACAAATGTAATATAGTTTTACGCTGCAAGAAATATATGTAATTTTATGTCTTAATTTGGGTCTGATCTCGTACATTAGATTCAAGTATGTTATATATTCGTCTGGTACTCTTGAACTTGTTGGGGAATTTGGGTAGTCTAAACCGACTCAAGCCAACATGTTTCCTTCTCTACTATTAGCAATACGCATTTGATCAATACTCCAGAGCTTATTCAGGTAAGATGGAACGTCAATTGGGATGGAGTTATTCTGGAACTTGATTGCTTTTGATTCGACCCTTTGAGCTCATGTGGCATTGGAGGGTCCATAACATATGTTAATGGACTCATTCTCACATGGTTCGCTACGTTAGGATAAGTCTGCGCAGCAAGAGGATTCTACTCTCTACGGATTTTCATTTATGAGAGAAGAATCATGTGTTCCTACCTCTCACGTAAAAAAACCAGTATCTTGTAATATGTTGTTCATTCTCCTAAATCAACAAGTTATAACAATACAATTGGAACTCTCTCAAATGGCAACATCACATTATTTAACATCTTTTAATACTTCATGGCTTCCGATTGGGGGATGCATGGATGATGATGCTGGGTTTAATGGGCCGCAGATGTAGATGGGTGTTAAGATGATGTGAAGATGGAAGTTGGAGGAGAGATGGGAAGTCACAGATCACTTTTTTTTTCAGGTCGATTTGGTTGGGTGTGTGAAGTGGGCTGGGTGAGTTGCAAAGATGGGTTCAGATGGGTTCTAGGATGGTTGTTCTGGAAGTTAAAGATGAAGATGGATGATGTGAGAAAGGAAAAATTGGAATGGGTTGGCTGGGTTGGAGGTGTTGAGGATGATGGAGGTGTTGTGGTTCGTGGATTAGTGAGATATGGACTCACAAATTTCCGTATGACTTTCACTATTTGTACTTTGAAACAAATTAAATATCAAAGTGAAATGACCAAGGTTTGCCTTTTTAATAATTGTATTCTCGTTTTTACACAACTAATAATTATAATAATAATTTAAAGAATATATATATATATATATATATGAAAGATATTTAAGGTGTATAGCTGTCCCCTATCTCTCTACACTACTGTCTCTTATCTCTCTGCACTAAGTATAGAAAGCAAACTTGGAATTTGCAACTAAATATGGGAAATCGATTACGAGTGAAGTATGTGAAATAGACTTAATTTGTATCAATGTAAAACATATCTTTATGTTGCAGTACTAATTTTTAAATTGAGTCTTAATTCAGTTCGTTCCGTACATTATATTCAGGTACCAGTATGGGTTTGAACTTGTTTTGGAACTAATGGCATTGTGGCTTTGACTTGAACCCACTTGTTTTTGCCCATACTATTAGTGCAACCATTGATTGATCTTCCTGTGATTCTTCTCATGGTTTTCCAATTTTGTCAATATTTCTAAGAAAAATAAGATAGTATTTGAAAAATACCATAGAGGCAAAATTTGCATGTTAGATATGATAGATTAAATTAAAATTAAAGAATGAATTTTTTTTTTCAAAATTACGAACAATTGTTCCTTTGACCATAAGTCAATGGGGATTTGTATGAGTATGTTTGATAAGTAAAAAGAATTTTGTAAGTAATTGGACAAAATATAAGTACCGATTTCTCATCGGTGACAAAGAAGAAGGGACATCATGTAAATTTTCTTTTAAGAAATGCTTTTATCACGTGCCATCCTCCCTCTATTTAAATAGACTAAGAGCAGAAGAAATTGGAACTCAAGTAGGAAATTACCCTTTCCATCTCCTCTGACTCTGGTAGAATTTCTACCTTGCTAATGACCAGGCTAGGGTGATTGTTTACCAAAGGCATAGATCTTTGCAAAGGCATAGGACCTAGAATGGGGGTTCACACCTGCCTAGTATCAAAAGGTGAAGGAAGTTATAGTCTAGGTATCGAGAAACAACGATTAAAGCCTCAGTGAGTAGCGGTCATAGCTATAACAGTCCTAAGACAGACAAACACCTTGTTGTGTAACTTTTGAACATAACGATCTAGGCACTATATTGGAGAGAAGCTCAATGAAACAGACATATCTGTGAAGACGCATACTGCTCGCACCATGCTTGAAAGAACGTGTAAAGGTTTTTTGTTTCATAGGAATGTCTTTGGGCCTTTCCTACACACCTTGGGTGGAGGGTAAATAAAAATATCATTGCGTGATATTCTATTACGATCTAAAGTAGTCTTTGGGGCTTTCTTGGGTGTACTATCAATCTTGTGTCAAAATCAGATGTGTTAAACCATTCTAGCATCAAAGTGGAAAAACTCATACCTTGACTTGTATCATGTAATCCTTTGCGACCACTTTGGGTCTCCAAAGAGGATATTGTCAGCTCCATCCCTGTAATCCGGCTAAGGTAGAGACCAATAGTTTCTTCCATTAAAACCACTTGCTTCCATCACGAACTTGATATATGGTCGAGACTTTCTAGGGTCTTCTACTACATTGCCTTAAAATGTTAGACACGGAGGTGACAATTATGTCTTTGGAGACACCAACGTCGTCGTCGAAGGATTGGTGATGCAAGTGAGAAGATATCATGACTTTCCTTCATTGATCTTGAGGGGTTGAGGGCATCAAGTATTAGATTTGGACTTTTTTTTTAACTTCCGATTGGGACCTATGTTCGCTGCAGGATTGGTATAAAAATTAGATCAACTTCTGGTTCAATTCAGGTCCATTAGTCATTTTCGTAGACCTAGATATCCAAATGTCATCATTGTATACATATTTTAAATAAGTTTGTATTTTTCTTCCTTTTTTGTCTTTGAAGCGATGGAATACTAATGCATGTTTGTAACAGTGATTATAAGATGATGACTTTTCCCATTTTGACTTCATGGCTTCAAATGATAGACTATACTCTAAAATGTAGCTATTATTAATATCTATAATTTTCTTCAAGGATCCAAATTCGTCCAAGATCCCTCCATCTCTATACTAAATATAAAAGTACAACCTGGAGTGATTCAAAAGACATGTTAATGTATATACACTTACCACAAATGTAATATAGTCTCACGCTGCAAGAAGTATTTTTAATTTTATGCCTTAATTTGGGTCTGATCTCATACATTAGATTCAAGTATGTTATATATTCATCTGGTACTCTTGAACTTGTTGGGGAATTTTGGCAGTTTAACCTGACTCACGCCGACATGTTTCCTTCTTTAATATTAGCAATACGCATTTGATCGATACTTCAGAGCTTATTTGGGTAAGAAGGAATGTCAATTGGCATGGAGTTATTCTGGAACTTGATTGCTTTTAATTAGACCCTTTGAGCTCATGTGGCATTGGAGGGTCAATAACATATGTTAATGTACTCATTTTCGCATGGTTTGCTACGTTAGGATATGCCCGTGCAGTAAGAGGATTCTACTCTCGCACGGATTTATTATTATATTGTTTGTATTTTCTGTTTTTATTTTTATTTTTATACTTTTCTACCTTTCTCAAAGTATCCAATTTTGATGGTGTTTCTCAAAATATTATATGAGTACTGGGAAAGTACCATTTTAAGAAAAAAAAAAAAGATTTACGTTTAAAATCTACGTCAAGTAAAGTTCATATGAAAGAAAAAAAATGGAAGAACAAAGAAAAAATTGTTACTTTGACCATAAGTCAAGGGAGGTTATTTGAGTACGTTAGAAAAAAATGAGGCTTTTTTTACTTGTGATAAAAACCAAGGGGTTTCATATAAATTTCATTGACGAAATGCTTGCTTTCATACCTTTGTCTCTCTATATAAACAAATCGTAAACGTATGAAATTGAAACCCAAGTATCTAAGAATCTTGTCCATCTCTTGTCACTTTACACACAATTGAAACGCCAAACCTCGAAGATCATACGTAATTCAAGCCCTATACAGTCGAAATTGAAACATTCATTGCATGATCTTTGTTGGGATCTAAACTAGTCGGTGGAGCTCTCTCAAGCATACCATCTTGCTTTAAGAAATGAAAAGTCGATCCTCACCTTTGCTCTCATGATTTGATTACAAGACATCCACTATGGCGTCTTCACAAAACCGGTGGCATTATTTGTGCCTTCTTTGGCTACAGCAAAGACCAGCAACTTCTTTATTGAGAACTCTCTACTTCAACTGTCAGCTTGATGTTTTGATTGGAAAAAAACATTAACGTGGTAAGGATATCTAACAACATGACTGCAGTCATTATATGGTTCCATTATCAAGAAATTATCCCATATTCCCATTAGTGAAAAAGCTTAATTTCTTTGGATATTTTGAGAAAACTTTGCAGAAGATAAATCATTTGATGAATAATTAAAATCATTAAATACTAGAAGTTACTAAAAAAAAAAAGTTTGTTTGTCTTCCCTTTCTTATTATGATGTTGCCAATGGCATTTCAATTTTAATAATACAATGCAATAATATTATATAGAATTGGGAAAGTATTGTTCTAGCACAAATATTGAGTAATTATTATAGTATTTTTTTTGTCAATATATCTATCATCAATATAAATAGCATTGATACTTAAGTTTCTAAATTAAGTGGGCCTCCTCTCCGGAGCCACGGGAGTAGTTTGACTAGCAATGGGAGCCTTCGTCGCATTTTATACTTCTTCGTAT
Organism: Cinnamomum chago; assembly: GCA_038049695.1. Lineage (NCBI taxonomy): Eukaryota > Viridiplantae > Streptophyta > Magnoliopsida > Laurales > Lauraceae > Cinnamomum > Cinnamomum chago. The sequence goes on along the minus strand of CP142453.1, from coordinate 102,250,402 downwards.
ATAAGATTAGAAGATTTCATTGGCGAGTTTCTCTCAACACCATGTGGTTATAAGCAATGATAAACATATTAGATACTAAGGAAAAAATTTACATAGTCACAAAGGCAACAGAAAAAAAAAAAAAAAAAAAACCTTTTGACCAAATTTAATAAGTTCTTTTGTAAAATGGGCAAAATACATAAACCTATTTGTAAATGTCAAGAAACAAGGGGGGGGGGGGGGGGGGGGGGGGGGGGGGGGGGGGCGGCTTTACATAATTTTTTTGGAGTAACGGTTTCCTCCCCTCCCTACCTTTCTCTATATAAAGAGCTGAAGGAGAAGAAGAATCATCATGTCTCAGGTACTCAGAACTCTCAACTGTCCTCTTATTTCTACTTCAAAAGGCTTTCATTTTTCCTTGTATCTCCATTGGTACCTCTTCCAACCTTAACATAATGCAATAAGGAGTAGCATATAGAATCTCTCACAATATGTTGCCGACAGCGGTCAAAGATGCAAGGACTCCACGACAACCGAGGAATATGAGCGTTGAGACATCTATTGTGCCATGGGAGGCATCAGAGTCAACCCCAGAGAGGCCAGAATGGCTGCCTGAGGGCTGGGAAATGGAAGTCATGACTATAAAAAATGGGAAAACGGATGGAGTGAAAGATCAAGTAATACAATCCCTTTGCATTTTTTTAACTTTTTTTTTCTTCTATTGCCATTTGGAATATTACGATTTGATGTTTGAAAAGTAGTATTTTAGATTTGAGGGATAAAGAGAGATGATGAAGATAATAAGTTGGGGATTCTTGCAAATGTTGTGGATTTTGAAATATTGAAATCAACATTTTAAAGATTACTTAATGGTTTATTGTTTGTGGTTCTAGGAAAGAGTCGTGACTAGATTATTGAATGTACAATTATATTATGATCCGGAATCTATCGTTTCCGCTCAAGGAAAGAGGTTGAATACTTCATAAAAAGGGGAATGACATGAAGATCCACACCCTGATTTGATACATCTGATGGACATGTAAGTTTGAGAAATATTCAATTGAAAGTCTTGTAGTAATAAATCATTTGTGAGCCTTTCTTTTTATTCTTTTGTTGTTTTTAGCCATCTAGTAGCATTGGTTATCTTAACTAAGATGTGGTTTTTTCTCAAAGTAACAGAGTGCCGAAAGTTTTGATTTCAAAACCTGTCCAACAAAGATTTGCTGGGTTCTAAACAACTGTTCTGAAGGGTTATGGACGCCACATATAAATAATGAGGGGCAGCTAGAGTCAGCAAAGAGATTGTGGGACACTACATTAATGGAAGACATCAGTAGTATTGCCTACAAATTTCAGGGGTAACTTCATTCTGCATACTTATTTTTTAATTTTAATTCTGGGTCCTTTCAAGAGATATGTTAAACTATATGCCTTGTTTGAGGCTTTTTTTTTATTTGTATTAGATGTACAGTTTAGAATCCATGCATTTTAGAGTTAGGACAATCACCTTGAAGAGTGAGTCACTTGATTACATTTCAATAGGAAACTATATATTACTTCCAATTTCATTATTTAAATATCTCAAATGATTGGCTTTGTAGGTGATGGGGAGAAAAGATACAAAGGAGGTCCTGAAGTATGAAAATGTACAAAGGTGGTCCTGAAGTACAAAGAAAGGGAAAGATTGGATTTGTAGATGGTGTCGTGAAATGGAACAAAGGAGGTCTTGAAATAACTAGAAGCGGACACTCATCGCCAATCCCTCCTTGAACATCCTAGGCTTGTTCCAAAAACATTAAGCATGAATGTTTCATCAAGTGAACCGAACCAAAGTGCTAAGACAAGATCCCGCTGGAATATATCCCTAACTCCTTTGTAATGTCTTAACCATCTGGTTTTTCAACTTTTAGTTGAATAGTCATGTTCATGTACTTTATTTCCTAAATGTCTTAAAAGAATCATTCAATCTCTGTCTGCTTTGTGCGTGCTGTAGAGTGACTAATATTTATTCCGTTTTAGAATTTCTCTAAGCTATCAATTCATTACAATGGTAATAGCATACAATTAATTGTATGTGGAATGACATCTGGTTAACGGAATAGTGTGAGTCAGGTTGGTCCTTTGTGAGACTCATGAGATATTTCAAGACTATCTCACTGAGTCTTCCTTCTTTGCATTGCTTAGGTACATTCTCTGCGTAATATAATTACCCCTTCCCAGCATTTGTGAATGCGTCTTCCACGTAATGAAGCCACACAGCCCCACTAAGCACCTATGTGCAAGTGTGTCCAATTACTTTTGCCTTTTGGAATGGAAAAATCGAGTGGCCAAGTGGGTCATGTCATGTAGTAGGTCTTGGTTTCCACCAGCCAAAGAATGGAGATCAGTCCATGTGACCTATATTTTTATTTATTTTTAAGAGATAATTAGCGAAAGGTCCCTAAAATTGAATCTATACAGCCTCCAGTCCAAGCAAATTCTTTTTAAGGGCTCTGGTCCAAGCAATTAGACTGTTTGCAGCCAGAAGTCCCTGGATATAATTTACATGACCAATTTGCCCTCTTTCAACTGTTTAGGCATCTAATTTTGAATTTAAAATTTTTAAATCTTCCATTCTCCCCCTCATTACAAGGGGTCTCCGACCTTCCTCTCGTCTGGAAACCCCTGTCTGGACTTTTTCTTCCACGTGGTACCGAACACCCCGCCGGAGAGGGTGACGGAGCTGCTCCGGCTTGCTTGGGAGCACAACCCTCTTACCACCCTCAAGCTCATCTGCCAGCTGAGAGGAGTGAGAGGCACTGGGAAGTCCGGCAAGGAAGGCTTCTACACGGCGATTTTCTGGCTCCACCAAAACCACCCTAAAACCCTCGCTTTGAATGTGAGGTGGTTTGCCGAATTCGGCTACATGAAGGATCTCCTCGAGATCCTCTTCCGTCAATTCGCAAGCCCAGATGCCCGGAAAATCGCAAAACGGAGGACGAAGCCGAAACAGAGACCCAGATGCCCCCAAAATCGATTCCAGCCCCGACAAGCATACTACCACCGACGAAACCGATTCCAGCCCCGACAAGCATACTACCAACGACGACAAGAATTGAAACGGAAACGTGTCCGTGATGGGTCCCAGGAAGAACGGATTTTGGCAGAGAAAGAGCGAGTCGAGGCCAAGATGGATAAGGCATCAGAAATGAGGAAGAATTGGAAGGCCCAGATGGCGAGGAGGCCACGATTGTTGGAGCTCGTAGAGGGCGGAGTCCGGATCTCGCAGAGGCAGAGTCCGGATCTGCTCAGAATCCAAGTTCAACCTCTGTACCAGAGAGCGAGTCGTGGGTCTCTTCACGTCGCCGGAGCCCCGTGTTGAAATGCCTTTGCGCCATCGTCGTTGCAAGAACGTTTGCGGTTCTTGTTCTGGAGCAGGAGAACGAGAGGAGGAAGAAGATGACCCAGAGGGTCGGTTCCAGTCCGGGTGAGGTCGGGTCAAGTTTGACCTGGTTTCAAAGCCCAAAAATAAATCTATCTGAGTTTTTTAGAAATTTATCTGTGTTTTTGGCAAATATATATGAGTTCCCGACAAATTTAACTGAGTTTTTGGGAAATTTATCTGAGTTTTTAACAAATTTATCTGAGTTTCTAACAAATTTATTTTCATTTTGGAAATTTATCTGAGTTCTCGAACAAATTTATCTGAGTTCTGGACAAATTTAGCTGAATTCTAAACAAATTTATCTGAGTTTTTTTGTAAATTTATCTGAGTTCTGAAATAAATTTCTTTACGTTATGGACAAATCTATTTGAGTTTCGGCTAATTTATCTGAGTTATGGGACAAATTTATCTGAGTTTGGACAAATTTATCCGAGTTTGTGGCAAATGTATTTGCTGTTAGAGTTTTTGTTTTGTTGCAATTTGATAGGATACATTCACTTTCATAAAGCTTGTCCTCTCATTCATTCATGGTTTTATTCATAGGATCATCATGCATATTTCTCTTTCTTGATCTTTGTATTTATCTTTTGGTATGCATGGGTTTCATTTCAGTTTGTCTCTTAAGTTGTTGGAGTTGTTGATTTCAAAAATCATCCAAGCTTTCCAAAGTTTCTAACTTTAAAATCATTATTTTGATTTGGAGTTTTCATGACTTTTAAAATTCAGTTTCCATCTTCTTTCAGTCATGATTTAATGCTTGGTTATTGTGTCTCAAAGTCCCCTGGAAGATGCCCTCAATAGTTGCATGTTTCTTGCATTTTTTCAAAATCTGGGCATTTCCCAGTGTTCCCGGTCGACCGGGCCAAGCTTGCCGGTCGACCGGGATCACTGCAACTTTTAAATGCAGTTTTGAGCAGAATTTTCCAACGGTCAGAAATATGACCGTTGTGCTTTCCCGGTCGACCGAGACCTGTTTGCAGGTCGACCGGGAACTAGTCGTTGGCAACTTTTTCCTTATATAAAGTGGCTTTTTGGTTGAAGAAAGTTGTTGATCTTGGAGGGACTTTTGAGGCCAATTGTTTGCAACTTCTCAAGAGCATTTTCAAAGGGATTATGAAGCCATTCCATTAATTCAACCTTTGATCTTCAAATGGGTGTGCTTTCTTTAATCCTAGTCTTTTTAAAATCATGTTTTGTTTCAAATCTTTGATCTCTTTCTATACATGATTAACAAGTTGCTTTTCTATTAATATGTTGTCTTTCATATCATGCTAAGTACTTTAGAAATCACATGAGCTTTATGGATGCAACATTTGGTCTATGTTACACATGATTTTACTTTCTTGTTTAAAAAATCAACTTGTTAGACTTTAGAACATCTTTCTTGAAAACAAGTTATTGTTCATTGTTAATCACATTGTTAGACATATAACTCTTTCTCAAATATATGATTAACATCTTTGCATCATTCAAGTTTTTATCTTTTCAAAGAGAAAGAGTTATTTCTAGAAAATGCAACATTCATAGACTTTGTCATTGTTATGCATATTTCTAGGAGTTGAGTTTTCACTTTCTAATTAGCCTAATTAGAGGCATTCAATTGCACTTCATTGTTCTCTTTATCCATGCATTCTTAGGCATATTTCTTAAGAGAAAAGTTCTTTGTTGTAAAGGTTCATGCTTAGCCTTGAAAAGCATATGTTGTAAAGGTTTATGCTAAGCCTTGAAAATCATAGTGTTGATTGTAAGGTTTGAGGTGATCCTAAACCTTATTTGAAGATAGTGAATACCGGTAGGTGTACCGGGAGTGGATGTAGGCAATTTGGCCGAACCACTATAAATAAGCTTGTCATGGTGATTGATCTTTTTCTCTTTACATGAATGATTTACTTTTGGTTAAATGAAGATGTAGTTGTGATTACTTGTGTAAGCTCATCTTAGAGATTTCTATCTATCACAAGATAATTTATCTTCACCAAATCTTAATTGACTTAAAAGTTAAAAGAATTCAAATTGGTCTAGGTTTTTAGAGCTCATCCTATTCACCCCCCCCCCCCCTCTAGGATTCGGTCTTGGACTTTCAATTGGTATCAGAGCCTAGGTGCTCTTGTTTAGGTCTAATTACCTAGAGTTAGAATCCTAGTGAGTGTTTTTATTTTGTTGCCACCATGCAATCTCAATTGGGTGAAGGAAATGCCACCAATAGACCTCCTCTGTTTAATGGAACACACTATCGCTATTGGAAAATTAGAATGCAAGTGTTCTTAGAATCCCAAAACGTAGATGTGTGGAACATCATTGAAGATGGCTATCATCCTCCCACTACCATAGAAAAAGACTCTGAAGGGAATGTTATATCCATAAAAACCAAACCCAAAAATACTTGGACTCAAGGAGAAAAGGATAGAGCTAACTTAAATGCTAAGGCTAAAAATTCTCTATATTGTGCTCTATCTCAAGAAGAGTTTAATAGAGTAGTTAATTGCAACACTACTAAGGAAATTTGGGATACCCTAGAGATCACCCATGAAGGCACGGATCAAGTCAAGATAGCCAAAATTCAAATGTTAACCTCTAAATTAGAAGACATTAAGATGCTTGAAGAAGAAACATTTGATGAATTCTACTCTAAATTCATGGAAATTGTCAATTCTCTTATAGGTCTAGGAGAAAAGATGGATGAATCTAAAGCTGTTAGGAAAATTTTAAGATCTCTCCCAAAAAGATTCAAACCTAAAATTGTTGCCATAACAGAAAGCAAGGATGTTGATAAAATCAAAATTGAAGAACTAAGAGGAAATCTCCTTACATATGAATTAGACTTTGAAGTTCAAGACAAAAAGAAAGGAGTAGCGTTTTCCTCTCATTCTAAAGAAAATGAAAGTGATGTTGATAGTGATGAGGACAATCCTTTATTTGTTAAGAAATTTAAAAGTTTCTTTAAGAACAACAATATCAATAGAAAGCTTGATGAAAGCAAAAGTCATAGATTCCAAAGAAATCCCAAAGGATCATTTATTAAAAAGGATGTGCAATGTTACAATTGCAAGGGGTTTGGACACATTGCCCAAAATTGCTCCACCCCTAAAGACTTTGAAAAAGGAGACAAGAAAGGAAAGAAGGCTCTAAACATAACTTGCGATGAGGAAGATGAAGAGTGTGACAAAAATGAATCCTCTAATGATGAAGATGAAAATTACTCTAATTGGCTTCTACTCTCTTCTATTGAAGATCCTAATGAGCATAATGCATTAATAGATGACACATTAGGGCAAGAAGAAACTAATGAAGAAGATGAGGATAATGGAATCCAACAAGCTTATAATGAACTATATGAAAATTGGGAAATCTTACTTAAGAAAAATAAAATTTTAAAAGAAGATTCCAAAAAGCTTGTAAATGAAGTGAGTATCATAAAAGATGAATTGAAATTAACAATCAATGAGAAAAACAACTTGGAACATCAAGTCACCACTCTTAATGAAGAATTAACTCATGCTCAAAAACAAATTCATAATTTACAATCCAAACTTGAATCTAGTCAACTTGAATCAAGCTCTCTCCAAATAAAACTTAATAAAGGAAAATTCATTGTTGACAAATTCACCTTGGGAAATGACAAATTTTATCAAATGTTGGGCATGCATAAAATTTATGGTGACAAGAGTGGAATAGGTTTTGAAGGTTCCCCTAGTATCATGAAGAATAGTTCTCAAACCTCTACTAAGAGTCCCCACAAACCTATAGTTGAGAGAAACTATACACCTAGATGGACTTGTCACTTTTGCAATCGTAGTGGACATTTGGTCCCTAATTGCCCATACAAAATTAGGTTGTCTCTCAAAAATCCCTCTAGATTACCCTTCAAATTTGTCCCCAAAACCATTCCCTATAAATCTCCTTTATCTACTTGGGTGGTAAAAGGAACAAACTTTGAGAGTCTCCTAGTTCAAACCGCTTTAAAAGCAAAGGAAAACCCTACTTGGTTCTTAGATAGTGGTTGTTCTAAACACATGACAGGAGACCGATCTAGATTCAGCTCTATAGTGGAGTATGATGGAGGAAATGTTTTGTTTGGAGATAATAGTAAAGCTCAAATCATTGGCAAGGGAAGTGTGAAAGGAGATCAAATACCTACTTTAAATGATGTATTTCTTGTGGAAGGATTGAAACATAATCTTCTTAGCATTAGCCAACTATGTGACAAAGGAAACAAGGTAGTCTTTGACAGTCAATCGTGCAAAGTGGTAAATGATAGAACCCATCAAGTTATTCTTACTGGATCAAGGACAAAAGGAAACATTTACATTATAGAAGAATGTGATGACAATGAATCTAGGTGCTTGATAACTAAAGATCAAGAGAATTACTTATGGCACCAAAGGATGGGTCACATAAATTTCAAATTGATGAAAACCTTGTCTAAGAATGAAATTGTGAAAGGGATTCCCAAGTTAAGTGATGAAAATCTGAACTATGTAAGGCTTGTCAACTGGGAAAACAAATCAAGAAGAGCTTTAAAGGTTTAAAGGATATATCGTCTTCTCGTCCTCTTGAATTAATCCACATGGACTTAATTGGACCTGCACTAGTGCAAAGTATTGGAGGAAAGAAATTTATCCTGGTTATGGTCGATGATTATTCTCGTTTTGGATGGGTTGCCTTTCTTCATGCCAAATCGGATGCGGTGGAAAATATCATAAGAATTTGCAATAAGATTCAGGTAGAAAGGGACTGCAAAATTCAGAAGATCAGAAGTGATCATGGGGGAGAATTTGAAAATGAAAAGTTTGCTAGATTTTGTGAGAGTCATGGAATTTATCATCAATACTCAGCTCCTAAAACTCCTCAGCAAAATGGAGTAGCTGAAAGGAGAAATAGAGTTATTCAAGAAATGGCTAGGACCATGCTTAATGAAAAGAATCTCTCTCGAAATCTTTGGGCTGAAGCTGTGAATACTGCCTGTTATCTCATCAACAGAGTCTATCTCACTAAGAATACCAACAAAACCCCTTACGAACTTTATTTTAAAAGAAAACCAAATTTGGGGTATTTGAAAGTGTTTGGAAGCAAATGTTACATTCTAAGAGATAGGGAGCAGTTAGAAAAATTTGAGCCTAAATCTGATGAAGGAATTTTTCTAGGCTATTTTGAAAGGAGCAAAGCTTATAGAGTTTTTAATCATAGAACCATGACCATAATGGAGTCAGCTCATGTTGTCATTGATGACGCGAATCAAGTTGGAAGAATCCTTCAAGATGATGATGAAATTGAAATGGATATTGACCAATCTAATCCAAAAGATAGTGATGTGAGCATTCCTTGCAAAGCCATTGTCCCAACAAAATTAATGAAAAATCACACCTTGGATAATGTTATTGGAAATATCAGCAGCGGGGTTATGACCCGGAGACAAGTTCAAAATCTATGTGCTCATTACTCCTTTGTCTCTCAAATCGAGCCTAAGAACTTTACTGAAGCTGAATCAAAATCTGAATGGATGGAAGCTATGCAGGAAGAATTGAATCAATTTAAGAAAAATGATGTTTGGGATCTTGTCCCATTGCCTGCAGAGAAAAATCCCATAGGCACTAAATGGATTTTCAAGAACAAGTCAGATGAATCTGGAAATGTTGTGAGAAACAAAGCTCGACTTGTAGCAAAAGGATATGCTCAAATAGAAGGAATTGATTTTGAAGAAACTTTTGCTCCTGTAGCCCGTTTGGAGTCCATAAGAATTCTATTGAGTTATGCTAGTAGCATGAGGATCAAATTATTTCAGATGGATGTCAAAAGTGCCTTCTTGAATGGAGAAATTGAAGAAGATGTTTATGTTACTCAACCTGAAGGCTTTGAAGACCCTCATCATCCTGAGTATGTTTATAAGCTCAAGAAAGCTCTCTATGGATTAAAACAAGCACCTCGCGCATGGTATGAAAAGCTTACGAATCATCTGATTGAAAATGATTTTGAATGTGGGAAAGTTGATAAGACTCTGTTTATCAAGAAGATTGATCAAAACATTCTTGTAGCTCAAATCTATGTTGATGGTATCGTATTTGGATCTACTTTAGAGAAGCTAGCACAAGGATTTTCAGAATTAATGAGCTCCACTTTTGAGATGAGTCTGGTCGGTCCCCTGCAATTCTTTTTAGGATTACAAGTTAGTCAAACTGACCATGGTATCTTCCTTAGTCAATCCAAGTTTGCCCTAGAAATAGTGAAAAAATTTGGCTTAGGAGAATCTAAGACTAGTTGCAATCCTATGGGCTCCACTACTAAAATATCTAGTGACCTTAAGGGTAAGAAGGCTGACCAGAAACTTTATAGGAGCATGATAGGAAGCCTTCTCTACCTCACTGCTAGCCGCCCTGATATCTCTTTTAGCGTTGGAATATGTGTGAGGTATCAATCTGACCCCCGAGAGTCTCACATTAAAGCTGTTAAACGTATCATTAAATATATTAATGAGACTTCTCATTATGGTATCTGGTATCCTCATGACTCAACTCTGCAATTAATTGGATATAGTGATGCAGATTGGGCAGGATCAATAGATGATAGGAAGAGCACTAGTGGCTGCTGCTATTTCTTAGGGAACTGCTTAGTAGCCTGGCATAGTAAAAAGCAAAATTCTGTATCCTTGTCTACTGCAGAAGCTGAATATATTGCTGCAGGTAGCTGCTGTGCCCAGCTGTTGTGGATGAAACAAACCTTATTAGATTATAATGTTCCACAACAATGCATGCCTATCATGTGTGACAACTCTAGTGCCATCAGTATCTCAAAAAATCCTGTTAAGCACTCTCGCACAAAGCACACTGACATTCGCTATCATTTCTTGCGTGATCATGCTGACCAAGGCACTATTGAGTTATTGTTTGTCCCTACAGATACTCAATTGGCTGACTTATTCACTAAACCCCTTGGAAATGATCGTTTCATAAAATTGAGACATCAATTGGGCATTGGCCCTTACCCTGATTTTTAAATTCTTGTTGGCTAATCACTTGTTCCACATTTTATTTTTATATCTATTATAAACAGGTGCTACTAACAAGGTTGTGTGTTTTATCTTTAGTGGGCAGGCTCCTTTACAATTAGATGTCAAAGGGGGAGAGAGTTCTCCAATTGAGGGGGAGAAGATTCAAGGGTTGCTTATGTTGAGGGGGAGTAGCTTTGCCTTGAGTGCATATAGCTTCTAGGATGGTCGTCTTGTGTCGTCGCTCCTGCAAGGAAAATCCAAAGCTCCTTAAATATCCAAAGCTCCTTAAATATCCAATGTTGTTGCTGGTCAAGATTTAAAGGAGATTGAGAGAGAGTTCAAGCTTCAAGAGTTGCCATCAAATTGCAAAGGGGGAGATTGTTAGAATTTTTGTTTTGTTGCAATTTGATAGGATACATTCACTTTCATAAAGCTTGTCCTCTCATTCATTCATGGTTTTATTCATAGGATCATCATGCATATTTCTCTTTCTTGATCTTTGTATTTATCTTTTGGTATGCATGGTTTTCATTTCAGTTTGTCTCTTAAGTTGTTGGAGTTGTTGATTTCAAAAATCATCCAAGCTTTCCAAAGTTTCTAACTTTAAAATCATTATTTTGATTTGGAGTTTTCATGACTTTTAAAATTCAGTTTCCATCTTCTTTCAGTCATGGTTTAATGCTTGGTTATTGTGTCTCAAAGTCCCCTGGAAGATGCCCTCAAAAGTTGCATGTTTCTTGCATTTTTTCAAAATCTGGGCATTTCCCAGTGTTCCCGGTCGACCGGGCCAAGCTTGCCGGTCGACCGGGATCACTGCAACTTTTAAATGCAGTTTTGAGCAGAATTTTCCAACGGTCAGAAATATGACCGTTGTGCTTTCCCGGTCGACCGAGACCTGTTTGCAGGTCGACCGGGAACTAGTCGTTGGCAACTTTTTCCTTATATAAAGTGGCTTTTTGGTTGAAGAAAGTTGTTGATCTTGGAGGGACTTTTGAGGCCAATTGTTTGCAACTTCTCAAGAGCATTTTCAAAGGAATTATGAAGCCATTCCATTAATTCAACCTTTGATCTTCAAATGGGTGTGCTTTCTTTAATCCTAGTCTTTTTAAAATCATGTTTTGTTTTAAATCTTTGATCTCTTTCTATACATGATTAACAAGTTGCTTTTCTATTAATATGTTGTCTTTCATATCATGCTAAGTACTTTAGAAATCACATGAGCTTTATGGATGCAACATTTGGTCTATGTTACACATGATTTTACTTTCTTGTTTAAAAAATCAACTTGTTAAACTTTAGAACATCTTTCTTGAAAACAAGTTATTGTTCATTGTTAATCACATGTGTTAGACATATAACTCTTTCTCAAATATATGATTAACATCTTTGCATCATTCAAGTTTTTATCTTTTCAAAGAGAAAGAGTTATTTCTAGAAAATGCAACATTCATAGACTTTGTCATTGTTATGCATATTTCTAGGAGTTGAGTTTTCACTTTCTAATTAGCCTAATTAGAGGCACTCAATTGCACTTCATTGTTCTCTTTATCCATGCATTCTTAGGCATATTTCTTAAGAGAAAAGTTCTTTGTTGTAAAGGTTCATGCTTAGCCTTGAAAAGCATATGTTGTAAAGGTTTATGCTAAGCCTTGAAAATCATAGTGTTGATTGTAAGGTTTGAGGTGATCCTAAACCTTATTTGAAGATAGTGAATACCGGTAGGTGTACCGGGAGTGGATGTAGGCAATTTGGCCGAACCACTATAAATAAGCTTGTCATGGTGATTGATCTTTTTCTCTTTACATGAATGATTTACTTTTGGTTAAATGAAGATGTAGTTGTGATTACTTGTGTATGCTCATCTTAGAGATTTCTATCTATCACAAGATAATTTATCGTCACCAAATCTTAATTGACTTAAAAGTTAAAAGAATTCAAATTGGTCTAGGTTTTTAGAGCGCATCCTATTCACCCCCCCCCCCCCCTCTAGGATTCGGTCTTGGACTTTCAATTGGTATCAGAGCCTAGGTGCTCTTGTTTAGGTTTAATTACCTAGAGTTAGAATCCTAGTGAGTGTTTTTATTTTGTTGCCACCATGCAATCTCAATTGGGTGAAGGAAATGCCACCAATAGACCTCCTCTGTTTAATGGAACACACTATCGAGCATCACGCTATTGGAAATGCCACCCGGCCGCGAAAAGCTCGTCGCAAAAGGTATTAGCGGTCGCTAATACATTGGTTTTTTTTTTTACTTTTTTATTTTTTTTATTTTTGAAACTATTAGCGACCGCTAAAGCTTTTTTTTTTTTTTAAATATAAATTTTGTATTTTCTCAAATTATTTCCTTGTTTTTGTACCTGTACCTGTACCTTTACCAGGACCTGAGTATATACAAATACTGCCATCAATTAAAATTACAAATAACAAAGCCTAAATATATACAACTACTACCATCAATTAAAATTACAAATAAAAAAAGAAAGTCTTATATTAATTTCATTCAAAACATTACAAAAGTTTCAATAAAATATATCCATTACATTTAAAGGAAAAAGGAAAAAAAATTTTGCCGGGTGCCATGGAATATCCAATGCTCTCAAACCTGAACAGAAAAAGAAAAATAAATATTAAAAGATAAGTATAAAAATTGGCAATTTATACTAAATATAAAAAATTAAGAATTACAATTAAAATTTTAACGTACGTTTCAACATTACGATCAATCCAGGAGTCGGAATCACGTTCCGTCAGTTCCTGCAAGTCATGAATGACTAGGGGCCCGTGCCCGTCAAGTTTCACGAGCAACAGACACCGTTTGCTCATTTTGGGCGCCCTAAGGCTCGTTTTCTAAGTTTTAAGTTAACGTTCTAACTTAAACATACGTTTCAACTGCACTATCAATCCGGGAGTCGGAATCTCGTTCCGTCAGTTCCTACAAGTCATGAATGACTAGAGGCCCGTGCTCGCCAAGTTTCACAGGCAACGGACCGCGTTTGCTCATTTTGGGCGCCCGGAGGCTCGTTTTCTAAGTTTTAAGTTAACGCTTTAACTTAAACATACGTTTCAACATTACGAGCAATCCGGGAGTCGGAATCCCGTTCCGTCAGTTCCTACAAGTCATGAATAACAAGGGGCCCATGCCCGTCAAGTTTCACAGGCAACGGACTCCGTTTCCTCATTTTGGGCGCCCGAAGGCTCAATTTCTAAGTTTTAAGTTAACGTTCTAACTTAAACCTACGTTTCAACTGTACAATCAATCCGGGAGTCGGAATCTTGTTCTGCCAGTTCCTGCAAGTCATGAATGACTAGGGGCCCATGCCCGTCAAGTTTCACTAGCAACGGACACCGTTTGCTCACTTTGGTCGCCCGAAGGCTCGTTTTCTAAGTTTTAAGTTAACGTTCTAACTTAAACCTACGTTTCAACTGTACGATCAATCCGGGAGTCGGAATCTCGTTCCGTCAGTTCCTTAAGTCATGAATGACTAGGGGCCCGTGCCAGCCAAGTTTCACGGGCAACGGACCGCGTTTGCTCATTTTGGTCGCCCGGAGGCTCGTTTTCTAAGTTTTAAGTTAACGTTATAACTTAAACAAACGTTTCAACTGTACGATCAATCCGGGAGTCGGAATCTCGTTCCGTCAGTTTTTGCAAGTAATGAATGACTAGGGGCCCGTGCCCATCAAGTTTCTCGAGCAACGGAGTCCGTTTGCTCATTTTGGGCGCCCTGACGCTCGCTTTCTAAGTTTTAAGTTAACGTTCTAACTTAAACCTACGTTTCAACTGTACGATCAAACCGGGAGTCGGAATCTCGTTCTGTCAGTTCCTACAAGTCAGGAATGACTAGGGGCCCGTGCCCGTCAAGTTTCACGGTTAACGGACACCGTTTGCTCATTTTGGGCGCCCTGAGGCTCGTTTTCTAAGTTTTAAGTTAACGTTCAAACTTAAACCTACGTTTCAACTGTACGATCAATCCGGGAGTCGGAATCTTGTTCCGTCAGTTCTTGCAAGTCATGAATGACTAGGGACCCGCGCCCGTCAAGTTTCACGAGCAACGGACACCGTTTGCTCACTTTGGTCGTCCGGAGGCTCGTTTTCTAAGTTTTAAGTTAACGTTCTAACTTAAACCTACGTTTCAACTGTACGATCAATCCGGGAGTCGGAATCTCGTTCCGTCAGCTCCTGCAAGTCTGGAATTACTAGGGACCAATGCCTGTCAAGTTTCACGAGCAACGGACACCGTTTGCTCATTTTGGTCGCCCGGAGGCTTGTTTTCTAAGTTTTAAGTTAACGTTCAAACTTAAACCTACGTTTCAACTGTACGATCAATCCGGGAGTCGGAATCTCGTTCCGTCAGTTCCTACAAGTCATGAATGACTAGGGGCCCGTGCCCGCCAAGTTTCACGGGCAACGGACCTCGTTTTCTCATTTTGGGCGCCCGGAGGCTCGTTTTTTAAGTTTTAAGTTAACGTTCTAACTTAAACCTACGTTTCAACATTACGAGAAATCCGGCTGTCGGGATCCCGTTCCGTCAGGTCCTACAAGTCATGAATGACTAGGGGCCCTTGCCCGTCAAGTTTCACGAGCAACGGACACCGTTTGCTCATTTTGGGCGCCCTGAGACTCGTTTTCTAAGTTTTAAGTTAACGTTTTTTAACTTAAACCTACGTTTCAACTGTACGATCAATCCAGGAGTCGGAATCTCGTTCCGTCAGTTCCTACAAGTCATGAATGACTAGGGGCCTGTGCCCGCCAAGTTTCACGGGCAACGGACGGCGTTTGCTCATTTTCTAAGTTTTAAGTTAACGTTTTAACTTAAACCTACGTTTCAACATTACGAGCAATCCGGGAGTCGGAATCCCGTTCCGTCAGTTCCTACAAGTCATGAATGACAAGGGGCCCATGCCCGTCAAGTTTCATAGGTAACGGACTCCGTTTCCTCATTTTGGGCGCCCAAAGGCTCAATTTCTAAGTTTTAAGTTAATGTTCTAACTTAAACCTACGTTTGAACTGTACGATCAATCCGGGAGTCGGAATCTTGTTCCGTCAGTTCCTGCAAGTCATGTATGGCTAGGGGCCCGTGCCCATCAAGTTTCACGAGCAACGGAGACCGTTTACTCACTTTGGTCGCCCGGATGCTCGTTTTCTAAGTTTTAAGTTAACGTTCTAACTTAAACCTACGTTTCAATTGTACGATCAATCCGGGAGTCGGAATCTCGTTCCGTCAGTTCCTGCAAGTTTTGAATGACTAGGGGCCCGTGCCCGTCAAGTTTCATTGGTAACAGAGATCGGATCCTCGTTTTGGGCGCCCGGAGGCTCAATTTCTAAGTTTTAACTTAACGTTCTAACTTAAACTTACTTTTCAACATTACGAGCAATCCGGGAGTTGGATTCTCGTTCTCTCAGTTCCTGCAACTCAGGAATGACTAGAGGCTCGTGCCCGTCAAGTTTCACGGGCAACGGAGCCCGTTTGCTCGTTTTGGGCGCCCGGAGGCTCGTTTTTTAAGTTTTAACTTAACGTTCTAACTTAAACCTACTTTTCAACATTACGAGTAATCCGGGAGTCGGATTCTCGTTCCGTCAGTTCCTGCAAGTCATGAATGACTATGGGCCCGTGCCCGTCAAGTTTCACGGGCAACAGAGCCCGTTTGCTCATTTTGGGCGCCCGGAGGCTCGTTTTCTAAGTTTTATGTTAAGCTTTTAACTTAAATGTTGAAATCTTGAATTAAAAAAAATAATTTTACCTGGTCAGGATCACTCGAGCCTGCTAAATCATGACTGCCCTCTCCACCGAAGTCATGTCTAGCCATGTGGCCGCTGCCAGCATCTGGTGCCTGTAATTATTTATTATATAGTTAAAAACAATAAAAAAGACATAAGTATTAATGCATCAATTACATAATTGGCAATTTATATGTACAATTTTTTTTTTTACTAACCTGAGTAGTGAGTGGTGGGTCTGAAGCAAGCGGGGCGCGACTCTGTGATAGACGACTCTCAAGCTCTGCTATCTCCGCTCTCCACTCGGCCCTCATATCTGCACTGATCTCTGCCCTGACCTCCTCTCTGATCGATGCCTTCATGGACTGCAGCAACTCCTGAACCTCCTCATCCGTACGGAAGCGTATGCCCTGGGAGGAGCTAGCACCGGATGACTCCGATCGCGTGATGTGCGAGCGTGGAATGCCCGTCCCATACGTCAGAGTGTATCCATGCCCATCCCGGCCAACGACGGAGTGGAATATCTCATCCCTCCACGATGGCAATCTGCGCTCCTCCTCGGGTAACTCCTCCAGGCGTGACTGATACTGGGCCTGCGTAGTTCATTCATTTAGTATATTATCATGCATAACAAGACATACTAATAGAAACATAATTTAAACAGTTCAATATAAAAACTTACGAAGATAGCTGCAACCTCTGGGTGGCGAGGATCTCGAGAACGCATCCAGACGGACATCCTATCAACCGGAACGCAACTGTTTGGTGGAGAAATGTATTACTAATATACTATCATACAGAATGACAAAAACATAAATTAACTGTACGATCTAACTTTTTACCTCGTGGCGGACCTGGGTGATGTGTCGAGTCCCCAACCTATGTGCAGGACCCTGCAATGCGCGGTTCCGCGTATTCGTAGCAGACACTCTCTGTTTTCAATATTTATTAGTCGGAATTTTTCTTAGTTACGTTAGTTATTAGTAAAATGTTAAAATTAAAATAAAAAAAGTACAAGTTTCTCACCGAGCCTCCTCGCTCGACCAGTATCTGACGAGCTGAGTCCACTGATCAGGAAGAACGCCAGTCAGAACTCGCTGAAGTATGTCAGGCGCATCCTGATGAGGCTTCTAGTGCTGCGTCTTTATTTTATTTTTATGATCCTTCCACATCTTCCGGCACTTAGACATGCAAACTGGCCGGAAGAGCTCAGGACATGCCCTCAGATTGTCCTGAAAAGGACAAATAATTTTTCATTGACAAATTATTTTTCATTAAGTTATGGTTTAAATTGACACATCCTGAGGAGAAATGTTAAATTATTACCTTGACCTGCTGCCAGGTACGATCTAGCGTCGCCACCGGGAATGCGTCCCAATCATGTGTGGTCAAAGAAAATACATATGGATCCCGGACCATATGTCCTAACTGGCTGATGAGCTGGCGAGCATGAGGGCCCACCGGATGATATGACTCATCAAACTCTACGACAATGGGATGGCCGAAATTCCATGTCAGGATCCCTCTAGCAGCCCCCTGCTGGAAGATGGGCCCGTGCTCGTAGCACCTGTTTAAATTCGAGATAATCTAATTAAATTGAAATAAAATAATTTGCTAGAATTAAAATGTTTTAATTAAATAAACTTATACCAGTCAGTGTATCTCCTGATGGTGGTGCTGAAGATGGTGGAGCTGAAGCACTGGACGACGCCGAAGCATCCACTGGAGTGGATGGACTCGGATGAGATGCCGATGGCATACTCCTCTTTCGTCCTGACATATCTGTTCAAATGTTTGTAAGATAAATTTCATTAAACAAGATAATTCAAATTAACATTTAAAAATTATTTACACTAAAATTTAATATTACTAAAATAGTTCCCAACCGTTCATTGGTTATGTAAGTCAACTGTATCTCCTTCAATGGTTTCCCGAACCCAATTAATAGCTTCATCATGGTGAACAACTGTATTCTGGTCAAGTTCTTGTTGGGCGAATGCATCAATATGTGGCTCATCACATTCAATCTGATACACTCCCCTCCTTGACATTTTAACTGCAACCTGCCAATTGGGATCTTTCGGATCTCTGACATAGTAAACTTGCTCCGCCATTGAGGACAGTATGTACGGTTCGGCACTTATTCGATCATCACGATGTAACAAATTGTTAAAATTTACCAATGTAAACTGGTAATTATCTGTTTTCACCCCTCGGAAGGGATCCACCCAATCACACTTAAACAATAGAAACTTTAGCCCATGATTATACACAACTTCAACAATATCTTTCAACCGGCCATAATAGTAACCAGCATCGACGGATGGACAACCGAGCCCACTATTTTGCGTCGCTCGTTTCTCATCTACATCCTTGATGCGAAATCGAAAGCCGTTGACATCACAAGTTGTGTAACGTCGGGCCGTTATAAATGGGCCATCAGCTAACCGGTTCATTTCATCAGTCAAATACGGATCGTTGGTTCTTCGTAAGCTACATACCTACGCAAGGCATGTAATCAGTGAATATCACTACATGAAAGTAATATGACAAGAACAAGTGAAACTACTCCTAATGATTGAATACATACGTGATTCTTGAACCATTCATGAAATGACTGGTAATGAGACTGATGAATTTCATTCTCTGTAGCATGAGGCAGGGCCCGTTTCAGCTCATCAATGTGTGTCCTGCGATGCATAATACGTGTTAACGACAAGTGTGATGATTTAGGCAAAAAACTGACAAGTTACACGTATAAATGAGTGATAACTTACTGAGTGAAAGCCACAACAGATGGGGTGTTGAACAACACCCACCGGTGAGCTTGAATCCACTCAATATTGTTGAGATCAAATGGCATGCCCTCCCCAACTGGACCATCATTAATCCGCGAGGGCCTATTTAACTTTGTTTCAATATTATCTTTAAGATATGCTGCGCAGAAATTTGTGCACTCATCCATCAGATACCCCTTTGCTATCGATGCCTCCGGACGAGCTCTATTGCGAACATATCTCTTCAATGTGTTCATATACCTCTCGATCGGATACATCCATCTAAATTGGACAGGGCCACCAAGCAGGGCTTCATTGGTTAAGTGTATGGTCAAGTGAACCATGACATCGAAAAATGCAGGTGGGAAATTTTTTTTCTAAATGACACAACGTCACAACAATCCTCTCTTGCAAACCATTCAACTCATCAATTCGATGAACTCTAGAACAAAGTTGTCTGAAGAAGTTACTAACTTCAATCAACGGCGCTACAACATTCTTAGGCAAACAATTCCGTATGGAGATAGGCAGTAATTGTTGAATAAGAATATGATTGTCATGACTCTTCAAACCCTGTAATGTTCTTTCTCTCATGTTCACACGCTTTGCGATATTCGAACAGTACCCGTCAGGAACCTTCACACCCTTCAGAACTGAGAGGAAGACATCTTTCTCATCTTTATTCATCGTGTACTGCGCAGGAGGCATGTACGCCTTGTTAGACTCTCTCAACTGCAAGTGCAACGGCTTTCTCAAGCCCATTTCTTCCAAGTCACGGCGTGCATTGACACCATCCTTCGACTTCCCCTGAGAACCGAGAATGGTCCACAGTATATTATCACAAACGTTCTTCTCGATGTGCATAACATCTAAGTTATGCCTGACTAAGTTATCTTTCCAGTATGGTAAATCGTAGAAAATACTTTTTTTCTTCCAATTATGACCTCGCCTTCTACTTGCACCGGGAATAGAAGGCAGCACCGGGGCCAGTAAATCTTGAAAATCATACACAGTACGTATTTGCTCCTGCTCGAGCTGTGACAACAAGTCAACTCCCGTCATTGTTCGAGGTGCTGGACCATATTCTCGACTCCCATCAAATGACACTTTGTCCTTCCTGAACCTATGCAATGGAGGTAGAAAGCGCCTATGACCCGTGTATGCCCATTTTCTGCCGTGCTTCAACCAAGTTGACTTCTTCTCCTTATTACAGCAAGGACATGCAAACTCTCCCTTTGTGCTCCAACCCGACAAGTTGGCGTAAGCAGGGAAGTCGTTGATTGTCCATAATAATGCGGCGCGGAGTTTAAACATTTCATTGCCTTCGGCATCAAATGTCATCAGACCATCATCCCATAATTCATTCAATTCATCTATCAGAGGTTGCATATATACATCAATCTTGTCCCCTGGTCCTGTTGGTCCATCAATAAGTGTGGATAGGATCAGAAAAGGCTGCTTCATACACATCCATGGCGGAAGATTATAAGGTACCAAAACAACTGGCCACGTACTGTGATTTTCCCCAATCATGGATCTGAACGGACTAAAACCATCTGCAGCCAAACCAAGCCGCACATTGCGACAATCCAAGGCAAAGTCTGGATTCCTCCGATCGAAGTCTTTCCACGCTGGGGAATCTGCTGGATGGGTCAACTTACCATCATCCCTGCTATTCTCGGCATGCCATCTCATCAGTTTAGAAATATTTGATGACATAAAAAGCCTTTTCAGCCTTGGCTTAAGTGGGAAATATCTTAATTGCTTTACTGCCACAAGTTTGCCACGGTTGATAACACTTGTAGAACTATTCTGACAATTGTAACCAACCCCGTCCTCCTTCCATCTCGAAGTCTGACACACAATGCACTTATCAAGATGGGCATTCTCATTCCTAAACAACATGCAATTGTTTGGACATGCATCCAAAGTCTCATATGTGAAGCCTAAATTTTCAGTTAACTTGCGAGCCTGATAGTAGGACTCAACAAATTTTACACCAGATGGGAGCACTCGATGCAACAACTGGAGGAGCATATCGAAAGACTTGTCAGACCATTGGTTCAATGCCTTCAAATGTAACAACTCAACAATAAAGGACAATTTACTGAAGTCATTGCATCCAGGATACAATTTTGTCTGTGCATCGTCTAGAATTTCAAAATATCTCAAGGCTTCTTCATCGACACCAGAGCGAGGATTACTCCCACCCGCCCCCTCAGTCTCACAGCTTCTGTATTCAGGTGCCAACCTGCACGCGATATCATTTAACATCACGTTCATCGGATTAGCCTCTGACATATCATCCACCTCAATTTCATCTATTTCCTCTCTGCGACAGGAAACATACTCTTCTCCATGTTTTATCCAGTTCTTGTAGTCCTTCAAGAATCCATTCAGAATCAGATGCTCTCGAACAATCTCTCTTCTGTAATAATACCGATTCCCACATTTTCTACATGGACAACTGATGAACTCATTGTCAAACCCATTGGTAAATTCCATGAACTGGTTAATCCCCTCCATGTATTCCCGAGACATCCTATTCGGTAAATCAATCCAACTCTTGTCCATCTCCGTAAGTGCTTCTGTGGAAGTCTAAAATGAACAAGTACAATTAACCCAATGTATCGTGGCATGATGCAAGTCACCTATCCATAAACTGCAAACTCCTTACTAAAAGGTGGTTGGTCCTACCCCATTCGAGAATGCACGATCCAACTTGCACTCAACAACTCGAATGCTTCGTCCCCTAGTCAAACAAAATTTCGGCAGCATGTCCGTGTGGTTCTCCAAGTACACGACACAGGTACAACATCAGTCGTACCTATGTATGTACCCAGAGAACAATGGGACATCAACCGAAACTCTGTCTAACATCAGACTTGTATGAGCTATTAAGTATAAGATGGATAATTGCATTCTCAAACTGTCCGAACTGGACAATTCAAGAATCGTATACGACAAAGTTCGAATGTACATCACAAGAACAACGAATCTAGTCAAAGACTCAATCCGTCGCGTCAAGGATTACCGAACATATATCGTACACATTTCTCGAACGGGTCTAAGTTTCACTAATGCATGCGAATGAATAAAAGTTGATAATGAAAGGTTCACAACCAATGCAAAGGATATAGATTTAAATTATTGTATTTATGCTTACAACTTTCTAAACAAGTCAATTCAAGGAAACAACTAAACAAGCCAATCATATATACATCCACAGGCACAGAGGGGTCGCACATTGTCAAACACCAAGCCTCCTTAAATTAAAAATAAAATGCAACTAATTAGGTGGAATGAAATGCTGCATCAGTAATAAAATACAATCCAATCCAAAATAGGCATGTATATTTTTATATATTATTTGATCTAGAACCAAGCTTCCATATATTAATAAAATTGTGGTTTCTGGGCCCTTTTTAGTTGTTTTTCTTTTATCTATATTTCATGGACCTTTTTAAATTGATAGATTTTGGATGGGCGTGTGTCACGACTCAACAATTTGGAACTCAAGACATTAGAATTTTAAATTCGTCAGTATTATACATTTTCCTTTTTTTTTGGGTGGGAGAGACTAATTGAGCTCATCTGCATCCAATTAGAACACAGATGAGAAATAACAAGATTATTGTTATTAAAATAAGTTTGTATATGTAAAAATTCAAAAGTTTTAAATATTATGTTGATGATGATATATACTTTCAAGAAGGTGATGAAAAAGACCAATCAAAATGACCTCAATATTAACTGAGGCCTAAGGCCTTACAATGTGAATTTTTGAATGACCTTTGCTGGGGATGAGGAGCGAGGAAATATCCCTGCCTAGGACCCAATGGATTTTTAAGATGAGAAAGAACCCATTGACCTTCACCATCATAATAATAGGATTCCTGTGATTTTTGGTTCTTGTGGGTCCTATCATTTTACATAAACAGGTCCACCTCTGAGAGTCCTGCTACCATCAAAGAGACAAGAAAATTGCACCAAAGATTCTCATTGATTTGCCGATGCTAAAGAATGATTTCAACCCTGCGAGATCTACCCTATTGACCCATGGTGCCTTTCTCGTGTTATTCTTGGTTCTCATGACATACTACAAAGTCTTTCCTGAAATACTATAAGCTTTATGACCCATATGAAAGGTGTAGGTCCTTTTGATCTGAATGTGCCTTGAGAAAGCCATATGAGGGAAAAGATGATCATCCTTTGGACTTGCCACAATCACCAAATTCGCTAAAACAATTTCGGAACAACCAATACTACAAATCATCACAATATTAGCTTAATACTATGACAGCTTTCTATATATCCTATACCCATACACCTGTACAAAACCATACATTACATTTTTTTTCTTCTTTAATTTACCCTCATTGTAAAGGAATCCTAGACTCTGGCATTTGTCATGTTACTAAAGGAAGACAAGGTATAGAAGCATACAGTGGGGATAGTTCCTAGGAGCAGCTTCTTGGGGATTAACAATATTCCAAAGAGATCATTTGCTAGATATTTTAATTGCTAGAAACATACATCATTCAAGGCATGCCTTGGAATTTACAAAGGAGGGCCTATAATCTAAGATTTATATTATAAAGTTGTGCATGGGAATCATCGCTCCATTTGGACAAGCGATCAAAGGGAAAGGGGGATGTGTGTGTTCAATGGTATTTTAACCTCAGATAAACAATTCCTAAGGATTCAATTCCACCCAAGCAGACAGCTCTCAAGAGAGTCTTATCATCTCCAGCACATGCCTGCAAATGACTTCCATAAATGGTACAAACAGCCAGCTGAAACCCATGAATGATAGTATATACCATCATAACTCACGAGCAGTATTGACTTCCACGGCCAAAAGTGAGTTCCCAAATACATTTTCAAATGTGTAAGCAGATTACATTTACTCAGAAATATACACCCACCTCAGCAAGCATATACATACTAAGCATCATACTGAATCGTTTCAAAAAACCGAGTCACAACATCCACCGTAAATCTTCCATTCTGGCTGTCAAATATATATGACCCACATATTCATATCTGTACAACGTTGTCTAGAGACCTTCAATTCAGATCAATATCCAACAGAGTAAAATGGGGAAAGGAAAATAAATGATAAGGACTATATTATATATATTTGGCTGACCCATCAAAGAGAGGTATGAAGTAGCAAAGCCCAACAGTGGATTGGACGGCAAAATATAGAGAACTTTTAAATGAAAGACGGGTGACAACGGACAAACTAAGAGAATAAGCCCCCCTCAATCCATCAATAATCGCTATACAAGACTTGAGAGTATAACATTGTTTTCAGTTCTGTTTATCCAAAGATGTTATGGGGATCAACCACTCCACCAATGAGCGTTACTGAGCTGTGATGATGAACCATGTACCACTGCCCCTTGTGCAACTCATAGACGTTAGTCATGTTGAATGGTCCGGTATCCATGTCAGCATTGGGCACACATGAATTCAATTCAATGGTCCGGTATCCAGTGATTAATAAAGTGAAGTGCCTTGATGGGCTGTGCTTGCAAAGGAAAGTACACAGGAAAGACTGAGATTTCTCAATTCACACATGAAAACAGAGTTACAAGGACTAGAAAAAAAAAACTCTTGAACTAAATTTTTTTCATCAAAACAGTGCCAAGGTGAATCCTCATTGTTTCTAATTCTACTCATAATTTTCGTCTACACAGATGCAGTGTGTGTGCACAACAATTCTTGGATTCCGATGCACAATGATTAAACAGAAAAAAAGGTGGATAGTAGAACAAGCCAAGTCTTTTAACTGAGGCCTAAGGCCTTACAATGTGAATGGTATTAGTATTAAACTTGTACAATGTAAAAGAATTAGACCATTGTCAATCTCACATCATGTTTAAATACTTTTAGTACTGAGAGAAGATATTGGTTTGATCAGAATCAAATTGAGAATGAATGAAAAATTTATAGATTTCCAATGCAACATTAAGAGAAAAGAAAGATTATATGGAAGCTTCTAATATCTGTGGAAAACATGAAATATTGAAATCAGGCATAAGAGGTGCTTCTGTTAAGCCATTGCTCATCAGCCTCTTAACATAAACAAATTCAGGCATGAGAGGTGCTTCTGTTAAGCCATTGCTCATCAGCCTCTAACATAAACATTCATAATATAAGGTGCTTCTGTTAAGCCATTGCTCATCAGCCTCTAACATAAACATTCATAATATAAGATTCATGTATGAACATAATGAGTCTAATCATCTACACCACATTTAAATCAGATCACAAAAATATGGAAATATGAGAAGATAAAATTAAAAAAAAAATCAGGGATAGAGTTAGAAGTTTAGGGATTTAGGGCTTGATGTGTGAGAGAGAGGCAGAGAGAGAAAGTGATTTAGGGATTTAGGGTTTGTGTGCGTGTGAGGTGATGAATACTTGATGGATGCCGGCCGGAGAGAGAGAGACAGTGAGGATGCGCTGGCGAGGGAGACGTCGAAGGAGACGAAGGCGTGAGGTGAGGGACGTGCAAATAGAGAGAGAGAGAATCAGTGGGAAGGGAGAATCAGCGCTGGCGGCTGGTCCTGAACGCAGGCAGAGAAGAGAGAGAGAGAGGGTACTGAACGCAGGGAGAGAAGAGAGAGAGAGAAGGGAAGGAGATGGAGAGAAGAGAGAGAGGAAAGGGAGAGAGAGAGAGATGAGCGATCGAGGCAGAGAAGGAGAAGGACGCGTGGAGAAGGAGCAGGAGATGCGGAGCGCGGGAGCAGGGGAAAAAGAAGTGGGAAGGAAAAGAGGGCTTGGCGCGAGGATGAATATTCGGGCCTTTAGCAATCGCCTTTTGGTCTATTGCGGCCGCTTATGGCGGTCGCTAATGGACCTTTTGCGACCGCCACAAGCGGCCGCCCACCTTCTCATGAGCCAATGCTCAAATCTCTAGTAGTGATGGTCTCAATCCATCAGTTGATATAATAAATGATTAATTTCTTTATTTATCAATAAAATCATGCTTTCCTTTCATGAGATGAATGGTGTTTTATTATTTAATGCACATGACCAATATATATGACGTAATGGTTCATGAGATGAACCGGGTCCATTAGTATATTAGATGTGATATATGTATATGGATGAGATCCATATAAAGGAGACATGTGTCACAAATCTTATACTTAAAAATATATTCAAAATCAATGATGAGACTGGGCATCTCATCTATTAAGGTTGCAGCACTTTGATCACTATGAGATAGTGTGATTTGTCTTGATCATCAGAATAGAAGATTCTAGATCACGGTGCTGGTACATTGGATGTATTGAAGGACCATGAGAAGCACCTTATGAACACTGTCTCAATTTAAGGACTACTCTCATAATTCCCTAGCAATAGGCTCTCAATCCTGAGACATTGATGAACTCAAG
The DNA here is from genome assembly GCA_038049695.1 of Cinnamomum chago. Lineage (NCBI taxonomy): Eukaryota > Viridiplantae > Streptophyta > Magnoliopsida > Laurales > Lauraceae > Cinnamomum > Cinnamomum chago. Next base: position 102,224,108 of record CP142453.1, on the reverse strand, counting down.
TTTTTGTTTATTCATTTGCTTTGAGTCACCAATGAGTGAGGCCAACTGTAGGTCAACACCTCGGTGTCTTGGGTACGTGGTACTAGGACTGTGGGAACATACAATGATCAAGATGGAATCTATCTATATTATCCCCTTGTGCCAATTAATGGGTTTATCATTAGTAAGTGCGCACCCATCTCAATTAAGAGTTAATTAGATGGTACTGATGATCACTGTGATTAATTGGGGCTTAAGGATTATAAGATGTGGGTCCACGATTGGATGGGACAGATTTAATCCAATTGGTCCATGGACATTGATAGAGGGGCCTACTTGTGGTAATGTGGAAGTTTAGGGTCTTCATTGTAATTTATTCCTAAGACTGTAGTGCAATTGCATTTATATAGTGGTATTATTTTCAATTAAATGTGGGCCCAGATTGCGCATGAGATGTGGGGTCGTGGTGTCCCATTTGGAGCCAGCTTTCTAAGGAATCTCTGGTGGTCCCCACGCTAGCCCAAGTTATTAGATACTAATCCTACTTGAACTACAAAAGGAAGGAATTAGAAAGTTACTATTTCTATTTGAAGTGGGACTTCTAATAGTGGTAATAGTAAGCTACTAATTTGTGTGAAAGTGTGAATTCTAATGCAATTAGTAAGAGAGTCTTAAGAGGAGATTTGAGGACTATAAATAAGGGAGAAACACCCCTGGACGTCCCATGCAAAAACCCGTCTAGGGATTCACGCCTAAGATTTCTCAAGTGCAAGAGTTACACATCTCTCATTCATCTCTTCTCTCTTCTAGTTCTATTCTAGGTTCGTTGGAGTTTCTAGTAGGGTTTTCTCTTGGAGATCCCACTCATCTTCTTGAGAAAAGAGATCTGACAGAGGGTCATAGCGTGGAAGACAACAAGGTCTTGGAGATCTCTAATTGCTTCAAGAAGAGTTCTTGATCAAGTTAATTATCTTCTCCTCCATTAGAGCACTACCGGGCTCTAGTGGTATAATCTACTTCTCTACTTGTTGTAAATTATTTTTTTGCATGTAGTTGCTGATTTCTATCTTCTAGATAGGTTATATTGCTGTACATGATTGATGAGAATGAGGGATTGTATCCTGGATTGGGTTTTGTAGCCTTATGAATAGTTGATCCCTGGGTCAAGTGGGTCAAAAGTTTTGAAAATCTATCAACGAGGCCCACCTACTTCCAATAACTATATTGTCACTCATTTTACTTGAGCTACAATATCGTTACTTCACTCTTGTCTTCTTCTTCCTCTTGTCCCTCCTCTTTATCCATCTCCTCACTCCATTTCTTGCCAAACCGCCACTCCATCATCCCCAACACCTTCATCGCAAACCTCAAAACTTAATCCACATAGCCAAACACAAACCATCACGATCCTCTACCTCACTAACCCATCTCATTTTCGACTTCCACACTTCTATATTGATCCAAACCATCACACATTTCTATATTGGTGAAAAGGATGTGAGGGGATGATGAGGTGATGAAAGGGATGGAAAGAGGGGGCACGAGATGGGGGATGCAAGGATGATGGTGGTGGGTTGAATGGGCCGCGGGATGTAGATGGATGCTAAGATGATGTGAAGATGGAAGTTGGAGGAGAGATGGGAAGTCACAAATCACTTTGGTTTTTTTTTTTTTTTTTTTTTCCAGGTCCATTTGGTTGGGCGTTGTGAAGTGGGATGGGTGAGTTGCAAAGATGGGCTCAAATGGGTTCTTGGATGGGTTTTGTGGAAGGTAAAGATGAAGATGGATGATGTGAGAAGGGAAAAATTGGAATGGGTTGGCTGGGATGGAGGTGTTGAGGATGATGGAGGTTTTCTGGTTCGTGGATTAGTGGGAAATGGAGCGGGGAGATGGAGAAAGAGTGGAGAAAAGAAGAAAGTGTATGAAATAGAAGAAGATACGAGTGATGATGTCATTGCTCAACTGAAACGAGCGATGATATCGCCGCTCATTCAAATGGAAAAAAGTGAAAACTCACGGGAGGACTTTTTTAGTCACCAAGGAATTGTGAGGCTTGAGAATAGGGGTATATGGTCTGGTTAATCGTGTGTTTTGGAAAAACCAATAACTGAATCATGTTTTACGATTTTCAGTTTTTAAAAATTGTAACTGTAATCGTACCTAGAAAAACCGTTTTACAGAACGGATCGGTTTTACAGATCGACATATTTTTTGTGCTCCCCTAGTGCCGAGACTAGTCACTCAATTTATAGCCATTTACTATTGAGCCCTTTAATCAAACAAGTATTCAAGTAATTAGCCATCAGATCACTCTCATAAGGAGCCCATTTGATCATATACAATGAGACCTTTCAATACTCGGTATCTCAATGAATTGCATGCAACAAGTTGGCCTCATGTTACACATTAGCAGGAAATTAAGATTATAAAGAAAAAGTGGGCCTCACATTAAATTTATTTGGAGTACGGTGGTCAAAAGATTATGTTGATAAAGGGCAGCTTGTTTAGAGGAATTTTTTATGCAATTCTATCACTAAGACCATTTTGCAAGCTGTTGGGGACTAATTAGGGCAAACACACACGATCAATCGACCACAAGCAATCACATGACACGAGATTCAACAAACTTTCCTACGTCCACGGGGCTATGATGTTTCGCTCAATTTCACTATGTAGGAAATTGGGCAACTCGTTAACGTGATCCCAAACCCTCTAACACTTAGCCTACTCTCTCCTCGCAGATCTCAATATCGCACTCATAGCAAGTCCAGGCAATACCTAAACTTCTCCGTAGTAACTGGTTGGTAAGCATATTAGTTGCATTCTCATCTATTTGAATTTTCTAAATGGAGATCTCACATCGTACATAATAAATTCTTGAATAAATAAAGAAATGCACTAAATTTCATTGAATACAAATTTCACTCCATTTAATGGGAGGTTTTACATTTAATTTTGTGGATACATCATTCTCAATCGTGAAATTTCATCGATCGTTAATTACATCCTCAATGAAAAACCTCTGATTATAAGGACAAGTATGTCAATAAAATTTACCAAGAATATACAGGAAATTAAATAAAAAAAAGAAATTGACAGGTTCCCACTCTTCACCTTTGCTGTCAGAAGCCGTCCGTTATGTTCACATGGACCTTCATGATCATTACTCAAATGAGTTCATGAATTGATGAAATTGATGCTGATTTTTTATTAGTGGGCCATCCCATGTATTTTATTGGCCCAATGCCCATAATGGGCCTGAAATGGTCAGCCCCATTGTCGAACGGGTTGAATTGGGTAGGTTACCCATACCTTTTGGGTTAATCTTGACCCATAGTTTTGGCCTAGTTTTTTACTCATACTTATGGCTTGATTTTAACATATAATCCTGGCATGACTTTGACCTATAATCCAAACTTGATTTAGGCTGCATTTGAAACCATTTATAATGGCCCATCTTTGGTTAGTACTTTAGCCACCTATTTAGGCTAGCCGTGAGACCCACTTCTAGTTAATATTCCGGTTGTGTACACTGTAACATCCCGACCCCACCCTAATCTTATTTAGTATCTAATTAATTCTAATTAGATGCCTAGTGGATGTTGTGAATGTAATTGGACTTGATTTGATAGTTTAGTAGGGGTTTGACCATTTACTATGTAGAACTATGACTTTTGAGTGTTTTGGGTGTATTGAATATTTTTAGATTTTGTGCATTTTGGGTGCATTGCATAGAGCATATCATTTGCATCGATTTTCGTGTTTTGACCCAAACCATTTGAGCCCAAATTGATCCCCATCTTGGCCCTGCTTTGACAATGGATGTACCCTGATCCTTAGGAGGTCTCTTGGGTTGTATGTGAGCATTTCGATTGCCCTCCCCCTTTCAAGTTACCTGGATCACATACTATTTTCTTGCCCTTTGGGCCCCCATTTCTAGCCGAAATGCTGCCCGATTCTCGTTAGAAATTTATGTCACTTACCTATGTCTTGACATGCCTAAAACTACTAGTTTTCTCTGATTTGAGTACATGGGCTCGATCTTGCTCAAAACTTGTATTTTCCTCCAACTTGAACCTGTATAAACCTGATTAATTAATGGGAATTGTCGTTTTCACTTGTTTTCTTGGTTTCCAAAGTTTTAACCATGTTTTGAGACATGTCTCGGTTTGGAAACCTAAGTTATTCATGGATAAATGTATGGATTCGGCAACACTCAGCTCGATCTCACCCAATTACTAGGTTGTTGTCCTTGAAAAAGGTAGTATCCACATGATATTGCATCCGCTGCTGCCCACTATTTGGGTAGTATGCTCTCGTCATGTTGCATTCGTTGCTGCTCTAAAAAAAGTATGTATGCCCTCAACATGCGCTGTTATTCACCCCAACTTACAAGAACAATATGTCCATGATCTTGCACTGCGTGCTCCGGTTGTTAGTTGTATGCTCGTGATTGATGACTGAGTGGAATTAAGTCATGTGAATGTCGTTTAGTCATGTATCTTAATATGAAATGAAATATCATCTTACTTTACCCGCTTTTCAAGAACATGCTTAGTTTTATGTTTTACTTGTTAAATTATGATTTAACATACTTTTAATTGTCTCGTATCAACTTCTGGTTCAATTCAGGTCCATTGGTCTATATTCATAGACCTAGATATCCAAGTGTCATCATTGTATACATATTTTAAGTAAAGTCTATATTTTTCTTCCCTTTTTTTCTTTGAAGCGATGCAATATTAATGCATGTTTGTAACAATGATTATAAGATGAGGACTTTTTCCATTTTGACTTCTATATACTCTAAAATATAGCTATTATTAATATCTATTATTTTCTACAAGGACCCAAATTCACCCAAGATTCTTCCATCTCAGTACTAAATATAAAAGTACAACCTAGAGTGACTCAAATGATATATTAATATATATACACTTAGCACTAATGTAATATAGTTTTACACTGCAAGAAATATATGTAATTTTATGTCTTAATTTGGGTCCAATCTCATACATTAGATTCAAGTATGTTATATATTGGTCTGGTACTCTTGAACTTGTTGGGGAATTTGCGCAGTCTGAACGTGACTCAAGCCGACATTCCTTCTCTACTATTAGCAATACGCATTTAATCAATACTGCAGAGCTTATTCCAGTAAGAAGGAAAGTCAATTGGCATGGAGTTATTCTGGAACTTGATTGCTTTTGATTAGACCCTTTGAGCTCATGTGGCATTGGAGGGTCAATAAAATATGTTAATGGACTCATTATTCTCACATGGTTTGCTATTTTAGGATAAGTTTGTGCGGCAAGAGGATTCTACTCGCCACATATTTTCATTTCTAAGGAGAGAGGAATCATGAGTTCCTACCTCTCACATAAAAAATTAATATCTTGTAATATGTTGTTCATTCTCCTAATTCAACAAGCTATAACAATGCAAATGGAACTCTCTCAAGTGGCCACATCACATAATTTAACATCTTGTAAAACTTAATGGCCATCGATTGAGAAGTTAGGATACTTTTATAAGAAGAGTTTCTTTGAACGAGCCACTTGAAGTTGGATGTAAAATGATTCAACTAAACACATTGATCTTGCCACTTTTGACCATTTGATTGTAGTCAATGAATGGATCGTTCTTGAGAAAAGACCCCATGCTACAGTTAGTATAGTGCTAACAACAATTGAGAGATTCAAATATCCCCATTCCAAATCATGCTTCTTATGCCGTCCCCATTCCAAGATCCAATCCTAAGGATGAATAAATAAGGCTGAATTGGTAGCTTGTATTGCACATAATTATACATTTCACAAAGCGATTCATCTAACAACTTATATGGCTCTTATTGGAATGATATTTAGGACCATGTTTATACACATGTAGGCGTATGATTTGCCTATCAAAGGGTTCTAAGTTAAGCATGTTGACTTTCAACATTTGTTTCTTTCTTTGAAAGATAACGCAATTTTAATTTTCTTCATTGAAAAAAACACAAAATTAACGGGATGATTTTGGTGAAAGGACTCCAAGCTTTGCCTTTCGGCTACTAGTATTTATTTCTTTCATTGAGCGATAAACTCCAAGTGTTACTTGTTGAGTTTTGGTATTTTTTTTTATTTTGTCTAAGATAAGTACAATATTGATTTATATTTACTAATTATAGTTAAAATACTCCAAGCTTTTCTCGTTGACTTTTGTCCTTTTTTTCTTTCCTTTTGTTAGCAGATAAACACGATACTAATTTCTTTTGTTTAAGATAAACATAATATTAATATAAACTTACCAATTTTGGTTAAATGACTTCAAATCCTTCCATATGAGGTGTTTATTTTCGTTGGAGAAAAAACATAATTTTCCCTATAGGTACTAGTTCTGGTTAAAAAAGATCGTAGTTTTGCCATTTGACTTTCAATATTTGCATCTTTCTTTGAAAAAAAATGAATATTAAAGTTAAAGGACCAAGAGTTTGGTCTGTACACAAATTTTATTTTCTATGCCACAATGAATATTAATATTAATATACTTAATACTATTAAAAGATAATTAAGATGCAGAGTTGCCCCTTGTCAATCTACATAATATAGAAAGAAAAATTGAAATTTACAATCACAATATGGAGAATCGCCCATGAGTCAAGTACGTGGTTAAAGAAATAATGTGGGATAAAATCTCCATTAATGTAAAAGATATGAAAGACTATATATTAATACAAAAGATATGATTAATGCAAAAGATATGATAAGCTCTGTATTAAGTAAAGTATAAAAGATATGATAGACTTTTTACATTAATGGAAAAGATAAAAGATATGATAGACTTTGCATTAAGTAAAAGATAAAAGATAAGATAGACTTTGCATTAAGTAAAAGAAATGATAGATTTTGCATTAATGTAAAAGAGACAAGATATGATAGACTCTGTATTAAGTAAAATATATGAGAGACTTTCTGTTAATGTAAAAGATATGATAGACTCGGTATTAAGTAAAATATATGAGAGACTTTCTATTAATGTAAAAGATATGATAGACTCGGTATTAAGTAAACGATATGATAGACTTCACATTAATGTAAAAGATATGATAGACTTTGCAATAGGTAAAAGATATAATAGACTTTGAATTAAAATAAAAGATATGATGATGCACTCTACATTAAGGAAAAGATATGATGGATTCTGCATTAATGTAAAAAGATATGATGGATTCTGCATTAATGTAAAAGATATATTTCAATTGGAGGACTAATTTAAAATTTGGATCTTAATTCATATTTGTTTAAAAATATTACATTCTAGTACCAATATGGGTTTGAACTTATGTCGAACATAAAGGCATTGTGGCCCTAACCTAAACCTAACTTGTGCTCATGATTACTACTAGTGCACACTACTAGTGCCACTACCATTGACCCATTATTTTCACCGTTGGATCATGTGTGCTCCTTGATCTAAGGCATCCACATCACATGTCCCTAAATAAATAGGAGTTTCTCAAATTTCACTTCCCTCATAGCAAATACTAATCGCTAGATTGATAAACATTTGAAATTCAATGGAGGGGTAACTAATTAAATTTAAAATAATTAGCACTAAGGAATATAAATATATAAATCAAAGATAATTTAACTTGAAATGATAAGAATTATTAGAAATATATAATTTATTATTATATTGTTTGTGTTCTCTGTTTTTATTTTTATTTTTATACTTTTCAACCTTTCTCGTAGTATCCAATTTTGGTGGTGTTTCTCAAAATATTATATGAGTATTGGGAAAGTACCATTTTAAGAAAAAAAAATATTTATGTTTAAAAGCTACGTCAAGTAAAGTTCATAAGAAAGAAAAAAATGGAAGAACAAAGAAAAAACTGTTACTTTGACCATAAGTCAAGGGAGATTATTTGAGTACGTTAGAAAAAAAATGAGGCCTTTTTTTACTTGTGATAAAAATCAAGGGGTTTCATATAAATTTCTTTGGCAAATTAATGCTTGCTTTCGTACTTTTGTCTCTCTATATTAACAAATCGTAAGCGTAAGAAATTGAAAGCCAAGTATCTAACAGTCTTGTCCATCTCTTGTCACTTTGCACACAATTGAAATGCCAAACCTCGAAGATCGCAATTCAAGCCCTATAAGTACAGTCGAAATTGAAACATTCATTGGGATCTAAACTAGTCGGTGGAGCTCTCTCTAGCATACCATCATTCCTAAGAAAGGCGCCATAGCCTCATCTAGCATTAAGAAATGAAAAGTCCTCACCTTTTCTCTCATGATTTGATTGCAAGACATCCACTTTGACGTCTTCACATAACCGGTGGCATTACTCGTGCCTTCTTTGGCTGCAGCAAAGACCAGCGACTTCTTTATTAAGAACTCTCTGCTTCAACAGCCAGCTCGATGTCTTGATTAGAAAAAACATGAACTTGGTAAGGATCTCTAGCTAACAACATGATCACTACAGTCATTATATGGTTCCATTATCAAGAAATGATCCCATATTGCCATTAGAAAAATAGCTTAATTTCTCGGGATATTTAGAGAAGATTTTGCAGAAGATAAATCATTTGAAGAATAATTAGAATCATTAAATAATACAAGTTACTAATAACAAAAAGTTTGTTTGTTATTATGATATTTTTGGGATTTCCAATGGCCCATTTCAATTTTAATAATACAATGAAATAATATTATATAGAATTGGGAAAGTATTGCTCCAGCACAAATATTGAGTAATTATTATAGTATTTTTCGGTCAATCTATCATCAATATATATAGCATTGGTATTTAACTTTCTAAATTAAGTGGGCCTTCTCTCCGGAGCCACAGGAGTAGTTTGACTAGCAATAGGAGCCTTTGTCGCATTTTATACTTCTTCATATATAAGATTAGAATATTTCATTTGTGAGTTTTTCTCAACACCATGTGGTTATAAGCAAAGATAAGCATATTAGTTACTAAAGGAAAAAGTTTACATAGAATCACAAAAGCAACAAAAATAACACATAAGACCTTTTGACCAAATTTAATAAGTTCTTTTGTAAAATAGGCAAAATAAATAAACCTATTTGTAAATATCAAGAAACCAGGGGGGGCTTTACATAATTTTTTTTTTGAGTAACTGTTTCCTCCCCTCCCTAAATTTCTCTATATAAAGAGGCCGAAGGAGAAGAAGAGTCATCATGTCTCAAGTGCTCATAGCTCTCAACTGTCCCCTTATTTCTAATTCAAAAGGCTTTCATTTTTCCTTCTATCTCCATGGCTTCCTCTTCCAACCTTAACATATTGCAATAAGGAGTAACATATAAAATCTCTTAGAATATGTTGCCAACAGCGGTCGAAGATGCAAGGACTTCACGACAACAGAGGAATACGGGCGTTGAGACATCTATTGTGCCATGGGAGGCATCAGAGTCAACCCCAGAGAGGCCAGAATGGCTGCCCGAGGGCTGGGAAATGAAAGTCATGACTAGAAAAAATGGGAAAACAAATGGAGCGAAAGATCGGTTTTGGAATTTGGAATCTCAACTACTTAGAGCTCTCAACTATCCCCTTATTTCTAATTCAAAAGGCTTTCATTTTTCCTTCTATCTCCAAGGCTTCCTCTTCCCAACCTTAACATAATGCAATTCGGAGTAGCATATAAAATCTCTCATAATATGTTGCCGACAGCGATCGAAGATGCAAGGACTCCACGACAACCGCGGAATACAGGCGTTGAGACATATGGGAGGCATCAGAGTCAACCCCAGATTGGCCAAAATGGCTGCCCGAGGGTTGGGAAATGAAAGTGATGACTAGAAAAAATGGAAAAACAGATGGAGTGAAAGATCAGATAGTATAGTTTCTTTGCATTTTTTTAACTTATCTTTTCTTCTTCTATTGGACTTTGGAATCTTAGGATTTTATGTTTTAAAAGTAGTATTTTAGATTTAAGGGATAAAGAGAGATGATGAAGATAATAAGTTGGGTATTCTTGCATATATTGTGGAATTTGAAATATTGAAATCAACATTTTAATGATTATTTAATGGTTTAATGTTTGTTGTTCTAGGAAAAAGTCGTTACTATATTATTGTATGTACAATTTTATTATGATCCAGTATCTCTTCATCGTTTCCGCTCATGGAAAGAAGTTGAATACTTCATAAAAAGGGGAATGATACGAAGATCCACACCACACCCAGATCTGATACATCTGCTATTGATGGACATGTAAGTTTAAGAAATACTCAATTGAAAGTCTTGTAGTAATAAATCATTTGTGAGCCCTTTCTTTTTATTCTTTTGTTGTTTTTAACCAGCTAGTAGCTTTGGTTCTCTGAACTAAGATGTGGTTTTATCTTAAAGCAACAGAGTGCCGAGAGATTTGATTCCAAGAACTGTCCAACGAAGATTTGCTGGGTTCTAAACAACTGCTTCGAAGGGTTATGGACGCCATTATATGAGGGAGTCAACAAAGAGATTGCGGGCCACTACAATGGAAGACAATAGGAGTAGTGCCTACAAATTTCGGGGATAACCTCATCCAACTTACTTATTTTTGAATTTTAATTATGGGCCCTATTAAGAGATATATGTCAAACTATATGCCCTGTTTGAAGATTTTTTGTATTAGTTATTAGATGTACAGTTTAGAATCCTCGCATTTCAGAGTTAGGTCAATCACCTTGAAGAGTAAGTCACTTGATTACATTTCAATAGGAAACTATATATTACTTCCAATTTCATTATTTAAATATCTCAAATGATTGGCTTTGTAGGTGATGGGGAGAAAATGTACAAAGGAGGACCTGAAGTAAGAATGGGAAAGATTGGTTTTGTAGATGGTGTCTTGAAATGGAACGAAGGAGGTCCTGAAATAACTAGAAGCAGACTCAATCCCTCCTTGCACATCCTAGGCTTGTTCCAAAAACATTAAGCATGAATGTTTCGTCAAGTGAACCAAAGTGCAGAGACAAGATCCCACTGAAATGCCCAACTCCTTTGTAATGTCATAACCATCTGGTTTTTCAACATTTAGTTGAATATACATGTTCATGTACTTTATTTCCTAAATGTCTTAAAAGAATCATTCAATCTCTCTATCTACTTTGTGTGTGCTGAAGAGTGACTAATATTTATTCCGTTGTAGAATTTATGTGAACCATCAATTCATTAGAATGGTAATTGCATACAAGTAATTGCATATGGAATGGCATCTGGTTAACAAAATGATGTGAGTCAGGTTGGTCCTTCGTGAGACTCATGAGATATTTCAAGAGTATCTCACTGAGTCTACCTACTTTCCTTTGCTTATGCACTTTCTCTGCCTAATATAATTACCCTTTCCCAGCATTTGTGAAATGCATCTTCCACATAATGAACCCACACAGCCCCACTAGACACCTATGTGCAAGTGTGTACTCCAATTACTTTTGCCTTTTGGAATGGAAACATCGAGTGGCCAAGTGGGTCATGTCAAGTAGTAGGTCTTGGTTTCCACCATCCAAAGAATGGAGATCAGTCCATGTGACCTATATTTTTATTTATTTTTAAATTGGGGTCTCTTACTATGGGGACAAGGGTATCTTACGGTAAAGTAATTCCAAATAAGGGGAAAATATAAACGTTAGGCGAGGTGAAGTATGCTTTCAGGCTAAGAAAAAAAAAAAGAGGAGTCCTTTGTGTTTATTAAATAAAGTAAAGGAATGTGCGACAAGATCCAAGTTAGCAAGTGGTAAAGAAATCAATTTACTTGTCTTTCAAGAAGTGAAATGAGAGGTTGGCAAATGGTAGAGTAATTACTTTGCATGTCTTTTAGGAAGTAAAATATTTAGGGTCTGATAAAGTAAAAGTGAACTTTTTTATTACTAAAACTTAGTTTTACCATTTGTTGTGAACAATCAAACATAGTACACTAAAAAAATTCTAGTGATTGAAATAATTTTACTTTAGATTTTTAATACTTCATGATGCTCTACAATAAGGCTTCAAAAAGATTTTATGAGCTCAACCCTATAAATTCATCAGTGATTGTAACAAAAAATAAAAATAAAAATCATCAGTGAATCTATTTGTTCATAATCACCATCCTTAATGTTTGTTAGGGTAGAATACATAGAAATTGAGTTCATATAGAAATATACGGCCAAATTAGCTTCATCTAAAAACCATTCAAGAGATAAGCACTGAGCGAAATTAGCTTCATCTAAAAATCATTCAAGGGATACGGCCAAATTAGCATTATTTGTAATGCTACAAATTGTAGACATTTTTTCGGGGCATTCAGCGACAGGTCCCTGAACATTTCACTTTTTAGGCTTAGATCCTCAATTTTTCTTCATAGTGTGGTAGGTCCTTTTTCCAGATTTAGATACCTAAAATGTCCAAGTCAACCAACTACAACAATTTACACTTTTACCGGGGCAAAAAAAGCGCCGGTAAAGGTCCATTAAACGCCGGCAATATCTATTACCGGCGATTTTTCTTGCGCCGGGAAAAACTTGCCAGTAATAGCATTTGCCGGCGAAAAAAAGGCAGCGCCAGTAAAAGTCCATACATTGCCGGCGTTTTATTTCGCCGGGAAAAGAGTTTGATTTTTCAAAAATAAATGTTTAGAAAAACTTTTCCCGGCGTTATTTTGCGCCGGAAAAAAAAATTTATTTTTTCAAAAATAAATGTTAGAAAAACTTTTGCCGGCGTTATTTTGCGCCAGGAAAAGTGGTTTATTTTTTCAAAAATAAATTTAGAAAGACTTTCGCCGGAGTTAATTTGCGCCGGGAAAAGTGATTTATTTTTTCTAAAATAAATTTAGAAAAACTTTCGCCAGCGTTTTTTGCGCCGGGAAAAGTGATTTATTTTTTCTAAAATAAATTTAGAAAAACTTTCGCCGGCGTTTTTTGCGCCGGGAAAAGATTTACAATTTGCAAAAATTATTTTTCCAAGATCTTTTTGCCAGCGTCTTTTCTAGCCAGGAATATTTTTTTTTACATAAATTTTTATTTATTTATTTGATTTTTAAATTTCTTTTCCTGTTTGTCACATGAATAAATTGAAATTTCTAATTCCATTATCCAAGACCACATCTGCTATACACCCTACATCCATTTCCATTCCAAAATCATCAAAAAATGAAGCAAGAAAATTCATTTCACTTCATATTAATATTCAAACATCCTTGCAACATTGAAAACACTTTACCAATACCATTACAAAATTAAAACAAATGCTAACATTCTACTCTGTACCAACATTCAAATGCCAATGAAAATTTAAATATTCATATATAATAATTTCATTGTTGCACCATTCCAACACCTGCACCATTGTTTTACAAAACTTCATGCATCTCATTTTAACATATAGCAATCTGTTACTCTTCATACTTGGCCTTCATGTCGGCTACATCCTAGCTGCATGGACTCTTTCAACAAAATTTGTTTTTCAATTTTCATTCAATCTGCATAAAAAAAAAAGCAAGATTAACATATGATTAAGAATGTCATATGCACAACTTTTAGTGAAACTATAGAATAAAGCATGACTCTTCAAGTATTAAAGTTCCATGCGTCCTTAAATAGGTATGAAAAGAGCTAACAAAATACAGAGGCAACCACTCTATAAGATGACATGTTTTTTGCAATTAACTATTCAAGCGATTCCAAATGGATGGATAAGGCCTAGATGATAATGATTATGAGATAATTGCAACATACTTTTTAGTTATTGAAAGGAAGAGCACTGACCTGTGAAACATTTGTCACCAGCCTCATGAGCATATAAACAAGAGCAACTTGATAATACAAAGTCCTTTTAAACCAATGGGTCCAAGAAATCCTTTGGCGGCATTTATGCTCACTCTGTTGCTGCAATCTACATTATGGTAGATCGATATAGAATGAAACATAACTTGAATTCTTTAATCAAGCAGCATGGTCACAAGATCAGTTACAAGTGAACAGAATAATTATCTCAAGCTTCAGATGGACAGAAATAAAGCAACTTAAAAAGACACATTAAGAATCCCTACCATACCTTGGCTCTTTGAATCCAGCAAGAAATATGACCACAAAGCAGCACCCAAGAAAAATTGACAAACATGCTATCCACAAATACTGTTTAATGTAGATGAATGAAAGAGTAAAATATAGATGTTAATGTCATACCTGAAAATTTATTCTATTGACAAATAAAGGAACACCTTTAACTTTTTTTTTTTTTTTTTTTTGATAACGTAGGGTTCCCAGCCCTTTGGGCCAGAATAATCCCTACGGGCCCAAGAGAGAAGCCGGGTAAAATTCCCCTGTGGCCCCAGTGTGGTAGAGCAGTTTCGAACCCACAACCTCCGGGTGCAAACCGTAGTCCTAGGCCAACTGAGCTACCCCTGAACATACCTGATTTTCAATATCGGAAGGTGTTCTTGCACTAAATATATTGAACACAGCTAAGGCAATAGCATATAAGCTGAGATTGGCCACCTTCAGTAACTATTAGATTAAATAAATAAATAAATAAAATAGAAAAAAAAGCACAAGAAGGCCAGCAGAAGTACACTAATACCATAACATTTGCATGTTTATGAAAGACATACCTTGGAGTCAATCCAATCTCTGTCAAGAATAATAACAGATAAGTAAACCAACAAGCAGATGTGACGTCATTGAGCATGTAGCCCACACCATAGTAAAATACATAACTCCTTTGGAGGGGCTTAGCACATGGCTTATTAGCTGATAATTCATCTTCCATGTCAACAATCATAGAGAATATGTTCTAAAAGTAGAAAATAGAAGATGGGAGTCCACGATGCCCTCAAGTTTGGAAGCTTCTGTAGGAAAAAAAAAAGGACTCGATAAGCATTCAGAAAAAGATGCACAAAACATGTTACATGCACGGGAACTTTAGCAAGACATCAACTTCTAATAAACAGTACCTTTACAAAATCACTATTTAATTATCTTATGCAAGTCTGAAAGAAAATTTACCTAGTTAAGTCACTTTTTATAGTCTTCTGTGAACTACTCAAGAAAACCTGCTTGAATTACTCTGCAGTAGATTCCACAAAGGATAGATCGATAGATTATTTATGCTACATCATATCCTTTTCGAAGAACTGTTGATGGTCCTTTCAATACAGCATTTGTCAAATGGGTAAAAGGATTTAAATAATTTGCAATTCAATTCAATTTTCAACTCAATTGTTATAATCAGAAGATCAGCCACTTGATTATTCATTAAACAATTTTTTATTACAGATAGAAGATAATTCAAGCAAACCACAGCTCCCACTTGTAGAAGCTGAAAATTCAAGTAAACCCTACATATCCCCTACTGTTGCGAATTCCCCATTCGCGCAAAACAGAGTCACCACTTGTAGAAACTGAAAATTCAAGCAAACCGTACATATCCCCTACTGTTGCGAATTCCCCATTCGCACAAAACAGAGTTACAAACTCCCACGAAATCTAATCCAAATTTCGAATACCACTATATATCTCTGCGGAAGTAACCCAAAAGCCAGAGTGAAAAAAAAATCCAAATTGAAGGATCCAAAAGGCAATAAGAGAAAGGAAGATAAAGAAATATATGAAGGGTACTTGGAAATATGAAATATAAAAAAGGTTAGTTGTGTTGTGGCATCAGTTCTAGCAAAACCCCACAAATAGTAGAAACTACCCACACAAACATCCCCCAAATGTGGCTGCCCCTGTTCTCTCTTTGTGCATATGGGTTGTTGAACTTGTCTGGAAGGATCTCAGATGCTTTTAAATTGTTGCAGATTTTGGATGACAATCCATCAAACTACAAAACTAAGTACAATTATTGCGTGAAATCCATAGATCAAAAGATATAGCAATAGTACAATTATTGCAGCACTCAAATGCCAACAGTCTTTTTCCTCCATCCTTTCTATTATATCCGTCAGTAGCTAATGCCATTAACTAAACAGAATGAAGAAGGGACCTAAGCTCAATACCATATCCACAAATCCCACTGGAAATTCAAGAAGAGGAGTGTAAAAGCAATGAGCGAAATTTAGAAGTCGAAATTAGACAAGAAATTTTGCAGCTATATACACTAATGGGCTATTGCCAGTTAACCTGGTCCCAAGAAGCTCAGAGAACATTCTTCTTAGGAATTCTACCAGTGGAATTAAAACCCTGGAAACTTGGAGAATTTTACATGCTCCCAAAACAGGAAGTAAGAGATATCAGATATACTTGGAGGAAGTAAGAGATATCAAAAATGTAGTACCTACCAAAATTCAGAATTCAATCAAAATCTCTATTAATATTACCTATCAAAAGACAAGATACTCCAATGGATGCTATTAGGCATAAATTTAACATGTAAATCTTAAGTATGGGAGACAACATGATATGGATACATTCCCAATTTTGAAGTATCCAGGTATCATAGACAAACATCTATTTTTCACTAAGACATAAAACAAGTCAATATCATTAAACTAATGTTCATTGTTCACATACACCAGTTCCATATGTATCAATTTACACTGTACAGCTCCCTGTTTTACTCTAATCTAAAATCAATTAAAGGAAACCTTGATTTACCTCGGTGCTCATTTGCTTTTTCTTTTCCTTCTCCCTCTTATGCCACTCATAGATTGGGGTAAAATCACAGAGCTCAAATTTCTTAATCACATGGTTTCGGCCAAGTGGCACTTTCCAGTCATTCATGAAGTTGCCAATAAATTTCTGCTTTGTTGCATATTCCGTTTCTTTCATCACTGTAAACATTGTAGCTACCTGCAGAACTAATACTTTCAGCAGATACAAAAAAAATAGTAAATCAAAGCTGCAGGTAAAGAATAAAATGTATTTATCAAGGGCAACGGGCCACATGCAACGATGCTGAATGTATCAAGGGCAAATGACACCATTGTGCTCTAATGTAGTCCACTTCTGCCCTCCACCGGAGCCAGGTGGCACCTTCAACGACTTTGAGTATTTAGAAGCTTTTATAATCTTTTTTTATTTCTTTTTTGTTTTCTTCAATTGGGAGGTGACAACCTTTGTTGGTTTCTTTGATAAGGATCGATTGTCTGATGAAACTGATTTTTTCACTCTCTGGGAAATTGGTATGTGATCATCATCATCATCCATCTTTGCTTCTTTTTTTACTTCATTCTCTACCTTAATTTTGTTAGGCACATCCATCTTTGCTTCTTTTTTAACTTCATGTTCTGCCTTAATTTTGTTAGGCACAGAACTAGCCAGAAGTTCTGGTAACACAACTATCACAGCATATCAGAAGTTTTGAAGGGAACACTATCACAATGCCTTTTATATTGGTAACACAACTAGAACACACAGCACAGGCTCCTGTCAGAACACGATTGTGTATTCTCAAAAGTTTCCTTTGAGGCCATCATTGCTAAGCTACATGCAACCGAACATTTAGGGATTGACTAAAATCTAAAGCCTTTGTCAAAGATTTTTTTTCTTGAATGGTAAAGATAAGTTCTTTCAGCCACATGTAAGAAGATATGTCACTAGACACATCACCTGTTGACACGATGTGATATTGCCACAAGACACATAAAATACAAGTCTCCAGTCTCTCCATGGCATTACCATTTCCCCGTGGCACTGTGGAAAGACATGTTGTATTGATTTATGCCTAGCTTTGCATGCAATTCTATATTTGTTGTCACAGATTTTAAAAGAACATGCACCTTATTGAGTGGAAGCATAAAGTGGGTGTGACCTGTGAGTGGCATTGCCAATCACATCATTAGGAAAATTATGCATTTGCAGGGTGCTCGAACCATTACATCTGATTGCAAACCAAGAATCAAAAGAGACTAACCCACAGAAAGGTAAGCAAATAAGCATGTTACCTTCAGAAGAATCAGTTGTTGTTGGCCCAATAAGAAACCACTACATGAGGTCTAATATCAAAGGCCAAGAATTTCTTTTACAGCCAAGTTCTCTCAGAATCTGTTAGCGTAAACAATGAAAAAAAAATGATTTAGCATAATTTGTATGACTAGAAAAAATTGAAGATAGCTTCAAGGGTTTAGAATTCAAAGGAGAAACTGAAAGTCCTTGGGATCCTAACCCTAGAAGGGGGGGGGGGTGAATAGGGTGTGCTACAAATATGACCAATTAAGATAAATTTTAACTTCTTTAAAGTAAGCTAGTCACATGTGATGATATTAATCAAACAAGATGCGGAAGCTAATAAATGAATCACCACAAGCATACACCACAACACAAGGATTTATAGTGGTTCGGCCTCAATGCCTACATCCACTACCGGCTTGTGATCCAATCACCCCACCGGATTTCCACTATTTATGCTTTTTACTAGGCTAAGCAATAACCCTTACAATGTTGTTTTTCTAGGCTAAACAACAACCTCTCAATGTGCTTTTCTAGGCTAAGCAATAACCTTTACAAAATGCTTTTCTTAGGCTAAGCAATAACCTTTACACAATGCTTTTCTTAGGCTAAGCAATAACCTTTACAAACGAAGATTTCTCTAAGAAGGTGTCTTCACAAAAGAACACTCCAAGAGATACAATTTAAGCACAATGGAATTGCCTCTTAAATAGGCTAATGTGAAAGTGAAATTCCAATTACAATCATACACTACAACAAGTTAAAGTGTGTGCACAAGTGTATGAATGTTTCTACTTCAATCAATTTCTACAATGATGCTCCTAAATGAATGCTTGATGCATTTTAAAATCAAAGCTTATAAAATGATGATTGAAGAGAAAACTAATCACATAAAAGATTCAAACAACTTTGAAGAAATGAAACAAACAAGTTGTATGAATGTTAAAGTCTAAGAACACATGTGATTAGGATAAGAGAGTTTGCAAACCAAACTAATTTACCAAAGATGATATTGAGTTTGCAACACAACTCTAGAAATCATGCATAAGTGAAAATACAAAGATTTAAGCATGCATGGATTTCATTTTAATGGAAATCAAAATACAAGTAATGATGTACCTTTTGAAAACTCAAGCAATTGATTTCCAAATAGCCCTCTAGCCTTTCCAACTTCTTCCCCTTTCTTTGGCTCCAATATAGTCTCAAAGGTTCATGTTTCAAGCCCCAAAGAATGTTGGAAATGAATGGACTTTATAATGAAAAACAGTCCAACGGCTAGTCCTCGGTCGACCTGCAAACAGGTCTCGGTCGACCGGAATCACACAAAGGTCACATTTTTTACCGTTGGGGCTCCAGGGGCCCAGGTGGCCTGCAGTGTTCCCGGTCGACCGGGACCTCTGGGCCGGTCGACCGGCGACACTGCCGGACCACCCCCCTGGGACAAAAAGTCCCAACTATTGCATAATTGAAGGTTTCATTTTGTGGGGATTTTTGGGCCACTAAACCAAGCTTGGTAACATGTTTTAAATCAACTAAAGATGTTTAAAAAACATGAAACACACAAAGCCTAAATAGATTCGAAGCTTTAAATCCAAAGGCTAGCTTGATTTCTAAAAACTCTTTTCATATGAAAATGCATGCAAAGATGATTCTGAAAGTGATGAATGCATGCAAGGCACAAACCTAAATTCTCAATATGATTTCTCAAAAGTAATGCACAAAGAATTAGGTTTTCAAAAGAGTTTGGATTCTAAAACCAATGCATCCAAGTTTAGAAACAAAACATGCATAAAACAAGAATTCTTCAAGTCTAAAACCAATGCATGTAAAAATCAAGATTTCAAGATATTTTAAATCAATGCAAGTGTGTGTAAATCAAATGATGCTAAAGTGAAAATGCATCCATCAAATTGCAAATACAAAATCCCTAACAGAAACAATTTTAAGTAAATAGATATATTGTCCGGTGTGCAAGTTCACAATGCTATCTTTCATCATATGAAGCCAATGTATTCAACTAAAACATCATATGGTGTATTGGATCAGTTAAAACACAATACATTCTTTTGTCACAAGTGTCCAACTACAGTTGCATACACTACAAAGAAACCACCCACAAACTAGTAAATAAGTCCAAAACTTTCACAGCCTTATGCAGTAACACTACAAGCTTGTATGCATCTCTCACAAACAAACCAAGATGCTATATAGATCTAAACTAGAGTATAGTAGTAGTGCCCTATTGCAACAGTGAACTCTTAAAGAAAAGCCAAAATAAAGATTTTATTACCACCATTCAAAAAACATTAAAAGAAAACATGTTCCCAAATTTGAATTATAAATGAAAAGGTTAGGATTGCTCATTTTCAAAAACATCCCCATATTTTTAAAAATTTTCAAAAGGAGACCAAAACAGGGCCCCAAGTCTTCTATGTTTCTTTCAATTTGAGTCCTTTCCAGCAAAATACCCTAGCCCTAGCCCCTGGCATGCCCTTTCACCACCAGTTCTCAAGAAAATGCATGAAGCATAACTTGAATTCACCACTGATATGCTGTTACTGTGTTTCTATCCAAAATAACAAATCCTTTTATTACTATATTCATATCAAGTATGAACTCACCTGGTTTTACCTTGAAAGGTAGAGGGGATCCACTCAAGGTCTGGTTTTCACCCCCTACATGCAATGAGAGACTTCCAGCAGTGGCAGCAGCAAACTCAAATCCAATATATCCAAACTCATTCCAGCCTTTGTAAGTGACATTTAAACTCACAATGGTCCCATTTTCATAAGATGCTGAAACTGTGAAGTTATGTGATTCTAGTCCTTCACTTGTCGATGATATGTTATTACCAAATGCATCTTTAGGCATTACTAGGATATTCACAGCAGTCCCCGCCACAAACTCATTCACAAGATTCATCCATGAAGCAACACAAACAGAGGGGTGCATACGACCTTAAAAAAAATGGAGATTAGGATTACAAAGCAAGTGAAAGGAACATAAGATCCAGTTGTGTCATAAATTCAGTAACTGATAAAAATAATGTGACGAATTTCATTGAATAATACCATGATAACTACGCATCTATAGTTCTATACATGTTCTTATACTTTTTGCTTAGGGAGGAAAAAGAAAAGTAGCTATTGTAAGTTGGATCCACCCTCTCTTAATACCTTCATTGTGCTAGATCCACCCTCTCTTAATATATGCATTGTGCTGGGTAATGGAATTCAGGGAGGAAGCTTTGGCGTTTTTCCAGAACTTGACAAGTTTGCCAAATTTGATGACACTTTGTTGTGAAACACTGTTTCCATCCAAGCTAATCCTGTTCAGAGAGAACTAAGAACATTTATAAAGAGATTTTAAAGAGATTTTGATTCTCTTACCTCTGTTACATGTATGTTTTAAATTACTGTTATGATAACAGAGATTAACTTTTGCGGCTGATTCAGTCTCCATTTATGATAATTTTGATACTTGAAACAAACTAAAGGCCTCATGATATGATATAACCGCAACTTCGTATTTAACATGGTTACAAAACAAAAATGGGAATAAGCTAACATGCATTTAGAAACCTGTTTAGCATTTTTCATTAGTGCTAACAGACTTTTAAACAAAATTCATGGTCAACAGACTTAGGGGATATGAGAGAGTGAAAAAAGCACTTACAGTTCAATAGTAACATAAAGTTGAGCCTCATCTTTTGGCATGCTGGGAAGAAAAAGAAGATTACAGTTGGAGGTACTAAAATTAATTCATTGAGGATGATGAGTGCAGCAAAGTTAATGTAAGAAACAAAGAACTCTACCTGTAAAAGATATAAAACAGGGTTGCAAGCTGAAACTTCGCAAAATACCCTTGCTACAGGCACAACAGCAGAGTTAGGACTCAAAAGATAATAAAACTCAAAGCAAAAGGTTTCATTCAGTCATGACGACATACATGCAGCCGAGGTGGTGGTTTAGTGTAATAACATTCGGGCACTACATGCTCAGGATCTCCTTTCACAGACCATGATTTCTTATAACACCTAATAAACCCCAACACACTAAAAAGATGCACAAAAAAAACTTTGCTAATTCCAAAAACAACATTCTCATTACAAGATACAAAACAATAAAAAGGGAAGTTGGTCTTGGCCTTTTTCAGAACCATGAGGAATTACTGATTCAAACAAAGATAATTCTAAAGCAGTAATGAGTCTTGTAATCAATAATGGTGTATCATTAAATCTTCAATCTCAATAATGCTCAACTTATCATAAAGTACTTTTGCAAAGCATAGTGAAAAAGATAAAAACTAAAAGAGTTTATAGCAACTGAGCCATTAAACAGACACCATAAGGGTTCTAAAATCTTTTCTGCATGGAATCTTTCAACATAAAATCTTCTTCAATTTTCATTCAATCCTGCATAAAAAAATAAAAAAAAAGAGTCAGGACACAGTCAAATAATGCAATGGAGGCACTACAGGCCTCATGGATAGTAACATTATTAAAGTGAATACTAATGGGAATGACGTCTCAAAAGGTCAACAAGCAGTTAAAGGGTTGTTCTACCATTAAATGTTTTATTTTTTTAGTAGAAAAGATGCATTTACCACTAATAAATTCAAATATATAATTAAAATGTTACAAAAAGCACATTGAAAAGAAAATCCAAACAGAAAAATATACGGCTGAAAGGCTATTTAAAAATAAAAAGAGACACATTAGACTAAACGCATGGAAGGGAGTAGATACTTTAGGCCCAAAATAAGTAATTGATGAGTAACAATACCTATTAAACTTCACATATATATTCTATGATGAATCGTTGTGTGTGTGTGTGGGTGGGAGGGCATTGTTGTCTCCCTTTCCATTCAAGATTTTGTTTTAGGCATCTAATAACGAAAAGATTCTCATGTAGCAAAAGCTGGCTTGTAGCTAAATCCAGAGACAAAAACCAAGCCGCCCCACTAAAAGCCAAGCCCTTCGGAGGCTTCAAGAAAAGGTTTCACCAATCACAACACATCGAAATTCTCATCACCCCTCGATCCTTCCAACTCCAAAAACAAAGACCCATCATCCATCTCCTATAAGAAAACTGCCTCCTAACTTCAATCTCAATTAAATCAGCCCATCATCAATTAAGTGATTAGAGAAAGAGAAAAGTTTAAGGAGGCTAATGGCAAAAGAAGAAAGTGTAGTAATCAACATGCAAATAAAATACCATTTTGAAAAGAGTAATCATATACAAACCTGGAGAAGTTGAATCCTGAGTTCCACCAGAGGTGCCATCCCCACCAACAAAGGAACCTGGATCTATGCCTGCGCGCTCAGCTAACTGGAGGACTAAGCCCTTGAGGAAACTGGTTCTCTTGCCAAACTCCGCTACCTGCTGCCGCAATTGAAGTACCTCAGAATCAAGGCCCGTTCGATTCTGGGTTGAACCTAAAGTGGACTTTGTGCGAATGCCAATACCCTTAAGGTATCCCGATCTCTATCCAAGCACCTTGACGGATATCTGTTCATCGGTCAACGGAGATGTGATGGAGGGTTGGGATTGTTCAACAGTCACCCGCACTAATTCCTCCTGCCATTTTTAAACATGTAAAAATCAAATAAAGTGAGTTTAACATATGTATAAAAGTATATTTGTATTGATATATAAAACATGACTTAGGCATATGTACATGTGTCTTCTGAGCCTCCTCATTTATCCACCGTTTCTTCCCATGCATATAGTGGGTGTCGTGGTAGAAATCGGAAAACGGCTGCGCATGTCCAGCATTTGAATCAGAATTCGAACATGGATGAAATGGTCATAAACAATTAATTGTACATTTTTTCGTATATGCCCCATAGGGTTTCTTTAATTTGAAAAGTAGGCCCTTTGTAGTTTTAGTATTTAGTTATACAACCCTACTTTTTCATTTTAATGCCTTTAATATCTCCAATTGGCAACCCCCATTAGTTTTGTGCTGAATTTTTCTTTTCTTCTTTTTTTTAATGATCAAAATAACAACTTCACCCTTACATCCATCCATTGGTATGATTGTGTCACTATTTCAAGTTGCAACGGTCTCACACACACAACACACATAAAGTCTGTTTTGAAGCTTTCATCAATCACCGGTGGGTGAGCTGCACAAATGCATCCTAGGCAAACAATCTTTCAAACAGTCTATTCAGCTATTAGACCAAATGCTTTGGCTACTCAGTACTCTCATGCTTGAATACTCAGCCCAAAATCAAGCAGGGCAAAAACCCACAACCGAGTTTGGCTGAGGCCACTAGTGATTGATCCATCCAATATGAATCACTTGAATCTTAGATCACTAAACTTAGATTCCCTTTAAATAAGTAGCCATGTATAACTGAGCGATCCAAACATAACAACCAGATTAATCTAACAGGTAGAACCTAATATCAAATTATTGGAATGATGGAGCTGGGGAAGTGAATTATGGGCAAGAGCCAAGGAGCCCATCTGAGAGGAAAGTGTGTGGCTGGAAGAGGATATATTTAAATACAGGGGCTCCATACATCATGTGACATTATGGAAGACCATCTCAATATCAAATATCTAATATTATAGAAGAACATCTCAATATCAAAGATCTAACATTGCCAACACACTCAAAAATGTAACATTGCCAACACACTCATGGTTGAGTAGTGGTAGCACCTCCGTATAACACATGCCAAAGGATTGATCCCCGGGTTTTAGAGGTTGATGAAGACACTTCTAGCTAGTACGCCAACCTAGTGGGGATCGGTATCACACATCCCGGGTTTTAGAGGTTGATGAAGACACTTTTGGCTAGTACGCCAACCTAGTGGGGATCACATATGCCTTGAAAGGATTGATCCCCGAGTGTTAGAGGTTGATGAAGACACTTTTGGCTACTAAGCCAACCTAGTGGGGATGATCTCAGGGTGCCCTTTTTTTTTTTACTATTAATCCTAAGAAGAGCTTTCCATGTAGTGGGGATGATCTCAGGGTGCTTTTTTTTTTGGTTGACTATTAATCCTAAGAAGAGCTTTCCATGTACTCCAGCCCACCCCCATGGAAAAGAAGACATGTAAGTGGGCCTTATGAGATGTACTGCATAAAAGCAGTAGTGTGCACCCTGCTCGTAGAGAACATTCTCCCTCTTAACATCTTATTTTCTATGTTTTTTTTTCTAATTTTGAATCAAAGAAGAATAAGCAGACATTACTGATTACTCTGTAAAACTAGATGCAATTGATGAAATACCAAAGAAGGAACAATTCATGTCATTTAGATACAAGGAGAAGCAATGGATAGAACAAAAAGATCAAACCCATTAACAACAACAATATATGAACCAGACTCCAAAAAGACATACCTATGCCCATGCCACTTAAACTACAAGAAACAACAAATGTCCACTATGTTGTTCATCCATTACCTATATGCTTCATGACTGATAGTGATGGTTCACCAAGTGTTGATGTGGTGGGCTCAGGCAAGTATAAACTAATAAAGTGTATCGTGCAAGGTCTCTAAACTGCAACATCCTAGCTCTTCACAATCAGTAGTTAATTATTAGATCATTAAGAATATAATATTTGCAACAAAAAAAAATTTGATGTCTAATATCTTCCAATCTCGGTATTTTGAGAACAGCCTCCATATACAGAGCCCCATGAACCATATCTCAGAAACACTACCCCAATCTAGCAGATGTACAGATCTGACAAATTTTTTTTTTTTTATTATTTTCCAAATCTGAGAGCATCTACAACATTAACAGCTTAAAAACAAAGTTCTGATAATGAAGCCTAGCAACACAGAAAGTTGTGGATAAACGTGATAAAACTGATAAAGGTGAAGGCAGTGCACAGATAACTTGTGGAACATAATCTCCTAGCAACACAGAAATCCATCGAACAACCAGCAATTCTATACATACTTTGGGCATTTAGAAAGGCATTCCAGATAAAACAGATCAACAAGTAAACACCACCAATAATGAACATGAGGCAACCAAAGAGGTAGGAAAAAAAGAAAAGAAGCAATGCAATGAAGATGAGGCAGAGCCATTACCTTTGAGTGTCAGCCCGGTTGCGAGAGAGCGAAGGAGAGGATGCGCTGGCGAGGGAGACCGTGAGCGTGAGAGAGAGATGCCAAGGGAGATGAGAGAGAGGTTAAAATAGCCACCAATGTGTTCTGTCCTTTGCTTCTCAAGCCCCAATTCGCTTAAGGCCCTATTCGAGGATGGCGGACGAGAGAGATGGGTCAAAGAGATGGCTGGACGAGACAGAGATGGGCACTAGACGAGGCGAGATGGGCCAGGGACCGAGAGGGAGGGAGATGCAGATAGATGGGGAGATGGGCGCTGGAAGAGGCGAGATGGGCCAGGGACCGAGAGGGAGGGAGATGCAGAGAGATGAGGGAGATGGAAGAGGCGAGATGGGCCAGGGACCGAGAGAGAGGGAGATGCAGAGAGATGAGGGAGATGGGCGTTGCGAGATGGGCTGGTCGAGGCAAGATTGGCCACCAACCGAAGGGGAGGGAGATGTGAAAGTCCTCGGATCCTAACCCTAGAGGGGGGGGGGTGAATAGGGTGTGCTACAAATATGACCAATTTAGACCAATTTTAAATTCTTAACAAAAACTAGTCATATGTGATGATTAATCAAACAATATGCGGAAGCTAATATAAACAATCACCACAAAAGCAAGCACCACAACACCAAGGTTTATAGTGGTTCGGCCTCAAAGCCTACGTCCACTACCGGCTTGTGATCCAATCACCCCACCGGATTTCCACTATTTATGCTTTTTACTAGGCTAAGCAATAACCCTTACAATGTTGTTTTTCTAGGCTAAACAACAACCTCTCAATGTGCTTTTCTAGGCTAAGCAATAACCTTTACAAGATGCTTTTCTTAGGCTAAGCAATAACCTTACAAGATGCTTTTCTTAGGCTAAGCAATAACCTTTACAAATAAAGATTTCTCTAAGAAGGTGTCTTTACAAAAGATCACTCTAAGAGATACAATTTGAGCACAATTGAATTGCCTCTTAAATAGGCTAATATGAAAGTGAAATTCCAATTACAAACATACACTAAAACAAGTTAAAGTGTGTGCACAAGTGTATGAATGCTTTACTTCAATCAATGTCTACAATGAAGCTCCTAAATGAATGCTTGATGCATTTTAAAATCAAAGCTTAGAAAATGATGATTGAAGATAAAACTAATCACATAAAAGATTCAAACAACTTTGAAGAAATGAACTAAACAAGTTGTATGAATAATAAAGTCTAAGAACATGTGAATTAGTCAAGAGAGTTTGCAAACCATTCTTAATATTCCAAAGATGATAATGAGTTTGCAAAACAACTCTTTAAAAACTAGAGATCATGCATAAAAGAAAATACAAAGATTTAAACATGCATAGATTCTAATTTTAATGGAAATCAAAATGATAAGTAAGATCTACCTTTTTAAAACTCAAGCATTTGATTTCCAAATAGCCCTCTAGCCTTTCCAACTTCTTCCCCTTTCTTTGGCTCCAAAATGGTCTCAAAAGTTCATGTGTCAAGCATTGAAAAAGGTTGGAAATTAATGGACTTTATAATGAAAAACAGTCCAACGGCTAGTCCTCGGTCGACCTGCAAACAGGTCTCGGTCGACCGGGATCACACAACGGTCAGAAAAATGACCGTTGGGGCTCCAGGGGCCCAGTTGGCCTGCAGTGTTCCCGGTCGACCGGCCCAGAGGTCCCGGTCGACCGGCGACACTGCCGGACCACCCCTTGGGACAAAAAATCCCAACTTTTGCATATTTGAAGGTTTCTCTTTGTGGGGATTTTTGGGCCACTAAACCAAGCTTGGTAACATGTTTTAAATCAAATGAAGATGTTTAAAAAACATGAAACACACAAAGCCTAAATAGATTCGAAACTTTAAATCCAAAGGCTAGCTTGATTTCTAAAAACTCTTTTCATATGAAAATGCATACAAAGATGATTCTGAAAGTGATGAATGCATGCAAGGCACAAACCTAAATTCTCAATATGATTTCACAAAAGTAATGCTCAAAGAATTAGGTTTTCAAAAGAATTTGGATTCTAAAACCAATGCATCCAAGTTTAGAAACAACACATGCATAAAACAAGATTTCTTCAAGTCTAAAACCAATGCATGTAAAAATCAAGATTTCAAGATATTTTAAATCAATGCAAGTGTGTGTAAATCAAATGATGCTAAGGTGAAAATGCATCCATCAAATTGCAAATACAAAATCCCTAACAAGATGCAGAGAGATGAGGGAGATGGAATAGGTGAGATGGGCCAAGGACCGAGAGGGAGGGATATGCAAAGAGATGAGGGAAATGGGCACTGCGAGATGGGCTGGACGAGGCGAGATTGGCCACCAACCGAAGGGGAGGGAGATGCAGAGAGAGGAGGGAGATGCAGAACGGGTTTGAAATGAGGGAGATGCAGAAGGGAGTTGCGATTTTTTGTTTATGCAGGAGGGAGATGCAGAACGGCTCGTTTTTTGTTTTCTTTTGGGTATAAGCAGAGGGGTTGTTTTATGATAACAATCCCGGCGTAAATAATGCGCCTGCAAAACTAATTATGAAATAACTAACCCAAATAAACGCACGATGCCCAAATGAAGTCGCGAACGGAGGACATTTACCGGCGAAGTGGGTAGAAATCCAGGGAAAAATAATAACTTTGCCGGCGAAATAACAAATGCGCCGGCAAAAAACTAACCTTTGTCTGGAAGAGAAATTACCTTTGCTAGCGAAAAAAATAAATCGCCGGAAAAAAGCGGCCATTTGCCGGCGATAATATGACGCCGGAAAAAATCAGTTTTTTCCCAGCGAAAACAGCTTTTTTGCCGGTAAAAGTTATACTTTTCCCGGTGTTTAATGCTTGCGCCGGGAAAAAACGGCAGTAATAGTGCAAATTGTTGTAGTGACCTTTCTTTAAAAGTTCTTATTTATTTAAAGACAAATCATATCCCATGATTAGTGGGATATGCCATTAATAATGGTCAACTACCATTTAATTGGCTAGAATTAATGAAAACTACATTAATGAGATTTTCAAATAAATTAAAAAAACACATTTAAATTTCAAAAGAACGCAAAGAAATTTCAAAAAACGCAGATAAATTTCAAAAGAACGTAGATAAATTTAAAAAGACGCAAAGAAATTTCAAAAGACGTAGATAAATTTTAAAAAATGTAAATAAATTTAAATGAGCTACTATATTGTCACTCATTTTAGTTGAGCTACAATAGCGTTGCTTCACTTACGTCTTCTTCTTCCTCTTCTCCCTCCTCTTTATCCATCTCCTCACTCCATTTCTTGCCGAACCCACTCCATCAACCCCAACACTTTCATCTCAAACCTCAAAACTTAATCCACCTAGCCAAACACAAACCCTCACGGCCCTCTGCCTCACTAACCCATCTCATTTTCAACTTCCACACTTCTATATTGATCCTAACCATCACACATTTCTATATTGGTGAAAAGGAAGTGAGGGGATGATAAGGTGGTGAAAGGGATGGAAAGAGGAGGCGCGAGATGGAGGATGCATGGATGATAGTGGTGGGTTGAGTGGGCCATGGGATGTAGATGGGTGTTAAGATGATGTGAAGATCGAAGTTGGAGGAGAGATGGGAAGTCACAAATCACTTTGGTTTTTTTTTTTTTCCAAGTCCATTTGGTTGGGTGTTGTGAAGTGGGGTGGGTTTGTTGCAAAGATGGGTTCAGATGGGTTCTCGGATGGGTTTTGTCGTAGGTAAAGATGAAGATGGATGATGTGAGCAAGGAAAAATTGGAATGGGCTGGCCGCAAGAATGGAATAAAAATTAGATCAATTTCTGGTTCAATTCAAGTCCATTAGTCTATATTTGTAGACCTAGATATCTTAGTGTTAGATTGTATGGACTAAATCCATCAGATGATGTAATAAATTGATTAATTTCTTTATTTATCAACAAAACCATGCTTTCCTTTCATGAGATGAATGGTGTTTTATTACTTAATGTATATACCCAATACATATGACATGATGGTTCATGATATGAATCGGGTCCCATTAGTATATTAGATGTGATATATGTATATGGATGAGATCTACATACGGGAGACATGAGTCATAAATCTTACACTTAAATATCTTCATAACTAGTGATGAGACTAGGCATCTCATCTGATAAGGTTGCAGCACTTTGATCACTATGAGATAGTGTGATTTGTCTCGATCATCATAATGTTTGATTCTGGATCATGGTGTTGGTACATTGGATGTATTGAAGGACCATGAGAAGCACCTGATGGAACATTGTCTTTATTTTAAAGTCTGCTCTCATAATTCCCTGGGAATAGGCTCTCAATCCTAAGACATTGATGAACTCAAGTTTTTGTCTAGTCATTTGATTTGAGTAACCAATGAGTGAGGCCAACTGTAGGTTAACACCTCGGTGTCTTGGGTACGTGGTAGTAGGACTATAGGAACATTCAATGGTCAAGATGAAATCTATCTATATTATCCCCCTGTGCCAATTAATGGATTTCTCATTAGTAAGTGCGCACCCATCTCGATTAAGAGTTAATTGGATGGTACTGATGATCACTGTGATTATTTGGGGCTCAAGGATAATAAGATGTGGATCTAAGATTGGAAGGGACAGGTTTAATCCAATTGATCCATGGATATTGATAGAGGGACCTACTTGTGGTAATTGGAAAGTTTAGGGTCTTCTTTGTAATATATTCTCAAGACTGGAGTGCAATTGTATTTATATAGTGGTGTTATTTGCAACTAACTGTGGGCCGGGATTGCATATGAGATGTGGGGTCGCAGTGTCCCAGTTGGAGCCAGCTTTCTATGGAATCCCTAGTGGTCCCCACGCTAGCCCAAGATTAGATCATTACTAATTCTACATGAACTCAAAAGGAAATGAATTAGAAAGTTACTATTTCTATTTGAAGTGAGACTACTAATAGTGGTAATAGTAGGTTACTAATTTTTGTGGAAGTAAGACTTATATAATAATTGGAAAGGAGAAAGTTACTTATTCTTAATGGAAATAGGACTTCTATTTTAATTAGAAAGAGGAGGTTGCATAGGGCTATAAATAGGGGAACCAAACCCCTTCGATACCTATCTTGGAATTCACGCCCAATAGTGTAAGAGTTGCACTCCCTCCTTTCTCTTCTTCTTCTAGTTTCCTTAGAGCTTCTAGTTAATTTTCTTATGAAGATTTCAGCTTGAGAAAAGATATCTGAAAGTGGGTCATAGCGCGAAAGACAACAAGGTATTGGAGATCCTAATTCGCTACAAGAAGAGTTCATGTTCAAGTAATTTGTCTTCTTCTCCATTAGAGCACTATCGAGCTCCAAAGGTATAATATACTTCCTTGTATGTTGTGGATTTATTTTGGTTGCATGGTGATGTTATTTGCTATCTTAGAGATAGTGTTTTACTGATCTTGATTATGAGTTTGAGGTTCTTGGATCCTGGATTGGGTTTTATGGCCTTATGGGTACTTGATCCATGAGTCAAGTGGGTCAAAAAGTTTTGAAAACATATCCTCAAAGCCCACCTACTTCCAACAATTGGTATCAGAGCCATACCTCATCTTAATTTAATCATATTAGATCAGTTGTCTAGATCTAATCTTTGCATGAGATGCGAAGATGATAGACCTAGGGCTATGCAAGGATCAGTTCTAGTATTTTTCTGCATTTATTATGTTTTCTAAATGCACAAGAAGGGACAAGTTTGTACAAAATCACGGTTTTCAGCAAAAACCCCCAGTTGGGTTCTGGACTTTTTCCAGCGGCCACGACTTTTACCGGCGGCCACAATGAACTTTTACTGGCGGCCCCGGCCACTGCTATAGGCAGTTTCCTTAATTTTTTATGTTGCTATCCAGGTTTGTTCATCATGAGATGATGGATGGCTTCTTAACCCAGGTCCATATTGTGTATGAGATGTTAACTTGCAGGAGTTCTTGTCCCCTCCATATGGCCCGCAAGTAGTTTACTTTCTTTTTATGGTTATTGGTTTATTTTGGGCAAGTTGTAAAGGGTATCATGGTTTCCTTGGTTTCCCATGAAAGGGCAAGGTATGGTGAATTTCCTTACTGCTCTTTTTAATTTGCATATTTAGATTACCATGTAAGTCTCATTATCGAGGCATAGAAATTTATGTAATTTTTCTAAATTTGTAAATTCTGGCGATGTCCGAGATGGAGAAGGAAAGTAAAGTTGGACTCCTAATCAAAGAGTTTGAAGATTACTACAAGCGTTTTAGAGATTCCCAAAGAGTTTGAGGAATCCCAAAGTTTTGGATAGTCTAGAAGTCCAAGAAGTCTATTCCGCTTCGGCCATGTGGAGGAGATGACTAATTTCTAATTTTAGCACTTTCTATTTGTAGATGAATGCTTGTTTTAGAAAGTTTCCAAACATAGCAATTTTCAAAATTGGTCAAATCAAATTAATTTTTGGAAAGAGTTCTAATTAGTGTTGGTGGACCCATGAGATGGATCCATTGGTAACACTAATCTTAGAAACTAGACTTTCCTTAAAATAACTTGACTTAGAACCAATCATTGGTCATACCATGAGATGATTTTATGTCTATATATGTGGGCCCATATACTTATAAGGAAATCCTCAATTCTAAAATATTAAGTGGGGGGCATTTATATTTAGAAATTCCCATGGTTTTCCACCATAGGTCCATGTAAGGAAATTATTAGTCTCGCGCCATCTTGAGAATGGCCGTTCCCCACGAAGAGCTTTTATTTGTCTGGTTACTAAATATGGATCTCCTATGGATAGTGTTGGTGAGACGGGGCGGGGGCCCACTCCCCAAGGAGGAGCTGCTCGTAACAGTTGTCATGCAATGCTAGTTGGTGGGTCACACTTAACTAAAATAATGATGTAGTATCCCCAAGGATTTGCCTTATGTATTTTATAAACCGAAGTTAATTGGGAGTCATACATTATTTGGTATGAGATACCCAAATGATAATGAATGATGTGGATCATGGATAGTTAGTCTTAATCTTAATTTTGACCAACTTTGATCAGCACCAATCTAGGTGGTATTCGCACTCCTCAATGAGGCATACCCCAAAGGATTGGGATTCCGATGTATTCTGAATTTAGTGGTTATGGGGATTCCCACATAAATTTGGTAGAATACTAAACTCTAATGTCATCTATATTCTTTAATTGAATGTATGGTTATGTGCTACAATTTTTTAATGCATGAATTCGAATACTTTCAATCCACTTTCAACCATCCTCAACCAAAATAAGTTGGTGGAATCTAACTATGTAGACTGGAAACAAAACCTGGATATTGTCCTGACAGCTTCAGGATATAAATATGTCCTTACCAAACCCCCCCCCCCCTCGATGAGCCAGGGCCGGATGCATCAAAGGAAGAAAAGGAACTTTACACCAAATGGGCCAAAGACGATGAGATGACCAAATGTTACATTCAGGCATCCATATCTAGTGTTTTACAGCACCAACATCAATTCTATAAGACTGCATATAATATTATATCAAACTTAAAGGAGATGTTTACAAAACAGAGCAGGCCTGCTAGGCAGGCTGCTATGAGGGTGCTTATAAGCACCAAGATGGCTGAAGGCACACCAGTACAGGACCACATGTTGAAAATGATGGACTCATTGAATGAGTTAGATATATTGGGGGTTGCGATTAATGCAGAATCGCAGATTGACATAATCCTTGAGTCACTACCAGAGTCATTCAACAATTTCAAAGTCAATTATAATATGAATAAGATGAATCTGACTCTAGTTGAGCTGTCTAGCCAACTGGTTGTGACTGAAGTGATTATTAAGAAGAAGCCAACTGCCCTGATGACAGAAAAGTCAGTTGCCAAGTCCAAGCCAAAAGGCAAAGGGCGGAAAGGCAAGAAGAATTCAGTTCTAAAGGATCCTAAGGTGGAGAATGGTCCTAATGGTGGTGTGGCCAAGGCTAAGGGTTCAAGGATAAAAGGAAAGTGTTTCCTTTGTGGTATGACAGGACATTGGAAAAGGAATTGTCCGGATTATCTGTCTAAAAAGAAGACCTCAGGTATGATTGAGTCACTTATTTTTTAAGTTAGTTTTGCAACAAGTACTTCAGAATCCTGGCGTGTTGACTCCGGTCCAACTAATCATATTTGTAATACGTTGCATGAGTTCAGGAAAACCAGGAGGCTTAGTGACAGAGAAATCATTGTCAACCTAGGATCTGATGCTTAGGTGGAGGCTGTTTCAGTGAGAGTTATTACTTCATGTTTTTCAGATAATAAATTGGTTTTGTCAGATACATTATATGTACCGTCTTTACGGCGGAATTTAATTTTAGTTTCTAGTTTGATGAATAAAAGTTATTCTATTACTTCTGGTAATGAAGTTGTCATAAAGAGGAACGGTACTTTTATATGTTCTGGTAAGGTTACCAATGAGCTTTATTTGTTAACTCCCACAATGTATGAGATACATGATATTGAAACAATTAATAGACCATCATTAAAGAGGAAGTCACATTCATCTAATCCAACAAAACTTTGGCACTTGAGGCTAGGTCATGTAAATCTACATAGGATTGACAGGCTAGTGAAAGATGGTATCTTGCCTTCATTGGTGGTAGAACCAATGCCTATTTGCGAGTCCTGTCTGGAAGGCAAAATGACCAAAAGACCCTTTTCATTCAAGGGTAATAGGGCCAAATATTTATTGGAATTAGTGCATACTGATGTGTGTGGACCCATAAATGTCAGAGGCAGAGGAGGATATGAGTAATTCATCACTTTCACAAATGATTACTCAAGATATGGATACATATACCTTATGCACCGCAAGTCCGAGGCCTTTGAATAATTCAAAGAGTTTCGAGCGGAAGCAGAAAAACAATTAGGTAAAAGTACCAAGACTTTTCGATCAGATTGAGGAGGGGAACATCTCTCTACTGATTTTATGGGATACTTATTAAAGAATGGGATTCTATCCCAGTTGTCTGCTCCTAGAATGCCTCAACAAAATGGAGTTGCGGAAAGAAGGAACCAGACTCTTTTAGATATGATCAAGTCTATGCTGAGTTTCTCATGATTACCTATATCCTTTTGGGGATATGCCTTGGATACTGCGATGTACATACTAAACCTCGTACCATCTAAGTCTGTACCTAAGACTCCCCGAGAGTTGTGGTCCGGGCGAAAGCCTAGTCTACAACATTTACACATTTGGGGTTGTCCGGCACACGTGCTGAAGGTTAAGACAAATAAGTTGGAATCTAAGTCAGAAGTATGCACATTTGTAGGATATCCTAAATGAACTAAAGGTTGGTTATTCTATAATCTCAGAGAGCAGAAAGTGTTGGTCAGCACCAATGCGGTCTTTCTAGAGGAAGATTATATGATTGACCAGAAATCTTTAGAAAATGTGATATTGGAAGAGATTCAAGAGAAATCAATTCCAAATTCAAGTATGACCGGACTTAAGGAAGAGCCGCCCTTACCAGACCCAGTAGTTACACTAGTGCCTCATCATAATGGGAGGATTGTCAGGCCCCCTGACAGGTTCTCGTTCTTGGGAGAGTCTTACGAGGAAGTCCCGGAAGAACCAGAACAAGATCCCTGTAATTATGATGAAGCGATGAATGACATAGATTCGGGATATTGGCATGATGCTATGAAAGCTGAGATGGAGTCTATGTGCTCTAATCAAGTCTGGACACTTGTGGACTTGCCTGCCAATATTAAACATATTGGGTGCAAGTGGGTCTACAAGAGAAAAAGAGGACTAGATGGAAGAGTGGAGACCTTTAAGGCTAGGCTTGTTGCGAAAGGGTATACTCAGAAAGAGGGTATCAATTATGAGGAAACCTTCTCGCCGGTAGCCATGCTCAAGTCCATCCATATACTCTTATCCATTGCGGTTCATCTCGATTACGAGATTTGGCAAATGGATGTCAAGACGGTGTTTCTCAACAGCCATCTTGAGGAAGAAATCTATATGGTGCAGCCAGATGGTTTTGTAGCTAAA
This sequence comes from Cinnamomum chago, assembly GCA_038049695.1. Taxonomy (NCBI): domain Eukaryota; kingdom Viridiplantae; phylum Streptophyta; class Magnoliopsida; order Laurales; family Lauraceae; genus Cinnamomum; species Cinnamomum chago. The sequence goes on along the minus strand of CP142453.1, from coordinate 102,188,210 downwards.
AACCAAGAGCAAAAGGTTTGCAAGCTGCAGAAGTCCATTTATGGACTGAAGCAGGCATCCCGAAGTTGGAACATCCTTTTTGACCAGGCAATTAAGTCATTTGGTTTTTTGTCAAAATCCGGATGAGTCATGTGTGTACATGAAAATTGAAGGTGACAGGGTAGTTTTTCTGGTTTTTTATGTCGACGACATCCTTCTCCTCGGGTAAGACATAGGAATGTTGTCAGAAGTAAAAGTTTGGTTGGCCAAGACTTTTGATATGAAGGAATTGGGAGAAGCTAGCTACATCCTAAGGATCAAACTCCATCGGGACAGGAAAAATATGATGATTGACTTATCCCAAGCTGCATACATAGATAAGGTACTAACACGGTTTGCTATGCAAGACTCCAAGAAGGGCATTACACCTTTCAGGCATGGAGTGCACTTTTCTAAGGACCAGTGTCCTAAGACACCTGAGGAAAAGGAGCAGATGAGGTCAATACCATATGCTTCGGCTGTTGGTAGCCTCATGTATGCTGTGCTATGTACTAGACTAGATATCTGTCATGCAGTGGGCTTAGTCAGTAGATATCAGTCCAATCCAAGACCTGAACATTGGACTGCTATAAAATGTATTCTCAAATACTTGAGAAGGACTAGAGATTACATGTTGATTTATGGCAGTGATGAGCTAATTCCAGTCGGATACACAGATTCTAACTTAATGTAAGATAAGGATTCCAGGAAATCCAGCTCTGGTTATCTGTTTATGCTTGGTGAAGGAGCTATCAACTGAAGGAGTATTAAATAGGAATGTACCGTTGATTCCACCTCAGAGCTAAATATGCAGTGGCGTGTGAAGAAGTTAAGGAAGCAGTATGGCTCAAGAGATTCCTTATGGAACTTGGGGTGGTACCTTTGGCACGACAACCGCTCACAGTTTACTGTGACAGCAACGGGGCAGTCGCTCAGTCCAAGGAACCCAAGAGCCATAAAAGCCAAAAGCATGTACAGAGGAAGTATCATTTGGTCAAAGAGATTGTGCAGAAAGGTGATATTGTTATTACCAAGATAGCATATGTGGCCAATCTGGTAGATCCCTTTACTAAGCCTTTAACTACCAAAGTCTTTGAGCAACATGTAGACGGGATAGGCATGAGATGCAACCCCGACTGGCATTGAGCCCAAGTGGGAGATTGTTAGATTGCATGGACTCAATCCATCAGATGATGTAATAAATTGATTACTTTCTTTATTTATCAATAAAATCATGCTTTCCTTTCATGAGATGAATGATGTTTTATTACTTAATGCACATAACCAATACATATGACATGATGGTTCATGAGATGAACCGGGTCCCATTAGTATATTAGATGTGATATATGTGTATGGATGAGATCCATATACGGGAGACATGTGTCACAAATATTATACTTAAATATCTTCACAACTAGTAATGAGACTGAGCATCTCATCTAATAAGGTTGTAGCACTTTGATCACTATGAGATAGTGTGATTTTTCTCAATCATCAGAATGTCAGATTTTGGATCATAGTGTTGGTACATTGGATGTATTGAAGGACCATGAGAAGCACCTTATGGAACACTGTCTCTATTTTAAGGTCTGCTCTCATAATTCCCTAGCAATAAGCTCTCAATCCTAAGACATTGATGAACTCAAGTTTTTGTCTATTCATTTGCTTTGAGTCACCAATGAGTGAGGCCAACGGTAGGTCAACACCTCGGTGTCTTGGGTATGTGGTAGTAGGATTGTTAGAACATTCAATGGTCAAGATGAAATATATCTATATTATCCCCTTGTGCCAATTAATGGATTTGTCATTAGTAAATGCGCACCCATCTCGATTAAGAGTTAATTGGATGGTATTGATGATCACTGTGATTATTTGGGGCTCAAGGATAATAAGATGTGGATCTAAGATTGAAAGGGACATGTTTAATCCAATTGATCCATGGATATTGATAGAGGGGCCTACTTGTGGTAATTGGGAAGTTTAGGGTCTTCTTTGTAATATATTCCTAAGACTAGCGTGCCATTGCATTTATATAGTGGTGTTATTTGCAATTAACTATGGGCCGGGATTGCACATAAGATGTGGGGTCGCGGTGTCCCAGTTGGAGCCAGCTTTCTATTGAATCCCTAGTGGTCCTCACACTAGCCAAGATTAGATCATTATTAATTCTACTTGAACTCAAACGGAAAGGAATTAAAAAATTACTATTCCTATTTGAAGTGAGACTTCTAATAGTGGTAATAGTAGGTTACTAATTGTTGTGGAACACTTCAAGAGACTGCACTTCTAGCGACGTTTTCAAAAACTCGTCGGTAAAGAGTACTCTTTACCAACGTAAAATATTTCGTCGGTAAAAGGTACCTTTCACGGACGTTTTAAAAAAAAACGTCGGTAAAATTTCGACTTTTGCCGACGTTTTCTAGAAAACGTCGGTAAAAATATAATTTCACAGACGTTTTATAAAAAAAAACGTCAGTAAAAGTTAATTTAAGAAATTAACCTATTTTTGATGAAACGTTAAGAAGTATAGATTTTTACCGACGTTTTTAAAACGTCGGTAAAAGTGATTTTTTGGCGACGTTTTTTTAAAAAACTTCAGTAGAAGTTAATGTTAGAATTAACCTATTTTCGATGGAAAGTTAAGAAGTATAGACTTTTACCAACGTTTGAAAAACGTCAGTAAAAGTGATTTTTGGTGACGTTTTGTTAAAAAAACGTCAGTAAAAAATTAATTTAGCAATAACTGTTTTGTGTGGAAAGAAAAAAAATATAGACTTTTACCGGCGTTTTAATAAAACGTCGGTAAAATTCATTTTTAGTGACATTTTGTGAAAAAACGTCGGTAAAAATAAAAATATAGACTTTTACCGACATTTAATTTAAAACGTCGGTAAATCCCTTTTATTATTCCCACCTCTTTTTTGCCTCTCCCGCCACCAAATTCCCTCTTTTCTCTGCTATTTCTCACTCTCTTCTCCCACTTTTCTTTTCTCCTCTGTCTATCTCTCTCTTTGTTTTCTCCTCTATCTCTCTCTCTCTCTGTCTCTATTTTCTCCTCTGTCTCTCTCTCTCTCTCTCCGTTATTTCTCTCTCTCTGCTCGATCGATCTCGCTCGATCTCTTTGGCTCTCGGTCTCTCTCTGCGCTCTCTCTGGCTCTCGGTGTCTCTCTGATGTCTCTCTCTACTCTCTCTCTCTCTCTGTCTTCCTCATCGACCCCTCTCTCTTTCTATCTTCACTCTCATTCTCTCTCTCTGCTCCGGAGGAGACAAAGGTCTCTTCGTATCTCTTCCTCATCAACTCCCAGAAGGTACGACTTTTTCTCACTTCCCTCTTTGATTCTTCCCTTTTGATCTCGATTCTCGACTTCTTGATGGTTTCTGGATCATTTTCGTCTCAAGGAGCTCGATCGACATCGATCTAGGGTTTCTCATCTCAGTCACGCCATCTTTTTTTTGTTGTTTTTGCTTTGAAATTGGTTGGGATTTAGTGATTCTTGATATCTACTTCTGTTTCTGATCTTACCTTTCACAGATCCTGTGAAAAACGTTGTTTTCATCTTGTAAAATGGTTGAGATTTAGTTATTTTTGGGGAATCTGATGCTTTTACTGTGTTTAATCGGTTGAAATTGGATCGGTTGTTGTTGTTGTTATTGTTCTTTTGTAGCGTCTACAATCGAATGATTAAATCCGCGGATCTAACTTTTCCCTTTTTAATGCTTTTGTTTGTCGGTTTTTATGTGGATTTGATCAGTTGTTGCGGTTTGAATTTTGTGGCTTTCGGTATTTGTAGATCTGCTACAGCTGTGCATCTGCTTTTAGTTTTTTTTGGATATTCTTATCAGTTCTTGTGTGATGTCTTCATGAATTGGTTTTGGTATTGGAAATAAGTAAATTGTGATGATGGTGTATTGTAAAAGAATCTGAGCGTGTTGTTCTGGCATTTTTTCCTTGTATGAAATTCACAGGTTGCAGAGTATGGGGCAGGAAAAGAGATCGTTGGGGTCATAAGGGGAAGTATAAAGACAATCACAAGAGGGAAAAAACCCTTCAACGAACTCCCAATCTATGCAAAAGTTGCTTACATTCTCGGCCTCTAAGTCTCTCCCAATCACATATACTTTCTCTTTACATTCATACTACACTGTATAAAAAAGGAAAGGGTTCATATTTTTTTCTGGCTAGTTTTGGGTCTTTAGAACATGGGAATCGTTTCTTCTATCCGAGATTCATGAAAAGAGCACTGAATTAGAGATGGGTTTGTTGTCTTCTTTTGACATATTCTTACTCTTCTTTCGGCAATGCGCTCGAAAGGAAAGAAAAGACTACAACGATAGTGAAGAAACTTGTTTTTACTGGTTGAGGAAAATGACCCATCTCCTCCTCTTTTCATTAAAAAAAGTAGTTTTATGTGAGAAAGCTGATTGAGGAAAAAGCTAGACACCTTAGCTTTCCATGGGGAGCATTCACAAAGGTGGTCCCACCATCAATGGGCCTGGTGTTAACCCAAACATAACCTTTTAATGTTTTGTGTGAAATCAGTGTAGATAGAAATTTGGTGTGCAAAAGTTCATCCAATGTGGCTTCAATTGGTATAGTTGAAAAGGCCAGTGTTGATCAGCTTCCAAAGGAAATGCATAAAATGAAAATTAGAGATGATAAAGTTGATAATCATGATGAAAAGGTGATATTCCATTTCAAGATAGCTCCATGTGTCTATATAGTTAGTTTAGTTTCATATTTTCAGTTTATTAAATGCAGGTCACATGTATGGTTTTATGATGCCATTTAATTGGTTTTGGTGGATGGATTTAGTGTTGGTTTTATGGGTTTTGGCTCGTTTTTAGGCCCAATTCTTTTGTATTAGGGTTGAGGGGTAATTTAGTCTTTGTTAAAACTATATATTATCTATTTTGGTTGTAACCCTAATGTGTGGGAAAACTCTGATTAGTAGAGAAGAAGAAGACGAGCTTTGTCCGTGGACGTAGGTGTGAAATCACCGAACCACGTAAATTTGTGTTCCCTTTTGTGTGGCTTGATTTGTTTGTTTTTTTATCGCACGCTTCCGCACACACATTCACAACAAATTGGTATCAAAGCATTGTTGTGTACGCGATCGACGACGACAAAATTGGTGAGATCGAAGTGGGCCACGGCTGTTGATCGGAGAAGATCAAGAAGACTCTGTTTGCTGGGGACACGTTGCAGGAACAAGAGGAAACAAAGTTTTTTTCTTTGACTACTGTGAGCACAAAAGACAACTGTTTTGTCTTTAGTGTCATTAGAGGAGCAGTGCTTGTTTTCTTTATTCCAAGGTGCTGGAATCACCCGGTTCGTTACAAGTTCTGTTTCACCGGAATCAAAGAAGGAATCGCATCCCAATTGCCTCGTTAGTCCGGTCATCGCAGTCCCCGCAGGCTCACTTACGCCGGAGATCCAAAGAGGCAGATCTGCAGCTGTGTTCTATTCTGTCACAGAACTCAACGCCGGGAAGGAGAAGCAAGAACCAACTTTGTGTTGTTCTTCAGGCCAGGTCAAGTATGGGTCAGGTCTGACCCGCCCAGCCCAGAAGCCCAGCAAAAGTTCACTGCAGCAGTTGACATCAACAAACAGTAAGGTCAAGGTAGAATTTGATCAATCAACGGCCAGATTTGATTTGTGATTTCCGGAGCCATCCGGATTCAGAATTGAGCTCCGTTTTTTTTTTTTGGATTCGTATCGACGAGGTCTACGATCTGAACAGAGTGGATTGATAGTTTGGAAAACAGAAAAAAAATGGCAAGCTCATCATCGACAAAGACAACTATCTCGAACGCAAAATTTGAAGTCGAGAAATTTGATGGTACCAATAACTTTGGTATGTGGCAATGTGAGGTTAGAGATGTTCTAAGCCAACAAGAGTTGGAAATTGCTCTGGAGGATAAACCCTCAGATATGGATGATAAGGAATGGCAGAAGATCAATCGTCAGGCATGTAGCACCATCAGACTATGTCTCGCGAAAGATCAGAAATACTCAGTGATGAGAGAAACTTCTGCAAAAGAGTTGTGGCAGAAATTGGAGGAAAAGTATATGACCAAGAGCTTGGAAAATCGGATCTATTTGAAGAAGAAACTTTTCCGCTTCGAGTATCGCCAAGGTATTTCTATGACCGAACATCTCGATGATTTTAATAAAATTATTGCTGATTTAATGAACATTGATGTGAAAGTTGATGATGAGGATAAGGCATTACTTCTTCTAAATTCGCTTCCCGATAGTTATGATCATTTTACTCAAACTTTGATCAACGGGAAGAATGAGGTTAAATATGATGTTGTGTCTGCTGCTTTGATGAATAATGAATATCGGAAGAAGGACAAACAGGCCCATAGCGATTCATCGTCTGATGCATTGACAGTAAGAGGCAGATCAGATGATAGAACATCTGCTAGTAACTCTCGTTCTAAATCGAGAGGGAAATCAAAGCCACCTGCAAAAGATGAATGTGCCTTTTGTCATAAAATGAGGCATTGGAAGAAGGATTGTCCAAAGTTGAAAAACAAGGACAAAGATAAATCTGATGCAAACATTGGACATAATGGGGATGATGATTCTGAATTTAATTTGATTGTTTCTTCATTGGTATGCCATTCTGATGAGTGGATTTTAGACCCGGGTTGTACCTATCATATGTGTCCCAACAGGGAATGGTTTTCCAGCTTTCAAGAGTTGGATGGTGGAACAGTTTTGATGGGCAATGATAGTGCCTGCAAAACAAAAGGGATAGGAAAAATCTGTTTGAAGATGCATGATGGAGCAGTTAGAGTTTTGACAGTTGTTCGGTATGTACCAGACTTGAAAAAGAATCTCATCTCATTAGGTGCTTTAGACTCCAAAGACTTCAAGATTACCGTAGAAGGTGGAGTTCTAAAAGTTGTTTATGGTGCACTTGTGTTGATGAAGGGTGTCCGAAGAGGTAATTTGTATTTCTTGCAAGGGAGTACAGTTGTAGGTGGAGCAGCGACAATATCTGATAGTTCGAATGAGACTGTTACAGACACTACCAGATTATGGCACATGCGTCTAGGGCATGCTAGGGAGAGAGCATTGCAGGGTTTGGTTAAGCAAATCTTGTTAAAAGGTGCAAAGACCTGCAAGTTGGGATTTTGTGAACATTGTGTTTTTGGCAAGCAGACAAAACTGAAGTTTGGTACTGCGATCCATCGCACTCAAGGAACACTAGACTATGTTCATTCGGATGTATGGGGTCCTACCAAAGTGGCATCTTTGGGAGGTATGCATTACTTTGTTACATTCGTTGATGACTTCTCCAGAAGAGTATGGGTGTACACCATGAAGCACAAGGATGAAGTCTTGAATGTGTTCTTGAAGTGGAAGAAAATGATTGAAACACAGACTGGCAGAAAGATCAAAAGGCTCAGGTCAGATAACAGTGGAGAGTACAAGTCTGATCCGTTCTTGCAAGTATGTCAGGATGAGGGGATCGTGAGGCATTTTACAGTTAGTGGGACTCCGCAACAGAATGGGGTGGCAAAATGCATGAACCGCACTATATTGGAGAAAGTTCGGTGTATGTTGTCTAATTCTGGATTAGGCAAAGCGTTTTGGGGTGAGGCAGTTGCTTATGCATGTCATCTCATCAACAGGTTACCTTCTGCTGCGATTGATGGAAAAACACCCATTGAGGTATGGTCTGGAAAACCCGCTACTGATTATGATAAATTGCATATATTTGGTTGTCCTGCTTATTTCCATGTCACAGAGAGTAAGTTGGATCCAAGGGCCAAGAAAGCTATTTTCTTGGGTTTCAACAGTGGTGTGAAAGGATACCGGTTATGGTGTCCAGCTTCAAAGAAACTTGTTCTGAGTAGGGATGTGACTTTTGATGAATCTGCCATGTGGAAACAGAACAAGCAAAATGGCTCTCAGGAGGAGAGCAAGGCCAATGATAAATCAAAGCAGGTGGAGTTTGATATCATTCCAATTGAGTCAGAGGATGATTATACAGATGGGGAGGAGACTCCAGTTGATGTCATCCTAGTTGAGTTAAAAGGTGATGATACAGATGAGGAGGAGACTCCAGCCCAAGAGCCTCCACATGAGCAAGCAGATTTATTGCAGCCAGTAGACCAAAAATAAATATTCGAAAACCTAAACGGTTAACTGACATGGTGGCATATGCACTTCCAATGGTTGAAGAATCTGTTCCGACCACCTACAAAGAAGAAAAGGGGTATTCAGAAAACGCAGATATGTTGACTAAGGTTGTGACTAGGGTTAAGTTTAAGGACTTGATCACCATTTTGCGACTTTGAGCACTTTTGGGTGTATGGCGCCTACGGGTGCATTTGGAGGCGTGTGATTACATGCCAAGGTGGAAAATGTTTGTGACCTGCAAATCTCGCCAAGGTGGAGATTTGTTGGTTTTATGGGTTTTGGCTCGTTTTTAGGCCCAATTCTTTTGTATTAGGGTTGAGGGGTAATTTAGTCTTTGTTAAAACTATATATTATCTCTTTTGGTTGTAACCCTAATGTGTGGGAAAACTCTGATTAGTAGAGAAGAAGAAGACGAGCTTTGTCCGTGGACGTAGGTGTGAAATCATCGAACCACGTAAATTTGTGTTCCCTTTTGTGTGGCTTGATTTGTTTGTTTGTTGATCGCACGCTTCCGCACACACATTCACAACATCTAGCAGGATTTGGAAGCTGCTGTCGTTAATGGTAACGGAACAGAGACATGCCATATCATTTCAACAACGATTGGTGGTCGCAATGGTCAGCCAAAGCAGGTATTTTGATTGTTCCAACTTTAGTGTAGCGATTTATCCGCTGTGTGCGTTTCCATGCTTCTGAAAACAATAATGTTTTCATTAAAAAAGGTTATAATTTCTAATAAAAAATTATACAAGTTAACTAACTAATCCATGATGCTACTAGAAACTACTTTCTATAGGGGTCCATGGAAAAGTAGAAACTACTTTCTATATATCCATGAACATGATGGACCTACTCATATCATTCATTCATTTCGGGGTGGTCTCCTCCATCAGACGTGGTTCCTCTTTTAGTTTTAGACATACATTAAGTAACGATATATCTTTTCATTAAAATTTATGTCAAAATATAGGTTTATTGGAGGTTGTAATTCTGTTTGCTTTCTAATTGTCCTTACTTATTCTATATATAGACAGGTTTACAAACCGTTGGTGCTTTATCATGAAGTGTTCAATTAATATGAGCTTGTGCCATTTAATCTTTTATTTCATTTTCTTCTTTGCAAGTTAGGTGTTTCAAAGTACTTATAGAAAAAACCTATAAAGAAAGGAGAAGAAAAAAGGAACCTGTTGAAAATTGTTCATATATCCTTCTTTGATAAAAACCAATACCCATTGTTGCTTATCATGTCCTTTTTCTATTCCCCATCTTCTAGACCTGTGTGTGATGATGATAGATTCACATTTTAGGTCTCTTTTGTAGCTCTCTCTGAAATTGATATTCATCTAAGATCGTATAATCGGGACCTCTGCCTGTGTTAAGGCAAGTTAAGTGGTTTTTCAATTTGTATCAGAGCGGGTTACACTAAGTTATTGCGTGATCAAGTTACTGATCTCTCATGGATATCATCAGAGAAGGAACCTCGACCAACTAGCCCCCCCCCCCCCCCCCACCTAGATGGATCTAATTATGCTTATTGGAAAGGAAGGATGATAGCCTTCTTTAAGGCAATCGATGATCAGGTTTGGGACATTGTGGCTGATGGATACACTGAACCCACGGTGACGGTTGAAGGTCAAACTAGACCAAAACCCAAAGCACAGTGGACTGTTGATGAAAAGGCCAAATCAAACTACAATAATAAGGCCATTCATGCTATTTACAATGGTGTCACTCAAACTGAGTTTCATAGAATTTCGGCATGTACCACTGCAAAAGCTGCATGAGATTTGCTTCAAACTGTTCATGAAGGAACAGAAAATGTTAGGCAAACCAAACTCCAAAATCTGACAACGGCTTTTGAAACGATTTGAATGAAAGATTAAGAATCTTTTGATGATTTTAACACAAAATTGTCAAAAATTGTCAATTCCTGCCATACTCTGGGAGAGCCGGTACCTCCGTCAAAAGTTGTTAAAAAGATTTTGAGGTCTCTCCCTGAAAGGTTTCGTCCAAAAGTCGTTGCTATTGAGGAGCACCAGGATCTGAACTCCATATCTGTTGAAGAATTGGTTGGAAATTTACAGACTTTTGAGGCAAATCATTGCCCACAGAAAAAAGGAAAAGACATTGCACTAATGTCTTCTAAGTCAGTTGAGGATTCTGAATTAAGTGTTCCAGGCAGTGATACTGATGATGAAAAGTTCGAAGCATATCTTGCTCGAAAATTGAAGAAAATCTGGAAGAACAGGAAGAATTTCAACAAGAAAGAACCCTCAAACCCGAAAGCACCTTTTAAAGGCAAATTTGTACCTAAAACAGAGTTGATCAAATCTAAGGGTACAAATAAGCAAATTAAATGCTTTGAGTGTCAAGGATATGGGCACACAGCTGCTAAATGTGTCAATCGCAGGGAAAAGTTTAGAAGTAAAGCATTGAATGTTGCCTGGGATGAAGATTCAGATGAGGATGAATTTGATCCTGAATCACCCTCGAGTGAGTCAGGAAAATATGTTGCTTTTCTTGCTATGTCTAATGCTTCATCTGTGGAGGAATCCAAATCAGAAGATGATTTAGAAATTAACGATTTTTCTGATGAGGATCTGGAGGGAGACGAAAACTATCATAAGTTGTTACAAGAATCCCTCCGAATGTCGAAGATCAGTGAAAAGAGGGCATTGAAAATCAAAGCAATGGAAGAAAAAATCTTGTCTCTACAGGCTACCTTGACAGACTCTCAGTCAAAGGTAATTCAATTGGAAGAACAACGAGCAATTTTTTCTAACAAATTAATTCGTGCAGGTGAAGAAAACGCTCAGCTCCAACAGCGTAATCTGAAAGCTGAAACTGAGGTGGAAAATTTGCGAAAAGAATTAATTGCCTGCAAATCTGAAAGAGATAACTCGGCTGGAAAGTTGAAGATGGTGCTGGTTGAGTTAGAATCGGCTAAAGCTTCAATCAACAGGATGAACACTGGATCCGCAAAGCTAAATGAAATACTGGAAAGCCAATTACCTCCAAAGTCAAAAACTGGTCTTGGATACGTTCATGGAGCGTCCACATCTAAAGACAAAGGTAAGACTGTATTTGTTCAAGGCCAAACCATGATGTCTTTACCTCTCGTCTATTCACGTAACTCATCTACAAAGATTCAGAAGCCAAGCAATGTGTCTAGATCAAAGTTCATTCCCATCTGTCATTTTTGCGGGATTACTGGACACATAAGACCACATTGTAACAAATTGCGAAATTTTCTTAGAAATCAGCGCAGAAGGTCAAAAACTTCTTCGGCACAGATTCAGACCAAACCAGTCTGGGTCCGCAAATCTGATCTGCGCTGTAATGTGGTTCTTACAGCATTGAGTGCTACCGACTCAGATGTATGGTATCTAGATAGTGGATGTTCAAGGCACATGACAGGAAACATAGCCCTGTTTACCTCTCTTGAAGATTATAACGGTGGTTCTGTTCGATTCGGAGATGGAGGTAAGGCCAAAGTTGTCGGGAATGGTACAGTCTCCATACCAAGTATGTCACAACTGAAGGATGTATATTTGGTTGATGGTTTAAAAACAAATCTTTTGAGTATAAGTCAACTGTGCGACAATTATCATGAAGTGCATTTCTCTGCACAAGAATGCACAATTGTGGATAAGAAAGGTAAAACAGTGATTTATGGCATGAGAAATTCGGGAAACTGTTATGTTGTCTCTTTAGACAAAACTTTGACTTGCAATTCAGCAATCATAAGTGACATCGAGCTTTAGCACCAAAGACTAGGACATGTGAATTATAAAGACCTTGAAAAGTTGTCTACACATGAGTTGGTTCGTGGCCTCCCGAAACTCAAAAAGGCTCCAAATACTGTGTGTGGCCCCTGCCAACTTGGTAAACAAATCAAAGCCCCACACAAAAAGATTGATTCCCTTACAACAAAGAGGCCATTGGAATTACTTCACATGGATCTGAAGGGACCCACAAAGGTTGAAAGCATAGGCGGTAAAAAATATATATTTTTAACTGTTGATGGTTTCTCTCGCCTCACTTGGGTTCGTTTTTTACGTGACAAATCAGAAACGTTTCTTGTGTTTAATGACTTGTGGTCTCTTCTTATTGCAGATAAAGGTCAAGAATTTGGAGGAGTCTCTAGAATAAGATCAGATCATGGCACCGAATTTCAAAATTCGGATTTTTCTACCTTTTGCTCAACACATGGAATCAAACATGAGTTCTCTGCACCCAAAACACCTCAGCAAAATGGAGTTGAAAGAAAAAATCGAGTGGTCCAAGAAATGGCTCGAGTGATGTTACACAGCAAAAACATCCCTCACTCAAAGATTTTGGGCTGAGGCTGTCAATACAGCAGTTTATGTGATAAATCGTGTTTATCTCCGCCCAGGGACTAAGTCAACTCCATATGAATTGTGGACTGGAGTCAAGCCAAACATTAAATATTTTCGAACTTTTGGCAGCAAGTGTTATATCCTCCGTGATAGAGAACACTTGACTAAATTTGACTCCAAGAGTGATGAAGGAGTTTTCCTCGGCTACTCCTCCACCAGTAAAGCTTATAGAGTTTTTCATCTGAAGAATTCTACCGTCATGGAGCCCATTAATGTAGTTGTTGATGATGCAGGTATTTTTTATCACTTATCCGATGATGATGAGGGACTAATCTTTTCGCCATCCCCTGCACAGGTTGAAAACTTGATTGAAGGTCATGATGAACCTAATTCCGGTGAGAAACCCGATGCTTCTGAATCAGCTGCACCAAAGAGTCCAAACAAAAACGCTGCTAAAAGCACTGTTCCAAACATCATTAAGCATTTTGAAGAGAAGAGCGCATCTCCTCTACCTGTACACCCGCGATCGCAAAAAGGTCAAGTCATCAAGGATCATCCCCTTGACACCGTTATAGGTGAGGTCTCAGCACCTATGAAAACACGCAAACAGGTACGTGATGAGGTAAGTCATATATGTTATGTCTCTTCTTTTGAACAGAAAAATGTCAAAGCTGCTCTTAATGATGATTCTTGGATTAATGTTATGCATGAAGAATTGGCTCAATTTGAAAGAAACTGTGTTTGGGAGCTTGTTCCTAGACCTACTGATTTAAATGTCATCGGTACCAAATGGATCTTCAAAAATAAAACCGATGAATCTGGTCAGGTTATCAAGAACAAAGCTCGTCTAGTAGCCCAGGGTAACACCTAAGTTGAAGGGATAGACTTTGATGAAACATTTGCCCTGGTTGCTAGACTAGAATCCGTTAGATTGTTACTTGTTATTGCTTGCTTCTTGAATATAAAATTGTTCCAAATGGATGTAAAGAGTGCCTTCCTTAATGGGTTTTTGAATGAGGTATTGTATGTTGAACAGCCAAAAGGATTTGAAGATCCTCATTACCCTGATCACGTCTTTAAACTGAAAAAGGCACTGTATGGTTTGAAACAAGCACCTCGAGCATGGTATGAGAGACTCACAGTGTTTCTCCTTGAGGATGGATTTTCTAGAGGGAGCGTTGATAAAACATTGTTCATCAGACATAACAAGGGTCAAATTGTCATTGCACAAGTTTATGTCGATGACATCATCTTTGGATCTACCTCTGAGTTGATGGCTGAAAAATTTGCTGGAAAAATGGCGAGTGGATTTGAAATGAGCATGGTGGGAGAACTGTCTTTCTTTCTGGGACTTCAAATCAAACAAACTCAGTCTGGTATTTTTATTTCTCAACCAAAATATGCCAGAGAGTTATTAAAGAAATTTGGCATGCAATCCTCGAAGCATGCAAGGACACCAATGAGCTCTACTGCCAAAATAAGTCTCGATGTAAGTGGACAGGACTCTGATGAGAAAGCCTATAGAAGCATGATAGGCAGTCTTCTTTATCTCACTGCAAGTCGTCCGGATATTGCTTATAGTGTTGGGGTTTGTGCAAGATTCCAATCCAAACCTAAATTGTCACATGTTCAAGCTGTGAAACGTATTTTGAAATACATCTGTGGCACCACTGAATTTGGAATTTGGATGTCTAAAGATACCAACACGACTGTGGTTGGCTTCTCGGATGCTGATTGGGCTGGCTGTGTTGATGATCGAAAAAGTGCGTCTGGTGGATGCTTCTTTGTTGGAAATAATCCCGTGGCATGGCATAGTAAGAAGCAGACTTCGACCTCTCTGTCGATTGCTGAGGCTGAATATATTGCTGCTGGGAGTTGTTGCACAAAACTTCTATGGATGAAACAAATGCTACAAGATTATGGTATTGAGCAAGAAACCATGACTGTTTTCTGTGACAATCAAAGTGCAATCGACATTTCCAAGAATCCAGTCCAACACTCACGCACCAAGCATATAGATATAAGGCATCATTTCATACGTGATTTGGTAGAAGAATGAACAATTGTACTTCATCACATATCCACCGACGCGCAACTTGAGGATATCTTTACCAAACCCTTGGATGCGGCACGGTTTGAATCTTTGCGTAAATCGTTAGGGATTTCTCTAATTCCCTCCACTCCATAGTTGTTTTTACTCGTCTAAGTGCACACTTCACTCTCACATATTTTTTTTGCACGAAGTTATTCTCTCACTTCTACTTTATGTTTAGTCTTTGAGAGATGTTGCATTTCGGCTAAACCAGAGGAAGAGGGCTACCTTCGATTGTGTGTGGAAGCTGCCACTTGTCTGGTAATTTTCATTTGGAGAAGGCTACCATGGTCGTAAGAGTGAAAGTCACCAATGATGGTTTATCTCGTCCCCGTTGTTAAATAAAAAAAAATAGAGTTTACCTTACAGTTTACTTTACAAAGTTCATACAAAAAAAGGGGGGAAACTCATATGCTCTACTATTTTTAGATGGGTGTGCTCCCTATGCTAGAAATTAGTGCATCTTGAGAAGATTGACCTGGAGTAGGACTCACATTTTTTTTCTTTTCACTGTTCACATCATCATTGTGTGCTTAGCCCTGTGAAATTTATTACAGTAACATCTTGTCACTGTTCATGGAGAGTTTTGACCTAAATTGAGACGTTGAAGAATTTCTGCCGCGCTGCATTTAAAGTTCTGGATCTCTTGGCAGTTCGTTCGAGCGACCATGACTGACCGCTCGAGCGAACCCTCGCATTAAAAGCGCGCACGATCTTCTTTTCCCCCATTTCCTCCTCCTTCCTCCCTGCGAACCCTAGCGGTTTATCCTTCATTTTTCGCCCTTTTCTCCCTCGAGGACTTCAACTCATTCATCAGGTATTTTCTTATGTTTTCCGTATTAACTTTTTGTTTATTTCTCATTTATCTACCTTTTGATGCATATTTTTATCGTTTTTTGTTTCAATAGGCATTCGTTTTTGGGTTTTAGTTGCACTCCTCTGCTATTGTTTTTCTTTTCTTTATCTTCAGATCTTCCCCCATGCATTCCCTTTGTTTTTTTTTTCCATGCATTATCTCACTATGGACTGGCTTCTATGGACATGCATTCTCCCTTAGTCATTGCCTCTCTTGCGAAGAACCATATTCCTTGCTTATGAAATTGTTGGTATTCCTCTACCTGAGTATGACTGTTTTTCTTGACTATGAACATCTATGGATGTGATGAAGAGATTTTATGTGTGATTTATGGATGGTGGGTTATTTCGTTGTGGATAAATTATGTGCTTGACTGTTTTGAGCGGTGGTGGTGTCTGGATATCTGTGGTATATGTGGAGTATTTGGGGTTTTGTGGACCTCTCTGTTGGCACTGGAAGACTATGGATGCCATGTGTGTCTCCATGGTTTGTATCAGTGGTGGGAGTTGCTGCTATTGTTGAAATGTGGGTGGAGATCCCAAGTTTTTTTTGCAAGTTGAGAACAGTTGTATGCGATATTAGAACTTGGTTTGTGTATGGGTGGTGATGGGAGGAGATACCCCATTTCTCTTTACAGGATGTGACCAATGTTGAATGATAGTGGCAGTAGTTCTGTGTATGGTTAATGATTGGGTGGGGATACCCATATTTACCTTTTGTGCAGGGACTATGTCCTAATTGGTCTCTATGTTTTTCACTATCATATATGGCTCCGAAAAAGAGACCTCATGCTGAGGTTTCTTCTTCTTATCCTATGATCACACTCGCTTCCCAAGTCTCACGAAATCCACCCTATTTTACGAGCAATTTGCCACGCGTAACATTGAATCAGAAAGGGAGGTGGCAGAGGAATTACATACCAAGGCCGTGTGCAGGAGTCTTGCAAATAGGGACTGGTACCCTTTAATGAAGTTTGATGCTAAGAGGATCCATGTAGAGTTGGTACGAGAATTCTATTGCAATTTGGAAGTGTTGGAGAATGGTTCTGTCAAGACCTATGTGAGAGGCAAATGGATCACCATCTCAGTGGCAGACATCGCTGATTTCATAAACATTCCGGAGGAGGAGGGTGTTGATTATCCTATTCCGGATGAGCTGCCAGAACCTATAGATTATGTGTTAGGAATTTTGTATTTGCAATTTGATGGATGCATTTTCTCTTTAGCATCATTTGAATTTTCACACTTGCATTGTTTTAGAAAACCTTGAAATCTGGTTTTATACATGCATTGTTTTTAAGATTTGTAAAAGTATCTATTTATGCATGATTTGTTTTTAAATCTTGGATGCATTTGATTTGAAAAGAGTTTTAGAAAATCAAGCTAGCCTATGAGTTTTAAATCTTTCAAAATGTTTTAGGCTTTTTATGTTCCATGTTTTAAAACCCTTAGAATGATTTAAAACATGTTTTTAAGCTTGATTAATTGGCCCAAAAAGTTCCACAAAGAAAACCTTCAAATATGCGAAGTTGGAATTTTTGGGGGTCCCGGCAGTGTCGCCGGTCGACCGGGAACACTGCAGGCAGAAAGTGGCATGGCGCACCAACGGTCATATTTCTGACCGTTGTGTGATCCCGGTCGACCGAGACCTGTTTGCAGGTCGACCGAGGACTAGCCGTTGGGCACTTTTTGCTATAAAAATGAGTTCTTTCCTTTGTCAATAATTGGAGATTTTGAAGACTCTTTTGAGGAGCTTTGAGACAAGACAAAGGGGATGAACTAAGAGAGACCAAAGAGTCATTTGGTGAGCTAAAGCTTGGATTAATGAAGTTAAATATCTAAGTAAGCTCTACCTCTCTTAATCATAGTTTACATGCTTTGTTTAAGTTATTGGTAAATGTTTTTTAGCATGATAACTATGATGTGATGAATCCATTCTTCTCTCAATCTTTGATCTAATTAAGATTGGATTCTTCACTTTGTTTTCATCCAAGTAGTTTTTAAACCTTCTTAATCATGCTTAGTCTAAATCTTTGATTTCTTATATATAGCATGATTCTTTTTCTTGGTTGAAACATTACTTGTTGTTTTCATTCATTTAAACTTTAGTAAAATTATTTTGGTTTTGAAAACAACATTGCACATGCATCACATGTTCTAAGTTAGTCATTTTCATACAACTTGTGAGTCTTTGATTTTCATGCCATTAACAAGTTGATTTTCATACATGTGATTTGCATTAGACTTCAATCAAATCTTTCATGAGCTTTAAACTTTGAAATGCTTTAAGCATATATTTGATTAAGCTTTCTTTTTAAACTTGATTGAAGTTATCACACACACACACATCATGAGCATTCACATTTGCATTCATTTAGTGTTTGTGTGAGTTTGTTATTCACTTTCATATCCGCCTATTTTAGAGGCAAATACATTGTGCTTAAATTGTATCTCTTAGAGTGATCTTTTGTGAAGACACTTTCTTAGAGAAATCTTCATTTGTAAAGGTTATTGCTTAGCCTAAGAAAAGCATTGTGTAAAGGTTATTGCTTAGCCTAAGAAAAGCATCTTGTAAAGGTTATTGCTTAGCCTATAAAAGCACATTGAGAGGTTGTTGTTTAGCCTAGAAAAACAACATTGTAAGGGTTATTGCTTAGCCTAGTAAAAAGCATAAATAGTGGAAATCCGGTGGGGTGATTAGATCACAAGCCGGTAGTGGACGTAGGCATTGAGGCCGAACCACTATAAACCTTGGTGTTGTGGTGTATGCTTGTGGTGATTCTTTTATTAGCTTCCGCATCTTGTTTGGTTTATATCATCACATGTGACTAGTTTATGTTAAGAATTTAAAATTGGTCTAAATTGGTCATAGTTGTAGCACACCCTATTAACCCCCCCCCCCCCCCTCTAGGGTTAGGATCCCAAGGACTTTCATTATGATGGTATTGCCACTACACTTTGTGGAGTGCCTACTCATTGGCCAGGGGGGATTATTCTTCATGGAAATCTGACAGCTGAATATCAGTTCCTCAACCGATTTGTGTGCCACAACCTTGAACCCCGTGGTCATACTTCAGATGTGGCTCAAAAGAATGGCTACCTTCTCTATTGCATTGGCACTGGAAAGCATGTCAACATCCCATTGGTCTACCTTCATGTCCTCGTCCGAACATTAACTGCTTAGAGAAATTCTCTTTTGTCGTTTGGAGTCTTCGTTACGGAATTTCTGGCTTTTAAGGAGATCCAAGTTCGACAGAATGAACCCTTTGTGAAAGTGAAAAATCCAATCAATGCTCGCACCATTGCACAATCCTCTGCTCACGTTAATCCGGCTCAGAGAGTGGATGAAGGACATCAAGGAGAAGAGGCTGCTGCAACACCAGTTCAGAGGGAGCAACCAAGGCTCCATCAAAGATTTGATCAGCTGGCACTACAATTTCAAGATCTCTCCACTAGCTAGGGTTGACTTGGGTTTCACTCAAGTTCAGAATCTCTCCACCAGGGTTGACATGGGTTTCACTCAAGTTAATGCAGCCCTTGCGGATATTCTGGCTAGGATGGGACAAGGCCCGCAATGAATTTAATATTTGCTGCTAAATTGGTCTTTTGCTACATGTTATCTGCTACTTTGTTTCTTTTGCTGTTTACTTGCTGGAACCTTTACTCTCTCATTTTGCTACTTAGATCCTTTTGCACTATGGATATCACCTTCTGTGTAGGATATCTTTTATTATGCACTTATTAGATTTACTTATTATCTTTTGTTATTTTCTTCTCACTCTCTCTTTTGCTTGGTTCTCATTGCCAATTTATGAACAAAAAGGGGGAGTGGTAGGTTCATTTTCTATGATACCTTTCATTTGATCTTGTTGTGAAAGTCATTGCAGGTACTTCATTCATATGCAATACTGAAGTCTCTTTGTGTGTTGGTCTTGCTTTTAGTTTAAGTTGGATTGTTGGGTAGAATTTTTATGTAATAGGGGTTTTGTCCATGAATTGCCAAAGGGGGAGATTGTAAGGATTTTGTTGGCTAATTCATAGGAGTTTGGACAAAACTGGGTTCTCTTAAAATCTTGTATTGAGTCTAGGAAAGGACTGCAAGAATTCTAAAAATGAAGTATTCTACAGAGCCCAGATTTGAATTGGTCGCTCGAGCGACCATACAACCGCTCGAGCGAACCAAACAGAAGATCAAACGCTCGACCTTTCAATTCGTGCGCTCGAACGAACAAGGTTCTGGAATGAAGACTCAAAGTTCGCACGACAGTCGCTCGAGCGAACCTCTCACAGAGAGTTGTTCGCTCGAACGCATTTTAATATTCGCTCGACCAACGAACCAGTGCGCTGTCCGTCTGTTACCAGAGAGCGGGTCGCTCGAGCGAACCCCATGACCACTCGAGCGAACCTGGGAATTCTATTTCAAGAAGAACTCCTATTTCTATTTTCAATGAAAGAAGTTACCTGTTTGAAGTAGCCTGGGTTGCACGAAATTTGTTCTATATATAGGCTATTCATCTCTCCTCTCTACACAACTCTGAATTGGAAGAAATCTATGAGTGTGAGAGTTTGAAAGATCCCTTATTCTGCCCCAAGGCTGCCATTACAAAAGCTATGCTGATGATTCAAGTCTTGGTTTGATTCCACCACTTCTCTTGAAGACTTCGTTGTTCAAGCGCGGTGAAGGTGCACGGCGAGTAGTCGGCAAGTTCTTTGCAGTCCTTAGGTTGAGTCAGCAACTGGGAAAAAGGGTTGTGAGTTTTCTTGTAACTTTCAATTTAATAGTGCTTGGTTGTCTGTTGGCCTAGACGATAAGGCCCGTGGTTTTTTCCCGAGTAGGGTTTTCCACGTAAAAATCCTGTGTCCTCTCTCTTGTGGTGTGATTGTTTTAAACATGATTAGGGTTAATTACTAGTTTAATCACTAGTTATTGATATTCATCTGAGATCGTATAATCGGGACCTCTGCCTATGTTAAGGCAAGTTAAGTAGTTTTTCAATCTTGTAATATGTTGTTCGTTCTCCTAAATCAACAAGCTATAACAATGCAAATGGAACTCTCTCAAGTGGCCACATTGCATAATTTAACATCTTTTAAAACTTAATGGCCATCAATTGAGAAGTTAGGATACTCTTATAAGAAGAGTTTCTTTGAACGAGCCACTTCAAGAAAACACATTGATCTTGCCACTTTTGACCATTTGATTGTAGTCAATGAATGGATCGTTCTTGAGAAATGATCCCATGCTACTATTAGTATAGTGCTAACAACAATTGAGATTCAAATATCCCCATTCCAAATCATGCTTCTTATGCCATCCCCATTCCAAGATCCAAACTGAAGGATGAATAAATAAGGCTGAATTGGTAGCTTGTATAGCACATAATTATACATTTCACAAAGCGATTCATCTAACAACTTATATGACTCCGATTGGAATGATATTTAGGACCATTGTGACATTTTGATTATATATATTATTTATTTTATTATTATTACTTAATTGATTGTATTTTAGTTAAATACGTGATTAGTCAAAGTGGGGACCATGTTAGGCTTAGGTTTGGTGAGTTAGGCTTGTTGGATATGTGTCTTACCCATAATTAACCCAGGCCCATTTTAGCGGTATAGTTCTTCTCAAATCAAAACTTTAGTTCTCTTCTAATCCAAACTCTATGCACTTTAGAATTTAAGTTAGATTACAACTCCTATTTCCATTCCCTATTTATACACCACCACTACACTCTCTTATTTTCACACACAACTCTCTCTCTCTTCCAACTTTTCTCTGGATCAGCGCTTTGGGTTTGGCATTAGGAATTCTAGACCGTCTCCCTCAACCACGGATCGCAACAAGTACTTAACCAAAATTTATAGATTTAATACTTGTGTTTCTTTCTTGATTTGCGTGTTGATGCATGTAGAAACTCTTCGATGCCCTTGTTATGATGTTTAATGTTTTAATGATAAAGATCGGAGATTGGGGACCATTGCATTAATTTTCTTATATATATATATATATATTGAGTTTCACTACTGACCCACCAAACCCACCCGACGAGGACCGGACCTGTCACAGGTTCCTGGGCACAGAACCGTGAGACCATGTGTATTGGTTGTGGGGCCCAAGTGGACCCCATTGATGTTTGATCTGGACCTTGTATAGGAGTGAGTTGGGTTGAATTAGAAAAACCAGTCTGGGTGATAGGCTGTTGTGGGACCCACTGGATGTATTGATCACTGATCAGGTCCGATCATGTGGCCGTACAGGCATGAACGACCTTGAAGATGAGGTTGATATGGGTCTTGATCCCTGGAGCCCACTATTCCAAGTGACCTTGATCGGCAGGCATGGAACCACATCGTTCTAGGATGGGTTCTGAACGTTGGTTCTTCTCATGTACTTAATCGTGTGGTGGGGCCAAGAGATGTAACTTGATGATTGATCCAGACCAAAGATTTATTAGTGGGGCCCTGGGCGACATTAGAGGTCAGTTCCATCAACGGTGTTGATCGGTGGGGCCCACAATCTGAGTAGCCCAGCTTCGCTGGCATCGAGCACTATTATGGAACACGGTTTGTGTTGAGTGAGGAGAGGATGGCTTTGACCTGACTTGTATAGGAATACATATATATATATATATATATAAAGGGGAAAGATAGTGATTACCTTGTGACCTGATGATGACTGGATGACCTCACATGTATGGGGATAAAGAAGAGAGGGGATTGTTGACTTGGGCATAGTTTTGAATGAGGGAGCCTGTGTGTCTATGACAGAACATTGAGTTCTGTTAGAAAGTTGTTAGCATTATGTTATAAACCCACTTAGACCCTTGGGCCTATTTTATATGAGTTGAATTTGGAAAATGTTATAGGTGGAATCCTCGACTTTTCAAAAATTATAAACTAAGATTATTATTATTTGCAAATTAATATTAAATCATATCTATGATTTTCAATGTGTTAAAATTATATTTTTGTACTTTATTATTGGATCTTTGGACCAAGTAATACCGTTTGGGCACACAGTATATTACTAACGTAGGGTTTAGTACTTCGTATGACCTCGAGGAAATCCTAGTGGATTCGAGCTCAATCCATCTCTATTGGAATACCCTTAATTGGGTCTATGCACCATTGATTGAAAAGGGGTGCGTTGATCTTTTATCTATTAGAGATTCATGTGGTTGTTGGATACGAGATCTTATGTTTAACCTTAGGATTGGCTTGTGATTATCATTTGACCTTCAGGTTTGCATACATGATTGAGATTGATGTTGATCTATTAGTTGTATACCCTATGATGTTTGGATATGGACCGTGATGTGGCTTGGCAATTGACTGAGATATTGTAGAGGTTCATTCGAATGATTTCATTAGTATTCGGTTATGGATTATTGTGCAACCAACCCTTCACTTTGACTTAGGTTTCTGTGTCAGAAATTTACAGATCATTAGGTCTATTATAATATGATATGTATATTGATTGGGTCATATTCGAACGACTGCAGTTGTAATTGGATGGCTGATCACCGATGTGTACGCGGACATTGTAATATCCGAATTTTGAACCGGTTTATCCGGCCTACGATTACGAACCGGTTTATGACTGCCGGCCTTCGAATGGGTTTTCCCACTTTATAGTCAGGGCTGACCACCCAAAGTAGTAGCAGTGCTTCTGTGTGATTATTCTATTGCTCTATTGTGTAGATTGGATTTAGGTTATACGTTCTTTTCATCATTGTTCCATTGTTAATCTCTTATGATCATTACTCAAATTGATCTTGTGTTTTATTTATAAATTTTGCTTTCAGCCTTGCTGTTTACATTGTTTATTGGTGCACAGGTACTGACCCCTACCCTACTGTGGAGATGGAAGATGGTCAAACGTTTCAAGCGTTTGAGCCATTTGTTGAACCTGAGTGGAGAACCGGAAATGGCTATAGAGCTGTCGGAGTCCGCGCATGAGAGATATCAACATCTTAGAGTCTTTAGTTGTTTCAATTCCATAATATATTTTATTTAGTTGTTTTGTTTAGGTTATTTTGGAAACCTTAAACCTTAAATATTCAAATAGTTAAGTGTTGGTTTAATTTGGATATTGATACCAATTGGTTTAATGCTTCCGCAAATATTTTATTATGACTCATCATGTTTCGAAATTTTGTGGGTCCATATTTGGGAGCTAGTGTTGCATTAAACATAGGAAAATGAATATTTATTCTTATTTTTCACGTTATCCCATGGTTGTATTTTTTGGGACATGACAACCATGTTTATACACATGTAGGCGTATGATTTTCCCATTAAAGGGTTCAAAGTTAAGCATGTTGACTTTCAACATAAATACAAAATTAATGTTATAATTTTGGTGAAAAGGACTCCAGGCTTTGCCTTTCGGCTTTTCATATTTATTTCTTTCATTTGACGATAAACTCCAAGTGTTACTTGCTGAGTTATGGTATTTTTTTATTTGGTCTAAGATAAGCACAATATTGAATTATATTTACTTATTATAGTTAAAATACTCCAAGCTTTTCTCATTGTCTTTTGTCCTTTTTTTTTTCTTTCCTTTTGTTAGCAGATAAACACGATACTAATTTCTTTTGGTTAAGATAAACATAATATTAATATAAACTTACCAATTTTGGTTAAATGACTTCAAATCCTTCCATATGAGGTGTTTATTTTTGTTGGAAAATATACATAATTTTACCTATAAGTACTAATTCTGGTTAAAAAAGCTCGTAGTTTTGCCATTTGACTTTTAATATTTGCATCTTTCTTTGAAAAAGAAAAATGAATATTAAAGTTAAAGGACCAAGAGTTTCGTTTTTCACGATTTGTATTTTCTCTGCCACAATGAATATTAATATTAATATACTTAATACTATTAAAAGATAATTATGATGCAGAGTTGCCCCTTATCTATCTACATAATATAGAAAGAAAAACTGAAATTTACAATCACAATATGGAGAATCGCCCATGAGTCAAGTGGTTAAAGCATTAATTCTGGATAAATTCTACATTTATATAAAAGATATGAAATACTATATATTAATACAAAAGATATGATAAACTCTGTATTTTGTAAAGTATAAAAGATATGATAGACTTTACATTAATGGAAATAAAAGATATGATAGACTCTATATTAAGTAAAAGATAAAAGATATGATAGACTCTGCATTAAGTAAAAGATATGATAGATTTTGCATTAATGTAAAAGAGACAAGATATGATAGACTCTATATTAAGTATAAGATATGAGAGACTTTATATTAATGTAAAATATATGATAGACTCTACATTGAGTAAAAGATATGATAGGCTCTGCATTAAGTAAACGGTATAATAGACTTCACATTAACGTAAAAGCTATGATAGACTTTGCATTAAGTAAAAGATATAACAGACTTTGCATTAATATAAAAGATATGATGCACTCTACATTAAGGAAAAGATATGATAGACTTTACATTAATGAAAAAGATATGATGGATTCTACATTAATATAGAAGATATATTTCAATTGGAGGACTAATTTAAAATTTGGATCATAATTCATATTTTTTTTAAAATATTACATTCTAGTACCAATATGGGTTTGAACTTATGTCGAACATAAAGCAGGCATTTGGCCTAACCTATACCTGACCTGTGCTCATGACTGCTACTAGTGCCACTACCATTGACCCATTATTTTCACTGTTGGATCATGTGGGCTCCTTGATCCAAGGCATCCACATCACATGTCCCTAAATAAATAGGAGTTTCTCGAATTTCACTTCCCTCTGAGAAAATACTAATCGTTAGATTGATCAACATTTGAAATTCAAAGGAGGATAACTAGATTTAAAATAATTGGCACTAAGGAATATAAATATATTAATCAAAGATAATTTAACTTGAAATGATAAGAATTATTAGAAAAATATAATTTATTATTGTATTGTATGTGTTTTTGGTTTTTATTTTTATTTTTATACTTTTTTACTTTTCTCATAGTATCCAATTTTGGTGGTGTTTCTCAAAATATTACATAAGAATTTGGAAAGCGCCATTTTAAGGAAAAAAAAGATTTATTTTTAAAAGCTACGTCAGGTAAAGTTCATATTAAAGAAAAAAATTGTTACTTTGACCATAAGTCAAAAGAGTTTATTTGAGTACGTTAGAAAAAAGTGAGGCTTTTTTTTCACTTGTGATAAAATTCAAGGGGTTTCATATAAATTTCATTGACGAAATGCTTGCTTTCATACCTTTGTCTCTCTATATAAACAAATCGTAAGTGTAAGAAATTGAAACCCAAGTATCTAACAGTCTTGTCGATCTCTTGTCACTTTGCACACAATTGAAACACCAAACCTCGAAGATCGTAATTCAAGCCGTATACAGTCAAAATTGAAACATTTATTGCATGATCTTTGTTGGGATCTAAACTAGTCGGTGGAGCTCTCTCCAGCATACCATCATTCCTGAGAAAGGCACCACAACTTTAAGAAATGAAAAGTCTTCTCCTTTACTCTCATGATTTGATTGCAAGACATCCACTTTGGCGTCTTCACATAACCAGTGGCATTATTCTTTGGCTGCAGCAATGAACAACGACTTCTTTATTTAGAACTCTCTACTTCAACAGTCAGCTCGATGTCTTGATTGGAAAGACATGAACTTGGTAAGGATCTCTAACAACATGACTGCAGTTATTATATGGTTCCATTATCAAGAAATGATCCCATATTGCCATTAGTAAAATAGCTTAATTTCATTGTATATTTTGAGAAAACTTTGCAGAAGATAAATCATTTGATGAATAATTAGAATCATTAAATAATACAATTTACCAATAAAAAAAAGCTTGCTTTTCTTCCCTTTCTTATTATGATATTTTTGGGACTTCCAATGGCATTTCAATTTTAATAATACAATGCAACAATATTATATAGAATTGGGAAAGTATTGTTCTAGCACAAATATTGAGTAATTAATATAGTATTTTTTTTTGTCAATATATCTATCATCAATATATATAGCATTGATACTTAAGTTTCTAAATTAAGTGGGCCTCCTCTCCGAAGCCACGGGAGTACTTTGACTAGCAATAGGAGCCTTCGTCGCATTTTATACTTCTTCGTATATAAGATTAGAAGATTTCATTTGCGAGTTTCTCTCAACACCATGTGGTTATAAGCAATGATAAGCATATTAGATACTAAGGAAAAAATTTACATAGAGTCACAAAGGCACCAAAAAAAAAAAAAAAACAAAGAAACCTTTTGACCAAATTTAATAAGTTCTTTTGAAAAATGGGCAAAAAACATAAACCTATTTGTAAATGTCAAGAAACAAGGGGGGGCTTTACATAATTTTTTTGGAGCAAGTGTTTCCTCCCCTCCCTACCTTTCTCTATATAAAGAGGCTGAAGGAGAAGAAGAATCATCATGTCTCAAGGACTCATAGCTCTCAACTGTCCCCTTATTTCCAATTCAAAAAGCTTTCATTTTTCCTTCTATCTCCATGCCTTCCTCTTCCAACCTTAACATAATGCAATCAGGAGTAGCATATAAAATCTCTCCACGACAACCGAGGAATACGGGCGTTGAGACATCTATTGTGCCATGGGAGGCATCAGAGTCAACCCCAGAGAGGCCAAAATGGCTACCTGAGGGCTGGGAAATGAAAGTCATGGCTAGAAAAAATGGGAAAATGGATGGAGTGAAAGATCGGGTAATACAATCTCTTTGCATTTTTTTAACTTATTTTTGTTTCTTCTATTCGAATTTGGAATCTTACGATTTGATGTTTGAAAAGCAGTATTTTAGATTTGAGGGATAAAGAGAGATGATGAAGATAATAAGTTGGGGATTCTTGCATATATTGTGGACTTTGAAATATTGAAATCAACATTTTAAAGATTACTTAATGGTTTAATGTTTGTGGTTCTAGGAAAGAGTCGTGACTACATTATTGGATGTACAATTTTATTATGATTCGGTATCACTTAATCATTTCTGCTCAAGGAAAGAAGTTGAATACTTCATAAAAAGAGGAATGATATGAAGATCCACACCCAGATCTGATACATCTGCTACTGATGGACATGTAAGTTTGAGAAATATTCAATTGAAAGTCCTGTAGTAATAAATCATTTGAGAGCCTTTTCTTTTTATTCTTTTGTTGTTTTTAGCCATCTAGTAGCTTTGGTTTTCTTAACTAAGATGTGGTTTTATCTTAAAGCAACAGAGTGCCGTGAGTTTTGATTTCAAAAACTGTCCATCAAAGATGTGTTGGGTTCTAAACATCTGTTCCGAAGGGTTATGGACACCACATGTAAATAATGAGGAGCAGCTAGAGTCAGCAAAGAGATTGTGGGCCACTACAATGGAAGACATCATTAGTAGTGCCTACAAATGTCAGGGGTAACTTCATTCTACACACTTATTTTTTTATTTTAATTCTGGGTCCTTTCAAGAGATATATGTTAAACTATATGCCTTGTTTGAAGCTTTTTTGTATTTGTTATTAGATGTACAGTTTAGAATTCATGCATTTTAATTAGAGTTAGGTCAACACCTTGAAGAGTGAGTCAATTGATTACAGTTCAATAGGAGACTATATATTACTTTCAATTTCGTTATTTAAATATCTCAAATGATTGGCTTTGTAGGTGATGGGGAGAAAAGATACAAAGGAGGTCCTGAAGTACGAAAAGGTACAAAGGAGGTCATGAAGTACAAAAAAAGGGAAAGATTGGTTTTGTAGATGGTGTCGTGAAATGGAACAAAGGTCTTGAAATAACTAGAAGCAGACACTCATCGTGAATCCCTCCTTGCACATCCTAGGCTTGTTCCAAAAACATTAAGCATGAATGTTTGATCAAGTGAACGGAACCAAAGTGCTAAGACAAGATCCCACTGGAATATATGCCTAACTCCTTTGTAATGTCATAACCATCTGGTTTTTCAACTTTTAGTTGAATAAACATGTTCATGTACTTTATTTCCTAAATGTCTTAAAAGAATCATTCAATCTCTGTCTACTTTGTGTGTGCTGAAGAGTAACTAATATTTATTCCGTTGTAGAATTTCTCTAAGCCATCAATTCATTAGAATGGTAATTGCTTACAATTAATTGCATGTGGAATGGCATCTGGTTAACAAAATGATGTGAGTTAGCCAAGTCGCCCCTCTATTCAGGTTGGTCCTTCGTGAGACTAGTGAGATATTTCAAGAGTATCTCACTTAGCCTACCTATTATGCTTTGCTTAATTATGTGACTTTCTCTGCCTAATATAATTACTCTTTCCCAGGATTTGTGAATGCGTCTTCCACATAATGAAGCCACACAGCCCCACTGAACACCTATGTGCAAGTGTGTCCAATTACTTTTGCCTTTTGGAATGGAAACATCGAGTGGCCAAGTGGGTCGTGTCATGTAGTAGGTCTTGGTTTCCACCATCCAAAGAATGGAGATCAGTCCATGTGACCTATATTTTTATTTAATTTTAAATTGAGGTCTCTTACTATGGGGACAAGGGTATCTTAAGGTAAAGTAATTCCAAATAAGGGGAAAATATAAACGTTAGGTAAGGTGAAGTATGCTTTCAGGTTAAGAAAAAAATAGAGGAGTCATTTGTGTTTATTAGATGAAGTAAAGGAATGTGCACTGAGATCCAAGTTAGCAAGTGGTAAAGAAATCAATTTACTTGTCTTTCAGGAAGTGAAATGAGAGGTGACAAATGGTAGTGTAATTACTTTACTTTGTCTTTTAGGAAGTAAAATATTTAGTGGTGGACCTAGGATTTTGATTCGAGGGGGGGCTGACGATGGTCAAAAGTCAATTTCCTACTCAACTCAAATGTTTATAAAAAAAAATCTCCAATGTTTACAAAAATACACCCTAAATCTAAAAATTATATAGACAGAATAATTTCAAAATTCTAAAGAATATCATTCAAATGATCACTTAATTTGAATAATAAATTAAAATCATTCCAATGATCACTTATTTTATGTTGATTTGAGGACTTTTTGAGAGAGAGGGAGAGAGGATTTCTGCCATTCCTTTGAAGTTAAAGAAAGGGAGTGGGGCTTGATGGGTTACTTAAGTGGGGGTTGGGCCAAAAGGGCCTAATAGCCCATGTCGGCCTTTTCAGTTTGGGTGGGGACTAAAGCCCCTAGACCCTTCTATGTCAGTCTGCCCCTGGGGTCTGATAAAGTAAAAGTAAACTTTTTTACTACTAAAATTTTGTTTTACCATTTGCTGTGAACAATCAAACATAGTACACTAAAAAAATTCTGGTGATTGAAATTATTTTACTATAGATTTTTAATACTTCGTGATGCTCTACAATAAGGCTTCAAAAGGATTTAATGAGCTCAAATCTACAAATTCATCAATGATTGTAACAAAAAATAAAAATAAAAATCATCAGTGAATCTATTTGTTCATAATTACCATCCTTTATGTTTGTTAGGGTAGAATACATAAAAATTGACTTCATATAGAAATATACGGCCAAATTAGCTTCATCTAAAAACCATTCAAGAGATAAGCATTGAGCTAAATTAGCTTCGTCTAAAAATCATTAAAGAGATACGGCCAAATTAGCATTATTTGTAATGCTACAAATTGTAGATATTTTTTTGGGGCATTAGGCGACAGGTCCCTGGACATTTCAATTTCTAGCGTTAGATCCACAATTTTTCTTCATAGTGTGGTAGGTCCTTTTTCCAAATTTACCTAAAATGTCCAAGTTACACTTTCTTTAAAAGTTTTTTATTTATTTAAAGACAAATCATATCCCATGATTAGTGGGATATGCCATTAATAATGATCAACTAACATTTAATTGGCTACGATTAATGAAAATCCCATTAATGAGATTTTCAAATAAAATTTAAAAAAACACAAATAAATTTAAAAAAACGCAAATAATTTCTGAAGAACGCAAATAAATTTCAAAAGACGCAAATAAATCTCAAAAGAAAGTACATAAATTTAAAAAGATGCAAATAAATTTTAAAAAATATAAATAAATTTCAAAAGAACGCAAATAAATTTCAAAAGACGCAGATAAATTTTAAAAAATGTAAATAAATTTAAATGAGCTACTATATTGTCACTCATTTTGGTTGAGCTACAATATCATTGCTTCGCTCGTGTCTTCTTCTTTCTCTCCTCCCTCCTCTTTATCCATCTCCTCACTCCATTTCTTGCCGAACCCACTCCATCATCCCCAACACCTTCATCTCAAACCTCAAAACTTAATCCACCTAGCCAAACACAAACCCTCACGACCCTCTGCCTCACTAACCCATCTCATTTTCAACTTCCACACTTATATACTGATCCTAACCATCACACATTTCTATATTGGTGAAAAGGATGTGAGGGGATGATGAGGTAATGAAAGGGATGGAAAGAGGGGGCACTAGATGAGGGGGCACTAGATGGAGGATGCATGGATGATGATGGTGGGTTGAATGTGCCACAGGATGTAGATGGGTGTTAAGATGATGTGAAGATAAAAGTTGGAGGACAGATGGGAAGTCACAGATCACTTTTTTTTTTTTTTTTTTTCAGGTCCATTTGGTTGGGATGTTGTGACGTGGGCTGGGTGACTTGCAAAGATGGGTTCAGATGAGTTCTCGGATGGGTTTTGTGGAAGGTAAAGATGAAGATGGATGATGTGAGAAGGTAAAAATTGGAATGGGTTGGCCGGGATGGAGGTGTTGAGGATGATGGAGGCGTTGTGGGTAGTCGATTAGTGAGAAATGGAGTGGGGAGATAGAGAAAGAATGGAGAAAAGAAGAAAGTATATGGAAAAGAAGAATATAGAGAAACGATGTCATCGCTCAACTGAAACAAGCAATGATATAGCCGCTCATTCAAAATGGAAAAAAGTGAAAACTCACGTAAGGGCTTTTTTGGTAACCAAGGAACTATGAAGGGTGAGAATAGGGGTGCAATGGTCCGGTTAACTGTATGTTTTGGGAAAACTATTAACTGAACCATATTTTACTGTTTTCAGTTTTTAGAAAGTATTGTAACTGTAATCGTACCTTGAAAAATTGTTAAAAAAAGAACTACGGTTAACCGTATTAGACAGTTCAGTTATAGTTAATTGTCACTTAAAACACTTTTTTTTTTTGTCAGAATGTAAAATACATGTTCAAAAGTCAAAAATAAATATCCTAGATAACAAATTACATAATTCCAAAATACTAAAGTGACATTAAAATATTTAAATAGACAAATGAAGTAATAAAGTTCATTTTTCTAACAAACACATCCTTGATCCTTCACTTTTCCCTCTCTCTTTTTGTTCCAACGATTAGGCTCAAAAGTTAAAAGGGTTTATTTAAGTTATGAAATCAGACAATATCCCCTTTTTTTTTTTTTTTCCTTTTAAATTGGTGTGTAATGGTTTATTTAACCACGTGTTTTGGGAAAATGGTTAACCGAATCATATTTACGGTTCAGTTTGGTTAATAATCGTGAATTGAGACTGAAAACCGAAACCAAACCGTGAAGCATGGTTTTTCGATTTTAAAAAATATAACTGAAATAGTGAAATACGGTTATTAACCGTCGGTTTGGTTAGACAAATTTTTGGTTTCTTTTTTATTTTATTTTATTTTATTTTTTTGCGCCCCTAGCTGAGAACAATCATTTACTTCACTAGTGAGTGGTGGCAGTTCTCACTTGGCTATTCAAGGTTCGAGTCTTGAGTACGTCACCTTTTTCCACTTGTAAAGACCTTATTTCCGCTTGTGCGGGGCTGTATTCCTTTGTGTTAGGGCTGGGTTCTCCCTTGGGTCCCAGCCTTTCAATGGGTTAAAAAAAAATATGAGAATCTTTTTGGTGCATGGGACACCCAAAAAAACAGGTAAAACGAATAGGAGACTCGCTCAGACCTGCAAAGTCAGCCAAGGTGAGTGACTGGGGCAATTTGGACAAACCCGCGGTAAATCCACTGCCATCCCTTATCACATGCAGTATATTTGATTTCAAACGTCAAGCGATGGTCGTTTTGGTCAATTGCTTCTTGAGGAGATTAGAAAGTCGGTAATCAGTTCCCTCCTCTCAGTTTTGAAAGAAAAGGGGAAATACCCATTTCTAATCTCTCTCTGACTCTATCTATTAATATCTCATGTTAATGTCCATACCCAAATCCGAATATTCACTTTCTTATGATGAGAAGATTTTCTATTTCTACCGTATTGTCGCCAGTTTCTAGCCTCTCTCTTTTATCATTTTGTCGACATTGTGGGGTTCTTTTGATGTCTGCTAACCGGCCTCTTTCAGTCGAAAACTACTTAATTTTGATTCTGAAATGATTGATTTCTATTCACTGTCAGTAGATTTTTGTGGGTTTTGGGTCTTTTTCAAGAATTAGGTTTGGATTTTTAGAAGCAAAACCCGTCTGCAACATGTTTGTGGGAATGCCACAGTTAGATACCCGTAGTCTGCAGATTCTGGGTTTTGCAGCAAAGACAGCAAATGTTTCTGTGTCCGTACCAAGTGAGCAGAAGATGATTGAAAATCTGAATATTGGGCAGAAGGGGAACAGTAGGATATACAGGAAATGGCAAAATGAAATAGGTGGAGTAGCCGGACCCAGCTCTATAGATGGGACTTTGGTTGAAAATAGAAAGCCAGTGTTGATGGGAGATGTTGTGTTTTCCGGAGATCGGAAAAATGACAAGAGTGGTGAGTCAAGATTTGGGTCAGAGCGCTGGAATTCTGGGGTGAAGGGAGAAACTAGGCGTGTGGCTAAACAGGTTGCTTATGGTGGATGCATTCCATCGATGTTGCGAGCATTAAAAACAGTTAAGGATCTAGACGAGGCTTTGAAACCATGGGAGGAGACCCTCAGTAACAAGGAGAGGAGTATACTTCTCAAGGAGCAGACAAACTGGGAACGGGCTCTTGAGATTTTTGAATGGTTTGATAGAAAGGGTTGCTATGAACTGAATGTGATCCACTACAATATCTTGTTTAGGATTCTTGGCAAGGCACGGAGATGGGACCAAGTAGAGAGTCTTTGGGGTGAAATGGTAAGCAAGAGAATAGCGCCTGAAAATTATACTTATAATACATTGATTGACGTTTATAGTAAGGCAGGCCTCACAGAAGGAGCTCTACTGTGGCTGGGTAAAATGTACAAGCAAGGGCTGCAACCTGATGAGGTGACAGTGGGGATTGTCATTCAAACATACAAGAAGGCAGGACAGGTTGGAAACGCCGAGCAGTTCTTTAAAACATGGTCATCTGGTAACTTTGGTGCTGAGAAACATCACAGCTTGTATCCGTACAATACATTGATTGATACATATGGGAAGACAGGCCAATTTAAAGAAGCATCTGACACATTTGATAGGATGCTAAGTGAAGGGATTGTCCCAAACACAGTGACCTTCAATACAATGATTCACATCTGTGGAAACCATGGCCGCATGGAAGAAGTGGCTTCCCTGATGACAAAGATGGAAGACCTGCATTGCTCTCCTGACACAAGAACGTATAACATTCTCATTTCTCTCCATGCTAAAGACAATAATATTGACAAGGCAGTGAGCTATTTTAGAAAGATGAAGGCAGCTGGTCTTGAGCCAGACATGGTGAGTTATCGAACCCTTCAGTATGCCTTCTCATTAAGGCATATGGTCAGAGAAGCAGAAGCAATGCTCATAGAAATGGACAAGCGAGGCCTTGAAGCTGATGAGAATACACAATCAGCTTTGACTCGGATGTACATTGATGTGGGGATGCTTGAGCAATCTTGGTCTTGGTTTGAGAGATTTCATATCAAAGGGGAGATGAGTTCAGAATGCTACTCAGCAAACATTGATGCATTTGGGGAGCGTGGCCACTTGCTGGAAGCAGAGAAAGTTTTTCTTTATTGCCAAGAACTAATGAAATTGACTGTGATGGAATTCAATGTGATGATTAAGGCTTATGGTGTAGGCAAGGAGTATGATAAAGCATGTGAATTGTTTAATGACATGGAGAATTATGGCATTTCTCCAGACAGGTGCACGTATAATACTCTCATACAGATTCTATCAACTGCTGAGCTACCCCATCGGGCAACAGCCTATGTCAGGGAAATGCAGGAGGCAGGCTTGGTAGACGATTGTGCCCCTTACTCTGCTGTTATTTCTAGCTTTGCAAAACTCGGTGAGTTGCCATTGGCTGAAGATCTATTCAAAGAGATGGTTTTCAATGGTGTCCAACCTGATATTGTTGTCTTTGGTATATTAATAAATGCCTTTGCTGAAGTTGGCAGTATAAGAGAAGCTACGGATTATGTTAAAGCAATGAATTGTGCTGGCTTTGCTGGAAATTCTGTAATATATAACTCCTTGATGAAGCTATATACCAAGGTGGGGTATTTGCAAGAAGCAGAAGAAACATACAAACTACTTCAAATATCTGATGATGGTCCCAATGTATACTCTTCAAATTGTATGATTGATCTTTATAGTGAGCGTACAATGGTTGGGCATGCAGAAGAAATTTTTGAGTCTTTGAAGCAAAGAGGGGAGGCCAACGAATTCTCGTTTGCGATGATGCTGTGTATGTACAAGAAAATTGGACAATTTGACCAAGCATCCGGGATTGCAAATGAGATGAATGAACTAGGACTTCTTACTGATGTATTGAGCTTTAGTAATGTGATTGGGCTGTATGCATTGGATGGGAAACTGAAGGAGGCTGTAGCAACTTTCCGCCAGATGATTGATTCAAGTGTCCTACCGGATGATTCCACATTCAGATCACTTGGGGTTGTTCTAATAAAATGTGGGGTGTCAAAGGAGACTGTTTGTAAGCTGGAACTGGCAAGGAGGGAAGATACTCAATGTGGCTTGAATGCATGGATGAGGGCTCTCTCCTCTGTGGTGGGGCGGATGATGCTTTGAAGGTATGTTGTAAAATAAAATTTATTGATGATTTCAACAATGCTAGAGAAAATTCAACCTGATAGGAACTGGTTACTGATGGAGCTGTAATAGGATCTCCACAGATGAAGTCATTACCGTTAGTCATAAAAGAGATTGAGATGAGTGCTTCAGTGAATACATCCTTTGCACATATTCCAGGAGAATGGAATGAAGAAGGTGATCCTTCAGAAATACAGGGTTACATAGACCAGAATATCTGACAAGAAAATTATTACCCATGTAGATTTATTACATTTTCTTGGTTCCTGTATATTATCTTAATAGGCTACTCTCTTTTGTTGTACAGTAAATTTTCAAATGGAATCTTTTATCATTGCTTCTAAAATAATCCAAATGTCAAAGAAACCAATCTTTTTCTAGCTGTGAATTCACTTTTGGAATTCTCTCCATCAAACACTGAATTCAATTGACAACCTCATATGGAAATTTGGAAATCCCAATAGCTCAGATTCCTAATGAAATTCTTGATATCAAGCAGGCCCTTTATGAAGTTATGAGAGTACATCATACCCAACCTGTTAATCACGTACACATTAATATGCACGTATATAAATATTTATATTAAATCGATTCCTAACAGGCTATCCTTCATTGATGGTGATATAGTAAGTAGACTATACACACTGCGCAGTGATAAATTTTAAGCCGAGCAAATATATAGGGCCTTATGAACCTTCAGCCGACTATGTTCAATAGGTTAGTCTGGGTGGGCCACACTTGGGCCTTAAATTGAAATCTTGGGCTGGATTCAGGCCTATTTGTAACTAGCTGAGCTGAACTGGATAGGCCTTGGGATGACCAGGCCTTGCCGCTACATCTGACCAATTTTTCAGGATATGGCCCATCATATGCTCTGAAAAATTTAATTATGGGTCCGCGATCTCTAAATTGGTGTACTCAAACAATCTATTCAATAGTGTGCACAAATAAACAATATGTAGCGGAAATATAATAAACAAGCACACACCACAAGGACACCAAATTTAAGGTGGAAAACCCTAACCGAGTGAAAAACCACCGACCCGAACTGGATCAAATCAAACACTATGAATCTCGCAATTACAAGAAACTCAGATCTCTTCCCCAGATATCCCCTACCCAAGGACTAAAGTTACCTTATGTCGCTTCACGCTTCAACGACTTCACACCGTTGATTGCAACAGATTCAATCCAGCGTCTGACTCCTCAAGTCTTCTCGCAAGAAGATAATCTTCTACAAAAGATGCAGAAGAACTGGCTCTAGAGAACTTGGCAACACAACTTCATAAAAATCTCTGGAAAAGAATTATCTCAATGATAATCTCTAACTCAGAACTTTGAGAGGTGGGGATTGTCACTTTTTGACTAACTCTTGAGTCATTTAAATAGGCCTTAGGTCGTGCTTAAAGTTGCCTAAGATGATTAGGACTAAACCCAGTAGTTTGAGCACAATAAGAATAGCAGTTTCCAAAATTCGTAGTTCGCTGCGCTTGGTTCGCTCGAGCGGTCATTGGGTGTGCTCGAGCGGACCGGCCTCCGTTTCAGCACTGGGGCAAACCGACTTGTTCGCTCGAGCGGACCCCTTTCTGGATAATCCGGAATTTCAGCTCTCTTTCTCGAGCTTTCTTCTTCTAATTCTTTCAAACTTTCTTCTTCTGAGTCATTCCAATCTTCTATCTTCAGAGTCCTTTTCTAAATAAAAATTACAACTCAAAAGACCCAGAGTTTTGTCCAACCCATGAATTTAGCCAACACTAAAATTCCTAACAATCTCCCCCTTTGGCAATTCATGGACAAAACTCCCTAAGACAATACAATTTGATCTATCCAAAATGAAACCCAAAATACATTGAATTTATAGAAATAAAAGAAATGGCAATCAGCACAAAGATATGCAATCAACAAATGTAGATCTGCATTGTCTCTGACTCAGTTTGAACTTCTTGTTCCCCCCTTAATCTGTCATCTTTCTCCCCATTTTTGTCCATAAATTGACAAAGCTAAAGATAAGAACATGCTGCTTTTTGTCAATTAGGATCAGTAGCTCCCCCTCAAAAGCAACTCCCCCTGAATGTATCTTCGTAGCAGCACTGGGGGTGGGAGCTTCAACTCTTTGATCAGGGCTTTTTACATGTAGCCACCCACACTTGTGTAGTTTGATCTTTCAGCAGCGTGTGAGTAAACTCCTTGGGCAAATCAGATTTTCGAACCCAATTTTGAACCATCTTGGGTGGAGAAAAATTCTTCCGCCATTGCTTGGTCTTAAGTAGAGTTTGCAGTTTCTTGCTATGGGGACGAATGTGTCCTTTTAATCCACAATGATGACAAGTGGATGTGCGTGCAGTGCGTGACACATTCTTTTTCTTGAAGCTACTCGACACATTATTTGAAAGTAGAGATGTCAAACGGGACGGGCCGGGCCGGGCCGGCCCAGCCCGCTCCAGCTGGCCCGGCCCGCCATGGGGCGGGCTGGAGCGGGCTTGTTTTTTTTTTCATTTTTTTAGACTCTGAGAGAGAGAGAGGGAGGGAACTTGAAAAGTACAAGTCCTTGTTGAGTCAGAAGCATAGGAAAAATCATCCCACACTCATCAATCCTCACCTATATCATCTTTAAACTATATATAACTCTTTAGGGTCCATTTGTTGGGGATGTTTCTAATGAGAGTTTTCTTTTGTTTGTTGAAAATTCCTAACAACAGTGATGCCTGTTTGTCCCTTGTTATTTTGGGTTTTTTTTGTTTGGATGGTGAGAACTCATAAAAACAGCCATATGTACATGTTGCTTTTAGCTTAGCTTATACAATTCTTCATATTTCAATTCTCAAAATGTTATATTGTATTTGACCATATGTGAAACCAAGTGAAAACCACTCTTTGAGAAATTCATTAACCTCCCAACAAGAACTCTCAAAACTGGAGCATATTATAATTTATAATCTTTGACATGACCCAAGGACACAATTTTCCTCTATTGACTACTTTTCCAAGTAATATGATGGACATGCTGGACTCTAATTCAGGGTCGGTGACACTAATAACACTAATAAATATTCGAGGGTTAGAGACTTAGAGTAGTATAAATAACACTAATAAATTTAGAAAAAGAATAGGAGGGTTAGAGTATTATAGACTTTGTAAAATTAAAAAGGACACAGAATACCCCTTATATGATTATTTTATGGCTGTTTGGGGGGGATAAAATGGATAATTTTTTTTTTTAAAAGTCACTTTTGGGCGGGCCAGGCGGGCCGTGCCTAGTGGGCCACAGAGGGTAGCCCACGTGCCAGGCGAGCCTGGCGGGCTCGGGCCAAACGGGCCCAGCCTCCTCGGCCCAGCACTGCCCGTGTCACGGGGCCGGGCCTTACGGGCCGGGCCGAGCCGGGCCACGGCCCGTTGATTGCCCGGCCCGGCCCATTTGACATCTCTATTTGAAAGTGCAGTATGTGGAGTAGCATGTGCAACACTTGCAACAAAAATTATTTTACCTTTAGCATTTGAAGTGGATGCACCATGATCATAACCAGGACCGCTTCTGTCAAAATGAGACTTCTGACTGCACAACATGTTTGTAGGAGTCTTCGAACCAGTGTTCATCATATTTAGAGAAGCTTGCTTGACTTCTAGCTCTGACAGAGTGATCTTCAGTCTTCCTTGCAGGTCTT
The DNA here is from genome assembly GCA_038049695.1 of Cinnamomum chago. Classification (NCBI taxonomy): domain Eukaryota; kingdom Viridiplantae; phylum Streptophyta; class Magnoliopsida; order Laurales; family Lauraceae; genus Cinnamomum; species Cinnamomum chago. The sequence continues at coordinate 102,149,130 of CP142453.1, read as the reverse complement.
GATTTTCAGCTTTAACAATTTGTAACTCCGTCTCCATATTCTTCATCTCTTGTTCAGCCTTTTCAAGTTTTTGACTCTCAGTAGCCAAACTTTCAGCCATGCAGTTTTTCTGACTTTCCAAGAGATGAATCTTTTCCAGTGCTTGCTCTAATTCAATCTTCAGGGCAGAATTTTCTTCTTGAGCAGCCTTGTACTTGATAGTGATCTTGTTACCATACTTGGTCATCTTGACACAATCAGCATAGGTAGTATGGTACAATTCTTCCCAATCTCTCTCTTGATATGACAACTCATCTTCATCATCTTCATAAGTATCATTGTCAGACACAGACTTAGCCATGAATGCCACAAACTTGTCATTCACAATTTTTGAAGGATCATCCTCATGATCTTTTGCATTTTCCATTTCTTCTTCAGAAGATTCTTCATCCCAAGTAGTATTGAAAACCTTTTGCTTCGTACCCTTTTTCTTGTTGGCACACTCATTAGCATAGTGACCATAGCCTTGACACTCAAAACACTTTGTCCCTTTTACAAGATCCTTCTTCTCAAATCTGAAATTCTTTTTATTGGCTCGTTTTGTCTTCATGTATTTTTTGAAACACTTCACAAACTCAGCCATATCATCTTCAACATCAGATTTAGAATCAGACTCAATTTTCTTTGTAGGCTTCTTTCTTGATTATGAGATGGCTTTCAAAGCAATATCCTTCGCTTTTGATTTTCCTTTATTCAAACGGTTTGCTTCAAAAGTCTGAAGATTTTCAACCAGTTCATTTACCTTGAGCGTGTTCAGATCCTTATTTTCTTCAATAGCATCAACTTTAGAATCAAACCTCGAAGGTAGAGACCTCAGAATTTTCTTGACAATTTTGTGTTCTGGTATTTCTTCCCCTAGAATGAAAACATCATTGACAATATCATTTAACCTTGCATTAAATTGATCAAAGGTCTCATCTTCTTCCATCACGATGGTTTCAAATTCTTTATTCGGCCTTTGCAATTTAGCTTGCTTCACCGTGTTTGTACCCTCATAAGCTGTCTATAAGACTTTTCATGCTTCTTTTGCAGTTTTGCAAGTGGAAATCGTTCGAAACTCATCAGCAGACATTCCATTGTATATGCTATTCACAGCCTTGTTATTACAATTGGATGCATGCTTCTCATCCTTAGACTATTGGGCTTTAGGCTTAGGAACAGTTTGTCCATTAACCACAATTGTAGGTCTAGAGTAGCCCTCCTCAACAATATCCCAAATATCATCATCAATAGACTTAAGAAACCCAATCATCCTTTGCTTTCAATATGCATAATTAGAACCATCAAACAAAAGGAGGCTTGGAAGTTGATGTCCATTCTCTATTGAGCACCATTCTAGAGATCTTGTAGGATCAAAACACAACAAGATAGTGCAACCCGCTCTGATACCAATTGAAGATTTTAATTATGGGTCCGCGATCTCTAAATTGGTGTACTCAAACAATCTATTCAATAGTGTACAGAAATTAACAATATGCAGTGGAAATATAATAAAAAAGCACACACCACAAGGACACCAAATTTAAGGTGGAAAACCCTAACCGGGTGAAAAACCACCGACCCGAACTGGATCAAATCAAACATTATAAATCTCGCAATTACAAAAAACTCAGATCTCTTCCCCAGATATCCCCTACCCAAGGACTAAAGTTACCTTGTGTCGCTTCACGCTTCAACGACTTCACACCGTTGATTGCAACAGATTCAATCCAGCGTCTGACTCCTCAAATCTTCTCGCAAGAATATAATCTTCTACAAAAGATGCAGAAGAACTGACTCTAGAGAACTTGGCAGCACAACTTCATAAAAATCTCTAGAAAAGAATTCTCTCAATGATAATCTCTAACTCAGAACTTTGAGAGGTGAGGATTGTCACTTTTGGACTAACCCTTGAGTCCTTTAAATAGGCCTTAGGTCGTGCTTAAAGTTGCCTAAGATGATTAGGACTAAAACCAGTAGTTTGAGCACAATAAGAATAGCAGTTTCCAAAATTCGTAGTTCACTGCGCTTGGTTCACTCGAGCGGTCATTGGGTGTGCTCGAGCGGACCGGCCTCCGTTTCAGCGCTGGGGCAAACCGACTTGTTCGCTCGAGCGGATATGATGGTCGCTCGAACGGACCCCTCTTTGGATAATCCAGAATTTCAACTATCTTTCTCCATCTTTCTTCTTCTAATTCTTTAAGACTTTCTTTTTCTGAGTCATTCCAATCTTCTATCTTCAGAGTCCTTTTCTAAATAAAAATTACAACTCAAAAGACCCAGAGTTTTGTCCAACCCATGAATTTAGCCAACACTAAAATTCCTAACATGCTCAAAAGATGAACAACCCAGATCTTATACTGGTGCGGTTTATAGGTACAAGATACAGGGTGACCCATAACTTCTGTATAAGCATTTAACTATATAGTATTAGCCCAAAACAGAATTATTGTGTTGGTTTAAATTGATATGGTTTTATGGGTTTTGGGTAGTGATAGGAGTTGGAAGCAGCAAGTTGAGACTTCTCTCAGATAACTGCTTCTCCTAGATGGATCATTGACTTATAGAAGTACCATTTATAATTTGAGTAAAATTTGATTTGGAAAATGAGCCATTTGGAACATAGATATTTCAGTCTGTTGACGTTAGTGATGGGATTTTTGTCTGCAGCTAAATATTTCTTGTGGAAGGGGAGGGGTTGGCAAGAGAACAGAGCCATGGTTGGGTAGGCAATGCAATCTCTAAAAGGTGGACAAAAGATCTTTATATGAAAAGGTCCCCACTCTGCCACCTAAGGAAACAAATCCATGGATGATATTTGGTCTCCACACTTCACACTTGTATAATTCTCCCCTTCCCTGTAGCCAAACATCCTCTCAATGCACACCAAATCTCTACTCCACTGTACTGCTAAATTTAATGGTTCTATCACAGCTCTAGAAATAACTATACAAGTAATGGATTGGAGTATATGTTGATTTTCAGCTATCATAATTGAAAATACATGCTAATCTTCAGTGTAGCATTCCAATATTATCAGCACCAGTAAAGGACTGTGACTGAGATAAGCACATGTTACAGATGTTGACCAAACTTAAATACAGTCACCAATAAATTATTGATTTTTCTTTACACTAAATTCAATATTGAATGAATCCTTTTGGAATTTAAAACGAGTGCTTTATGGTTATGGATTTCCCAGAGTTTTTTTACAAACTGACTATTTGAACTCCATCAACAGGAATTTGTTTAACATCTTTGATAGGTTTCCTGCAAATGGGATTTTCAAAGACAGCCTACAGAAAACTTTCAAGAGAGAGTTCATCAATCAAAGATCAGAAGTATAATGCTCTGTATCTGCTTCAACTGATTCTACAATCAACATTATGGTGAGTATCCCGATCTTTACTAGTACAAGTAGGAATAGGCATATGTTACTTTGAAAATGGTGTAGAAAACTAATCAAGCAAACCCCTTCCTCTACATTAAAACCCTTATTTGCAAGTTGGCATATGTTAGGAGTTTGGTGTATCTCAAAGGACACACCCTGCTCTTACTACTTCACTGCACATTGATGCTGAGAGACATTACAATCAAGTTCGACATTTAGTCCCGACTTTTGCTGACTGGTTGAGACATGAGACGATAAAGCTTCTGAGTGCCGTGGGTTATATCTGATTTGATAAGTGGGACCTAATTTTCACCTGTCTCAGACCCATCATCACACCAAACACTATACTATCCTAGAGTCAAGCTCTTATTTTTTCCCAGTAGGGCTTAAACTCTCGTCCGTCACTGTTCATCACCTTCACCCTCACAAGAAATAGCGATGGTGCCACTTTCAACACCCAACAACTCCTCCCTCTTGACTCTTGAGCAACCCTGTTATTACTTTAGTTGCTCAACCCAAATGCCTAGATTTTCTCCGATCTATTCCAACCTCTCTAGAATGTTCTTGGCAGGTGCTAAAGACGTGAATCACTTCTCTCTCTTCCCTCCATAAACACTTGATAGTTCTTACCCACTATTGGGAGATTATATTGAAACCACTCAAGATAGCATCCATCATAGTTAAACCGAATTTTTACATCCTTGGGTGGCAAGCATAAATTTAATGATTTCTTGGGTCAACTTAGTCTAAATTCCCCTAACGGGTATTGAGTGCATACACTTGTTGAACCAGGCAACTTGCATCAAAGCTTCAATTGTCATTTTGGGATTTGGATCCAAGAGCAGCAAGATGACCCATCAAACTGGTCTTGAGTTCAATTTTTCTTCATTGGATCATTCTATACGCAATTTTACCCATTTTTCTTCAGAAGATGGATTTTCCATCTGTAAGCCCAGAATATGGAACTGTGACAAATAGTCAATCTTCTAATTTCTCACTCATTTTGGTCTACATCCGTGGGGAAAGAAGGAAGAGAGAGAGAGAGAGAGAGAGAGAGAGAGAGAGAGATGGATAAAAGGGAGAGAACTGATTTAGTGAGACTCACCTGAAAAAGGGTACGCTTAAACTAACCATAAGGGACTCGATCAGGCCATCTGTCTTGATTGAAGGACCAACAATGATATTTGGTCATAAATTCGGAGAGTTTGCTTCTACACAAGAACAAAAGACCTTCAAGAACCTATGACACATGAATACTTGTACAAGCCCAACATATCTGTGTTGGACCGATAGGACACTGGTATTAGTACTCAATATTGTGTCAATACTTCTAGGTTATGAGTTTAGCATATCCTACTTATCAAGTCCATTATTTAATATAGTTTTTTTTCGTACTTCTTAATATTAAAAATGTTAGAAATGAATGTAAACAATGATAAAAATAACAATTCAAAATCTTTAAAAAAAAATTAAAATTGGACACCCATATCTGTATCTGTGTCTCATATTTTTAAAAGTGCAAAGTTGTATCTCCAGTCCCTATATCCGTTTCTATACTCATATCTATATCTGTATCCGCAGTTGGGCACATAGTCAAGAACAAAACTGGATAGAAAGGGGAAAAAGTATAGTCTGAGCGCCATATGGCAATGGCAGGGTCATGTAGATCTGGCCTCTTTTTTTTTCTTTTTTTGCCTTCTTGATAGTGGTTGCTGGGTATTGAACCGGGATTTAGGGCACGTGCATCTTGAGTTTGATTGCAAAAGGGCCAAAAACTAAAGTCGGCCACAACTGCCTAGAATCTACACCCCAACAGCCCTTTTCATTTCCACACAATAATGAAAAACTGGGAGATCCAGCTGACGCTTGGTTGTAGCCAACACCAATCCGCTTCATCCATGAGGAACCCAACAAGAAGAACAAATAGGATAATATCGCAGGATCACACATCAGCCTTGTGATAAGTGCTTAATTGTTTACAATTTGAGCTCTAATATTTGGTTTATCTTGTGCTAATCATAGTTGTTTTATTTGATTTTACATAGTTTTTGTTAGTTTTTATGTCAAGGTCAAAAGGAGCTAAAAAGAGAAGAATTCATGAAGAGAAGTAGGCGTGAATCACCAAGTAGGGCCATGGTGGGTCCCATCCAAGTTGTTTTAGATTTCAAAGACTACTTTCGAATTCTTTGGGAACTTACAATCCAAATTAGAATGAAAGAATTGGAGAATAAGAAAGCATATTCAAGGAAGGAAAGTGAAATAAAGAAAGAAGGAAAAGAAGATAACCTAATTAGGTGTTACACGCCCAAAGGGGGCTCTACAGCCATTGCAAAAGTTGAAGTTCAAGTACAAGTGGAGCCCAAGAATGGAGAAGAAAAAGGAAAAAAATAAGGAAAGTTTGAAGTAAGAATTCAAGCCAAATTAGAAGTCTGAAAAAGGGTCTCATACTCATTGTGCACGCATCATATGAGCCCACTTTTATGTCCAAAGATTCAGATTTAATTCCTTGCAATTAAAACTCAGATTTGTGGGCCCATGTGAACAACTTTCAAGAAGATATAAGTGGGACCAGAATTAGAAAGTCTTGCTAATCAAGAAAGAAGACTCCTATTTCATTCTAATTAGGAAGTTTAATTGTAAAGCAAGTTTGAGATCTAAGCCTACAAGGAAACTATTCACTAAAGAGGGCTGTTGCAAAAGTATATAAGGGGATACAAGGGGGTGGACGACCACATCATCATCACCAAGCCTAGTAGTTGTACAACCTAGCTTTGGGAGCTTTTGGAGCAAAGGAGATAAAGAACAAGCTGCTAGCCTACCCCTTCTTCTTCTTCAGGTCTTTAGAGCTTTTCCTATGACTTTATTTTCCATTTTATTTTTCATTAGAAACATGAGTAGCTAACTTTTTAGGGCTAGGGTGTAGTTGAAACCCTAGCCTAGTTCTATGTAATTTCTTTTGGCATCTTTTAATTAAGAATTCAGTTTTATTAATTGAGATTCTAAACCATGTTTTTAATTGATGAGTTGTGTATATGACATGCCAACCATGTTATGTTCAATTAAAATTAAGAGTAGCTAATTTACGTTTGATTGATCTTGATGTTAAGCATCTAGGGTTTAGAACCATCAATAATCTAATAAGTATATGCCATGCTTAGACTCATGCATTTATCATTCTCATTGTTTTTATGCATTATGTGTGTTTTAACTACGACGTATGCCTTGCTTAGTTTTTACATCATAATGAACAATTCATGTAGTATGCCACTCATGAATTAGGTTTAGGGGGATAGTAATCTAGATGCATATGCCATGGTCTAAGTTGATAGATGTCACTAATAAATTTTGATTTTTTATTAAATGATAATAAGGGACATGCATAGGATAGGTTAGGGGAGTAGATGAAACCCTAGTTTGTTCATTTTTATTGTTTTCAAACCTAGTAGTATTCTTGTTAGGTTACTTTCATTTAGCTTTTGGTTATTTTAAATAGATTAATTTACTATTTTTAGTAGTTTAATTTAGTCAATCGGCATTCAATCATCTTTTTTATTTATTTAATATTCTGATTTTTAGTTGCTTTTGACATTGTTTTATCACGAGTCTTCGTGGGATTGATCTTGTACTTACAATTCATTATATTACATCGTGATCTTGTGCGCTTGTGAGTTTTAATTGTGTGAATACTAGTAGCGTATTTCTAGGTTGCTTGGTGCATACCACCTTGGCCCCATTTTAGTTTCTTCTGATCACCTTACATGCTGTGTATGCGGGTGTGTTGCACACTATGGAGGAGACCATCTTTCATTTGCTAAGGGTGGGCCGTATCAAAGTACATAATATGGGACCCAATCTTTTATGGGTCCCAGATTATAAGATTGGATCCCAGATTATATACTCTGATAGGCTAAAGACCAAATCTTAGTTCTCCAAGTTCTTGTCTTGGCTAAGAGGAGATTTGACAGCTTGAAATCACAATGAGCAACATCATTAAAATGTCAGAAGTGAATTACAAAAGCAAGTTGCTGAATAAGTACCAATGCGCAACTGATTCCTTCAATGAACCATGATGAACAATTGAGAGAACAACTCACTTCCCTTCGCATGTCCCATGACATATATCTTTAAGACTCGGTAGCCATGAGTCCATGACTCAATGCAACTGCAATGTTAGGGTGGCTCAGCTGATGCATGAAAGCGACTCCACATATGATAAGTGTTTCCATGGCCACATTTACAGTCTTAGATTTACCCATGACCTTGATGACAGCACCTGCAAAGCATTAGGTTGCCGAGCTCATACTAGTTAAGCAATACTTGGGGCTGGTGGGCATGACTAAGCACTTAGGTCTTGACTGAAAGCCCTTGTTTCCTCTCTCTCTCTCTCTCTCTCTCTCTCTCTCTCTCTTCTTCCCTTTGTTTGGCTCGTCATCGACCACAGCCTCACTAGCTTATCATAGGAGGATACAGGGTAAGATTGTTAGTTGATATCAACCGACCGAGGGTTTTGTAAAATTTAAGGACGACGAAGAGGTGTTGATTTCCTTTTCTACGTCTATTGGAGTGTGAGATTCAAATGAGGCAGGGGCTTTTGGCATTCTAGAAGCATTGACAACTTATTCCAGTCTTTTCCTTAAAGCTTGACTGTTGAAAGTGATTCCCATCATGCAGTTTCTTGGGTGTCGACGGGTGATAATTATTCCATGGATATTTCATTGCTTCATCAAAGATTAGAGTTTTGGCTTCTCCATTTCAAGTGGTTTTCAAGAATGTCAACCATTGGGCAATGCTATGGTGGATTCCTTAGCAAAACAGAGAGTGGATAGGGAAGCTCCTTTTATTGGCATTTGATGTCTTGTGTGTGTTCTTTTTTGGTTTGTCTCTAGTGTAAGGAGGGTGTTGGTACAAGGCTCTTGTGCCTATCCTTCATCCCCTTTTTTTCCTTTTTGTTGTACGTTTTCTTTTTGAGGTGTTTGACGGTCCCTCAACATTACGTTTTATAGCCTAGGGTCTAAGACATTTTCTCATAGAGGCAGCGATCCTCTTTTAACATTGAATGAGTCAAAAAGACAAAAACGCCCTCTCTTTACATACTCCATACGTCACCAACACGCTCCGCTTAAAAAATTTGAGGCCGTCATACACTCCGAAACCTAAGCAAAATCAAGATTCTGAAAGCAAAGACGACGGAAACTGTGGAAAGAAGCAAAATCAACTCATCGGTGACCTCGAGCAACCGAATCATCTGGACTTGAACTTAATTGAGTTTGACATAAATTTATTCGAGTTTTCGTTTGAATTTATCTGAGTTTGATATGAAGTTGTTTGACTTTGACATGTTTTTATCTTAACTCGCTGTGAAGTTATCTTAGTCTAATATCAATTAAATTTGACTTTAAATGGATTTATCTGTATATTACATGATTTTATCTGAGTTTGATTTCAATTTAACTACCTTTGTTATTAATTAAACAGGGTTTCAACTGAATTTATCTGACTTTGACACGATTTTATCTAAGTTTTACTGAATTTCTATGAGTTTCTTATGAAATAATATGAGTTTGATATGAAAATAACTGGCTTTCACATGATTTTATTTTACTTTGAAATGTATTCAACTTGGTTTTAAATGAGTTTTTCTGAGTTTGCTTTGAATTTATCTAAGTTTTGTATGAATTATCTGACTTTGGCATGAAGTTATTTGACTTTGACATATATTTATCTGTGTTTGGTATGAATTTATCTATGATCGCTTTGAATTAATTTGAGTGTGATATGAATTAAACTGGAATGAATTGAATTAATTTGAGTTTACTGTGAATTTATCTGACTTTGATGTGAACTTATCTGACTTTGACGTGAGTTTATATGAATTTATTTGTGTTTGAAATCATAACCAGTTTGTAAACAAGTTATGTCGCTTCGATATGAATTTATCTCTATTTGATATAAAATTGCCTGACTAGATTTGGTTTGGTTTGACTAGATTTTGTTCAAATTTTTCTAGATTTGATAAAAATTTATCTTAATCTAATAAGAAATTATCTGTATTTGAAGTGAATTTATTCTGATTTTATTTGACTTTGGTATGATTTTATTTGACTTTGCTTTGGACTGGGTTGAGTTTTATATTAATTTATCTAAGTTGTATATGTATATGGACAACCAAAAGCACTCAAAGGAGGGAAGAGGACGCAAAAAAACAGTACCAAGCAAGCCACACTACGCAAAATTCCATCAATCGTCGTTCCGTCGAATTTAAAATTTAAAATTTGATCGAAAATTCATCGTACTGCATTTAAATTGAAAAATAATTCGGGAAAGACCATGAGTGGAGCTAAAAACCAGGATTAAATTGTATGACACCCATTCAAACAGTTAGAAAGGAAAATCAGTCATAAAAAAAATATATGATGTGGCATGCTTAGGGACCACCGCCTGAATTAATCTCATGCGCAAGGGACTTTAGGCCTTAAACAAAAATGCTATATACTAGAGACTTTGTAACATGTTACTCATGGATCTTTTGCTAATTTACCCTTTCTTTTTCTCCTTTTTAATTAATTTTTTTTGTTTTTGACAAAGGATACTTCCCCCTTGCTTGTAGGAATTAGACTCCTATTCAGAGATTGTGTATGCAACTTCATAGGAATGTTGTCTTGTAGCCGAAGTCCAGAGAACTCCCTTTTTTGTGACTTAGTCAGATCTTCCCAAGACATGTTCATAAAGAACCTTAAGCCTTTGAAGGGACACGGTTGATGAGAACAAGGAACTGATCATGATTTTTGGTTTGGTACTTTAGAAATTGACCCTCATTCCCGATCTAATTCTTGCTCATCTACCTCCACTCCCTCATCGACTTGAGTCATTCATTGAAACCTCTTGGCTTTGTCGCTGTGGAAGGTCTACATCTCTCTTGCTCTTCCTTATTGGTTTCTTCTACCTGTAGAATTCTGCCCAAATCTTTGAAGACCACGCTTTCGTTTTGATCCATTTATAGGGGAAGGAATTGGCTTTCTTGGAAAGTATTGCAGGTGAACTGCCCCATTTTCTTTTATAAGAAAGACTGAACCTGGAAAGGTCCTAGCCACTTAGTCTTCCACTTTCCTGGTTGAATACAGTCTGCATATTGAAGAACCAAACAGCCCTCCACACCAATCTTTTCTCGTAATTGTCGATCGTGCTAGGCTTTCCCTTGTTATGTTGCTGGCAGACTGGTCCATTCAGCATTCAGTCGTAAATCAATCATTTGTCCTTGGGGGTCCAACATTAATCCAGTTAACAGTGAGGTTTCTACCTTGATTATCGTACTTCCCAGGTTGAGGCGGTCAGTCAGGGCCAGGCTCCAGTAAAGGGCTTCCACCTCAGCCTATTGGTGGCCCATCCAATGTTAGCATTCAGATCTATTCCCGAAATGCCTTTCTGGATATTCGAGAGTGCACCATAGCTAGTCAGTACTGCGTCTAGTGGCTTGGACTATCACGTTGAAGCCTGATTTGATTCCGGTCAACGCTTGTGGCACGGATAGTCTCTCTTCTTTAGGTCTCAGGGTCGTGTGTCCTTTTTCTGTGCAACAAAAGTGTGGATCGCGCGTCAGATCAAAGTTCCCCCTTCCTTGTAGAATGAAGTGAGTGGGTTGAGCTCTAAGTGGACGACAGGTTCATATCTTTCTTGTTCCGGTTGCAGGTAAATCAGAGAGGAAGGAACGCGTAGTTGCGGTAGCCGAAAAGTACTTGAACTTACCGAGTGGAGGGAGATGGCAAGTCTTGGACTGTGCCTTTCAAGTAAGCCCTTTCTTTGTCCCAGTTTCTTTGAGTAGTTCTATCTTTCGTTCTCTTGCTTTCCGAACTACCGCTTTTCGCTTTCAGAACAGCCGAGAAAGCAAGTCTTGCTCGTCAGGTAGCAAGCAGATCAAATACTCGCATAAAAATTAAGGGAAACCAACACTCCTATAAAGAAGGGAAACCGTTTTTGCTTGTAGAGGGAAAGACCTTGACTAAAGAGGGAAGGTCGCAGAGAAAACTCAGTAGCTTGGGCGGTGGTAAGTAGTTTGGGAGGTCGTAGAGAATAAAACCTCTAGGCTAGTTCGATAAGCTTTTAAGGTCAGCGATAGAGCAAGAATTCTCTCAATAACCAATACTCATATTCCCGCTCCTAAGAAGACTCATTTATTTATAAGGTTCCTAAACGAGAACTATTTAGCGGCTCTTCAAGACCTTCATGGCGGGTGTGCCGGTGTTAACGAGTACGGGAAGAAGGTCAAAGACGGGCAGTAGACAAAGGAAAGAGGAGATAGAGCTAACTTGGGGACAGGCTTGCTAACCTTCGGGCATAGTGACGAGTGATCATAGGGCTTTAGACCTACGGAGCTAGTGACCGAAGCAGAGTCAATTCATATTGAAACTAGAGGAGGGAATTCACTATCCATTTTGGCTATGACCGGAGGAGCAGAGGGAAAGAAGGCGATTCATATCGGCTCTTCAAGAGAAAGACCAGTTACAAGAGACCAGTGGAGGGGAGAGGGGTCTTATCAGAGCTAGACAAAAGTGGCTTGCTTTCCCGATTGAACCTTGCCGAGCAAAAACCCACCCGCGCCTCTTGTCCTTCGTTCCACTTCTATATGAAAACCTAAAAGTCTTGATTGACCGTTCCCTTCGTTGCTTAGGTTTTGAACAGCTGCTTACCGGCCCGCAGCTCCAGCTCCCACTCCTATTACTCTTGCTAAGAAGAGGATCTGGAAGAGACCGGAGGCGGGATTTGATCCGATGATGGCCATAGACCAAAAGGATTATTTGCTTTTGAGATACGGTTGTGCTGGGCTTGCTTTTTCATGTATGATTGAAAGGCGGTTAAAACGCCATTTAACGGCCTCAAAGGCTCATGATAGATTGATCATGCAAGTGATTGAAATGCCAAAATATGCCCTTTTCTCAACCATTGAAGGAAATGACCATTGACCTTTGAACAGGGACTCTGGACTTTCGATTGGACCTTGAGATCGAGCTTCATTGGGATGGAGGTTCAGTCTTAGCCTCGGATGAGGGGGGAATATAGACACTGGGAAAGGAAGAATGGGAGTCCGCCCTAGGATGGGAATAAAGGGAGCCTTACATGATAGGGCCCTGGAGGAGAATGGGAATAATGAGAGGAAGAAGCCGCTGGAATAATGGTAGTACGCCCCAAGATTGGAATGAGGGGAAGGAATGGAAAGAGAAATGGATGGGGAATCCCACAAGATGAAGGAGCCAACAAACTGAAAGATACCCGTGGGAAAGCATGGGAGCCCCAAGCCTATGTAATAGTAACCACCCTTAGAAGATAGTTTAGCATCACCCGCTATGGAAACCAAAACAACGTTTGGAGGAAAGACATGTTAATAAGGCAACCCAACGGTCATAATGAGTTGCATCGACATGTTTGCCCGTGATCTAATGCCCCTTTCCCACGCCACCAATCGAAGAATGCTGAGGAACGAGTGAATCAACTGATGCAACCAACCATAATACAATACACCACCCGAGCAACTACCCAACACCCGATAAAGCGGAATAATGTTAGGAAGTGACCAAGCAACTCCAAGTGAATAACCCAACCACGACTATCTAACCAACTACCGATGAACTAATCAACAACCGAACGATACTGAATCCAAGCAAGTGAATGAACGAGTCAGGGGTTTGTAAAGAGCAAAGTACTATAAACTACACTACCCGGAATAAGAGTCTTGGCTTATGAGTGATCGTTTGCGTTTATTAGTAGTATTAACAAGTCGAAGAAGTCAAAGGAGCAGGAAGAGGCATAATAGCCATCAACCGGAAGCAGTGCAGAAATCGGAGGAGAGCTTGTCTCAGCAAGTGATTGGGATTGCCGACGAGGAAATAGTTGCCTGACCGTGAGGAAGGAGTTTCTTGCCCTAGACAAGTGATTGACTGACCATCAAGAAAGAGTTGCTTGCCTTTACCCACCTTCCTAACTCGCTGACATAGGCATAAGCTGCTTCCAGAGCAGAGGTAGCGAAGCTAACAAGCCTACAAGCCGGAGGCGAAGGAGGCATATATGCTCACTAGACCGGAATCTTATTCCACTTCAACCAACCGAAAGAAGCGTCAAGCCCAATTCGGATCCAAGATGCGGATTAAGCCAATGAAGGAAGCTACAACCTACTACCCGGAAGCGGATACAAGATGCGGATACAGTATACTTGTAGGAAGGAGACCCCGAAACATGTTATCCGGTGCTTCTGGCTCTGCCACCAAAACAAGGGTTCACTTTTTTTAGCGTCGAAATCCCCTATTGAATCGATCTCTTGCATCCAAAGCTCGGCTCATCCAAAGTCTCTTTTTTTCAAGAGGTACCCATCTTCGTAAAGGCTGTGGCATCTATCGAACTATCTTTCTCACCGGCTCGAGCAATCCGATTCAAGGGAGTCTTCAATCGAGGCTTAGATTCCATTGTCTTATGTTCAGTTATAGAGGCTCATCTTTCAATGATAGGAATGCGGGTTAAATACCCGCTCTTGGCATTCCATACTTTTTTACACTCTTCAACTTCTGACTTTTTCCGAGGAATTGAACTCACCAACCGAAGGCAGGCCCATAGACAGGAATAGCCCACCCATCTATCACTAGGGGACTGGAAGCCAAATGAGGAATTACCGATCTCAAGGATTCCGGACTTTTTTGCATAAGAGTCGCCATTATCCGCCGATCCAGGGGATAGGAACAGTCAAATGACACCGGCTAGTTGGGTTCAATACCGATGAAAGAGGGATCCTTAGGAACAAAGTATGGCGAATCAAGAGGAATGAGCTACCTTTGATACGGACGGATTATCCCCCATCGATGAAAAAGAAAGAATAGGCTGATCTAGAGGGACAGGCGAAAACTCCGCTACTCTCCCCAGAGGTTCATCATGCAGAAAGATGCAACAGGAAGGCAGGAGGGATTGAATCGGGTCGAGTAGGGGAATCGAAAGCAAGCGACCAGAAAGGGCGGAATACTAGACTCGCCCTTGGACGAGACGCATGGGCGGAAAAAGGAGATCGATACTCTTTTTCCCGCCCCCAGACAGATCAGTTAATGGATAGAGGTTCATCTTGCGTCGAATATGCCACTCCGGAGTCTCTTTGGACAGGAATCATTACCTTCGATAACATCGAATCATCTTGCAACTCATCTCTCCACCACACTTTGAGGGAGGGACACCGCCGCCCACTCTAGAAAAAAATTTACACATCGAATGAAGGTGATTGGCCCGATCCGAAGAGGGAAGAGAAAGTCATCGCTTCTTTGTGCTAGTCTTTCCAATTTCGCAGCTCTTTCTTTTTCGGGGCCTATCCCGGATGGGAAAGATACAAAGCATGTTGACTCTGATGCTTGCTTGATGGGAGAAATGTGTAGGGATCCTACCTTGCCCACCTGAGTCCAATCCCTTCTTTGATGGTCGGAGGCCAGCCCCATGGGATAGGATACTTGCCTCCATTGGTGCTTCCCCTCCTTCATCCCTTCGTTCCAATCCATCCAGACAACTATGGCAACCCGTACTAATTGCCCTTGCGATGAGACCACTACTCGTTTTGGTGTTTCCACCTACTCTTGTGGCTTCCACCTACCCTTGCACTGATACCACCCTGGCTTTTCAAATGGATGTGACCCCCCGAGCTCCTATCGTCGCTCGACCCCGAAGGGGTGTTTTGTTTGAGTTGTATCCGTGCGTAGGAAAGCCCTTGTTCCTCTTCTTCGAACCCTCTACTTGCTGGGACTGAACGAACTATCCGAGGCGTCGATGCGCAGGTGTGAGACGCAGATGCGGGTCTCAATGGTTGACGTGAGTGTGAAAGCGCCTTAACGAGCGAGATTTGAGGCTCTAAACGAGACCTCTTTTTTTGTGCGAAGACTAGATTGAGTGCGCTACTTTTTTAGTTTATACGCTTCTTTGAGCGAGACCGAATCGTGTTTATACAGACAAGCATATCAAATAGATAAAGGCGATAGCTATATGCCTTTACAGCTTAAGGCAAGTCGAGTGACGCTTTTGTCAGTCCTCTTTAGTGTTTATATGCAAAAGCATATAAAGGAGATGCTATTCCGGTGTATCAGTTGTGTGGTTTTATTAGTTCCCCCCCCCCACCTGCTCTCACCTTCGTCTCTGCTGCCTCCGCTCCAGCTTGCTCTACCACCTATGCAATCACAGCTCAGTCATTGACTGGCGAACTAAAATGGATAGCTGCTGGGAGAATTGCGACTGATGAATTGCGATCAGCCGCTGATTCATTTGCCGTTGGATCCATGCCTCCAGACTCTGCCATTGGGACTCGGTCGGAAGAATCTACTGCGGCCATCTCTACCCACCTTTATGAATTCTAACCCCAACCCGCCATGACAAGGCTGAATTTATTAGAACCCGTTGTTGTTTAGAAAGACCAGGAGCTGGAAAACACGCTCACTCATACTGATGGAAGGCATTATTAAGGGTAGCGGACAAGCAGAGGAACAAATGCACTGGTAGCGCTAACGACCCCCCCATAGCATAAGGGGGAAGAAGTGGACGTTTCTCCTAATCAATCAAGTGCCCCTCCCAGGGAGGGTGGGAATAACTAGTATGGGTTTTGTTTCATCGATAAATCAATGTTTTGGAATAGTGATAGTGTTTACGTTTACTATAAATAAATGGGCTGAGCCCGGCTCTCATTAGCTTGGCCCAACCGGGGGGACTGGAAGGGGGAAATAGCCAGGCGCTGGAGAACCAAGCTCGCTCTCACTACTTATGGATAGACGTGGGTGGGATAATAGGCTGGCCTCCTGTTGAAGAAAAAACACTCCCGACGATCCTTGACCGAGCGGGGTAGGCAGAAGTTGATCTGGTAGATCGACTAGTAGTTTTAGCTACTACTCGTGATGATGATTTTTATTAACGAGATGTTGACTCTGACTTTGATTATGCAACAGATTTTGCTTATTCTCCTCCCACGACGTTCCTAGCTATTACGTTCCGACTCATGCATCTACTGGTAAAGCACGTCCAAAGTGATGAAGTGCACGCCGTCGTCTAGAGTCAAGTCGCCGCATCTCCACCATCTTCACTCGCCGTCGTACGTGGCTTCCAATCATCCTTCTCTGTTCCGTTACAACTGTGGCATCATCGTCTAGGTCATCCCAATGCTACCAAAATCTATATGTTATTAAGTCAAGGTTTAATTTCCAGTTGTAATAAGGAGCCTTTGGCATTAGTTTGTTCAAGTTGTCAATCCGCAAAAAGTTTACAGTTATCGTTTTCAAATTCTAATAAATGTACTAGTTCTTTCTTGGAATTAATTCATTCGGATTTATGGGGACCATCAAATGTGCCATCTCTCTCTGGATCTCCATATTATGTCTGCTTGGGGATGACTACACCAGATATACATGGATCTTTTTTTTTTTAAGAAATCAGATGGATATCCTTGTAAAATTTTTCTCTTTCTCGGAGGCCCATATTGGGAAAAAGATTCGGTTTCTTTTATCCGGGGAATTTACGTCTAAAAAATTCCGTTCATTCTGTCTTAATCATGGAATCAAACAACAATTTGAATGTCCTCACACTCCCTCCCAAAATGGTGTCACCGAACGCAAACACCGTCACATTTTTGAGTCTGGTCTTGCCATGCTTTTTCATAGTGGTCTTCCTTTGCATTTATGGCCCGAGGCTTTTCACAGTGTACCGTTAGCTCTTTCAAGTCGAGTTGAGTGAAGGGACTCTCGGGTGAGAGGCCCGAGCGGAGCGGGTTGAGTAAGCAAGTCGTGTATCTTTTTATTTTTTTAAATCTATCTTGTCTTTTTTGTTTTGTTGGCTTAGCATTCGCATGCCACTCCTGCTCCCGGGTATCGCCACCGATCCATATCATCTGCTTCACATAGAAAACTATCCCTCGGGTTCTTTCTCGGCTAAGGTTGTTTGGTTTGATTAGTTAGTATGGACAATCCCATTATGCTTTCCCGTAAGTGAATAGTAGCATAGTTCCGTAGTTTTCCGAAGGTGCATTAAAGGAAGTGAAGCGAAGGGACCCTCCGGGCTTTAGAGGGAATAGGGAATGGCTTTAGTGTCCGCCAGTGCTAATAGCTGTAGTCGGTCAAGCAAGCGAATCAAACTACAGGGGGCGTTTGAGGGCAAGATGATGGAGAATGCCGTGAGTGCGTAGATGATCCTGGAAGGCGATGGAGATGGACTCTCCCCCTAAATCAGAGTGGAAAGCTCGGATTTTGCTTCATTTTCTTTTTGCATCTGTGCACCTACGTTTTCTACGTTCTGTTCTATGCTATCTGCGCAATTAGTCATGGCCTCTCTGAACTTTTCGCAAATGGTCACTCCCCTTTCCAAACTAGGCAAGGGAGCCACTGTTCGAACTTTTCGAACTGTTCGGGCAAGTCTTGCCCATCATTCGGAGTCAATGACAGCTCGGGTATCTTTTTGGGAGCATTCTGAGTCCACTGCAGATGATTGAAGAAGTATCGACTGGAAAAGAAGGGACTACTACAAAGACATTAGTTCAAAATCCAGCGTATGAGGACTGGATATGTACAGCTTCAACTCCTCCCTTTCTGCAGAAGTTCTGGCACAGGTGATCGATCTTCCCTCCGCCCCTACGACTATACTATAGGATCTGGACCACTCTTTACAACAGTTTAGCCCAGTAGTCTCAGGCTCGAGAGCTCCAACTGAGCCTTCCAACTCTGTGTGCACGTTCCACAAAAGAGAAAGGCTTTTTTCATTATTGAGTGGGCTCTCTGGCTGTTGAAAGAGTAAAGGCTCTTATCTTTCTTTATAAGCGGTATATAAACAAATGTCGATTGGTCTAATTCGAAGAAATAACTGGTTCGGCATAATAGGTCAACATAGGCAACATAGGTTAGTCCTTAAGCACTCACTCCAGGCTTGGATTGAATATCTTTAATTGGAAGCCTAATAGTTTAAGCCAGTTGGAGGCAGTTTCGAGTACAAAATAGTTTTAGTACTTACTGTTTCAAATAGGGACTTCGGGACAGAGATAGTGAATCCTTTCTCTTCGGAAAGGAAAGGACTCGGCATCCACAGCTCCGCCCGGCCTTTCTCAACCAAACAAGGGAGAGCTTGAAGAGGAAATATGGCTGAGGATCGAAGAAGCACCAAGGGAGAGATTCCACCGATTAGCTTTACCCGATGACAGTTAGCAGGAGTTGACAGGGGATCGTACTAAATTACGGAAAGTGGTAAACAAAGTAAACAAGAGATGAGCGTTGCAAGCGTTACCAGAAGACCAATACAACAGGATAAGAGATTCACCGAAGCCAGAAATAGCAGACCTATTCCCGATAGAGCTAGCTGCTAGAGGGAAGGCTGATAGGCCATAGACCGTTGTGACAGGAAAAGCTACCACAGACGCTGAAGACTTATACCGCAGGGCATGAGTTGAATAAAGAAATCGCATAGAATAAAGATAGCGCATACCAATGCTACAGGACTGGTTGAGAAAGAAGATGCCGGCCAATACAGAACAAAACAGAGATATCGATTAACAAAGAGCAGGGGATCGATAAACAGAAGACAGGGCATCTATTGAAAGGAAAGGAATTGCACATTCATTAATGGAAGAAAAGAAGCAAAGGAGAGATTCGCTAATCGGAAAGACAGATCGACCCTTTGACATAGACCGATACAGAAAATAGAGGACCGTTAGCAGAAAGACCGATGATCGTATTTCCTTCACTCAAGAACTAAAGGAATAGAAAGACGACAGATCGATTGACTTAAGACCGATACAATACGAGACACAACCGTTGACCATTTACCGTTAGCAGAAGTAGTATAGCGGGAATGGGATATTGAATGAAAGTCAATTGAAGAAGTAAGGGATGACCCTTTCCAGATGACCGATAGAGATTGGACAAATTCCTGTTACCAAAACGAGGAGATAATAAGGGATTCGCTGCTCTAGACTTTGCTATAGTTGAATTCACTCGTAGGCCTTAAAAGAGAGCATTTTCTCTCATGTTTAGTGCCCTTTTAAGAGGCCTATTTGAGATCTTTCAAAAGCTTTTCACTATCGAAAAGAGGGCATATAGCCCGAGTCCTGAATACAGGAAAGACCGATTACGACTGTTGCAAGAGTGGATACCCTTTCCGACAAAGGACGGGAATCGTACTGATAGAAAAGGAATTCCACACAGCGAATGGTTAACTGCCAGCCTCTAACTCCTCTGTCTACCTGTACCCGAGTGCTTAACGGGAGGAGAGATCTCTCATAAAGAAAGAGCATATCGAACGTGATATCGCATATCGAAGAGACCAAGCACGGGATAAGCCCAAAGCAAGCAACAAGGGATAACCGGGCTACTATTCTAAACACTACTAGAAAAAAGGGTTTTTATATCGGTTGCAAAAACTGCCCTATATCGGTTTTTCATATAACCGATATAATATCTCAGTCAAGGTTTTTTATATCGATTAATATATTTTTATATCGGTCAATTTTTTTTTATATCTGTTACACAGGAACCGACATAATAATCTCTATATATAATATCGGTTAGAAAAACATGTGATATTAATTACAATATTTTATATATTTTATATCGGTTATTATAAAACCGATATTATATACACATATTTTATATCGGTTGTATACATATATTTTATATCGGTTGTATACACATATTTTATATTGATTATTATGGAACCGATATTATATATACATATTTTATATCGGTTATTATGAAACCAATATTATATACCCAATGATTTTACATCGGTCTTCAGATCCCTTAATCCCTCCCTTTTCAGCACGTCCTGCGGCTAACCGCCAGTGCACCTGCGGCTAACCGCCAGTGCACCTGCGGCTAACCGCCAGTTCACATGCGGCTAACCGCTAGTGCACCTGCGGTTAGCCGCCAGTTATATATAGATATTTTATATCGGTTATTATGAAACCGATATTATATACCCAATGAAATCCCTTAATCGCCCGCGCGGGCTCAGTGGTTCTTTCCCTCCTTTTTATTTTTCCTTCCCTCTCTTCTCTTTCTTTCTCCATCAGTCCTTCTTTCCTCTCACTCTCGCTCTCTTCTCTCCTCACTCTCGCCTCCCTTCCCAGCGCCTCTCTCCCTCCAAAAACCTTTTTCCTCTCACTCTCGGTCTCTTCTCTCCTCACTCTCGCTCTCTCTGCTCTTGTCTCACTCTCGCTTTCTCTACTCTCTCTCTCTGCTCTCCCTGTCTCTCTCGCTCACTCTCGTTCTCCGGAGAAAAAGAAGTCGACGACGACGACCACGAAGAGGAAGAAGTTGCTCTTCCGGCGCTGCGCAGGTGCCAGGTACATCACGTTCTTTCCTTTCTTTTTGTTTCGTTTCTTTCTTTCCCTTTTCTTTTGCTGCTACTGTTTTCTGTTCTCTCTCTCTCTGTTTTTTTTTTGTTCTGTTTTCTCACGATCTCTGCTGCTGTTTTTCTTACTGCTATTCTGTATTTTTTTCCCTGCTGTGTTTCTGCTGTTTTTTTTTCCCTGTTGCGTTTCTTCACAATGCTGTTTTTTCCCTGTTGTTTCGTGCTGCTGTTTTTTTTTCCCTGCTTTGCTGCTGTTTTCTTTCTATTGCTGCTGTTCTTTTTGTTTTTTTGCTCTGCTGCTACATTTTTTCTTTTATGATGTTTCTTGTGTTGCTGCTGTTTCTTTTCTTTTTTGTTTTTTTTTGTTCTGCTGCTACATTCTTTTTTGCTTTTTGGTGATCTCTGCGTCTGGTCTTGACAGTGTTCTTGCTGCTGGGTTTTTTTTCTTTCGTGCATTGTGTTCTTTCTATTGCTGCTGCTACATTCTGTTTTTTTTTTCTTGCATCCTTCAGTTTCTGCTGCTGCCTCTGGTCTTGACAGTTTCGTGCATCCTTTAGTTTCTGCTGCTGCTCCCTATATTTGTAACTTCATTAGGCTCTTTATTTTTTTGGTTCGTGAGGATGGATTGGACATGGATTGGTTTAGGTAGGATGAAGATATTCATATCATGAATCTGTTTGAGGAATCCAGAAGTTGGAGGCTAGCCTCCAGAAGTTGAAGGCTAGCCTCCAACTTGGTTCGGCTAGCCGCCTCCAAGTTGAAAGCTAGCCTCCAGCATTTACAACTGCCAGAAATGTTAAAATATAACCATTAAGTTTAATTATATTTTTTAATAAATATGGTTTTTAATTTCTTAATGGTATTAGTTCCATGGTTCTGAAAATGCATCCCTGCTTACGTTTATCCCATGATTATTTCACATCTTTGACTGTCACAAAACTGTTGTTTAGCAACACATCCCTATACTTCATAACATTCTTTCCATCTAATGCCTGATGGTGATCACAATTCACATCCAACATCACTCTCACATGCTTCTCTCCTGAATCCTGTGATCTGGTTATAATCTTACTGATGGAGATGGTGCATGTAAGTGAGTACTGAATCATAAATTGGATTATTCAAGTCATGTCAGTTAAGCATGTTGTTATGCTTATATCTTCTTATCTAACATCTGAATCAAAAAGTGGTCAACATGACTTTTGTGCATCAGTGAGAGAGATTGATTTTTGGTTTTGGAATCAGGTCGATCTGACTTCAGGTTTTGAAGTTATGAATTTTCTACTGGAGACAACTCTGCTTCACTCAGGTTGCTGTTTTTCTATGACCAGTCTACTTCAAGGTGATTTTACACTACTTTACATTCAATCTGGGTTAAATCTCAAAACATGAAAGTTGTAGCCCTCTGATAAATCTTTCATTTGAATCAAGAATCATGTTGTTTTGAGTTTAGAAGAAGAAGTTATGAATTTTCTACTGGAGACAACTCTGCGTCACTCAGGTTGCTGTTTTTCTGTGACCAGTCAGCTTCAAGGTGATTTTACACTACTTTCCATTCATTCTGGGTTAAATCTCAAAACATGAAAGTTGTAGCCCTCTGATAAATCTTTCATTTGGATCAAGAATCATGTTGTTTCGAGTTCAGAAGAGGAAGTTATGAATTTTCTACTGGAGACAAATTCTGCCACTGTAAGTAGACTACTGACAAATTCTGCCATTCTACTGAAGTTATGAATTTTCATTTGGAAGTTATGTTTTTATACTGAAATCCATTTCCATGTTGCTGCCATTGTAGTAATCTACTTATATGTGGGATTGGAACCCATCATATTTGTGAGCTATAATTCAAAGAAAGACCATTGCTGCGTTCCCTCACATCTTCGTTTTTGGATCTGTTTCTTTTTAATAGCAACAGTTTTTTTTTTCTTCTTTCTTTCTTTTTCTTGAGAGGTTTATGTTAGTGAAGAAGAAACAACCCACCAATTTACATACACATTTGGACAGCCATCAACAGCCCACCTATATGCATACACATTTGGTGATGGTGAAAAGAATAGAATAGTAGTTGGTAAGCATCATATAGACAATTTGGACAATGGCAGTAGTGATAATTTTTCTTTTTGGTGAGGATGAGGAAGAGGTTTGTATGCATGTCAGTTGGTTTTGGTGATCAGGTGGAGCCTAGACATGGAGTTCCAAGGTTGATGGATGAGGCCAAGGCTGTAGGATGATAACAACTTAAATTTATTTTGTTTTGGTATTCAACTCTCTCTCTTTCTCTAAGCATACATTGCATCGATTTTTTTGCAGGGAGTTAAACTTCTTGTTTCCTCAGTCCGCAACTAAAGTTTTGCCATACTTTGTCTTGAAATTCTTATAGGACTTGTAAGTTCTTTTAAATTATCTATTTAATGGACTACATCTTTACTTTTTTCACTCCTATGAAATGAGGCTGACTTTTTCCTTTTTTTCTATATTACGGATATTGGTTGCAGGAGCGCTTCCATGGTCTTCATTGTTCCCTTGCAGGTGAGTTCGATAAATGAATTTTAACTCTTTTTCCTTGCATGTATTTTAATATCATATAATTGGTTTTTTTTTGGGATATGTTGTAGTGTCTTGCTTTTGCCCTTCTAATAGATGTTTATATTGTGAATCCTAAATGCTTAGATTTTTTTTTGTCAATGTAGTTTTTGATTGGTATGCAAGTTGAATGCTTCCATCGTAGATAATTTTTGTGAGTGTTTTACTTTTTGAAGAAGTGAGTTACTAAAAGGGGCTTTTGGCAATCCATGTTGTAATATTAATTTCTCTTGTTCCTTAGTGTGCTTTTTAAGTGGTTAGAGGGGGCTAGCCGTGAGGCAACCGCAGGGGTGACCGCAAGATGGTTATGAAAAAACTGGTCTCTGAAAATCAAATCGTAATCCCACGGTTAGCACTGCGGCTAACCGTAGGTGCACTGGCGGTTAGCCGCAGGAAGCACAGAAAATTATCCTGAAAAAAAATGCTTACTGGAAAGCTGACCGTGGGTCTGGCGGCTAGCCCCCTTGCAAAGGGCGGCTAGCCGCCAGGTGACCGTAAGGTCACCTGACCCTTTCTAGAATGACTATTTATAAAAAAAAATACATATATAATATTATATCGGTTACAGAACAAACGATATAATACAATCCCAAAAAACCGATATTATAAATAATTTTTATATCGGTTTCACTCTTTTTTATATCGGTTTATAGCAATGTATGCTATAATTTTAGTTTCAAAACACATCAGTTCTCCGAAAACCGATATTATAAATATTTTTTATATCGGTTTCACTTTTTTTTATATCGGTTTTACAGTAATATGTGTTATAATTTCAGGTTTAAAAGACATCAGTTGTCCAAAAATCGATATGAAATAATACACATATTATATCGGTTACAATTATTTATTATATCAGGGGTACTTATATCGGTTTGAAGTTTACTGAAAAACCGATATAATAGGTCTTTTATATCGGTTTTTAGCCGATATAAAAACCCTTTTTTCTAGTAGTGAAAGGAAGAAGGGATTCGCTAATGGCAAGAGAGAAATTGCCAATTAACGATACTGATTCCGGATGCCCGATACCAGAGGACAAAAGACCCATTCCCGATGACAGATAGATGACGACATGTTCCCTCTTCCCCTTACCAGAAGGAGGAGATTTATTTATAGGAAAGAAGCAAGGGATTGAAGACCAAGCAAGTAATAAAAACCTTGCTTGTTGACTTGCGGCCTGTCTATTCCAATAGTTCAAGAGTTCGAGCGTTGAAAGTGTAGCCTCTTCAAGCTATCTAATAGCGAATCTCTCATCTGGAATCCGTCCAAGTACCGGTTGCCAGTCCTTGATAACGAATCTCTCCTCTCCTTAAGCACTATAGTAAACTCTCTTCAAGCAAGAAAAAGGATGCAAGCAAGGAATCCGGCCTATTGGATTAAAGCAAGGAAGTAAGAAAGAGATAAGCGTTAGAAGGAGGTAGGAGCATTCACTCTTGCTATGCCTCACTCTCATACTTTTGAAATAGGAATTCCCTGTAAGGCAGTTAACGGCTGTCGGATAGGGCATCGGGAAGAACATATGGAAAAGAGAACCTGCGAGTACTATTCAGTTAGGATGTGCCCCCCCCTAAATTGTTAGATATTTGCCTTTATGACTCGTCTTCTTTTATAGAGTCTATCCGGAGATACTAAGCCTGGAATAAGTTTCGATCTATGGCAATTTCTTTGTAGTAACAAGGCCAGTTAAAGCTATCAGATATAGGAAAGACTACCTACTTCAAGTTCAAGGCAAGCTAGCTCAGTACATGATTCCCTTCCTTTAATGAATGTGCAATTCCTGTCCTTTAAATAGAGCTACTTCCCGCTCTTCTGTCTGTCATCTGGTAACGGTCACATCTGTCCTGTTGTAACTGTCCTGTAGGCGGTCCAATCGCTCATCCGTCCTACGAATATTGTCCTCTAGCTTCTGTTATGGGTGAATTTCTATGGACTATTTGATCCAAAAAGAAGCCCTGTGAAAGCCATCTCTAATAGGGGGCTATACGGTCCATTAACGTTGCTTAATTGGCCTTATTTATTTGCTCTAGTCGAAGTAGCAAGCTAGCCAGCCAGCCTAGCAGAGTCAGCCTTCCCTCTAGTAGTAGCACTCTAGTTCGTCCTTATTCTCAAGGAAGTATCTGCAAGTGAAAGGAAGGCAAATTAAGGTTAAATGAATGGATATGAGAAGGAATCAATCTATGCCAGTTATCTCTTAATAGCATCAACAGGAGTAGCAGTAGCAGTTAACGGTAAGCGATAGTGGAGGTGAGGCAAGAAGAAAGGAAGGAGCAATCTGTCTCATATGCGGGATAGGCCAGCGCATAACAAGCATCTGTAGCAGGCGGATAGGATCTTCGGTCGCAGAGGGGTGGGCTCCTTTCGCAGAGGGGATAGGGTTCTGCTCTCTAATTGTCAAAGAAGATGGAGTAGTGTGGGTTGTGTTGGAATAAAGCCGTTCTCAGTGTCTATCTGCACTCCCGGCGAGGATCGAATTGGAGCTCGCCGGAGGGAGAGATGGTCGCCGGTGATGGGATGGCCGTCGGGGTTTGATCGCAGCAGGTGGGAGGGGAAGAGAAGAGGAGAAAAGGGTATTTTAGGTATTAATGGGGATAAGCTCAGCAAAAATGGCTTTTTATTTTTCTTTTGTGGTGAGCTCAAAAAGTGGGTGTGCTCAGTGAGGCATGTGGGTGCAAACACAAATTCTCTTATAAAGAAGATTGGAGAATAAATGCAAAACTAGAAGGAAAAAAAATTAAAATACAGAGAGCATCCTACGACAATAGAGAGAGAGAGAGGGAGAGGGAGATTCTTAATTTAGGTGGTCCAAAACTTTAGACAGTGTGCATCTTCACATGCATGTTTAATTCCAAGAGGAAAGAAAAAATAACTAGAAAAAACTTGGCAAAAAGAAAGGATGAAATGGAAAGAGAGTTTTTGTTCCTCTTTCTAGAGAAAAGGCAGCGAGTGAAGGGTTGCAAGATGGCTTTTGGCAGGAAGGTGGCGAAAAAGAAAGGGTTTCAATAGGTCAAGTTCTTGATATGTAAAGAAGTAAAAAAAAAAAAAAAGTCATCTTTTACTAGAGTTTGACAACAAGGCGTCAAATGAATCAATACAACCCCACCCAATTGTTGAATAGGCAAAGTTGACTCGGCCGAATTCTAGTCCACTCGGCAAACTATGGTTGAATTTTTTACAAGAGCCCTAGTTCCCAACAGTATAAAAATTTCTGTTATTCTAAATTCAGCATTTCTATCGATTTACATAATTAGTAAAATCGATTTATAGATCTAAGCAATAGTTTAAAGAAGAAAATCAAATCTTCTCAAGATAATAAGTTCATATCCAAACAATCAAATAAAATGAAACTAATCAAACCATAATCTTAGTTTTATTACAACTTTCAACTAAAATGTGGTTTAATAAAGAAACTAGTGACCATTTTTGGGATACGAAATGGACTAGTTTTTTTGTCACTTGACTAAGATATGTTTTCCATACGAATCTCATGCATTCAGGTTGCATCAATGAGGGTTTTGGCAACAGACAAAAAGACCAAACATAAGGAACACAAAGAATGGAGGAAAGGTGGAGTTATCGAACGCCATAATACAATACAATAATTTCCTCCGAGGGGTATGGCACTGGAGAAAATATAATGGTTACTTAAGTAAAATCTATAAAGACATGCTTCTTGACGCAGTGGAAAGTTCCCCATTGCCTTGTTTCAGAAAAATTGTAAAAGCAAAATCAGTTTTGTTGTTATAGAAGGCACAAAATTCTGTGTAATCTATCCTATAACACAACTTTGAAAGCATGTTGGTACTTTCAGATACATCTTGCCACAACATAAATACTCATCATTTATACAACAGGAACAACATTTTGTTGCTTTGGGTGATGTGAATTTAAATTCAATTTTTTAATACCGCAAGTGCACAACTGTCCTTTTGAGACAGTGGCAAGCACAGGTCGAAACCCACAGGGAGCACTACTAAGTCAAAATTTAAAATCTGATTTTTTTAAATCAATGATAATGATAAAAGAGATAAAGAAAATAAAAAACAATAATAAGATTGAGAAAATGCTAGATCTAGAGTGCAACAATAAAATATGAGAAAATGCATATCAGAATATCATGAATCCATTAAGTAGTCCCATCATCATTCTATGCAATTGATAAAAGAAATTTGTCCCAAAAATCCTTAAAATCAGGAACAAATCAGTGTTTCTGATTTGGATACTTTGTCTATCAAAGAGCACAATTTTTCATAATTTATTTAAAGCAAAAAATCTCCTTCATTTAATGAAATAATAAACTTAACTAAATATCACGTATTAATCAAAGATAGATTATCAAAGAATTTCAATCTAAAAATAATCTGTTAAGAAAACATACATGATTAAAGCAGTGTTCAAATAAAAAAATTGAATAACATAGGTTGCCAATGACAGAAGGCAGATTTAATATTATAACCAATACGTAAGAGACAAAAATATCACATAAATTAACGATGGGAAACACTTAACTTCATCTAACACTCTGATCCAGGGATCTACTCCTCCATTGCAAAAGATGTGATTTTCATGAAGAACTTCATGGCAATTACAATTTTCTCTCGCACTCTTCTAACCTAGTTCTGGAATAGGGCCTTAGAATACCCAAAAATAACTCTTAAATTTTATTAACTAGGGAAAAAAGAGAAAGATGAGAGAGAATAATTAGGGACGTCCAAGGGGGAGTGTGTCTCAAGTATGCTACCTTTTGGTTCTTTTTATATCCCCTGTTATTTTACAGATACATTAAATCTGGACACCCTCTCTGCAGATTTGATTTATCTTCATTGATAAGGTATATCTCTTATCTTTTTTTAATTTAAATGAGGTGGAAGCTGATGGAAACCTCTAAGTGGCTTGGCTAATCTTCAATTGGGGTCCCAAAAGGGATGTATAGCAATTGATTATCAATGGTGTGGATTTAATTGCAATCTCGTCTAAAAATAAACATGAAAATCTCCGGACCCATAACTTTGTCAATATAGCTCTGATTTGCACATTCTTAGGCTCCTAGAGTATCTACTCTGAATAAGCTTTCCAACGGTAAGTAAATTTCATCGATCCGACCGTCGGATTGAAAGTTATGGTCATTTGAAAATGATTTATCCTAAAAAAAATGGGATTAACTTTTAAAATTTGATTTGCAATGGATTCTATCTCTGCACAACTTTCATTTTCGAAAGACCATCAGATGTGAATGATTCAAACTCTTCTTCTTTTGTTCCAATCAGAATTGTACTCTTTGAATTATCCATTAATAATTTCAAATTTACAACTACTGCGGACCATGCCTTATGTGACATTTCATCTGTTTGAATAGTGGGCCCTATGAGAAGTCTTCTACTGTAGTTAGGATTCTTCAACTGACATGATGAGTGGACCCCTCCTTTGATTGATTTGCATATGGTTTATGTGTGGGGTCTACGTGGTGAATTCTTTGATTTACTTCTTTTCAAGTTTCAATTCAGCAATGCAGGGCCTAGGATGACTATGAGTGCTTGAAAGCGGGTTCCATGACAGAGGTATACAATTCTCATTTTCTGCACATTCTAATTCAACACATCAAATACTGAAGAGCCCATATTGAAACGGGACCCGTCCGGATAGAGTTCTACTTCAACTGGGACTCTTCGTAGAAAATTTGCAAAACATTCTAAGTTAATGCAAAAAATGTATGAAAAGTATGAAAATTCAGGTTCCTAGGTGAAAAATGCATGAAATGATGGAATTAGATGAATAATGATGCAATTCACTTAATTAAACCCCTAATTCATCCTAAAATGATTCGTAAATGTGCAAATTCGTGAACTCAATACACCCCCCAACCAGCATTTTGCTAGTCCCTTAGCAAAAGTTGCGAGCAAAAAGGTTTGAAGTTCTTTGACCTAATCAAAGAAAAGAAAGTAAATATGAAAACAAAACTACTTTTGCTAGTGTTGTTACACCCCGACCCGATCTAACCTTGATTAGTACTAATTAAGTGTGTTTTAGCTAAATTAATTATTTTTAATTGCTAATTATGGTAATTAGTGTTTATTAGTCTTTATAGACTGAGTTAGTTGAGCCTTGAACCTTAAGTAGGTGGGTGGGAACCAATTTGACTCGGTTGGCTAGAGCCAAGGGCTTTTTCATAATTATGGGTTTTCGCGTTTTGCATCATTTGCACGTCATATTGGCGTCATCGCGTGTATCTTGACGAGCATGTCGATTTCCTGATCAAGCATTCCTTCTTTTGACTAACCATTGAATAATTAGACCCTCATTCGACTCAAAATAGAAATAAACAATTTCTGTGGGCTTTCTTGCAAAAATATCAACCTTATCCCTTATATAAGACCTTACCCCTTCCTCTTTCATTTCCTTTTCATTCCTTTCCTCTCTACTCGTCTTCCCCTTCTCCTCTTCTCTCTTCCTCAACCATCAAAACTTGTGGTGAGTGCCTTGGGAGCTAGGAGGAAACCGACCCTCATCATCTTCATCTTCTTCTCTTCATTGTTGACAAGAACCATCCCCACCATCGCCTACCTTTCCCACATTTGAATTCTTTGTTGAGGCGAGAGCTAAAATATCTCCTTTTGTGTTTGTGGAGTTGCATTAGAGTCAATAGACTCTTGGACAAATCATACATGCATATTCATATAGTTTTTCACGTGTATTGTGATTAGGATTTAGTGGGTTGGGGGTTTTTGGATTCTTCGAAGCAAGTGAGTGAGAAGAGTTGGAAAGGTCTTATTTGAGGCAAGTATAAGCATAATTTGGGTTTACATTATGGTTAATTCTATTTGATTCAAATAATACTCTTTCTCAATGATTCTATCGCATAATATATTAATGGGTTGGATTGTTTCATGGGTTTTAATTGATAAATTGAATGGAGACATTATATGTTGTATGTAAGGGAGCAAGGAGGCTCCATTTATGTAGGTGTGTGGTGAAAAGGGATTGGAAATGAATGGGAGGAAGAAGAAGTGAGAAATCCTTAAAATAGGAATTCTGGACAGTTCGCTCGAGCAAACCCCCTTCTGAAGCATTGGGTCGAGCGAATAAATAACCGCTTGGACATTCACCTTTCTAGATGGGTCCGCTCAAGCGAACCTCGGTCCGCTCAAGCGACCGAACCCTGAAGCCAAAGCGAACGAATGGGTCACGCGAGCGAGTAGACCTCTGATGGGGCCCGCTCGAGCGAACCCTTGGAACCAGGGCCTTCTCTGACCCACTTTTAAGGGTGAATTATCATCCTTAACCTACGATAACCCACCATAATCCTCTCTAATAGATAATCATGGTGCTTGTCTCGACCCCGGAACGAGACCCGGGCCCGTGACGTGTTTTCCCATAGGTTCCCGCGGTGAGGATTCACGAGACGCGTGGAATCTAGCTCACACGATCAAGTTTGCGGAAGCGCGTAGCAAATCACATCAAGACAAGCACAAATAAAATTTCAAGTGCAACATTAAAAATAGCATCAAACCCAGGATATCAGAAGAAGGAATCACAACATAGCATTCCCAGCAAAATTCAAGTTATAAAGTTAGCACAAAAGTAAGTTAAGTTATACAACATCCCATAAGAGGCCAACAGAGGCCAATACAATTCTCAAAAGAACCCATAACAAAACGAAGCACAACTCAAGATCCCGCCCGACGTCTAGTTGACATCGTCGGAATGCCACTCTCTGACTGGGGGTGACTCAACAGCCTCCTCCGGACGCTCCTCTTCAAAGGGAACGTCACCTGCACCTGGGCACCAAAATACAAGGGTCAAGCACAACGCTTTGGTAGGTAATCAATTTAGGTGTTTTAAGAAATTCATAATAAATAATTAATTGACTGAAGTACATTTCCAAAATATGAACAAAGTTAAAATGCAAAACAAACTAAGTTAACAAAGCAAGCTAGCATGAATACTTATAATATCATGAATAGTAAATCCACAAAGAGCCCATCCTTTCTCTATCATTTATAATGAAAAGAGCAAGCACACACGACAAGCACGATGAACAAAACACGATTCCCACGCCACACAATGGTGGACTGGGATTTCCGACCGCGGAACCGGACACGCACGATGTGTAATAGAATACACGACTAATCTGTAGATAGAACACATGTTTAAGGACCCCCAGATAGTGGATCATACTAAAGGGTAGTCCAAGCTCATTGGTGTTCACTTGGATTCATGAATGCACAAAACACAACGAAATACGTCTTAAATCGATCAAACTTGAAGGGGGAATCACTTATTCAAAACGAGAAATGAGACGGCTAGCAAGAGGCATAATTATATGTATAAAAGCTTAGAAGTAATCCCCTTTTTATTCTTGAAATAATCTTCAAATGAGCTTATATTTGAGTTTCAAAACGTGTACACGATGATACTTATTGTGTCAAAACTAAAGTTAGAAAGTAAGGTCTATCAAGCATATGTGAGGACCTTTGGTTCACCTTTCTGTAATTGAAATCAAAATGTTGGATTTAAAGGAGAATTGGTGCCCTCGAAGTTAAAAGACATTTCGGGTTTTCAAGTACACAATATCAGGCTAAAGATCTCTAGACATAATCTAGTTTTCACACTTACAGAAAATCCTTCAAAACAAGTCATTTTGCTAATTCGGTCAGCATGTCGGTCACCTGTCGGCTAGCCGAGATGGGGACTGTCGGCTAGCCGTCACCTGACCGATGGCTAACCGCCTGAATCCATGTCAGGAAAAATGTAGCATTCTGGACAAGGGACCGACAGAGTTCGATTGGCTGTCGGTTAACCGAAATGGGCATGTCGGTTAGCCGACAGCTGACCGATAGCTGACCGAGAAATCCCTAACACGATGCAAGCTTCTGGTAAAGGAACCGACAAAGTCTGGTTGGATGTCTGTTAACCGAAATGGGCATGTCGGTTAGCCGACAGCGGACCGACACGGCATGGGCAATGCGTTTCAAGTCAGATTTTCACAATTTTTCTCCCCTTCTTCTCGTAAAAAATCTAAACATTCAATCTCCATCAAAACAAATCCAAATCTCATAATGAAACAAGGGTTTGAAGCAAATAGAAATCTAGAAGTTTGGAAAAACACTTGACATTAATGCATATACTTGATTAAAAATCTCAGAAGAAGAAATCTAAAGAAAACACAACAAGTTATATGAAATTTCTCAAGAGTAACAATGAAATCCTCAAACACATGGAAAGCTTTTTGCTCAAATGCAAGCAAACACTTCTTCAAGCACTCCTACCCAAGAGCTAAGTCAAACACTACAAAAACCCCATGAAGAACCATTCAAAATCCATTCAAATCTGAAAACAAGAACCCATTTCGAAATAGGTGTTGCATGTTAGAAAAACAAGCTCTTTAGGAGTAGAAAAGACTCCATTGAAGAGATGGGTTGGAGCTCTTACCTAGAGATGCCCAAACAAGAAGAGATGAAGAAAATGGAGAGGTTTTCTAGCTGGAAACTTCAAGAGATTTGTACCCATGGAAAGCTTGGAAGAAAAGGAAGAAGATGATGGTCTTGGAATTTCATTTGGAGGTCTCTCGCTTGAGCATTTAAGAGGAAGAAAGTGAACATGAAAAAGGGTTTCTCAGCCGTAGGTCTTAAAAGTTGCAGGATTTGGGAAAGTGAAACATGGGGGAGGGAGATGAGGCTTATGTTGAGTGGAAAGTGGGTCCCACAAGGTTCTGAAACTTGCAAAGGTTAAAACATGTTCTTGCGGGCCCCGGATGAAAACGACGAAGAACGGTAAAATGATCCTCGAAAAATCTAGTTTCCAAAAGTTATAAATTTGACATGGTTTTGAGATTTCAAAATTTGTGTCCAGATTTGGGTATAAAAGACAATTTTTACCCTTTTGGGTCAAAACTAGGATTTCTGAGCTTCAAACACGAACGGGCCTAAAACGAAAGTTGTAACGAATAATAAAACCATTCAAATGAAATAAAAATCATAATTAAAACGAAAATCAAAACGATCCTCCTAAACTTACACGTACACTTAGGCCTTCCTAAGCGTGTCTGACTAACACTAAACATTCTCAAAATTCTCAAAGCTATGTCCAGGACTAAAACTAATTATTTCTAACCCGACGGTAACTAAACTCACTTAGGACTAAACACACACTAATCACACACTAGTCGAACTAGTCTGGGTCGGGATCTAACATCCTCCACCCCTTAGGATATTTGGTCCACCAAATAAAATAAACATTTACTTTTGGTAACAGCTGTGAATACTTCCTCTGCACTTGATCTCTCAATTCCCATGTGGTTTCCTCTGGTTCGTGATTTTCCCAAAGTATTTTAACCCAATGAATAGTCTGATTTCTCAATTCTTGCTCTTTGGTATCAATGATCTTGATCGGCTTTTCCATATATAGGCATCTTCTCGAATCTTCAAACGTTCGTGTTGTAGTATGTGCGAAGGACTAGAAACATATTTCTTAAGCATAGAAACACGAAATACGTTGTGCACCCGGAGAGTTCCAGTGGTAACGCAAGTCTATATGCGACATCTCCAATCTTGTTCAAAATCTCATACGGGCCAATTAACCTCCTTGACAATTTGCCCTTTTGACCGAACCTTAGAGTTCCTCTAACTGGTGAAATTTTCAAGAACACTTTGTCACCCACTTGAAACTGCAATTCTCTTCGGCGAGTGTCTGCATAACTCTTCTGCCTACTTCGGGCGATCTTCAAATGTCCTTGAATTAGCTTGACATTGTCACTTGTCTCTCTAACTATCGTCGGTCCATGAAAGCTACGCACACCGACTTCTTCCCAGCAGATTGGAGTTCTGCATCTTCTGCCATAGAGTGCCTCGAAAGGTGTCATACCGATGCTAGAGTGGTAGCTATTATTATAAGCAAATTCATAAAGCGGTAGACACTCATCCCACTGAACCTTGAAATCTAATAAACAAGCACGTAACATGTCTTCAAGAGTCTGTATCATCCTTTCTAACTGACCAACTGTCTGAGGATGATATGCTGTGCTGAACTGAAGTTTGGTACCCATAGATTCATGTAGAGTTTTCCAAAACTCTGAAACAAGCCTACTGTCTCTGTCTAAAGTGATAGAGACAGGCTGACCATGTGTACTAACAATCTCATCAACAAATAGTTTTGAAAGTGGTGGCATGTGCATCATATTCCCTATCTTCATCTGAATGAAATGAGGAGATTTTGTCAGACGATCTACAATTATCCAAATTGAATTATTTCCTTTCCTAGTATTTGGCAAACTGGAGACGAAATCCATGGTGGTGTGCTCCCATTTCCACTCCGGAATCTCTAACGGTTGTAGCCAACCTGGGGGCTTCTGATGTTCTGCTTTAATCAACTGACAAGTCAGACAACAAAACACGAAAGCTGTTATCTCTCTCTTCATGTTGTTCTACTAAAAATCTATTCTTCAAATTGTGGTACATCTTCATGAACCCGGCTGCATGGAATTTCTTGTACTGTGAGCTTCATTCATTATATCGTTCTTCAAGCCATCCATGTTTGGCACACACAACCGGTCACGAAAATACAATATCCCATTCACCATCTTGAAATCTGGACATTCTGCTATCTTTGCTAAGTCTGGGTCTTGCAACTGACTTTCCTTGATCTTCTGAATGAATGTAGGTTCTGATACTGTCATGTTTGCTAACATTGCACCCAACTTTAGGGTTTGCACTTCCACACCCCAACTCTTCAAACTGCTGTAAAACACTAATTCCTCTCAAACTGGCCATGATCACCGATGTTCTGCTCAATGCATCAGCTACAACATTCACTTTGCTTGGATGATACTTGATTGGGAAGTCATAATCCTTGATATACTCCATCCACCGTCTCTGTCTCATATTTAAGTCCTTCTGCGAGAATAAGTATTGCAAACTTCGGTGATCTGAATGGACTTCAAATTTCTCTCCATAGAGATAGTGTCTCCACATCTTCAAGGCAAATATAACTGCTGCCAATTCCAAGTCATGAGTTTCATAGTTCTTCTCGTGATCCTTCAATTGTCTTAAGCCATAAGCAATCACTTTGCCATCCTGCATCAATACACAACTCAGTCCCACATTCGAAGCATCTGTATAAACAATAAATCCGCCGCTGCTCGATGGTAATGTAAGGATTGGAGCTATGGTTAATCTTCTCTTCAACTCTTGAAAACTTGTTTCACACTGTTCGGTCTAAACAAATGGGACATTCTTCCTAGTCAGTTTTGTCAACGGCGCTGCAATGGATGAAAAACCTTGGACAAATCTTCTGTAATAGCTTGCTAACCTGAAAAAGCTTCTGATTTATGTCACACTGCTTGGTCTCACCCAATTAACAACTGCTTCTATCTTGGTTGAATCAACTGCTAAGCCTTCTTTGGTGATAATGTGGTCTAGAAAAGCAACCTGCTCTAACCAGAATTCGCACTTACTGAGTTTTGCATAAAGCTGGTTGTCCCTCAAAAGCTGTAATGATGTCCTCAAATGTTCTTCATGCTCCTTCTTACTCTTGGAATACACAAAGACGTCATCAATGAATACCACTGTAGAGTGATCCAAATATTGTGCAAAGACTTTATTCATAAGAGTCATAAAGACTGCGGGTGCATTTGTCAAACCAAAGGGCATCACTAAGAACTCGTAATGCCCATATCTTGTTCTAAAAGCCGTTTTCCGAACATCTGAGTCTCTAACTCTCAACTGATGGTACCCTGATCTCAGGTCTATCTTGGAAAAATAGGCTGCTCCTTGCAATTGATCAAATAATTCGTCTATCCTTGGTAATGGATACTTGTTCTTGACGGTCACATGGTTCAATTTTTTGTAATCTATGCACATTCTCAAACTTCCATATTTCTTTTTCACAAATAACAGTGGAGCTCCCCAAGGTGAAACACTTGGCCTAATGAAGCCTTTGCTCAACAATTCCTGCAATTGAAATTTTAGTTCACCCATTTCTGCTGGAGCCATTCTGTATGGTGCAATCGAGATCGGAGCTGTCCCTGGGAGGAGCTCAATTGTGATCTCAACTTCTCTGATTGGTGGTAATCCCGGGATTTCTTCTGGAAAAACATCCGGAAATTCACACAATGGGGATATCCTCCACCCCTTGGGACTGTTTATCCTCTGTGATAAACGCAAGAAATGCCTCACACCCACTCTGAACTAATCTATTTGCTTTCAACACTGAAATAAATCCTGCTTGAGTTTTCCTCTTGTTCCCCCGAAATATCAATTCTGCTGTGCTTCTTGCAATCTAAATGTTATGGTTTTACTAAAACAATCCATAGTGGCATGATATGCTTCTAATCAATCCATGCCTAAGATGATATCAAAATCATGCATATCCAAAACAATGAGGTTGACCGGTAAATTAACATCTCCTAACAAAACTGTAGAATTGGGGTAATAGGTTCTACACACAACTTGTTTTCCTACTGGTGTGGTAACAATGAGAATATAATCCAATTCACTATGTGGTGCATCAATCATCTTAGCAAAAGTAGGAGATAAAAATGAATGTGTGGATTCAGGATCAAATAAAATATGTGCCTCTACTCCACAAACTAGAAGTTTACCTTCCACCACGTCTCCTGTAACTTCAGCATCCGCACGGTTGAGGTAATATAAGCGTCCATGAATTTGTAGCCTATTCGGTGCTTGATTTTGTCTTCCTTGGGCATGTCTGTTCTGTTGTGGAGGGCGAGCATTCTGATTATGTGCTTGTGGCCTGGCCTGCTGCTGTTGTTGCTGAGGTGGTCTTGCTTGATTATGAACTGGTGCTTGATTTTGTGGAGCTACTTGTCTCTGTTGTTGATTTCTATTGCCTTGAGTCTGAAGTTGTGGGCAATCCTTGATTGCATGGTTCATAGCCCCACATTTGAAACAAGCAGCTGTGGCCTTACGACATTCATGAGTTTCGTGGTTCTTGCCACAGTGGCCACAACCCTGCCTCACTTGACTCTGTTCTTGCTTCAGTTTCTTGTTATGATGTTGCTTATGATTCTGTTGCTGGTAGTGTTGTTTCCTGTCCTAAATGATCAAGTTGTTAATATCTTCAAACTTATATGCCCGTTTAACAGCCTCATCATAGGTAGCTGGTGGAACTACTCCTATGGCATCCCTCATGATAATCGGGTTCAATCCTTCCAAAACCTTTGTTATCTTCTTCTGTTCAGTGTCAATCAACTCAGTAGCATATCTAGCCAATCTCTCAAACTTGGTGACATAGTCTAGAACAGTCAAACTGCCTTGCTTGAGCTGTTGGAACTCAATAGCTTTTTGTCTCTTGACGAGGGAGGAAACATATTTATCCTGAAACTGTGTCTTGAATGTTGCCCACGCATTTTCGTTAGCCATTGCCATATATGGGTCCTTGACAGTTTGCCACCACTGGTCTGCAAGCCCATAGAATAATGAAGTTGTGGGGTTGACCTTCTGTCTCCCTATGCATGTGAAGACATCAAAGATTTTCTCGGTATTTGCCAACCAATCATATGTGACTAACGGATCCTCGTGACCCAAGAATTCCTTCGGTGCTCTTTTCCTGAACCCTTTAAATAGCGCGTTAGGGTCATGATCCCTATTATGGATAACAATCTGTGGACCCAAAGGTTGAGCTTGTGGAGCTTGCGGCCTATTCTGAAGAACATCCAAAAGTTGCCTCTGGACTTGAGCCATTTCCTCATCTTTCTTGGCCATCTGTTCTTGAAATTTTACTTGGTTCTCATTTGCCTGCCTTTGTTGTTCTAACATAGCTTGCATAAGCTCTTGAAATTGTGTAGCTGTTGGTGTATTAGTCGTGTCCGACTCATTCTGATTACTGCATGAAGCATTGTTGTTTAGAGCTTTTCTTGGAGGCATGATGTTGTAAAACAAGGAGTTAGTACACAATAAACATGGTTTAAGGGTTCCTTAGGTCCTATACTAAATGAATTTATCGAACTCACGAATCCTCGCCACGTTCCTAGGATTTTCTAGTTTCTTTTAAGTGTCTGAAACTAGTCCCGCTCTGATACCAGTCCTGTTGCGACCCCGGAACGAGACCCGGGCCCGCGATGTGTTTTCCCACAGGTTCCCATGGTGAGGATTCACGAGACATGTGGAATCTAACTCACACGATCAACTTTGCGGAAGCGCGTAGCAAATCACATCAAGACAAGCACAAATAAAATTTCAAGTGCAACATTAAAAATAGCATCAAGCCCAGGATATCAGAAGAAGGAATCATAACATAGCATTCCTAACATAACTCAAGTTATAAAGTTAACACAAAAGTAAGTTAAGTTATACAACATCCCATAAGAGGCCAACAGAGGCCAATACAATTCTCAAAAGAACCCATAACAAAACGAAACGCAACTCAAGATCCCGCCCGACGTCTAGTTGACATCGTCGAAATGCCACTCTCTGACTGGGGGTGGCTCAACAGCCTCCTCCGGACGCTCCTCCTCAAAGGCAACGTCACCTGCACCTGGGCACGATGAACAAAACACGATTCCCACGCCACACAAACCAGGACTGCGATTTCCGGCCGTGGAACTGGGCACGCACGATGTGTAATAGAATACACGACTAATCTGCAGACAATACACATGTTTAAGGACCCCAAACAGTGGATTAGACTAAAAAGGCAGTCTAAGCTCATTGGTGTTCACTTGGATTCATGAATGCACAAAACACGGTGAAATACGTCTTAAATCGATCAAACTTGAAGGGGGGATCACTTATTCAAAACGAGACAAGACACTGCTAGCAAGAGGCATAATTATATGTATACAAGCTTAGAAGTAATCCCCTTTTTTATTCTTGAAATAATCTTCAAACGAGCTTATATTTGACTTTCAAAATGAGTACACGATGATACTTATTGAATCAAAACTAAAGTTAGAAAGTAAGGTCTATCAAGCATATGTGAGGACCTTTGGTTGACCCTTCTGTAATTGAAATCAAAATGTTGGAATTTAAAGGAGAATTGGTGCCCCCGAAGTTAAAAGACATTTCGGGTTTTCAAGTATACAATATCAGGCTAAAGATCCCTAGGCATATTCTAGTTTTCACTCTTACAGAAAATCCTTCAAAACAAGTCATTTTGCTAACTCGGTCAGCATGTCGGTCACCTATCGGCTAGCCGAAATGGGGAGTGTCGACTAGCCGTTAGCTGACCGACGGCTAACCGCCTGAATCCATGTCAGGAAAAATGTAGCATTCTGGAAAAGGGACCGACAGAGTTCGGTTGGTTGTCAATTAACCGAAATGGGCATGTCAGTTAGCCGACAGCTGACCGAGAAATTAATCCTTGACGTGATGCAAGCTTCTGGAAAAGGAACCGACAGAATTCGGTTGGATGTCGATTAACCGAAATGGGCATGTCGGTTAGCCGACAGATGACCGACGCTGCACGGGTAGTGCGTTTCAAGTC
This sequence comes from Cinnamomum chago, assembly GCA_038049695.1. Classification (NCBI taxonomy): domain Eukaryota; kingdom Viridiplantae; phylum Streptophyta; class Magnoliopsida; order Laurales; family Lauraceae; genus Cinnamomum; species Cinnamomum chago. The sequence goes on along the minus strand of CP142453.1, from coordinate 102,109,376 downwards.
AGATTTTCACAATTTTGCTCCCCTTCTTCTCACAACTAAGCACTTGCACTTCCCTGAGCCTTCATGCTCTCCAAGGGTTCATTTTCCCATTTCCACATCATTCAATCCCAAAAATCTAAACATTCAATCTCCATCAAAACAAATCCAAATCTCATAATGAAACAAGGGTTTGAAGCCAAATAGAAATCTAGAAGTTCGGAAAAACACTTGACATTAATGCATATACTTGATTAAAAATCTCATAAGAAGAAATCTAAAAAAAACACAAGTTATATAAAATTTCTCAAGAGTAACAATGAAATCCTCAAACACATACAATATTTAACCTATAGAGATTACTTGCCTTTTTTCTCAAATGCCAAGCAAACACTTCTTCAAGCACTCCTACCCAAGAGCTAAGCCAAACACTACAAAAACCCCATGAAAAACCATTCAAAACCCATTCAAATCTGAAAACAAGAACCCATTTCGAAAGAGGTGTTGCATGTTAGAAAAATAAGCTCTTTAGGAGTAGAAAAGACTCCATTGAAGAGATGGGTTGGAGCTCTTACCTAGAGATGCCCAAACAAGAAGAGATGAAGAAAATGAAGAGGTTTTCTAGCTGGAAACTTCAAGAGATTTGTACCCATGGAAAGCTTGGAAGAAGAGGAAGAAGATGATGATGGTCTTGGAATTTCATTTGGAGGTCTCTAGCTTGAGCATTCAAGAGGAAGAAGGTGAAGAGGAAAAAGGGTTTCCCAGCCCTAGGTCTTGAAAGTTGTAGGATTTGGTAAAGTGAAACATGGGGGAGGAAGATGAGGCTTAAGTTGAGTGGAAAGTGGGTCCCACAAGGTTCTGAAACTTGTAAAGGTTAAAACATGTTCTTGTGGGCCCCGGATGAAAACGACGAAGGAGTTCAAAATGATCCTCGAAAAATCTAGTTTCCAAAAAGTATAAATTTGACATGGTTTTGAGATTTCAAAATTTGTGTCCAGATTTGGGTATAAAGGACAATTTTTACCCTTTTGGGTCAAAACTAGGATTTCTGAGCTTCAAACACGAACGGGCCGAAAACGAAAGTTGTAACGAATAATAAAACCATTCAAATGAAATAAAAATCATAATTAAAGCGAAAATCAAAACGATCCTCCTAAGCTTACACGTACACTCAGGCCTTCCTGAGCGTGTCTGACTAACATTAAACGTTTTAAAAATTCCCAAAGCTATGTCCAGGACTAAAACTAATTGTTTCTAACTCGATGGTAACTAAACTCACTTAGGACTAAACACACACTAGTCAAATTAGTATGGGTTGGGGTCGAACAATGCTCACCTTACTTCCATAGGAATTTAGGAATTTGTGAGGCTTTATGTTTGTAAAATGGAACCGATAACCCTATTCATGGGTCTAATGGACATTTATTAGTCCAACACTATGCCATGAAGGTTAGTTTGGCAATTCAACGTACTTCTCATAAATAGTGACACCTAACAAGTAGTAATACGTTGATTTTCCCAACCTACTTTGTATTGGACGGTGAAAGACTAAATAAATAATAGTCTAGTATTGGTTTGTAAAAATATCTTGATTCCCTTAAATTATTGCATTTCATATTGGAGCACAATTTCATTCTTGATATCAAATCCTGTTTAGCAGATTGATAGCATTGTTAGTATTCATTGAGATTCGATTGTTTATAATCAATCCGTAACTTCTGTGTTGTATATCCGATTTGGCAATTATTGGAAATAAGGATTGAGTAAGTAATTTAGTATCTGTGATTATCATTTGATTTGATTATGATTAAATGAATACAACTTGCTCAAATTCGGTTTTTATTCGATTATTATTTGGTTCGATCGAGTCGGCACTACTTAGCTTCGACCTTGTGATACCCGACGGGGTTGAACTTGGTTTACTTATTCGAAACTATTGCAGTGAGTCATCTGGAGCACCGGAACTCCAAACTCGGGTAGCCAGCTAGTGACATCCCAACTAGATTCGCTCTCTTTTGAGAGGATGAGCTTAAGGTAGTAGCCAATTAGTATGTTTTCATTATACTTGATTCACAAGCATAAATTATTCAATTTCGCATAACCTGCCTAGTTATACTTATCATAGGCATCTATTAATTTATTCGTCTTAAATTCAATTTAAAACATTATGTATATCCTTTTTATTGCCTATACTTGCTAAATCGTCGTATTGATGATATTACTCTTGGTGTCACAGTTGCAGGTACAACCCTTGGCCCTGAGGAGGCCAAAGAGGGAGAGAAGGCTACCCAAAAGGTACCTTCAAGGCTAGAAGAGTGGCCAGTGCTAGGGCCAGCTTAGATAACTTCCCTCAGAAAGCATGGATGTCCCTTTTGTGAACTTCTATAGCATGTGGCTAGCCCTTTTTAGCGTGGGCCACACTTAGATGAGTAGTTATTCTTTTGTTTATATTTTTGGTAGTGTTTGAATATGGTTCTTTTATACACCCACTTTTGTAAAACAATGTATATACTTGTATAATTCTTTTGTATTAAACTTGAAATGTTAACTTAGACTGAATGGGAATTGGTACCCTTATATGAATGAAATTACTGTTTTCGCTGTGATTAATCGTTTTTGACAGGTTTTGTGAGCCTGCCTCACGCGTGTGGACAGTTGTTTTCTCTCATTCGTGTGTTGTATTTGGCTGGAGACAAGTACAACACACGAGAGTATGTGTATCTCACCTCGAGGATTACCCTACACCATGGGGATTCGGGACCGGGACGTGAGAGGTGTTCTCGGTTGCATTTAGGGTATGCAACAAACCCTTAAACCCCCAGGTTCCTCCTAGTGGACGGGTTGTGCCTCGTGAGGGTTTGCAATGAATATACCCACAAAAATATTTTTTTCCAAATGAATGATTAAAGCCTATCAAAATCCAAGGAAACCTCTTCCAAGAGAAAATTTATAGACACTGATTATTCTAGATTCTCTTAATTTTGGTTCACCAATCTTATCTTTTGGTTAGAAATTCCCGAAACCATACTAATTGATCGTGCATGGTGAAAAGTATGTATTCGTAATAAGCATCAAATGATCCACCAAGAATTTCCGTGATTTCTTTTTATTTTTTAAATTCTAGGCCGCCTAAACTTAGCAAAGAAAAACAGCCTTCCTCTCAAGGCGATAATGACGGCTTTCGCACTAATGTTTTTTCAAAGGCCGCAAATTTTTTTTTCAAACACACACACGTGACTGTGCAATGTCTAGGTTCCTTAAGCTTTCTAATTAACTCATGTAATGAGCATTAGGCCAGTGACTCCCAAGCCAGATGTCTTTAGGGCACTAGGTATGTAAATACCCCTACAGGCTTACTGGCTCGAGTTAAAAAGTCTACAAACCCAAACTAGTCACAAAAATTTTTATTCTTTTCAAGACTTCTAACTAAACACTTTTTTTATATATTTTCTTTTTTTTCCTTTCTTTTCTGTTTTTTTTCTTCTATTTTTTGCGGTCCCCAATAATAAGCAACCCTTTCCATGTATCCACCCATCGAACCAGGAAGCTTTGTACACTAAGGGTCTATTTTCTTTTCTTTTAAGAAAGAAAAACGGAAATCATAGCTTCACATTCAAAACCTTGAAAATGTATACAACATGTGTAAAAGTGAGGGATTAAAATTCAGCACTTCTCTAAAACCCTTTTCCATAAATAAAATAGTGAACCATTGTTTTCTTTTGCCCAAAATAAATATCTTCAGCCAATAAAAATTCTCTTGAAAGTTTCCCTCTAACCTAACAATAGCAAAAAATTTTAAGACTCCTAAAAACCAAAGCAAAGCGAAAAAGAAAATGTAGAATGAAAATTGAACAAATGATCACATGTCAAGTTCTAACTCACACCCCCAAACCTAAATTCAACATTATCCTCAATGTTATGAATGCATGTGTAATGTGAAAATGAACAATAAGGAAAATTGGAATATCTTACCGTGGGTAATTGCAAAAGAATGTGATCAACCAACTCAATTATCTTCCAAAATTGGGTTGCCTCCCAAACAGCGCTAGGTTTAATGTCGTCAGCTCGACGTAACCAAAAATAATTAGTCCTGGTAAATTGGGTCTTCCAGAAGGATATTCTTAATGTTTTTATCATTCAGTTCTAGAAACGGTTTCAAGCGTTGACCATTCACTTCGAAAACATCCACATTCTTGATATTTACAATTTCCACAATGAAAGTCCTAGGATCCTAAACCTAGAGGGGGGGGGGGGTGTGAATAGGGTGAGCTTCAATTATAATCAATTTTGACAAATTTTAACTTCTTTAAATTAAACTAGTCACAAGTGATGATTATCAAACAAAATGCGGAAGCTTAATAAAAACAATCACCACAAAGCAAGCACCATCACACAAGCATTTATAGTGGTTCGGCCTCAATGCCTACATCCACACCGGCTTGTGAACCAACACCCCACCGGATTTCCACTATTTATGCTTGTCAATAGGCTAAGCAATAACCTTTACAATGATGTTTTTCAAGGCTCAACATCAACCTATACATTATGCTTTTCTTAGGCTAAGCAATAACCTCTTCAACCAAAGGTTGATTATCTCTCTAAGTAGTGTCTAACATACACTTGATGGAGATACAATTTAGCTCATTACAATGCCTCTTAATTAGGCAAGTATGAAAATGAAAATCTAATACACACACACTATGAATGCAAAGATAAAAGCACATGATGTGTGTGTGTGATGTCCTCAATCATTTTGAAAATGAAAGCTCATAAATGTATGCCTAAGGCATTTGAAAGTTTTAGCTCATAAAAACATTTATGATTGAGGAAAGAATGCAAGTCACATGTTAAAAGTAACAACTTGTTAATGATTTCAAAGATTCACAAGTTGTATGAAATTAATTAGCTCTAAACATGTGATGCATAGGGATGTCAATCAAATCAACAATGTAGCTCATAAAACATAAAAATAGATTTGATTGAAATTAGGAGACAAATCATATGTAATTATAAATACAACTTGAAAATGATATACCTATCAAAGTAAGGCAAGTTGGGAAACTTTAAAACAAAGTTATATATGAATTGTAAAGATGTTGAATCCAAAACATAAGATATATTTGAAATATATTTTCTTATGATGGAAAACAACAACCAAAGATTCAACCAAGCATAGGAATCATGTTACATATAATTTCAAAGATTCTTTCATTAACATGATCTACTTAGATTTACCAAATAAAGTACTACTTCGATTGAATCAAATGGTGATGCATCCAAAACAATAGATCAATTCAAAACATAAATATGTTAAGGACACAACAAATCATAGTTTAACATGCTACTAAAGATTTACCAAAGATAAAACAAAACATGAAAACATATGATTTGTAAAGATGTTGAATCCAAAACATAAGATAGTTTTGAAATTGATTTTCTTATGTTGAAAAACAACAACCATAGATTCAACCAAGTATAGGAATCATGTTACATATAATTTCAAAGATTCTTTCATTAACATGATCTACTTAGATTTACCAAATAAAGTACTACTTGGATTGAATCATGGTGATGCATCCAAAACAATAACTCACTTCAAAACATATTCATGTTAAGAACACAACAAATCATAGTTTATCATGCTACAAAAGATTTACCAAAAATAAAACAAAGCATGAAAACATATGATTAAGAAAATTAAAGCTTACTTGTAATTTAACTTAATGAAATCAAGCTTTAGCTCTCCTAATGATCCCCTTGATCCCTTAGTTCATTCCCCTTTGATTTGCCTCAAAACCTCTCAAGGAAGGTCTAAAAATTCCCAACTTTTAGCAAATGAATGAACTAGTATTTATAGCCAAAACAGCCCAACAGCTAGTCTCCCGGTCGACCTGGCCTTCACAACGGTAAAAAAATAGACCGTTTGAAAAAGGGCTAATGGCTCTTTCCCGGTCGACCTGCAGTGTGGCCGGTCGACCGCGTCGACCCCCTGTGACCAAAAATCCCAAAAATTGTATATTTGAAGGTATTTTTTGTGGAAACTTTTTGGCCACTAAATCAAGCTTGAAAAACATGTTTTAAAACATTCTAAGGGTTTTTAAAACATGAAACATAAAAAGCCTAAAATGATTCAAAACTTTAAAACCAAAGGCTTGCTTGATTTGATAAAACTCTTTTCTAAAACAAATGCATCCAAGTTTAAAAACAAAACATGCATAAATCAATACTTTAAAAACAATGCATGTGTAAATCAAGATTTCAAGTTTTTATAAATCAATGCATATGTGTGTAAATCAAATGATGCTTGAATGATAATGCATCCATCAAATTGCAATCTACAAAATTCCTAACAATCTCCCCCTTTGCAATTTGATGTCAACTCACTCACCACTGAATACACACTAAGTCTTCAGCTCCCCCTAAGCTGGACAAGTCTTGAAATCTCTTGGATGCTCCTCTTAGCTTGGGCTCTTTTCTTCATTCTTCATGATGCTTGGTGCTTGATCATTCTTCAATCTTTCTTTCTTTAGCCAAGCATCTTCTTTAGCTCCCAAGCTTTCTTTCTTCTATTAGCTCTCCCCCTTTGACCATGCCTCTCTCTCCCTTTGGCAAGGTATGTTTTCTCTCCCCCTGTAGAAGATCATACAAAATCTCCCTTTAGGAAGCTTGGACATTCTCTTCACCCTTTTGAGAACTTGAATGCTCTCTCCCCCTTTGACATTAAATTGCAAAGGTACCTACACACATGAAACAAGGAAAATACCTTTTAGTAGCACCTATTAACAAAAGAAATCGAAAATGAAATACATAACAGGTTATCATGTATGGAAGTAGTCTCTAAGGGTTCAAAGGCAATCCAATGGTGAATTTGATCAAACCTAATACTTCCTAAGAAGGTTTACTCCCCCTCAATCCATTCTCTCCTTTTGTCAAACTTTTGACATAGATATAACTATTTGGTTCAAGAAGAAGATGGTTTTACCAATTGAGAGTCAACTTCAAAGAAAGGATTAGATTCATTTAACTATAAAGCTCAATATGATCAAATTACCAAAAGAAAGCAAGGTCTAAAGAGAGAAGCAATCATGGATACCAATTGGAAAAACAAAGGATACCAATTGAGATTCAAAGATAAGTCTATTAAAACAATCACTCTAAAATGGATTTAAAAATATAACTATTAGGAAAAATCCAAATTAGAGCTATCCATGAAGAAATGGGGTTTACTAAACATAGCATCAAATAATTTAACTATGAAAATCATATGCTATGAAAGTTTTGAAATCATTTCATTCAATCAAAAAATGTGACTACTAATGTGCAAGATGAGTGAAATGAAATTCAAACATGAAGCCTACCTCAACAATTAACCAACCAATATTATGAACACATAAACATGGTGGTCGTGAGATATACCTATATGAGCAAGAGAGGTGGCCAACATGAAAATTATGATGCTAATGGTGTGTGACATGGAACAAATATATAACTATCAAGTTCAATCCAATGTACACAAGGTCTATCACATACACAAGATAAGACATCAATTGGATATGAAATCAATGGAAGGTTATACCAAATGAAACCAATTGAATATGACAACATGATTAAAAGCAAGGATGTGACAAACACAAAATTCCATCAAGCATCATAAATGGATATTCATCACTTTTAAAGATATGACTAATGAGCATCGTGATGAACAAGATATATTGCAATGCAAAAGGATATAACTTTGAAATGCATGCAATTTTCAAAGTGACTAAATCATATGAATTCAACAACTAAGATATCCATCAAACATATAAATATACGAGGGATGGATTTCAAAGAGTTTCATATGATCAAGACCACTACTAGGAAGTTGAAACATGTATAAGAATGGCATCATTTAGAGAATACACATGAATCAACATCATAACCATCCAAATAGAAATGACTATAAGGCATAGAGGATGGATTTGAGTTCTAGTATGGTTTCTACAAATATAATAAATATCACAACCATACATAGAACGATTTGACATTTGCATAGAGAGGATCAATCAACACTCAAGATCTAACTCATACCATATCATCAATAAAAAATATAACTATGTAATCACAAGAAGGTATGAAGTTAAAGGGATCAATCTATCATGTAACATCTCCACTCTTAGCAAATGTACTAAGCTTACAATGCAATGGAAAAGGATATGAGGTTTATACCAAATGAACTTAGCACATTAAATCACATATGTACTTATTAGGCTCAAATGATAATAAAACAAAAGATTTTACTATAAAGCACATAAACAATCATCAATTTGCATTAATGAAAAAATATACCAAGTTAGGCACAAACATGCAAATCAATGAAACCATATCCAACCAAGCAACGTAAGACATCAAAATCAATTTGCATAAAGAATGTAACTAAATGAGCAAAGATGCAAATTGTTTGTAAAAATTATTTCCTTCCAAATGATATAATCATAATTAAGCACAAGGAAATAAATTCAAGGAAAATGCTTCTATAAATACAACCAATAAAGCTTAGAACATTTTCCAAAGTTTTTCAAATCACTTCAATATTTAAAATTCAAACAAAGAATCATTTATAGAATTAAGAGCAAGCGATTTTGAAAAACAAGTAGTGTACTACTAAATTTTCAATTTGTATTCTAAATATGGCAATAGACTTTCATACAAATTGAACACACATTTTCCATACCAAGAGATATAACTTTGAAAAATCAATGGAAAATATAAATTGCTTCAAATCATTTGATTTACAAAAAAGATCTAACTATGACAATCATCAAATGATTTTCCAACATCAATTGATCATGAAAAAACTAGCTATGAAAGCTTTTGTAATCACAATCAATTGATCATGAATAGATATGCACTACAAGAGATATGACTATATGAACAAAATGCAAATCCATCATGAGAATATTGCAATCAAAGGATTTTGAAAACCGTAAGATATAACTTAAAAGTTCATGAAGACAAAATCAAATGATCACAAATAAACATTGCATTTTATAAGATGTGACTATAAAGAAACAAAATGCAAATGTAACAAAGACAAACAAAAAGATTTAACTATAAAGGATAGGTTGGTCTAGAGAGGATCAAGGCCTTAAGGTTAGTCTAAATGTGTACCAATGAAGACTCACCTAAGGTCTTGAAAAGGATGTCCTTGAGAGTTCACTTCGAGGATTCACCAACTCTTGAAGATATAACTTGAAAAAGTCTTAGAGTGGTGCAATAATACTAGGGGAAATTTATTTTCAATCATAGTGGAAATCAACACAAAGATATGCAATAAATCACAACACTAGGGTTCTAATCTAGCAAGGATCAACTCCGGATTGTTAAGCCCTAAAATGGAGTAACCCGCTCTGATACCAATTGAAAGTCCTGGGATCCTAACCCTAGAGGGCGGTGAATAGGGTGAGCTTCAATTATGACCAATTTTGACAAATTTTAACTTCTTTAAATTAAACTAGTCACAAGTGATGATTATCAAAAACAAATGCGGAAGCTTAATAAAAACAATCACCACAAAGCAAGCACCATCACACAAGCATTTATAGTGGTTCGGCCTCAATGCCTACATCCACACCGGCTTGTGAACCAACACCCCACCGGATTTCCACTATTTATGCTTTTCAATAGGCTAAGCAATAACCTTTACAATGATGTTTTTCAAGGCTCAACATCAACCTATACATTATGCTTTTCTTAGGCTAAGCAATAACCTCTTCAACCAAAGGTTGATTATCTCTCTAAGTAGTGTCTAACATACACTTGATGGAGATACAATTTAGCTCATTACAATGCCTCTTAATTAGGCAGGTATGAAAATGAAAATCTAATACACACACACTATGAATGCAAAGATGAAAGAACATGATGTGTGTGTGTGATGTCCTCCAGCATTTTGAAAATGAAAGCTCATAAATGTATGCCTAAGGCATTTGAAAGTTTTAGCTCATAAAAACATTTATGATTGAGGAAAGAATGCAAGTCACATGTTAAAAGTAACAACTTGTTAATGATTTCAAAGATTCACAAGTTGTATGAAATTAATTAGCTCTAAACATGTGATGCATAGGGATGTCAATCAAATCAACAATGTAGCTCATAAAACATAAAAATAGATTTGATTGAAATTAGGGGACAAATCATATGTAATTATAAATACAACTTGAAAATGATATACCTATCAAAGTAAGGCAAGTTGTGAAACTTTAAAACAAAGTTACATATGAATTGTAAAGATGTTGAATCCAAAACATAAGATATATTTGAAAGAGATTTTCTTATGATGGAAAACAACAACCAAAGATTCAACCAAGTATAGGAATCATGTTACATATAATTTCAAAGATTCTTTCATTAACATGATCTACTTAGATTTACCAAATAAAGTTCTACTTGGATTGAATCAAATGGTGATGCCTCCAAAATAATAGATCAATTCAAAACATAAATATGTTAAGGACACAACAAATCATAGTTTAACATGCTACTAAAGATTTACCAAAGATAAAAACAAAACATGAAAACATATGATTTGTAAAGATGTTGAATCCAAAACATAAGATAGTTTTGAAAGTGATTTTCTTATGTTGAAAAACAACAACCATAGATTCAACCAAGTATAGGAATCATGTTACATATAATTTCAAAGATTCTTTAATTAATATGATCTACTTAGATTTACCAAATAAAGTACTACTTGGATTGAATCATGGTGATGCATCCAAAACAATAACTCACTTCAAAACATATTCATGTTAAGAACACAACAAATCATAGTTTATCATGCTACAAAAGATTTACCAAAAATAAAACAAAGCATGAAAACATATGATTAAGAAAATTAAAGCTTACTTGTAATTTAACTTAATGAAATCAAGCTTTAGCTCTCCTAATGATCCCCTTGATCCCTTAGTTCATTCCCCTTTGATTTGCCTCAAAACCTCTCAAGGAAGGTCTAAAAATTCCCAACTTTTGGCAAATGAATGAACTAGTATTTATAGCCAAAACAGCCCAACGGCTAGTCTCCCGGTCGACCTGGCCCTACCCCTGTCGACCTGGCCTTCACAACGGTCAAAAAACAGACCGTTTGAAAAAGGGCTAACGGCTCTTTCCCGGTCGACCGGGTCCCCTGGGCCGGTCGACCGGCCACACTGCAGGTCGACCCCCTGGGACCAAAAATCCCAAAAATTGCATATTTGAAGGTATTTTTTGTGGGGACTTTTTGGCCACTAAATCAAGCTTGAAAAACATGTTTTAAAACATTCTAAGAGTTTTTAAAACATGAAACATAAAAAGCCTAAAATGATTCAAAACTTTAAAACCAAAGGCTTGCTTGATTTGATAAAACTCTTTTCTAAAACAAATGCATCCAAGTTTAAAAACAAAACATGTATAAATCAATACTTTAAAAACAATGCATGTGTAAATCAAGATTTCAAGTTTTTATAAATCAATGCATATGTGTGTAAATCAAATGATGCTTGAATGATAATGCATCCATCAAATTGCAATCTCCAATATTCCTAACACACAACACCATGAAAGTAAACAATCCTGATAATGAATGGACCTGTCCACCGGGTTCGTAACTTCCCTGCAAACCGGTGTACCACGAGTTATACAGGACTTTCATACCCGGTTCAAAGGATTTTCTTAAAATTGACTTATCATGTTGCAACTTCATCCGTTCCTTGTGAATTTTGGCATTTTCATAAGCATCATTTCTCAATTCGTCAAGCTCATTGAGTTGCAACTTACGATGGTCACCTGCCAAGGAAAAATTAAAATTGAAAGTTTTGATGGCCCAGTAAGCTCTATGTTCCAACTCAACAGGCAAATGGCAAGCCTTGCCATAGACTGACCTATAAGGGGACATCCTAATAGGAGTCTTGTAAGCGATTCGATAGGCCCATAATGCATCCAATAGTCACAAAGACTAGTCTTTTCGATTTGGATTGACCGTCTTCTCCAAAATTTGTTTATTCTACCTATTCGAAACTTCTACTTGGCCACTGGTCTGTGGGTGGTAGGGCGTAGTAACCTTATGAGTAGCAGAGTACTTTTTCATCAGATGGTCAAAGGTGATATTATAAAAATGAGTTCCATCATCACTGATAATTACCTTGGGTATACCAAACCTAGAAAATATGTATTCCTTCACAAATTTGATCACCACATGACGATCATTCTTTCTGGTAGGTATTGCTTCCACCCATTTTGAAACATAGTCCACTGCAAGTAAAATATACAAATTGACAAAGGAACTTGGAAATGGTCTCATAAAATCGATCCCCTAAACATCAAAGATTTCCACTATCAAGATTGGATTCAAAGGCATCATATTCCTACGATTGATTTTTCCAAGCTTTTGACACTCGTCGCAACTCAGACAAAATACATGACAATCCTTGAAGATTGTGGGCCAATAGAAACCACACTGGAAAACTTTTGCAACAGTCTTCTTGGAGCTAAAATGGCCCCCGCATGCATGATCATGGCAAAATGAAATGACCGAGAAATGGTCATGATTAGGAATGCATCTATAGATGATTTGGTCTAGGTAGTATTTAGAAAGATACGGGTCATCCCATAAAAAGTACTTGACCTCAGCTAGAAATTTTGATTGATCCTGTTTTGACCAATGGGTGGGCATCTCTAATGTAACAAGGTAATTGATTATATCTGCAAACCAAAGGATTTGGGAAATACTGAGCAATTGTTCATCAAGAAAATTTTAATTTAGAGAGATCTCATGTAAGGTCCTGGACCTTAATGGGTTAGTTGGGCCCAATAGTAGGCTCATTGACCCGTTTATTTAGTTATTATTATAATTACTTGTATTTTAGATATTTAAGTAGGTTTAGATCGTGAGCGAGCTCCTTCTAGTGTTAGATTAGTGTTTGCGAAGTTTCGTGCGACTCCAAGTGCGATTGACCCTAGCAGGGGGTAGTTTGCAATTTAGGGAAAATTGAGTGTTTTTCGAGAAATTTCATAATGCCGTGATTTTTGGGTTCATTGGAAAGGTCTCGTCATGCTGATCATTTTTGTCTCCTGACTCGTCGCAATCTGACGATCAGAAACCCTTCAAGTGGTCCATTCCTTCATCGGACCCACTTAAGGGCAAATCAGTCTTTTTCCCTTCCCTCTCTTCTTAAACAGAGGTTAACCTTAATTGTTTCATTCCCAATCTCTGCAACAAAAGCTACAACAATTTCTTCTTCTTCTTCCTCTTCTTAAGCTCCAGAACTCTAACTAGGAGAGATCACCTCCTCGATCCGAACCGCACATCTTCTTCCTCTTGATCTTCTCTTTCCATTGATCCTAGTTTGGTAAGGTTTCCCTCACCTTCATCCTTTCAATCACTTTTCTCTTTTGGTTAGATTTAGGTTCTTCTTAATCTTTTTCCTTTCTTTCTCCTTCTTGGTGTTCTAGATTGCTTTTGAGCGAGGCAGATTGTGGTTTTCGCGGTAGAAAGCTCCTTCTCAAGCTTGTCCCAATTTCCAATCTTCTTCTTGGTTGAGGCAAGTAGATTTGCAATTTATAATTTGGCATGTGTGTATGTTTCTCTATTGATTGCAATGATTTCCTTATTAGTTTTCCCTAATTCCAAGCTTGGATTTGATATTGATTTGGGATTGACATGTTAGATTAGGTTTGGGATTTGGGTTGGTTTAATTTGTAATTGGTAACCCTTTTTGATCTTTTAAATTGTTAGAATGGGTGTGGAATGATGAATGTGATGATTGGGAGAGCGTGGTGGCTCAATTTTGTGCAAGTTACAACCTTTGAAAATGATTAAAATTGGTGGGGAATGGTTTGGAAGTAATGAGGTCAGAAATCCAGCAAAACAGGGGAATCCCAGGAGGTTTCTGCCTCTGGGCGTTCGGACGCTGGGGTTCTGGCATCCAGATGCCATAAGGCAGAAGCCTAAGGTGCCCACACTGCTTTCGGGCATCCAGATGCCAGGTTTCGGGCATCCTGGCATCCGGACGCCGAGAACCTACAGGGCGGTTAAAAAGGGGCTACTTGGAACGCGCATAACTTTTGACCCGTTCATTGGAATTTGGAGTTCTAATATCGTCAGAAAGTTCTCGAGACATAGAATCCAACGGTTCTAGTTTCATCACAATTGGAGGTCGAGCAGTGATGCAAATACTCAAATTATTGATTCAACTTATGTTTTATTGGAAATGAGACCAGTAACTTAGGTTTGGGCCTTATATGTTGGAAACCAAGAATCTACTATCACCTGACCACTAATGGGGATTAAATCGTTGCGTGTGGCTTGGTGTGCTTCGATGGGTTATCTAGGTATTCGTGTATTATGCAAGGTGTAACCGAATGCATAAGGAATTAAATCGAACGATGCTTCACATGATTGTACACCAAGAGATTTCCCTAAAAGCATTCTTGATCCAATTTCCACTTGCACTCCATTAAAACATGTGGAGTACAAGGTTGACACCACTTGCCTAGATTTGGATTGCAATTCCTCCTTGAGTTGTAAATTGTATCCGTTGTTATAATTCCTTGTACACTCTATTGGCATAAAACACTTAACTAATTATGAAACATAAATCCTTGTAGGATTAGGATATGGACCTAATTTACAGTGTATCGTAGGAACCTTGTGTTATGCTTTTGATAAACATGACTGGCTAGTAGGAAAGCGGTTATCAAGTGTTTGACTTGTCTTGTATTGTTTTGAATGAGATATTCCCTATGAACTTGTCTTGTACATTGATCTAGCCAGGCTTGCTTGTCTTGGTCTATTCTCTTGTCAACACCACTTTATTATTATTTGCATGTCAAGGCCATCTGTAGTTTATGGTTTTTATTTGATGGGCCGGTTACTCGGACATCGGGATGGGAAGTTGGCATTAGACGGCGTCCATGGCGTTGAATAGCTGGGAGCGGGCTAGGACCGTGCTGCTATTCCTAGGACCAGGAGCTAGGACCCCACTGGAGCCGAACTTTGGCATCAGTAGTCTGGCCTGGATTGTTACTGATACCCCGGGAGGTGGCTTGGACATCCTCGGAGTCTCCCTCTTGTTTCTTGCATTGCATTGTTTGGATAGTGGTTATTGCTAGATGAGGTTAGGATTTTTGTCTTTGTCTCTTACGATTATTATTCATGGTTAATGCCTAGTTTCGTTTTCCTTGTATTCACATAGTATTACACTTGTCATTATTATATACTTGATGCATGTCATGTCATCTATACATTGCTTATCTTTTGATCAACATGTCGTTGACTCTGTTTCTTGGTGTGCAGACACCCCAGTTGACTACTGCTACGAGGAGCAGGAGGTGAGGAGATCCCCGAGAAGGAACGAGAATGGCGTGCCGATGACGTAGAGTAGCGTCATCATATCTGGCACAAGAGAGATTCATTGGGACTTCATTAGATTCTTTTATTCTTTATTATCTCTCGTTAGACCTTTCATATTATTGAAATTAGTTATTGTTTTAAATGACCTTGATTATTAGGTTGGCCATTGTAATTAATTGATTTCTTCGTTTAGTTTTATTTATTCTTTTGTGAAACTTTAATTTATTAATTAAAGTTATTATCCATTGTTGATATTCCAAATGCCTAGAATTGTATGAATTCCACAATTCTTATTATACTTGAGGCTTGAAACTTTATATCCTCACAGCAGACTTACGATCCTTGGGCCTAAAGGAAAATTTTTTTAATTAGTCCTAAATTTCACTCACCAGATCCGGTTTATTCTCTAATCGGATTCGAGGGACGTGACATCTCATCCGATGGCTCTAAGGGTAACCTCGAAAGATGGTCTGCTACAACATTCTCACATCCATTTTTATCTCTTATTTCCAAATCAAACTCTTGTAGCAGAAGGATCCGCCGGATCAATCGGCTTTTGCATCCTTTTTGGACAGAATGTATCTTTGAGCTGCATGGCCCATGTAGATGATGACTTTGGACCCTATCAAGTAGGACCGAAATTTTTCGAAGGCAAAAATCACAGCTAGCAATTCTTTTTCAGTGGTTGTGTAATTTAGTTGTGCATCATTGAGGGTCCTACTTGCATAGTAAATCACATGATGTAACCTCCCAACCAGTTGACCCAAAACCCTCCAATAGCAGTATCGGATGCATCACACATTAGCTCAAATGGAATGGTCCAGTCAGGTGGCTGAATTATCGGGGCTGAAGTTAGTTCATTTTTCAATCTCTCAAAAGCCTTTAGACACTTCTCATCAAACTCAAACAGGGCTTCTTTTGTCAGTAATTGGCATAAAGGTTCAACGATTTTACTAAAATCCTTGATGAATCGACGATAAAAACCAGCATGGCCCAGGAATGATTGAATCTGCTTAACTGATTTTGGCAGTGGCAATTTGGAGATCAAATCAATCTTTTCTTTGTCCACGTCAATTCCATTATAAAAAATAATGTGTCCCATAACTATGCCCATTTTTACCATAAAATGACATTTCTCCCAATTTAAGACTAAATTCTTTTCTTTGCATCTTTCAAGCACAAGGGACAAATGATATAAGCACTCCTCAAAAGAATTGTCAAAGTCCGAAAAATCATCCATAAAAACCCCAAAGAATCTTTCTACCATGTCAAAAAATATGCTCAACATGCACCTTTGAAAGGTGGCCAAACAGGTGAAGGTGGTCTTTTTCTGGTCCACGGGTGCAATTGGAATGTGATTGTAACCGGAATAATCATCAAGAAAACAATAATAAGCATTACCGGCTAGCCTTTCGAGCATCTGATCCATGAATGGGAGGGGAAAATGATCTTTTCGAGTGACTGAGCTCAACTTCGATCTTATAATCAATGCATACCCTCCATCCAGTCTGTATCCGAGTGGGTACCAATTCATTGCCTTCATTTTGAATCAATGTTGTTTCAGATTTCTTTGGTACCACTTGAACCGGGCTCACCCATGCACTATTAGATATGGGGTAAAGCACCCCTGCATCGGTTAATTTTAAGACTTCCAACCTAACCACTTCTTTAATTGCAGGGTTCAGTCGCCTTTGGGGTTCACGAGAAGTTTTTCCATTTTCTTTCAAATAATTCTATGTTGGACCACAGATGGGCTAATTCCTTTGATATCTGCAACGGACCACCCTATAGCTTCTTTATGTTCACCCAAAATTCTCACGAGTTTTTCCTCTTAGACAGGGTCCAAGTCTAAAGCTATAATCACTGGAAAGGTTTCTAGTGGTCCTAAAAAATACATATTTCAAGATATCCGGCAACTGCTTGAGTTCTAACTTAGGGGGCTCTACAATCGATGGGACAGGTGGGGAAGCAGATGGAGTCAGAATCTCATGCTTCAGTTACCACCTGGAGCAATCCATGGATGAGGTTGAGTCTACATCAAAATCACTTCGAAAGTGGGTCAGACAAGCCTCTAGTGGATCTTCAAGTTTCAAATGTGGTAAGTGATTTTCCACCAATTCATGAATGTAACTAACTTCAAAAACCCCATCATCCTCATCAGGAGGTTTCTTATTGACATTAAAAATGTTCACTTTGACTGTCATGGCCCCAAAAGAAATTTGCATCACTCCATTCCTACAATTGATCAAGGCATTTAAGGTGGAAAGGAATGGTCTCCCCAAGATTATTGGAATTTTGGGTTCAGCACTAGATGTGTGTTTGGTGTCCAAGACAACAAAATCGACAGGAAACACAAAGTCTCCGACTTTGATAAGAACGTCTTCAACTACCCCCTTGGGGTATCGAATCGATGCATCAACCAATTGCAAGGTCACATAGGTCTTTTTCAACTCCCCCAAACCTAATTCTTCATAAACAGAGTACGGAAGAATGTTCACACTTGCACCCAAGTCTAGCAAAGCTTTCTCTATCTGATGGTCCCCTATCTGGCAAGAAATGGTAGGACTCCCTGGGTCTTTGTATCTGATCAAGGTTGGATAGGAAATGATTGAGCTAGTACTACTAAAGATTTTTGTTTTTGTGCAGGAAAAGCCGCCCGCCTCTGGCGGCCGCAGAGCGGTCACTAAAGCTCTCTTCAAAGTCCCCACAAAAAACTTTTTTCTTCCCCTTTTTCCCTTCCCCTTTCCCCTCCCGCACTCTGCTTTCCCCTTTCCTTCTCCCGCGCTCTGCTTCTACCCATTTTCCCCCTCCCACCGGAGCACGGATCTCTCTCCCTCTCTCTCCCTCCCTCTCCCTCTCCCTCTCCCTCTCCCTTTCTCTCTCCCTCCCTCCTTCTCCCTCTTGCTCTGCGCTCTACTTCTTCCCATTTCCCCCCTCCCGCCGGAGCACGCCTGCGCCGAAGCTGCCCACGGGTCTCTCTCTCCCTCTCCCTTTCTCTCTCTCTATTTCTCCCTCCCTCCCTCCCTCCCTCTCCCTCTCGCTCTATTGCGTGCCCTCCCGGGCCCACGCCACTACCGGAGCCTCTCTCTCTCCCTCCCTCTCCCTCTCTCTCTCTCGCTCTCCCTCCTTCCCTCTCTCTCTCTCTCCCTCCCTCCCTCTCCCTCTCGCTCTGCACTGCCCCCACGCCACTTTGTCGCTCTTCACTGAGAACGGCGTGGTCTTCCGCCCCAAGATCCTGGGGTTCGTCTGAGTGCAGACCGGATTCGCGTCTGCGGTTCGGCGTGCCGCGCTTCGGAGCACGTGATTCAATCACGGTCAGGTATGTTGATTTATGTGAACAAAGTATATAAGCACGCATCTCCTTCCTTCCTCTCTTAAATTTCTACTTCGATTTCAATCTCTATCTTCTCACGAAAATGCATCCGGGTGCAAAAATTAACCAGCGTATTGCGAGGATTTCAGCCCATCTTTGTCCTCAAAATCTCCAGGTTCAGATTTCGCCTTTTGATTCTCATGGTTCTCGTATTTTCTCTGTTAATTTCGACCGTTGAATTTGCTGAATTCTCAGTATTTCTGGGTTATTTTCTTTGTTTTAATCATGGGTTTTCTCAAGTATTTGAATGATGACTCTAAGTGGGTGATGTTAAAATGTGATGCTGATCTTCAGGAGTGCAAAGACTTGTACAAATCCTCTCGCATGCACTTAATCAAACTCACTGTCGACTTTGTTTCCCAACCAGATATCAGAAATTCTTTGGGTAATACTGCACTCTCTTGACTGTGGGGAAGACTTTGATCTCATTAACACCATATGGCTGCCAAAACCAAAATATAGCTTCCCAGAATCCCATGTTTTGTATCATGACCCTGCAAATTTTGCATAGGTTAGGCTGACCCTACCTGATAGGAGAATAGGACAGTTGGTGAGTCAAAGAACAAATCTTTTTTCGGTCAGAGATCCTAACATGGGGAGAACACTGGAGGCCAGGACAGTTTCAGTTAAGAGCATGTGGGAAGTTGTGAAGTAGGCCTCCTCATCATTTATTACAAATCAGCCAAACACTACTGAAATTCTTATAGTCAAGCGAAGTCACATGCTCTCTACACTACTTATAGAGAGAGAGAGGGATATGTATCCCGAGTATCTTGTACCTTAATGGGGCCATATTTTTTATTTCAAAAGTTTGCCCAGATTAAAAGTTCATAACCATCCATTCTTTTGCCCTTAATTCTGAACATCATGTTCGTCTTTTCTTTTCTTTTTTTGGTAAAGATGTTCATCTTTTCTTAACAGTCTATTTGTATTCTCTTGTTTTCCCTAGTTTGACAATGTGAAGTTTTTCCTAAACCGAAAAAAAGGGTCTATTTATGGGGCTCCAATCAACAGGTTCAAGAGTTTCCACTGTGTGGGTATCATTTCAATCCCTCTACTAGGCCCCACATGCACATAAATTTGATACAATAAGAACAAATTGCTGAGGGGTCAGGACTAACCAAGTCCTCTAGCATAGTCTTAAAACCCCACCGAATCTGTGTTCAAGTAACCCAGTGAATTTCTTTACCCAAAAAAAAAAGTAACTCAGTGAGTTCAACCAAGGGTTCAAACTCATTTATCTTGGTGCCCTTCAAATCCAGTTGACTCAGAAGAATCAAAGTGAATGGAGTCCAAATTATAACCATGCCTGGGAGAAAAGATAACAGTGGCACCTTAGTTGTTCTGTGACCTGAAAACCCCATCTCAATCAATTACTTCTCTGTCCATTCAACAACAGCAGCAGTCCCACTCAGAAAAAAAAAAAAAAAAAAAGGAGAAGAAGCACGTACTCAAAATGGACCCAAATCACCTGTTCTAAACCCCAGACCCTTTCACACTCCAATCCAAGAAGGAAAAGATAAGGTAAAAAGCTAGTGGGAATTGAACCTTCCAATTATACTTTTTCCCTACTACTTTTAATCCCATCTTTAATTTGGGTTTTCTACTAACATAATATTTAAGATTATCTATAACCACTATCACTAATCCATCAAATGTGAAACCTTAGAGATGACACATGTAATTACTGCATCATGTAAGCCAGGCTTGTGGGTTCTGAAAGGGATTTGTAAAGAGAGATGAAAACTTGAGCTTGGCAGATGACGAAGGAATGTACATAACAGAGTCTTTTGCAATGCCATGGCAGTAAATATGCCTATGGCATAAACAAATGATTGTCAAGGATGGAAATGATGACACTTAATTCTCAGCATCACCATAGGGTGTTTATTTTTTGGACCCAACTCAGAGGCCATGCTAATTGATAAAATGGTGCTGACATTATTCCTTTGATTTTGGTTTGGGGGTTGCATGGGTGAAGTGAGGGATTCAAGCACAGTATCATATTATCAAAAAACAATAAGTTGGCTGGCTGCAAAAAAGGATCATTTGTTTTTCCACTGTTTGGATACTTTTTCAATGGTGAGATGGATCGGAGGAGGATGAAGGGCTAGAATGTTTAAGACTTAAGAGAGCTGCAATTTCAAACACTTGGACCTGCGAATTGCTTAAAAGTCCCATGAATTGAACAGAAAGCAGAACTTATTAACCTCATGGTAGGTTTCTTACCAGGTTTAAATGGTTCTTTATAGCAGTGTATCAATAAATTCTTTTAAACATATATATATATATATATATATATATATACATAGTTTGTATTACTCTTAATTGGGCTGGCTATGGAAATGGAAGAAAGGGTGCATTTACTACTACTAATGTTGCAAATTCTTGTCATTAGACAACATAGATCACACTACACCAAAAATCGGAAATTGGAACGGAAAAGCGTTCCTAATCCTCCCGTTCCTAATCCGTTAAACCGTTCCAGTTTCCGTTCCAATTTGGATTAGGAACGGTTGGTACCAAATTGGAACGGAAATTGGAACGGTTTAACGAATTAGGAACGGGAGGATTAGGAACGCTTTTCCGTTCCAATTTTCGATTTTTGGTGTAGTGTCAGAAGTTTGATTCTAGAATAGCATATTGTATGATAATTACTGCACCTCGAGCCCAACTGCAAGTGAAGCTGCTCCACAGCATGACTAAACTTGTTCAAATATATATGTTGGGACAAGACTTTGAATATGATTATAGTTTATCTATTTATTTATTAAGATTTAAGAACTAAGGACAACGGCATGTGTCTATGACGGGTGCAGAACTGTCAATGGTCTCTCTGATGCATGGATGAAAACAGAATCTGATGATGGATATTTTATCCAATATGGTAGTAGATTTGGGGAGCAGATAGGTTGGAACTTGGGAGTCTCCTGCTTTTTGTGGATTGTTCAAGGAGGTGTTTGGTGTTTTCTTTCCTCAACTTGTGCTAATGTGTAATGATAAATTACAATACATGGTTGAAGGTGGTCTGACGGTAAATCAGTAACTTTATGAGGCTTAGAGAATGTGAATTCATAGTTATTGTTTGTCACCTTGCTGATGCCAAGGATCTTGAGCAGTACTTAAGTTTAGCTAATGGTTTGTCCATAAGTGGTCCTAAATATGCGCCCTATCTTGTTAAGATTGATGTCTGCGCCCAATCCCACGAATGATCAATCTAAAACTCAGGTTCATTACCCACATGAGCCAACTCTCATCCAAGTTTTGTAAGCTCCTATGATCATCCGAACTTGGATAGTTTGCCAGCTAAAATAATTTGATTAATTTTGAAAGCCTTCAAAAGTGTACCTCTAATGATGTTAATTATTATGTAGTTTGTTTTGAGAGCAGATAACCCCTTTGAATGTATACTAAGCTTGATAAAAAAAAAAAAGATGCCCACTAAGTGAAAGTTCACCTGGATGCATGATAAAATTATTTTTATACTTAGCTTTAAATCCTAAAAGTTTAATAGCTATACATTCTACATCTTTTGTAAAAAACAAAAAAAATTCAAGGGGGGGATATTGTTAAGAACGGTGTAATTCTTGGACTTTTGCCAATTCGCCGAAGGAGGGAGGATAAAAAGATTGAATTGGATGAAAGTAAACCCTACAACTTATAAGAAGACTCCGGAGAAAAAAGTTGTTCTTAAAAATGAGTGATTTGTAAAATTCCACTATTTTAATATGCTGAAATTATGTCTTCGAGAAACTGCACCAAAATAAAATGAGCAGAATCTTCAAATGTGTTGTGATAGAGAGAATTATTCATTAAAAATGTAAGGAAAGTGATTGTGAGATATTTTTAATAGATGTGAGTCGGTCTTAATAGTTATAGCTTGTAGTGTATTTTAGGTTTATTTTGCACCAAATCACCATCACTGCGTCACAATTAGGTTTATTTTCACCTGATTGTGCCATGGATATTTTCTCCTGGTTATTCACAAGCAGTATCACAGATGTGGCACTGCATCTGCTGAACAAGTTCAAACTAGATGGAAAATAAGGTAGGATTACAGAGTTGATTATTCTTTAAAAAAAAGAATAGAAAAAGAACAAGACAAAGAAGAAGAAGAAGACGATGGTGATGAGTGTCAGTGATGGCTATTAATGGAATCTTTGAACGTGTAATTTCATTGCATTTTCACACATGTGTTGGTTAGTTTGTCTTCGATGGATTGTTCTTGTATCTATGTGCCGATTTTATTTTTTTTGTTGAAAAATATTATTAATTGAAATTTGGAGTTCTGTTCGAATGGAATTTATATAAACAATGGTGCTTCTCAAATGAAAATTGGATTTTAACTTTTGGGAAGGAAAAACCCCTTTTGTTTCTGAAATTTTGTTGTTTAATGAGAATGATTGTCTGGGGAATGTCTGCATTTGGTGTTATTCATTTGCTTTTATTTTGTGTTCGGATACAGTGTTGAATTGGGTTATGAGATAATCAACTTTCTTTAACTTTGTGTGGTCTTGGATGCAACATTGCAATTATAAATGCTCATTTACCTATTCCACATTGACCCTTAATTTAGAACTGCTATAGATAGTTTTATATTTGAAGATTTCATTGGTTGTGAACCTTTCATTATCAACTTTTATTTATTTGCACGCATTAGTGAAACTTGTACCCGTTCGAGAATTGTGTACGACATCTATTCGGTAATCCTTGACGCGACGGATTGGGTCTTTGACTAGATTCGTTGTTCTTGTGATGTACATTTGAACTTTGTCGTATACGATTCTTGAATTGTCCAATTCAGACAGTTTGAGAATGCAATTATCCATCTTATACTCAACAGCTCATGCAAGTCTGATGTTAGATAGAGTTTCGGTTGATGTCCCATTATTCTCTGGGTACATACATAGGTACGACTGATGTTGTACCTGTGTCATGTACTTGGAGAACCATGCGGACATGCTGCCGAAATTTTGTCTGACTAGGGGACGAAGCATTTGAGTTGTTGAGTGCAAGTTGGATCGTGCATTCTCGAATGGGATAGGACCAACCACCCTGTAGTAAGGAGTTTGTAGTTTATGGGTAGGTGACTTGCATGATGCACAGTACATTGGGCTAATTATACTTGCTCATTTAGATTTCCACAGAAATAGTTACGGAGATGGACAAGAGTTGGATTGATTTACCGAATAGGATGTCTAGGGAATACATGGAGGGGATTAACCAGCTCATGGAATTTACCAATGGGTTTGACAATGAGTTCATCAGTTGTCCATGTAGAAAATGTGCGAATCGGTATTATTACAGAAGAGAGATTGTCCGAGAGCATCTGATTCTGAACGGATTCTTGAAGCAGTACAAGAATTGGATAAGACATGGAGAAGAGTATGTTTCCTATCGCAGAGAGGAAAGAGATGAAATTGAGGTAGATGATATGTCAAATACTGATCTAATGATCGCGATGCTAAATGATATCGCGTGCGAGTTGGCACCCGAATACACAAGCTGTGAGACAGAGGGGGCGGGTGGGAGTAATCCTCGCTCTGGTGCCGATGAAGAAGCCTTGAGATATTTTGAAATTCTAGACGATGCACAGACAAAATTGTATCCTGGATGCAAGGACTTCAATAAATTGTCCTTTATTGTTGAGTTGTTACATTTGAAGGCATTGGATCAGTGGTCTGACATGTCCTTCGATATGCTCCTTTAGTTGTTGCATCGAGTGCTCCCATCCGGTGCAAAACTTGTTGAGTCTTATTATCAGGCTCGCAAGTTAACTGAAAATTTAGGCTTCACAAGTGAGACTTTAGATGCATGTTCGAACAATTGTATGTTGTTTAGGAATGAGAATGCCCATCTTGATACGTGCATTGTGTGTCAGACTTCGCGATGGAAGGAGGACGGGGTTGGTTACAATCGTCAGAATAGTTCTACAAGTGTTATTAACTGTGGCCAACCTGTCGCAGCAAAGCAAGTGAGATATTTCCCACTTAAGCCAAGGCTGAAGAGGCTTTTTATGTCATCAAATATTTCTAAACTAATGAGATGGCATGCCGAGAATAGCAGGGACGATGGTAAGTTAACCCATCCAGCAGATTCCCCAGCGTGGAAAGACTTCGATCGGTGGAATCCAAAGTTTGCCTTGGATTGTCGCAATGTGAGGCTTGGTTTGGCTACAGATGGTTTTAGTCCATTCAGATCCATGACTGGGGCAAATCACAGTACATGGCCAGTTGTTTTGGTACCTTATAATCTCCCGCCATGGATGTGTATGAAGCAACCTTTTTCTGATCCTATCCACACTTATTGATGGACCAAGAGGACCAGGGGATAAGATTGATGTATATATGCAACTTTTGATTGATGAATTGAATGAATTATGGGCTGATGGTCTGATGACATTTGATGCCGAAGGCATTGAAATATTTAAACTCCGCGCCGCATTATTATGGACAATCAACGACTTCCCTGCGTACGCCAACTTGTCGGGTTGGAGCACAAAGGGAGAGTTTGCATGTCCTTACTGCAATAAGGAGAAGAAGTCAACTTGGTTGAAGCACCACAGAAAATGGGTATACACGGGTCATAGACGTTTTCTACCTCCATTGCTTAGGTTCAGGAGGGACAAAGTGTCATTTGATGGCAGTCGAGAATATGGTTCAGCACCTCGAACAATGACGGGAGTTGAATTGTTGTCACAGCTCGAGCAGGTGCAAATACATACTATGAATGATTTTCAAGATTCACTGGCCCCGGTGCTGCCTTCTACTCCCGGTGCAAATAGAAGGGGAGGTCAAAATTGGAAGAAAAAAAGTATTTTCTACGATTTACCATACTGAAAAGATAACTTATTCAGGCACAACTTAGATGTTATGCACATCGAGAAGAACGTATGTGATAATATACTGTGGACCATTCTCGGTGTTCAGGGGAAGTCGAAGGATGGTGTCAACGCACACCGTGACTTGGAAGAAATGGGCTTGAGAAAACCGTTGCACTTGCAGCTGAGAGAGTCCAACAAGGCATACATTCCTCCTACGCAGTACACGATGAGTAAAGATGAGAAATATGTCTTCCTCTCAGTTCTGAAGGGTGTCAAGGTTCCTGACGAGTACTATTCGAATATCACTAAGCATGTGAACATGAAAGAAAGAACATTACTGGGTTTGAAGAGTCATGACAATCATATTCTCATTCAACAGTTACTACCTATCTCCATACGGAATTGTTTGCCTAAGAATGTTGTAGCGTCGTTGATTGAAGTTAGTAACTTCTTCAGACAACTTTGTTCTAGAGTTCACCGAACTGATGAGTTGAATGGTCTCCAAGAGAGGATTGCTGTGACATTATATTATCTAGAAAAAAATTTCCCACCTGCATTTTTCGATGTCATGGTTCACTTGACCATACACTTAACCAATGAAGCCCTGCTTGGTGACCCCATCCAATTCAAATGGATGTATCCGACCGAGAGGTACATGAACACATTGAAGAGGTATGTATGTAATAGAGCTCGTCCAGAGGCATCAATAGCACAGGGGTATTTGATGGATGAGTGCACCAATTTGTGCGCAGCATATCTTAAAGATAATATTGAAACAAAGTTAACTAGGCCCTCGCGGATTAATGATGGTCCAGTTGGGGAGGGCACGCCATTTGATCTCAATAGTGTTGAGTGGATTCAAGCTCACCGGTGGGTGTTGTTCAACACCCCATCTGTTGTGGCTTTGACTTAGTAAGTTATCACTCATTCATAAGAGTAACTTGTCAATTTTTTGTCTAAATTATCATACTTGTCGTTAACACGAGTTATGCATCGCCGGACACACATCGATGAGCTCAAACCGGACATGGCTCGTGCTACAGAGAATGAAATTCATCAGTCCCATTACCGGTCATTTCACGAATGGTTCAAGAACCACGTACGTATTCAATCATTAGGAGTAGTTTCACTTGTTCTTGTCATATTACTTTCATGTAGTGATATTCAGTGCTTACATGCATTGCGTAGGTGTGTAGCTTATGAAGAACCAATAATCCTAATTTGACCGATGAAATGAACCAGTTAGCTGATGGCCCCTTTATAACGGCCCGACGTTACACAACTTGTGATCTCAACGGTTTTCGATTTCGCATCAAGGATGTAGATGAGAAACGAGCAATGCAAAATAGTGGGCTCGGTTGTCCATTTGTCGATGCTGGTTATTACTATGGCCGATTAAAGAATATTGTTGAAGTTGTATACAATCAGGGGTTAAAGTTTCTATTGTTTAAGTGTGATTGGGTGGATCCCATCTGAGGGGTGAAAACAGATAATTACTAGTTTACATTGGTAAATTTTAACAATTTGTTACATCGTGATGATCGATGATGATCGAATAAGTGCCGAACCTTACATACTGTCCTCAATGGCGGAGCAAGTTTACTATGTCAGAGATCCAAAAGATCCTAACTGGCAGGTTGCAGTTAAAATGTCAAGGAGGGGAGTGTATCAGATTGAATGTGATGAGCAAGATATTGATGCATTCGCCCAACAAGTTCTTGACCAGAATGCAGTTGTTCAATGTGATGAAGATGTTAATTGGGTTTGGGAAACCATTGAAGGAGATACAGTTGACTTACATGACCAGTGAACGGTTGGGAACTAATTCACTAATGTTAAATTTGAGTGTAAATAATTTTTAAATGTTAATTTCAATTATCTCGTTTAGTGAAATTTATCTTACAAACATTTGAACAGATATGTCAAGACGAAAGAGGAGAGATCGTCCGCGGACGATGGACGAGATGTTGCGTCAGGCCCAGGCCAGCATGCCATCTGGGGAGCTTAGACCGACACCGGATGCCGCCCAGTCTAGTTCGATGGCACCACCGATTAGGCCATCGACGTCTCATCCGAGTCCATCCACCCCAGTAGACGCTTCGGCGACGTCTACTGCTTCAGCTCCACCATCTCGGCTTACATCGGCCAATACACAGACCGATATAAGTTTATTTAATTAAAACATTTAATTTAATTCTAGCAAATTATTTTATTTCAATTTAATTAGATTATCTCTAATTTGAATAGGTGCTACGAGCATGGGCCTATCTTCTAGCAGGGGGAGAGGCCCTGCTAGAGGGATCTGGACATGGAATTTCGGTCATCCCATTGACGTGGAGCTTGATGAGACATACCATCCGATGGGACCGCACGCTCGCCAGTTCATCGACCAGTTGGGACATATGGTCCAGGATCCATATGCATTCCATTTTACTACACTTGATTGGGAGGCATTCTCGGTGGAGACACTAGATCGTATCTGGCAGCAGGTTAAGGTAATAATTTAACCTTTCTCATCGGGGTGTGTCAATTTAAACCATAACTTAATGAAAAATTATTTGTCCTTTTTTAGGACAATTTGAGGGCATGTCCTGAGCTCTTCCGGCCAGTTTGCATGTCAAAGTGCCGGAAGATGTGGAAAGATCATAAAAATAAAATGAAGATGCAGCACTGGAAGCCACATCAGGATGCGCCCGACATACTTGAGCTAGTTCCAAGGGGTGTTCTCCCGGATCAGTGGACTCAGCTCGTTCGGTACTAGACGAGCGAGGAGGCAAGGGTGAGAAACTTCTAATTTTTTATTTTAATTTTAACAATTTACTAGTGACCAACGTAACTAACAAAAATTAACTGATAAATATTGAAAACAGAGAGAGGTTGCTACGAATGCGCGGAAAAGCGCAATGTAGGGTCCTACACACAGGTTGGGGACTCGACACATCACTCAGGTCTGCCACGAGGTAAAAAGTTAGATCATACATGTAATTTATATTTATGTCATTTTGTATGATAGTATACTAATAATATAACTCTCCACCAAACAGTTACGTTCCGAGGGTGTTTCGGTCGACAGGATGTTCGTCTGGATGCGTTCTTGAGATCCTCGTCACCCGGAGGTTGCAACTATCTTCGTAAGTTTTTAAATTGAACCGCTTAAATTATCTGACTATTACTATGTCTTGTTTTGCATGATAAGATATTAAATGAATCAACTACGCAGGCCCAGTATCATTCATGCCTGGAGGAGTTGCCCGAGGAGGAGCGCAGTTTGTCATCGCGGAGGGATGAGATATTCCACTCCGTCGTTGGCCGGGACGGGCACGGGTACACACTCATGTATCGGACGGATATTCCACGTTCGCACATCGCGCGAGCGGAGTCATCCGGTGCTAGCTCCTCCCAGGGCTTACGCCTCCGTACAGATAAGGAGGTTCAGGAGTTGCTGCAGTCCATGAAGGCAGCAATTAGAGAGGAGGTGACAAATGAGGTCAGGGCAGAGATGAGGGCCGAGTTGAGAGCGGAGGTGGCAGAGCTTGAGGCTCGTCAATCACAGAGTCGCGGCCCGCTCGCTTCAGACCCACCACCCACTACTCAAGTTAGTAAGAAAAAATTTGTACGTTTAAATTATCAATTATGTCATTAATGCATCAATATTTATGTTTTTTTAATTATTTTTAACTGTATAATAAATAATTACATGCACCAGACGCTGGCAGCGGCCACAGGGCTAGACATGACTTCGATGGAGAGGGCAGTCATGATCCAGTAAGCTCGACTGATCTTGACCAGGTAAAATTATTTTTTTAATTCAAGATTTCAACAAGTATAGAAATTTGTTAAATTGTGTTAGAAATTTATAGATTTTGAAACTTAAAAAGTTAGACACTTAGGTTGAAACTTGACGGGCACGGACCCATACTCATTCCTGACGTGCAGGAACTGACGGAACGAGAATTTGACTCCCGGATTGCTCGTAAAGTTGAAAAGTAGGTTTAAGTTAAAACTTTAACTTAAAAATTCGAAAACGAGCCTCCGAGCGCCCAAAACGAGCAAACGGGCTCCGGTGCCCATAAAACTTGACGGGCACAGGCCCGTAGTCATTCTTGACTTGCAGGAATTGACGAAATGAGAATCCGACTCCCGGATTGCTCGTAAAATTGAAATGAATGTTTAACTTAGAACCTTAACTTAAAACTTAAAAAAAGGAGCATCCGGGTGCCCAAAATGAGCAAGCGGGCTCCGGTGCCAGTGAAACTTGACGGGCACAAGCCCGTAGTCATTCCTAACTTGCAGGAATAGACGGAACGAGAATCCGACTCCCGAATTGCTCGTAAAGTTGAAATGTAAATTTAACTTAGAACCTTAACTTAAAACTTAGAAAACGAGCCTTCGAGCGCCCAAAACGAGCAAGCGAGCTCCGGTACCCGTGAAACTTGACGGCCACAGGCCCTAGTCATTCCTGACTTGTAGGAACTGATGAAACGGGATTCCGACTCCCGAATTGCTCGTAAAGTTGAAACGTAGGTTTAACTTAGAACCTTAACTTCAAACTTAGAAAATCTGCCTTCGGGCGTCCAAAAGGAGCAAACGGGCTCTGCTGCCAGTTAAACTTGACGGGTACGAGCCCATAGTCATTTATCAATTGCAGGAACTGACGGAACGAGATTCCGACTTCTGTGTTACTCGTTACGTTGAAACGTAGGTTTAACTTAGAACCTTAACTTAAAACCTAGAAAATGAGCCTCCGGGCGCCCAATATGAGCAAAAGGACTCCAGTGCAGTAAAACTTGATGGGCAAGGGTCCGTAGTCATTCCTGACTTGCAGGAACTAACCTAATGGGATTCTGACTCCCAGATTGCTCGTAAAGTTGAAACGTCGATCTAACTTAGAACCTTAACTTAAAACTTAGAAAATCAGCCTTCGGGCGCCCAAAATGAGGAAATGGGCTTCGTTGCCCATGAAATTTGATGGGCAGAGCACCATAATCATTCCTCACTTGTAAGAACTGACGGAATGAGATTCCGACTTCTGTGTTGCTCGGAAAGTTGAAATGTTGCTTTAACTTAGAACCTTAACTTAAAACTTAGAAAACGAGCCTTCGGGCGCCCAAAATGAGCAAGCGGGCTCCAGTGCCCGGGAAACTTGACGGGCACGGGCCCGTAGTCATTCCTAACTTGTAGGAACTGACGGAACGGGATTACGACTCCCAGGTTGCTCGTACAGTTGAAACGTAGGTTTAACTTAAAACGTTAACTTAAAACTTAGAAAATGAGCCTCTGGGCACCCAAAACGAGCAAACGGGCTCCGTTGCCCGTGAAACTTGACGGACACGAGCCCATAGTCATTCCTGACTTGCAGGAACTGACGGAACGAGATTCCGACTCCCGGATTGCTCGTACAGTTGAAATATAGGTTTCACTTATAACGTTAACTCGAAACTTAGAAAACGAGCCTTCGGGCGTCCAAAACGAGCAAACGGACTCCGTTGCTTGTGAAACTTGACGGGCATGGGCCTATAGTCATTCCTGACTTGCAGGAACTGATGGAAAGAGGATTTCAACTCCCGAATTACTCGTAAAGTTGAAACGTAAGTTTAACTTAGAACTTTAACTTAAAACTTAGAAAACGAGCCTTCGGGCGCCCAAAACGAGCAAACGGGCTCCGTTGCCCGTGAAACTTGACGGGCACGGGTCTGTAGTCATTCCTCACTTGCAGGAACTGATGGAGCCAGATTCTGACTTCTGAGTTGCTCGTAACGTTGAAACGTACGTTTAACTTGGAACCTTAACTTAAAACTTAGAAAATGAGCCTCCGGGCGCCCAATACGAGAAAATGAACTTCAGTGCCCATCAAACTTGACGGGCATAGGTCCGTAGTCATTCCTGACTTGCAGGAACTGACGGAATGGGATTCCGACTCCCGGATTGCTCGTAAAGGTGAAATGTAGGTTTAACTTAGAACCTTAACTTAAAACTTAGAAAATCAGTCTTCGGGCCCCCAAAACGAGTACACGGGCTCCGTTGCCCGTGAAATTTGACGAGCACAGGATAGTAGTCATTCCACACTTGTAAGAACTGACGGAATGAGATCCCGACTTCTGTGTTGCTCGGAAAGTTTTAATGTAGGTCTAACTTAGAACATTAACTTAAAACTTAAAAAACGAACCTCCGAGCGCCCAAAATGAGCAAGCGGGCTCCAATGCCCGTGAAACTTGACGGGCATGGGCCGTAGTCATTCCTAACTTACAAGAACTAACAGAACGGGATTACGACTCCCAGGTTCCTCGTATAGTTAAAATGTAGGTTTAACTTAAAACGTTAACTCAAAACTTAGAAAACGAGCCTCCGGGAGCCTAAAACGAGCAAACGGGCTCCGTTGCCCGTGAAACTTGACGAGCACGGGTCAATAGTCATTCCTGACTTGCAGGAACTGACGGAATGAGATTCTGAATCCCGGATTGCTCGTACAGTTGAAACGTAGGTTTAACTTAAAACGTTAACTCGAAACTTAGAAAACGAGCCTCCGGCTGTCCAAAAGGAGCAAACGGGCTCCGTTGCCCGTGAGACTTGATGGGCATGGGGTTGTAGTCATTCCTGACTTGCAGGAACTGACGGAACAGGATTCCGACTCCCGAATTGCTCGTAAAGTCGAAACGCAAGTTTAACTTAGAACCTTAACTTAAAACTTAGAAAACGGGCTTCCGGGCCCCCAAAATGAGCAAATGCACTCCGTTGCCTGTGAAACTTGATGGACACGAGCCCGTAGTCATTCCTGACTTGCAGGAACTGACGAAACGAGATTCCGACTCCCGGATTTCTCGTACAGTTGAAACGTAGGTTTAATTTAAAACATAGAAAACGAGCCACCGGGCGCTCAAAGCGAGCAAACGGGCTCTGTTGCCAGTGAAACTTGATGAGCATGGGCCCGTAGTCGTTCGTGACTTGCAGGCACTGACGGAATAAGATTCCGACTCCCGGATTGCTCGTAAAGTTGAAACGTTGGTTTAACTTTGAACCTTAACTTAAAACATAGAAAACGAGCCTCCGGATGCCCAAAATGAGCAAACGGGCTCCGTTGCCAGTGAAACTTGATGCGCACAGGCCCGTAGTCATTCCTGACTTATAGGAACTAACGGAACGGGATTCCGACTCCTAGATTGCTCGTAAAGTTGAAACGTATGCTTAACTTAAAACCTTAACTTAAAACTTAGAAAACGAGTCTCCGGGCGCCCAAAACAAGTAAACGGGCTCCATTACCCGTGAAACTTGACGGGCACGGGCCCGTACTCATTCCTCACTTGCAGGAACTGACCGAATGGGATTCCGACTCTTGGATTGCTCGTAAAGTTGAAACGTAGGTTTAACTTCGAACCTTAATTTAAAACTTAGAAAACGAGCCTCCGAGCGCCCAAAACGAGCAAACGGGCTCCATTGCCAGTGAAACTTGATGGGCACGCGCCCGTAGTCATTCCTCACTTGCAGGAACTGACGGAACGGGATTCCAACTCTCGGATTGCTCGTAAAGTTGAAACGTAGGTTAAAATTTCAAATTTTTAATTTTAATTTTTAATTTTTTATATTTATTATAAATTGCCAATTTTTATAATTAACAATTAATATTTTTTTCTTTTTTTTGTTCAGGTTTGAGAGCATCGGATCTACCACGGTACCCTGCACGGACAATTTTTCTTTCTGTAATTGTAATGGATATAATTTTTTGAAACTTTTGTAATGTTTTGAATGTAATTAATATAAGACTTTCTTTTGTTAGTAGTAATTTTAACTGATGATAGTAGTTGTATATAATATATTCAGGTACAGGTATAAAAATGCAGGGAAAAAATTGAGAAAATACGGGATTATTTAAAAAAAAAATTTGGCTTTAGTGGCCGCCACTGTCGGTCGCTAAAAATAAAAATTATTTTACTATTAGCGATCGCCAGTGGCAGCCGCTAGTACTTTAAAAAACTAAAAAAAAATTAAGAAAATTCAAAAAAATAACGTATTATCGACTGCTATGGTGGCCGCTAATACTTTAAAAAAATTTAAAAAAAAACTATTAGTGACGGTTTTTTAAAGTATTAGCGACCGCTATGGCGGCCGTAAATGGTGCCAATTTTTTTTTTGAAAAACTATTAGCGACAGCCACCTTACGATCGCAAAAATCTGTTGTGGCGGTCGCTAATACTTTTTGCGACGAAGTAATTGCGTTGCTCTCTTGGCGGTCGCTAAAGAGTATTAGCGACCGCCAAAACACTTTTAGCGACGGCTTTTGGTGGTTACTAAAAGTCCTTTTCCTAGTAGTGTGCCGTCGCTAAAAGTCCTTTTTCTAGTAGTGTAGCTTGTTGGGCTAGAAAGGCCTTCTTGGGCACATTGGTATTCCTTTTGAAGGTGCAAAGGTCCTTCAGAAATTTTGCATATGTCGAAATTTGTTGGATAGCATCAACGAGTGGGATATTAATCCGCACTTGTTTGAATTCTTCTAGCATTTTAGCCAACTGGACAGTTGATTTTGCTGGGCCTAGCCTCTATGGATATGGTGCCTTGGGAACATAGGTCCTAAGAGTGGGCTCACTAGATGATGGATCAGTATTGAATGGGTTCTCTGGTTCTAATATGTGGGTTTAGCATTGAATGGGTTCTTTGATCCAAGCTTTGGCTTCACTAATGACCCATTGGTCTCTCTTAGTTCATCCCCTTTTTCTTGTCTCCAAACTCCTCAAGAGTGGCTCTTAGTTCTACTTTGATCCACACTTTTTCCAAAGGAATGAACCTCATTTTATACTCAAGAAATGAGTTCTGGCGTGTCCCCGGTCGACCTGCACCTTTCCCCGGTCGACCTGGGCTCAACGGTCATAAATCTGACCGTTTGAGAAAGAGCTCAAACGGCTCTTTCCCGGTCTACCTGCAGTGTGCTCGGTCGACCGGGTCCCTGGGCTCGGTCGACCGGGCTCACTGAAGGTCGACCCGGGCCCAGGGACGAATTTCCCCAAAAATGCATATTTCAAAGTAATTTCTTATGGGGACTTTTGGGCCAATGAATCAAGGTTGGAATCATGATTTAAATCAAACTAAGAGGTTTAAAAACATGAAACATAAAAAGCCTAAAATGATTTGAAAGATTTAAAACTCATAGGCTTGCTTGATTCATAAAACTTCTTTTCAAAAACTAATTGCATCCAAGTTTAAAATCAAAACATACATAAATCAATATTTCTACAAGTCTTAAAAACAATGCATGTGTAAACCAAGATTTCAAGATTTTCCAAATCAATGCATGTGTGAAAATTCAAATGATGCTAAAATGATAATGCATCCATCAAATTGCAATATACAAAATCCCTAACAATTTTGACCTTGTGACCCAACAAGCTGTATGTGGCAAATTGGGGGGTCAGATTTGGTTTTGACCTTGTGACCTAACAAGCTATATGTGGCCAGCTAGGGGGTCAGGATTCAATTTTTTTGGTTTTCGCCTTGTAACCTAACAAGCTATAAGTGGCAAGTTAGGGGACCAAAGTTTGGTTTTTTGTGGAATGTCAATTTCAAGATTTTGGCTTAATTTGGTTCATGAGGTTGGATGGTATGGATTTTTGGAAACTCATGAGGCTTTCTCTGTTTTTTTTTTTTTTTTTTTTTTTTTTTTTTGAATGGTTCAATCAAGTCAAAAGAGGCATGGAACCATTTTGTATGCTCTTGGTAAAGGAGATTTTTGATAGGAAGCCCCTTTTAGTGCCTAAGTGATCAAACCTAGCTCATGTGGGCTAACCCATGGGATCTTAAGCTTTAAAAGATGACTTAGATCTCATATGGTGTCATTTTGTAAAGAATAATTAAAAATATCTCCTTTAAGTAGAGAATATCTAAAAATATCCTTACTTGGAGAGTATTTCTCATGTTTGGGAAAGATTTTCTCAAAGTATCTTTCTTTTGGAGAGAGTATTTCTCATTCTCTTTCTTTTTGGATAGAATTTCTTAAAGAATCTTCTCTTTAGGAAAGAATATCTCAAATCCCCTTTCTTTTGGGAAAGTTGCTAGTTTTTAGCACTTACCTCCTTGGTTTTCTCCTTGTTTCCTCTTTTGGTTTGCTCTCCTCTATAAAAGCAAAGTGAGGTTGGATCTCTTGCTCTTATTGCTTTCTTTTTGCAAAAGTCTTCAAGAGTGCTCCAAGATCAAGCACTTCTCTTCTTCTTCAAGAATCTTCAAGTTCACTTTCTTCTTCTCCATCCATGGCTTCAAGTAAGTTTTCTTCCTTCACAAGAAACTCCATGTAGAAGTAAAATTCTTTCTTTTCTTTTCTTTTCTTTTCTTTTCTTTTTTCTTTTCCTTTCTCTTTTTTTCTACTCTTTTTTTTTCCCACGTGTTTTCTCTTCTTTTTTTTCTTACACGTTCCCCTTTTTTTTCTTGCTCACGGTTTTTTCTTCCCCCTTTTTTTTGCACTTTTTTTTCTTTTTTGGTTTTTCTTGGCTATACGGACCTAGCCATACTGCCACGTGGCAGTGGGCCACGGCCTGCGAGCCAGCCCAGAAAAAAAAAATTATTTTTTGAAGAGATTTCTCTCTTTTATATCTTTTTTTTTTTTTTTTTGCTTTCCCTCTTTTTCTCACCATGATAATGAGGTTTATGCAATCCAAGATGTTCAAGCATTTTTTCTTCTTTTTTTTTTTTTATGCATCAAGATAGAAGGCTGGAATCTCTAGGTCAAGCCAACATGATTTTTGACTTGGACAAAGTTTGATTGGTTTTGA
The DNA here is from genome assembly GCA_038049695.1 of Cinnamomum chago. Taxonomy (NCBI): domain Eukaryota; kingdom Viridiplantae; phylum Streptophyta; class Magnoliopsida; order Laurales; family Lauraceae; genus Cinnamomum; species Cinnamomum chago. Next base: position 102,073,089 of record CP142453.1, on the reverse strand, counting down.
ACAAGTTGGGTTGGAATTGGTCAAACTTTGGTTAAAGTTTCCCTAGCGTCTATTGCATGATGATTTTCTTTGATGCATGATTTTTAGTAAATTGATTGGGAGCATGATGATGCATTGCTAGAAAATCTTTTGCAAGTTTTGGGATTTGGAGCTCGCAGCAATGTTGAGCCCTTTCATGATCTCGCTAGATTTTGAGGAGCTTTACAAGTTTTGGAGTTTGGAGCTCACAACAATGTTTAGCCCTTTTTCAAGCTTGCGGAGATTTGATAAGACTGGTTTGATCTCGCAGCAATGTTTGAGTTCAAACTTTCTTTGAGAATGCTTCTTTGACTATGAGCTTGCAGTGGTGTTGGGCTCAGCTTCAAACTTCCTATCTTTTTCAAGGTGTTTCCCTTTTCTTTGGAATTGTCCCGGAACCATGCCAAAATTTTGCTAGAAATTCTTTAGCAAAATTCTGTCACTTTAATGATTGATTTTTTATTTTCCATCCTTTGCAGGTAGTTCCTCCAGAACAAACAAGGGTAAACAGCCTATTGCTGATGCACCTCGTCGGTCTACCAGGTCTCCTAATGTGGCCGTATAATAGGCCTGGGAGAAGGTCCAGTTTGTGGAGAGAAACTTGGAAGAGTGCGACTCCCTCAACCGCGATGAGATGAGACAGCGATTAATCGCTCTCAAGGATGAGGAGTTTTACAGGATTATGGTAAGAAATCGTCCTTGGGTCATGGACGATCAAAGCATTGTGCCCAAACCGACCTTTTTCTTTAGTGACGCAGTCCCTGATGACTTGACGTACTAAAGAAGATGTTTTCAGTTCTCTTACACGGCAGATGGTGAGGAGAGAACTATTTCTACTTGGTCGAACTTTGATCGCACTATCTCGATCATGAGCCTTTCTCCCACGTGTCCCAAGAGGGAAGATCCTTCGAGCTGGGTGAAGAGGACTAATGTGATCAAGACCGGGGTTTTTGTTGGCGGCCTTTTCGATTATGCAGAGAAGTCGCATGTCTGCATGAACATGTTGATGCCAGCCAGCGGTTACCAAGGTTCTAATCATCCATCAGTTGATTTGAGACCAGTGGGCCTTGGCATTTTCCAGGGTGACGACAGTAATTGGGTGAAGCCTTTTCGACTTCGTGGTCGTTTCAGTGCTGACTCAAGCTGGGAGTCATGGACTGATCACATCCTGCAGGTTGGCGGGGCCATTCTGAAGGAGGCTTGATGCGGTTTGCGCTTTTCGGGAAACCGTGGTTTTCTCCGATGAAGCCTTCATGGCCATGTTGGAGTCATTCCATCCACAAAACAACACCTTCATTGTCATAAATGGTGAGATTGGTTTTGCTTTTAAGGAATTGAGTGCCATCACCGGGCTGCTTGTCCTCGGCAAACTTTATGAGGAGTTTATGCCTATTGACAGCGTCCTTGAGGAGTAGTCTAAGGAGTTCAGGCTTTTGTACTTTCAGCTTGTCGCCTTTTATGATTTTTTGAATGAGAAGGAGGGCTCGAAAGTTCGGTCCAGCAGTTGGAGGAGTTTTGGCTCCTTGTTCCCCAACTTCTTTGACAACAGAGACTCTTCTGATAACACGACCCGAGAGGTCCGAGCTAAGACTCCAAGTTCGAAGAAGACTTCTGTCACGCGAGGAGACTTGAAGGACTTCTTCATGAGCACAGATGCCATTTATTCGGACATTGCGCTGCGGAGGGATCTCGGTGTTTACCTCACCTGCTGGCTGAGTGAGGGTGTTTTTGCTGGAGGAGATGGTACGCACATCAGGGCGCACTGTATTTTTCCAGCTTGTCAGATAGCATTTGGAGAGTGGCTTGCTTTGGTGCCTACTATTTACTCTTATTTGTGTGCCAAATTGCAGGCTACTGCTTTTCTTGTTCGGCTTGGGCTCCCTATGAATAGGGTATTTTCAGCCCATATTTTCTATTCATGGTATGTATACCACTGTCCCGGCTTCCATTGATTAGAAGTTGCACAGGATGATGATCCTTTTATGATTCGATTGGCTAGAGGGACGGTCGTTTCTGAATCACTTTTGTCTGCCCGTTTGAGGATCCGACGGTTCAGGGATGTCGAGATTGGGCAATCTTCAGTGAAGCTTTCTCCATGTTTGCGGAAAAATACTTTTGATTTTGGTGTCTCCCGTGATTCCACCAGGGCAGGGTCAGGAAGACACTATTCTTTGACAAATGCAGAAAAGAGGTGGTTTTTCAACGTACGCGTTGGTACGATGTTGTACCATAGACATCTTTTCGTTGATATCCAACCGTATGTCCCATCGCGTTTTGCGCTGCAGTTGGGCTTCTCTCAAGGCGTTGTTGAAGCGCCTTCGAGCATAGTGAAGCGTTTTGGAGGTTTGCATGATGGAAGGAATGCATGGGCTTTTTATAGTGCAGAGGACACAACCGCCATGATTTCATATCCTGAGTTGCCCACTTTCCGGACTGCTGGCTTTACGAAATGGTTCGTAGAGAGCTTTTTGGTGTACCGGGGCTTTCCAAGAAGGAGCTCGATGTCAAGCAATCTTCTGGGAAGGGTCTTGGCAGATCAGATGGAGTCCGTCAAGAGGAAGTTCTAGCTTTCCTTGCTGGAGAGAAGCATAAAATAAGCTTTCTCGACGAACAGGACGTCATCAGATCAGGAGCTGTACAAGAGATACATGGTGAGGTCTTGAAACAGCTAGAAGAGGAGGAGGCCGAGATCGATGCTTGGATGCAAGTGGAACGAATGAAGGCTTCCTTGGAGTCCACTGGGAGGAGCAGACCATCCGGCGAGGAGTCAAGCGAAGGTCCTGACTTTGACGATGAGGCGGGTACTTCAAGTAAACCGGCCCATAGAAGTAAGAGGAAGAGAGGGCAGCGCCGTAATAAGAGATGACACGATGACTCTCTTGATTCAAAAGTCCCTCCTGCTATTGCTGAAGAGATGTCAAGGGATGCTGATGAGACTCTAGAAAAGAGGAGCCGAAAGGAAAAGACCGTTAATGAAGGTATGATTCCTCCACTTTCCTTTTCCATTTCTTTTTGCTGAGACTTTCTTATTTTTTATTTTCTTTCTCTCCCTTTTTAGTGGGAGATGATGATTTGGTGATGCCTGAGGTTCCAGCTGATGAAGCAGTGACGGATCCGATTGCGTCATCTAAAGAAGAACCGAGGGATTCTGGAGTGATTCTGGAATCTTCACCTGGTATGACTTCTTTGCATTTTCTTTCTTTTTTTTTGCTGTGCTGTCATTTGCTAACATGTTGCTTGTTTGCTTGTCAGCTGACTTTCTACAGGATTCTGATGATTTCGAGACATCCATGGACGCGACCTTTGACGATGCTTCGGATGAACTCATGGAGGCAGAAAGTATTCCGCCGATCGTCGAAGAAGGTATTTGTAGCAATAACCCTGATGATAATGATTTTTTTAACAGGATCATATTCATACCTTCCTTTTTTCTTTTTTTTTCGCTAGCAAGTTATGAAGTAACAGGAGAAGTTCCCCCATCTTTCTCAGGGCCAGAGCAGGGGATGCCTGCAGTTTAACCAGAAGTAGGGACTTCTTCTTTCAGTTTCAATGAGGCAAAGATGAAATCTTCTGAGCAGATTCCTTCTCCAGTGTCTCTGATTAGAAAGAGTATGATGATCACTCCTCCAACAGGGCATGACATAGGCAGTCGACCAATGGAGAGGGACAAGCCATCATCTGGTCCATCTCTTCAGTATGCGAAGAAAGTGTTGAAGAGCATTTTGAGCTGATGGGTTGAAACTCTTTCTTCTGGCCATTTGGAAGCTAGCTTTGGTATGATCAAGCATGTATAGGACATCCTTGCTGATAGCGAAGAGGTTGGTCTGGACATTGCAAGTGCGAAAGCTTTTGTTGATGAAGTCATAGCTCTAGGCAACAAGTGGAATGAGACCAAGAGCTTCCCAAGCAGTGACTTCTTCAATGAGATGTTTTTTAAGCCTTTTAGCGAGGTCAAGTCTGAACTAAACGAGATCTCGCAGACTCGAAAGGAATTTGTTTAGGAGAGGAACATCACCGAGTTGGCCGTCATTGAGCTAACAGAAGACCAGCGCCATCTTGATAGGGAGGTCTTTGAGACTAGGCAGCGTCTTGAGTTATTAGAGGAACAAGCTGCGGTCAAATGGGCCACCATTGTGGAAGCTCGTGCTAGAGAAGGGACTCTGATTCGTCAAGTCGAGGAGGCTGAGAGCAATCTTCAGAGGAAGACTCAAGAGTATGAGTAATGGCAGATTCTTTGGGAAGAGCTTCCCTGTGCAGCAGATGGGTCGCGGCGTCCTGCCGCATTTTATGGAAAGATTTTGAAGAAGCGTGGCCTGGAAGCTTTAGAGGCTAAGGCCAAAGTCTGCTTGAGGAGTTGAATCTTTGGTTGAATACCATGTTAGACTAAGATCCAGATTTTTGTAACAAATTCTTTTTTCTTCTTCTCTTTTGGTACCTCCATGTAAAAATATTTTTGGTACTCTATATACTTTTTAGTCAAATTCTTTTTGATGAAAAAAAGCAAAAGTTGGTTGAAAGTGTTTGTTTGAAAATTTGACCAAAAGGTTGTCATTTTGTTAAAATCTTTTGTCAAATGGTTGTTTTGGGCTTGAAAGCCAGATTTTGTGGCGAAAGCCTAGTTTTTTTTATAGCTTGAAAGCTACATTTTGAGATGGCATGGGAGCCGAATCTTGTGTTGTTAGAGCCAAAATTTGTTTCTGGCATGGATGCCAAAGTTATTGAGATGGCATGAAAGCCGAATTTTTGAGATGGCATGAAAGCCAGGTTTTGAGATGGCATGAAAGCCAGGTTTTGAGATGGCATGAAAGCCGATTTTTTTTTAAGATGGCATGAAAACCGAATTTGTTTCAGATGGCATGAAAACCGATTTTTTGAATTGGCATGAGAGCCGGTTTTTTGAGATGGCATGAAACTCGGTTTTTGAGATGGCATGAGAGACAGGTTTTTGAGATGGCATGAAAGCCGAATTTTTTGAGATGGCATGAAAGCCGAATTTTTGAATTGGCATGAGAGTCAGGGTTTGTGGCATAGGAGCCGATTTTTGAATTGGCATAAGAGCTAGGTTTTGTGGCGTATGAGCCGATTTTGTTTACTAGCGTGAAAACCGAAATTTTGGGATGGCATGGAAGCCAAATTTGTTTATTGGCGTGAGAGACAGATTTTTTGAAAACTAAGTTTTATTTTGTTGGCATGAAAGCCAAATTTTAGATTTTTGGCGTAAAAGTCGGGTTTTTGGATTTTTTGGCATAAAGGCCGAAATTTTGTTTTTGGCATGAAAGCAAAAAAAATTTTTGGCGTAAAAGTCAGGTTTTGGTTTTGGCGTAGAAGCCGATTTTTGTTTTTTCTTTCTTGGCGTAGAAGCTAGGTTATGGTTTTGGCGTGAAAGCCAATGTTTGTTTTTGGCATAAAAGTCAGGTTTTGGTTTTAACAATACAAGTATCGACTAAAAGTCGCCTCCCTACTGAATGGTATTAAAAGTATCGATGAAATGTCGCCTCCTTGCTCATTCGGTTTGCGAGTATCGATGGAATGTCGCCTCCTCGCTAATTAGGGTGCAAGTATCGACTAAACGTCACTTCCTTGCCTTTTTCAAAAATTTTGGTTTTGTGGGTATCGAATGAATGTCGCTTCCCCACGATTTTTGAAATTCGAGGTTTTTTTTTTTTTAAACTTGGGTTGTGGATATCAACTGGAATGGTGCGTCTCCGCGATTTTTTGAAATTTTGCAAGTATCAACAAGGTGTCGCTTCCTTTCGATTTTGAAATTTTGGAAGTATCGAATGGGGTTCGCATCCTTCCGATTTTTGGGTTTTGCGAGTATCGACTAAGCATCGTTTTCCCTTGGTTTCTTAAAAACCATTTTTGTTTAAAGCCACGAGGGTCAAAATTTTTTACTCAAAGTCGTTTTTGGCTGTAAAAGTTGGGGTGGACTAGGGTTGAAATTCCTAAGTCCTAATTTTTGTTTCAAACCATGAATTTTGGGTTCAATGATCGAAAGTTTTGGTCAAGTCCAGGAAGAGGCTCCTAAACTTGGATTTTATTTTATTTTTTAACAATGAAACTATGAAAGTGAGCATTGTTTTGAGGTTTTATTTTTTTAGAAATTTCAACATAAGGATGAAAATTCCAAAAGGGGTGGGTTTGATGAGCAAGTACCTGAGAATAGGCTTTGGCCGTGCAGGCATTGCTCTGACCTAGTGGCGTAAGTCTTCAAGGGTAGTACCGCTTCAAGAATTTACCGTTGATGGACAGCATACATCTATCACCCTCCATGTTTAGGAGAGCAAATGCGTCGTTAGAGAAGACTTTGTCGATGACGAAGGGTCCCTCCCATTTTGATTCGAATTTCCCTTTGGATTTGTGGGCGAAAACCATTAGCCTTTTTACTGCAAGAACCAAATCACCCCTTTTAAAGGCGCGTTGCCTGACCTTCTTGTCGAAAGATCCTACCATGCGTGCCTGGTATAGCTCAATGCTTTGTAGAGCTTCAAGCCGTCTTTCATCGAGATTATCCAGCTCTTGGAGTCTTAATTTGACATTGCTTTCTTGCGTCATGTCATTTTGCAAAGATACCCTTAAGGAAGGAATTTGTACTTCCAAAGGGACAACAGTTTCGCATCCATAGACCAAAGAGAATGGTGTGCTATGCGTTGGTCCTCGAACGGTGGTTTGATAAGCCCACAAAGCTTCAGGTAGTTTGTCGCCCCAGTCTCTCTTGTGACTAGAGACCATTTTTTTGAGAATTTTGTAGAGTGTCTTGTTGAAGGCTTCTGCTAGTTCGTTCAATGTCGAATTGTATGGAGTCGAAGGACAACTTTAGATTTTGTACTTGTCACAGAACCTGTAGAATATGTGATTGCGGAATTACAGTCCGTTATCATGGACGAATCTTTTAGGTATGCCAAAGCGATAGATAATGTTGGTGCACAAGAATTGAAGGACTGATGAGGTATTCATTTCGCTGAGCGCAAATGCTTCTGACCACTTGGAGAAATAATCCGTAGCGGCGGAGATGAAGCGATGACCTTTACTTGATGAGGGAGAGATAGGACCTATGATGTCCATACCCCAGGCTTCGAAAGGCCATGAGATCGCTGTGGGGTGTAGCCATTCCGGAGGCATGTGGACATAATCTCCATGAACTTGGCATTGTTGGCAGCGTTTAGCAAATTGCATAGCATCCGCTACCAGAGTAGGCCAATAATAACCTAACATTTTTATTTAATCGTAGAAATTAGGACCAGCCTGATGAGCTCCACAAACACCAGCATGTACATCTTTAAGAGTTTCCTCAGCTTCTTGTTGTGACAAGCAACGTAGAAGTACTCCGTTGAAGGATTTTGTGTAAAGCATTTTTTAAAGAATATCAAAATGAAAGTTTGGGGCTCGTCTTTGAAGGCTTACCCGTTCTTTTGGATCTTCAGGTAGGATTCCGAACATAATGTAATCAAAGAACGGATCCCTCCAGTCGCCAATCAAAGGTTTGAGGATGGACATCCGATTTCCAACCACTTGGTGGCATTCAGGAACTGCTTGGTGTGTGTTAAGAGAAGGGAGAATCCTTCTTTAACACACCGTAATTTGCATGTTTTCCCCTTCTTGGATCGCCATAGATGTTGTGAGTCCGGCCAGGGCATCTGCACGGATTTTTTCACCCTCTGAGGATGTGGGTGATGTGACAGATGTCAAACTTTTGTCGAAGTGATTGTGCCTTCTTGTAGTAAGGCAACAGATTAGGTTTCCTGACTTCAAATTTCTGATTCATCTGGTCGACGATCAGTTGAGAGTCCCCAAAAGCTTCTAGCATAGTGATGCCAGATTCGAGGGCGAGTTCCGATCCCACAATCAGGGCTTGATACTCAGCTGCGTTGTTTGAACATGGTTCCAGTAGCAAGAAAGCATATGGAATCATGTATTTGTCGGGACTAACAAAAAGAATGTCCATTCCCGATATTTGCTTTCCTTTTTCATTCGTCCTGGTTGCGCCGTCAAAGTACATGTCCCAGGCAGCATTTGGTAAGGAAGTTTCCACATTATAGACAGATTCGTCTAGGGGATCATCCCTCAGTGGAGAATCCTTAGGCAATGGGTGCTCTGAAAGGAAATCTGCTAGAGCTTGGCCTTTTATTGCCTTTTGTGGTACATACCTAATATCGAATTGTGACAGAAGGATTGACCATTTTGCCAATCGGGGATTGAGATAACCTACTTTTGTGAAAAGGACCTTTAGCAGATTGATCCCCGAAATCATGTATACTATGTTGGAAAGCAGATAGTGATGCAGCTTTCGTACGGCGAACATCACTGCAAGGCATTCTTTTTCGACTAAAGAGTAACGATGCTCTGCACCCACCAACATGCGGCTGAGGTAATATAGAGCAGCTTCTTTCCCTTCGTCGTTTTCTTGTGCTAGCAGAGCGCCCAAAGAGTAATTGAGAGCTCTTGTGTACAAGATGAATGATTTTTCAGTTGTGGGGGCAGCCAACACTGGAGGTTTAGTCAGGTATGTCTTGATGTCTTGAAATGCAGCTTCACATTTAGCATCCCAAACAAAGTCCATACCTTTCTTCGTTAGGCGAGAGAATGGACGACACTTCCCTGACAGATTGGAGATAAACCGTCGAATGTATGCCAACCTTCTTTGAAGCCCTTTTAGTTCTCTTAGGGTTTTTGGAGATGGCATTTCTAGGATAGCCTTAACTTTGGTGGGGTCAAGTTCTATTCCGCCTTTCCGAATTATGAATCCGAGAAACTTACCTGATGAGACACCGAAGAAGCACTTTAGTGGATTCATCCGTAGTTTGTGTTTGCAAAGTCAGATGAAGACTTCTCGAAGATCTTCTTTTCTTCTGCTTTTAACGGTGAGGTCATCAACGTAACATTCCACCGTCTTGTGCTGCATATCTTGGAATATCCTCATCATAGCCCTCTGATATGTTGCACCAGCATTTTTTAGACCGAATGGCATAACTGTGTAGCAATACACGCCAAATGGAGTCTGAAATGATGTGTATCTTTCATCTTCAAGATGCATCTTTATCTGATTGTAGCCAGAGAATCCATCCATGAATGTCATTCGCTCGAATCCTTAGATTTTTTCGATCATCACCTCTGGTATGGGGAGCGGAAATTCAACTTTTGGGCATGCATTATTCAGGTCTCTATAGTCAATACAAACCCTGATCTGCCCATTTTTCTTTGTCACGGGGACGATGTTGGCCAACCATTCAGGATGTTGTTCTTCGCGGATGAAGCCAAGGTTTTTTAGTTTATGAACTTCTTGTTCAATTTTGTCTATCACATCAGGATGGAATCTTCTTTGGCCTTGTTTGACAGGCTTGATGTTTTTTTGCAAATTGAGTTTGTGGTCTGCTATTTTAGGGTCTAAGCTAGGCATTTCAGCGTAAGATCATGCAAAACAATCAACGAACTCACGAAGAAAAGCGATATACTCAGGTAACTCATCATCATTTATATTCTTACTTATGAATACAGGACGTGGGTTATCAGGTGTCCCCAAGTCTATCTTTTGAACAAGATCTTCTGTTGGAAGGTTTGAAAGTGGTTCCTCCACAATGTTTTCGAAGGTTTCCAACTTAACAAGTCCTTCTGGAGTTCCAAAGGCATTTATAGACCAAAGCTTTGCTTTTGTCCATGGGTCTTCTTGAACGGTATTCTTCTCAAGACTGGCAATGAGATTATCTCAATCACCTGTTGAAACTAGGTTGAAGTAAGGTACTTCTTTCGGAGACGATGGTTCTTCTGGGCTAGAAAACCATGCGTCTGTGTCATCGTACGATTCCTCTTCCTGAATCCTTGATGGGTAACTCCTTAAAGAGATATTCAGTGAGATCAATGTCTTCATGGACACGAGATGTTAAGGTTTGGTCGGCAAAACAACTTTGTAGCCTTTGTGTCAACTGTCTTATGGGAGTGTCAGGATCATACCCCAACTCGTATGAAGACTTGTCTATGTAACGACGGAATTTCCAATCCTCCAGTTGACTTTTGGTCAGGGTGGGTTCCAATGGTGTGAGAATACCATGGCCACCTCCCAAACCGATTGGATTCTGAGCATCATAGCCCATTTTCTTCATGATAGCTTATGCCATTGGACAATACAGGAATAGTTGAGGCATACCTTCATTTTGGAAAGGTTCATGCGAAGATTTTGGTGAAGAGGCTTCCGATTTGTGGAAGAAGATTGTCTTTTCTTCTGCCGAAGTTGCCGGAATGACGAAGGAAGTAGACATAAGGTCTTCTATGTCGACAAGTGTCTCCAATGGAGTGAGAGCATGCTGAACTTGCTGAGTATCAACTTGGCTTGACGATGTATCGTCTTCTGGCTCTGAATCTGAATCCGTGTCTTGCATAACGGACAAGAAGGAGACAGCGAACTTGCCCCCAGACTTTTGTTTTGTCTTCTTTGCTTTGGGGGTGATTACCAAAGGCTTTGAAGGTTTGAGGGAGACAACAAAGGGAGAATGAATGCTTTCTTCAGTTTTGCCGGAAGGTTTGTTTTCTGTTGATGATTGTTGAGGAACATTGCCCTTATCTTTCTGGAGATTTTTGACAAAGGGTGTTGTTTCTTCCTCCTTTTCTTCTTCTTCATCTTTGTACATCTGAGCATCTGCAAAATGGACGTCTTTGCCTTTGAAGGGCTTTTTATGTGCAAACACTCAATGTATTAATCCGTCGTTGCCAACGAACTTGATGCACTGGTGTAGAGTTGAAGGGACGACACCATTCTCATGTATCCAGGGGCGTCCAAGAAGGATATTGTAGCATGAGGGTGTTCTCATGTATCCAGTGACTTCAGAGATAAGATCACCGATTTGAAATTTGAACCTGATTTTGCCGATAGGCTTTTGAGTGCTCCCATCGTATCCAAAGATGGATACAAACGTGTGACTCAACTTGCTAGGTGGAATACCTAACTCTTCGAGTGCCCAAGTAGAGATGAGATTGAGTGTAGAACCTGAGTCGATCTGGACTCTATGTGTTGACATTTCTTTGACATACCCTGTGAAGTACAAGGGTCGGTTGTGCTTTTTCTCGCCTAGCAGGAGGTCATCCTTATCGAAGGCAATTGTTGCACTCGCTACTTTTTGAATTGAAAGGCATTCGATGCTTGATCTCTCAGTTTTCCTCTTTTCTCCCTTTGAGGAAGTATTTGATTTTTTGACCCTATAGTCCATTTCAATTTGTAGGACTTGTGGGGCATGTTTGTCGACATCCGCATTCAGCCTTTGTAGTTCTAAAATGAAACTATCACAAGTTTGTGGAGACATTCGCAATAAGTCAAGGATGTGCAGTCGTGCCAGTATGTGTTTGAAGTGCTCAATCAAGTCGAACTTAAAAGCCTCCTTCGGGCCTGCATTTTCATTATTGTTGCCACTTAGGTCATGTACAACTTGTTTTCCCGAAGGATTTACAAAAGAAGAAGAAGGTTGGTTGTAATTTTTTGTGGTAGTCCCGGCCAGAGCAAGTACCACTACCAACTTCAAAAGCTTCTGGAGAGGGGTCTCCTTTTGGAAGATCACTCTCGGGATCAAGGAGTCAATCCTTGTCATTTACTGAAGACGTCTCTGTAGCAGTATTGTCGTCTTCAGTGATAGCGTTGCATGGACCATTTTTCGGGAACAAGTCCTTAGCAGCATCCAACAACTTCTCTTCTTCGTTAAGTAATTTATCGGTCCAAATTACATCGCCTATGAGGTCGGGTATCTGGGACCAATTGACCGGATTTTCATTGAAGAAGACTTCATTGGTAGGACCTTCTTCGAGATGATTAGCCGGAAGAGGCTTGAGTTCCAACGTCACAGTTTCAGGAGACGAAGGCTGAGAAGATGATATCTCTGTTGAAGTCACTTGAGGAGATGTAGCTCCAGAAGCTATGCTTGAGAATCTAAGGCCTCGGTAGACGAAACTTCAGAGGCATGATCATCTCGAACTATCGTATTGCAAGCAAAGCACTGTTGAGATTCAAACTCGTCTTCAGATGTGAGGGGATCATCAATCCAGCATTTTTCTTCATTTTCCGGTGTTACCGGAGGAGATGTCTGTAAATTTTCTGGGATTTTCGGTTCTAGATTTTGATTTTGACGAAGCTCATCGATGCGATCTTGCTCCCGCTCTATGGCAAGACTTTGCAAGATTCTTGCATATTCCTCGAGATCGGGCATAGGGGCCAAATCTCTTCGTCATCTGCTCCTTGTGGTTCATCAATGTTGGGTTCCACTGGAGAGCTTGCTTGTGCTGGATCAATAGCACATTCTTGAACAACTTCTTAGTCTTCTTCATCATCAGACCAGGATCCTTGTGGTTGTAATGGGTTATACCAAATTACTGGCATAAGATGAGATTCGAGAATCTATTCCTCATCGGAGAGGTATTCTCCTATTTCAAGGGATTCTTCCCACTCATCGGTATCACTGGCAGTATCGCTAGACTCGTACCCCTGCGTTGTTTCATTTCTGTAATGAGGTGGCATGAAATCGCCAAGGGTGAATTTTCTTACCACCTTTGAAGTTTTGGATTCTTTCGTTGCCCACAGTGAAGCAATGGAGGAGGTCTCTGCCTTTTCAGGGACTTCTTGCTAAGTCTTCTCCCGCTGTTTAAGCTTACGGAGTTGTCTCTTGGCTTGCCTTCGCTGTTGAGTGGTAGGCTTTATTTTGACGATCTCTCAACTTTCATCTTCTAGGAGATCGGGATGCAACCATATGGGTTGTCCTTCTGATGTTAGATAAGGAACCAACTCTTGGGACACCTGAGTCATTTTTATCACCTTGAAGGAAGTAGTGATCTTCTCCTTTGGTGACTTGGAAGTTTGTCCATATGACCCCATGTTGACGGAGGCAAACCCATAGTTTTTGTCAAAGGTGATGACTCCATTTTTTCACATCTCGTTGATCTTCTCTCTCAGAACAAAGCATTGATTGAGAGGATGCGAGATCATCTGATGATATGGACAATACCGAGGATCGTTGGTTTTGCCAACATCTCCTGGTCTTTTAGGCTCAGGTAAGGTGAGTTTACCGTTTTCTACGAGAGCCTGAAAGATTTCTTCAACATCTTCATCGAACGGGTATTTCTTCTCTACTCGTTCTTTGAAAGGCTTCAAAGAGTTCAGGTTTCTTACTTACAGTTTTATTTTCAGCTTTCTTTGGCTGCTGAGGAACTGACTTGGTTTGCACATTAAGAACCTCATTTTTCTTTGGTTTCGAGGTCGTAATGGCGGTCGGCTCTTTCTTTGATGATTTCTGATTGTTGAGGTCTTTGATCACCATTTCAGCTTCCATAGCTGCTTCTAGGAGTTCTCCTAGGTTTTTTGATTTGTTGCCGATAATCATAGAGCGGATCCTTGCTCTCATGTTGTTACGGTAGATGTCGACCAGTGACGCTTGTGGCAGTACATCTGAGCACTTGCACGCCATTGCCTTCCACTTATGAATGAAATCGTATGTTGACTCATTCTCTCCCTGTTTTAGGCTACAGAGTTGTGCCATAGTAACAGGGTGATCTTCACCTTTGAAGTGGGTCAAGAAGCATGTCTCCAGCATGGCCCAGTTTTGGATGGAATCCTCCGGCAGAGTGGAGTACCAATCGAATGTCGTACCTTTTAGGGTACTTGCAAAGAGACGGATGTTAAAGGCGTCTTGATCCGCAATAGCTCCCATCAGGATCTTGAAGTGGATGAAATGTTGTCTGTCTGAACCTTTCCCCGTATATGTCTGGAGAGTAAGTTGTTTGAATTTTGCAGGGAATGGAACCGAGTCCATCCGTAAGGGATATGATGGTTTGATCCCGTGTTCCTTTAGCGTATCCTCTTCTTTTGTTTTAGCGAGGATATCGTCAACGTCCTTTTTGGTAAGGGCGCGTGACTCATTGTTTTCCTCATCACCTTGATGACTCGGAGGAGCTTCATTGTTTGGTGGATGCTGGAAAGTGAGGAGGTTTTCCATCAGAGCCTCAATTCTCTGTTGTCCTTGCTCCACCTGCTGAATATGTGTTGTTACGTCATCATGCGGTGGAGGTTGCTCAGCATTTGTAACCAGGACGTTCATCCTTCGAGAGTCGAATGAGGATATCATCTTGGTGACTGAGCCGGAGCTCATTCTTTTTGGTGAAGAGTCCGAGGAGTGGTTACTCTGATGTCCTTGGCTTGAAGGAGTGAGAGAATCCTCCTGATGTCTTCGTGTCCGGGAGACGCTGCCAGTCACCAGTCGTCTGACATGAATTTTGGTTGCTAACTTCTGGCGTCTTCTGGTTTTGCCAACCATATAGACAGCAATAACTTGGTCGGGTCTTTCTTTTTCGACCCATTTTTCAGAGACTTGAATGGTAGAATGCTAGGTTTTTTGCTTCTCTAGTCTCTTTTGTCGATATGTCGCTCAGCGACGCATACGACGAGTAATTTGAGCTTCAGTCAGCTCTGGTTGTGCCCTGGCAATGAAGGACGTAGTCCCCCATGCACGCAGCCGAGCTTGTCTTCTTTGAAGCTAGGCATGGACAGGATCTAGACGCGGTCCTTTACCTGTCGTAGTGAACTTTGAATTTTGCAAGTCCAACCCCTGTTGAGATGAAGGGTCGACTTGCAGGAGTGTAGGCCTTAGCAGGTTCTTGCAGTGGCCTGGTGATGCATGACTTGATTTTGGGCTTGTAGGAGCAAGCCAACTCATGCTGAGTTGATTTTTTTGTTTGGCAGAGGGTAAGTTTCTCCTCTTTCATGTGAGAGAGGGTAGAACCGCTTCTCCTTGAGAGGGGCCAGGTACGTTGGCTTTGCAGATGTTCGGAACCTCCTTTATTTTGGGGAAGGTCTTGGAGACCAGGTCTTGGGGCAAACCTGGTTTCTTACAGGTTGAGGCTTCGTGGGGTTGCCACGGGCTTCAGGTTTTTTTATTGTTGCCCTTGGTGTCGGAGCAGCGACATGTTCAAGGGCAATTTTCTGCTTCTTGGCAGGCGCAATTTCTTCTGCGGGGAGTGGGAATGGTCCCAACGACCCGAAGACGATGGTCCGGGGAGTATGGGTCGACCTGGTTTGAGAGTTGCCGAGGGAGATGACGCTTCGACAGCTACTAGGGCGCTTGTGGGTGCGCTTGTTTTGCTTTTCTTGAAGCAAGAGTTGGTACTTTTTCTCATCGAAAGTGATGGTCAATGAAGCTGCCATTGTTAGTTTGGAAAACTTTTGAAACAAGACCAGATCCATTAGTAATCACGAGAATATGGTGATTATAAATGGAAAATAACTATGGTTTTGTCTTTTCAAATTGGTCAAGGGGACATGGCCCAGCCCAAGCAAGATGAAAGAGGCAAAAAGCCATAAAGGGTACAATTGTTCTAAATGCAAGTATGGTAGGCTCAAGGCGAGCGTTCCAGTGACTGCTAGAAGCAATTGTAAACCTTAATTCAAATTACCAAGAAGCAAGGTTCACTCGAGGTAAGATGATATAAGGTTGGAGATACAAATGTGTCGGTCGCGAATACAGTAAACCCGAAAGGGCGTACTAGCACCGCTAGGCACAAATGTTGTAAATCGCATTATCGAAAAGGACACGAGATGAGATTTTTTGAAAGGTCAAGATTGGATTCATAAAGGAGAACAAATGGTATTCCAATCCGAACAAGGCTCAAACATCTCTGCGAGCACTCAGTCCAAAAAAGGAGGGAACCAGAATTTCTCGAATCTCAACCCAAAAGTGACGGAAGTTTTTTTGAAAGGTCAAGATTGAATTCATCAAAGAGAGCAAGTGGTGTTCCAATCTGAACATAAGCTCAAACATTTATGCGAGTGCTAAATCCGAAAAGGAGTGAGAACTAAGATTTCTCAAATCTGAATTCAAAATGACGGAGGTTTTTTTTTTTTTACGATCAAAGATTGAATTCATCAAAGAGAGCAAATGGTGTTCCAATCTGAATAAAGGCTCAAACATTTCTGCGAACACTAAATACGAAAAAGAGAGAATCAAGATTTCTCAAATCTAAACCCAAATATGACAAAAGTATTTTTTTTTTTAAGATTTTTTTTGAAGATTTTTTTCTAAGATTTTTTTTTGAAATTTTTTTTTTTGAAGAGTAGACATAGGTCTCCAATTCGGTCTTATGAAACCTTAGTAGATAGATCATCCCCCAGGTAAGGTAGGATTACTAAATGAACCCGTTTGGAGGACCCTTGCCTCGAACAGTCTAGTTGCCTCCACACTCTGGACAAGGCTTTTTCTTAGATCCACTTTGGTCAAAGAACGCAATTGGTGCAACCTTAGTGGCTTTGAATTTTTTTTATTGATTTTTTTTTGGAGATTTCTAATGGACTCATATGGCAAATGAACTACTAAGTGAACCATGACATCAAAGAATGCCGGTGGAAATATTCATTCTAGCTTACAAAGTATAATGGCAATGTCCCTTTCCATCTTCTCTAACACCTGTAACTTTAATGTCTTGCTGCACAACTCGTTAAAGAAAATACCCAATTCAATCAATGGGATACAAACATCATCATTCAAATATCCACGTATTACAACCGGTAGAAGCCGTTGTAAAAGGACATGACAATCATGACTTTTCAATCTTGATATTTTACCATCTGTAATGTTCACACATCGGGATATATTAGATGCATATCCGTCTGGGAACTTAACCGATTTAAACCATTCACAAAATATCTTTTTCTCTACTCCAGAAAGTGTATAGCATGCAGGTGGCACCATTACTTTATCACCATTCGGGATTAAGTGTAATTCCTTTCGTATACCCGTTGCCTCTAAATCCATGTGAGCTTTCACGGTGTCTTTTGTTTTCCCATCTAGATTCAACAATGTTCCTAACACATTATCACAAATG
This sequence comes from Cinnamomum chago, assembly GCA_038049695.1. Lineage (NCBI taxonomy): Eukaryota > Viridiplantae > Streptophyta > Magnoliopsida > Laurales > Lauraceae > Cinnamomum > Cinnamomum chago. The sequence continues at coordinate 102,056,229 of CP142453.1, read as the reverse complement.
TTCTTTTCTATGTGCATCACATCCAGATTATGTCGAAGCTTTAGTGCTCGCCAATACGATAGTTCAAAAAATATGCTCTTCTTTGTCCAATTCAACTCCATCTCAGTTCGTTTCCTCTTCTTATTTTTTGGTGCCTTGCCAAATTTGTTAGGTTGGGCACGTTCTAATTGTGCAGAAACTTCATCCCCAGATAACTTCTTAGGTTTTGAACGACGCTCAATATTACCATCAAAGTGATCCTTAAAATGGCTTCGCCAAGCATGCCTGGGCGGCAAGAAACGACGGTGGCACATGAAACATAGCTTTCGTCCATGCTTCAAATACATTGAACATGCATCCTTGTTGCAAATTGGACATGCCATGTACCCCTTCGTACTCCAACCATACAAGTTTCCATATGCAGGAAAATCAATAATAGTCCATAAAAGTGCTGCATGCAAATTGAATTTCTTTCTTGTCACTATATCAAAAGTCTCTACGCCATTTTCCCATAGTTCCTTCAATTCATCTATCAATGGTACCAGGTACACATCGATGTCATTTCCGAGTGCTTTTGGTCCAGGAATAAGTAATACATGAAAAGGAAGGGTTCTTTCATACATTTCCAAGGTGGCAAATTATATGGGATAAGCATGACAGGCCACATGCTATAGGAAGTGCTCATGTCCCCAAAAGGATTGAACCCGTCGCTCGCGAGGCCAAGACGGACATTACGAGGATCTTTCGCAAACCACGGATAAACCTTGTCAAATTCCTCCCAAACTTGACTATCTGCTAGATGCCTATATACATTATCCTCCCCAACTCGCTTTTCCTTGTGACACCTCATATCTTCAACTGTCTTTCTTGATATAAACAACCTCTGCAGTCTAGGCTTCAATGGAAAATATTGTAAAACTTTTTGAGGAATCTTCTTACCCTTACGTTCATTAAGTTTATACCTCGGCTCACCACATTCTGGACAATTAGTTTTATGTCCGTGCTCCTTCCAAAAGAGTGCACAATCATATTTGCATGCATGTATAGGAACATAGCCAAGACCCAAGTCCCGCATATACTTCTTAGCCTCATAATATGACTTGGGAAGCGTCTCACCAGTAGGCAATGCCGCTTTAATCAATTGAAGATTTATATCAAATGATTTGTTACTCCAATGGTTGATTATTTTTACATGCATCAACTTCACAAGGAATTCCAATTTTGAAAACTTCTCACACCCTGGATATAGTGGAAGGCGCAAATCATTTAACATCGTATCAAATGGTTGTGGAACTAAGTCATTTGAGATCGCATCAGACGGTTGTGGATCCTCATATGCTGCACTAGGACCATGACTACTAGATGCTTCCCCTTGTGGTATATTTTCCACATTAATATTCATCTCATACCTTCCCTCACATACGTCTACTAACATTTCCTGCAACCCATCACAACGTTGCTCTACACCACCGTCACCATCATCGTCTTCATCCTCACTCATCTCCTCAAAATCTTCGCCATGAAATACCCACCAGGTATAAGTCTTATCTATTCCATTTTCCTCCAAATGTGATTTAACCATATTAATGGGTTTGAAATATCTATTGTTGCACTTGTTACATGGACATTTTATCCTATTGCCTTTATCCGCATAATCACGCGCATACTCAATAAAGTCTTTAACTCCTTTCATGTAAGCAGGTAAATGTCTGCCCCAAAGCTGCATCCAACTTTTATCCATATTTAACTCCCTACCACAAGAAGAACAAATATGAGTACTTATCCATATTTATAAGTACATGTATGCTTTTTTTCTCTTATTCTTTCAAATAATCAATTGGCTTGTATATATCTAACCATGTACTGCTTACGTGATGTTCTTATGAATACTTGTAAGCTCTAAATCAGGCTAATTTATAAAAGAACTAAATCCATTTGAAATACAGATGTGAACTCATAAAATAATTAGATTTGGTTTTATATCCTAACTTCAATAAATAAGCTCAGATTCAGTACCTTAACATTCTTATCAAATTTAATTATGACCCATCAAATTCATGAAATCAAACCCATTTTGAGCCATACATGAAAATTGACAAATAAACTACAGTTGCAATCCCCACTGCAACTACAAAAAACACATGAGGCTACATATGTGGAATGAAGAACATACCAAAATACATGGTGTGATTTTAAAAAAGAGGAATCATTTGAAAATTTGTGATGAACAGGTCAATCAAAGCATGAAATCAACAGCATCAACTATGACAAAGATGATAAATATAAGCGTATCAATCTTGAATCTAAAGCAATCAAACTCAATCAAACTTAGCCTTTATGCAGAATACAAATGGATTAAAAACAAAAATTAGTATTGATATCTACACTAACATTTTCAGATGTTTTGGAACTTGAAATTAACAATCTTGAAAACTAAGTGAAAACTTCAAAGGCAAGAATATCTTACATTGGGTATACACAATGGAACTAATGTCAAGCTAAGAAGGCAAACCTAACATTTTCCATTCAATTGTAACCTGCACTAATAGATGCCTCAACTTTTTTCCAAACCTTTATAACCTTTTCTATATAAATTAAGCCATTTTTGTGGTGGCAGAGCTTTCACCTGCATGAGTCCCCAATTTAAGAAGTCTAACCAACTGATAAAAAAAGGACTAGAAAAAAGTTCAAACAGTCAGCTTCATCAATGATCCTAGCCTAAGAGCAGATGTACTTATATCAGTAGAGAAGGAATGCCGGAGTTATCTCTTTACGAATAAGAGTCATACAAAAATCAGCTACATCAATGATCCTAGCCCTTGATTTAACAGCTTAAAAGTTTAATAATCTATTAAAAACAGATTTTGTTGACTCAATCCAACAATTTGTAAAGGTTTCGATAGACATTTAAGTTCCTTATATAAAAACTCATTGTTTTTACATATAACTCTCACTAATTTCTAAAAAAGAAAAAAATACTTTAACAAAAGGCATAAAAATATAGGTTTTAAAGAGCATGTCCATACTAAAATAAGCCAAAATATAGAACTCAACTCAAAGCCCCTTAACAAGTCAAACTCACTTTGACCCAACTCAAAACTAAGTTCTTTCTCCAACTAGCTCAAGCCTAGTGAAGAATGCTAAGGGACCTTCTTTACCTCTTTATTCACACCTATCTCATTGACCATTGAGTCCACATCCTCCAAGTCCCCAAGTTAGAGGAGTAGATCTTTCACATGATGCAATCGGCACATTTGCCACATCACCAGAGCTCACAGGCCCATATTTATTAGGAAAGAAATGGATAACAGAAAATTAGAACAAAAACTTCAAGGGACATGGAAGAAAGTTACAAGCTTATAGAAATTATCACGCAGGCATGAAAAGGAGTTCATAATTACCTTTTTAGTAGGCTCAGTAACTTCAAGGGTATTGGTTTGAGAATCTATTGACAGCTTCTGGAGCAAATCTATAGCTTCTGCATAACAGAGAGTGAAGGAAACAGAAGAACCACAGTGAAGGAAACAGAAGAACCATACTTACACATAGAAATGCAAAAGGATATTAATCTAGAGATGATTGTAGTCCTTTTCAAACTTAAGCTATCACAGTTTCTCTACAGCAATTTCTCATAGAAAAATACCAACACAAAAACGAAGCAAGAGAGAACATGTGAACAGCCAGACAAAATCCATTACTTGAATCAATATGAAACCAAGTCCACTGATTGAATCAACATGAAACCATGTTATCATGAAGTAGAACCACCGTCCCAAAGGAATGAATTTCAGGAACAAATTCATGTGAGGACATCATAACGTATATTTTATCTCCCCTAAATTAGAGGCAAAAACAAAATGTGAAATCCATCTCATCCCAAACATCTTACTAATAATCCTACTGAAATAAAAAAAAAGAATTATTTTTTTTTTTACCTTTTTGAAAGATCAACAAAGAATCAATGCTTGGTAAAAGAAAAATAAGAACACAAGAGTAAACAGTTGCAATCATTCAATAGAAAAGAAAACAACTATAATTAAACCTGACTTCGTAAAAACAGATAAAGAACCAGCATCCTTGGTAAAACCAGACACAGATCACCACAAAACTCTCTCTCTCTCTCTCTCTCTCTCTCTCTCTCTGATACCATCACTCCAACCAAATCTCCATGCATCCAACTAATAGAAAAGGGGGGAGAAAACACACACACACACACAACCAAAACCCAACTCCAATTGAAATCCTTAATAATAATATATATAAAAAACCCATCATGACAACCATATTTCCAACACTTACAAGCAATAAAGAGAAGAAATATTAAATCCCATTCCAATAACTCCTAGAACAGTATACAAACCCTAAACCCACAATAACTATCAATCCTATCAAAATCAACATATCTATGAAGCACAAAATAATACTAAGCAATCTCCAAATAGCCAAACACTCATACTGAAAAACGCCAAAAGAAAAAAAAACACTAAAATCCTAATACCCAACAAAAAACCAAAAATCATTAAATAAATAAAAAAAGACCCACCACATCTGATCCAGATCTATTCATAAACCCCACTTAAACCCTGCAAAAACAAACAAATCAAGATCTCCATTGCCCAAATTTAGAGTAAACAATCCAAAGTTCAAAAGGTAAAAAACAAATTCAAATCAAGATCTCCATTGTTCAAATTCAGAATAAAGAAAATTCAAATTACAAACATGGAAAGAAATCTCAACAGATTAAAAAAAAGAACAGGAAGAGACCGAACCTCTTCAATCACCACTGCTTTGAATAAGAAATCAAACGAAGATTCCTCCACAAGTAGCAGCCGCTGGTCCCAAAACCAGAAACGAATGTAAAGAAGACCTGAAGAAGAAAGGCGCACATAATATAATGAAATCAAGCGGTAGGACATGTTTGGATGTATGGGAGATATATAAAAAAAAAAACATAGAGATTTAGAAGGAATGTATATATATACCTCCAGATTGGGACAGGTTTCTCTATTGTCTTGTAGAGGATCGTCGACGGGATCTTGGCTTTGGTTTGGATTTATGGCAGAGAGATAGGCAGAGATTGAAGCGTAGAGAGGGAGGCAAAAAGAAAGGAGATTGGGACGGATTTCTCTATCGTCTTGTAGAGGATCGTCGACGGAATCATGGTTGTTTGGATTTAGGGCAGAGAGATAGAGAGTGAAGCGCAGAGATGGAGGAAAGAATAGAAAGATGAGTTTATAAAACACTGTTAAGAGAAGGCGGGGATCGACTGAAAAAAAACAAAAGCGCGCGGGCGACGGAACTAATGGGTAATTGTAACGTAATAAATATAATGTCCCTAATAAAAATATTTTCTTCGATGCATTTAAATACATGTCGCAAAAAAGCTTATTATCTGGAACACAACAGATATACTGTGGCAAAAGATTATTATTTGCGACGTCAAAATTGTGTCCCAAATAAATGTATAATTTTTTTCCATAATGGTGGCTGAGGGAAGAAATTAGTTCTTTTTTTTAGTTTAAAATTTTTGTGACACCATATGATGGAGGTCGCTAATAATAATTATTTGCAACCAAAAGACATCAATGTCGCGAATAAGATATTATGTGCGACGCAAAAAAGAAACTGTTGCAAAAAACCTTAACTTTTTACGACATAGCTCAGACTAAAAGTTATTTGCGATGCGGGGATTGCGTCGCTAATAAAGACACTTATTTACGACAGATGATTGTGTCGCAAATGTGTATCTAGCATGGCGAATAATTTTACCGCCATTTAGCGCCAATGATCTTTTGATGCATTTTTTTGCAACGCACTATATTCATTGCTGAAAGTATCTATTTGCAACGCATGGAATCTTGTGTCGCAAATACTTAACTTGTTGTGACGGGACTAATTTTATGTTGCAAAAAAATTATTTTTTGCGACACTTTGGGTTGCGTCGCAAATATTTTCATCGCTGAAAATCCCATTTGTTGTAGTGAAAGAGAGGGAATGGTGTTTCAATCCGAGCAAGTCTCAAACATTTCTGCGAGCGCTGAATCCGAAAAGGAGGGAACCTAAGTTTCTCAAATTTGAATTAAAAAAAAAGCATATTTTTTTAAAGAGTTTTTTTTGTTTTTTCTTTAATCCCTATCAGACTCATCAAAGAGAAAAGATGGCCCACTCCCCGATACGAACAATAGCTGCAAACATTTCTGTGAACTATCAAATCCGAAGAGGATAGGATCAAAGTTTCTCAAAATTGAATCCAAAAAAGAGAAATCAGATTTTATTTTTTTTTTTGTAACGAGAAAGAGTGGTAATAAACTCAAAGATAGAAATTTCCAAAAAACTCATCTCATGTTTTTTTTTTTATGCAAGATCCAACATAGGCCACCAACTAGAAAGGGGCCTAAGACTTAAGCATCGCATTCTCAAATGAACGAGTCCCACCAGGTGTGCCGGCTTGATGGGGGCCCGGCCTTTCGTCCTCGCCTTCCCACCCCTGGGACTGCCGGAGTATGGTGGAGGAGGAAAAGCGAGTCATCAACATTTTTGTACGGGTATGCCAGATTTTTGTACAGGAATTTGAAGTGGTAATCTGAAGATTCACCTTCACAAGTAGAAAGGAAATCAAGTCTTTTTTCTAACTTTTCATTGCACACATATTTTAAGAAAGAGACACAAATTTTTAAATGTCGTAAGAGGCGATTTCATTTTGTTTTCCGCAAAAGGTGATTTTTGTTTGCCGTGAAAGGCGGTTTTGTGCCGTGAAAGGCGGTTGCCGCAGAAGGCGATTTACAAATCTCATCAATAATGAAAGACAATGTGATTTTTTTATCTCTTTACAAAGAATACAAAATACAATAGAAAAGTGAGAAAATAAATCTGACTTCTCAAGAAATTGCGGGGACTCGTTCAGATCAACGGTCGCAAGTCATGTATGGACTTCGCCATCATCCTTCAGATGAGAACGCTTGATGCTTTGATTCTTTGGCTTGGCTTAGGCCTCAATTTTTTTTAAAAGATAAAGACCAAGGGATGGTCCTATATCCAATAAAAAAAATGAGTAAAGGAGCTGAAGAGCCGCGTTTAGGCCATGTTGGATAGAAGGAGAGAGGTGACCTTGGGGGGATGGCCCCCCAAGGGACTTCGATCACCTTGTGGTGTTTCAGCAGCAGAGTAGCGGGATTTCTTCAGAGTTCTTCTTCCATACTTGTGAGTATGGATCTCTCTCTCTCTCTCTCTCTCTCTCTCTCTCTCTCTGTGTGTGTGTGTGTGTGTGTGTGCACATGTCTCTCTATATGTGTATCTCTTGGAATGACCCCTTTTTATAGGCTCTTGGTAGCCATGGGGTGATTTATGGGATTGATGACCCATGATGAGAGAGTTGATGGCATTGATGCTCCATGATGGGAGGAGTTACAAGTTTTAATTCTTTGATTCTGTAACTCCTCTTTCCTTGGATATGATTGGCCGATGGAGAATGATGGGCATTTAATCACCCTTAATCTCCATTATGAGGGGAGTTTCATGATTTTAATATCATGATTACTTGAATTAGTAACTCCCATTTGCTTGATTTTGATTAGGCCGTCCAAAATAATGGGTTAATGACCGCATTAAGTTGTCATAAAACGGGTCAATTAACAGCATTAAGTGGTCGCCAGGGCATTTGAAGAGTCGCGGGCCGTGCCACGTCTTTTGGGATTCTTCTTGTGATGATCGCCAACGGATCCACATGTTATTTGATGTCAGATGGCGATGCAACTTCGAACATTGATTGATATCAGTGGGACTGTGATATCTGTCTTGTCGATTTCTCGATTGGTCGGACAGAAAGTGTACTTTCTTAGTCAGCCGGTTGGCGATCTTGGAGGGATCAATGATTATTTGATGATTCTAGTGGTAGATTCGTGATGTTGATGAAGATCATCGGATTACGTGCCTGAAAAATCAAATTTTTGAAAAACTGCAGGGGTCAATCATCTCGAAACGCGAAAACAACTCGAAAAAGTGGGTTTTCGGGCGAAATCCGGCGACCTGGATTTCTATGGTCGCCGATGACCATGGGCTAAGGTCGCCGGTGAGGTCGCCGGCGGGTTATTCCCCTTTTTTTGTCGCCGTTTCTTGGCCATTTCTTGATCTTTTTCGATCCTTTTCTCTCCTGTATTTCTCTTGACATTTTTCCTCATTTATTGGCTTGATTCTCCTAAAGAAAACCTGACGAGAAGCCGTACAAATCGGAGCACAAAGTTTCCTATTTTTTGGAAAAGCCGAAGACTTAGTAGCCAATTTTCCGTCAAGAGTCAAGACTAGGTCAAACAATGTTGGAATGACCTGAGATTTGAGGTGAAGCCTCCTGAGCAGTAGATAGGACCAACCATGGGCTTTTGTTTGAGTTTTGAAGCCGTGTGGGGTTCCATCGCCAATAGACTTGATTTTGCCGCGAGGAAGATGCCGCGCTTTGATGTACGGTCAACCGATGTCCGATCGACTTGAAATTTGACAGGGAGCCTATTGGAGTCATTTTAAGACAATCCGTTGCCTCCGATTTGGATGTCATGGTCCCAGGGTGCTCCGCAGCCGGTAGCCTTGATTTTATTTCGGAGCGTCAAAGTAGGGTCAAACATTGTCGAAATGACCTGAAATTTGACGTGCAACCCTTTGGAAGCATGTTAAAGCCACCCATGTGCTCTGCTTGATGAGTAATAGTCTCGGTGGTTCTTGTTAGGGATTTTGTGTATTGTGATTTGATGGATGCATTATCATATTAGCATCATTTGAATTTTCACACATGCATTGATTTAGAAAATCTTGAATCTTGATTTATACATGCGTTGTTTTTAAGACTTGTAAAAATATTGAATAATGCAAGTTTTGATTTTAACCTTGGATGCATTTTAAATTTGAAAAGAAATTTTATAAATCAAGCTAGCCTATGTTTTAAATCTTTCAAATCATTTTAGGCTTTTTATGTTTCATGATTTTAAACCTCTTAGTTTGATTTAAACCATGATTCCAAACTTGATTCATTGGCCCAAAAGTCCCCACAAGAAAATACTTTGAAATATGCTTTTTTGGGAATTTTGGTCCCTGGGCCCGGTCTACTGAGCCCATGGACCCGGTCGACCGAGCACACAGCAAGTCGACCGGGTAAAGAGCCATTGGAGCTCTTTTCAAACGGTCAGATTTATGACCGTTGAAGCCCAGGTCGACCGGGAAGGGAGCAGGTCGAACAGGGACACGCGGGAACTCACTTTTTTAGTATAAATACAAGTTCATTCCTTTGAAAATTTTGAGGATCCAAGGGATACTCCTTGTGGTGTTTTGAGGCCAATCAAAGGGGAATGAGCTAAGGGATGGGTCATTTGGAAAGCTAAAGCTTGGTTCCATTTAGTTAAATCACTAAGTAAGCTTTGCTTTTCTTAATCATATGTTTTCATGCTTTGCTTTAATTATTGGTAAATCTTTTCTAGCATGATAAACTATGATTTGTTGTGTCCTTAACATGTATATGTTTTTGAATTGATTTACTGTTTTTGATGCATCACCTTGATTCAAACCAAGTAGTACTCACATTGGTATATCTAAGTAAATCATGTTAATGAAAACATCTTTGAAATTATATGTAACATGATTTCTTTACTTGGTTGAATCTTTGGTTGTTGTTTTTCATCATAAGAAAATCAATTACATATGATTTGTCCCCTAACTTCAATCAAATCTATTTTTGTGTTTTATACTTTCAAATGCTTTTAGCATACATTTATTGAGCTACATTGTTAATTTGATTGAAATCCTTATGTATCACATGTTTTGTTCTTAGAATTTCACAACTTGTTTAGAATTCACAGGTATATCTTTTACAAGTTATTTTTAACATGTAATTAGCATTCTTTCCTCAATCATAAATGTTTTTATGAGCTAAAACTTTCAAAAGCTTTTGGCATTCATTTATGAGCTTTTATTTTCAAATTGATTGAGGACATCATACATACACATTGTGCGTTCATCTTTGCATTCATAGTGTGTGTGTGTGTGTGTGTTAGATTTTCATTTTCATATCCGCCTAATTAAGAGGCATTGTATTGAGCTATAAATTGTATCTCCATCAAGTGTATTATAGACACTACTTAGAGAGATAACCAACCTTTTGGTTGTAGAGGTTATTGCTTAGCCTAAGAAAAGCATAATGTAGAGGTTATTGCTTAGCCTTGGAAAGCATGATGTAAAGGTTATTGCTTAGCCTATTGAAAAGCATAAATAGTGGAAATCCGGTGGGGTGTTGGATCACAAGCCGGTCGTGGATGTAGACATTGAGGCCGAACCACTATAAATCCTTGTGTGATGGTGCATGCTTTGTGGTGATTGTTTTTGTTTAGTTTCCGCATTTATTTACTTAATCACCACTTGTGACTAATTAATTTAAAGAAGTTAAAATTGGTCATTATTGGTCACTAATTTGAAACTCACCCTATTCACCCCCCCTAAGGTTCGGATCCCGGACTTTCAGTTCTCACCGCCGAGAGGCTTGATTTTACTGCTCAAGGGTTAATGGAGGGTCAAACATTGTCGGTTTGACTTGAGATTTGGCATGGAGCCTTTTGGAGGTATTTTGAGACTATCTGTAGGCTCTGATCGAAGTTTTGATGTCTTCGACACCGTCACCGCCAGGAGCGCCTGTTTGGCTGCCGAAGGAGTGAAGTTAGGTCAAATGATGTTGGAATAGCCCGAAACTTCATGTGCATCCCTCTTTTGGCTGTCTTGAAAGATCTTGCAGTTTTTGTTTGATTCTAACAAGATCTGATCTTGAAGTAGCATTGCTTGTTTATATTAGGATGCGGCTTCATGTGGCTTCTTGATGTTGAAGAGGCAAAGTGACATTTTTTGTGTCAACACTCCTCAGTCATGTGATTGATTCTCATGGTCCCACAAATGTCTTCAAATCCCCTAACATGTTGATATGGGTTTTCCTGGTCTAGCCCACGGAATACTGGGAGCATCTGAATCATGCTAGATTCAGCTCAAATGTGGCATTGGTCTGAGGCAGGGTGATGCAGGACGATTGAGTTGTCTTGGTGGGGTACAGGTAGTCCTTCAAAGTCATGGGTGTGTCCACTTGATCAGCCATCCTTATAATTTATTCAAAGATGGAAGACTTTCCGACAACGGTTAAGGGTAATTCGGGCTCTATCCTGACTAACCTCTTACTCTTGCGTGCCCACAGTTTCTCTCTCTCAGGTCTAGAGCGCATGCATCGGGTTCAACCTTAAAGAAATGCAAACCTAATCTATATGCGAGACCCTAAAAGTCTTACTAGATGATGCACAAGCCGTCAAGAACAAAGATTGAGCACAAGATATTATCCTTGGGTTAAACTAACTCACCAGACAGCTCCTAACTGGTTTGAAGAGTGCACTAAGGCCTCTAATCCGGTCTTATGAAGCCAAATCGACCAAGTAAGTCCCCAAGATGAGTGGTGGGGTCAAAATGCACTTAGCAAGGGTCTCACTTAAGAACAAAACTCTTAGAACAGAGGCTGCCACCCTTTGGAGGGACAGGACTTACCTTAGACATCGACTTGACCAAAGAGTGTAATTGGTACAACCTTTTGTGGTCTTCATCCTAGTGAGCTCGAGTCCTATGGTCTCGTTTCTACTTGATTTTAATTAATGTTTAGGTTACTGTGTGAGAGGTGGTTAAACCTAATTGGGCAAGGATCTGGTGATGAAATCCAGTCGTTATCTTATTAGGGTCAATTGCCCTTAACTAAGTTTGTGGGGTCTAGTTTACTTGGTGTGTCAATCACACAATCATACTTGTTGAAATTTAAATCACCCAAAGCCCCACTTGCAAGTAAAAGATTCGTGGGATAAAGTTTAGAAACTCTTACAGCGGGCCCACGCTAATCCTTAAACTATGTAAGCTTAAACTCTTTTTTTGGCAAATTTTACAATTCTGAGAGCAATTTGTTGTTAGTAATTCTGAGAGTAAGTTGTTTTCTTAGAGCAAATCCACGTAGTTTCCTATTTTTGCGCAACTCTCCTCTTACCAAGGTAACATATTCCAAAGAAACTCTTGTTAGTAAATCCTAAGTTAACAAATCAACTCAAAATTCTATCTTATCCTTTTTTTTAAATAAGAAAATTCAGAAGACACCAAGTTAATAAAAACTCTATCCAAGGTGGATTCCAAGTTATTGAAACAAAACAAAAATTCTTTCTACAAAATAAAAAAAATAAGAAATTCTAAATTATCCAAACAAATGTCCAGATGTGGTTAGAGTTTTCAAAAAGTTTTCAATTATAAGAAATCCAATCTTATCCAATTCAAATTTCAGATTTTAAAACTCTAACTAAAACAAACAACTTAAGAGATGGAATTTTAAAATTTCCAAATACCTAATTTCAGAATTCAAAGGTTAGCATATTAATCAAAACAACTTGTCCTAAAGATTTTAAACTCTATCTTACCAATCCTAATCTAATCAAGACATTAGTTAAACCAATCTAAAATATTCTATTTTTTTTATTTACTGAAATTCGGCATAAAAACAAATCCATCAAAAAAAAATTGGTTTTTTTTATTAATTAATTATTTATATCAAAAATTCAATTAATAAAAAAATATCAGAAAAATCAGAAAAGTCTGAAAATTTAGCAAAGTGAAATACTAACTAATACTAATTGCAATGAACACTACTAATGCAAATTAGATGACTAAATAACTAATGCAACCTAAATATGATCCTACATATGAATCTAATAAAAATTAAAAAAATCAGATTTTTAACAAAAACTCATATTTGGCTCCCCGACAACGGCGCCAAAAACTTGATATAATTTAAATTCAATCTTTTAATACTGCAAATGCACAACTGTCCTTTTGAGACAGTGGCAAGTACAGGTCGAATCTCACAAGGAGCACTACTAAGTCAAAATTTAAAATCTGATTTTTTTAATCAGTGATACTGACAAGAGAGATAAAGAAAAGAAAAAAAATAATAAGATTGAGAAAATGCTATATCTAGAGTGCAACAATAAAATATGAGAAAATGATTATCAGAATATCATGAATCCATTAAGTAGTCCCATCATCATTCTATGCAATTGATAAAATAAATTTTTCCCAAAAATCCTTAAAATCAGGAACAAATTAATGTTTCTTATTTGGATACTTTGTCTATCAAAGAGCACAATTTTTCACAATTTATTTAAAGCAAAAAATCTCCTTCACCTAATGAAATAATGAACTTAACTAAATATCACGTATTAATCAAAGATAGATTATCAAATAATTTCGATTTAAGAATAATCTATTAAGAAAACATACATGATTAAAGCATTGTTCAAATAAAAAAATTGAATAACATAGGTTTTTTTTATTAATCAATGACAGAAGGCAGATTTAATATTATAACCAATACGTAAGAGACAAAAATATCACATAAATTAAAGATGGGAAACACTTAACTTCATCTGACACTCTGATCCAGGGATCTACTCCTCTATTGCAAAAGATGTGTTTTTCATTAAGAACTTCATGGCAATTACAATTTTCTCTCACGCTCTTCTAACCTAGTTCTGAAACAGGGCCCTAGAATACCAAAAAATAACTCTTAAATTCTATTGACTAGGGAAAGAAAAGAAAAAGAAGAGAGAATAATTAGGGACGTCAAGGGAGGGAGTGTGTCTCACGTATGCTACATTTTGGTTCATTTTATATCTCCGGTTATCTTACAGATACATTGAATCTGGACACATTCTCTGCAGATTTAATTTACCTTTATTGATAAGGTATATCTCTTATCCTTTTTTAATTTGAATGAGGTGGAAGCTTCTGGAAACCTCTGGGTGGCTTGGCTAATCTTCATATGGGTTCCCACAAGGGATGTGTAGCAATTGATTATCAACAGTCTGGATTTAATTGCAATCATGTCTAAAAATAAACATGAAAATCTCTGGACTCATAACTTTGTCAATATAGCTCTGATTTGCACATTCTTAGGCTCCAATTGTATCTAAATAAGCTTTCCAACGGTAAGTAAATTTCATCGATCCAACCGTCGGATTGAAAGTTATGGTTATTTGAAGATGAGTTTTCCTGAGAAAAAAGGGATTAACTTTTAAATTTTGATTTGCAATGGATTCTATCTCTGCACAACTTTCATTTTCAAAAGGCCATCAGATGTGGATAATTCAAACTCTTCTTCTTTTGTTCCAATCAGAATTGTACTCTTTAAATTATCCATTAATAATTTCAAATTTACAACTACTGCGGACCTTGCCATGTGGGACATTTCATTTGTTTGAACAGTAGGCCCTATGAGAAGTCTTCTACTGTAGTTAGGATTCTTCAACTAACATGATGAGTGGACCCCTCCTTTGATTGATTTGCATATGGCTTGTGTGTAGGGTCCACGTGGTGTATTCTTCAATTTACTTCTTTTCAAGCTTCAATTCAGCAATGCAGGGCCCAGGATGACTATGTGTTCTTGAAAGTGGGTTCCGTGACAGAGGCCTGCAATTTTCATTTTCAACAAATTATAATTCAACACATCAAATACTGAATAGCCCATATTGAAGCGGGACCCATCCAGACAGAGTTCTACTCCAACTGGGATTCTTCGGAGAAAATTTGTAAATTTATGAACTCAACATTGGGAAATCCCAACGATCCTATATAGATGTGAATGATAACATGAATTTCAAATATATATATCATACAGTGACCTGCCCATAAAGCCGCTTCCGTATCTGCAATAAGCAACAAGGAATCTAATTGAGGCACGAATATGGTTCACAATGAGCATTGGGTATCAAAAAGAAGATGCACTTAATCAAATGGTATGACATTATCAAGCCTAAAAATGTTGAGGGGCTTCGTTTGGCATTCTCAAGACTAAAAATTGTGCTTTGCTAGCTAGGTGGTGGTAGAAATTTGGAGAGGAGAGGGGACCTTTGTGGAGAGGATTCTTGTGGCAAAATATGGGGATGATGACAGGGGTTGGGTTCCAAGCATAGTCCATAGGTATCAGGTGTTAGGTTTGTAGGGTAAGATTTTGAAGGTGGGGGATGAGTCCAAAGTTTGGGGTGTGGTGTTGAGGAGGGGAGTGGGTTTTAAAATTGGGAAGGAATAAGGATAAATTCTGGGTTAATGATTAGTTGGGAGCAGTACCTTTGGTTCATCTCTTTCTTCATTTTGATTTCGCCTACTCTCTTTGGTGACTTCCTAGCTAAGTGTGGCATTCTGTGGTGTTGTCCGAAGGCTGTGGTTGCAGTGACATTATATGGAGGCTCCTCCTCTTCACTTTGCTTTGGTCAGTTTGGAAAGAGATGAACAACACAATTTTTAGAGGAGATTCATTGTCTGTGGATGATCTCATGTCCTATGTGGTTCTCCATATGGCTAGCAAGTTTGATGGCCTAAAAGGTCGATGGAATTTTACACAATTGGGAAGCTTCTTTGCTTTTCGGACCTCACAAGGTGAAAAAAGTCTGTCTTCAGTCTTCCCCTTCAAGTGAAACATTGAAGTCCAAAGTGGATGAACTACTAAGGGAAAGCTAGGACCTGGAACTACATGAGGGCTGCTCCGTAGTAGTGATGGCTTGGTGTTAGTGATTTTTCGAAGCAATGTTGGCATTTTAGAGTCCAATGAGGTGGAAGCCTTGTCCATTTTGGAATTGGAAGTTATTTGCCTTACAGTATCAGATTACAATGCAGTGATTCAGTGAATGCAGTATCTTGGGTCTCTTCTTTGGCGGCTGCTCCTTGGAGGTTTCAGTTCCATATGTATGTGATTGTGTATATCTTATCTCATTCATGTGAAGTTTAACCATGTCGGGAGATTGGCTAATGCATTTGTAGATTGTATCGAGCAAAGGGTCGATATATTTTCCCCTTTTGTGGTTTCCTCTTTTGTAATTGTGTGTTTTGGTTAAGTAATTTATACCATTGTTATTATCTTTGAAGGTTTGTATTGTTCTCCTCTCTTTTAATGAAATCTAGTGTTAATTTTTTTATAACACTATTGTTATAAAAATTGAGCATTGGGTATAAAAATGAACCACAGAAACTGTGACTAGATTGAGAAATAAACTGTGATTAGATTGAGAAATAGGTCAACACTATGATTCCTTTCAATATGAAAATGAGAAAGACAACTTCTTAGAGCCAAGCCTCCTATTTCTGAATCTCGAACATCATTTGATGTGGCCTTCATCTGTAATATGAATGCACCTTGAACCGAGCAAGTTAATGCAGTCAATGGGATCCCGAAATACTTGAAAGGCTCACGTAGCCCACATATATATATCTTATTTTGTTCTCATTGTCATTTGAATAAGTTTTTACTGATGTAAATTGGGCAAAGAAAGATCAAAAGAAAATTTAAAAAAAATCTGCTAACAGCCATAACACATTAATTGTTGGATATATCATTTCATGAAAAAGTAAAGAGTAGCATGTCACGGCAAGATTTTGTCACAAAATGAATACCACACAATGGCTGATGGGATTTGAGAGTTTATTTTGGGTTAAACAATTGTTAAATGAGCAACGGTTTGAGAAGAACAGTCCATGATGTTGCATAATCATGATGTAGTGCCAAAGAGTAAATGCAACATGTATTCCCGCACAGGAAAATCCTGTACAAACACCTTTTGGTATTCTGGTCATAACTCAACTTTGGAAGCTCCAAATCGTGCACCGTTCGATGCGTTGGAAAGTAGACTCGAAGACCTTTCCAATGGTATATGTCTTGGAAATTGAAACTTCACAATTTAATCCAGATTTTGATCTGAACAGTGCCCATTTTCGTAGTTATACTCTGTTTTGAAAATTGTGTCTTTGGGAGATGTAGTTTGGTGATAATTAATTGCTTTTGAGAGTCTATAAACAGAAGGAAAGTATGAGAACGTGAGGTTAGGTTGTGATTACTTATTTTATCAATGAAAAGAAATAGAGCCATGCTCTGATTTATGTTTATCTTCCTTCCTACTTTGTGTTCTTGAATTTCAGGATTCTTTTTCAATCTCTTCTTTGCCCGCATCATTTGGTATCAGAGCTTGCGTAACGCTCTTGGTGTACTTCCTTCTTCTTTTATGGCGGCAAGAAGAGGTAGAGGACGCGGCAATTTCAGAGATGATAGAGATGAAGAAATTCAGGCACTTCGACGGCAAGTTGAAGAACTCACCATGCGCTTTGAGCGTCGAGAAGCTCGTCACGGACGAAGCTCTTCAAGTCATGGTTATGGTAGTGATGAATCTGAGGATGTAAATCCTTTTGGCAACCATCAAATCCGTGGAGGAGCTATGATGGGAAGGTTTCTTCAAGCTTCGGAGGTTGTTAAGATTGATTTACCGGAGTTCCATGGTCGACTCCAACCCGAAGAGTTTCTTGAATGGCTTAGTGCTATTGAGAAATTCTTTGAATACAAAAACATTCCAGAAAACCAGCAAGTGAAGCTTGTGGCTACTAGGTTGCGTGGCTATGCTTCGATATGGTGGGATAAGGTTCAGGAGATGCGGGTTAGCAAAGGTAAACCGAAGATCTCTTCGTGGGAGAAAATGAAGTGTAGACTTCGAGAGAATTTTCTTCCACCAGACTTTGCTCAAAGCATCTTTTCTCAATTTAACAACATCCATCAAGACAGCAAGAGTGTTGTTGACTACACCGAAGAGTTCTACAAGTTGATGGCCCATAACAAAACTCAAGAGACCGAGGAACAACTTGTAGCAAGGTATATTGGTGGACTGAAGTTTGAAATTCGTGATGAAGTTGAGATGCAACGAGTATGGAGGTTGAATGATGCTTATCAATTTGCTTTGAAGGTGGAGGCAAAGTTGACTCGTGGCCATGGAAAGAAATATGCTGATGTTCGCAGCTTTTATCCTTCCTCTAAGGGTGAATCTTCACGTGGAGGTCATGTTGGTTCAAAGATTGGGGGAACCAATAAGAGTGCAGCCAAGCCGAGCACTAGCAACCATGGAGGAGGTCAAGCAACTCACACCAATCGTTCCCCTGCTTGTTTCAAGTGTGGGCAGGTTGGTCACTATCTTAGAGATTGTCCTAAAAGGCGGGTGGATGCTCATGTAAACCTTGCGGATGAAGAGGTTGTTGGTGAACATGAAGACCCTTTTGGAGAACCTAAATATGATGATATTGACGAGGTAGAGCATGAGGAAATTGGGCCTGAAGAAGGGGATTGCTTGGTGATCCAAAGAGTCCTTACTACTCCAAAAGTTGAAGAAGATGAAGAGTGGCTTCGTTCTAATATCTTCAAAACCTGGTGCAAATCTCATGGTAAAGTGTGTTCCATTGTTATTGATGGAGGGAGCTGTGAAAATATTGTTTCTCAAGAGATGGTGGACAAACTCAAGCTCAACACCGAACCTCACCCGAAGCCATATCGAATTTCTTGGTTCAAGAAAGGCAATGAGGTAAAAGTTACTAAACGATGTCTAGTTTCTTTTTCCTTGGGAAAGAATTATCATGATAATGTTTGGTGTGATGTGGTTCCAATGGATGTTTGTCATATACTCTTGGGGAGACCTTGGCAATATGATAGACATGTTACACATGATGGCCGAAAAAACACTTATACCTTTAGAATGGGTAAAGTGGACATTGTTCTTTTGCCTTGTAAGGAGGAGAGAGTCCGAAAAACTAAAACCAGAGAAGGGGACAACAACTTTCTTGCTTTGTCAAGATTTGTGCAAGAAAGCAAAGAGAGTGGTGTTGTGTACATGTTGGTGGCCAAAGAGAAGGAGCAGTCCTTTGATGTTCCATATGAAGTAGAAGCCATCTTGGAAGAGTTTAAAGATGTCATTCCTAATGAATTACCAAGTGGTCTTCCACCTCTTAGAGATATTCAGCACCAAATTGATTTGATCCCCGGATCTAGTTTGCCAAACAAGGCTCATTATCGAATGAGTCCAAAGGAGCATGAAGAACTGAATAGACAAGTCATGGAGCTGCTGGAAAAAGGTTACATTAGAGAAAGTTTGAGTCCTTGTGCAGTACCGGCTCTTTTAACTCCAAAGAAAGATGGAACGTGGAAAATGTGTATTGATAGTAGAGCAATCAACCGGATTACTGTCAAGTACAGGTTTCCAATTCCAAGAATTGATGACATGTTTGATGAGCTTGCTGGTGCCCAAGTATTTTCTAAGATTGACCTTAGAAGTGGGTATCATCAAATTCGTATCAAGCCCGGTGATGAATGGAAGACAGCTTTTAAGACAAGAGAAGGTTTATATGAATGGATGGTTATGCCATTTGGGCTTTCTAATGCTCCAAGTACATTCATGAGGGTGATGAATCAAACTCTTCGTCCATTCATTGGTAAATTTATTGTTGTTTACTTTGATGACATTCTTGTTTACAGTCGTAACTATAGTGAGCACATTGATCATTTGAGGGCTGTACTAATCACTTTGAGAGGTGAGAAACTTTATGTAAACCTCAAAAAGTGTTCTTTTATGACAGAAAGCCTTGCTTTTCTAGGCTTTATACTAACCTCTGCAGGAATCAAGGTGGATGAGGAGAAGATAAAAGTTGTCCAAGAATGGCCTGCACCAAAGAGCTTGCATCAAGTAAGAAGTTTTCATGGTTTGGCTTCATTTTATCGTCGGTTCATTAGAAATTTCAGCTCCATTGCAGTCCCTTTGACTGATTGCATGAAAAAAGGAGAGTTTAGGTGGACTCCCGAAGCGGAAAAGAGCTTCAAACTCATTAAGGAAAAGCTGTCCATGTCTCCCGTACTTGCACTACCAGATTTTGAGAAGGTTTTTGAAGTTGATTGTGATGCTTCACATGTTGGAATTGGAGGAGTTCTCAGTCAAGAAGGTCATCCAATTGCCTTCTTCAGTGAAAAGCTCAATGAAACAAGGAAGAATTATTCTACTTATGATGTAGAATTTTATGCCATTATTCAAGCACTTCGGCATTGGCGGCCTTACTTGATTCAAAGAGAGTTTATTTTAAATTCAGATCATGAAGCACTCAAGCATATCAATACTCAAGCTAGTCTGAACCGAAGACATGGTAATTGGGTAGCTTTCCTACAAGAATACACATTTGTTTTGAAGCACAAGAAGGGAAAGTGTAATCAAGTGGCTGATGCACTTAGTCGGCGTGTTACACTTTTAAACACTATGAAGGTGCAGCTGGAAGGTTTTGATTCTATCAAGGATATGTATGCAAATGATGAAGATTTTGGTGATATTTGGGAGGTATGCAAAATGGGGCATCATGAAGACTATGTCCTCCAAAATGATTTTCTCTTTCGTGGGACACGTTTGTGCGTTCCAAGGTGTTCTCTTAGAGAATATATCATCAAGGAGTTTCATTCCGGAGGTTTGGGTGGTCATTTTGGTAGAGATAAGACTGTTTTGTTGGTCAAGGAGAAGTATTATTGGCCTACCATCTACCGAGATGTTGCTCATTATGTGAAGAGATGCAGAACTTGTCAAACTTGCAAGGGTCAAGCTCAAAATACCAGTGCATACACTCCATTACCAATTCCTAAGGCTCCATGGGAAGATGTTAGCATGGATTTTGTGGTTGGTTTGCCAAGAACACAAAGAGGTATGGATGCAATCTTTGTTGTTGTTGATAGATTTTCAAAAATGGCTCATTTTATTCCTTGTAAAAAGACTATGGATGCTTCTTATATTGCTGATTTATATTTCAAGGAAGTAGTTAAGCATCATGGAATCCCTAAGTCAATCATTTCGGATAGAGATACAAAATTTCTTAGCCATTTTTGGAGGAGTTTGTGGAAGAGGATTGGCACTAGCTTGCTTTATAGTAGTGCTTATCATCCTCAAACGGATGGGCAAACTGAAGTTGTCAATCGGACTTTGGGAAATTTGCTTAGAAGCTTTGCATCCAAGAGGCCTAAACAGTGGGACTTAATGTTATCTAGAGCTGAATTTGCATACAATTCAGTTGTGAATCGTTCTACAGGGAAGAGTCCATTTGAAGTAGTTTATGGACGTGCTCCAGCTCATTATCTTGATCTTGCTCCCATACCTGAATCACCCATGACAAGCAAAAAGGCTGAAGATTTTGCTGCTACAATGGCAAGGATCCATGAGGAAGTTAGAAATAAGTTAGAAGTCAGTAATAAGGTCTATAGAGAAACGGCAAATGTTCATCGTCGGATAAAGACTTTCAAGGAAGGTGAACTTGTGTGGGTATATCTGAAGAAAGAGCGACTCCCAGCTGGCTCTTATAACAAGTTGAAGGAAAAGAAGATTGGCCCATGCCGGATTCTTGAGAAGATAAATGACAATGCTTACAAGATCGAGCTTCCTCCTGATGTCCGCACACATCCTACTTTCAATGTTCGTGACTTATCAGCATATCATGGAGAGGAAGAAGACAACTCGTGGTCGAGTTCTCTCTCACCCGGAGAGGATGATGTAGTGCCAAAGAGTAAATGCAACATGTATTCCCGCACAGGAAAATCCTGTACAAACACCTTTTGGTATTCTGGTCATAACTCAACTTTGGAAGCTCCAAATCGTGCACCGTTCGATGCGTTGGAAAGTAGACTCGAAGACCTTTCCAATGGTATATGGCTTGGAAATTGAAACTTCACAATTTAATCCAGATTTTGATCTGAACAGTGCCCATTTTCGTAGTTATACTCTGTTTTGAAAATTGTGTCTTTGGGAGATGTAGTTTGGTGATAATTAATTGCTTTTGAGAGTCTATAAACAGAAGGAAAGTATGAGAACGTGAGGTTAGGTTGTGATTACTTATTTTATCAATGAAAAGAAATAGAGCCATGCTCTGATTTATGTTTATCTTCCTTCCTACTTTGTGTTCTTGAATTTCAGGATTCTTTTTCAATCTCTTCTTTGCCCGCATCAAATCATAACACAGCAGCTATTAATATTGGATCCAATCTAATATTATAAAAGAACAAAATATGTCAAAGTTGAGTACCATTTGATTCTTTCAATTAAAGCATACTGGAACCAGCAAAAAGCAAGAAGATTCCTCACCTAAGTAGTTAGCAGATGACAATGAACCCATGGTTTGACCAAGCTGGACACTAGATAGCACCGGCTTGAGGGGGGAATGTTGTAAGACATTCTGGTTAGTTGGAATTTACAGAACTCTAGGCTAATTTTCAATTTTGAGAACCTTTAGTGAGAATAGGCTATTTTGTAAGTTCTGAAAATAGTTACTAATATAAATAATGTTTTAAGGGCCGGTCGTCTAGTCATGTATGGAATACCAGTCCTCTCTCTCTCTCTCTCTCTCTCTCTCTCTCTCTCTCTCTCTCTCTCTCTCTCTAAAACCCTAATTTTATCTTACTTTCACCTACTTCATCACCATTTCTTTTGTATTTCAACCTAAGTTTCTTGCAGATTAAAAACTCCAACAAAAGGTACTAAACTACAGTGAGTAATTGATTACTTGGAAAGGGTTTTGGGGTCATATCTTCATAAGGAACTTATCCGAGGTGGTGGATGTCCAGTTTTATTCAATGGTTACTCTCATTAGTGGAGTCTTTTTTGTGGGAGGGAGGGACGGAGGGACAGAAGGGTGTGAAGGGGCATGAATGGAAGCTTTTCAATTGCATCCTACTGCTTGGCAGTAACATGAGGTCCATCAACCCAAAAGCTAAAGGGCTTGCTAATGGAATTCAAGGCCCCTACGAGAGTTCCTTGTATTTGGATGAGATTATTTTGAATGACTGTCCCATGTGTCTAGCAGACACGGAATCAATGGATCACCTATTGCTTAGTCGTCAGACTACTAAATTTCTATGGAGGTCAATCTTATTTTGGTTTGATTGTAGTTTGCCTCTGCCCAATTCCCTTGACTGTCTATTTGAGCCTAGGAAATTGGGTTGGGCTCACCAAGGAGGAGGATCATGTGGAAGGTGTCATTTATGGCTATTATTTGGTCGTTTGGAAAGAGAAAATTTGTTTTTCTTTGATAGGAAGACTTGCATAGGAGTCTTTTCTGGAAAAGCCAAAATTATGTGCTTGGGTCTCTCATCTTCCCCAGTTTCAAGATATTCCCACAGCGATCACGATGGGTTGGGATGAGGTTCCCTTCTCTCCCCCTTTTCTGCATCAAACTATGCCACAGTGGTTGCCCTATTGGTGGGTTTCTTTTAAGCGTAATTTCCACATGAATATTATAGGTAATCCAAGTGCAGCAGGTGTGGCTGGGATTATTTGCAGCAGTGCCTCCCATTCACTTCCTGCAGGCTTTTGCTTTGTAGCGAAACACAAATGCCAGCTAGCTGGTCATTGGGAAGCCTATCATCCTAATCTCCTGCAAATTATTGTGGAAGGGAACTCCTTGTGTGCTATTTGGTGGGCCTCCAGTCTTTGTAGGGCTCCATGGGGGTATCAATAGATTTGGTGTGAATTCATTTCAGAGGCAGACTTTTTAGCGAAGGAGCGGGTTCCCCAACAAGATATGGTTATAGTTAATGATGGCATTAACTCTTATCTACTAGGCTTCTTCGCCCATTCTTTGTTTTTTTTTTTTTTCTGGTTTTCTCATTACTAACTAGGCCATAGTTACTGAGCCTTGTAGAATTTCAATAATATCTCTTATATTGTATGGTTTCCTCAATACAGTTGTCATTAAAAAAAAAAAAAAAAAGTATTAAACTAACCAAACTATATCATTGGATCAAAGAGGAGTGCAGTTCTTTGCCATGCCTTCAACCAAGGAACCATTGGCGGAATTAGTGAATGAAAACAGCATTGTGGTAATTTCAACTGTCTATTAAGAAATGAATTCCCAGAACAAAAACTTGAAAGTATTATATTATTCTTGACCTGAGTTTTAGCGCACTATATCTACACCAAAAATCGGAAATTGGAACGGAAAAGCGTTCCTAATCCTCCCGTTCCTAATCCGTTAAACCGTTCCAGTTTCCGTTCCAATTTGGATTAGGAACGGTTGGTACCAAATTGGAACGGAAATTGGAACGGTTTAACGAATTAGGAACGGGAGGATTAGGAACGCTTTTCCGTTCCAATTTTCGATTTTTGGTGTAGTGTATCCTTGACTTAAGTTTGTGAATAGGGGTGTTGATGACTAGAGCCCATTCCACAATGGAAAGCGCTCATTATTGCAACCTTCATGTTATGGGGTTCAAGTCATGTTACGAGTAAAACTAATGGGGCACTGATCAAGACATCAATGACAAACTGATCTTGTTGGGCAAAAGGTACATTGGCCAACTGTAAGGCCCCAACCCCGATTAATTATGTTTAAAAGTTAATTAATTATGATTAGCAGTTAACTAATTGTATTATAGTTAAACAAGTATTTTTAGATGACTACTAACTTTTTGTTTTGTAGATGACTACTGACTAGATTTACATGTTAGAGGAGTGTTTGGACTTTGGACAGTTTCGAGAGAATGAGAGGTTTTAAACTAAGTTTAGAGCCTTAGAGGACCTAGTTGAAATTTCGGAAATAGTTTGGTGTGGTTTCACAATTTTTGAAATGTGCCATTCTTGGGCTCGCCCTAAGCCCAGTGACCATAGGTTTGCATCAAGGGTTAGCCCTAAGCCCTTATCTCTCTACACCGATTATGAATGAGTTAACTGCTCATATTCAAGAAGAGGTACATTGGTATATGTTATTTGCAGTTGATATGGTGTTGGTAGATGAATCAAGAGATGGGGTGAATGTAAAACTCGAGAGATTGCATGAGGCTTTAGAATCCAAGGGCTTTAAAATAAACAATACAAATACGGAATATATGGATTGTAACTTCAGTGGGCATATAGAAAAACCTGAAACTATTGTGAGAAATGAAGACTATAAGATACCACAAAGAGATTATTTCTGTTACCTTGGCTTTATAAATATTAACGATGAGGAGATTGATGAAGATGTCAAACATAAGATAAAAGTGGAATGGTTGAAGTGGAGACTTGCTTTTGGAGTGCTTTGTGACCAACAAATGCCAACAAGATTGAAGGAAAAAATTTACAGACAGCGATTAGACCAGCTATGACCTATGGAGCAGAATGTTGGCCAACATATGCACAAAATGGATGTAGCAGAGATGAGAATGTTGAGGTAGATGTATGGTAAAACTAAAAAGTATAAAATTCGAAATGAACGCTTTCAAGAGCATTTAGGGGGAACAACAATAGGGGATAAAATTAGAGAAACCCGTTTGAGATGGTTTGGTCATATCCAACGTAGGCCGACAACGGCGCCGGTAAGGAAAGGTTTGACTATGAAGGTTGATGGCCCACCAAGAAGAAGTGGTAGGCCAAAGAGGATGTGGATGGTGTTGGCATGCAAAAATATCACATATGCACCCCAACAGGTCTAAATCAGTCAAAGTCAAATATGAAGGTCTACACTACAAGCAGAGGGCTCACAATGCCTCATTCAGCTGAAGGAAGCTTAAAAGAGTCCCCAGAAGATGCAAACTACTTGCATCTGGCTAGTTATAAAGAACTTTGAAGGCTTATTGTTCCATATGATTGGCTTTGGGCATTTCCTATGCAACTTAGGCGAAGGGTAAATAAAATATCATTGTAAATAGGATTTAATTCAATCTTCAGAGCTTTACTGAGCATACCATCTATCTTAAGCCAAATCAGAGCCCCAGTGCATTCTAGCATCAATGTGGAAAAATCCATACCCTAACTTGTATCATGCAATCCTTGGCGACCACTTTGGATCTTCAAAGTTATAATTGCCAGCTCCATCCCTGCAATTTGGCTAAGGTAGAGATCAATAGTCTTCTCCATTAGAACCTTATTCTTTCATCATCAACTGGATTTATGGCTGTGACTTTCTATGGTCTTCTACTACATTGCCTAAAAAGTTAGAGATGGAGGTGACAATTATGTCTTTAAAGACACCAAAGTGGTTGTCAAAGGGAAGGTGATGCAAGTGAAGATCATGAGTTTTTTTCAACGGTCTAGGAAGGATTGAGGGCATCAGGTTTTAGATTTGGACATCCTTTTTTTTTTAACTTCAAGTCGAGACCTAGGTCCAATTGCAACATTGGAATAAAATTAGGGTTATCTTTTGTTTCAATCTAGTTCCATTGTTTATGTCCATACACTTAGATATCCAAGTGCTACCATTGTATAATGTACAAATATTTTAAATAAGTTTATATTTTTCATCATTTTTATCACTTTTTGAAGCGATGCAATACTAATGCATGTGTTATAACAATGATTATGAGATGAAGAATTTTCTCATTTTGACTTCTTATATACTCCAAAATATAGCTAATACTAATATCTATATTTTCTAAAAGGACTCAAACTCATCCACCCAAGTCAGGCATAGACATAGACATAGACGTAGACCCCAATGACAACAGTTGAACTAGCTCAAGGAGTCAGATCAAGGTGAATGCCACTCCATGGTCAAGGAACACACATTCGAGGTGTTCCCTAAAGTTTCAGAACAATCCAACACCATTTGGATAGAAATCCAACCAAAGAGACTCCAAACCATAACTCTCAGACATGGACTGGGATTTCACATTCAGTCAACTTCCAAGTCAAGAACTAATTCAAAGGGCCAAACGCAAGTTCAGAATCAAATCAAAGACCATTTGGGCTCAAATTCAAGCAAAGAGTGGCTGAAGTCAACCTAAGTCAAATATGTTCAAACACAGAGGGCTGGGATCCACTCTGACTAACTTTCAAGGGCTCCATCAAGACAAAATCTACCTCAAAGTCCAAGAATAAGTTGTAAAGATGTTTTCCTAAGATTTGAATGCAATTGGAGGTCATTTGGACTTTTTCCTACATACTGACCTTCCATGTCCGAATAGCTCTCGAACATGGCCCACTGGAACTCACATTGACCCACTTCTGGGGGTCAAATCATGGTGAAATCTTCCTTGATGGTTAATAACAAATTTTAAAAAGTTTCCTACAATTTTAAAGCCATTGGAGATCATTTAGACCAAGATCCAAATTAAAACCAAAAGTGTGCTCAAACATGGAAACCGAACCTCATTTCCACAGGTCAAATGGTGATGGTCTTCCTCGGAGTCTACAAATCATTCCAAGAGGGATTCCCCAAAATCGCAGGACAGTTGGAGGTCATTTGGGCCCATTAATTTCTCATATGTTGGCCCTCCATGTCCGAGAGAAACACCGTCTCTCGGACATTCACCCATAGTAAGTGTTTCGGTGCACTTTTTCGAAATCTAACTCCCTGGAACGGTGTGGAACTACTACAACTACTCTCCTACTATATAAATAGGACCTTGGTTGCGTATTCAAGCACAAGTGACACCCTTTGCAACTTCTGCAGACTTAAGAGTTTCAAGCAATCCTTTCCCTCTTTAGATCTCTTTTCAAGAAGGTGAGATTTTGTTAGAAGCCCCTTCAACGCATATACTTAGCCTCTGGAAATGTTCCTCCAGAGGAAGAGACTGAGTAATCATGGCCTTACCAACCTCTTTCAACCCAAATCTATGATTGCTCAATCTTTCTTCTTTGTCTTTCTCACTCAAAGGAGTATGGGTATCCTTATTTAAGGCTCGACCCCCTCTTGGCTTCATTCTGGTTCTTCATACTGGTATAGCCCAAAATGACACAACCTTGAACACCCATTGGCACATAACCAATAACTCCCTTGGATTGCACAAATGCAATCCTTGATGAACGAGTGATGATTTTCAAAGATTACTGTCCGTCAAAAATCAAATTCCACTCACCTAAACACTTGGTAAAGACTTCACAAATCAAAGACAGAGGCATTTTGTAATATATTGAGTCACTTGGGCCCAAGATTAGCATTGATAGTATGGCCCAGGTGGGCCCCTTAGATGTTTATTTATTTCTTTATATATTAGAAGAGTTACAAGTGAATTGGAATTAGGAAAGAGTTGTAATCAACTCAACTAGGTGGTGTACATGTGACTGCGAGTAAGACCATATGCCCAAGTTGAGTAGAACTCAACATGTAACTTGAGAAGGACTATAATTGTAGGGTGTATGTATTAGACCATCGACCATTCCTTGGCATTCAAATATCTTCTAGCTTCTGAGACAAAAATCTGAAAAGGGGAGCTTGTGGCTGAAATCCAGGGGTAAAGGAAGAAGCCAATCGGAGGGAAGATAATCATCGGATGTCCTACTCGCGTCAGCACATCGCGAAGGCAACAATCGCTTACCAAAGGTGAGTGGATCTTCCTTTTTTATTCTAATTCATGATTTAATTGATATGTTAGATGCTTGAGGAACCCAGTCTTGATGGGACTGATATCTATGTAACTGTCTTAATGACAATCGATACACCCAGACTCTAGGTTGTGGTAAGAAAGAGTTGATTTCATGGTGAAATAGGAGGGTTTAGATTCTATTATTAATCTAACCTTTTTATGATGGTTCATGTGGAAAGAAGAGGATCAGATGAGGAACCTGTACAGATCTACACTATTGTCTCTCTTTCACATGAGAGTGTTCTCACGTCAGGGGTTGTGGGACCCCCTGGCCGACTATATGGATGATCTGGACTAGGGGGCAGGAGGCTTACCCCTATTCGACCAAAGAGGCCCGTTTGGGCCACCATCCACTTGACTTCAATATTGTTATAGGCATGAATGTGATGGAAATAGGGCAAAATGTCAACATGAGTTGTGGGACCCATCAGTGGACCTGATCAGAGATCACCACACATCCATTAGGGGACCCCTGGGCGACGACCCCAGTGCTGGTGGACCCAAGGGATGTGGGTCCCATCTGGTGGTCCATCTTTTGACCACATAATTCCACGCGTGACTTACCTATTCAAATTATGTTGAAACTATTTGACATTGCGGACCCCAGGATAAGGTTGGATGGTGAATCCAAACCAGTAGAATGGAAGTTTAGCCCTAGGCAATCATGTAGCCAAGACTAATATTGGATTAGATGCAGTGGGACCCACTGGATGTTATATTGAAATGCCTTCAGGTGTGAGTCACTTGCTGTCTTTATTTTGTGTATAGACATGGTCGTATGGGTTCTGTAATTGAGGAAAATAGTCTTAGACTTGATATGTAATTACCCTTTTACCCTTCCATCCAAAACAATTAAGTTTCTGTGTGGTTTGTAATAAATTGAATGGACTGATTGGAATATTGATATGTTTTACCCACTTTGTGTAAATTTCTATGGATATGGGCCACTTATCCACTACCCCCTACCTGTTATGATGAGAAGTGATGTAATAAACCTAGTGGGGATTTGTATGAGGCTGGTTTCACATTACTTAGGTTGATTTTGTAGATGCTTTGGATTATATTTAATGTGGTATGTATGGAATGATTACTGGTGTACTGGTACATGTGAAAAGATGGATTGGTATACAGATTCATTGTGTTAAGACCATGTGGGCCATGGAGACCGTTGCCCTCGGTGGACATGAATGATGAGACAGGGCCATAGTGGCCGGTATACATGTATACGATAAGCCTTGGTAGCGTTGTAATGTGCATGGGGCACGAATATTTAATTGGATGAACTTTTAATTGTATTTGACTTGTTAATTTAGACTTGTATGTGTCATGACATGTTCTATGTTGTTTGTGTAATTAGGAAAATTCATTCACCAGTAATACTGATGTTGTGTTGCCCCCTTTAGGTAATCTTGTTGTGGATGGGCCAGAGCAGAAAGACGTTTAGCACGTAGATTTTGGCATGCATGGCTGAAGGGAGAGAACGAGAAACATTCAAATAATTGTTAGAGAGATTAGCTCTTGTTTTAGGAAATTTTATTCAATGTTTTAATACATTATGGATTTGAGTTAGAATATGGAAATTCGAATTATTCAGATATTATTGATGTTGTTTGACCTTTTTATAAGTTAATTAGAATCATATGTTAAACTAAATGCCTAATTCCTTGTGGAGGTTATTTGATGAATGTATGGTAAATATTACTAAGTAATCATGATCTAGAAATTCGACGGGGCTCCGGAATTTGGGTCGGGACACATTTCAAGGGACCTGGGAAGGAGATAAAAGGAGAAAAGGAGAATATAAGCAGGCAAAAGGCCATGTCCGACCAGTTCCTGTCTGGTCGGACAGAGGCTCAAGAATCTTTAACTTTGCAGTCATTTGTTTCAGTTATGTCCAGTTTTTGTATTTTTGGTTCTTTTTGTTTAGTTTGAAACCATTTGTTTCTGTTATGTCCAATTTTTTGTATTTTTTTGTTCTTTTTGTTCAATTTGAAATCATCTGAGTCCAGATGGAGGGGTTCTAAAGTAAATTTGTAAACAACCTACATCCATGAGGCTTGGAACACAACCCATGTAATATAAATTGGAGAAACGAATATAAAAGTTTCTCCCATTTTTTTGTGAATTTTGTGGATTATGCATATTGTTTTTAAAAAAAAACTTTCCAACAAATGGAGGTAGTAAAAATATATATGAAGAAGTGTAACTTGTCTGGGAATTTGGCTCAAAATAGATCGGAATGGAGGAACAGAATTTGTGTAGCCGACCCCAACATAGTAGAGATAGGGCTTTGATGATGATGATGATGATGATGATGATGACGATGATGACCACAACCATTCTTGTGCTCACTAGATAGAGGAGACCATTTCAAGATTTTTTTGTTCTTGGCCCATACCCATTCGAAGTCCAAAAGTACTTCATTTCGACAATTTACTTTTCACTTATGATAAATCAATCCATTAAAATTACTGCAAGTGCACAGTTATCTTGTTGAGATAGTGGCAATTACAGGTCGATCCCACAAGGAGTACTACTAAGTTAAAATTTAAAAATCTGAATTTTTTTTTTTAAATGATCAATCAAGATTTAAATGAGAGATAAGGCTACTATGCAAGATGAACAGATAACAATAATGATAAAGGTAGATCAGAGCAACAAAGAATCCATTAATTAATTTTAATTCTAAAACCACAAACTTTAATTTTGTCTTTTGCCTTGCAAATAACTCAGATCAGAAACAACTCAATGTTTCTGATCCGGAAGATATTCTTTTCAAAAAAAATCAATTCTTAAGCAGAAGAACCCAAGATCTCCATCACCTCATAAAAACATAAATTACTTTGAGCGTCAGTTAACAAATTAAGCATAAAATATCAAAGGTATAAAAACCTAAGTATATCCTATCAAAAAAAGATTAACTGATCAAAAAGAAATTTATTTAAAAATATAAAGAGGAGGTTTGCCTGTGGCACGAAGGCAGATCTATTATTCTATTAAATAATGCATCATAAGGACAAAAGAATTAAATTAAAGACATAGAACGAAAATAAAATTACTTAACTTCGCTTTGTGCTCCGATCCAAAAGAATTTACTCCTCCATTGCAAAAGATATGATTTTCATTGAATACTTCATGGCAATTACAACTTCTCATTCACAAAGATTCTCCTTCAAAATAAATCCTTGGACATGGCCCAAGGCTACCAAAAGAATAAAAGAGAAAAGAAACTAGCTAAAAATGGAAAAGAAGAAAGAAAGAAGGGAATATATGAGAGAGAGAGAGAGAGAGTTCCACGTGAGATAATTTTTTTGGAGAAGGGGGTTGCTTCTTTTGGACGTCCAAAGCCTTCTTTAAATAGGGCATGAGCTCCCTATTCTTTCTCTCTAGATCCTCTTTTTTAGCAAAAGAATCTTCCTTCTTTGGTAAGTCTTCTTCTTGCTTTCCAAGTTAAGGTGAGTTTCTTAGTAACTTTTGGAGAGATGTTAACTTTTTGGACAAGACTTGCTTAGTTAGATTCCCTAGCCAACAAGGACTTCCTCTTAAATTCTCTTCACTTGGGCCCACATTCTCTTTAATAAAAATCTTAAATTTGAAACTTGGATTTCTCTTCAATCATGAAACACATGTGGGTCCCACTAGATATGTGCAACCTTGAAACATCCCAACTTGGGCATGTGGTTCTTTCTTCTTCTCTTACTTGGAAATTTCTCATGCTATGGCCCACTCTCTTTGATAAGTTCAAATCTGAAATTGAATTTGTAGCAAAGCTTTGGCAAATGGTGTGGGACCACATGGGTAGTGCAAACATCTTGAAGTGGTATGGCTTGGACATTCTGTGTAAATTTCTTCTCTTAATTTCTTTTCAAGGCGGGTCCCAATTAACTGAAGATTCCCTACAAAAATAATAATTCAGCAATAATATGTATAAATTAAATTCATAAATGGCATGCATGGGACCCAAATGAGATCAAGCACATAAATGCACCACTAGATGATTTTTGATGCAAGAATCAAAAAGCTAATTGGTGTGACACTAAGATGATGTAAACCAAAGATTTCATAAAATTCATGCAATATTGATGATTTTGACTAAAATTCAATGTTAATGCTCAAATGCATGGAATTATGAAATTGAGTGCAAATTATCCTAATTAAGTCCACAAAGTAACATAAAATGATGATAAATACTACAATTTTGTGGACTTATCATTGAGTCCATTAGAAAAGGGGAATTATTTTGTGAACTTTTCATTTTTAGAGCATACCATTTTGAGACCTAGAAAGTCTCGTCGTCGAAAGATTCCATTTCAAGCACTTTAAGTTGTAGAGACATGAGTGTCATTTCCCAATTTCTTTTTCCTTGATAAGCAACCCCATCCCTAACCGATTCAATCTCTTCTTCTCTTCCCCTTTTCTTTCTTCCCGTCTTCCTTTCTTTCCAAGTTACTCAAGCCTCCCTTCTGCCATTACTTACAACTCCATCAAAGCTCCACCAAATCGAGATTTTAATCCATGGCAAGTGTTCATCTCCACCTCACAATCGTCCCCATCCCTTTTATTTTCAATTTCGAGCTTGGCCGCCCCTCCCTACACCAGAATTAGTTCAATTGGAGCACCTAGAGGTAAGAGATTCCTTACAAAAAATTTAATATTGTCTGGGAGGGAATTTCACCAGTGGATCCCAAGTTTTAGAACCTAATTCCAAGTTTTTGTTTTGTTTGAGATTTTTAGGTCTATTTTGAGTAAAATTTGAGGGTTTTGTGCTTATATGTAGTTTGGGTTAAATTGAAGTGGCTTCTAGTTGATTAGGGAGTTCAGAAGACCAAGGAAAGTGTTCAATCTAAATTTCATTACTTTTATGCTAGTGTTTTTCTTGGATTCTTGTTAAATGCTTTATCATGCTTAGAAAGTGATGCCTAAGCTCATGTCTCTTGTTATTTTTAAAGTGGACTAAATGTTAGAATTAGGACCATCAAATGAATGCAAAAAATCCTTGAGAACTTGGACAAAAAGGGGAAAATCCCAAAATTTGCACAAGAAAGGAAGTCTATTGGACCAATGGCCGACTAATAGGGGGACTAAGGGTCCCTAGCCCTACAAGGCTTTGTTGAGCCTGGTTTCTTCCCCATTTGAGCCCATTGTTAGGCACTTGTTTCCATGCTTGTGAGGGCCATTTTAGCCCCCATCTCCCCCCCCCCCCCCCCCCCCCGGCGCATGAGATACTTTAGACCTTAGGACTTGGACTTAGACTTGGAAACCCATCGGAAACACGTCTAGAGCAATGTTAAGTCAAGATTATGTTCACCTATGGATTCGGATGTCAATCATCGTTGAAAGCTTGGGCATCCCGGTCTTAGGGGAAACATAGCGTTGAATGAGATTGCTCCTACATGTTAAGAGCGATCAAAGACCTATACTTGGAGACTTGTAATGATTCCTTGATTATGCAATCACTTTTGTAATTTCATGCACTATGCCATGTTCTATTCATCTTCATGCTAGGTTAGCGTGTTCCATGCCTAATACTAGGTTTAGCATGTTTGAACTTGTTTGACTTAGAAAGGACCTAGTAATCCTAGATTTGATGGGATGAGATGCTCCTCACCCATTGGACTTAAAATGGTAAGTCTTTAGGGCTTAGCACGCATTGGATCATCATGGTAGGCATTTGCAGTGCTGAGATATAGGTGACTCTACACGGAGCTCGCTTGCCCATTTATCAACAGTGGTTATACTTGCACGTCATTTCACCATGTTCCGCATGTATTTTATATCTCTCATTGTTATATGCATTTTGTAGTAATTGTTTGCATCTGTTTACCACTAGAATGATTTATCTTATCTGCCGTCATGTTTGCATTGCGCATTTACATTTAATTCCTCTTTTTTTTCTTAAATATGTTCAGCACCTTAGTTTGATGCTGCTTGTTATGTAATTTATATTGATTGCTTACTAGACTTCATAGGTCTAATGCTACACTTGGTGCTTGTAGATAAGCTGATACTTTCTCCGCTAGTGTGAAAGTTAAAGTGGTTGCTTTGGAAACCAAAGGATAGTTGGAGCAGTGAACCTAGAAATTTTGCTGATGATAGTTTGATGCAAAGAATCAATGCACACCTGTTGTAAGGTCCGCGACCTTACTGGGTCAATTGGGCCCAATAGCAGGCCCGTTGACCCGTTTATTTTATTATTATTATAATTAATTGTATTGTTAGATATTTAAGTGGGATTAGCCCTTGAGTGAGTTTCTTTTAGCGTTAGAATAGTGGCTGCGAAGTTTCGTTTGATTTCGAGTTCGTTTGATCCTAATAGGGGGGTAGTTTGCAAATTAGGGAAAATTGAGTGTTTTTTTGGAAAAATTCATATCACCGTGATTTTGGGTTCGTTGGAAAGGTCTCGTCGTACTGATCATTTTTGTCTCCTGGCTCGTCGCAATCCGACGATCAGAAACCCTTCAAATGGTCCATTCCTTCACCGAACCCACTTAAGGGCAATTCAGTCTTTTCCTCCCTCTCTTCTTCTTAAACAGGGATTAGCCCTAATCTCATTCTCACTTCTGCAACGAAGCTACAGCAACCACTTCTTCTCCCTCTTCATCTTCTCAAGCCGAGATCTCTACCCGGGAGAGATCACCTCCGCGATCCAAATCACTTATCTTCATCCTCTCGATCTCCTCTTTCCATTGATACCAGTTTGGTAAGTTTTCCCTCACCCTCATCTTTTCAATCATTTTCTCTTTTGTTTATAATAGGTTGGATCTTGATCTTTTTCCTTTCTTTCTTCTTCTGGGTGTTCTAGATTACTTTTGAGCGGGTTAGATTATGGTTTTCGTGGTAGAAAGCTCCTCCTCAAGCTTTTCCAATTTCTAGTCATCCTCTTGGTTGAGGCAAGTAGATATGCATTTTATATTTAATCATGTGTGTATGTTTTCTCCATTGATTGTAATGATTTCCTTGTTAGATTTCCCTAAAACCAAGCCTGGTTATGATAGTGATCTTGGATTACATGTTAGGTTACATTGTGGTATGAATTGGATTTATTGTTAAATTGGTACCCCTTTTGATGTTTTTAATTTGATAGAATGGATGGGAATAATGATTGTAATGATTGGGGAGCATGGAGGCTCGTTTTCTACAGGAAAAAGAAGAGAAAAACTCATTTTCGGGTTCAGGCTACAGTGCCGATCGATCGGGCTGAAATTGGTCTCAGTTAACTGAGATGAATCTCAGACAGATCGATCGGATCTCTTGTCCGATCAATCGGAGGGTAATTTCGTAATTTTTGACAACTTTGGAAAAGGACTTAGAACACTTGTAACTTTTAATCCGTCCGTCGGATTTCTACATATTATATACCGTTGGAGAGCCCTTGAGATGTAGAATCCATCGGAGGTCGGGAAATGATGTAAATACTCAGATTATTGACTCAGCCTATATTTTATTAGAAATGAAACCAGTAACTTAGGTTTGGACCTTAGATGTTGGAAACCATGAACCTACTATCACTTGACCATTAATGGGGAGTAAATTGTAGCACGTGGCTTGGTGTGCTTCGATTGGGTTGTGTAGGTATTCGTGTACTGTGTATGGTTTAACCGAATGCGTATGAAATTAAATCAATCGATGCTCAACATGATTGTACACCAAGAAAATTCTTTATAAACATCGTTGCTTCGAATTCCCCACGCACTCGATTAAAACAGATATGGTACAGGGATGACAACACTTGCGTATGATTGGATTGTAATCTCTCCTTGACTTATTTAATCGTATCCGTTGTTATAATTCCTTGTACACTCTCTCTTGGCATAAAACACTTAACTAATTATGAAACATAATCCCTTATAGAATTAGGGCTTGGACCGGACTTAGAGTGTACCTTAGGACCCCGTGTTATGTAATTAATAAACATGACTGGCTAAACTGAAAGGATTATCACGTGATTGGATTTATCTTGTAGTGACTTGAATGAGATAATCCCTATGAACATGTCTTGTATATTTAGCTAGCCAGACTTGCTTGTCCTGGTCGAATCTCGTGTCAACACCACTTTATTATTATTTGCATATCATAGCCATCTGCATTTTGGGGTATTATTGATGGGCCGGTTACTCGGACATCGGGGTGGGCAGTCGGCTTGGACGGCGTCCATGGCGTTGACTAGTTGGGAGAGCGCTTGGACCGTGCTACTATTCCCAGGACCGAGAGCTTGGATCCCCCTAGAGCCGGACTTTGGTATCAGTAGTCCGGATAGGATTGTTACCGGTACCCCGAGAGGTGGCTTGGACATCCTCGGAGTCTCCCTCTTAATTCTTGCATTGCATTGTTTGGACAGTGGTTATTGCTAGCATGTTAGGATTTCCTGTTAGTGTTTCTGGTTATTTATTCATGCTTTATGCCTAGCTTCGATTCCTTGTAATCTCTAGATTATCATGCTTGTCATTACTCTTATACTTGATGCATGTCATGAGTATTTATATATTTCTTATCTATTGCTCAACATGTCGTTGACTATGTTCCTTGGTATACAGACACCTCAGTTGAGTACTACAACGAGGAGCAGGCCGGTGAGGAGATCCCAGAGAATCTCCAACCAGCAGAGGAAGGAGCGAGAGTGGCGTGCCGATGACGTAAAGTAGCGTCATCATTCCCAGCACGATAGCGACTCATCGAGACTTCCCTAGATTTTATTTCTTCATTTATTATCTCTCATTGAACCTTTCACACTATTGACTTCTTTATTGTTTTAAAGGCCTTGGTTATTGGGATGGCCTTTGTTAATACTTTAATTCATTGGTTAGTTTTATTATTTCTTTGTGCAACTTTAACTATTAATGAGATTTATTATTCATTGCTTTGAGATTTAGTATGCCTCAAATTGTATGAATTCCGCAGTTTTATATTACTTGAGGTTTGAAATGCAATATCCTCACAACG
The DNA here is from genome assembly GCA_038049695.1 of Cinnamomum chago. Classification (NCBI taxonomy): domain Eukaryota; kingdom Viridiplantae; phylum Streptophyta; class Magnoliopsida; order Laurales; family Lauraceae; genus Cinnamomum; species Cinnamomum chago. The sequence goes on along the minus strand of CP142453.1, from coordinate 102,019,115 downwards.
GACTTACGATCTTTAGGCCTAAAGGGTAAAAATTTTAATTAGCCCTAAATTTCACTCCCCGGATCCGGTTTATTCTCTAATCGGGATCGGGGGACGTGACATAACGGTATCAGAGCAATGGATGGTTTCTCAGGGTAAAAAAAAATTTGTAGAAATCATAGGATGCGTGTGAGGACTCCGTTAGTTAGTAGGTTGGCTTGGTAGCTCTTTCTTAGCATTGTATTGTTAGCTTGGGGAATATTGGAACTAACCTTGAATGTCTTACAGGACAATGGCCGGTAGAACCACCCGAACCAATAACGGACCACCGCCAGAGGGTAGTTCTTTTCAGAATGGTCCTGAGAATCAATTTCACCAATTCATGACAGCATTTATTCAGTCTCAGAAAGATTTGGCTGAATAGAGTATTAGACAGAACGAGAGATAGGCTTTATTCCAAGCTCAGATGCTTGAGGTAGTGCAGGAAGTGGGCCAGCCACAGGCTAAAGAGCATGATCTTAATGAACTAGTTGAGAAGTTCAGGAAGAGGTTCCCACCAGAGTTTCATGGCATAGAGGACCCCGCTGTAGCAGTTGAGTGGGTAGTCCAGATGGAGAAGATATATGAAGTCTTCAAGTGCACGGGCGTTCAACAAGTACAGTTAGCAGCCCACATGTTTCGTGGGGCAGCCGAGAGGTGATGGAAAACAGTTAAGCACCCTTATGAGATAGTCGAGGAAGGGGTAGCTTGGAAGACCTTCATTGAGCAGTTCCAGAAGAAGTTTATCCCTGAGCACTACCGGGATCAGAAAATGGAGAGTTTGAGAAATTGGTTCAGGGTGATCTGTCAGTATGAGACTATGAGATCTCTTTCACCCACCTATCCAGGTTTGCAGGGAATCTGATTCAGCCCGAATCGGAGAGATTTCGAAGGTTTATCAAGGGGCTGCGGGCAGATATCAAGATACAAGTTCAGCGCAGTAAGCTGACTGATTATGATTATGTGGTCAAGGAAGCATATTGGGCGGAGGAGTCCTTGAAGGACGTGATTGCACTGGAACAGCAGAGGATCTTGGCGTTAATACCTCAACCCAAGGCACAGGGTTCTTCGTCCCAGTATTACCAGCAGCCAGCACCCAAGAGGCTACGGTACGAACCAGTGCTTCGACAGTTGCCACAACGGACCAATTGCGCTTTTTATGGGGGAAGTCATCATGTTCGCGATTGTAGGAAGCAGACTGGTGCATGCTTTCATTGTGGAGACCCAGGGCATAAAGTTCGCAACTGTCCAGGGAAGACAGAAGTGGTACCACCAGCATTCCCAGCTCCGGCGCCCAGGCCTCCACATCCTGCGCAGCCGTTGAGACAATTGCCACCTGCGCAGGCTAGACCCCAGCAGCAGCAGATGATTGTCAGACCACCTCAGCCATCGCAGCAACGTCCTCCAGTACCACAGCAGCGTCCTCTAGTACCGCGGCAACGATTCCAGCAGAGACCTCCGGCACCACCCAGATTCCAGGCTCGTGGTCGTAGGCCGCAGCAGCAGTATCAGCAGCAACGTCCCCAGCTGGCAGGGAGAGCTTATGCTATGACACATGAGGAGGCAGAGGCGGCAGGCAATGTCATAGAAGGTACACTTTCAGTTTGTGGATTTGATGCTAAAGTTCTATTTGATCCTGGATCCACACACTCATTTGTTGCACCAGCATTTGCACTTCACTTGGGGGAGGATAAGGAGACACTACCATATGATTTGATAGTAGCCACCCCTGTGGGTAGATCGGTTCCTTGTAATGTCATCTACCCTAAATGTAGTGTTCAGATTGGAGAAGTTCAGCTGACTGCCAGTCTAATAATCTTACCGATGTCGGAGTTTGATGTGATATTTGGTATGAATTGGTTAGCAGCGAACCGAGCAGAGTTAGATTGTTTTAACATGACTGTGAGGTTGCAAGGCGCAGACCGTAGTGTTGAGTTTATTGGAGCTGAGAAGCCCACATATACTCGATTGATTTCTGCATTGAAGGCAGAACGATTGATAAGGAGCGGTTGTGAAGGCTTTATCGCGTTTATCGCGGAGGACAAGGAGTCCAAGATTGTGGATGAGATTCCAGTGGTGCGAGAATTCCCAGATTTATTTCCGGATGAGATTCCTGGTTTGCCACCTGTTCGTGAGTTGGATTTCAAGATAGAATTGTAGCCGGGTACAGCACCTATTTTGAATGCCCCATATAAGATGGCTCCAACATAATTAAAAGAGTTAAAGACTCAGATAGAAGATTTGCAAGATAAAGGCTTCATCAGACCTAGTGTTTCATCGTGGGGAGCTCCGGTGATATTTGTGAAGAAGAAGGACGGGACAATGAGGATGTGTATAGATTACAAACAGTTGAATCAGGTGACTGTCAAGAACAAGTACCCGGTACCGAGAATTGATGAGCTGTTTGATCAGCTGCAGGGAGCTCAATTCTTTTCGAAGATAGACTTGTGCTCCGGTTACCATCAGTTGCAAGTCAGGAAGGAGGATGTTCCTAAGACTGCATTTCGGACGAGATATGGCCACTTTGAGTTTCTCGTGATGCCTTTCGGGTTGACTAATGCACCCGCAGTTTTTATGGCATTGATGAATAAGGTGTTTGCTCCTTTCCTGGATCAATTTGTGGTTATCTTCATAGATGATGTGTTGGTATACTCGAAGTCTAAGGAGGAGCATGAGCATCAGTTGAGGACATCATTACAGCTTTTGAGGGATAACCAGTTGTATGCTAAGTTGAGTAAATGTGAGTTTTGGTTGGAGCAAGTGGCATTTTTGGGCCATATTATCTCAAATGATGGACTAACAGTGGACCCTAAGAAGGTAGCAGCAGTTGTTAATTGGGGCAGTCCACGAAATGTAGCGGAGATTCGCAGTTTTCTTGGACTTACAGGCTACTACAGGAGGTTTGTGAAAGGGTTTTCTACCATCGCATCCCCACTTACTAAGTTGGCAAGGAAGGATGTTCCGTTTGTGTGGACAGAAGAATGTGAGAAGAGTTTTCAAGAGTTGAAGACCCGGTTAACTTCAGCACCCATACTTGCTTTACCCTCAGGAAGTGGAGGATTTGTGGATTATACAGATGCATCAGGGATTGGATTGGGTTGTGTTATCATGCAGAATAATAAAGTGATAGCCTATGGGTCAAGGCAGTTGAAGGACCATGAGAAAAAGTATGCCACGCATGACTTAGAGCTGGCAGCGGTGGTTTTTTGCATTGAAATTGTGGAGGCATTATTTGTATGGAGAAAGATTCGAGGTGCATGCATATCACAAGAGCCTGCAATACCTGTTTACATAGGGTGATCTGAATAATAGACAACGAAGATGGTGGAGTACATAAAGTATTATGATTTTTCGATCAAGTACCATCACGGAAAGGTGAATGTGGTAGCAGATGCTCTCAGTAGAAAGGCAATTTTCAGTGGGTATGTAATGCCTGAATAGAGATGGATGGAGCAGTTCAGAGATATGGATGTGGAAGTATGGCCTGTCAATGAGAAAGTTTTAGTTGCTACTATGGGAGTTTGGGAGCCAGAAATAGTTAACAGGATCAAGGAAGCCCAGAAGGATGATCCAGAGTTATAGAAAATCATTGACAACATTGATGGCAATCTAGAGTTCCGATTGATTGAAGGGATTCTGTATTGTAAGGATAGGTTGTGTGTGCCAAATGTTCAAGACATCAAGTTAGAGTTGATGACAGATGCGCACCACACCCGATACTCTATTCACCCAGGGAGCACCAAGACGTATTAGAATTTGAAGAATCACTACTGGTGGGTGACAATGAAGAAGGAGATTGCAGAATTTGTTTCCAGGTGTATGACTTGTCAGCAGATTAAGGCAGAGCACAAGAAGCCTCCTAGTTTGCTTCACCCGTTGGATATTCCTCAGTGGAAATGGGAGAACATCACTATGGATTTTGTGTCAGGGTTGCCAAACACCAGGAAAGGTAATGATGCTATTTGGGTGATTGTGGATAGATTGACTAAGTCAGCACATTTCCTGCCATTTAAGACTGGTCAATTTATGAACAAGATGACTACTTTGTACAGAGACAATATAGTCAAACTACATGGAGTGCCTAAGTCCATAGTATCCGATCGAGACCCTAAGTTTGTCTCTCGGTTTTGGTCTACTTTTCAGTCATCTATGGGTACTCAGTTGACGTTCAGTACAGCTTATCACCCTCAGACAAATGGACAATCAGAGCATACCATTCAGACATTGGAAGATCTTCTCCGAGCATGTGTTTTGGATCTCAAAGAGAATTGGGATGAAAGTTTGCCTCTGTGTGAGTTTGCCTACAATAACAGTTATCATTCAAGCATTGGCATGGCACCATTTGAGGCACTATATGGACGGAGATGCAGGACTCCAGCATGTTGGGAGGAAGTAGGAGTTCGTAGTTTTCATGGCCCCTCAAAGATTGCTGATTCCAGTGAGAAAGTCCGGATTGCTCAGATGAGAATGAAGGAGTCTCGTGATCGTCAGAAGAGCTATGCAGATAAGAGACGGAGACCTTTAGAATTCCAGGAAGGGGATATGGTGTTTCTGAAAGTATCCTCGATGAGAGGTGTTGTCAGATTTGGACAAAAAGGGAAGCTTGCGAGAGGTTTGTGGGACCATTTGAGATTAAGAGCAGGATTGGAGACGTGGCCTATTGTCTGGTGCTACCACCTGAGCTACCCGGTGTGCACGACGTTTTTCATGTCTTAATGCTTCGGAAGTATATTCCAGATCCTACTCACGTATTGCAGCACGAGCCCCTTCAGATTCAGGCAGATGCAACCTATGTGGAGCGTCTGGCGCAGATCATCGACACCAAGGAGACAGTGTTGCGTACTAAGACCATCCAGTGGGTCAAGGTACAATGGGAGCATTACACTCCGGACGAAGCTACATGGGAGCTCAAAGACCAGATGCAAAAGGCGTATCATTATCTCTTTCCCGATAAGGTATGTTTAGGCATTTGGGGGACCAAATGTTCTTTTTAGAGGTGAGAGATGTAAGGTCCGCGGCCTTACTGGGCCAATTGGGCCCAATAGCAGACCCGTTGACCCGTTTATTTTATTATTATTAAAATTAATTGTATTGTGAGATATTGAAGTAGGATTAGGTCTTGAGTGAGTTTCTTTTAATGTTAGAATAGTACCTGCGAAGTTTCGTTTCATTTCGAGTTCGTTTGATCCTAGGAGGGGGTGGTTTGCAAATTAGGAAAAATTGAGTGTTTTTTTGGAAAAATTTCTATCACCGTGATTTTGGGTTCGTTGGAAAGAACTCGCTGCACTGATCATTTTTGTCTCCTGGCTCGTCGCGATCTGACGGTCCGAAACTCTTCAAATGGTCCATTCCTTCACCAAACCCACTTAAGGGCAATTCAGTCTTTTCCTCCCTCTCTTCTTCTTAAACAGGGATTAGCCCTAATCTCATTCTCACTTCTGCAACGAAGCTACATCAACCTCTTCTTCTCCCTCTTCATCTTCTCAAGCCCAGATCTCTACCCGGGAGAGATCACCTCCGCGATCCGAACCGCTTATCTGCATCCTCACGATCTCCTCTTTCCATTGATACCCGTTTGGTAAGTTTTCCCTCACCCTCATCTTTTCAATCATTTTATCTTTTGTTTAGAATAGGTTGGATCTTGATCTTTTTCCTTTCTTGCTTCTTCTGGGTGTTCTAGATTACTTTTGAGCGGGTTAGATTATGGTTTTCGTGGTAGAAAGCTCCTCCTCAAGCTTTTCCAATTTCTAATCATCCTCTTGGTTGAGGCAAGTAGATATGCATTTTATATTTAATCATGTGTGTATGTTTTCTCCATTGATTGTAATGATTTCCTTGTTAGATTTCCCTAAAATCAAGCCTGGTTATGATAGTGATTTTGTATTACATGTTAGGTTACATTGTGGTATGAATTGGATTAATTGTTAAATTGATACCCCTTTTGATGTTTTTAATTTGATAGAATGGATGGGAATAATGATTGTAATGATTGGGGAGCATGGAGGCTCGTTTTCTACAGGAAAAAGAAGAGAAGAACTCATTTTCGGGTTCAGGCTACAGTGCAGATCGATCGGGCCTGCAAGTCGATCGATCGGACTGAAATTGGTCTCAGTTAACTGAGATGAATCTCAGACCGATCGATCGGAGGGCATTTTCGTAACTTTTGACAACTTTGGAAAAGCACTTAGAACACTTGTGACTTTTAATCCGTCCGTCGGATTTCTACATATTATATACCGTTGGAACGCCCTTGAGATGTAGAATCCAATGGTTCTCGTTTCATCACGATCGGAGGTCGGGAAGTGATGTAAATACTCAGATTATTGACCCGGCCTATATTTTATTAGAAATGAGACCAGTAACTTAGGTTTGGGCCTTAGATGTTGGAAACCATAAACCTACTATCACTTGACCATTAATGGGGAGTAAATCGTAGCACGTGGCTTGGTGTGCTTCGATTGGGTTGTCTAGGTATTCGTGTATTGTGTATGGTTTAACCGAATGCGTATGGAATTGAATCAATCGATGCTCAATATGATTGTACACCAAGGAAATTCTTTATAAACATCGTTGCTTCGAATTCCCCATGCACTCTGTTAAACAGATATGGTACAGGGTTGACAACACTTGCATAGGATTGGATTGTAATCTCTCCTTGACTTATTTAATCGTATCCGTTGCTATAATTCCTTGTACACTCTCTCTTGGCATAAAACACTTAGCTAATTATGAAACATAATCCCTTGTAGAATTAGGACTTGGACCTGACTTAGAGTGTACCTTAGGACCCCGTGTTATGTAATAGATAAAGATGACTGGCTAGACTAAAGGGATTATCATGTGATTGGATTTGTCTTGTAGTGACTTGAATGAGATAATCCCTATGAACATGTCTTGTATATTGAACTAGCCAGACTTGCTTGTCTTGGTCTAATCTCGTGTCAACACCACTTTATTATTATTTTCATATCATAGTCATCTGCAATTTTGGGTATTATTGATGGGCCGGTTACTCGGACATCGAAGTGGGCAGTAGGCTTGGACGGCGTCCATGGGGTTGAATAGTTGGGAGCGGGCTTGGATCGTGCTACTATTCCTTGGACCGGGAGCTTGGATCCCGCTGGAGCCGGACTTTGGTATCAGTTGTCCGGATAGGATTGTTACTGGTACCCCGAGAGGTGGTTTGGACATCCTCGAAGTCTCCCTCTTGATTCTTGCATTGCATTGTTTGGACAGTAGTTATTGCCAGCATGTTAAGATTTCCTGTTATTGTTTCTGGTTTTTATTCATACTTTATGCCTAGCTTCGATTCCTTGTATTCTCTAGATTATCATGCATGTCATTACTCTTATACTTGATGCATGTCATGAGTATTTATATCTTGCTTATCTATTGCTCAACATGTCGTTGACTCTGTTCCTTGGTGTACAGACACCTCAGGTAAGTACTACTACGAGGAGCAGGCCGGTGAGGAGATCCCAGAGAATCTCCAACCAGCAGAGGAGGAGCGAGAGTGGCGTGCCGATGACGTAGAGTAGCGTCATCATTCCCGACACGAGAGCGATTCATCGGGACTTCCCTAGATTTTATTTCTTCATTTATTATCTCTCATTGAACCTTTCACACTATTGACTTCTTTAGTGTTTTAAAGGCCTTGGTTATTAGGATGGCCTTTGTTAATACTTTAATTCATTGGTTAGTTTTATTATTTCTTTGTGCAACTTTAACTATTAATGAGATTTATTATTCATTGCTTTGAAATTTAATATGCCTCAAATTGTATGAATTCCGCAGTTTTATATTACTTGAGGTTTGAAATGCAATATCCTCACAGCGGACTTACGATCCTTGGGCCTAAAGGGCAAAAATTTTAATTAACCATAAATTTCACTCCCCGGATCCGATTTATTCTCTAATCGGGTTCGGGGGATGTGACACCTGTAGCTTAGTCTCTTTATTTATATTTTGTTATTGGCCATTTTTTGGGCCAAGGTTGTAATAATTAATGCTGTTAAGACATGTAATTTTACTTTGGCAACTTTGTTATAATTACGCTTTGCTCTATTGGCTTTAATGAAGGTTTTTAGTTGGCTCAATTATCGAAATATGTAGTTTGTGAGATGTATCTCAGTCACGGCCTGGAATATGACAGAGCCCCGGATTCCGGATGTGACACCAACACCTCTAACATATACAAAAATCCTAAAACTTTGATCAATAGACTCCAAATTCAATAATGTATAAAATGGAAACATAGCAACAATCCACAATCAATGTAGAAAATTTGATGGATAAAAACCTCCAATATGGGCAATGTGTCAAACATTTATCTAACCAAGAAAGTGATCATCCCATCAATGATCAAGATCACCAAAATATGGACCCTAGATGTACAAACTTGAGGCTTAGTTTGCTATGAAGAACCTTGCGTCAAAGATCATATAGCTCCTTGAGGAGTTCTGGGACCAAGGATCAAATATTTCCTCTTAAACCCATGAAAGACAGCGTCATGTCAGTTAAAACAGCTGTGTAAGAATTTATTTTTTTCCTCTCATTTTATATTACTTTATTTTCTTGAGTGAAAGGGTAACAAGATTTTTAATCGCAATAAAGAAAAAAAACAAGGAAAATTTATTTCATCTATCTTCCTAAAGAAATAAGGAACTATTAAAGTATAGTTAATATAGCATTTCATTGGGTTTGAAACATTGTCGTCATTTTCTTTCAAATAAAAGAGCCAAATTATTTTTATTTCCCAAAGAAAAAATAAAGGGTTATTGAAATTGAATGGATACCTCTGGTAGCTTTTTTCTGAAGGCGACATCCAGCCTTGCATCAAGCGTATTCTCAGAGACAATCTTCCCATCTCAAGAAGCCAATACTACACCACCAGAGCTGAATCACCACCATGTAGGTATCGATGTGAATTCCTTGTTACAGTTACTGTGCTTTTAACGATGCACGATGCATGAGTCTGTCTCAATTAGATGCAATATCAAACTTGGATTAGATCATTCACCAATCTTTTTCATTAATTGAACAAAAGTATAATATTCAACAATTTGTAGTCAATATATATAACCTATCTTGATTTCCAACTGCTTGGTTTTTACCTCAATTACATGGAAACTTCTGAAACTTGATGCTCATTCCAAATGTTTTGTACTCTATTGGGACTTCAAATTATTCCATCGCCACTTCACAGACAAGACTTATGCATTATACACTGAATTAAATCATGAAATGCTCAGATTAATGTGCTACTTTGAAGCGATGCCAAGTGTCCAGATGAACATAGAGTAAAGAGTGGAATTGGCTGGGAAGCATTGGATGATGTTACTCTTGAAGCACCATGGGTGCAAAAAGTTGATTTTTTTCCGTTTGGGCCGACCAATAGGATCTAACCCCAAGCACTCCATCTATGTAGGAGCCAGTTGATGAGTGAGAGGTTGAAAAATGAATTGGCCTCTTGAAAAAATAACGGTTACAAAATATAGTTATACCAGATGAACTGCCTGATCCATCAAAACATAATTACTCAACTGAACATGTATTATGATATAGTCTATCATGCAGAGTCATTGATCAAATTTTAAAGATATTTAAACAAATTGAGGAAAAAAAAATTAAAAGAAGATCTTTTGCATTATGAAATCTATTAAAGTTGTTACTTTCTGAACAATGGTCCATGATATATATATTTAACCATAAAAATACACTGAAAATACTAAACATACCGAATATGACCCAGATATTAAGATAGAATAAAAATATGTTGCTTTGTCAACTTAGAAATCTAATACATTTTGTGAAGAAATTAAGAACTAATACTATAAATTCTCCATTGGAATATAATGATGCTAATTAAAAGTATTGTCACGCCTCCAAAAGTGGAACCGGGGTTATGAGTGAGATTAGGGTCAATTAAAACTTTTTCCCGCATTAATCAAATACAACTTGCCCTAATCACGTCCCATCTGGATCGAAGACCACTGTGAGGTATAAACATTTCCTCAATTATATAAAACAATTAGCGGAAGCTTCATAAATGCAATTGGTATCTTAAAGATGTATAGTTAAGAGCAAAATACTGAATAGCATAATTAGAGTTAGAGTTTGAGACTGTTAACAAAATATTAATTACAAAGAAGAATGACACACTAAAACTAGGCCTAAACAAAAGGATAAAAGGATCAAAAGATAAAACTAGTCCAAAAGATGAAGACTCTCGTGTACGGTGTTGTCACGGCTATACAATGTCGTCCGTACAGTACTCTAGGAAGTCATTAGGTTGATCTGCCTGAACTTTTTCCGTCGTCTTCTCCTCCTCGGGGTAGAAGGGCTCGGTACCTATGCACCAAGAGTAGTATCATCAACACAACGGATGGCAAGAAGATAGATATATAAGTCAACATAGATATGCAATACTAAAGAGAGTAAACGATAAGCATGATTATAAAATATGCATAGCACTCTGATCGTAAGAAATGCATTGCATTAGAATCATAAACAAACTATCAAAGTAGGCGGTCCACATATGCTAATATACCATCAATTGGGATAAAAACTCAGTAACCAATAATAAACAACCCTTAGCTCAAGTAGCTCGGACTCCGTGAGCTTTGGCTCTGTCTTGCTTCGAGGAACAAACAACTCTTAGCTCAAGTAGCTCGGGCTCCGTGAGCTCTGGCTCTATCTTGCTTCGAGGAAAAGTAACAGTCCTCTCACAGGTGATGCTCCAGCTATGTTAAACGTTAACAGTTGAGTGGTGCCTGACACAAAGAATCCTAAAGACATTGGTGAAGGGCTAGGCTTTCTTGTACAAACAAGATTCAATAACATTAGAGAAACTACTTTATTCCAAATCAAATCAAACCTCAAACAAACTTCAATAGTAGTTCTCTTCAAACCTTACAATCAAAGCCCCCTAGCCTCAACACTTCAAACGAACCTCAAAACAAACGGAACAACAGAAGGGATCCTAAGCCCATCAACTAAGTTCTCAAAGTGATCCTCTAATAAAGTAAAGCAAACAAAACTAAAGAACATGCTTGTTACATGTAGATAGTACCAGACGGTACAATTCAGAATCGAAGACGATAAATGATCCAATCCTAAGTATAATGTCAATCCTGAAGCATCGTACAACCTATTCAGTCAACGAAGGGGTTAGAGTTCACGATACTCGGACGAACAATCTTCGTGCATAGATTTAAAGAAGAGTATCATGTTGTCCCGTACCATTCAGGATTGAACTAGGTTGGATCCCGATACAACAGGATCAACCGTAAAGAATGTCTGCTCAAACATCTTTACTACAAGTCAAATGAGTCTACAAAATGGTCACCAAGTTCCACCTAAGTCCATCCAGAATTAAGGTGAAAATCCCTTCCAGGAAGGAACTCCGCAGTTGTCCTGGTCGACCTCGCCCTTGGCCGATTGACCGCGTACACAGTGAGTCCAGTTGACCCGAGAAGGCTAGGTCGACCCCTCCCATGCATTCCCGGTCGATTGAGGTCAAGGTCGGTCGACCCGCAGTTGTAAGCAGTAAATGAGAATAGTATTTTGATCAGGTTCCGGGGAACCTGACCTTGTGTAGCCGGTTGACCGAGGTCCCTGGCCGGTCGACCACGTGCACTGCGGAAACAGAGCCCAGGTTCTGTTTCTGCACTGAAATGGGTCCATTCCATTTCCAAACTTCTTGAACCTAATAAACAGTCTATGCAACGATAAAAACAACCTAACTACAATACACATAACTAAATAATCAGGTCATTAACCTCTAAATCCATTCCATTAAACCAATAAACCAATTTATCATTTTTTTCAAACCTCTAAAACATCAATTGAGTAAAGACCATCTAAAACATGATTTTTCCATACAAATCAAGGAAGACAAACATATCAAGCATAAATATAGTTATTTACTTGCCTTAGGTGATGTGCTAGACCAAAATCAAGAAGAACTTGGAGAAAGAAAAACGCGTTGAAGCTCCAAGGGGAAAAGACAACTCTCAAAACCCAAATCACTCCTACAAATGCATGCCAAGGGTTGAGGTGAGTCTCCCTAATCCATTTCTAACTAATAAGAAAGAAGTTGAGATGGTTTACCAGCTTTAGGAGCTTACCTTGGAATGGGTTGTGGGTGAAAAGCTTAGAAAAGTATATAGTTGGGATCTTGGAAGCTTGAGGAAGAAGATGGGCGAATTGGATGTCGACGCCGGAGCTCCGGTGATCGTCGAAAGTGAAGAAGAATTGAGTGAAAGAGAAGAAGAGAAATGAAGAAGGAGGTTGCTGCTGTGTTGTTGTTGGAATGAAATGAAAGAGAGAAAAATAGATGGGTTTTTTACCTAATATAAGGAATTGGGCCTTGGAAATGGGCCTTGGTGTTTGGGTTGGGTTTGGGTCAAGTTCCGGGTCGGTCCATGTTTACAATCGATGATTTTCGGGCCTCTTCGACACATTGAATCGAAACACGACAGAAGACTGAAGTTCATAAAATAACGAGACCTACCCGATGCACCCAAACTCACAAAACTCATAATCTCATAATTTCCCTAAAAACTTACCCAATTAGCAAAACAACTCTCTATCCTACCCAAACGCACTTCGAATCGTGCGAGACTTCGCACACGAGATTCGACGTTAAACCCGACTGTTTAGACTCTAAACGCACTTACTAACTAATGATACAATGAATTATAATTAATAGGAGATTAAAGGACGGGATGTTACAAGTATGACCAGCATATTGTCAACTTACTACACCTGTAGAAAGAAACTTAAACATAAATGTACTTCTGAAATTAGAGTAAACTAAGAGCAAATATAATTTCCGTCCAATGTGTTATTATTAACTTAATGGAAATCAGGAAACTCGAGCTGAAGGATTTACTTATTATACTATAGTCACGATACATACATCTTGTTACAGCTGAACAAGCTTGAGCATTCATGAACTAACAGATAATGTCAAGAAAGAACATCCCAATAATTCATGAGAACAAGTAGTTTACAGTCGTTAGGTACAAATAAAAATCTAGAAGTGTCATATGAAAATTTACCAAAAAGCCCCGTGTGCATGATGATCACTGGGTGCAGGTGGGAGATAGATCAACTTGATTGTCGACAAAAATATCAGGAGGATGAACATTTGCTTTCTCTAAATACTCCTCCTTTGCTGAATCCAGAATGTACTCCACCAGGTAAAGATCATTTTCCCGACAACGCAACAGCACAGCTGGCTCTTTCAGTCGGAGCAAGAAGCTCCGCAAAAAAAAAAACCACAATATAACTTCTCCGATAAAATTTCTAAGGTCGAACTATGAAAACATAACTATCAACCAGAAAACCAAATGGATAATAGCATGAATTCCAAATGTTTAAATAGAGATGATCATAATGAATTCAATCCCCTTGCATTAATTATTTAGTTAAAGGCAAAGAGCAAAGATGATTCCTATATATCACTACTAGAAAAAAGGGTTTTTATATCGGCTAAAAACCGATATAAAAGACCTATTATATCGGTTTTTCAGTAAACTTCAAACCGATATAAGTACCCCCGATATAATAAACAACTATAACCGATATAATATGTGTAATATTTCATATCGGTTTTTGGACAACTGATGTCTTTTGAACCTGAAATTATAACACATATTACTGTAAAACTGATATAAAAAAAATAAAACCGAGATAAAAAATATTTATAATATCGGTTTTCGATCAACTGATGTGTTTTGAAACTGAAATTATAGCATACATTACTGTAAAACTGATATAAAAAAGAATGAAACCGATATAAAAATTACTTATAATATCGGTTTTCGGAGAACTGATGTGTTTTGAAACTGAAATTATAGCATACATTACTGTAAAACCGATATAAAAAAGAGTGAAACCGATATAAAAATTATTTATAATATCGGTTATAAAGGGCTTTGTTATATCGGTTTTTTGGGATTGTATTATATCGTTTGTTCTGTAACCGATTTAATATTATATATGCATATATTTTTTTATCAAAAGAATTTGCATTGCTGCAGTACCATTGTAGTACACTGTACACCAATAAAACTTTGCACTATATATACAAATTAATAAAGTGATCATATATATAACTAATTAATAATTAACATAAAGCTTGACTAGACAAATCTCTATGGAAATATTGTGTGTGTGTATATATATATATATATAGTATCTACATTGTCTTCCATGGGATGTACAAAAAGTTGGAACTATATATAAACAAAAAAACAAAAAGATAAATAATCATAATTTACCTCCAGAGCTTCAACAACCATCTTTTGGCTTCCCTTGAAGGCAAGACCCAACTCCTTTTTTATTGGCGCTATGATCAGTTTCTGAAAAAAATTTACACTGCATAAATCATCTGTGAAATTGCACTCAATGGAACCATCAACTAAATTGCTATAACTCTGATGTCTATAGACATGCATGCAGATGTTGCCCATCCACACACTGATAAACGTGCTAGTATTGTTAGGCCCTTGAGTGTTGCAATTGATGATGGATGCACACACTTTCACTTTGTCATGATCATACACTTGAGCTCTTAAATGTAGACTTGTTGGATCTTGGTTTCATTCATGCATTCACATGATCTTGAAATGAATTTACTTCATGCATGTTTTAGAACACAAAACTCTTTTGAAAACCTACTTCTTTGTGAATTACATTTGGAAAATCATTTTAAAGAATCTAGGTTTAAACCTTGCATACATTCATCTCCTTCTAAATCATATTGGTATGCATTGTTTTTTTTTTGAAAAAGGAGTTTTTAAGAATCAAGCTAGCTTTTGGGACTTAAACTTTTGAATCTTTTTAGGCCTTGGGTGTATCATGTTTTTAAACATCTTAGAATGTCTTAAAACATGTTTTTAAGCTTGGTTAGTGACCCACAAAATTCCACAAAGAAATCCTTCAAATTGCAAAAGTTGGAAATTTTGGGGTGTCCCGGCAGTGTCGCCGGTCGACCGAGACCTGGGTCTCGGTCGACCGAGACAACTGTCTGGCGACTAGACAGGTTTTGAACCTGAAGCTCCAACGGTCAGAAATTCGACCGTTATGCTTTCTAGGTCGACCGAGCCCTTCTAGGTCGACCGAGAAAACTAGCCGTTGGACTGTTTTTTGTTATAAAGTCCATTCATTTCCAACCTTTTCCAAGAGTTGAAGCATGAACCTTTGAGACTATTTTGAAGCCAAAAGAAAGGGAAAACGTTGGAAAGGCTAGAAGCTTATTTGGAAATCAAATGTTAGAGTTTTAAAAAGGTATTCCATACTTTTCATTTTGATTTTCATTTAGTTTGAAATCAATGCATGCTTACATGTTTGTATTACCTACTATGCATGATTTCTAGCTTAAAAGAGATGTTTTGCAAACTGAATTTCTTCTATGGTAAATTTAATTAGTTTGCATACTCTCATGATCTAATCACATATGTTCTTAGTCTTTAACTTTCATACAACTTGTTTATCTCAATTCTTCAAAGTTGTTTGAATCATTAATGTGATTAGTCTTAGCTTCAATCATCTATTTCCAAGCTTTGTTTTAAAATGCATCAAGCATTCAATTAAGAGCTTCACTTTTGAAATTGATTGAAGTACAACATACATACACTTGTTCACACACACTTTAGTTTGTTTTAGTGTATGTTTGTTATTTGAATTGCACTTTCACATTAGCCTATTTAGAGGCAATTCATTTGAGCTAAAATTGTATCTCTTAGAGTGTTCTTGAAAAGACACCTTCTTAGAGAAAATCCAACTTGTAAAGGTTATTGCTTAGCCTTGAAAAGCAACTTGTAAAGGTTATTGCTTAGCCTCGAAAAGCAACTTGTAAAGGTTGTTGTTGAGCCTTAGAAAAACAACATTGTATAGGTTATTGCTTAGCCTTTGAAAAAGCATAAATAGTGGAAATCCGGTGGGGTGATTGGATCACAAGCCGGTAGTGGATGTAGGCATTGAGGCCGAACCACTATAAACCTTGGAGTTGTGGTGTTTGCTTGTGGTGCTTGTTTTCTTAGCTTCCGCATCTTGTCTGGTAAATCATGTTATATGACTAGTTTTCTTTAATTAATCAAAATTGGTTTTAATTGGTCATTTTTATAGGACACCCTATTCACCCCCCCCCCCCCCCCCCCCTCTAGGGTTAGGATCCCGTGGACTTTCAATTGGTATCAGAGCCTCGTGCTCTATCTTTTAGGATCAAGTAGTTGGAACTCTTGATTAGGTGTAAAAACCTAGAGTTTATAACCCTAGATTTGTGGTTGTTTGAATTCTCTTGGTATGGACTCCACTAAGCTAGATTGTTTAGACTTTTGTGTAGATTCTCCTAGACCTCTCACTCTTCCATCTATTGGAGATTCTAATATTCAATTAAAAGAATCTCAATGTGATTTAAATGAAGAAGAAAAATATGATGAAGAGGATGTTCAACAAGCCTATGAAGAATTATACACTTTTACTCTAGAACTTAATAAGAAAAATAAGAAATTAAGAGAAGAATCAAAAAGACTAAACAAAGAACTAGTCTCTTCAAAAGATGAGCTTAGAGAGAAAGAAGAAGTGATAAAATGTCTAGACTCTAAGTTCATGATCTCATTAAATAACTTATCCAATATCAAAGATGAACTAAAGGAAATTAAGATAAGTTATAATGATCTTGAAAAAGAAAATTTAAATTTAAAAGATCATATAAAAAGGCAAGACAAAGATTTTAACAATTTAGAATCCAAGTTGATTAAAAGTAAGTTAAAAACCCAAGAGCTTGGACCTAATGTTGTTAATGAACTACAACTTGAATTAAAACTTGCCCATGAAGAGCTAATCAAATATAAGGAAATTGAAAATGAACTTTCTAAAGTCAAAAATGAAAATTCAATCCTTATAACCAAAGTCACTCAACTTGAAGGATATAAGCAAAAGTATGAGTGCAAGTTTACCCAAAGTGAAGAGAGACTTGAAAAATTATTCAAATTGGGTAAACCTCATGGAGATAGGACGGGTCTTGGTTTTAATAAGCATACTACACATGACCCTAAATTCACCAACACCTTTGTGAAAGGTGAGTCCTCTTTCTCTAGCACTATCTCTCAAATGTCCAAGACAAAATGTCATTATTGTGGAAAAGAAGGACATTTCAAATTTGAGTGCAAATTGAGGAAAAATCATATGTATAAACCCATCTTCGAACCAAAGAAAGTTAAACCAAATTCTAAGAAGGGTAAGACATTGAATTCCAAGATAGACTCTAAGAATTTCAAACAAGGAAAATCTATTCAAAAAGAGTCATCCAAGATGGATGTCAAAAAGAAATCTATCAAAAAGAATCCTCATTCATTCCCTCCTTTAACCTTAGAAATGAAAGAATTATTGAAAAAGGTTGAAATGTTGAAATTGAAATTCAAAAGACAAAAAGAAGGAGGAAAAGCTCAAAGAAATGAAAAGAATAAAAAGAAAAAGAAACACCAACCTACTAAGACTAATCATCAACCTAAATTAGTTACATCTCAAAGAATTGATGACAAGTCTAAGAAAATTAAATCTTCATCTCTCTTAGTTGGTGGAATTTCCAAATTAGTCTCAAAAGCCCAAGACCTTAGATGGATACCTAAGGTTAGACCTTTAGAAAATTACTAAGGTTTCTTAGATAGATGAGACCAACCCTTTCTTATAGTCATATGCTTAGTTGGTCTTGATTCTACTCTCTTAGTATTTCTTTAGGTTTTTTTTTTTAGACTCATGTTATTGAGTTTTGTTTGATGATTGTGCATTGTGATTTTATAATGGAGCTATTTGATTATATGCATGATTTATGGTCAATTGAGTTGAAAAAGCCTTGATATGTTGTATCTTCTAATTCAATTGATTTGTTTTTCAAAATGTTTATTTTTGAGAGGTTTCAAAGTTAAACTTTTGTTTTTGTCAAATTTAAATGGTTTTGAAAAATGAGTTTGATCACACAAGCCTTCTTTTCTTCAAAAGGTAATGTTAGAATTGATTTTTTTTTTAAATCTCTTTTCTAATAAATTTTTTAATCTTGTGTGTTTGCTGGGGATCAGGGGTTAATGCTTGCTTTTGTGTATTTTTTTTCTTCCCTGATTTTCCCCTGTTTTGGTCAGATTTGTCTCTGACCCTGTGTTCCCAGTCGACCGGGATTAGTGTCCCAGTCGACCGAGACCACAGCAGCCCGCCCACTTAAGCTGCTGGGCGCTGTTCTGTTCTGTTTTCATCAGAACTTCTTCTCCTCTCCTTCTCTGCCAGTCGTCCGAGGCTCCCTGCTGCTGTCCCAGCGTGTTGCTGCTTTTTCCTTCCTTCCTTCTTCCTCGTTCTTCCTTCCTTTCTTCTCTGGTTTTCTCTCTCTCTCTCTCGTGTTCTCTCCTCTCCTATCGTCAGCGTCTCGCCCATCGTCCCTGCTTCTGTGCTCCCTGCCGCCTGCTGCTTCTCCATTCCGTGGCTCCCTCGTTGCTGTTTTGTGTGGCTTTTGTTTTCTTTTCTCTTTGTTTTTGGTTTCCCTCTTCTCTATGTATCTTGTGTAGCCATTTGGGCATTTCCTCCTGCTGCCTTCTGTTGTGTTGCAGCCAGCTCTCTCCACTGCACACCAACTGTTTGTAAATTTGTCTGAACCAGTTTTTTCACTCAAACTCAGTCTCTGGTTGGACTCTGCAACAGTAACCTCTTGTGACTGTTTTTAGTGTGTTTTCACACTGTTTACAGGCTGTCAAGTGGGCTGTTTTTGCCATTTCTTCCTTGGTCCCTTTTCCTGCTATCATTTACCTCCTATTTGCAAATGGCTAGGACCAAGCAAACTGCTAGGAGGCCTTCCAAGAAATCGAAAACAAATGTAGCCTCCACCTCCCAAAGGTCTTATTCTACCTCTCCGGAGATCGACTCTCCTACGGAGGTTGTCCTTTTTCCTGCTCCTTCCCCTTCTCAATCAGTCAGATCCTTTAGGAGCAAGGAAGTTATTGTGGAGATATTTTGTATTGTAAAAGACATAGCTCCATATAGAGTGCCCTCTATCCTACGGGCTATAGGTTGGGAGAGAGTTTTGACTTGGAGTGGAAATACCTATGCCTCTCTTGTTTACAACTTCTATGAGTCCTTCTTCAAACCCAATGTGAATTCTTTTTGTGTCAAAACCTCTAAGGGAGAAGAACTCATCACTCCTGATAGGATAGCCTCAGTGTCAGGGATTCCTAGATCTAATGGCCTTAGGTTCATTGATGAGGTCATCCAGATTGAAGATAAAGAGGCCATCACTACAGCCATATGTGGTGAAAATTTTGAATGGCAGCCAAACAACTCTCTGCAAGCTATCCACTTGATTCCTCCTTTGCGGATTATACACATTATTTTCACTCATTCAGTGTATCCGCGTAAAGGTAATAGGACTGAGGTGACCCCGTACATGGCGAACATCCTATACAATGTCTTAAATAGGGTTCCCATGTGTTTGCCCTCTATTATCATCCATCACATGATCAGGGTGGCTACTGGCGCTCAGCCATGTGCAGCCCCCTTTGGGTACCTAGTCTCTCAGCTCACCAGTTCCTTTGGTGTAGCTGTGCCTCCTTCAGAAAAGCCTGTTGCCACTTCGGTCTTTGACAAGAAGAACCTTCGGCTGATGAAGCTTCCTCCTCCTGAAGGTGATGACTTAGTCGAGGCTGCAGACATTCCTGTGCCAGATCAGCATCAGCCTCCTCCTCCCCAGTCATCTCAGACTCAGGCTGGCCAGTCCTCTCAGCAGCGTCAGCCTCGTCAGCCTCCGCCTCCTCCTCGACGTTCAGTAGATGAGCGTTTGTCTTCTGTGGAGACTGGGCTTACTACCCTGACGACTGAGTTTCATGAGTTTCGTCAGGAGGCTTCAGGGTTTATGAAAAAGGCCTTGAAGTTTATGTCCAGCGTCGCCAAGAGCTGCAGGCGACACGATGATGTCATGACCCCCTCTCCTCCAGATTCTTCTTAGATCTTTTAGGAGTGTTTTTCTTTTTGATTTGGGGTTTTGATATTGTGGGTAGTGATAGAGTGACATTTCATTGTTGTATTTCTTTACTATCATCTAACTCATTGTTTTGCGTCCTGACCATCTTTTGGTATTTTTGTAAATGGTCATGTACTTAATGAACTTGTATTGAACTTTAAAGTTAAATCAATGAAAGTACAAAGTTTATTTTATCTTGATTTTCTCCATGATGTATCTCGCTGATGGTTGTGTTATGTTGTTTTGGAGTAAAATATGGTCATATCAATTAATATCTGTCTTCTTTGCTTCATTCAAACATGATTACACAAATCTATATACATGATAGCCTGTTCTGCATTTCGACTGTATTCTTAGTTAACAAGTGCTACTAAAAGGTATATGTTTGCTCATGTATACAGGTTCCTTTGCAATTGGTTGGCAAAGGGGGAGAAAAAGAGTGTAGATCTCTCAAGACTCAGGGGGAGAAAGAGATCAAGATCTTCAGCGAAAGGGAGAAAAAGAACAGAGTTCTATCAGACCCATGCATTGTCTCAGGGGGAGAGAAGCATAGAAGATCTGAAGAACAGAATGGCAAGACCTTGGTTTCAAGAGCAAAGGAGAGCTCTAACCAAGGGGGAGAAATCTGCTTGAATACTGTCAAGAGCCTTCGTCAAATCAGCTCCATTCAAGAGATTTCAAAGACGTAGACTTCCAAAAGATCCAGAGTCCTTTGAGTGTGAGATCATAGGAGTTGCCATCAAATTGCAAAGGGGGAGATTGTTAGGCCCTTGAGTGTTGCAATTGATGATGGATGCACACACTTTCACTTTGTCATGATCACACACTTGAGCTCTTAAATGTAGACTTGTTGGATCTTGGTTTCATTCATGCATTCACATGATCTTGAAATGAATTTACTTCATGCATGTTTTAGAACACAAAACTCTTTTGAAAACCTACTTCTTTGTGAATTACATTTGGAAAATCATTTTAAAGAATCTAGGTTTAAACCTTGCATACATTCATCTCCTTCTAAATCATATTGGTATGCATTGTTTTTTTTTTTAAAAAGGAGTTTTTAAGAATCAAGCTAGCTTTTGGGACTTAAACTTTTGAATCTTTTTAGGCCTTGGGTGTATCATGTTTTTAAACATCTTAGAATGTCTTAAAACATGTTTTTAAGCTTGGTTTAGTGACCCACAAAATTCCACAAAGAAATCCTTCAAATTGCAAAAGTTGGAAATTTTGGGGTGTCCCGGCAGTGTCGCCGGTCGACCGAGACCTGGGTCTCGGTCGACCGAGACAACTGTCTGGCGACTAGACAGGTTTTGAACCTGAAGCTCCAACGGTCAGAAATTCGACCGTTATGCTTTCTAGGTCGACCGAGCCCTTCTAGGTCGACCGAGAAAACTAGCCATTGGACTGTTTTTTGTTATAAAGTCCATTCATTTCCAACCTTTTCCAAGAGTTGAAGCATGAACCTTTGAGACTATTTTGAAGCCAAAAGAAAGGGAAAACGTTGGAAAGGCTAGAAGCTTATTTGGAAATCAAATGTTAGAGTTTTAAAAAGGTATTCCATACTTTTCATTTTGATTTTCATTTAGTTTGAAATCAATGCATGCTTACATGTTTGTATTACCTACTATGCATGATTTCTAGCTTAAAAGAGATGTTTTGCAAACTGAATTTCTTCTATGGTAAATTTAATTAGTTTGCATACTCTCATGATCTAATCACATATGTTCTTAGTCTTTAACTTTCATACAACTTGTTTATCTCAATTCTTCAAAGTTGTTTGAATCATTAATGTGATTAGTCTTAGCTTCAATCATCTATTTCCAAGCTTTGTTTTAAAATGCATCAAGCATTCAATTAAGAGCTTCACTTTTGAAATTGATTGAAGTACAACATACATACACTTGTTCACACACACTTTAGTTTGTTTTAGTGTATGTT
Organism: Cinnamomum chago; assembly: GCA_038049695.1. Classification (NCBI taxonomy): domain Eukaryota; kingdom Viridiplantae; phylum Streptophyta; class Magnoliopsida; order Laurales; family Lauraceae; genus Cinnamomum; species Cinnamomum chago. The sequence continues at coordinate 101,997,148 of CP142453.1, read as the reverse complement.
TGTTATTTGAATTGCACTTTCACATTAGCCTATTTAGAGGCAATTCATTTGAGCTAAAATTGTATCTCTTAGAGTGTTCTTGAAAAGACACCTTCTTAGAGAAAATCCAACTTGTAAAGGTTATTGCTTAGCCTTGAAAAGCAACTTGTAAAGGTTATTGCTTAGCCTCGAAAAGCAACTTGTAAAGGTTGTTGTTGAGCCTTAGAAAAACAACATTGTATAGGTTATTGCTTAGCCTTTGAAAAAGCATAAATAGTGGAAATCCGGTGGGGTGATTGGATCACAAGCCGGTAGTGGATGTAGGCATTGAGGCCGAACCACTATAAACCTTGGAGTTGTGGTGTTTGCTTGTGGTGCTTGTTTTCTTAGCTTCCGCATCTTGTCTGGTAAATCATGTTATATGACTAGTTTTCTTTAATTAATCAAAATTGGTTTTAATTGGTCATTTTTATAGGACACCCTATTCACCCCCCCCCCCCCCCCCCTCCTCCCCCCCCTCTAGGGTTAGGATCCCGTGGACTTTCAAGTATGGCATGGTTGGAAGGCGATCATTGTTGCAATCATAAGGTAGCAGGTTCAACTTGTGCCACCATTCAAAAAAATGAACAAGCAAGGCAATAGATAAATAATATCAAAGTTATCAAACAGCTAAAGCCATTTAAAGTTAGAATTCTTTTATTGAAAAAGTGAGTCCCAACACGCACACAAAAAAAATAAAAAGCTTCTGCCTGAGAAAAATGAACTATTGTAAATTAAATAACCATTAGCTTTTGAGATCCCAACTTGTTTTCAGCGTTCCATCCTACATAGAGATTCAGAAATGGACAAGCAATGGTTCCATCCTACATAGAGATTCAGAAATGGACAAGCAAGGCAATAGATAAATAATATCTTAACAACCATCATCGAATATGCAAACTAAACTGTATATGCAAGAATCAAGATTCTGCTTTCCAAATGAAAACAGAGGTAAACGACAAAGTGTAAACAAACAACCTTTGCCACTGCTTCACCAAGGCAAATTTTCTTGGTTGGTTTTCCAGACATTTGTTATTCTCTAGGGAACATTAAAAACTCCAAATCAGCAACCTCTTTGTATTTCGGGTGAGATTTGTCATCAGGATCAACAAAATGCTCAATCTCTGCAAGCGTGAATTCACGCACTCTCAAAAGTCCTTGGCGAGGAGATATCTGTAACACAGACAGCAGTTTCCAGGAGATGGCAGTCAGCTTAATTATACACAAACAAACAATTGCAATCAACTTATGCACAAACAAACAATCTCATAAAGTCAAAAAATTAAGTGGAACATCAACAGTACAGCATGAGGCTGTATTTGTGTGTGTGTGTGATGAGGAAAGATACAGAAAAGAAACCCATGGCCACATCAATGCATTCAGCATGAGAAACAATGAAACATAGCAATTGATCAAGTATATCAGACATTCAAATGATTTCACATGAAGAACAAATGGAGGAGAAACCTTATTTCTAAAAGCTTGGCCAATCTGGGCTGCAGCAAAAGGAAGCTTGTTCCCATTATAATAGTCTAAATTACAGAGTATAGACACCATATATGAATGAAGTTACAAAGGAATTGCCTATTAACCTCTTTAAGAAAACTCTATAACAAAAAATAGGTAACTGAATTAGTTGCAAGAGAGCAAATCCAAACTATTCACTCCACTGTAATACAACTCTTGAGGTGGTGTATGAAAAATAATCATTAGCTAGTAAATATAAAATATTCTTGCAAACAGAAAGAAAAAAAAATGATTCCGCATCTTCCTATTCATTGATCCGATGATGACAAGAGTGGGCACCTGTTCATGTAAATACTATAGATTTTCCTGCAAAATAAAGGGGAAAGAAGGGGGGAGGTGGGGGTTTAGATATCACTAATGTTAGCCTCATCGACTTGGTTTTCCATTTAGATTAGTCACAATTTACCCCACGAGTCGTCTTCACTACATGAGGAGTGTCTATGACCACATAAGCGATCTTAGTTCTCACAAAAATCCAAGACTCACTGGACTCAAACCGAGTCCCCGGTCCTCGCGATTGGCCAAAATTTCCCTTACTATGTATAATTTGGTCAGGTTCGGTTACCTGGCGGTTAGCCGAAACTGTACTGCCGGTTAGCCGAAACTTTGTTGGCGGCTAGCTGAAATTCGGCTGGCGGCTAGCCGAACCAAGTTCGGTTAGCTTACGGTCAGCTTTCCAGAAGTTGATTTTTCTGACCCAATTTCGGTCAGCTCGGCGGTTACATTGCGGCTAGCCGAAATTCGGCGGTTAGCTTTCCAGAAGCTCGCCAAAACTGGGGATTTTTTGCGGTTAGCCCGTGGTTAGCCTCGCGGCTAGCCGAATTCACCCTAAAATATCATTTGTAAAGTGTTCTATGCATCTGGTCACAAAATTATCAATTTTTATGCAAAATATATAACAAGAGAAATGAAGACACTTACAAATAGTTTATTGTAGGATGGCTTCCAAATAAGTTTCTAAAGAAACAATAAGCTCAAGGACTGCCCCTGTTCTCTTGCCAATACATGTAGGAATTATTAGTGAAGGTATAGACTATAAATTATCAATTATCTTATACTTATGGTGCATTATAACATACCTTCTCTTCATTATAGTCATACAATTCAGCATCTGCTGAACACACCAGATGATCATGACAAAAAAAAAGAGTAAAGTCAAAATCTTCATCTCAGTGTTCTAACAAGCCACAAAAAAACCACAAGATGAATTGAAGAAGACAATGGAGAAAGCTAACAATTTAATTGTTGACATTTTGAAGAAAAAACCACAATTGGCCTCTGATTGTAAATAAGAGAACCTAGATAATATCAATACATGTCTATTTTAATGAATGATGGATGTAAAAAAAAAAAAAAAAGGTAGCAACTCATGGTACCAATGTATAAGTCCATGTGATTCCTATGTATTGAATTACATGAAAAAATTGTCCCTAAATACCACTACACCATAATAATCAAGGGATCGGTGACTGGCAGGGTGTATGTGTGTGGTTCATTCGAATGCAGACATACACTAGGACCCCAATCTGTTAGCATGGAATGTAACTTCATAAGGATCATTTGCAGACGGTCTTCAATCTTTTAGCAGCCTGCACAAAACCTACAAGGACCTGCAACTCATCCAATTGCTTCAATAACAGCACAAAGCAATTCGATTCAACAACAAGAAAAGGAGAATCAACCATAGTTATTTAAAAATATAGAACAAGAAAAGAACACATAATCTCATGAGTTTGAGACAAGTACCAACAGCAAGAAATGTCTCCGAGCAACATCAATTAGCTGCTCTTTTGTAGGGTTAGGAATGGAGTCAACCTGGCCCAGAGAAGAACACCAAGAACAAACCGAACATGATTGCCATTGCTTTAGAAAGATCACAAACTCCATAAAATAGCACAAAACTTTATACAATTTGCATGAATATAGGAAAAAAAAAGTTTACAATGATCCGATGTGCCTTCAGATATATACAAGATATTGATACGAAAAATGCCTCCATGAATTGCATTTACATTTCATCCATGCGCTAGAAAGTGAACATGATACTTTTCAGAACTAATTATAGCTTGAATCATGAATATCATGAACAAAGTAGAAGCCAGTTGAATTTAATTCTGAGTAACTGCTACATAGTAATGATTCCAAAACAGGATGTATGCATCAACCTACATTGGGATTGAATACCCAATACATCAAACCCCAAAATCCAATTAGATCCACATATCTGCTAACAAAAGCATATCATGCAAAACATACATTAATTCAACTACCCTCCAACAAAACTAAAACTCATCAAAATAGCAATTAAAGATTGATTTCTCCCTGCTACCATATAGGTTAAAGCCATCCATGAAAACATTACCCAATTCTCCAATGATGATGATGAAATTTAATTAAATATGACCATCCAACATAGTAAAAGCAAGCACACTAGATAAATGCAAATCGATAAGCAAAAGAATAAGCTATAGAAAACCATACCCAAATCTCAAAGCCCACATCAAAAGCACTGCAAATTATCTGATACAAAAGAGAGATAACAGTGACCCCAAAAAATTGAAAGCAAGTAATCCCTTTAAAATGATTTCCAAGGACGTAACTTATGGGTTATTCAGGTTAAATAACAGCAAGTGTCAAATAGTAGTAAATGCAAACAATAATAGTAAATGCCTTTCTATTACTAGATTTTATGCGCAACACGTATCAGAAACAGATTTCACACACATCCCTTTTTTTCACACCAATCTATTAAATCATTCCATACAATTACAAACAGCAGGAAAGCTGGACAAAAGCATCAAATCCAGATATCAAACGAGAAGATCTGAAAGGTTTAGGAGACAGACCATGGTACCCTGTGTCCGAGTGATGAGGGTTTTACCGACATTTCGGACATTGAACACCGATGGTGCTTTGATATCATACCAATCCTTCTTAGAAAAAGGATCGACCCTAGATTAGTAATACAAACAATGAAAACAAAGATCAGATCCAAAACAACCAACACAATGAGAAGATTCACAACAAAGGGAAAGATATTTAGGGTTTTATCAAACTTACGCCTTCTTCTTTCCTCCCTTTTTCCCCTTGGAGATCCTCTTGTTCTTCCTGAAATGGAAATGAAAGACAACATGAGATCTCAATAGCAGAGACTAGAGAGAAAGACAAGAAAGGAAGAGATGGAGATCGTGAGGGAGATGAGGGAAAAGAGCAGAGAGAGAGAGAGAAGAGCAGATCGAGATCGAGATAGAGAGAGTGAGAGAGAGAGAGAGAGAAAGAACCTATCTGCAGGAAGATAAACTAGGAAACCAGGGGGGGAGAACAACCGAAATAGTGCACAAAAGTGAGGAACCCCAAACAGAGATGGCACGATTAATGGAGAAAGAAAGAGAAGGGAGTTGGAAAGGAAAAAACAGGAGGGAAAGAAAGAATGATGGAGAAAGCAAGAGAAGGGAGGGAACGAAAAAGAAAAGGAGGGAAAGAACGAGAACCCGCGCGGGCAGGGAGCAGCAGATTAAGTGATTTAAACCGATGTAAAATTATCGTCTATATAATATCGGTTTTTATGAAACCGATATAAAATATGTGAATATAATATCGGTTTAATAAAAACCGATATAAATTATGTATATACAACAGATATAATATATGCGTATATAATATCGATTTTGTAATAACCGATATAAAATATTAGAATTAATATCATATATTTTATAACCGATATTATATATACAGTTTATTATGTCTGTTCCTGTGCAACCGATATAAATAAAAAATTGACCGATATAAAAAAATATAAACTGATATAAAAAACCTTAAGTGAAGATATTATATCGGTTATATTAAAAACCGATATAGGGCACTTTTTGTAACCGATATAAAAAGCCATTTTTCTAGGAGTATATTCAAAGGTACTTTCATCAGTCATCAAACATTGGAGCAATGTTACAGATGACCTTAACAGATTAGGGTGGGTGGGTGGGTGTATCCAACACCTAAATAAGTAAAAAATGGATTTTTAGCAAAATGATTTTATTTATTTTTTTTGGCCTTCTCTTTCCTTCTCAAACATTTATGTATATATAGGTAACATATTACATTGACATGAAATACACATTTTTTCAAGAACTTGCATTCACAACTGGAAATTGTCATAACTGTGTTATTTTTCTCAATTTCTAGGTGATCTGACCACTTGTCCACATAAAGATATTTCTATGATTTCTATGAAATCAGAACAATAAATGGTTTAAACCATATCAATACAAAAACCTCACTGGTCTTTAGCTTCACCTGAACAATCAGATCTTGCAGAAGCTTTTTGTAAACGTAGTAATCATCATGGACTCGCAGGAGCTCCTTCCCAGCTGCCTCATTCATGGAGTTAATCAAATCATCATGAGCCTAAAGAACTTTGATACGAGAAGCATTTAGCTGCATGGAATACTCACCGCACAAAAGCAACAAAAAAAGAATCAAAATGCATACAAAATAAAGAGTAAGAATGCCCAGTCAATGAATATAAAAAAAAAAACACAATTTGATGCCTATAATATGTGCACTCAGGAGCATTTATAAGTAATATCAATTGGTGATAAATTAAGAAAGACTCATTTGAGATAGTTTGTGTTAGGCTCCGTCCCGAGTTAATCAAGATTAACTCTGATTAATTGAGATTAAGGCTAAAGAAGTAGGTTTAATTGAACTAATGACTAAATGGACTTGAATTAGCCTAAAATGAGGAACTTAGGCTTAATGAAATAGTAACTAAGATTAGGAAATGAATTGAATGAAACTGAAGCTCAAATGAGCAAATGGAGGACTTTTTAGGAAATACGAATCTTTCCGTATTTGATCGGATACGGAAACTCTTGATACTAACATGTGTATCTTGACGAGTATGAGAACTTTCGTCAAAGACTCGACGTTGTTCGACGAGAAATGGATCAAATGGAACTTCATTTGACTTGAATTGTGATTAAAAGAGATTAAATGGGGGCTTAATGCAAAAATAAAGCTTATATAAGCAAATGACTTCATTCATCTCTTGTTTCAAACCCTACGCACATTTTGTCTCCACCTTTCTCTTCTTCTTCCATTTCTTCTTCATCAAGTGTGAATTTGAGGTGACTCAAGTGAAAGGAATCCATCATTTGCATCTTATACATCATCTTGTAGAGTTATATTGGAATCCAAGCTTCAAAGTGAGGAATTCTACCTCTAAACCAAGCTAAACAAGAGGTTTTTTGTGCACCAACCTCCAACTAAGGCAAGTATACATGTGTTTATGCTTGTAGTGGTCTTTTCAATGATTTGTGTGAAGAGTTAGATGTTAATGATTTGAAAGGTGTATTAAAAGTTAGAAACCATGATCATTAGGTTATTAACCTAATGAATTGGATTATGGAAATGAAGGTTTGATTGAGTGAATTCTTAAGATTTGTATAGACTTGTTAATTCCCTGAATTAATTGCATATCAGATTGTATTAGGTTCAAGAAGAGACAGGAAGGATTGAAATCCTTTCACCTGCAGTTACAGTACTGCAGGTGCAGTCCGCGGTTCACGCGGTCGACCGAGCCATAGGGCCCGGTCGACCGGCCCCACATGGTCAGGTTCCTCTGGAACCTGACCAAAACACTATTCAGCCCTTTATCACTTACAACTGCAGGTTGACCTGGACCTGGGCCTTGCCAGGTCGACCTGGCCCACTGAAAAATGTTGGAAAACTTCCGATTTCTTCCGAATTTCCGAGGTTAAAAGTCTAAGCATATAGACTAATGTTAAGCATGTTTGAACCTCCCTAAGTGTTAACTAGGGTTATCCTAATGCATAATCAACTAAGTAATGTCATCTATAGTAATACTCGCATTGATAACCAAGTTACACTCAATGGTTGGTTAGAGGTTTGGTTTAGAATTAGAATGGGATTGATATGAACTGTAACGCAGTTGGCACTACCTAGTGGTTTCCGAACTCATTATGGAATTGAACTGACTGAATTAATGAATGAACAGTCAGAAAAAGTAACAATGAACTGAATAATCCTACTGCAGTGATGGAATTGGGAGTGTTCCAGAGCTCCGTGGTGACACCAGTGATCTCTGATCAAGACACTGGGAAGATCCCACCTTATTGGACCGAAAGGTCATTGACTGAAAAGTCATATATTGATAAGCCATTAATAAATATTGAATGTAATGAAGAATGAATATGAAATGCTTCCTTTTTGGAAGAATAGAATTGAGTTGAAACCAATACTAGTGTAGTTGCCAATATTATTGTCAGGATTACTTGTATTTATTATTGATTTTCTAGAACTGGAAATCAGTGAATTGTCGAACATGCTATAAATGTATGTATATCTTGTTGAACCGTCATGTTCATGGTATTACTGATGATGTTACAGGCTCAGTTGCCCGTGCTGATCCCTCCGAGACCGTCCGTCCCGCCAGCGGAGGAGGCCCATTCGATACCTCCAGGAGGTTTAATTGAATGGACATGATCGGAGAGCGAATACATTGGAGTATTTGGAAACTGTTTAGAAAGTATTTTGTATATTCATTTGGTATTGTAAGTAATATCCCCTGCATTGTATTTTGAATATGCAGCGATTGATAGTAGGAGAATTGAAACGATGTAAAGTGAACTTTACATTTCAAAGTAAAGAATATGATTCATTTTGTTAAATGGTTGTCAATGTATATTCTTGTATATTTCCGCACAACTGTACATTGACAGGTACATATGCAAGATCCCTTGTGGACTCCGTTATTAACATCGGTTAATTCGGGGTTTACGGGAGTAAGTATGATCATCGTGACCCGGGGTTTAACCCTAATGAATCTGATCTCGGGCTCGGGTCGTGACATACTTATTGTATGGTATCAGAGCCTAGTTAAAGGACTAAGTTAAGAAAAAACTTAAAAAGACTTAGCAAGACTAGGAACGAAGTGAGGAATGTGACGTTTCGATCAAATCCAACTGTGGATTTGTGTTTACTACTTTCACTATATGTGATATAATAGAGATGGAAGTGTATAGATGTAATCTTACCTTCCGTATTGTTCATAGTATGGCGTCAGGATCAGGATCTGGACAGGGACAGGATGACTTCGTGATTATCCCACCTCCCTCTCCTAGATCGGATACGGATACTCGCTTTACTGCTATTCTGGAGCAGTTAGCCAGGAGGCATGAAGCTCAGATGGGTATGCAGGCCCAAATGGCTACTATGTTGCAAGTTCAGAGCCAATTGCAGGCTCAGATGCAATCTTCACCAGTAATACCAGTCCAACAACCACACGTTGAGACGCAAGTGGTATTACAGCATAAGGACAAGGTCCCTCATGCTATCTTTGAGCGGTTCCGTAAGAGAGGAGCCACTAAGTTCCATGGAGATGAGGATGTCATGAAAGCAGATGAATGGCTCGAACACATTGAAGATGTGTTTGAAACAGTTGTCTGCACTCAGAAGCAGAGAGTGCTACTCATTTCCACCATGTTCCGAGGGGCAGCTAATGTATGGTGGAAGAGTGTTAGAGATGCCTTCAAGGCACTGCCAGCAGAGGGTATATGGGAGATTTTCAGACAGCAGTTTCAAAGGAAATTCGTCCCAGAGCATGTACAGCAGCAAAAGGAATCCGAGTTCTTGAACTTGAAGCAAGGTCACATGACCGTAGCTATTTATGTTCATACCTTTCTGCAGTTATCAAAATACACTCTTGAATTGATAGATACTGAAGCCAAAAAGCTGAAAAGGTTCCTCCTTGGCCTGAATCCGGAGTATAAGACTGTCGTATTGGCTGGACAGAAGCCTATGACGTTTGATGATGCCGTTGATAGGGCCTATACAGCGGAGGAAATTCAGAGAGAGAAAGAGGCAGAAAAGGAAGCAGAGGCCTTGAACACCAAGAGAAGTGGTGATTCATGGTTCAAGAAGGGAGGACCATCCAGGTCCAAGAGGCAGAAACACAGATTCATTCCTAGGTCTGATAGGAATGAGAGGAGAGATGAGAGGAGAGATAACAGACCAGTCTGTGCTACATGTGGTAAATTTCACAAGACTGAGTTGTGTTAGAGGACTACCGGAGCTTGCTTTATCTGTGGTTCTTTAGAACACAGAATGGCATTTTGTCCGAGAGCTAGGAGAGATGATAGAGCACCATATCAATATCCTGCTCAAGGTCAAGCAGCACTGCCTGCTCCTCCACAACGATTAGCATTGCCAGCTCCTCCTCCTAGGCCACAGCAGCCGCAGCCTCATCGTCAGGGTCAGCAGCGTCCTTGGCAGAGACAGCAGCCCGACAGACCACAGATGGCTGGGATGGCTTGTGTCGTCAACAGAGAACAAGCTGATGTTGCAGCCAATTTCGTTGAAGGTACAATCTTTGTAGATAATAGACCTGTTATTGCATTATTTGATCCTGGTTCTACACATTCTTTTGTAGCACCTGCATTTGCTTGTGATATGCAAAACCGGATCATGCAGATAGCATATGATTTTACAGTGTCTACTCCTTTAGGGAGAAAGGTAGTTTGTGAGTTATACATTCCTCAGTGCACTGTTAGGATTGGAGAGGTATCCATGCCAGCTGATTTGGTTGTGCTAGCAATGAATGATTTTGAAGTGATCTTTGGCATGGATTGGCTTGCGAAGTACAGGGCTTGTTTAGACTGTTTCCGCAAAATCATCACCTTTAGGGTTGATGAAGCTAATGCCAGTGTACTATTTGAGGGAGTCAGAAAGAAGTATGACACCAGGCTTGTTTCAGCACTCAAGGCTGAACGATTGATGCGTAGTGGGTGTGAAGGCTATATTGCCTTTATTTCAGAAAAGAAGCCTGTACAGGAGTTACAAAATATTCCTGTAGTCTGTGAATTTCCCGATGTGTTCCCAGATGAAGTGCCAGGTCTACCTCCAGCTAGGGAAGTAGACTTTACGATTGAGCTTATGCCTGGTACAGCACCGATATCCAGGGCTCCGTATCGAATGGCACCATCAGAGTTGTATGAGTTGAAGAAACAGGTACAGGATTTGCTTGATAAAGGTTTTATCAAACCTAGTGTCTCACCATGGGGAGCACCTATACTGTTTGTAAAGAAGAAGGATGGCACCCTTCGAATGTGTATCGATTATAGGCAGATCAATCAAGTAACAGTGAAGAACAAATATCCATTGCCTAGGATCGATGAGTTGTTTGATCAACTCCAGGGTGCAGCGTACTTTTCAAAGATTGATCTTCGATCTGGATATCACCAGATTCGAGTGAGAGATCAAGATGTACAGAAGACTGCATTCAGGACTCGTTACGGTCACTATGAATTTCTTGTCATGCCTTTTGGTCTAACCAATGCACCTGTAGTGTTTATGGCTTTAATGAACAGTGTGTTTGCTTCTTATCTGGACCAGTTCGTCGTAATTTTCATTGATGACATCCTGGTCTATTCAAAGACAGAGATAGAGCATTCACATCATTTGAGAACAGCCTTGCAGATACTGAGAGAGAATCAGTTATATGCCAAACTTGAAAAGTGTGACTTTTGGTTACAGCAGGTTGCATTTCTGGGTCATATCATTACCAGAGATGGATTAGCTGTTGATTCAGCTAAGATCGAGGCAATTACCAAGTGGCAAAGTCCGAAGAATGTGCCAGAAGTGAGAAGCTTCTTAGGGTTGGCAGGCTATTATAGAAGGTTCGTAAAGGACTTTTCGAAGATAGCAGCACCACTGTCGAAACTGACTCGGAAGAATATTCCATTTCAATGGAATGATGCATGTGAGTCTAGTTTCCAGACTTTGAAACAGAAATTGGTGTCAGCCCCGATTTTATCCTTACCCGAAGGAAGCAGAGGATTTGAGATCTACTCAGATGCCTCGGGTGTTGGATTGGGATGTGTATTGATGCAGAACCGCAAGGTGATAGCTTATGGTTCGCGTCAGTTGAAAGACCATGAGAAGAACTATACTACTCATGATCTAGAGCTCGCAGCGATTGTGTTTGCATTGAAACAGTGGAGGCACTACTTGTACGGAGAGACTTTTGAAGTCCACTATGATCACAGGAGCCTTCAGTACTTGTTTACTCAGAAGGATATCAACCTGAGGCAACGCCGTTGGTTAGAGCTGATCAAGGACTACAACTTTCCATTCAAATATGTACCTGGAAAGGATAACGTAGTTGTTGATGCTTTGAGTCCGAAAGTAGCTGACTTGGCATCCTTAGAAGATGGATGGAACTTGGTAGAAGATCTCAAGGACTCAAATGTGTCCATTGAATTCATAGATGACAGAAGAGTGGTTGCAGCAATGTCCATATTCGAACCCCTTCTCATCACAGAAATTAAGAAGCGGCAGTTCGAAGATGCTGACTTGGTAAAGATCAGGGATAACATTGCACATAGACCAGATTTCGTGTTGGTAGAAGGAGTCCTCTACTTCAGGGACAGATTGTGTATACCAACACAGGAAGATTTGAAGCAAGCTGTAATGTTTGAAGCTCATCACACCAGATATTCTATGCATCCGGGAAGCACCAAGATGTATAGGAATCTCAAGGGCCGATTCTGGTGGAACAATATGAAGCGGGAGATAGCAGGCTATGTGTCTTCTTGCTTAACTTGCCAACGTGTGAAATTCGAGCATCAGAAACCGCCTGGTTTGCTTCATCCATTAGACATTCCCAAGTGGAAGTGGGACCACATTACGATGGACTTTGTATCTGGTTTACCGAGGACGAGAAAGCAGCACGATGCCGTATGGGTGATCGTAGATCGTCTGACAAAGTCCGCGCATTTCCTTCCATTTAGGAAAGATATGGGGTTCAGCGATATGTCCAGATTGTTTGTCAAGGAAGTGACTCGATTGCATGGAACACCGGTCTCGATTGTCTCCGATCGAGATAGTCAGTTTGTGTCCTCATTTTGGCAGTCATTTCAGCAGTCTATGGGTACTAAACTTCGGTTCAGTACTGCTTATCATCCACAGACAGATGGACAGTCAGAAAGGACTATACAGACTCTAGAAGATTTGCTTCGTGCCAGTATAATTGATTTCGGGAGTGATTGGGATGATCATTTGGCATTGTGCGAATTTGCGTACAACAACAATTATCACTCTAGCATTGAGACGGCACCATTTGAAGTGCTATATGGTCGCAGATGTAGGACTCCAGTAAGCTGGAAAGAGGTTGGAACTCGAAGTTTCCACGGTCCTACCATCATCGCTGAAACAGCAGAGAAGGTACAAAAGATACAAGATAGGCTGAAAGTTGCTAGATCAAGGCAGAAGAGCTATGCTGACAACCGTCGACGTGATCTAGAGTTCGCTGTTGATGATCTAGTCTTTTTGAAGACTTCTCCGATGAAGGGTACGATCCGATTTGGACAGAAAGGGAAGCTTTCCCCGAGATTTATTGGTCCGTTTAAAATCTTAAGCCGGATTGGGAATGTAGCTTATCGCCTCGACCTTCCAGCAGAACTCTCTGGTATCCACAATGTGTTTCATGTTTCGATGTTTCGGAAGTATGTAGCTGATCCTTCACACGTTATTCGTCACGAAAAGATCCAAGTGTTGCCAAACACCACATATGTTGAGAGGCCAGTGCAGATCATTGATACCAAAGAGGCAGTTCTACGCACAAGGATAATTAAATGGGTCAAGGTCCTTTGGGATCATCATACACCCAATGAAGCTACATGGGAACTTGAGGAGCAGATGGCTCAGAAGTATCCCGAACTATTCATTCAGGTAACATTCATTTGAATTGATTCATTGATTTGTATTGAGTTCTATTGTATTCGGAGGACCGAATGATTCTAAAAGCTTAGGAGAATGTTAGGCTCCGTCCCGAGTTAATCAAGATTAACTCTGATTAATTGAGATTAAGGCTAAAGAAGTAGGTTTAATTGAACTAATGCCTAAATGGACTTGAATTAGCCTAAAATGAGGAACTTAGGCTTAATGAAATAGTAACTAAGATTAGGAAATGAATTGAATGAAAATGAAGCTCAAATGAGCAAATGGAGGACTTTTTAGGAAATACGAATCTTTCCGTATTTGATCGGATACGGAAACTTTTGATACTAGCATGTGTATCTTGACGAGTACGAGAACTTTCGTCAAAGACTCGACGTTGTTCGACGAGAAATGGATCAAATGGAACTTCATTTGACTTGAATTGTGATTAAAAGAGATTAAAGGGGGGCTTAATGCAAAAATAAGGCTTATATAAGCAAATGACTTCATTCATCTCTTGTTTCAAACCCTAGGCACATTTTGTCTCCACCTTTCTCTTCTTCTTCCATTTCTTCTTCATCAAGTGTGAGTTTGAGGTGACTCAAGTGAAAGGAATCCATCATTTGCATCTTATACATCATCTTGTAGAGTTATATTGGAATCCAAGCTTCAAAGTGAGGAATTCTACCTCTAAACCAAGCTAAACAAGAGGTTTTTTGTGCACCAACCTCCAACTAAGGCAAGTATACATGTGTTTATGCTTTTAGTGGTTTTTTCAATGATTTGTGTGAAGAGTTAGATGTTAATGATTTGAAAGATGTATTAAAAGTTAGAAACCATGATCATTAGGTTATTAACCTAATGAATTGGATTATGGAAATGAAGGTTTGATTGAGTGAATTCTTAAGATTTGTATAGACTTGTTAATTCCCTGAATTAATTGCATATAAGATTGAAATCCTTCCACCTGCAGTTACAGAACTGCAGGTGCAGTCCGCAGTTCATTCAGTCGACCTAGCCACAGGGCCCGGTCGACCGGCCCCACATGGTCAGGTTCCTCTAGAACCTGACCAAAACACTATTTAGCTCTTTATCACTTACAACTGCAGGTCGACCTGGGCCTTGCCAGGTCGACCTGGCCCACTGAAAAATGTTGGAAAACTTTCGATTTCTTCCGAATTTCCGAGGTTAAAAGTCTAAGCATATAGACTAATGTTAAGCATGTTTGAACCTCCCTAAGTGTTAACTAGGGTTATCCTAATGCATAATCAACTAAGTAATATCATCTATAGTAATACTCGCATTGATAACCAAGTTAAACTCAATGGTTGGTTAGAGGTTTGGTTTAGAATTAGAATAGGATTGATATGAATTGTAACGCAGTTGGCACTACCTAGTAACAATGAACTGAATAATCCTACTGCAGTAGATGGAATTGGGAGTGTTCCAGAGCTCCGTGGTGACACCAGTGATCTCTGATCAAGACACTGGGAAGATCCCACCTTATTGGACCGAAAGGTCATTGACTGAAAAGTCATATATTGATAAGCCATTAATAAATATTGAATGTAATGAAGAATGAATATGAAATGCTTCCTTTTTGGAAGAATAGAATTGAGTTGAAACCAATACTAGTGTAGTTGCCAATATTATTGTCAGGATTACTTGTATTTATTATTGATTTTCTAGAACTGGAAATCAGTGAATTGTCGAACATGCTATAAATGTATGTATATCTTGTTGAACCGTCGTGTTCATGGTATTACTGATGATGTTACAGGCTCAGTTGCCCATGCTGATCCCTCCGAGACCGTCCGTCCCGCCAGCGGAGGAGGCCCATTCGATACCTCCAGGAGGTTTAATTGAATGGACATGATCGGAGAGCGAATACATTGGAGTATTTGGAAACTGTTTAGAAAGTATTTTGTATATTCATTTGGTATTGTCAGTAATATCCCCTGCATTGTATTTTGAATATGCAGTGGTTGATAGTAGGAGAATTGAAACGATGTAAAGTGAACTTTACATTTTTAAGTAAAGAATATGATTCATTTTGTTAAATGGTTGTCAATGTATATTCTTGTATATTTCCGCACAACTGTACATTGACAGGTACATATGCAAGATCCCTTGTGGACTCCGTTATTAACGTCGGTTAATTCGGGGTTTACGGAAGTAAGTATGATCATCGTGACCCGAGGTTTAACCCTAATGACTCTGATCTCGGGCTCGGGTCGTGACAGTTTGGACATGTCTAATATAGACCAGTAACGATGCCATTAAGGAAAAGTTTTTACATGCAGCTCAATGGCCAACCAAGGAAAAGATGTAGGCTGAAGATGGCATGGATAGAATTAATAAGGATAGACCTAAAGTAGTTAGTTCAAGATAGATTAATGGCCGAGCAAAGAAAAGAGGCATATCAAAAAGGACGTGGACGGAAGTAGTAAAGATAATGTATCCAAGGATTTGGTTCAAGAACATCAAAATAGAGAAAAAGAATATATATAGCCGACCCCAACATAATTGAGACAAGGCTTTGATGAACAATTAACCTATAATCCATTTGGGCTACTTTGTTCATTTCATCTTACTGATAATTTGAGTTCCCTGACTTCAGTGCTAGTTGTTATCAGGGGTACTCTCTCACTCTTTATCTCTATCTACCTACCTATCTACATATCTATCCTTACATTTCTTTCTCTAATTATAGGCTCATGTCTCTTTCTATAGTTACCCACATTTTCTGTATGGATCGGAATTCAAATACTGTATGGACTATGCTATGTTTCTTTCCATCATTACTCGCATTTGCCAGATGGCATTGGCATACTCGATGGATTTACGTGATACTTTGATTCTCTAAGTGTGTGGGACCTACCCTTATTGTTCATAATGAACCAAATGAATAACATGAAACACGTGCGTGTGTGTATAGGGCCACCCTCCATCTAGCAGCATCCATAAGCACCTTTCATAAGCACACCCTTTTGGGTCCGTGTGGGAGCATGGTAATCATGGGGAAGATGGGGAATCAATAAAGATCTAGGCATATAAAAAATATCAACCCCAATAGTTCCTCCTATCCCTTTGATATATGGCCCTTAAATCTCAATGGTTTTAGAAGGCATCATTTTTTTTTTTTTTTAATTATACGGAACACAATAGGGCTTCTACCAATTTCATTTTGGGGGGGTGGGGGGTTCTTTTTTTCTTCCCCTTTTTTGTTGGGGGACTTTTTTTCTTCCCCTTTTTTGTTGGTCGTGGGGCCCATGTTTAATCAATTTAGTCATCCCCATTTTAGGGTCATGGATCAAAATATTAGGATAATCTTATGGACTCGAGATTTTGCATCTAGGTAGGCCTCATATGGACCTTGTCATCTAATGGACTTCCATGAGCATGATGCACCCCAGTGGGCCCAACTAAGAGGGGTGTTTTCTCCTAAAAAACGCCCGGGCGCTATGTAGCGCTCCCCATATGTGTGTGTGTGTGGGAGGACCATATTGGCAAATTGTGTTTACACACATGTTTATGTAATAGGGTTATGTTCTACTAAATGGAGCCTCTCATGGATTGCGTGAGAAATAACATTTTCACCACCACACAGGACATCCCATGATACATCCAACCCCCTCATACTCACTAGCGGTTGACGACTATAATTAACATAAAATAACAACCACCACCTAAGTATAATGCTCACAATGGAACCCTGATTCCTATACATGTTTGGCCCACTACAAAAGACTTCTAGTGCCCAAGATACATTGAAGCTTGAAAGGATATATCCTAGAATGTCCCATTCGGTGCATTGCAGCAAGCTCGTATTGATTTTATGCTTGCACAATATTATATTCCCACACAAAAACAAAAAGAAAGCTTGAACAAATACATGTTTGATTGAATACTCATCTTTTCTATATTTTTATTAGTTAAGGCCCAGCCAACAGTTTCCTATATTAGTCAGGAGTCCATGTCATTAAGTTATTAGTTTCAAGCTATGTTGCATGCAATCTTTGAAATGAGCAACGCAATCATATCAGACATGCATCAGATATGAAATCAATTTGAATTCTCTATGGATTTTCTATTATTAATTTAAGCGTTGTTTTGTAGTTGATTTAATATGTAAACATATATATTATTGCATATTTTCTTCATTTAAAATCTGAAAAAAGATATCGAAATGTTTACTGCTTAATTATTTGTAGAGTAAAATTTGTACATTAATTTTTTATACGTGCCATTTTAGCATCATATTCTCATTTAAAAACATAAATATTTGTTTAATTTCATTAAAAAATAAGTTCAATGCATTAACCCTTTATTTATTTTTATTATTTAAAAACCCATTAACCCTTTATTTCGAGTACTGAGAAATAGGAAATCTCATACAAATATCAGCTTTCCAAACAAGTACCCCCATACTCTTGCAACAGAAAGAGTCACCAATCTTTTTTGTTATCCTATTATGCTGAGATTCAATAGTGTTGATAGCATCAAACTTGGTTTATTTGCTAAGATGGACTACTGCCTTTATTCTTGGTGACGGTGTGAAGCACTCCACTCAACCACTCAATCTTGGTGTGAAGACATGAGGTTACTCATTCAAGAGAATATTGAAGTGAAATCCCAAGGCTCATGCATCAGTCAACTTCTTCACTATATAAGTCAAACTGGCTTGAAACATCCACAAAAGTTAAAGTGAGGCAACAATCTGAATAAGCTCACATTCCTTGAATAGTGCAAACTAGTTTGATAGGTGTTTTAAAACTCATCCGAGTCCAAGCCAAATCAGCTTGATCTCTGTCACTGAGTCGTCATTTCATAAGGGACTCGGCCGAGTCCCACTAAAGAATCGTATTTTCAGCTTGGGGAGGCGGAGGGCGATTGTTGGGACAAAGGGATTGGCTTGAAAACCCTATTTTCATTTTGGAGTTTGGGTTTGGGGTTGGGTTTCAGTGATGGAGGGGATGTAATGAGGCCATGAGTGAGGTGGAGGAGGGAGAGGAGATGATGGTGACGATGGTGGAGGAAGAGAGAGGAGAAGATAAGGAAGGAGACGAGAAGCAAGGGCAGAGCTCCGTGAGGTGGAAGGAAGATGGGGTTTGGGTTGGACTAGGGTTATGGAGGAGAGGGAATTGGGTAAGTCCATGAGGGACATGAGCTGAGACTGAGTTTTTGAGTGGAGGTGGATGAGGTGGCGGTGGGGAGAGGAGGAGATCGTGGAAGAAGAGAGAGGATGAGGACAGAGGGGAAGGAGAGGAGAAGCGGGTCAGGAGCAATTCAACTTGAGGGGGACAGAGTCAATCTTTCCACCCGCCATTTTGCCGTGAGTTTTTCTTTTCAATTTATGCATAGACCTACTGTTGATCACTTTTATGCGTTCAAATGGATATTTCGATACGTAGAAGGCACACCTGATCATTGCCGACCAGCACAGCCACTTAATCTCTATGGCTATTCTGATGCGGATTGGGCTGGCTGTCCCTTTCATCGACGGTCTACCACTCGCTACTGTATCTTTCTGGGTCCTAATGTCATCTCTTGGTGTACCAAGAAACTGCCGACTGTGTCTCGCTCGAGTGCCGAAGCAGAGTACCGGTCCTTAGCCTCCGACGCTGCAGAAGTCACTTGGCTTCAGTTCTTGCTACGAGACTTGGGCGTCTACATCTCTCAGCCTACTACACCTTGCCTTGCAATAACATCGGTGCAGAGTTAATCTTTCCACCCTCCATTTTTTATGAAAATGAGATTGATAGTCAAAAAACAGCCCATTGAATGCACACTAAATAATTACAACATAACATATAAATATTTAAAATTGACTACTGATGCAGTGCCAAAGGATAAATACAGCATGTATTCCCGCGCAGGAAAATCCTGCACAGACACCTTTTGGTATTCTGGCCATAACTCAACCTCGGAAGCTTCAAATCGTGCACTGTTCGATGCGTTGGAAAGTGGACTCGAAGATTCCAATGGTATATAGCTTGGAAGCTGAAACCTCACCATTTAATCCAGATTTCAAGCTGAACAGTTCTCCATTTTCGTAGTTATACTCTGTTTTGTAAGTTGTATCTTTAGGAAGTGTAGTTTGGTAGGTAGTTATGATAACTAATTGCTTTTGAGAGTCCATAAGTAGAAGGAAAGTATGAGAACATGGTAGGATGTAGTGATTACCTATTTTGTTAATAAGAGATAGAGTCCTGCTCTCATCTATGTTTATCTTCCTTCCTATGTTATGTTATTGAATTTCAAGTTTCTTTTTCTATATATCTTCTTAGCTGCATCATTTGGTATCAGAGCTTGCGTAACGCTCTTGGTGTACTTCCTTCTTCTTTCATGGCGGCAAGAAGAGGTAGAGGACGCGGCAATCTCAAAGATGATAAAGATGAAGAAATTCAGGCACTTCGACGGCAAGTTGAAGAACTTACCATGCGCTTTGAGCGTCGGGAAGGTCGTAGTGGGCGAAGCTCTTTAAGTCATGGTCATGGTAGTGATGAATCTGAGGATGTAAATCATTTTGGCAACCAGCAAGTCTGTGGAGGAACTCTGATGGAAAGGTTTCTTCGAGCTTCAGAGGTTATTAAGATTGATTTACCTGAGTTCCATGCACTATGTCAAAACACCTAAAAAACCACAACCATAGACTGTAGTTTTCTAAAAAAAACGAGAGTTGTAGCTGTCGTTTTTAGTGTCGCACTTTGGAGTGTATCTTTTGGAAAACGACAGTCCTAAGATGCTGTTTTTATTTTAAAAAAACCACAGCCCAGGGATGTGGACAATCTAGTTTCTAATACGACATTCATAGGCTATGATTTTTTTAAAACAAAGTTGTGGCTTTTTGAAATAAAAAAAACGATAGTCAATGGTTGTGGTTTTTTCTATTTTTCATGAAAAGAAATAAAATATTTTAAATATTAAACCTATTTAACATCAATAACAATCCATTTAAACAACTCAAAGAACCATATCTATCAACCATCTAAAACTTAAACATCCACATATTAGTCATCCATTCAATACCTGAATAACCATATAATTTCATTCATCAAAAGCACATGCATCCATATAAATATCCAAGTATCAACTAAAACCACGTTATAGAAATCCATCATCCAATATTAACTCAAACTTACACCCTCAAAACATTTACTTAAAAATAAGAATAGAAAACTAATAAAGTATGGTCCTAATTATAGGCCAATCAAGTACATCTCCTAACTTGCGTTTCCCGTCGAACAAGTCAACACTCCCATCAACAATCTCATCTAACACAATCCTGTAGAAACCTGTCTCCGGTGACTCCGTACCCTTTAGTCTTCCATAAGCAATTATGTTTTTCTTTGTCATGTGTTGCAACTTACACGAAGATGGGCCTCTTGTGTTTGTGGTTGTTTGGTCCAAGTGTGCATAAGCACCCTGAGAACTTTGGCTCCCCTACATACATCATTAGGAACACATTAATTTTTATTTTATCAATGTAGACATTTCATTACGTTTAAGAATGAATCTACCATTAATATAAATTGCTTTGTACCTGAGAGGAGCTTCCACGTTCGGTAGAACGCCGCATTTGTGTATTTGCTTGAGACATGGATGCAAACATCTGGTCCATCTCACGCCTTAGATCCCTAGACTCCACTTCTAGTTGTTTTTTCAAATTATCCACTTCATCTTATAGGATAACTTGCGATTCATGTTCCTTTTGTAATGCTTTCTTGTAAGGATCTAAATACTTGATGGAGGTCTTTGAAACTCCGTTGCCCATGCCTTTTATGCGTCCACGATTATCACGACCAAGAATCTATGTAAAAAAAATCAATGTCAATCCCTGTTCGTGATAGTATGTATTTGTCACTATATTTGATGGTTAATAAAATCACGTAATACAAATATAATTACACCACATTCCAAGGCAACCGCGTCATGATCTAAATCCTTATTTGCAATTGAAGGGTTATCCTCATACAAGCTAGCAACTCTTTCCTGCAAAAATATTTTATTTAAAATAAAAGAGAGATACATTATAACTCACATGTGAATTAGAATTGGGGCTTGCATAATACAAAAACTTCCATTCCTCAATGAGACTAGTATTTGAAATATTAATTAAAGAACATAAAAGGAAATGATCTTCCAAATAAAATGCAACAATATTCATCTAACAAGTCTATGCAACTACTCTGCACTGTTTGGGTATAGGAACATCAAATATTTTGGTATATTAATGCAATACTGCATCATCTTCATTGGAGTTTTCTCCTTAGGTACACACATTGAAGAATAACAGAATTCTGACCAAGTTCATCTATTAATCTAGATTTTCCTAGTCATTCTATTGGTGGACATCATCAATCAAACCAATGATTCTAAAGGAATTTGGTCATTGCCCAGATTTCAATGTGCAAAATCAAACATCTAGATTTGTGAGATCAGTGTGTGAAATGATATATTTTCCTCAATGTATTTTTGTTTACTTTTCAGTCTAATGAATTAGAAAATGGAAATGTGTATCATTTATTTTGTGAATGATATTATATATTTTTCAATTAGTACACATCTCAACAAATTTGATCCAATCTGTGTCCATCTGCAAGTGTCCACATTTATACACAGAAACATATATCTGCAAGTGCCTACATCTGTGTCCATCTGCAAGTCCACATTTCAGAGTTGCTAGGAATTCGGAATTGGCAAGCCCATAGTTTTTGAAGCCAGATAGACCAGATCCTTACTATCAAATGTGATAATATATTTGCCCAATCAAAACAGCAGAAATTGGTACATTCATAGGAAGAATGTGAGAACTGCACTAGTGGGATTGTGCAACAGTCCAACTTCAGTTAAAGATATCACTATTCCAAAAGCAATGTCAAATGCATCAATCCATGCGAATAAAAAACTATCATCACTTAAAAGAAGATCTCCACATTAATAAACTACAAAACAATCCATTCAATCACACCAAACCAAACAAAACCAAACCGATGCGATCAAGAAAACAACAAAACAGATATAATCATGACAATGCAACATACAAAGACAAAAAAGCAAATACAAACTCAATGTGTGTACAAACTGTGGTTTTTGGAACTCTAAAACATTACACATTATTTCTTATGGAATGAAATGAAAGCCTATACAAACTCATGTGATCTTCTCAGTAATCACAAGATCTTCAATCAATTACAGTTGGCTTTGCTTCAGTTTACACCTATGAAAATTCCAAATGGCAGATAGCTTTTCACTTTTCTGTTTCTACTTTAACCCAAAAAAACAAAAAAGTTAAAAAGTGAAGGGAATGCCAATACCCAAAAGAAACCATGGGGACTGAAAGCAATGCAACTATGGAAAGGGCATATGAATTTGAGGTATTTTAAGTGGCTGCAACCACCTCATGGACCCACCACACTTCAGCAGGAGAAAAGGAAATACATGGCATAAGTTAAATTCTCCATGACCACTCCCTACCTACACCAACCCAAGTAATTTGCTTAACCCACCCTCTTAAATAGGCTTTTGAGGTCAGCATTGCAATTGGATAATTTCCCAAACTATAAAATTCCAATCAGAGATCAGGTTGTTATTAAAACATATAAATTTAAACTGGAAAGATAGAAATTTGGCATTCACAAGAGAAGGCTTCATTTTATTCACAAGTCACAAGGAGATGGACGTTCTGACCAAGGGAAGAGTGATTCCCTAACCAAGGGACCAAAAACCATCATTTCCTTCTAGCGAGAACCATCATTTCCATCTTTCTGATCACATTAGGTGGGATTTCATTTCCTTTTAGTGAGAAGCATCAGTTCAAACCATTGGAAGCTCATTTAAAGACAAATAATGATTGAAGCATCATGAGAAAGATTTTTCTACTAAAAGTTGTAATTTGTAAGTGTTCAAATAATGTTAAAGTCGCATTGTAGTGATAAATTTTAGTATTATAAACAACACAATCATATTACAACATACAACTACCCCACAGGAAAAATCTGTGCATCAGAGCTTTATACCCTACAACACAAATGCATAAAGACACCTCCCAAGGGAATTCACAAGTCATAAGGAGCAGACTGTGTTTTGCAAAACCTGTTACAGGGGTCCACTGCTCCCTTTTTTTTTAGGTAGCTTTTATTAAGGGGAGTTGAATACAGTAAAAGAGACAAATACTTTACAAGCCCAAAGAAGCACTAAAATGCAAGAAACACTAAAACCCAAGGCATAAAGCCAAAAACACATGAAGGACAGGCCTAAAAGTCAAGAGATGAAAGAATGTCTATTAACTCCATCCATCTATCATTGAATTTAAAAATGTAGAAATTAAAAAGAATACAACCACAGTGAACAAAAAAAATTAAGGTTTTGCATTTTAAAAGAAAAATCTACTTCTCACCCGATATTCGCATCTAGCAGAACCATTCTTTGGAGTATGAGTAGCAAGCCACGTTTGAGTCCAAGTGATCTCAACTCCAGGATTTTGTTGCCTCTGAAAAAGAAGGGAGCAAACATCCTCATTACAAAATTAGTTAAATGGGAAAAATTAAAAAATAAAAGCACAGTGCTTACCAAGTTTTCTGCAACTCTAGCTTGACCCATTCTACCGGATGTATGTGGGCTTTTCAATGCTTTTCTTGCTTCCTTCTCATGGTTCCTCTTAGCTATTGATGCTTCCATCGAACACATGCTAACGAACTGCTCCCAGTCTTCTTTCTTAACCTTTTTGGGTGGGTTATTTTTTCTCTCAACATCTGTTTGATATTTATCATAAAATTTCCTACGTAGCCAAGACTTCCAATTCCTCCAATCTGCATTTGACTTTTTTAGCACATATGCTTTGTTCTCAATTGGGACTTCAAACATACTCTGCTTAATAGACAATTAATAGATTAGTCATATGTTGAAAAAAAAATTATATAAATGGGTACTCACACTGACAATCTCCCACACATGCTCCTTCACTAAAATTGGCACTTGTGACCAGTTATCAATGCAGGGTGATATGTTGGACTTCGCAACCTTCCCTATGGCCGAAGATAACTTAACTGCATCAGGACCAATGGCTTGGCCACAGAGGGTAAATGTAACACGGGGAAGATGACTCGCTACAAATGTCATTTTAAGTTAGTAATATTACATAAATTAGTGAAGATTGAAAAAATTAATGTCGCAGTACATACTCTCATGGGAAAAACATCCCTGTAAATTAGATGTTGGACTTGCCACCGTTGATTTGTCATGCAACATAGTGCCTGTAACCACAAGAGCTGCATTAGAAAATTCATGACATTATAAATATATCGACATGTGAAATGAAGCTGATCATAGGCATTAAAAGATAACATGCAAATATTGTTAATAGGCATTTATATGCTAGCACAAATGTTAGTATTAAAAAGCTTGTCGTACATGAATTTAAGACTTAGATCTCCTCGTCATCAACTATAGCATCCTGCAATGTTGCGCTTAAGCTACTTCCATTAGTTCTAGCCTCGAAGACTAAGGGATCTTCAAAAGAATCAACGTCCTGATTCAATTTCTTTGGAACATCCAAGACAACATGCCAATCATCTGCTGGCCTACTATGATCTTTACAGCAGAACACTTGAGTTCCTTGAGAAGCTAGAATAAAAGGCTCATCATCTTCCTTTGAATTTCTTTGCAACCTTCTCAAGTTGACATATATTAAGTTAGTTGCTGGATCAACATAGCATCCATGTTTGTCTTCTATACGCACCCAATCACAATAGAATACCACTTGTTTAAAGTCATGGTAATCTAGTTCTAGAATTTGTTTGATAACTCCATAGTAAGCGGCCTCTTCATGCACAAGGTTGGTGTCCCCGACGCTTGACCTGAAAGGGGTTAAAGCCTTCATTGAGACGCCACTATTCTGCGTCGTTTTATTCATTTGTGCATCCAAAGTATGAAATACATATCCATTTATTGCATATGCATTATATGAAATGGCTTCAAATGATGGTCCATCAGCAAGCCTTTTCATAACACTGTTAACTCCGTTTCTTAATTCTTGTCTAAGCCAAGGAATGTATTCAATTGCTTTTTCTGTTCGCATAGCGCCTCTTCGATTCTGAACAATGGGCCTTAGGCTTTGAATGTATTCATCATATTTCCTTATTAGATTTAATCAACACGAGTTAGATTGTCAGTCTCAAATTATGCAATGTTTTAATAACGTACATGTTAAGATCTTGTAATTTTACTTACCTCTCCCACTCCGCATTCTCAGTATAATGTTTCAACACCCATTTACGAGCTTGCTGGTATTGTACAAAAGTAAGATTGTAGACCTTCCCATTTTTATCAATAGGGTAGGCACATTCACCATCCTCATCCATCCATTTACCATGTCCTTGCTTATGGCTTCTTTCTATACTATCTGGCATATAATTCATGGCATACAATATGGATTCCTCCATTAAGTAACACTCTGTAATGCAACCCTCTGGATATGTTTGATTCACCACATAACGTTTATATGTCTTCATCTTCCTGATACAAGTTAGCTAAATTAAATACCAATGCTAATTTGTAATAAATTAGTTAATTAGGAAAGAACTCAAATTAACAAAGATATTATATTTACCGCTCAAAAGGATACATCCATCGATATCTAACAGGTCCGCAAAACATCGCCTCCTCTGCCAAGTGCACGACTAGGTGTATCATTAAAACGAAAAATGATGGAGGGAAGTATTTCTCAAACACACAAAGTGCTACCACAATATGTACTTGCATTTTTAAGAGTTCTTGACGGTTGATAACCTTTGAGCATAGGACATTAAAGAATATTGATAAGTCTCGAATGGCAGAACGTAATGGCTTATGTGACTCAAAAGCGTGCATAAGCAACACTGGTAATAACTATTGCAAAAGAATGTGATAATCATGCGACTTAAGATTTTTTAGCTCCTTCTCCTCCAAGCTAAAAATGTGTCTCCAACATGCACTATATCCGATAGGAACCTTTAAATCATATAATGTCTTACATATCAAATCTTTCTCCAATCAGGATAGAGTGAAAGGAGCATTTGGAAATATCCTCTTGCCATTTTTTTTCAATTAGCCACAACTTTTTTTTAATCCCCAGCTCTTGCAAGTCTTCTCGGGCTTTAAGATTATCCTTAGACTTGCCCTTTGTGCTCATGAGATGGTTGCAAATAGGTTTTCCGCCACATTCTTTTCCACGTGCATTACATCCAAATTGTGGCCAATAAATAAATCCTGCAAAATTAAAAAATTTATGCTAATATGTTAATTAACTAAATCAGATTAGTTTAATTGAAAGAATTTGTTAGAGCACACCTTCCAATAAGGCAAGTCAAACAAAATAGATCTCTTTGACCATGGAGTGTTCTCATTCACCTCTGGACGTTTTCGCTTCCTCTTATTGCCTGGTTCTTTTCCAAATTTAGTATGTATAGTTTCCATTTTTCTTAACAATTCTGAACCATTCATCCGCTTAGGATTCTTCTCATGTTCTTCACTCCCATCAAATTGGGATTTTTGGCTCCTAAAAGGATGTCCCATATCTTGTAGCCACTTTCTATGCCCCATGTAACAAAACGTATTCCCATTATTTAGCCACAATGAGTTTGTTCCTTCACTACACACATGACATGCATACTTTCCTGCAGTCTTACAACCCGACAAATGACCATATGCTGGAAAATAATGTATAGCCCATGACAGAATTGCTTTCATTGAGAATCTATTTTTATTGGATGAGTCATATGTTATGGCTCCTGTGGACAACAAATCAGTCAACTCATCCACCAATGGTTGCAAGTAGACATCGATGTCATGTCCTGGGCCATACTGCCCAGGAATCAATAATGTTAACATAGTGAATTCCTTCCGCATGCATAAAGACGAGGGAAGATTGTATGGATCAACCATAACAGGCCAACAACTATAGGAGTTATTTTTATTCCCAAATGGATTAAATCCATCCGTCGCAAGTCCAAGACGAACATTACGTGCCTCGCATGCAAAGTCGGGCCATTTACGGTCAACTTGTTTCCAAGATGAAGAATCCACTGGATGGCGCATGATCGATTCATCTGCTACTAAGCTCGCATTCGCATGCCATCTCATGCTCTTCACAATCCAGGGTACACTATACAGTCTTTGCAATCGTGGTGTCAATGGGAAGTATCTTAGTTTTTTCCATGGCAAAGGTCTTATTCTTGGTTTATCTAAACTCTCTGGTTGCCATCTGCTTTTACCACATGTAGGACAATTGTCCTTATCTTCATGCTCTCTCCAATAAAGTATGCAATCATTACAACATGCATGGATAATCTTATAATCCATACGCAAAGACTTGATCATTTTCTTTGCATTGTAGGTGGTATCCAGCAAAGTGTTTTCGAGTGGCAAAACATTTTTCATTAGTTTCAACAACGCAGTGAAACTCTGATTAGACCATTGAAATGTAGCTTTCAAGCTTAGGAAATCCACTGTCACAAACAACTTTATATGTTC
Organism: Cinnamomum chago; assembly: GCA_038049695.1. Classification (NCBI taxonomy): domain Eukaryota; kingdom Viridiplantae; phylum Streptophyta; class Magnoliopsida; order Laurales; family Lauraceae; genus Cinnamomum; species Cinnamomum chago. The sequence continues at coordinate 101,969,353 of CP142453.1, read as the reverse complement.
AATTTGACATGAAGGATACAATGGCTTTATCGCATCCTCCATCAACTTCTTGTACCAAATATCGTCCGTTGAATAATCTTGAGATTCAACAAATTCTTCATTAGGAGCTTCATGAGAGCATGGAGATGTATTACCTCCCATATGAGCTTGAGATTCAACCTCAACATGAAAATGTTCAAATACATCATTGACCATATCAACCATTCTTGAAAATGTATCACTCAATCTTTCCATGCTACCGCCCTCTATGTTTATGCAACTTTTTGGATGGATTTCTCCATGATGAATCCATGTTGTGTAACTTGTATCTATATCATGAAAAATTAAACGATCATAAATATCTCCTAATGTTTTCTTCCCTCCTTTCTAATTACGACATTTGACACAAGGGCAACAATACCAATCATCACCCCCTAATTTCTCTTTATTAGCTTCTATGAATGCAAAGAACGACTTAACCCCTTCTATGTATTCAATCGAATGCCTTGGTGCCATCATCCACGCCTTTCTTTGAGACATTTTCTTAAATATAAAATCTCTAGAGCATGACCCACATAATATGTTTCATCACTATTCAAAATGAAAAATGAAGAAATACAATCTAAGACAATAAATAAAAAAGGCCAAACAACACTTGCCAACATTCCCAAAAATGTGTATTTCATAAACAGCTCTCCCAAAACAAACAACCCAATTAAAACAGTTCGAAAATCACTTGCCAGTATTTCTACTAAAAACCAACCAATCCAAAAAGCATCAAATTCAGTAAAACACTAGAGTACTAGTAAAGTTGAATTCATCGTTAGAAAATCGGAAGCTCAAATAGAGATAAGAAATCAAGCCTTCTATAATTGAAATGGAAAAAAATGGAACCTAGTTTCAGACCATGTTAAAATGGATACCATTTTTAAAGCCTTGAAATAAGAACCTAAATGTACTCACTACATGAGCCAAACAAGAACCTTTCTTTCTTTTCCTTTTCTTTTCTTTTATTTTTTTTCTCTTGCTTAGAAGCAAAATATGTTATTAAAATAGAAAGGTATTGACAAACACAAAAGAAACCAAAAGAAACATATAGCATGATGAACCGTACCCAAGTTGTTCCATCTTACTGATGTCATAACAATAACATTTATGATGTCCAACGTTTCTCTACAGTAGGCCTTGTATACATGGTTGGAAATTGAAATCTAATTAAACATAGAGTACAAAGAAAACTGTCATGCCTCGTATGATTGGACTCATCATTATAGATACATGGTTAGGTCATAACCCTTCAATTGGAAGCCAAAAAATCGAAGGCTAAAAATTCAAGAAGAATGATTTTACACCATTATTTTCATTAGCGACAACAGTAAATCACTTGTATGATATGTGATGGACCAACTTTCCACCTGGTTGAACCGCTCATGCTAAGGTTACCTACATCTCCAAACTGTTAACAGTAGTAAAAAAATGGCTACTGGGCATACAAAGGGTGGGCCTAACACAGGAGTTTGATCTAGCCAAATTGGGTGCCATACATAAAATAAATTAGATGCTAAGCTAATGATGATATTATTCAAATATGATTTGTCAAATGTCAATTGTAGAACTCTTAATCTCATCTCTATTCTTCCAAAACTTTTTGTTGACAAAATCACTCCAAACGATGTAAAGACCCTTACATTTTACCAATCAATTACTTTCCCCTTCTCTACCCAAATAAAGCCAAGTTGGTAGATCCAATCAGCAACACACATTCACAACTATAGTTATAAAAAAGTAAAAGAAAGTGAATACCTGAGATGTTTGTCCAAGCAGGGAGGAGACAAAAGGGTTACAGAGACAAAAGGCAAAATAGAAGATTGCAAACCTGAAGACGAGAAAATAAAATTAATAAAAATAGTCATTATTCATGCAACTAAAGACAGTATTGGCAAGCAAATCATCATCATAAGCTTAATGCCACAAATTCAATTTCACTTACTGGAGTGTCAAATTGCTTGCCACCACCTTAAATGAAGCTGAAACTATATATGTAGGTGGAGGTCTCACGGATTCAACAAGCTGAGACAGAGCAATCCCAAATCAAGATGCAGCTGAATAGATTATCAAAATTGAGGCTTGATAAAAAAAAGAATGAGAAAGAAAAAGAAGAAGATAACTTCAAGCAAGGGATTGATTACGGCATGGCAGACACTCTATGATTATGGCATGGCAGACACTTTATGATCAAATCAATCCCATTTGGTTATGATTATGTCATCGTCCCCTCTTCAGGCACAAGCTTCAGTCAGTCCCATTTGCAACGCTTAATCTTAAATTTTAATGCAAGTCTTTTCATGATGGGTCACTTAAAAAAATGGTTATATTGCTGGAACATAGGCCCTAGAATTATTAGTGCAGGCCAATTGAGGCAAAGATTTAGGCTATCTTACAAGGTATGAGGATGCTTGTCTTCATTCCAGGGAGCTTAATAGTTGAATGTGATTCTTCGAACGCTGCCTCATGGACCTCAGGTGTAGTTGGCAGACCTTGGAAGCTCTAACTATTTAAATGAAATCAAGCATTTGTCTTCTTCTATGATGGTGGAATTTTGTCATATTCTCAGATTTATGAATGAGGTGGCAGATTTGTTGTTTAAGGGTCAATGGAAGTGGACCATAGTGCATCTTAGTTTTTATGTGTTCCATTTTCTTGTAGTCTTGAGGTTTCTTTCTTTTTGTTTCTTGTAGAGGGTACAATGCTCTTATAATTTCATTCTTCTTCCTCTAGTTTTCTGTAATGTTGTTGTCTATTTATCCCTCTCTTTAATAAATCTAGCAGTTACCAATCAAATATATAAATATATGGGCATGAGTTTCCTACGTAGTGCAATCGGAAGATCAAGATTAGATCAGTACCATAAGGCATATTTTAATTAGGAACACCTGTTGGTGTTGGGTTCCGTTGTAAATAATGGTCTTCCGTTTTCTTTCCTGCAAGAATAAAGTTGATTTTTTTACCTTTCTGAGTTTTATTTTTTTTATCTGATTATCAACCGGTGTAGAATACCCATAAGTTGGTGAAATTGACTGCAGCAAAAGATACAACCCCTGACTTGCCATAATATCGGTTTCATTACTCTAGGAGTAAAATGTTTCTTTGGTTTACCCGATAAGTAACATTCGTAACCTTTTTTACTACTTGGACCCATAAAAATGCACGTCATGATTTTCAAATCTAACATTTAATGTTTTGGGATGTGAACAAAACAATCAAACCCAAATACCTTAATTGGAGTTAGAAGCAAGGGTTCATCAGGAAATAATAACCGGATAGGACTTTTCCCCTGAAAACTCGAGATAGCATATGATTTGGAATGAATGTGGCGGTCAACACCCTGTTTGTCCATTAACTGTTTGAACATCCATTTCAAATAGTAGAGAATGAGTGAAGTAAAGAAAAATTCTATTGGAGCAAGGGCGGTTTGGGGGGGGGGGGTTGCATGGAAGTTCCAAAGGACGTGTCCGCAGACACTCACACACGTCTCCACAGGGACTTCAACACGAGGACGCTCCTTCGAGGGTTAAAACCACTCAATTTCTATTAATTATCAAACTCTAAGATTTCCATGTCTACAATGCAATATGAATAGGGAAAACAAACTTAATGACTAAGAAATCTAATCAACTAGGAAACTAAGCAATTTTAGAAACTTATCCTAATAACAACTCCTAAATAAAATTAGAACTCTAATAACAAGTAATTGAGGAAATAAAAATAATTCCTAAATTGTTTTTGGTGGTCCCGAACTTGGGTTTATCCATCTGCATCAAGAGGGAGGGAGCCTAATGCATTTCGATATGAAGTAAGGCACTAAGGTCACCCGTCATGGAATTCATAGGAGCATACAAAACAACCATGTGTTGTAATGCAATAGGAATGGAACTTCCTTCAATAACACTAATAGATAAACATTACTACATCTGGACTTGTGATATCTGGTCCTTTTCTACAACTACATAGAAGGGTATTTTACACCCACAGTATGAAACAATGAGCAAAAGGCTTCAAAATCCTCTCTTAGCATCTTCTATTGAAGGCTTCACTTCGTCTTTTTCTCTAGGTTCGTTGGCATCAAGTGTAATCTTTCCTAATTGACTTCTCTATGTTGACAATGAAAGTGCAATGAGACTGATGGGTAGTCCAGAAGAATTGACAAAACATATAGTTGTTTACTTGACATTTTGTTTGTGAACTCTATGAAGATGAAACCATTATGATCCCACATGCTGCATCTGTTTATTAAAGCCATGTCTTGGGGTCGTCATAATTTCTTGGTGTCCAAATTGAAACTTCTTGACAATCTGCATTAGTGGAGCATGATATCTCTACAAATCTAGGTCCCTCTAGATAACTACCTTGTAAATTAGTTGTTTCCAGATTACCCTTTTATAGATCCTCTCTTTACAGCTTTTCAAAGGGGAATTCATGCAACAACGCTATGCCAATCTTCTTGTTCTATTAGTCCATTGATAATGTAGTTATTCTGTCATTCATGGACTCATCAGGAGAGAAAAGAAAACAAAGCAAAAAGATAAGACCACCAAATCCACATTAAATTTGGAAAAATCAACTTTCAATTATTTCAAACATGTGTTACAAGAATCTTGGTGTGAATCAGTGATGAGGATGATTCATAGTAGAAGAAATCACATGCATCAACAATAGTATAAAGAGCAAGACAGAGGAAAACAAGATAGTTCCACAAAAAAGCAGATTTACTAAAAATATCAAAAACTCAAGAAGAGATCTTTCAATCGGTAAGCCCTATCCCCACCACACACAATTTCTCTCCCTCCTTCCCATGCAATGTGCAATGTCTCCCTTTGCTCTCTCGTGTCTTTCTTCTCTCTCCCGTCTCTATTTACTTTCTTCCCCATCCTTCTAGCTCTCTCACCTTCTCGGCATGTATTTATTTTTCTTGTCTTTGGGTAAGGGTTTTCAAGAAGTTGCAAATGGTATGATCAGAGTGGTATTTGACTGACCAAACTCTAATCCAAGCCATTGCCCTGTAATCTTCTTACCCATATCCCTATGATGGGCATGCATCAAAGTATGTAAGGCCACCATTCCTCTAACCTAATGCTAGTATGGCCTATACAGGGGCCTTTATAGTGGACTGGAGAAGCTTGACCGAATTGGGCATGACCCATTCATTAGCTAATCAAATGCATGTTCAAATGATGCCAACTATTTTGATTGGCAGAATCTCTCAAATATTAGCCTTTCATATTTATTACAACAACAAAATAATTTTATTTTGGTTGGCATATTGACTGCAACCACTGACAAATGAAAACAGAAGAAAGAAAGAAGTGAAGACAAGAAAATAGAGAGTATCAATCCTAACATTGTCCAGAACTAGCACACAACATTGACTCCATTCGTCTTATGATGCTATTTTCCGGCCATCATAATCAAAGTCATATACATAAATACTTACGTTTCAGACCTAAATCAGCAGCAATAACCACAATCGGCAATGAACTGATAAGGAAAAAAGGCACGCATACATAAATATATGAATGCATCTAGAGAGATATGCATCTAGAGAGATATTAAAGTTTCCCAATCACAAACTCAAATTGGAGGTAACAATATCCATTTCGTCAAAATCGAAAATATCAACCGTTTAAACACAATCTTCAAACTCTCGATCATTCATTGATTTGTGGCATAAAAAAACATGGAAAGTCAGAGATCTGCAAGTGAATCTCCATCGAAGATTTCCCAAGTTAGATGAACTTTTAGGGTTTAGATAAATGACGAAATGCAGAGGAAAAGGAAGAAATCAACATACCTGCGAATCATCATGAAGGCGAGATGAAGGAAAAGAAGAAGAAAGGGTGGGAAGTGCTACCAATACAGGGAAGAAAGAAACGAGATAGATGAGGATGAGGAGAAGAACAAAAAGATGGGAAGTGGTGACAATGCAGTGGTGATGGATGGCCTGAGCGTAATCGGCTAGTCGAGAGAGTTCAAACCTGCATAGGTGTGCTTGAGAAAAAAAAAGGAAAAAGAGAACAGAGGGCAGGAGGTAAAGAGGGGAGAGGGCGGGAGAGGAATAGAGGGTGCGGGAGAGGAAAAGGGCGTGTATACTCTTAGTCTTTTTTTTTAGATGAAAACAACCACAAAGAGTAGTTGTGCTTTATGAAAATACATGTGTCTAAAAATACCACAGCCCAAACCAGCGGTCTTGCCTCCCTTGTTTGTATCGTTGTTAGCCACTTTTGACGTAGTGATGGTCAACTCCAACCCGAAGAGTTTCTTGAATGGCTTAGTGCTATTGAGAAATTCTTTGAATACAAGAACATTCCAGAAAACCAGCAGGTGAAGCTTGTAGCTACTAGGTTGCATGGCTGCGCTTTGACATGGTGGGACAAGGTTCAGGAGACGAGGGTTCGCAAAGGTAAACCCAAGATCTCTTCGTGGGAAAAAAATGAAGTATAGACTTCAAGAGAATTTTCTTCCACCAGATTTTTCTCAAATTTCTCAATTCAACAATATCCATCAAGGCAGCAAGAGTGTTGTTGACTACACCAAATAGTTCTACAAGTTGATGGCCCATAACAAAACTCAAGAGACCAAGGAGCAACTTGTTGCAAGATATATTGGTGGACTAAAGTTTGAAATCTGTGATGAAGTTGAGATGCAACGGGTATGGAGGTTTGAATGATGCTTATCAACTTGCTTTGAAGGGGGAGGCAAAGTTGACTCGTGGTCGTGGAAAGAAATATGCTGATGTTTGTAGCTTTTACTCTCCCTCTAAGGGTGAATCTTCATGTGGAAGTCATTTTGGTCCAAAGATCGGGGAAACCAATAAGAGTGCAGCCAAGCCGAGCACTAGCAACCATGGAGGAGGTCAAGCAACTCATACTAATCGTTCCCCTACTTGTTTCAAGTGTGGGCAGGATGGTCATTATCTTAAAGATTGTCCTAAAAGGCGGGTGGATGCTCATGTAAACCTTGCGGGATGAAGAGGTTGATGCTGAACATGAAGACCCTTTTAAAGAACCTAAATATGATGACGATGACGACGAAGAGCATAAGGAAATTGGGCCTGAAGAAGGGAATTGCTTGGTGATCCAAAGAGCCCTTACTACTCCAAAAGTTGAAGAAGACGAAGAGTGGTTTCATTCTAATATCTTCAAAACCCGGTGCAAATCTCATGGCAAGGTGTGTTCCATTGTTATTGATGGAGGGAGCTGTGAAAATATTGTTTCTCAAGAGACGGTGGACAAACTCAAGCTCAACACAACCTCGACACTAAACCTCACCCGAAGCCATATCGAATTTCTTGGTTCAAGAAAGGCAATGAGGTAAAAGTTACTAATCAATGTCTCGTTTCTTTTTCTATGGGAAAGAATTATCATAATAATGTCTGGTGTGATGTGGTTTCAATGGATGTTTGTCATATACTCTTGGGGAGACCTTGGCAATATGATCGATAGACACACATGATGGCCGGAAAAACATTATACCTTTAGAATGGGTAAAGTGGACATTGTTCTCTTACCTTGTAAGGAGGAGAGAGTCCAAAAAAACTATTACCAAAGAAGGGGGCAACAACTTTCTTGCTTTGTCAAAATTCGTGAGAGAAAGCAAAGAGAGTGATGTTGTGTACATGTTGTGACAAAAGGTATAAGAAATCTCTTGTATTCAATACTTTCTTTACATGAATAAGTGGGTATATAACAGAACGAAGACATCTAAATATGGTTATACATGTATCACGGCTTAATTAACTAAATTGATATATACAGGTATAACGGCGAAATTGATATAGTGTATCCCAAAACTTCCTCCTACAATCTCGCAGAGGACAACTCACGCCAACACTCCCCCTCAAGTTGGTGCATATAGATTTCGGATGCCCAACTTGCCAAGTGAGTTGTAGAAGCTTATGCTACATACAGCTTTTGTGAGTATGTCTGCCAGTTGGTCTTCGGATTTAACAAATGGGAATCGAATTATCTTGTCCTCGAGATTTTGTTTGATGAAGTGCCGGTCTATTTCCACGTGTTTGGTCCAATCATGCTGGACTGGATTATGAGAAATGACAATAGCAGCCTTGTTATCACAGAATAGATCCATCTCGCAACCAGGAGCAAAGCCAATTTCAGTCAATAGTCTTTGAAGCCAGAGAAGCTCACAAAGGCCTTGGCCATCCCACAAAACTCGACTTCAGCACTTGATAATGATACCACCTTTTGTTTCTTACTTCTCCATGTAACCAGGTTCCCTCCAACAAACGTGAAATAGCCTGAGGTGGATTTTCTATCGGAGATATTTCCTGCCCAGTCAGCATCTGTGTAACCTTCCACCCGTAGGTGATGGTTTTTTGTAAACATAAGTCCTTTTCCAAGGGAGGACTTTAGGTATTAGAGAATCCGAATCATAGCATTCATATGATCTTCACTTGGGCAGTGCATGAATTGGCTTACTACACTCACTGCATAGGCGTTGTCAAGCCGTGTATGGGAGAGATAAATAAGTTTTCCAACTAATCTTTGGTACCTTCCTTTGTCTGTTGGTACTTGGTCTGGGTATTCTCCAAGCTTGTGATTTTGGATTATTGGTGTATCTGCAGGCTTACAATCCAGTAATCCAACTTCTGATAGTAAATCTAGGATATATTTTCGTTGGGAAAGGAATGTGCCTTGCTTCGATCTAGCAACTTCAATTCCCAAAAAAATATTTGAGTCCTCCTAGATTTTTCATCTCAAATTCTGTTGCCAATTGCTCTTGAAGTCTTGTTATCTCCTCTAGGTCGTCTCCTATAATGATCATATCATCTACATAGACTATCAAAGCTGTTATCTTACCCCGGTGATGCTTTAAGAATAGATCTGAGTTGCTTTGATGAAAGCCATATTTCCTCATTGCCGAGTTCAAGCACCCAAACCATGCTCTAGGAGACTGCTTCATGCCGTACAAAGTTCATTGTAACTTGCACACAATCTTAGCTTTAGAGTTTGTCATATATCCTAGAGGGATATCCATGTAGATTTCTTCTTCAAGATCTCCATGGAGGAAAGCGTTTTTAACGTCAAACTAGTGCAATGGCCAATCAAGATTCGTTATAAGAGATAGTAGAACCCTGACAGTACTCAACTTGGCCACAGGTGAGAACGTTTCTTAATAGTCTATGCCATTGGTTTGGGTATAGCCCTTTGCCACCAGTCTTGCTTTGTACCTTACCTTTGATCCATCGGCTTTGTACTTGATGGAGAATACCCACTTACACCCCACTGTTTTTTGACCTTCTGGTAGGGGAACAAGAGTTCACGTCTCATTTTTCAATAATGCCTCCATTTCTTACTTCATAGCTTGGATCCACCTAGGGTATTCCAGAGCCTTTTCAACACTTGTGGGAATATGATGTGAGGAGAGTTCATTCACAAAGTTCTTGAGGGGTTCGGACAACTCCTTTGTAGAAACATAATTGGCAATTGGATATCTCGATCTTTGGTCCTCTAGTTCTGGAGAATATATATTTGGCGGTTTGCCCCGATTGTGCCTGAAAGGTAACTCATAGCCAACAGGAGTTTCCACATCATTAGAAATGTGAGGTGTGATAGGGGAGTTTACCTCAATGATATTCTCAGGAGATGGGTCATTAGATACTGGAGAGTGGGGGGGTACTGCTACTTCAACTTCTGGAGATGTCGGCTCTGGGTTAGGTTCCTCAATGATCGATTGAGGAGCATTAGGTGTCGTATCAGTGTCCTTGAACCAGTCAAATGTCAACCAATTCATCTCTGTTTCTCGTGTCTCCCCCTGAAGAGAAGAATTGGATGCATCAGGAGAGTAGAAAGTGTCGGATTCAAGGAACGTGACATCCAAAGTCACATAGGTGTGTCGAGTAGTTGGATCGAAGCATCGGTACCCTTTTTGGTGTACAACATATCCCAAAAAGAGACAACGAATGGAACATGGATCAAGTTTCATTCATTGGTTCTTGTGGAGGTGAACAAATGCAACACAACCAAAGACGCGAGACGCAAGCATCAGTATTGTAGGTAAGGACACATAAGTTGACAAGGCCTATAGCAAAGTCTTGAACCCAAGAACTTTTGAGGGCATTCGGTTAATGAGATAGACGGCAGTGGTAACAGCATCAGCCCAACTGGTGGCTAGGTACGTGGGCTCCAAGTAACAAAGCTCGAGCAGTTTCAAGGATGTGGTGATTCTTGTGCTCTGCAATACCGTTTTGCTGTGGAGTTTGGGGGCTTGAGGTCTCATGAATTAGTCCATGGTGTTGGAAATAATCACAGAACTATTGATTTACATACTCTCCACCATTATCAAATCGAAGAGTTAGAACCTTCATAGAGAACTGAGTCTGAATCATTGTATGAGATGATTGAAAGACATGAAAAAACTCGTTTTTATGTATCAACAGATAAATCCAAGTCATTCGAGTATGGTCATCAACAAATATCACAAACCAGTGGAAACCAGACATAGTAGATTTTGGGGAAGTACCCCATACATCAGAGTGAATCAAGGCAAAAGGAACATCACTTTTATTCATACTCAACGGATAAGTGACTCGATGACTTTTAGCTAAAATGCAAGTCTCACATTTAAAATCCAAAAATGACAAATATGAGAAAAGATCAGGAAACACATGTTGCATATAACCAAATGACGGATTGCCTAACCGCAGGTGCCAAAGCAAAATCTGTTCCACTTTGAGGTCGCTCGGGCAATGCATGTGGTGTGCTCGGCCGACACTGAAATCTTCTACAAAATAGAGCACCCCCCCCCCCCCCCCCCGCCGCCCCCTGCTCTCAGTACCACACCCAATGATCTCCTTGGTGAGAATATCCTAAATAATAAGACAAAACGTAGGATAAATGAGAATATGACATTTCAAGTCTTTAGTAACTTGACTCACGGATAGTAACTTGTGAGAAAGAGAAGGCACGAGTAAAGTATGAGATAGTGGTAGGGCTGGTGACAACATCACAATCCCAACCCCTGTTACCGAAGAGATGCCTGCATTAGCATTGACAATGCTAGTTCGCCGAGGAGGGGAGTGCTGAGAATAATCATTTGCATCAAACGTCATATGGTTCGTTGCTCCGGAATCAAGTAACCAAGCATTGCAATTAGCCTCCCAATTAGAACCAAGTAGAGCATTACCTGGGTTAGAGTTTGAACTATCGGCTGGAATGAGGGAAAGATGTGGTTCTGCTGTAGCCACCGCAGCCTTACCGGTGCTATCATCATTCCCACCTCCATCACGGCGCTTCCGAGCCTGGAGTTCGTGCCACCAATCAGGATACCTGTGAAGCTTGAAGCAGGTCTCACGAGTATGCTTTGCACTCCCACAGTGAGAGCATTTAGTGCCATTAGAGGTGGCTCGGGATTTGGAGTTGGAGCCGGATTTGCCAACATGCAAAGAGAGAGACCCGGAGGATGCTTGAGACTGCAAGCCATGCTTGAGACTCTTGGACGCCAGAACCACTCCTGGTATATCATCTGGCGTCCAAGAGACCAAGAGTGTAACAAAGACTTATGAGCCATACTATAAAGCTATTGGAGAGAGTAATGGAGCAAAGACTTAAGACAGAAGAGCAAGATATTTGAAAAGCAATTATAGAAGCTATCTTCTCACTTAAGAAATTAATGAAAAATTTGTTAGGGATTTTGTATTTGCAATTTGATGGATGCATTAACATATTCACATCATTTGAATTTACACTCATGCATTGTTTTAGAAAATCTTGAAATCTTGTTTTATACATGCATTGCTTTTAAGATTGGTAAAAGTTTTGTTTTATGCATGTTTTGGTTTTATACTTGGATGCATTGTTTTTAGTATTCAAACTCTTTTGAAAACCTAATTCTTTGTGCTTTATATTTGGAAAATCATTTGAGAAGATAGGTTTGTGCATTGCATACATTCATCATTTTCAGAATCATTTTTGTATGCATTGTTTTTGAAAAAGAGTTTTTGGAAATCAAGCTAGACTTTGGTTTTAAACTTTTGAATCATTTTAGGCTTTGTGTGTTTCATGTTTTTAAACCCTTAGAATGATTTAAAACATGTTTTTAAGCTTGATTTATTGGCCTAAATAGTTCCACAAAGAAATACTTTGAAACTTGCAAAAGTGGAAATTTTGGCCTGTGCAGTGTCGCCGGTCGACCGAGACCTGCTTCCCGGTCGACCGAGAACACTGTCGGTCGAGTGGGCAGTTTCTGAACTGTAACCTGCCAACGGTCAAAAATATGACCGTTGTGCTTTCTCGGTCGACCGAGACCTCTTTGCAGGTCGACCGAGGACTAGCCGTTGGACACTTTTTGGCTATAAAGTCCATTCATTTCCAACCTTTTTCAAGGCTTGACATATGAACCTTTGAGACCATTTTGGAGCCATTGAAAGGGGATGAAGTTGGAAAGGCTAGAAGGTCATTAGGAGAGCTAAAGCTTGAATTAATGAGTTAAACCACCAAGTAAGCTCTACCTTTCTTTATCATAGTTTACATGCTTGTTTAAGTTATTGGTAAATGTTTTTATGCATGATAACTATGATGTGTTGAATCCATTCTACCCTTCATCTTTGATATTCAAGATTGGTTTCATCACTTTGATTTCAACCCAAGTTTTGTTTTAAACTTTCTTAATCATGCTTAGCATAAATCTTTGATTTCTTTTATTGCATGATTATTTCACTTGGTTGAAACTTCCCTTGTTGTTTTCATTCATTTAATCTTTAGTCAAATTAGTTTAGAAAACAACATTGCACATGCATCACTTGATTAGGCTTAAACACTTTCATACAACTTGTGATCTTTAGATTTTCATATCATTCACAAGTGTGTAATTGTTCAAGTGATTTGCATAGAACTTCAATCATATCTTTTTGTGCCTTAAACTTTCGAATTGCATTAAGCATAAATTGATTGAGCTTACTTTTAAACTTGATTGAAGTTTTCACGTACACACTTCATAAGCATACATCTTTGCATTTCTTTGAGTGTTTGTGTGAGTTAGTTTTCATTTTTCATATCCGCCTATTTAGAGGCAAATTAATTTGAGCTTAAATTGTAATCTCTTAGAGTGATCTTTTGAGAAGACACTTTCTTAGAGAAATCTTCATCTTGTAAGGTTATTGCTTAGCCTAAGAAAAGCATCTTGTAAAGGTTATTGCTTAGCCTAAGAAAAGCATCTTGTAAAGGTTATTGCTTAGCCTAGAAAAGCACATTGAGAGGTTGTTGTTTAGCCTAGAAAAACAACATTGTAAGGGTTATTGTTTAGCCTAGTAAAAAGCATACATAGTGGAAATCCGGTGGGGTGATTGGATCACAAGCCGGTAGTGGACGTAGGCATTGAGGCCGAACCACTATAAACCTTGGTGTTGTGGTGCTTGCATTTGTGATGATTGTTTTATTAGCTTCCGCATTTTGATTGATTTATCATCACATGTGACTAGTTTTTGTTAAGAAGTTAAAATTGGTTTAAATTGGTCATAGTTGTAGCACACCCTATTCACCCCCCCCCCCCCCCCTCTAGGGTTAGGATCCCAAGGACTTTCAAAATTATCAAGTGAAGAGGAAAAATCTGCATAAGATCTTCATTTATCTAGAAAAAGCTTATGACATGGTACGTCGAGATTTAATTTGGTAGGTTTTAAATAAATAAAAAAATGTTCCAAGAGGCTATATTGAAATTGCTAAAGACATATATGAAAGAATGGTAATGAGTGTGAGAACTACCTGTAGAGAGACAAGTGAGTTCCTAGTGATCATAAGTTTACATCAGGGGTCAACCCTAAGCCCTTATCTCTTTACATTGATTATGGATGAGTTAGTTGCTCATACTCAAGAGGATGTACCTTGGTGTATGATATTTGCAGATGATATAGTATAGATAGACGAATCAAGAGATGGTGTGAATGAAAATTTTGGGAGATTGCAGGAAGCTCTAGAATACAAAGTTCTTAAAATAAGTCGTAGAAAGACAGAATATATGAATTGCAACTTTAGTGGTCATTTATAGAAGGCAGAAACTACTGTGAGAACTGAAGCCCAGTAAATACGAAAAAAAGATTATTTCCATTCTCTTGACTCGATAATTAGCAAGGATGTGAATATTGATGAAGATGTCAAACATAGGATAAAAGCGAGACGGTTGAAGTGGATGCTTGCTTCTAGAGTGCTTTGTGACTGACAAATGCCAACAAGATTGAAGAAGAAATTTTGCAATACAGTAATTAGAGCAGCTATAACTTATGGAGCAAAATGTTGGCCAATCAAAATGCAACATATGCACAAAATGGAGGTAACAGAGATGAGAATATTGAGGTTGATGTGTGGTAAAACTATAAAGGATAAAATTAGAAATGAGCAATTTCGAGAGCATTTAAGGATAGTATCAATAGGGGATAAAATTAGAAAAACACGTTTGAGATGGTTTGGGCACGACCAAAGTAGGCTAGCAACGGCGCCGATAAGAAAAAATTTGGGTATGCAAGTTAATGGCTCACTAACGACGAGGGAGGCCGAAGAGGGCGTGGATGGAGGTAGTAAAAATAGATTTGAAGAAGTGCAACTTATCTGAATATTTAGTTCAGAATGGAGAAACATAATTCATGTAGCCGACCCCAACATAGCTGGGACAAAGCTTTGATGACGATGATAGTAGTAATACGAAATACAACTTAATATGCCTACAACTCATGGCCCTCATTAGTACCATTTTGAAGACTTTAGACCTTGTGGTCAATATTTTTTTAGACCCATGTTGGTCATTTTGTAATATACATATATAGACATTTGAAGAAGATTTTGGAAGTACCATTTCATTATATTTGGCATCCATGAGGTGCTTGAGCTTTGGCCCAGTGCTACCAAGTGGTTAGGAGGTTTTCGTTAGTCTTGACCCGATTTGACACTACCCATGAGTGAGACCTTTGGATGTTACTTTAAATTGCTTTGTAACTTTATTTACTTATTTGTTTGTATCCACAAATAGATTAGAATATCTATTTATTCAGTTGTACTGACTGCCGGTTTGCCCCTACTAGGTAACTCAAATGTCGTGTTGAATCATGATTCATTGGGCAAGAAAAGCTAGGATTCGGCATGCGTACTTGAACATCGGACTCAATAGAAGAAAAGAATAACTACTGTAAGGTCCGCGACCTTACTGGGTCAATTGGGCCCAATAGCAAGACTGTTGACCCGTTTATTTTATTATTATTATAATTATTTGTATTGTTAGATATTTAAGAGGGTTTAGACCTTGAGTGAGTTTCTTTTAGTGTTAGAATAGTTTCGTTAAGTTTCGTTCGATTTCAGGTTCGTTTGATCCTAGCAGGGGGGTTAGTTTGCAATTTAGGGAAAATTGAGTGTTTTCCCGGAAAAATTCCTATCACCGTGATTTTGGGTTCGTTGGAAAGGTCTCGTCGCGCTGATCATTTTTGTCTCTTGGCTCATCGCAATCCGACAATCAGAAACCCTTCAAGTGGTCCATTCCTTCACCGGACCCACTTAAGGGCAAACTTGTCTTTTTTCTTCTTCTCTTATTATTTAACCTAATCTTAACCCTAATCTCATTCTCATCTCTGCAACGAAGCTACAACAGCCTCTTCTTCTTCCTCTTCATCTTCTCAAACCCAGAGTTTTTGGGAGAGATCATCTCGAAGATCCGAACCGCACATCTTCTTCCTCGCGATCTTCTCTTTCCATTGGTTTTAGTTTGGTAAGATTTCTCTCACGCTCATCTTTCAATCATCTTCTCTTTTGGTTAGATTTAAGTTTGATCTCGATCTGTTCCTCTCTTTTCTTCTCCTTGGCGTTTTAGGTTACGTTTGGTTGGGTTAGATTCATGGAATTCATGATAAAAAGTTTCTCCTCAAGTTTTCCCTATTTCAATCCTCTTCTTGGTTGAGGCAAGTAGATATGCATTTTATATTTAAACATGTGTGTATCGTTTTCTATTGATTGCAATGATTTCTTGTTAGAATACCCAAATTCCAAGTTGTGGTTATGTTTTGATTTGGGATTTATATCATAGATTAGGTTTTGGGATTATTTGGTTTGAATTAATTGTTAAAATGGTAGCTTTCGAGGTTTTTAATTTGATAGAATGGATAAGAATGATGATTGTGATAAAATGGGAGAATGGAGGTTCGTTTTCTGCAAGTTAGCCATGGATTGGCCGGAGGAAAAAGGAGAGAAAAACTCATTTTTCGGGGTTCAGATCTACAGTGTCGATCGATCAGACCTGCAGACCGATCGATCGGATTGAAATTGGTCTCAGATAACTGAGACGGATCTCAAACCGACCGATCGGATGACTTTTTAGCTGAGAAGGATTACAATCCGATCAATCGGACCTCTTTGTCCGATCAATCGGATGGTTAAATTTTGACAGCATCTTGAAATTTCAAACACTTGTAACTTTTAATCCGCCTGTCAGATTTCGACGTGTAATATACCGTTGGAAAGCCCTCAAGATGTACAATCCAATGGTCTTAGTTTCATTACGATCGGAGATCAGAAAGTGATGTAAATATTTGGATTATTGCCTCAGCTCATATTTTTATTAAAACTGAGACCGGTAACCTAGGTTTGGGCTCTAGATGTTGGAAACCATGAACTTACTCTCACATGACCATTATGGGGGTTGAAATCAAAGCACGTGGCTTGGTATGTTTCGGTTAGGTGTCTAGGTATTCGTGTATTAAACATGAGGTTACCGAATGCGTATGGAACTGAATTAATGGATGCTTAACATTATTGTACACCAAGGGATTTCCTTAGAAGCATCGTTGATCCAATTCCACACGTACTCCGTTAGAACATGTAGGATACATGGATGACACTACTTGCCTAAGATTGGCTTGTAATTCCTCCTTGATTTGTTTAATTGTAATTACACCTTGTACACTCTCTCGGCATAATACACCTAATTAATTATGAAACATAATCCCTTTTAGAATTAGGACTTGAACCTGACTTAGAGTGTACCTTAGGACCCGTGTTATGTAATTGATAAACATGACTGGCTAGACTGAAGGGATTATCATGTGATTGGATTTATCTTGTATTGACTTGAATAAGATAATCCCTACAAACATGTCATGTATATTGAGCTAGCCAGACTTGCTTGTCTTGGTTTCCTTGTGTCAACATCACTTTACTATTATTTGCATGTCATGACCAACTACAGTTTATGGTATTATTGATGGGCCGGTTACTCAGACATCGGGGTGGGAAGTCGGCTTTAGACGGCGTCCATGGCGTTGAATAGTTGGGAGCGGGCTTGGACCGTGCTACTATTCCCAAGACTAGGAGCTTGGATCCCCCTGGAGCCGGACTTTAGTATCAGTAGTCCAAGTAGGATTGTTACTGGTACCCCAGGAGGTGGCTTGGACATCCTCGGAGTCTCCCTCTTGTTTCTTGCATTGCATTGTTTGGATAAGTGGTTATTGCTAGATGATGTTAGGATTTCTGTCTTTGTCTCTTACGATTATTTATTCATGCTTTATACCTAGTTTCAATTCCTTGTATTCTCTTGATTATCATACATGTCATTATTCTTATACTTGATGCATGTCATGCTTATTTATATATTGCTTATTTATTGCTCAACATGTCGTTGACTCTGTTCCTTGGTGTGCAGACACCTCAGGTGAGTACTACTATGAGGAGCAAACCGGTGAGGAGATCCCAGAGAATCTCCAACCAGCAGAAGAGGAGCGAGAGTGGCGTGCCGATGGCGTAGAGTAGCGTCATCATTCCCAACACGAGAGCGATTCATTGGGACTTCTCTAGATTTTATTTCTTCATTTATTATTCTATCGTTAGACCTGTCATTTATTGACATCAAGTTCTTTTAAAAAGCCTTGGTTATTGGGATGGCCTTTGTTAACACTTTAAGTCCTTGATTAATTTTATTATTTAACTATTAATGAGATTTGTATTCATTGCTTTGAAATTTAATATGCCTCAAATTGTATGAATTCTGCAGTTTTATATTGCTTGAGGTTTGAAATGCAACATCCTCACAGCGGACTTACGATCCGTGGGCCTAAAGAGCAAAAATTTTAATTAGCCCTAAATCTCACTCCCCGAATCCAGTTTATTCTCTAATCAGGTTCGGGGGACGTGACAACTAGTTTTCAAAATTTATTTAGCTGAACTTTCAAGGACTTTATAGTTTTTTTTTTTGGTTTTCATGTTATTAATTAGGTTCAAATTAGCATTGTTATTGAATTTCTTTATTTAGGTAAATGCCTGGAATTTTATTATGCATATCTTAAATGAAGATTTCTTATTATTTAGGTAAATGCCTGGAATTTTATTATGCAAATGGATTTGACACAAGTATGGATATGAGACTTTTATAAGTCAATGCAGAATTCGAAGGGCCCTGAATTTCAGGTCGTGACATGGTACTCAACTAAATCTCTACACAGCTTACCACCCACGAACAGAGTACAGACTGAAAGAACAAATTAAACCCGCCTCAAAGATATGCTTAGAGCTTGTGGCTTGGGTTTCAAGAGCAGTTGGGATGAGCAATCACTGCTGGTGGAATTTTTCAATAATAACAATTACCACTATAGCATTTAGATGACTCCTTTCGAAGCCTTGTACGAGAGGAGTTGCCGCAATCTGATTAACATAGAAGTAAGAAACAGTGAGGGCGGATACATCAAGAAGTCACGATCTTAGTGAGATAAAAGATATAATAAAATTAGAGTATATGATACTTCAGAACTAGTGTTGTTATCGACGGGTTAGCCAGTTTAGTTAGTTCAAAGTTTGTTCAATGGTCACTCTACGAAACAAGAACTTGGCCATAAATGCCTAAAGGTCAAAATTGGCATTTGTAAACATACAAAGGCATAAATGATACTAATTTCCCTGGTATAGGAAGTGCTTCCTGTAAGGCGAACCACGGCCGACTATCCGATATTGCCCGATCTACCCCTTCGGTTTTAGGGATCCGGCGGGAAAAAACCCCGAGGGTGAATGGTGGGACTCATTTGCCCGAGGATAGGCCTCCACGAATATTAAGAGTGAGTTTGGATCACCTATCACATTTGTTATACCTTCATCATGAGTGGATCAATAATACTATGCCACGTCATCCAAAAATTTAGGTGATTCTCTTTCATCAAATTTAAACTTTTTAAACTTCAAAATCACCTAAATATTTGGATGACGTGGCATAGTATTATTGGTCCACTCACTGTGAATGTATAACAAATGCGATAGGTGATCCGGTCTCATTAAGAGTAGTTCAGCTCCCCCCCTTGACTCGATTGGGGCTAGAAAATCTTCCTCTTTTTCCTCCTGGCTTTAGGTAGAAAAAAGACAACCGTAATAGACTGGAATCGTGCGAGTGACCAATATGTTCCCTTCAAAAAAAGCATGAGGGCACAGTTCAGCTATAGGGGCACAAGGAAGTGTAGTACAGGCTCCCGATCCCGAAGTCCAAAAGCGTTGGGTCAGGAGCACAGACGTAGCGACCCAAAATTTTAAGGTGTTTTTGAACCGTTTCTTTTCAAGTATTTTTGGTTTGTAATTGGAAACAACGTTTCTTGTGTTAATGGCTTTGTTTTGTTTTGGTAATGAGGTTGATAGAATGTTAGTGGAGATGTTATGATGGAAAATAAAGGTCGGATTCTATATGGGACAGTTTGTCCATGAAGGTTGATGACCTACCTAGGGGAAGGGGTAAGCCAAAAAGGACATGAATGAAGGTAGTAAAAATAGATATGAAAAAGTGTAGCTTATCTGAAAATTTGACTCAAGATAGATCAAAATGGAGAAACAGAGTTCGTGTAGCCGACCTCAACATAGTTGAAACAAGGCTTTAATGATGATGATGATTCTATACGAGTCACTAAAAACATATTTACCTACATGAGGATTTGAACTTACAACCTGTCAACTTCTTATAAGTATAAAAGTATATTCTTGTAAAAAAATCTGATAAGCAGTTATCGATGGACGGGGCCTCAGACACATTGGAGCTTGAGGCTATACCAATGTGAATGATTTAAAAAACATTTCATGCTTTTGTGGCCCACCTAATGAATGGATTAGATCGTCTTTTTCAGTCAAGGGTCATGCCTCTACCAATTTCATGTTTATTTGAGCTGCACAAATATTTTAGGTGATTTGATGATATCAAGAGATTTTGGTGGATGGAGGATTTCTTTTATTTAATATTTTAATTGTCTATTCTAGAATTCCTTGCAAAAATGCATCATCTAGGGGTGATTATTGTATTTTTGGTTTATTTTAATATCATTTTCTCAGTTATGATGGGTTCTTTCGTTTTCTTGGTTATGGATTTTCATGGATTTACGAGTTTGCTTTTAATTTTCTTTTTCCTTTTGGCTTCAATTGTTGGTCTTTGGGGATTGGGTTCTCATGGGTTTGTTTCTTCTAAATTTCTTTTTTTTTTTAAGGGCAAAAACATATAATGGGCACATGGATAGTTTCAAAGTAGGGCCCACTTAGGAAGCTTAATATATATATATATATATATATTAATAAGTATTCAAAACTGAGATTATTTAAAAAAAATAAACCAATATACTTGATTTGTGTGAATAATTTCAACACACACCCCACTCGGAAATTTTAATAAAAAATAGGTACATTTATCGGGGAGTATCGTATATAATATACAAAACAAATAATGAGAATTTAGAATATTTCAGAAAAAACACTTGATGTCAGAGTGAATAATCTCAACGTGTTGCCCACATAAATGTATGAATAATACGTTTTAAACTTTTTACTTTATATTTCCTACTTTTTAAACATCTACACAGACCACGGTTTGCACCTGAATGTTGTAAGTTCAAAACTGTACTACTACACTAGGCCAACAAGGGAGTTTACCCCGTTTCCCTCTAGGCCCGAGGAATTAGTCAAGTCCAAAGGATTGAAAACCCTCCTATAGCCCAAAAAAAAAAAAAAACCAGCATGATTGATTTTATTTTTTTTTATTTTGACATCCACTAATGCTAATACGATCAATTCATGGAATTTTTTTTTTATTTATTGATGTGTATATACACTCTTGCTAGACCGTATTAATTGCTCATGCTTACATTAATATGTTTTCAGAAAGCCTGCTATTCTACAATTTTGGCCATCCGAGACTTGCCCAGCCACACAACGAGATCTTTCTTCCCGTGATTTTTCCTTTTTTTCTCTTTTCTTAAGAATGCTAATGATTGCCACTTAGTTATCGCAATTAGAGTTGAACATCCAAACACGCCCCTTGGGAAACATGCATAAATCGAGGAAGAAATGCAACATGCCCAAACAGCAAAACACAAGAAAGTCACTAGAACAAACTGTACTTTCAGCCACGAAATTTTTCGTCGGCAAAAGTCACAAAAACGTCGGTAGAACCTTTACCGACAAAAATATTTTCATCGGCCAGACGTCGGTAACAAGTGGTAGACAAAACATTTTACCGACGAAAATTAATTTCGTCGACAAAAATTTGAATATTTACCAACGATTATATTCTTTACCGACGTTTCTAAAACGTCGGTAAAACTATTTTACATTTGTAAATATTTAATAAATAATTTTACCGATGTTTTTTTTTGTCGGTAAAAAAAACAAAAACAAATAATAAAAATAAAAATAATTCTACCAACGTTTTTTTCCGTCAACAAAAGAAAACAAATATACTAAAAACCCTTTACCGACGTTTTTATTTCGTTGGTAAAAAAATAAATTAATAAATAAAAAATAAAAAAGATCCTTTACCGACATTTAGTTTTCGTTTGCAAAATTAAAATAAAATTAAAACACTTTTACCGACGTTTTTCTTTCGTCAGTAAAAGTGTTTTAATTTTATTTTATAATTTTTTTAATATAATTTTATTTTTTCCTTTAAACCTGTTTGTACACCTGTATCAAACATATTCAATATAAAAAATGCATGCAAACAAAAGTTGCTAAATAAACAAACAACTATCATCATTTTTCATCAAATCATTCATCTCATTAAACAAATATTACAACCAATAATGATACAGTCCCATATATATATATATTCAATATATATATACAAATAAACTAAAAGAATAAAACACATTTAGCTAGTCTGCAGTCGACCCCAAAGCGTCCATCAATCTGCAATGACAAAAACAACATTAAAATCTTTTCAATGAATTAGATTATAAATGAAAGATAAACATGTATCTATATATATCTTTTCCTAAATTTTCCTTGTTGAAATTACAACATGCACGTCAACTGCCGAAAATGGTACAAAAATTTTATGCACTGAAGGAAGTAGGAACCGCAGGAAAGTAAAAAGAAATTAAAGATTTTGGCAAGTATCAATATATGAACACCGGCAAGTATGATGTTCAATTAGTGCATTATATTCAACCTCTTGTGTTTGTCGTGTCTCTGTCTACAAAGACAAAACAGTCGTCTTAGTCTGTGCACTAACTAACCACCACCAATACATTGATTGGCCACATTAGTGAGAAAAGTTCACCCAAGTGTATCAATGTCAATGTCAAAAAGGAGAACCTAATCCAGTGTCCAAATGGAAGATGATGAGATTTGAAACCCTGGCTTGACTCCAAATGGTGAAAACTACTCATTAGAGTCCAAACCACTAGGTTCTTTTTGCTTATGGTAAATGATTATTAATATGAATAGGGGCTATCTGTTGCAAAAGGGCAGATCATTTATTTGCCAAGGTGGTGATGTCAACCCGGAGAGAAGATGATGGAAAAAGGGTAAAGGTTTACGTCTCAAAAATCTTGGACATTGTTGCTTAAAGGGGATTGGAATTCAAAATTTTCACCAAATGGCTACTAATGCTAGGAAGAAGATCAATTTCTTAGGCAAATTTGAGCGAGGTGGCTGTTGTCCAAACCTCTAGATGGTGCATCTTTTGCATACATTACTCCTTGTGTGGCTTCTTGGTTAGAGTGCGGCTTTAGTGAAAATTTTATTTTTCAAAAAAATAAAACCCATCTTCTTCGCTTTTGTATATATTTTAGAAAATGAGGATGGAATTCATTACCTTTCAAGCAAGTAATACATCCAAGTTCGTAATAAGAAAAAAAACAAAGAGCTAGAGCATTACTGACAAAAACACATTTGCATACAAGAAGCCAATTGTAGATATTTTAGATGCAAATCTTATCCTAAAACATAGATTTTCGAAGTGGGTCTTGCGCTTCATGGGGTGTAGTAAAAATGAGTCCATACGAAGGGTTTAAATATGGTGGGAATCTATTGGCCTTCGTCGCCAATTTCTTATTTTATTCACACTTTTATAACCCTTATTCCATGATCTCAGAGAATCTTGCGACATCTTGGAATACTAGTTTTCTTCACTCCCATTAAAATACCCATGAATGATCCATGTGGGGAAAAAAAAAGAGTCTACTACAATATCTTTCACGTTGGTCACGTCACTCTGCGCCCATTTTCACACTGCTGCAAACACAAACTAATGAAGATTTTGTCTCGATGACAGAAACTCTGCAAAACCCAGATAGATAAACAAAATCCAATTCAAAAACCATATGTACAAGTCCTTCCTAGTCCTCATCTTATGCAAACCCCAAATGCAGAAAAAGAAAATCCAATCCAACACAAAAGCTGAACAATGAAAAGACCATTCAATTCATTCCATCTCATTATAACTGGACCACATCATACAACTATAACACATCCATATTTTTGCAAAACAAAAGGAAGCAAATAATTCAAATTTCAGTAAATAAATGAAAAGAAGAGAGAAGAGATGAGAAAGAGAGTTTACCTGCAGAGAGGGGAGAGATGCAGAGGCAGCAAACTCCTGCTGGCTTTGGAGAAACGACCGGAAAAGGGGTCGCTTTGGAGAAGACGACCAGAGAAGGGGTCAAACTCGTGCTGGCTTTGGAGAAGATAACCGGAGAAGGGGGCACCAATTTTCTTCAGTGGGATAGGCATGCGCCTGATAACAGAGATGGGTTTTTTGAGATCAACAGAGATGGAAATGGTGAGAGGGATCTGTGTGTGTTGATGGAGAGGGGGAGGTCTACGTGAGTGGTGATGGAGATGATGCTGATGAGGGAATGGAGATGGAGATGGTGAGGGAGATGAGGGAAAGAGCAGAGAGAGAGAGGAGCATATCGAGGGAGACAAAGAGAGAGAGCGCCGATCGAGAGAGAGAGAGAGAGAGAAGAACAGCTCGAGAGAGACAGAGAGAGAGAAGAGCAGAACGAGAGAGAAGAGCAGAACGAGAGAGAAGAGAAGATCGAGAGAGACAGAGAGTCGATCGAGAGAGAGCAGATCGACAGAGACAGAGCGTCGATCGAGAGAGACAGAGAGAGAGAGAGATGTGCAGATGAGAGAAAGAAAAGAGGGACAAAAAAAGAGGGCTTATAGAGCGGGAGCGGTGGCGGGAGAGGAAAAAGAAGAAAAAAGTAAATAAACATTTACCGACGTTTCATAATAAACGTCGGTAATACTTTTCCCCACACTAATTTTCGTCGGTAAAAAAAAAAATCGTCGTTAAATCTCCATCATTTTTAATTTCCTTAAAAATAAAAATCAACTTTACCAATGCAAATTTTCGTCAGTAATAAAAACATTCGTCATTAAAGTTCCATAAATTTTGATTTTCTTAAAAATAAAATTCAAACCGACGTTTTACATAAACGTCGCTAAAAGTTCAATTGAAAATTTGTTTTGCACGGTATAATCGAATTTAACTTTGCCGAAGGTTTTTATTCGTCGGCAAAATAAAAATATAAATAAATAAAAAATAAAATACTTTCACCGACAAAAAAAAGCGTCGATAAAACCAATAAAACATCGCTAAAGGTCTCTGATTTTAATTCCAAGATTAAACTTAGCCGACGTTTTAAAACGTCGGTGAAAATTAACCCTTTGCCGACGCTTTTTATAAAACGTCGGTGAAAAGTGAATTTTACCCACGTTTTAAAGAAAACATCGGTAAAAGGTTACTTTTCACTGACGTTTTATAAAAGCGTGGCAAAAAAATGTGGCTAAAAGTGCAAGCTGTTGTAGTGACTATAGCAAGCAAATAGAGGAGATAGTGTGAAACTAGTGATTGGAGATTCAGAAGAAAAAAAAAGAAGAAAAGGTTGTAATCGATTCAAATTAAGGAAGATATTTTTGTATCATGGTAAGTTACGTACTTCCTCAGCAGATTCGATCTCGCGTGCCTTCTCCTCCGCTTCTAAGAGGATGAATCTCACCATCTTCTCTATCTGCTTCGCCGCCTCCCCGTCATTCATTTTTCAACCTCCTCCTTCTTCTTCTTCTTCTTGCCTTGGGTTGATAAGATACTGAAAGACTTTGGCGGTGCTGGCCGTCAGAGCTTTCAAATTTCCAGTTAGAACTAGAAGACCTCTATATTGTCTTTCCTTTCCTTTCTTTGGAAATTTTTGGAGAGGTCCCTAGAAGCTTTGCTTTCTTTCATAACAGGATTTAATGTTTTTGGTTATTTGCATGGAGAGTATGTTTTCTTTCTTGCCAGCTGAATCGATCTGATGAGATGTGGAGTGCTGAAAGAGTTGGAAGTGAGAGCAGTCACTCTCTTAGAAGTTAGAAGCTTTCTGGAGAAAAGCACCCCTCTTTTCTTTTAATTTTGAATGTTCCCTACTATTTTTATTTAGGTCCATCTAGGTAGGGAAAGTTCATCACTCTTAAAAGATCCTATTTGATTAATAGTACGG
This sequence comes from Cinnamomum chago, assembly GCA_038049695.1. Taxonomy (NCBI): domain Eukaryota; kingdom Viridiplantae; phylum Streptophyta; class Magnoliopsida; order Laurales; family Lauraceae; genus Cinnamomum; species Cinnamomum chago. The sequence continues at coordinate 101,943,609 of CP142453.1, read as the reverse complement.
AAGACCAACATGGCTCTGATTCACGCTCCATCTAATTAGTTTCGAATTTTTTTTGATAAATAAATACATTTGTTGTAATGGTTAGGTTTTCCTTTTAAAAGGGCGAAAGGTCATGAGTTCAAAAGTCACGTGAAAATTGAAGTCAAAAGCATTGTCTTTATTGTATTATAAGTTGGGACTCCCCAGAGGCTGTGTGTGGCCTGTGGGCATTTTTCATCTCATTTTAGCGATATTTGCTTGCACGTAAGAGACAAACTATACAGTCAAGCCCCTCGCACATGGAATTGAATTCCTCTCTATAAAAGTTTTTTTTTTTTTTTTTTTTTGCTGAAAGAGGTGTTGGAAAAAATGATAGAATAATGGGTTATGAAAAAATAAAATTAGAACAATTTTTCTCTTCATTGTAAAAATCTCTCCTAATCAAGTGCAAGCTAACAAGAGTGACAATTGTTTGAGGTGCTCGGTCACGTTTCTTTTTAGTGTGACAATAAGAGGATCATAGTTAAAAGTTGCTTTTCGTGTTAGTTGTCACCCTCTCCACTACTAACATACATGACGTCAACTTTGCCTCTCTAAAATAAGGAGAACTCTTAACCACTCAAAATGAAACCCTTTCGGCTCAAAGAATTGTCACAAAATTTTAATAGTGCATGTTTGGCATCTGTGTTTTCAATCTCTACTTGTTTAAATATCTAAAGTGACTAGTGGTTTGGAAAATAAGAGCATTTAGCATACATGTCTACCCTCAAACCGCTTTAGAGAAGTAAAGGTAAATCCTAGTAAAATGATAAGCCACATTTCTCGGCTTCTTAAAATAAGAGCCGTGGGGTCTTAAAAAGTAGAGGCAAAAGTTTTTTAATGTTAAGACGAAACACATTTTCTGGTTTTTTTACGGCCCACTTTTTAATGACTCTATTTTGGATAGCTTTGTCAAAATAAGAGTAGATATATCAAACAAGTCCTTAGTCTTACAATAAGATTGAATCTCAATCATAGGTTGGGGCTAACTTTATTGGAGAAAAAGAATTACAAGGATCAGGACTCTTTTAACTTGGTATTGTCATATCAAAAACGCCTTCACTTGGTTAATGACTTTTCAATGTTGTCCTCCCAAACCATCCACACCTACCTCACCATCTTAACCGACAATGGAGTCCACCTATTTGAAACTTATTTGACTCACGCTGAGATTCATGAAGTACATTATAATACATTTGAACAAAATATTACAACTTCATGCGTTCGATCAACAATGGGGCCCACCTAGTTTAAACTTGAACCCCATATTAAAAAAAAAATGTGCCACAGTTTTGGGTGGGACATTATAAAAGGTCACTACACCAAAAATCGGAAATTGGAACGGAAAAGCGTTCCTAATCCTTCCGTTCATAATCCGTTAAAGTGTTCCAATTTCCGTTCCAATTTGGATTAGGAACGGTTGGTACCAAATTGGAACGGAAATTGGAACACTTTAACGGATTAGGAACGGAAGGATTAGGAACGCTTTTCCGTTCCAATTTTCGATTTTTGGTGTAGTGGGTAGAATCTAATAGGTTCTGGACCCAATATTTGGATTGAAAGTTTTCAGGGAGCAGGAGGGCCTTCACCTTCTGAAATAAACAATGAAACTTGCAGTCAACTGGCTTCACTTTTTCTTGTCAGGGTGTTCTTTGATTACAGGTCCAATGAGATGCAATAGATGATAATTGCAGCTCACTGGCTTCACCATGCAAGCTGCCAACATGACCCTAACCTGACCTGTTAATTGTAATCACACCGTTTTGGTTGACCGCTTAAACCTATTGGGTTGGACTCATGTTTACATCTTCAATCTGGTAACCAAGTGGGTTAAGTTTTAGGTTGAGCCTAGAAATGTTACCAATAGTGCTCAACCCCACCAAACCCTACCTGATCAATGGCAACCCTCCTGATTATTGCTGTTACATCCAAACACTCCCTATGTTCCTCCAGAAATCTCTCTCACATAAATGGATCTAGCACAATGCCGCATTGATCCAGAATACCTAAAGGCAATAAATTTTAGTTGTAGTTAATGGTGAGCAGATGAACCAGTACTTGCACCATGAAAAGAGTACGTCTTCCATCTATAAAATACATAAATCATTCAGTAGCATGATATTGTAGATCAACAATACATGGAAGTAATCATCCAACTGAAGCAACTGAGATTTAAAAAATCTCCTCTGTACTGTTATACTCTCACACTGAAGACCAATTTTAAGTCAGACAAATAGCACAACTATACAGCACGAACTCACCAATGATCATCTTAGGTTCCATCACGATGAACTGTTGAGAAAATGTGCCAGGGCCTTATCCGTGTCATTGTCATACATGGCCAAGACTTCAGCAACATTTTTCGAAGAGAATCCCATTTCGCGAAGAAGATTATAAGCATTCACAAACTCCCGAACCTGGCCAAGAAAGAACAAAACTTTGAATCCATGCACGCTATTCTATGAAAAGATAAGACACAGCCTTCATCAGTTGGTTGCCTATAAAAATTTATAGTTTCTAAAAGTATTAAACAATTTTTTTCACACATCTTTAAATGTACAAAACCAACAAATATTTCTGTTGAATGTCAGACAACTTTGCTCAACTGTAACTCGATATTTTTACAAGAATATGCACAAAGAAAGAAAAAACCAACAAATTGCCATATTCATTGGAGGTTAGAAATTTATCTGTCAAACAATCATGACTTCACTTGTATTGATGCTAGATTCTCTCCTTAAATAAATAGGCACACAGAGAGGTAAATATCATACCAAACTCAAATGAGTTTTCTCCTCTTTTTTTTTCTTTTTTATTGGTAATACTTAAGTCGATCTTACTGATGGAAACTAGTCCCTTGGCATTTTATTAGCTGACTGTCATTGGCACTATACTGCTAGAAAATTGAGCTGTGAACTCATTTACCAGTTTTGTTGGAACTTGGAAGAGAATTACTGTATTTTACCTTAGCTGGATTATCACCGTAATTAGCAACTGCAAGGATGACAGCTTCTCGGCCAAGTCCTGAAGCAACATATTTGTTCACCACGGGATCGCCAGAAGAACCCTTCAAAAAATTTAAAAAAAAAAAAAAATCACATGGTCTTTAGCTCAATAATGGTGCATTTCTCATGATGTTCTATCTTAGCTTCATTAATGTTGACAAAAAAGAGGCACACATAACATGATGACAGATAGTCTACTATTGTCTAGTAAAGACAGAATCATCAAATCATTTCTATTATAATTTTAAATAGGAGTCCCGGTATACAGAAAGAAAGAAACCATACCATTTAACCATAAAAGGAACCATAACAGTACCACTTTGTAGTTTGAAATGAAAAGGCCTCAGATGTTATGTTCTTCCTAACTGCTTAGGGGCAAATTTTGCATTTTCCTAGTGGTTTCTAGGTGAAATAAACCGAAACATGGTAGACTAAAGCAAGCACCAAGATGGTCAAATTTCTTAGGAATATAATACTCCAGTTACTTCCTAATAGAAACGATCCTAGACAAATGAGGAATAAATTGATGGTCACTTCTTGATCTCCAGACTTGATCTTCACCGTTGAGCCATTTGAATAGAGCCCCATTCCTAGGGACCATTAGGAAAAATCAATGTGCCTTAAGTCATCAGTGATTCTATTGTCTTGCATGTGACATAAGCAAATAACATTTTCTTTCTTTCTCTCTTTTTGTTTTGTGTGTAAAAAGCAAATGACATCTCAGAACACTCTTCTTGTATGTTCTACAATGGATGGGCCATAGCCCACAAATCAGTATGATTAGACAATCCCAACACCTCAGTCTAAGGGTTTTTAAAGAAAGAAGCTGGAGGGTTATGGCCCCTGATGGCATAGGCCAACCCACATCAAGTGGTCCCATGACCCATGGGCCATGCCCAAGTCAACTAAGCCCAATCCCAGGTCTAATTGTGTACAGCATAAGACCCAAACCTCCCAAATAGGCAATATAATCCAACAACCAGCTGTAGATTATTATTCCGTTTACCTTTCTTTTTTATTTCAGTTTTTTAACAAAAAGGTGCCTATATTTTCACACAACCTCAAAAAGGCCCTTGTATTGTGTTTTAACTAAAACCTCCCTTGACAAATGGTCAAACTGTACAAAAAATAATTAATCTCTCCAGATTTTTGTTTTTGATCAATTAAGCCCCTAGACAAATTCAATTGACTTAAATTATGATATTGCCAAAATGCTTGTTTTCACAAATGTTACTTTTTGGGCTTTCATATAGGGGGCCCACTTTTAGTTAATCCAACCCACTCACCCACATTAGGACCGTTGATTGGAACTGATCCCATTACACAATATTTTGGCCATTATTTACCATGGGTTTTATCATGAGAAGTTTACACAATGTATGGCCATTAAACTTTGAGGACCTACTTCATAAGGCTAAGGGATGGGAACATTTGATTTGACTTTTTTTTATTTTGGAAAGGAACATTTGATTGACTTGATATTATTAATTTTCCTACTCCTCATCCAAGCCTTTATATGGCCATGAATCCCTTGATGAACATGCATCCAGGTGGGCCCCACCTTACATGAGTTAGTGAGATTTGCTCAGCTCAAGCAAAGGATATTTTTGTCATGTGTCCACAAAAACGAACAATTATTTTTTCAATGTCGGCTGAAAGAGATTTTAATAAGTAAATAACAGGGGCCTTTTCGACGTTGGCTGAAAAATATAGGGCCCTTTTGTAAAAACCACTTCCTATTAATATTAAGCTGAAAGGTTTTGGATCTAATTTTGACCACGCTTTTAATTTTGATCAGAAGTAAATTTCGGTTTCTACAACTGCTAACATACTCTCCCTTCACTTTCCACTAATATACTTCCCCCACTTATGGACTCTCATCTTTTCCATTTCTAACATACATAGAATCCTACCTCTTCATGCATACCCGTGATTATCACAGTTTTTGTGCTTAGTTTTTTATTAGTCTTAAGTTCAATGAATGCAGTTGAAAAAAGAAAAGAAAATTCACGCATAACAAAATTTTCCTTCTTTAGACGTCCTAAGGCCTAATTAAGTACCTCTCACATGTACTCTTAAAGATCATCTTCCGTAATATATTCATATTTTCTCCTCTGTGAGATATAACCCTAAGTGTCTAAGCTTGAATTAGAAGTTGGAGGTGCCTGCCATAAGGTAGATCTTTCAAAAACAATCCAGTTGACTCACTCCGGCAAAGAGAAAGTGACGCAGCCAAGATCCGCGATCAAGAATAGATCAATCTCCCGAAGGATTGATCGAATCCAAAGATGGATTGGATTCCAGCCACTAGGGCACAAACAAAATTAGGGAACAACCCATAACTCACGATAATCTCAAAGAAATTCTTGATTAATTGATATAAGCATGGCTATTAGAATGAGGCCAAACATCCTTTTATAAAGGAGTTGGTTTGATCCCTAAGCAACTATATTTCCTAATATATGAAGCATATCTAAAATAAAAGGAAACGAACTAAAATTAATCATAAATAAACCAAATTCATAATATCTCCTAATTAAATGGATGTCCCCTTGGACCTATGGACTGAACCCAATGGGTTGGCCGACCTATTGTCTGGCCTGCATCAATTCCCACCCACCCCCCCCCCCCCCCCCCCGAAACAAACTCGACTCCGGTGAGTTGATAGCCTCATAAAAAGGAAGAGAATTCGACCACAGATTCTGAAAAATGTCCGCCTGGGTCGAAAATCAATCGCACAAACATCTGTTTCTTCTTTTGATCAGCATTCTCATGACATGGCTTGGAAGCTTGTTGCGGTTTTTTACTCCATTGAGAGGTAGATTGGAGATTTTGCTACTACTGATGTATGTATGGAGTTCGGATGTGTGATCCGACCAGTAGAAGCTTCAGTTGTTGACTTTGTACCGATGGAACATGAACATTGATTATCCAGCCGTGATCGCCGAAAATGAAGTCAATGTGAGAAATTTCAATAACTTGATTTTCTTGTAAAACAATTGGAACGACTTGACATCTGATGACCCAATTGGATTTTCTAGAAGTGACATAACATTTGGATCCACCGGATGTTTAATCTTCTCGCTAACTCTATCAGCATCTTCAATGTATGCTTGTCTTTGCTCTTCCGCAACCTTTGCAGCTCTTGACTCACATTACTTTGATCAATATTGTTTGTACTGACGAAATCGTCTTTGCCAAGAACTTTCTCTTCGATGTCATCATTGATGTCTTCTGTCTTCACTTTTGGTGCAATCGTGACTTTTTTTTCAACTTTTTGCTCTTTCTGTGGCTCCTCTATTGAAGGTGATGATGTAGACGAAGACAAGGCGGTCGATGTCATAGGAACAAGCATAACCCTTTTTCCATTCCACGAAAGGGTATATGTGTTGGCCTCTTTATCATGGTGCATGTGTCGATCAAAAATCCATGGACGCCCAAAAATAATGAGCAATATTCATATAGATCCATCACATCAAATTTTTTCTTCCTAATGGCCCATTTTGAATGATACCAAACATCTATGAGTGATGGGGATGACATGACCATTAGACCATGTGACTTGGTAGGGGCTTAGGAAGCTTCTCAATTGGCCAATGAAGTTGGTCAATGACCTCTTGCGCGACAAAATTCATCGCACTAACATTGTCAATAATCAAATTAGAGGACTTGTCTTCAACTCTTAACTGTGTGTGGAATTTCTGAGCCTGTCTCCATTCTTCTTCTTCCTTTTCATTCGTATAGAGGAGTCGGCGAATGACAATAGTGGGATTGTCTTCTCCTCGAAAAAGTCTTTCCACAATATGAGTTCTTTGTTGACATTGTTGCCTTCGAGATCGTCTAAGCATACGCTCAACACGGATGGCTTCTAAGTATACCTCTTAAGTCCTTTTGCAATAATTCATATTTTTCAAGATGTCTGATCTCAAGCCTTGGACATAACGAGCTAAATCATGTATCTCGTCTTCCCCCATTTCTCATATCTCATGCAATTCTCGAAATTGGCAGGTGTATTCATCAACTGCCAAGTCTTCTTGCTTCAAATTTAGAAATTGCTCAAAGTAGAACTCATTCGCAAAATACCAATTTCCATATGTAAATTTATACAAAATTCTTTGAAGTGCAATTGAGCTCCCAAAAATTTTCATATTGACTTGAATCAAGAGGAAACACGAAGAGATAGTTTTCTTTGAATGGACTAACCTGGTTCTGGAGATCGCAGGTACATGCAGGTCACTTTTTGGAATTCAGATGATTCAAATATTGCTGCTTGGACTAATGGCACTATGAATGAGTCGGATTGGAATTGGGCCCACTTGACTTAGACTGAAAATTTCTGCAGTTTTTTTTTTTTTCCGAGTTAGTGGGCTGGGTTCCGAGTTAGTGGGCTGGGTTGGGTCTGGACTCAAATCAGGCCTAGACTGCAGGTCTGGCCCAAACTAGAAAATGCAAATTCAGTTTGCTGCAAGTGGGCTGGATTTGGGCTTGGGTTCAGGTTGAACCTGAATTGCAGGTTAGGCCCAAACTGCAGAACTCAGCACGTGAAGTGTTCTGTTGGCTCTGTCTTGGGTCTTGTGCAAAGCTGTGAAAAAGAAAGAGAGTTGATGTCTGGATTTGTCTAGAGGAAAGAAAACCGAAGAACAGAGGTGCGATAAGGCGGCCTAGTGGTGCTAAGATGCTGTGCTGCAAGGTGAGGCAAGACATTGCAGGCTGCGGCAGACTTCTGGCTGCTCATTACTGCTGCAGCGATTCCGAGGGCCAGTGGAGATGATCAGTGATGCTGCTGAATCAACAATGGAGCCAGCCGGTGCTGCCGATGAAGCTGGGATGCTGGCTGCTGGACGTCAGCTGCAGGTATGCTCCTCGGAACTCAGTGCTCCTCCTCCCTCTTCTTCGTTTTCTTTTTTTTTTTTTTTTTCTTTCTTTCGTTCTTTCTTTTTGCTACTGTCACTTCTCTCTTTCTTTCTTTCTTTTTTTTTGCTGGGTTTGCCAGGTTTGGGGATTGGAGAGTTGGGTACTGATTCGACAAATCTGGAAGGGGTTTGGTTGAGAATGGGTTTCTGGTTTTTGAGGATTTGGCTCGGCAGTGAGCCTGGCTGGTGGAGGATGGCGTCAGTGGGTTGGAAGTTGGCCGAGACTATGGTTTGAATGGGTTCGGGTGGCTTGGGTTTTGGTAAATAGGGTTCAGGTTGTAGGGACTGTAGGGTATGGAGGGATGGGGTTTTGGGTATTCGATGGAAGGAAGATGACGTGGAATGTGCATAAGGGATAAAATCCAGATTGGAAGTTGGGGTTTTAGGGGTGAGGATGTTCGGTGGTGATGATGGAAGCTGACGGCTGGGCTTTTGGATATTGGTTTGGAAGGGAATTAGGGTTTCTGATTGGAGAGGCCTTAGGGATAGAGGGTCTGGTGGGAATTGGATTTTTGGGCAGTGGCTCGATGGGAGGGATTTTTTTTTTTTTTTTTTTTTTTTGGTGATGGTTTAAGAGTGACGATGGATGGGGGGCTTTCTGTATTCGATGAACGGACTGGGTGGATGGGGATCCGGTTGGGGACGAAGGTGGGTCGACTAGGTTTAGGGTTTTTGAGGGGAAAGAGGTTTAAAAGCGGGTCGGTGGTGGGTTGGAGGTCATCTAGGGTTGTGGTTTCGGTGGTGGTTGGTTCTGTGTAAAGGTTTGGGCGACGGCTGGGAGATGATGGGTTTGGGTTTGGGTTTGTAGGGACGGAATTTGGGGTGCTGGGGAGTTGGTTCTAGTGTGTGTGGGTTTTTTCTTTTTTTTATGAACTGAGGTGACAAGAGAAAATCCAGGAAGGACAAGCATCTCCCCGGCAATCGCTTCTTCGGCTCTGATACCAATTGACGCATCCAAGATCTGCGATCGAGAATAGATCAATCTCCCGAAGGATTGATCGAATCCAAAGATGGATTCATGCCACTAGGGCACAAACAAAATTAGGGAACAACCCATGACTCATGATAATCTCAAAGAAATTCTTGATTAATTAATATAAGCATGTCTATTAGAACGAGGCCAAACATCCTTTTATAAAGGAATTGGCTTGATCCCTAAGCAACTATATTTCCTATAATATGAAGCATATCTAAAATAAAAGGAAACTAACTAACATTAATCATAAACAAACCAAACTACTAGATAATATTTCCTAACTAAATGGATGTCCCCTTGGGCCTATGGACTGGACCCAATGGGTTGGCCAACCTATTGCCTGGCCTGCATCAGAAAGGTGAGGAGTTGAGGTTTCAAAGGAATCAATATAATGTCATATAACTGATCAAGGCTACATGCACCACACTTGTGCATGTAAGCTTAACTGTAGATGTTATCATGCCCATGATCCATCAAAACTAACTCTCAAATAACAAGAGTATATAAGCATGTTTGAAACATCTTTCACGAACTCAGTCTGAGCAACATAATATAACAAAATGAGAGGTCACAAATATTTAAATCAGCTGAACATACTTGTGTAAAGCCATAAATCATGTTGTTGTGGAAAAGCATAATATGTGACATTAGAACTTGTTCCACCTCAACTAGGCCCGGTCTACTATGATCCATCCAATTAGACCCCGCCCAATTTGACACATCCTTCGGTGGTTACAGAAAAAGATTTTTGCTAACAGAGTGGGTATTGATTCATGCCAACTTGTTGCCCTCCCTGGATGTAATGCTTCCAGTTTATGTACATTTGAGAAGCTTTTAGAGAAAATAATAACTATCTATTATGGACTATTATTCCATAATAGATTGTAAAATAAAGTTTCAACAAATTTCAACTTGATGTTCTGCAGCAAATCTTGCAGGACAATTAACAACATTTGGTTTATCTGAATATAATTTAATTGAGTGGTCATAGCCAGCCACAGATTAGAGGCTCTGATGATGATGAAGACGATGATGATTTGATTTAGTGGTTGTGGATGCCACTTGATCTTACACAACAATAAGAAAGCCCTTGGAGGTTGGAACACATCCTCAATATTTAGATATCCTCATTGTCTAGATTGCCAAGTGAATCAATGAAGGCTTCCTATTCCTATGTAAAGTCTCTTTCAATTAGTTTGCATTGCAATTCAATTATTTGGTTGCCAAACTTTCCATCATCCAAACCTTCAAGAGAAGCATCAATATAAGCAAAGTTAAATAAAAGTGTTTGTGATGTGAATTATTCATGCACAACCAGATGCCATCAAAAGCACAAACAGGCCAAGCCAGCCCAGCCCATGAGGTCTTTGGGCCAGGAAAGTCACTGCAAGGATACTTGGCCTAAACACCCAGTTACAAACCTCATGACGGTTCAGGCTCAGGCTCCAAGATAGTACATAATAGTAGCTTGTATATTGGTAAAAAATAACAAACACGGATATGTAATATGCATAAAGGGCTGGTTTCAGCCATTATAACTATTAATCAGTTCAGGATCAGGCTTCAAGATAGTAAATAATAGTTATGAATCTCAAAATGGTTCAGGCACAGGTTACAAGATAGTACATAATAGTAGCTTACATATGTAGAAGATAGTGTGGCTTAGGCCCACTTAGGCCCAGCCCACACAGTTGTATATAAAATCCCACGTGTGGGATTCAGTGATTAGATTATGTTGCTGATTTCTCTGTATTACTTCCTTGTATAGATTAGGAGATTGATTTATTCATTATTCTGAATGTATTAATTAGCATGTTTAGAGCCCTTGATTAGGGTATAATGAGTTTATAAAATAGACAGACGATCCTCCCATTTGAGGCATTCGTTTCTCTCCAACTCTGTCTCCTTCTTTCTTCTCTTATCTCATTACACATTATAACATGGTATCAGAGCCTAAGTTGTGATCAATCCATCTTCTCTCATTGATCAAATCCTTCTTACTGGCGTGAATCCTCTCTCCATTGCTGCTGTCATTACTGATAATAGTGTCTGGCATGCCTTTGATCAAACTGTGGCCCACCACTGATCAACTTCCTATCACCAAGCGACCTCCACAGTTGTGTTCACCAGCCCTTCAGGGTTATTGTAAGGATTTTCCATCACCATCTGAGGTAGGCTTCATCCACTTCTTCCTCTGTCGTTTTTGACATATTAGAATCAGAAAGATTTCATCACCACCGTCCAGATTTGTGGATCCTTATCCGATCCTCATCATATTTGGACTAGAGGAAGTACTTTTGAACTCCTTCAAGAGTTTCAAACTTGATCAGCAGGCAGAATTATATGTCCTGGCCCTTCCACGCAAGGAACTTTGTCGAAGGACAGGGACTTTTTGGTTATCTTGATGGATCGATAACTAAGCCTCAGATTACAAGCAAGGATGTAAATAGCAGCCGCCACGCTATATCGGCCATAGCGGTGGATACCGCCATGCTGCGGCCAATATATCGGCCGTCGCAACCGTGGCAGCCGATACGTATCGAGGGGTTATAACCACCCCCCCCCCCCCGGGACGACTTTAGGGTTTTTTTTAACCCTCTTCCACTCTCTTTCTGCTGTTACTTCCTCCTTGTGGTCCCAAGTCCATTTCTTCAAGACTTCTTGCCACCAAATCACCAACATTCAACTACTTAAAGGAATCTAAACAAGATTCTTCATCTAGGTATGTGATTTTTTTTCAACTTTTCATATTATCACTCTCGAACTACTATGAATCACAACATAATGGCATCATTGTCTTGTTTTATTGTAGATCCATGCTTCCTTTTGATCTTGCATGCATATCTTTTGTTTTTTTTTTATATATTGTTATTTTTATTTTCGGATATATATTATTTAAAAAAAAACATTATCACTTATGGAAAACTCACGAAACAACTTGAAAATAGGTTCATATTGTTGTATCTATGTTTCCCATAGATCATTCCAACATATATTGCTTATTTTTCAATTTTTTTCCTTTTTTTATTTTCGGATTATTTTATTTTTGTAAAAAAAAAATCTTTAGTAATTGAATACCAATCAAATGTCTTGAAAAGGGCTCCTAGATTTTAGATCTATGTTTTCCATAGATCATTCCAACATATATTGCTTGTTTTCAATTTTTTTCCTTTTTTTATTTTTGTAAAAAAAATATTTTTAGTAATGGAATGCCAATCAAATGTATTGAAAAATGCTCATGTTTTGAATATGTTTGGCATAGATCAATCCAAAATTTCTGTCTTTCCCTTTTTTTCTTTTTTATTTTCAGATTTATTTATTTTTTGAATAAAAAATGCCTTAACTAATTCATTACCATTATAGTGTTTTGAGTAAGGCCCCTAAATGTTATATCTATGTTCGGCATAGATCAATCCAAAATATATTTGTCTTTTCCTAATTTTATTTTATTTTCGGCTTTTCGGCTTTTTTAAATTTTTGAAAAAAATTATACTTTAAGTAATGAAATACCAATTAACTGTCAAGAGAAAGATTCCTAAGTGTTAGATATATTTTTTTTTTTTTAACATACTAGTTCATATTTATCGGTATTCAGTCTTCTATTGTGCATTTGTGTTTGCCAATTGATAACTTAAAATACCTCATGATATTGATCCCGCATGGAGCTTTGGTGAGGCAGTTAAGAATAACATGTTGAAAATCAAATGCAAGTTTTGTGGGAAAGTGACCAATGGGGGCATTACAAGATTCAAGCACCACTTGGGCCACATTTCTGGCAATGTTGCTTGCTGTACCAAAGTACCAAGGGAAGTTAGGGAACAAATGAAAGCTTTGGTTGGCCAAAACAAAGCTAGAGATAAAAGAAAAGTGGCAGCAAGATGTTGATGCTGCCCGTTATGATGTATTTGGGGATGAAGGTTTTGATGATGAAGATGCATTTATCGGTATTCAGTCTTCTATTGTGCATTTGTGTTTGCCAATTGATAACTTAAAATACCTCATGATATTGATCCCGCATGGAGCTTTGGTGAGGCAGTTAAGAATAACATGTTGAAAATCAAATGCAAGTTTTGTGGGAAAGTGACCAATGGGGGCATTACAAGATTCAAGCACCACTTGGGCCACATTTCTGGCAATGTTGCTTGCTGTACCAAAGTACCAAGGGAAGTTAGGGAACAAATGAAAGCTTTGGTTGGCCAAAACAAAGCTAGAGATAAAAGAAAAGTGGCAGCAAGATGTTGATGCTGCCCGTTATGATGTATTTGGGGATGAAGGTTTTGATGATGAAGATGCACAGATTGAGGCTGCACGCCGAGAGTTCATCATGAGTCACCAAGAACAACATGAACGCTGTGCATTTACTGGAAGCAGCAAATATTATGATGCAGGGGGCTCATCTGTTGTGCCAAGCAGGGCAAGAGCATTGCGGGGGCCATACGTGGGCATTTAGCACTCAGGAACGGAATGTTGATGTAAAAGTTATTTCTACTAAAAGAGCAGTTCCTCCCCTTGTTGATTATTTAGCACATAGAAAAGAGGGGGCTAAACAACCAAATATATCAAGTGTTATGACAGGGGTGATAAAGGGTACGAGAGATAAGTTAGCCAAAGCTACAGCAAAATGGCTAATTCACAAGAACATACCACCTACAGCAATAGATTCCCCCTATTTCCAAACAATTCTTGATGTTGCCGCCGAAGCTGGACGGGGAATACAGTCACCCTCTGTTTATGATATGGGCACGAAATATCTCGAAAAAGAACATAAAGAAATAAAGGCATGGGTGGAGACCTTTAGGCCCATGTGGCAACAGAATGGATTCACCATTATGTGTGATGGGTGAACCAGTGGCACACAAACACAATTAATAAACTTTTTGGTACAATCAGTCGCTGGGTGTGTCTTTGTGAAGTCCGTGGATGCACCTGAGCATAGACGGACAACTAATTATATATATATATATATATACACACACACACACACACACTCTTATGGATAAGGTTGTAGAGAGTGTAGGAGAGGAGCATAGTGTACAGATTGTTACAGATAATGGCACCAATTTCAAGGCAGACGGTAAAATGTTGGAGAAGAAAAGGCTTCATTTGTTTTGGACTTCATGTGCAGCACACTATATAGACCTCATTATGGAAGAGATTGGAAAGAAAAAGAAAATTGTTGAAGTTATCAAGGCATGTAGAGGCATTACCAGATTTATTTATGATCATTCATGGCTTTCGAGCTTGATGAAAAGATTCACAAATAACCATGCCTTGATACGTCCGGGATCAACTAAGTTTGCTACCCATTTCATTGTGATGGAGAGCCTTGTAAGATTTAGAACATAACTGATTCAGATGTTTGCATCAGAAGAATGGCTTCGTTCAAAATGGGGCAATGCAACAAGCGGTCCGGAATTTGAGATCCCTAACTTGAAAAGGGACAATAAATTTTGGAAGAAAGTGTCTAATTTATTAAAGGTTTATGAACCTTTAGTTAGAGTGTTACGACTTGTATATGGTGATGACAAGCCAACAATGGGATATATATGAAGCAATGGATCGGGCTAAGCAAGCTATCATGGAAAATGTTAGATATCATGAAGATTATATGAAGATTATTGATGCCCGGTGGAACGACGAGCTGCATCATCCATTGCATGCTGCAAGTACTCCATAATAATATCACTATTTGATGCATTTAAAGCAAGCTATCTCTCTTTTATTGATGTTTAATCATTTTGCATTTCAACTTGTTTTCAATGTAGGTTATTTCCTTAATCCCGAATTCTACAACCCCAATACCCAACAACACAGCGATGCAATAGAAACGGAGTTGAGGGTGGGAGTAAGGCAAGTGTTGAAGAAATTATTGGGAGATGATGATCAAATCAGGCCCATCCAAGAGGTGAGTTAGTGATTGAGATTTGAGATGACATATCACATATGTATATGCTTGAGATAGGTCCGTTAAACATGTATGGTTTATTGATTTATTCATAATTTTCACATTGTAGATATCTACATATACACAAAGGAGAGGAGGTTTTGCTAACCCTCTTGTAATAAGGGCGATTAGAAATATGCCACTTTGTATGAACAGAAGACCCAATCACCCAACCTATTAGGCTTTTATTATTTATCTCTCAACTGATTGGAAGGACTTAAGGAATAGCTAATTTTATTTGTTTATTTTGAATTTCAGCTGATTGGTTGATGAATTTTGGAGAGGATACTCCAAATCTAAGGAGAGCGGCTATTTGCATCCTTAGTCAAGTTACAACTTCATCAAACTATGAAAGAAATTGGAGCACTTTCTCCTTGATCCACACAAAGTCCAGGAATCGGCTTACTATGCAAAAACTCAACAAGCTTGTATATTGCCATTACAATTTGAAGGTGAGAAACAGAACAAGAGAAAGGAAGGCAATGGATGATCCGAGCTATTGTCCTATTAGTTTGGATCACATATTCAGAGAAGACGATCCCTTGCTCCCATGGATAGCCGAGATAGAGGATCCATTGCTATATTCAGATCCGAGCTTTTAGGAGGAGGTTAGAGATTTACTTGATGAAGAAATGGACGAGACAGATGGTGCCCCACTTGGAGGCGAAGGCTCAAGTGCACAGCCGCACCCACAACCTAAAGGAAAAGAACCTGCTCATGTTGTGTCATCTTCTAAGATGACGAGTACCATTGTCTCTTCGAGTAGCCATGGTGGAGGAGATGGGGGAGATGGAGCAGGAGACACTAGAGGGACAGGTGCTACTAGTGAATACTACTAATATGATCAGGAAGATGTCATTTTTATAGAGGCACAGGACTTTTCGGAAAGAATGGAAGGAAACCGTGGTTATCAACGATGTCGAAGAGTCTCACCACCTACTCCACCTGCTCCTGGAGGTAGTAATGAACAAGGAAATATGGGTGGAGGTGTTGGAGGACAACAAGAGGCATCATGGGCTGATTCGTGGAACCCCAATTACAGTGGACAATGACCCTCATAGTATTTTCCATATGGTTAAATGCAACAAGGAGAGGAACAGTCTTCTGTTTCGGGGTCCTACTCATATGGTGACTATGGTGGAACGAAATATAATAGATATCCACCTCCACCTCGGCTTGAAGTATTGATCATTTGATTGTTCAATGTTCACTAATGACCTAACTCTTAAGTCTTATGCCTTTATTTCATGTTCTAGTTTTTTTTTTCTTTTTTTTTCATGAGCTTTTCATTACTTTCTAAGTTAGCATGACTAAGAAACATGAATACAGGTGAAAAAACTAATCATTACTATTATTTTCTATTTATACAATAATACTGGACCTCATATATTAAGGGCACCGCTACACCCTCTTGTTACTTACTTTTGCAAAAGAACCACATTTTCTTTCATTTTACAATTTTCTAGATTTTCTGGAATTTTTTAAGATTTTTTTTACGAGTATTTCAAATCACACCGCTACGTAGCGGTTTGACGATGGGTGCCGCTATTTTCATCCTTGATTACAAGTACTGCGGACTCAAAAGGCCTAGCCACCTGGTCCAAAGAAAATGCAAAAGTCGTCACTTGGATCCTTAAGTCTATTGATCCCTCTCTTGCTGTGGCTCTTCAAGCCTACACTACAGCAGCTGATATGTGGGCTTATATGAAGAAAGTCTACCATCAAACTAATAAAGCCCGAAAATTTCACTTGGATAGTGAAGTTGCCAAATATAGTCAAGGGGGTAAAATCTGTGCATAAATACTTTAATGGTTTCCTCACCTTATGGACTGAAAGGGATTCCATGTTGATCCAAACAGTCTCTTCTGGATTTCTTTCTGAGGCTCTCCAATTACAAGAAGAAACTCGCATTAGCCAGTTTCTTATGAATCTACGACCAGAATTTGAATCTGTTCGGTCTGCCCTCATGATTAGAGAAAATATGGCTAATCTTGATACTTGCTTCCAAGAAGTCCTTCGTGAAGAATTTCGTCTCACTTCACGGTGCACTATTTTGGAAGCACCCAAAGCCTTCCTTGCACCTCTTCCTGCTGACACGACTCTTCCGGTAACTCCAAATTCGAAGCTGACTCAATGTTATGAATGCAAAGGCTTCAGACATATTGCCAAAAATTGTTGCAAGAAATTGGTTTATAAATATTGCAAACGGACCGGTCATCTTATTGATGATTGTCGAAGCCTACAGCGACGGAATGAGACACAGCCTAAAAAGCCTCCTCCAGGATATGCCTGTCCTCCTAAGCATGTTTGTAAGTTGTGGAAATCTCTTTATGGACTTAAGCAGGCTCCCAGGGCTTGGTTTGATAAATTCCAGACGGCAATTCTTCAAGCTGGCTTTCGTCAGAGTCATTCTGATAGTTCACTATATCTTAGATGGACAACGAAGGGCTACACCTTCCTTTTAGTATATGTTGATGATATGATTATCAGTGACAATGATATTGCTGGCACTATGGATCTCAAACATCATCTCACTCGCCACTTCAAAATGAAGGATCTTGATCCTCTCACCTACTTTCGGGGGCTGGAGTTCTTGCGTAGCAAATCTGGCATTCGGGTTCATCAACATAAATATGCTACAAATTTGATCACTTCTGCAAGACTTGATGATGCTCACAATTTTGATACACCTATGGAGTTGAACAGCAAGATCAGTACGGATGATGGCCCTCCCTTAGATGATCCATCTGTTTTCCGGTAGATAGTTGGTAGTTTGGTCTACTTAAATATGACTCGGCTAGATATTTCTCATGCCGTTCATACGGTTAGCCAGTTTGTGAGCAATCCTCACAAACATCACTTTGTTACTGCTTTGCGCATACTACGCTATGTCAAAGGCACCCTTAATCATGGTCTCTTATACTCTTTGGGCTTCTCTGCACTTATCAGCTTATGCAGATGCTGACTGGGCTAGTTGCCCAGATTCTCGGCGATCTACCACTAGCTGGCGTATGTTTCTTGGGGAATCTCTAATTTCATAAAAGTGCAAAAAGCAAACTACCGTTTCAAAATCTTCTGCTGAGGCAAAATATCGGGCAATGTCATTCATGAGTGCTAAAATCATCTGGTTACGCCATCTTCTCTGTGAATTCAGTGTCATTGTTGGTAGCTCTACACCTCTTCGTGGGGACAACACCAGTGCTACCAGAATTGCCAACAATCCGGTCTTTCATGAAAAAACGAAGCATATTGAGATTGATTGTTGTTACTGAGAAGATAACTCTGCCTCATGTCTCTACTCTTAATCAGTTGGCAGATATCTTCACAAAAGCTCTTCCCAAAACGCGTCATTATGATTTCACTAGCAAATTGATGTTTTCTGCATTACCACATCAATTTGAGGGGGAGTGTAGAAGATAGTGTGGCTTAGGCCCAGCCCACACAGTTGCATATAAAATCCCACTTGTGGGATTCAGTGATTAGATTATGTTGTTGATTTCTCTGTATTACTTCCTTGTATAGATTAGGAGATTGATTTAATCATTATTCTGATTGTATTAATTAGCATGTTTAGAGCCCTTGATTGGGGTATAATGAGTTTATAAAATAGACAGATGATCCTCCCATTTGAGGCATTCGTTTCTCTCCAACTCTGTCTCCTTTCCTTCTCTTATCTCATTACACATTATAACAATATATTTGTCACAAACAATAAACACAGATATGTGATCTGCATAAAGGGTTGGATTCAACCATTACAGTTTTTAATCAGTTCAGGATCATGCTTCAAAATCTTGGCCACTGGGCTTGGTTCTTACATTTCTGTAGCAGGTTCAGGCCCATGAGGACCCTGACACCGACCAATGGACATTCCAACTGCTCCATAATGTTTCTAGAACTCTATATCCACTGACATTCAAGACTATTTCAAGGTGATACTGATTTTACTAAGTAACATCCAATGCTTTCTGAAGGACACATGAAATGCAACTGGCTAATCTGAGAATCAGTATTTAGGTAAATGGTATCAAACATATGCTACTAAACAATACCTGAGGCCAAGAAAACATTTTCCTAAAGTAAACAGAAAAAATTCAAGAATATCAACAGCCTCAATGCCTCATAATCATTGTTGGTATATGCAGTTATGCACTGACTATTTAACATAAGAAAGGAGCAGAAATACTCTACCAGAGAAGTCGATTCTGTAGTTTTAGATGATGGACTTTCCATGGCTATACGGTTCCAGTTTTGTCTTTCCTTCTCTGCCTCAGCTAATATCTTTCTCTCGAAATCAAAGTTGAATTCAAATGTACTTCGTGGAATATCTCCAACTAGTGGGGCTAGTTGAGGCTGAAAAGTTGGCATACAGCACGCATATTCAAACAATATCAGATACTGCAATTGCAGCAATGTCAAATATAAGTCATTACATAAATTTGTTCACAAGAAATCATTACAAAAAGTTGTCTTAGCAAGTTTGGGAATCATATGAATATGTTCCTTAGAATGTGTAGAACACGAATCACGTACTCTAGGGGATATTGGCATTGCCTAACGTGTGTTGTGCAAAAAAAAAAAAAAAAGATTTACATTAAGCATTAATATATGACTTTCTTGACATAGTGTTAGTGGATGAATTGAGAGATGGCGTGATTGCAAAACTTGAGAGATTGAGAGAAACCTTAGAATCCAAGGGCTCTAGAATAATTCATACAAAGACAAAATATATGAATTGCAACTTCAGTATAGATATGCATAGAGCTGAAACACATGTAAGATATGAAGTTCAAGAGATCCCACAAAGAGAATCGTTCTGATACTTTGGCTCGATAATTAGTAAAGATGGAGAGATTGAGGAAGATGTCGAACATAGGTTAAAAGCAGGATGGTTGAAGTGGAGATATGCTTCTAAAATGATTTGCGGTCAACATACTAGCAAGATCGAAGGGAAAGTTCTAGAAGACGGCAATTAGACCATCTATGACCCATAGAGCAGAATGATGACTTGTCAAGAAGCAACGCATGCACAAAATGAGTGTGGTTAAAGATGAGAATGTTGAGATAAATGCGTGGTAAAACTAGAAAAAATAGAATAAGAAATGAGTGCATTTGGGAGCATTTAGGGGTTAACATCAATGGGTGATAAATTAACAAAGACTTGTTTGAGATGGTTTAGACATGTCCAACACAGGCAAGCTACAGCACCATTGATGAAAAGTCTCTCTATGCAAGTTGATGGCTCGTCAAGGATAAGGTGTAGACCAAAGAGGACATGGATGGAATTAGTACGGCTAGATATGAAGAAGTGGAACCGATCCGAGGATTTGGCTCATGATAGACTGGAATGGAGAAATAGAATTTAAGTAGCCAACCATAACATAGTTGGGACAAGGCTTTAATGATGATGATGATGATGATGATGATTATATGAGGCTCTCTATCATGTTTAGATGATTAACTTTCTACAAGATCCTTTTGCATGTTTATCGACTTTTAAAACCCTCACAAAATTCAACACATCCTGGACCAATCGCCAGTTTCCTCTTCCTTCGCTCCCTCTCATCCACCTCTCATCCATCTTTCACACTTTCCAATCTTTCATTTCTATCCAGTTTCTATCTCCCTATCTTCTCCATTTTTAATTTTTTTTCAGTGAAGATAGGTGACACGGGCCCTAGGGTTAGGGCTTGCGGAGATGCCGAAGCACGTGTCAAAGACACTTCAAATTATCCCCACAGAGATTTCTAACAACAAGGAACAACCTCTCCCAAGGAAAATCCCAATTTTATTCAACTCCAAATCTGAGATTATCATCTCTACAATGTAATATAAATAGGCAAAGTAACTTAGGGCCTAAGAAAACTTAATCTAATAATAGAAACTATCCAAATCAAATTAGGAAACCAAATAAATTAGAATACTAATCCCAATTACAATAAAATTAGGAAGCTACTAAAAATATGCTGGGTGGGACCATTGGTATAGTGGCAGCCTGCTCTGCATCAATAGGAATCTTCTTTTTCTTCCTTCACAATTGGGACTTGGGAGACTTGCAATTTTTAGCAATGAAGGCCTCAATTTTCAAAACAGGAGGAAGTTTGAATGGAAAAGGATGTTGAAACAAAAAAAGGATAATGCCATAAATCAGAGGACCTGATGGTTGGAATGCAGTTTTATATTTGGATAGTAACAAGGTCTCATTACTCGAAGGGAACAGATACACTGTAGAATGTGCACTACTAAACAAACGCCAAAAAGCCACAAGCAGAACCTCAGAAAAAATACAAAACCTGCTGCAAACAAACCTCCAAGAAGAGGAGTCACAAAAGCAGGGACAGTAAACCACACAGAGGTAAAGTGATGAGGAGGTTGAAGGAGTTTGTAGTCTTAAGACGATCTTCTTCAAGTTCTCCAGCCTTTGGCATCATAACCAAAAGGGCTACCCAAAGAATCCCCATACAGGGAGAATGAAAGGTTCTTCAACTCACAAGGGAGAGGATGCATTAAAAAGGAAATTTTCATTCCACTGTGTGAAAATAAATGATTTCCAGATACAGATTACATGAAAATTCTACTACCATTACAACTTTTATTATAATGCTTACTGGTGTAACTTTTAGAAAGACTAGAATTTATAGCTAAATAACACCATGTCTTTCAATGAGAAATAACTTCACAAAATCATGTCAAAACCATACGATATTGGGCTTGTTAGATGATTAATCGAATAACCGATCAACTGTGCATCTGCACCTAATTACATTCAGACATCATTTAACTCATGAAATTTGCCTATCACTGGAAGACACGGAGCTTGACTTTTAAGGCTACTAACATGAAACAGTCACACAAATAAAGATAAAATTTAAATTTTCTAATCTATTTTTAAACACCGTTCAAACAAATATCCACCCTTGGTATTAAATTTTGTTCAGAAATTACACCGACTCAATCAAGTCAACTATATGCTAGTCAGCACCGGCACAAGTAAAAACTGGCCAGTGCCAATCATTCGTGTTCAAGTTAGCACTTGGCACCAATTTTAGTTAGCACCGACTTAATGCAACTCAGTTCAGCCAGATTGACAAGTTGACAAGGACTGGCATGAACTAGTACAAACTGACACAATGTTTAAGTGTATAGGAATTTTATCAGAGCTTATTCATTTGAAGCATCAACATCCAAGATATGCTTTAAAATCTGATATGAGCATGAATAAGTTGATCATTAAAATTATTTGGAAATTTATATCTTCTCATAAATTTTTATATAAATTATTTTGTTATGAACATGTTATTTTTGGAGGTATCAAGGTTCAATATGTCAAAATGCGCATCATCTAAGCCAACTCACTCACAAGTTGTGCATACCTTATCGATTTGTTTCTCTGAGGTCACATATAGTTATGAATTTTGTACTAGAATCTACAAACTCATGACAGAAATGAAAGAGATACCATGTGTTAAAGAAAGGGAAATCGAAAGAAGAAAGATGGTTCTGGACGAAATCAAAAGTGAATTTCCTGAACAGAAATAAGCTTTGAATGTGACTATCTCAGGTAGGATGAGAGAGTATGGGAAAAAGGTGTTCCAATATTTGGAAAGGAAATATGGATACACTTGACCTTGATGATCCGCTAAGGTGTAAATCTGGTCTGCCCCATGCAAAGGGAAACCATTTGCAATGGGTAAATAAAAAAGAGAATCAAAGAATGTGTATAAGGTGCATCTATGCCAAGGATTAGAATCAGAAATTCATCTTTGGCTATTTGTCCAATCTCTTGTTATTTTGGTGAAAGAATGTTTATATGCTGTTATGAAAAATAGATCATCAGCTCACAAAAGATTAATGTTGTATCATTCAATTCACTACAATTTAAAAAATGGAAAGCAGCCTTTATTTCAACCTTCAAAAAAAAGACTCATTTAATAGTTAGGCGAGTGGAATAAAGCAAGCAAAAACATTTTAGTTTAACACCTCTCAAGTAAACGCTTGATGAATTACAAGATACAACAAACTGTTTTAAGTTTGACCGATGAAGCATCATTTTCCAATTTGGAAGAATAATATGATATATAAAAATGTGGAATAAGCATTAAAAAATGAAAACCTGAGGATTTTCAAGTTCAAGAAATGAACTAATCATCTTTTTTATAATAGTTCAAAATACATTAATTAACAAAGATAACACAAACCTAGACTTATATCACATAAACCAATGAGTGGTGAGAAGTCATCAATGTAATGTAGAATGAACAATAGCAGTAAAACAATTGAATGTATTCATTCCAGAATCATGATGCTACTAATGACTAATAGCAAGTCCATCTTTGTTATTTGTTCCAAAGATCTCAAATGACCAGCATCAAATCTTACAGGAGGTGTTATTCGATAGTCCGGCTTTATTGCAACCCTGATGCCCAATCCTACTGCAAAACAACAAAACACATGGCCTTCAATTTTTCCATCAAACACACAAAAAACCTTAGATAGAAATAGAAGAAAAAAGAAAAAAAAAAAAGATGCACATCAAGGCATCTATATATCATCTTCAAACAGATCTGCATAGAGATTAATCAAATCATCTCAAATCATGCAATCCAATGGATTATATTGGCATAATAAGAACCGAGGATGAAAATAGCGGACACCCACCGCCAAAACGCTACGTACCATAGTGGCGCTATGTAGCGGCGTCGCGGTGTGAGTTGTAAAAATCGTCAAAAAAATATGAAAAAAATTGTAGAAAATCTAGAATATTGGAAAATGAGAGAAAATGTATTTTTTTGCAAAAGCAAGTAAGATAAGGGGGCATAGCGGCATGGATGAAAATAGCGGCTACGCCCGCCGCCAACCGCTACGAAGCGGGCGATACGTAGCGGCGTAGCGGTGCGATTTTAAAAAATTGCCAAAAAAATCTGAAAAAATTCCAAAAAATCCAAAAAATTGTAAAATGAAAGAAAATGTGGTTCTTTTGCAAAAGTAAGTAAGAAAAGGGGGCGTAGCGGTGCCCTCAATATATGAGGTCCTGTATCGCTGTATAAATAGAAAATAATAGTAATGATTAGTTTTTTCAAATGTATTCATGTTTCCTAGTCATGCTAACTTAAAAAGTAATGGAAAAAAAAATAGAACATGAAATAAAGGCATAAGAATTAAGAAGACTTAAGAGTTAGGTCATTACTCATTAGTCATTAGTCACTCATTACTTATTAGTGAACACTGAACAATCAAATATCAATACTTCAACATTCAAGGTTCAAATTCAATCAAGTGAATGAACTATGAAGTGATCAACAATCAACATTCAACACCAATTTAGAAATGAAGGACGGTTATCTTTTAGAAAGAGATGAATAGATTTTAGATGATCTAAAAAGTCAAAAGTCAAAAATTAAAAGACTAGAAAAAAATCCAAAAGAAAAACATACCTAGGTGGAATGGAAGCTTGGGCCTTGGATCTTGTAGTTGTTTCACTTGTTTTTGTTTGATTCCTTCGAATTTGATGTTACTCACTTACTTGTATAGTCTTGTAGTTGAAAATGAGTTGAAAGTTGAAACTTTGGAGTTTGGAGGCAAACACAGCAATGAAGAGGTCTTCTAAATGTGCTAGGGCCGGCGGGGGGGGGGGGGGGGGGGGGGGCCTCTAAATGTGCTAGGGCCGACTGGGAGTGGGGGGGTGCTTTTATAGCCCACGCAACGTAGCGGCCGCTACACATATGTAGCGGTGCGCTTTTTTGTAGCGGCCGCTATTTTCACCATGGTGTGGCGGACTCGGCCGCCACGGCCGATATTTGCATCCTTGCATAACGGTCCTCTCCTTGTATGAGGTCTAGTATTACTGTATAAATAGAAACTAATAGTAATGATTTTGTTTTCACATGTGTTCATGTTGCTTAATTATGCTAACTTAAAAACTAATGAAAGGCTCACAAAAGAAAAAAAAACTATGTCATGAAGTCAAGAATTCAGAGTACCTGGAGAAAAAAATACATCTACCAAAGGGGATGTCTAATAGGATGTACTTAGAGAAGAATCATTGAGAAGAACTCTCCGTATCGACTGTAATTTGGCGAGATCATGTGCTTTTTTGTGTTCTTTTAAACATAAAAGGGTAGAAGAGTTGTGTAGAAATATTATTTGGAGAGAAGAAGAAAAAAAATAAGTCTTATTATGGATTTTACAAACATTTGGAAAGTATGAATTTTTCTCACCCCGTAGCGGGTATAGCGGTGGCCCCATAGCAGGCGTAGCGGCCGCTACGGGTGTGACGGGTAATAAATTGGCCATAGCGTGGTTCATCCATGATAAGAACAATAAGAGGGACATGTGGAGACGGGAGAGATAATTAGTTTTACAGGTTACATGTTAGCACTAAAATGTTTACCACATTTTCCAACCAATAGCACAAAAATGAGCTTGTCACAATTCACACATTACTCTATTCATTTAGCTTCCATGTTCTTTATCAAAGTACACAAAAAAATACAAAGGCAACCCTTGATAGATGAGATAAAGCTTTTATAAGGATACTGTTCTTTATCAATAGATCTTAGTCTTACAATTAAATTATGCCACTAAATCATATTCTAATTACTTACAAGAGGGCCACAGTTTCAGAGAAATGGAACATGGAAGCTTCAACACCATATAAAGAACGAAAAATGTTTCAGAAGAGGATATGCTATGGCCATGATGGCATAGTGGGTTACCAACACTGAAGTCGACCAGGAAAATGTTCCATCTATATTTGAGGTAGATATGAAATAAGGTGGTGTAAAGTTCACAAAGCTTTTGCTACTTGAGTTATTATTGGCCGGGTATGGGAATTGGGAACTCACATCTAATTGCCTATTATTGGTTTCTCAAAGCACACATGGCAGAAAAAAGAAATAAAAATAATAACAATAAAGAAAGAAGAATTGGTATCTTTCTGTGTTTCCATAAGATTGATTTCCAATGCAAAAGCACAAATACGTGTAATGGTGTTTCTGCTTTCCATTTCCCAAGTTGCCCCAAATGCAAAATCAGTAAGAGGGAGCTTTCTCTCTACTTCTTCTCCACAGTCCACACACACACTCACACAAAAAACCTACATAGCTAAAACTGCCACCTAAAGCAACAGAATACTGAACCAATTGGAGTGATTCTCGTCCCTTAAAACCTTGTCAGCAGGGATCATATCACCACAACTGCATCATGGTTGAGAATATCTAAGCAGTGGAGGAAAGACCACATAGCTACCAAACGCCTATCAGTTTTCCCTGATATCTACTGGTTTCAAAGACAATAGATACCATGTCCAAAAACCCTAATTACATTAAAAGTCAATTTCCTCCAGCATAACATTATAGTCTGAGGTTTTCAAAGCCTGTCCTAGATATCTGAGATAAGGCTTTCAAGATGATGAAGATGAATGAATGATCAAATTTCTATTTTCTTAAATCCCATTTCGTCAAATTATTTCATAGAATTTCTAAGCCATGGCTTGCTATCAAAGGGGCAAAAGTTAAACACTAAAGGGACAATCAAATAATTCCCCCTTTCATAAATAATTGATCACCTTCCCATCAACCTACTAAATTAGACCTCTACATCTCCACCCAAGACCTCTAATACCCATCTACATCTCCACCCTAGACCTCTAATACCCATTCCACAACACCACCCCACCCCCACCCTCACCCTCACTATAAATTCCTCGGATTTCTATACAAATCACAAATAATTTTTACAGGTAAGAAAGGATTCACAGACTGAAATAATTGGCAGCCACACGTCCATAACATAATCTCTCCCAATACGGGAACAGTTGTATGCACCCCAGATTTCAATTTAACATTTTAATAGAGAATTTGGGATACCCAAATCAACATCAGCAGAACAGAAGACAAAAATCATCTTTTCTTATAAAAGCACCCAAATTCAAAACCCCAGCGAATTGGGGTGCATCCAAACGCGCACTAAAAAAGAAGAATCTGATAATAGACAAGAAACCCAATTGGAGGAGAGAGCTTACACGAAGGGGGCGAATGATTTGGGTGAAGAGAAGAAGAACGGGAAGCCGGGGGAGGTGGCATAGGCTGCCCGGACTGCCCGATCTTGGGGTAGAAGGAGGAACCGTGGCCCGTCGCTGGCCTGTTGTAGACGGGCGCGTGCGACTCGTAAGGTGGAGCGGCCCTGTTCCTGTAATCGTAATCCATCAACACCACAAAGAAAGATCGATCGAGAGAGGAGAAGGGCGTGATGAAAGAGAGCTTTTGCGTCTATGCGTGTTCTGGCTTCTTTCCCGTTGAAAGATGTATATAGAAATGAAAAACTACTCCCTTCCTTCGGTGAGGCAATATATAATAAACGGGTTTTGAGTTTCGACCGTATGATAATCAAGAGGATGAAATTTAGGGGTGCACAACCGGATTTCCGGTCCGGTTTTTGGACCAGAATCCGGTCGGACCGGATTTGCGGTCCGGCTTAAATGAGAGGACCGGACCGGACCACTTATAAGTGGTCCGGTCCGGTCTGGACCACTTAAGTGGTCCGGACCGGTTTCATTTGTTTTTTTTTTTTTCCTAAGTTTTTTTTTTTTTTTTTTTCATTTTCAGCCCATTTCCTGCCTTTTTTTCCAAATGTAAGAAGCTAGATTTTCTATTTCACTAGGGTATTTGACTTAGGAATTTTAAATACTTAAAGTTTTATATTAAAAAAATTTAAAAAAAAAATTATTATTAATCCGGTCCGGTCCGGTCCAGACCGGTTTTTAAAAGGTCTGGACCGGACCGGACCTAACCGGTTTTTCAAATCCGGTCCGGTTTTGCGGTCCGGTCCGGTTTTGCGGTCCGGTCCGGTCTGCGGTCCGGTTCCGTGCAGCCCTAGGATGGATGCTGAAATGCCTTTTATAAATATATATATAATACTAGCAAAAGCATGCTCGGCCAGGAATAAAAACACGTCTAATTTATTGTTATTTTATGAGATATTATTTAATGAGAAAATAAATATAAAATAAATAAATATATCATTTATTACTGCTTGAAGCATGGTCGATCCCGACATTTATACAAAGTAAATTAACATCAATGTTTATGTATTTATTTTAATAATTTCAATTTTATTTATAAATCACTAACAATGATCCACTTTTAAAAATCACAAATATTTAAGGATTTTCTAACTATAATAGATATATCAAAATTCTAAATCAACCTAAAGAAGACTCATTTTAATTTAGTTAGATATAGTTATTGAGGAAAGTTGATTTTTTCATCTGAACTCTTTAATCACCTATCGATGATAGATGTATATTAAAATTTGAATTCACATAAAGAAGCTTAACAAAAGTGAACTCTAAATTGATTGATAGAACTTATCTATTGAAATTGATTTGAGATCCAATTTCTCAAATTGATTTGATATTAGAGTCCAATTTTGCAATCGATTGTGAAATCGGACTCCAATTTCGAAATCGAATCCTACGTCTATAATATATATTAATTGAGATGGGGATGTAAATGGGTTTGATTCTCCAATTATTTCAAAGTAGATCTCACTTAAAAACCAGATTTGGGTCCTTATTTAGGTTTTGATAACTAAATGGGTCTGTATCTATGTCCTTATTCTAGACCGTAACGTAAATAAGTCTGGGTCCAGTTCCACCTTGGTTCCGACCTGTGAACCCAATATCCGACATATTGTCTAAATTTTTGAAAATTTCTCCTAAAAACTTTTTTTTTCCATATCATTCTCTATCTAGACTTGGACCCATACCTGGCCCCATCCCATATACAGTTCCGATTTTATTTTCTCATTAAAGGTTTCGAGTCTACCATAGACCCGGACCAGAACCAACCCATTTGCATCCCTATATAAAGGATTTGGGGGGGAATTCTTTTGGATGCCCGTGTATGAAAAAGGTCCTATGGGTAAATTTTGTTACTTTTCTTTTTTTTTAAGTAATGGGGGTGGCATCGCTCCCCTGCATGCAACAACGCTAGGGTTGTAAACAGGTCGGTTCCAGTCCGGGTCCATAGTGGACCCGAAACCGGAACCGTTAACGAGCGTTAAGGAGAAGGTCGAACCAGATCTAGACCAGGAACCATTTTCTTGACTCCGGAGCTGGAACCAAAACTATATATGGGACGGGTCTGGATCCGAATCTAGGTCCAGGTGTAAATAGATAATGATTTTAAAATAAAAAAACATGGTTTTTAGGAAAGATTTTCGAAATTTAAGATAATATGTCGGGTCTCGGGTTCAAGGGCCTGAACCAAGGTGGAATCGGACCCGAGCCCATTTGCTTATCGGGATCTAAATAAGGATCCAGACCTGGTTTTTAACAGGTCGGAACCTCCGAGTAATCGGTGAATCGAGGACCCATTGACATCCCTAAACAACGCCAGTGACCCTCTTATATACCGTAAAACCCTACCCAAATCCATTATATCTCTCACTCTACCTTCTCGTCTTTCCCTCCCCTACATACGACAACACTATCACCTTCTCCCTCTCTATCATTTGTAGTCCCATAGCACTTTTTGTGAAGATCTGACAGTTTTTCATAGCATTGGATCCTACTAAAGGTCGTGGAGTTGTCTTCTTTTTTGTCTTCTTTTTTGTTATTGTTAGACCCCGACCCAGACCAATTCGATTAGTATACTGTTAGTGTGTGTTTAGTCCCAAGTGGGTTTAGTAATCGTTGGGTTAGAAATAATTAGTTTAGTCCTGGATATAGCTTTGGGAATTTTGATAACGTTTAGTATTAGTCAGACACACTCAGGAAGGCCTGAGTGCACGTGTAAGCATGGGAGGATCGTATCGGTTTCCGTGTATTTGTGATTTTGATTTCATTTGAATGATTTTTCTATGTGTTATAACTTTTGTTTTCAGCCCATTCATGGTTGAAGCCAAAAACCCAAGTTCTGGCCCAAAAAGGGTAAAGTGGTCTTTTATACACAAATCTGGACACAATTTTCGAGATCTCAAAACCATGTCAAAAAATATACTTTTTGGAAACTAGACATTCCGAGGATCGTTTTATCCTTCTTCGTCGAGTTCATTCGAGGCCCGCGAGATCATATTTTTGTCAATACAAGGTTCAAGTTCATTGGGTCCTATTTGCAAGTGTTTAAGTCAACTCTCCTTCTTTTTCACTCTTTTCATTTCCAAAACCCTAACCCTAGAGCAACCAAAGGAGAGAAAGCTTTTCTTTCAACTTTGTCCTTGGAAAGATCAAGCTAGAAGACCTCAAAGAGAATTCCAAGACCATCATCTCCTTCCTCTCATCTCAAGCTTTCTTTTGATGTCCTTTTCTTGAAAGTTGGAAGTGAGCAAGCTCTCCATTTGTCTTCATTTCTCTTGTTTGACCTTTTCTAGGTAAGAGCTTCAACCCATACCTTTCATATAGTTCTTTTAGTTCCTTAAAATCTTGTTTTTCATGTTACAAACCCTTTTGGTAAAATGGGTTTCTTATTTTCAAGATTGAGTGAGTTTTTGTGTGGTTTTCATGGGTTTTTGTAGTTCTTTGGATTGGCTTGAGTGAAGTGCTTGAAGAGGTTGTGGCATCTTTGACTAAGGCAAGTAACCAATCTAGGATGGATGTTAGCATATGTGCATTGCATTTGTTTCCCTTGCACTCTTCTCATTCATTGAAAATTTAGGGATTTTGTTTTGATTGGAGAATGGGATTTTTAATGTCTCAAATTGTGTTTTGAAATGTGTGTTTTACCCTTGGAGAGCATGGAGGCTCAGGGAGTGCAGGTGGGATGAGAAACAAGAAGAAGGGAAGAAGAAAACGTGAAAAATCTGAACTCGGCTACATTTCCCGTGCAGTAGCAGTCAGCCGCTGGTCAGCTGGCGGCTAGTCGAAATCCCCATTTCGGTTAACCGCGAGCTGACCGAGCTCGGCGGTTCCCTTTCCAGAAGCTGACATTTCGACAGTGGGTTTCGGTCAGCTTGACGGTTAGCGAGCGGCTAGCCGCCATACCCCATTTGGGCTAACCGCGCGTTCCGGCTCCTTTTCCCGAGAGCTAAGTTTCAGACCGAGGTCCCAGCGGTCAGCCCTACGGTCAGCTTACGGCTAGCCGCCGGGTTGCATTTCGGCTAACCGTAAGCCGACCGAAGTCAGTTCGGTTTCTTTTCCAGATAGCTGCGTTTGGACCTGGATTTCCAGCGGTCAGCCTGTCGGTCAGCTGGCGGCTAGCCGCCAGATCCTAGTTCGGCTAGCCGACACCTGACCGCGAGGTGACCAAAATTGACAAATTGCTTGTTTCGAAGAGTATTTGCAAGAATGAAAACTAGAACATGTTAAGTGACCTTTAGCCTGATATTGTGCACTCAAAACCCGAGATGTCTTTGAATTTCCGGGGTGCCAATTCTGTTTTAATTCCAACATCTAGGCTTCGGTTGCACAACGACCATCCAAAGGTCCTTGCATGTGCTTGATAGGCTTTGTGTTCGTACTTTGGTTTTGATATAATGAATATCATCGTGTACTCATTTTGAAGTTAAGTACAAGCTCGTTTTGAAGATGTGTTTCAAGAAAAAGGGGTCACTTCCTAAGCGTGTTATGCATATTAATTATGCCTCTTGCTAGTCGTATTCGTCGTGTTTGATAAGTGACTTTCCCCTTTTTATCTCGACATGTTTTGATAGTGTTTCGCGTGTTTTGTGCATTCATGAATTAGGTGAACACCACTGAGCTTGGACTGCCCCTTCAGTTTGATCCACTGTCTGGGGGTCCTTAAACCTGTGGACTGTCTGCAAACTGGTCGTGTATTTATTACACATCGTGCGTGTCCGATTCCGCGGCCGGAAATCCCCGTATATGTGGGAATCGTGTAGTGATTATATTATGTATATCGTGTTTGTCGTGCGTGCTTGTTCTTTTCATTATATATGATAGAGAAAGGATGGGCTCTTTGTGGATTGTAACTATTCATGCTATAATAAGTAATCATGCTAGTTTTGCTCGTATTTTGTCATGCAACTGTTTACAATTCAGCAAAACGTCTTTACATGTTTCTTTAGCACTTTCTACTTTATGCTCATGCCTAAATTGATTACCTGCCAAACCGTTGTGTTTGACCCATGCTTGTTGGTGCTCAGGTGCAGTAGACGTTGCCTTTAAGGAGGAGCGTCAGGAGGAGGCTCTTGAGCCACCCCCAGTGAGAGAGTGGCAGCCCGACGATGTCAACTAGGCGTTGGGCGGGTTCTTGAGTTCCGTTACATTTTGTCATGGGGTTCTTTTTATCATTTTGAGAATTGTATTGGCCTGTGTTGGCCTCTTATGGGATGTAACAAAAACTTAACTTACTTTGTGGAGTCTCGTAACTTGAATTATGATGGGATTGCCTTATTAACTCCTTTCTTTTGATACTATGTCTTGTTATTATTTGTCATAACACTTAACAATTTATTGGTGCTTATCTTGATGTGATTTGCTACACGCTTCCGCAAACTTGATCGTGTGAGACAGATTCCGCGTGTTTCGGGAATCCTCACCGCGGGAACCTGT
Organism: Cinnamomum chago; assembly: GCA_038049695.1. Classification (NCBI taxonomy): domain Eukaryota; kingdom Viridiplantae; phylum Streptophyta; class Magnoliopsida; order Laurales; family Lauraceae; genus Cinnamomum; species Cinnamomum chago. Next base: position 101,911,241 of record CP142453.1, on the reverse strand, counting down.
GGGAGAACAATGTAACAACACGTCGCGGGCCGGAATCCGTTCCGGGGTCGCGACAGTTATGGTCCACAGACTCCACACATTCTCTCATGCATGTGGTGTTTTTGCATCTTCCTTCTCTCTAATCCGCCAACCTTCTTCTGATATTGCATCTCTACATGAAGGTATGCCACATCCAAACCATTATTTCTGACTCATTTTTGCATTGAATCCCACAAATGCCTGATTTTTTCTATGTTGAATTGTGCATGCAACTTTGTTTTATTGCTAGGAATATTGTAGTTTTTCCACATTTTGAACTGTACCCTTGGATTAACATATGTAAATAGTTTAATATTCGTATAAATTTATTTCCAATGTCTTTGCAACTTTTCCTTGTACAATATTAACGTGGAGTCATTTTCTATTGCATTGCGCTTGTGAAGTTAGAGTGCAGTTGATTCGTGCATTGTATTCATGAACTCAAAGTTTATGGCTTGACCTTTTTTACAGTGTATTTTCATTATAAATCTATTCACTTGTAACCAACTTGAATGTGAACCGTGTTGATTAATACGTTGTTATTATAATCTAGTAAAGTAGACACTAACCAGGTCACACAATTTTCATTTTCAGATATTACATGAATATAAACTCCCGTTGTTAAGTATAGACTGGTATAATAACCCGCGCTCAGCACGGATATGACCAATATTGCAATTGAAATATTCATGCATTAAACAAATTCATATATTTTTATTCCAAGAGCTAGTGGTGTTGAATGGAAATAAGAGAATTGGAGTAGGGGAATGGTAGAGTTAGGATAGGAAAAGAGTTTTTGCAGTAAAAAAGAGAGGTGGGGAGTGGTTATGAGTGGTTTCTATTGTGTAGGTAGTTGTATAAGTGGGGAGGAAAGATTTAAAGAAAAAAAAAACTACCAGTCAAAATTCCAACCGATGGTCAAAATTAAAGGCAAAACCTTTCTCTTTAATATAGTATAATTGGGTATGAGACTGTCATTGTCACGTCCCTAAAAATACAACCATGGGATAACGTGAAAAATAAGGATAAATATTCATTTTCATGTGTTTAATACAACACAAGCTTCCAAAAGTGGACCCACATATTGCAAACAGTGGTGAGTCAAAATAAATTTCATTAAATTCAACAGAAGCGTTATTCAATTGGTGTCCAAGGTTCATAATTAAGATCCAACACCATCATCAGATGAAGAAATAATAATTAAAGTTGCATAATAAATCAAACATTTACTAAGGAAAAGTGTATCATTAAAGAAAATTCATCTAAAGAAATTCTACGATGACGTTTTCTCTCAGGTAGGCTCAGACGGCTCCGTAGCCATCTCCGGCTCTCCTCTCAGGTTCGTCAACTGGTTCAAACGTTTGACCATCCTCCGTCTCCACATTAGGGTAAGGGTCGGTACCTATGCACTAATAAACAAAGTAAACAGCAAGTACGAAAGCATAATTTATAAATAAAATACAAGATCAATATGAGTAATGACAGGTAATGATCATAAGAGATTAACAATGGAGCGATGATGAAAAGAACGTATAACCTAAATCCAATCTACACAATAGAGCAATATAATAATCACACAGAAGCACTGCTACTGCTTTGGGTGGTCAACCCTAATCATAAAGCGAGAAAACCCGTTCGAAGGCCGGCGGTCATTAACCGATTCGTAATCGAAATCGTAGGCCGGATAAACCGGTTCAAAATTCGGATATTAGAGTGTCCGTACACATCAGTGATCAGCCGTCCACATACAACTGCAGTCGTTCGAATATGACCAAATCAATTTACATATATACATATCATAGTAAAATAGACCTAATAATCAGTAATGCTCTTGACACAGAATCCTAAGTCAAAGTGAAGGCTGGTTGCACAACAATCCATAATCGAATACCAAACAAATCATTCGAATAAACCGCTACAATATCTCAATCGATTGTCACGCCACATCACGGTCCATATCCAATCAATCATAGGGTATGCAACTAATAGACCAATATCAAGACTCAATCATGTATGCAAACCTGAATGTCAAAGGAATAATCACAAGCCAATCCTAAGGTCAAACATAAGGTATTGTACCCGATAACCACAAGAATCTTTACTAGATAAAAGATCAACACATCCCCTCTCAATCAATGGTGCATAGACCCAATTAAGGGTTTTCCAATAGAGATGGGTTGAGCCCGATCCATTAGGATTTCCCGAGGTCATATGAAGTACTAAACCCCACGTTAGTAATATACCGTTTGCCTAAACGGTATTTACTCGGTCCAAAGATCTAATCAATAAAGCACAAAATAACATATTAAAACCAAAGATATCATTAAATATTGATTTTGCAAATAATATTGATAAATAACAATCTTAGTTTATGATTTTAGAAAAACCAAGGATTCCAATTATAACATTTTTCCAAATTCAATTTTTTATAATACAGGCCCAAGGTCTAATTTGGTTTCATGAAAATTACAATGGGCTTTTATTCTAAAATCTAATGGGCCAAGGTGTTAAAAGTCAATTTGTATAAATGAAGTCATCTCTGCCCCACCACGTCATCGCCAATCTCCCTCTCATCCTCACACATCACCAATCTTTTTCTCTCACTTATCCCCACAAAATCCCTCACTTCTTCCATGCACTCATGGACCACCGAACCTCTTCTCCCTATCTTCACATCAGCGCATACCCTGTAACAAAAGTTACAGAACGCCTCCATAGACTGATAAAGGTTTCTCGCCTGGGTGTTAAGTCTTCTAACATCGTGGGCTCCACTGATCAAGGACCAGATCAGACCTCACCAACAAGATCACCCAGGGCCCTACTATCAGATCTATGGCCTCGATTTCCATTGGTGACCCACATGGGCCCCACAAGCTAAAAAAAAACGAAAATCCTTATTTCTTCTTCACTATCGTCATGCCCCCTTTTTGGTGTTTGGATGGTGGATCAAACAGGGTCCACCTCTCATGGGTCCACATCCCTAATGTCGCCCCACCATGTCCGGCCCAATGGACGGACCAGATATTTGATTGGATCAACCAATGGGTCTCACAACCATCTGTTGCCCAAATTGAATCTCCCCCCTTAAGCACGCTCTGATCAGTCTACAAGAAGATGGTCCAAACCGGGTCCGCGATTCCAAGTTCGAAATCGTTCAGGTTCTTCCATCAAAAGTCTGGGGAAGGATTGAGTTGAAAAAGGCACTCCCTAATCACCTCAAAGTGATATACCGGGTTTCATGAATCCAAAGGCATTAAAGAGAGGGTTTCAAACAGAAAGACAAGGGCTGCCATGTCTACCAAATTTGAGGAACATTGTCCATATTCACAGTCTTATCCAAATAATCGAAATAATAGAGAAACCAAACATTAAAGGACAAAAAGGGGTTTCTACATGCATCCATACTCGAATCAACAAGAAACACAGGCATTAAATTCATAAATTATGATTAGGTACTTGCCTGAAATCCGCGGTTGAATGAGACGGTCTAGAGATCCTACTGCCAAAGCCCAAAGGTGCTAACCCAGAGAAAAGTTGGAAGAGAGAGAGTTGTGTGTGAAAATAAAAGAGTGTGGTGGTGTATAAATAGGAAATAAAAATAAGAGTTGTAGTCTAACTAAAATTCCAAAAAAATAGAGTTTGGGTTTTTAAAAAAATATAGGAGTTTGGATTAAAGAAGGATTAGAGTTTTGGTTTGAGAAAAATTGTTCCACTAAATTGGGTCCGGGTTAACTATGGGTAAGACACCTATCCAACAAGCCTAACTCACCAACATAAGCCTAGCGTGGTCCCCACTTAGACTAATCGCGTATTTAATTAAAATACAATCAATTATATAATAATAATAATATATATAATACCAAAACGTCACAGTCATTGAAATACAAAAGATGAAAATGAAATGATTGGAATTTGATAGTTACCTGGGTTGTAAGTTATGTTAGAATACTATGTTGGAATCTCCTAAAATTGCTTATATATTAGATTGAATGATTATCAGTTATGGTGTGCTTGAGGTGACACGGAAATTAAAACTATGTTTTATGAATTCCATTTTAGTAACTGCCTTTTTTTAGGCGGATTCCCGACCAAAAAACACAAAAAAGAAAATAAAAAGTACCCATGCCTTCTAATGGTAATGTTTATGTTTCCATTTTTCTACTTTTTTTACTTTTTTTTTTTTGTTGTTTTGCTATATTTGAATGGTTCATTGGATCTAAATGCTCTCTCTCTATTCTTATATGGAAAAGATGGGTAGAAGATTCATATTATCAAGGGACATTTGTTGATGTTAAGCATGAATTAACCAACCTACAGTGTTTTAATGAGTTTATGATTCTTCAATGAACATATGGCCCAAGGAAATGAAATGGATGCTGATGGAACATTGCTATATGAACAAGATACATATGCTAAGGAGGCTATTCTTATAAAATGTAGCGAATTGGATTCAATTCTCAATTTCACTTTCAATTTCAATTTTGATTTTGACCATTTTGACCTCCTACTAATATCAGCCATTAATCCTCTACTAGTATCTCCTATTGATATTAGCCATACTAATATCAGGTATTAATAGCAAACATATTGTTTCCACGAGTGGAAGGTCTTTCCAATTAAATCATAAAACTCCTATAAATTAGGGAATATAAATGCCCCTCCCACAGTTTTCTCTAATTAACTCAAATCATCAATGTCCAATATTTTTACTTTTTATTCATCATATCTTCTCCAAGATCTTCTCTCTTTTCATTTCTTCTATTCTCACTTCCTACCCTTCTCTCAGGCCAAATCATTGTTTCACATGTATGTCAGTCTATATTTGTATTCTTTTTCTCATTTTCAATGGTTTTTTGCCTTTTATTTATTTCCTATTTTTTGGTCTTATCTTATCAATCAATTGCTATCTCCATATGATTTTTTCTCCATTTAAAAGTCTATAATAATAAAAAAAAGACCGCTTATAATGCTGCTCTTTTTGCAACCAATTTCAATTCATTTTGATCCAGTCATCCAATGCTTAAAATCCTTGTGGAGGGCATTAAATAAAACAATACATATTTGTACGTTATTTATGTAGAAGAGATCCACACCAATTGTGCATTCATGTGAACCCCATTTTATTCTTTTGAAGCTTCTATTTTGATATGTGGTTTTAAATCTTGGCAAGTATGTATGCATTTATTGAAAAATGATTATAGTGCAATGGTTATTATGCATCTCGCATCTCTAGGACTCTATCCTCATTACAATTAATATGACCTATTTGAATCACCACAATGGTGTGTGCCCATTGACCAATCTCTCAATGTTAGAAGGCTCTTAGACTTGGACTCTTTTAAAAACTCAAATTTAAATACTCAATCCTTATCTCTTATATGATTGATTTAGTTTCAAAACAGAATGCATGAATTTGCCCTCTAAATTTTTTTTCTATTTTATTATATTTTGGTTTACTTTTCACAAGTAAGTTAAAGTAAATTTGCAACTGATGTTGAACAAATTAAAGTTCCCCTTTTTAAATTAACCAATTATATATAACTTTTTGTTATCATCATAAGGAGTGATTTTATATGCATTTGTCCATCTGAATATAATCTAGATAATTTTCCAAGTCATTTTAAATTTCTTATAATGTTTTAATATATAACCTGTGCTAAGTACGGTCATGTTTTGCCATGGGCCACGATTATGTTCTAGCATCCCTTCACCACGAAAGGGATAGGATTCAATTGATGGCCCTGATTTTGCAGTTAATTATGAAATTAGAGCCCAGTTTCAATTTTAATTTTAACTGATTTTGAGTTTATAGAGAGATTTTAGGGACTTTTAATGGTTATATTAATATTTTTATTAAAATTTCTCTAACAAAGATCCCTCTTTTATGCTCTCACTTAAACCTCATATTATCTCACATCTAAAAGTAACTCAAATTTTAAAATATTTAAAAGGGAATTTTACAAAAAAAGTGTCTTTGCACATGTATTCCCCGGTTTTAACCACAAATACACATAAACACTGGAATCAGTGTTCGTATATGACTTTTGGACACCTTTACCCCCACATGTATCGAACGACATCGTCATCTTTATTACCCATTCCTGCCAACCTTTCCCGTCTATTCCTCTCTTTCTCCATCTCCCGCTCTGCATGCGTTCTCCCCTCCCTCCTCTCTCGTCGCTCTCGCCTGCTGTTGCGTCCCCTCGGTTCACTGCTCTCTCTTGCCCTCTTCTTCTCCGGCCTCGCCCTTCACCGTCAGACATATGCAATCAACGGCTAGGATTCAAAGGGCAGCAACATCATATGAATAAAAGGAGTGCCCAGACGATGCATTGCTGATGATCCTTTAAGCTTGTCAACTTGTACACTCAAGTTATGTAATCTATCTTTTATATGCCATCTCCTGTTATTTTATCCAGCAATCTTTATCTCTTCCCATTCGGCTATCAAGTGGTGGAGAAAAATATAAGTGGCTGCAATGAAAAAGACCGAATGTCAAGTAGATGCATGCACAAAAAGCTAGTATTGTGGGAGCTAAGTGGGTTTCTTTTCTATTTTTTTTCCCTGTAGTGTTTGGCAGCCAGCGATGCTCTGTCGTCGCCGGAGTTGATGGAGAAAATCTTCTATATGAAAGAGGGTTTTTCTAGCCAATAAAGGTGAGAACCTGCATAACATATCCATTTTGGGTTTTTCAACAAATCTAGACTACTGAGTTCTGTCAGTTCTCTCTCTCGCTCTTGTTGCTCACAAAGTGTTTGAATAAATTTATTATTGAGTTCTATCAGTTTTTTCTATCTTGTTCTTGTTCATTGCATGTTGGGTTTTCAGTTGAAATCTGTGGGTGAGAATTATCTTGTATTATGGCCATTCTTACTAGAACTTTACTCGCGTTGAATGTTTCATTTGTTTATATTAAATGAAAAGCTTGATAACTGTATTGTGCAAAACTATAGTCTGCACGCCCATATGGCTTTTTAGGATGTTTCATTAACGGTGTCGAGCCTTCCACCTTGCAAGGGAAAAAAACTCTATAGATTTAGTCTTGCAATCTTGATGCCTCAAACATCAAACAGAATCTACCAAATGTTGATTCAACTTCTATACATGGTACCCAGTTTACCATAAGTCTCAGTTAAGTAATTTGTTGTTTGGGTTCGTGCCCTGCATATTAGTGGTTTGTGTGATTTTTTGTTCTTTTTCTGTCATGGGCTTTACTCAATTCAAAATACCCATTAGAAATATAGTCGTTCCCTGTTTTTTTATGTCTCATTTCCCTATTATTGACATCTCAATTGTAGGCCCTCAATACGTTGGGTGTTTTGAATACATCGGTGGTTAAGATGCTAAAACCCGACGCCAAATTACTTAGCTTAGGTCAGTTTTGGGTTGGGTTCAACTATAGGCTCATTACGCCATTCCGATCATCAAGGAAGTTTGGTTAACCTTCGTGTAGCACTTGTGGCCACAGTAGTATAGCCCGAAATGTCATTTGGAATGTCTCCCACTAATAATATCGACTATACATATTCAGTCATGAAACTTGACGTCCCATTAACATATTTCTTGGTTGATTTACCTATTTGGATATGGGCCTCGATTTGAATATCTTAACAGTTTTTTTGGTAGTATCAATTTCTCATGTTTAGTTTGTTTAATATGACTGTATTGGGTCTGGAATGCATCCCTGCCTTTCAATGCGATAATAATTTCGTCCTAAGGTTATATACTAACTTTCTCTGCACCGCTGATTGGTATTAATTTTAGATTGCATTGCTTGTCATTCTTTTGAAACTAATAAAGATATGGTTGGTATTTGAAACCATATTCCATACTAGTTTGTTGTTTTTTGTTAGGCTCTTTCTTGGAATGAGACTATGTATGAGAACGAGTATTTAAAATCTGAGGGAATGTTTAAGATAGACGAGTATATCATGATTGCTTTGTTAAACTGTTAAAATGATAGTGAATTCCTACGTGGTTCTGTCGTAACTTACTTGACAGATGCAGCAACAACCATAAGAAACTTCATTGAAGTGGGTTATGGATTTTAGCCTTGTGATCTACTATATAAGCTATCGTCTCGTCGATAAAATTAAAATAGATCTAGATAATGGAACCAAACCCAATTCTTAGAGATTTTTATATCCTTTTAAGTTTGGATACGAAGAGTTTGACAGACGTCGATTTCTATCTTCAATGGATGGGAATGGGTAAGAAGCCGTGAATTGTATTAATCGATCGAGCTTTAGAGATTTGATTGGTGAGCAAACAGTGTCTAATTCCGAACCAACTCCCCCCCCCCCCTCCCCCTCCAAAAAAAAAACTAAATATCAATTATTGTTTCCTCCCCTAATCCAGCTCTTTCGTTTTTTGTCAGCGAGTTACTATTGGCACCTATTGCCTAGTTAGTAATATGAGATTTAAAGGTTTTGGGGTCACATATGAGCTACAGAAAGACGACAAGAGTGCAGGATCAAACGAAAAAGAACAAAATACCAATAAATAATGATCGATGATCCCATTGTCAAGCTAAATGAAGTTGAAATGGAAACCTGTGTGAAGTTTGTAAGCCTTTCCCATTGTTTATGCGGCTGATTATACATTCATTATCGCTTTCTTCCAGGGTGCATAAAATCGGTGCAGAACTTATAAATTACTGAAACGATATCGTCATTAGAGAATACCAAAAATAAAGTAAATTGAATTAAATCGTGCTTCCTTCTCATATTTTATGCATCTCAATATAAATCACCAGTATTTTTCCTTTTATGGACACAAAAAATGGATGATATAGATATAAATTATGGTTACGATATCGTTATCAAATAATAATTTCCTTCGCAATTCTACATAGTTATATAAGATCTGGCATGGAAATTAAGTTGTTGGGGGGTCTTGTTTGTGAATTAGAGACTGGTTTTTGTTTTTTTGGGTGATGAACTGACAAGTAGGGTCTGGAAAATTTTGAAAAAAGGACGTTTAGCATTTTGTTAGATGCTTATTGAATGATGAAAAATGCATCTAACAAGATATATAGTACACTTAATGATGGGGATAAGAAATATAGCATCTCTATGTTTAATTTTATAAATATGTGGACGGCTTAGCGGTAGCATGCCTACAGGTTATGGATAGCCTTGGTGATGGGACTACTCTGGTAGTAGTCTGGTGAGGAAGAGCAGCTACCAAGATGTTGCTATATAACCTGAAAATGAGCTGGTATGCCTTGGCACAGACTCATGCTGTCTCTTTTTGATGTTTTCATCCAACCGGGTTGTAGTGTTGTTTCTGTTTGTTTTGCTGCTTCATTCAGTCTTTCATTAGATTGTCTTATGGTGTGGATTATTGTGGATTTTTCATTTCTATTTTGGGTCTTAATTCCCTTTCCATTTAAATTTTATATTTTTTTCTTGGGTATTGCACCAAATAATTGTCATTAAACTTTTATGAGACGGATTTAACTACAGATGCACCAAAACACCCATTTCGGTGTTCGTATACGGAATTCACACGCCTTCTCCCATCCATGTTCAAATGATCAACGTTCTTGTCTCTATCACCCACCCTTGAATCCACCGTCGTCATATTCCATCTAGATGTTCATCTCCCGTGTGCCCCTCTCTTTTCCTCTCTACATGCTTTCTTCCCTCACTCCTCTCTCCAGCCCTCTCCCTCTCTGCGTGCCTTCTCCCTTCCCTCCTCTCTCCTTTCGTCTCGCCCACCCTGCACGACATGATTCGAGTCTACTCTCTGTTTCCCTCTTCCTCTTCGGCTTCACCAGATCATTGAGTTCGGATCTATCATCTCTCACCGGCAACCATCGATGCTTTCTGGTCAGGCATCCGTTAAAGAAGAAATATCCTTACGAATAGTGTGGTTTCTCATTCCAACTCAGGTGATAAATTGTTGAACCTATCTGTTTTTTGCTTTAACAAGAGCATGGCAGTGCCCTTGATTACCTTATGTGGTTTTAAGTCTAATTTGGATTTCTAACAAGCGATGTATGGCCTTTTGATCACCCAAAGCAAGATCTTCTGGATGCGGGCCTCGATTTCGTCATGCAGACAGTTTCGGGTATGCATTAATTTTCCCATGTTCTGTTTCTTTAATATGATTGTACCAAGTTTGGAATATCTCATTTGCCTTTCTATGCGATTATAAGTTGTCCTTAATACTAGCTAAATAATGTAATAACATTTTTGTTATGCATTGCTGTTCATTATTTTGAAACATATAAACATATGAAAGACACTAGTAACCGATTTTTACTACTTCTTTTATGCGTGGTTATGCTCTTTCTTTGGATGGTATTCTGTATGAGAATATGTATTCACGATTTTGAATGGAATGTTTTGAGATAGATGATTATAGTCACTATTTTTTGGTTAGTTAAAATGATAGTGAATCTCTGCAATCTCGTTGAGATTGATTGATTTATTTCACTACTTATACGACATGCGCAGCAATGACCATGGGAGATTGCATTCAAATGGGTTATGGACTTCGTATTTGTGGTTTAATATATAATTCCTAGTCCATAAGAGAATGGAGCTTTAGATACCCAGGTTCAAAATCAATTAGTTGGATATTTGTATATCCTTCATCTCTGTAGAGGAATTCTGTGTATATGCATATTTACTCATTGAATGAATGACAATGGGAATCAAAATGGTGGTACTATGGATCGACCCTCCCTATATTAGTGAATCCGTGAGTCCTTCTCACTATTTAGGGATCTCAAATTAAAGCCATCACTATTACGTTGTCGGACACCAAATTGATATAAAGAAAATAAAAAGTATTGTAGCGATTTCGTTATCATAAAAAAAAAATTCTCCAGCGAAATTACCCAAATTGTATGAAACGGTGATTTCTTCACATAGCTGATCCACCTCATTATGGAGTCCCTCCTCTTCTGTTGTAGGAAACCTGAGATAGAAGTAGAACCAAAAATGCATGTCAACAATATTCGTTATCGGTAAATTCTTAATATACTAAATCAAGTGAATCCGTGAGTCCTTCTCACTATCTACAGATCTTAGATTAAAGCCGGCACTATTATGTTGTTGGACACCAAATTGATATAAAGAAATTAAAAAGTATTGTAGCGATTTTGTTATCATAAAAAAAAATTCGTCTCTACGAAAATTACCTACCCAAATTGTAGGAAATGGTTATTCCTACACACAGCTGATCCACCTCATTATGGATTCCATCCTATTCTGTTGTAGGATACCAAAGAAAGAAGTAGAACAAAAAAATGCATGTCAACAAAATTCGTTATCGGTAAATTCTCAATAATCCAAATCAAGTGAGTCCGTGAGTCCTTCTCACTATCTATGGACCTCAGATTAAAGCCAGCAATATTACGTTGTCAGACACCAAATTGATATAAAGAAATTAAAAAGTATTGAAGCGATTTCGTTATCATAAAAAAAATTATCCCCTCGGGAAATTACCTACCCAAATTGCATGAAATGGTGATTCCTTCACATAGCTGGTCCACCTCATTATGGAGTCCCTTCTCTTCTGTTGTAGGATACCAAAGATAGAAGTAGAACCAACAATGCATTTCAACAATATTTGTTATCGGTAAATTCTCAATAATCTAAATCAAGTGAGTCTGTGAGTCCTTCTCACTATCTACGGACCTCAGATTAAAGCCAGCAATATTACGTTGTCAGACACCAAATTGATATAAAGAAATTAAAAACTATTGTAGCGATTTCGTTATCATAAAAAAAAAATTTCGCCCCTCAGGAAATTACCTACCCAAATTGCATGAAATGGTGATTCCTTCACATAGCTGATCCACCTCATTATGGAGTCCATCCTCTTGCTGTTGTACCAAAATGATGCCCTTTTTCTTTATTTTGGGGATCTCAATACAAATTCCCCATCATACTGATTGTGGAGACCGAATTTGGATGGTGTACATTTAAATTATGATAACGATATCGTTATGAAAGTTAGCTTTCCCTTGTCACATTCTATTACATTTATAACCTCCGTCTCATGAAGATTTCAGTTGTAAAATGCCAACTGTTGAAATGATATATATGTCGTTGAGAGGCTAATTGTATCGCGTAATAGCAACAATGAAGCCTCGTCTATACCCAAGTTAGCATTGTTTTACAATTTAGACATATTCAATATCAATTGGTAAATGTTAGTTTTTAATTTTTTGCTCTTTTCTTTCTTTTTAAATCAACGGAGTAGTCCTCTTCTGTTTCATCTTCTGGTGCACCTTTGAGTGGAGCCGCGTTGCGATGGCTGCTTTGATTGAGTATTGTTGTTGCGCAATTTAATATGACAAATTAAGTTTGATTATCGTTCCTGGAACACACCTTGCATGCGTCTGCCATGAGAGAAATAAATAGCTAGTCGTTTCACTCTCAAGACCATGTGCCAGTGGCAAGATGTCCGATCGTGATTTACTTGTCATATTCCATTCCGGTGGACAATTAGTATGGGATAATGGAAGTCCAGTTTATAATAGAGGTAGCCCCAAGATGGCATTCCTAAAAAGGTCCCTAACGTATTCAGAATTGGTCCAAAAAATATGTGACATCTCAATTAAGAACATGCTTGGACACATCCCAAATATCCAATACCTTCATCAAAATGGTAAAGTATGCACTCTGGCTGCCATAAAAAACGATGACGATGTAGAGGTGATGTTAAGAGCATCTGCGGGGGATGGCAGTGCAGTTTACCTATACATCCAGCCAAGCTCGGACCATGGAACCAATCATCAATGGAATGACCAAAGGTATGGTATGATGAAACTTGTTGTTTTCAAAAATAACATTTGATATTGAGCAGCCTAATCTTTTTCTCCATGCAGGTTAGGATACAGCAAAGTTGTTCAGCGGAGTATTCCGCCTTTAGTTCTTGGAAAAAGGTCATTGTTAATTAGGGAAATAGCTATTCTAGCCTAAAATGCTCGCTATTTACATGCTTAGTCATCCACTTCTTTCTCTTATCATGTAGGGATGCAGCCAGATAGGCTCTTTACCGTCAAGAATGTGACAGGAGCATTCATTTGGTCGAGGATGCGAATTGGGATAACACACTACCCTCTCCCAAGTATGTCATTTCATACTTTATACTGCTTATTGATACATGATTTTCTAAGTTTTCATATTTTCTGCCGTCACTTGTTGATATGGAAAAATTCATCATTATATTTAATTTTGATCCAAATGCAATGTTTGTGACGATGAAGCTCATTAGTCATGCAGGGTTAACCCAACGAAGAAAGTTTCATGCTTGGAATTATTCATGCAGGGTCACTTGTGATGACTGTATAAGTTGTACATGTGTTCGATCTTTCTAATGCACCCTACACACTATGGTTTTAAGTAATGTCAAAACATGTGCCCAAAGAGTGAATGGATGAAGGAATGCAAGAAATTATACAAAAAACTTATAAGGGATTTAATCATTCAACGAGTTCGTAAGAGCTAAAAAAGATGAACCAGGCTCTCTAGGCGTTTTTTTGTTGTTGCTCATAATGTGTCGAATGTTGTAATTTGAAGAGTGAGGAAGGAGCGGAGAGGGAGAGGGAGTCCGAGAGCTGGGTGCCGTATCGCTGTGGGTAAGGGAAAGACTTAGAAGGAAGCGGAGAGGGGAATAGAGCGCTAGAGACGCAGCGCAGAGAGAGGGACGGCAGGAGCAGGTAACGGAGGAGCGAGGGAAGATGGCAGGAGAGAAATATTGTTCGGGTAGAAAGGAAACAAAATCGTTCAATCAATTTCCCCGTATGAATGAAGAACGATGTCGTTCACACATTTAGGAGTAAATGCGCCAAAAAGATCCATGTACGACAACCTAAATGAGTGTTTTGATTTATTTGTGGTTACATATGTCTAGTCCAAGTTTAAGGACATTTTATTTGATAAAATTCAAAACAGCAAGACTGTATGTTTGCAAGAAAGAGACTGTAATAGGAGAATCTGCAACCTTGGACTAATCAACTACAATTGAGAACAGACATGGTTCGATGAAAACATATCTCCGTGCGAATTGCAGTAAAAGTCAATGCATATCTGATTTCCCCATGCCAATATTAGCTTCTATTTTCAGCAATATAAAACATCAATTTCGCACGGAATGGACTGAAGTCAATAGACTTTTCAATTGTACTATGTCTGGAGAAATACCATATATTATGGTTTGTTACTAAGGTTGGGATGCTTTTCAGTTGGCAATTGTCAGTTAAAATGGGATGAATTCAAACCAACAAGCCCAACCGCAAAAAGGAAGGGAAGGAAGAGAGTATATGAGTTAGATGCCCTCACAGCGAGAAATTGAAACGGTCTAGAAACAAGATCTACAATAACAAAAAAAAAAAGCGACAATTGGAAGGATTCTATCCACCCCTTGGTTAGACAAACAAACAGTGAAGCCACTAGCCGACCTTTGAGAAGTTGAAACTTCTCAAATATAAGCATTATACTAACTTCCTAATTCAAATAGATCACTACTTTATACAACTTGCAACCATTCTTTACGTAAGCACTTATGTAGCAATCCAAAAAATTAATTTCATTGAAGTTCATGTACATTTGATATAAAAAGCTAGGCTTTATCATAGCAAAGCTTGAATGGTCCTTCGGATAGTAACATTGATCCATCGAACTCCATCTATACGTTGTCTTCTACAACATGTATATGGGTTAACGTGCGAACAATCTTGGAAGGGGATGTCAAGTTTAATTTTTCAAAAGGACATTCATTTCTTAATCAATAACAAGATCCCACTTCTTGGTATCTCTTACATCATTCAAATAAGATTAGTGATTGTTATCGTTGGGAAATAGCAAGAGGTTCTATTCACCAAATTTTCTTCCATACAGAGAATTGCTTGACAATCACTATCGAAGACCGTTTTAGAGGTGGTACACTACGTTATCATCTTCAATAACACGATTGTCCTCTGCATGCCCTTGTTGTACATCATAAACAACATCACTCCCCCTTTGGTCAAAACTTCCATGTTGGCAGTTTAGAGCCTACAAACACCTGATGCATAGGTGAAGCCACAAAGTTCACCATCCCACCACTTTGGCTAACAGAATTTTTTTTTTTTTTTTTGGTTTATTTGGGTAGAGACCACTTTGTCTAACCTAAATAAAAGTATTACCACTATACCGGCAATGGAAGTAATGTTCTCAGGTGGACGACATTCCGACGGAGCACTCTGTCCAAGAGGGCTATGCTGCAGGCCACTATGGCTGGTGAAGCAACACTAACGACTAATACACTCCATGCATTATCAATCCATATCCATGTATGGCTGTTCGACAGCTATCCACTGCAACCTTCCCCGTTTGGTGAGTGTTTCAAATTCACTAATCTTATTATATCCTTTTATGATCAATCAAAGTCCTCACATTATCTTTCTATCTAAATAATAGCCGCATGCCAATGGAGTGCTTCCTCAACTGCTTCCCAATGGACTCCTTCCTGAGCAACCTCCCTATTTGTATGATGAATTTTGAGAGTTTTGGAGAGAACCCACCCAGCATAATTATAAGAGGTTACAAGCTAAGGAGGTTTGAGATAAGTCATTGTCAACAGTTTTATAAATGTTTATGGAAATTGAAAATGATTTGAAAAAACCACTTATAGTTGCAACCTCTTACCCCTAACAAGATCCCCTCTCCAAAACAGCACAATTCCTTCAGTTATATAAAGTGAAAATGAAGGGAAGATGAGAAAATATACAATGTGGAAGAAGTGACGGAGGAAATCAACATGTCTTAAATCTCAGATGGAAAATGACATTGCAGGAGTCGTGGGAGTTCAGCCGGAGGATCTGGACGGGTTTGCTTAGGCAGCAGGGATCGGAGGGGAGAGCAGGAGCCAGGACGTCAACGAGAGGGGAAAAAAGAGCAGCAACAAAGAATGCGAAGAAAATAGAGAGTAGGAACCACAACGAGTAGAACGCAGTGAACATCAAGGGGAAGGGAAGGAGAACGCAGGGACTGGAGATAGAGGGGGAAAGAGATAAACGAGGCGACAGGCAAGACAAGGGAGAGAGAGAGAGTATGGATCGGAGAACAAATAGAGAAAAGGGCGGGAAAGGAGGAATTTGGGGAAGAGAAGGAGAACTTTTCATTTAATTAAGGTAATTAGGGAAGAATGCCGTGACAATTTGGTTATAAAAAATGAGGGGGTAAAAGGGTCCAAACGGCGTAAACGAACACCGATTTGGGTGTTTAAGTATAATTTTTTTTATTAACACCGCCAAGTACATGTACAGGGCAGCCTTTGTTTGGTTTAATTCCAAAGATTTTAAGTGCTAATTGGCACCCTCTCATTCCAAAAGCAATATGTTGTGGTGGAAGCCCATCATTTCTACCCAATGTAGTAAAGTAGTGTTAACAGGGGAGAGGGAGAAATCCAAATGCACTGTGAGTAAATGATTATTTATTATGCCCTATGTTCATGCATGGAAAGGATCAAATAATATGTATCTTTATATATAAGAACAATTAACAAAAATTTTTCATATTCTCGTTTTTCCTACAGAAGACCTCAGTAACAAAATGACCAAAAGAAAATACATTACTCAAACAAACAGAACAAATGGGACAATACAAATTTATTTGACAAATTATTTGGTAAACTTCTCATGATTTTAACCTAATAGGTGAGTTTTGTGACTGGAATGGTAACGATTTCGTTACAACAATTTATTAGTTACTATTTCATTTTTTTTGTCAACTCATAAATAATGAGTTGCATTGTATTGAGATGCATAAACAGTGATAAAGATAAAAATACATCAATTTAAAATTATTTTGCCAAAGTATCTAGATAACGATATCGTTATGCTGGCTGTTAGATTCTTCATTCCTTTTGCCTATTCGGGAATAGATTGGCAATAATTCTTTAATGACATAGTTAAAATATGTGTACATGTAAGTCAGTGATTGACTCGTGTAAAACAATCATACTTTCATTCATAAACAATTAGGAAACTAGACAAGATTAAATCCGTATCTTTCATGAGCTCATTAGTCCGTGACTAGACCGGAAAGCATGGAATTAGTTTGCAAACACCACATATTATGTGACCATTGGTAAGACATGCATTACTTCACATCCGTGTTATCAAAGTCGGACACAATTCACTCATTCCTTGTGGCTGTATGTATGCAAATGAAATGGAGTTGGGTGAAGCAACAATTAACTTGTATAAAGGAAAAAAAAACTATAAGTCGGTTATTATGGTATCTTGATTTTAGTTGTTTATTGTGATTTATTTAGGACTAATGTTATTCATTGTGGAGTTGTTTTGTATTTTATTCGTCAAATAAGGTTAGTTTTTTAATATTTTTTGGAAAATACGGTGGGATTTATTGAATTAAAGAGCCTTTTCACGGGCCATCCATTTGTGAAACGGGGGCTTTATCTTAATTGATTAAATTACTAGAGTTGCCCAACAAGTCTAGAGTGGGGTAGAATTAGAAGTGGGGGAGGGACTAGGGCAACCCTTCCCAGGAATGAATGGGCCAAGTCCCTGGCAGGACCAAAGGGCCTAGGAGGTTATGTTTGGGCATCGAGTGTAACCTAGCATTAACCTCGTATTTAATTGAGCTCGAAATGTCACGGTAATGCAACAATCACTATGATGGTATCTAGAAATCTTAATTTACTACTCCCTGATTTAATAGGGGGATCGATGTGGATAATATTTTCTATCTAAGAGAACACAATAATTGATGGTGTTGGTGAATCTTATATTTTATATTTTAACTCCCCATTTTTATGCCCTTTGATAAAGTGCATTGCAATGAACAATGGTAAGGGAAAAAAAGTGTCAAAAAAACAGAACAAATGAAGGAGAAAACAATAGTCTAGTGCTTTCCTCATAAACATGTCATTGAGATCTTGTACCACATTATTTTATAAAGATCTGACCCATCAAAGAGGTGTGCAATTACACAGTTGTCTTTGAATATAAGACTAAGCATTACCCAATTATTAATAGCTCACGTTAGAATCATGCTCGAATAAACCCACATATACAACGATTATATGTAGATGGGACACCTCCGATAAATAAATAAAAAATGAAAACATAACAAAACTAAAACCATGGTTACTAAACATTACCCAAGTATTAAAAGCTCACATAAGAATCATGCTCAAAACAACTCACGTAAACTACAATTATATGTAGATGGGCAACTTGAGGAAGAAAACAAAAACAAAAACAAAAACAAAAAAAAGGACCATCGCCGTGCATGGCTTATTTACATGGCAATTCAATAAGAATCATATAAAAATGAATATAAGAATGAAGCATCAAACAAGAACAAACATAAGAATCAACTTACCATCACGATCAAAGAAAGACATACATGCGACTACACAAATCAACAAATATATATTGAAAGACACAGAAGCACACATTAGAAATGGAAACAAGACAGAACTACCTCTTCCGGACAGGTTCTTTTCGTTGGCCTCGCACGTTTTTCGTTGTACAACAACGTTCCAAATCTGATCTTTCGAACGTTCGTTCCCCTATGATTTTACAGATACCACCAAAGTAATATCTAAAAGAGCCTCTGCATCTGCAACTTGTTCTCGAGGCCGCTGAAATGTAAACAAAAAAGAAAACTTTATTTCTGCTAATCATTTATAAATGCCAAGTTCAAAGCTGGTATCACAAGACTTGTCTTATATATACACATTGGTTCCTAAGTGACAATGCCCAGTTGGCTCAAACCTTTCTCATGTTCCTCCCTAAAAAGAGGACGAGCATGTCATGGCAAACTGCATTAGGCAGGGGAACTATTGTAAAACTTCTCTCACTAAATAGAGAAAATACTAGTATACTAGTTAACATCTGAATAAGTTATATGAGCCTAGATATTTGAACTGAACACCAAATTGTCATTTGGATTTATGCAAAACCCTATAATTTGATGGAGAGGCCCCCACTTATTAAACTGAAGGGCCTAAAATAGGCTTTTGCCTTGATTTAGAAATGGTCAAGTATCACTACATTGAGTAGAGCCTTGGTAGATTAATAACGCGCGGAACAAACTATTAAAAAATCTAACAGCAGACTGTACTCAGTCAAAGTCAACATTTGCATTATTATACAACAAGGAGAGAGAAATGTTTTGAGAGATTTAAAATTTAGCGGGTAGGCCATATATTAAGTCAATGGCCGCAGATAGAAGATCCAGATTCATGATGGTTTTGGAGTATCACGTCTGATAACAGTCTGCAGAGAACTGCAAACCAACATAACACCCCACCCCAACCAACCACCAACGATTGCTCTTCCAAATAAAGTTTGCAAGAAACTAAATGTCCAAATTAGAGATCAGGCAGGTGCTTGGGAAGCTGCAAGTGAAAGGGGCAAAGATAAACTCGGGCGTGAAACTCAGGGAGATCATCCTACTAATGGGATGAGTGGTTGGGAGAAAAGAAATGCAAGTACTAATCAAGCATATCCATGGAAAAAATTAGAAAAGAATTTGGAAGATGGGAACAGTGGAAGTGTGTGTGGAAAGGATGCTTGGAATGGCCAAAATGTTGACTTAATGGGCACAGAAAATAGTGACTAGGACAGAGGCTAAGGGGTCGTTTGTGGCCATCAAAGTTCTTGGAACCAAGGGAAAGGTGGCCCTGAAAATGTAACAACTTATTGGTTCAAGGCGGTGGAGGTCCAAAGCAATAAAATCAGTCAGGCAGATCAATTGGATGTATTGGATAATGCCTTTGGTACTGGGAATGAAGGACCCGATAAAAACGAAACAGATTATTGGAACAATACGACAGATGTAGATGGAATTCAGACGGGGATGGGATGATGCAAGTGGACAGAAGGATAAACCAGAAGTGGGTTGGGGAAATCAAGCAGGTGGTTGGAGCAAAGCAGAAGGTGAGAGTGGAGGCTGGTCTGAGAGTTAGGATAAGTCAAAATATGGGAATGCGAGGGGTTTGGAATAAGGGAACTGCTGGCATTGGTCAACCACATTTTTGGAGCAAATCTCAGCCTTCTAGTGGTGATAAGGCATCTAATTGGACTAAAGTTTACACAGTCTGAGGATTGCATTATGTGTAATGGGTAGTTGATAGATTTATTGAAAATTACTTGTGTTTTAGCCATTACATCAAGCGACAGGAAAAACCCCAAATTTGTAGACACCACTCAGTTTCCAGATATAATCTTCCGTTGAATACTTGTGATACTGGAACCAAAACCATAATAATGCCACAAGAAAAACTCTAGAAATCCAGCAATGCCCAGTAAAATCTAATGAAAACGAGAAGCATTGCACATGTAAAGACATGGGGGGAAACAAAAGAGAAAATTACCAAACTGAAGGATGCTAAACAAAGGAAAAAATTACCAAAATGAAGGAGGCTTTCTACTTCTCCAGTACTCGATCCAGGCTTCTTAGGATCCACTTTAGAAGTATAAACATTTGCATCTGCAACATAAAAACAAAAGAAAAAATTCAGCCTCCATGTGAAACGCAGAAGGGGAAAGAGATTCCACACAGTTGAACAGGTTCTTTACGGCCACATACCGACGTTGGAGCAGTCGTGGGAGTTCCACCAAAATGTCTAGCTGGAGTTGCTTAGATAACAGGGAGCGAATGGAATGGGCTGGGGCGTCAGGGAAAGGGAATGAGAGAGCAGGAAGCATAGAGGGAGAGGGAACGAGAGGGCTGGAGCATGCAGAAGGGAGGGGAGGCGACAACAGGCAGAGGAGGAAGGAAGAAAATGGCGGGAGGAAAATAATTTGGGGAGGAGATAAGGACGATTTCGTTCGAGTGGGAAATGTAGGGCATCTGATTCTAAACGATGTCGTTCGAACCAGTGGGGGTAAAACCGTCAAAAAATCCCTATACGAACACCAAAATAGGTGTTTATGTGTATTTGTGGTTAAAACCGGGGAATACATGTACAGGGACACTTTTTTGTAAAATTCCCTATTTTAAATCTTAATATTTAAAATCAATAATGGTATTTTTGGTTTTAGATTTTTTTATTCTCATTAATTAGTAATTCAAAAAGAGTCCCAAATTAAGTATATTTTTATTTTTGGGCCCGGGCTTAGCGCGGGCATGCTTTGCTAGTTGTAAGTTGACTGGAACCAGGCTACTATAGATGCATTCCAACCAATCCAGATAGAGAAATATGGGTGCTACTAAAGACCTAGAAAGAGTATGTTAGAAAAGTTGGACCGTTCCACTAATCAAGGATAGATTACATGAGGATAGTATATCTATAAGGTTGGTTGAACGGTGGCGTCCTGAAACAAACACATTCCATCTGCCAACGAGTGTAAATGACCATCACATTGTGGTCCAGTCGTCTGAGGTAGAACTTTCCCTAATGCTACTGTACAGGAAATGTGCCAAGAGTTACTCAGAATGCCCCAAATCTGGGAAAAGATTCAATCAACATTACTTTCTGATTCAAATGGTTGGATGAAAATTTCAAGCCATCAAAAAAGAAGAATGAGATATATAAGACTAGGGCCTATGTTTTCTTTTTTGTGGCAGGACAAATCTTTTCTAACTCTTCCGCTAAAAAGGGCCTGCTTGGCTACTAAAACTTTTTTAGGGAGTTCAAGCCTTATTCATTGGTCCAACATGCCTTGCAAGGTTGTACAGAATGCTTGGGAAGGTTACAATGTTGTTGAAAGAGGAAGCTGATCAAAGTGAAGCGGAGGCTGAAGATCGATAGGAAAGTAAAAAAAAAAATCACCAAGTTAAAGACGCTAACAAGCCATTTGCAATTGCCACAGTGATTAAAACTTTGTCTTAGAACCCATGAGAATTGGTGAGTATGTGCTAAGCGATTTTGGTTTTTCTTCTTTGCAAATATGGGCTTTTACAAGAATGGCGATTGGAAGATGCCCTTCGCCCAATCCAACTTGGGAAAAGGACCTCTAATTCCCACTATTCATTTGATATTTGTAAGAAATTTATAAGTTTCAAATCATTTGATTGCTATCATATCACTATCTGCATGGCTTATATATAATTGAATCTGCATTGGGTGCAGGTGGACTTCTTGAGTGGACAGTTCTCAATCTTTGTATGGTATGACACCCACTTATGGACATTACTTGTAAAGACTATGATACCTTATTAGGAAAATGAAAACGACTGCAGCGTATTCGCTTTGGTGTATACAAAACACTATGCAGATAGTTGACCAATCTACTTTATACAAGTGGAATTCCATGCTACCGAAGCAAGATAGAAGTCGACATATACACTAAAAGCTGAGAGCTAAACAGTCACCGTCTGAAAATAGATCCTTTGACTCAATGAACATGTCGAATTCATATTCTATTGCACAATTTTCTGGGATGTATGAATGTGTTTTTTTTCCTTTTATATTTATAGATGAACTTCATTGTAATGTATAATATCATGAAATGCATTGTGGAATATGTGCTTTCGTATGAATCTAATATGGAATTTTGTTATTCCAATGAATGAAATTACTTCTGTTACATGAATATGACTTATGACTGTAGGAATATGCGCTTCAGGTGATGTTGTTAATTGATGAGTATGTAGTCCCTGAATGTAAGAAAAGTTTTGTGGATATTCCTGAGTAGCCCTTTTATGTAAGCAATGCTGATAACGACAATAAGTGACGCTAGCGTCACCCTTGTTAGTAAAAATATGGCATACGTGTGTATTTAGTGACACTAGCATTGCCCTTATCAGTCAAAATATAACATCTTGAGTGATTTGAGTGACATTAGCGTCGCCGTTGTCAGTCAAATTTTTACTAAGTATGGTTTTTCCTTTTGTCAGTCAAAATATGGGTTCACTTGTGTGTCTATCAGGCAACCTCTTTAGATTTAGTTTAAAATGATTGAAACTTGTATGTATTGAGCACGATAGCGTCGGTTTTGTCAACGCTTTCTTTCTTATGTGACTTTTGCAAACAAGATGTCCATTAACAAAAAGAATAAAAAAATCGAACAAAGGATGTCTTTAAGATGCAAAGAAGATGGAACATCACATAAGATCTTAAAAGAGCAAGATGTCTCAACATTAACATACAACATCGTTTCATACATTTCCGATCAAGTTTGTACAAAATTGTTCGCTACCAACCAATACCATCAATAGAGTATATGTGATCTATACATTCTGTTGAGCCAATGGATTTTGACAACTTTGTCGGTTGTGTCCCCTTTCATTATAGTTAGAGCAAGTAACCACCCTACATTGCCTGAATCGATGTTCTATTTGAATTCTATTCTTCTTTGGTCACCTAGGTTTTGTATGCAAGAGGAGGCAAAATCCTTTCATCCGACCCATGCTCTCATTGCGTGCTATCACGATTAGCATATAGCACCTCACTGTATGTGGATTGATAGGCACTTATTAGATACCAATGATAAGAAAAGAAAAACATAGGGATTATTGTTCCACACTGTTATTGCAGCGAGTGTATGTGAGGAAGGGATCCCAAGAACTTTTCATTTGCGCATGTGCATGATCGACGATCAAGATGAACAACATCCACATAGTCGGCCAACTGAACTTGAAACTCAACTAGGCCATCAATACAAACATGCAACCGATACGCTTATTCTGTTTCATGGCTTAGGATTTTTTTTCCGCCTAGGGAATCATACGACTATTTACATTTTGGTCTCAATATGTCAATTTTAGAAAAACCCCGTTAATTTGGCTCTTATCTCTTCAACTTGTTTAACTATAAGAAGCACTCTACTGTCTTTAAACAGACCGTTTGTGCATTCGGTGGCATAATTAGTAAGCATGTCATATCGCCAGCCTTCAAGAAATGTACTTGCCTAATGTTGCCAAATGCATGAATATAACTATAAGCCTCAACGTTAACAACACTATATCCTCCATGTACGCATCGTATTCACATTCCCGATATGCCTTTGCCGCGTACTAAAATTTTATAACAATTGCAACATCGTTGAAGTCTGATTTAATATTTTCGGCTAAGTGGTGACAACAATAACAGTGACATGTATTCAAAATAGTGCTCACAAGAGCGGGAACAATGCCTTTTTGTCAATAAGAGACAATAGTTAAATTTGTTCATTCACCTAGAGCCAAAGACATATTAGCAAGGAATCACTCCCAACCATTGCGTCGTTCGGCTTCTATGAAAGCAAATGTAATTGGAAAAACCTTGTGATTTGCATCTAGTGTCATAGCTACCAATGACGCACCTGGATAGTTACCACGAAGGTGTAATCCACCAACCGCAATCATTGGCCTCAGAGATGATGTGAAGGATCAAATGCAAGGACCAAATGCCCAAAAGAATCTTTTGGATCTATCATCATTTGAAGTGTCTATATTGGTCATAGTACCTGAGTTCATCATTTTCAACCCGGGTGGTAAGGAGCGTTAGTTCTTACCTAGCTACCCGGGGTTCGAACCCCGGGTACGTCACTTCTTCCCGCTTGTGCGGGCTCCTTTCCCACTTGTGTAGGCTTTTTTCCCACGTATGCGGGCTTCATTTCCATTTGAGTGAGTTGTTTTCCTGTATGTATGTGAGCTCTCTCTTGGGTCTCAGCCCCCTTGGCTGGGGTACAAAAAAAAAAAAACTCAATGGAATAAAGTGGAAGGATCTTAAATGAAACTTTGTATGAACCTCGAGCTAAACGCAGTACGATTTCTTTGGAGATATGTGCCTTCCTATAAGAAATAGTAGCTTCAAACTCCATTTGGTTGTCATTCACTATCTCCTTTGATCTCAAGTTGTTATTGAGTCGGACTTTGTCCAAAAGGTACTCTACAATTAGCTCCAATGATTGTCCACTCTTAATTATAGATGCATGAATACGCCATGGACAATTCCGGTCCTTGCAACGTGCAGTGACTTTGACTTGGTTGGTCTTTAAGTTCTCAATAGTGAAGTTGTTATTAATTACAAACGTGGATATAGTCCTTTTAAAATCTTTGCAATCAAGAAACTCACACCCTAACCACATCTCCCGAGAAGAGTTGTAACCCAAGTTTGTAACAAACTCCTTAAGAACCATGTTGTCTTCGAATTTAACTCCCCGCCTATCATCTAATTGTTCTCCAACATTTAATGGCGCAAGTCCTTTCCCTTTACGACATAAACTACCAACAAAACTTTTTTCCATATTTCTAGATTCTAAGTTAACAACTTGAATCTCATCATCACTCTTCGCTCCATGGACACCGTTGCCAAGGACATAATCACTTTCTGGGCAAACTTCATTGAAATCAATGTTCGGTTAAGATGAAAAGTGCATGTCATTATCTTCACAAAGATTAACAGTAGGGTATTTTGGGACAGACGTAGGAGGTTGAAAGATCTACGTTATGATTGTCACCTAACCCGGTAAATTTTTCATGGGGTAATGGACGCATATCTATCGATAAATACATGGAAAAATAACTATATTAATAATGGATTACTTATGCTCTTGTACAGTATTAAAAAATAACCAAGCAACGTACCTTGGTTATTCTCGGATATTCTCAATGGCATTGAACAGTCTTTTATTGATGTATAAATATATCCCATTTGTATCATCTCTCGAGAATTTCAACATGCACTTAATATAATTATCAAATTCTATGGTAACCAATAAAAACACGCGGCCATTGTGATGGAGATAATGTATACTTATGTTTTCACAAGGATCCTTCCAATTTGATTCAAAATATTATGTCATTCGGAATGAAAATCATCTTCTTTTTTCCACCTTAGTATACCAGACGAATAATATCAAATTCAAACTCCCCGTCATATTTAGGAAAATATACGTTTGATGCTAAGAACAAGTTCTTTCATATGACCATAAAGGGTGTTCATGCAATAACCAAACATAAGGATGCCTAGGGTTTGAGACAATAAACAAATGAAAATGGCTGGCACGTGGCTACTATATGTTAGGCTACAAATAATAAACAAACTCTAGATATGTAAGCATATCTAGGGTTTCTTATAGTTAGCAAAAGACGTACCATGGATCCAAAACGAGATGTTTTTTTCATTTTTTGATGTAAACTTGCATAAATGAAAGCTAAAGAGTGCACCAACTTCTTAAATGGAGCCCAATAACCTCTAAATATTATTAAAATAGTCAATAAAGATGGCTATGGGAAATAGATGGGGGAACTACAAACAAAAGTCGAATTTACTATGAAAAAGGCAGATCAAAAAGGTATGAGAAAATGAGGTGGTTGACATGCATATAAAGTGAAGAGTGATGATAGCACTGTCCAAATAACATATGGAAGACACTATCGTCACTTAGTCCAAAAGGACATAAAAAAGGAAAAATCGACGGGAGGATGTTACTTGTGTAGTTTGAACTATGGGACCCCTTTTCGTGAATGGGCCATCTATGGGGACTTTCCCCGTAAAATCCTCTATTTATTTTCTACCAAAAATTTTGATATTTGTTATTGAAATTAGCTTTGCATGAATAAGATTGATAAAATGTCCTCTATAGCTTTGTGGTGGTCAACCCATTAGGGATGATCAAAGTGAGATCTCATCATCCACTAAAGACGACCAAGTGTTACTCATCGATCGAAATACCGGACTTCGGAGTGGAATAGGCTCGGACTAATTGGTAAATTGGTTGTAGACTCTACTCGCATACAATCCATACCACTAGGGATTTAAATGAGATTTGGTTTGGATCATAGTCTATTTACTCCTCATCCAAAATTACTAAAATAGGAATCCACCTCCCCCCCCCCCCAGGTGGTAGGGTACAAGAGCATACCCATATCCAAATATGGGTGGGGTCTCGTTGATGCCTAGTTTTAGGTCCTCTATGTTAGGAATTTTGTATTTGCAATTTGATGGATGCATTTTCTCTTTAGCATCATTTGAATTTTCACACATGCATTGTTTTAGAAAATCTTGAAATCTAGTTTTATACATGCATTGAGTTTTAGACTTGTAGAATTAATGATTTATGCATGTTTTGTTTTTTAAACTTGGATGCATTTGTTTTAGGATCCAAACTCTTTTGAAAACCTAATTCTTTGTGCATTACTTTTGAGAAATCAAATTGAGGATTTAGGTTTGTGCCTTGCATACATTCATCATTTTCAGAATCACTTTTGTATGCATTTAAATGTGAAAAGAGTTTAATCAAATCAAGCAAGCCTTTGGTTTTAAAGTTTCGAATCATTTTAGGCTTTTTGTGTTTCATGTTTTTAAAACATCTTAGATTGATTTAAAACATGTTTCCAAGCTTGGTTTAGTGGCCCAAAAATCCCCTCCAAGAAAAACCTTCAAATATGCAAAATTTGGGATTTTTTGGTCCCAGGGGGCCGGCCTGCCTGTGTGGCCGGTCGACCGGCCCAGGGGACCCGGTCGACCGGGAACACTGCAGGCCGACTGGTCCCTGGAGCACCAACGGTCATATTTCTGACCGTTGTGTGAACCCGGTCGACCGATACCTGTTTCCAGGTCGACCGGGGACTAGCCGTTGGACTGTTTTCTTGTATAAAGTCCATTCATTTCCCATCTTTCAAGAGGCTTGATTCATGAACTTTTGAGACCATTTTGGAGCCAAAGAAAGAGGAAGAAGTTGGAAAGGCTAGAGGGCTTTTTGGAAATCAAATGCTTGAGTTTTAAAAAGATACATCTTACTTGTCTTTTTGATTTCCATTAAAATTAGAATCAATGCATGTTTAAATCTTTGTATTTTCTTTTATGCATGATTTCTAGTTTTTAAAGAGTTGTTTTGCAAACTCATTATCTTCTTTGGAATATTAAGAATGGTTTGCAAACTCTCTTGACTAATTCACATGCTCTTAGACTTTAAATATTCATACAACTTGTTTAGTTCATTTCTTCAAAGTTGTTTGAATCTTTTATGTGATTAGTTTTATCTTCAATCATCATTTTCTAAGCTTTGATTTTAAAATACATCAAGCATTCATTTAGGAGCTTCATTGTAGAAATTGATTGAAGTAAAGCATTCATACACTTGTGCACACACTTTAGCTTCTTTAGTGTATGTTTGTAATTTGTTTTAAACTTTCATATTAGCCTATTTTAGAGGCAATTACATTGTGCTTAAATTGTATCTCTTAGAGTGTTCTTTTGTGAAGACACTTTCTTAGAGAAATCTTAATTTGTAAAGGTTATTGCTAAGCCTAAGAAAAGCATTGTGTAAAGGTTATTGCTTAGCCTAGAAAAGCATCTTGTAAAGGTTATTGCTTAGCCTAGAAAAGCACATTGAGAGGTTGTTGTTTAGCCTAGAAAAACAACATTGTAAGGGTTATTGCTTAGCCTAGTAAAAAGCATAAATAGTGGAAATTCGGTGGGGTGATTGGATCACAAGCCGGTAGTGGATGTAGGCATTGAGGCCGAACCACTATAAATCTTTGTGTAGTGGTGCTTGCTTTTGTGGTGATTGTTTATATTAGCTTCCGCATATTGTTTGATTAATCATCACATGTGACCAGTTTTTGTTAAGAAGTTAAAATTGGTCTAAATTGGTCACAATTGTAGCTCACCCTATTCACCCCCCCCCTCTAGGGTTAGGATCCCAGGACTTTCAATTGGTATCAGAGCCTCGTGCTCTATCTTTTAGGATCAAGTGTTTGGAACTCTTGATTAGGTGTAAAAACCTAGAGTCAAAACCCTAGAGTTGTGCTTACATGAAAATCATTAGAATGGACTCCACTATGCTAGACTTTGTAGATTCTTCTAGACCCCTCATTCTTCCTTCTATTGGAGATTCAAACCCTCAAATTAATTAATCTCAATTTGATTTAAAAGAAGAAGAAATTGAATATAATGAAGATGAACTTCAACAAGCCTTGGAAGAATTATATGAATTATCCTTAAAGCTTGAGAAGAAAAACAAAAGTTTAAGAGAAGAATCTAAAAATCTAAACAAAGAATTAGCTTCTTCAAAAGATGAACTTAGAGAGAAAGAAGAAGTAATAAATTGTGTAGAATCTAAGTTCATGATCTCTTTAAATAACCTATCTAACATTCAAGATGAACTAAAAGAATTAAAGATGGGTTATGATAATGTCAATAAGGAAAATTTAAATCTAAGAGATCAAATAAAAGGGCAAGATGAAGACATTAACAATTTAGAATCCAAGTTAACTATTTCTACGGAAAATTTATCTAATTCTCAAAATAAGATAAAAACTCTAGAACTTGGATCTAATGTCATTAATGAACTTAAATTTGAATTAAAACTTGCCAATGAAGAGCTAAGAAACTATAAGGAAATTGAAAATGAACTTTCAAAAGTCAAAAATGAAAATTCAATCCTTATAACCAAAGTCACTCAACTTGAAAGCTATAAACAAAAGTATGAGTGCAAGTTTACCCAAAGTGAAGATAGACTTGAAAAATTATTTAAATTGGGTAAACCTCATGGAGATAGGACGGGTCTTGGTTTTGATAAATATACTTCACATGACCCTAAATTCACCAACACTTTTGTGAAAGGTGAGTCCTCTTTCTCTAGCACTCTTTCTCCTTTGCCCAAAACCAAATGTAATTATTATGGCATTGAAGGGCATTTTAGGTTTGAGTGCAAACTAAGAAGAAGAAGCCATGTGTCTAAACCCATCTTTGAACTCAAGAAGATAGAATCTAAATCTATGAAGGGTAAGACACTAAAAAGCAAAGAAGACTCCAAAAAGATTAAACAAGTTAAATCATTTAAAATGGAGTCTCCTAAGATAGATTCTAAGAAGTTTAAATAAGTTAAACCAAGTTTAAAAGAATCTATAAACAAAAAGCTTCTCAACCTATCTCCCTTATATCAACCCATGAAAGAACTTTTGAAGAAAGTAACAAAGTTAAATTTAAGATTCAAAAGTCAAGTAAAGGGAGAATATAAGAAGAAAAGAAAAGTGAATCAATCCCCAAAGAAACAAACTCACCAACATCAAAAGACTAATCACCAATCTAAGCTAAATTTAGTAAAATCTAAATATCATGGTGATAAGTTTAAATTGAAAATTTATCAAGTCAAATCTCCTTTAGTTGGTGAGAATTCTAAACTAGACCTCAAAGTTCAACCCTCTCAAGACCTTAGGTGGATTCCTAAAGTTAGATACTTAGACAAACCTTAAGGCCTTGAACCTCATTGACCAACCTATCCTTTTTAGTTAAATCATATTGTTGGTCATGTTGCATTTGCATTTTGTTTCTTTATAGTCACATCTTTTAAAATGCATTGTTTCTTTATGATCAATTGATTTTGTCTTCATGCACAATTTTAGTTACATATCATGTTTTTCAAAATCTTTTGATTATAATTTCATCATGTTAGATTTGCTTTTTGCACTCATTGAGTTACATGACTTGCATTGCATTTCTTTACATGATCAATTGATTGTGATTTCAAAAGCTTTCATAGCTAGATCATTCATGATCAATTGTTGTTGAATCATTTGTGTAGATGTCTTAGTTAGATTATTTGAACAAATGATTTGAATCGATTTAAGTTTTTCCATGGATTTCTAAGTTATACTTTAATATGGAAAATCATTGTTTTGAAAAATCAACTTGTATGTGTTTCATTTAAGTTATATCTTTTAAAATACAATGTTGAAAATTGATCTTCAAAATCATTCTTTTTATGCTCATTGTTGGATTTTGTTTATCAAAATGATTTGAATATTGTTTGAATGGAAATGCTCTATAACATCATTAGTTATAATCATCTAAGCATGTTCCATGTTCTCATTTCCTTTCCTTTTGGTTTCATTATCTTAGAATTGGAAATGAATGTTGTTTGCATCTTTGCTTATTTAGTTATTCTTTTTATATGGAAATGACAATTGGTTCCATGTATGGTTGTGATATTAGTTATATTTGTAGAAACCATACTAGAACCCAAATCCATCCTCTATGCCTTCTAGTCATTTCTTTTTGGATGATTATGATGTTGATTCATGTATATTCTCTAAGTGATATCTTCCCTATACATGTTTCAACTTCATAGTAGTGATCTTGATCATATGAAACTCTTTGAAATCCATTCCTCATATTTCTATATGTTTGATGGATATCTTAAATGTTGAATTCATATGATTTTGACACTTTGGAAATTGCATGCATTACCAAGTAATATATCCTTTTGCATTGCAATTTACCTTGTTCATCACTATGCTCAATAGTCATATCTTTAAAAGTGATGAATATGCATTTATGATGCTTGAAGGAATTTTGTGCTTGTCACATTCTTGCTCTTTATCATGTTGTCAAATTCAATTGGTTTCAATTGGTATAATTTTTGATTGATTTGATGTCATTTCTTGTGAATGTGATAGACCTTGTGTACATTGGATTGAACTTGCTAAGTTATATGTTTTCATTCCATGTCACACTCCATTAGCATCATAATTTTCATGTTTGTCACCTCTCTTGCTCATATAGGTATATCTCATGACCACCATGTTTATGTGTTCATAATATTGGTTGGTTATTAGTTGAGGTTGGCTTCATGTTTGAATTTCATTTCACTCTTCTTGCACATAATAGTCATATTTATTGTTTGAATGAAATGATTTCAAAACTTTCATAGCATATGATTTTCATAGTTAAATTTTTTAATGCTATGTTTAATAAACCCCATTTCATCATGGATAGCTCTAATTTGGATTTTTCCTAATAGTTATATTTTTAAATCCATTTTAGAGTGATTGTGTTTAATAGAATTATCTTTAAATCTCAATTGGTATTCTTGATTTTTCCAATTGGTATCCATGATTGCTTTTCTCATTGACCTTGCTTTCTTTTGGTAATTTGATCATATTGAGCTTTATAGTTAAACGAATCTAATCCTTCTCTTGAAGTTGACCCTCAATTGGTTAAACCATCTTCTCCTTGCACCAAATAGTTATATCTTTGTCAAAAGTTTGACAAAAGGAGAGAATGGATTGAGGGGGAGTGTGAACCTTCATTGGAAGTATTAGTTTTGATCAAATTCACCCTTGGATTGCCTTTGAACCCTTATAGATAACTTCCATACATGATAACCTGTTATGTTTTTCATTTTCGGTTTCATTTGTTAACAGGTGCTACTAAAGGTATTTTCCTTATTTCATGTGTATAGGTACCTTTGCAATTTAATGACAAAGGGGGAGAGAGCATTCAAGTTCTCAAAAGGGTGAAGAGAATGTCCAAGCTTCCTAAGGGGAGAGTTGTGTATGATCTTCTACAAGGGGAGAGAATGCATATCTTGCCAAAGGGAGAGAGAGGCATGGTCAAAGGGGGAGAGCAAATAGAAGAAAGAAAGCTTGGGAGCTAAAGAAGATGCTTGGCTAAAGAAGGAAAGAAGAAGAGAAAGCTTGAAGAATGATCAAGCTCCAAGCATCAAGAAGATTGAAGAAAAGAGCCCAAGAGCCCAAGCTAAGAGAAGGAGCATCCAAGAAGATTTCAAGAATTGTCCAGCTTAGGGGGAGCTGAAGACTTGGTGTGTTATTTCAATGATGAGTAAGTTGCCATCAAATTGCAAAGGGGGAGATTGTTAGGAATTTTGTATTTGAAATTTGATGGATGCATTTTCTCTTTAGCATCATTTGAATTTTCACACATGCATTGTTTTAGAAAATCTTGAAATCTAGTTTTATACATGCATTGAGTTTTAGACTTGTAGAATTAATGATTTATGCATGTTTTGTTTTTTAAACTTGGATGCATTTGTTTTAGGATCCAAACTCTTTTGAAAACCTAATTCTTTGTGCATTACTTTTGAGAAATCAAATTGAGGATTTAGGTTTGTGCCTTGCATACTTTCATCATTTTCAGAATCACTTTTGTATGCATTTAAATGTGAAAAGAGTTTAATCAAATCAAGCAAGCCTTTGGTTTTAAAGTTTCGAATCATTTTAGGCTTTTTGTGTTTCATGTTTTTAAAACATCTTAGATTGATTTAAAACATGTTTCCAAGCTTGGTTTAGTGGCCCAAAAATCCCCTCCAAGAAAAACCTTTAAATATGCAAAATTTGGGATTTTTTGGTCCCAGGGGGCCGGCCTGCCTGTGTGGCCGGTCGACCGGCCCAAGGGACCCGGTCGACAGGGAACACTGCAGGCCGACTGGTCCCTGGAGCACCAACGGTCATATTTCTAACCGTTGTGTGAACCCGGTCGACCGATACCTGTTTCCAGGTCGACCGGGGACTAGCCGTTGGACTGTTTTCTTGTATAAAGTCCATTCATTTCCCATCTTTCAAGAGGCTTGATTCATGAACTTTTGAGACCATTTTGGAGCCAAAGAAAGAGGAAGAAGTTGGAAAGGCTAGAGGGCTTTTGGAAATCAAATGCTTGAGTTTTAAAAAGATACATCTTACTTGTCTTTTTGATTTCCATTAAAATTAGAATCAATGCATGTTTAAATCTTTGTATTTTCTTTTATGCATGATTTCTAGTTTTTAAAGAGTTGTTTTGCAAACTCATTATCTTCTTTGGAATATTAAGAATGGTTTGCAAACTCTCTTGACTAATTCACATGCTCTTAGACTTTAAATATTCATACAACTTGTTTAGTTCATTTCTTCAAAGTTGTTTGAATCTTTTATGTGATTAGTTTTATCTTCAATCATCATTTTCTAAGCTTTGATTTTAAAATGCATCAAGCATTCATTTAGGAGCTTCATTGTAGAAATTGATTGAAGTAAAGCATTCATACACTTGTGCACACACTTTAGCTTCTTTAGTGTATGTTTGTAATTTGTTTTAAACTTTCATATTAGCCTATTTTAGAGGCAATTACATTGTGCTTAAATTGTATCTCTTAGAGTGTTCTTTTGTGAAGACACTTTCTTAGAGAAATCTTAATTTGTAAAGGTTATTGCTAAGCCTAAGAAAAGCATTGTGTAAAGGTTATTGCTTAGCCTAGAAAAGCATCTTATAAAGGTTATTGCTTAGCCTAGAAAAGCACATTGAGAGGTTGTTGTTTAGCCTAGAAAAACAACATTGTAAGGGTTATTGCTTAGCCTAGTAAAAAGCATAAATAGTGGAAATCCGGTGGGGTGATTGGATCACATGCCGGTAGTGGATGTAGGCATTGAGGCCGAACCACTATAAATCTTTGTATAGTGGTGCTTGCTTTTGTGGTGATTGTTTATATTAGCTTCCGCATATTGTTTGATTAATCATCACATGTGACTAGTTTTTGTTAAAAAGTTAAAATTGATCTAAATTGGTCACAATTGTAGCTCACCCTATTCACCCCCCCCCCCCCCTAGGGTTAGGATCCCAGGACTTTCACTCTAATCAAGTTCAAGCATTCAAATTAAATTTGGGCATGGGTAAGGTTCTTATACCCTTCAAATGTGTTGTGTAAGGTCTCATTTTAAAAATATGGATTGAGATTTAAGTATATGAGGAACCAACTAGGTCTCATTCCAGGCCCCTGTTCAGGTCCAAATTAATATAATTGACCTCACTAGAGGGCTTGAGATTAGGTTTCAATTGAGACCTATAAATATTGAAGTGTGTGTATGGGGTGTGTTTTGATGCGAACTTGTCATACGAACCCTCCATGCAAACTAGTTGTGGGGCCCATTGTTGGTCCAAACTAGCTAGGGATGAAATCATGGGGGGATGGAAAGACTCAAATGGTACCACCCAATGTATCAAGTTTGAAATCAAACCTATGTCCCTAACCCCTTCATCTATTGCCCGCAACTTTAACGACTTCATATAAAAAAGAATTTTGTCACTCAATCCAACGGACCAATACATTCGGATGGGGTGCCAAATGTCTGGGATCAGTGACTATTTGGAGTTCCAATTTTCTTTGGTAGAAATGGGGGTCCATGTTTGCTGATCAGTTGGGATTTGTGATAGGTGGGCCACCATGTAGTTCGCACAGTGAGAACCCATGTGAACGGATGTACCAAAACCCACCTCTCTCTTTCTCGATATATATATATAGGCTACTGCTCCCCTCAGCTGCAGCCCCCCTCTAATATCAGTTGTAGGGCATGTGAGGGATGCCTTCACATGCCCTACACTGCTCCCTTCACATGCCTGCAACTGATATTAAGGAGGGCTGCAGCTGAGGGGAGCAGCCCTTATATATATATATATATATATATGAGGGGCCCTCTCCTCAGCTCAACCGCATGATACCATCCACTCACCCATGTGCTAGCTAATGCGATTTCAAACTTAAGTCAATGAAATATAAGAGTGACCCACCCGATGAAAATGAAAAGCCCGCCCATCTCATCTCCCCATGCCCTATCTGATTGAGTCAAATCAAAACCAGAGAAAGAGGGTTCTGGGCCAAAAGAGGGCTTCATCTCTGATCCGAACCCTTGACACCATCTACGATCTGATTGAGGCAAAACCAGAGGAGAAAGAGGGCTTCATCTCCGATCTCGCAGCGACACGACACCACGATTAATGTCATCTCCGATCTGATTGAGGCAAAACTTGATCTGCACGACCGACGCCATCTCTGAACCTCGTCTTTGCCGTCTTTCTCCTCCTCTCCATCGAAATCCAGAAAACCCCAAATCAACCCAACTCTTACCCATTCTCAAAATACCCACATCCACCAACTTTTGGAATCATTCCCAGGTTCTGCCTAAACCCATTCCGAGCCCCATCTCCGATCCAACCATTTCACTGGTAAGAAGAAAACCAAACCTTTCAATTTTGCCTTTTTTTAGAAAAGAAGGCGGAGTTTTCGAGTTTGGGGATTAAGATAACAGATCATTTTTATCACTGGGAACTTCCTCAACAGGATTTTCATGGTGTCTTTATCTCAACTAAGCTCTTGAAAAAGCCCATTTCTCACTATAATGTTCCCACTATAAGTGATTTTTTCTCTTTCTTTCAGTGTTTAAATTTTCTTATTTTGCTAAATTTATGTTTTTGAGAATGATATCGTGTCTGTGTGTAAATTTGTTTGAATGTTGAATTGATTTTCTATTTTTTATATTTATGTTTTCTACTGTTTGTTTGAATTTTATCGTCATGGAACTTGTGTTACTTTCTTCATCTCTCCCTCATCTAGTTAATCACCTGCTTAGATCTCATACATGGACCTGCTTAGATCTCATCAAGTTCTTAAAAACAGTAGCACATAAAATCTCAAAACAGGTTCCCTGTAACTAGGTTCCCTGTAACTGAAAAGGTAAAACAACAAAGCTTTTATCTTTCTTGCCACATTTGGACATTTACACCTCAAAACTCCATTACAAAAACAAAATCATATCAACCACAAATTACATATGAGTTATTTATTTATTTTTCCTGAAACTTCTCTCCCCATGCTGAGCACTAATTGGCAAAGCCTTCTCACCATCTTGATGGATAACCTGTATTTTTGCATGTCAAAGAAAACTCAGTTCAACAAGAATGCATTTCAGAAGGAGAAACGGACCATAAGTGTTGTTTCTCAACCTACTAGCACTGAACAATATAATCAACCATACTATAGAAATACATTTAAACTCTTGCAAATCTGGACTTCCAATGTGTCGTTCTCCATGTTTTACAAGAATCCATAAAATTGCTTGACATGAAATACATGAAAGAACAGAGGCCAAAACAGTGGAAGAAAGCTGTAGCCTTGAGGAAAACGAACGCAATGAACATAGAGCAGTGAAAAATAAGCATAAAGCAATGACTCCGCATGTATTAACATTCCAAAAATGTTTTACAATATGATGAATAATCTACTAATCAAAACAAAATATGATGAATAATCTACACAACCAAAAATGTCCCAGCCACTATATGAAAAGATAAAAGCAGAGTAGTCCCACAAAAAAATAGCCATCTTGACACATTCAATTGAAAACAAACCAATGTGGGTTCATATGAATTGGGTGTGTGTAGCAATATATGTGATGTAAATACATGTTCGTTTTCTTTGCTTGGAGTGGACCTTTTTTTTTTTTCCTTCATGGAAGGGTGGTGGGGGGGTGATTTGATGAATGCCATCATTGAATTGTTGCAGGGTTTTGAATATGGATGTGTCCTCCTCCTCATCACCAACTTTGCATTACCCTGATGTAGATGAAAACTTGACAACAAAATTGGGAATGCGTTTTGAGGATCTAACAGAAGTATATGAATTTTACAATGTTTATGCAAAGGTTGCTGGGTTTAGTGTACGGAAAGATTTAACTCGGACCAAAGATAGAGAGGTAGTTTGGAAACGATTTTGTTGTTCAAAGGAGGGTAAAACAGACGAGAAGCACTGGATTGATAAAGATGTTGTTCAAAGGCGTCACATGGAAACATGAGTAAATTGTAAGTGAAAAAGGATAAATCAGTTGGTAATGAAGTGTCGATCTTTGTTCATGGGCATTGTCATCCCCCCACTACTCCTCACAAACGATTCATGTTGAGGTCACATCGGTTTGTTCCAGAATCAACAAAACAACAAATAAATACATATGATTTTGCAAATATTCAAAGCAAACAACAAATGCAAATATTCAGTTCGTAATCTGGGGGATTAGATAAGATTGGATTTACAGATAAAGATGCTGAGAATCACCGCAACAATGATAAAGAAAAGAGAAAGGGGCTTGATGGTCAGTTGTTATTTCAACTCTTTGAGAATCGCAAGGAAATGGGCCATGGATTTACTTATAACATTGAGCGAGATGCAAAAAAGAAGATAACACATATTTTTTTGGTGAACGGAACATTCCATTCTGCATACTCAATCTTTAGTGACATTGTAACAATTGATATAACATATAAGACAAATTGTTATGAGCTAATTTTTGCTGCAATTCGTTGTTAGATTGTGTGGTCTCAATCCATCAGTTGATGTAATAAATTGATTAATTTCTTTATTTATCAATAAATTCATGCTTTCCTTTCATGAGATGAATGGTGTTTATTACTTAATGCACATGACCAATACATATGACATAATGGTTCATGAGATGAACCGGGTCCCATTAGTATATTAGATGTGATATATGTATATGGATGAGATCCACATACGGGAGACGTGTGTCACAAATCTTATACTTAAAATATCTTCACAACCAGTGATGAGACTGGGCATCTCATCTGATAAGGTTACAACACTTTGATCACTATGAGATAGTGTGATTTGTCTCGATCATTAGAATGGAAGATTCTGGATCACGGTGCTGGTACATTGGATGTATTGAAGGACCGTGAGAAGCACCTTATGAAATACTGTCTCGATTTAAGGACTGCTCTCATAATTCCCTAGCAATAGGCTCTCAATCCTTAGACATTGATGAACTCAAGTTTCTATCTATTCATTTGCTTTGAGTCACCAATGAGTGAGGCCAACTGTAGGTCAACACCTCGGTGTCTTGGATACGTGGTAGTAGGACTGTGGAAACATACAATGATTAAGATGGAATCTATCTACATTATCCCCTTGTGCCAATTAATGGATTTATCATTAGTAAGTGCGCATCCATCTTGATTAAGAGTTAATTGGATGGTACTGATGATCACTGTGATTAATTGGGGCTCAAGGATAATAAGATGTGGATCTAAGATTGGATGGGATAGATTTATTCCAATTGATTCATGGATATTGATAGAGGGGCCTACTTGTGGTAATTGGGAAGTTTAGGGTCTTCATTGTAATTTATTTCTAAGACTGGAGTGCAATTGCATTTATATAGTGGTGTTATTTGCAATTAACTGTGGACCCAGATTGCACATGAGATGTGGGGTCGCGTGTCCCAATTGGAGTCAGGTTTCTAAGAAATCCCTAGTGGTCCCCACGCTAGCCCAAGATATTCGAAAGCTGCTAATCTTACTTGAACTCTAAAATGAAGGAATTAGAAAGTTACTATTTTTATTTGAAGTATGACTTCTAATAGTGGTAATAGTAAGCTACTAACTTGTGTGGAAGTGTGACTTCTAATGCAATTAGTAAGAGAGTCTTAAGAGGAGATT
This sequence comes from Cinnamomum chago, assembly GCA_038049695.1. Taxonomy (NCBI): domain Eukaryota; kingdom Viridiplantae; phylum Streptophyta; class Magnoliopsida; order Laurales; family Lauraceae; genus Cinnamomum; species Cinnamomum chago. The sequence continues at coordinate 101,872,316 of CP142453.1, read as the reverse complement.
TGAGGGCTATAAATAAGGGAAGAAACCCCTTGGACGTCCCACTCTATTATTCACGCCCAAGACTCCTCAAGTGCAAGAGTTGCACATCTCTTCTCTTCCTCTCTCTCTTTTAGTTTCCTTAGAGTTTCTAGTAGGGTTTTCTCTTGGAGATCCCACCCATCTTCTTGAGAAAAGAGATCTGATAGAGGGTCATAGCGTGGAAGACAACAAGGTCTTGGGGATCTCTAATTGCTTCAAGAAGAGTTCGTGTTCTAGTTGATTGTCTTCTCCTCGATTAGAGCACTACCGGGCTCCAAAGATATAATCTGCTTCTCCTCTTGTGGTAGATTATTTTGTTGCAAGTAGTTGCTGATTGCTATCTTCTAGATAGGTTATATTGCTGTACATGATTGATGAGAAGGAGGGATTTCATCCTGGATTGGGTTATAGCCTACTGGATAGTTGATCCTTGAGTCAAGTGGGTTAAAAAGTTTTGAAAACCTATCCACGAGGCCCACCTACTTCCAACATTCGTAGGTTGTGATCATCATGGTTAGACAACGTTATTTGGTTGTGGGTTCCTACCAAATGAAAAGGCAGAGTCATTTGTGTGGTTGTTTAATAAATGACTTGAAGCTATGCCTTGTGGCCTAGGAATTATAATAGATCAAGACAAGAAAAGAATACATAAATGGCTGTTGTTGAAATGTTAGCTTACATGCAAATTAGGACATTTTCAAAACTTGCGCCCTGGGTTCTTATTTGTACGAGAAGCCTTTGGACCCCACTGTAAGTTTTGCAATGAAAGCAACGATGACCTGCCTACATATTCTCGAGCTTATATGTTAGTTCATATTATATTGGACATATATAAGATTTACATATTAGAAATAAATAGAATATGTAGGCAGGTCATTCCCCTTCCTTCCCCTCCCCTCTCTTAATATTATCTCAGCATAGAATCTCTTTCAAATAACATCCATCTCAACACCAAATCACTAAAGATAGAGTTCATGATAATCCTTGATTCTTAAAAATAAGAACAAAGTAAGAAATGCACACTAATCACTCCTGGTGATATCTAGTCACTTGTAAATCATTGTTGAATGGCAAACCACACCGCCAAGATAGGCTCCCAAAAAATTAATTAATTCATTAATTAACAAAAATATACATTTATTGTGTCGTCTAAAATAAAAGATTGGACTCCACTTTCAAAGTTGGTGTTAAGGAGGAGGAAAAGAAAACGACAAAATAAAAACAGTCAGTCCAAACAATGAAAACGAACATGACATAGATTGCTACACACACCCAACTCATATGAACCCACATAGCATGGTTTGTTTGTTTGCATAGAAAAGTTACTCATTATGGTAGCTGTATAATATTTGGGCAAAATGGATGACTACCCATTCCACCCTGCATCAGTAAGGACTTGAAATCAAATATCACATTAGACGGGATGCCGTTTTGATTTTTTTTCAACCCAAACCAGTATCAGTGATCATTGCCATAAATTATAGCTTACTAAATCATGGAATCCACAAAATGTTCCAAATATTTGCTTGTATAGGACAATTCCAAACTTAGAAAATATTTGGAATGGGTAAGTTTCATAGGCGGTGAAAATGTCTGTACAAGTAAATGTACAGTAAATATTCCAAACTTAGCAAGTTTCATATGCGGTGAAAATATTTGGTTGTAGCTTGTACAGGACAATTCCATCCTCATTTTCACCGCCTTCTCATCCAAACAACCAGTTCCTCTTAGAAAATAAGAAAATTTAAACACTAAAAGTAAGAGAAAAAATCACTTAGGGCATGTTTGTATAACACTTTTCTGCAGAAAAGTTGACGATTTTCCTCGGAAAACCCATTTTCCGGCGTTTGGTGCGGAACAATTCCACGGAAATGCTTTCCTGCCCCGTCAGCATTTTCCTTGATAATTGTAGAAATGGATTTCCCATTGGGGGGGGGTATGGGAAATGGTTTTCCTCGGAAAACTTCTCCCTCTTTTCCTCACTCTTGTCTATTTCAACCCAAAAACCCTATAACTTTTTCATTTTTTATATCTTCATACAAATTATTATTTAATATTAAATAAATAATATACATGTTATGTTATTTTTCTTCAAAAAATTATATCACCAAATAAGAAATTTTGACTTTCTATAAGGAATCCACAGTCGCACCAAACAACATCTGCACCAATTCAATGAGGAAACTCTTTTTACACCAAACATGAATTTCTAAATTCTACGGAAATCCTTTTCCGAGGTTTTCTTTTCTATGGAATTTGCTGACGTGGCAATTTCCTCTTTCCACGGAAAGGGTGTGTACACAAACGTGCCCTTATAGTGGGAACATTATAGTGAGAAATGGGCTTTTTCAAGAGCCTGGTTGAGATAAAGACACCATGAAAATCATGAAAATCCTGTTGAGGAAGTTCCCAATGACAAGAACGATCTGTTACCTTAATCCCCCAACTCGGAAACTTCTTCTTTTCTATTATAAAAAAAGGAAAATTGAAAGGTTTGGTTTCTTCTTACCAGTGAAATGGTTGGATCGGAGATGGGGCTCGGAATGGGTTTGGGCAGAACCTGGGAATGATTCCAGAAGTTGGTGGATGTGGGTATTTTGAGAATGGGTACGATTAGGGTCGATTTGGGGTTTTCTGGATTTGGATGGAGAGGAGGAGAAAGACAGCGACGACAAGGTTCAGAGATGGCGTCGGTCGTGCAGATTAGAGATGAAGCCCTCTTTCCTTGGTTCTACCTCAATCATATCGGAGATGGCGTTGATCGTGGCATCGCGTCACTGCGAGATCGGAGATGAGGCCCTCTTTCTCCTATGGTTTTGCCTCAATAAGATTGGAAATGGCGTCAAGGGTTCGGATCGGAGATGAAGCCCTCTTTCGGTCTAGAACCCTCTTTCTCTGGTTTTGATTTGACTCAATCAGATAGGGTATGGGGAAATGAAATGGGCGAGCTTTTCATTTTCATCGGGCAGGTCACTCTTATATTTCATTGACTTAAGCTTGAAATCGCATTGGCTAGCACGTGGGTGAGCGGATGGTATCATGCGGTTGAGTTGAGGAGAGGCCCATATATATATATAGCTGTAATAGTGCTGGTCTCACAAATCAAAGTTGATTAAATTTGTTTTTTTATGATGGAACTAAAAAATTTAGTTCTAATTCTTGATTTTGGAGATCATGATCATCGTGCAAAAAAATACGATAATCGAATTTGATTTGTAGGATCAACAGTTTTTCAACTTAGGATAAAGTAAGCTTCAACTTAGGAGAGATAGCGCATATATATATATAAAATGTTTATCCAGTGCGCCCCGTGCGCTTCTTTCCCATCGCGGGTGGGTCCCACCGATGGTCCATCTGATTGGACCACACACACACCCTGAATTTCACATGCCCCCTGAGTTTTGCATCCATCAGATTGGATTAGACTATTGGATTGGCTGCACACTCATCTGAATGGACTGTACACCGTTAAATTTGTGGGACCTGAATGGAGATGATAAAGTTTAGGGACGGGGCTGATTTTTTGTAGAGATGAAGGGCCCATGGAGATATTTCGATCACTCTAGGTGGGGTTCCCACGCACATATAGATATATGTCTATGGGCAATTCTCCAAAATGCTCCACTTTAAAAATGTCCTTTTCCGCCCCCTTTTTTTTGTCCTAGGGCCCACCTTGAGTCAATCTAGTTTTTTCATACACACTATCCCACCATGAATAGCCACCAAGTCCAAATTCGACTCTCATCCAACTTTTCTTCACCATTTGATTGAAATTATATGAAAAAGATGTCTCTAAAATTATTAAATTATATATATAGGTGTGAGGGGCCCCGCCCCTTAGTCTCACAGTACCGTGATAGTTACTCTCACAAGAGCATCTTCCATATATATTGTATATATTTGTGTGTGTAAGTGGTGGCATTAGGTCGTTTGGGTATAAAACTCCTAAACCTTTGCCTCCATATAAACTCTATCGGGTCCTAATATGGAATTAAATTGAAAATGGGTTCAAATCTTGGAATAGAAATACATTGAGTCCAAATCATGGAGCTATGTCTAATTGTTATTATTATTATATTGAAGAGTTTATATATATATATATATATACCCTCTAGGGTTTATAGAATTTGTGAATAGCCCCTTGTGGTTTTAGTATTTGCATACACCTCCATGATTTTTCATCTTAATACCTTTTGTGTTGATTTTTGTATAAAAATGACAACCTTGCCATAAAATCATTAAACAAAGATAAGTATGTTATTATTTATAAAAATATCATTATTTTATCTTACATCCCAATAGTCCCTCTCAAGTTCTCCCATGCACATGAAGCCTAATCATGTATTTGATACTCTCATCAATCTAATAGGGGGTTGTGTATGGATTGGATCAATTATAACAAATTATAAGTAGAAGTGTTGATTGTCATTGTGATTGATTTAGAATTATGGTGGTCTGTAAGACTATTAATTTTAGGACATGGTTGGTATAAAAATGAAAAGACAGGGGTATATACAAATATTAGAACCACAGGAGCTGATTTACAAATCCTACAAACTTTAGGGGTATATAAAAAAACTCTATTTTAAATTAATCCATTCAAGAGAACAGAGACAGAAAGGTAAAGTTCCAAGAGGTTAAATATGAGATATGGCAAAATTTTGCATGTATAAGATATTACAAATTTTCATAAGTTTCAATAACATAGTATTTTATAAAGTAATACCATACACTACAAGTGGGGCAATGTCTTGATCACTTTGCGAGAGACTGAAGTGGGAGAGGAGTTCACTAACTTGCCAGAGTACGGCCAGAGTGGCCACGGAGACAAAGGGTGGATCCAACTATGTTCGATGGAGTCAACATAGTCATGACTCATTTATTAATTAGGTTAAAGGACCAACCCCATAAGTTTGAAAGTGGACTCTTCTGCTTTATTAATGAGCATATCATAAAGCATTGAGTTAGGCTTTTTTTTTTTTTTTTTTTTCTGAATATTGAGAAATTTAACAAAAGTTTCTTTTATATAAAATACTCTGCAATATTGTTCTATAGTATAAGTCCTATGGGCAAACTCATCACATGGCAAAATAGTATAGGGAAACTTGTCATATTTTAAAGAGGAGTGCTCATGTGCAGGACAACTATCATGGCCCACCAAGGGGTCCATAGATCATGAGAGAACTGCAAATCAAACCATCCAAGTAGACTACTCTAGATATAAATTTCAAGTCAATCCAATTATCCTAACCCCTTGATCTATATCCCACAACCTTAACGGTTTAAAATATGAAAAAAGTTTTACACTAGATCCAACATTTCAGTCTGGAGGGGAGTTTAGTTCGAATTGATTATATAGCGTGTCCCAGTGCAAAAGGGAATATGCTTATTATAAAAGTTAAGAAAAAACTTTAAAAGGAAAAAATATCTTATTGCTTTAGACATTTAGGCCCATTTGAAAAGGTCACCCTTTGTGATTTCTTGGAAAAAAAAAACCAAAAAGTCTTAAATTGATTTTATAAACCATTCAATTTGAACTTTTTTCCAAATGAGCTTAAGGGCTTGTCTGGTTAAACTTCTAAAAGTGTTTTTTTTTTTATTTCTTGGCTTTTGAAAAGTTAAAAAGCGGGCCCGTTTGGTAATTTTAAATGTAAAATAAAGTATAGTACAGCATCAAATCAAGAGAATAAAATATAATGGGGTTATGATTGTATTTTATTTTTAGTTGTTTGGTATGAATTTTTTTTCACTTTTTGTATAGAAAAGTGAAGCTTTTTTGTCTTTTAATTGAGAAATAATATTGTTTTTTTACCTTTTTTTAAAAGAATAAAATTTTGAATTAAAGTGCTAATGATGTAACTCCTTGTCTGAAAAATGGAGGCTTTACATGACTTTTACTCGTCTAGTGAAGTGCCAAACGGGAGGCTTGTTTGACTGTTACGTTTTTAAAAGAACAAGTCAAAATTAGCTTTTGGGGAGAGGAAACCTAAGGACTTCACTTTCAAAAGATACTGTCTCACTTTTTGTAAAATGTGAGTGAAAGTATTGCTGGAAGGGTTTTTTTAAATATTTAGTCAATATTCTAATAACTTATTTATAGTTAAATCAATCTCCAATTTATATATATATATATATCTATGAGAGATATCTCATATCTTATATGAGAGATAGGAGTGAGGGGCCCTCACATATAAGTTGTTGACATTGGATATGGATATGAGAGCTCCAACCTTATCTCTCATAGTAAGGTGAGAGCATCTCTCGTAAAAGTATCTCCCTATATACGCGTGCAGGCTCCTTGAATCAATGATATGATGCTTTTGTACAATTGGGTCAATGATCTACATTATGTTTGTCATTAGATCCATGATTTGAAATGTACCCACCATTAGATTGGCGTTCCATGCCATTGTTGCTATTAAATCGATGATCCAATGCTTTTCTACCATTAAATCAATGTTCTACTTTTCTTTCGTAGTTAGATGGATAGTCTGAAGCAATTCCATCAACAGATATGAGGCAATTTTATCATTAGACCAATGATTGAAATATTCTTTAGCTATTTAGACCAATCATTTGAGGGTTTTTTTTAAACTTTATGATCAATCATCTAAATATGTTTTAGTTGTTTAGACCAATTATCTTAGGGACCCTTTTGAACTTTATGATTAACAATCTTTATCTTTTCCATCATTGTAGACTTTGAATCAATGAACTTAAGTTATTCCAATATATATCTTTCGTGACATGGAGGACTTTAACTTATGCATTCTTTCAATCATGCCAAGGGAATGTTCCCTAAAAAAATTTCTTTCAAAATCCATGAAAATAATCAGTATCCTTTTTAGAAAAAATATTTCAAAATCCATAAAAATAATTAGTGTCCTTTTTAGACACGGGAACACCCCCTTGGCATGATGTCAAACAAGGCTTTAGAGCCTGTTTGGTTGGAAGCATTTCTTACGAAAATTGTATGACATTGGCTTCAAATCTAGTCTCTTACGTTGAGCACTCTAAAGACACCGTTTGATACTAGAATTTTAAACATCAACTCACCTGAAATGTCACTTTTAATCTCTTAAATTCTTATATTTTCGGCATTCTAAATGCTTGAGCATTTATAATCCCACATGGGGGACAACATTTGGAGATTTCCAAATTCTCCAAGACAAGAATTTTCCAAATTCTTGAAAAAAGCCCTTTAGGTTGGGGTTGTGAAAATCTTAATAGTCAACATCATTCTTTAAAAAAACTAATGATGACATGAAGATAATTTAATGAATTAATGAAAAGGGCATGTTACGAAGGCATCCAATAATCTCATGGCCTTTTTATTGCTATCAATTTGTTAAACACCTCTCCCCTGTTCTCTCCTTATATATATTAAGCCAAAAGTTAGCCCCTGTTAAAAGATTTTGTTTATATAATCCAACAGACAACTTTGTGAAGCAGGCGAGTAAACGTGGTGGAATGACTACATGACTTCCAAAGAAGAATCATAGAAAATGGGTAAAAACTTGGATTTTCTCTATAGATGAGGTTGAAATTTGATTGCGAATCAAAAGGCTTGGGAGTTGTTTGCCTTTTCCGAATGAGATAAGGCAAATGGGTTTTACACATTACGTATGCAAGTGTTACACATGTGAAACACATTACCACATTTCTCAATATTATCTTTTTCATTAGTAAATGATTATGCCCAACAATTATAGATTTATTTAGATTTTTTCATGAAACTCTCAAAATCTATGAAGAATTAAAGTATAAAACCTTTCTTTTTTATATATATATATATATATCACTAATACAAGAATATTGAATGGCATGGATCATGAATTAGGGGTCCATGGAAGTCCAAAATATGATACATAGATCGAGATTTTTTTTAACAAATTACTCAAAATCGATGAAGATTGATATAATCAGTTTTAAAATTTTGAGGTTTAAAGAGCAAAAAGATGCCTGATGCATGGAGGAAAAGTATTCTTATACCCATATACAAGAACAAAGGAGATATTCAGAACTGTGCGAACTACCACGGGATTAAATTGATGAGCTATACAATGAAATTATGGGAGAGAGTTATTGAGAGAAGACTAAGAAGAACAACAAACATTTCAGAGAATCAATTTGGTTTCATGCCTAGGAGATCAACCATGGAGGCTATCTTTCTCCTTAGAAGGTTAATGGAACAGTATAGAGAAGGCCAGAGAGATTTACACATGGTGTTCATTGACTTGGAGAAGGCCTATGACCGAGTTCCTAAAGAGATTCTATGGAGAGTACTGGAAAAGAAAAGAGTGTGTGTCGCATATATTGAGGCGATAAAGGATATGTATAATAGAGCCGTGACGTCTATAAGAACAACTTGCGGAGAGACTAAAGAGTTTCCTATCACGATTGGTCTACACCAAGACTCAGCGTTAAGCCCGTACTTGTTTGACCTAGTTATGGATGAGATTACACGACATATTCAGGATGAGGTGCTGTGGTGTGTGCTATTTGCAGATGACATTGTTTTAGTGGATGAAACGAGAGAAGGAGTGAATGCTAAGCTAGAATTTTGGCGAAAAACGTTAGAGACGAAAGGGTTTAGGCTAAGTCGATGCAATACGGAATATATGGAATGCAAGTTTAGTCAAAATAGGACACTTGGTAACTTAGAAGTAAGTTTGGGCACACAAAAGATTGTAGAGAAAGAAAACTTTAGGTACCTTGGATCTATGGTGCAACAGGATGGAGAGATTGATACTGATGTAAGTCGCAGGATTCAGGCCTGGTGGACCAAATGGAGGAGTGCTTCGGGGGTCTTGTGTGATCGGAAAGTCCCCCTCAAGGTTAAAGGAAAGTATTATAAGGTGGCGGTACGTTCAACGTTGTTATATGGATCAGAGTGTTGGGCAGTAAAGCATAATCATGTTAAGAAGATGGAAGTTGCGGAGATGAGAATGCGAAGATGGATGTGCGGGATCACAAGGAGAGATATGATTATGAATAGGAATATTAGGGGCAAAGTAGGAATAACACCGATTAAAAATAAACTGGGAGAAAATCGACTGAGATGGTTCGGCCATGTTAGAAGGCTCCCAACGGAGGCACCTGTTAAAAGGTGTGAAAGCATGGAGATTACCCGGAGTAGGAGAGGGAGAGGGAGACCAAAGAGAAGTTGGAAAGAAACTATTAAACATGACCTTGCCTACATGGATCTAACGGAGGACATGGTCCTAAACAGATTTGATTGGCGTCGTCAAATCCATATAGCCGACCCCACCTAGTGGGAAAAGATTTGGTTTGGTTTGGTTATTAGTTAATTAAACAAATTGAATTATAAATATAGAGACCATATGAATTAAAAAATAAAGGTATTTGATGGGCACCATGAGTGAAAAAAAGCACCATGTTCACTGCATTACGACCCTTTTTGGTTTAAGGGCTGTGATTGCAAACTACTTTCACACCTACAAGTGTGTAAAAGTTTTGATGTGTAAATAGCCATATTTACACACTGGTAACACCCCATATGTCTAAATCAATGCAAATGTCACCGCTTGTAACTATTACAAGTGTGAATCAAGAAATGATCCCTTATTATAAGTTTTTCAGACAGTTAGAAGGCATTGAATCCAAATTTGAAACCTATAGGATTCACTCAAATTTATCAAAAGCGATTGGGTGAATTCCATAGAATAGCCCAAAAAATAAAACAAAAAAGAAGGCCTTATGAATCGCCCATTGGCTCACATTCATTATATACAAACAAGTCAAACATCATTCATCATCATTCAAACTTTCCATCTAATCCACAAATCAACATCATCATCAATTCCGAATACTTTTCCATCGTGATCCGCAATTAAAATCCCATTTCTCACACTCTCTTCTCATCTCTCTCGCCAAAACCCCGTTTTCTTTTCCACAACAGAATAAAAAGAGGATCGGATCGAATAGAATCGAACCTCTCTTCTTTCTTTTGCTCTGGTATTCTTTCATCTGATTTCTTCTTTTGAGTGAATATATGTCTTCTCTCTCTCTCTCTCTCTCTCTCTCTCTCGCTTTTTTTTCTCTCTCTCTTACTAGATAGAGATTGTTGTGACGATCTAGGGTTTGGGCATGGCTTCGAAGAGGATCTCGAAAGAGCTCAAGGATCTCCAGAAAGACCCTCCAACATCATGCAGCGCAGGTATCTCTCGTCGATTTAGCATTTCTTCTCCATTGATGCGGCACTATTTTAATCTTGATTCTAGATCTGCATTTCCTTTCGCTACCACTTGGTTTTACTGCTGCTGATTTGTGATGTCTATGTGGTTTTTCTTTTTCTTTTTGGTGAATGACCTGCTTAGTTGGTAGCATTTGGTGTGAATGTTAAGAATTTATGGATTTCTATGGTGATTTTATCAAGTTCTATCAAGTTCATGGGTTTTGATCTAAACGAGAAGCTTATGTAATTGAGGGGGTTATTTCTTAGTTTGGTGCAATCATTAATAACTTGATTATCTTTGGATAATAGTAGACTAGCATAATAACCCGTGCTTAGCACAGGTATGGTTGGCGTTTATGCATTAAAAAAATATCTATAAATTGTAGAAAGAAAAGAAAAGAAAATAATAAAAGGTTATCATGAAAGTACCTGCTTATGTAATCTATGAGCTAATGGGATAAAAAGGAAAGAGAAAAGAGATGAATTGAAGAAGAAAGGGAATGGAATTCTGGATAGAAATGGAGGTATTACAGTGAAGGAGAAGTGGAACTTTCAAAAGTGGATTGGTGGTAGGAGACATGAGTGGTGGTTTCAAGGTAGTTAGAGATAAGTGTGAGAAAACTAAAAAGATTTTAAAAAAGAGTAACTTCCTTTCAAAATTGTAACTGATGGTCAAAATCCAATCCAAAACCTCTTAGCTTAATATAGTAAGTATAATAGAAACTATGCCGCGAAGGGGTTTCAGTCATATATTGGAGCAAGAAATTTTGTCCTCCTTGCTATTTACACCAGTGCATTAATTACCATTGGCTCATTTTTATGTGTAAGTGTGGAGTTTTAAGCATTTGGATGCCCTTGCTTATTTGTGAGTTGAGTTATTGTGCAACCGTGTGGTAGCATCCTTCTAGTTTGAATGCCTTCTCAAAAGCTACGAATGACATTAATAAGAAGCAAAAAAGTCTACAGTATAAGAGCTATATGCTGTGTATTGACTTTAAAGAAGAAGATGCCTCCCTTTATGATCACAATTCTTTGCTACTTGCACAAAATTTTTTGTTGATCGAAAAAGAAAATGAACATGTTGAAAGAAAAGATCGTTTATACATTTAGTCAACCATGCAACAACGGTGTCAATGATATCATACTACTGTAGCAGAAAAATATACTATAGCAAACAAAGATCATTTTGACATTTAGTATAAGAAAAGTAAACTGTATGCACTAATAGTATTCTATCACAGAAAAGTTGCATTTTGTTCTTAGGGATCAATGGTGTTCGATAGTGTTTTAGGTAATAGAGTGTCTCTCATGAACTTCTTCCATTAAATCTTGTTAAAGATTAAGTCCTTTGGCATATGCTTATACGGGTCACGTGCCTTTGTTAGTTTTCAAGATAGTCTTTTCAGATATTTTTTGGTCTTTAGATTCATTCGAGTTACTATGTAAAGTTTTTCAGTTAATGAAGCATTGTAGACATTCTTTTCAACCTAATGACAATAAAAGCGATGTTTTTTTTTCAGTTATATTTTCTGATGTGTGGCGGTCTGCTTCTGAAAAATCTTTGTTTCGGTATGAATGATTTGTGACTTTGGTGTACTAGAATGACCAGCATATATCTTATGAAACCAAGAGATGAAGTTCCAGATATGTTCAAATTATTTCATGATATTGTCAGAATCTATATAATGCCATTGCCTTCTGATAATGGAGGTATTAGGTGAATGTACTAAAAAAAATTGTGAACCTATTTGTATGAGGAAGGAATTGAATTTGAATCCTCTTGCTCTTATACACTTCATTAGAATGTAATGGTTGAAATGTCAAATGAAAGATTAGGTATCTCCTTGAGGTCTATAGGGCTCCCTTTTTGGGTATGAATGTTTTGAGAAAATATTGGTCCGAATCTGTTCCAACAAATACATATATCATTATTAGACTTTTAAGTGGGATGTCACCTCTTGAAACTCTAATTCATAAACCCAACTCATTTCTAGTCCCTCCAAAGATATTTGGTTGCACTTGCTTTGTTCATTTCCTTTGTGATAAACTTGATTCAAAAGCTGTCAAGTGCTTTTTTCTGGGGTCTCCCATCCAGCCAAAAGAATTACAAGTGTTATGATCTGGTCACAAAGAAAAAAATTATCTCAATGGATGTCACATTTTTTTGAGAATTGTTTGTATTTTTATGGGAAAAAATGGTGATGAGCAAAGGAGGAGTTGTGTGACAAAGAATTCCTCTTCCGTGGCAGTTATGCCTAGTCATTATTCTGAATCGTCTGCCGATATTTTTTAGCCAAATAGTGAAACACGTGAAAAACTTTCTGTGGTTAAGATATTTTGCGCAGAAAGAAAGTAAAGGCTGAAGTTGAAAATGGTCATCAGACAAGCGATCAATCAGAGTAGGTAATGGTAATCCTATTAGTGATTCTCTGTTCTTTCATCACCTGTTGATTCTTTTGATATTGATTTACCTTTTTTTTTTATCTAAAGGTAAATATTCTTGTATCGAACATCCTTTTCAATATTTTGTTTCATATCATGTTGCTTCTTTTTCTTTGAATCGCTATTTGGTTGCAATTTGTTGCTTTTGTTCCTTCTGGTATTAAAGAAGCTTTGTTGGTTCCAATATAAAAAATAAGCTCTGTTGGTTCCTCATTGGAAAGATGTGATAAATGAAGAAATGAAGGCTCTTGGAAAAAAAGAAAAAGAAAATGAAGAAGTTGGTGCTCACAAAGTTACTAGAAGGAAAGAAGTTGTTGGATGTAAATTGGTGTTTACCTTTAAACATGAAGCTGATGGATCTATTGAAATTTGGATGGTATAAAGCAAGGCTAGCTTCTGAGAGATTTACCCAAACACATGGTTTAGATTTTCATGAAACATTTGCACCAATAGCAAAATTGAATTTTATCAAAGTTCTCTCTTTAGCAGCTTACTGTGATTGGCCTCTATAGAAGCTACATGCCAAGAAGTTTTTTTACACATTAATCTTCAGGAAGGGGTATATATGGAAATTCGTCCACGTTTTATAACTCAGGGGGAGATGGGATGCTTTGTAATTTGCTAAAAGCACTTTATGGATTGAGACAATCTTTTTGTACTTAGTTTGACAGATTTAGCAAAAGTTATATTGACTTTGGGCTTCAGAAGGAGTAGTGCTGGTCATACATTATTTGTGAGGAATAAAAATGGAGTCACAGTTACTATTCTTTGTTGATGACATTATAGGTGACCTCACAAAATATATATTCAACTACAGGGGTATTTGTCAAAGGTGTTCAAGTCAAGGACTTGGGTCCTTTAAAGTACTTCTTGGGTATAAAGTCTGCATGGCCAAACAGGAAATTAACACTTTTTCAGAGGAAGTATGTACTGGATTTGCCAAATAAAATAGGTTTACTTGGGTGAAGAATAGCTGATACATTTGTCAGTGTAGTATATTTGAAGCATAATACACGAAAATGGTGAAATTCAGTACCCCTTTTAGGGATGACTGTGTGTTACATATATAGGGGCTGAATGCCCTCTCAGATCCTACACTGTAGCTAACTGTTACATATATGGGGGCTGAATGCCCTCTCAGATCCTACACTGTAGCTAACCAACTAAGTATTATCTTATCCTTTGACTAATTCTACAATACAATGACTGGGCCTAAATGGGCCTCCCCAGATTAGGCTTGGATTGACACCCCCCCTCAAATTGATGCCGGGGAGTCATAAAGCAGCAATTTGGAGACAAGAAATTGATGTCGAGGCCTAGGAAGTCCCTTTGTGAAGATATCTGCAAACTGAAACTCTGTAGGAACATGAGGTAGACTAATGACATCACGCGTATATTCATCTCGAATAAAATGGCAGTCAACTTCGATATGTTTGGTGCGTTCATGGAAGAAGGGATTTTCAGTTATTCGGATAGCCCCAGCATTGTCGGCATGCAAAGCAGTAGGAGAGGTTTGAGCGAACCCGAGTTCCGAAAGAAGTCCCCGTAGCCATAAGATCTCAGAACAAGCAGAAGACATCGCCCTATATTCAGCTTCCGTGGAAGATCTTGACACACGTTCTTGTTTCTTGCATTTCAAGAAATAAGAGAGTTGCCAAGGTACATGCACCAACCAGTAGTAGAACGGCGTGTGTCTTGACAGCCTGCCCAGTCAGCATCCGCATAAGCGGTCAGATAAAGAGGATTATCCTTTGGATAATATAAACCACGAGGGACAGTTTTGAGCAGATAGCGGATAATGCGCTTCACAGCTGTCAAATGAAGGTGGCGAGGAGCTGTCATGAACTGACTCACAAGATTAACAGCATAAGATATGTCAGGTCTTGTGATGGTGAGGTAGACAAGACTTCCCACCAGGCGTCGGTAGGTATGAGGATCAGGTAGAAGATCGCCATCATCTTTACTCAACTTGAGATTGACCTCAACAGGCGTATCAACAGGTGAAGAGTCATGTAGGTCAGCCAGCTCAATAAGATCTGATGTATATTTGTGTTGATTAACAAATATACCTTTGGAAGATTGATGCACCTCTAAGCCCAAAAAGTAATGCAAGGGGCCTAAATCCTTCATATGGAAGGAGTCTCGAAGAGAAGCTTGGAGAGATCTGATCATGCCATCATCCGTGCCAGTGATAATGATATCGTCCACATACACGAGAAGCACCGTAACACCAGTAAATGTGTGGCATAGAAAGAGAGATGGATCATAAGGGCTCTGAGTAAAACCAGTCTTGCATAAGCGATCCTTGAAGGTTTCGAACCATGCTCGAGGAGCTTGCTTTAGACCATAAAGCGACTTTCGCAGGCGACAAACAGTCCTCTTTGAGGGAGTGGGGACGCCTTGTGGTATGCGCATATAGACTTCTTCTTTCAGATCCCCATGGGGAAATGCATTTTTGACATCCATTTGGTATAATGGCCAGGATTTAGATGCAGCAATGGCGAGAAGTAGCCGAACAGATGTCATTTTTGCCACAGGTGCAAACGTTTCCTCATAGTCAATGCCATACTCCTGTCGGTTGCCGAGTGCCACAGCCTAGCTTTGTATCTATCCAAGGACCCATCAGATTTAAGTTTGATCGAGTAGATCCATTTGCAGCCAATGGGTTTAACTGCTGGAGGACACTCCACAATATCCCAGGTGTGATTCTGATCCAATGCAGCTAATTCCTCCGTCATGGCCTGGTTCCAACAATCTTGTTGTACAGCCTGCAAATAAGAACTAGGGATAGGGACAGATGATAGGGTGGTCATCAAAGAAGTATGGGTAAATCCATACCGTGCAGGTGGTTTAGAAGTTCTGGAGGAGCGACGCAAGGCTTGAGGAGGTGCGGAACCATTTGTCGGTGGAGGATCAGGAGGACGGCCATCTGCAGTGGTAGGTTTTTCCCGTCGGTGATATACAAAATCAGGATTAAACCTAGTAACGGTTGTTTGATCCGAGAAACCAGGTAAGAGAGCTGGCGAACATGGTTGAGGACAGTCCATGTGAGTTTGGAAGAAATACTGATTTTCAAAGAAAATAACATTTCGAGAAACCCGGATACGACGACCAATGGGATCATAACAAACAAAACCTTTTTGATTAGTGGCATAACCCAAAAACGCACACCTGCGAGATTGCGCGGTTAGTTTCGTTCGTTCCGTGAAAGGTAGATGAACAAAACAAACACATCCGAAGGTATGTAGGTGATCAAACACAGGTTGATGACCAAACATTTTAAAATAAGGTGTGAAATGAGCAATAGTACGTGATGGAAGGCGGTTTATGAGATAGACTGCTGTGGTGAGAGCTTCAGTCCAAAAACGAGGGGGAACGGATGATTCAAGCAGAAGTGTTCTAGTTACATCAAGGAGATGTCTGTTTTTCCGTTCCGCGACTCCATTTTGTTGTGGAGTATACGGACAGGTACGTTGAGAAATGATTCCTTTATTGTTTAGAAAAGATTGAAAATCATTGGACACATACTCCCCCCCCTGAGTCTGAGCGCAAATTCTTAATACGTTTGGAGAATTGGGTTTCAACATAGCTAACAAAAATTGTAAATGCTTTAAGAACATCAGACTTCGAATGTAATAAATAAATCCACGTAAATCTGCTGTAGTCATCGATGAAGGTGACAAAATACTTGAAATGACTATGGGAAAGAGTCGGGGCAATGCCCCAAACATCACTGTGAATCAAGTCAAAACATGCAGTGCTCCGTGTTTGAGAGTGTGGAAAAGGTAAAGTTTTACTCTTCCCTAATTTGCAAGCATCACAATCAAAAGAAGCATAGTCAATAGGTTTATTTAATAATCCGGATTGAAATAAAGTAGACATTGTAGAGGCATTTGGATGACCAAGTCTATTATGCCACAATCGAGAATTATTCTGAATGAAAAAACAGGTGTTATTCTGAAGAAAGGAAGACACTGGTAAGGGAAAAAGTCTTCCACGCTTAGGCCCCCTCGCGATCACTGCCCCCGACTCCTGGTCCTGCACAACACAACCAGAAGAAGAAAAGGAGACATTGTAGTTATTTTCAACAAGTTGGCCCACATAAACCAAATTGGTAGCAAGTTGAGGAGAAACTAAAACATTGGTTAATGGTAGGGGGCCAGGGGTATCATCACCAACAGAGGTGATGGGAAGATGATCTCCGTTTGCAGCTTGGACAGTAAGATGACCAGTGTAAGGGACAACATTTTGTAATTTTATGGGTGAAGAGGTCATATGGTTACTTGCTCCAGAATCTAAGTACCATGTATTGGAAAGAGATGAATCAGTACCTGCAATGTTCATGGATGCTAAGGCATTGATGATCATTTGATTGACCATCTCAGGGGTCAGAGAAGCTGGTAACGCAGATTGGGAGGAGGAACCAGGTTGTGAGGAAGAATCATATTGCATAGAACCACTGAAGTCAGATGCTGTGTAAGCACTAGGAACTGGGGCTGGCTGCACATAGTTGCGGGAAGTAGAATTGCGAACCTTCTTTCGACATTCTTCAATAACATGACCAGTGGCCTTACAATATCTGCAGATTTTTGCCTTGCATTGATTTGCATAGTGGCCATATTTCTTGCAGTTATGACACTGAATTTTGCTGATGTCCCGGGGATGTGGTCTGGTTGTAGCAACATAGGCAAGCGGAGCCTTAGCAGATCTTTGTTGTTCCAGAGTAGTTTTAGTAACCAGACGTTGTTCTTCCCGCAGAAGCTCCTGAAGACAGTCATCCAGGTTGGGAAGAGAAGCCCTGCTCATCAAGTTAGATCTCACTGTCTCAAACTCCAGGCGAAGTTTCATGAGAAATTGATCCCGATGGCTACTTTGCTGTAAGGAAAGTAGTTCAGGAAGGAGAGCTTCAGACACCGTGGCAAACTTAATCTCATCATATTCTGACCACAGTCTGCGAAACCCATTATAATACTCTTGAATAGACTGGGTGCCTTGAGTAAATTGAGAAATGTCAAGTTCCACTTGAAATTGGCGGGCAGCATTGCCTTGTTGATAGATCTTCTTAAGATAGTCCCACATTTCACGGGCAGTTTTGCAAGGTCTGAGGTTGAGGATAAAATGTGGGTCAACAGAGCCCAGCAACCAGGTTTTTATTTTAGCATCTTTAGTCTTCCAAGCTAAAATCTTCTTGTCATCTTCCTCGGGTTTAGGTTCAGATCCATCAATGTGTGCCCAGAGTTCCTTTCCTTCTAAGTAAATTTGAAATTGAAAGGCCCATGAGGTATAATTTTTCCCATCAAACTTAACCAGGGCAATTTCAGATTTATCCATGTCTAGCAGACTAGTACCAGTAATTAATAGTAACTGAAATCAATCAATCCAGAAAGCAGTACCCAGAACAAGTAAACAATCCAGAAAGCAGGAACTAGATCAACCAGAAAGCAGGAACAGCAGTAATAACAGTAACGAGCAGCAGACTGAAATCAGATCGCAATGGTGAATTACTGCACTCACTAGCAGTAACTAGTAGTAACCAGCAGTAAATAAACAGAACAGGCAGCAGTAAAGATAGCAAATAGCAGCAGAAGAGAATCAGGACGTCCGTAAAAAATTCAGAACATAGCACCCAGAAACCGTCCAGGTCGTCAGGGGAGAGGATCAGTACCTGGGCCCCACCTAGTGATCTCTTGATAGATCAGAGAGTGGGGATGAGTGAACAGGATAATCACGCAACTATTGGAAGTGGTCTCGATCAAAACAAATCCAGATCTAGGATTTTGGACGGCCGAGATGGAAACAAGTGTAAAAAACTGAAGTTTCACAAAAATAGGTAGAAGACCTACCTCTGATGAGCAATAAATGTTGGAAAAATCTTCATAAACAGGAGAATATTCAGGTGACCAAGAGGGAAGAAGCCGCTGAGATGGTGATGCTGATGATCACAGGTGGGCCACGCCTGATCTGAGATGATCAGGGATGATCGGAAAGGATCCGGCTGAAGAAGATGATCTCAGATGATCACAGATTGGCTTCCAAGGCTTGGAAGATGACTTATAAGATGATCACAGTTGATCGATTTGGCTCTGATACCATGTCAGTGTAGTATATTTGAAGCATAATACACGAAAATGGTGAAATTCAGTACCCCTTTTAGGGATGACTGTGTGTTACATATATAGGGGCTGAATGCCCTCTCAGATCCTACACTGTAGCTAACTGTTACATATATGGGGGTTGGATGCCCTCTCAGATCCTACACTGTAGCTAACCAACTAAGTATTATCTTATCCTTTCACTAATTCTACAATACAATGACTGGGCCTAAATGGGCCTCCCCAGATTAGGCTTGGATTGACAACATTGATGGAACTGAATCATGGACTTTGTGCTATAGGAGAATTGTTGTCAAATGTGGGGTAGTATCATCATTCGAAAAAAAAATAAATTGTGGGGCAGTATCAGCAGATGGTGAATGACTTATTTCTCTTACTATCTCCAAACCTAATACTACTTATGCTGTTTATCTAATAAAGGATTTTGAGATACCTAAAGTCAGAAACAGGTAAAGGATTGCTCTATAATAAGCATGATGATTTAAGGTGACAGGATTTACAGGTGTAGATTGGGCAGGCTGAAAGGTTGACAGAAGTTGGAGTGCTTATGGGCCGGCCCACCCTGGCCTGATCGAGGCCCAGCCACTTTGGGCGGGGCCTGGATATATAATCCAACATGGTTCAAAATCCCGGTTGTGGTCACCATTGTGGTTCATGGTCATCGCGGTCCATCACGGTCCGAAATTTCTTTTACCAAAAAGAAAATCTGAAAAAGTATCCAAAGAACACCTGAATATTATAAAACTAGAAAATAATGTTTTCTACCATTAATAAACACAATGAAGAAAAATATCAGTCCCCCTATGTCGTCACATCTTGTATCGTTGTCTTATCTAAAACTGTGTAAAGTTTGTTATGAATTAAATAGATTTACATGCATATAATAAAAGAAGTTAAAATATCACAAATTTCATAGAATGCAACCATAAATTTGAGCTAACCATTAGTGTTAAACATTTAGACTCAAGAAACTAGTAATAGTACTCCGTCAATCATCAAGTCAGTTGTCAGTGAATTTCACAACATTTACTACAACAAGATGAATGAATTAATTAAAGTAATAATCATGCTAATCAGTTGAGTTTTAGTGCAAAGAGGGGTTTGGGGGAGCTCTAGCAGGCTCTCAGGTAGCTTTATAGGTGTCTGGGAAGGAAGAAATGGAAGAAAGGAGAAATAGTTTTTTTATTTTTATTTTAAAAGGTACCAAGTTGGCCGATATTGACCGGTATTTGTGTCATGGTTTAAAATCGCGGTTCGCGGTCATTGCATCGCGGTTTGCGGTCATCGCGGTTCACGGTCATCGCAGCCCATTGTGGAGCGAATTTTTATTTGACCTCCAAAAAATTTGAAAAAATATCCAAAAAATCCAGAATATTATAAAATGATAGAAACTAATATTTTTTTTTTCCATTAGTGCATATTTTAAAGCAAAATAATGGTCCCCTCAAGTTATAACATCCTGTATCATTGTTGCATCGATGTATATATTAAAATATGCTGAAATATCATAAGCTTTCCCCACATATAAATCCACCCAAAAGTAGCTTAGATCTAAGCTTTTAGGTGCTCCTCTATGCCTTAGAAGTTGTAGTAGGCCTTAGGAAGGCCAAAAGGGATGTTTTAAAAAAAAATTTCCCGTCGGGCGTTATAACGGCCATTATAACGGTACGACTGTTATATTCAAAATCACGGCTGTTATGAACTCTTTTTTTGGCGATTTTTTACACTTTTTTGTATCGTGGCTGTTATATTCAATTTAACGTAATAGTAATGGCCATTACTGTTACATAACGGCCGTTATGTAACGGTAATGGCCGTTATTTTGAAGCATGATTTGCGTCCATATTTTCAAAATATTGTATCGCCATGGACTGATACTCGATATTTTGAACCATGATCTGGGCTCGTTTAATATTTGGGCTGGGCATGGATTAAGTGATAAAAGCCCAAAGCTTGGCTTGGCCCTGTCCGAATGAGCAGTGCTTGTAATTTAGTGATTAATTTGTCCAAAAAATTGCTAGAAAGCTTGAACAAGTGATAACAAGCCCGGTTCGCCTTGGCCTGACTAACTAAATGGGCAGGCTTGTGCTTGAATTTGCATTAGCCTGGCATGAGCTGGTCCATGAACACCCCTAGACAGAAGTGCACTACAACATACTGTATGTTTGTTGGAGGAAACCATATTTCATGAAAAAGCAAAAGGCAACATGTTATCACAAGTTCAAGTGCAAAAAAGCCATGGGTCATGGTACTTGCAAAGCCTTACAACTAAGGTTTTAACAAATTTTGGTATTAAAGTTCAAGTACCAATGCATTTGTATGGTGTCAATCGAGCATCTCTACATATTTGTGAAAATCTAGTGTTTCACGAAAGGATTAAACGTATTGAGGTAGATTGCCATTTCATTTGTGAAAAGACCATCTTTTTTTTGAATTATAAATAATTTTTTTTTCCAAAGTAAGTCATTAGCACAAGAGAAATATACTAGATGGCTATGAAAATGGCATAAGCAGTTAACAACGGATTATGATTTACTCCCTCTTTATCTAAACTGATTGCTGCTGAATAACTGCTTCTTTTGTTGTGAGAAAAGGAGACGACCATGTACTTTGATAAATCCGTCACCTCCTTGATAATATCCTTGAAATCCCACGGAGCACCACACAAACCTAATGCCCACCTAGTGGCACAAGCTGAGCCTCCTTCCCCAAGACTCACCGATTGTTAAGTGACAAATTTTACTAAGGTGAAACCGCATAGTGATGCGGGATGGACCCATGGTCCCCCATGGTTCGACTAGGCAATGGGCCCAGCCCATCCATCTCAACCAATTATCTTGGGCCCGGCTCACATATTCTATCATATTTAGAGTTTTTATTTGTATTTTAAGTTGTTTTTATATTAAATGTTTTAATCCTGGCCATCAATGTGTTTGGATGGTCTAGATTAGTTCTAGGTTTATATTTTCTCCTATTTAAGTGATGTAAAGCCTCGTTGCCTATGGAGTAGTAGATTATGATGAATGGAAATTTTTAGAGTGATTTTGGGTTTCCCAAGTTCTCTTTTTCCTCATTTGTGATAGGAAAGCTTGGCATGAGGCCAAGATGGCTTTGCCTTACCTACACCCCTCCATCTTCCATCTCCATACCTGCCCGCTCCGCACCTCGATCTGCCGTCCACATCACATAGTGTCCACTTTTGCCTGAAGAATGGCCCATTGGACTTGAAAAGATGGCATAATTGATTCATCATTTTTCTGAAGGAAGCCTCTCACTCCTGCTGGTCTTGGATTATCCACTCACTCCCATCAAAATAAAGCTTCACAAAGCTAGGGGGTGGTGGACTCTGTTGCAGATGAGTAGAAGGCTTCCACATTGAAGAAAAAGCACTCTCCTGCCAATTTCATATAATAAAAGCAATAGAGAACTCTTGCTACACAAGATTGGACACCCAATAAGCTATGATGCATTTAAGCTTCTCTGGCAGAGTGCAAAGAAAAGGCCTTATATTCAAAGCATCTAGCATTTCTTTCCTTCCATAAAAACCAAAGAATAGCCAGGAAGGAAATCTCCATGCGATTCTTCCCCTTCCAAACCCCACTGCCGTTCTCCATGCTTCAAATGATTTGACAGACAATTAGGCAGAACCCAGCTGCAATTAAACCACCCCAAGATCAATCTCCACAACATCTGAGATACCTTATGATTAAGAAGGCGGTCAATAAATTCTGCACCAGCCAAACACAGTGGACAAGCATTGATGATAACAATCTTGTGGTTCCAAAGATTATCCATAGTAAGGATGCTATCCACCAAATGCCACCACTAGCGGTGGAGCTTTGATGCTTCATATACCACCCACCAGTATAGTAATAGACCCACCACTGAATATCTCTTTATGGAAGATACAACCGTAAAATTATCTGCTATCGTTCTCTTCCAAACCTGCAGAGATGTAAGCACTATCAAGCATGCCAAGAAGGTTATTAAATTGCAGCTGCTCTATCTCTTTTAAGTTTCTTCTAAAAATGGGCCCACGCAACCTGACTCCCTACCTTGGACCAGTAACTATCAACTGGGGCTTGTTAATCTCAAATGGAGTGATAAATATCTGGGAATTGATTAGTCAACAGACTATCTCCAATGCACTTGTCCAACCAAAAGAGAATACTATCAGCAGAACCAACTCTGTATCTGATATTCTCGAAGAAGGCCTCACTAACTGACACCACCATTCTAGAAGGCCGAGCTAAGACCATTCGGGGTCGGAAGATCTCAACCATGTCTTCAAATACAATACTTTGCCGTGATGACGTGCTTCAGTAAACCTTTAGAGCCATCCTCAATTCTTCAAAGCCATTTCCCCAATAGAGCCTGGTTCATCTGATGTAAATATATGAAGCCTAAATGTCCTTAGATTTGCAAATGGTGGACCACTTAGCAAGATTTCTTTTTCACTCCTCGGCTCCACAGGAACTCCCGTTTCAACCTTTCAAATTCACTTTAACACTGCCACAATGCACTTGAATGCTGACATGAAACAAATTGGGAGATTGGAGAGAGCTTCTTCGATTAGGGTTATCCTACCTCCAAACCAAAGAAATTTTGTTTTCCATGATGCCAATTTGTGTTCCACCTTTTCAATAATTGGGTTTCATAAAACCCTAAAAGGAGAACCAAGACTCAAACAGAGCTCAAATAGGATGCAGGAAGAGAACCAGATTTACACCCCATGATTGGCGAGCTCTTAATCTTGTAAATCACTTGTTCTTATCTGAACTTTGAAAAAATTGATCTTGAAACCTGAATAGCTTCAAAGCAAGAAGAATGGCTGTGTGTTACAAAATCAGCACATCATCTGCAAATTGGAGATGACTAACAACCGGGTTGTCATGGGTGGTTGGCTTAAAACCTTTAATTGTATTAGCTGAAATTGCAGCAGTGATCATTCAGCTTAAAGCTTCCCCCACGTCACAAGTAAAAATGGAGAAAGAGGATTGCATTGCCTCAAACCTCCTTATCCTGAAAGGAGGTCTTTGAAGAACCATTAATCAACATGTCACAAGTAAAAATGAAGAAAGAGGATTGCATTGCCTCAAACTTCCTTGTCAGCTGAAGGGAGGTCTGTGGTGAACCTTAATCAACATGGAGAGCATAGCAAAAGAAACAGATTCCTTAATCAGTTAATCCAACGTCGTCATCTAACTCCAAAACCTGGTCTTCTCTGCATAGGTGTCCCAATCTAACTCTATTATAAGCTTTCTCAAGATCAAGTTTGCAATCAAACCAGTCTTCCTTTCTCTATGCTTTGAATAATGCTTTCATTTGCAAACAGGACCCCATCTAGAATTTGGGAACCATGCACGAAAGCTCCTTGCATGAAAGATGATGTTGAAAAGCACTTCTTGAATCTGTCACCATGACCTTAGCCGAGATCTTATAAATGCCTCTGATCAAGCTAATCGGTCTAAAATCTCTGATACTCTCTGCACTTGCCTTCTTCAAAGTGAGACCTATGAATGACCCCCCCAAGATGCTTAGATAACTTGCTTCTAAAGTAGAACTTTGGCATGAACTCCCTTGTATCCTCCTTGGCGACTCCTTCCAAAAGCGCTGAAAGAAAGGCATAGGAAGTCATCATCCAAGAGCTCTATCAGCTCCTAGGTAAAAAGACCATGGTGCACTTCTTCCTGAAACTCCCTCTCTAACCAGTTGCATCCCCTGTACTAATACGAGCAAAATCCAAGGATGGATGATCCCAAGTTTTTTTTTTTTAGAATATAGAAGCTCTAAGAACCTTGTGATATGCCTATAATCCCATCCTGATTTCAAATCCGAACCCCATGCTCATATAAAATAGTAATTTTTTGGCGTCCGATCTTCTTTGCCCAATTCCTTTCAGGAGAATGGCATCCCTTCCTAATTGCCTTGACCTCTTCTACTTCTTCCAGCTCTTCTTGATCCTTTATTGGCTGAAAAAATAAGTGTCACACATCAAGTCCGCCCGGTTGTCAACGTTGGTGCTAGAAAGTCTAGAGACAAAAGTTCCTTTGCCTTTCCTCTGCAAAGAAACTAAATGAAGCCTTAACCTTCCATTCTCGCCCTCAGGAAACAACTCCATCACCGGCTTCTTAATTGGATGAAAAAACTCTTCTTAATTGCCTGAAACAACTCCATCACCAGCTTCCTAATTGCCTTGACCTCTTCTACAACTTCCAGCTCTTCTTGATCCTTTATTGGCTGAAAAAATAAGTGTCACACATCAAGTCCGCCCGGTCATCATCGTTGGTGCTAGAAAGTCTAGAGATAATATTCCCTTTGCCTTTCCTCTGCAAAGAAACTAAATGAAGCCTTAACCTTCCATTCTCGCCCTCAGGAAACAACTCCATCACCGGCTTCTTTCCTCGATGGAGCTCATCACGTCTCTCCCTGGAGCCTCTTGAGCCCTCTTGTGAACCAGGGACACCTCCTTGGGAAGACACAGAAACTGTCCTCGACTGCTCTTTACTAGAGGAATCAAAAGAGTTTTTAACAAACAAACCTTGGGCTACTTAAACCCGAATTGGGTTGGCCCTTCTTATTAGGGCCAAGCTTGTAGTTTTAAGCCCATCACCTCTATTAACTATTAAGCCGAGTCTCTTTTCCATGGCCCAAGATGCTAGTGAACCTGGCTCACCTCCTTTGACATTTGAAATTTGAATTCCCTGCCCAGACATCGTCTTCTTTGCCCGACCCCATGTAAGAACTTGCCATTGCTTTTTTTCAGGGATCTCGGCAAACAAAATCTAGATTCCTCCTGTTTTTTGAATGGTAATCTAGATTCTTCTTCTTCCACTCACAGCTTGACAAAATTCACCAAGTCTCCGATTTGTAGTTCGATTTGGGAAGGAATTGCTTGGATGTCCCTGCCAGAACCCTTATCCTTCCATATTTCAGGTTCTTGAAAGCGGTCTCCTTGTTAGTGCAGATTTTTTGAGGTCAGAAGATCAATTGGTGGATGTCTTCACTGAGTTGCTTGATTGGGATTTTTTTTTGCAATATCTTAACAAGCTATGAGTGTTACTATTTTTAGTATAACCTGAGGGAGAGTATTGGGAAATCTAATGCCAATGGTCTCAATATGGTTTTAATATTATTATATAGGGGAACATAGGGGTATGCTTGCCCATTGAACTTATCAGAGGCAAACTTGTAATTTTTAACATTTTCTTATAATAATACTGAGGAACTTGTGTGCCCTCAGTATGGCACACAGATCTCTCCGTGAGTTGCTGCAAGTCCTTTTTCTCTTTTCTTTCTTTCATAAAATCTCAAGATCACCTATCTCCGCTTCTTCCTCTTACCCTGTTTCTCTCTTTCTCTTTCTCTTTCTCTTTCTCTTTCTCTTTCTCTTTCTTTCTTACAGAAAACCCAAAAATGGATTTTAGTTCTCATGATCTCGACACATTTGATGCGGACATACGCATATATTTGATGGTTAAATTATTGCTGTGTACTATTTGCTAACAAACTGACCAAGAACTTTTTTACAGCTTCCAAACTAATGGAGTATCTAGAACTACTCCTTGTCTTGTGAGATCATCTGTTGTGGAGGAATATTAGATGATGGAATGGGAATGATCCTGTTCCTTTATTCCGGTATGACATTTCATGTTGGAGGGAGGGGAGGATTCAGTTACATCCATCAGGTTTTTTTTTTACTTGGTTTCGCTTGGTGTGAAAAGGTCATGATTTGTGTCTACACAATAGACATGTTCCAGAGTTCAA
This sequence comes from Cinnamomum chago, assembly GCA_038049695.1. Taxonomy (NCBI): domain Eukaryota; kingdom Viridiplantae; phylum Streptophyta; class Magnoliopsida; order Laurales; family Lauraceae; genus Cinnamomum; species Cinnamomum chago. The sequence continues at coordinate 101,845,778 of CP142453.1, read as the reverse complement.
TCTTAAGGTGGGCAGTAACTGACCATGCCATTTGAAGGGAACAATCAGAGATAAATCTTTAGTTTTGCTTAAGGTGCTTGTGTAAGGATGGGCTTGCATGACAGTTCACCAGCGTCAAGTAGAATTGAAAGACCTGGATTCTCTGTAAATTATTGAGAAGACTCTAATGTGCTTCATGAAAGGAAGGTGCAGAAGGGAGTAGGGAGGAATCAATGATGTTTAACCGATGGTGAAGACTTTGCCATGGAGCATTTGAGGATTGTGGACTAAACAACAGGAGAAGAATTGTTAAGGGATCTGTTAAGAGGTATCATTTGATATTCTATCTTCAGGAATTGATGTTAAAGTGAAGATACTGATAGGAAAAATAATAATAAAGTGATGATGGGAATCTCCTGGCCATCTAGGGCAAGTAAAAGAGAGGGTGGTTTGCTATTGGTTTCGTGGGCACAGCTGGTGGTATCATGACTGTGGATCACTGGAAAGCTTTCATGCATTGATCTCTTTTATCAATTTCACTCCTTGTCACTGAAATTAACTCTAGATGCCTTATAGAATGGATGCCTTAAAATTAAAAAACTTGCTCTGGCTACCTTAAAATTAAAAAACTTTCTTTACCTAATCTTTGTTTTGATGTGGTGGTTGGATGAGGAATGTTGATTACTTAATTTTTCATTGTGAATCAGCCAGGTTGATTTCTCAGTTGGGTATTTTTATTTTTAATTTCCTATTTTCTTTGAGATTGCCCATGCAAGGTTTGGTGTGTGGGACTTTTTCTGTGGAGGCCAGATAAGTTGGAAAACTTACCACTGACTAGGGGGATCTGTAAGAAGAGAAAAGAATCTTTGAGCAATAGTATTATTCATGGCTGGCTCTTCCTCTGGTGCCTAAAAGCAACTTTACTTTCTGGAATACCTTTCTAGATATTGGAAGGTATCAGAAGGCAGTAATCACCAGCATAGTTCTCCAATGAGAGCTCAAGGTTGATTCCCTCTCTCCCGGTTGGTCTAAGTCAGTATTGATGGAGGCGCAGTAATATGCTCACTTGGAGAAAGCGATGTAGTTTAAATTGTATACATTACAATTACTAATCATCTTGAATGGTTTCGTGTTTTAGTTAACTTTTTCAGTTCAGATTTTGTCAAAGAATACAAGGTTAAGAGTGTCGAAGACATTATCTCAAAGGTTGACCAATTATATATGTATCTGATTTTTGGCTGGACTATATGTGGGCCTGTTGCAATACATGTTTTGCATGGGTATTATGCCAAAACACCAATACTTATCACCGATACAACCAATTTCACAATAAATTATGTCCAAATTAGTGTCCTATGGCATCGGTCCTAGTTTGACAATAATTTGGACACAAGTGAATTTTGGATTTTGTCACAATGAATTTGCACGATATGTAGCCATTGCCCTTTGAGCTAAACTCAAGGGCTAGGATCATGTGATTAGAATGATATCAAGTTCACCCTTAATCCACATGCTAACCTATCCATCCCATGTTTCCCTTGATTGTCATACATCCAGGTGGGCCCCATCAGAAATGACAAATGTATACATTGCATTGGTTGGAGCTCTGAGATCCATCTGCATGGATTTACTTCATTTAAGACTGTTGATTTCACAATTGACGGTTGAATTTTCTTATAAAAAGCCACATTGATATGAAAATTCTAATATTTTAGCGTACTGCATTAAAAAAAGAAGAGAACAATGGTCTATGGTCATGGGAACACACTTACACTGAAAACACTCAATGTACAATGTAATTTATTTAACTGCAAATAAAACTAAATTTACAGCTGACTGTGCTTTAAACCATGTAAAAGTTACTTTATAGTACTGAAGTTACTCAGAATATATGTTTGGCTGAAAACATCTTATGGTAGTGTGAGAACTGTTACACACACAAATGAGGCAGGTAATCTCTGAAAATTACAAAATCTAGGATTTTCCCTTTTTCTTGATTTTCAGATTTTTTTTAAAAATTTTCTGAACTGTTTTGCTCCATTCATATAATTTGCCCTTTGTACTTTTTGTTACTGCACATGTTAGCATCTTGATTCTTACAGGCCCTGTAGCTGAAGACATATTTCATTGGCAAGCAACAATTATGGGTCCACCAGACAGTCCATATGCGGGGGGTGTTTTTCTGGTCACCATTCATTTTCCTCCAGACTACCCATTTAAGCCACCTAAGGTATCACATTGGTTCTTATGCATCTATTGTAAATTAATCCTTATATTGGCCCATTTTTTCTGTTTGTACTTGATTAATGACAAGATCTTTTTATTAGAGTAGCCTAAGGTTTTGTTTGGTAATTACCTTTCTTTAAGTTGATGGTGCTAAGAATGATTAATCTTGGGCAGTATATCGGTAGTTAAGCGAAGTAAGCTGTGCATTGGACTTAAGTTATTTAGTGTAGTATGCTGGAATCTGTTTATCTTGTATGTCAATGACGGTGCTATGCATACACACACACACACATGGAAGTAACTGACTTCAGAAGGTAGCCTACAAGCTTTGCTGGATTTTGTGTTTCATAGCGATTTTGATGGACAGAGAATACAGCATTACAGCATGGCAAGTATTTAAGATTTTATTGAAAAACAATCACCGCAGTGTAATATTAACTTCCATATATTTTTATTGCAACAAGATATGGTGTTGACTCTTTATTTGTTTATTAAGTTTATTTTTATTCATTTGAAGTCTCATCCAAATGAATTTGAAACCGTTAAAAGGCGAAAATTTAAATGGAACTATTGGAAAACAAAGAGTACAGGAAGGTATAAGAAAATAGAACTGAAAAGGAAAAGAATATGAAAGAACACATGGTTTATGAGCATAAAACAACTTACAGAAGCAAACTATTCAGCAGCTAACATTCTTTTCTAGCCAATAAATTGCAGTCTCATTAGTTCCTTTCTCAACACTAGCAAACAAAATGCATAACATGGCATTAAAAGTCATCTCTCCATGACCTCATGAACCTGGATCAATATAATTTTGGAATTTGGGAGTTTGTTTATCAATGTTAGTATCTTTTACAATTCATATTTGCTGAGGGAAACCGAAAATTTTGATTGTGAATGATGCCCAGATATGGATACAGACATGGTTACAGGGATTGGGGTTAAGGCTTTGTTTGCACTGTTGGAAATCCAGGATATGGTTATGGCTATGGTAGTCCCCATTTTTTTTTAACATTTCTAACTTAATGAAGTTGTCATTGTTTATTCATTTCATCATCATCATCATCATCATCATCAAAGCCTTGTCCCAACTATATTGTGGCCATTGTTTATTCATTTTTAATATATAAATATATTTTAAGAAGTAAGAAAACTAATATGAAATAATGTACTTGGTACAGTAGGAAATCCTGCACTTGTCCCATGAAGTATCCGTGTGGCATTGTTCTGAAAATCGGAATTTTATCGCAAATCTTTCATACCCATGAATGGAATCGAATCATGAATCGCATCACGAATAGTAGGGTTTTTTTTATTTTTTAACAAAAATAATAAATAATTATAAATAAAAAATAAAAATAGTCTGTCCATTTTTCCATTCATAGCAGTATAAATACAATGAAAAATAAGCCCATCAATCATTTCATGACCATCATGAAATATATTAATATATAATAAATGATATACATAAATAGTTAAATAAGTTTAAGGCACCGATATATAATTATTTTTTGTTATCTTTAAATCCAAATATGAAAGTAAAAATAAAATCCAAATCACCAATCTTACATAGGAGAATCTCTCTTGGACATAAAGAAACTGTTAATGAAAAAAAAAAAAAAACGGAAAAAGATTTAAAAAAGAAAAAGATATAGACAAGCCCCATACATGTAGTCGGACGCTTTAATCTTATGCATGTTCTTTATTCATCTCTAGAACCTCCCCAAAGCCATAAAAATTCTAAAGAGGTTCCGTTAACTACTAAATAACCTTTTAAAAAGTAAAAAGGGATAATAGCAGAATGTCTTTGCTCAAAATGCAGACCACCCACTGGACCTTGGTATTTTGTACTAAACCTACTTGTAGTTCTTATTAACATGAAAAATGAACGGATTCCGTTAGTATTAACGGCGTAGGTCTTATAAATGGTGTCTGGTGCATACTGGCGACAAATTACTCGCCTAAAAAGACTTATTTACCCGTGAACCTAGCCTATACAAATGGTAATGATATAGGAGTAGTTCTTAGTCATTTTTTTTCCAGCCATATCAAATACCTTCCTATTAAAACTCCTATACCCATTGTTCTCGTGGTCAAAACTCTCAATTTGATGGAGGTGGTCTAGGAAGTGGAGAATTCCAATAGTACATTTGGTGGGCCATCGGCCTGATATTATAAATGGGCAGTGATGAAGAAGGGTCACCTCCCAAACCATGAGGTGACCATCATCTGACCTTTCTGAAGAAACTTCACACTCGCAGTATCAAGCTATGGATTAGGCACCCAATAGAGCAGATCTGAAGGTCTGAGAGAGAATAAATACAAGACCCAGAACAAGAAAATCTAGGAGAATATGCGGAAAGTGGAGATTACCCAGATGATGACTATGGAGATATGCTGAGATTGAACAGAAGATAGAGGAGAAAACCATGTGGAGAGGGAGAAGCAAAAAAATCCAAATGGGGTATTAGGCTATTAGCTAAAGAAAAACAAAAAACAAACATACTTTTCCAAGAAGAGATTTCTATGGGGGGAAAAGTGAAAAAAAGAAATAAAAAAAAATAAAAAAAAGGAAAATAGCTAGCACATATGGGGAAATTGGGTTCTCGAATCCGTAGGGGAATTGGATGTGCCAAACTTCCACCATAGAATTCTCCGGTGATGTAGTACGGAATCCAAAAGAGGCCCGGGCCCACATGATGGGCCCAGCCATCCAACCTAGTCCTTTGGGTGCATCCCACAAGCCCAAATTGGCTGAGAAGCTATTGTGGATACTAATTCCTAATCAACTAATCCTAGGATAGAAATGGTATCCACAGTAGCTTCTCAGCCAATTTGGGCCTGTGGGCTGCACCCAAAGGACTGGGTTGGATGGCTGGGCCCATCATGTGGGCCCGAGGCCTCTTTTGGACTTCTATATCGCATCATCCGGCACCGCCGCCTCGAATTCCGACCTCCTCGTGATGTTCATGCGCCCGTCGGAGATCCATCGGGTTTCGAATCTGCAGGCGGATCGGATGTCATAATTGGGGATGAATTCTCCGAACAACGCCTGGTACGAGTTCCAGCAGGTGGATTTGGTTTTCGGAGGCAGGAGAAAGCGGCCGAAGCGGCGAAGATACTCGGCTTGGACAAGGTGGAGGCCTTGCAAAGAGAATTGGCATTCAGACGAAGTGTTTGGAGCGCGGGAGAGGAATTTGCGAAGGATGGAGAAATCCATGGGGCAGGAGAAGCCGACGATCGGGGGGCCAGACGCCTGAGCCGGAGAAGAGGGTGAGATTGAGAAACCCTAGTAGGAGGAGGATGAAGGAGGAGGAAAGGAAATTTGGAATCTCGGACTTGGGCGTTTGGGAATTAGGGTTTTGGAATTGGATTCAGATGAAGCGGGACTTTGGGGAGAAGAAGAAGCCTAGTCACAAGCGAAAAAGGGGAAAATGATAAAAAAGGCCAAGACACATCTTATATATGGAGGGGTAAATTCGTCATTCCATATTTACCGTCACGGCCATCTCTATTTGCATTGTGATTTAAAATACAAGTAGGTTTAGTACAAAATACCAAAGTCCAATGGGGTGGTTTGCATGTTGAGCAAAGTATAGGTAGGTATTATGCTATTATCCCAAGTAAAAATGGTAAAAGAAAGAAAGAAAAAAAGGTAAATAATTATTAATGTTCACTTATTGATTGTAGCTATTCTTGGTATATGAATTGTAGGATTCGGATAACTATGCCGTGCAGTATCGAGTACTAGTAAAGTGTCATACTTGTTGGGCACGGATACACTGGCCACGTACAAGTAGGGCATCATGGCAGATTTTCCCATCAGCTTGCCATACATCTTGGTTTGGCATGTATCTGTCATCTTTTCTTTGCCCCAAATCACTGGAGCATTGTGCTTTCCTCTCTTTTTCAGTAGCTCCATCTGAAATTAAGCCCCATTCCTAATCCAGAGTTTCCACTTTAAGCCATAATCGCGAGGGCACCATCTCAACTTATTTACCATGTAGGCCTAGTCTCTTTCATTGCGATTGATTGTTGCATTGTTCAGTTCTATTTACATGAAAATGCAACTGACCCCTGCTGCTAAGGAGTAACCAATGTTAGAAATTTCAATACATTAGTTTGGAGATGAGTAAGAGACCGTTTGGAGGATGTTGATAGAAAGAAAATTTGATTAGGAAAATAGGGGATGGGATTTGGGACCAGTTTGCTCTTCGCTTATTGTTGAATTGCAAAGTTCCTTTATCCTTTGTGGTAATTTTTTTAGAACTATTTAGAAGTGATTGGGCGATGCCTATTTAATTGGCGATTGGCCACATGGCCTTTATCAGAAATGAGACGTGTATGAGTCGTGTCATTTTCAATTATATGGGAATTTTAAATGATTTTTGAACAATTCAATGCAAAACTGAGTATTTTCCCAAGAAATATCATTAGACTTCCTCAACCTCTAAAAGGGAAATTATTGTAATAGAGATATCTGAGCCCTTATCATTTATTGCCTTAATTGTCCCATTGACTTTTTGCATACAGTTGGGCTGGTCTTGTTAGATCCACGATGGGCCTGGACTTGGGTCCAATAGACATGCGCTTGGCCCATGGGTCTTCGGCTGCATCATATTTCCCATCACTTTCCTCGTTATTACCAACACGAATCTGGCTGTGACTCCTTGATGGAAGGTATTGCCATTCCCACCTTCTGGGGAGTTACATCTGCTAAATCTTTTGTAAGGAATATGATACCAAGATGCTCCTAACCAGTTTCCACCGGATGCGGGATCCGGATGCCTCTATAATCTCATTTGATGAATTGCAACCTGAGGCTTCCTAACAGATGCAGGGAAGGTTCATGGTTATTCAATCAAGTCTTTGCTGTCGCAGTTCCTACTGAAATATCTTTGGAGAAGTCGGGAACTCTTATGATTTGTTTGGAGATATGTCATGGTTCCCATCAATTCACCTTCTCATTGGAGGCACTTTTGATCCATGTTTGTGAAGGACCTCCATGGAAGGTTCTCAGACATCTATCTGTCACCAATTGGGTGCTTGATTTTGATCCAGAGAAGTCATACATGGTGACAACACACATATGGTTGCAGCTACCCAATTCCCAAGCTTCCCTTGGACTATTGGAAGTTCAAGTGTTTCCTGGATACATTTTACCAAAAAAAAAGTCTTTCCTGAATAGTTTGTGATGAGGTGATTTTTCAAAATTGATCATGTTATTCTTATGATGGGGCAGATTGACAACAAAGCGTTATTTCAGCTGGTCCTGGTTATAGTAGTATTGGACCATTGGCAGTGCATTTAATTCCTGACCACCATTGTGATGAAAAATGGAGCCCAGGTAGCAATCTTCCTGTTGCAAATGCATAATAGGAATTCACAGAGTTAGAGAGGGAGCACTCACATCCACCTTCACGGATGAGGATGCAATGAAATGTTCCGCATCTATTGTGGGTGAATCAAGAGATTGTGCGAATGCAAAACTTGAGAGATGGTGGGAGGTTTTAGAATCCAAAGGCTTTAAAATAAGCTGTAAAAGGATAGAATATATGGATTGCAACTTCAGTGGGCATATACCAAAGAGCTAAAACTACTGTGAGAATTGAAATGTAGGAGATACTACATAGAGATTAATTCAGTTACCTTGGCTCGATAATTAGTAAGTATGGGGAGATTGATGAAAATGTCGAATAGAAGATAAACGCGGGATGGTTGAAGTGGGGACTTGCTTTTGGAGTGCTTTTTGACTGAAGAATGTCAACAAGATTGAAGAAAGAATTTTACAAGACAACGATTAGACCAACTATGACCTATGGAGTAGAATGTTAGCCAATCAAGAAGCAATATATGCACAAAATGGATGTAGTACAAATGAGAATAAAATTAGAAATTAGCACTTTTGAGAGTACTTAGGGGTAGCATTAATAAGGGATAAAATTAGAGAAACTTGTTTGAGATGGTTTGGGCATGTCTAATGCAGGGCGACAATGATGCCGGTAAGGAAAAGTTTGGCTATCCAGGTTGATGGCCCACCAAGGGGAAGGGGTAGGCCGAAGAGGACGTGGATGGAGCAAAAGTACATTTGAAGATGTGCAACTTAATTGAGGATTTGACTAAGGATAGATCGAAATGGAGAAACAGAATTCGCGTATGGGACAAGGCTTTGATGATGATGATGATTCCCAATCCCTATGATTTGTTTACATATCACCGTCTTACCCCATTGCCATACTCTTCATTACAACCATATAATACTCCCACTTGATTGCTCCTCTCCCATGGCCATAATCCAACCTCCCCTTTCACTAATCCACGACAGGATCAGATTCTCGTTGTCATGTGCTGGTGCAGATGGGGCCAAATGCACTTGTCAATTCTGTTCCATTCTGAGAATATATTTAAACGGAACACCCACCCACCCACCTACCTACACACAAAAGGCCAGAATAACCTGTCTGTTCTGGTAGTTCCAGTCTATTTTGACCCATTTAAGTTGGAGCACTGCCTGTTGAAAGTGCCTCTTATCTACTAGAATGGATGCTAGTCAAACAATAAATGCGGCGGAAACAAAACAAATCAAACTAGCAAATAGATCGACCAATCACACACAAAAAGAAGACAGGCACAATTTTTTGCGTGGAAACCCTATCTAGGGAGAAAAACCATGATCTGAAGTCAAACACTATTGAGCGATTACAAGATATACTCACAGCTCCCTTTCCCAATCATTCCGTTGACCTAAGGACTGTAGTTGTTCTTGCACAACTTCTCATGTTGCCACGACTTCCCCCCCACGCACTGCTCCCTGTACTTGACCCAGCAACACCTTGAGAACCAATATGATCAAATCTTCTACAAGAGAGTAGAAGCACCAAACCTTCTAGGGCAATTCTTCAGCACAAAGTCTCAATGATGGCTTTAGAGAACAATGAGTCTCTCGTAGGGTTTTCTCACCTCAGGACAAAGAGAGAACAACTTCTTGTCTTACTAATCTACACCTAGGGTTGAGGGAAACACCCTTTTTATAGCCCTTAATTCGTGCAAGAGTTTTCTCTAATTTGAATCGAATCAGAATAGCAAGCAAACTCGAAATAGAAATTTGAATCGCACTGGGCTTATTCTCCAGGTTTGCTATAGCGACCAAGAATCCTCGCTATAGTGAGCCCCTGTTCTGCCCTGGACTCCGTGCATGTTCGCTCTAGCGAGACTATGTTCTATCTCCAACTCGTTTTGTGCCCTGGAAACTTGTCTTTCTTCGCTCCAAAACACTTCAATCTTCGTTCCAGGTCTTTCGGTGACACAACTACAGTCCATTCTAAAAGAACTAGAAAATTACAACTCAATGGACCCAGAGTTTTGTCCAACCCATGAATTAGCCAACACATGAAAAATCCTAATACTGCTTTGCCATATCTCAACCAAAAAGTAGTTCTTTTGCAAACTTTTTTATCTCCTTTTATTTTCCCCTTTCTTTCCCTTGTTTTGAGGGGTGAAATAAGATTTTATTAACCTTAAAAAAGAGTGTATATGTACAAATGTGCTTTAATCATATATGTGCCTAATTGCTTGTTTTTAAATGACCTCTTTGTTTGATATGCGATTTGGATGCATGCAATGTATATTTGACATTTAGAGATGGACATTTGCAGTTTAGTTTATGTTACATGATATGAAATATACTTTTCCAAGTGTTGTTTTGACTTTTGTTGATTTTCCCTTGTTTTCCTCATAGTTTTAATTTTTTTACTTTTCTTTTTCTGTCTTTTCCGTTTCAAAACAAAATGGCTGGAACAGCCATAATGTTTCATTTGAGGGCGAAATTGGAATGGCGATGGAAACTGATTTGACAACTATGGAGCCAAGGAACCATTTTTATATATGTGGCATGCTGGCGGGCCAAGGAACCTTCTTACGAAAATCAACCATCAGATATTTCTACCCTTTAGATACAAATTTTTGAAATGGATGGTCGGCAAATAAAGGGGGTTTCTCTTTCAACTGTCCACATTGATGCTTTGGATTAGATGACAGGAATTATTTGGTGGAGTGGTAAATGGAAACTCTAGAGCCGCCCTTTGAGTTTTAATGGGCTAATGGGGCTCATCAAGATGTCACGTGCTAAAACATGGATCAAAATATTGGCCAATACGTATTGTATCGGCCAAGACCACTCCTCTTTTTGCAATTTATCAACGTTCACATGCACATCAAATCGTACCAGCTGATAAATCAGGCTATCTACCAATACACCCTTATCCAATGCATATCAGTCAATTTATCAGGTGTATCGGCTAATACGCCATGATTTGTATCAGATGACCCCCTTTTAAGGTAAAAGCCTCTGTTTTCTATACTCTTTTGTTAGGAAAGATAGTGAGTAGAGTTGTGTGCCTTTCTGTTAAAAAGAAAAACGAAACATTTTAAGTCAAAGAATCAAAAGCCAATACACTATCCATAACTTGAGGGCGTTCGGTAAGGTAAGAAAAATCCATAGTATTTTTCTATACTTTGCCCAGAAAGATAATTTCATTAGTATTTTTCCCTAAACTTATATGTTCCATAGATCAATCCCTTAGATCTTAAGTGAGGTTACTAACTAGTAAGAAGCACTAACTACCGAGTGAGTGGTTATAAATAATAAATAAATAATAACTAGTGACTTAGGACTCCTATACTGCATACTACATAGTACAATCATGATTTCACATCCTATGTATACAGTAAATGTTAAATAATGATCTTTGACTATTAACATTCATTTAGATCTTAATATAAATACGGAACGTGAATATAGGTGAACAAATATATCAATATCATTGTGGAAGTAGTTATTAAAGATGATATTTTCAATTCTATGATGTAGGCTTTAGTTCTAAGAAGATAAAAGTGCAGTAACAGAAACTAACATGACTACCGTAGATAGATGGGATGAGGCTTTACTAATGATGATTATGTCTGTTAGACTCTTAAATGGCTTCACAGATGCTATTGAACAACTCGGATATTTAAAGTGGACAAAACTCCATGGGGTTACTTTGGGTATGTTGAGCGACGGCTTTGTTAGTCTCCTTTTCCACTTAGGGGTTGTTTTCCTTTTACATTTGCAAATGTTACTTATATAAATGTTATTTATGCATATGTTACATATGCAAGTGTTACACGTGTGAAACACATTATCATGTTTGTCACAATCATCATTTTCAGAAGTAAATGGATATATATCCTTACGGTTTTAGATTTATTTGGATTGTTTGGACTTTTCTCAAATTTCTCAAAAATCCATGAAGAATTAAGATATGAAATGTTATGTCTTGATGTTTACCTTTTAATATGAGAATATTGAACAGTTTAGATTATGAATTGGGGGCCTCTATAGGTTGGGACTTTATCACAAATTACTCAAAATTTATGAAGATTTAAGCCAATCGGCTTCAATATCTTGGGATTAATTAGTTCACTAAAAATTTGAACGGTTTGAATTACATATGTAGGGCCCACATCAATGAGAAAAATATGCCTTTGAAGGGCCCACGTGAGGGAAAAAAAGAAAAACATGTAGAACCTGTACTAGTGCCTTTTGCCAAGAGGGGATGTGAATCATTTTCACTCCTGTGTGTACATGGCTTCATTTACTCACCCATTTACGCACCACATGCATATATCTGTGCAAACAAATGTGATACATGCGTAATGGTTAAAAAGAAACAACCCCTTAATGTCACAAAGGGATGAAAGATGAAACTTAGAAGATCAGATATTGCTATATGTTCATCAATTCCTTGATATCTAACTCCATATTTCGTCGGTAACGGGGTTCTATGGTTCACTATTGATCATGCAGGTTGCATTTAAGACGAAGGTTTTCCATCCAAACATTAACAGCAATGGAAGCATTTGCCTTGACATCTTGAAGGAGCAATGGAGCCCTGCATTAACCATTTCTAAGGTTCTTTCCCCAGCCATTTTCCTTCTCCATACTGTTGTTGCCATTGTTGTCGGCAAGATTCTTGCCGAAGGAGGATTATGTGACACAGCTGCAATCCTCAGGGCCATTATCAAAGACAGCATACTCAACATCCTTGGTGTATTCAATATCTAAAATTGAAGCCCTTGCAAGTCATCTTGATAGTTGATTTCATATGCCCACAGCATGTTATGGAAAATATCTCCCTGATGGGACTAACACTTCTATAGATAACTAGGTTAGTCATCCACTCAAGGTGCAGGGAGTCATTGCATAACCTAGCCCTATTTCAGAGATTGCATTCTTCAATGTAGAGTTTTTCATTTATTATTGTGAAGCACAAGCCCATGGTAGGGGTGAGAGCACCCTTTTAGAGAGGGATGATATCTTGCTTTAATCAGTTCTTCAGAAAATGCCCTACATCTCATCATCTGGGTCTGGAATTTTTGGGCGTTGCTGTAATTTCATGATGTTGCGAGTGACATTTTTCTTAGCCATTTTTGCCAATAGCTGTGGTTAAAGTGGATGGTTGGTTCTCTGCAATTTTCAGGTATTGCTCTCTATCTGCTCTCTGCTGACGGACCCGAACCCTGATGATCCTCTGGTTCCTGAGATTGCTCACATGTACAAGACGGACCGGAACAAGTACGAGACAACTGCAAGGAGCTGGACCCAGAAGTTTGCTATGGGTTAGTGAACACGTATGTGTCCTGTGGGAGCTCCTTTCTTTCATTCCAGATAACACATAATGTATGAATGAGAGAAATTGACTTATCTCACTCACTCAAGACCATGAAGCTCACTCTTACATGTTTGGCACAGAAGACTTGTCTGCCTTATCATTGCATTTTCGGCAATTTTATCTTGTGAGTGTCAAGTAATCACATCTCTCTCTCTCTCTCATGTTAGGTACCATGACTAGGTAGTTTAAATAAAAGACGGGCTAGTAGTCAAAATTGTCAACAGTTGAACTTGCCATTAGTGAGGTTTCTAGGTTTGTTAGGATAGGGAAGCACTGTTTTTGAGGACCCAAAAAATGCCATCTCAAGGGTATGCTATAGAGCAAAAACCCAGTCATTACTGAGTGGGAGGTTGATGGTTGATGAGCAAATCTGATGGATGAAATCGTTAGGATCAGCTGGGCCGCAGTCAGGTTTGTTTGAGGCTGGTTAGGCACTGCATTTTCTGAATCAGTGTGTTAATCAATCCTGTTCTGAACTAGTCATTCAGGGGTTGAGTTGAATCTTTGCAGTACTGGTTGGATTTGGGTTGATGTTTCTAACCTGAATGCTTTCCATTTTACCCGTCCCTGAACCTGATTTCTTAATTTGGGTTGATGTTTCTGACCCGAATGCTTTCCATTTTACCCGTCCCTGAACCTGATTTCTTAGTTTGGGTTTGGGTTTGGGTTTGACCCTTACTCGTTCAATTTGGGTTTTGTTGGCTTACCAAACATCTATTTTATTGAGTGGGCTCTCTTTAGGTTGGACTTGCACCACACCTGGTAGCAGAAGATCAAGTCAACCCGACCGGATCTGCCCACTGCCCACTGCCCACTGCCGCTGCCGCGTACCACGTGCCAAGCCATCCTTTACCAAACCAATTCTGATCTGGATCCTCGTGTCCTCTTCATCTTTTGCAGCCTCTGAAGTTCTTTTTTGCTGCTTTTTACTTTTTAGGGCATGACGTCTCCCTGAGGACGAGGGGGCCCATTGGACCTACAGCCCTACTAGTTACGATAGGGTCTCTGGGTCAGTCATCTTTACAGAAAACCAGCTCCATCTGGGAACTATACCATATCAAAGGCTGGGAAAAGATTAAAACTTTTACTTGACTGTCAACTCCATTGCTTAAGATCAGGCAGAGGCGGGTTTTTTTTACTGGGCAGTTGAAGAACGAATGGGTGCACTCCTGGTTGTTAAGTGCTAAATTGCTTGAATTGTCTTTTTCCTACGAAACTTGAGGGAGAGTGACCCACTGAACTTTACCCAGCAAGGGAACTGGAACCCATGAGAAGGGAAAAGAAAGTTGGGTTGGGTTGGGAGAGGACCCAGGGATAGATCCATGGTCAGTGAGGTGAGAAGCGGGGTTTGATAGGGATGGTGTTTCATTTTTTCTAATTGTAGGAAAGGCTTGAGGCTGTTGAGGAGGTTAATCTCTCGTTCTCCAATTGTGTTCCTAGATGGCAGGAATTGAAAGGAGTTAAAAAAAGAACCAAATTCCTCCCTTTTTTTCTCCCTTGGAAGAGGTGCCAAACAGGTCGAGACCTGTTTATTAAATGGGCCAGAAACTTCTAATCCACTGCGGGGAAACCTCCCACTTTAACCCGAATAACCATTGCGGCTCGGGTTGATCTACATAATCCACATCCATCTAGTGGATCCATCGACCCAACCACGGTTCTCTGCTGGACCCAAACTAACTTGAAACTTAAGTCCAATTTCATTTCAACAACCATTGTAAAAAGTGAGACCAATGTCAATTTAACTTTTTTATTTTAAGCAATATGTTCAAACTCTAGCCCTTTTGTGAATGATGAACCCCACCTTCATTTTAAGGAAATGAGGCTAGTCATTCACTTTTCCATCCATAAAAGGCTCATTCATCCTGGTTTAGCCCATGGATTGAAACAATCCAATTCAATTTTAGTTCTTTTCTTGTTTTATGTCATGTCTATTGTATTTTCTTCATATCCATAAAGCATATCTTATGAAAGAACATATAAAAAAGTTCTTGAGTAAGCTAAAAATGGGCATACTTTGGGAAAAAAGAAAGAAAGAGAAAATGAACTATTTAAACCTTCAGTATGGTATGTATATTTTAAATAATGACTATAGAAATAAAGTAGTAGAACCATAGAAATGAAATAAAGTTTTTATTGAAAAAACATCAAAATAACAAAAATACTATAAAATTGAGTGATAAGTTCTAGCTGGATAGTGAAGGCTGTAATATAAAGTGGGTATCATTAGGATCTTTCCGTCTTTGGGATTCAGACTAATAATTAAAATCTAAGGAAAAATTCAACGGGTCATCCCTAACCGGCCCATTTATCAACGGATCAGAAAACCTTAACCAGCGGTTGACCCTTATATTCTGTGGGTCATATACAGGTCGGGTAGTGTTTTGCCATCTTTGGAGGTAGAGGTGCAGGTATGCTCTATCCATGCGCAACTGCACCGAAACAGAGGCAGCCATTCTAAATTTCTTTTTTCTTCAATTGTGTATTTGTGCGCCTTTTGTGGTGGTGGCCGGGTGCAGGGAGAGACATCAAAAACACACTCCGCGGGTGGGTCTTCCCTTTTTTTGAAGTTTTTCCAACTTTTCTTCCCATTTTTGGTTGTGAGATTTTCCAATGCATGTGTTTGTTCGCCTTCACATCTGTTCTTTTGCCAATCCAGTGGGAACAAGCATGTAACGCAATTTTTAAGGTGATTACTACAGCCAATACTCTTTTCATTTGGTGGGCCATTGTGAAGAAATGCGAATCCGGAACTCACAACTTTTCTAGTCTGTCGTACCCAATTGTTTCCATTAGCAAGTCCACCGTCCACGGTTTGCAAATTAAGCTTTCTCAACCGTCCACTTCACTTTCACCACGCCCTATGCAATGAATGTGCCCAGTACATGCCAAATCACTCATGGGAATTAGTTCGCTATGGTTTTGGGAGATCTCCCCACAAAAGTATTTATCCTATCATCCTTTGGGCCACACAATAGTTAACAGCTTCGTACGGGGATATAACATAAATTATGACTTTGAAGGAAAAAGATAGTTAAGATAATCAGGTTAAGCTTATCCTTTAAAAAGTTTTTATTCCTAGTCCAGTTAAGACCTTTCAATCCTATTCCATTCAATGTGGTTGGAATGCATTTAAGTGGGCAAGTGCTCTAGGCAAAGGCTTCCGTTCTATTCCACTCATGTGATTGGCACGCATCAAAGTATATATGATAAAAATGTTATAAGGAAAGTTGTTCTTCTTGCATGATATTTTAGAAATATACAAACTTCTAAAATTGAATTAATTATCATGAATACAAACGAACAAATATATATATTTTATTTTCTAATTTAATCTACTTGTATAAAATTTCAAAATAATTAGAAAAAGTGACTCTACTGAGTGACTGATGACTCATCCGAGTCAATTTTGTATTTTTGAGTGGGCGTTTTCAAATTCCAACCTGGGGTACATATATAAAAAGGATTTGTACTTTATAGCAGCAGCATGTGACGCTGGCAATGAGATGAGTACAGGAGTAAAGTCAGCAAAGGAAAGAAATGTGGCCAGACTCCAGAGTCACACATCATTCCCATATATGATGGAATTTGGTCCATATGTTTTCACACTTTTAAATATAGTGAATAAATCCCACCAACTTCAATCCATTCCAGTGGTCACACTCCTCAATCCAGTCCAGCAGCATAGACCCATTTGGGCCCACCTTCGATCTTTTTACTTTACTTTTGCTCTCTTTATTCCCATGATCAACCCATACTAATGTTGAATTGAATCTCATTAAAAAAAAAACCAAATTTAGAGTTTAGATCATTAAGATTTAATGCTATTAAATTAAGGGCTAAGGAAATATGATTGGACTGAATTTTCTGCTTGACCCTACCCAACTGATAGGCATGGAACTAGGTGTGGTTATGCAGGTAGGCAGTGGCGGGCACATGATTTTCATTTGGATGGAGCAGATAATGGTCAATTGAAAATGTCAACTTTTATTTTTTTGGCTAGATATATTTCACCTAAATAATAGTAGAAGAGAGAATATATTACATTTAAACATATAGGCACAAAATACTTAACTGCATCTGCTAAGATTGATTTCTCTCATAAAAAATCAACTCAAATTTACATTATCTTGTTTCACTCAAAGATTTATGTCAAAATCAATACCTATGGGAGATCACTGTAAATTCAAGGTTAATAGGTATTAGAAAAAACTGGATACAAGAATATTTCTCAAAGCCAACAAAATAGTTACATACGTGGGGCGGTTGTTTAAACACATGTGGGCCTTGATGTCCATCAAACTTTTGGAAAGTTTCAAGATCCCACCTGGGGCGGGAAAGCATAGGTAAATCTTCCTCTCAAATTTGTTTTGTTTAAAGAAAGTCAAAGTTGGTGTACGAAACTATTGGCAGCAGCAGCATCACCACCACCACCGGTATCAACGCAGTAGATTTTCCACATGTGACCATAGCTTTCTAAACTAATGATTCCATACAAGATTCTTAATGTGGAAAGGAAAGCCAGACCTTTTGTGCCACTTAAATGCCGGTAACGTTGTCGAATTGATTTCTCACTACCACCCCCACCCAAATCATATTGTAAAATGGCTAACAGTTGTTTACCAAAAACTGAAAAGGGAAAAGAAGGAAAAAAAAAGAAAGAAGAGAAACGATCCCATGCTTGGATGTCCACTTGATTTGACACATGTGGGGTGGGGTCTATCTTTTTTTTGGGTAAATGACATGTGGCTATCATTGATTGACCAAATTTGATCATTTAACATGGGATGTCATTTTTTTAAAATGCAAATCTTTATTGTAAAACTAACACAGCAACAACAAAAGGGGGCACAATGGCCTATCAAAGATGATGGTCGCGTAGGTTCTATCTTACAAAATCTCTTTTTAAAAAGAAGTCACTATTAGAGGAGAAACACAGTTTAGCCAAAAAAGTGAGCGAAGCCGACCTCTAGGAATAAAAGAAAGCTATGGATGGATGAGAAGGTGCTTATAACAATTCGAATGTTTGAAATGATGCTCTTGATCGTCCAATTCTTTTTACCTTTAATGCCTTCAACCACCTCTATAGCTTAAAAAATGATGCGGATCTTTGAGAGGCGAAGATCATTTACACAAGAATCGATCTTGCTTCCGCTTTTTTAGCGGAAGCTACCCTTGCTACAAGCTGCACCTGCAAAAGTAAAAGATTCATTCATACATACAACAAAGCCAAAGCTCGATTTTTCATCTGATGCCTAGAAGGATGAATCTGTAAAAATCCTACATGAATCTTGTGAGGGAAAAGTTTGAGTGACTTGGAAGTGGGTTTGGGCCCCAACAAACCCACCTGTAAAATTAGCCCAATAATGAAAGTGGAGGAGGAACATCCCATGAAAATGGGTCATGATCCTCTCACATGTTATAATGGGGAAGATGGAAAAGGACACGTGTCAAATAACACAAGGGCAGTTGGCAGAAGAGAGAAAAAAGTGACCAATATTTAGGGGGAAACATCCCATGATCTGAAAGGAGGTTTGGAATCTAGTCATCATGAGGTGGAAATGGGAAACGTGGACCAAGAGGCATCATGGGGGGGGGGGGGGGGGGGGGGGGTGGGGGGGGGGGGGGTTTAGCCAAAAATCACATCGCATCGGAGAAAGTTCGATCGGGCCACCCCGATCGAGTTTCACTGGGTTTCTTTCTTCTTGAACAGGTACTTCATTCAGGGAAGGAGATTCGGCAAGAAGAAAAAGAAAATGCACCAAATCAAGAAGAAAGGTTGTTCCATCTTGCTTCTCTCTTAAAAAATTGACCTTACAATTGGCGCCGTCTGTGGGAAGCGAAGAGGGAAAAACCCACTAACACTTCTTTTTGCTGAGGAAAATGTTAGTTCAAGAACAGAATCTAGGATCACCGCCCCGGACTAGACAACCTCCATCTCGGTGGAGGAAGCACGGCTCAGGGGGCGACATGAACGGTTGGGCAAAGTCCCATTGTCCAACCACTCCGAATCAGGAGCTTGGCGGAGCCGAGCTAAAGCTAGAACAAGTGACGAAGGAAGTAAGACTTTGTGTTCTTGACCTTGGAGGGAAGGCGAAGCCAGTCCGAGCAGATGAATTGAGGTTGGCGAAGCCGAAATCTGAGCAGATGCGTTGAGGTTGGCGAAGCCCGTCCGAGTAGATGCATTGAGGTTGGCGAAACCCCGAGGATGAAAGCACCCCCACGAGCACTTGTCGGGGAGGATCTTCAAGCCCTTATTAAAAAGGCGTTGGTTGATCGGAAGCTCCTCCAGAGAATCCGACCAGGGCAAGGTACTTGGGAGACGCTCAAAATTCTGAGTCTCCATTCTCGGAGGAGATAGAAAAAGCAGACCCACCTCGGCGGTTCTCAATCGCCAACCTAAGAGTTTATGATGGAACTTCGGATCCTGCCAAACATGTCCAGTATTACTAGCATTCCATGGCCGCTGATGAGCAAAGTTTTCTCCTCGAGTTTGGGAGACCTGGCCTTAAAGTAGTTTTCCTGCCTAAAGCCGAGATTGATTTGCAGCTTTCGAGAGCTTGCTGGATCTTTTGTTACACATTTTGTAACAAATTCCAAGCAACCAAAGAACTTCGGGGCATTACTGCCTCTCAAGAAGCAGAGCTCGGAAAGCCTGAAAGAGTTCGGCATGCGTTACTGGCGCCTCTATAACGAGGTGGAAGGGAGTGACGAGCAGGTAGTTGTAGCAACCTCTAAGCTGGCTGCCGAAGGAGAGCTAACTTCGCCAATCATTAACGAAGAGGTCCCTGACTACACAAGGAGAACTGTTAGACTGGATCGAGGAGTTCATAAAATTGGAAGAAGATATCGGTATCATAGAGCCGAGATGGGCTCGCCCAACGGAGGAAGAGAACAAGCGGAAACGAAGAAGAGAGTTTGGGGAGAGGACGAACCAAAGGGCAGCCTGAGCTGAGCCCACAAGGTCGACTTATGAAGGAGTATATACCATCTTCAAGGAGCTGATCTACTAGATTTTGACCTAGATCAAGGATAAACCCTATTTTGGAAGACCTTCGAAGATGGTCGTGATTCGGGGCGCCGGAATCCAAACCTATGGTGTTCAGACCATCGGGAACATGGGCACTTAACAGAGGACTACAGAATGCTAAAGCAGCACTTGGAAGACCTCGTGAAGGAGGGACACTTGAAAGAATATGTGGAGGATTCACGAAAAAAAACACGCTCCTGGCGGCTCGGCTAGGAAAGAGCTGAGGAGCGACCAACCAAAGGAGGAACTTGTTGGGGTGATAGATGTGGTGCACTGGGCCACCAGCCTTTCTGAGGTAACAACCAGATCCGTCAGAAACCAGAAAAAAATGGTTGTGGACCTGAAGGAAGTGTACTAGACAACTGCCGAGCCAAGCATTGTCTATGAGGCAGGACGTAAGGAGGGAGGAATCTCATTCACAGACGAGGATTTGCGGGACGTGGTCCAACCGCACAATGATGCGTCAGTATTGACTTTGAGGGTTCAAGAATATGATGTTCGAAGAATATTGATTGATCTTGGGAGCTCGTCAGAAATCATGTACGCAAAGCTGCTTGGTAAGCTTGGATTAAAACGGTCGGACTTGAAGCCGACCTTAATACTCTTGTTCTGATTCAGTGGACAAGCTATACACCCAATGGGCCTCATCACGGTTCAGGTCGGGGCATGACCTATGCATTTGGACGTGGAGTTTCTGGTGGTCGACATGCCCTCACTTTACAACGCCATCATGGGACGAACGTGGATCCATCGAATAAAGGCAGTCCCCTCAACTTATCATCAGAGGATCCGTTTCCTGACGTTGAAAGGAATGATGGAGATCAGGTGGTTTCCAGGAGCTGCCTGATAGCCGCAATCAAAGGGAAGGCAATAAAAACCGAAGAGGGAAGCAACTGCCTGAACAAAAAAGGCAGACCAGGAATAGCAATTACAGCTAGGTCGGTCAGAAGGCGGCGAGCACGGGCTCGCCCAGACCAGTATGGCGATGGAAGAGTTGGAAAAGTTTGCTGTCTGGAAGGGAGGTGTACCATCCCCCGAGCAATATTGGAAGATTAAGAAATTAATGACCAGAGATGAGCAGGACAGCCTAGCCCGGTTGCTCAACAAGAACGCTGACGTCTTTGCCTGGGCCCCACATGAGATGCCTGGAGTTGATTCCGAGGTCATCAGTCACAAGCTGGGGGTAGATCCGAGAGCCAAACCAGTAGTTCAAAAGCAGAGAAAGCTGGCCCCTGAACGCCAAGCCACCGTGAATGAAGAAGTGGATAAGTTATTGGAAGCAGATGCCATCCGGGAAGTGCATTACCTAGAGTGGTTGTCTAACACTGTTGTCGTACCAAAAAAGGACAACAAATGGAGGGTGTGTGTAGACTTCACTGACCTGAATGTGGCATGTCCCAAGGATAGTTTTCCGCTCCCAAAAATTGATCAGCTAGTGGACTCCATGGCGGGGCACGAACGGATGAGCTTCTTGGATGCGTATCGGGGATTCCACCAAATTGCAATGGCGAAGGCCGACCAGGAGAAGACAACATTCATAACTCCTAAGGGAACCTTCTGTTATAAACGAATGCCCTTTGGGCTTAGGAATGCGGGGGCTACATATCAGAGATTGGTTACGAAGATATTTCAGAGTATGATCGGAAGTACGGTAAAAGTTTATATTGATGATATGGTAGTGAAAAGCAGAAAAAAGGAAGCTCATGAGGAAGATTTGAGGATGGTGTTCGGTATCTTACAGAAGTACAAGCTGAAGCTGAACGCCATGAAATACTCGTTTGGGGTTAGCTCCGGGAAATTCCTTGGATACATCGTGATCCAGAATGGAATTGAAGCCAATCCCGACCAAGTTGCAGCTGTGAAGAGAATAGTTCGGCCGAGCTCAAGGAAGGAGGTGCATAAATTGACAGGGATGCTTGCTGCCCTGAATTGCTTTATAGCAAGGAGTTCGGACAAGTGCCGACCAATGTTTCTTGCTCTAAAGAGGACGACAGAGAAAGTGTGGGATGAAAAATGCAACGAAGCGTTCGCATAGCTCAAGCAATATTTGAGTTCTCTTCCTGTCCTTTCTATTCCAAATCTCGGGGAAGAGCTGGTGCTCTATTTGGATGTATCTCAACATGTAGTCAGTGCGGCCTTGATGAGGGAGCAAGGAAAGCGCCATCAGCCGATCTATTTCGTCAGTAAAACTCTACTAGATGCCGAGACGAGATACCTACCATTTGAAAAGCTGGCATTGGCCTTGGTATGTGCAGCTCGGAAGCTAAGACACTACTTTGAAGCCCACACCATCAAAGTCCTGACAGAGCACCCACTTCGATCAGTACTTCAGAAGGCCGACCTCATAGCCGAGTTCACTTATAGGGAGACGCCCAAGCAAAATGAGTCAGGTTGGCAGGTGGACGGAGCAAGGACCGACCAACAGTGGCAACTGTATGTGGATGGAGCATCCAATTCATGAGGATCATGCGCCGATGTGGTGCTCATAATGCCAGAGGAGGCGGTAATCAAACGAACTGTCGCGATGGGATTTGATGCGTCGAACAATGAAGCAGAGTATGAAACACTAGTGTTCGAACTCAGGATGACCAGAGAGCTCACGGTCAGGCAGTTGACCGTCGACTGCGACTGACAATTAGTTGCTAGTCAACTAACCGGGGAATATACAGCTCGAGATGATCGGATTTTTGCATATGTCGTAAAAGCAAAGCGCTTGATCCAAGATGTTGGAGACGTTGAGGTAAAGCAGAATGGTTGGAAGGAAGATTCACATGCTGATTGCTTGGTCAGTTTGGCTACAACCATCAAATCGGAGCTAAAGAGAGAGATCCTCGTTGACTACCAATCAGAGCCGAGCACCGGAGTTCGGCACGTCATGTGCGCTGACCAAGTTGAAGAGACTCCAAGCTGGATGACACAAATAATAGAGTGTCTGAAGGACAAATCACTCTGAAAAGACTCTGTGGAGAGTTAGAAGGTCAGGAGAAAGGCAACCAATCAGAGACGAGCATCGGAGGTCGGCATGTCATGTGCGCCGACCAGGTTGGGAAGACTCCGAGGAGAGTTAGAAGGTCATAATTGTTGAGGTTCTCTTCCTCTTCTTTTCTTTATTTGTTGAAATTTCGAGATCTTGTATGCTTATATTTGATTGATGCTTTCAAACCAGATTTCTATATTGTAAAAAAGTATGCAATTATAATATGTTCTCTTTATTATCTGAAATCAGGGATTGGTACCGTCATCTTCTTCATAAAAAAATATTATCATTATTATCAAAGTTGAAGGGTGTTTTCCAACTATTTCAACCCTTGTACCGGTTCCCATGAAGACCTTATTGGTTGTGATGTGAATGTGATGTTGGTTTAATGATCCATAGACAACGAGGCTCACAATTTTAAGTGTTGTGATCCATAGACAACTGTTGGTTTAATGAGTTGCCCGCAGCTCCGCTGACTTCCGTCGTCGTGCTGCCAAATCCTTGAACTTTCTCACCTTCGTGATCCTGTCCGGGATCTCGCGGTTCTTGTCGGTTGTGTCAGTTTTAGATGGAGATGGGCTGCTTGATATTGCAAGGTTTTTCAGATTGGGCTTGAGGGGGATTGTTCTTGGGATCTTGTTTGGAGTGGATTATGTGTGTAAGAAGAGATGGGGTTTGATTTTTTCGATGATTCATGTGGGTTCTTCTTGTTTTCTTGTTTCCTCACATGAAAGTGAATTAAATCGTATAAAAGCCAGCTTTTTTGGGGTTTCTTGTGTGGGTTTTCTTTGGTTGTTATTTTTCATTGAAGTTATGGTGGTAGAATGCCACTTTTTTTCAGATGAATTTTGATAAAAAAAAATGATAGAAAACGTGGCTGTTTGGGGGCTTCTGTTGTGGGTTCTTCTGAGTCTTCTATGGTTGTTTCTTGTCATTGTAGGTAATGTTGCAAAATGGCCGGGTATTTTTTTTTTGTCCAAGTTTATTGGGGTTTTGTTTTAGATTTTGTACTCTGGGCCTTAGTTAATTTTTGTTGTTTTTGGAGTGTAATTGATGTGAAGCTTCTAGGGGGGGCGGGGGGGGGGGTTGTTTCTCCCATATGTAGTTTTCTCCCTTCTCTTGTTTTCATCTATGAATTTGAATGAAACCAAATAAAATGAAGCTATTTGGGGGATTACTGTGGTGGGTTCTTCTAGGTTTTCTTTGGTTGTTCCTTTCTCATACACGTATTTTTGTAAATGCGAGGGTGCTTTCGTCTTGTCTAGATTTCTTGGATTTCCTCTACAATGGGCTTTTGGGACTTCAAAATTTTTTTTTGTGCACAATTGATGTTAAGCTCAACGTGGGGTTTCTCGTTTTCTTGTTTTCTCAACTGAAGTGACTAAAATCACATAAAACTCAGCTTTAGAGGTGTTTCATTGTGGATTCTTCTAGCCTTCTTTGGTTCCTCTTATAATGTGAGTGTATTTTGTTTCTGTTTAGGTTTCTTGGTGTTTTTTTGTGATAAGTTTTGCTTCGTAGGCTCTGGGTAGTCTTCAATTCTGTCACTTTTTTTGCTGTTTGATTGGAAACATGTGTCTATTTTTCATTTTCAGGCGGAAGCGACATCAGATGAGGTTTATGCTCAGGTCTCTCTGGTTCCTGAAAGTGAGGTTGGAGATATGAGCTACTCTGATCTTCTATGCTGCAATTTGTATTGTCTTTGAAATGTTCTCCTTTCGTCAATTTGCGTTGAGTTTGGCCAAGTTTCATGCTTGTTTGCTTATTTGGGATGTTTGCTTATTTGGGACGACCAGTTTCATTCTGCTGAATTTTTTTTCTTCTTATGTGGACCATATCGGCAAGAGGCTGAGAAGAATTTGCAGGAAGTAAAGACTGAAGGCGATGGGGAAGAGGAAGAAATTTATGGTTTGTGTAAGACGGCAACGCCCCATATGTTCTGCATGCCTCTTACTGCCTCATACACAAGCACACACAAGCACACATGGAGGTTTCTCTGTACCTCGGCGAGCTGCTGAGGACTGCTTCCCTCCCCTGGTAATCACCATTTGTAGATGCATTCGAATATGAGTTTCCTGCAGTGTGTCTGAGTGTGAGTGTGTATGTGTAAGTGATTCGGATTTTGGACTACTTCCCTTGGTAATCGCCATTTGCTGATGCATTCACATAGGTTTTCTACAGTGTGTTTGTGTGTGTGTGTGTGTGTGAGAGAGAGAGAGAGAGAGAGAGAGAGAGAGAGAGAGAGAGAGAGAGGTGAAGTTGAGGTTTGCTCAGAAGTTTTCATCTCTAATCTTGTTTGGCCTTCACAAGAGCTAATTGCAAAAGATCTACATCGCATGGAGTGGAGGTTTAGGCATATATGCAGGTATGTGAATTTGTTTGGCTGGTTCAATTATTAAGTAGATGGTTTGTTATCTTGTTTCATTCCTTAATGCCTGGGTGGATATTTTGGGAGGAGCCAGCTTGCTCAGGTATATACCAATGCACATTAAACAATGTTAAGAGCTGCAAAATACCTAGAAATGGATACTACCAGCTGTTTAAGACATTCTCTTATTCTTGAAACAAAGGTTTTTCTTGCCTTTTCCCTACATATGCTTTAAGTTTGATGTTTTTCACACCTGTTTATGTATTTATATTTTGTGGCACTAAACTGTACTATGCCTTGATTATCATTTCTAGGCAAGCTGGAGGATGCTGTTAACTATGGCACTAAGGTACCCATGCTCTGCTCATCTAGATTAATGATACGCTTTATTGAGAAGTTCTATTTATTTTATTCTGTACTTTTAAAATTCTAATTCTTGTTACTTTCTATACTATGAAACTCAAAGGCACTATCGAAGCTCGTGGCAGTATGTGGTCCATATCATCGAATGACTGCAGCGGCATACAGCCTTTTGGCTGTAGTTCTTTACCATACTGGCGATTTTAACCAGGTACGAGTTTTAGCATGCATACAGACATACATAGGTCATATCTGTAGGCGTAACACAATGTTATTGGTCTAATAAAGTGACGTGTCAATTAAAACCACGGGCATAATGGTGAGGATGTATCCAAGGAAAACCTGTTTATTAAAACCACATTGTGCTGCATTTGGCACTTAGTCATATTGGGAATGGAACTTGGTGAATTAATCTAGTTTTTAGGAATTCTGGAGTTTTGGATTAACTGGTCCTTTTCTCCAAAAAAAAAATGAAAATTATTAAAAAGAATTTAGACTTGGTCTTGTGCTCACTGTAGATTGGAAACTTTAGAAATCCTGTTATTTGAAGAAACAGGATTTTGTGGATTGCAGATTGCCACCAAGCTGTCAGGATGTTGGTTGTCATTTTGCATATTTTTTCCTTGCAAAGTCAAAACTTATGGAAAGGAAAAGGACACATAAAATGTCTGTACTGTAGCTGTAAGGTGCTCATGATGGAACCACAAGGTTCACTTCGAGTCTGCTCATCTTTGAATAAGAATACTTGCAAAATGGCAATTGACATGTTGATCCTTTGTCCTGATATTTATAGATCCTGTCAATGGTGGAGTGGGAATTTTAAAAATTTTCTATCTGAATAGAATACTAACGTTTGAACCTGTCTTTGTCCATTTTTATTTATTGTCCTTTATTGTGGCAAAAGCACCTCAAAGGCTTTTTTATGAGCTGATCCTTGTTTATTATGAGATTATCCTCCTGATTGGTCCATAGTGTAGTAAATAATCGAACAGAGTTACAGGTTTACTTCTTTTCTCTGTTTTTGTGCCTCCCTGAATCAGAATAATACATCTTCAAGTCATGGGGAGCAGGACAAAGATTTTTATCGTTCTTGAGTTTGTTACTGGGGAGAGCTCTTTGAAAAAATTGTAAGTTCTGGAAAATCTCTGCTTGACCTATTTCCAGCCTTGACATTGAGAAATGCTTTTCCTTGTGGGTTGAGACCATAGTGTCGCATAACCAAATGGATTCCATGATGAAGAGAAGTGTTGGCCTTTTGTGAAAGCATCTATAAATAGATGGTTAAAAAAAAATACAACCATCTAACTTCAATGAAGGATGGGAGGGTAAAAATTTGTGCAGAAGTTTTATTTCCCGTAATCTCCATGCTCTTGAGGTTGTAATGGTGAATGCTTTATGTTGGAACTTGGAACTAGTAATTAATTGGCATCAGCTTGGATATATACAAGACTGCTGCTTTATCAATCATATGTTAGAAGATCATACCACTATGATACCTTATCAATCATCTGTTAGAAAATCCTATTATTTTTTGCTGCGAGAGTTCTTATTTTTATTTTTGGGTAAAAACGTGTGGAAAAAAGACTCTACGAAAGTTGCCTTTTATCTTCTTTGTTCACCATGTTCTCATATAAGTTGAATAGGATAAACAGTCAAGTGAATTTAGGTACAACACAAGTACTAGTGAGAAATCTCTGTTGTGGTTGTTTACTTCTTCACAATCAAATGATGCTTATTGGAGTAGATACTAGTCACATTGTTGTTTTAATTGTATTTTCTTTTTCAAAATTTCAGGTACTCAAGGGATAGTAAAAATAGATTAAAGATGTGCAACTTATCTAAGGATTTGACTCAAGATAGATCGAAATGGAGAAAAAAAATTCATGCAGCCGACCCTAACATAAGTGGGACAAGTCTTTGATGATGGTGATGATGAAGTAACTCTGAGGAAGTAGATCGTGTAAGTCCTGAGGATCCGAACCCTAGAGGGGGGGGGGGGTGAATAGGGTGAGCTCCAATTATGACCAATTTTAATCAAATTTAACTTCTTTAAAACAAACTAGTCACAAGTGATGATTATCAAACAAAATGCGGAAGCTTAATAAAAACAATCACCACAAAGCAAGCACCATCACACAAGGATTTATAGTGGTTCGGCCTCAATGCCTACATCCACTACCGGCTTGTGATCCAACACCCCACTGGATTTCCACTATTTATGATTTTCAATAGGCTAAGCAATAACCTTTACAATATGCTTTTCAAGGCTTAGTAATAACCTTTACAATGATGTTTTTCAAGGCTCAACATCAACCTATCCACTATGCTTTTATAGGCTAAGCAATAACCTCTTCAACCATAGGTTGGTTATCTCACTAAATTAGTGTCTAACATACACTTGATGGAGATTCAATTAAGCTCATTACATTTGCCTCTAATATAGGCGGATATGAAAATGATAATCTAATACACACACACACTATGAATGCAAAGATGAAAGTATATGATGTGTGTGTATGATGTCCTCAATCATTTTGAAAATGAAAGCTCATAAATGTATGCCTAAGGCTTTTGAAAGTTTTAGCTCATAAAACATTTATGATTGAGGAAATGCTAATCACATGTTAAAACTAACTTATAAAAGATATACATTTGTATCCTAAACAAGTTGTGAAAATTCAAAGACCAAAACATGTGAAGCATAGGGATGTCAATCAAATCAACATGTAGCTCATAAAACATAAAATTAGATTTTATTGAAAATAGGGGACAAATCATATGTGATTATAAATACAACTTGAATAGGATATACCAATCAATGCAAAGCAAGTTGTGAAACTTTAAAACAAATTCACATATGATTTGTAAAGATGTTGAATCCACAACATAAGATATATTTTGAAAGAGATTTTCTTATGATGAAAAACAACACCCAAAGATTCAACCAAGTATATGAATCATGTTACATATAATTTCAAAGATTCTTTCATTAACATGATCTACTTAGATTTACCAAATAAAGTACTACTTGGATTGAATCAATGGTGATGCATCCAAAACAATAGATCAATTCAAAATATAAAACATGCTAATGATACAACACATCATAGGTTAACATGCTACTAAAGATTTATCAAAGATAAAACAAAACATGAAAACATATGATTTGTAAAGAAGTTGAATCCAAAACATAAGATAGTTTTGAAAGTGATTTTCTTATGATGGAAAACAACAACCAAAGATTCAACCAAGTATATGGATCATGTTACATCTAATTTCAAAGATGTTTCCCTTAACATGATCTACTTAGATTTACCAAAGATGAAATACTACTTGGATTGAATCAATGGTGATGTATCCAAAACAATAAATCAATTCAAAACATAAAACAAGTTAAGGACACAACACAAACATAGTTTATCATGCTACAAATGATTTACCAAAAATAAAACAAAGCATGAAAAACATATGATTAAGGGAAGTAGAGCCTACTTGGTGATTTAACTTCATTAATCCAAGCTTTAGCTTTTCTAATGATCACCTCCATCCCTTAGTTCATTTCCCTTCTATTTGCCTCAAAACCCCTCAAGGAGGGCCTTAAAATTCCCATGTTTTGGCAAAGGAAAGAACTCATATTTATAGAAAAAAGTGGCCAACGGCTAGTCCCCGGTCGACCTGGAAACAGGTCTCGGTCGACCGGGAACACACAACGGTAAAAAATATGACCGTTGGTGCTCCAGGGAAAATTCTGCCTGCAGTGTTCCCGGTCGACCTGGCCCTTCCCGGTCGACCTGGAACACAGCGTTTCTGGTCCGGGACCAAAATTCCCAAAATTGCATATTTTTTGCATATTTCAAAGTCTTTTCAAGTGGGAATTTTTGGGCCATCAAATCAAGCTTGGATACATGTTTTAAATCAAACTAAGTGGTTTAAAAACATGAAACACAAAAAGCCTAAAATAATTTGGAAGATTTAAAACATAGGCTAGCTTGATTTCTAAAAACTATTTTCACATAAAAATGCATACAAAAATGATTCTGAAAGAGATGAATGTATGCAAGGCAAAAACCTAAATTCTCAATATGATTTCTCAAAAGTACAAAGAATTATGATTTCAAAAGAGTTTGAATTCTAAAACCAATGCATCCAAGTTTAGAAACAAAACATGCATAAAATAAGATTTCTTCAAGTCTAAAACCAATGCATGTAAAAAATCAGATTTCAAGATTTTCTAAAACAATGCATGTGTGAAATTTCAAATGATGCTAAAGTGAAAATGCATCCATCAAATTGCAAATACAAAATTCCTAACAGATCGTAGCTGTGTCATTGTAGCATGTAAAAGATTCTGGGCATAATTTTGGAACTGTTATTATTGTTTTTATATTTTTAATTTGAATGGAATTTTGAAGTGAAGATTTTATAGTTTTCCTCTTAGGGATTACCTTGTTTATTTCGATCACAGACATTTGTGGATGTTAAAGATTTTTGAAAATGATCAAGTAATAATATTTGTGTATTTTAGAGATTTGTGGGTTTATTTTGGTTCATGGATGTAGGATATTTGGTTGTGGATGTTATTTTGGAATTGTTGGTGAACCTATTTTAATTTGGGTTGTGCATCAAGTTTTTGTTTGAACAGGTATTCAGATTCCTATTTGTGGTATACAGGGAGAAATGAAAATTTAATTTAAAAATAATAATATGTATAACCGGCGCTGTGTATGCGTCGTCAAATATGTACACCGATGCTAGTATGTGCGTTGACAATTGTATAACCAACATTATTATGCGTCGCAGTGAGATAAATCTATTTCCCGACGCACTCTCTGACGTCGCCAAAAGTAATTTTCTTGCATTGTTGAAGACATTTCCCGACGCTTCTACACGTCGGGATATGTATTACCGGCGTTGTATATGCGTCGTCAAATATGTATTCCAACGTTAGTATGTGCGCTGGCAATTGTATAACCGACGTTATTATGCGTCGGCAATGCGGTAAATCTATTTCCCGACGCACTCTCTGCGTCGCCAAAAGTAATTTTCCTGCGTCGTTGAAGACATTTCTCGACGCTTCAACACGTCGGGATATGTGTTACCGGCGTTGTATATGCGTCGTCAAATATGTATTCTAACGTTATTATGTGCATTGGCAATTGTATAACCGACGTTATTATGCGTTGGCAATGAGGTAAATCTATTTCCCGACGCACTCTCTGCGTCACCAAAAGTAATTTTCCTGCATCGTTGAAGACATTTCTCGACGCTTCAACACGTCGGGATATGTAATACCGACATTGTATATGCGTCGTCAAATATGTATTCCGACGTTATTATGTGCGTTGACAAATGTATATCCGACGTTGTTATGCGTCGACAATGAGGTGAGGTCGACAACTAAGTTCGATTTTTTCCCGACGCAGTTGACATTGCCGACGTTTGGGACGACACACCATTGCGTCGGTGAATGACCCTTTTTAGCCGACGCTAAACATTATTACGTCGGGAATGGTTTTCCAGGCATTAGGTTGCCGACGTGGTGCCGACGCATTGTACTATGTCGGTAAAGCCTGTCCCGACGCAATTCTGATTTTTCAAGACGCGGTGACTACGTTGGCAAAACTGTATTTTGTTGTAGTGTCAGGACAATATTCTCCTCTAAGCAGACCTTGTGGGCCCCATTTAGATACATATCTATCAATGGGAGGAGGGTAGATCGAAAGGTTTCATGGAAAAGGTAGAGCCAAAAAGTCAACCCACCAGATAGCAGGGCCCTTGGTAAACAACCTTTTTTTGTTTGAGTATCAATTACGGATTTTTTTTGAGATTCAATCTGACGGTGAGTGAAAGATCAATGAGCCTAAAATTGAGCTAAAATTGAGCTAATGCCATATCATAAGATGACATAAGCATCAAAAGGGCTGTATTGATCAAAGTTGAGCCCATGTGGGTCCTATAGAACTTGATTATACATGTAGTCTGCTCACAGGAGAGCATTCGACCTCTAGAGCATCCCAAACACATGCATAGTCTTCACGCAACAGTGAGCATATCTTAACAAGAAAGTGAACTGCCTTGTTAATTCTCTTAGGAATTGGCAAGAATACTATAGAATCAGAAGATCCACTAATTAATTTCTTGTCCAAAATAATAGAGTTAATATACCAATCATCTTTTCCATTGATTGCTTGCATGCAAGGAGGATCGACCAGACTCCTACTTTTTTAGCAGACCAAACTTTGGGTCCTTGAAAAGCACTTGCATTAATAAAAGCCTATTTAAGCATATCACCACACCAAAGTTTGCCTTGTCATTGTTTGCTCTTTAATCCGCATTAGTAAAAACCATGGCTGTATGTATTCTTTTTAACTTTCATCCTAAAGCGCATTATCATAATTGCCATACTTTTAACGACGTAATCATTTCTTGACCCGCCAAGTTGCTTCCCATCCCATGGATACTCATGGGATAAAAAATATCGCTAGATTAACGATATCACAAGAAAATCATACAAGAAAATTATTCTTCTCTAATTTAATTATTCAATATTAATTCTTTTTTTTTAAATCTATTAAATAATTAACTTTAACAACAAGGTGTTAGTTCGGTTGGTTGGTAACCCATCATGTCACCTAGATGGCTAGATCCTTGGGTATGCCGCTCTTTCCACAGTTGTGCGCTTCTCTTTGCACTTCTATTTGTGTGCTTCTCTTCTCACTTCCATGGGTTCTCTAGGATCATAACCGCTTGATTGGGGTAAATTAAAAAAGGTTAAATTAGCTAAAAGAACCTGATGCGATAATTTCGCGAGAAGAATACTTGAAGACATATTCAATGAACTTAAATGCAGGCCGGAAATTAAGTAGTCAATACCCATGTCTTGGTTTCCTAGCAGCTCCACTGCAGTTGTTTTCTAGTTCTGTCTCAGGAAAAAAAGTATTAAATAAAAACAGAGAAACCAAGTCCTTAAACTCAGATACTAGATGTTGTAAATTAATCAATTGATAAACTAATAGTAATAGTATAATACAAAATGGAGGGACACCACGTCAATGTTTTGTTTGTATGTATATATATATATCACTGTATTTGATACACTAAGATCTTTGAACTTAGGACAAGTATAGACAAATGTATAAAATAATTATCTTCCACAACTTCCTGTCTCTTATTTTATGGACCAATGAATGATAATAGTATTTGGCAACCCCATCTTTCTCCTTATAGATATGGATTGACACGTGTGGAGCCCATGTGTGAGCATGAATCTGATTCTCAAACCTTTTTAGGTTATCTTTCAAATAAATAAAAAATAATAATAAAGAATTCAATTCAATAAAAGGACGTGCACACGAGTGGGAGACCCTGTCCCACCGAATCAGGTCTTCAAGCCCTAAAATAATCACATCTATGTACTTCTAGGGTTTGTATCTTATTGAAGACAAAGTTCAGGAATCGCAGCATATATAACTGCCCAACTAGGGTTTGTTTTTTTTTTTTTCTAAGCTCATGACCTTACATGAGAGTGGGGCTCATTCTCAAGCATGGTCTCAGTCTACAATAGGTATGGGCATGACTGATGGAATCTTCTGTGAATGGGGTTTAAGTGAGTACCCAGTAAAGTTTTAGCTTGGACATTTTATAATATGCATAACTATCAATATCTCATGTATATTTTCTCATAAGAGGCTTGCTTAAGGCTAAATGATGTATGAGTCTTAGTGCCCATAACCTCCTCTCAACCCTCTTGATCTCAATCCGAAAATGGACTGGATCCGTCTTTGGAGCACGGATCGATAAAATATGGAGCGAACCGCACAAAATCTTTGATTTTTTGTGCGTTTTCTTTTTCTGTAAGCTTGACATTTGTTTTTTGAATGAAGAGACTTCTTCTAACTTATTAAATTGTATATTTTATGTGATTAAATTGCAAAGTTAAATATTTTTCTCTCCGTTTTTTATACTTAAATACATAGATAAGATATATTTGTGCCAATTGGTTAATTGTTTATAAACCCACAAGCATTATGTTGTATATGTGCTTCAAACATATAATTATTTTAAAATTTAGTGTTTCAGCGCTCCTTCTTCCACTCCGCGCTCTCGGCATTTAGGTATGAATGCCATGACCTGTACTCGTGGTTTCGTTTCATTTGAGCATAAGGGGCATTTATACTACCATGTTTGGGCTCTTTTCAAAATGAGAGGTGAGAATAAGGGGTTGCTCCGTTGGCTGGCAATCCCATTACTCACACATGCTCTCCGTTCCACTTGGGTGGATTTCTTCCTACGGTGTGGGCTCTCCTAGCTAGGTCCCAACTCCATTGGCAGGGGTACCAAAAAAAAGAAAAAGAAAAAGGAAAAACAAGATGTGACACTTTTGGATTTCAAATGAGTGAAATCATAGAATGGTGAATTATTTTTTCTTCTACTAAATGAAACTTCAAAAAGAAAAAGAACATACAGATGTTCATAAAGTGAGATAGAGAGAATGTGGGAATCTGACATGAAAGTGGTAAAAAATGGTGAAACTGAATTACCATAAGTTCCAAAACGGTGTTCATTTTCCACCAAATTAAGGGAAGATCATTTGATGGTTCTTTATTGATCTTCACCTTTGTTTCTTCAATATTAGCCATTTTTTAGGAATATATTTTTTAGAATTCTTAGGAATTCAATTCCACGCAAACAAACACGTAGTCAATTTATAAATTATTTCGGTTTCTGTTGAGGAAATCCAATAAATACTTCAGAATAAATTTCCTTGATTCATGGGTACGGAATTGCTAGAATGATTATAACTAGAATTAGTGATCAGTTCTTCTCTCACTAAATAAAATCTTCTGGATTATTTCAGCTATCATGGCGATAGGAAGCCTTCCTGGATTCTTTCACTTGGCGAGATGGATTTTAGGTAGCCTTTTTTTTTTTTTGACTTTCAAGTTGAATTTCAAGTTTTTTGACATGCCCCGCGGGGCCCTGCCCCGATATGGTGCAAATATAAACATAATAAATTAATTTTGAATTGACTATAAAGAAAAAGTTAAATTAATTTATTTTACATGGTAAAAAGCACATGAATGATTCATTTATGTTGTCTCCATGCCTTTAATAATATTAAAAAAAAGATCTCCCAAAATAGAATAAAAAGATCTCCCCGCATAAATATTTTATAAGTGTAGGGCACTGTTAGATTGTTTAAATTTTTTAAAATTATCTAATATTAATAATATAAATTTTCTTTTTCCTGAAATTTTACCTATTTAAAGTGAGATTTATTCTTATAAGATTTTCTCTAAGCCCTTGAAGGCCACTAACATACACTTGAAAATATCATATATGCTTTGAGACATACTTTATAAAAAAGACAATATCTCTCTAAAATATCATGATCTCGATCAATACATGGTTTCACTTCATTTCTGGTATTGAACTCTACTCACTAATAAAGAGGTTGATTACATATAATTAAAATTAGTATAATTTATAGTGTTAGTATGATTAGAATCATATTAAGTTACTAACTATAATTTACCTTGCTATTTCTAATTATAGAAGTTATTATAAGCGTATAGCATGATATATCTTGTAATGTTATATCAAATTAGTATAATTTATATTGTTATTAGTATGATTAGAATTATACCAATTATAATTTACCTTGCTATCTCTAATCATATATGTTATTATAAGCTTAAAGCATGATCTATCATTCTATTATATATTTATATTCGTTTTATTTCATATGATTTATCATGTCACAACTTAACATTATATATGATTAAAGTAAAATAAGCTTAGATACTTAGATAGATTTTTTAACAACTTTAATTTCATTAAATTTGAATTAGAGGGAATGGGATCATATTATATGCTTCTATAATGTCTAGGGTTCATTCAATTACATGTTTAACTTTAAAAAAAGTCTTCAATCAATTTACTTAACCCTTAATAACAACATAAAATCAATATATACATTTACATATAAATATGTTTATTTATTATAAAAGAAATCTAATATATATATATATATTTTAGAAGATTATTAATTTCGGGGCGGGGCATGGGGCGGTATTTTGGTGCGGGTTACAGGGCGGGGTAGCAGGGCGGGGTAAGAAACATACCCATCCCATCCCCGCCCCAGATGCGGGGTATATTTTTTTGCCCTGTCCCCGCCCTGTCTAAGAGTCAGGGCGGGGAAAACCCGTACAGGGCGGGGCGGGCACTCCGGATTGGGGCGGGTCGGGTTAAAAATGACATCCCTAGGCAAGAGCAAGTTTTGAAATTTGGGTCGAACTAGGTCAACTTGTTCGAGGCGAGATTAGGTGCAACCTAGGTCTGAGTTGAGTTGGGTCGTGGCGCTAAGTAAATTGTTGGTTTTCACGGCCCTGAACCCGATTTGAGATTAAACCGGATGCGGGGTATGAGATTTAGGGCTAATTATTTCTTTTTCCTTTAATGCCCAAGGATCGAAGTCCGCTGTGAGGATTGTGTGGTTGAGCCTCATTAACAAATAATCAACGGGACTTGTCTGGTAAACACAACATTAACTTATAAGAATATCAATGCAAGTATGGATTTCATCCCATTATATATATTCAAGTTTCAAAAGATAAAATGTATCAAGTTTATACACATCAGGACCATCCCAAAACCTAGGTCCTGGTACAAAAGATATACAGTACTAAGATAGAGAAATCCAAAAGATCAAAATCAAAAGATGAAATAAGGTGGCACGAGAATGATGATGTTAAGCTACGTCATCGGCACCCCACTTTCATACCTCGTCTTCCTTCCCCGGTTGAGGATCCTCTGGGATTGCCTCGGCATCCGGGTCGGTGTAATAGTAGTAGGTGTCCTCTGCACACTATGAAATAAAGGATCAACAACATGTTGGCAAGAAGATAAGCAGTATACGTTATATATAACATGTTTCAAAAGAGAATAAAGACAAGTACATGATTATAAGATAACAAGGTACAAGTTATGCATAAGGCATGAGTAATACAAGAGTCACGTAATAATGTAACTCCTGGCAAGATAAACAAGAATAACCATCCATGAAATGCAATGTCAACCAAGAGGGGACTCCGTCGATGTCCGAGCCATCTCACGGGGGTATAAGTGACGTCCCAGCCGAGTACGAATACCCAAAGTTTGGCTCTAGGGGGATCCTAGCTCCCGGTCCTAGGAATAGCAGCATGGTCCTAGCCCGCTCTCAGCTATTCGCGCCATGGACGCCGTCCAAAGTCGACTGCCCACGCTAGTGTTTGGTATCCGGCCCACTCTGTAATCATCAGTTTGCAGCTGGTTATGAATACAAGATGATGACGATGGTTTGTATACGACACAAGTTCTAAGACAAATACACGTGGATAGGTTTCCAAGTCTAAACTAGGTTTAGAATCCCTTTCCAAAAGAGATAAGGGCTTGGTTCATTGATCCAATACCAACTTCCTTTCCCAATCTCTGATGATCAAGATAAGTATACCATTGGATTCTACGTCTCAGGGGCTTTCCGACGGTATGTAGAACTCCAAATTCCGACGAATGAGTTAAAAGTTATGACTTCCGAAAGATGGTCGTCCTGAGCCTGGAGTAGTTCACTCGAGCAAACAAAAGTTCGCTCGAGCGAACTGGTCACAGAACCTCTTTGGCTTGAGCGAACGAAAGTCTGCTCGAGCGAATCTTCCCAGAGCCTCGGCTCGAGCGAACTGAAGGTTGGATCGAGCCAAGTGCCCAAAATTGCATAAAATGATTCATTTTTAAGTCCAAACCTTGGGGAATCAAATCCCCTCTCCTCAAAGACCATCCTTGCAAGAAAAAGAGCCTCTTGCTCTCTCCACATCCATTCCATTCCTCCCATCAACGAACTCAACCATTCAATTAAGGTCCAATCCCATTAAATACCTAATCTAGCATGTGAAATCCAAATTAACCAAACATGCTTGGAATTAGAGGTTGGCTAGACAATTACATTAGCAAGAATGGAAGTAAATATACATGCATGCACAACACATAGTGCTATTCTACTTGCCTTCACCAAAGAGAGTGAAATTAAAGAGAAATTGAGAAGATTGATAAGGAAGAAAGCTCCCACACACACTCTAGCCAAAAAACTCTCCCAAGCCTCTGATGAGAGCCTAAAAGATACATTTTAAGCCCCTTAATGAGGACTTGGTTATACCGTCGAAAGAGATTAATTAGCTTAATTATGTTATTTTATTATTTGTAGGTACTACAGATGCAAGGAGCGAAATTCAGAGCTAAAATGGAAAAAATCCCACAAAGCATGACAAACCGGAGTTGCAAGTAAGAAAGCTGCCAAATATGGGAAGAGACTCAAATAAGAAAGCAAAGCAAGAGTCCAAACATGCCTTGGACATCCAACATGGGTCCCACTCACCCCATAGCATGCCAACATGGAAGGTCTTCTAATTGTACCATGATTCTCGGAATTTTCAGGGGCAGCAACTTGAAATGGTCATAACTTTCAACTCGAGTGTCAGATTCGTGAAATCTATATACCGTTGGAAAGCTCTTTTCGAGTAGATATCCGTGGAGTCTAAGATTATATAAATCGGAGCTATATCGAGGGAGATATGACCTTGCAAAGTTCGCTGTGATGACCAGTGGGCCCGGACCCGACGGGAATCCATCTCCTGCACGAATTAAAGACCTTTTTCACCCCAAAACTTATAAATAAGAGCCCAAAATCGTTTTTGGGGATATTCACATCTTGGGAGAAGTTTTGAGAGGCTTTCTTGGAGCTTGGGGAAGAGCATCAATGGGGATTTCGTCAAGACTTCTTCGTCATTCGTCTTCCATGAGTAACTAAATCTCCATCTTAGGGTTGTGATGAAACTTTAGTTTTGTGTTTATGGCAATGTATAGGTTCTAGGGTTTTATTTTAAATGCTTTGATTATATGACATTGATTTATTCCATTGATTGGATTCGTTTGTTAATGAAATATCTCTTTTGGTGTTTTATTCTTGTAGTTTAGAATACCAAGTCATATAACATGATGCTTGAATGAATGTGTTTGTTAGATCTAGGATAATCTATGCCATAGAGATAGGTTATGCCCTGATTTGCATCCACTCCCCTTATTTGTTGACTCTGAAGGTTTGTAACCAGAACGAGTCTGGAAAGCATTGACAGTGAAACCCTAGACCTATATTCACCATTGCACAAGGCTACGGTGAATTCATACCCTAAGACTTTTCTCTAATTGGATATAGAAGTTGTCTTTAATTTGTTAATTTAGAAATTATCAATTTGTTAATCAAAACCAATCAACCCCACACTTCGTTCTCTAATAGGATTAGTTTAATATTCGGAACTTTGTCTTCTACTAGAATTAGTTTAAGAATTTAGGAAACAACACAACTTAGCCTTTTTGTCCCAGTGGATACGATACTCGGTTATCATCTCTGCTTTTGCAAGCAGAGGTAGTAGCGGAGGATAATTTATAATTGAGACCCTGTTCTAGGATCGATCAGCCTCTCTCTTACACTCAAGGAACACAAAGGAAAAGAAAGAAAGGAAATACATCAACATGCAATCCATTTACAGCCATGAGAAACGAAATTGGAAGGGAACGAGAAGAGGAAACTTACCAAATTTTGTGTCTAGAGGTAGAGGAAAAAGAGAGGAAGAAGATGGTGAGCTTGGTTGACCTTGAATCCCTTCTCCAATGGCACATGCAAGAAGAAGAAGTGAAGAGGGAGGGAAGAAAAGGAATAAGCTCCAGCTGCTGTTGAGTGAGAGTGAGGAAGAAACAAATGATAGTTGCTAGAATGGGTTTTAAAAATGAGGGATGGAGGGGGAAAAGACTAAAATGCCCATTAGAGTTAATGAGAGAAATGTGATTATTTGAAGGACTTCGGGGCGTCAAACCGTGACGAGTCAAGAACGGAAAGTGACAAGCGTGACGAGATCTTTCCAACGAGGCAACGAGCCTAAATTCGGCGAAAACTGAATTTTCCAGAAAAATAACTAATTTTCCTAGTAATCACACCTAATCCCCTATTTAAGACTAATCGCACTCGGAATCAAACAAAACTTTGTAAATCACTTTCTAATGATAAAAGAAACTCGCTTAGCTGCTAAACCTGCCTAATTAGCTAGAATCACAATTAATTAGGCTAATCGCCAATATTAGAAAATTAAACACCATATTAAGGTCGGGGACCTTACATTAATTTTGAAAGGTTATCATACATTCGTATAACAACATAGCTATATCTTAGTTGGTAGGTATTAGAGTGCTTGAGTTCTAGTCTCCTTTGTGACGAAAAGAACAAGTGTTTTTGCTTTAAGAGTCTTTTTTATAATAGACACATCTATTTTCACATAAACTAAAAAAGGCTCCTATAATTTAATTTTTTACTACAATCTCCCTTGACTAATTGTCAAACTAGACACAAGGAAACTACACCCTCCATTTTTTCTTTTTGACCAATTTACCCTTAAGAAAACCTTATGACTTATCCCTTAGTTTTATTTTTGAAACGGTAACAAAGTTTATTAAGAGATAAAAAGGAAAGGAAGAGAAATAAGGGATGGTGCAAGAGCTTTGTACAACACACAACCCTAATTACATTACCACACACGCCCAAGTAGACAATCTCATTACCCCTTGCTTAGCTAACACATTCGCAATTAGCGTATCTAACCTCATGATGAAAGGAAACAATGATTCTAGCAGAAAGCTCCCTGATTTCATTGTAAAGGAATTGAAATTCCTAAGATCCCGCCTTCCGATTTAATACTCAAGCTATCGCATTAGAAGAAACACTTTCAACAACAAGGCTGCCTTCATATTTTGGAGAGAACAATCTAAGACCTTCTAAAATAGCTAACACCTCCTCTTCATTAAAGTCACATACTCCCACATTCTTGGAGAACATAAATATCAGCACCTTTGCTCATCTTAATTAAGAGGATCACAATCTATACAAGATATCCAATTGTGAAGAACATTAAAAACTCCTTCCTACTCAAAGCCCATTTAGCAATCCTTAAGGATAACTCGGAAACCACCTTTGCTGTTGTAGAAGAGCTTCTAAAGATCTTATCATTCCTTTTCTTCCAAATAGACCATAAAATTGCAAATGGAACCATCCTCCATAAGATGCGCTCATAACCAACAAAACACCCACCACGTCAAGAATCTGCAGCATCTACAATATTCTTTGGACAACACCATGCCAGAACATATTTCCCTATAAAATTACACCAAACCGTGACTACTACCTCACAATGAAGAAAGAGTTGGTTAACCGTCTCCTCCTCTTAGCCACACATCACACAAAGGTCTGAGATATTGGATGATGTCATCCCTCTCCTCCTTAGATTATCGATTTTCAAAACTTTCGCCGCAATTGCT
Organism: Cinnamomum chago; assembly: GCA_038049695.1. Classification (NCBI taxonomy): domain Eukaryota; kingdom Viridiplantae; phylum Streptophyta; class Magnoliopsida; order Laurales; family Lauraceae; genus Cinnamomum; species Cinnamomum chago. The sequence goes on along the minus strand of CP142453.1, from coordinate 101,804,733 downwards.
AACCAACAAAATGCTTTAACCCAAGTAGGTGCCAGCCTCAACCACACATGGGAAGAAGGAGCCCTATGGGTGAGCAAATAGAAAGACCTTGCTGAGAACTCCCCGGAAATGGAAGTCTTCCAAATTTGAGTCCTTAGAATCCCTGCAAAGAAACACGTTAGTAATAAGAACACTCAGCAATTCCTCATACATACCCCCTTCCAACGGTTGAATACTAATTTTAAAAGGTACAACCCACACCGTAGAGCTACTACTTATCTCAAGACAGTCACCAACAGAGGACTCCTTATTAACCGAAAATCTAAAGAGCCTTTTGGGAATAACTCACATGAGGCCCCTACACCCACCTAGTCATCCAACTAAAATCTAACATTCCTATCATTTCCCACCACAAAACCCACCCGTTTGTACAAAGCTTGTACCCTAACATTAATCTCATCCCCAAAAGCAGTAATAGCCCTCCAAAGACCCGATCTACGGGAATTAGGCCCTTGCTTAGGCCACCACCTCCACTTATCTTCACCATATTTAGGTTCAATTTGGCATGTCTTTTTTGTCATCTCTTATTGTCTAAAATCTGTTTCAAAAGGACTTTAGACCGTTTGTTAACATGCGCAGAACCCTCCACTTGGAAATGTAATGAGACAGAAATGTCTTTTCTGGAAAGCAACGTAATTGGGTTGGATTGAAACAGACTTCTATGTCTGAAGCGCACTGCTACGTAGCAGTGGTTTAAACGTTAATTTTAGCATCGCCGGTTTTCGTCTTTATTTTTAAATTTTGAGAGCCTGCATTATGATCCAAACCGTTACATGCATTAAGAAGGTGAAACATGGCCCACAGACCAAATTCTAGCCGTTGATCTATTGTAGATCTAGAGATATTTGTGCAAAACAGTATAACCATAGATCTTTTTTTTTTTTTGGGGGGGATTTTGTGGGCCCCCAATCACAATCGGAATTGTTAATATTGTTTGGAAGATTGAGAAGGCCTATGGGTAAAATTTTCAGCTCCTGATATGGTATATAGGTCAAGAAAATGATGAAAATCGAAGAGCCGTCGGATAACAAATGATATGGTCACAGTAATTGAAATGGGATTTTGGACGGTCCGATTTTTTTCTGCCTTGATTTTCAGGCCAATAGACTACCATCAGAACCGTTGCCTATATGTAACTGTGCAATCACTAATATGTTCTCAAGTTTGCGCTGTTGATCTATCACAGATCTCGAGAAATTTATAAAAATGCGTGAAATATTTTATAGTCAAATAGGTTTAGAAGGAGAAAACTAGGTTAATATCAATGAAAAAGTATCTAGAGAATCTTACATAGGTGTATTATCAAATGTCCACAAAGGGAGAAATCTTGTTTATGTGAGGAAATAAAGAGTATGTTTTTGTCGATTTGGTGCGACCCCAAATTTTGCATCATCAAGTGGCCTATCAAATGTTTGATTTGGGCGAGAACATTGAGACAGCCCAACTAGTGAAGCAGGATCTACACCGGCACCGGCAAAGCATAGAGGTGGAGGTCCTATGAATGTCAAGCTGAATTTCTATTATAAATTACCTTCTTATTAAAAGACAAAAAATGCCCATGTAATAAGATCTTATTTGAAAGTTTACCAAACATATTTTTTTCAAATAGATTCATTTAAATTAGTTATATTGCATGTATTACCAAACGGTCTATTTGAAAAGAGTCTATATCTCACAGATTTGTTTGAGCAAGATTTATTTCAAACATATAAAATTTGACAAACAGGGCCTTAGAAGCAATCAACCTACGCCAAGGAGCTTCCTTTCCTCCCTCAAACCTTTACCACCACTTAGCCAACGACACCCCATTCTTGTTTTTAAAGCTACCAATACCAAGGCCCCCATTGGATTTGGATTTAATCACCTCACTCCACTTCATCAAGTGTAATTTCTTATTGTTAGCCTGACCATCCCACAAGAAACCCTTTCGGATGTGGTCCAGCCTCTCAATCACTACCTTTGACATTTTGAACAGAGATAAGTATTAGACTGGAAGGTTGGATAAGCAATCTTTAATAAGAGTGATTCTCCCTGCCAAGGACAATTAAGCTTTCTTCCACGAAGAGGGTTTCTTCTTAAAAATCCCTATCACGGGATCCCATAGAGACTTAGATCTTGCATTTGCTCCAATAGGCAACTTGAGATAACTAATAGGGAACCTCTTTGACCTACATCTAAAAATGTAAGCAAGCTTCTTAGTGGTTTCCTCAAAATACACAATACGCACCAGCATTCTCTTAGAAATGTTTATTTCTAAACCCAAAATCAACTGAAAACACCAAAGAAATATTTATCCATGAGTAAAAAATAAAAAGATGTTCCGCCCCTTAAACTTTGAGGACAAAAAACCAAAGGCTAGGATAACTTGAATGGTTTAATATTACATATTTTTCCTAATCCACCCAAGCCTTTCAATCATCGTGCTCCCTTAGTCTTCATGCATTGTGGTGGTCCCCACTAAAAGTAATAGCAAACCATTATTTAGTAAAGTTTGCTAAGCTTAAATATTAAAGGGTATTTTTATTTATCCATAACTGGCAGCCATATGTTACACAATTAGCGACTCCGTTCTCAACAATACTAAACATCGGTAATAGTTAAATAGCTTAACTTTAATATTTTTACTAGTTTTCTATTTTCTATTTTTTATTTATTATTGTTTTTTTACATTTTTAGAACTTTTTGATACATGACATCCATGGCACAGCACCATGGCCTTGTCTCGATCACAGGCACGAAAGTCGGCACCAAAATTTAAAACTGAGTCGTGCTACATGGCCCGACTGGGGGACCGGATTCGGGCCCTGAGAATCGTTGGATCCCAGGCTCCCTGGGATCCAACGGTCCTCATCGGCCCCGGTCCCCCAGTTGGTCCATGTGGATCTCTCCTTTAAAACTTTGGGTGAGAGTCCTTTCTTAGGAGAGGGTAATTTTGTTGAGTAAGCATCCTCTCCGAAGAGAGAACTCTTTACACTTTATTTTCCTTTTCTTTATTCTTAACTAAGCAAAAATCAAGTGCTTAATGGTAGGGTGTTCAAAGTAATGTCTTTCACTTGAAGGGTTAAAAGTGAAGAATTATAGCCGAAGATCAACAATGGGCCATAAATAAACTCCACTTAAAATAAGAAATGACTACGTACCCATCACTCTGATAAGTTAGGCCCTCACATTCTGAGACTGAATGAAGAAAAACTTGTTAAACAAGTTATATTTTATAGATGTATAAAAGGGAAAATATCTGCCAAAGAAGTTATTCTTCATTCATCATCAGAATGATGCCAAATGAGCCCTTAAATTCTAACAAAAATGATGGCCTCAACTCATCTACATCTCCACCTTAGACTATGGCCTGCTTGGCAATATTCATGTACCGAGAAGATTTCTATTCTAAGATTTGTGTTGAGAATGTTCCTATAATTCTAAGAACAGGCCATGTAGCACTTGTTTGATAACATTACATTATAATTGTCTGAAATAGCAGAATCAACAGAATCATGTTTGGCAACATTTTCGAATCTGAAGCTATTGTCAAATATTCATAAACCCATGTTAAACATGAAAATAATAAAAAAGTAATCACTAAAAATAGTCATACATCTATATATGTCATTATTAAAACGTTGTACACAATTATCTTGGAATTTAATTTCTTGGAGACAAATTTCTAAGAAATTAAATTCAGGTAGGCAAATGCGCTCCATATGTTCAGATAATGGTGTAACAAATTTGACTCATCATGAAAAGAAAATATCCACTAGTGTTTTTTGGCTGGCTCTCCATCTTCACTAACTTCTAAGTGAAATCAGCTTGGGTTTTATTTTCAATGAAGATTCTTTTATTAGTTCTCGAGCTTTCCCAGTCTATTTTTGATTGATTCCTTTAAAACTCGAGCTAATGTTGATTTCATTGATTATGAAAAGATTGATAAATTCAAGTCCCTCCTTTTCATAAGAGATCTTTTAGTGCTACAGAGATTTTGGGGATTAATTAGAAGAAACATAGGGATTATTCCATGATTTCTGTACCATTCCCAATAACATTTCAATACTATATAATCATACATAGTTGTGCAAATGACCACTCACATGACCATGCTCCCAGCACTTAACCTTTATTTGCCCTTTTAAATATAATCTCCTGTTGTGTCTTCTTGAAACTTGCAATGTTTCTTTCTCATCAAAACAAATGGCTCAAAAGAGAGGAGGAAAGAATTGCCCAGAATTTAAGGTATACAAACAATAGCTTCCGATAAAAAATGTACCTACTGCGTTACATGAAATAAGGTGTATTATCAGTCAAAAGTACATGGACAAAATGCCAGTACATTTCTCTCATTTCAACGTCCTGTTCCTCTTGGTCTGGAACAAAAAAAAAAGAATGAAAAATTGAAAATGGGAACATACTGCATAAAAATACAAATCAAAACATCTTTATTTTTGTATTTTCTAACATAAAATGCACTTTCATGAAAATGTGCAAATCCAAATGTAGTTATTTATTCTTAGGGATTTTGACTGTATAGCTGCCATAATACCTGATTTTTGTTTTTCAACTGTTGAAATTGAAAAAAATACCCACAGAACTATTCATACATTAACGGATGTGGCAGAAATTATGATCAAACCCTCAAAATATACAATAACCCACAGGGCAAAATAAAATAAAAAACTTGCTTTTTCCTACTGCTTCTTTTAACTCATTCTTGCTGTGAAAAAAGAAAGCTCTATTGCAACCGGCCTTCTTTTTCGTTTCTCCTTCTCTTTTATCTTCCTTTTCACCATTTTGTCTTCCTACTGACATTGCACGGAACTTTGTTTCCACTCCATTCTCCATCTTCCACTCTATTTTCCATCCATCATAAAAAAAAAGAAAAAAGAAAAGAAAAGGGTTTTTCCCACATAGAACTCCCTTTTTTATGTCTTCAAGGGATGAGATATGGCACGCATACCTCTTTTGATGAGTGAGATGGGCGAACTTGATAATAAGAGAGATTATTCTAAGAGCTTCAAGTCACGGCTTTTGCAGTAAGTAGGTAAGATGCAGAGAAAACAGAGTTTCCGAGCTTGGGGGAATAGTGAATGCGTGTGATACCCTACAATCGTAGGATATCACATAATTTTAGAGAAAGATCTTAATTTTCACTGCATCCTTAGTTTTACAAACACAGGATGTTTTACGAGCACTTCTATATGCATTTTAATGGTAAGATTGTAATCATCACAGCATCCTTTGCTTTACGAATACTTCTATGAGCATCTTTTAAATTTCAAATGTTGAGTGACAAAAGTTAGGTCTTATGGCAGTTGTACCATCATAATCCCTTATTATTAACATATATTAAAAGATCAGCTTGTATTTCCTATTACTCTGCCTCTGTAAGTTTGACTGCTTGAGAGGCCAAAAGCCAAGTCTCTGAGCTGTTCTATTTTATGTTTCTCCTTTATATGGCTTGTATCCATCTCTATGTCCAGTACCCAAGAGAGCTGTGGGTCATTAATTTGTCGTAGGCAATCAACATTATATATATGTATACACTATTTCCTTCTATCATGAGAATTAATTAAGCAGAGCTTTCATGTACACATCTATCTATAAGTTGAAACTTGAAATCTGGGTATGTATATATTATTTCATCCTTAAGAACGACTTTGTACATGGTTTGTTTTCATTTTCACTAAAACCAAGGAAGGTGTTTTCAGTGACATAACCAATGCACTCTAGTCGTTTTCAGCTTGTATAATAAAAATACTTCCAATGGTTTAGATACCCAACATATTCCCTTGAGCTCCTCTTTCCTTTGATGTGTTGTGTGTGCAAATACTTTGAAAAGATGTCACTTTATGAAACTATGGAGGGATGTTTGTACAGAGGAAGATGCTAACATCAGTGTGATACATATTAGATATATTTTGAAAATATTGAGGGGCATTTACAGAAAAAAAGTCTCAAATGTCCCTATACCTCAAATACATGCATGGTTGGAAAATGCTTCGAGTTGACTCTTAACTCTCCCGAATCATCTTATTTTGATAAAGAATAGAATCATAAATAGGGGAGACTCAGTTGAGTCATCTCATTTTAATAAGTTGTTTGGATTCTGAACCATTTAATATGAAAATCTAATTTTAAAGTTTGCATGAGGTTTGGAGTTGGTAATTTAAAAATGATGAGTGGAATGTAATTGAAACTTATATATATGATCTTTTACATTCGATATGTGGACTAACAAATTATATAATATACAATGTTTTTTCCTTTTATTTTTTTATTCTTGTATTGCATATATAAATTTATTAATTTGAATTGATTATCATAAATGCAAGTAAATAAATATATTTTCATATTTTTTAAGTAATGGATTCATTTTTAAATATTTAAAAAAAAGAGTCTCTCGAGTCTCCACGTTGACTCTATCCGAGTCAAATTTTTTGTATGGGACAGGTTGATCTGAGTCATGAGTTTCCCAACCTTAAATATATGCAATACCCAAAAAGATCATATACCGTAGACATCACATTTTTCTGGATCAAATTCCCCTTCACTTTTTTTTTTGTGAGTTCGCAACTGTCATTTTCAAACTTGTGACTCATGTCTATTGAAAAATTTCAAGTGAGATTATGCTGGATTACCTTTCGGAATTTTTAAATCTTACATATTCATGTGAATGTCAAATAACTATGGCTGTGAATGACAACAAATCTTAGATTGTCTAAAAAGTACGCACAATCCATTCCTTTACATCAAACTGTTCTACAAACACAGAGAGTATCTTCGACCAATACTGTCATACAAATTGTAGACTATTTTTGGAGAACAGATAAAAAAAAAAAGCCCTCCAACATGATGCAACTTAGACCATTTATCTGGTGAAAGTCCAACTTTCGAACTAGTGAGTATACTCTTGAGCTTGGGACTAAACTTTTGAGCTCAAGACTGAATTATGTTTCAATTATTCCTGTATTCTAAGTTGAGAAAATTGATGGAAAAGCCCAGAGTTTTGAAGCTGATTTTGTCAAATTAAAGGCCTACAAGTTCGAAAAATAGAAAAGGGGAAGACCCGTATAGACCTTAAAGAAAGTGAAAGTAAGAACATGCTCAGAGACTGCATGTACAATCCTAATCACTGCATGAACCTAATCGCTAGCTCGAGATATAACTTGCGAACTAACAAAAAAAAATGTTAAGGGCGATTTTAGCAACACTTGCGAGCTTGAGACACTATTGATAAACTTCCGAAAAAAATAAGTGAAGGGCAATTTGGTCTCAGAAAGTGGGGATGATAAAAGAGATAATTGATTTGGAAAATATGTGTATTTGAGGACCAAATTTGAGGTATAGAGATATTTGAGGCCTTTTTGTAAAAGTCCCTTGTAGTGAAATTATTAGGAAATGTTATTTTCTCTATGATATTGTGATATTTTTCAAAATTGGAAAAAGCAAAAGATCATGCTATTGTAAGAAAATTATGGAAAATGGTGGACATAGTAAAAGAAATTGTATATATATCAACTTTAGCAGACGTATACATTCATTTTTTATTTTATGAAAATAATTTATATTGGACGAAATTCTCTCTATTATGAAAATACTATGGGTCTGCCTTCTCAGCCATAAATACCTACAAAATTCTTCGCTCCAGGAATATAATATTAAAGGCTCCGACTCCCCATTTTGGAAAGCTATTATCCAACACAGGAATCTCATTTTAGATAATCAAAGGTGGGTCATTGGAGATGTCACAAAAGTCAGGATTTTTCAGGATAAATGGGTGCCAGGGATAGATTCATTGTCTAATGTTATTTCAAGGATCCCAATTGATTCATTGGCACAACCTCTTGTTTGGGTGGTTGAGCTAATCGCTACCTCTATTAATGCCCCATGTTGGGACAAGGCCCTGTAACTAGAAATTTAAATGGTGCAAGTGTAAATAGATGAAGAAGAAATGTGTGTGCGTATGACAATTCTATTTCAACAACTAGAGCTCCGTCCGGCTCTCGGACAGCCAACACCCCTTTTTACAAAGAAATTATAGAGCATGGATCTTTCTAGGAGAGGAGAAGATGACAGACTTTGCTATTTTGTTTCTTTCCTCCCCTCGACAAGGTTTTCTTTTGTGACATTCCTCTCCCCCTTGCTTTTGGTTCAGCGTCCTTCTTTCATAGGTTTCTTCGCACGTGTCTGCCCCCTTTTACTCCCCTTGCCTCCATCCTTCTGCCTTTGTCAATAGATGGAAGCATGACCCATGGGGCAGGGGCGTATTCCTAGCCCTCCCTGCCACAGATCTTCCTCTCTTCTAACGGTAGTCTGGGCCCGGACCCAATTATGGTCCTTGCCTCTTTTAACATGCCTACCTATTGCCTCCCCTCGAGTCATTAAGAGAGATATCGCTCTTTGGCGGAGGTTTCAAGATTATTTAAGGTTTCTTCTAGCGTTTGCAAAAACATCCTTCCGATGCCTTCTGTTAAACTTGCTTCTGGCGAGGCTCCCTTGTCTTCTAGGGCTATAGCACCTTACCTTGGACAGAGTCTTCCAAGGCTATGCACTTCTTCCTCTGGTGCTTCTAGCAGAGTGACGGAAGTTGCTCGGATTCTCCCTTTGTCATACTACCATCTTCTGATGATGGATGGATTTCCCGCCTTATCTTCTCCTCCCGACTTCATCTTTGGGAATCGACGCCCAGATTCAGTTTGACACGGGGAATCACTTCTTCATGATTCATCCTCCAAAAAGGGGCAGTCCTTTCATTATCCCCGAAGCTATCCATCTCATGTCTTTTATTCGGGTGATCCCCTTTTTTGAGAGGAGGATTCCATCAACTCGGTGGAAACTCATGAATTGAATTGAAGCAAAGTGGTCGGTGGTTATAAACCTCCCTTTCTTTACTTCTATGCATAGGCGTTTCCTCCTCCCCTGTTTCTTGGATGAACTTCCCCCAACTTATCAAGGAGAACTTTGTCCTCTTATGAAAATGCTATTGGGAGACACTGGCAGTGGTTTTCCTGGAGATTTAAAACCTAAAGGTTGCCTGAATCCTGCACTGGGTCGGGAGAAATGGTCTCGGTTTGTCCTCTTCTTCTTCGAGTCGTTATTAAAGGGTATCAGTATTTTCGGAGCTATTCAAGCCATGATGACCCCTTTCATTATCCCTATTCATTCTTTTGGGACAATGTTAGGGACCTTCTACCCCACCAGCAATACATGCCTAACCCCAGTGGGGGGAACTTGGCCTCTCGCCTTTTGAGAAGAAAGTCATTACTGGTTTACCCGTATTAGGAGACTTTTATGAAGAGTATGTTCCTTCAGAGGATGAGTTTGCTGATATTAGGACGGATTCTCCTGAAATCGTTGCTACTCTTGATGCCCTATTTGATTATCACATAGAGCAGGCTGTGTCTCACTTGAAGTGGGATGTCCTCCACACTCAATGGTTGCGCAGGGAAACCCGTCCACTATGCAAGGCTTATATAGCGACTCGTCTTTCCGTCGTCCGGGGGATGCCTAGAGATGGAATGTTTTTTTCGTGACTATCCCGACTCTCGCTCTCTTTTGGTGTATTTTCTTGCTGTCTGGCTTTATCAGGCAGTCTTCTCGGGCCGGGATGGCAACAATGTTAGGGCTTCTTCGCTTCTCCCTGCTTGCAGACTGGCGTGGGAGTCTTGCATAGCCCTCTGTCCTGCCATGGTGGCGAAGTTGTGCCACGGTCTTTGTGAAAACATTGATCATATCTTTGGAGGTGTTGATCCTAGAAGTCGTTACCCGGGGTAGTACTTCTATGCCTAGTTAGTGTTTCATTGCAAGGCTCTTCATCTTTGCTTGAGGGAGCTACCGTTCCCAGACACCCCCTTTATGTGTCGATTGACAACTTTGCTTTTGCCTTTCCAGCTGAAGTCCTCAAAGGATTTACCACTCCTCGTTCTATTATTTGGAATAACGATTCTTTTAGAATTCGCGACCATTCCTGACTAGCAAATTTTGATGCTGTTTCTAGTTTTTGTGATGTTGAAAAGGCGTGCTCTTTAGGGCATTCTTTGATGCAAGAAGCTCAAGTAGAATGGCTTTTATGTGTGAGGCCCTCCATGCTTGTTTTCCATTCTTGGCAGTCCTGCTTTAACGAGCCTTATTGGCCCACTCATTTTGCTCGTCAATTTGGTTATACCCAAGGTAGGATAGATTTAGCCTGCCTTTTCTTTCATGGAGAAATCTTTGTTTCAGTTGGATGGAGGGCTTGGTGTGATTTCTTCGCTGTACTCAACTGCGGTCATTTTTCATACCCTTCATTAGTGGGTTGGGACATTGGGGATGCTCTGTCCTCTTATCTTCGGTGGTATGTTATTTCATTGGGAAAATATCATCAGTTGGGCGATGACCCGAATTTTATAAACGGCATCAGCTGCCCTTACGTTCTTAGAGCAAAACTATGAGCTAATAAGTGGAGTCGTGAGGTTGCGGGCACTGCCTTTATGCGGGTGTCAGTGATGAAGAAACTTTGATCCTCAGTGTCCATGTCTTGGGGTTCGGTCAGCCTTCCTTTACCTTTCGGTGGTTCCTCTACCCGGAGTCTTACGGATCCTCCTGATGCAATCGATTGGACCAGTAGCGACCTGCGCGCTCTAATGGACACTGTCGAGGTGGCCACTGGTGGCTCCATCCCTTCTGAGGGTGGTGGCTCTCGCCCCTCGATTCCCGATGTTTTATTTTCTTCTAGTGAAGAGGTCCACGCGGGAGGTGCGAAGGAGACTATATCGAGGATCCAGGATGCTTACCTAGAGAGTGAGGGGGAAAGCTTTCCTTTCTTACGGCCCTTTGTGATTCCGCATTTGTCTTCAGGTCATTGCTTTCTTCTCTTTCTTTCTTGTCCTTTTACTTTGTTGGTGGTTGTTCCTCCCTTTACTACTTTTATTTAAGTAGGGTAGGAAAGGGGAGGGTTGGTGCTTTTACCCAACTCCCCCTTTTTCTCTCCCTTTCTCTCTTTGTTTTTTCTTTTCTTTGATTTTACCATTGTGGTGTGGTTTTAGCAGGGGGAGGAGTGGTGGACCCAATGGTTGAGGCCCAATCTTCGTGCTTTCAAGGTTCCTAGACCCCCCTCCGGTTTTCTTTCTTTGATTGCTAAGGACGGTGCTCAGATGGTGGTTTCAAATGCCGTAGTACCATTGACCAGGTCTTGTGCCGAGGAGAGGGTTCGTTCCGTTCTCCCTTTTCAGGTGGGGTTCTTTATTTCCTTCTATATATATATATATACTTACATTTAAGTTGTTGACATTGGATATGGATATGAGAGCCCCCACTTTCTCTCTCCTAGTAAGGTGAGGGATGCTCTTTTAGGAGCATCCCCCCCCCCACACACATATATTGTGACGACCTCTGGTAATTTGAACCCTTTCTGTTTTCTTTTTTTTTAGGCGATCCTTGTTGTGATCTGGCGCTTTCCTCATTTGGGGTAATTCTCCCACTGCCCTTCACCGTCTATCGGTAGCAGTTGGTGTTCTTCGATCTTTTTTGGATGTTGCCTGCCGGTCCCCTTTATCTGAATTGGTGGAAGATTTGGCTTATTACGAGGGGATAGATGCCTCCCCATTGCAGAAGGTACGATCTTCCAGGGAGTCTCTTTCCTCGATCGGGTCCAAGGTTGCGCGAATATTGGTTTTGTGTACTGAACTCACATGCCTTTCTAAGGGGCCTGCACTGGGTGTGGCTGAGCCCGTTCTTCTTGCCAAGAAAGGAGCCTTGAAATATGAATATACCTTTGTTTGCGGCAGGGTTGCTGTGGTTACTCCTCAATTGGAATTTGCCTTGCGAGATCTTGACCAGAAACGGTCTAATCTTACCAAGGCTATTAAATCAGAGAGGGACCTGGTGGTTCAGTTGGAGTGCTTGCGATCCCACCGCGTATCTTTGGAGAAAGAGACTATCAGTCTTGATGTTTTGAAAAAAGATGGACGATGCTCTTTAGAACTTGATTCTTCCAAAATCAAAGTCCTTGGACAATCTCTAAGCTTGGTTGATACTGATTTGCGCAAGTCATCTGCCTTTCTTGATGAGGTTAGGGCTAATCATGTGTCATCTGTAGAGTCCGAGGCTCGTGATTGTATCGAAGATGTATTGGTTTCCTTGTAACAATTGAAATGAGAAATAATTTCATTTGATGTATTTGTTTTCTTTTTCTTTGTGGGTCTTGTTTGTGGGTGTGGTGCAACCGTATTTTCTTGGTTTGTTGCAAATGTAGCTTTCTTCTCTGTCTCCACGGTTGTTGCTGCAACCAGTATTGTGTAAATAAGAAAACATGGCTTTATAGTATCTGAATTTATTCTCTCACTTTTTTTTATATCGCCTTCATTGGCGTGAGGTAGTTTTCCCGGGTGGTTTGCCTCCGAGATATTGATTCTACCTTTGCGAGAGGTCTCTTAACTTCTGTCTTTAGTGGGCGTTGGCGACTGTCCTTCACCTTTGCGGACCTTCACGGCGATAGGTCTGTTTAGATGGTGTTTTTACAAGGTATGATGCACTGCTCTTGTCTTCCTGACTTCCCCTTTAGTATTGCCCGGGTGCACAGTTCTTGCCGTTATGGCTTAGATGTGACTACTTGGGTCCCACCTCTATTTGGTTGTGCGGCTCCTGCCTTGTAGCGGTGTGACCGTTTGGGTCCTGCTTTCACGTAGTCGAACATATGGCTCCTCCGCGTTTTTTTCTTAACCATTTGACCGCTAGGCTCCCATCTCTTGCCTCCGTGGCAACGAGACTGTTTGGTTCATGCCTTCGTGTAGTCTGGTGCACGACTCTTGCCCCTGTGCTTTTTCTTAGCGACGACTCCCCTTGGGTCCCATCTTTTGTTGGACTCACAGCCTCCGCGGCGAGGTGACCGTTTGGGTCATGCCTTCGTGTAGTCGGGTGAACGGTTCCTTCTAGGGGTGTAAAAAAAATCGATAATCCGTTTAATCGAGCCAAACCGCTGTTAATAACTGTGGTTCACAGTTCGGTTACGGTTACGGTTATTAAACTCCAAAAACCACACTCCACGGTTCGATTACGATTTTCTGCATTAATTCACGGTTATTAACAGAATCGAACCGTAAAATACGGTTCGGTTCACCGCACACAGTTAACCGTACCGTTATACAAATACAAGAAAAAAAATAAAAGGCCTAGGTGTAGTTTTGAACTTATGTTAACAAAACAAACCCTAGCAACTAGCTAGCAAGTCCAAAACCCTTCAACTCCATTTCTCGCCTCAGACGCCTCTCTCTCTCTCTCGACTCCCTGACGGAGATCAGACCTGCAACGACCAGAGGTGAAGAAGAAGAAGACGACTCTCCCGTCCAGATTCAGGTTTGTTTGTGTTCTTATCATGATTCTAGGGTTTTTTTTTGTTTATTTTGTTCTTAAATGTTAGATGTTTAAAGTTTGGGTTTTGATGTAATTAGTCATGGGTTTGGACGTTTGGTTGGATTTTTTGTTTATTTTTTTTTCTTAAATGTTGATGCATAGATGAAAAAGTTAAGATTTAAAGGTTTTTTTTTATGTTTTTGTTTGATCCAAATCAAATTTTTCATGGGTTTGGACGTTTGGTTGGACTTCTACATTCCGGTACTAATCAAATCTGTAGACCAAAACACTGTACCTGTCCTTTTGAGATTGATTTTCAAAGAAAAATAAAGGAATGAGAAACCAAATGGAATCGAAATATTCTTTTTTCCCCCTAAAAACTCATATAGGAAGCGTGGGAAAAGGACAAGGAACTAACCCAGATATGTATTAAAAATAGATGATAATAAGAAAAACAAGAAAAAAAAGAGGACGCTTGCTGATCTCAATTTTTGTAGTCTGTTTCCAATGCTTCTCAAATGTCTTTAAGTTTGAGGATTTGTTTCACAAATGTTTTCAGATATTTTTTCTAGTCTGTTTCCAGTTCACTCTTCTTATCAAACATTCATTTACCCAAATCCTTATTTTCACATTTCACATATTTTTGGCACTTTATTTCTTGAACGCACTTTTTGAATTTTTTTCCCTATTAGTAACCATTTCATCCTTCATAAAAAATAAAAAATAAAAACATTTGTCATCAATGGGGTAATATTATTACAGTAATAATAGTATTGAATTTTTTATGATTTTAGCACATATGCAAACATGACGTGTACATGTTCACAAAACATCCCTATACATGTTCACAAAAGATCTAGTAAGGAACTGAGGTTGAGTGAGGAAGCGAGCTTGGCTTCTATTTTTTATTACTATTGTGACCTACAATAGTATCTTCTCCTAAGCTCCTCCCCCCTACAAAAGAAATAAACTCTGATTAAGTATCATGTTTACAAGCAATCTGACTTCTATTTTAGATACTATTGTGACCTATAATACCTGGATGCTTCAAAATAGGCAACATATCATGTAGCACTGTATTCGATATTTCACTTTTTATTTGTCAAATCCATTTTTGCGCCATATCCGTGTGGATCTATTCAATATCTAGGCATCATAGACTGTAACATAATACACAACTATATTTATGGTAAAGAGATGGATGGAATTTAATGAAGACAACTAATTTGTTGGCTGTTAATGATGGATTGATAATAACTCCATGAGTGATAGATTGCCAAAAGCCCCATCTTTTTTTTATTTTTCTTTTGTTCTAAGTGTATTTTTTTTGTTCAATTTCACTGTCAGATTTTGATATCTAGTATGGCTAAGACCCCACTTCCTCAGCTTGATGCTCCTCAACTTGAAACTCATTCTGTTAGTCACTGTCAAAGTCAGGTATCCTCTCTCAAAAGAAAAAATAACAAAGAATCAGATATTTAACAGCATTTTTCTAGACCTAAAAATTATGACCCTAAGATTCAGTATACACTCCATTGTGGCCATTGTGATGCTCAAGTTAAGTAGTTGAGTGCTAATGGAACTAGTGTAATGAGGAATCATTTGAAAATCTGTCCTAAGTTTCCAGAAAATATAAATGCAAATAGTCAGAGACAAAAGAAAATTACTTTAGTAATGAAATCTGGTAGTGGAGTTGAAAATGTGAATCCTATTGCACTTTGAAAATTTAGTCAGGATGTTTGTAGAAAGGAACTTGCAAGAATGATCATCTTAGATGAATTTCCTTTCAAATTTGTAGAGAATGAGGGGTTTAGGTGCTTTTGTAGCATGATGCAACCCATATTCAAACCTATTTAACGTGTTATAGTTGCTAATGATTGTATGGCTTTGTATGTGGCGGAGAGAAGAAAAAATTGGAGAGTATGTTTTCGAAAAGTAGACAAATGATATGTCTCACTACTGATGCATGAACATCAAATCAAAACCTTTCTTATATGTGCCTTACGTCTCATTTCATAGATAAAGACTGGAACTTGCACAAAAAAATCTTGAACTTTTGTGTGATTTCTAGTCACAAAGGTGAGGCAATAGGTCGAATGATTGAGGAATGTTTAGTTAATTGGGGAATTTAGAAACTTTGCACATTAACTATTGATAACGCTACATCAAATGACACTACCATTACTTATTTGACGAGAAATGACAGTTTTATTTTAGGCAGTCGATATTTTCAAATGAGTTGTTGTGCACATGTGTTGAATTTGATTGTGAAAGATGGATTGGTTGAGTTGAATGGTGCCATAAATCGAATTAGGACTGCTATGAAATATGCTAGGAGCTCTCCACAAAGGGTACAATTATTTAAGTCTTGTGTGGAGGAGGGAATAGATTGTAAAAGGATGTTGTGTTTGATGTTACAACTAGGTGGAATTCTACATTTCCGATGTTGGAAACTGCAACTAAAT
This sequence comes from Cinnamomum chago, assembly GCA_038049695.1. NCBI lineage: Eukaryota > Viridiplantae > Streptophyta > Magnoliopsida > Laurales > Lauraceae > Cinnamomum > Cinnamomum chago. Next base: position 101,788,909 of record CP142453.1, on the reverse strand, counting down.
TTGAAAAGGCATTTGATCAAATGATTGATGATGATGATAAATTTAAGAAGGAACTTAAGGACGTAGGTGGACCTCCTACCTTCGAGGATTGGGAACGTTGTAGGCTGTTGACTACCTTTTAGCAGAAATTCTATGATGCTACAACTAAGTTGTCTGGCACTTCATATGTGACTTCTAATTTGTATTTTCATGTAGTTGTTTTCATTGAGAACAAATTGAATACCTTGATGTCTGGTTTTGATCCTTGTTTAAAAGCTATGGCTGTCAAAATGAAATTGGAATTTCAGAAGTATTGGGAACCAATTGAGAAAATGAATATGATGTCGTTGATTACTATTGTGTTGGATCTACGTTACAAGTTGACATATGTGACATGGTGTTATAGATTTTATTTCAAACTTGAGTCTTCCAAGGTCGTTGAGCTTAATGAAATAATAATAGATACACTTAATACTTTGTATGTGGAGTACCAACAACTTGAGTCCTCTAATGCTTCATCTTCAAGTCATAATTCTGAATTGGAGGTTGACCAACCCATTTTTAATGAAAATGATGAGCTAAAGGAATATGAAAAGCATATGGCAGAAGTAGAAAATGATGTGGACAAAAATGAAGTTAAACAATACTTGGATTTTGCTTGTGAAAAAGTTCAAGCCAATTCTAGTTTTGATATTTTGGTTTGGTGGAAAGTAAATTCTTCAAGGTATCTAGTTCTTTCTCAAGTTGCACCAAATATTGTAGCTATTCCTGTCTCTACTGTTGCTTCAGAATCTGCCTTTAGTACGGGAGGACGTGTGTTAGATCCCATATCGTAGTTCTCTATCACCCAAAACAGTAGAAGGCCTGATTTGTGCAGAAGATTGGTTTTGAGGTACAAATGTAGCAGCTGATTTGGAAGATGTCATTGAAGAATTTCAAGCCTTCGAGGAGTTAGGTAAAACGTTCCTTAATTCTCTTGAGATTTCATGTTATTTCAAATTTGTTGTGAATTTAAATTAGATCAAATGATTAATAATGATTTTCTTTTTTGTCAGAATTTGATTTTGATGAGGTTTGTATTAAAGCTACGTTGGATCGAAGGCAATTGCAGCAAAACCCGGCTGCTCACTTCATCAGCCTCCTTCTTATTTGAAGATGATTTGTAGTCTTGCTTAACACTTAATTTTGCACTTCTTGAATTGTCGAGATGGTTTCATGAAATGTGATTTGTCGAGAATGTTTAAATGTTGATATAATGTCTATGTTTGTGTATGTGTAACAGACTTTTACAATGCATGTTATGTAGGTTGAATATGAACTATAAATATTTGTATCAGATTCGAAATGATGAAATGTAAGACAGAGGCAAGGTGATTGTGAAAAACATTGAGTAGGATGTATGTTATTTTAGTACATACAAGGCTTGCTCTTTCTCCATCTGTTGGTATGCAAAAGAAGGAGTTGTTAGATCTCTTTTTGTGCAATGTATTTCAGTCTATGTAAAAGTGGTTCTTATTACGCACTCAAGCAATTGTATTGGTGGAAGCCACCATTTGAAGATTTAGACTGTTCATTTGGTGGCTTCCTTGTGCATAGACCATGCTGCAAAATTCTTCACCATACAATCTTTAACTTTCTGATTTGTGGCCTTCTAGTGTATGTTTAATGTTTATAGCTTTAACATCTATCTATTACTTTGCTAAGATCTTCATATGATGGAAGCATTTTGGTGCATGCACCTCCATAATTCTGTCAAACTGCTTGTTAACAGAAAGATGAAATTCACATGTACTGTAGCTGGCCTATCCAAGTGCTTGAATACTCACCGTTTTAGTACAATGTTGACAGCCATTGCAATTGAGGATGTAAAAAGAGAAGTGAGAATATTGAGATTTTCCACGGTTATTAACCGTAACAGAATCGTCTAATACGATGAACTGCTGTTTGGTTTTCCATGGTTTTTGTAGATACTGTTACGGTTACGGTTTTAAAAGATAGAATACCGCTGTTACGGTAGGTTAACGGTTTTTCCAAAATGACCGGTTAACCGAGCCGTTACACCCCTAGTTCCTTCCTTGATTGCGGGCCATTTTTATTGGAGGTAAACCGCCAGAGGCGCTTGGAATTGGTGGTTGTTCTGGCACCCTTTCTTTTTCCCTCTTTATTGCTGGTGCGCAAGATTTGAGTAGGTTGACTTTTTAGAAGGAGCCGATTTGCCTGCCTTGGGAAGGGGAGTAGGCAGGTAAATTTTTTTTTTTAAACTCTTTGGATTTCTTTGACCTTCTTTTTTTCGTCTGAAAATCAAACTATTATCTGTCCGCTGCTTCCGCCTTTCCTAATGGTCAACACCGTTACCGATATTCACTCCGAGAGTGGGTCGAACTCTCCTCCGAGGATGGAGGCACAACTTGTTGCCCGCGTTACTGCCCCTCTTGGGTATACCCGCCGGGAGTTTCTTCTCGAGCATGCGTGAACTCTTTTTTTTCCAATCTGCCTAACAGGTCTACGGACGAGCTTCACTGGGCATGTGAGCAACAGACCCCTTACGTTGGTCTCTTAAGAAGGACCGGCTATCCCACTCTCCACGTTGAGAATTTGCTTCGTCTAATCAGTTATTAGGCTGGTGTCGTTGGTCACATGGAGGAGATGGCCGATGAGTTTCTAGCTGTCCATGTAATTCAGTGGGAGTCCATGAACTTTCACTTTGAGCTAGTGGACCTGAACCGTACTCTCATCATTGCGGAGCAGCAGCTGACCGAAGCGCGTCAGGCACTTCGCAAGCTTCATGTTCGGGTGCAAGGTCGTAATGGGCATGCTGGGCGGCGGCAGAGGATCGGGAGTAAGAAATGGCCGATTAGATGGATGGGTTGCTGCGACATACAGAGGTGATGCGACGTTCTGTGTCCCGGGGTGTTCCTCTGGGGCCTTTGCCTGGATCTAGTGTTAATGTTGCCCTTGGTCGAGACTTTCGGCAGAAAGTTGTGAGGAGTTTCAGGGCTCTTCTTGATCGGGCCAGTCGTATTCTATGACTGGTGTGCTGCTGGCTTCAGATTGGTTTTGCTTCAGATGCGATGCTATTGTCATTCTTTTTTTCTTTGTTTTTTTTTTTTTGTATATATATCTTTTGTACGGCCTCTTTGAAATTAATGAGGCTTGTACCTTGGCCTAGAATGTCTTTTCATTTGCTTATTGCTTGCCTTTGGCGCCGCATCTCATTAAAACCGCGATAGTTCGAAATTATTATATCTTTTAACTTGTGCCTTTGGCTCTTGACGCCTTTATTAGGAACCACACTTGGTCATGACCTTCGCCCTTCTGCCCCTCGTTCTTCGATTATGTTTGGAGAAGATTACTCGTTGCTATGGCACACTCACCTTTTGCTAAACTTAGCTGTCGTCGTGGGGCTGATCATGACAACTCTGAGGGAGATTCGAATAGTCAGGTTTCCTCTGAATCAGCGGTTAATCTTCGTCTGCATTGTTATTTTTTGTCTCATATGCGATCTATTTTGGCCAAGGTCCCATCTTGGCCTTATAGTTTTCTTTGTAACATCTGAGTGCGGCTCCCCGGTCACTTGGACCTCTTAAGAGATACTGGGTATCCCGTGGGACGAATCGAGTAATTCTTGAGTCTTGTCTCACTTTGGGCTCAAGTATTGACCCATGCGGAGTCCGTTCCCGATTGCGATGTTTCTTTTGAAGAGGTCGTTGCGGCGAAGGCGATGATGATTAGGTCGAAGCTATATTATTTGAATGTTTTGATTCAGCAATCTAAGGCGAGGCTGGCCATTTCTCGCTCTGAGGTGGATTCTTTTGAGATTCTGGTTGCTTTTGAGTCTCGACCTTCGTTTGTCCGAAGATCGTCTGCTAATGTCAAACCTTCTTGGGAATTCAATAGTGGGAAGATGTTAAAAGAAACCTCCGAGGAACTCTCATTGAACGGCTACTCGTCTTAGGGGTGAATTGATGACGGTGACATGTGTCGTCCTGGGAAATCCCCGTGGACTGGGCCTTCCTTCGTCAGGTGGGCCCTTGTCTGTTGCGAATAACCAGCTGGAGGCACTCCAGGCATTCATAAAAGACATAGTTTGACACCTCGCCCCCCCCCCCCCCCCCTTTTTTTTTGTGCCCTTTTCGGGTTTCATTTCGGTTGTGTTTTGATAGTTGGGTTGCCCCCTTTGTAAGGCATTTACTGGCCTTCCCCGGTTTTTTGTATGTATTGCGTTGTCCATCTTTCTCTGCTCTGTAAAAATATTATGTAAGAGCAAGATATACCGTTTTAGTATATTCGATCGTCGCTCGCTCTTTATTTAGTGTCGTTCGCTTTAAAAGGGGTATATTTAGTGTTATCCACTTATGGAGATTTTTCATCTGCCGTTGTCTGCTTAGTCATCCTTTTCGGACTGATTACCTTTTTCAGGCACCCTTGGATCTGATCGACCCTTCAGTTTTGTGGAAAGAATCTATTTTGCTATGTCGAAATAAAAATAAATAAAAAATAAAACAGAAAAGGGAATATCGAGTAAGTCGATTTTCCTTGAAATGTTATTTTACTGATAGTATTTTTTTAGGAATTTGCCATTGATCGGCAGTTCCTGTCTGACCCCACATACATCCATCAGGTGGCAGGCCCCGTTCGTGTAGACGGTGTCCATTAAGTAAGGTCCTTCCCATTTGGATTCAAATTTCCTAGCTGATTTGAATGTGATCTCCATGGGTTTCCAGACTGTGAGGACGAGGTCTCCTTTCTCTAAGGACCTTTGTTTGACCATCTTATCAAACGAGGCGGACATTCTGGCCTGGTACAATTCAAGTTTTTTGTTTCTTTTTTTCTCTTGTATTTTAAATGACATTTTCCTCATTTTTTGGTTTGATTGTCCTGAAGAAAACCCGACAAGAAGTCGTGTAAATCGAAGCACAAAGTTTTTTATTTTTTGGAAAAGCTGAAGACTTTGCCGCGCAGAGTTGCCGATTTTTGTCAAGAGTCGAAACTAGGTCAAACGATATCGGAATTACTTAAAATTTGAGGTGATGTCTCCTGAGCAACAGATAGGACCAGCCATGGGCTTTTGTTTGAGTTTTGAAGCCGTTTGGGGTCCCGTCGCTGCTAGGCTTGATTTTGTTGGGAGGAAGATGTTGCGCTTTGATGTGCGGTCAACCGATGTCCAATTGGCCTGAAATTTGACATAGAGCCTATCGGAGTCATTTTGAGATGATCCATTAGCTCCGATTTGGATGTTATGGTCCTGCGGTGCTCCGCCGCCGGTAGCCTTGATTTTATTTCAGAGCGTCAAAGTCGGGTCAAATGTTGTCGGAATGACCTGAAATTTGACGTGTAGCCCTTTTGAAGCATGTTGAAGCCGCCCATGTGCTCTGTTTGATGAGTAATGGTCCCGGTGGTTCTAGCTGCCGAGAGACTTGATTTTCTTTCGGAGCGTCAAAGTCGGGTCAAATGTTATCGGAACGACATGAAATTTGACATGGAACCTTTTGGAGGTATTTTGAAACGATCCGTAGGCTCTGATTGAAGTTTTGATGTCTTTGACGCCGCCGCCGCCAGGAGCGTCTGTTTGGCTGCCGGAAGAGTGAAGTTAGGCCAAATGATGTCGGAATGGCTTGAAACTTCATGTGAACTCCTCTTTTGGCTGTCTTGGAGGATCTTGCAGTTTTTGTTTGATTCTGACAAGATCTGATGCTTGAAGCAGCATTGCCCGTTTGTAATAGGAAGCGGCTTCATGTAGCTTCTTGATGTTTGAAGAGGTAAAGTGACATTTTTGGTGTTAACACCACTGAATTCCTAAAAATCCTAATTATGCCATATCAAAAGCCGAACTCCACGCGACACTATCCAAAACTCTCCGAAACAACCCCAAACTTGGTTCTAACCCTCAAACCACAACGATTGGCCTCTAATCCCACTTAGTTACCTTAACCATAATATTAATTAGTGTTAATCGCAGGGGTTAAGTGTTTGGTTCTTACAACAGATCAATGGCATTTGGGAAGAATATTTGCGGCATTATGTGACTGCAAATCAGAAAATATGGGTGGATCTGTTGGACACGTCACAATTCTACTACAATCTACATCACGGTTCTTCAACCGATACAAGTCCTTTTGAGGTGGCAACATGCTAACCCCCCCCCCCCCCCCCCCCCCCGCCTCATCATGAAGTCGCTAAGTAGACATCACGGGGAAGCTGTCGTACTGCTTACAGATTTGCACGAGAATGGATGAACATGATTGACAGTGCTAGGGACTGTCTTGAAAGAGCAGTCTGTAGAATGAAGAAATGGGTGGAAAAGAATCGAATTTTCAGAGAATTCCAAGTTGGGGATAAAGTGATTCTAAACTTACACCCCCCGAATTTAGAAGAATATAAGAGCCATATAAGTCTAAAGGATTGATACCAAGATATGATGGCCCTTTTGAAACTGTGTTGAAAGTGGAAAAAATGGCATATAGATTGAAGCTACCTTGATGAATTAAGGTGCACCCAACTTTCAAGTCTGTCTTCTCAAGCCTTGCCATGAAGATCCAAGTGATGTAAGTCGAGGTGTATCTCGGTGGGTACTGCCTATGATTCAGGTTCCGTTTGAACACCAAATCCATAAGATTTTGGGCTGATAAAACTAAGGGTGAAAGCAAACAGAATTGGAGGACTAGTTACTTTGTGCAATAGTAGGGTGCTGAAGAGAGTGAAGCTTCATGGGAGAAAGAAACCACTTTATGGAAGTTTGAAAAGGAAGTTATGGAATACTTGACTAAAAAATGGAAGAGGATGTTCGAGGCTTGGGGGCAGCTTGTTAAGCCCCTAAAGTGTTGACACTATGTCGGTGCGCAGTGTGTTAGGTAGGTTGGGTGCTCCTAGGCCTAACCGATGTATAAGCAGTCCGTCGGTGCATGTGGCCGACTGTGCTATGGTGCCTCAAACAGAGCATGTTGGCCCCTCGTTTGGATTAACACTGCTCCTCAATCATTGGTGCAGTGTGGTACGATGCCTAACAATGCTGTGATGCATGTGGCGTGTGCAGTGTGATTGTTGTGTGACTGGCAGTGTGCAAAAGTTGGTCGTTGTGCGGTGGCATGTTGCAGCGGTCGAGCAGATGTGCATGTGCTTCATGCTGGCAGGTCGATCGACTATGTGCAAGCAACAAACAGAATAATAGATGCAAATGTGGACACGATCGAGACCGATCGATCGAAGCAGCTGGTGCATGGTAGAAAATGACTCTGTTGTTCACGATGGTGCAGAAACAACCAGCCCAGTGTGTTTCCACAATCACATACATTTATTCCTAGGATGAGGGAGATCATGTGTAACGCCTTGTCCCTTAATTTCCTATTAATATTAATTAATTGTGTGATTAGTTAGTAAGTGTGTTTAGAGTCTTAGCGAGTCCGGTTTGACGTGTAGATTATGCGTGCGAAGTCTCTCGCGAGTCCGAGCCTGTTTGGGTACCCTTTTGTTGCATCCCAATCCGGACCCTCGAACCTGACCCAAAACTTGACCCGAACCCAACCCAAGGCCCAAGGGGTTGTTTGGTAATTCACCACCCCATCCCTTCATTTAGGTCACGATGACCATTCCCCCGCTTTCACAACAGCATCAACCCCTCCCTCTCTTTCTCCCATCTCTCTCGTTCTTCCTCCCTAACCCTCCTCGCTGCCGCCGGATGACGCCACCACGATCATTATCGCCGGCCATCTCCCTTCTTCACTCTCTCATCTCTCATCTCTCATCTCTCTTCCCAGCAACTTGCTGCCCCACTATCTTCAACCCATTCTCATCCCCGCCGAGCCATCACTGTCACCATCGGCGACCCACCTGCACCACTACCGACCACCATCGAAGCCACCTCTCTATTTCTCCATTTCTCTCTCCCTGTTTTTTCCCCATTTTTCCCCCTTCACTGTTTCTCTTTTCCTCTCTTTGTTTTCTTTCTTTATTTCTCTTCCTCCCTCCACTTCCCTTACTGCCAACGTGCACCCATCTCATTCTCTCTTACTTCCTCTCTCTCTCTCTCTAATACACTCATCTCACCAATCTAACCCACCCATCTCACCATTTCACTCTCTCTCTGTTTCTTTATTTCTATTTCTTTCTCCATTCTTTCTTTCATTCTGTCTTTTTCCTTCTTCTTGACATTGGACCACCAAAGAGCAACATCACCACTAATCTAGTAGGCCACCAATCAAGTGGGCCCCACAACCTCCGATCTTGGCCATCATCATCTTCGCGTGGACCCTGCGAGCTCAATCATCTTCAATTTGCAAGCCACCACTCTAACCCCTTTACTGTTTGGTAAGCTCTTCTTCCCCTTAGGATTGGGTTAATGTACTTTGGGTGTGGAGTTGTGTTAGGTAGCTTAGAGACTTCCTTTCTTTTGGTTTATGTTTTAATTTAGTTTTTATATTGCTAATACTCTCTTAGGTTTGATTTGTTGGGCTTTGAGCTAGGATTTGTGGATTCAGACATTTTCAACCAAAGGCAAGTAGATTTATATATATATATGCTTGGATATGTTTGTCTCTCCTTTGATTCAATGATTTAATGATGATTTAGATGACCACATGCTCATTGATGTCTTTGACGTTGGAAAACATGATAACTGGATCTATATGTTTAATGAAATGGTTTCTTAATTGAATGGATATTGGTGTGAATGGACTTGATGAAATGGGGTATGGTTGTATGTGGAGAGGGCTAGGCCCTATTCTTGTGTTTGTCTGCAGGTGTGGATGAAAATGGAGTTTCTCCCTAACTCAGCTCGGTTACAGAAGCTTGATTTTGTTTTTTGAAACCACGCGGTTGACCGAGTGGGGTCACCCGATCTACCGGCAACACTGGTATTTAGTCAGGCTTCCTAAAGCCTGACCACTTAGCCAATTCCCATTTATGTTTCAACTTTGACTGTGTACCCAGTCGACCAGATGTTGACCGGCTATGAAGGAGGTTGACCGACTTTGCTTAATGTCGACCGGATGAACTAGGGTTCTTTCCTAAGGGCCTCTTTGATTTAGAATTGGATGGACTTAGGTGGAACCTTGGCTACCTTTTTGGACTCATTTGACTTTGTACGAGGAGCGTTTTGAGCCGATGATTCCTCGTACTTATTTCCGTTTTCTCGGGTTTCAGTTCATTTCAATCTTGAACGGAATGAGACAACGGGATACCCTTTTTATATCTATGCACGAAGAGGTTCCGTCCGAGTATCGCGAACCCTAATTCCTTTCGTTGACTGAGTAGGGTTGTACGAGACTCCGGGGATAACAATTGACTTATGATTGGATTGTCTATTGCCTTTTTATTTTGAATTGTACCATCTGGTACTATCTACATGTAACGAACATGTTCAATAGCTCTGTTTGCTTTACTTTGTTTGGGGATCATATTGGGAACTTAGATGATAGACTTAGGATCCCTTTCGATGTTCCGTTTGTTTTGAGGTTTGGTTGAAATGTTGAGGCTAGGAGGCTTTGATTGTAAAGCTTGAAGAGAACTACTATTGAAGTTTGTTTGAAGTTTGATTTGATTTAGAATAAAGTAGTTTCTCTAATGTTGTTGAATCTTGTTCGAGCAAGAAAGCCTAGCCCCTCACTGATATTTATTTAGGATTCTTTATGTCAGGTACCGCTCGGCTATTAACGTTCAACATAGCTGGAGCACCACCTGTGTGAGGACTTGAATTCAGAACCTTGAGGTAAGACTGGGCCAGAGCCCACGGGGCCCGAGCCGCATGAGCCCAAGAAGACCGTCTACAGTCCGGATTTGGTGTAATGGATACTAAGGTGTAATGGACACCACTTTGAACACTTTGATTGAAGGGTTATGATCCCAAACTATTTATCTCACCACCACAACTCAATGTGAGTAAGGGAGGGCAATGACACAATCCCGTGGTAATCAGCATATGTGGACCGCCTACTTTGATAGTCTGTTTATGATTCGAATGCTATGCATTTCTTACAATCAGAATGCCATGCATCTCTTATGATCTTTTCTATCGTTTACTCTCTTTATTACTGCATGTCTTTGATGATTTATATATCTATCTGCATGCCAACCGTTGTGTTTGATGATGCTACTCTTGGTGCATAGGTACTGAGACTTTTTACCCCAAGGAGGAGGAGGCGACGGAGGAGGTTCAGGCAGATCAGCCTGATGACTTCCTAGAGTACAATACGGACGGCATTGTATAGCCGTATCAACCACGTACACGGGAGCCTTCATGCTATATCTGATTAGTTTCATCTTTTGGTTTTATTATCATTTTGATTATGCCCAGTTTTAGTGTGGTCTTCTTATTATAACAAATATTTTTGTTAACATTGTCAAACTTGAACTCTAGATATGATATTCAGTATTTTCTCTTAAACTAAACATCTTTAAGATACCACTTGCATTTATGAAGTTTCCGATAATTGTTATATATATATATGAGGAAATGTCTACACCTCACAGCGGTCTTCAATCCAGATGGGGAATATTTGGGGCCAAGTTGCATTTGATTAACGTTAGAAAAATTTTAATTGGCCCTAACTTCACGTATAACCCCGGTTTCACTTTTGGGCGTGACATCATGTTCGGCACAGTTTCCTACTATGTATGCAATATGCCCGTTGGCTACACCAGTGGATTGACTCATGCTATTAGCACCCGATATACACTGTAAGGCACACTAATGCCATTGATGGCCTTGGTTGCACCCTTGGTGGGACTCGGATAGAGAATTGGCATGTGGGTACACTCCCTCATGCTTGGGCATGTGTGGTTCAAACAGATGGAACCCGAATGCATGCTGTTACACATTGGATAAAAGAATATAGATATGAGTGTAACATTATAATTGTTGTACTGCGTGATTGTAAACAATTGTAGAGGGTTGTAATTCCTAGTTTTGATTAATAAGAGAAACATGCTTATAACTAATTAATTAATTTTCGTGTATGCTATTTGCGGTCCCATTGTATGTGTTGTTTGCATTTCTGTAGGCATGCTGTGTTATTGGTAGGCGAACTTAGGAAGGCTTCTTTGCACCGCGCGGCACATTTTCGGTTCGAAATATTTATCCTCTGACAAACGGTCTTTATATGTCAAACATCTAGGTGTGACATTAGTTTATTTTTAAGAGGAAATCGTGAAGCACCATATACTATTTTGATCATTGGTGCGTTTATGACAACTCAAGAATATTTGTATAAGAATTCATGGTATTGTATGTGGGCCGCTTGCATTTATGGGGAACCTTCACCTAAGAGAAAATATATTTTGCTTATGTGGTTCAGCTCATGGGGCCTACTTGGATTCATTCCGATATTGGGGGCTTGATGCATGTAAAGTTCATTTAGGAATAGGGGACGCACACAAAATATAAATATCATATGTATATGGGTGATTCTTCAAAAATACCCCTCTTTGAAATCCCATATATATGGGGCCCACCTTGAGTCAATCTAATCTTTTCATACACACTGCCCCCATGATTAGTCACAAGTCTAGATTTGACGCTCATCAAACTTTTTTCTCCATTGGATCAAAATCATAAGAAAATGAAACCTCTAAAATCATTAAGTTTTAAGGCTATGGATCAAAGGGTTAGGATGATTTTATGGAGTGAAGATTTTTCATGTAGGTAGCTCTCATATAAATATTTCCATCCAATAAACTTCCATAGTCATCATCCCAATGGGCCTAGGTAGGAGGAGCAATTTTTTTTTTTTTTTTTTTTTTTTATAAAATCTATTTGGGTGTACTCTAGTATTGATATATATATATATATATATATATATATATAAATGCGCGCTCATGTGAGAATAACTCTCATGGTACTGTGAGAGTAACGGTGAGAGCCACACATCCATATCCAATGCCAATAGCCTAAATGTGAAGGTCCCCACTGCTTGTGATTAGGGGCGAAACTAGAAAAAAAACCTTGGAGGGGCTATTGTGAAAATAAAGATTTCTTAGAGGGGCCAAAATGAGAAATTTCTGAGATTCACATTAAGAATGAGGGAAAAACTAAAATAAGTTTTAAAACTTCTCAAATTAGTCCATAGATTTTCCAAGAAATTTTCAATTAAAGACATGTCCATTTAAAGATATTTTTCCAACTACTTTTCCCTCAATTTTTTAAAACTACTCATATTACCACTCACTGAAATAAAACCCTTATTGAGTTTTTCTATATTCTCTTCGTTTTCTTCATTGGCGTCCTTACGGTGATTGAAGACAATCGACATCCCCATGGTGATCGGCTGCATGTAGTGGCTGCCAAAACATGTCATGGCTTTAAATGAAGGGTTATTTGGGTATTTTTAAAAGAAATGAGGGAAAAAGTCGCCAAAAAATATCTTTTAATGACTTGATGTCCTTAATTGAAAATTTATTGAAAAACTTAGGGACTAATTTGAAAAGTTTTGAAACTTATGTCCTTTTTTAAAAATAAGGTAAAAACTTAATGCTTTATTTGAAGATCTTCCTTGAGAATGAGGGTTTTCTTGTGTTTCAAAATTCAGGGGGAGCCCCTTATTTTCGCCCGTGCTCATGATAGCATAAAGAACCATTTCCAAGTGCTAAAACTTTAGTCCCAATTATCTAGCCCAAAATTTAAAGGACAGGGACATGGATCCTTTAAATTTTTTAGCATGCTAGAATTTGCTTTGATTGCAATAACTCGAATATGTATATGTATAAAATCTAGTATATAAAAGATGGCTATGTAGTAATGTAATGCATACTCAATTACACCATCAACCAGAGATTGCACGTTACTCCATAGAATACCAATAAGCGCATGCTGGATATGAGCAATAGATTGTGTGAGTGCCTAAAAGTTAAGGACCCAGATTAGGTGAGTGTGAGACTCGTGATTTGTTGTTTAAGCTTCTTTGGGGAAGATGAATCTCCTTAGAACCTGAAAGGGAAGGAAATATAGAGATCAGAAACACTGGCTGCCGTCAGCTGAAGGCTCTCCGATACCTGAGTTAATGCTATTACTGAAAAAATGATGGAGATGAGAGGCAAGTATGCCCTTATGCAAGGCGTTCTGTAACGCGCCATGCAATGTAAGATGTTCCGCATAATAATGCGTGTTATTGCGTGATGTTGTAAAAAACATATATCTCCGAAAGGGATTCTTACACTTGTATACGTAGAGGTTTCACCTGGCGTACCCTTAGTGAGGTTAGGTGAAAATACTGTCAAGTCGAATCAAGAGATGACCCCTGGTATTAATGTGGATGTGATTGATCAAGATGAGACCTGATCACTATCCGGCGCCTATCTTATCTATCAGCACGTTCTGCAACTTAGCCGTAACTTTATAGAAGTACAATCATGGCCTAGTACTCATCTCTGTGGACGGACCGCACTGAAGATGATACTGATGCCAAGTTCAGATGCATCCTGACACTATTACCGAAGTCCCTTATACCGAGACCGAGATGAGCCCAGTCGGTACTTTTACCGAGGCTGACTCAAGCTTGGTGCTAGCTGGCACTGTTAGTCGAGCTGAGATGAGATGTTTAGCTGGTATCTTTACCGAACTAGATGGATCTTGGCACTGTGGCCGAACTTAGATTCCGAGATCGGGATAGGCTGAATGAGACTGCTACCGAGACTAGCATAATCCTACTCTTAGGAAGACACCCCACACAGATCGACAATCGGCATCCTGAGGCTTACTGCAGCAAATGAATGAAAATGTTGAACTGACGAAGATATTGTTGTTGTTGTTTTATTATTATTATTATTATTATTATTATTATTATTAATCATTTTGGAGATTTTCATGTTGTGAATATTATGAAACATTATTTTTTGGATGAAATTGGGAGAGATATTTTTGTATGCTTTTTTTTTTTTAGAAGATACTTATGTGTGCTTAATATTAGTTGGAAGCATTATAATAAGATTATATAGCTGCTGACCTAATGTATCTTTACATTTAATTTTATTTTTCCTTTTCCATTTCATTTTCACAGGATGTAAGGGTTCAACTAATGGTACGAATAGATGGCAACTTGCAAAAAGTTCGAGTGATGCATTGTATTTTCTTTCCTCTTGCAGGTAAGTGACCGTTGGTGGATGTTGCCAGGGGGCGCCCATCAAGACCTTAAAACCAATAAAATGGAAGATTGCCTTGCATACTAATTAGGTGATGTATTTAAAAAAAAGCTCAATTATGTTTCGTCGTGCATGCCCTCAACCAAATAATTATTGTAAGGATCTATTGATTTTCTCAAAAGATCAATGATTTACTTCATTTGATAATTAATATAAAGTCATGCAAGCGAATTGCGAGCTATAGATTAGATCAGGTTAAGTGTCCCTAGTTGTAAACTTCTAATTTTGGATTTAGGTGTTAATACATAGTGAGCTTTGACCTTTATTTACTCTATTTAGCTCAAAATGAAAATGAGAAAAATCTTACAGATACATGATTTCAAGGGAACTTAGACACCCCCATCAAATTCATCACTTGTAAATTGGTTGGCATCCCATTATGGTGATAATTTGCATTTGGATGATATAGATGAATGCATGATATTAATTATATTGTGTCACCTAGATACATTTTTACCAATAAAAAGAAACCAAGATACATGTTTCTTTGTTCTAAAAATATAGATGGACACATGGTTTGACCAATACAATATACTATGAATAATACATATGACAAATAAGGTTCTTATTAAATGAGAAGACATAAGTAGATCTTTTTTTGTCATTTTAGCTCAAAACAAAATCAACTTGTCAACTTTATGTTTGACAAAAACACCATTGGACAGTGGTTTAGTGCCCTAATATGGAACCTCTTTTAATGAGTTGGTGTAATCAATTGGATGAATTTTTTTAGGATGATAGGGTTTTCGAAAATCACATTCACAGGTCATTCTTTGGAGGGTTGGTGACCCAACAGAGAATGCATGTGTGAATTTTGAAAACGACATATCGATTACTCATGTTGTACGGTCGTAAATCGTGGAACACGAGACATTTTAGTCGTTGCGTGCGTATGTGGTTTAGGTTCCGACATGCTAAACCAAACTCACTCTTGAATATGCAGGGTCATCACAGCCGTACATAATAATAGGCATGCGTTCTAAAATGTAAAGTCTTTGTTTTAATATTTTCAAGTTTGATGTTATTTTTTTTATTTTTTCATTTTCCTTTTGAAAAACTGTGCAATTTTTTTTTTAATGCTCATATAAATGGATGACAATTAAAGAAGCTGAAATTTATTAGGGTTGGACGTGAATTTGGAGTTCTAGGATAACTATATATCAACAATCTTATTATGATTAAATCCAGTGGTGACTAAGGCTCCAATCAATGTCAATTCTAGGCCAAAACCGATAAAAGGAGGTATGTATATTGGGCTTAATATTTGAAGACATGACAAAAAAGAAAAATTGAATATCCAAAGAATTCTCTAGCATATGGTGCATTTTTTACCAAAAGAAAAAAAAATAGAGTGGTAAAGTGGATTTTCAATTTCCTATAAAAGTTAGAATTGCATATTTGCGAAATAGAAATTCATGGATCACAAAGTCCTTGTTACACAAACAGGCCATCTAAGACAATGATAATGGCTTAAGTCATCTCTCAATTGCAGAAATTTACCATACATGTAACATCATAAATTGTCTTTTGAGTTTGTACCCAACTAAGATGAAAGAAAACCCCTATATAAGGCATTGAGGTGAAAGCTCAAGCAAATTTTTTTTTTTTCATTTTTGGTAAAAGAAAACTCAAGCGAGTTGGACCAAGTATTTTGGTAAACTGGGTTTACTCTTTGTCCTTCAACATAATTTTAAGCTTGACAGCTTCCCCACTTAATTTCGGTAGACATTTTGGTCCTCCCCATTTGCGCAACGGACTTTCAAATTTCTTTAAGAATTTTTTCAAGACATTTATCACACTTGGTTGACTCTTATTTCAAACCAAAACAACTCAAGGGTGAAGGACTTAATAATAAAAAAACCAATATAAGAAAACGTTGAATATTTTCACTTGATCTTGAATTCGTCTAAAATCATAAAATCTTTATATCTTGAGTGGGTAAGAGTTAAAATAAATTCATATAATAAAACCAAAGGGTAAAAGTATTATTTATCTCTTTCTTCAGTAATTCTTGGGGTTCTAAATATCAGATCAATTCTATTAATTAGTTATATTTCATATTTTTTAATTTATTTTATAGGACTTTTACACTTGTATAGAACTCTTTGTCCAAGATCGATCCTTGAGAAGTCTGTGTGAGATGGGTCACCCACACTACTGGGATGTTTCGTCATTCTTAAATTTAACTTTTTATGATTTTGTTTCTCCTTATTTTCTTATTGTTAGATCCTTTACCTGCTTGCTATATAGATTTTTATATAATTATTTAATTAACTTATATCTAATTTCTTTTACTTCCTTTCCGTTACTTTTCACATAAGTTTATACTTCTCCAATTTTTGGATAAACTTGGATCTTTTCATAGTTGCTATGACACGGCAATGCAAAGGATTTCATGCCAGTAAGTAGCCATCAAAGCCAGGATAGGCATCCTAGCTGTTACATTTTAAAAGGGTGGAAAGTAACTCAGTAAACAAAGGAGCAAGTAACATGGTAACTCCGTAAACCAAGGAGCAAGTAACAATGGGTTTCTTACCATAACGGTATCTGTATCTTATTATATTTCCTCGAGTATTTAAAAATGCTAGAAGCCTAGAATGCCATGAATACCCTCAAGAGAATCTCATTATTAAAAAAAAAGTCCTTCTACTTAAAAAATAATGATAATAATAACATTGGTAGGTCCATTGATCACAATCAAATGCCCAACAATCGAGTTGGTGATGAATACAAGTGATCAGGACGATTCACGTTTATGGGTGGGTCGCCGTGGTGGGTCCCATAACGTACGCAAAGGATGTTGTCTTGATCATTTCTTCTTATCTATAAGCAACTAAAGAGATATTATTTCTCTGTCGTAAATGCTTTTATGAAGTCATTGGACAATGATCGTTGCACAAGTTTTGGATTCAGTGCCACGCGTCCGTTACGACATTAGATGTTCATCGACGCACTTTATTAAATGAAATCATGCGTTATCAAAAGGCACGTAGAAAATTTATTGAAGTCCCTCCTAAAATATCATATTGTATTTTATAATTTAATTGGAATGAAATTTGGCCCCGTATAGCAGGCAGAGTGCAAGAGTCATCCCCTCAAGGGGCATTTATGTCATTTCAGGCCTAAATGGTAAATTGCATATGTGAAGGAAGAGGGCAGTGATTAAGAGAGATTAACACCGACTAAGAGAGAGGTTAAAATTTAAAAAACACACACAAGACTCATCTTTTAGTGAAAAATGAGCCACTGACACATTTGCTAACCTAATGACTTAGCTTATTTAAGCGAAACTATCACCCAAGATGCTTCCAGTGAATGAATCAGCATCGGAGGACAAAAGTGTAAATTTATATGGAATCGCTTTAATTAATAATAATATCAAATAAAGATTTATTCCAAGATAGGAAATACAGGTCAGCTCTTTGAGAGGTTGCATTTAAAATATATCATGATATGTATTGGAATTCAACGCGCTCTCTCTCTCACGAGCCACGTACCTCGGACCTGGACCCACACTCGCCTCTTCCCGCCAACGTTGCTGGTCTGCCACGTCAGATCCGGATGCGGCGGACCGTACTCATGGGTCCGCATCGGGTAGAATCTGACTGGTCGAGTCCACCCTCTTAATTACCTGGGCATAATCGTCTTTTTCTCTCTCAAAATAACAAGTAAAATAAAAATAAAATAAAAACATCCGTTTCTTTCCCATTTCGGCTGTTTGGAATCCTATATAACTCGGATTTCTCTTCCATCTCAGCAGTCAGCTCTTCTTTTATCTCCTTTCTTTTCTCATCTCTTCTTTTCTCTCCTTTCTTTTCTTTCTTCTCCATCTGTTTCCCTCCTTCCTAATTTTTTAGGAAATTGCTTTTCAGTCCATTTTTTCTTCTTTTCCATTGCTAACATAATGTCATTTTAGCACAAAGAAGAGAGGAGAGGATGGAAAGCAGCATATTTTCTCCTCCGGTGAAGTTCACGGAGTATAGAAACCTGACTACAAAGGCCGTTATCAAGCCTTTAGCAAGACAGAGAGCTCCAAAAGTAGTTCGAATCTCTGTTACGGATGCGGATGCTACAGACTCTTCCGGCGATGATGAAGAGCTTCTCATTCCAAGGCATCGCGTGAAGAGGTACGTGAACGAGATCAAAATCGAAGATCCTATTGTCAAAATCAATAAAAGAAGTCGGAGTAAAAAGAAAAATAAGGCGGTGAAGGAGGTGGTGGAGTCGGTACCGGCAACTTCTTTAGGTGGAAAGAAGTTTCGCGGGGTCCGGCAGCGGCCGTGGGGAAAATGGGCCGCGGAGATCCGAGACCCATCCCGGCGGGCACGGGTCTGGCTGGGGACGTACGACACTGCAGAGGAGGCGGCTAAAGTGTATGACAACGCCGCGATTCAGCTCCGTGGACCGGACGCATTGACAAACTTCGCGAGGTCGGATCCGGATCCGAATCCGAATGTTTCGACAGAGTATTCTATAGATGAGTGCAGGATGAATCTTTCTTCACCGACCTCTGTTTTGAGATTCGGTTCTTCTTCTTCTTCTTCATCTTCTTCAGTAGAAGAGATTGAGAGTCAGATTCGGGAAAAGCAGAAAGAAAAGATGACGACGAGTAGCGATTTGGGCGAGTTTCTCACTGAGGATACGTCTTTCTTGGATGATTTTGGGGATTTTGAGTTTCAGAATCCGGATTTCATTCTTGACAACAGCATTTTGAATGATGGTGGTTTCGATGATCTATTTCTCGATGGGAAGGATGGTTTTCGAACGTCTCAGTCTCCTTGGCAATTAGACGATTCGTTTCAAGAGATTGGAGATTTATTCGCTTTGGATCCTCTTACTTTCTGAGAGAATAAACTGCTATTCTCATCACCTTTTTGGTCGAGCAAGTAGGTAGATATTTGGTTTTGGTTTTGGTTTTGGTTCTGTTCTGGTTCTAATCTTTCTATTCATTTATTGGCTCCCTTAAAAGTTAAAGGAGTAGAGAGAGTAAAAGGTGGAGGTTTTAATTTGTTTTTTTATTTATATTTTCAAGGGATATTTATGTGTTTGTGTTTTGAGAATATAGAGAAGATCTTCTTGAAGAGTTTTTAGTCTTTTTCTTGGGTTTTACTTTACTTTACTGTGTGAGTCATGAAATGAAATGTGTCTACTCTTTGAAGATGTGCTTCAAAATTCTGGTGGAAAGAATGGTGATGTTTGGAAGTAATATAGGATTCCAGTTTACATGTGGAATCTATAGTAAAATCCTTAAAAGCAGTGATTCTGGATGGTATTTTTATGCCATTGCACTAAAAATTTCCAGTTTGACATCAGTTTCCTCTCTTTTAAACATTCAAACAGAAGTTTACCAACAACTTTGGCTTGACTGTGCAAGACCCACTGATGAATAATTAGGTTTGAACAAAGCATCTGTCTTTGACTCGACATAGATTAAGAAATGTTAGAGGACTACCATGAGATTTTGAATGGAGTTTTTTAATTATATGTTCTGGGTGTGAGTAGGCTAGATTTTTAGATTTTGAACAGTGCTCGGGACTCGAAATATGGACGTGGCTCTGATTTTTTTTTTTTTTTGGCTCCATGTCTTCACTATATATACTTGAATTGACTTTCACATCTGGGATTTTGGATTTGAGACCACAAAATTCACATGTGGCCCATCTGGAATGGATGCAAAATTTAGATCCAGAGGTGGTTATGTGCCACATATAAGCAAGCCCTTGACCTGACCTTTAATCTTAAGTTGTATCATGTATGGGTTGGTTTTGTTAAATTGGAAAAAGGGTCGCGGTGATTTTTGTAAAAGAGTGGGTTGGAAACTGTTGCAAAGGTGGGGCCTTTTTCTCATAGCTTTGGAAGGACGGCTTTTGTATGTTTTTCTGTCGGTTGGTAGAAGTTTGGAGGGTGTGGAGTTAAAAAAATAGCGCGTGTTGCAGCAGTATTTGTGGAAGAAGAAATCAATTCTGCGATATCTCTTGTGGCCCACCAAATGGACGGTCGAAAATGGATTTGGTCAACGACATCAGTAATATGGAGGCCCCATGGTATTAGTGTTATATCTTTTCTGTGTACAGTCCTAGTAGGCTAATAGGTTGATGTTTTGTACGATAAGATAAGTACCACTGCCACATTGAGTCAACTCGGTCTCTACTGAGTCGTGCATGGCTAAACTCAGTTGAGTCCTCTCTGGGATGGACTGATTAAGATTCATGATTATCATGTTGATATTAAATGAGATCGGTTTTCTAGGCACTTGTTCTTGACGCAACGTTATTTGTGAACTTCCCTCTTTTTTCTCAGTATTCCGTTTGAGCTCTCTTTGCTCTAGAGTTATTAGAGCAAAGTACAGCCAATTAAACAAACCTCTTTGGGATGATAAACTCAATAACGGTAACTCATGATCTGGTTGGACAGTAGGAAATGGCAAAAACATATATGTTTCGAGCTTTTGTTAGATTTCTTGTGAGTTGTGAATATATGGGTTTGGAATTGCTCTTCGATTCCTTGACAGATGGGTTTAGGAAACCATTGCTTATATTTCGGATCCAAATATCCTAGTTTTAGCACCTTTGAAATCCGAATAAAGGATGGAATGTGTCTAAAGTTAGAAGCTTTTTTATTAAGAAAAGAGTTTAAAATAAGGCTTAATTTTTGCCCAAATTTCAAATCAGGACAATAAAAAACTTAAATTTCAAAATATATGACTTAAGTTTTCCACATTGTATTTAAATCGGGACATCCAGCAAAAAAACAGATATTCCAGCGATTTCCTTCTCCACTTTTTTAAAAATATATCCAAAATGCCATAGACCATCCTCTTTGCCATTTTTTACATTGATTTCAAATGTAAGTACTTTATTCAAAATGCCATATTTTATTGATTGTAAGTATTTTATTCAAAATGCCATATTTTCCATTGATTTGAAAAGAAAGCCCTAGTTTAAAATGTAAGTATTTTATTGTCCTGGAATCTGGGCAAAACTTGGGCTCTATTTTGAAATTTTCCTTTAAACAACTCTACCAATAGAGGATATCCTCAATAAATAAATTCCTTGAGACGGATAAAGGATAAAAGGACTTGGCCTTCTTTTAAAAGTGCTCACGTTAATACGAAATCAGCCTATAGACAGATTATTGCGAATCCTCCTAACTTAAGGACTAATAATAGTTCTATAAATAAAATCTTTTTTGGAATTCCTCGCTTTCAATAAAAATTCTCCTTTTCAGTTCGAATTTCCTTAAAAATGCTATATAGGTAAGATATTTCTTAACTCAATCTAAATTTAGAAATGTGAATGCTTCTTGTCTTATATGCAATACTGGAAAAGAGTCAATTGATCACACTTCGTTTCATTTCAGTTGTGCCAAGGTGATTTGATTCTTCTCGTACTTCATATCATTATCCCACAATCTCCTTGATGATAACATCTGTGAGTGGTGGGGAAATTGTTTCAAACCAACCAATTGGACAGGTTTAATTGTCATGAGGATGTGAAAGTTTGGGTTTCGGCCTTATAATGGGCAATTTGGAGGGTGAGAAATGAATTTGTATTTAAAGGCTCGAGACTATATCCATTTAAATAATAATGCATACCAAATTCAAAATGTATGGTCCTAAATATGTTGCAAAGTGTAGCTAGGCATGTCAATGGGACGCATTGAAACGGGTAGAAAGCCCCGCTCGGCCTGTCCCAAGCCCGAAAATATAGGTATTTTAAAAAAAATTGAGCTTAATGGGCTGGGCTTGGACAATACATTTTAAAGCCCGACTGAAATGGGACTGGGACTAGATAGAAACAACCTAGCCCGTTCAGGCCTGGTCCGGCCCGCTACAAAGTCATTTCATAATAATTATTTATATATTACAATGGTGAAAATTAAATTCAACTAAGTATCATATTTTATCTCGAATGGCTTGTGATATTTTAGCTATTCTAGTTTCTACCATAACTTCAAAGTCAGCATTTAGCACCGGAGAGAGGGTACTTGACCCACATAGGACTTCTTTGAAATCAGATACGGTAGAGGCATTAGTTTGTACCCAATATTGGTTTAATCACGACCCAACTAGTGATGGTGATTTAGACAATGATGAGAATGCACTAACTGATGTTTTAGACATATTAAAAGAAAAATAATTTCTTTTGATTTCTTTTTTACATTATTTGATCGATAATTGATGTTCATTCTCATTCATGTTCTTGATTTTCTATTTTCACCGGCCTAAAAAAAAATATAAAAGAAGTTTTTAACCGATTCTACATTACTTTAACTTGACTCATAAATGATACTGATTCTCATTCATTTCTATTGATTTTCTGATTTTCTACTATCACTAGCAAAAAAAAAAAAAGTTTTTAACTCCACAATGTTGCTTGTTGCATTGCATTGCCGGTCTCAAGCCCAGAAAAAATGAGGAGGGTTTAAAGTCCAATTCACACAGGGTGTCGGTGACAATAGGGATAATTAGAGAATGTTTTGCTTAAGTCCAGGATCGGGCTAAGCCCAGGCCCGGCCCTGTCCCAGCCTTAGCTTGTACGGGAAACGATTTGATGTAGTGTCGTTCAATTTAGGGCCGGGATTGGACAACACCTGGCAAGCCCGTTATATTTTCGGGATGTGATTGGACAACCCAAGCCCAGGCCCGACCCGTCCCATTGACAAGCCGAGGTGTAACATCTGACTGGAGTGCTTCCTAAACCTAGTGTTTCAATCCTTTCTCTGAAGGTATGAGACCTTAATCGTCTTCGATGCCATGCTTTCTCCAAAATTGATGGTATTTCGAAATTTGGTTATTGTATGTTCTCTAATGGAGCCCTTGTTGGTGCGGGAGATTCTAAAAGGACTTTGAAGTCTTTGATCAATAAAGCTTAAACGAGAGAGATACTCTTTGCATTGAGAAATTAAGCTAAAGATGGAGTTGACTCTAGAGTATATGTCATGTCTAATGCCCTTTTGGTGATCAATGCTATTAATGGGAAAGATGATTGGCATATTAACCCCTACAATTTGGACATTTTGGAGCATGTTGCTAGTTTTGAGAATGTTTTCTTTAGTTTTGTTCCTAGCATGTTGATCTTTGTGGCTATTAGGATGGCTAAGTTTTGAGATTGTTTGATCAAAGTGATAAATAACATAGGATAGATAACATTGCAGTGAGAGGTTTGGTTAAAAGACAAGAAATCCCCACAATCATGATTTTCGAACATGGTTTTGGATATGTTATTTAATAGAATGTAGAGATGGTGAAAGTGAAGTTAAAATGCATGGAAAATTGGTACCATTCATGATCAAAACCTTCACATAATTAATGATACAACACAATTCCCTTTGTATAGCCTTCTAAAACCATGTCCACAATATATCAAATCTATAGAGCAATCATGGTTATAGACTATTACCTACAAATATTGCCGGCACGACAGGTTTTTATTTTTATTTTTATTTGTATTGACTATTGATGTGAAGACCAACGTAAGATCTATCTGGCTAGGGATTGATCCATGTGGCTACTGAAGTGAGATGGCTCTTTGCCATTGGGTTGTAAGGCACTTCTTTGCATGACAATTACTATATTTTCTTTATACTATTGTTTCTTTTAATAGAGGGATCATATAGTTTATACATTACAACTCAAACATAAAGGAATATAATCTAGGTATAATGATGACCGGCCACTCTCACAATTGTTATGTTCGGTCTTAATGTTAGTATTAGGGACATGTGCAATACCATACTGCTGGTTCACCACCGTTTATCCTGGCCCTGTATAACGGAAATCATTGGATTCATCCCAATGCTGCAACTCATTATCTTGTGTATTTCATTCCAAACAGAGTTGGACAGATCTTCATACTTATACATATTATTTTAGACCATTGAAAACCAATGATTTGCTAGTGATAATCTCACAGTAAGTCAATTTATGCTGACAGTGTGTGTACTTGTTGTGCACTGGACCATTGAAAACCAATGATTTGGTCAAATATATGGCCTAGGTCGACTTTATGATCTGTCCGAATCATCAACACACATGGGAGTCCCTAAATTATATTGGATCTGTCGAGCTTTCACCAATTCTGATATACTGGACTGCTGGGTAGATGATTATTTTCTTTAATATAAAGTCATTAAACTTGTGGGTCACAGATGAAGGGGTTGGAAACATGAAATTGACCCCAAACTTGGAATCTGGGCCCATCCAAGATATGTCTTTCCATCCTCCTGGTCTTGTGATTAGTGGGGCCCAATCAAATTATCCCTTGTCATAATACGGTGAGGGACATATGCATATGAATATTTTTCTATATTTATATATAAAAATAATATTTTCAAAACAACAAACAAATGATAAATGAGAATGTAGGATTCTCAAACTTAATTTATTCATTGGTTTCCAGCATCTATAATGAAATTCTAGCAGTTAAACATTCCTCAACTTATATATAATCACCATCATCGAATATAACTTTAAGAATATATCTATTACTAAAAGACCTTATATAAAACCCTGCAGGGAGTTCTGTAGAATTTATCACACCTTCCATCTAAATTTAAAAATTAAAAGGCCTATCACGTGGATTGAGTTTGAAGTTCATTCATTGGATGCTTTGGATCTTCTAATCATGAAAACTTTGGTTCATGTACGATCATATGTTTGATGTTGATGGGATTATAAGACCCCACATTAACAATTCCTTTTCTACAAACAAATCAAATTGAATCGAACCAAACAGTAAAATGTCGGCATATGTTGAATTTACTTCAAACCAGTGTCCTTTCAACCAGAAAAATAGTATTGTAACACATAAAGGTCAAAGAAAAAGGCAACCACAACCTCTAATGAGAAAGCAACTTTGCGCTTTGCTAGCATTTATTTAAATAAATTGAAATGAGTTTGTGAGAAATATCGAGGTGATGAAACATTGAAGGTTCACTTTAAGGCCATAACTATGTAGAAAGATAAGAGGGCAAGGACAATTAAATCATATCAATGTTACCCAGAGAGGAAAGAGGAGGCCTGTTTTGTAATTATGAGACAATAAATCTCAATTGGAAAGTCTGAATATATATAACTATTGTGTACCTTTTTTTCAAAATTACAAGGGGGCCTTGTCCTTTTGATTTTGTGAGCGAACAAATTAATCTAATAATCTCAGTCAATCGCTTTGACTACAAGTCAGATCAGTATTCTAGTGGTTGGTTGATGAATTTGTTTTTTTTTTTTTTTGACCTGGCTCAAATTAAATCTAAGCTGTTATCCCTAGACAAAGAGCTGAATTCGTATTTTCATGTTAACAACTTAAGTTTAGACTATTTACCAAAAAAAAAAAAAAAACCTTTACAAAAAAAAAAAACCCCATAAGTTTAGCTTATACAATAGTAGATTTTCTGGTAGTCAATATGCTGGATTAAAATTAGGGCTGTCAAAATACTACACGACGCGAACCCTCATGATATTAATGAGTTCGGGTGGCCTCTTAACGGGTTCGTGTCGTTAATGGGTCGGACCCGTGTCGTTAAATTAATAGGTTGTTAACGAGTAAAATCCGTAACCCATTAACAACCCGATACAACCCACCAAATGATAAATGACATAAATTATAAAATGCATGAAGGGTATTTTGGTAAGTCTAAAAAGGTTGAAGTGAAATCCTAAAACCTACATATAAAAAAGGGGCATTCGGCGACGGGTCTCTAAACATTTTTACTTTATTGCCTTAGATCTACAATCTTTTTTCTTAGTGTGGTAGGTCATTTTCTCAAATTTGAAGACCTAAAAAGTCTAATTTACCTTTTTTACAAAATCATATCCCACGATTAGTGGGATATGCCATTAATAATGATCAACTACTATTCAATTAGCTAATTAAACTTAAAAAGATCCAAATAAGTTTAAAAAAATGTAAATAAATTCAAAAGACAAAAATAAAATTAAAAAGGGAAATAAATTCTAAAAAAACACAAACAAATTTCAAAAAATAAAAATAAATTCAAAATAATGCAAATAAATTTCAAAGAATGCAATAAATTTCAAAAAAACGAAGAGAAAATTGAAAAAGACTCAAATAAATTAAAAAAAATTCAAAAGATGAAAATAAATTTAAAAAAATTCAAAAAAGTTTCAAAAAAATCCAAATAAATTTCAAAAAATATAAATAAATTTCAAAAGATGAAAATCAATTTAAAAAGACGCAAATAAATTTCAAAAGCTCCAAATAAATTTCAAAAAATATAAATAAATTTCAAAAGATGAAAATCAATTTCAAAAGATCCAAATAAATTTCAAAAAATATATATAAATTTCAAAAGACACAAATAAATTTCAAAAGACGTAAATAAAATTAAAAAACACAAATAAATTTAAAAAACGCAAATACAGTTGCCAAAACTAAGATAAACCAATTTTTCAAATTTCAGAAAAAATTGTCAAAAACTCAAGTATTTTGTCAAAACTCGGTTATATTTATTTCAAAAAATACAAATAAACTTCAATAGACACAAATAAAATTTAGAAACACAAATAGATTAAAAAAAGTACAAATAAATTTGCCAAAAACACAAAAAGATTCGTTCAAAAACTCAGGTAAAATTTTCAAAATGAAGATAAATTTGTCAGAAACTCAACTATATTTTTCAAAAACTTAAATAAATTTGCAAAAAAATCATATAGACTTTTTTAGAACTCGGATAAATTTGTTCCAGAATTTAGATAAATAGCCAAAAACTCGGACAGATTTGTCCAGAACTCAGATAAATTTGTTTCAAAACTCAGATAAATTTGCGCAAAAATCAAATAAATTTTACGAAAGATCAAAAACTCAGATAAATTTTTTTCAAAACTCAGATAAATTTGCGCAAAAATCAAATAAATTTGACGAAAGATAAAAAAACTCAGATAAATTTGAAAGAAACTCATATGAATTTGTCAAAAACTCAGATAAATTTGACAAAAACTTAAATAAATCTCACAAAAACTCAAATAAATTTCATAAAAACTAAGATAAATTTGCCAAAAATGATATAGCAGCCCTGCTGCCTTCCTTTTTTGGCATTGGCGCAACAATGCAACTTTTTTGCAGAACAGCGAGAAGTTACTTCTCGAACGACGGCGGTCAATCTATGCAACCGAGGATCTTCCTTGACAAGTGCAAGGAAATCCCGGAATCCTCTGTTTTGCGATGGTTCCGTTTTTTGCAAAACCTGGACAGAACCTGAACCTGGCCAGATCCCCTTCTTCTTCGTTCTTGTTTCTGTAACCATAAGCAAGGCAAGAACTTCACTTTGCAGAAGGACCAACCCCATTGCAGTAACCCACAAACTTGCAAACTGCACTGCTCCTGGACCCTACCCATTCTCCAATCCCCGATCTCCAAATCTCACAAAATCAAGCAGGTAGGTATTATTAGCTTCTTCTTAACAAAATCCAGAACAAAGCGTGAAGAAGCCAAGACCACCAGAAAACGCAAAGAGCACAGAGGCTCAGAAAAGAGAAAAGCAAAGGTCAGACTTCGATGGTTGTTTCTCTGTGAAAAGAAAGAAAAACTGAGTCTTCTTTTTCGGCTCCGGCTTGGGCAAAGAGACTACATCTTTCGTCACCGGTAACGGACCTGGCTTCTGGGTCCCATTGTCCTCAAAACCCCCAACAAGCTTTGCACCATTCCCACCCATCGGAGAGAACAAAACACCACCTTTCCCAAAATCCCCATCTGATCCATTCGCCCCAGAAAAACCTACTTCCTCGAACAATCAATCGCGTCAGAAAACCCCATCTTCGCACACAGAATTTGTCACGACACCGGGCTTCAGAAGAAGGCATGGTTTGTTTCCCTGATTCAAACCCCATCTTCGCCCGATTTCCCACGATTCAGAAGAAGGCACGGAATCGTGTGGGTGACTCATAAAGGCGAGGATTATTAAATTGATCTTCGTCGTGACAGACCCAAATCGGGGTTTCAAAGCTGGGGTACTCGTGCACTCTTTATTTATTATGAACTAAAGACAAAAAGAAATCTTGTCTTGTTTTGACAAGTGGATGGGCGGTTGGAAATCGAGCTTGGTTACAAAGTGCATAAACAAACAGGGATTTTGATAATTGTTGCCGCCCAAGATCTGACACCATGCGCAGCCGCGGAAGAGTACCTGATCCTCAATGTTGTTTTCACCGCCAGACAAGCGTCTGGGACTGCGTGGTGCTGCTCGTCACTATTGCAGAACCGAAAACGGAGCTTACAGAAACTGGAAACAAAGAAGTGGTTCCTTTGGTAGGATAGATTTGAGAGAGGGAGAATGGAAGATTTGAAATTTTAAAATTCAAAATTTTATGCCTAAACAGTTAAAAAGGGCAAATCAGTCATGAAAATTATATCCAGGGACCTCTGGCTGCAAACAGTTTAGCTGCTTGGACTAGAGCCCTTAAAAAGAATTTGTCTGGATTGAAGGCTGGATAGATTCAATTCTAGGGACCTTTCACTAATTATCTC
Source organism: Cinnamomum chago (assembly GCA_038049695.1). NCBI lineage: Eukaryota > Viridiplantae > Streptophyta > Magnoliopsida > Laurales > Lauraceae > Cinnamomum > Cinnamomum chago. The sequence continues at coordinate 101,760,320 of CP142453.1, read as the reverse complement.
TATAAAAAATTATTTTCTAACTCCTTCACTATCCTTTCATTAGCAAAAGAGTGTGTATAAATTGACATTTTTTCAAAATAGACAAAATTATTTAACGGGTTAAAGGGTCGTGTTCGTGTTTGATGTTTTGACCCGTTTAGGTAATGGGTCGTGTACGGGATAAGGTGATTCTAACACGAATTTGTTAACCTGCAATCCGAATTCGTTAACACGACACGATTAACAATCCTAATTAAAATATTGTCATGGATTGTCATTCAAGGTGGTTGGGCAATATTAAGCGGGCCGCGCCCCCCTCTAAAGACTGTAGGGTTTTCTCCTCCAGCTTAGACGACCTCCCGCTCCGATGGTTCCGCGTGCTTCCTTCCGGGTTAGTCTCAAGCTGGTGCCAGCTCCGAAGCTCCTTCGTAGAGAAGTTCCAAGCGCACCGAGTCATCCCGAAGACGGGTGGCAACCTCATGGCAATCCGAATGAAGGACAATGAAAGCATCACCGCATTCGCCAGAAGATTCTGGACGATCTATAGTCAGGTCACGGACGCCAAAGATGACATTGTCATCATATGCTTTCGACTGGCCTTGGTCTCAGGCAATGAGCTCCGTAGAGACCTGGTCCGGACCCCTGTGACCACTATGAAAACACTAATGGCTAAGGTAAACCAGTACATCGAGCAGGAAGAAGACGAGGCTCGAGGCAACGAGCGGTTCGGCCTCCAGCAAAAGGGCCAGACCTCCAGAGGAGAGGGGACGTTCCCCAAACAGAAGCCAGACAAGAAGAGGGCAGCCTCCAGTTCGGCAACCTTCTCAACCACTATCTCGGGTCGTAGCAAGAGACCAAAGTTCAAACCTGTCAAGTCGGTCGGAGATCCCTATAGGGCCGTCAATGTTGTCTTCAAGGAGCCCATTTACAAACTCCTGAACAGAATCAAGGCAGAGCCCTACTTCCAGTGGTCGCAGCGGATGAGGGGCGATCCATCCACCCGAGACCGAAGTAAGAACTGCTCCTATCACAAGCAGTACGGACACATGACCGAAGACTGCATGTCTCTAAAGTCCCACCTTGAGTGGCTCGTCAAGGACGGGCACCTCCGGGAGTACGTCAAGGAGGGAGAGAGGGTCAACCGAGCCCAGTAGCACGCCCCACCCAGTGATGATCAGGACAGCGACGAGCCGACATATATCATCAACGTCATTCACCTGGCCCTCGCTCCAAATGAGGGAAGTACCCAGCTCGGTCAGAGGCCAGGAAGGCTGCCCATGGCAAACAGGTTGTGTCAGCCGAGCTAGAGAGTGCACCAAAGAGAGCCAGGAAGGAAAAACCCAAAATCTGGTTCTCGGACGAAGACCTAGGAAGGGTCCAGCTCCCCCACAACGACGCACTCATCCTCACCCTGCGGCTGAACAACTACACCATGAAGCGCGTCCTTGTAGATCCAAGGAGCTCATCCGAGATCCTTTACTACAGTTGTTTCAAGCAGCTCGGCTTGACCGAGTCCGACCTACAGGAAGCCCGCGTCCCCTTAGAAGGCTTCAACGCCAAATCGATGTACCCTAAGGGGAGGATCTCGCTTGAAGTCCGGATAGGAGGTGCCATGAAGATGGCCGAGTTTTTGGTAGTAGACGCGCCATCTCCTTACAATGTGATAATGGGGCGAACTTGGTTGCATGCCATCGGGGCGGTACCCTCCTCCTTTCATCAGAAGCTCAAGTTTCCACTAGAAAGGGCCGGAGGGATGATTGAGATAGTGACCGTATGGGAAAATCAGTAGATGGCCAGACAGTGTCTTACGGTCGTAGTACCCGGAGAAACAGAGCCGCAGCAAGTGCATATGGCCGAACTCGAAGCCGAACTCGAGGATGTCGGGCGAACAGCGGGGTAGAAAAGCATAGAGGAACTCACTGAGGTCAGAATCAATTCCGATGACCCCGAGCAGTATTTCTTACAGGGAAGCCAGCTCCCCGACAACGAAAGGGCCGAGCTGCTCGACTTCCTACTGCAGAACAGGGACGTCTTCGCTTGGACTCTATATGAGATGCCCGGGATCGACCTCGAAGTCATGTGCCACAAGCTAATGTTGACCCCGGACACAAACCTGTAATACAGAAAGCCCGCAGAACAGGGGTCCCATAAACAGAGGCAGTAATTGAGGAAGTAGATAAGCTCCTCGAGGCCGGAGCGATCTGCGAAGTGCACTATCCGAAATGACTGGCCAACACAGTGGTGGTTAAGAAGAAGAATGACAAATGGAGGGTCTGCGTGGACTTCACCGACCTTAATAAAGCTTGCCCCAAGGATAGCTTCCCCCTCCCAAAGATCGACTAGATGATCGACGCCACCTCGGGACACGATAGGATGGGCTTCCTCGATGCCTACCGAGATTACCACCAAATCCCCATGCACGAGCCTGATGAAGAAAAAACTGCATTCATAACACCTCGAGGCATCTACTGTTACAAGGTGATGCCCTTTGGGTTAAAAAATGTCGGGGCGACATACCAGAGGCTGGTCATGAAGATGTTTGAAGGCCAGCTCGGGAAGACAGTGGAGGTCTACATCGATGACATGGTGGTCAAGTCCAAGATGTCACGAGATCATTTGGTAGATTTACGCCAGACATTCACCACCTTCAGGAAATTCCAGCTCAAACTGAATGCCTCCAAGTGTGCGTTTGGCGTCGGCTCCGGCAAGTTCCTAGGGAGCCTGGTGACCTGGAGTGGGATCGAGGCTAACCCGGAACAAATTGCAGCAATCCAGGCAATTCGGAGCCCGACTTCGGCCAAGCAGGTCTAAAGGCTCAGGATGGCTGCTGCGCTCAATCGCTTCATCAGCCGAGCTTCGGACAAATGTCGTCCCTTCTTCCAGCTCCTGAGAAAAAGCTCCAAATTTTAGTGGACTCCTGAATGTGATCAAGCACTGGAGAAACTCAAGGAGTACCTTTCCTCACCACCGCTATTGTCCACTCCATCACAAGGTGACCTCCTTTATCTCTACCTAGCAGTCTCGGACCACGCAGTGAGCTTGGTGTTAGTTCGAGAGAACAACAAGCAGCAGCAACCAATTTACTACACTAGTAAGATCTTGCTCGACGTCGAGATCAGGTACCTACCACTCGAGAAATTGGCGCTGGCACTCATCAGCGCCTCTCGCAAACTCTCCCACTACTTCCAGACATACATGGTGGTGGTTGTCACAGAGTACCCACTCAAATCCCTTTTTCGGAAGGCGGACTTTTCCAGCAGAATCTCCAAGTGGGCCGTCGAACTAGGGCAACTCGATATCCAATATCAACCCAAAACGGCGATCAAAGCACAAATTCTGGCAGATTTCATCGTCGAATTCACTTCTCCTAGTTCGGCACCGACCTTACTCGATACCGAACCGGGGGGCAGCAGGGACAATGAGACAGCCGAGACCAAGCAAGATCGATCTTGGAAACAGTTCCTTGAGTCGGCCAGGAAGGTCTTCCTCGACGGATATTCGACATCCAGAAGGGTTGGCGCTGGCATAGTCCTCCAATCCCCAGAGGGGCTAGTCATCGAACAAGCACTGATCATTGACTTCAAAGCATCCAACAATGAAACATAGTACGAAGCGCTGATTGCGGGTCTCGGTAGCGCAATAATACTGGGGGCACATCGGCTAGTAGTCTTCAGCGACTCCCAGTTGGTGACGAACCAGCTAAGCGGAGACTATCAAGCCTGAGACAAAAGAATGACAGCCTACTTGGCCCACACGAAACAGCTCCTCTCCCAGTTCGAGAAAGCAGAAGTTAAGCAAATCGGCAGGGAGTCCAACTGCCACGCAGACGCCCTAGCAAACTTGGCCTCGACCGTAGAAGCAGGAAAAAGAAGGACAGTTGATGTGGGGACATTGAAAAAACCAAGCATAGAGCTCCTCCCAGCTCGACAAGTCCTGTGCGTTGATCTCGGTCCGAGTTGGATGGATCCAATCATAGCATTATTGAAAGAAGATAAGCTCCCTGAAGACAAGAATGAAGCCCACAAGGTCAGGATGAAAGCGGCTCATTTTTTGCTATCCACAGATGAGAAGCTCTACAGAAAGTCCTACACGGGACCATATCTCCAATGCATTCATCTGAGCAAGGTAGAAGACTTCCTTTTCGAAATTCACGAGGAAATCTGCGGAAGCCACATCGGAGGAAGATCGCTGGCATATAGAGTCATTAGTCAGGGCTATTGGTGGCCCTATATGCAGAAGGATGCCCAGCTCTACGCCAGGAAATGTGAAAAATGTCAGAAGTTTTCCCATTCTCTGCACCAACCGGCGCAGGACTTGAGTCCTCTCTCCAGCCCCTGGCCCTTCGCTCAATGTGGACTAGACATTGTGAGACCTCTTCATCGAACTCCAGGAAATAGGAGGTGACTGATAGTGGCCACTGACTACTTCACCAAATGGATAGAGGCAGAAGCTTTTTCCTCCATCACTGAGCAGGATACGAAGAATTTTGTATGGAAGAACATTGTCATCAGGTTTGGAATCCCTCGTGCTCTGATCTCGGACAACGGGACCCAATTCGACTCCAACTTCTTTAAAACCTTCTGCCAGGAGCTCGGTATCACGAACCTCTATGCAACCCCGGCCTACCCACAGAGCAACGGACAAGCAGAAATCTCAAACAAGGTGGTACTGGACGGACTCAAAAAGAGACTTGATAAGGCTAATGACAGATGAGTAAAAGAATTACTAAGTGTCCTTTGCGCATATAGGACCACCTCGAGACGATCCACTTCGGCAACTCCTTTCTCCTTAGCCTACGGAATGGAAGCTATAATCCTTCTCGAGGTCGGCCTCCCGACCTTGAGGTCGGATCTCTTCGACCAGGGGCAGAATGAAGTAAACCTCGCCAAAGAGCTCGACATGGCCGAGGAGCGAAGAGAAACGACATCCGTACGCCTGGCCTTTTACCAGCAACAACTATCCAAAGGATACAATCAGAAGGTCAAAGAAATGAAGTTCTCAATCGGGGAACCAGTCTTAAATAGGACGCTTTCAGCTGACAAAGATCCTAACGAAGGCAAGCTCGCACCAAACCGGCTTGGGCCCTTCAAGGTGGTCTCGGTCTCCGGGAGGTCGGCTTATAGACTTGAGAGCATGGATGGCAAAGAATTGTCACGACCATGGAATGCCGCGCACCTCAAGAAATACTACTTCTAGATGTAATCAAATGATAAATCAATAAAAGAATGATCTTATGGAAGAAGTGTGCCTTGTATCTTTCAAGTTATGAGCCTTGGTCATAGGACCAGCTCCCAAGGCTCGGTCCTCGGACCAGCCTCCTTGAGTTCGGTCCTCAGACTAGCCTCCTTGAGCTCGGTCATAGGACCAGCCTCCTTGAAATCGGCCACAGGGCCAATACTTTGTTCCTCGCACCAGCGTTGTTGAGTTCAGACGTCGGGCCATCCCCCTTGGGACAAGAGCAAAATCGACTGTCTGAATTTCACTCTGAAGTTACGGGGTTCGGCACGACCCCAGCTCTCCAGCAGCGAGGTCGCACCCTTAGGTGTGAATCTAAGCTAACCGCAAGTTCTTTATATATATAAGGCATTTCGCTCGGGTGCATGCCTCGGCTTTAGGGCCAAATGTTCACCGACCTCACCCACTTGGAAGTTTGGGGAGTTGGCCAAGGGACAGGGGGCCACATTCTGATTCAATATCTTGAGGTTAGAAGGTTGAATGTGCGCATGCTGTTGGGTATGTAGTCAAAAGTCATTGGGCCTAGGTCTCATGAACCCACCGACCTCAGCCACTCGAAAGCGGAGAGAATCGGTCAGTAACGGGGCATCAGTTCCGTCCAATAACCTTCCCCGAACTAGAGAGTTGAGGCCAGTTTCTACGAGTTCGCCGATCTCAGAAACTTAAAGGATTCACAGAAATGGACAGATGTATTCACAAACATAGATAGAACATGAGGCAGTATTTTCTGTTCGAAGTTAAAAGAACAAGCATCCATGTACTATTGCGAAGAGGAAGAGATCAGTGAAATAAATTGTTTTTCATTAATACAGGAGGTATTTACAGAATTCTGTACACTCAGAAGAAAAAGAAAAATACATCGAAAAGAAAAAGAAAAATACAGGTATTTATCGCTCTACTTTCCGGACACCGCGACTTTATTCTCTGGCTCTGGAGGGACGGATGGAGCAGGAGCACCTGAAGCCTCGGGTGGAGGAGCCGCAGAGGAAACCTGGGCGTGGTCGCCTTCAGCAGGAGTCGGAGGCGGAGGAGGAGGGCCTGGGACTTCAGGAGGGGCTTCCGGAGGGTTGGAGTCGGGCTCTGACTCTGGGCTCGGTATGACGGATTGGAATTGGGAAAGATTCGTGAATATGGGGTTGTCCTTAGAAATCTCGTACTCACGAAGAGCCTCCCTGCATCCCATCTTGTACAAAACCGGGCTCAGATCTTTGATTTGAGCCACGTACTCCGCCGACGCCCAATCCACTCCTTCTTGATATGCCTTTGCGGCCTGAGCACGTAGAGTGGACTCGACGTCGACCGGCTCCTTCCTAGAGGACTCGAGCTCGGCCTCTTTTCCAGCCAATTCGGTTTCCTACCTGTCAAGCTCGGCCTCTAGTTGTTGCACCCTCTTCACCTTGTCCTCGACTGCGCCTTTGAGGTGCTTATTTTCGCCTTGCAACTTGATTATATCGGCCTTCGCCGCTTGTTGTTCCGTTGTGAACTCGGCGATCTTCTCCTCCGCCTTCTTTATTTCTGCCACATTGGCTTCCAGGGCATCCCCCATCTTCTTTTTCTCTTTATCCATCTCGATAACCCAAGTGGTTGTATTCTCCGTCCTCTCCAGTATTATTTGGAGCCTTTGTACATTATGCAAGGAGACAAAAGGAGTAGGAGGTCAGAACAGACGACCAAGGCATAAAGCTTAAAGGTAAAAGAAGTGGAAATCACCTCGAGCGACGCCTTCATCGTTGAGTAGATCAGGCTCATTGTCCCGGATTTATTATACCTCTCCATGTCCAAAGGGAGAGCACACGCCCGGGTAACTGCCGAGATCATCCTGGTGGAGGTCCCCATTCGGTCCTCCACGGTCATGGGTTCGCAGGGATTGAGGTCGAAGTTGGGCCTCCAGGGCATTGGCTTGTGAGGTCGGGGCTGTGGATTCGCTTACGGGGCCCGCTCCTCTTCACCCCCCGAGCGGAGCCTCTTTTCAGGTGGGGGCCCCTCGCCCTCCTTCTCGGCCTCCGCGGCCCGTGGCCGAATCGCCTTTGGCGGCCGAGTGTTTTTGGGCGGCCGGGCATCCTTAGGAGGCTCTTCCAACCTCCCCCTCTTCTCCTGCGGGGGGCCTCGCGCGCTCTTGCCTTTCGCGGAGGAGGAGGTCCTTGCTACATCCGAGGGACCGGAGGGGGCGCTGACTGCAGAGCCTTAAACAGCGCCAGGCCCGCTGGGGGCACGCTTCGGGGCAGGGGGAACTCGACCCCCGAGAACCATGGCTCCCAAGTTCTTTAGAGGGGGGAGCGGCCCATCCATCTCCTCTTCTGCTTGGTCTTGGGCGGGGGGGCTGTCTTCAACCAGGATCGGACCTGTGGGCTCCAAGGTTTGGCCGCTGGTTTCAGCAAGCGCGAGCGCATGATCTCCCCTATCGGCTCAAGGGGGATCTCGGCAGTCTTCCTGGTGTAAGACTGGTACCGCGGCTTGTACTCGAGTAGCAAGAAGGCAGCCCGATCGTGGTGACCTTGGTAGCGGTAGATCTTCTCTAGCCACGCGTCGTTCCTCTTCCAACGATCAAGGCCGGCCTCTCTCCTTCTTCGCTGAACACCTGCGCAGAAAACAGAGGACATCAGCTCAGCAAATCGACGCGTAAAACAACACAAATAAGCCCGGAGAAACGGGTATTTACTCGGAGGGGTCCCAGGTTTCCAAGGAACCTGGATTCTCCACTCCTCCTCGGTCTCGGCCGCCCCGAACTCCCAGTTCCTCGAGACCAGTAGAAGTTCATCCCCGGCGTACTTGCTCGAATCTTCCAGGGCATTGATCAAAGGCCGGCGTCTCGCCTTCGCCCGGAGATAGTACGAATCCTCACCCCCCGCGGACTTATAGATGTCGTAGACATCCTCTATGTCATGCACGCCGAGGTTGATGTCGATGATTCGGTTCAACTCCGCTACGCCCATTATTATTTTAAATCCGTTCGGCATCAACTGGAAAGGGCAGATCCGCCACGAGCTGAGGCAAGATCGGAGAAGCGGGTGGATGGGGAACCTAACCCTACCTTCGACTACCGACACTAGAGGGAAAGACATCCAATCTTTGTACCGGGTGAGGCCATCAAAGAGACCATGGAGGTCGTCAGGCTTCACCAGAACATCAGTTGGTATTTTGAACGCCGCCCTGAGTCCCTCCAGGGCTGGGGGACCTTCTAACCAGTGGCTGTAGATTCTCATTTTCTAAAGGCCAAAGGAAGGGCGAAGAGCAAAGAAGAAAGAACAAGACCTAGAAAAACCTAAGGGGCAGAAACCCTCTGGACGAAAGGAAAAAGAGGAAGAAAGAAACAGAGAAGAGAACTCATAGAGGAAATGTGACAGATTGCAAAGGACAAGAAGCGAAAAACAGGGAGTAGGAAATCTCCGGGTTCGTTGAGGTTCTGTTCTTAGCATGTTGTCTTCTTCAACAGGGTCTTCTTCAGACGAAAGCAAAGATAAGAGGGGAAAGGGAAGGGGGCGTCTCCATTTTATAGAGGAGCGCCCCTCTTGAATACCACGCGTGAGAGGCAATGCTTCGGGCTCCCCACGCGTCGCTTCGATCCCAGTAGACAACCAAGCGAAGTGTTACGCGTGGCACAACTGGTTCACCTCTCGCCCTAACTCTAGTACGATATATATCGCCTCGGGCATCCGAAGAGACGTCCGCGTGCCCGCCTTGGTGAAGCAATGATGGCACCGTATTTATTGCATAGGGTAAGCGCAAAGGTATCATAATGAGGATACGACAAGACAAGGCCGTCACATCTTTTCAATCTTAGCTCCCGACCTCAGAGAAAAGTCCAAAGAGGTCGAGAGTTAGGGGGCAATTGTGTGGGGGCATTTCGTAATTACAAAATTATGTGGGGCCGCTCCCCCATTTGAGGATTATTCCCAGTCTCGGCGTGGGCCAGCTCTTCAAAAGCGCCGGTTTGGGAGGCACAAGGCCTATCTCGGTAACCACGGCTGCGGGTGCCCACCTCGGCCTCGGTCACAGGTTGATCTCGGTCTCCTGTCACTCAGCCATAAATGCAGCTATTAATGCGCTGCCATGACGGTAGACGGCGAACTGACAAATTGAGTGGGCGCCGGACCTAGATAAGTGGCACGCCTTATCTTAAGGTCACATCCATAGGTAGAGGGGGATGGTCCGATGGGACGTTCGCTTTTTACCTACCCCCACTCAGGAGAGAAGGTACATACTGATGAGACTCACATCCAGTCCAATGGTGACTCTCACGCCTATATAATGCATGGAGGGAAACTACATGAGGTATGAAACAAGTCTCCCCCATACTTCTCCTACTCCGTTTTCCCTCAGTTATCACACTAACTTGAGCATCGGAGTGCCTTTGGCTGCCTACAGCCAGGGGCTCTGACTTTTGTTCTCGAAGCCCAATCCTTTCCCCTAGTCATCTCAAGTTCATCAAATCGAGAGTCAAATCCTCTTCTTACCAAGTTCGTAATTTTTAGGCACTTACAAGTCCAAACCATCTATTTCTAGATGATCAACAAATCTTTGGTCATCCTAACCTACAAAAGGATCAATCACCAAAAGACTAAAACACTGCTAAAGTCTGCTAGTTATCACGGACCATTCTCGAATGCCATAATAACCTGCCATTTCTAATATTTTAACATAAGCAAAATCGTTCCAAAAGAAATAATGAAGATTGAGAAAACAAGGGCACTGTCACGGCCATTTAATTAACTTGGACAAGGTTTCTTATGACAATAACGCCTAGAAGAAGTAACAACACATCCAAACGGGTAGAGCTCCACTGTTCATTTTATTAAATCACAAAACTTTATGCTCATATGCATTCTGTTTTTCCTTTTAAGAGTTTGTAGAAACCTTAAAAAAATACTAGTAGAAACACTTTTTATAGATATTATGTGGTTTTCTCATTCTGTCATTCGAGTAATGATCACAATCTTCTTTCAAGATATTTTCAATTTTGGCAATGTTTTGAAAATGTCATGGTATAGCTTTAGGTAAACATTGCAGTATTATCACAATATTCTCATACTAAGACCAATTCTTGAGAGTAGTCTCTCCACCGATTGAAGATGTTTCAATGCAAACTATTGGATTAATCTTTCATTTCACCGGAATTCAAATTAGGTTGCATCGTTTCAAAAATTGACATGATACAATATATGTGCTTGAAAAGTCGATCCGTTTCATTGAATTATTATATTTGTATTTGAGCTATGTATAGACATAGTTCATACTAACTAGCTGAAAACAACCCACCTAGGAGTTGGTAGAAAAGGAAAAGGTGTGGGTTTGCCCTATATGTCTTGTATTTAAAATTGTCTTACATTTGTCCAATGTGCATTTGTGTGGATTTAGTGGGCGCCACCGGAGGATTAGTCTTATTGGGTCAAAAAATCTGAAGGATACCCACTTAAAAAAAAAGAAAAAAAAAAAAACCCTCAAAACTTGAACCAATTCTTCCAAATAATCCATAATTTGATAAGCTCAATAATCTAATGTCTATTTGATTTAAGTTTGTGAGTTGAATCTAACAAGTTCAATTCCATTTATAACGCCTTAAATCGATTGTGTATATTACCTTTTCAATCGATTTTAGGTCTTGAACAAGAAAAGGTTTATTAATACAAATTCTTTATTAAAAAAGAGGTCATAAAAATAATTAATGAGTTATTATAGTGTTTTAACATATATTAGAATTAGAAGGCATGCCAATACTGTACTAATGAACTAATTGTGTAGAATCTTTCCTGCGAGCCATCCAAACAGACTTAACTATATCGAACAAAAAGATTGAATTTAATAACCCAAGTTAGTTAAAATAAAACTAGCTAGGACTAACACAAATCTGAAAAACTGAGCAAAGTGAAATTATTGAGCCTAAAAACAAATTAGCAAATTAGAAAGCAGGGGTTTGCCAATGACAAACTTTAGTGTGAATTAAATTAAATAGCTATGATGGATATAATACACACATATTTTCATAGGTATCGACTATTACTCAAAAGTTACACACAAGAAAACCCAAAGATTTAGATCGATCAACTACCTGCAGTCAAGAAACTAACAAATGGTAGACTTCGATTGTGAATAGAAAATGGAAAAAGAAGTTACAAGCTCCTTGAGGCAACCCACCTGGGAGTTGGGTGGCAGGCATTAAGCGTGGATTTGATTCCCATGTGGGTGTGCTCAAATACCGTTCCAGACGTACCTCATGAACATGCATATGGGTTTCATGCTTCCATCTGGAGGAATAGTCCTATTAGATTATATATCATGATAAAACACTTGTAAAAAGTATTTGTCTTTTTAGGTCATGAGAAAAGGTAGGAGTTTAAGAACGCCTCCTCTCCCATGTTCAAACATATCTATCTATACACAAAATTATTGTACAACATGCATTTTTATGTTTGTGAAATCCCTTTGTTTTATCCTCACTCCATTTATGTGTTGTTGACTAGAGCAGTAACTAGTAATAACTCTTTTTTTTTTACTCGGCCAACCCCTTGGGTTTAGTAATAACTCATTAAAATTACAGTAAATTTCTGTTGTACTAGAATTCCTATAAAACTTTTGCCAATTTTTTTTTTTCCCCTATAAACATTCCTGGATTGATATGAAACAGTGTGGCCCAGGCATTCCAGCCAAATAATATCACACCCTTTTAAAGGGACTTGAAGGGGTTATTTTTTTTAAGGGGGAGAGAGAGGGAGAGAGGGAGAGGGTCGGCTGAACAGACAACTTGCAACTTGCAAAGGCCCTGCAACTGGGTCTCTGCAACTTGCAAAGCCCCTGCAAGTGGGTCTCTGTTGCTTTCTCTGATTTCCTGTCTTAACCCAATTTAATGCACAACGACAGCACCTTAACCCATCGTTCTGCTTTCTCTCTTTCCTTTTTCTTCTCGTTTCTCCTGTATCAAGTATCAACCACAGGGGAATGACCCCCACCATAAACTTTCTCAGAGCATCTCCTAGAGACATGCCAAGTCCTGGTATGAATTTTCACTCCAACAACTATGCCAAAAATGAGGTGGCATTTGACATATGAGAATGAGATGCCAAATTTGACATGTGAAAAAGTGAAATGTCAAATTATATTTTACATTATTTCATTTAAAATGGACTATTGTCAATAAGTTGAGTTTAATATATAAAAGAGATAAAAAAATAATAATAATAAAATATTACATTTGACATATGAGGTGGAGTATACTCCAATAGAGATGTCAAATTATAAATAGTCAATTTGCCACATAAGCCTTCATTTTCAAAAAGACATCTTCAAATTTAACATCACTCTTGGAGATGCTCTCGGCATTTCCCAGTGTGTTGGGACCTCTGTGCATTATAGTGGGCCCCACCTTTTGTAAACAAGGGACGTTGGGTAGGTACTAGGAAGGGTCCACATGGGTGTCTGATGATCACAACTATCGAATGAACGGCTTAAGCAAACCAGCTCGAACCATAAGCTTTTCAAGTTCATGATGGAGGTCTAGGATCATCATCATCTGATCAAAGTAGTGTTCTAGTTCCTTATCAAATGCCAAATGGGGTCCATGGCATTCATATATTTGGTGTTTCACAATTCAAATTTCAAAAAGCGGTCCCCACATTGTCATTGGGTACCCACCACAATGTTCCCGATCAAACAGCTTTTCTTTTGGGGTTCCCCAACGTGACTTGCTCAGATAGCTGAGGTGACAGAGTACCTAACATGAGCAGCTGTGGAACCCCTATCTTCCCTATGGAAGGGTATTTCTCATGCTTCTATGCAATGTCAATCTTGACCATATCTGAATGAGATCACACATGCACTGAATAACAAGTAAAGGGAAGAATTTGCAGTATTTGAAAATTTAAGAAAATAACGGGGCAGCCCTCCTGAGCCTTAGCTAAAGTATTGAATAAGGTGAGCTCAGGTGAGCTCAGATAAGGTCAAGTGTATGATGGGGCTCACTTGGGGCCCACATGAAGATGGGGGTAAGGGGATTTCAAGGACTTCATGAGACTCTCTTCTTTGTAAATTTTTTTTCATAAACCGTGGTTTCTTTTATTTCCATTTGGACCCCAAAACTTTAATAGTCAACGGTCCATTTGGATAGGTACACAGTTGATGGTGGGGTCCACTAAATTCTAATTTGACCGAAAATTTGCGAAAATGTACAGTTTAGGGGAGTCAAGTGTTTGGTCCATTTTGAGGGATTAAGGGTGAGCAACCCCACAAGCATGACCTTATCAAATTTTTTCTTAAGCATTAACTAAGAAAAGCCTTATCCAAAAATAATCTCAAAGCAGTATTTCTATTTCTTTTTATATGTTTTTATATTAAATTTTATCAACTGTACGTAGCGTAGAGATACTGCAGAACACGATTGGGTTAATGTCATACCAATCAAATGATATCTAGGCCCTACTTTTAGGTTTGGGACTAGCAATTTTATTGCGACAAAATCTGTTAATCTTGCCAATTTTCAAGGTGGGCTGAGCTTGTGGCAGGGGATTTGATTGGTCAAAGTCTCAAAGATGAGCCCCATGATGAAAATGCAAAAGGAAGTGCCACAAAGTAAATAGGGTTTTCCAGAGAATTCCTGTTGGTTCATATGTACTCTTTTGACTGCTAGTTTCAAGTGGGTCAGAATCAAAGCGTTCAACTAACTCTGAGATAAGGAAAAGAACTTACTGTTCTGGATGCAACATAAGTTCATGAATAAATTCTTTGAGTGGCACATCACTGAAAATTATCGTTACTTCAAGTTTATGAGGACGCATGGACATTTTCCATCAGCGGGGGTTCTCTTTAAATTAACTAGGCATTAGAGGTGTCATGGGCAGGGCCAGCCCAAGCCTGAACTGAGCCAGTCCACATTGGGGATGGATTTTGGGCTGTGTTTTTAGACCCGTGGGCTAGCTCTCTAGGTTAGTTCTTTGGTCCCCCCAAATTGATGCTGGGCCTATAAGAAGTGCAGAAATGAGTACATCAACCTCACCAGTCCCACAAATAAAACAATTTTGCAAATAGGAAGAGATATGCAATGAATGCCATTTTCTTGTATTTGCCTTTGTTATGTGGTACTCTTCTTATGTGGGGTACATGAACAGCTACGTACATAACGTTGATAGATCCTCGTGTAAGGAAGGGTATTATGGAACTTGGGGTTTTGCCCTTTTCGGTCGGACTTGGCCTTTGATGCAATCCAATTGCACTCGTCGACCAAACACCCTTCGAAAATGCCAAACTCTCTCTTAATTTCTGCCTATGTATGGACAAAATTCGAATCCTCTGCCTTCCCCATATCCAGCTCATCTGCACCAACTGTCTAACCCCGTGGGATTTTAGCAGCCTAATTAGGCAGTGGTCCCCTTCCTGTGGGCCCATTGAATCAGAGTTAGGCTCATTCTTATAGTCATTATGTGTGAAATTTTGATTTGAATCCCTTTGATTTTCTTAATTATATATATATATTTAAGAGGACTGTTTTAGGATATACAATAAGCCTCATCAAGACGAGCTTCTGTTCGAGTTTAAATACATGATATGTTACAAGTGATTAGAACTACTTCCTACACACGGGGTGACAAAACACATCATAGACTTTGAAATTCAAGTTTAAATTCAAAAGACTTAACTATCTCTTAAAATCATAAGCTAATAAGACATCAAATCTCTTAAGCCGCCCATTGTAGTCCCTCATTTCCACCCGATAGGAAACAAACTTCAAAAGCTTGGCCCCATCTATCCTTAAAATGCATGGTAGAAATTAGAAAATTTTACCTAAAAAAAGCCCCTACATGGCCACTAACTAGAAGAGGTACCAATAGTATATATGGCATGGGGACCACTTCCGTTTTTTTTATTATTAATGATTGAAACGTGCGACGACGTCGTCGCACATTCAACCTATAAAACTCCCCTGAAACCCCACTTCCCCATTTTCCCCTTCTGCCGCAGTCGCTTTCTCCTTTCCCTTGGCTGTTTTGTCTCCTTCTTCCTCAAAAGACAATTAAGGTGGTCCCAAAAGTCTTTTTCCAATTTATTGGATTGCAGCATCAAGCTTTTCAATGGTTTAAACCCCACTTCCTCATTTCCACATTCTTCCTCCGTCGCTTTCTCCTTTTCCCCTGGAGGATTCGTATCTACCTTCTTCAAAAGGTAGTCAAGGTGGTCCCAAAGGTTGTTTTCCAACCTCTTGGATTGTAGCTTCAAGCTTTCCAGCGGTTTATGAGGCGATTGTAAAGTATATATTTTGCTTTATATTGAGAGCCTTTGGTTGGGGTGATTAATTAGCTGTTTCTGCTACTGTAGTGGCTCTTTGAGCGGCAGCCCTATTGCTCCTTGTTCTTCCTTTTTATCATGTGCAGTTTTGTGGTTGAAAGGCTATGATTTGCCTTTCTCGTTACTGTTAGTGCTCTCTTAGTTCCACTGCTATGGGTTTTTTTGGATGGCAGGTGTTGTGGAGTTCTTTCTAAAAAATGTCAGTTGATTGTGTAGCTACTCCCATTCTCTGCTCCTTTTAGTTTGGGGTGTTTTGTTTTGCAGCTCTCTCTTTCTAGTCAAAGTCTTAGGAGCAATTTAGCTTCTTTTTTTTTGCCATTTTTGGGCTTGTTTTTTTATATCCAAAGCCGTTGCATTTTTTCTTCCTTTTGTCCTATGACCTTCTTCCCTTCATATGTTATGGAAATTTATGCAAGATAGAAGCTTGTAATTCCTTTGGATCTTGTATTGCGTTCGCACATCAAAATAATACAAACATCATTTTTTTTCGATTGCAATGGTCAGTGACGACGTCGTTGCTTCACAGAAGCTAATGCAAAAAATTGTGTGACCATACAACGATGTCGTTGCTTAACAGAAGCTAGTGAAAGAAAATGTGTGTGACTATACAATGATGTCGTTGCTTCACAGAAGCTAGTGCAAAAAAAAAAATGTTTGTTATTATACGACTACGTCGTCGCTTAACAGAAGCTAGTAGAAGAAAATTTGTGTCACTATACAACCTTAGAACAACCAAAGTTGTTACCTTGATGATTTAGTCACCCAACAATAATTTTAAAATAAGATAATGTCATGAACAAACTATATATTAAAAGCCCTAATGAACTTTTCTAAAAAAGATAAACATGAAACTCAGAATCTATGGTAGCTAATGCATGACAGAACTCTAAAACTGTGCTATGCCTACCTCTTAATGGAGATCAACAACCTCCACAAGGAATATACAAGTTGGGGGAGAGTTCTGGTTCATTCAGTATTCAATCGTAGATGAAAAAGGAAGAAGAAAAGGAAGCTGTGACGTGACACACATACACATATATATAGAACACTAGCGACGACGTCGATGCTAACTCTCGATATTAAGTGACGACGTCGTCGCTTGTTGAAAAAGAAAAAAAAAATAAAAAAATCTGGCAGGAATACCACTTCCGTGCCATATATACTATTGGTACATATTTTGGTTAGTGGCCATCTAGGATCCTTTTTTAGGTAAAATTCTCTTGTAACTATTACGGGTATGTGTGTGTAAATGTGTAATATGTATATGTTTTCCTTCACGTGGGATTACATGTGGTTTTCTGCTCTCCCACTGCCTTTTTTGCAACCAGATCAGACGATCAAAGGAAATCATAGGTGGTGGGCCATGCATCCCTGATGATGGGCCCATCTTTTGAGGGGGAAGGCCAACCACTTGAGCTACCTTCAACAACCTTCAGGAGAGAGAGAATATGGAGGATCTTTGTGTATCTCTGTCAGGCTATCCACTGAAGCTTTAACCTTTTCCATCCATGGACTTGCGTGTTCCTAACATCACACGTTCCTTATCCCATACAGCAAAATGTATCACAGGTCTTGCATCAAACTGAGCCGTAAACGACCAGGATTATAGATGGCATGATTGAACAAATGACTTGATTAGTTTGGTCTGTGGAAAGGAACCCATGGGCCCGATCGGATGTGGAGAAAAGGTGTTCATAGACTGTAGAATGTATAGTAGATAAGGAGTTCTAGAACGCTGTCAGAGGATGGGGCAGTCTAGAAGTTGCCTGCTGCTGTTGAAGCAATTAGGGAGGTAACGGTTGGATTAATCATTTATTTTGAAAAAATCGTTAATTAAATTGTGTTTCACTGTTTTTTATTTTTAAAAGCCGTAACTATAACCGAATCGTAAAAAATCGTTAAAAACCGAACTGCAGTTAACGATTCGGTTACGGTTAATTGTCACTTAAAAGAATTGTGAAAATTTTACCATTTATCAATCAAACTTACCGTGCAAAGAAAAAAAAAACCACCATAGTTGGAGAATGACATAATATGTTACTGTAACAAAAAAGTAATTTTCATTCAGGCCCTTAGGTTTTTTTTTTTATTAGCGAAACGGTTCGATTAACCGTGTGTTTTGGGAACACGGTTAACAGTTTGGTTCGATTAATAACCGTGAGTCGAGACAAAAACCGTAATTGAACCGTAAAGTGCGGTTTTCCGATTTCAATAATTGTAACCATAACCAAACCGTGAAACACGGTTATTAACCGATGTACGGTTCGGTTCGGTTAGATGGTTTTTCGGTTTTTTTTTTTTACACCCCTAGAAGCAATGAAGGCCTGTGGAGGATATTTTGATTGGTGGAGTCACTCCATTATCAGTGAATTAGACTAGTAGTTCTCTTTTTAATTTGGATGAAACATTTCATATTATCAAGAAGGATTTTTTTTTTCTTTCGCGAACAAGGGTATCCAGTCTCTTTGAGAACTGACTATTCTCCAGGCACACGTGACATCCTTGTCTCCTTCATGCACTTGGTAAGTCACGCTTTTACCAGGCAAGTGGCCTAGAGAGAGGGCATGGGTATGAAAGCGCAACCTCTGATTCTTGAGCTATGGTCCTAGCCAACTGCACTAATAGTGGCTCGTTGTCTTGCCAAGTGGGGTTAAGTAGGCTTCGATGGGTTGTGGGCTAAGGACCCCTATCACCCAAGTTAATTTTTGGGTGGTTTTCTTCTTGTAGGGCTGCAATGTTTTTTTTTGTTTTTTTTAATTTTTTTGGTGTTTGCTTTCTCTAGTGGTGTGGTTAGTGAACTTCTATTTTCTATCTATAAAAAAAAGAGGGATTCCTAACTAGACTATCAAGGAACGACCCCTTACCCCAGTGGTAAGAGGCGTCAGTTCTTACCTAGTTGCCTAGAGTTCGAATCTAAGTAGTCAACCTCCTTCACCTTAGATCTACTTCCCTCACCAGAGGATTGGGGTCCTATCCCCTTAAGTTGGGTACAAAAAAAAAAAAAAAAAAAAAAAAAAAAAAAAAAACTAGACCAGCCAACCCAAACTCAAATCCAACCTGCTCAGCTAGGGTTCAGGTCGTCGTTGGTCCTGGCTTGGCATTTCCAATTTCATTCAAAATGGGTTGGATTTAGGTTAAGCCAATATATGTTATTAAAAAAACCCCTTGCATATCCAGCTAATTCTCGTCTAAAAAAATAATTTGGGGGAATTTTCAAAAATTTAGCATTCTCATGTATTTGTGAAAATCACAAAGCATCCAACGCAACCTATTCGAAGGATTTGGCTCTGGATGGAATAGAATGACGAAATAGAATAAAAGTAGCTATCCCATCATAGTTGAGACTAGTACTGGCAAATGGATCGAGTTGGAGTCAATTAAATTTGGGTATCAACAGGTTGAAGCTCAACACACATCTTAACCTCCATCCGATATTAAAAGTAAATTCTTAAAAAGGCCCAATATTTGGGTACATATACCTCATATAGAGCAATTCGTACTGGCAATATGACAGGCCCAACCTATCACCAATCTAAACTGACCAAATAACATGAAACCCCTGTGTAGAAATTGATTTCTGGCTTGGCACTCATCCGAGTGGACTAGATTGTTGGATCCAATGAAAATTTCTTTTGATTTATATTAAGCTATATATTAAATTTTTGGGCCATGGATGACAGGCTTGGGTCATTGAATTAACGCCACATTTCGTATGTGGGCCCTTCTTGAGAGGGTCTTCCCATCTCCCCCGGTCAAGCAGATTGTATTATTACTCCCAAAGAAAAAAAATGTAGGGAAACTCAGGGCCCGTTTGGCATTGTTTTTTTTAATGTTTCCAGTTTTGTGCTGACCTCAGATTTGACTAGGACTAGGTTGTGCTAAGAGTTTGCTAAGTAGAAACTTGTTTGAAGATGTTATATCAAATTGTTTGAATAGCCCCGGCGGAACTTGTTTGGTAACATTGTGTTGGTATAATTTCTAATAATTAAGATTTACACTTCAGTGTTTATGATCACAATAAACTCAATCCACTCGTCTTCCCGATTCAAAATTTGGAACAATAAAAAAACCTCGGTCAAACGCATTCCGCAGTAGGGGTGCACAAAAAATCTGTCGATCCGTAAATCCGATCCGATTCGATCCGATCCGCGGATTTTTATCCGATCCGAAGGTAAACGGATTGGTGACGGATTGAAATTTTTATAATCCGTTAGCAACGGATCGGTGACGGATCTCACCCTCAATCCGCGGATTCAATCCGATCCGATCCGATGACATTAAATATAAATAAAATAAATATAAGGGGTCTAAATATAAATTAAGACGTCTAAATTTAAAATAAGCAAAAAAGGGGTCAAAATGTAAATTTTTTACAAGATATTTGAATTTTTCTTTTAACATTAAATTGAACGGATTAATCCGATCCGATCCGGTCCTCCACAGATCGGATTTTAACAGTAACGGATTGGTGACTGATTTCAAATCCGTCAACCGTAGGTAACGGATTTGTGACGAATTTGGCTCAATCCGTACCAATCCGATCCGTGTACAACCCTCTTCCGCAGTTCCTCTGCCCGTTGGAAGGTGGGAACGTGGGAACGAGCAGATGCCATAAACGACCTCATTTTACAAAGAAGAATCACTTTCAAAGCGTCAACGCATTTTTGTTGGCCCATTTGTTGGCTAAGTTGAGTTACTGTTAAAATTAGGGTTTTTTTGGGGATAATGATAGGGAGATAAGGGATTTGGAATTTGTTGTATTTTGACTTCTCTTTTTCTCGTATTTGATTATCAATGAATTCTATTTACCAACAAAAGAAAATAAAATCAAAGGCTTCAATCCATTATGTTATTTGATAGGATGTATATCAAGGCATAATGTGTGGGTTTGCTCAAATTACCCTTATTTGCCTAAGTATACATTTGTGTGAGTTTAGCGGGCGCTGCCGGGGGTATTAGTCTTGTCGAGTCAAAGACCTTAAAGATAACCATGTCATAAAAAAAAGTACGCGTCAAGGCATATGACGGTCTTCAGCGAGCATAACTAAACGGGAAGGGTGAAAAAAGAAAAAAAAAGTTAAGCAAACAGAAATAATAATAATAAGAGAATTTTACCCGAAAAAGCACCTTAGAGGTCCACTAACCAAAAGAGATACCCATAGTTTTGATGCAACGGAATCGGTATTCCTACCAGAATATTCAATTTTTTTTTTGCTTTCTTTCAACAAGCAAGGACGTCATCATTTAATATAGAGAGTTAATGTTGACGTTGTCGCTAATTCATCATATCTGCCTCTTCTTCGACCTTTATCATCTGCGATTGCTAGTTTTCTTTACCAAAATAAACCATAACAAAACTCTCATCAAACATTGAATATTCCTTGTGGAGATTGTTGATCTCCATTAACGAGGTAGGCTTTGCACAGTTTGACCTTCTTTCATGTGTTATCTACCATAGAGCATGAGTTTCATGTTTACTTTTCGAGAAAAGTTCATTAGGGTTTTGATATATAATTTATTCATTTCATTATATTTGTTGTATGATTATTTTTGGGTGGTTAAATTATAAAAGTAAAGACCTTTTGAGGGAGGAAGAAAGGAAACTGCTAGAGAAAAGGAGAAAACGAGAGGAGGAAGAAAGGAAAAATGAGAAAAATGGAGTTTCGGACGATTTGTATGGGTTTAAATACAACAACGTCGTTACACGTTTAAATCTTTAATTAAAAAAAAAATGAAAGTGGTCACAATGAACCACTTCCATACCATATTAATTAGTGATGTGTTTTTCAGTTAGTGGCGATCTAAAGTAATCCTTTTGTAGTTTTCTCTAATAATAATTAAACACACAATCTGTGTCAGCTATCCAAATTGAGATTTTGCTTTTCAAAAGTAACGTGAGAAAAAAAATTGAGAGGACGGTCCCTTTCATTAGTAGGAGAATAACTATTATAATATTATTCAGACACACTTAGCGAAAGAGGTCCACTGGGATTGCTCTAGAAAACCAAAGCCAACCTGTCTCATCCAGCATAATCCCAGACCGACCAATCCCAACTGACCACTTCATGAACTGGGTTCTGTCTTATTTGGGCAACTCATCAGGTGGGCATCTTATGTACAAAACCAACAGATACTTTATTAGAAGTGTACTAACCTAATTTTTTGGGTCAAGTCATTTACCTGTTAAGTCCCATTTTGTGTTTGTTATCTCATGCCCTGAAAACACTCACCACACGTTGCACGAATGGGAAAAAGGGCAAGGAAAGGGGGAAAAGGAAAAGAAGGGAAGGAAAAGCCCGTATTAAAACTACTAAAGCATAGTAAAAAAGCATGTTAAAACAGCCCTTTTGTTTTTCTAAGGCCGGGATTTGGCATTTAGCTTTGTGGGTGGATGGCCAACATTCCCATGAGAAGCACATGGTACCCCACATTTGGAGAATAAGAAAAGATGTTTCATAAATCAAAACATTGATAGTTTTCTTTATAAAAGAAAGATGATAAGAATTTTCAAAATGTAAAGCAAATAGCCATCTATTAAATGTTTATTATGTAGGGCTTTGAGCTGGTGAATGGATCATCTCTAAGATAACTGATGAAGAATGAACTAATATATAAAAGGAAAGTGCATTATCTATGGCCTCCTTGTGGATAGGCCTCTGTTTGTTATTTTGTTAGGTCCATGTTATGTGTTTCGGTGTGTGTTGTAGCTTGTTTGTTGGTCTCGTCTTTTAAAGAATCTCCCTTTCTCATACCAAAAAATATATATAAGAAGAAAGTGCTCTTAAATATTTGAATTTGCTTGGATCTATGAAGTGAATGATTTTTCTAATCCAAAATCATCTGTTGGATTCTGAAATTGTATCGAAGAAGCGTTTTTATGGTTATTTGATAGTTAAATTTCATCTAGATATTTTAATATCTCGATTATCTATTCAATGAGTGATTACATATAAAAAAATGTAAATTAGTTTTATATTCAACTTGTGGGCATTCTGAAATTGTATCGAAGAAGCGTTTTTATGGTTATTTGATAGTTAAATTTCATCTAGATATTTTAATATCTCGATTATCTATTCAATGAGTGATTACATATAAAAAAATGTAAATTAGTTTTATATTCAACTTGTGGGCATTCTGAAATTGTATCGAAGAAGCGTTTTTATGGTTATTTGATAGTTAAATTTCATCTAGATATTTTAATATCTCGATTATCTATTCAATGAGTGATTACATATAAAAAAATGTAAATTAGTTTTATATTCAACTTGTGGGCATACTGAAATTGTTGGTATCTATGATGGGGCCCACTTGTGTTTATTATATGTGGGTGGACCCAATCACAAAAAGACGCCCCTCACAAAGAGTCTCGGTGGTGATAAGGATAAGAGTTCTTTTAAATCTAGTCCAAATCTCTATCCTTATTATCTCTCCATTTAAATTTAAATTGAGATAATTTGATCCAGTTTTCTATCATTAACATCTCTCCTTTCAAATTTAAATTGTGATAATTTGACCCAACTTTATATCATCTCTCCGTTCAAATTTGAATTGGGAGCTTATTACCCGGTAAGACAAAATGATATATATATATATATCCCCCACCTAATCTTTCATTTAAGGTGAGGGGTAGGAGATACCCCTCACCTTAAATGAAAGATTAGGTGGGGGCCCTTACATCCATATCCAATGCCAACAACTTAAATGTAAGGGCTTCCTCCCATATCTCTCATTTAAGGTGAGAGATATCTCTCATAAGAGCATCTCCCTATATAATATATATATATGGGGCCAGCTCTCCTAAGCTGAAACATGACTGGTCTCACAAATCAAAGTCGATTATGTTGTTTTTTGCATGATGATCGTCTCCAAAATCAAGATAAATTCAATCAAAACTGGATTTTCCAGTTCCATCATGCAAAAAAAATAGATATGATCAACTTTAATTTGTGGGACCAACACTATTCCAGCTTAAGATAAGCTAAGCTGCAGCTTAGGAAGCCATATATATATATAGGAAGAAATCCTCAAAACCGCCCCCATTTCAAACGGGCGTTTTTGCCCCTTTTGCCTTGTCCAATTAGAATATGACACCTCATATTACAAAGTAAGCTACAAGATTAGATCTGCATTGATGCATGCATTCACATATGCTAAAAAAAAGAAGGGAAGAACCGAATTTCTCTCCATTGGTTTCCCCTCAAAACCGAGAAACAATAGTTATTTTTAGGAAACTTGCAATAAGTTAGTGAATCATCTAAGTGAAACCCATGTACGATTAAAATAAACCAACCCCATTAAATGACATTAATTTTTATGGGCCCTCACGAGTTTAACTCCAATAGGCCTAGGAGTTGTTCCAACCAAGATTAAGAAAATCACAAGTTTTTACAATGTTTAATTTGATGCTGGGCCCAACTGATATTGGACTGAAATTCAATGCCTGTAGAAAAAGGATGGGCCAGCATATTTAAAAAAAGATTTATGCATTAGTGAACATTATCATAGTAGACCAACATCAAATTGTGAAAAACATAAGTTTTGAATAGTGAACAATCCCATAGTGGACCCAGATTGAAAGTTGGTGAAGGTATATAAAATCTCGGGCCCATTGATGAGTGCTACCATTACTCAGGAGAAAAAAGGGAAATGGCCAGACATCTTCCCTTTAAAAGAAGTAGGGAACTTAGTCAACTACATTTTAAAAAACAAAGGAAAAGCTAGACTCTTTAGATAATAATTCCAACTAAGCAAATCTCCTTCCATTTTATTAGTCGAACGAATGGGTATATATATATATATGGAGAATATTCATGTGCATCCATCTCTCACCATAGGGTGAGGGATGCTTGCATAATTGGAAATTTTTATGTGTAAAAGATGAAAAGTACTATTTTGTCATACGCATAAAAAGAATATGCATATGCAAAAAAGGAAGGTTCCCTCACCCTATGGTGAGGTATGGATGCACATGAATGTCCCCCCCCCCCCCCCCCCCCCCCCCCGATATATATATATATATATATATATATATATGGGAGATGCTCCTATGAGAGATATCTCTTACCTTATAGAAGAGATAGGGGTGGGGGCCCTCACATTTAAGTTGTTGGCATTGGATATGAATATGAGGGCCCCCACTCAATCTCTTATATAAGGTGAGAGATATCTCTCATAGGAGCATCTCCCTATATATATATGGAAGAGTGGGTGCATAACATCTCAACACTCATATCCAATAACAATAGTGAGAATAAAGAGAGAGCTTTGGGAAAGCCTTTTTTAGGGCGTCCATCCTTACCCATGACGAGTGAATTGATCTCTCGTAGACAGTCACATACATATCTCTGCATCTAGTGCTTGATTCAAGCCAACACAATCTTGATCGCGTTCGTAATGACCAACTCATCCAAATTCGAGCTTCCACGGCGTCTACAACCTACAAAAACTTCAATTGCCTTCTCATTTCTCCTTTTCCCAACCTACTTATGAAATATCATCATTCTTCTATCCAAATGTTGTATACATTAGGCCTGCGTGACTATAGAATCATGATAGGCCAACTTGATAAAATCATGTAATCACTTAACGAATACAAGGTGAAGAGAATCATTCATGTTGTGGACGTGCGTGCATGCGTGTGTGAGAGAGAGGGGGGCAGGGGGCTTAAGCTCTTGTTAGTTCCATATTGGGTCATGCTTTTTAAGTATGGAGGGGTTGGAGTTTTTTATGCAAGGAGGGAAGGTGTGGTTCATGCTTTTTAAGTATGGAGGGAGGCTGTGGGTAATGCCCCGCCCCCACCTGAAATATTAGAAAATTACTCCTAAATCCTTTTCCAACATTTAATATTTTTTTTATATCGACTCCCTAAAATCTTCTTCTTTTCCATAGTGCCTCCTTGGATTATTTGTCCTTGTGCCATTGCTCTTTTCTAGCTAAGCCACGGCGTAGTGATTGTGGGGTTTCATACTTTCATCCACTCAAATTGTGGAATCACAATGAGATTTCACCTGCCTAATGATAGAATCGCGACGAAGACCATTTGATATAACAATGAAACCACAACTGATCATATCTCCCTACGCAGGATCATACAAAAGGATGTAAACCATGGTGAGTATTACGGTGGACACCACCAACTTAACTCATGGACACACTCAAATTAAGAGTTGTTTATAATAGGGGCATTCGGTGACGGGTCCCTAAACATTTCACTTTATTGCCTTAGATCCACAATCTTTTTTTATAGTGTAATAGGTCCATTTCTCAAATTTGAAGACCTAAAATATCAATTTACCCTTTCTACAAAATCATATCCCACGATTAGTAGGATATGCTATTAATAATGGTTAACTACCATTCAATTAGCCAAATAAACTTAAAAAGATCCAAATAAATTTCAAAAGATCCAAATAAATTCCAAAAAATTTAAATAAATTTCAAAAGATGAAAATCAATTTCAAAAGATCAAAATAAATTAAAAAAAAGTAAATAAATTTCAAAAGACAAAAATAAATTTCAAAAGACAAAAATAAAATTAGAAAAAGGAAAAAATTCTGAAAAACACAAACAAATTTCAAAAAATACAAATAAATTCAAAAGAACGCAAATAAATTTAAAAAAATGCATAAAATTAAAAAAAAAAAAAGAGAAAAATTGAAAAAGATGAAAAAAATTTCAAAATTTTTTTTTCAAAAGATGAAAATAAATTTAAAAAGATGCAAATAAATTTAAAAAGATCCAAATAAATTTAAAAAATATAAATAATTTCAAAAGATGAAAATCAATTTAAAAAGATGCAAATAAATTTAAAAAGATCCAAATAAATTTTAAAAAATATAAATAAATTTCAAAAGATCCAAATCAATTTCAAAAGATCCAAATAAATTTCAAAAAATGTATATAAATTCCAAAAGACGTAAATAAAATTAAAAAACACAAATAAATATAAAAAATGCAAATGCATTTGCCAAAACTAAGATAAATCAAAATTTTAAATTTAAAAAAAAATGCCAAAAACTCAAGTATTTTTGTCAAAATTCGGTTATATTTATTTCAAAAAATACAAATAAATTTCAAAAGACACAAATAAAATTCAGAAACACAACTAGATAAAAAAAATTCAAATAAAATTTCCAAAAATACAGAAAGTTTCGTTTAAAAACTCAGTTAAAATTTTCAAAATGGAGATAAATTTGTTAGAAACTCAGCTATATTTTTCAAAAACTTATATAGATTTGTTTAGAACTCAGATAAATTTGCTCCAGAACTCAGATAAATAGCCAAAAACTCAGACAGATTTGTCCAGAACTCAGATAAATTTGTTTCAAAACTCAGATAAATTTGCGCAAAAATAAATAAATTTGACAAAAGATCAAAAACTCAGATAAATTTGACAAAAACTTGTTTAAATTTGTCAAAAACTTAGATAAATTTGACAAAAACTTAGATAAATCTCACAAAAACTCAGATAAATTTCATTACAACTAAGATAAATTTGCGAAAAATGATATAGCAGCCCTACTGCCTTCCTTCTTTGGCGATGGCGCAGCAACTTCTATGCAAAACAGCGAGAAGCTACTTCTCCAACGATGGCGGTCGATCTATGCAACCAAGGATCTTCCTTGACAAGTGCAAGGAAATCCCGGAATCCTCTGTTTTGTGATGGTTTCGTTTTCTGCAGAACCTAGACAAAGTCTGAACCTGGGCCAGATCCCCTTCTTCTTCGTTCTGGTTTCTGTAACCACAAGCAAGGCAATAACTTCACTTTGCAGAAAGACCAACTCCATTGCAGTAACCCAAGAGAACTTGCAAACTGCACTGCTCCCGCACCCTACCCATTCTCCAATCCTCGATCTCCAAATCTCACAAAATCAAGTAGGTAGGTATTATGAGCTTCTTCTTAACAAAATCCATAACAAAGCGTGAAGAAGCCAAGACCACCAGAAAATGCAAAGAGCACAGAGGGTTAGAAAAGAGAAAAACAAGGGGCAGACTTGGACGGTTGGTTCTCTGTGAAAAGAAAGAAACCTGAGTCTTCTTTTCCAGCTCCGGCTTGGGTAAAGAGACTACATCTTTCGTCACCGGTGACGGACCTAGCTTCTGGCTCCCATTGTTCTCAAAACCACCAACAAGCTTCCCACCATTCCCACCCATCGAAGAGAACAAAACACCACCTTTCCCCAAATCTCCATATGATCCATTCGCCCCAGAAAAAACCCACTTCCTCAAACCATCAATCGTGTCGGAAAACCACATCTTCGCTTACACAATTTGTCGCGACGTTGGGCTTCAGAAGAAGGCATGATTTGTTTCCTTGATTCAAACTAACTTCTTTGTTGGCTTCTTTGAGTCCAAAACTAAAGACAAAAAGAAATCTTGTCTTGTTTTGACAAGTGGATGGACGGTTGGAAATCGGGCTTGGCTACAAAGTGCAGAAACAAACATGGATTTCGATTCTTGTTGCCGCCCCAGATCAGAGTTCCCAGACACACGCACAGCCGCGGAAGAGGACCTAATCCTCAACGATGTAGCTGCCGTCAGACAAGCGTCCCAAACGCTACGTGGTATTGCTCGTCACTATTGCATAAACTG
The DNA here is from genome assembly GCA_038049695.1 of Cinnamomum chago. NCBI lineage: Eukaryota > Viridiplantae > Streptophyta > Magnoliopsida > Laurales > Lauraceae > Cinnamomum > Cinnamomum chago. The sequence goes on along the minus strand of CP142453.1, from coordinate 101,732,246 downwards.
GAAACATAGCTTACAGAAACCGGAAACAGAGCAGATAAGTGGTTCCTTTGGTAGGATAGATTTGAGAAAGGGAGAATGGAAGATTTGAAATTTTAAAATTCAAAATTTTATGCCTAAACAATTGAAATGGGCAAATCGGTCATGAAAATTGTATCCAGGGACCTCTGGCTGCAAACAGTCTAGCTGCTTGGACCAGAACCCTTAAAAAGAATTTGCCTGGACTGGATGCTAGATAGATTCAATTCTAGGGATCTTTTGCTAATTATCTCTTTATAATATAAGTCATTATGTAAATCCTCTAGTTTTTTTATCTTGGCACAGTGACAAGCTTGGGTAGAGGACTTGTTTTTAGTTCTAAATCTACATCATCATCATCATCATCATCATTAAAGCCTCTATGTTGGGGAGTTCCAAATCTACATGTCTAAGGATTTATAAGAATCTAAGCTCATCCAAATGTGAGTGAACCCATGATTTTGAAGACACAGATCCTCACATCCCAAGGAACTAGTAAATCTATAAGATCATGATGAGTGTCAGATTCTTTTCTTTAATATAAGGTCGTTAAATTTGTGGGGCATAGATGAAGGGGTTAGAGGCATGAGATTGACCCCTAATTTGATATATGGGCCCATCTAAGATGTCTCTTTCAATCCCCATCAAGTCCCATGATTTGTGCTAGATGGGCCTTATGAAGTTTGTCCCTCCTCATATGGCGAGGGATGGATGCACATGAATGTCGTCCTTAATATATATATATATATAATTGGGTTTGTGTGTGCGTGTGTGGAGATGCTCCTATGAGAGTTACTCTCACGTACTATGATAGTAATTGAGGGCCCTCACATTTAGGTTGTTGACATTGGATATGGACGTGAGGGCCCCCACCCTTACTCTCATAGTATCGTGAGAATAATTCTCATAAAAGCATCTAATATATATATATAGAAGGAATTCAATCACTACTAATTGGTATCTTTATTTTTGCATCAAATTCGATCACTGCTAATTGGTATATTTATTTATGCATCAATGACGATAGATGCATTCGCCATAGCTCCAGCATTACGGCAAACCCTTGGCTCTCTAGCCAAAATGAATCATATTTTGGCTATTACCTTCCCCATTACTATGTTCTCATACGCAGGAATACCCTCGTTAGCCAGCTTTTGTAGCAAATTCTATTTGTTCTTCGCCGCTTTGGGCTGTGGGGCTTACTTCCTAGCCCCAGTGGGAGTAGTGACTAGCGTTATAGGTCGTTGGGCGGTCAGAAGGTTGCCATGAGTAAGATAGTTTGGGGAACCAAAGGCAATTTTCCGTGCACCGGACATGTATCTTACCGAATCAGTTGCGACACAGATGGGAATGCATGCTACGTAAGAAAAGGTCGAGTCTGATACATCAACCGTCTACTCAATATCCTTGTACGAGTCAGATATCTCTCACCTTATATGAGAGATAAGGTGGGGGCCCTCACATGTTGTTAGCATTTGATATGGATGTGAGGGCCCCCACCTTATCTCTCATATAAGGTGAGAGATATCTCTCATAAGAGCATCCCCCATATATATGTATATGTGTATGTATGTGTATGTGTAGACACGCGCGCGCGCGCGCACACACACACACACACACATATATATATATATATATATATATATATATGGGAGCTCCTCTCCTTAACTAAAGCCGAGGATAAGGACCACTCACCACATGGGAGCCCAACATCACAACTTAAGAAGTCATCCACATGCTCGCCCAAAAATGAAAGCCCGCCATATGTTTTTCATTTCCCCTCTCTCAGACCCAGTCCAAAGCAAATCCCCAAATTCCATTGAGCCCTTTTCTCCCTAGCTCTCCTCCTCTCTTCATCTTGCGAATGATTTTGGGAGACTTAGCTGGCTTCATCAGGTGATCGATTTTGTCCGGTGACCCCGACCTCTCCTACTACTGCAAAAGACAGAAACCTCCCCGACCCCAGCCTCTCCTGCGATCGTCCCCAAATGCCCTCTCCTGCAATTGTGAAATACGACATTGTCTCTCTCTTGCGACTACGAAAGACGGATTCGTCTCTCTCCCGCCAAGTTAGGAATCTGCCCTCCCTCCCTCTGCTTTTTAGTTTTCCTCTAGGCTTCATCTTTTGGGTATACCCTTTCTTTCTTGTTTCTCTGTTTTTTTTCTTCCCTTTTATTTCTCTACTAGTTCGTTTTTCTTTTTATGGGCCGTGACGAGGTTGGAAAACGAATGGGTGACCAGTTTTTGTTTCTACAACCTGTTTTTGCTGGTTGTAGAGAAATCATTATTTCTGTTTCTACTGTTTCTGTTTCTACTGGGATTCCTCTGATCAAAGTTTAAGTTTGAGATGGGTTCAAGGGGATGGCTTGGATGTTGGGAATATTGTGTGTTCCTGTAGGTTTTGGAGGGAGGAGGGTTACCCATTTCTACTGAGGAACAAATACTTATCCATTGGATCGGTAGATTGGATAACTGGTTTCCTTATTTTTTCAATTTATTTATTTTTGGGTTCGGGCATTCGCACTCCAATAGTCCAATGATTGAGGCTGTGAAGAAACTGCATAAATCGAACAAACTAAGATTCGACATCGCAATGTTGTTAGCCTTTATGGGTTTTGTTCTCATCCTAAATGCCAGTTTTTGGTTTATGAGTATGTGAAAAGGGGAAACTTTGCTAGAGTTTTGAGCAGTGATGAAGAAGGGACAAAGTTCAATTGGCCTAAAAGGGTCAATGTTATTAAGGGTGTGGTACATGCATTGTCATACATGCACCCTGATTGTAAGTCACCCATAATACATTGGGACATATTAAGTAGCAATATCTTACTGAATGCATAATTTGATGCTTTTGTCTTTGACTTTGGAATTGGCAAGCTTCTGAAGCTTGATTCATCCAACTGGACGTCTCTTGCAGGCACTTATGGATATATCGCTCCAGGTAAGTATATATACCTTCAGGTGAATCCATTTTAGCTACAAAATTTAAATAGATTCTTCATAAAAGTAGTTAACAACAATTTACTTTACCATGCATTTTTATTTTATGAAACCCTTCAAATTAAGAGTTAAGGTCCTTCCTTTAATCAAGATAGGTCGTGGAATATTTTATCAAAAGTCTTCATTAGAGTAAAATCTTCCTCCCTGATATCCTTTCACATCAACAGAAATGATGGATTCTGCGAGACCCTATTCAAGTAATCAAAACAAGGTGCCATACTCTAATAATACTCTAATGTTTTACTGTTTGATGCAAGATGTTCTTTGGTAGCTAAATTGTTGGACGTATAGTTTGGTTTTTTAATCCTTTTATTTTCCATTTAAACCCCATTAGACGTGCAATTGATTATTTTCATTCCTTTACAAATATAGAAGTAAGAATCCTTTTGTTGTGGTTTTCTTGAGTTAAATTTGATTTTGCAGAGTAACTGATCTGAGGGCAAAACAATATAAGTCATCATCCACATTTCCCATGTCATCTTCAAGTATGTGATCCGAGATTATCTATTTTTTAAATAAATGTTACGTAGTTGTAATTAAACTTGAATTCATCTGCTTCATATGAGATCTCAGGTCAAGAATATATATAGGCAAGTCATCTTCGTTTCCATTCCGAGGTTTAGAATGGGCTCCAAAACTTCCATGTGGATACCGGTATATGATTTTAAAGACATCTTGTACTACATCCAACCCTGGTCGTAAATTTTGGAAATGTCCAGATTTACATATAAGCATCCATCTTCCCAAATTCATTTATTATTTTTTTTCTTCAATATTCAAAACATTTCGACTTGATTCATTAATCTTTACATTTTTTTTATCCAATATTCATTATATCATTATGAATTTGATTGTAGGGAGGAAAAGGTTATGGTCTTCTCATTTGGATGGATGAAGTTGCTCTATAATGTATACCGATGTCAACTTTAAGTCGATGCCAAATTGAAGTGAAAATGGAAGAAATGAAGGACTCAATCAATGAGTTGTGCCTAAAAATATGACATCTAATTGAAAGCATGGAGACTCGCATCATAGGAAGTCGAAGCTAAAAAGTCCTTGCATATTTGATTGTGATCCTTCTCCTCTTTGTTGCGTACATGTGGCGTTGACAGAAGGATGGACGTGCCTATTTGTCTTATGGGATGTAGACATTGTTTTATTGTGGAAGTCTCATTCGGAATATTGAATGTATCAAAGACTAGAAGGTGTAAACTTATAGTAATTGGATCCTTGAATCGAAGAACCATTTTATTGTATTTTTTTTTACATGATCATTTCACTTTGCATTTTCCACAAGTGCCACACACAACTGACACTTCTATGCTTAGAATATATTCTAATGCACCAACGGTACAATGGGCGGGGGAAACTTAATGGGTACAAAATAGCACCGGGCAATGCCACACTTATACTTTGCCTTGCAAGTGCATGTCATCAGTCCTTATGTCGGAGGCATCACCTTGCATTTTTTGACATTGGAGTCTCCAAACTTATTGGATGTATCACCTTGCATCATTATGACTAATTCTAATAGTCTTATGTATACATCACCCATACAATTTAATGGTTTGGTATTATTGTCCATGTTCTTCTCATGATTTTTTTTCCTGAAGTTTTTGTATTCGGAAAGTCGCAAACTCATTTTTATATGATTTCCATTTCCAGGAAGGGTCATTATGGGGACCCATGTCCCAGGTGATAAGTTAGTTTCAGGTTCCACGCATAATAGTGCATATGGACGTGTAACTCATTGTGCACTTGATAAATTTGAAATCATGAGAAGAATCCGGTAGCTTGAAATATGAAAAATCAGAATAAGAAAAATTAGCAGGTAGCTTGAAATTTGAAAAAATGTGCATCTGAAAAACCTGAAACTAACTTAGAATCTAAAAAATCATGCAACTCAGAATCTGGTAGCATGAAATATGAAAAATCAAAATCTGAAAAATTAATTGCTAGTAATGAGCGTTAAATATTGCATATTTTACTTCTCATTAGTCCGAATTTTATCGGCATCTCATATGCATATCATTTGCTTTACACGGAGATTTTATCCTTCTATCACATTAATGGATTATTGGATTATCAAGCATAAATCCGACTATGTATAGTGTATTTTATGTAATTTCTCTTGTGTAGGTGGACCCCGCGACTACCCCTACCTTTCGGCTAGTATCTCAAAGCATCAAGAAGAGATTTTAATAAAAAAGTTACATGAAAAAATCTTAGGAAGAGTTGAAGAATTCCAAAATAAGAGGAGAAGACTTTAAGGACAGAAGAAGTAATTTTCTAACATGAAGGATTGGTTGGTGTATTGGTTACAACTTGGGTTGGTATTAAATAGGTTATGGATTCAAATCCCAATAATTGCATATTATTATCTTTTTACCTATAAAATATTCCATCTAACTCACCTCTCCAAAATGGCACATATGCTTTTGGATAGAAAGTTTGTTGTTTCAATATTTTTATAAATTGGAATGTTGTTGTAAAGAGAATGGAGAGAGATCTTTGGCAAGTTAGTCATTTTGCAATTTTATTTTTACTTTTAAATTGTAATTAGGAGCTTCTTTTTAACTAATTTAGAAAGAGAGTGTGTGATTGAAGATCATCAATGAAGATTTGGAGCTCTTTCTTGATGTTTAGTGGCTAAAGCTCTTGGATTAGACTCTCCTTTTGAAGCTAAGTAATGTGATTAGTTCAATACCATGCATATTTTAGTTTAAATAATTCCCTACTTATGCCTTGATTGATTAGTAGATTTTAGATCTAATTGTGCTAATATCTCTCATTTCTCTGCTCTATCTCTACACTTGATGTTTGGATAATCTCAATTGGTACTTTGTAGTTGGATTAAGTTCTCTCATATAGCACGCTCTAGAGCCCTTATCTTTGACCTTTTGTAGCTTGATTTTGATGAATTATTATTAGGGTAGTTAGATGATGATTTATGATCTTGGCTTTTGATTTTCTTTACTTTAATCTTCATTGATATATCATCCAATCCAATTAGGCAAGAGATTGTTAATTGGATTGTAGATTCGAGAGTTGAATTACAGCATGCATTGGTTGGATTAATTACATAGTGGATTTTGAACTGCCTAATCTCGTATTTTGATTGTTGTTAATTTTAATCTTTGTTTGATTTGTTATTTTCACTTCCAGATTATTAGATACACATTTCACATCACTTGTTTTAAAATCCTACACATTTTACACCACATCTTCACCATAAATCTTCCATTTCCACCACCATTCATCCACTAGTTTAGTGTAGTTTGTTAGATTAGCTTAGATCTTATTCATTTTATATTTTAAATTGTTAATTAGAGTGGTTTTAATTTTATTTCACATTTCAATTAATGTAATTTCATTTTTCACACATAGTTTAGTAGTTTTAATTGTTCACTTCAATTGTCTATATTGGCTATATCTTAGTTCAATTCTGCTTTAATTGGATTCATTGCTTCTTCTATCTTCTCTCCGCGAGATTGATAATCCGGACTCTTTAGTCCTTTACTACATGACAACACCGTTGTCTTCCAGTTAAATGTTGCACATCTAAGTGTCGATCAACTAGCTTGAAATCTGAAAAATCGACTGGTAGCTCATCTGAAAAATCAACAGAGTTCTGCAGCTGTAGAACTTCCACATATATAATTCTCTCCTCAAGCGATCGAGAGGTGGATCACCAGTCACTTAAAATGCATGAGGGCTACCATCAGACAAATTTTATATAAGCTGATTCTACTTATCATTCTTTCCTCGGAAACCTGACATCAACTTTGCACCAAATCTCTTCTTAGAAGCATAGCAAATCTTGAAACGATTGGTTCAATAACCATAAGATAAAAAAAAGGTGTTTAAAATTAATTCACATATGGTGGGTATAGTAGACCAGCTTCAAAAAATCCATCACATTAAACATATGGTGGGTACAGTAGACCTTAAAGGTGTTTAAGTATAATGCACCAGATCAAATCCACAGACTCGATTTAAAAATATGACCCAACTAAATGTATTCAACAGTCACTCTTGAACAATAATTGAACATAGCCAATTTGGCTTCATTCCAAAAAAATTGCATGTTCATGATCATCCACAAAGAAAAAAAATCAGTATAAAACAAAAAAAAAAAAACACATTTTCCAACACTAGAGAAGGGCACAATTACTCGAAGCATTGAAAAAACATGAGAAAAAACACCCAAACATGATGAAAAGCACCCAAACTAAATCCAGGCCCTGTACATAAGAAAAAATATTATAAAAAATAATACATGAAAATATGCTCGGCGAAGATTAAATCGAAAGGCAAAAAGAAAATGCCATGATAGTTCACTGAATGCCTGAATCGGAGTCTTCCAAACTCTCACTACTATCAAGATGAAGATCTAGATCATTGTATTCATCCTAGCTCCTTAACTTGAAATAATGTGTTATAAACTCATGGTTAAAAATCTACCAAAATACGAATTATGGCAATTAAGTCGTTATTGTTTACCTATTCAATAGCACCGACCAGTTGCACTTGTCATGTGAAACACCACGTTTGTTGCAACCATGACAAAGACGTCCATTTGTTGCCTTTTCCTTTGATGATTTTAGCCTCTTAGCACGTCATTTTGTAGTAACATGTGGTGGATCATGATATTCTACCACAATGCTGCCTATAATTTCCTGCTCATCGTGCATAGCTCTATCTGATGCATCGTTTGATTTGACTTGTCGCACGCTTAATTGAAACTCAACATGTTTACTAACCAAGATTTCGTAGCATTCTTTCGATGAGGCGACTTCTTCAATTAGTGCATCGAAAATACAAGATAGAGCACGATGAGATCCTATCTCAACTCCATCTTTATTAACAAATGTTCCAATTCTAACCTTCTTTGTCCATCACCTAAAAATGTAATGTTTGGGCAAATATCTGATACAAAATTTCCTCATGACAGACAATACATGACGACATGGGATGTTTTCGAACTCAAACTTTTTGCATGAACAATATGCAAGCTTCTCATCTTTCTTCCACAAAACATCTCTTTTGATTTCATTTTCATCCGTCAAATCTTTCACGCTAAAGATACACCTGACATCATCTTCATTCACAAGTAATGGAACGATTGACATAGTCATGAATAGCTCATCTTGAAACTTATAAAAAATGTTTCTCATATATATATATATATATATATCTGCCATTTGCTTTTCCATTGAAGAATATGCCTTTAGCTTTAGTCTCCCATTCGTTGACTCGTAATCCTCTTTGTTTTTAAGATATCTTGACCATTCAACGCCTTGCTCAAAACACAATATAAAATCAATAAGTGTGCTCTTGTATTTTACATAGTGCTTCATGAAAGTATTCATACTTTCACTTCTCTAAGTAGTTGACATACCGGCAAAGAAAGTGTGTTTTAAAAATGCCCATACCCACATATCCCAAATCTTGAATATTTGTGTCAACCATTCATTGTCCGCAACTTTAAATTCTGTTATGATCCTTTCCATTCACATTCAAAATCAGCAGGAGAGTCAGATTTATGCACGCATTTTTTTATTTTATCAATCAAAACTTCATTTTGAATAGAAACCCACCTAAATTTGGTCTAAAATGTGTTATAGGCAATACCGATGAGTAGTGTTCGGCATGACTTTTTGTATGGCCTCTTTCATGGCCAAATCCTGATCTGTTATAATTCCTCTTGGTGGACCACCCAACATTGCTTCAAGCCATTTATTAAATAGCCACTCAAATGACTCAGCCTTTTCTTTTGGGAGGAACACACACCCAAATAGTATTATTTGACCATGGTGGTTGCAACCTACGAACGCACGAAAAATTAGTCCATAACAATTCGTCTTATACGTCGTGTCGAATGTTACAACATCACCGAAGATATTGTATGATGTTCGGAATGTGTGGTTTGTCCAAAATACATGTGTTACCTTGTTATCTCCATCTCTCTCTATATTACATATAAAGGCAGGACTCATTTCTTTTCGATTTTCAAAATGTTGAAATAACATATGCCCATCTAATCCATTTTTCTTTTCCTTTTCATTTCTATGATGTTTTTCAGCATCTTTATCTGTAAATCCAATCTTCTCAAGTCCCCCCTACTACTTTCCGAACTCTACCATTTGTTGGGTGCTTCGAATATTGACAGAATCAAGTGTATTTATTAATTTTTTCTTTGATTCTGCACCCCTCGATGCGATCTCAATATGAATCTCTTATGAGGAGTGGCAGGGGCATGAGAATGCTCGGGAACAAACTTGGACACTATATGACCATCTGATTGATCTTTTTTAATTTGTAACTAAGCCTTACAGTTTTTTCTTGTTTCCATCCGACGCCTTTGAACACATTCCTTATCTTTTCAATGTTTCTCATCTGTTTTACCCTCCTTTGAATAAAAATATCGCTTCCAAAGTACCTCCCCGTCCTTAGTTCAAGTCGAATATTTTCTTAGGCTAAACCCAGCAAGTTTCGCGTAAGCATTATAAAATTCATACACCTCCATTAAATTATCAAAATGTATCCTCACTTTTGGGTTCATATCATCTTCTACAGCTGGATAATGCAAACATGTTGTTGATGAGGAGGTTATATCCATCTTGAAATTGGACCACGGATAATATATATTATGGTGTTGAATTGTTCATATAAATTCAAACATAAATAAAAGAAAGAAAGAAATGGAACTGCTTTACTGATTAAATATTAAAAAAAAAGATAGAAAGAAACCAAGAAATGGAACTTCTGGAGACATCCCTCCATTGACAGCAAGCAAATATAGTTTCTATCAAAAAAAAGTTAACCACCCTTCATACTTATGGTGCTGAGTTGATGGGGTTTCCTGCTTTTTGAGATTCTGAAGTGGGTTTTGTTTTTTTTGTTGTTCATTTCTATTGGATATGGGTTTTGTCTAAATTTGTTCCCGTAAAATATGTGTTTTTTTTTTGCGTGGAAAATTCGTACAATTTCTGAGGGAGGGGTCACCATTGTTTAGTGTCTTTTGGAGACTGGTTCTCTGGGTTTCCATATATATGAAGGATCTTTTGATTTGGTTATGTTTTTTATTCTTTTCTAGCATCTTCTTTAGAAGATCTCTACTTATTAGTTAGTTTCTGGTATTGCAATTTTGAACTTGGGCTGACTGTGGCATTATTCAGTTGAGATTTGGGTCATGTGGGTTTCCATGAAAGAATATGAAGTATCCTGTGATTTTGTTTTTTTGTTTTTTAATGGAATTTGTTGTTTATGATGTCTTAGATTGCCAAACCAAGTTGGTATTTTGTTATTTAGATCTAGGTCATGACTTGTTAGTTCTATGCATATTTTCCATTGATCTATATTTGTATTTTCAAGCTATATGAGGATGCATGACTTATTTCAAAACTCTAAGGTTCCTCAGGATCCCTTGAACAAAATCTTTGAAATGAACATTTCAAGAAGGTAAAAGGGATATTTGGAATTACTTCCTTTTGTCTTTTGATTGGTGATCGGAATCCCTATCAATTCAATAATGATTTTCTTCTTACATCTTACCAAAGTCCCTTGCCCCTACATATGCAAAAACAATAGAAACAGAAACAGTGGTTTCTCTACAACCAGCAAAAACAAAAATAGAAAATTGAATCAGAAATTGGTCACCCATTCGTTTTCCAACCTCGTCACAGCCCACAAAAACATAAAAGAGCTATCAGAGAAATAGAAGAGAAGAAAAGAAAAGGAGAAAGAAGAAAGAAAGGGTATACCCTAAAGACGAAGCCTGAAGGAAAACTGAAAAGCAGAGGGAAGGAGGGAAGATTCCTAACCTGGCAGGAGAGAGACGAAGCCGGCTTTTGCAATCATAGGAGAGAGACGATGTCGTCTTTCACAGTCATAGGAGAGGGCAGATGCCTTAGGGACGATCGCAGGAGAGGCTGGGGTCGGGGAGGTTTCTGGCTGATCGTCTTTCGCAGTCGCAAGAGAGGCCAAGGTTACTGAAAAAATCAGTCACTTGATGAAGATAGCTTCGTCACCCAAAATCATTCGCAAGATGAAGAGAGGAGGAGAGCTAGGGAGAACAGGGCGAAATGGAATTTAGACTTTTGGCTGGGTTTGAGAGCGGGGAAATGAAAAACATATGGCAGGCTTTCATTTTTGGGCAAGCATGTGGATGACTTCTTAAGTTGTGATGTTGGGCTCCCACGTGGTGAGCGGTCCTTTTCCTCAACTTTAGCTGAGAGGAGCTCTCTCTCTCTCTCTATACATATATATATATATATATATATGGGGACGGCTCTCCTAAGCTAAAGCTTAGGATAATGTAAGCTTGAGTAAGCTCAAATGTGTGGTGAGGTCCACATGGGGATGAGGATGGGGAGATTTTAAGGGCTCTCAGGGACCCTCTTCTTTGCAAAAAATTAGCCCCAACATGGGGAGGGGGAGGGGGATGGGGATGGAGGGGATTTTAAGGACTCCCTGGGACCCTTTTCTTTGAAAAAAAATCAGCCCCAACCATGGTTTCTATCATCTTCATCTGGGCCAAAAAGTTTAATGGTCAACAATCCATTCGGGTCAATCAAACGGTCCAGTAAATTCGGATCTAATCGAAAGTCTGTGAACATGTGCAATTTAGGGGAGTCATATGTTTGGTTAATTTGGATGAACCAAGGGTGTGCCCCACAAGCTCGAGCTTCCAAAATTTTATCCTAAGCTTTAGCTTAGCATAGCCTTCCCTCAGCTCATGCATAGCATACTACCTCCTCACAGACGTGAGAGTATAGTTGAATGTTGACTTATAATTTCAGTTGAATGTGAGTCTTAACACTACACCAAAAATCGGAAATTGGAACGGAAAAGCGTTCCTAATCCTTCCGTTCCTAATCCGTTAAAGTGTTCCAATTTCCGTTCCAATTTGGTACGAACCGTTCCTAATCCAAATTGGAACGGAAATTGGAACACTTTAACGGATTAGGAACGGAAGGATTAGGAACGCTTTTCCGTTCCAATTTCCGATTTTTGGTGTAGTGTAAAATGAAGTTCGTCTTGAACAAAAATTATGGGTCATTTTTTATTTATAAAGTTGATGTTCAATGATGACCAAAATTTATGGTTTGATGTACCATGACCAATTGCTTACATTCGATGGTTGAAGGTTGTTTGGATGCATCTAGGTGGTAGCTGTTTTTTTAATAATTTGTTGTTCTTTGGAATGATGCAATTGTGTATGAAACTAGAGCTGTTGGAGATTCTATTTTAGATGTGGAAATATTTTTTTGAAAACTCAATTGAGGATGTGAAGATTTTGTATGGAGCTACAAGTTGCAAGTTATGTATTGGTGGAATGCATTGGTAGTGTTGAAATTGGTGGAATTTAGTGTTTCTCTTGTTTAAAATTGTTTGCACGTCGAATGGACATATAAGGTTGCAGTGTTGTTATCAACTTAATGTGGATTTTTCATGTTTGTCCTAGCATACAAATCATGCTACAACAACTAAAATGCACTGGCTAAACCAAACCAAACCAAACCAAGCCTTTTCCCACTACATTGGGCCGGCTATATGGATTTGACGACGTCAATCAAAGGCCATGTCCTCCGTTAGATCCATGTAGGCAAGATCATGTTTAATAGTTTATTTCCAACTTCTCTTGGGTCTCCCTTTCCCTCTCCTACTCCGGGCAATCTCTATGCTTTCACACCTTTTAACAGGTGCCTTTGTTGGGCGCCTTCTAACATGACCGAACCGTCTCAGTCAATTTTCTCTCATTTTATATTTAATCGATGCTATTCCTACTTTGCCCCTAATCTCCTCATTCCTAATCCTATCTCTCCTTGTGATTCCGCACATCCATCTTAACATTCTCATCTCCGCAACTTTCATCTTCTTAACATGATTATGCTTTACTGCCCAACACTCTGATTCATATAACAACGCTGGATGTACTGCCACCTTATAATACTTTCCTTTAACCTTGAGGGGGACTTTCCGATCACACAAGACCCCCAAAGCACTCCTCCATTTGGTCCACCCGGCCTGAATCTTGTGACCTAAAATGCACTGGCTAAAGTGCAAAAAGAAAAAAAAAAAAGAAAAAAAGAAAAAGAAAAAGAAAAAGAAACATATGTAGAAAACCTTTCATACAAAATGCACTGAAACTCAACATACATTTTTGAAGACATTACAAGATTTCCAAAATATGTTACGTCATTCCAAATACAAAAAGAACTCATCCCAACATTGTATCTTAGCAACATTCCAAATTCACAAAGATGACAAGTTATAACAATAAGATCCATCAATCTAACATTCGGTGAGGTGACTCCAATATCCATCATTCTAAAGCCCTACAAAACAAAGGATTTTATAATTATTTTAGCAGCGAAAAGAGAGTACAAAAAAAAAAAAAAAAAAAAAGATGGGAGCGATTCCAAGTCCATCTTATTTTAGTGAGGTGACTCCAATGTCCATCTTATCAGCAGTAAAAAACATTATGGAGAAAGAGATTTTTTTAGAGAGAGGCCAATCAATATTATGGCTATAGGATAGATGGCATTCAGGCTTTGGGTTCTGGGGATTAGGGCTTCAAGGTTTAAGGTCTTTAAACATTAGGGCTTAGGATTTGAGGATAGAAGATCAGTAGTTTGGTTGATAGTCTTGTGGATTGGGGATTAGGGTCATGACAGGAGCTTACTGAAATTGGGGATGGGAGAGGAAAAGAGTGCGAGAGAAAGAGGAAGAGCTACCATAGGGTTTAGGTGCCATGGCTAGGGCTTGTGAAGTGGATTTATCATCAAATTTTGTGGCTCAGGAACTCATCCATGGCAGGCCGGGGCTCAGAGCTCGTCCATGATGGAGAGACCCTGACCCAGTATTATTGGGCCTGGCTCCTACTTTGGCCTGGCCCAGTCAGTAAAATAGGATTAAGAGTCGGTTTTTAGAACTAATTCACTCTACGAGATCTATTAGGTGTTGAGAGTGCTCATGTGTGTAAACACAGTGTTACCCCGGCCGATTCTGACCCGAACCATAAACCAACACCACCTGGTATATTTAGGGTTTTGGTTGGCCCTTTATTTTTTAATTTCTGGGTTGGCGTTCAGGTTGACATTTTACATACCGATTAATAAATGAGTTGAGTTTGGGTGAAAACCATAGGCTTGACCTGTCAACCTCACAAAAACCCGATCTCGATTGACTCATTGCACTGTGACCCATCATCCAACCTGAAGCCAACCTTTTGGACTTGGGCTTGGGCTCAAATTGACTTTTCCAATTCAATAAATAAGCAATTCAGGTATGGGTTGATCCAATTCATGTTGCCACACCAGTCAAGGGACCTGAACCGACATTATATTGGTTGGATGAATGAGTCCCACCTCAAAAACTCTCACTCATCTGAATTGATAATGTAATAATAACATGTCCCGAAATGGTCCCACTTAACATTTAAAAGAATAGTTGAATAATGAATTGCCTGGTGTTTCGTACCAAAGTAATTTACAGAGGGGCCATCGAGGCCATGCAGTAAATGGCCTCTATGACCAAACAATGGGAAGTTACAGTGTCAAAGATCAGTTCCAGGATTGCAAATATCTAGTGATTCCAAAGCCCTATAAACTTAATCTAGGGCAAGCTAAAGGGCCTAAAAGACTAGGCCCAACTAGAACCCAAATCGTGCTAGGTCAAGCCGATCCGAACTTAGTTGGTTCCCTCACTATGGTATGGACTGTGGACTGCTTAAATGTAATTAACTTGGCTGGCAGTATGAAGTCCACCCGTATTGTATGCTTTGCTTCTAAACCATGTTTGGTATGTGAAATTAAATCACTCCATATGTCCAGATCACTTTGACAGAAGTAAAATTTGGGGCAGTGTTTGTACATTGCAGGGATCAACTAAATTTCAGCCAAGGCGAGTAAAAAAAAAAAAAACAAGTTTTCAATATCTTTCAAAAAAAAAAAAAAAAAAAAAACCTTCTACACATAAAAGTCTTTGATAGAGTTGATTTCAGTTATATTCATAGAAAGTTTAATGAGGCAATTCATCAGTTTGCTAAGTTTAGATTAAGGGGCTAATTTTAAGTGGATGGGTCGATTAGACTTTGCTTTTGGTTGATGGCTGTGCCTAAGTTCCTTGATGTATAAGTTTGTTTTCTTGTGCTGGTTGTTTTAATTAAATTCCCTTTCACCAAAAAGAAAAAGGAAAAAGGAAAAAAAAAAAAAAAGATTCGAAGCATTGAATCTTACTAAAAAGAAAAGAAAGAAAAGCATTGAAGTGAATCCTGGAAGGCTCACACAATTCCAAGCTGGCCCTTAACATCTCAAGCTGTTATCACCATACTTCCAGATTTAAAAAAAAAAAAAAAATTCACTGTGTTATGTAAGGGCAATTTCATAAGCGGGGAGTGGGTTTGGCTATCAAGAATTACACCCAACAATACTTCCTCCCATCAAAACATAACATTTTGGTTTATAACCCATCTCCATCCACAGTCCAGCCCGCCTTGAATAGTTTATGTGCCATACTTTATGTGCCACGTGTAGGGTGGATAAGTTGTGATTCCAATTGCAAAAGAGACGGATCATCCACATCAAAAGGCTCCAACAGTCCAGACCAAAAGATACAACAAAGAAAACCTTCCTTTGAAGCTAACCCACAAATAATGGGCCCAAATGGAAAAAGCCCAAAAATGATTCCTCCAGGCTCCAACACTCATCACAGATTCACAGGCCAGAGAAGAGCTCACAAAAGTACTGGGCCATGGGTGACAACTGACAAGATAATCAATGAAAGCAGCTGTAAAGACAGGCCCAGAACTGATTTCTCCAAGTTTTAAAACAACCAAGGATACAAATGAGAGTCCTTTCTGGCCTGTCTGCTGCTGCCTTGTGGGTTTTGTCTGATGGAACAGGAGAAAACCCTGCAGACTCTCATTGAGAAGGCATGGGCTCTTCACGACAAGATCAGCGATGAAATCCAATACAGTTGCAATGGTTTGGGAGGGTTCTGTCCACAACATGGTCTCTGTATTGGTTTTGCAGAGGACCCATTTGCTCAGTGGAAGAGCTGGATTGCCGTTAGAGAAGCATTGCAAGTGCTTGAGAACCTACTTCTGTCCTTACAGGTTGGTGGGTTCTGTGCCTCACCTTTTCTTGGTTTTGTTTACTATAGTGAAATGCGGTTTCATGAACAATATGTTAATTTTTTTTTCTTTTAATTATTAAAGTTAGTATGATTTATTTAATATTTACTAGATATTGGTGCAAACCCTATCAATTAGAGCCAATTGATCTTTCTTGAATTCTTTTAGTTTCATGGTTTTAGGCTTCTAAAGTTAGTCTTTATGGTATTGTTGATGGGGTTGTGAAAAGTCCTAAACTTTTGACAGTTAAACTTGATTCTTGCATTTGTTTTGATCATATCACTGTGTTATGGAGAATGATTTCATATATTGTGAATATGTAACATGCTAAGGGTGGAGTTTGGCATAAATTCTACTTGCAGTCAAGAAAAAGAATAAATCTAATTTCCTAATCACTAAAATCCATTTTATGTTTGAAATGATTACTAATTGCTTCAATGTCCGATTTCAGTAATTGGATGGATTAGAGAATGTTAAAATGCTGGTGAGTTAACACAAGTGAGGATAGCTGTGTTCTTTTCTGTGGATTGGGAAACATTAAATCTAGGTAGGCATTCAAGGTGCTTCCTCCACAGTATCTTGTGAAAGCGGAAATTCAAAGAAAATTAGGTGGGGATAAAAGACCTTCACAAGTGCATAACCTTATGTAACTATGTCATGAGGCAACATTTTGCAGACTGAGTATTTAACCATAATTCCTTATTGAGCAAGTATTTAAGATAACTGCAATTGACCTTGTTTGAAAGTTACTAATCTCCTTAATGAGGTTTATTTAAGAGTGCCCTGTATGTTTTGGCATTCTTCAATGCAAGTTACTGGATATGTTAACTCTTGGTTTTCTGGGTGTTGGATATTCCAATTATTCATGTCTGAAGACAAGGTTAACACTGCAACCTTTTATGGTGTCTGCTGTGATGGAATAATTTTTTCCAAGCACCAAATCCAATGTAAGGGGATGAACGTAAGGAGCATACAGTATGCATGGTCTGGAAGAAATTGGCAATTTGTTGGATCAAAGCATTCTATAAAGGTGGGGTGATTTAGATTGTTGGTTATCTGGTGGTATCCATTGTAGATGGGGAATGCAGCAATGACATCGCTGTCTAGACGGCCAAAGCCATATCATAATTGGCTAGTCAAATGTCAGTGCTCACTGCACATGCGCGTGCACGTATAAACAAGTTTGATGATTGGAATTTCTTCATTTAAGAATATTTTTGCTCTTCAACCTATTCATAGTGGGTTCCATAGATGAATGTTCCATAGATGAATGATCAGGTTCACTGAAAGATGCGTTCCTTCCAACTTCCACCTGCATATGATGTTTAGCCCAAATGAGGTGCGTAATCTCTTGGCCTCTGCTTTGTATGTCTTATGAACTCAACTGAAAAGGTTCATTTGAGGAGCTGAAGACAAAAGTACCAGAGCGAACTCTTCCAAGTAATCGCAGAGCAACAGTAACATGTGCCTGCTCAATCTTAAAATGGTTAAACAGATGAAGCTATGCATGCACTAATACTTTTATCACAGTCTCAATTAAAAATGGAAATTCTGATTTTCCAGATTAGTCAATTCTGAAAAAGTTTTGAATTCTTGACTTTCAAGATTATGTCCTGGTTAGAAAGAATGTAGAGTTCCATCCTAAGTTAGTGAAGGTGCAACATGCTTTCTGGATGTCTGTTGAATTCCATCCTATGTTAGTGAAGGTGAG
This sequence comes from Cinnamomum chago, assembly GCA_038049695.1. Taxonomy (NCBI): domain Eukaryota; kingdom Viridiplantae; phylum Streptophyta; class Magnoliopsida; order Laurales; family Lauraceae; genus Cinnamomum; species Cinnamomum chago. Next base: position 101,714,382 of record CP142453.1, on the reverse strand, counting down.
GCGTGTTACCTGGACATCTGTGGAAGTTGCTTGCTAATAGATTGAAAGTTAGGTTAATTACAGTCCGTTCAAAAAGAATCTGAATTCCCAAGTCAACTATCTTCAATGGTGCATCCACTATTACCGTTTCAGAGATGAGAAAGAAAACATTAATTCTCCATTTCAAATTTCCAAGTTCTTTGCTTTGAATTGCGGACTATCAGCTGCAAAAGCAACAGTTAAAGAAATGCTAACAACCAAGCTCTTTAATCTCTCTATAGAGGGTATCACAGTTCGCCATCAAATTCATAACTATTCTCTTTGAAGATATTTTGCCAGTTTTGTGTGTATGTGAACATTGACTTACCCAGACCACGAAGATTTCTGTTGAGATAAGAGAACCTACGAGACTAACAAATATCGATAAGATCAGGCATGATTTTTGTTGGAAGTAGTTATAAGCAATGTATATAATCCATAACCATGTACTTCTCTAAGATGGAATAGATTAATGATAAATAAAGCATATCCACCATGAAGCTCTTGAGAAAGAAATCACGAAGATCTGGCCTTCTACCCTATTGGCACCAATTTCAGCAACTCCAATGATGAGATGATAAGTTGCGACTTGCAATAGTGAAATAAGGACCAAGATGTTATGATATGTAATGAGAGAAGGAGAAAGAGATGAGAGTTGGAGAGAAAACCCGATGCCTCAATGGGAGGATCGTCTGTCTATTTATAATATTATTATGCCCTAATCAAGGGGTCTAAACATGCTAATTTATACAATCAGAATAATGAATGAATCAATCTCCTAATCTATATAAGGAAATAATACAGAGAAATCAGCAACATAATCTAATCACAGAATCCCACACATGGGATTTTATATACAACTGAGTGGGCTGGGCCTAGTGGGCCTAAGCCAGATTATCTTCTACACTCCCCCTCAAATTGATGTGGTAATGTAGAAAACAACAATTTGCTAGTGAGATCATGATGGCGCGGTTTGGGAAGTGCTTTGGTGAAGATATCGGCCAACTGGTCATGAGTAGAGACATGAGGCAAGGTTATCTTCTCAGTGACAACATGTTGACGGATGAAGTGACAATCAATCTCAATGTGCTTCGTCCGTTCGTGAAATACTGGATTATTAGCAATTCTGGTAGCACTGGTATTGTCCCCATGAAGAGGTGTAGAACTATCAACAAGGACACCAAATTCACAGAGAAGACGGCGGAGCCAGATGATTTCAGCACTGCCGGACGACATTGCCCGATATTCGGCCTTAGCAGAAGATTTTGACACGGTGGTTTGCTTCTTGCACTTCCACGAAATCAAAGAGCCGCCAAGAAACATGCACCAGCCAGTGGTAGAGCGCCAAGAATCAGGGCAACCAGCCCAGTCGGCATCTGCATATGCTGATAATCGCAGAGAAGTATCAGAAGGGTAAAAGAGACCATGATTAAGAGTGCCTCTAACATAGCGGAGTATGCGCAAAGCAGCAGCAAGATGGGGTTTTTGGGAATTGCTCACAAATTGGCTAACCGTATGAACTGCATGAGAAATATCAGGTCGAGTCATAGTTAAGTAGAGCAAACTACCAACTATCCGCCGAAAAATAGAGGGATCATCTAAGGGAGGGCCATCCTCCGTATTGAGTTTGCTGTTTAATTCCATCGGCGTATCAAAAGTGTGAGCATCATCAAGTCTTGCTGAGATGATTGTATTAACCAAGCATGAAGGATTCAGTTTGGATGGCTGAAGTATTCATCCAGAAGAAAATAACCCAACATAGTGCCACAGATGGCAAAAAAACAGGTGCCAGACGACCAAAATTTTCTGGGCAGAAGCTGTCTGTGGGCCCCACAAAGTGATCCAATCACAGATCAGGGTTGATGATCTTGGAAGAGATCAATTGTATGACCTCCAGTCCAAGTTTGATGAGATTTGGATACAAATCCACAAATCTGTACCGTTGTGATGAAAACCTTTTGAGAAAAAGGGCCCAAACTCGTCAGAGGAAGAAGTGGTAGAACAGTACCTTAACTGTAGATTAAAAAATCCAGAAAAATCTTCAACATACTCCTGAAGGGTAGTCGATCATCATGAGAGTGGTCGCTGGTAGCCAGAGATTGATCAAAGGTGGGCCACGTTGATCAGATGAACTACAGGCACGTTAGGTACGAACGACAGAGAAAACCAGTAGAGACGTAGCTTGAAGATGGCTGGAAAGTCTCTTAGGCTAATGAGAAACAACTCTTAGAACATTGGCTCTGATACCATGTTATGATATGTAATGAGAGAAGGAGAAAGAGATGAGAGTTGGAGAGAAAACCCGATGCCTCAATGGGAGGATCGTCTGTCTATTTATAATATTATTATGCCCTAATCAAGGGGTCTAAACATGCTAATTTATACAATCAGAATAATGAATGAATCAATCTCCTAATCTATATAAGGAAATAATACAGAGAAATCAGCAACATAATCTAATCACAGAATCCCACACATGGGATTTTATATACAACTGAGTGGGCTGGGCCTAGTGGGCCTAAGCCATATTATCTTCTACACAAGACCCCTTTTATATAGCCTTGACTTTGAAAGGATTGATCCATGTAAGACCACATCCAGATGGAAAATCTTACAGTAGATTCATACACTCTGCATCATGCTAGTCCCACATGTCCAAATGCCCCACATTGGCACAGTTTTTGTTTTTTGGTTTTTGGTTTTTATTTTTTATTTTTAATCTAAAGACTGAGGTTTACTATATAGGCATCTAATGTTGGTATTGGAGTTTTCTATTGGAGACCAAGATTCCTTGATGGGTTAGGAGTGTTTAAGGGATTACTACAAATAAACATACAATCAATTCCTTTTCCATCCTTGAATTACATGGCATGCTTTAGAGCTATGTCGAAGCTACTTTTGTTACAAAAGTTTATATCAAGATTAAAGGTTGTGGACAACACCTCAAGCTAATAAAGCTGTAACAATACTGTTATTGCTCTCTTCTCAAGGAACAAGGTACTCATGCGTTTAGGGCTCGCTTGTTTGCACTCATTTGCATATGCAAAAGATGCACGTGCATAACAGTTGTGCATGATCATATTTGTTTGCACTCATTTACGCACATGATGCACAAATGAGATGTGGAAATTGTGTGTAAATGAGGCTATTTTCATGTGAGAATTTACGAACTGAAAGACCTCTAAAAACATTGTACACCACTTTGTTGATAGAGGTGCCAGTACATGTTCCACCCCTGAGGCCCTGACGGGTTGTAATTTCGAACCCCGTCACTGACGTTTAGTTGTTTATTTTTTCAACTCCTATAGCCCCAATTTTTTAATACAAAGTATTCAAATTATTCATTGACCAATTAAACTCCCAAACGTTCAGTTTCATATCTGAAATATTCATAGATTTGAGATGTATGAAGATCTTACAAATGTAATTCAAGCCGTTCAACATTTATCAGGTGAGTGCTTCCAAACAAACTTGGTAACTGTGTTTCACGTGTGTTAGTTTTCTTAGAGATATTAGGATTAGTTGTTAGAGATATTAGGGTTAGAATTAGTTTGTTAGAGATAATAGGGATAAAATCATTAGTTTAAATTTTAAAATTTTCTCTTATGATTCTTCTCGCTTGTATAACTTGAGAAGGTTGTGTTAATAAAAAGCTACGGTGACTTTATTGTAGAGGTAGTGCCCATTGAAACTCTTCATGCTATTAAAGCGATGGCTCAGTGCCGGTCTTGTGATCAGGCCAGTTATAGTCCTACCTATTACATTTCTGCAACAATTTCACCATCATTTTTGAGGTCTACAGATTTCACCGTAGCAATTCAATTCCCTGATCTCTAGAGATGCGCTGGAAACCACAAAGCTAGGGTTAGAGATTACCTTGACACGAGTTGCAACCATCACCTGTGGTGCCCCATCTTCAGAAGGAATCTCTCCGAGGTAGAGGAAGCAAATCTCTCCAATTTTTTTGAGGTCCTTAACCGGTTAGACATCAACAACGAAGGGCAAGACAGCAGGCGTTGGGCCCTTTCCATCAACAGCTCTTTCTCGGTTTCCTCCTTCTTCTCCGCCCTTCATGTAGCGGTCCCGACTGCTTATAAAGGTTGGTCTTCCCTCTGGAAAATCAAGGCCCCTACCAGAGTCCTTGTTTTTGTTTGGCTCGCTCTTTGGAATAAAATTCTAACTATAGATAATCTCCGCAGTCGAAACATGCTTATCGTCAACGCTTGCCCCCTTTGCTTAGCCAATAAGGAATCAGTCGATCACTTATTCCTTCAATGCAAGTAGACAAAATCTCTCTAGTCAGCAATCTCCAAGGAGTTTAACTGCAGTTGGCTTATTCCACAATTGTTGCCCGAGCTATTCCAACAGTGGGCTTGCCCGATTTCTACCTCCGAAGAGAAGCTCATGTGGCACCTATCCTTTCTAGCCTGCATCTGGACGACTTGGAAAGAGAGAAACAAAAGGTGTTTTGAAGAGACCTCTTCCTCCCAAGAAGACCTACTCCTCAAAATGAAATTTAGTGTTGCCTCTTGGGTCTCCTTTCTTCCAGACTTTTGGGGCTTAACCCTTGATGCATTAATATTCAATTGGAGGGAATTCATATCATTTTGATTAGGCTCTTTATTTTCCTTTCGTCTGAGGCCATTAGCCTCCTTGTATAGCTTCTCTTTTTGGGCAGTGGCTGTTTTTTTGGGGTTCTTCCCCAGCCGCTTCTCAGTATAGCCCTTTTATACTGCAAAGCTTTTGATCAATACAAGTTACCATTTAGAAAAAAAAAACAATTTCACCATCATTTTTCCTTAAATAATAAAAAAATCAAGCACCATCCCTTATCCATGCATTTATCCAAGCCTCATGATCTCGTTATGCAGGATGAACGCATCTGGAAGAATCACGAATCTGATCTGTGGGCCACTTGCACTGAAACTCAAAATGATTGGGTTGCGAACTTGTGATAGTGATGGATTCTATATGATAGACAGTCATTACTAGGCACAAGATGATGATCGTGCGAGATATCAAGAGACATCAGGGCTTGTATATTTTTATGTTAGCAATCACAGGATCATGTGATTGCAGGAGGGATTAAAGATCATAGGAATAGTACTTTGCGATATGATTAGTTGTCCTTTGATAGAGATAAGGCTTAGTTTAAATTTGAATGATATTTTTCTCCTCTATATATAGAGAAGTTTGTGTCAATAAAGCGTGTAAGATATTGAGAGATCAAGGTTTGCATTTTTCTATTATAACAATTGCACCATCCTTTCCTAAAAGTATCATGTGGTTGAGGGAGGGTGTTAAAGATATTAAGGATAAAATCGTTAGTTTAAATTTTAAATTCTTCCCTTATGATTCTTCTTGCATAAATTGAGACATTCGTGGTAATAAAAAGCTACGATGATTTTATCATGGAGGCAGTGTCTGCTAAGTTCTTCAAATTTTACATATGCAACATTCACACATGTAGATGGCATTTTCATATCACATGTGGGAAAAACAAATGACCCATAATACGAGTAATGAAGAGACCATAATATACCCTATAAAATGAAGTATCGTTGCCGTTAAAGTCGAGACCATAATATAGCCCCGAATTTATGGAAAACCCTTTATATTTATACAAAATTTTAATGGTTTTTTTTTTTAGATTGGCTTCCCTAAGGGTTTTATTTTTCACATAGTGCCCCCCCAAGGGCAATTTCCTGGTTCCACCCCTGATTAAAGGCATCTACAACTGGTGGATATTTTGTGCATTTCAGTATAATACAGTTAACATTTTATGGTTGTTACATCTCATAACTAAATCTTGATCCTGTTATTTATATGCTACTTGTGTGGTTTGTGTACATAAGATGGATGGTTTAGTGGTAAAAGTTGAACCAAATAAACTAGATAGTGACAAGAGGGTACCAGTACTTACAGTTAAATAAACTATTCACAAGTGCAGTTTGATATAAAAGACTTTGATAGTGAGTGTGTTCACCATGTGGTCTTGAATGACCTCTATTGATTATGAAATAGTCACCCCCACCTTCATTGTGTGACTAACATTTGATGAGTACAACATTAACGTCAATTGGAATCTTTTGCCATAAAAGACTTTGATAGCGAGTGTGTTCACCATGCAGTCTTGAAAGGCCTCTATTGATTACTAAATAGTCGCCCCTACCTTCCTTGTGTGACTGACATGTGATGAGTACAAGGTTAATGTCCATTGGAATCTTTTAATTTTTTTTTAAGAGGAGTGATTACTGATGTAATCTTTTCAGGCTATTAATAATAATAACAACAACAACAATACCATAATAATAAGGTTGGTATAGTCGAAGGATATCATTTTTTACAAAAATGTGTTTCTTTCACAAGAGCATGGGCACATGGAAGTAGGAGACTATTGGATGTCTACTCTACATCTATGAGGTCCCACGATTCAGGGTCAAAGATCGAAACAGTCAAAGCAAAGGTCATTAATGAGATATCGTCTCTCATGGCTTCAAGAATGGCTTATATTATTATTTTGTGACAAGGAGTAGAATGTTGGCCAGTCGAGATGCAACACATGCACAAAATTAGCATAGGTAGAGATGAGAATGAAGAGATGGATGTATGGTAAAAGTAGGACAGGTAGAATTAGATATGAGCCCAAATAGGGGCATTTAGGGGTAGCATCAATAGGTGATTAAGAGACTGGTCTGGGATGGTTTAAAGATGACTAACATAGGCCAACAATGGTGTCACTGAGGAAAAGTCTTTTTTATGCAAGTCGATGGCTCGTGAAGGAAAAGGGGTAGGCTAAAGAAGACATGGGTGGAAGTAGTAAGGTTGGATCTGAAGAAGTGCAGTGCATCTGCTGATTTGGCTTAATATAGACCATAATGGAGAAAAATAATTCGTTAGCCAACCCCAACATAGTTGGGACAGGGAGATTTTTGTGATCTTAGATAGATCCTACATTTTTTTTTCTTCCAAAATAGATAGATCTAGTCTTATTTACCATGCAGTATTGCATACACTTATTCCTGCTGATAAACACTTAAATTTATTGCTTCCTGTTTATTGCTTTTGTTTCATGCTTTATACCAGACTCTGTAATAGAATGCTAAACAATGAGGTAATTCTCACATTTGTTTCTAGCATCATATACCAAATCAGTTTCTTGGATTAGCAACTATGGGCAACAGTGGGGGTGCATTGCATGCAGATGCTTTTGATGTTTACTAACATCAACTTCCTCTTATTATGCGCAGAAACTGCAGTCAAAGCAACAAGCAGAACAGGACACAGCTCTAGTGCGACTGGAAGAAAGCAGATTATACATGTTAAAAATGATAACAGAACACCCTGGAAGAACATTGGATGTGATTCAAGATATGCTTGCATTTCTGAGAAACAAAATCAGCACCATCAACCGAAATTTGACTAACCCAATCACAGAGAAAGCTGATCATACCAAGCAAGATTCAACCATCCATACGACAAAAATGACAAATGGAATAATCAGTTCCCTCAACTCCTGCTTTAAAGTATTATCATTCCCTTTGATCTTGCCTAAAGCCACTGGGAAGATTGCAAGGTTTGCCATAACTGCAGTTATTGTGGTATCGGTCATTCACTTCCATCAGATGAATCATCAACAAATCATCAAAGGGGATAAATTGATAAATCAAATTGACGCTTACTACGGAAAGAAAGATAATTTACAGATGAATTCTATGCAAGCCGGAGAAATGGGTTTTTTCCAATGCATATCCAAGAATTCTTTGGATGTGTCGAATGGAAGAGGATGACAGCTATATGCAAAAATCAGTATGTAATGCATATTGGTCTGTGCAGGTAGGTCTTCAGTTTCATGAGATGTGTTTGGATTGCAATGTATTACGGGAAATTAGTATATCCCACATGAGGAATGAGTTGTGTGTATATCTGATTTGATCGTAGGGAAAGGGGGAAAATGCCCACAGGGCATTATTTGCAGTTTTTCCTACAGTAGTAGTGTGAGTATTTTTCCTAGTGTTGTGATTTCTGATAGGTTGAGCTGGGTTGATTTGGGTGGAGCGATATCATGTGAGGAAATGGGATGATATCAAGCTCCTGTTTGAAACTTCCTCTGACACGCGATTACAATTGGATGAGTGTGATAAAAGTTGGTTTAGACAATTGAATGTGTGGGTTTTTTTTCAAATCCCGAAAACATGGAAATTTTGAAGAAGCAAGTGGAGACAAATTTATAGTATGTTTGCATTCATTAGTTATCAATTTATTTCTTGATATTTCCTAATGTCTTATTTCATTTCTGTGAAGCGTTTAAGTGTTTCTGTTAGGTGTAACTTCTTCTCAATTATGGTGATAGGTGCTTTGTTTTAGAAGTACTGTGGAACGGTTAGAAGCTTATGAAAAATAGTGGAGCACCTGATATGTTCTGTCGTCAATATATTTTGATTTTACACTTCGTTCATGGAATTGAATGTCATTTCATTCCAAGTATTTTGTTGGCTCCCCTCTTTCCAAATTATGCAAGTAAAATTCCTCTGATCCAGGGCCATAATAAATTGTTGTTCAGCCACATAGGGTCCATGCCCTGCTCTTATTAGGTTGGGCCATGGCTTATAAACTTATTTCACATATGTATCATAGAATTGTACTGCATTAGTGTCATGAAAATATACTACATGAATGCCAACATATATGGCATACTAAGGGTCTGAATTGATCCTGTTGTGACAGTGTTCTGGTCCAACAGGTATCTGGACCTGGACTGAATGTGACACATTGGGTCTAAGATTGAACTTAGAAGCAGCATATCTTGGATCAAAGTGCATTCAGGTGTGAAACTACCCTTTACATAGATCTTGAAATGTAATTACAGGAAGCTAATTAAATTGAGGGTGCTAATTAAGTTCTAGAAAGGCCCCTTTGGTTTTATTCAAAGAATATCTCATTTAAATGCATCATAACTTTCTAAAGGATGCAAGGATGTTTATTGATCAATGACGTTGCATGCTCAGTGACTCACTGGTTCTACTTTTGCCCTAAAAATTAGTGAACTGACTCAGCCTATAAAACTAATTAACAGACCACCTGTTAATAATGTGTTCACTCAAAACCTAAAGATTTACTGGTGAAGCTTTCCATTTTAATTCAAGTGCTTACACACTAGTTTAGCACAAAAGAAAATAGCAATCTGCGAATGAGATGAGGCCCATGCCTTCAGGTCCAGTCAATGGATCAGGAACTGAATATAAAGCCCAATATCAGGCTGCTGAACTGCAGTCCTAAAACTCAATGGGACTTGCTAAAATTTGACTGAGTTATTGGTATCAGTTAAAAAATTAAAGACTTGGTGAGAACTCAAATCTCACAAAGAACTGGCCAGACTCGGGTTTACTTGGTCAAGACTCGGTTAACTCAGGGAAGAATCAGTCAAATATATCTACTTTTATTTTCCCATATACATGTTCAGACCAAGTTCTAACTTTTCTAGTCAAGTCAAAGAGACGGGTGAGACTCAGACTTGATTCGGTCCGGCAGCTTTTTTAGTGGGGCCGTGCTTCTGGACTCAGCCTGTTAGGCCAGAGCCCGAATCTCAGGTGCTGTTTGTTCCATGTAATTGAATTCATTGGAATTTTAAGGCTTTGTATTTCTATAAGTGGTTAAAACAAAGAATCAAAGTGAATATCCAAAATATGGCCAGCTAACCTCCTTAATGGAAATTGAATTGAGGGAAAATAAACCGTAAATACCCAGCCATCACCCCTAATAATTTAAGTCCTAGGAAAGTGAAGGTCCATCTACATCACTGTTAGGGTTGTAAACGGGTCGGTTCCGGTTCGGGTCTAGGGTGGACCCGAAACCTGAACCATTTAGTAAGAGGGGGAACCGGACCTGGATCGGAACCAGGAAACTGGTTTCGGAACCGGTTCCGATAACTTTAATGGGAACCGGAACCGGAACATGAACCATTTGTGAGGTTTTTCCGTGGTAAGTAGTGAAAATGGGAAGTTTCTGATGGGTTAGGTTCTTAAAAAAGAAGGGATTCATTTAAACTTTTCACTTAAATTTTACTTGAGTTGACTTGGCCCCACTTGTTTAAAAAAGGCTGGGTCAAAGTTCATCCGATTGGTCGGACTGGGTTAGGGGCCAAACTCAGATACCTGACCCAGTCACCCAGTTAGGTACTGGGCCTAGTTGACTCGGTTGCTGGAAACTATTGTTTATACAGTAAAAGTAAGGGTCATTTTTACTGTGATTTGATACATACAATTGCTACCTCTAATCTGTTTTAGCTTATAGTTTTGATAGGGTACATTAGTGAGACATCCTATTGAGTCTTTTACTCTAATATAAAAATTATACCTGGCTCCTTCCTATTTTGGGAGCATGTAAAATTCTCCAAGTTTCCAGGGTTTTAATTCCACTGGTAGAATTCCTAAGAAGAATGTTCTCTGCTTCTGAATTGGCACAAACTCAAGCAACATAAGGGATGGTTGCAACACTTCAATTGGATCACCTGCAAACACTAATGTGACTTTTGTCTATCAATAACATGCACTTTTAACCAAAAAACTCAGAAAGTAGAAAAGTAAAAAGGATTCTATTTTCATATACGAAAGTTACCTTATGTTAGTGTATATTGGGTCAGATCTCGGGTCCACGGGTCTGAGCCACTGTGGATCCGGAACCGGACCCGTTTAGGTATCGGTTCCAAAAAAAGGATCCGGAACCGGAACCATTTGCTTATCGGGACCAAAATAAGGACCCAGACTCGGAACCTTCGGGTAATCGGAGAATCGGAGACCCATTTACAACCCTAATCACCGTCTTATATGCTTTACCCCACCTCATTTCTTTCACCCCTAAATAAGAATGGCAATCGGTCAGGTTTAAAGGGGGGACTCGCATCTAACCTCTCCTAATAGAGGCAGGTTTGATAGTTATTGATCAAATTTGGGGTTGATAAGATTTTTCAAACTCTGATCCAAGCCAAGTTCGAGGGAGGTTGGAGTTTTGGTTGTGTAATCCGCCCCACTCCATTTGTGTTCAATTTATATATGTTAATAAATTTTTATACGCATGACTAGCACAGGTGGTAGTAACTAATGACACTTTTTCACAAGTTGCAGGTTCAAGCCCTACGCTAAGCAAATAACTTTCATATTAATGAAAAAAACCAACCACAAACAAACCAGACTTGTGCCTACCTATGCCTAACAAGGGGCAAGTTCAATGTCCTAGACTGCGTTATCTTTTTTTTTTCCCCGCAACTTTACACAAACATGCCCTAAATGCAGGGGTATTTATGTGGAATAGAGGTTCTTCAAGGAATTGTGCTATCTGATTTTTGGTGCATAATTTTTACAGCAAGAACGTTTGGATAAAAAATCCGAGATTTTGCGGTTTTCAGAGTCCAAAGTAGTTGGAAACGGACAATTTGACTTTTTTCCGTGGAAAATGTGCACCATCTCCTACCTACCAACAAAAATTGCAGCTGTCACAGGTGAATTTCAGGCAGGAAGATGTCAATGGAAAAGGCACACCATGGATTCTGCAAGCAGTGGAATCCATGGCTATTTAAAAAGATGCCCTTGTTGGAATTTGGAACTTCTCCCGGACTTCCATCAGAAATCTGAATTGCTCCAAGCTTAATTTTGCTAAGATTTGAGTGACATGGTCTGATGCATTTCAATGGAGAATAAAAACGTACATACAAATTGCATGCCATATCTCAGATCAGAAACTGTATATGCAGGGAATCTAGTATCATCATAAGTTCCTTTAGTTCATCTGAAGCCCACCATAGTGGGACCCAATTCCCTCGCGAAAATAACTTGTGCCAGGTTCCAACTATATTGTAGAGATTATGGGATCACATAAATTTCCCCCCTGTAAACAAACTCGTATCTGGGCCAGTTTACCTGCCACAAGTTCCAAGGAAACATAAAAAGCTAAAGGAAAACCCACGTGAGGCATTCAGAAGTAAAGAAGACACAGAAAGAAAAGGTCACAGAAGTCAGGTTTGGGGGCTACAGAGAATTTCACTCTTCACAAGGTATCAGATCATGAAATTTGAGAAGAGTTTACTCCTAACCAAAAAAAAAAAAAGAGTCTAGCATGCTACAAGGGCATATAATATAAGTCTATTTATCACATGAAAACCCACGATGCCCAGATGACTGGGATGGATCATGGATTCCAATTGTAAGGTTTTCACCAAATATCATCCACCAGTACCCATAACCAGTAGGGGGAATGAATTTCAGCATTCCTCAACAGAAAAACAGAAGGCTACACTTCTATACAGAATGATGGCACCGAATGAAACCAGCCAACACTGGAATTGCAAGTTCGACCAAAAAAAAAACACATTGGAATTGCATGGGGAAGTCTACATTTTGAATAAGTTAGGCTGCTTTATGCCAAGAAGCACAAAAAGCAACTGCCACATTCTTAGCTGGAAATATGATAACCACATTCTTTATTCTTGCTTGTCATGTCCATCCTTAATTTTTACCCTTGATATTGTAGTTGTCACAGCTAGATAATAACTTTTTCAACCAGCTACATAACTGACAACCAACCCTGAATAAATGTGTGGGTGGCTCATTTGATTTTTTTATTTTTATTTTTTTGCCTTTTCATTTTTTGAATGGTAACTCATTTGAGCTTTAGGGAGAAAAATAGTGGGTGAAGCCAGCCAGGGCAACAAGTAATGGTGCACTATAACATCTGGGCATTAAACTTACACGCAATAAATAAATTATAAAGCTTCCAAACAGAGCCTAAAGCTGTAAGTCTAGAACAGCCGAAAAGTTATGAAGCAGGAAAATTCAGCTATTCCACTTCCTGTTTCTTCATAATCAGATTCGTGAATATCTGATTCAGTGCATTAACTACAGAGGTAAAACAGACATACCATCAATACCAAAAAAAAAAAAAATTGTAGAAAGCCACAAAGGCATACCATTAAAGAAGCAAAAACTGGTTCTTGAAAAGGAAATGCATAGAAGGAATTTATTTATTAAAAAAAAAGCCTCTAAACTCCAAACATGGTTAATTTTCATTGGTAACATTGGTCTCGTGTACAAGCCATCAATAATTTTTATATGATAACTAAAAGTATATATTTGGATTGGATAAAGAAAACAATTCTCAACAAATCTGCTGAAAAGCTCAATAACCAATGCATTGATGTCTCAATTTATATACAACTGCCGATGACTTGAAAAGGAAACAAACTAAGAATAACTAGTTCCAGAATAGTCAGACGGATAAATAACCCTATCATGATAATGAGAGCAATGAAGAGTGATTAACATAGAAACTGGTATGGAAAAGTTCGTAAGGAATCAACAAACTGGTAATCCATTATATGTGAGGTTAGGTCCATGAATTTCCACTACTCTAGACTGAGCAACAACCAGAAACAGGACACAATAAAACAACAGTAAAAATAATGTAGGAAGAGAAGTGCTTCCCACATCAATAAGCAAATTGGCCTTTCTTGACATTTGCAGCAGAGCACTCCTTGACTTGGAATCTGACGGGCTATTCTAATAATTGAAGCACAGCCCATAGACTTGAAAATACTCTCAACTCTCAAGTCCTTACTTTTTGTTGACATGCTTCAGCTCCTAGTTAGGAACATCTGATTCAAATCTTTCGATGTTTTTAACACTTACAACTTCAGATGATTATTGGATAAGGTTGTTTATTCCATGAGAAGAAAAGAACTAGGTGAACATCTGTTCTTTCAAATCAAGTTAAATGGTTAAATGTGCATATTACAACAAAGAATATGTATGAAACGGATCATGCATGTACATTATATTGCAAGCATGAATGTGAATACAGGATCAGCCAAACAACTACACATCCATAATGCCATATGTATAAGAATGCAAAAGAAGAGGCAAATCTACTAGAACAAACAAGCATTTTTCCAAAATAAATATTGATGTACCTTAATAATGCCAAACAATAGAGGATCTCATCACAAGCTGTAGCTCACCTGGTTAGAGACACCAAACCCCTCCCATAGGAGGTAAGTGTGTATGACTGAGTCTTCCCATAAAAATAAAAATAGAGGATATCATCATTTCAATAGACCATTCCCAAGAAGGGGGAGAGGTGGAAGCTACCACTAAAAAAGTAGACCCATTTTGTTCAGCAAGTTTTTATGGCCAGCAACCTGCCCAATACAATATGCAATTCCTATACCCATCATTGGCAGAGGGAACTTGCAAAATAGGACAAACGAATTGGCCAACAGAACAAAGACCAATGGGACACCAACGCCAATGCTCAGACAGTTTGCTCTGAGAACAGGACTCTCGGAAAAGAGGATGTGTGGTCAAAAGAGACTGCCTCTAAAAAAGTAGACCCAATTTGGTTCAGAATTTTCATGGCTAGCTGGCTGCCTAATACTAATCCTGTACCTATTATTAGACAGAAGGAACCTGCAAAATGGGACAATCAAGTAGGCCAATGGAACAAGACCTTTGACTACCAATGGAAATGCTCACATAGTGTCTGCTCAAAGAACAGACCATTGGAAAAGAGACATCGTATGACATCTTAAGTGCATCACTACTTGGAAGAAAAGGCAGGACCATCGAATAAGGGCAATTTGAAAGAGACATCGTATGACATCTTAATTCATTCATGCTTGCCACTAATTAATTCATGTGAGTCACTAATTACATGATGAGTCATACAGCCAAAGGGACCACAGAATAAGGGGCATCATTAAAAGGAAAATGTTAATCCATTCATGCATGCCACTAATTAGATGTGAAAGAGACATCATATAAAGCAAGGGGCATGGCCAATTCATTCATGTGCACAACTAATTCAATGACAAGGAATGAAGCCAAAGGAAAAAGGAGGCCCCAAAGGGACCATTGAATAAGGGACATCATGAAAGGGATATCAAAGCCAAAGGGACCACTAAATAAGGGACATTGAAGCCAAAGGACCTTTGATCAAAGGAGATCAATGAAAGGAACATGTTAATCCATTCATGCAAAAATGAAAGGAGAATCAAGTCCAGCCACCTTGTGAAGCCAAGTGCAGCCAACTATTGCAGGCCCACCTGTAACCAACAGACATGATACAATGTTGATTATGCAAAGGGCGAAATTCCAGATTGCTTCGATAATCATGGCCATTGAACCACAATCATGCAAGCTTAGGTGTTTAATTGAATTGTTTAATCATTTATTTTGGAGACCTCTCCTTAGATGGTCATGATCATCAAGTGAAATCAAGTTTGTAGCCATATACAATCTATAATGATAGCAATTAAATGAAGAGCATGAGAATTTTAATTATTTAATCGAATTATTCTAGTCATCTATATTGGAGTCACCTCTTGAGATGGTATGATCTTCAAATAAAGGAGAATTTTCAGCCATATAGAATGGATCAAAAGCCCCTTCTTAGTTCTTGTAAATCACTACATATAGCTAGTGGAAATGGGCCACACGGGTCAGTCCTCTTCTTCTTTTTTTTCCTTAAGCATGCTATCTTTTATATATATCCACCCTAGATATGCAGTTTGAAGCCAATCCAATGCCTAACCCCTTGATCTGTGGTTTGCTCTTTGTAAGTAACATGTCTTTACTGAATTGTAAACACGTAAAGAAAAACACTGCCACTCCACAGTCCAAAATGTATACTTCACTCAATCAAATTGATTCACTAAGTGCATCTGAAGAAACCCAACCATGAGACCTCAGGAATTTAGTATCTCACTTCCTAAAAACAATCTAGGGAAGACATTGAATGAATCACATGAATGTGATGCCAGACAGAATATCATAACAGATTTTGTGGTAAAGAAGACCAAGCAGAAACTTTAACTAACATCTCCTACAACAATTTCCCCCATTTAACATTTTTTGATCCCACAAGCGCATGTACAATTTGACAGAAATCATGTCCTCACCTTAGCCCCTAGCTGAAAATACATCTAAATGCTTCACACGACTACTCGAAGAGGAACCGCCAAACTGATAACTATTCCTCTCATACCCCTGCATGTAACAAGAATCCTCGTGCAATTGGGGGACTTCCAGAACAAAATCGCCCTTAAAGGTTACTTGATGCAGCTGCAGAAAAGCAAGCATGCTAACAGCAACAAAAGCAGCATTTCCTAACACAGCACCCATGGACTCCAATTTAAGAGACTTCTTAGCAAAAGTAAAGGTGGAAATGAACTTTTGTATCAGAACATTCGACCTTTTTCCCTCGTCATCTTCGAATTTTCCAATAGACTGGGTTGGTGGAGTTTCAAACGAATTTTTTGGTGACACAAAATGGCTAGCATCGTGTACATCTCCCACAAATGCTAGGGCTTCTTCAATAACTTTGTACCTCTTGCCATGATGATCCGCCAATCTCATTGCAAGAACAATGCGACTTTGCTCTAACTGTGCAATCGCAGCATCTCTTTCAGCCTTCTGCAGTGATTGAACAGTCTGCAAGGAACAACAGAACATTAATCAACCATGATTCCAAAGTATGGACATTATGTATTATTATACAAAATATATATATATATATATTTCTGTCTTGGGCAAGAAGTGATAACTGATGAGCACTTTCTTCCTTTCATTTTTTTCTTTTTTCTGACATTCATATATTTAAAATTTTAAATAGGTTATGCAAAAAACCCTCTAAAAGTTCACCAAAATACAAGAAAGAAAGATTGCTGTACAACAAGAAAACTTTACCTGATTATCAATAAAGTATAACTGGCTTGTTTTATAGGTATAAACTCTAACTATAGTCAAACAAAATAAAACCAACAGCAGTACTTAACATAACAAATCACCCTCTACCCTCTAACAGGATGTCGCAGTCTGTTTCAACCTTCTAACACGATGTCTCCATTTGCTCATGTCTATCTTTTTTACCATTAATTATTTTGAAAATCACAAAAGAAAACAAATAGATAAATTCTCATTGCTTATAACAGAATTGTTTTCAAAATGACAAGAGCCCATGGCACGGTGGAAGGTGCTTACTGTTGAAACCTTAAGGTTGTGGGTTCAAGACATGTCACCAACCAAAATAAGAAAAACCAGAACTAAAGTATGTTTTTTTAATGCTTGTTTTGATTAAAATCCAACAAACCACATATAGAACATAGAAACATGAAAATTCCAACATCATGCAATGAGTTCATCATAACATGATCATGATACATTATAGTAAAATTGATTTCTAAGAAAAGTTGGATAGAACTATTAAAAAAGAAAAAGATACGTTTCTTCAATAGTATACACTGGTTGAGTGTGGCCTAATTGGATGAATGAAAATCGTGGAAAATGCTGGTATTATATAGGATGGAACGGATCTACATTACGAAGGACCAGAAAATTATCTGTTTAGCGGTTTTCTAAGAGAAATTTTTATCATGATTCAACCCAATGATGGTAACACTCATCTCAGCATCTGCGCCGCAGTCGATTCAGGAGAGGGAGGGAGGACTGAGAAAGGATCCAATGAATTGGATTGGAAAAAGGAGAATGTGGACACAATGTATGGGTTTTGGTCATATCATGAGTACTGCCTTACAGAAGCTTATGCATTTAAAAAGCACTTCTCCAAACGCAAACGCCAAAAGTAAAAGAAAAAAGGAAAACCTCATATTCCCAAGAAAGAACTGGAACCCAATTTCCTTTTTTTTTTCTAATTTATTCACAATTCATTCAAACAAATCAGAGAAATCACTTCCATCACAACTCTCATCACACAAGAAGCATTTAGAAAGAGCTAGAAATCACAGGCTCCTACAACAACACAACACAAAACAACTCCAGCATCATCTTTCAATGGATTTGAGGATTAAGATAATGACTACCACAATCTAAACATCTGACCATTTCCTTCTTAGAAAGGAAAAAAGGGTGAAGAAGTGAAAGAAAAAAAAAACCAAGAGAGAGAGAGAGAGAGAGATTGCATACGTGGAGGAAGTGGAGCTGGTCTTCAAGGTTTTCGAGGGCGGTCCTGATGCAGTTGAGGCTCCTGGCCTCAGCAATGGGAGCGTCATCTTCGGAAGGGAAATCCTTGACAAAGACGTATCCAGAGGAGGAGGAGGGTTTGGGAATGGGATAGAGGGATTTGATGGAGTTGAGGAAATGAGATTTAGAGATGGTGAGAATGGCATCGCTGAGCTTGTCGTGAAGATCCCAGATCTTCTCCAACAAACCCTCCATCTCCTCCATCTCAATATGCCCCCACATCCAACAGAAACAATGGTCAGGGGTTTTTCGATTGCAGAGCTAGGGTTTGGTGATTTGATTTTTCTTCTATTGGGATTTGTTTGGAAAGAGATGGAAGAGAAAGAGAGAGTTAAAAGTTAGAGGAGAGAGGCAGGGAGGAGAAAGAAAGAGAAAGAAGGTGTTGGAGGGAAAGTTAGAGGAGAGAGGCAGGGAGGAGAAAGAAAGAGAAAGGAGGTGTTGGAGGGAAACAAAAGCAAAGAATGAGAGGGAATTCAATTTGGTGTGCGGCTGATATTTTGATATTGAAATGGGTATCCGCCATCCCATTCCCACGTTTGGCAAGGATCCGAATCTCTCTCTTTTAAAATGATGCATTCATGCATTGTATATTTGCATTTTTACTTGTACACCACATTTACCAAAAATCCCAAGTGGTTCTTTTGCCAGCACGTGCCTTGCTTGTCCTTTCCCTAGGTGGCTGATGGGGAAATTTGTTCTTTTGAAATTTGACATTTTTAAAAGCCGCAACTCCACCCAGATGTCAAATGTAATATTTCCTTCTTCAACTGGGAATTTTGAAATAAAATAAGTCTAAATATTATTTGTTATCTTCCTTTTTCACATGCTAAATTTAGAATTTTACTCTCATATGCTAAACGCCATGTCATTTTTATCATGACTATTGAAGTGAAAATTCATGCCAAAAATCCAATGTGGCATGTCCACCTTAAATAGAGATGCTCTTCGTCTTATACTATTAGACTCTTATCCTACACTCACTTGCTTGAGCAATGCTAGTGCTGAAAAACAAAACAAAAAAATAATAGGGAATTTTACTAAAAAAGTGTCCCTAAACAAGTACAAGTCGGTTTTAATAAAAAAAATACAAATAAACACCCAAATCGGTTTTCATATAGGCTTTTTGGATGATTTTACCCCCACATAGATCGAACAACATCGTCATCTCAACATCCCTTTATTTTCCATTCCCACCAGAGCTTCTCCAGCCCTTGTCCAGCCTATTCCTCTCTTTCTCCCTCTCCCTCTTTGCATGCCTTCTACCATCCCTCCTTTCTCCTTCCCTCTCGCCTCCTGTCTCCTTCCTTGTCGCATCCTCTCTCCTCCCCATCGGCCCCCTGCTCTCTCTTTCCCTCTTCTTCTCCGGCCTCTCCCTTCACCATCAGAACTATGCAATAAATGGCCAAGAATCAAAGGGCAGCAGCATCATATGAATAAATGGAGGGCCTAGATGATGCATTGCTGATGATCCTTCAAGCTAGTGAACTTTGTACGCTCAAGTTTTGTAATCTATCTTTTTTTATGTCATCTCCGATTATTTTATCCAGCACCCCATCTCTATCTCTTCCCATTTGGCCGTCTACTAGTGGAGAAAAATATAAGTGGCTGTAATGCAAAAAAAACATCGAATGTCAAGTACATGCATGCACAGAAAGCTAATCTTGTGGGAGCTAAGTGGGTTTCTTTTCTTTTTTTGTCTCTAGTGTTTGACAGCCAGCGATGCTCTCTCGTCGCCGGAGTTGATGGAGAAAATCTTGTATATGAAAGAGGGTTTTTCTAGCCAATAAAGGTGAGAACTTGCATAACATATCCATTTTGGGTTTTTCAACAAATTTAGACTGTAGAGTTCTGTTAGTTCTTTCTCTCTTGTTCTTGTTGCTAAGAAAGTGTTTCAAAAAATTTGTTGTTGAGTTCTGTCAGTTTTTTTTTCTCTTGTTCTTGTTCATTGCATGTTGGGTTTTCAGCTGATCTCTGTGGTGTGAAAATTATCTTGTATTATGGTCATTCTTACTGGAACTGTATACGCATTGAATTTTTCATTTGTTTAAATTAAATGAAAAGCTTGATAACTATAGCGTGCAAGCCCCTATAGCATTTTAGGATGTTTCAATAATGGTGCTGAGCCTTGCACCTTGCATGGGGGAAAAAAGTATATATATTAAGTATTGCAATCTTGATGCCTCAAAACATGAAATAGAATCTGCCAAATGTTGATGCAGCTTGTATACATGGTATCTATTTTAGCACAAGTCTCAGTTAAGTAATCAAGATGCCTTCAATTCATCCGATGACAATTCTTTTTTTGGTTTATTATGATATGCATTGGCTTTTTAATTGATGCAAGCCACATAAGGGACCAAAGATTCTCCTGTTGAAAGAAACAAAAAGGACAGAGGTCTTTCTTGCAATAAAGAAGGCAAAAGGAAAAGGGTTCTTTTTTGAAATTCATGTCTTCTCAGCCACCGTAGAAGTGATCAAAGCTCTAAATCAGTGTGAGAAATGGTCACTGATTCTGTTATTTTGGATTGTTCTTTTTGGAATTGCTAATTTTTTTTAGAGCTTACATTAATTTTGTTCCTAGAACTTTTAATGTGGATGTACACATTATCTAGTTAAAATGTACTGTTCTCATGATGATATTGAGTGTATGGGTACCTTTCCAGACTTCAAAGTCTATTTCACCAAAAAAGTGTCCCTAAACATGTATTAGCCGGTTCTAATCAGAAATACAAAAAAAATGTTGAATTTAGTGTTCGTACGAGAGTTTTTGACGACTTTACCCTCAAGTGTACCGAATGACATCGTCATTTCATTCACCCTTACTGTTCCTTCTCCATTTTTCCTCTCCCCCACTCTTTCTCCCTCCATTTTCACTCTTTCTCCTCCGCTCCCTGCTCTCTATCTTACCCTCTCCATGCGTCGGCTAATGCTCTCTCTTTCCCTCTCCCTCTCCTTTCTGTGCTCTATCTTTCCCTCTCCCTCTCCCTTTCCACTCGCTGCTCTCTCTTTCCCTCTCCCTGACGCTGCGGCTCCTGCCCTCTCCGTCTCTCTCCTTCTCCGCTCCCTGCTATCTCTTTCCCTCACTCCGACGTCCCGGCTCTCGCTCTCCCCCTCCGCTCCCTGGTCTCGAAGCAATGCCAGCTAGATCCACAGGTGGAACTACTGATGACTACTCCAGCTCCATTTGAGATTTCAGTGAAGGTGATTTTGGGGTTCTTCTCTCTTCCATATTCTCTATTGGGATTTTTACCAAAAAAGTGTCCTTAATTGTGTATTAGACTGACTTAACTATAATACACAAAAATACATATTTTGGTGTTCGTACATTAATTTTGGACGATTTTACCCTAACAAAATCGAACGAAATCGTTCTCCCATCTTCCCCAAAATCTTCCTCTCTCGAATGAAATCTTTATCCCTTCTTCCCCAAAATTTTTTCTCTCTCGCCATTTTATCTCCTCCTCCGATGCCTGCTCTCGTCTTTCCTCTCCCTGCTTCAGCTGTCTCGTTCCCTCTCCCTCGCCGCTCTCTTTTTCCCTCTCCATCTCCGCTCCCTGCTCTCCCTTTCCCTGACGGCCTGGCTCCTACCCTTTCTCTCCGCTGCTGCTCTCTCTTTAACTCTCTCCGATGTCCCAGCTCTTGCTCACCCCTCCACTCCCTGCTGTTTATGCAAGTCCGTCCAGATCCTCCAGCGGAACTCCCACGACTCCTCAAACATCATCTTCCATCTGAGATTTAAGTGAAGGTGATTTTCTCTGTTCTTCTCTCTTCCACATTGTCTATTTTCTTGTTTTTATTTCATTTTCAGTTTCTATAAATGTTGGAACTGTACTGTTCTAGAGAGGGGATCTTGCTTGTGGCAGTTGAGTAAACCTCTTATTTCGAACCTATTGTTTGGGGCAAGAGGTTGCAACTATAATTGGTTTCTTCAAATCATTTTCAATTTCTTCAAACGTTTCTATAAATCTTGACAGTTACTTATCTCCAGCCTCTTATATTTGGAACCTCTTATAATTATGTTGGGTGGGTTCTCTCCAAAACTCCCAAAAAGCATCATACAAATAGGGAGGTTGTTCAGGAAGTAGTCCATTGGGAGGCAATTGAGGAAGCACTCCATTGGCAGGCAAATAACATTTAGATAGAAAGACAAGTTAGATGGGCATTGATAGATCATAAAAGATTTGTAATGATTAGTGAATTTGAAACACCTGTCAAACAGGAAAGGATGCATGCAATAGCTGCCGAACAACCATTCATGGATATGGATCGATAGCGTTGCAAGTGTATTAGTCGTTAGTGTTGCTGCACCAGCCATACTACGGATGCAGCAGAGCCCTCCTGGACAGAGGGCTCCACCTGCTTGTCATCCTCCTGAGAACATTCCTTCCATTGTGGGTTCATTGGTAATGCCCATATCTATGTTAGACCAACTGGTCTTTTGTGGTCTTTACCCAAAAAATAAAATGTTAGCCAAAGTGGTGGTGTGGTGAACTTTCTGGCTGCACCTATGCATCAGGTGTTGGTAGGCTCCTTTTGCCAATGGGGAAGTAATGTGAAAATGGGGAGTGATGTTGTTTATGATGGACAACAAGTGCAGAAAGAGGACAGTCATGTTATTGAAGAGGAGAGTGTAGTGTACCACCTCCTAAACGGTCTGTGATATAGATTGTCAACCAATTCTCTATAGGGACAAAAATTTGGTGAATAAAACTTCCAGTTAGGCCCACTGATAACAGTGACCCATCTTATGCCAATGAAGCAAGATATACCAAGAAGTGGTATCTTGTTATGGATTAAGAAATGAAGATCGTTGTGAAAAATGAAACTTGACATCTCCTTCCAAGATTCAAGGATGTTAAATTGGAGACATGTTATAGAAGACAACATATAGATGGAGTTCGATGGATCAATGTTAAGACTTGAAGGACCATTCAAGCTTTGCTCTGTTAAAGCTTAGCTTTTTAACAGAAGAATACAGGGAGCTGAATGAACTCAATGTGAGCTTCTTTAGATTATTTTTAATTGTATTTCTGGATTGCTAAATAAGTTCTTACGTAACGAAAGAAGGATGTTGTAGAAAGTAGTTATGTATTTGAATTATGAAGTTAGTATAATTTTTAAATTTGAGAAGTTGCAGATGTTGGGAGGTCGGCTAATGGCTTCACCGATTCTTTGATTTCAATTGTTTATACTGTTTTTTGCTAATTACCTATTTTTATAGGTATCCCTTTTATAAGCGAGAGACTTCACCTAGAATCAACCCATTCCTATAATGGGCATGTAGCCCTTTGGTGTTAATTTTGTCTTCTAGTGACCACATGATTTAGTCATAAGAAGTTTACATCATATGTAATTGTTAGTTAACCTGCCAGTAATTTTACGCGCTTAAGTTGCTTTTGAGACTCAAGTTCTCAAGAAGATGATGTTAGCTTTCCACCGAAATCATTGAAGACCCTTTCCACAATTATAAATTCTCAAGGAGTTGGGCCATTTAACATTCTCATTTTTTAGCTTTATAATGTCCGTCCCACTTTACGAGGTGAAAATCCTCGGTGAAACGATAGGAGTATAAAATACACGGATTCCTCCCCTATTAACAAAAATAAAATTTGTTCTTATATATATCTTATCATTTTAATTGTCATGCATCCCAATGGAGGCGTGTAACATGTACATTAAAGGCATAGAGATCACAAATATTCCATTGGACCATCATTGTTCAGCATCAATCATCAATTATCCCCACCACGAACACCTCCGCTGTTCCAAAGATCTGTATTTTCCACTAGTATCTTTTCCTACATTTTTTCAATTAGATTCACCACTCGTGGCAGCTCCTTGATTCCAACCGCCTGCTTGATCACTTTTCCAAGCAAGTGATTCCCCATCTTGGTCCCAATGGCTTCCTTGATCCCTGCTCTGATCACTTGATTCCCTATCATTCCTTTGTTCTAGTCAGATTTCCACCCCCCCCACATCAACATCACTCGATCTATTCCAGATCTTGCTCTGATCTTTTTCGAATTCCACCATGATCATCATTTATAGCTTTTCCTTTATTCTAATTGGATGACTGGTCACCACCAAAAGACTTTGGTTTGTTCCAACTATTTGTCTGACTTCCACTAGCAAATCCCGCTTCAGTCCAGCCAATTGTTTTCCCTTCACTCACATCTTTTGACTTGTCTCAGTCCTCACACCTACCTCCTTTAGTCCAATTAGATGCCTGATCACCACCAGAAGGCTGAGATTTTGCTCCAACCATCTGGTTGACCATGGCCAGCAGATCCCTTATTCCAACTCCCTGCATTCCCATATTTTGACTTATCCTGACTCTCAGACCAGCCTCCACTCTCACCTTCTGCTTTGCTCCATCCAGCTGCTTGATTTCCCCAACCAACTTCTGGTTTATCCTACTGTCCACTCGCATCAGCCGAACCCCCTGTCAACTTGTAACTCCACCGCTTTGCCCGAATAAGTTGTTACATTTTCAGAGCCACCTTTCCCTTGGCTCCAAGAACTTTGATTATCATATTTGACCCCTTTGCCTTTGTCCTGGTTGCTTTCTTCTGTGCCCCTCAAGTCAACATCTTGGCTATTCGAATCATCCCTTTCACTCACACTTCCATTGTTCCCATCTACCAAAGTCTTTTCTAATTCGAGCCATGGATCTGCTTGATCAGTACTTGCATTTCTTTTCTCCCAACCACTCATCCCATTAGTAGGATGATCTGCCGGAGTTTCACTTTGCTAGAGTTTATCTTTGCCCCATTCACTTGCAACATCCCAGCTTGATCTCCAGGTTGGAAAAAATAGCATCTGAGGTTCCCGAAAGTCTTACACATCGTCTATGCATTTCATTATAAACTTATTGCAAATTTGTTGTAAGAGACAAAAAAAGGCCTGTGTAATATGAAAATCAACACAACGATATCATGATCGCGAAACTTTGACAAATATATTATGAGCGAGATCATTATCTATTTATCAATGTTTATGCATCTCAATATATAGTATACCATTAATTACTAGTTGAGAAATCAGAAATGTAGGATGAACTATAAGTTGTTGTAACGATATCGTTGCAATTGCAATCACATAACTCAGGCCATAAATGAATCTCTATTATATTTTTCCTCACAAGTCTCATATGTGTCTATTAAAAACCTCATTTTATAACTCTATGAATTGATATATGTACATTGTGCTAACTTTAAACTTCTTACAGATTATAGATGGACAATATACAGCCCGGTCCTATGGATAACTCCATCTTATATGAGCAAGAGAACCATATTTCCGAACGAGTCTGGCAAGGCAAGGTGAACATATATTGAAATACACTTTTGTAACTATATTGTCCTTACAACTATAACATTACTTTAAGCTTATATTTTCCTCGTCATTTATTAATTGTAGGAGGCAGGCCAATTACGATGCATTCCCACGCCAAATCACGACAGTTGGGAAATCAATGACCGTATATGGGCACTAATACGTCAGGCCGGGCTAGAGCATTGAGTTATGATCTATATGTACTATTACTTCATACCTTGCTCTTATAGGTGAGATGAGCTTCAGGAAAATGGATGACAAGAAGCGCCCACTTGAGTTTGTACCTGAAGCTGATTTGCAAGGAATATAGCTACTTCCTTCTGATTTTGATAAGTGGAAGAGATACAAAGTGGAAGACAATCGTAAAGGGTATTCTTCAGAAAGAGGGAGGCGGTCTGCAGACATGGTTTAGCTTGTCCTGAATAAGGTTGAGGAATTGGGCTGCAGTCATAGAGAAGAAGCTAATGTCCATCCTTGTTTGTGCATATTTGGTTGGTAGGAGGGTTATCACCACCGGTTGTACCATAGTTGCTGATGCTGCTACCATAAAGTCCATCATTGTTTATATTTCCCCTAAAGACATAGACATGACAGTTGTGCTCTAAATTTGTTATTGCTTTAACCATTCATTGTATCGTCATTGTATCGTTGTTGCACTCGCATCGTTCTGGATAAAGTGGTCTATGTAGCAATCAAGTTATAAGTTTGGAAGGCCACAACTGTTGGATTTTTATTGCTTTACATTCGTAATTAACAATTACGATTTTGGAGCATTTTCTTTCATTTTTGTTGTCCAACAACAAGACTGACCCTAACTATAAATTGAGATACATAAACAATGAAAAAGACTCACAAATTTCACCCAGATTAGTGGTTACTAAATTTTTTGATAACGATATCGTTACGATCCTTTATAGTTTTCAACAATATTGACCCGAACTATATATTGAGATACATAAACAATGAAAATGCTCACAAATTTCACCCAGATTAGTGATTTCTAAATGTTTTCTATAACGATATCGTTACAATCCTTTAGAGTTTTTCGCTTCTCTTTCCCCTCCCCAGCAAGGTTACTAAGAAGACCAAATTGCAAATATTCCAACAACGAAATCGTTACCATCCTTTACAGTTTTCAGTCTCAAATTTGTTATCTAGAAAATTAATGGCCTCGATTTTAAAATGTGATCTTTAAACAATGGGAAAGACTCATGAATGCACCTCTGGATCTTGGTCCAGGGAAGGCAGAATATGAAGGTTCAAGCCCTCACTATGATCTTTGAACCCCCTTGAAAATGGCTCAGGGAATTTGGGGACAAGGGTTCAAACCCTCTTCCTAAGGGTTCGAACCTTCGACCCCCCTGGAAAATGGCTTAGGGAATGCAGGATACAAGGGTTCGAACCCTCAGGAAAAGGGTTTGAACCTTCGACCCCTCTGGAAAATGACCTAAGGAGTGCAGGATACAAGGGTTCGAACCTTCGACCCCCCCTGGAAAATGGCTTAGGGAATGTAGGAGACAAGCTGAGGGTTCGAACCTTCGACCCATCTGGAAAATGGCCTGAGGAGTGCAGGATACAAGGGTTCGAACCTTTGACCCCCCTGGAAAAAGGCTCAGGGAGTTCAGAATTCTAAGGTTCGAACCCTTGTTACGAGGGTTTGAACCTTATCTGCCCCTGGAATTTGGCTCAGGCAGTTTAGAATTTCAAGGTTCAAACCCTAAATGCAAGGGTTCGAACCTTTGTGTTTGCTGGAAGTTGGCCCAGAGACGGTGAATCAGGAAAATGCAGTCTAGCTGTGAATCATTCTTAAACCATAATGCGAGGCCTCATACGAAGTCCATTAACAATTAACATCTTTTTTTTTTCGATTGACGAGATAGGATCTCGAACCTTCGTATATAGGACTTTCTGGGCCAATTTCTAGACGGGCCAAGGGTTCGAACTAGCAAGTTCTGAGTTCGACCCTATAATCATTTTGAACCTGTTTGAGTTTTGATGGATTATACTTCCACCAAAGGGGCCAATCCTCATATCAACCCTTCTTAGGTAAATTAGAACTGCTAAAATGTTTTTATGTTTGTTGCACCCATCATGTCTTTCTAATTTTGTACTGTAATGCTCCACCTTTTTTACTAATCTGAAAGCCTAAAATTATGTGGCGTACTCGATTGATTGGTGCTAATAAAAGAAGATGACAAATACCATTGACCATTTGCCTTTCTTTTTCGCATTAAACACAATTTACTACTATTTCATTTTCAATTCATGTCATATTTGACCTCTTTTTTTTATTTATTTATGGGAGGGCAGAGTCTGAGAGCTTTAGGGATGAAGGCATGGATCTAGTTCCTTTAAAGTGGAAAGGAATCTGTCAGAATAACATCGAAGCTGGAGTTAGTTACAACATGTCTTTTTGTAAAACCGGCTGACATCACCTTTGAATGGTTCTTTTTGTTCATAGCCGTTATTCTTAGTCATGTTGACGGTGAGGTTATGAAATGTCATATAAAGGGATTGTAATGTTCTTGAACTCCCATGCTCTCTTTTCTTGTTCTTTTTTCTTTTGACCCTTTTGTCTGGTGGCACAAAGTTTGGAACCATACTTGTACTTATCTAGAACATCTCTACAACACAGTTGCTCCACAAACATCAATTTCAGTACAAGGCAATGAAAAAATGTTTCAGGATAAAGAACAAAACCAGAACTGGCTTTTCTACATGACAAATGGGTTGGAAATATGGAGTTGAAGAGAGTAAACTCAAATGGCCTTTATTTAATTTTAAAATGTTAGATAATATGCTTACAAAATTATGGAATGTTTGAAACCCAATAATTATTCTAGCACACAAAGGTCATACACCCTTTACAAGTAGATTGGCTTCAAACATAGAGCAATTCCTCCCTCATACAAAATACACCCGATAAGGACCGCTTGTTCAGCTTCCATATGTCGCCTCCGATGGAAGTAGATTTACAAGTTCCAAACACTACCAGATGCTTACTCTGCAAGATTAAACAAAATCCATGGGAAAGTTGAATGTCATTAAAAAGATGGAGTTTTGGAAGTGCATGTAATGATAGTATGCATTAGAAAAAGGAAAGAAAGAAATTGTTGACGTTCATCATTTCAATTTATAAGTTCTGACCTTTTGTATCATCGAAGCAAGCTCTTCAACCTGTTTAATCGCAAACCACAACAGCAGGAATCAGTAAAACAAAAGAAGGCATGTAGCCGTAAAGAATCAACAGCTAAAGCACAAGAGAATCTTTGATAGAAATGCGGAAACATAAACAACAAACATTACACTAAAACCCAACATGACCAAGTTGTCATGTTATAATAGCAGAAAAGTGATGCCATGAACCAAAGCAGTAGAATTGTAGAAACGAAAATAAAAAAATAATTATTCATTCACGATTCACACTTCAACTTAATATCAGAAGTCAAGTATCATAAAAAATAATTTAGATCCTATCTCTACATGATAAACGAGCTCACATCTCTCACCAACCATAAAAAACATGACTAGGAAACAAAAGAAAAGGGGATAAATCAGCACAGTAAGGTAAAATCACAGGCCTAAATCTTTAAGAACTTGAATTCCTACTCACAGAACTTGAATTTTGTGCCCGACATTGTGTTTTGATAACGATATCGTTACCATTATTTATAGTTTCTTCATCCATTTTTCGTGTCTAATAAGAAAAAAATGGTAAATTTATATTGATATGCATAAAAATTAAGAAAGACTCACGATTGCACTCAAAATCTAGTTTTCAAAACTTTCTGACAACAATATCATTACAATTCTTTATAGGTTCTTCACCCATTTTTTTTTTTTTTTTTTTTGTCTCCAACAACAAAATGATAATGCCTTTATAATGGGGTGCATAAACAATGAGAAAGGCTAACGGATTTGACTCAGAAATGCATTTTCCTAATAGGTCTATTAGTTTGCCGCTCGCAAATTCTACACTTGGGTCACGAGTTCCCTAGTATTGGTTCCAGTTTTTTCTCTTCTTCTTCTATGAACTGAACCTATACAAACACATCCATCTTGCTTTTAAAAGAACAATGTACTCAAAATCAAACAATGTACAATGCAGTCATGACAAAAACTATGCTAAGCAGTGGTCATTGGATTAGCATAAGACGAGAAGAAAAATGAAATAAAGCAATAGATATAGCTCTTTCAACAGATTCATGAGCAGTGTATCTCTAGGACCATCTCCCGACATAGCCAACACATCCAGATTGAAGATTGCATGAATATGAAAGAAAAGAATTCACATTATTTCGTTAACCAAATAATTATATTTTCTTTAGAACCATAGATTTAAAGAATACCTTAAAGTCATCTAGGTCAAGAATAAGTGGAAGGGAGCCAACAGATGAAATGGGCTCAATCAGTCTCATAGAAGAAATCATGCAAAAAGACAAGCAATTTGATGATTGGGCTCAATCAGTGTCCTGGATCAGCAGCTGATGTAGATATAATGATCAATAGTCACATTTCATGTCACAAGAGATCTGATCAGTAGAAAAGAAAATAATTGAAAAACAATATCTTTCAAAGGAAAAAAGAAATGGAAATGTATTCAAAGAGAATGTTTGAGAAACTAAAAATCTTGGCAACCAAATCAGGAAAGATGCTTTCTTCTAGGACCTGCCAAATGCTCTTGCAATCACCTCAACCTTTTGAATTTAGAACATTCATCATCAACAGGAAAGGAAGAAATGAACTTAACAACAGTGACAATAAAAAAGGCCGCGTGCCTGTGTTAAAATATTTCTCCATCTTGTTTAATTTATGTCCATTGTTTGATTGTCATTCAATAAATAGAACTATAGGTAATTACATTAATAGGCAAAGTAAGTGCCCAAGTTCAAACGATCCAAATGGGGCGTAAGCGGAATAACAATTATAGTTCAGTCACACATTTATCTCGTGATCAAGACCATCACTAGAACGTGGACCTATTACAAATCCCCACCCTCCTCCCACCCATATCAGAAAGGCTTTTTCATAGATAAAGCCAAAAAAGTTGGTTTTCTTGTGGAACATTGTATGTTCCAAACGGTGGAAATGAAGTCCACAGAGAACCGAATGTGCCCATACTTATAGAAGATGGCTATGGAAGCTAGAAAGATCTCTATTCATGGATTATTATAAGTGATACGTGAAAGAAAATAACAACTTATAATCCCAGTACATCATCGCCTTTGCTATTTTCAATAGCATTGAGGGAAAGAATTTCCATTGTTGTCAATACCTATTTGTGGGCTATTGGGTGGGCCACATTTGTCACACCTTTTGTGATGAGAAAAGGCAATCGCATCATCGTATTATCATTTTTTAAATGCTTCAGAAGCTTCAATGTCCCAATCTCCCTCTTTATCTAACACCATCATCAACTCATCCACCCAAAACTCACACCCACACACACAAACAGAGAGAGACAGATATCTTACAGGAAATTTGAAATTGAGACTAAGAGACAAAACCAAAACATGGAAAAAGAGTTACCTCGTATAGTCTCACGACGTGCAGGCCCTTAAGAAGCTTTAGATGTACCGATCTCCTCCTATATCTGCAAAAGCAACACCATCAACTACTCTCATCAACCAATTACTCTCAAAGAGATTATTACCATAATTTAACAAACCAAGAACAGATATTTGCAAGCAAAATCTCTCCATGAGAATATAAAAATCACAAAAACTAAATGAAGAATAAGAAAAATAAAAAAAATGCATTTCTCAACTGCTAACAATCTTCAATCATAATTTCTAATACATAATGATTTTTCATGCACTTTCCTGAGACTAAACCTCTTTCAATTAGATCTGAAAATGTCCACCCAAACAACTGTGATTAAACAATTAAACACACTCATTCCTCTCAAAGCCATATCCAAATTTTAGAACAAGTTCAAGATGAGAATGAAAAAAAGGACACCCACATTGGATTAAGAAGAATAAAGATAAAAAAAACAAAAAAATGGGCAGTATAAGCTAAATTCAAAGTGGAAGACGATACTAATTCAAATCCCATCTATAAATCCCAAAAATCCAAAAATGGGGATGAAATAAAAAGTACCCAAGATCTGATTCAAAGAGAGAGAGAGAGAGAGAGAGAGAGACCCTCTGCCTCTTCCCATAGTTAATCAACTTAATAAAAAACAAGAGTAAGTAGAAAGATGAACAACATACCTGACGATCCAATTGATGTTGTCTCTCTCTCTAAACAAATTTAGGGAGTTATTCGACCTTCAAATAGGCATGATGAGGGGAAGAGAGAGGAGGGAGCAGAGGAGAAAGAGAGAAAAGGCGGAAGAGGAGAAAGTTGGTGAAAAGAAGAAGAACGAACTCCATTCGATTAAGGTGCTAGGGTTATAATTCCATGACGATTTCGTTCGCAGAATAAGGGGTAAAAGTGTCGCGTGTACGAACACCAATACGGGTGTTTTGGTGTATTTCAGTTTTAAATGGGCTAATACCTGTTTTGCAACACTTTTTTGGTAAAAATCCCTTTCTTTTTTGGTGTTTGGTCCTATAACGGCTTTCCTTTTCTCTCAAATAAATTTGTGGTTGTTACTGATTAAAAAGAAAGTTACATCCAATAAATTGCAATCATAAGAATTGTATTTTATATAGAATAGGACAAACTTTTAGAAAAAGCATGACTGAGAATTAACATCGTACACTGATTCTGTCAAACATCAAATTAACAACCTTTGAAATTGCATTTAGAATCATAATAAAAATAACACTAATGGGAATACAACAAATCTTTACAAAAGGTGTGATTGCACAATTTTCTTTAAAATAGGAGCACCATTTTTTTTTTGAATAGTTAAAACATAAGCACCGTAATCTTAAACAATTCACCAAAAAAAATTCATTGGAAGAGATTCCCCTAGTGTGAAATTGATAATCCTTTTAAACCACTGAATTCTTGAATTCTAACCAACAAATCTTAAAAAACAAAAACCCCGGATCGTAAAAGAGGGAAAAGAAAACTCTGGATCATTTAGTGAAATCCCCATCTTACAATTCTCATAATAATGGTTTCAATGATGGAAAATGCTTCTTCTCATAAAACAGTGAGAAATCTACATCCCTGTACAATTTCTCAAAGCATCAATTTATTAGAATTGTTGAATCAATTGCTTCTAATAACCATATAAATGAGAACGTCAATGTTGAAGTAGAACGGATCTTACACAAATATTCATCAGTATCCTGACATGATCGGAAACAATAATGAGTCATCAACAGAGCCTTGTCCCATCATTTTGAGGATTGTTTATTTCATCAAACGAATGACTTAGACTATGGCTTCACACAATTAAGTCCAGATCTCATTCAATCACTTCCATAGGAATGATTTGCTCAAGATAAGAAAACGATAAATATCAAAGAAGAAGCCATTGAGAAATCCACTTCCATATACAATCCTTTCAAAAACATCAAATTGCCAGCTTTATAGCATCAAACTTCATCTAATTACATCAGATCGATTCCGATAGAACAAGAGCGAGATTATTGAAAAAACGCCACCGAAGAATCCACATCTGGTCCCGATTCTTAAAAAACCAATTCCAATGAAGATACAAAAATTGTTATTTCAGAAAATCGGCATACAACACAAAAATTCCTCCAACACGAAGATCTTATCAAAATCAACAAGTAGAACTTCCATTTGATTAACTTCACAAGAACCGATTCCTTTTTTTCCGATTCAAAAGATCTAAAAAAAAACTAAAAACATCAAATCAGATCAAGCATTGAAATAGAAACCATAAATGGATTCGAAGATCTACTCACCACAGTAATCGACTTGCGTAGCGTGGATCGAACAGGGTAGGAGAAGAACCGCAAAAAGCAGCAGAGGGACGAAGCCGATGAATCTGACAGCCATGATTGAGAGAATCCATAGGAAATACAGATCAAGAACGAATCTTTTTTTTAGGAAGAGAGAGATAGAGATAGAGATTTGGTGGGATCTTGTTCTTCGGAGGGTTGGAAGTTGGAACGACTAAAACCATAGATTTTCTGTGAAGGGTAGAAGGAGAGGGAAAGAGAGAGCTGGGAGCGGAGAGGGAGAGGGAAAGAGAGAGAAGCGAGCGGAGAGGGAGAGGGAAAGAGAGCAGGGAGAGCAGAAGCGACGGAGAAAGGGTTAAACACTTTACATGAATGGAGAACTTGTAGGAAAATGGATGATGGGCTAAAAATTGAACTTCTATTTTGGTTTATCCAGATACCAATATGTTATATATCGTCAAAAGATTTTCATGTCACAGAATATCTTGACGATTGGGAGAGAAAGAGAGGAGAAAAAGAAGAATAAATTTGGTTCTCCAATTCATTTTTTTCCCAGTAAGCTAGCACTTAAGTTGTAAAATATGATCCCTTTGTGTAAAAAACAACATGGCTTCTTCTATCATTGTTGTGGGTTGTGGGTGTTATGCTACATATTACAATTCCAAAGCAATATTATGTGATGGAAAACCCATCATTTCTACCAAGTGTAGTAAAGCAGTGGAAACAGGGGAGAGGGAACAATCCAAATGCACTGTGAGTAATTGATTATTTCTTCTGCCCTTTGTTCATGCAAACAAGAATCAAATAAACAACATCATTATACATAAAAACAATTAACAAATTCTTTTCATATTCTCATTTTTCCATTGAAGACCTCAATAACAACATGACCAAAAGAAAATAAAATGCTCAACCAAACAGAACAAATGCAGGCATTACCATATACTCAAGGTAAAAGAAAATTCAACAAAACTGGGGAAAAACTCAGAGATCTGAACAATATGCATTGGACATTTTTAGTTTCTGTAACTGTTGTATATTGTGGAAAAAATCACTCCAGCAGTTAAAAGATGGAAAAGAATGGAAGATGGAAGATCACTCCAACGGTTATAGAAACTGAAAATGAAAAGAAAACAACAAAATAGACAATGTGGAAGAGAGAAGAACAGGGAAAATCACCTTCACTGAAATCTCAAATGGAAGATGACATTGCAGGAGTCGTGGAGTTCCGCCAGAGGATCTGGCCAGTTATTGCTTAGACAGCGGCAACCGGAGGGGAGAGCAGGAGCCGGGACGTCGGAGAGAGGGAAAGAGAGAGCAACAACGGAGAGGGAGAGGGAAATAGAGAGCAGGTACCGGCAAGGATAACGCAGCGAGCGGAGAGGGAGAAGGAAGGAGAATGCAGCGAGCGGAGAGGGTGAGGGAAAGAGAGAACCGAAGCCACAGGCAGGATGAGGGAAAGAGAGAAGAGGGAGTAGAGGAAACATAAAGAAAAGGCGGGAGCAGGGTTGGGGAAGACAAGCAGAATGAAATCGTTCGATTGAGGGGGATTTAGGGTTATATTTAGATGACGATTTCGTTCACATAAGGGGGGTAAAATCGTCCAAATACGCTGTACGAACACCAATACGGGCATTTTTATGTATTTGTGTTTAAAATGGAATAATACACATTTAAGGACGCTTTTTTAGTAAAATTCCCTTCTCTATTTTCTTGTTCTCTTTTCATTTTCAGTTTCCATAAATGTTGGAATTGTCGGGTTCTGGAGAGGGGATTTGGTTTGGGGTATTTGCAGACAAATAGTTGTTTGGAAGTTGCAGCCATTAGAAAAAAAAACCCAAATCTTTGCATCTCCATCTTGCTAATATTATTTTTTATTTGATGAACTGATGAGTAGGGTCTGGAAAAATGATATTTGATTGTTTAGGCTTTTGTTAGATGCTTATTGAAGGATGAAAGATGCATGTGACAACATTTGTAGTACATTTAGTGATAGGGATAAGAAAGATAGCAGCTCAGAATTTGATATTAGAAATATGAGGTCGGCTGAGCGGTAGCATGCCTCATGGTTATGGATAGCCTTGGAGATGGGACTACTCTAGTAGTAGTCAGGGGAATAAGAGCAGCTACCAAGATGTTGCTATAGAACTTGGAAATGAGCTGGTATGCCTTGGCATAGACTCATGCTGTCTATTTTCCTATTTTCCTCCAACTGACGTTGTAGTGTTCTTGCTGTTTGTTTTGCTGCTTCATTCGATCTTTCGTTAGATTTTCTTATGGTGTGGCTTTTAGTGGAATTTGATTGTCTATTTTGGGTCTTAATTCCCTTTCCGTTTAAATTTTCATTTGTTTTTTCTTTTCTAACTTTTCCTTGGTTTTTGTTTTGCTTCTATTAGTTTTTCTCGGGAATTGGCTTCTTGGGTTTTTGCCCTGCATAGTAATTGTTTGGGTGATTTTTTGTTCTTTTTTGTCATGGGCTTTCCTAGAATACGAAATACCGATTAGAAATCTAGTCGTTCCCTATTTTTTGATGTCTCATTTGCCTGTTATTGACATCTCAATTGTAGGCCCTTAATACGTTGGGTGTTTTCAATACATCGGTGGTTAAGATGCTAAAACCTGAAACCAAATTAGGTGACTTTAGGTCAGTTTTGGCTTGGGTTCAACTATAGGCTCATTACGCCATTCCGATTATCAAGTAACTTTGGTTAACCTTGGTGTGGCACTTGTCCCACAATAGTACAGCCAGAAATGTATGTGGAATGGCTCCCACTAATAATATCGACTAAACATATTCAGCCATGAAACTTGACGTCCCACTAACATATTTCTTGTTCGATTTACTTATTTGGATATGGGCATCGATTTCACCATCTTAACAGTTTTTTGGTAGTATCAATTTCCCATGTTCTGTTTCTTTAATATGACTATATCAAGTTTGGATTGCATCCCTGCTTTTCTATGTGATAGAAATTTTTTCCTAAGTTATATAGTAACTTTTTTTGCACCGCATATTGATAGTAATTTTTTATTGCATTGCTTTTCATTATTTTGAAACTAATAAAGATATGGTTGCTATTTGAAACCATATTCTATACTAGTTTGTTGTTTTCTGTTAGGGTCTTTCTTGGAATGAGACTGTGTATGAGAACGAGTATTTAAGATTTGAGGGAATGTTTAAGATAGATGAGTATAGCATGAATGTTTTTTTTTTTTTAGCTGTTAAAATGATATTGAATTCCTACGTGGTTTGTTTGTTACTTACTTGACATATGCAGCAACAACCATAAGAAACTGCATTGAAGTGGGTTATGGATTTAGCCTTGTGGTTTACTATATAAGCTCTCGTCGATAAGGTTAAGATTGATCTAGATACTCGAACTAAATCCAATACTCAGAGATTTGTATATCCTTTTAAGTTTGGATATGAAGACTTCGATAGATTTAGATTTCTATCTTCAATGAATGGGAAGGGGTAAGAAGCCGACAATTTTATTGAACGATCGAGCTTTCGAGATTTGATTGCTGAATGAACAATGTTTAAGTCCCCCCCGCCCAATCATTTTCTATCCCTTATTGCTTCCTTCCCTAATCCAGCTATTTCATTTTGCCCACCTTCTTTCCCATCGTCATCAAGGCCTTTTTAATCACGAAGTAATCACTTTGGTCATCTATAAGTAATCTCGATGGTCATTTACACAGAATCTAGCAATTCCTTTTCTAGTACATTATCACTTGTAGAACATCAGAGAAAATGAACTACTTATGTTCCATTCATTTTTTGGGTTTGGTCATTGAATTACTATTGGCACCTATTGCCTAGTTGACAATATGAGATTTCGAGGTTTTGGGATAACATATGAGCTACAGAAAGACGTCAAGCGTGCATGATCAAATGAATTTTGGATCACACCTAAAAATAATGATCGATGATCCTGTTGTCCTATAAATGAAGTTGAAATCAACATCTGGGTGAAGTTCGTAAGTCTTTCCCATGTCTATGCAGCTCATTATACATTCATTATCATTTTCTTGCAGGGTGCAGAAAATTGGTGAAGAACCTATAAATTACTGAAACGATATCGTTATTAGAAAATACCGAAAAAATCAAAATTGACTTAAATCGTGATTCCTTCTCATTTTTTATGCATCTCAATATAAAGTCACCATCATTTTTCTGTTGGACGCCAAAATTGGATGAGAAAGATAAAAATTATGGTTACGATATTGTTATCAAAATATAATTTCCTTCGCATTTCTACAGAGGTAGAGAAGATTTGGCATGAAAATTTGCTGTTGGGGGGTCTGCTTTGAGGAGTAGAGACTAGTTATTTTTTATTTGATGAACTGATGAGTAGGGTCTGGAAAATTGATATTTGATTGTTTAGGCTTTTGTTAGATGCTTATTGAAGGATGAAAGATGCATGTGATAACATTTGTAGTACATTTAGTGATAGGGATAAAAAAGATAGCAGCTCAGAATTTGATATTAGAAATATGAGGACATGTTAGCGGTAGCATGCCTTATGGTTATGGATAGCCTTGGAGATGAGACTACTTTGGTAGTAGTCTGGGGAAGAAGAGCAGCCACCAAGAAGTTGCTATAGAACCTGGAAATGAGCTGGTATGCCTTGGCATAGACTCATGCTGTCTCTTTTCCTGTTTTCCTCCAACTGGGGTTGTAGTGTTCTTGCTGTTTGTTTTGCTGCTTCATTTAGTCTTTCGTTAGATTTTCTTATGGTGTGGTTTTTAGTGGAATTTGATTGTCTATTTTGGGTCTTAATCCCCTTTCTGTTTAAATTTTTATTTTTTTTCTAGGGAATTTTACCAAATAATTGTCATAAGACTTGTATGAGACAGATTTAACTACAGATGCACTAAAACACACATTTTGGTGTTCGTACACGGTTTTCACACACCTTTTCCCATCCCTGTTCGAACGAGAGTGTTCTTGTCTCTATCACCCACCCTTGAATCCGTCATCGTCATATTCCATATAGAAGTTCATCTCTCACGCTTTTAAATCTTTCCCTCTCTGCATGCCTTCTCCCCTCCCTCCTCTCTCTCTCCTTTCCGCTCTACACGACATGATTTGAGTCTGCTCTCTGTTTCCCTCTTCCTCTCTGGCTTCACCTGATCATTGAGTTAGGAGGGTTTCTCTAGCCAATACAGGTGAGAAATTGCTTAAACTATCTGTTTTTTGTTGTTATAAGAGCATGATAGTGCCCTTGATTTCCTTTTGAAGCTTTGAGTTTAGATTGCCCAGCCCACAATGCTCTGTAAGTTTAATTTGGATTTCTAAAGAGGGATGTATGGACTTTTGAAATCCCAGAACAAGAGCTTTTGGATGTGGGCCTCGATTTCATCATCTTGACAATTTTGGGTATGCATCAATTTTCCCATGTTCTGTTTCTTTAATACGATTGTACCCGGTTTGGAATACCTCCTTACCTTTCTATGCTATAATAGTTTTTGTCCTTAAGATTAGCTAAAATATGTGATACATTTTTTTATTGCATTGTTGTTCATTATTTTGAAACTTATAAAGATATGGTTGACTAGTAACCGATTTTTTCTACTTATTTTATTTTTTGTTATGCTCTTTCTTGGAATGATGTTATGTATGAGAATGAGTATTTATGATTTGAGGGAATGTTTGAGATAGAAGAGTATTGTCTGTATTTTTTTGTTAGCTAAAATGATAGTGAATTTCTGCAATCTCGATGAGATTGAGTGATTTATTCACTACTTACACAACATACATAGCAACGACCATAAGATATTGCATTCAAATGGGTTATGGATTTCGTCCTTGTGGTTTAATATATAAGCTCTCGCACATAAGGTCAAGAAAGATTTAGATACTCGAACAACATCAAACAGTGGGAGATTTGTATATCCTTTACCTTTGTAGAGGAATACTTTATATATGCATATTTACTCAGTTAATGAATGACAAGGGGAACGAAAATGGCGGTATTATGGATCGACCCTCCTAGTAATTGAGCTTTATAGATTTGATAGCTGAATCAATGGTATTTAGTCCCCCCCCCCCCCCCCCCCCCCGGCCCAATCATTTTGAACCCCTTATTGCTTATCCAGCTTTTTCCTTTTGCCCGCCTTCTTTCCCATGTTTTTTCCATCAAAGTAAGTAATCACTTTGGTCATGTACAAGTAATCCCGATCATCATTTACACGGAATGTAAATATTCCTTTCCTAGTATATTGTCATGTGTAGAATAACAGAGAAATTGAACTACTCATGTTTCCATCTTATCTTAGAGTTTGGTCAGTGAATTTCTACTGGCCTTTTTGCCTAGTTGATAATACGAGGCTCCAGTACTAGGCACTAACATACAGTCTATAGAGATATGTTAACAGCACAAGATAAAATGTAATTATCAACACACTCATGGGCAATGGTATTGATCCTATTGTCATATAAATGATGTTGAAATCAAAATCTGGGCGAAGTCTGTAAGTATTTCCCATTGTTTATGCATGTCATTATACAATCATTATTGTTTTGTTGTATGACGCAAAAAATTGGATTACAAACTATAAATTAATGAAACGATATCATTATCAGAAAATTCTCAATAATTTAAATTAAGTGAATTCGTGAGTCATTCTCATTATTTATGCATCTCAATACAAAGTAGCACTATTATGTTGTTGGATACCAAATTTGGACTAAGAAAATAAAAGGTATGGCAGTGATTTCGTTATCAGAAAAAAAAATTTGTTTTTTCAATTATCAAAATTGAGTGAAATGGTGATTCCTTCACATTGCTTATGCACCTCACTATTCTGTTGTTGGAAACCAATATTAGATGAAGAACAAAAAAAATCATGTCAACGATATCGTTACCATAAAACAATGATGCCCTTTTTTTTGGCATCTCAATATAAATTCCCTACAATTCTAATTTTGGAAACCAGAATCGGAGGACGCATATACAAATTATAGTAACGATATCGTTATAAAAGTTAGCTTCCCATTTTCCTAATCTATTACATTTAAACTTCCGTCTCTTGAACATGTTCAGGTGTAAAATGCCAACTGTTAAAATGATTTATTCGTTGTATTCTGATAACTGTAACGAGTAATGGCAACAATGAAGCTTGCTTTATAAATCAATTAGCACTGTTTAACAATTTTGTTTTAGTCAATAACATTGGCAATTGTTTGGTTCCTTTATTTCTTTTTTAAATTAACGGAATACTCCTCGTTTGTTTCATCATCTATGCATCTTTTAATAGAGCCGTTATGCAGTGGCTTTTAGGATTGAATTATATTGATGGGCAAAGTAATATGACAAATTCAGTTGAATTATCATTCTTAAAACACAACTTGCATGTGTCTGCCATGAGATGATAGATAGCTAGTAGTTTTACTCTCAAGACTGTGCCTGTAGTAGGATGTCCGATCGTGATCTACTAGTCATATTCCATTTCGGTGGACAATTAGTTTGGGATAATGGAAGTCCAATTTTAATAGAGGTTGCCCAAAGATGGCGTTCTTGAAAAGATCCATAACGTATTCACAGTTGGTCCAAAAAATATGTGATCTCTCAAATGGGCACATGCTTGGACGTATCCCAAATATCCAATACCTTCATAAAAATGGGAAAGTATGCACTTTAGCTGCCATAACAAACGATGACGATGTAGAGATTATGTTGAGAGCATCTACGGGGGATGCCAGTGCAGTGTACCTATACATCCAGCCAAGCACGGTTCATACAATAGATCATCAATGGAATGAACAAAGGTATGCTATGACTGGACTTGTTATTTTCAATAATAACATTTGATACTGAAGAGCTTGAATTTTATCTCCATGCAAATTGGGATACAGCAAAGCTGTTTAGCAGAGTAGTCCACCTTTAGTTCTTGGAAAAAGGTCATTACTAAGTAGGGATATAGCTATTCTAGCCCAAATACTCGCTATTTATATGCTTAATCATCCACTTCTTTCTTTTGTCCCATAGGGATGCAGCCAGACAGGCTCTTTATCATCAAGATGGTGAAACCAGCATTCGTATCAACGAGGATGCGAATTTGAATAACACACTACCATCTCCTAAGTACGTCATTTCATATCTTATATCACTTATTGATCCATAATCATTTGGTTTCCATATTTTTTGCCGTCATTTGTTCGTTTCAATTTTGATATTATAACTTCTGGAAACGTGTGGGACGGAATCCCTCTAAAGCATCTTGTGATTATTTTAATCTAGCAAGGCATGTCCTCGTTATAATTAATTTTCTCCTTTGTTGATATGGAAAAATTACTCATTATAATTAATTTTCT
This sequence comes from Cinnamomum chago, assembly GCA_038049695.1. Lineage (NCBI taxonomy): Eukaryota > Viridiplantae > Streptophyta > Magnoliopsida > Laurales > Lauraceae > Cinnamomum > Cinnamomum chago. The sequence continues at coordinate 101,672,854 of CP142453.1, read as the reverse complement.
TCCAAATGCAGTATTTGTAATGATGACGCTCATTTATCATGCAGGGTTAACCCAACGAAGAAAGGGTCTGACTTGGCATCAAAAACTCCCGCGGTCGTAAAAGAATTTATTTTGCACCAATCATATCCGTCTGTGGACCTTGGAGCTAATTTTGAATTGCCCTTTTCACAAGAATGCTACACCTGCAGAGGAGAAGAAAATCCATCTGCAAATATCGATGCTATTCTGGATATCGACAATGACAATCTGCATTCTCTACATGTGGATGAAGAAAATCACAAAGGAGGGTACATCTGCGAAGGAAATGGAAATCCAGTTGCAGAAACTCAGCTTGGGTTGGGGATAGACAATGACAATCTTGTAGCTATGCAATTGGAAACAAAAAGTTGTAGGGAAGGAGGCTACATCGTAGGAGTCGTAGAAATCCTGATGCAAAATAGATTGGGGAGTTAGGGATTGATAGTGACACTCTTGAATTTCTGCATGTGGCCACAGAAAGTTGTAGAGAAGATCTGGCAGGCTACGGCCAAGGATTTTCCATTCAGAATGAAAAGAGACTGGAAAACATACAGACTCGAGGTGCAGCCAACACATTTCGAGACATACCATCAAACAACTCAGAAGCTGATAGAGTTTTTTTAGAATGAACTGTAGGCGACACTGTTCAGTCAGAACCGGATCTGCCCAAGGCATTAAAAATTGTCGACACCATGCAAGCAGCGGATGATTTGCTTTCCACGCCACCCCATGAAGATTCGCCGCACGCAATGTGGAAGGGCAGGGTGTTTAATAGCCGTGATGTATTCAAAAGCACATTGGCCAAGTTTGCAATGTATAAGAACTTCTACTTGAAACCATTAAGGACCAGTAGATTTGAAGCAACAGCAAGGTGTAGCCATCCTACATGTCCATGGCGCATCCATGCGTCTATTGTGGAAACTGGGCCCCAATTTCAAGTTAGGACCTACAATCCTGAGCATAATTGTTCAAGACCAATTAATGGAACAAAATATCCTCAGGCAACTTCAGGTTGATTACGGATTATATAGAAAAGACTTAGAGTCCATCAAGACTACAAGCCAAAGGAAATCATGTCGGACTTTTAGAGGGAATTTGGCGTACAAATATCTTACAGGAAGGCCCACATTGCAAAGGAAATAGCTATGAAACACATTCGCGGTTCGTTCGAGGATTCATACAAGATCCTATTTGATTACCGTTTGGAGCTGAAACACACTAACCCAAGAACATTAGACAATTTGTGGACAAAAGATGATCACTCCTTCCAGAGATATTATGTTTGTTTTGGTGGATGTGCTCAATCTTTCAAATCACCAATTAGGCCACTAATCGCCCTTGAGGGGACACACCTCCGGGGTAAATACCCAGGAGCCTTACTCATTACGGTTTGTCAGGACGGTGACCATGGGCTCTTTCCACTAGCTTTTGTTATTGTGGAGTCCGAGTGCTATGCGACTTGGTCATCGTTTCTAGCATGTCTAGATGAAACCCTAGAACATATTCACAATTTTACAATAGTGTCTGATCGAATGAAGGGACTGACCACTGCATTGATGGATGTATTTTCAACCACAAAACACTGTTACTGCTGTCATCACATTTCACAAAATATTCAAGCGAAATTAAAAAATGATGGAATCGTCATGAAGTTTTGGTGCGCTGCACGTTTAACTCGCGTCTGTGAGTACGATAACTACATGGGAAAATCAGATCAATTGATGTAGGGGCTCATGATTACATTAATGCGATCGGTCACCAGCATTGGGCAAATGCCTTCATCGATGCTAACTACAAATATTGCAGAGAGCACAAATAGCTTGTTGAAGGATATTAGGGAGCTACCCATGACACAACTGACTCGATTTTCTTAATAATTATATGCAGACAGGTATCTTTTATCCACGGGCACGAGCAGCTTCAAAATGTTGAATCAAAATATTTTATATTCGCAACAATCCATGCTCCCAAAGATAAAACGAACAAAAGGATCACGAATAAACAGTTGAGTAAAATGTTAACAAGACCAACTTTTCTAAAACCAAAAGCATTAAACAAAGTCAAAGGAGAAAATAGGAACAATTAAGCACGAACATGACTCAAAAATTCAGATAACATGGATGTTTAGCCTTTTGAAAAGGATGGAAACTAGTAAAGTCATCAAATAACAATAAACTCAGGGCCATTGTGAGGCTGAGATGGCACCCTCAGAGAACATCATTAGCAAGAGGAAGAACAATCAGTCACAGCGCAAACGATTGAGCATCTTGGCAAAACTCTGTCACATCTCGGCGAATCCTTCATTCACTCGCACTTCTAAACGCCCTAGACGCTCATTTAACTCATGAATCGTCCCCTCATCTAATTGATCATCTCCTGATAGTCTTGCATAAGAATCTGCAGCTATGGAAGGGCCTACCCCTGAAGGGACAGCTCCAGAAGTACCAGCTATATCCCCCTCATCATCATCATCCAACTTAATAGAAAGGATGTGGGACCTAGACTTTTCAAGGGTTGAGTGATCAATCTTCTGCTTGGGAACTATAATGTCTTCATTGAGTTCAGCCAGCTCACCCATGTCCTGAAGCAATTTGGAGATGAGCCCCGGAAGAGAAGAGCCATATTATGAAATGCAGCATGGACCTTGGCCATGCAACGAAACACCGCGAGAGGAACGTTGACTTTCCTTTGAGTTTCGATGCAGTACAGGAGATACCCATCCTCCTTTGTGACTCTCTTGCTAACTTTGGGGCTGACATTGTGACGGATGAAAATATTTAGCAAGTGATAGGAATCACTCAGCCTGTTGTGGGACATGCCACCACCGATCCAAGCTACAGGCTTGCCGGTCAATTCTTTTGCTACTAGATTGTAATTAATCTAACGGTTGTTCACAATCGGGAAGTGTGCGCCTTCAACACGATCAATTTCTAGCACTTGACTTAGAAGATTAGGTGTAATTTCGAGTTCCTGTTCTCGAACAAATGTCTTGAACGAACCATCAGAAACTTCATGCATGTTAGAGTAGAACTCCCTCACCCAATTGACCACTATCTGGTAACCAAGATTATACAAGGTAAACCATTCTCTCTCACGCATCCACACAACAAAATCAGTGTCACTTAGCTCATTGTACATGACAATTCTTTCGGGCACAACAACACGATGCTGGAACTTGTTCATGTAAGAAATTTGGCCGGCTTCACTTAAAATTGAGACCGATCGAATGAGTAAGTACGAGTTTGTTTCTTTTTAGGAGCCATACCAAGTGGGTCAGAACCTACAAGAAAGTCCAGTTTTAGAACCATCATGGGTTGTTTAAGAATGTAGAATACAGCAAAGCAATCCATTTGAAATGTCAAAAAAGAAGTAAGAGATATACGTTAATTGCATCATAAAAAAATACTCTTTTTTATCAACTTATGGTTTGAGTCTTGTGGTCTCTTGTCGATGTTTTTTTATTTATTCAATTTGGGTTCAAATGACAGTATTTCAACTCAGTAGGTGATGTATGGGCTCTATCTTTCGAATATCCTATATATTTTTTTGGACATAAGGATTGTCTCATTCTTATTTTAACTTGTAGGATCAAAGGACGCCCTAAGGAAATTGCACCAGTTACTTTGCCTCTCTCCTACCGATTTCAACACACTGATGAAGAGCTCGTGTGTTACTATCTTCACAGCTTTTTAACAATGGTATTGCTTATCAAGATATCACATAAAATACATTACTGTCTCCTACCTTTAGAGCCCCAAATCATGAGAGGAAATTGTGCCATTCTTGACTTTTTGATACAAACGTGTTTATTGGTAATAACTTTATGAAAAGAGGAACTTAGAAGTGCATTCCATTAAAGAACATACAAACCATTGACCAACATCCAAAGCAATTAAAAGGAGCCAGAATTTATAATGAGAAATTGTGGTCATGATTCTAAAGATTTGACATGTCATTTACAACCCGAAAACAGTGTTTGAAAACATAATCCGTTCTGACACAATACACCAATTAACTATTTTTTTCAGATACACATAACAATGTCTTTCCCTATAGTGATCTTTATCTAAAATATCAAAAACCCTTTGTTCTCTAGGTCATTACAATATCACATTAGGCTACATCAAAGGATTATTTCTACCAAACGGACAAAAAAAAAATCTTAACACAGAACCATATTCCAAGCAGTCTTCATTTTATCAGTGATCCCCCCTTCGCATGTAAGAAATCAACAATTTCCTAAATATCCACAATAGAAATGAGAGACCCAAATTCAATAAGAATCTATCAGAAGCCCATCCCAAACACTTTGAAATATTAAATAGTGAAGCCCTGGTGACCTTGGGCTCTCCCTGCTACCTAGCTTTGTAATGAGAACCCTTCGCCCACCCCATCATTCCATTTTCCTTCTACAGTTTGGGATTTCCCATTATTGTCATATAGTTGTAGTAAGAAATAAAAAAAATGGGCAGAAAATACAGAAATGTAACAAAGAAGAGAGGCAATACCAGGTATTAAAGTGGTTGAATCTGAAGGGGAACATATGGGAAGAGACATACCTTTGGAAATGTATGAAAATGGCTTTGCAAATATCCTAGAGGAAAAGGGGCAGACGAAGAGGGGTACGAACCATTTGGGCGCTAGGGTTGGAGTGCAACTATGAATGTACTTTATTAGGGATGAGGGAGGGGCATTTTTACATAGGGTCAAACTCACTCGAAACCATTGGGTTGTCTTGAAAAGGCCCATCATGGATTAGCTTGAAGGTTCGAACTCTTATGTGAAGGTTTGAACCTTTGGGCCCTCTGGATCTTGGCCCAAGAAGGGCGGAATGTGAAGGTTCAAACCGTTGCTATCCTGGTTCAAACCTTTGTGATTTTTGGAAAATGGCCCACGAAGCGCAAAAAGCGAAGGTTCGAACCCTAACATCGAGGGTTTGAACCATTAAGCTCTTTGGAATTTGGCTCAGGAATGGCAGAATGGAAAGGTTTGAACCTTCAATGCGAAGGTTCGAACCTTTGTGCTCTTTGGAACTTGGCCCAGGAAGTGCAAAAAACGAAGGTTTGAACCCTCAAAACAAAGGTTCGAACCATATGACTCTGGAATCTGGCCCAGGAATGGCAGAATGTGAAGGTTCGAACCATCGATTTGAAGGTTCGAACCTTTGTGCTCTCTGGAATTTGGCCCAGGAAGTGCAAAAAACGAAGGTTCAAACCCTCAAAACAAAGGTTTGAACCATTGGGCTCTGGAATTTGGCCCATGAATGGCAGAATGGGAAGGTTCGAACCTTTGCGCTATCTGGAAATTGGACCGAGAAGGGAGAAAAACGAAGGTTCAAACCATTAAGCTCTGGAATTTGGCCCATGAATGGAAAAATGGGACGGTTCTAAACCATCGATGCGAAGGTTTGAACCTTTGCGCTCCTTGGAATTTGGCCTAGGAAGGGCAAAAAATGAAGGTTCGAACCCTCAAAACAAAGGTTCAAACCATTGGGCTCTCTAGAATTTGGCCGAGGAATGGCAAAATGGGAAGGTTTGAACCCTCGATGTGAAGGTTCGAACCTTTGTGCTCTCTGGTATTTGGCCCAGGAAGGGCAACAGGTGATGGTTCGAACCCTCAAAGCGATGGTTCAAACCATTGGGATCTGGATCATGGAACAACAAGTGAACTAACAGTTAGGTTCGAACCATTGCTTTGATGGGAATCTTCGCCTTTGTTAGAACCTTGAATAGCCTGTCTCTGTTCCAAAATTGTGAGCATAATCTTGAATTATATGAATGTCATAACTAAAGTGAATATGGCTCTTCCAAGTTACAGACTGGCCCCAATCACCAATGGAATCTAAAATAATTTACTTAGTATGCTGCAATCTAGTTGTGACCTCTTTCAAAATGCATAATGCGAGGCCGCATGTAGCATGACCTATTGCATATATTTATGTGGTGTATCAATTGAGGGGTCTATCTGGTAACCAATCACCATGAGTGATCTCTATTGTGGGTCCAACAATTCCAAAAACTCATCTTATAAAACAACGTTGTGTTATCTATACAATTTTCAAGCACAAACCGGTTGTACCTTTTTCAGAGTGCTTAATTTTATCCCGTGGGTGCGGTGACATGAAGTGTATACTACGAGCTATTAACCAATCACTCATCAATTCGTTTCTGATATCGATGTCTGTACAAAGACTTAAAAGAGTTTTTCGTCCATTCTTTTTCACTCGGGCAACGAAAATGAACCTAGACATAGTATGAGATACGGGAACGACATGCAAAATACTGGCCTAAAGAAGATTAGTGATTTATAATTATTTGGATAACGGCATCATTATAATCCATTGTAGCTTTTCTTTCCTAATATGTTGTCCGGCGAAGAAAGTGATCCTGCAATGGTCCCAAAAATGTACAATTTGATGATATCACACCAACGATGTCTTTACCTGCATTCTTAATATTCATATGGAATTTTGTTATTGACCAAGTTGGTGGCATCGAGTTAAAAAATGTGATCTCCAGTGAATGGCGCAACATTTTCAATGTGGGTGTACTAATATAAAGCATCCAAACTGAATAACCATCCTTCCTCTAGTTCAATTTAGTTGTATAACAGGAACATTTAAAAAGTGAAGGCCAAAAAAACATCCATTCACCTGCTGGAAGCAATAAAATAAAAACTCCGACCCCATACATTCAACACCCAATTACATAAAAACATTCTTAAAACCCAACCTGGCAAAAAAAAATTACATTCAGATTCCATAAATAAAAGATAGGAACATCATGCCAAGAGTATTTTATCCAAGATTTTGCTAATAGCAACTCGAAGACCACATGGCAAGACCTCCAAAATACATAACTATACAACACAATCAATCCACAGCCTGCTGGGAATGTTTATCCACTTCATTTCTAAAAGATGTAAAGAGAAAATACCCTCCAAGTTTTGTCCTTTTTGTTGGAAGAAGTCCTCTAATAAATCAATCTTAGTCCATTCTCTATCTTTACTTCCATGACCCTTCTCCTCTCTTCTATTTCTTCTTCCTATCCTTGCTTCAGTGAATCCCAGAATGACTTGACTTCTCCACGTCCTTGGTGTCCTTTTTTTTTTTTTTGCTAATTGGTAAATTTGTATTAGAAAGAGAAAAGAAGGGCAAAGCCCCCAGGAGAAGGAGAAGAAAAAATCCAACCTAATGGAAACCAACAAATTAAAACAAAAAGGCGACCTCTAAAATAGTAGGGGCTAAACCCAGCTGGAACCAAATTAGCTGGAACCGACACTGGAAGAGAAGGAAACCAAACAACAGAAAGAAGAAGAAAAATGCCCTACCACCCCAGGACGATAGTCCACCAGACAGACGACAGTAAAAGGCAAACAAACCACTGCACTCTCTGGACAGAGAAGGCAACCTTGCTGAACAGAGCAGATTTATTATACGGCCACTGCAACCAGCTCAACACTAAACAAAAGAAGCCAAGGCATTAGAGCTCATTTCAGGAAAGAAGAGAGCAACATCTAGACCGAGCCAAACCGAGGGAGGAGGAGCTGATAAAGAGGAAGTTAGGCATGATGAGATCTTGGGAGCAGAGCACAAGGCTGCTTCAGCTGAAACAAAAGGGCAGAACAACAAGGAACTGAACCAAAGCATTGCCCAGGAGCTCCTGACACTGCACACCACAAAGCTTTGAACAGGACACTCAATGCACTGCACAAGAGGGGAGAACATGGAGCTTCAAAACACAGCACTACAAAGAAGTAGCGGCCAGCACTTCACCGCACTTCCCTACACATCAACTGCGCCGTAATTCATAGCAGAGAGAGAAAACCACCACCAAGCAAACATCACTCAAAGCACTGCACATTGTAATGCACCACACTGAACAGCTCCAAACCACCTCATACTTCACTCCCACTGCACAGAGCTGACACATAGCAAGGGTAGAACTCCATAAAGCAAGCTCAATACCACATTGCTCTCCACTGCACAGAGCAAGCACTGGATACTGCATTCACTGCATAGAGAAAACTCCATTAAAGAGCATTGCTGAGCACACCGCAAAGCACTGCACTACTAGCATCGAGGGCTAAAAACCAGCACTGGGAATCTACAAAATCCCGCACTTCACTGAAATGACAAGAATGAGGACAACTCCCTACATCTACTCAACTGCAGCCAGCACAGGTACCCAACTGCTACAACAACTGGCCCTTCCACCAAGGGCCCTAACCAGACAGCCTAAGACCAAGCTCTAAGAAAACAAACTATGAGAAGGGGAAGCAACCTATGGCGGAGGAAGATGAAACAAGCAAGTTAAACTCCCCACCATAAGGACCTTAGAACTGGATGAGAGGGGGCTGACTTACCTGAAGAAGAGGAAAACATCCCACAACAGTAATCATAGAAAATCAATTACGCCTTCTTCAGGGATGGCGTTATGTTGCGATGCTTGGCGGCATTCCGAAGAGACTAGGGATTGTAGATGGCTTGGTAGAAGATATTGCTGCTGCAGTTTTTCTTTCCTGGTTATCTACAACCTTGATAAGGGCTGACCAAACTGAAGAGGCAGAAAGAGGGGAGCCTATGGGCGAGCCATCTAGGCCAAGAAGCCAATGTCTGAATGAGTGAGCTAGAAAACAATAGAAGAAAAGGTGGATGTCTGACTCACTATTGTTGTCATAGGTGTAACATCTGGAAGCGATTGAGAACCCTTTTTTGCATGGCCCAATAGTCTGTAGGTGTTTTCCTTAGAAGAAGACGCCAGCTGAAGCAAGAAAGCCTAGGATTGAGGATTTTGTTCCAAACTAGCCCATCGCATTCAACGGCTACATCTCTCGACCTCATGTCTATCACCGTGCTGAGTCCGTCTTCAAAGTCGTCCATTTTCTCTTCCCTATATGTCTAAGTTGTATCCATCACAGGTCAATCATGGTAAGAGTGGTTTGGTTCCTCAAATCCTGACATGATTTAAATGAAAATGCAGACACACATTCCAAATGCTCAGTCCGGGCACACTGGCAACATGTCGGTATTTCCAAATAGTAATTTTCATCCGCCGAAGAATCGCCTCTCAATTCCATTTGATTTTTCACATCCCAGCGTGCATATTGGTTTCTGTAAATGTCACTGACGATCTTCGCACGGTAGTAGTACATGTCATTTTGTTTGAACTCCATAGCCTTCCCCAACGCTATGTGTTGCACATACGCCATGACAAAGATTCCACAATCCACGTTGCAAAAACAGAAACTTCGGTTCAAACTATGCGCATTAAATGGGTTTTACATCGGATTAGGCAAGCATATAACACCTAGGGAGTTTAAACGGTTAACGAATTTGACCTGTTTGTCTGCATGGGACATTCCGTACGGTGTTTTGTCCAGACATTGGGATCATTCCACCCGAATTGCATGAACCGATCGTTGATCCATGTAATCTGCATAACACACGTTCATGATACTCAGTAAAATGGGCTTCATACTATAGATGACCAATTATAGATACAGCCGGGCTGTGTAATTGATATCAAGTTACATAGTTTTTTGTAAATTTGTAATCTCCTTCGCGCGACATGCTGTTATAATACTCCCACCTTCTTCCGTTGACCCGTCTTACTAAAAGGAAGAAGTGGTGGTCGTTCCACACTGGAAAGAACAAATGCTCTTTATCTGTCATGTTGTTCGTCAAGGCTTAACTGAAGCAGTTTTCAATGAGCTTCTCACTCGTTTGACTATGCACGTACCAATCCTACAGGATCATGGTTTATAAATGGTCAAATCCAAATGAAACGAACAACCAAGTGTGACAATGTCTTCAGCCTTTTTTAGCACTTACTGAGAGAGCACATTAAAAAAAGTATGACGATGGAGCATGGGTCTTTAATATCCCGAACCTAGCGCATGGTCTGCAACCATAGAATGGGACGAAGATAGGTGAGGGAACACAATTCAAATCATCGAATTCTCATAGCTAGAATTTCAAATTAGGTGGGGAACTCAGCCAGTAACCCAATTGTCCATCCATGCTCCCTTTAGCAACTCACACATGTTTGTGGCAGTTACAGGCGTACACCATTCCTGTAGCTTCGCCTTCCTAGTAGTAGACAACGTTGAAAGAAGTTAATAAAAAACCAAAGTTCACATAATGCATGCAAGGGATACTAGATAGTTGGAAATACCCCGCTATATCAATAAATTCATTCCAGAATACTGTGACTATCTGAAGTTCTTCCATCATTAGCTTATACTATGGATTCCTCATCCGCGCTTCGATAGTGTAATCAGCCATCCATAGAGGGGGATTTGGCTCTCTATAGCGTGCTTTGACATTCATAATCATAAATGAGATCTCGCTGAATGGGGACAGACCTATCCTAGATTTAACAAGGCCTAGAGATGGGGTACCAATGCTTCTTTGTGCTGTGTAGGGGCCGAAAATGAAAGGAATATTGGAGGATTTTGAATTGGTGGGGCCTCTGATTTTTATAGGGGACATTTGACTCTTATGGGATTGGACTATTCTAGGACTCCTTCGGGGATGATAGCGAGATTGGACTTGTGGCTCCTTTGGATTCTTTGGGCTTCTCTAGAATTATGTGTTTGGATACACCGGGTGGTTTGCTAGATTTTCCCGTTAAACATTTGGATCTTCTGGGAGGTTGAGATGCGATTGGACTATTGGGGTTGAATGGATTGGTTGGAAAGTCTACTCCCTTGCCTCTACCTTTGCGTTTTTTGGACGATTTGCCGGGATCTTCTTCTACTTGGTCTCCCTTGTCCATCTATTGAATAATTAGACGTGTTAGTAGAAAATATCACATGTATGGATTGAATGAATAGGTGAGGTGGAGCTAATATATAGGATACCTTTAGGATGCATCATCCAATCCAACGACATTTGCATCGACTAAGTTGGACGTCTTCGAATCATCCATACATGCATCTTTAAACTGGACAACTTCGGCTCTCACACCGTCGATGAAGCTTGAGAAATCACCAAGTTTTCACTCTAACTTCTCTGCAACGTCACATGATGCTAGTAGTCGTTCGGTAAACTTCAAGATCTGGAATATAAAATATGAACACAGGGAGAAGGTAGAATCAAAATTACTGACAACTAGAAATGATGTGGGTGAGTTGTTGGCAAAGGAGAATGATGGAATTTACTTGGAATGAAATTGAATTCAGGTCCGCTTGGGTGTTTCCGGGAGTAGGACGACGCGTAGCCGAGTAATATTTCTATACCATTTAAAATATGCGTCATTGTGTGGGCCAGTATCACCCTCTTCTCCATAGGTTATGTCATCCATCCTTTTATTCCAGACGCCAAAATACACGACACGTGGTTTTTCACATCTATGTTCTCCCGTTGGGACAATTTTCGTTCACGGAAATGGCCTTAGGAAACAGGGTGGTACAGTTTGTTGTAACCCAAACTGTTTCATTACTCTCTCCAGACAGTGCCGCTCCATAACCCAAAAGCAAATCAGTGCCGTATTCGACCGGAAGAGGGGTACATCCCCATCGTCGATATAGTCCGATATAATTTCATAATCATGGTATGACAGCCAGTTGAACTGGAGGAACACGGAGTAATTTGGGATCGTCATGGAAAAAGAATCAGCAGATAATCATATAAGCTAGATGAACACAATGATCCCATTGATTTCGAGCGGTGTTTGATTGTTATTTAAACATTCATACTTACGGCATCGACTTCCATAATATCCAGCCGTCGCTTGGCTTCCTCGACTCTCGTCTGGAAATGATAGGACTGCAATCTGTTGTACCATGTTAGGAGAAGAGGAAACTCTACATCCTTGGTCCAATCACCTATTCGACGAACTGGCTTGCCAATTGTCATGTGCGAATATACCCACACTTGGCCATACGGACAATATTGATGATTACAAGTATAGAATCATAAAATGATCTTAAAATGACCAAATGAACGCAGATCTATATACTGTATTCTTGTACCTGCAACAGTTTTGGAGGACCCGTGATGGCCTTCACAGCTTTTCCTGTCTTTTGGTAGGTGGATATATACCTTCACAAGGCCCTTGTACAGATTTGCAAGGCACGCAGCTCCCCAAGACCACTTCTCAAAATGTTTGAATAATTCTAAAATGTGGGTTGGAGCCTTAGTACCTGAGGAGGTCCAAAAACTCTGACCTGCAACGAGAAAAAATAGGAAAGCACGCGTCCGACTTACGTCTTGGTCTCTGGGTCTGCTCTTGGGCAACTGACCAAAATTTTCCCTAAGCCAGGTGAACTTAATCTGCACTCAATAGCAGTCATAGTTCACGTCCGGTACCACCCCTAGCAGCTCTTCACATACTTTCACCATGGTCAAGGGGTCAAAGAAGGTGCGGCCTTTGACTGTGAGGCCATCAATGGTGAGGCCATAGATGTAAGCAACATCCTCCAAGGTTACGGTGGCCTCCCCACTGTTGAGGCGGAAGGTGTTTGTCTCTGACCTCCACCTCTCAACCAGGCCAGTTATTAGGCCATGATCAAGTTCAATTTTTTTAATCTTTGCCAATTGCTCTAGGCCAGCCTTGCGAATTAGATCCCACATTTGATAATTGATTTCCCAATTGTCATGATTTGGCGTTGGAATGCAACGTACTGGGCCTGCTTCCTGCATTTTAAAAATGATGCATAATCTATTACACTTGGCACAACATTTAGCACAAACTTAATGATGTACTGTGACTTTCAATCAATATTGTACTCACCTTGCCGTTCCAGACTCGTTCGGAAATATGTCTATCTTGATCATATAGAACTAATTTATCCAAAGGACCAGGTTGTAGATTCTCCATCTATAATCATTAGCAATTTTAAAGTTAGCACATCAATCATATCAATATTCATGGACCCCTTTAATGATGTGAAGTCAGCAACAAACTAGATAGTTGCATCGAAAGCATTTCTCATGCTATAGATTTTTCAAATGTCATGTGAAACAGATAGATGTGCATGTTATGCCTTTAGCAAAAATGGGGTTGTGCACTTGTTTTTGTCCCTTGTTTTCTAATATGGGTCTTTCTTGCAGTTTTTTAATAGGGCTATCTCTATACCCAAATTTTGGAAGGGGGACTGACTTTATATCACTTCTTTCCTTTTTATTGGTGGTGTTGTTGGTGTTGTTCTTTTCCTTTTCTTTTTCCTCTGCTCACTATTCCACCTCTTCCTCCTCAAGTCTGCAACACTCTCTTTGTTCAATCTCATCAACCCTCTCAGGATTGGTCATTTTGTTTTCATTTTCCGTAAATATAGGTTGTAAATGTCTTTGTATGGCTGCGATTTGTTTTCTATGGGTTGTGTATCCTGTGATGGAGGTGGTGTGATAGTCGCAACGAACAAATGGATCGGGCTGAGATGAAACAAATGGGCAGACATGGTCCAATTAAAATATTTTTCCCACCCAATTGCAGTTAGAGTCAATGCATATCTAATTTCCCATGCCAATATTAACTTGTAGTTTGCCTAGTTAGAAAACATCAATTTCGCTCGCATTGGACTGATATTAAAAGGTCTTTTCAATTGCATTTTTTCTAATGAATTGAAATCAAAACCACTTATAGTTGCAACCTCTTACTCCAAACAAGAGGTTCGAAATAAAAAGTTTCAGCAAAAACCCAAACAAGATCCCATCTCCATAACAACACAGTTACAACAATTATAGAAACTGAAAATGAAAAAAAAGAAAAGGATATAGACAATGTGGAAGAGAGAAGAACAGAGAAAATCACCTTCACTTGAATCTCAGATGGAAGATGACGTTGTGGGAGTAGGGGGATTCCGCTAGAGGATCTGGATGGACTTGCTTAGACAACAGGGAGCGAAGGGGATAGCAGGAGATGGGACATCGGAGAGAGGGAAAGAGAGAGCAGCAGCGGAGAGGGAGAGGGAAATCGATAGCAGGAACCGTAGCGAGGAGAACGCAATGAGCGGGGTGGGAGAGGGAAGGAGAACGCAGCTACCGGAGTGGGAAAGGGAGAGGGAAAGAGAGAACCGAGGCTACTGGCAAGACAAGGGAAAGACAGTCGTAGGGATCGTAGGAGAAATAAAGAAAAAGGGGGAGAGGAGGAATTTGGCTAAGAGAAGGAGAACGAAATCGTTCAATTGAAGTGGTTAGGTTATAAACCGTGCCGATGTCGTTCGCAGAATGAGTGGGTAAAATGGTCCAAAACGACTGTACGAACACCAATACGGGTGTTTATGTGTATTTCTAATTTAAATGGGATAATACAAATTTAGGGACACTTTTTTGGTAAAATTATCATGATTTTAATCTAATAGTTGAGTTTTGTGACTGAAATGGTAACGATATCGTTACCACGATTTATTGTTTACTCTTTTATTTTGTTTTTCAACTAGTAAATAATGAGTCACATTGTATTGAGATGCATAAACAGTGATAAAGATATAACGACATCATTTCAAAATCATATTTTCAAAGTATTGTGATAACGATATCATTATGCCGGCTGTTAGATTCTTCATTCCTTTTGCATTTACAACAACAAATTGGAAATAAGTCTATAATGACATGCATAAACTATGTGTACTATAAGTCAGTAATTGATTCCCGTAAAACAATCATACTTTCATGCATAAACAATCTGGGAAACCAGACGCGATTAACTCCATATCTTTCATGAGCTCATTAGTCCGTGACAAGACAAGAAAGTATGGTTTTAGGTTGCAGACATCACAGATTCTGTGACCATTGGTAAGACATGCATTACTTCAAATCCGTGTGTCAAAGTCGGACACATTTCACTCAAAACTTGTGGCTGTCTGTGAGCATTAGTAATGGAGTTGAGTGAAGTAAAGATTAATTTGAATAAAGAATAAAATATAAGTCGGTTATTATGGTATTTTGTTCTTAGTTGTTTATTACGGAATATTTAGGACTTTTGTTATTCATTGTGGAGTTGTTTTGTCTTTTATTCGACAAATAAGGTTAGTTTTTATATCTTTTTTGGAAAAAACGATGGGAATTCTTGAATTAAATAACCTTTTCATGGGCCATCCATTTGAGAAATGGGGGCTTTATCTTAATTGACTATTAGTAGAGTTGCCAAACAAGCCCAGAGTGGGGGAGAATTAGAAGAAGGGGGGAACAAGCCCGGAGTGGGGGAGGATTAGAAGAAGGGGGGGCGGGGGTGGGGGGGACGGGACTAGGCCAACCCTTGCCGGGAATGAATGGGCCAAATCCCTGGAATGGCCAAAGGGCCTACGACCTTACCTGGCCCTAGCAGGTTAGGTTTGGGCTTCAAGTGTAAACCTAACATTAACCCCTTCTTTAATTGAGCTCGAACTGTCAAGGTAATGCAACAATCACTATGGTGGTATATAGAAATCTCACTTTACTATTCCCTGATTTAATAGGGGGATCGATGTGGATATCATTTACTATCTAAGAGAACACTATAATTGATGGTGTTTGTGAATCTTATCTTTTAACTCCCCAATTTTATGCCCTTGATAAAATGTATTGCAATGAACTCTCATGAATAAAAAACCAAACGAATGAAGGACAAAACAATAGTCTAGTACTTTCCTCAATAACATGTCATTGAGATCTTGTATGACATTGTTTATCAAGTTCTGACCCATCAAAGAGGTGTGCTATTATGGAGTTGACTTTGAATATAAGACTAAGCATTACCCAACTATTAAAAGCTCACATAAGAATCATGCTCAAATAAACCCACATATACAACAATTATATGTAGATGAGCCACTTCCAATAAAAAGAAAAAGAAAAAAATAAAACAAAACAAAACAAAACAAAAACCATGGCTACTAAACATTACCCAAGTATTAAAAGCTCACATAAGAATCATGCTCAAAACAACTCACGTAAACTACAATTATATGTAGATGGACAACTTGAGCAAAAAAAAAAAAAAAAAGAAAAAGAAAAGAAAAGACAAAACAAAACAAAGATCATAGCCATGTATGGCTTATTTACATGGCAATTCCATAAGAATCATATAAAAAATGAATATAAGAATGAATCACATAAGAACAAACGTAAGAATCACCTGACCATCACGCTCAAAGAAACCCATATATATGACTAAACAAATCCACAAATATATATTGAAAGGCACAAAAGCACACATTAGAAATGGAAACAAGACAGAACTACCTCTTCAGGACAAGTTCTTTAAGTTGGCCTTGCACGTTTTCATTGAACCACAGCCCTCCAAATCTGAGGGTTCGAACATTCGTTCCCCTGTGATTTTACAGATACCACCAAAGTAATATCTAAAAGAGCCTCTGCATCTGCAGCTTGTTCTCGAGCCGCTGAACTGAAAAAAGAAAAGAATACTTTATTTCTGCTAATTAATTATAAATACCAAGTTCAAAGCTAGTATCACAAGACTTGTCTTATATATACATATTGGTTCCCAAGTGGTAATGCCCAGTTGGCTCAAACCTTCAGGTTGTTCCTCCCTAAAAAGAGGACAAGCATGTCATAACAAACTGCAATAGGCAGAGGAACTATTGTAAAACTTGTCTCACTAAATAGAGAACAATACTAGTATACTAGTTAAAATAACTGTGTTATAGCAGGCAACCAATAAATCCATCCCATGGTATCATTTGATTAGTGACCTGAGCATAGATCTTTGAAATGAACAACATGTGTCGTCTGGATTTATGAAAGACCCTTTAATTTGATGGAGAGACCCCACTTATTAAACTAAAAGGCCTAAAATAGGCTTTTGCCTTATTTTAGAACTAGCCAAATTTCACTACAGTGAGTAAAGCCTTGGTAGATTGATAGCGCGTGGAACACACTATTAAAATCTAACAGCAGACTGTACTCAGTCAAAGTCAACTTTTGCCTAATTCTACAACAAGGAGAGAGAAATGTTTTGAACAATTTAGAATTTAGCAGGTAGGGCATATATTGAATCAATGGCTGCAAATAGAAGATCCAGATTCATGATGGTTTTGGAGAATCACGTCTGATAACAGTCTGTAAAGAACTGCAAACCACCATAACACCCCAACCCAACCAACCACCGACAATTGCTCTTCCAAATTATTATAATAAAAAAAAGAGGAAAAACCACAAGACTGGAAAACAAGCAATATATGTCTACATTGTTTAATATCCTTTTCTATACCACTGCCACTAACTAATATTGTGTGGCAAATATTCAAATGTCATCAACATCAATTTCACATCTAACTCTAATGCTTCTCTCATCTATACTCAAGAATCTTTCATCTACCAGAACCCAAATTCTTCATGGGTCTGTCTTATCCATAGTAGTTTAAATGAGTAAACTTCACTAACATAGACCTTGGGCAGTATTGAGTAATGCTGATGGATTATGTGTAATGGGTAGTGGAAAGATTTATTGACAATTGCTTGGGTTTTAGCCATTACATCAAGAGACAAGAAAAACCCCAAATTTGTAAACACCCCACAGTTTCCAGATATTATAATCTTCCAATAAATATATACTTGTGACAATGGAACCAAACCCATAATAATATCATACCAAGGTACTGGAATACTGCATTTTTCACTCTTGACCAGACCCGTAATCAACATAACTCTAGAAATCCAACAATGCCCAATAAAATCTAATGAAAACTAGAGGCAGTACTCATCTAAAGACAAGGGGGGAAAAGGAATGGTTCTAAACGTCATACAGTTGAAAAGAATGGCGATTGGGTATTGACCAAAGGATGGGGAAAATGAAGAAAAAAAGACTTGGGGTTTTCTTTATTCAAATTACCAAACTGAAGGAGGCTATCTACTTCTCCAGAAATCGATCCAAACTTGTCAGAATCGACTTTAGAAATATCAACCTTTTCATCTGCAACATAAAAACAGAAGAAAAACTTCAACCTCCAAGTGAAAGAGAGAGAGAGAAGGGGGAAGGAGATTCCAAACCGTTGAACAGATTCTTTACGGCCAGATACCGACGTTGGAGCAGTCGTCGGGAGTTCCACCAGAATATCTGGCCGGAATCGCTTAGAGAGCAGAAAGCGGAGAGAAAGAGTAAGAGCCGGGACATCAGGGAAAGGGAAAGAGAGAGCAAGGAGCGGAGAGGGAGAGGGAAAGAGAGAAATGGACCCGCAACACAAGGAGAGGGAAAGAGAGAAATGGACCCACAATGCAAGGAGAGGGAAAGAGAGAGCAACGAGCGGAGAGGGAGAGGGAACCAGAGAGCTGGAGTCGCAACGCAGGGAGAGGGAAGGCGAGAGCAAGTAGCGGAGGAGGAGAGAAAATGGCGGGAGAGGAAAAATTTTGGGGAAGAAAGGAGAACGAATTCGTTCGATGGTTTTAGGGTATGGGATTGAAAACGATGTCGTTCGAAACAGGTAGGGATAAAACCGTCAAAAATCACTGTATGAACACCAAAATAGGTATTTCGGTGTATTTGTGATTAAATTAGTCTAATACAACATGTTTAGGGACACTTTTTTGGTGAAATTTCCTAAAAAATAATGTTTTTTTTTTCACTGCTACCAATAATAAGTGTCCACCAAGTGGTAGCCCAACTCGTTTATTGTGGCTTGAAATCGACAATGGTTGTTACAAGCTACATTGTAGAATTAAAACAATTCTCTCTGCTCAACAATGACTTAAAAAATTAAAAATAAAAAGAAGAGATTGTAAGCGGTTTGCCAATGTGGATTCTAATCAAATCATTTTTACCACTGATTCTAGGCTTTAGTTACTCAAACTTAATAGTTTTGGAACTAGGGTTTTTTTTTTTGGGTCGTAGTTGAGACTCAGTCTAATGATTAGATAACTATTACATAAAGTCAAACAAGGTTTCCTTACAAATCCTGGTAGATTTGTGGCTAGGAATTCTAGATTTAAATCACAAGTCATACAAATCACAACTTAGAAACAAGTGAAAAAAGAAACTACAACAAATGGCTGTAAATAAAAAATAAAAAAAGAAGTAATTGTTTAACAAACTACCAGAACTCTGTTGGGTATGTGGGTTTGAGTTTGGCTCGTTTTGTAGGCCCAACCCATTTGTATTAAGGTTGAGGGGTAGTTTTGGTCTTTGTCTAAACTACAGTTGGTCACTTTTCTGATTGTAATTCTGATTAGGAGAAAAACTCTATTTTGTGAAGAAGGAGAAGAGAGTTTGGTTTATGCAATTGCAAGTTTTTTTCGGGTCTCAAGGAGTTGCAAGTTGAAATAGAAAGAATGCATAGACACTTTTCGCTTGTCTCTTCTTCCTCCGAGGACGTAGGTGTGAAATCATAGAACCGCATAAATTATGTGATAATTTTGAATGACTTGTAATTGTAATTTTAATTGCTTGTTGATGGCATGCTTCCACACACATGATCACAACAAACTCAATGTCCAAGCAATGTAATCCTGTAAATTCAATTTATTTTAATAAACAAGCAACGTTTTAGTATCGATTATAAAAGCAGGACATTAGATCTTAACACTCTACTGACATCCAATAGAAATAGCACAATGGTAAAAACAGAAAACAAACGAAAGAACAAAAACATATGGATATAATATATGGGACAAAAGGGACATTTAGCAATTACTTATACGCTTATATATATATATTGGATCACTGTGCTCGCCTCAGCATGGGGCTCCACCTCGGACTGGGAATAGCGGGCATCGAAAGATCTCACTTGGCCCTTCATCTCTGCAAAAAATCAACCTCATCCATGATCATCATCACCTCCATCTGGGCCCCACAAGTTTAACGATGTATTGTCTATTCAGATAAGTGTGCAGTCGATCTAACTGTGTACAATACATCGGATGGGTGCAAAAGTAGGCTCCATGGGAAGTTCATGGGGGGTTGTGTGCGTGTGGTCCATTCAGATGGACCATCATGTGGTTGCGCACCAAGCGCAAGCTCAAGTATGTGGTGGGGCCCACCTGGGGAACTACATGGGAATGAGCATGGGGGAGATTTCAATGACTCCCTGGAATCTTCTTCTTTGCAAAAAATCAGCGCCAACCGTAATTTCTATCATCTCCATATGGGCCTAAAAGTTTAATAGTCAATAATACATTTGGATCAATACATAGTCAATCCAATTGTCCAGTAAATTCGGATATGACCGAAACTTGGTGGATATGTGCAATTTAGAGGGGTCACGTGTTTGGTCCATTTGGATAGACTAAAGGTTGGCTCCACAAGCATGAGCTTATGAGATTTTATCTTGCTCATATATATATTTATATATATATATATATATATATATGAGAATATTCATGTGCATACATCCCTCACCATAGGGTGAAAGACACTTACATACTTGAAAATATTTATGTGGAAAAGAGGAAAAGCCATATATATTCATATACCAAAAAAAAGAAAAGAATGTTAATGTGCAAAGAGGGAAAGCCATGTAAGCGTCTCTCACCCTATGCTGAGGGATGGATGCACATGAATGTCCCATATATATATATATATATATATATATATATATATATATATATATATATATATGGGGAATGTTCATATGTATCCATCCCTCACCATAGGGTGAGGGATGCTTCCATAAATGAGATGTTTCAAGTACAAAAGAGGGATTTCATATATATATAATATATATATATATATATAATTGATAAAAATAAGAGGGTCCAGGTTAGGCCAGGCTGGGCCTAATATTGTCCAAGCCAAACACTCACATTAGTGGGCCTATAAATTTTTCCAAGGCCTGTCCCTTGGGCTTTTTAAGGAGGAAAAATAGCCCTTATTTTGCAGGCCTTTTGAGGCATTTTAAATTGGGCTTATGCTGAAAATGGAGAGTGGGTTTGGGGTTTTTATTGGTGAGGAGAGGGGAAGAATTCCAGTGTCACCATGGCCATGGCCCATGGGTTCTTTAAGGTAAAGAGGTGGTTCTGTTCGGATTTTAGTGGTTTTCCATCTGCGGATTAGGGTGGTTTTTTAAGAAATTGGGAAGGAGATTTGTTTTTTTAACCCTTTAGGGCTTTTTTAAGACTGGGAGGGGCTAAAGCCCATTCCCTTCAATGTGGATCCGCCCGTGCACGTTTCCATTTTCAAATGAATCAAAAGAAAATGCACAATTACTTAACATTGGATAAGTCCACAAGAACGACTCCTTATCCGAGTGGTATGGAACGTCAGTTTTTACCTAGCTAGGGTTCGAATCCCGGGTACGTGTCCCACTTATGTGGGCTTTCTTCCTGCATGTGCGAGCTTCCTTCCCGGGTCAATGTCACAGTTGGATTTGGAACCATGCCTTGGTCATAGCTTTCAGGCGTGCGAGGAAATTCAAGCTTACATATTATGTCCAATAATGAAACAAGGATGGGGCAAATTCGTCTTCATGGGAATTATTGGACAAGCTGAACCTTATCAAGTGAGCCTTTCTAGATTTTGGGTCTGATATTCAGGCCCAGATCCAGATCATGGCATTGAATGTAAGTGCAAGCCCTTGTGCTAAATATGTCAGGTTGGGCTATATATGGTTTTTTACCAGACATGGGGCCAGGCCTGGCCCATTTAATGATCGGGACAGAAAATTAGGCACAGTGTCAGCCATGCACCAAAAATCATAGCCCTTATCCAGCCATCACCTTATTCAATCAAATTCTAGGAAGGTGAAGGTCCTATCTAAGGGCCTGTTTGGAAACTCTTATCCGTTTAAAATAAAACATTAGAGATATTTGAAATATAGTTGTTTGAACCATACCTTTTACAAATAGATTAACTTTTATTAATTTTTAGTTGCTCAGTTGGTTAGCAACTCGTCTGTCATCGACATGTCCAAGGTTTGATTCATAGGTATACTACCCTCTTTATACATGTTTGGAAGGACTTTTTGCATGTGTGCAGACTCTCTTTCCACATGCGTGTTCTCTTGGTCTAAACCCCCTTTGGATGGGCTAATAGTAAAAATTACAAATAGATCAAATGGTATCATTCAAGTATAAAAAGAAAATTTGTAGTAAAAGTTGTATTGGCAAAGTTGTTATGCACTAAAAGTAGTAACATGCAAATTTTTCATATAGTAGAAGTTATATATATATATATATATATATATATATATATATATATATATAGGCAGGTTTATATATATAAACCGAAAGTAGTTTCAGCATTAGACATTTAAGTTCAATCTCCACATTTGATGCTCCACTACTCACATCTTAAATATTCCTTCATTAAAACCATTCTTATTATGAATTTCCAGGAATTCAGTACAAAGCAAGAAAAAGGGCCATCGGAGAATATTACACAGCCTGCAAGTTCATGTCTGGTTCACTGCTTTAGAACATAGATAATTCCATGTTCATAGAGATAGCTTTTTTTCTTTTTTAGTGAAAACTTTCTTCAAGTTTTTGAGAAATGATAAATGAGATGGTCCTGGGGAGCAAAGGACTGCACTCTTTCAGTACATGAAAGGAGTACATCCACAACCACATCCAAGACTGATACTGATAATTCTAGTGGCTAGAAGGTGCGCTTTGAGATTACGAGACAGGTATATTTGTACATTGTTGCAGTATTCATGTAGAATTCTATCTTTCACGCCACTGGCTCTCAGTGAATGTTTTTCCCTTCAATTTCACAGGAGATGTGTGCCTCAGATTCAAGAATGATATACATTGAATTTATCAACAGAAAATTGTTGCTTAGTTTAAAAAACAGTGTGAGCACTGTATTGCTTAGTTGCAAACTTTTTGTCCATAACGTTAAATCATTTACATTAGCAGTTCAGGCCATCAGAATATTCTCTCTTGCGCATTGTATCCACCAGTGGCCCTTTTTTTATAGGACTCAGAATTGCCCCAGTTAGCATGCTCTTAAGATCAACTATCATATATATCTGTCTAGAATGGCCCATGCAACTAAGCAATTTTTATTGTATTTCAGTATAATGAGAATCTATTGTTTCTGTACCTTGCATGTGGTATATACAGGCAAATTAACAAAACCAATGAGGCAATGGTGGATGGTACCTTGCAGGCAGTGGTGGACCTACCTTATGCGGACCTGGGGCTTTCGCCGCAGGTCTGATCCAAAAAGGCTTAAAAGTAGCATCCCATGCCCCATTCCAGTGAACTGATCGCCCCACGCCAGGTCTCAAAAAACCATTAGCTCTCGGTCTCAAAGATCTCCCGAACGAAAAACCTTGGAACCCTTTGCTCAATTGTTCTGCTTCTTCCATTCTAAGCTCAGACATTTCTGCTTCTATACAATAGTATAGCATAAAGACCTGCCCTCTTACCGTACCTTTACACAATATGTGGGGAAGACCGTTCAAGAAAAAAAAATGTGGGGAAGACCGTTCAAGAAAAAAAAATGTGGGGAAGCAATATGTTGATTAGTAGCGGGATATGAGTTCTTTATACTTAATTTTCCAAGAACAAAAATAATGTCTTTAGACTATGTAATAAGTGGAGATTATTGGTAGTTGGCATTGATTTTGACCTTCTCAATTTTTAATTGACCACCGTCCGCCCCACCCAAATGAAAATCCTGGGTCCGCCATTGCTCCCTAAACCATAATGATGATGCATCTGGTTAGGTCCTTCTCGGAACTCATGTCACTTGTAGTCTAAGTATCAAGTTAGTTAAGAATTCTCGAGGCAGTTAGGTACTTAGGTGTCTTTGAATTCCCACCAACCCTTCAAGCACTCCTTGAAGGCAATTGTAGATTGACCATATAGAAAGAAAGCTACACCTCATATCAAGCTCTACAAAAAAATTTGGTCTTCCCACCTTAGTTTATGTTATCCTTTCAGGGGAAAGAAAGAAAGAAAAAAAGATGTGAAGAGTATAACATGAAATGAAATATAGCAGCTGATCTATGTATATATATATTTGTGATTCAACCATCATTTGCTGTCACCATGACACAGAATTGAAAGAAACAGATAAGTCATTTATCAGCCTAGCTAACATTCACCAAATGCTACACACATTACTCTGGTTTAAACCAGGTGAGACAAAAATATTGGTAGTTTTTCCATTGAATATTTGAATCTATGAAACAAGCCAGAAAAGGCATCACTCTAGACAGTTCAACTGCAGTACAGTATTAGTCATAAGCTGAATCTTAGTGGTCACGTTCCCAAACCTAAATCAAATTTGAAGATCTACAATAATGGATACTGGAAGAAACGGCAGCCTTTCTATGTGTGGGCTTGCATGTGGGTGCCACCACATGATAGAGAATTTATGTACAAAAAAAAGGCATTTCATGTGGATTCTAAGAGCATGTTAACTCAGAATCAGAAGCATTCCCAGATTCCCGTCTTCTACTCGGACTAAGTGCAACAGGTTGCAGCTGGCTTTCAGAGTTCATCCTCAAACTTCGGCCACATGGCATTAGTTGCGGGGGCCTAAGGTTTCTCCCCTTCTGTAGTTGATCTGTAGAGTTGAAACAGAAAATGAATAATGTTAACAATGAATCCCATCATTAGCATTATAATCCAAGATCATTTTTCTCTGCAAAAGTGATTTGCTTTGTTTCAATATAGCTTCTAAAATCACATAGTACATTGAAGAATTGATTCAAGTTTCATCCAGTAGACAACACAGATCATGTTGGTCTTTTTCATGCTTCAATCGGACCAAAATCCTGATTGATCTAAGCTAACTCAAACTTGATTGGGTTTCAAAACCCTGTTTAACCATTAAAAATATATTGATGACAGTTCCTACTACATTCAGGTACATGTTTACTGATACCTAACTAACATTGCATCCCAATAAAGGGAACCTAGATAAGTTGTCTGGAAGAACAAATGAAGAGATTGTTAAATGTGACCTGAATTTCTTTTAGCCTTTCCATGTGGAGAAGTCTTTGCTAATGTCTTCTTGTTATTTCTAGAAATCTTCTGAGATGGCGAACTTGAAGCAATTAAGGGTGTCGTGAACAAATCCTCAGATATAACTGCATTTTCATCACTGCAAAGTGATGTTCCCTCACTACTTCCTGACTCAGAACACCTTTCTTTCATGTTCACAGCAGTTCTCTCTTTCTCAATGACTCTATAAGCAAATATCTGAAATGGTATCTTGAACACAGGGAGTGTTTGATTGCCATACCATGTGGAGAACTTGTTGGATAGGATGGTTTCAAGATCAAAATAATCAAACAGAGGCATTGGCGCTTCAGGTTGGCTGTGATCAGGATTCATTATCAAAAAGCGTTTGCTGTAACGCAGGATTCTACAAATAGTTGAGAAATTTGGGCGCTGGAGGGGGTCTGCATGCCAACATTTTTTGGTTAAATTGGTGAGGTATTTTGGTGCTCCAAATGGAAATAGTGGCCTTTCACCCGCCCTAATGTTCCTGCTCATTTGATCTCCTTGAAGGTGACCTTCTTCAAAGGGGATTTTACCAGTGAGCAGCTCGAAACAAATCATTGCAAAGCTGTAGACATCAGCTTTCTCTGTATACTTAGATTTGCAGGGACACCCTGGCTGCTCTTCCTCCATTAAGATTTCTGGGGCATGCCAGATAAACGTGTTGATAGGCGTTTGAGTAGGGGAAGTTCGAGAGGAGACATTCTTGACAGATGAAAGACCAAAACCTGCTACTTTTGCATGTAAATACCCTTCCACAGAGGAACTTCTTGTTCTGATAAGGACATTTGAAGGATTCAAATTCCCATGGTAGATACTGCGAGAATGTAGATACTCCATTCCCCTCGCTATCTGGAGCATGATATCGACAAGGACTGGCAGAGAGAAAGGAACCTTCTTTCTTGGGCTACAGAGTTCTTTTATAAAACTGCCGAGATCCTTGTTCATCAGTTGCATGACCAGAAAACATTCTTTCATCTCTTCATCAGAAAATGCACACAAGAAATTCATTATATTCGGATGAGCGAGCGAGGACAGATGAGATATCTCAGGAACCAGAGCCTCAATGTCCCCGAAAAAATGCCTGATGGCAAAGCTTTCTCCCATCCATTGGATTTCCTTGTATTGGCTACCGTTTCCTAATCGTCGCCTCACCTGATAGTCCTTGGAGCCTACTAGAATTGAAGTTGGGAACAACTTCCCCTTTGAGGGCTCCAACCCGTCAAGATTCTTGAACAGAAGCTCTGCAACACGATTCTCCTGTTTTTTTAGAGCCCCAGATGATCCCAAACTTCTCTTTTTGCTAATCAATTCCAATAGAATCCACCTATCCTCCCTCCAAACCGTATCAATTCTATTGCAAATGTCCTGAGAAACTAAGTACTGCTTTCCAAATCTGCGTTGAAAGAGCTCAGGATCCATCCATACCTTCTCATACTTCTTTGCCAGCACAACCTTCTTCCTCTGCATCTCATCCTCATCAGACCCGGCGATCTCACCGGCGATATCGATTGCCTCTAGCACAATAGGGATGATGCATAAAAGATTATGCACATAGAATTCAATGCAATCAGTGTTCTGCGCAAGAGAAATTGCTTTCACCCACCAATCTTTTGTCTCCAAGCACTGCCGAATGTATTGTTCGCCTTCCCTGAAGATCCTGTGGAGTTCTTTCAAAGGGTGCTCAAGGGCCTTCCATTTCGTCGTCTTCTCGCTGAATTTCAGATTATTTCTCATCTCTTCTGAGATTACTTCAAACCCAAGATTGTAAACATCAACCAGAAAACAGCACTGCCGTTTATTGATTAGGATCTCATCTTGGAACACCATCAAAGCCTTCAAACTCCCCAAAACCTCCCCAATTTGCCGAAATTGCTCCATTGAAAGCAAGGAAACAGAAAAAAAAAAAAAAAAAAAAATGAAACTGTGTATGTATGCTGCAAGAAAAACAACAGTACCGAGAGAATTCCTTCGGCTATTGGGTTCTAAAGAAAAGGCAAATCCCACACAATTGTTGTGAAAATGGATTTTCCCCTCTAGATACTGGGAAGAAAGAGTACTAGAGAAACACAAGATTCAGCCCAGAAATGTATGACAGATAACACACAAATCATAGGAAAACAAGAGTCAGGTGTATCCAAGAAAATCAAAATCTTCCCCTGACTTTTGCCGAAAGAATACAGAGAAAGTAAAACACATGACCCTCAACTTCTATCAGGAAAAATAAGAAGAGTAGCTAATCCTTGCGAGAAAAACGGGTAATTGGTATGCAAGAAAAGCAAAGACTTTGACCAAATCAAATCGGAGAAACCACATGTATTGTGAAAAAAATTCCCACAAATTTCTACCAAATCAACATATTGAGTATTGTAGAAGGCACAAAAACCTGAGGAAAATCTAGAACAGGAGATATTGGAGAAGACCCAAACCAGAATTCCTCCAAAACCTGCAAAATTCTCAGCAGAAGCAATGAAAGACCATGGAAAATAATACAACTTTGACCCAAAGCGTACGCAGGAATTTTTCGATACAGACAAAGTCCTGATTGAAAAATCCAAAATTGGGAATCTGACCCAAGACTTGTGGGTTATGGTTTGGAAGAAGACTAGAAGAGGAAGGAAGGAAAGAGGAAAGGTATTGGCAGTTGGAGAGTCCGTTTCTTTTGGGCCGTCTTTAAATAAGCGTTCCGCGAATTTCTGACATTTTTTTTAAAATCCGGCCGTTACGTCACGGACACTAACCGCTCCATGGAAACGTAGTGGTCAGCAGGTTCCATTTGCACTGTGAGCACTTCAATTACGAAGATACCCTTGTGATGTGTCAGTCTTACACAACCTCCTTCTGAAACGTAGGTTTGACTTTGGTTCATGAATGTGTTAAAATTGGAGAATCCCACCCCCTTAAAGGATAACGTGAGCACAAATGCCCACATATAACCATATGAGCTTTCGAGTATTTATAAACAATCACATTGAGTTTTGGCTTTATATGCAGCCATTAGTATTCTAATGGCAATTTTGATCAACCACCTTGATCAACACTTAAATTGCTTTTATGTCATGTTGATTAACCCAACTTTAATTTTTTTTTTTTGTGAAAAAACAATAATGTCATTACATTAGTATAAACAAATCACACCAAAATACTAATACATCTACCATATTGTTGCCAAAGGGCAAAATTGAGCCCAATTTTGGTCTGTCTACCCGCTTTACAAAAAAGTCTGACCATTGGTCAATGTAGTTGACTGATAGTCATGAGAATAAGGTGGCTGTAAGTCTAAAAACCAAAATATAAAGATGCATGGATGTTTGAAAATATTAAACAATCCAGGGTGTTGAATGTAAATAGAATAGAAACTTAATGTATAATATCAAATTGGTTGGATGGATCCGATGTCCCCTAAATTGATGGTTTTAGCCCTAGCTAGTTATAAGAAACTGCATCTTATTATTAGAGAATTGACCTTACAGCGATGTTAACATGAAAAACACCATAAGAACAAGGAGTTGTTCGATTGGTTCGAAACCATGCTTCACAACTAGATGACCTCCCCCATTCTCCCCACTTTCCGCATGTGCGAGTTCTCACTTTCCACATGTATGGACTCTCTCTTCTCGCATATATAATTTTCACGCTTCGCATGCATGGATTCTCTCATCCCTTTTGTGAGTGTCTAGGGGTCCTAGCCCCATTAGTCGGAATACCCAAAAAGAAAAACCCCATGGACATGACATTAAGGAAGCCACCTTTGGTTGATCCAAACTCCAAGCACTCATATTCCAAAATAATTTGATAATCATTCAAATTTAACTCTAATTAAGTGATATATTCATTAGTTGATCAAGGTCTGAGTTAAGTGTATAAATTAAATATCCATATCTGATTCTGCATCGGCAAAGTAAAGAACTCATAGTCATAGACGTTATCGATAAGGTCGATACTACCAATGTATCGGTCATATCAGCATCCGAACATCACCTTCAGCTGATAGAACATAAACTAATAGTCGATAATAGACTGTAACAGCTCATATTGGCACAACTTGTGAATAAGGGATATCAACATGCCCATAATTGTATTAAGACTTTTCCCCTCTTGAAAACAAGACATATCTCCCAGTACAATATATTCTAACATACTCAATTAAAGTCAATGCATGGTTCAGTCCTTTATATTTAGACATGCATCAATCCTACGATAGACATATGTTCGAATATAGTGAGATTTGAGCTACTACACACTTACTAGTGCGCCTGCAATTGCGAGATCAATGGATGAAGTGAATAAGCCTCATGTCAATAGTGAGCCATAAGAAATTGTGTATACAAAGTTCACGTGTGCAATGGCATAGGTTCATTTCTCTTGAAACGAGGGCAATGGCTAAAGTGTTGTTTGGAGAGTCTACCTTTTGTGCCTATTCAACTTGAGAACCCAAGGATGCCATGACAGTAGTCAACCATGATTGTGTTGGCACTTGTATAGTTTTTATAGCATGACAAGTTTACCTAAATTACTGGTTTTATGAGTATTTTGCATATACGATTTTTATTATATGACAATTTTTTCCACAAATCTATCCTATGATGTAAAAAGTAGGCATTTTTCCAATGGGATCAAACAAACCAAACAACCTATCTATATAAGGGCCTAGTTAAAAATAATTCTATTTCAAATAGATGTATTTGAAAAAAAAAAAAGTCTGGGGGCGCCTTTGTCATTCGGAGTCAGGTGAGCGTACGTAACTGATAAAATTATAAGTTTTTAGAGGTTGCTTCCTTAGCTTATTCCTCAGCCTGAATGGAATTTCTGATTCTTTCTTTCTTCGTCGTTCTGTTTGAAATGTACTGCAGCGGTTGTTTTTAGGTGCGGTTTGGCTTCTAGAGTGGGGGGTTGGTTAGTGGCCAGATTCTCAGTTTGGCCAATACGAAAGAGACACGTTCTTGTCAACGTGGTACACTCAACTTAATCACGTAATTACGTGCTTCCCATTTAGGATTAGTAAATGCACGACATGATATTGATACGGACTATGGAGTTTTGCCTCGTAGACTTTCTTTCGCTTATCCCCATATGGCACTCAATAATCCATCATATCATCATTGATCTTTATTAAGACTTTTAAGACTAGCTGGTGGACTGATTCATACTTTCAGTTCCACGCTAAAACCATCAACGCCGTCCAAAATTGACATATTTTTTTCTCCATGTTAGGTGACAAGGAGTTTAATGCTTTTTAATGGAGGTCCTACCAGATGGATGGTCAGGAATGAAAATCATCTGAAAATCCTGCCAGATGGGCCAATGGCAGGTGGGATAGAGAGTGGAAAAGGTCTGGTCCGGTATGAGAAGAGGAGTTGGTACTGGTATCAAGACCAGTGCAACCTAACAACCATAGGGAATGTGAAAAATCTAGATATTTACAAGGCGAGGGCTTATCAGGTGCGCACGAGGCTGTGGGGCCCCACCTGCAGCTGGGACCATGGATGATTTAAAGATCTCAGTGGGCCATATCAACCTACAGAGTTTAGATCCCATTTGATCGTTCTGTCATCTTCATCAGGCTCCACGAGTTTAGCAGTATACGGTCCATTTGGATAATTGTATAATTTATCGATCCAACAGTGTATAAGTACATTCAAATGGGTTTACGGCGATAGACATTGTGTATGACATTTTCCTAACACCGAGATTATCCTAGTTTCGGTAAAAGTATCAACTAGGCATGTCTTGGTCTCGGTCTGAAAAATTTCGGCAAATGTGCCAGAATGCTTTCATACCGAGGTCACACCTGACCTCATCATCATCTTCAGTTCAGTTCTATTAACCGAAACAGGCACTGACTCTTAGTCAATCGTGATTGTACTCCCATAGAGATTCAACTAATTTACAGAACGTGTTGATTGATGGTGACATGCCTCGGATCGAGATAAGAAGTTATCATTACCCGGCGGCTACGTCTACATCAAGGTAAGGTCCGATGAGACTCTACATTTAAGGTCAACCAGGGTAAGGTCCAATGGGACTCTACTCCCAAGGCATCAGGGTAAGGTCTGATGAGACTTACCTCTAAAAGTCAACTCTTGGCCTATATATACACAAGTAGCAAATCCAGAAAAGGTATGCAATGTTTTACACCCATATTCTAAGCTTTCTCTTCTTCTCCACTTACTCTTCTCTTGTCTAGTTGTTGAACTAATTTATGCATCAGAGTGCCTTTGGCTGACTGCAGCCGAGGTCCCTGACCTTTGTTTCTCCTTCCCTTTCAGGTTTTAGGCATTTGGTCTTTCCTAAAGAAGCTTTATATTCGCATAATCAAGCCCGTAAATATTTAGGCACTTACAATTGGCATCGTCTGAGGAGATCAAACCAGATTTACAAACATCATGCCTCCGAAAACCAGATTTAGTGAAGGACCATCAAAGATCCCATCACAACCACCAGTATTATCAATGCCATTGCCACAGGCCCCTCACCAGAGGAGAACCGGGGCAAGATCTGGTGCGGTGAGCGTGGAAGGACTTGTGACTCAATCAGGTTCATCATCAAAGGGGGTGACAGCACCTTCCCGACGAGATAACACTATGCTGGAACATTCTCGGCAAGGTGATCCTCCATTGCAGCGTCCCTGACAAGACAAATCCCATTGCTAGGTCGATGCTGACAACGACAACAACCCACTCCTCGCGGATATCGAGGCCCAAAACCTTGTTATCCAAGAGCAAGGTGAATTGATTCATCAGCTCCAACAACAACTCCGGGAAAAGACGAAGGCCCCGGCTTCGCCCCCTAGACGCAGCTGAGCTCCTTTGATCAATTAGGATTTTAGGCAAATCCTGGATAACAAGAGGCGCGACCAAGCTTATGACGAGGGCTCGAGTAACAGCCACTTGAACGAGGACTCAAAGAGACAGAGATCGGAGGACAATGATGACCTGAGAGAATGGCTGGACCGACAAGTCAAACAAATAGTCCAGAGGAACATGAAGGTGGTCGGTTTCACTCGAGACCGGCTAAATGCCTACGAAACTAAGGATCTTGGCACATCTCCTTTCTCTCAAGAAATAAGGAACTTTTCTCTCCTTGAGAAGTTCAGTGTCCTGAGGTTTGTTCTTTATGACGGAACCTCGAATCCAGCAGTGCATCTTCGCCACTTTACTCAGAGAATGTCAGTTTGGGGTGATACAGATCACCTAAACTACAGAGTATTCTCCACTAGTCTAGGGGACCTTCCCCTAAAGTGGTTCTGTGCACTTCCAGAGCGATCAATTTCGAGCTGGCAGTAGCTACGGAATTCCTTTGTAGAGAAATTCCAAGCCCATAGGGTCATCCCCAAGACGGATGATGACCTAATGGCGATCAAGATGAGGCGGGCCAAAAATATCACTTAGTTCGCCAAAATATTCTAGACTGTATATAGCCAGATTGAGGACGCCATTGATAAGGTGGCCGCCATCAGGTCCTTCAAACAAGCTCTACTGCTAGGCAACGAGCTTCGAAAGGACTTGGTTCGGTTCCCCGTGGTCACGGTGAAGGCACTGATGGCCAGGGTGAACCAGTTTATTGAGCAAGAAGAAGATGATGCCTAAGCTTGGGAAAGATTTGGCCTCTAGCAAGAATACAGACCCCCCAAGAGAGACAAGAAATCGTCTTGGAGGGAGGAGATGGACCGAAACAAGGCATCGACAAGTTCAGCGATGGCCTCGACTCCCACCTCGAGGGGCAAATAGAAGTCCAAGCCAGTTGTCACCTCCTACAAGGTTGTGAACACGATCTTCAAGGAGCCAATCTATAAGCTCCTCAGCAGGATCAAGTCACAGTTGTTCTTCAAGTGGCTGCAGCCGATGAAGGGTGATCCTTCCATTTGAGATCAGAATAAGTTTTGTGCCTATCACAAGAAAAATGGGCATAGGACCGAAGACTGCATGGCCTTCAAGTCACACCTTGAAAAACTCGTCAAAGACGGGCACTTGAAGGACTATGTTAATGAGGAAGGCAGAAATAAAAGCCAAGCTCAGCGCCGAAATGATGATGATCAGGACAGCAATGAGTCGGAGGGCATCATCAATTATTCACCTAGCTCCCGCGCCAAAGGGAAGCAATCAAGCTCGTGCCAAGGCGAGGAAGGCTTCGCACAATAAACAGGTGATGACAACCAAGCTAGGACCAGCTGCCAAGACAGCTTGAAAAGAGAGGCCCAAGATCTTGTTTTCAGATAAGGACCTAAATGGGGTCCAGCTCCCCCACAACGATCCACTAATTGTAACCCTGAAGTTAAAGAACTTCAAAGTACAAAGAATTCTTGTGAATCCCGAGAGCTCGTCAGAGATCCTTTACTTTGACTGCTTCAAGAAGATGGGTCTCAAAGAGGAGGACTTGCAGGAAGCCCGCACTCCCTTGGTGGGTTTCAGTTCAAAGCCAGTGTACCCTAAGGGAAGAATCTCCCTAAAAGTCTAAATTGAAGGCGTCTCTATGCTAGCCAACTTTCTTGTGGTAGATGTACCATCCCCATACAACTGAGATCGGGATTGATCCCAAGGATCCTAAAAGATATTTTCTGCTCAGGAGTCAACTCCCCGAACCTAAGAGGTCCAAGCTCCTAGACTTCTTGTTACAGAACAAGGAAGTTTTCGCTTGGACCCCCTATGAAATACCTGGCGTCGATCCCGAGATCGTGTGTCACAAGTTGAATGTGGACCCGAAACATAAGCATGTAGTCCAGAAGGCTCGCAGAACGGGGATCCCACAAACCGAAGCCGTGATCGAAAAGGTTCAGAAGCTGCTAGAGGCAAAGGCGATCAAGAAAGTCCACTACCCAGATTGGTTGGCCAATACGGTGGTGGTCAAGAAGAAAAATGGGAAGTGGAGGGTCTGCGTCGACTTCACCAACCTCAATAAAGCATGCCCCATGGACAACTTTCCACTAGCAAAGATCGACTAGATGATCGACGCCACCGCCGAGCATGACAAGATGAGTTTCCTCGATGCTTATCGAGGTTACCATCAAATTTCGATGCATGGGCCTGATGAAGAAAAGACTGCATTCATAACACCTAAAGGCATCTACTGTTACAGAATAATGTCATTTGCGTTAAAAAATGCGGGGGCAACTTACCAGAGGCTGGTAACCAAGATGTTTCAAGCCCAGCTCGGCAAAACAATGGAGGTTTACATTGATGACATGGTTGTCAAGTCTAAAAGGTCACAGGAGCACTTGGCAGACCTAAGTCAAACATTTGATATTCTCAAAAAGTTCCAGCTCAAGCTGAATGCATCCAAGTGTGCGTTTGGCGTCGGCTCCGGCAAATTCCTGGGAAGCCTGGTCACAAGAAGATGAATTGAAGCAAATCCAGACCAAATCTCAGCAATTCAGGGGATACAAAGCCTAACTACGGAAAAACAAGTTCAGAGGCTCATTGGCATGGCTACCGCCCTCAATCGCTTCATCAGCCGAGCTTCGGACAAGTGCCAACCCTTTTTTCAACTTTTGAAGAAAAGTTCAAAATTTCAATGGACTCCAGAGTGCGACCGAGCTCTGCAGGAGCTCAAAGCTTACCTAGTTGTACCAACCTTACTTTCAACGCCAAAGTAGGGAGAGGTGCTCTACCTATACCTGGCCGTCTCGGGTCACGCAGTGAGCTCGGTACTCATCAGGGAGGAAGACAGGCAACAAAATCCTATTTACTACACGAGCAAGATCCTTCTTGATGCCGAGACCAGGTACTTACTCGTCAATGCTTCTCGCAAACTTTCTCACTACTTCCAAACTTACACTATAGTGGTTGTTACAGAACATCCACTTAAGTCCCTTTTCAGAAAGGCAAATTTCTCTAAAAGAATCTCAAGATGAGCCGTCGAGCTGGGGCAGTATGATATCCAGTATCAACCCAAAACAGCAATAAATGCCCAAATTTTGGTAGACTTCATTGTGGAGCCTAGTTCGGCACCGAGCCAGCTCGATACCGAACTGGGGGGCAAAGGGGATGAGGGCGAAGTCGTCGAGACAAAAGAAGAGCAATCTTGGGAGCAGTTCCTTGGTTCAACGTGGAAGGTCTTTGTCGACGGACCCTCAACCTCCAAAAGTGTTGGCACTGGCATAGTCTTCCAGTCTCCAGAGGGCCTAGTCATCGAACAAGCCTTAACACTTGGCTTCAAGGCATCCAATAAT
Source organism: Cinnamomum chago (assembly GCA_038049695.1). Lineage (NCBI taxonomy): Eukaryota > Viridiplantae > Streptophyta > Magnoliopsida > Laurales > Lauraceae > Cinnamomum > Cinnamomum chago. The sequence continues at coordinate 101,637,836 of CP142453.1, read as the reverse complement.
GAAGCTGAGTACAAAGCACTGATTGCAGTGCTCAATAGCGCTAAAATCCAGGGGGGACGGCAGTTGGGGGTCTTCAGTGATTCCCAATTGGTGATGAGCCAGCTGAACGGAGACTACCAAGCTCGCAACAAAAGGATGGCAACCTACCTAGCTCATGCAAAGCAGCTCCTTTCTTAGTTCGAGAGAGTTGAAGTCAAACAGGTCGGTAGAGATTCTAATTCTCATGTCGACGCTCTCGCCAACCTAGCCTCTACCGTTGAGGCTGGGAGCAAAAGGACTGTCGAGGTGGAAACGTTGGAAAAACCAAGCGTAGAGCTTCAACTACCTCGGCAGATTTTATGTGTTCATCTCGGTCTGAGTTGGATGGACCCAATTATCTCCTACCTCAGAGATGATCAACATCCTAAAGACAAGAATGAGGCTCACAAATCAGGCTGAAAGCAGCTCGGTTTTGGTTGTCTCTAGATGACAAACTTTACAGGAAGTCCTATATCGGCCCTTACCTCCAGTGTGTTCACCCAAGCAAGGTTGAAGACTTCCTCTATGAAATTCATGAAGGAATATGTGGAAGCCACATTGGGGGTCGGTCACTAGCATACCGAGCTATCAACCAAGGCTATTGGTGGCCTTACATGCAGAAAGACGCTCAGCTATATGCCAAGAAGTGCGAGAAGTTCCAGAAGTTCTTTCACTCCATCCATCGCCCAGCACAGGATCTGAGCCCACTTTCTAGCCCATGGCCCTTCGCCCAGTGGGGCTTGGACATTGTGGGGCCACTCCACCGAGCTCAAGGGAATAAAAGGTGGTTAATGGTAGCCGCCGATTATTTCACCAAGTTGATAGAAGTCGAACCGTTGTCTTCCATCACCGAGCAAGACTCAAAAAACTTCGTGTGGAAGAACATCATCACAAACGTCCCACGAGCTTTGGTCAGAGACAATGGGACTCAGTTCGACTCCAACCTCTTTAAAAACTTCTGCCAGGAACTCGGCATCAGAAATTACTATTCCACTCTGGCCTACCCGCAAAGCAATGGTCAAGCCGAAATCTCAAACAAGGTGGTGCTCGATGGACTCAAGAAGAGACTTAACCGAGCTAAGGGGAGATGGGTGGAGGAACTTCCGAGTGTCCTATGGGCATATAGGACTACTCCAAGATGCTCCACTTCGGCAACACCTTTCTCCTTGGCCTTTGGAATGGAAGTCGTGATCCCACTTAAGGTCGGTCTCCCAACTTTGAATTCTGAGCTCTTTGATCAAGGCCAAAACAAAGTGAATCTAGCCCGGGAACTGACCTAACCGAAGAGCGAAGAGATGCAGCAACTATCCACTTAGCTGCCTACCAACAACAGTTGGGTAGGGGCTACAACCAAAAGGTCAGAGAAAAGAAGTTCTCAGTCGGAGAATTGGCCTTAAAGAAGACGCTTCCGGGGGATAAGAATCCTAATGAAGGCAAGCTGGCTCCGAACTGGCATGGGCCATTCAAGGTGATCTCGGTTGCCGGGCAATCAGCATACAGGCTTAAGGACATGTCTAGTAAAGAGTTACCACGACCATGGAATGCGACGCACCTTAAGAAGTACTATTTTTTAATTGTATTCAATTTCTGATATCAATAGAAGCAATCTTTGTTGCTCTCAATTCTCGCTAAGTTGTAGAACTTGGCAATTACCTGCCTAACCGCTACGGAGCATTAGGAAAATGAAGCCTTGAATAGTTAAGGCGCAACGCCGAGTTGAACTCGGTGGCTACTTCAGCATTCGGAATTGAGATGTGTTTGGTTACGAAGCCGAATATTCTATCACCGAGGTAAAAACCTTGTATTCCTAATCCAATTTGCTCCCATCAAGCTTAGGTAATTAACTAAGATATGCTACGGACAAATTTTGTATCCAAACACGAGTTTCTTGAGTTACAAAACTTAAGAATAAACGTGGTCTCGATTGTTGAACCGAACTCAAATACTTAAACAAAATCGACTTCCTAAGCATGTAAAGGGCTCAGTTAAGGAACCGAGGTCAAGCACATGAAGAAATGTTTGAAGGCAAGCATGAAAAGGAAAAAATGAAATTGTATTCATAGAAAAAGGAGGTACAATGTTCAGCCATTACATAAAATCAAAAATAAAAATACATCAAAGACATTTTTCTTCAAGCTTCGGCCCCGCAGCGCCAATATCAGCCTCGATCACAGCAGCCTCGGGAGGAGTCTCAGATGAAGAAGGGGCACAACTTGGCTGGATTTTTATAAGCTGGGTGAACCTCGGAGACCCACGCTTCCTTAAATGCCACCAACCACCTGAGCTCCCATGCTTGGTCCCTCACAGTGAGGACCTAAGCCTCGTAAAGAGTCGTCGCCTCCGCCATTCCTTCACTGAAAGCGGCATCAGTCTCCGACTGGAGTTTGACTTCAGCTTCCTCTTTCTGCTTCTGGAGCTTGGCCGCCCTCTTCCTCAGCACCTCAACCTCAGGCTTCGCCGCTTCAAGTTCGGTCTTAAGGCCGAGGATTATCCCCTCCTGCTCCTCCACCTTCTTGTTGCTCCCCTCCAAGGTCGTCTTGATGTCCTTCTTCTCCACTTCAATCCTCAAGATCTTGGCACTGCTCTGCTAGAGCCTCTCCGGTAAGACTTGGCATTTTTGCACTATCTGTAGAAGAAACAAGCATCAAAAAGCGAAAATCGAGATCAAAAACTTAGTAAAATTTGTGGAAAGATAAACTAACGAGATGGCCAATTGCACTGACGATGCCAGCAACGTCACATCATCGGCCTCCCTATGTTTCGCCATATCTCGGGGGAGGGCGCAGGCCTAGCCGAGCGCCGCGATGACCAGGGCATTCTAGGAGACGCGATCCTCAACGTTTAGCGGCCTATCGGGCCCGAGTTGAAGACTCGGTCTACAAGGAGCCGGCGTGGTAGGCTGGGGAGTCGTGGCGTCACCAAGGCCTTGCTCCACTGGGCCCTCGAGTTTGGCCCTTTTTTTCCGCCCGAGGTCCCTCCTGTGCAGTTTTGGCAGGATGCTGCCAAACTTCCAGGCTTGTAGTAGGAGCGGGGGCGGGAATGGGAGCGTCAGCAGAAGTCGAGGGGGCCAAAGGGGCTCGAGGAGCCCGACCACCAAACGCCAAAGACTCCAAGTCCTTGACCGTCACTGGAGGTCTGCGCCGCTGCATGTCTTCTTCCTCCTCTGAGCTGGAAGAAGAGCTGGAGGTGCGGACGACTCACGGCAATCTCCTTGAGGTCTCAGTCTCGGAAGACTCGGAATCAGACCTCGAAGTACTTGCGAGAGCGAAAGTACTTGCAGGAGCGATCCGGGCTTCGGTGTCAGAGGCCCTTCTACTTCAGCCAAATCTTCTCTCCTCACCTGAGGTTGGCCAGTCCTCCTTTTGATAAATGAGTGGTACCTCGGCTCGTAATTCAAAAGAGAACATGCAGCGCGGCCAGAGTGGCCTCGGTATCTATATAGCGCCCGAAACCAGGCTTCGTTTCTTAACCAGTCGACCCGCTTGACCTCCTGTCTTCTCTGACAAACGTCTGCACGACAAACATAAAACATTAGCTCGGCGGAAAAAGAAAAAGGAAAAGAAAAATGTAAGGAAAACTTAAAAAGAGTAAGTATTTACTCGGAGGGGTTCCGAAGCCACGAGGAACTCTGAATTCCCTCTCCACCTCAGACTCGACCGCTGTGAATTCCCAGTTGCCCAAGACAAACATGCGATCGTCCCCGGCATACTTGTCGGAGTCCTCCAAGGTGTTGACGAAACACTCTCGCTTCGCCTTTACTCGGAGGTAATAAGTGTTATCACCACCGGACTTGCAAAGGTCGTAGAGATCCTCAATGTCATGGACGCCAACGTTAATGACGAGGATCCTGTTGAGCTCTGCAACGTCGATTATAATCTTGAAGTCGTTCGGCATCGACTGGCAAGGGCAGAGATGCCATTTGCTAAGGCATGTCCTAAAAAGTGGGTGAAGGGGAAACCGGGGCCCACCCTCAACTATGATTACCAAAGGGAACGACATCCAGCCATTAGTGAAGGTGTGGCCATCAAAAGGGTTTTCAGGGTCGTCTAGCCTAATCAGGATGTCATCGGGTATCCCGTACTTGGCCCTAAACTCAGTCGTGGCCACTGTGGTTTCTAGCCAATGCTTGCAGATACCCATTCCTAAAGCTTGAAGAAACTTGAAAGAAGGGAGAAAAGGGGGGGAAACCCTAGACGAAAGAAGGAAACGGAAATAAATAGGACAGAAGACTTACGAAAGGTAAAACGGATGAAGTAAAACTCGAAGGATGTGGAAGTCTCGACCTCGGCGCAAAAACTCTCTTCTGCAAACCCACTTTCTTCTCCGAATGCGAAAGTGGAGAATGAGAGAGAGGCACCTCTATTTATAATGGCAAAGAGGCGTCATTTCAATTTTCAAGGACGCGCGTCGTTTCGAGTACTGGGCATGTCTCTTCAAAACGATTGGACGACCAATCAGGCGTTGACACGTGGTGCCACCGGTACGCCTCTTGCATCGATCGACGTGCTATTAATCACCTCGGGAAGACGAAGCGACATCGATGTGCCATTAATTGACTCGGGCAGATGAAGCGACATCGTGATAGGGATCAGATGTCACCAGCCGACCTCAAGATGCAATACAGTGTGAGCTTCAAGCCTAATTCCAAAAGATTCTACCATCATAATACTTAGCTTCCGACCTCAAAGAGTTATAGAACTCTAAGAAGTCGGAAGCAATTGTGTGGGACATTTTCCTAACACCGAGATTATCCTAGTTTCGGTAAAAGTATCAGTTAGGCATGTTTTAGTCTCGGTCTTAAAAATCACGGCAATAGTGCCAGAATGATTCCATACCGAGGTCACACCTGACCTCATCATGATCTTCAGTTCGGTTCAGTTAACCGAGACAGGCACTGACTCTTAGTCAATCGTGACTGTACTCCCATAGAAACTTAACTACGTTACAGAACGTGTTGATTGATGGTGACATGCCTCGGATCAGGATAAGAAGTTATCATTACCCAGCGACTACGTCTACATCAAGGTATGGTCCAATAGGACTCTACCTCTAAGGTCAACCAGGGTAAGGTCCAATGGGACTCTACTCCCAAGGCATCTGGGTAAGGTCCGATGGGACTTGCCTCCAAAAGTTAACTCTTGGCCTATATATATACAAGGAGCAAATCCAGAGAAGGTATGCAACGTTTTACACCCATACTCTAAGCTTTCTCTTCTTCTCCACTTACTCTTCCATTGTCTAGTTGTTGAACTAATTTATGCATCAGAGTGCCTTTGGCTGACTGCAGCCGGGGTCCTTGACCTTTGTTTCTCATTCCCTTTCAGGTTTCAGGCATTTGGTCTTTCCTAAAGAAGTTCTATATTCGCATAATCAAGCCCGTAAATATTTAGGCACTTACAATTGGAGCCGTCTGGGGAGATCAAACCAGATTTACAAACATCATGCCTCCAAAAACCAGAAACGGTGAAGGACCATCAAAGATCCAGTCTTATCCATCTCGACAATAGTGCCAGAATGCTTCCATACCGAGGTCACACTTGACCTTAGCATCATCTTCAGTTCGGTTCGGTTAACCGAGACAGGGACACTGACAATTAGTCAATCGTGACTGCAATCCCATAGAGACTCAACTACGTAACAGAACATGTTGATTAATGGTGACATGCCTCGGATCGAGATAACAAGTTATCATTACCCAGCGGCTACGTCTACATCAAGGTAAGGTCTGATGGGACTCTACCTCTAAGGTAAACCAGGGTAAGGTCCAATGGGACTCTACTCCCAAGGCATCAGGGTAAGGTCCGATGGGACTTGCCTCCAAAAGTCAACTCTTGGCCTATATATACACAAGGAGCATATCCAGAAAAGGTATGCAACATTGTACACCCATGCTCTAAGCTTTCCCTTCTTCTCCACTCACTTTTCCCTTGTCTAGTTGTTGAACTAACTTAGGCATCAGAGTGCCTTAGGCTGACTGCAGCCAGGGTTCCTAACCTTTGTTTCTCCTTCCCTTTCAGGTCTCAGGCATTTGGTCTTTCCTAAAGAAGTTCTTTATTCGCATAATCAAGCTCGTAAATATTTAGGCACTTATAGACATGCATGTGTTTAATAAGTGCAGAATCCCAAACTTTGTATGGGACCTTTTTCGGCGTATGGAATGGAAAATCACTATTCTTGCTCTATGTAGTGGTTCCATGTGTTTTCTTGGATCATCTTCTTTTTCTTTTTCTTTTTTCTTTTTTTTTTTTTTGCTTGGAAAGGTTGATCATTTATTTAGTAATAGTTGGTACAACTGGTTGAAGAAAGAAATAGACAAGGCTCTCAAAATTAGGGTTGCTTCCGGGATGGTTACGGATCGGAACCATAGTGGACTCGGACCCGTTTCCAAATAATGGTTCCGGTTCCGGATCTGGTTTTGAATCGAAATCTGTTTTGCTGGTTTCAGACTCGGTTTCGATAAGAAAACCCGGATCCTGTTCCGAAACCGGATCCACTTAGAGGACTCGAATCTAGTTTCAAAATCGATTATATTTCTCTTTATTCTTCATTTTTTCTTAAAATAAGCATATCATTCAGCTTATAAGAGTGCATCAAGTCAACAAACATCCAGTATTATATATAAGAATGCCCAAAAAGAGTTGGTTTTAAAGTACAAATTGAAAATCAAAGACTCATATGCCAGGTCCACGGGTCAGAACCTATATGGACCAGGAACCGGACCCATTTATGAATCAAAACCTAAATTAGGTTCCGAACCCGGACCCGTTTATGAATCAGAACCTAAAAGAGGTTCCAGACTGAGTTTTTTGCGGGTCAGAACTTCCGAGTAATTGGATAATCGGATACCCGTTTGCAACCCTACTCAAAACAAGTGGAGCAAAATTAAGCCGCATCACAGAGCTGCCTATGTATAACCGTATTGTTAGTCAGATACAACCCCATGGCGTGAGTACTTGGTAAAGGACCATCAGCTATACTATTGTTGTGATGTGTTGCTGCAACTACCCCTCTCCATCACTTGCTGCCCACAAATACTGTGTATTCTTGTCCGATGATGGTTGGCAGACGAAGTGGAGAAGAACTCATCCTGAACTGGGTCTTTAAAAAAACCTTTGGTGTAGGCATTTGCATGATCACGCTCATCAATGAAAATATCCCTTGCCTGAAAAGGCAGAGCAGATGCATTGCTTGTGATGATTGGGGCATCTGGTTTTGCCAAGATATATGCCAGATCGTTGGCTGATCTTTTGCGGTAATGGATTGTCCAATTGTTGATTCCTCCAAGTAGGTGCATCCAGGGGCGGACCTACATATACTAGGCTGGGGGTAGAAGCCCACCCCCCAAACTAGGAAAAAAGCAGAAAGGGTCCTAAAAGCAACTCCAACATATACTTCTTTTGGCCATGTCAGCCTCCTTTTGCTCTAATTGGCATATGAGAGAGACTCCAACAGTTACTTCATATCCTACATGGATTTGAAGTATGAAATTGTATGCCAAATTTGGCATACCATTAAGTGAGCTGCCTTTTCTTACTTTTTAAATAAAATAATGGTGATGGTAAGTGAATGTTGGTACTTATGTAATAAAGCAAATAAGTGTTAAATAAAATAATAATTTGACATCTCTCTTGGAGTTGTCCAAGTGAGATGCCAAATTTACATATGCCTTTTGTTTTTTACCACATAAGCCTTTATTTTGAAAAAGGCATATCCAAATTTGAAGTGCCTCTTAGAGATGCTCTAAGGGTTCTTAGCCCAGCCCCCACTTAAAAATACCCCAAGACCCCAGTACCCCCAACCCCTTTTTCACTTTAACCTAAATAATAAAACCATTTTCATCTCCTTCCTTCCCTCTCAAAAATCCCCATCTCTGGCTACTGGATTCCAGCATCGGCACACCACTGCGGTGACGTCGTCCCTCCCTCCGGCAGGGCAAGTAGTCATCTCGTTTCTCATTCTCCCTCTCTCTATTCCTCTCTCTCTCTCTCTCAACCTATATCTCTATGTCTCTCTCATTAGGTAAAAAAAAAAAGAATGAAATGGTGTTTGTTCTCCTGGAAAACAATGTTTGTTTTTCCTTGGCTGTTGATGTTCCATGTCGATTCGAACCACCCCCTATTTAAGGTTATAAAGATGGTAATAGATATACCACTGTTTTTGGAGAAGAAAATTAACGTGTTTCTTAGCTTATGCCTTTTTTAGAAATTACAAACCATTGTGTATATTGTTTCATTCTTGCTTGCCAAATACTTGCTTGCCAAATACTTTGCTAGAATGCTAGGTATTTTTTGCACATATTTGTCCATCACTTCTGCCAATAGTTGATGAATACAAGTTGGGATAAAAAAAACCCTAACCCAAGTGTCAAGCGATCCCAGAGGCAGAGAGTGAGGTGCCTTTGCCAAAGTTAGGCCCCTGGATTCATAAAAATTAGACCTTGAAAGTTGTAAACGCACTCTAGTTTTTTGGCTCGGATTTGAAAGATGGGAAGTTAAAAGAATTTCTATTGGAGCAATGTTTGAATTATCTTATGTCCATCAATTGGATTGACAAATGCTCAATTACACCAAACATCTTAAAAGAAAAAATATAGAAAATTCTTTAAGCCAAAAATGACAATCCACAGAGCTTGATCCTTAAAATCTCACCATTTAAATAGGGATCTATAGACATGCTTGTGGGACAACAACATTGTTGACAAAAAGAAATGGTTGAGGTGTGTGCTAAATGTTATGTTAAGTTAGTGTGCTTTCTTAAATATGTGAGTCTCTTAATTATATTTGATAAAAAAATAATGATTTATTTATTTTAATTATGATTTGTTTGAGGTTGTTTTGAGTGGGGAATATCGGTTTTGATTTATTGAAAGTATGACATTTTCAAATCTAATGAAAAGCAATTGGATTAAAACTCTTAAAAGTTAGATAAAATAGTTTGTTTCGGTCCACTTAGTGAGATTGACAAATTTCATCATCTAGAAATAGGAAACGATTGACTTGTTTGCATATTGCTTTAACCAAGGTCTTGATTGGTTATGTTGTTCATCAATTTGAACCAGATATGGAAAATTATTTCAAAATAAAATCAGCTGTTAATCTAGCACCTCCAACTCTAGAGAGTGGTAAAAATGATCAAGCACAATCAACTTTAAAAAAAAGTCGTGTGGTAGTTGATTTTGAAAATCTTCCTGCGGACCTTGGATTACATTGTCCAATCTCAAGTTATCATCCTATGGACCGGAATGAAATACGAAGAATGTATCTGCACAAGGGCCTTTGTCAGCCTCACAACCATAAATTCCCTTATACGCAGTTTGGACAACAGAAGTGGCAGTTTAATGCTACTTGGTTTAAGGATTATGGAAGCTGGATGAAGTACAACATAGAAAAAGATGTTGTGTTTTGCCTATGTTGTTACCTTTTTGGAGATCAAGCATGAAGCGATGCTTTTGTAATCGAATGATACAAGAATTGGAAGAAAAAAGAAAGACTTGCAGATCATGTGGGAGGGCCTAATAGTGCTCACAATCAAGCATACGAGAAGTGTCAGAATTTGTTAAATTAGAAGCAACACACTGAGATAGTTATTGAAAAGCAATCGGATAAAGCTCGAAGAGTGCATCGAATCTGCTTGAAGGCAACGCTTAGTTTTATTCATTTTCTTTTACGCCAAGGGTTACCTTTTTGTGGTCATGATGAATCTGAGGATTCAAATAACATGGGTCACTTTCTTGAGTGCTTGAAATTTCTTGATGGTCATAATAAGACTATTAAAGGAGTTGTATTGGAAAATATTGCCCCATAAAACTTGAAATTGACCTCGCCTAAAATTCAGAAAGACATTGTGAACGCAGCCGCCATAGAAATTGCTCGGGCTATCATTTACGAGCTTGGAGATGCACCATTTGCACTTTTGGTAGATGAATCAAGTGATATCCCTATGAAAGAGCAAATGGCTATTGTTTTACACTATGTGGATAAGCGCGGATGTGTGATTGAGCATCTTTTAACCATAGAACATGTCACAAACACTACTGCCCAATCACTTAAGGTGGCCATTGAAGTAATATTTTCTAAGCATGGACTGAGCATAACAAGTTTGCGAGGGCAAGGTTATGATGAGGCTAGTAATATACAAGGAAAGCTTAACGACCTCAAAACGCTCGTTTAAAATTAGATTCCTGGTGCATTCTACGTCCATTGCTTCTCACATCAACTTCAATTGATACTCTTTGTTGTTGCTAAGATACATGAACCAATATGCATATTCTTTGAGTTGGTTTCTAATTTGTTGAATGTCATTGGATCCTCTTGCAAACACCATGACATGCTCCAAAATATACAAGCTGCAAAAATCGTTGATGCACTCGATAGTGGTGAACTTGAAAGTGGATGGGCCATGAATTAAGAGACTAACCTCAAACGGCCAGGAGATGCACGTTGGGGTTCGCATTATGGTTCATTGGTTAACTTAATTTTTATGTTTTCCTCTATGGTTGACGTGTTTAGAATTATTTTAAAGAGATAATTAGCGAAAAGTCCCTAGAATTGAATCTATCCAGCCTCCAGTCCAGGCAAATTCTTTTTAAGGGCTCTGATCCAAGCAACTAGATTGTTTGCAGCCAGAGGTCCCTGGATACAATTCTCATGACTGATTTACCCTTTTAACCATTTTAGGCATAAAATTTTGAAAATTCAAAATTTCAAATCTTCTGTTTCCCCTCCTCATTCCTAGGCAAAGTCTGAACCAAAGATCGTCTTCGTCACAGATCCCATCTCCGCATCTCTGCAAAAACACCTAATCCAAACTGATCGCCCGGAACAGAGGAACCCATTTCTGCCATTGCCGACGAAGAACAGGGTTGTTGTTTGAGAATGAGTTGCAGAGAATCAGAGAAGTCTGAACCAAAGATCTTCTTCTTCACAAATCTGATCTCTACGTCTCTGCAGAAAAACCTAATCCAGACTGATCGCCCAAAATAGAGGATCCAGTTTCTGCCAGCCGAAGAAGCAGTGAGTAGGATCCAGATTCGCCAATCGCCGGAACCTGAAGAGGGGTCACACTTCATTGCCTCCCATCATTCTTCGCCAGCCGAAGACCACCCTGCACGCCGCAGTTGTTGCAGAAACCTTAAAAAGGATTCCAGAATTTCTTGTCACCTAAGTTCAGACGATCGTTCCCAGAGAAGACAGCCACTTGTCGTCGATCTCCACAAGGGAACAGCCGCCCTCCGGTACACGTCGCCAAAGATCCAGGGAACAGGCATCAAGAGTTGAACGTAGGTCCACTTTGCCATCTGGTTCTTGTTCTCCTTGTAGAACAGAACAGTCTGTTGCAGGAAGCAGGGAAGAAGAAGAAGAACCTTGTTTGTGTTTTATTTGATTTCTAGGCCAGTTCGAGTCCAGGTCAGGTCTGACCCGACCCAATCTGCGCAGGGAAGCCCAGCTAAGTGTTTGATAAATTTATCTTGTTTTTGAAAAATTTATCTAAGTCTTTTGACAAATCTATATGAGTTTTTATGAAATTTATCTGAGTGTTTGTAAAATTAATCTAAGTTTTTGTCAACTTTATCTGATTTTTAACAAATTTATATGAGTTTCTGTCAAATTTATCGTAGTTTTTCATTTTTTGTCAAATTTATTTAAGTTTTATGCAAATTTATCTGAGTTCTTATATAAATTTATCTAAGTTCTGGATAAATCTATCTGAGTTTTGGCTAATTTATCTGAGTTATGAGACAAGTTTATTGGAGTCTGGACAAACTTATCCGAGTTTGTGGCAAATGTATTTGCGTTTTTCTAAATTTATTTACATTTTTTTAAAATTTATTTGGATATTTTGAAATTTATTTGGATCTTTTAAAATTGATTTTCGTCTTTTGAAATTTATTTGGTTCTTTTGAAATTCATTTACGTCTTTTTAAATTGATTTTCATCTTTTGAAATTTATTTATATTTTTGAATTTTTTTTAGATTTTTTGAAATTTATTTGTGTCTTTTTAAATTTCTCCATGTTCTTTTGATATTATAGCATTTTTTGAAATTTATTTACGTTATTTCAAATTTATTTGTATTTTTTGAAATTTGTTTTTGTTTTTTTAGAGTTTATTTTCATTTTTTTTATTTTATTTGCATCTTTTGAAATTTATTTTCGTCTTTTGAAATTTATTTGGATATTTTGAAACTGATTTTCATCTTTTGAAATTTATTTGCGTTTTTTAAATTTATTTCATTTTTAGAAATTTATTTGAAATTTGTTTCCTTTTGTTTGAAATTTTTTTGTGTTTTTTTTTTTATTTATTTGAAAATCTCATTAGTAGAATTTTATTAATCGTGACTAATTTAATGGTAGTTGACCATTATTAATGTCTTATCCCACTAATCATGGGATATGATTTGATGAAAGGGTAAATTAGACATTTTAGGTTTTCAAATTTGGAAAAAGGACCTTTCACACTATAAACAAATATTGTGAACCTAAGGCAGTAAAGTGAAATGTTCAGGGACCTCTCGCCGAATCCCCTTTTAAAAGATCATTCAAGTGAACAAAGGGGTTGTGCGGGTTACTTGCCAGCTCAATTGGAGTCTTTTGATCTTGCATTTAAAATGCATATGATGAAAAATAAATTGGTGATTACAAGTGAATTATCAAAGGCATTGTAGCAAAAAGATCAAGATATTGTCAATGCCATGGAATTGGTAAGAATAGCGAAGCAGCATGTTCAAATGATAAGAGATGATGAGTGGGATTCTCACCATTCTCAAGTTCATTCATTTTGTAACAAACTTGAAATTAGCATTCTCAATATGGATGATTTATTTGTTGAGTGAAAGAGATCACGGCGTAAAAGTGAATTGACAAATCTACATTATTACCATTTTGACATATTCTACATTGCAATTGACCTACAACTTCAAGAGCTTAACTCTTGCTTCAATGAGATGAACACTTAGTCGCTTCTTTGTGTGGCATGCTTGGATCCAAGTAATTCATTCTCTGCTTTCAATAAGGAAAAATTGCCCTGCCTTTCTCAATTTTATCCAAATGATTTTTCAGACTCATATCAAATGATACTTAATAATCAACTGGATACTTACATTATTGATATGCGCACAAATAGAAAGTTCTTGGAAGTAAAAGGAATGAGCGGACTTGCGCAGAAGATGATTGAAACAGAAAAGGACATTATATATCATTTGGTTTATTTGCTTTTGAAATTGGCGTTAACCCTACCAATTGCCACTGTTACTATTGAGAGGGTATTTTCTGCTATAAAAATTGTGAAGAATCGGCTTCACAATCGAATGGAAGATGAGTGGATGAATGATTGTTTGCTTGTCAATATTGAAAAAGATGTATTTAATAGCATTGACGATGAGACAATCATGCAAAGGTTTCAAAACATGAAGAACCATTGAAGCCAATTGTAAAAGCTTTGTTTGAGTTTTTCTTTTTCTCTTCTTTTTTTTTTTTTTTTTTGCTAAAAGAAAATCTTTTGTAATTAGGTGATCATGACTTTTGATAATAGAATGTTAGTTGATCATGTAATTAGATATTTTGTAAATGCAAAACATTTTCTCTTTTTCAAAAGTTAATGTTAAGAAATACCAACAAAATAGCAATTGACCTTTTCAAGTGACTATCTTAAGCACCACCACCCACCCCCGTCAAAATCCTGGGTGCATCACTCGCTTCCAGAGTCCCATTCCCATCCAAGTTAAGTGTCTTGAGTTTCGAATAGAAGTTATTGGTGCTAGACAGTCACCTTCTACTTGGACATTTGATAGTTGCAGATCATGGCAATGAACTAAACCTCTTTGCAGAGCGCAATAAGCTCAGCTTCCAGTGGGTGATCAGCGCGAATCTCACCTTAGTATGCAGAAATCATACTACCATGTGAGTCTCGGATTACCCCTCCAATCCTTGCTTGTTGAGTGAAGCTGTTGAAAGCGCCATCGAAATTGAGTTTCAACCATCCTGGAGGAGGCGGTAACCACCAATCTATTGGCGCCCCATCAGAAGAATCTGGACCTGCATAAATAGGACTAATTTGCATTGATAAACTAGATGAGATTGCTTTTGTTTTGATATAATATGGATTGATTGGATGATATTGGAAGATGTAGTTATTTCTTGATTTCCAGAGATACCACATCACTGTAATGCCCATGGATCTGGTGGTTGTTTGTGCCTGATGCCAAAACCATGTATGTGAAGTTATAGTGTTGTTTGGTTTTGGAAATATTGGTGGAAACTGGGACCGAACAAGTGCAGTGAAAGTGCAACGTGCAAATAGATGCTCCACGGTTTCATCCTCCTGGCAATAGAGTGGGCATTCGCGAGGAATATTATCCATCCATCTTGGAAGTTGTTGCATTGTTGGAAGTCTGTCTTGCAGTAGTTTTGGGCAAAATAGCTGAAATTTGTGTGTAATGAGCAGCTTCCAAATTAATTAGCCGCCAGGGCAAATTAGGCCCCACGGGCTTTGGTCATAACTTTTTTGTAGATAGACTTGAACCTGCAGGTTCGTCAAGCTAGCATCTGAGATCTGGGCCTCCCAAGGGTAAGGCAATTTTCTTCTGCACAATGTTTTCCAGCCAACATTCTCTCAAGCGATGTTGTTTGTATCAGTTCTTGGGCCCATGCCAATGAATTGTTATTTGATGCCTGTCGCAGGTGTGGTCTCAGAGGCCCGATCTGCAGTACCCAATGATCGTCCAAGCTCCCTTATCTGACACCCATCCCATATTGCCCATTGCTGGTTGGCTAGAATGTGAGATCGTTGTTTGAGCATCTGTTTCCAAATCTTTGGATCAAATTGTTTTACCTGGCATGTATCGAAAGTATTAGATGGTAGGCACTTCCTTGTTAGTTGTTTGACCCACCAGGCAGATGGTTGCTATAGAAATCGTTAGACCAGGTGTGCCATCGCTACTGATTTTGGATTGGTAGGTCTGTCGCGACCCCGGACCGGGCCTGCGGGCCTGATCCGGGATTGGGACAGTGTTAGTGATGATGTTGCCATTACAGTGTTTGGCTAATACGTACATGGATTAATAAAGAACATGATACCATCCGTGCACGTGATTTCCCACAGGTATCCGCGGTGAGGATATCACACATACATATATAGCATTTTTCATTCAAGGTGCGGAAGCGTGTAGAAATTCAATTCATAATTCATTTCAAAGTCATAGGACTGATAGTATGTATAAACAACTTGATGTCAAAGTGAGCAATGATCGTTATAGCATTCCCAAAATTAAAGTTGAATGTTTATACAAAAGATCAGTTAATTAATCACTCCCCAAAATAAAGGCCAACAAAGGCCAGTACAACCAATAAAAATCCCAAAAGAATAGGTTAACCACAATCCCAAAATGTGTCGTATCTCGGAACTCGACCAATGTCCAGACGACGTCGTCAGCCTGCCACTCTCCTACACGTTGCGACTCTCCGGCCGCCTCCTCTGGCTTTTCCTCGGGATAATCGACAACTGGACCTAAGTACCAAAGAATGGGTCAGACACAACGGTCTGGCAGGTGGGTGAAAAGATATAATAACCAAACAATAATTGAATTTACCTTGGAAAACATTAAAAACCTAGTTAAGCAATGAATTCCATGAAAGAGAATGCATCATCAGTTAGAAAACACATGGGCAATATAAAACATGAAAAGGTACCAAGGAATAGGAAACTGGCAAGATGGCAACCACACTGAGCTAGATCCTCCATCACTAATGTGATGAGAGCACGCTAGAGGCGTTGGTCTTGGACACTCTAGGTGATGAGAACCAACTAAATATATATATATATACACATGTAGTTGGACAAGACCACGGCCGTGGAACCGGGTAACGGGAAAGGCAGGATCCAAACTGCAGCTGGCAGGAGCAGGAGGGGGGACGCCAAGTCGGTGGATCAAGCCAACAAGGTTGTCCAAGCTTAATGGTGCCGACTTATAGGTTACGAGAAAGCAATCAAGATATATACATATATATATATACAAGTAGGTGTGTAACACCTAAGCAGGCGAGACAGGGTGCCCATAGGCACATAAACCACATTCATGTCTGGTCATGCATAGATAGGGCTAGCAGGACACTTAAAGTGCACAAATCAATATTTTTGAAGCAGGGCTAGTAAAATCACACGAAAACAGTGTTAGATGTGAGTTTCGACCCCTGCGCCCATGGCTTAGGAAATCTCCATTCATCTATATATGCTATTTAAATTTTACATCGAAAATGAGGATTCCGACTACCTTCAAAATCGATTGATCACGATCGCCAACTATGGTAATGGTCGTAACACCGTTTTTCGTCGAAAGTCGAAGAAATGTGGGGAGAAAATAAGTGGGTGGGTTCTTCCTCTCGTCTAATGTGCTGCCAGCAATACACGACGGTTGTCCTATCACGTTAATTTGGGTCTCTTTAATATTGGGTCAATTCAAGGTCATGAGTTGAAATCCAAATAAGGGTTAATCCTCACACAACAAAATCATAGTATATCCAAGTAAGATAAAATAATTAAAATAAAGAAAATAAAAAGGGGGGGTGCCAAATATTTAAGAAGATGATCGACCCCGTTTCCGGATACCCCCTTCTAATCCCTTGGCAAAATAGGGTTTAAAGGCCAACTTTTCAAACCAAAATGATGATACAAATGAGGTTTTGACTTGTGATTTCTGTATTTTTCGTGTGCGATATACAAGTGATAAAAGTGAAAGGCCAATGGGCCGTAATTGATTGGAGATGGCCGATGAGCTGGTTTTTGTTTTAGGGAGGCCGATGGGCCGTGATTGTTTAAAAGTGTGTGCGAAATCACTCATCTCATCTCATCATTCCCATTTATTCAATTTTAGAAATCAGTTCTTTATTCCCTTTTATCATTAAATTCGGTTAAATATCTAGCACCTGATGTGGAGGAAGAAATAAAAGAAAAATATTTTAGGTTGATTTTGTTGGTTTTATAGTTTTTATGGATTTTTTATATTGGGCTAGAAGGGCCTAACTAGGGAATTTTACTTGGATTTCATAATTGGTGCTTCACTACTGATCATCGGATTAACCCTAACCTAAGGTCCTAGACCGCCCACATCAGCTTTCCCGATTATCTAACGGAACAGGAAAAGTGATGGGGTGAAACCTAATAATCTAAGCTACCTAATGAGGTAATCTGATCTAATCCTAGGGTGTAAATAGCCTAAGTTTGATAGTTCATGTGCCTAAGCAACTTGTTAATCGTGATTCTAATTGGTTCGGTTTGTTTTGAGTTGTGGTTTTGATTAAGAGTTATTTAGGGATGTTTTAAGGTTCTGATTAATGTGTTTTAGGATCTGGAGTTTCAGGTTTTTATTCAAGAGGTGAAATGATATCGAAATCAGCGAAAAAGGGTTGACAGAGGCTTGGGCGCACTTGTAGTGGCGCCTAGGTCACTCTGGTGACTTGGGCGCACAGACAGTGATGCCCAAGTACCAGGTCCCATGTGGCTTGGCTAGTGGTGATGGGAGATCGGCTTGATTTTCAGAGTTCGTGGGGTTCTATTTGATGTAAGTCTTTGTTCTGATGTTGTTTTAGGTCCCGGGTTGATTTTATTTTAATGATTTAAGTCCGGAATTTGAAACACAATCAGGATTCATGACTTGGGCCAAATAGGAGACCTGGGCACACCTGTGTGTGCACCTTCTGTACACTTAGGCGCGCCTACAGTGGCGCCCAGGTGATGTTTTGATGCATTTTGGTCATCTGACTTCGATTCGAGATTCCGGATAGGTTTATGTTGATTAAAATTTCGGTTTCGGGACTGTTACTGGTTATGTGATGATTTTGGGGTAATGATTTGGATCGAGGTTGAAAGTAAATTGGGATTCGGTGGTCCCGAGGGTAGAGTGGGACTTAGGCGCACGTGTGTGGGCGCCAAAGCGTCTAAGGTGACTTGGGGGCACTTGTGGGGGGGCCCAAGTGGCTGGTTCATGGGTTTTGGGTCTTTCCGGGGTTCGTCCGCTTAAATTTGGGTTTTCATATGACCTATGTTAATAAATCTTGAATGCAGGATCGGTTTTTAAGTCTTTGTTCTTTAAATATGATTGTGGTTGGAATTCGTAAGACGAAACGCAACTAAAGCATGTTCCGAGATTGAGCCAGGGAGTTGGGCACAACTGTGTGGGCGCCCAGGTTTCTGGGTTTACACAGGGGCGCCCAAGTGTCTTTCTATTGACTATGGTCTTTAAGTTTGAATTTGGGTAGGGTTGCCAATTATAATTGCGTTGATTAGGGTTTAAGGTTCAAATTATGATTTTTTTAATTGGACCTTGTTAATTAGGGCTTGAATTAAAGGTTTGTTATTTAAATTTATTAATTGGGATTTCAATTGGAGCTTTGAGTGATTAAGATTTATTAATTAGGGTTTTGATTAAGATCTTGTTAATTAGGGTCTTATTATTAGGGATTGCTTGAAGGTTTTTAATTAAGGGTTGGAGTTAGGGATTTTAATTCAGGTTTGAATTAAGGTTCAAATTATAGTTTGAATCAGGGTTTGGAAATTAGGATTTAGATTAATGATTCTTATTTATTAAGGTTGAAATAGATGTTTTAGTTAAGTGTCTTAAACAGTGTTTTTTTTAGATTAAGGTTGATTAAGTTTATTAATTTACTTAGGCACGAATAGAATAACCTAGGATCATCTACTTAACGTCTACTTTTTTTATATGGATTTTTCTATTTCTTTTAATCTTTCTTTTTTTTTTTTTGTTCTTTTCTCTAATTACTAAAGAGTAAGATGAGAAGGGAAAAGTTTTATGGTTTTATGATTTATTTATTTTTTTTTGTATTTTATGCAATGAAACCTAACCTAAAGTGTTGATGATTTAATAATTCGAAGTCCAGGAGTTTATTAATCAATCAAAATCATCACAAAGATGGAACAGCAAGTTAAATGAGATGCAAAATGTAGCGAATGCAGGCCAGAAAGCAAACCAGGGACTTGAGTGCACCTACAGGGGCGCCCAAGTGTCTCTACAGCACTGTGAGCGCGCCCAAGTCACTTCCCTGCTGGTTGTGATGTATCTGTGATCTCTAGCGATATTCTGACGCAACTTTCGATACTTCGTGACTAAATGCAGGGTCCTAATATGACTTATTAATATCAGAACTTCCGGATCTAAAAATGATGGCGCAATGACCAAGATTCGAGGGACGGATCCCTTTTCAAGGACTTGGGCGCACCCACAGTGGCGCCCAGTGGCGCCCAAGTACCTCTGTTCTTCCTTCTTTTCTTTTCCTTCCTTTTTTAGAAATATATTTGATCATCTTTCAATTCTTTCAATGCTCTTTACAAATCTGAAGGCTTTGATATCAACTTATATGAGGATGGACTCGGATCTAAGAAGAAAAATGCATACGAAATGGAAAACTGGGGTCGAAACCCTAACTTTGGACTTGGAGGGGCGCCCAAGTGCTTTTCTTTGCTTTCTTCCTCTTTTCATTCTTTTTTCCAATGCTTTTTGCGTGATTTAGAACCCAAAGTCACATATCCGAGGTCCTGATATCGACCGGTCTGAGAATGAATTCGGATTTGAGAAACGAAGTGCACGAGAAATGAAAACCGGGGCTGAAACCTTGCCCCTGGACTTGGGCGCACCCATAGTGGCGCCCAACTTTCTTTCTCAAAATTGATTTTTTCTCATTGAAAATGATATGGATGTAAGATCTAGTCTAATCACGAGTTCAGGATGATGAAAATGATGCAAATCTACAACATACGAATGATCCTAAGCATGTTTCTAATAATGAATGATTACTAAATATTAGATCTACTGCAAAATACTACTACTAATGCAGATCTACGATGTATGCATGATCCTAAGCATGCTTCTAGTTATTGATGATGATGAGAATTAATTAAAAAGAACTAGATCTAGGAATACCGGCTTGGATTACGTTTTTCACATCCTGGATCGAAGCTCTCGCACAAATCCATGGCTTCTGGAAGCTTTCTCCATTGCTGATCTTGAAAATCAAAGTGTTCCCTCTTCTCCTTTATTTCTAAATCTAAAGCTCTCTCTATGGTGGCTACTCTCTTTCTCTTCCTTTACTTTTATTTTGCTCTCTTTCTAGTAGCCTCCTTCTTGCAAATGGTATAAGAGATCTTTATATAGAGGTTTTTGGCGTGGAAGAGGGGTTAAGGCTGCTGTTTGCACGAACTTCTAGAGGCTTCATGCAAACCAAGGTGAATTAGGGTTTTCGGGGACTTGGGCACACACGGGTGCGCCCAGGTGGGTTTTGTGACGTGGACACACACACAAGTGCGCCCAGGTCCTTTTTTGGGGTTAAGTGGATCAAGGGTTTGGTTCGGGTAGTTTTTGGATTGAATTCGGGCTAAAACAATGGAAAATGAGCTTGGGCGCACCTATGGGAGAGCCCATGTGATTTTCAAGGTGACTGGGGACCTGGGTGCACCTGTGTGTGCGCCTAAGTGCATTTCTGGACATGGGCGCACCTGTAGTGGCGCCCAGGTGTATTTCTAGCGGGGCCGTTAGGGCAGTCTTCCGAGGGTCATATCTTTTGATCCGTTTGTTGGATTTGGACGTTCTACATATCGTCGGAAAGCTCTCGGAACATAGAATCTTTTGGTCCATACATCATAATAATCAGAGGTCGTGAAAAGGTAGGGATATCTGGATCAACGATCCTAGCCTCCTAATTCATGCTAATCATATCGTACTTAGGCAAACTAAGTGTAATCTCTCTAAGAATAACTTGAGTGTGTTCTATGTAGTCTGGAAGGGGCTTGGATAGTGTTGTAGTCCATTCCTTGTATGAATAGTGGGTTGAACTCGAGATCTCGATGTGATTCATCCTTTTCTCTCATGAATTTCTAAAGATCATCGGACTAAGTCTAAAATTATCAACAAGCATCTTCATCGTCATTAATTAATTTGAATTATGCCATTAACCATTCAATTATGCATGAAATGGAGGCACCGTTATACATGACAAGTGTTTGAGGCTATCGTAGGGGGGCAAATGAGGTGTCTACAAACAGGGGAGTCCGTATGAAATCCAAACGAAAAGAAATACAATAGGATCTCCACAAGATACTGGACCATACCGGGAGAATCCAAGATTTGAACCAAGATGTATACGGGTCCCGTATGTCGGTTTTTGCCACTGGCTTGGTACTCGATGAAACTAATGACATTCCAAATGCCCTATACAAATCGACAAGTCCAAGAATCCTCTATGAATCTTCATGATGGGGTTTCTTCTTCAATCAAGTTCAACTTTGCACTTTATCGGTCTTACCATCACATTGGGCCTCCAAACAATACCTCCCCAAGCCTTAGAAGGACATTTCAAGACTTCCTACATTGACCCAAACCCACTGCACAGTTGGCTCGAGCGGACTCGAAGTTCGCTCGAGCTAACTGCTCTCTGTGAGGGGTTCGCTCAAGCGGGCCTTCCCAGGTCTGGTTGGCTCGAGCGAGCTGTCAAGTTGGCTCGAGCCAACTGTCCTCTAGATGGGGTCGCTCGAACGAACTGTCACAGAAGCTGCAGAGAAGTAGTTTCGGACTCTCTTCTTTCATCCCTTTCTAACCTCCTTTGAACCATTTCTATTCCACAACCATTTAAGTCTCTTTGCCTTCTCCAAACCATATTAACTCCTCCAACAACCACTCCACAAAAATCATTAAACAACATTCATTTCCCACTTCATTTATCACAAGAACAACCATCATTTATGAAGATCCATAAGTGACAAGCAATTTTAACAAAAATATAATGTACACATTTTAAGAGATCAAATAAGAGAAAAGACTCATCAATATGCAAATTTCAAAGTTATTAAAATTCATAGGGAAAGCATATGTGAAGACAATAAATGAAAATCCATATTTGCACATAAACATGAAATCATTCAAAAACCCTTTCATCCACTTGGCTTGGCCTCAAGGATGACTAAGCAAGCTCCTAATCCCCCTTTTAAGCTCAAAATCACCAAGCTATACAAAACCCCCAAATACAACCCATTACAAACCCTAAATAGCCAAAACAATGAAATAGAAAGAGAGAGCTCCCAATACTGGAGATGGAGACTCTCTAGTGCCACAAGAATACAAATCTAGAAGATGGAGAGGATTGCTTACTTGGAAGGTCCTCTAATGGCAAGAGTTAGCTCAAAGAAGACCCTAGAGTGTGTGGATTTCTCTCACAAATGGTGTCCTTGGAGAGTTCTCAAGGAGAGGAAGAAGATGATGACCTCCATTGCTCCAATGGCAAGAGCTTGGTAGTGGAAAAGAGATGAAGAAGCCAAGAAGAAGAAGAAGAAGAAGAGAGGAAAAACTCTAGCTTGGCTGAACTTGAGCTGGAAAAAGGAAGAAGGAAAAAGGGTTATCCTTTTATAACAAGTAAGGGTGGGATCCACTACTAGCAAATCTTGTCGGGCTAAAAACATGGCTTTCGAGACCTCGGATGAGTTCAAAGAAGAAGGGAAAAGTGATCATTGAAAAATCTAGTTTCCAAAAAGTATATATTTCAAGGGTTTTGGAAATATCAAATTTTGTATCCAGATTTGGTGTAAAAAGACTATTTTGCCCTTGAAGCTGTAAAAGTCGGGTTTCGTGGTCTCGAACGGAAATGAAGTCAACACGAAAGTTGTAGAGGTTAACTAGATAAGTAAAATGAGGCTAAAACATGACTTGTTGGAAATCTTGAATAATCCCCCAAGCACACGCAAAGTCATTAAAGGAACCCCCAAAGGGTCCCACTAAATCAAGAAGGCACTCAAAATTCCCCAAAGCTATAAAAGCTATTCTAATCCCAACTTAACCGAAATCCACTAATCTCACTTAGAGCTAATACACGACTTTAGTGCTAATCGGGGTCACTCGAGTTGGGGTCTTATAAGGTCCCTCACACCCGAGCCCCCATCAACCACCGCACGGGTAACAGTGGGCCATGAGATTGGTATCCAGCTGCGGGAGGCTCCCGTACCATTCCAAAGAAAAGAAGCCTGCATGGAGACAGTTGACTGCAGTTATCTTTTAGGGGGCTAGTGGAGTCCCACCCAGTATTGGGTTATTACAGTGAGTACAGATTGGAGAAGAACTCGCCTACCTGCCAATGATAACGGTTTTCCTCGTTAGCGATTGATCGCACAAGAGATTCTCGATTTCATTAGTCTTACATTTATAAGACGTCGTGATGATAGTCCGATATTCTTGAACCATTGGTGTTATGATCATCTTCTTTATTTTGGGTACCTTCACAGGAGAGCCAGCTCAGGTTTTTATGATTTGTTTCCTACTGGTATAGGGTCTGAGCATATTATGTTGTTATGATCCAACTTTAGGTTGTTACTATGCTCACATATTATTGTTGTTTTCCATGAAGACTTTAACTAACGTACAGGTTGGTCAGTTGGCAGGTCTGAAATGATAACAGGTTAATTGTGTTGTGCGCGTGTATGCGGAAACGTGAAACAGCGATCGAGCAATCAATCAACCACACAAGAACAATCAATCACACACAAAGAGATTTACGTGGTTCGGCAATCTTGCCTACGTCCATGGGAAAGAAACTCGACTCTCCTTTGGGTTTACTCTCTGTATGATATGCAGTACAGTCCCTCATGGGTTACACATTACATGAATATATAATGCTCTCTTTCTTGTCCCCCAAGAAACCCTATCTTAGTAAATAAGAAAGTCCCGGTACAATTACCAAAATACCCATGACCCTAAACCCAATTGGTCTGGACCCACTAGGCCAACAATCTCCCCCTCCAGACCATGGGGAAGACGCCTCTGAACCCCCTTACTAGGAGTCCAGTCCTGCCAACTCTGAACACAGCTCTAGCTTTCCCTTAGACACGACCTTAGTCATCATGTCTGAGGGATTCTTGTCAGTATGAATCTTCTCTAGCTTCATGAGATTCTTTTCGATGACCTCACGAATCCAATGATATCTCACATCAACATGCTTCGTGCGGGCATGGTATGTAACGTTGTTACTAAGATCCATAGCACTCTGACTATCACAGTAGACCACATACTCTCCTTGCTTCAAATCCAATTCTCGAAAAAATTTCTTCAACCAAATCATCTCCTTCCCTGCTTCATTAGCAGCTATGTATTCTGATTCGGTTGTAGACAATGCTGTACACTTCTGCAACTTAGACTGCCAGGAAATAGCTCCCCCTGCAAAAGTAAATAAGTACCCAGAAGTAGACAACCGACGATCAAGATCGCCTGCAAAATCAGCATCTGTAAAGCCTTCAAGTATTGGTTTTGAGCCTCCGAAACACAAGCTAAAATCTGATGTACCTCTCAGGTATCTGAAGATGCACTTCACTGCTTCCCAATGCTCTTTCCCAGGGTTAGAAAGAAATCTACTCACTAAACCCACTACATGAGCAATGTCTGGCCGCGTACACACCATGGCATACATAAGACTCCCAACTGCTGAGGAGTATGGAATAGACATCATCCTTTCCTTTTCTTCATCTGTAGTAGTACATTGTCTCTTACTGAGCTTAAAGTGACTGGCTAAAGGCATGCTAACTGGTTTAGCATCTTTCATGTTGAACTTTGCTAGCACCCGTTCAACATATTTCTCCTGTGACAACCACAGCTTTTTGGTATTTCTGTCACGACGTATTTGCATTCCCAAAATTTGTCGTGCAGGTCCCAAGTCTTTCATGTCAAAAGTCTTTGACATATCCATTTTCAGCCTGTCAATCATCTTACTATCATGTCCAACTATCAACATATCATCTACATATAAAAGAAGGATGATAAATTTGCCATTACCAAATTTACGAACATAAACACAGTGATCTGCAGCTGTCCTCCGGTACCCATGACTCACCATGAATGAATCAAACTTCTTGTACCATTGCCTCGGTGCTTGCTTCAGCCCGTAGAGACCTTTCTTCAACCTGCAAACCATCTGTTCTTTTCCTTCTACCTCAAACCCCTCCGGCTGAGTCATGTAGATCTCTTCTTTCAGATCACCGTGAAGAAATGCAGTCTTCACATCCATCTGTTCAAGCTCAAGGTCCATGCTGGCGACTAGACCCAAGACAACTCTGATAGAAGTCATCTTAACAACTGGAGAGAAGATTTCATCGAAGTCAATGCCCTTCGTCTGTGCAAAGCCTTTGACCACTAGTCGTGCTTTGTGCTTTATCAGTTTTCCACTGTCATCTCTCTTCAGTTTGAACACCCATTTGTTCTTCAAAACCTTCCTGCCTTTTGGAAGTTCCACCAGCTCATAAGTATTGTTCTTTTTCAAAGAATTCATCTCATCCTGCATAGCCTTCATCCACTCATCTTTATCTGCATGAGTTGTTGCTTCTGGGTAGCTCTCTGGCTCCCCCTCATCAGTAAGCAAAATATAATCTGCTGCAGGATATCTTGTTGATGGTTGACGCTCTCAAGTAGACCTCCTAACTTGAGGTTCTGTGGTTTCTAGCTGAGGAGACTGCTCCCCCTGCTCAACACCCTGTTCATCTGGCAACCCCTGCGCCTCATCATGATTCGGATCGTTTTGTCCACCTTCTCCACCTGTAGCCTGCACTGGAGAAGGTGTCGGTGTGAGATCAACCACTCCATCAACAACTTCTTTAGATTTTTCAGTATTCTCAATATCTCCAAAGAACTGGTCTTCATGAAACACCACATCCCTACTTCTGATAATTTTCCTCTTCTCTGGATCCCATAATCTGTAACCAAACTCTGCTCCACCATAGCCAAGGAAAATGCAAGATACTGCCTTATCATCCAGCTTTGAACGCTGCTCCTTTGGTACATGTGCAAAAGCCTTGCACCCAAACACCTTCAAATGAGAATATGAAGCATCTTTACCTGTCCATTTTCTCTCCGGAATGTCAAAATCCAAAGGAACTGAGGGAGACCTGTTAATCAGGTAAACGGCAGTCAGGACAGCTTCACCCCAAAATGGCTTGGGTAGCTGTGCCACTCTAATCATGCATCTCATCCTTTCAAGAATAGTGCGGTTCATTCTCTCTGCCACACCATTGTGCTGTGGAGTACCAGGAACTGTTCTTTCATGTCGAATACCATGCTTTGAGCAATAGCCTTTAAACTGATTAGATGTGTACTCTCCACCATTATCTGTGCGGAGACATTTCAAGAGCTTTCCTGTTTCTCTTTCAACCAGGACATGAAACTGTTGAAATATCTGGAACACCTGATCCTTCGATTTCAATGTATAAATCCAGACTTTCCTGGATGCATCATCAATAAATGTGACAAAGAACTTATTGCCACCCAATGACTCTACCTCCATGGGACCACAAACATCAGAATATATCAAATCCAACACATTAGATTTTATCGTTGATGTTTTAGAAAAAGATACCCTATGTTGTTTACCAAACAAGCAATAATCACAAGGGTCAAGGGATGTACCTTTGGAGTAATGAATACGATCTTTCTTTGCCAATAACTGCAGTCCTTTCTCACTCATATGTCCCAGTCTCTTGTGCCACAGATTCGGAGAGGTTCTGTCTTCAACAGCATTCAACACACCTTTGCATAGCATCACATGTGTCTTGTACAGCGTATTACACGCCTTCCCTCTCGCAACAATAAGAGACCCTTTAGTGAGTTTCCACCTGCCATTTCCGAAGTAACTCTCATAACCTGCACGGTCCAATGAAGTTCCGGAAATCAGATTCAACCGCAGATCAGGAATATGTCGCACATCTTTCAGCGTCATTGTGCAACCAATATCGGTTTTAATGAAGACATCACCGATCCCAACAATATCCGAATGACTTGTGTTGCCCATCTTCACAGTGCCAAAGTCTCCTGCTTTGTACGTTGTGAACATCTCCTTAGAAGGAGTAGCATGGTAGGATGCCGCTGTGTCAACAACCCACTCAACCTGATCATCTGCAACACTCAAACACCCTTCATCTTCACTGGCCAGTAGTGCTACTTCATTATCCAAAGTAGCTGTAGTGTTAGTGTCATTCTTCTGCTCATTGTTGGCTCCTTTCTTTTCCTTAAAGGCAAAGCAATTCTTCTTAATGTGACCCTCCTTACCACAGTGAAAGCATTTTCCAGACTTTTTCTTAGTCTGTGATTCACCTCTAGACTTGCCACGACCCCCCTTTGGTGCCCTACTCTTACTCCTCCCCCTTTTCTCCGTAACAAAGGCCTGTGCATTATCTGTCCCTGCCCTGCAGTTTTTCTTCTTGTTTCTTCATTTAACAAGCTGCTAGTAACCTGACTCATTGATAACACACCATCTGGAGTAGAGTTGCTCACGGAAACAACCAATGTCTCCCATGTATCTGGCAAAGAACTTAGGAGCAATAAAGCTTGCATCTCATCATCAAGGACCATCTTCATTGTGGCTAATTCATTCACAACGCATTGGAATTCATTTATGTGCTCTTCAATTTTACCACCCTCCTTGAATTTCATATTCACAAGCTTTCTAATGAGAAAAGTTTTATTCACTGCTGTTTTCTTCTCATATCTTTCTTCTAACTTCTTCCAAAGAGTTCTCGCATTGGTTTCATTAGACACGTGATGAAATATGCTATTATCCACCCACTGTCTGATGTGACCAATGGTCTTTCTATGCATCTTTTTTCAATCTGGATCAGACATCTCTTTTGGTCGAGCACTATCCCCCTCAATGGGATCATAGAGGTCTTTACAATAGAGGATATCCTCCATCTTTGGTTTCCAAATTAACCAATTTGTATGGTTCAATTTGATCATGGTAGTGTTCACATTGTTGTTCTCCATCTTAATTGAATAATCAAGAAATATAAACACCTATCACTAACCTTGATTTCTGCACCAATCTGTAGATCTCGTTACCACGAGCACGCAGGAAGAAACGGATCCGAAATCCGACTCTAGATGGCTCCGATATCGCGAAAATAGTTTTCGACGCTCCGATTAGCCAAACTTTCCTGTTGACCGTCAAACTGCCAATCTACTTCCACAGTTACTTAGATCTGCTCGCAACGAGTCTGTAGGCGCAAACGGATCTCCGATCTGACCTCGGATGATCAAGATATCGCGAGACCAAGTTTCTGCCGTCGATCCCGATCAAACCCCTGCTGGACCGTATTGTTCGCTGACGTAATGCTGATGTCAGCGTCTGCTGGATGGACTTTGGGCTTCACGGGTCAGGTCGAACTGGCCCAAAACTGAACTAGACGTGTCTGGGCTTCTGAAAACGGGTCAGGTGAAACCGACCCAAAACAAACCTGGCCCAAACCGTCTTCTTCAAGCTTCAAACAGAACTCGGTTCTGTAACAGAACCCAATCTGCCACCAGCGACTACTTCCGTCTTCCACTTGTTGTCCGGCCACGGCACGGAGGCGGCTGGACTTTTGTTCTCCGGCGAAGTGCGGCGATGAGGACGGCGGCGATTCCGGCGACGATTCCGGCGACCCAGCCTCTGTTGCTGGTTTTTTTTTTTTTCTTCTTCTTGTGCGCAGCGATGGCGCCTTGTCCGATTCCGGCGGCGGCTGGCACTGCAAATCAAGAAACTCAGTTCGGATTTGAAGAACAAAACACTTGATCCAAGCCCTGTTCTCCGATCTTCTCTCTGCAACTGTTCGTGTGGCCCACTCGAGATCGAAACCGATCTCTGCTCTTTTCTGCAACGAAGACAACGTGCAGAAAATCCGGATCAATCCCTTGATCCGATCCGTTGATCACAACGCGGCACCAACCAACCCTAGAAAACTCCAGGCTCTGATACCACTTGTTGTGCGCGTGTATGCGGAAACGTGAAACAGTGTTGGTTTTTTTTTTTCTCTTCTTCTTGTTGTGCGCATGTATGCGGAAACGTGAAACAGCGATCGAGCAACAATCAACCACACAAGAACAATCAATCACACACAAAGAGATTTACGTGGTTCGGCAATCTTGCCTACGTCCACGGGAAAGAAACTCGACTCTCCTTTGGGTTTACTCTCTGTATGATATGCAGTACAGTCCCTCATGGGTTACACATTACATGAATATATAATGCTCTCTTTCTTGTCCCCCAAGAAACCCTATCTTAGTAAATAAGAAAGTCCCGGTACAATTACCAAAATACCCATGACCCTAAACCCAATTGGTCTGGACCCACTAGGCCAACAAATTGGTATCTCTTAATTTTCCTTTTTATTTTTGGACTGTGAAGTATATGCATCTGCATCCTACTTCTCTTCTTTTTCATTAAGACTGTAAAATGCCTGTTGGAAAATTTGCAGCACTAGAATGATAGCAAGTAATAAGATAGACATTTTTTTTTCATTTTTCCTACTTACATTTCTCTAACATACTAATAATTTCTGTAGGACCATGTTGAAGCTGAAAGTTGTAAGGTATTCTTTATCTTCTAGCCCTTTTCTTTTTCTTTTTCTTTTTCTGTCCGTAAGTTGATTTAATATTTACATTTCTTGATCAATGAGAAATGAATAGAGAATTTGCATGAAAAATGTCTACAGCGGGATTGGGAGCTTTGAAGATGCATTCTAAACATGATCGAGTTAGAGTTAGTTTGCCACAAGAACAATGACTTTCATATGCAATGACGAATTCCCCCTTCACTATTATGAGACATCCCTTATTGGGTACAGATATTCAATATGGGTGCTTATTTGTGTTGTCATGGAGCAATGCTCATGTGCATCGATCCGGGTGAGTAACTCCCACTAGTATATACCGGTTTACACATCTATAATAAATGAACTTGCAAAGTTTGATTTTTTTTTTTTTTAAGTTCAATGCACTGAAATGATAAGTATTGTGGGAAGTCCAGCTAATTTAACTTTACCGCTCAAGTGTTATCCAAATGGTGTATAATAAGATTATATTCATTTACTACAACCATCCCATCACCTTTTTCATTTCAGCAAAAAGTCAACTCCACTTTCAAACCATCATAAAAACATGTTAATGTGACCCTTTACTTCAACCTATTAATAGATTTATTAAACGGGGATTTTATATATATATATAGGGCATTTTACCAAATAATTATTTCTAAACCTGGATTAGCCGGATTTAATCACAAATGCATTAAAACACCCAATTTGGTGTTTGTACAACGGTTTTGGACACCTTTACCCCTGCTGCTGTTGAACGACATCATCATATCATTCACCCCAATTTCTATCTCTAACAAGCTTGACCGACTTTGTTTTTCTTTCTTCCCCAACAAATTTTTCCTCTCCTGCCTTTTTCTCTCTTTTCCTTTCTCCCTCTGCATGCCTTCTTCATCGCCTGCTCTCTCTTTACCTCTCCCTCTTCATGAACGTCTCGGCTTCAGCTCTGTCCTTCCCTCTCCCTCTCCGCTCCCTGCTCTCTCAGAGATTCCAGCCGGATCCTTCAGTGGAACTCCCGACTGCTCCAACGGTCATCTTCCATTTGAGATTTCAACAAAAACCTCCATGATAAAAGGTGATTTTTCGGTTCTTCTCTCTTCCACCTTCTCTATTTTCTCGTTTTCTTTTAATTTTCAGTATCTATAATTGTTAGACTTGTTGGGTTTTGGAGAGGGGATTTGGTTTGGGGTATTTGCGGACAAATAGTTGTCTGGAAGTAGCAACCAAACGAAACCCAAATCTTTGTGTTAATATCCTCATTTAGTACCTCAATCTTAAACCAATACCAAGATTAGTACATCAATCTCACGCCTAATACCCAAATCTTACAACAATGACTTAAATTACTACCTCAATCTCCAACCCAATACCCAAATCTGAAATTAGTGACCAGCACCTAAGCGAAAACCCAGATCTTAAGTGAACACCTCAATCACCAATAACTCAATCGTTGCTAACCATTATTACATATGAAAGAGACTGATTTCAAATTAAAATTAGGTCCAATTGATTTTGACCATCCCCTACAATTTTCAATTCTCTTTTAATATTATTTAACCTAATTCAATTCAATAAAATGTCATTTATTACTCCCTCCCCACCTTTCTTTCTTTCCAAACGACTCTTTCGTTTTTAATGGCACTCAAATATCTCTCTCTTACACCCCTTGCCGTCGCCTAGGAACACCTCTCTATCTATCTTTGTTTGGTCCTATCTTTGTTTGGTCTCATTCAAGCTTGTTCTCTCTCATCACTATTTTTTTTTCCTTTCTTTGTTGTCATGATATGAGTGTTAGATAAAGGTCCGTGATCACAATAACTTTATCAATACGAAGGCAAGTCAAACAGCCCAAAACCTGAGCCTGTCTTAAATCCGGCTCGGGTTAAAGTCTAAAACCTTTATACCTACCCTAACCGAGCCAACTCACTACCAAACCTATCTCTAATCGGAAAATCTCATATTTTAAATTTCTTATAATTCTTTCCATCTCAATATTTCATATTATATGTTTCTACTAAAACTTTTACATTTCTATAATTATTAATTTATTTAAATTTTCAACTGTGTGGTTTTTAAGAAAGTCTATAATTTATTATGTGTGAGAAAAACTTCTATTTTAGATTTTATAAAATTTAAACATATGAAAACAAAATTAAATCTTTTGTTTATGTCATAAAATTAAATGATATTCTTTGTATGACTTCAAACGCCCATGCTAAGAACGGGGGCATTTTGCTAGTTGATCTGATAGACAGAGGTGAGAAAGAAAGAGAGAGAGAGAGAGAGAGAGAGAGAGAGAGAGAGAGAGAGAGAGAGTAAATGGTAGATCGTTTCAAACCATACAGGGAGACTGATCGTGGGATTTGTTTTTTCTTTTTTTTACTTTTCCATTCCATGTGAGGGAATGGTTAGTGTAAAAGCAGGACCCTTGATGAAAATGTGCCCCCTGAGAATTAAAATACAGATTTATATGCTACTCCACTTTCACAGTTGAATGGAGGTTTTGACCTATCAATGAAGATCTAACTCCAGCATTTGCAGAGATCTTCTGTTGGAAGATTTTCTAAAAATCCACATTTCTTAAATGGGCTCTGTTGATTGATGAATTTCTTCTTCCAGAAATGGGTGTTTTAGAACAGGGAATTTTATTACCATTTTCCATTACTAAAATCAAAATAATTACGGTGGATCATTATCATGATGATTATATTGATTGTATCTTGGAAAATGTACTTCAGTTTGATTCACCAAAGGTTTTTTACAAGTGGAGATTTTTCGTAGGTTGTGGATTTTCCAAAAATTCCTCGTTCCGAAAAAGTGACAACATGTTCAAATGTTATCATTTATCGTACTCCTCCATCTTAATGTGGAGGTGGGTATTTTTGAAATTGAGTTTACTTAAAAATTTAATCATAGGTTTCAAGATATTTTAAATGCTTTATCTAGCCTGACTGTTTGCACTTTTCAAGACTCAGATTGATTCTTTACTCCATCCTCATTTGGGTGTTCAAATATTTATAGTGGCATTCCTCTCTCTCTCTCTCTCCAATCTTGTACCATTGGGTCATTAATCATTATATGTAATCCATATAGGGGCAGCAGGATGGTAAAAAATGTTGAGGTTCTGTTCACACAACCATTCCAATCAACAACATTTGAAGTTATGGCTATTTTGTGTTGGAATTGAATTTGTTTAGGAGCATTTTGGTGTGATGAATGTGAATTAATTTTTTACTTTGTATGGAAAAGTGTTAAAGAGTTAAAAATGCTTATAACTTCTTAGGTTTCATAATGCAAACAATTTTTTCCTTCTCATCCCACTCTACCCTGAATATATCAAATGGTAGGAAGCACATGAGCTCATCCACCAATTTGTGGGAGTTCCACCTCACATTAATTAGATCCTATAACCTTCTCTAAACTCAAACAACACCATAAATCAATTGTCTACGTATATGATCACTGTGTTGGCACCATACTATCACCACCCAAGTTTATTAAGTTCTTTCCCCTCCGTGATTTTGGTCCTTCCTGTTCAGTTATAGAAAGATATGAAAGCTCATGATGGAATGAGTCAATGGAAATAATGAATTTGACTGGGCCGGGAATGTGATATGGTACCTTTGGAGAAGAACAAAGGAAAGTAAGGCTTGAACAGTAAGGATAAAGATGATGATGATTTGATGCATTGTTTTCCTGTTCTCACAATAGTTAGGGCTTAAACATAAAGGTTGGGCATGACCATGATTATTTGGTTTTCTTGTATATGATCCGTGCTCATGTGCATTTCTTTCTAGAACAGTAAATGGTTGTCTTACTCTAAACATTACCTATAATTCATGTAAGATATGTTTGTTATAGTTCTTCCTAACATGGTTCTAATGCGGCCTCTTAAACGGCAGGAGCTTGGGGATATAGTTGTAGCCAAAACAGTCTTCGTTGGTTATTTTATTAGGAACCTGTCCCAGATTTATGCATATTTGTGGGATGGGAGGGTCTTCATGTTTTACCTGCAAGCTATACTATTATTGCAGATGCTGTCACAGTAGCCTTTCTGAACATGTGTATATTTCATGTAAGACATAGACGGGTCTCTAAGAAGTAGTGCCTATTATTGAGTTGTTTGAGTTGGTTATTGATTTAGCTAATCAAATAAGATTGGTGCACTCGCACAGCGGACCCAGTTCATTTATGTAGCAGTCAAGTTATAAGATGGAAGGCCACCGCTGTTGTAATTTTCTTGCTTTTTATGAATATACTGACATATCAATCTGAGCAGCATCCATGAGTCTTTCCCATTGTTTAAAAATCACGTTTTAAAACCAAAGCCATCAACTTGCTGGATAACAAATTTGAGACTGAAAACTCTAAAAGATAGTAACGATTTCGTTGTTGGAATATTTACAATTTGGTATTCTTGGTAACCTCCGTCAACCTTTTTCATCGTTTATGTATCTTAATTTATAGTTAGGGCTAGACAACAACAAAAAAAAGAACAAAAATCTCTAAAGAATTGTAACGATATCGTTATCAAAACATTTAGAAATCACTAATCTGTGTGAAATTCGTGAGCCTTTTTCATTGTTTATGTATCTCAACCTATAGCCAGGGCCAATCTCGTTGCTAGAAAACAAAAATAGAAGAAAAAACTCTGAATGAGCGTAACGATATTGTTATCAAAAAATTTAGAAATAACTAATCTGAGTGAAATTCATGAACCTTTGTTAGGAGTACTCAAACCAAGCTATTTTCCGGAGGTGCCCATAGTTAGAACTCTCATCGTGAGAGTTCGAACCTTGGTTGGCAGTATCCGATATCCTAGTCATTTTCCAGAGGTGCCCATAGTTCGAACTTTGAAAATGATAGTTCGAACGTTAATGGCCTTACTCTTCAGAGCCAATTTCCAGCAAGCTCTAGAGTTCGAACTCTCATGGTGAGAGTTTGAACATTCAAGTGAGACCATCTATCAAGCCATTTTCTAGAAGAGAGGACTTTGAACCTTGGTTGGCAGTGTAGTCTATCGTAACCATTTTCCAGAGGTGCCCATAGTTCGAACTTTGAAAATGAGAGCTCGAACGTTCATGGCCTTACTCTTCATAGCCAATTTACAGTGAGCTCTGGAGTTCGAATGCTCAAGGTGAGAGTTTGAACATTTAGGCAGAGCGAAAAAACAGAACACTTATATGTTCGAACGTTCCTGCCAATTTTGCTTCATTAATTTCTTAATGTCGATTGTGTTGGTCGGATGTCATATTGTTGATCTGATTTGGGACCTTAAACAACACATTGGGGCTGATTTGGGACCTTAAACAACACATTGGGGTTTTCAAAGCACTAATCAGAAACGTTAAGGCCTTAAAACAGAATCTGCTGGAAAGGGAGCTTATGTACATTAAAACAGAATAACCCATATCAGTAGTATTCAGTAAAATAAGAAGAGAAATAACAAAATAAATGACAACAGTTAAACTTGAAGGACATAAAGAGAGCTACTTGAGTAAGTGGATAAAATGAAGAGTAGAATTTGCATGAAGCAGATAGGAAAAAAAAACGGGCATAGACAATAGATTCCACATTGAGACATAACACAAACACCCCAAATGGATGGTGCGAGTATACAAAAGATTCCCAAATTACCATATGCCAAATAAGTTATTCTCTAGTTATTGATGATACATCCAAAATATAAATTAACATATGTCGAACCAAACCACGCCCCCACCACCCCCCCCCCCCCCCCCCCCCCCCCAAATGGTAAGTATTTTCAACATTTCAAATCTGAACAATGATGTGGACAAGTTAAAGTTATATCTCATCCAAAAAAGAGGAAAATGATGATTCATCCACTTAGAGGTGGATCTCTACATGTCTGTCTATTATGACCACGCTTCTTGCAATGGGAGCATATTACCTGTTACCTCATTTTGTCCTCTGTTCATATCCGATTTTTTTCGGACTTCCAGGCTGTCTACGAGCTCCTGAGGGCAAGACACGCTCGACACTTCTAAGATCCCACTGTTTTTTGTCATGCGTAGCATGGATAACATCATTATAAGTTACTCGATAACAATCACTGGAGAACCAATGCTCACAGAAGTTGTACGGATCATACCGCCTGAGTTTAATTGCACAAATGCCATGTGAACAAGGAATGCCAAAAAGGTCCCATTTGCAGCATAACCTTCGATCGAGGTGAACACGATCCGTGTACTCTTGAGACAATACCTGAAACTCTAATTCCCCCACTTACCAACATTGTATTCTCCGCGATGCTTTAGTTTCGAGGTTAATGATCTTATCTACATAAGGGGTGACTCTTGTCTTCATGTTTAGCCCATTTTCACGCCGGAGCTGGTAAAATTCCATCAACGACTATATAATGAGATGTATACACAATGATAAAGACCCACAAAATTCACCCAAAAAAATTTTTTAAAAAAATTAAAACACCCAATGCTCTTAACAAGGAAAAAATTACTAAACAATGCAAAATGATTTATTAAACAAACTTCATTGGCAAATAGATTAACAAATCAATTCTAATCATATTTGTGAAAACTTTAATATTTGATAGAGCAACATAACAACAATACTCAAACTTTTAGCTTATTATATTTGTTTTTCATGTTTTTTGTTTAAGGTTCTAATATCTAAACTCCAGAGAAGATAATTGATGATGTAACTGGCTCTCTGCTAATTACACCCACAGATATGAACTTGTTTCAAATACACATGCTATTGTTTACTTAAAATTATAACAGTTATGAAACATTAATCTTTTTTCTCTTTTTGGGTATTGGGGTGGGGGGAATAAGTACCAGTAGTTGGTAAAACCCTCATGATGAGAGTTCGAGCGTGCATTGGACAGTATACTCCATCTAAGCCATTTTAATGAAGGTGCCCAGGCTTCAAACTCTCAGACCGAGAGTTTGAATGTTCGTGTCTTGAGTCTTCAAAGCCATTTTCCAACGAGCTCGGGAGTTTGAACCTTCATGATTTCTAAACAATGAGAGAGGCTCAAGTATTTCACTTAGAATACTAATATCTAAATTTTTTTATAATGAAATCGTTACGATCCTCTAGTGTTTTTTCTTCCATTTTTGTTGTCCAGCAACGAGATTGGCCCTGACCATATATTGAGATACATAAACAATGAAATGGCTCACGGATTTCACTCAGAATAGTGATTTCTAAATTCTTCGGTAATGATATCGTTACGATCGTCTAGAGAATTTTCTTCCATTTTTTATTGAACAGCAACGAGTTTGGCCTTAACTATATATTGAGATACATAAATAATGAAAAAAGCTAATGGAGGTTACCAAGAATACTAAATTACAAATATTTCAATAACGAAATCGTTACCGTCCTTTAGAGTTTCTAGTCTCGAATTTGTTATCCAGCAAGTTGATGGCTTGGATTTTAAAATGTGATCTTTAAACAATGGGAAAGACTCATGGATGCAACTCAGAATGATATGTCAGTATATTCATGTAAAGCAAGAGAAATCAATAGAACGATGGGCCTCCTTCTTATAGTTAAATGATACATAAATGAATTTAGTCTGCTATGTGAGTGCACCAATCTCATTTGATTGGCTAAAGCAAAAACTAAGTCAAACAACTCAATCTGCTCTATGAAGTGAAAAGGGGCCGCAAGAAAACTGCGCGAGCCCAAACAACATGAACTTTTTCTTAGAGACCTGTCGATGTCTTATATGAAATATATACATTATTGGAGGCTATTTGTGGCAGCGTCTACAATAATAGTACATATAGATTGCAGGGAAAACTCAAAATCCCTCCCATCCCCGAAGTATGCATGAGTATGTGACAAGTTCCCAATAAATTAACCATTGAAGACTGTTTTGGCTGCAACCATATCCCCAAGCTCCTGCCGATCAAGAGGCCACAATAGAAGATGATCCGAACATGCTTAACACTTATAAGTCGGTTCTTTGTAATCCAAAAGGTGCCTAGAAATGTGAAGGATGGCAAGAGTAATTCAACATGCAGGAATTCACACTTGAAAGCATTAGAAATCACACTTGAAAACACTACAAGCACAAGCATTAAAGTTTATAGGGAATTACATATAAGGCAGACTGGCATATGTACCAAAGCATCCCAAAAAATTGAAATGGTACACAGATGCTCAATACAAAAAAAAAAAAAAAAAAAAGAAAAGAAATGCATGCATATGCAACAAAGACATGGAAAATTAGAACCGTGGTCATGCCCAACCAGTTACTGTATGTTTTTTGTGGATAAGAGATGTTTCCTTCAAAACATACAGTGAGGAGAAAAAAAGAGCATAACTTCGCTTCAAAATGGAAATGAGAACGATCATTCCTAGGAGTTGGTAAATCGCCAAAGGCAACAAAAGAATCCAAGAAAAATACAAAAACAAACACTATTTATTGTGTAAAAACATAAACAATGCATCTCATCATCATCATCATCATCATTTTTCTTATTCGAGCCTTAAACTCCTTTATTCTTCTCAAAAGATGTCAAATCCCCATAAAAAATATCTAAAAGATAGTAGACATTTTTCTTGTGCCCCTTGATAAAAATAAAAACTCAAGACATTTGAAAGGACCCTGATATGGGTTATATTTAAATGCACCATTAAAACATGTTATTTTCTGGTAACTAGAAATAAAACCACAACTTGGAAAAGTAGCAATGTGGACTACTTAAAGACTGAATTCAGAAATGAGACCAGAAATAAACCCATCAAAATATCTCCACACTCCACACACCTATTTATGTTCTTTGGTTCCCACCATCCTAAACCCAGGAGAGACTTCTCATTGCTGGCGTCAGTTTCAAGTTCAAGCTCACGCGCATCCATCAATGCGGACTACTTAGAGAGCAAATTAAGTGGCCATAAAGTGGGCTTCACTGGTCATAGTTGTGTGGTCAAGATGGGACTAGAATTAAGTGGCCATGAAGTGGGCTTCACAGGGACTTTGTATTTGATAGGGCCTTTAGTTATCATGGCATAGTAATGTTGTGATGTAAGCAATAAATCTTTAAAGAAAAAAAAAACATAGTAATATTGCATTTTCCATAGGTTTTTAGTCACGGCCCAAATTCTGGGGCCCACAAGTCAGAACTAAATTCTGCTAATTCCTACATTAAGTCATGCCTGGGTTTCCTTGCATCTATTGAACAGTGGGTCCCACTGTTCCAATACCCCAGATGTCCTTGATCTCTAAGGTCTCCCAAGGGTCCCTCGCATGATGGTTGGAATTGATTTCCATTCTAGTGGCCAGATGGATCATACTAAGGCCTGAAGACATGAAGCCCCCAACCTGACATCAGTCGCCTCTTCTGCATTGCAGCAATTGGATGAGGGCCCAGATGGGGCCCACTCCTCATGGGTCCAGGTCCTCTTGGGTTGACCATGGGTCCCCTTGTGGATCTATGGTCCTGATTTCCCATCTAGTGGGCCATGGGGTCCCACAACCCTCCAACATCAATACAACCCACAGACGACAATACTCTATTCCTGCTGATTTTGTGCCTGTTTGACTGATACTCAAAGATTTACACCCCGTATCAACTGTATCATTCTAATCACCATTCAAACATGATTCCTTGATCCAAAACATATATTTTTTTATCTATTTTATGGATTTAAAAAAATCACTGCATACCTAACAATACAGACCATTTGAATCACATCTCATTATCTATCATCTTGATTAATCATCCAGTTAATTAGGAAGATCCACTCACTTTTGGTACGTAATCATTGCATTTGCAATGTGCGGGAGCGAATAGGACATCCGATGATCGTCTCCCCTTTGATTGGCTTCTTCTTCTTCTTCCCCTAGATTCCAATGACCAAGCTCTCTCTCTCTCGGATTTCTCTCAAAGGAAAGAATCGAATATCATACTGCAAGAGGGGTCGTTGGTTTACTTATATATACAAGGGTAAGGGTAGAGTCCTAATCCAATCCTTCTCTTAGACTTTCTAATTCTAATCCTAATTCTAGTTACTATACAACTACTCTTTCTAAAAAAATCTATTCACGTGGAACACTTCTACAAGCATAATAGTTTAAATAACTAAGGCCCTACCTGGACCAAACTATACTTGGGGCCCAGGTAACTCAAGATATTATATACTCCCCTCCTTAGGAAATTTAGTCCTCCAAATTTAAAACATACATGTGGCAAAAAGATGCGGGTACTTCTTTCGGACGTCATCCTCGATCTCCCATGTAGCCTCCTTTGGATCGTGATGTGTCCATAGCACCTTGACTAGGTGGACTGTTCGCCTCCGTAGCACCCTTTCCTTTGTGTCTAAAATTGCAATGGGTCTCTCCTCATAGGATAAATCTGGCTGTAGATCCATTGATTCGAGATCTAACACATGAGATGGGTCTGGTTCATACTTTTTCAACATTGATGCATGAAACACTTTATGGACTCCAGCTAACGGCGGTGGTAGTTCCAATTCGTAAGCGTTCTCATCACTCACGCGCCCTTTAATCTTGAATAGTCTAATGTATCTAGACCTTAGCTTTCCCTTTTGTCGAATCGCATCACTCCCTTCGTGGGAGAAACTTTTAGGAATACCGAGTCACCCACCGCAAATTCTAATTCTCACCGGCGTTTGTCTGCATAACTCTTCTGGTGACTCTGTGCAGTCTTTAATCTGTCCGTAATTTTCTTAATATTCTCTATAGAAGTTTGCACCCATTCAGTGCCTAATATCCGCCTATCGCCCACTTCTTCCCAACAAATTGGAGAACGACAGCTTCTGCCATACAAGGCCTCAAAAAGGAGCCATCTAGATAATCGAGTGATAACTACTATTATAAGCAAACTCTGCCAACGGTAATTGCTCATCCCAACTGTCTTTGAAATCTATAGCACAAGCTCTAAGCATGTCTTCCAGTGTTTGATTTGTTCTTTCCATCTGCCCGTCTATCTGGGGTGATATGCTGTACTAAAATTCAGTTGAGTGCCCATAAGCCCTTTGTAAGCTTTTCCAAAATTGCAAGACAAATCTAGTATCCCTGTCAGATACGATTGATGCTGGTATGCCATGCAACCTCACAATCTCCTGAACATATGTTTTGGCCAGGTGTTCCATTGTAGTTTTGCCTTTCAACGGTATGAAGTATGCCGACTTAGTCAACCAATCCACAGTTACCCAAATTATTTCATTTTGTCTTGAGGTTTTGGGAAATCCTGAAATGAAATCCATAGTGATATGTTCCCATTTCCATTCTAGTATAGGTAACGGTTGTAGTAGTCCCCTTGGCTTCCTATGATCCGCCTTTACTTGCTGACAAGTAAAACAACATCCGACAAACTCAGTAACATCATTTTTCATGCCGATCCACCAAAATCTGATTTTTAAATTCTGATACATCTTGGTGCTCCCCGGATGGATAGTATATCTTGTGTGATGTGCTTCCTTCAAAATTTCATCGTTGATTTCCCAAATATTTGGAACACAAAGTCTGCCTTGGAAATATAATACGCCACTAACAACTGAGAAGTCCGACTTATTGTCCATTTTGTCGAAGATTTCTGCCAATGCCTTGTCATCTCTTTGATGGTCTTTTATTCTCTGAATTAATTCGGGTTGAAACTTAAAGCTCCCAATTAATACTTTTTCACCAATAGACAAGTGGCCATGAAGTGGGCTTCACAGGGACTTTGTATTTGATAGGACTTGTAGTTATCATGGCATAGTAATGTTGCGATGTAAGCAATAAATCTTAAAATAAAAAATATATATATAAAAAAAAACCACCTAGGATCAACAAGTATGTCCCTAACCACCTTGTCATCTCTTTGATTTAATTTATGTCCCTAACTTATCTTATGACCGCCTTTGTGCCAATTGGACTTTGAACTACAACCACCTAGGATCAACAAGTGTGTCAGCTCTCAACCTTACATAAGATGTAGGATTGTATTCATATTAATGTCTATCGTACTCATATCCAATATGGATGATGAATTGTCAATGCAGCCTACAGTACTGGTTCTACTGTTCTACATCCATACTTAACTCCCATAACAACATACTCAAAGCAACATCAAATGCGATAAATATTACTTCTTATGGATGCAAAACTTATTTAGTTAAATGCAAATTAAATAACAAGATAAGTTATGGAATAAAAACAGACTTCAAGTAAATAATGCATAAGTGGTTATGATCGCCATCATTGGGAAAAGGAGAACCTACCTCATTTACCATGCAAAATGATTACAATAGAACGATGGGCACCGTTTTCAAGTGAAACAATTGAAAATTTTAATTCACCATATGGAATTTTTAAACCATTGTGGCCTACATTGAACAACTGAAATGGATGAACCCACACCATGAATATAGTAAGAAGGTCTACAAGGCTTGCTTGGTGCAGACTATGATTGACGAAATGATGAAGCTATCTAACCGATGCCCGCTTGTATGAGATTGACGAAGCAACCTTGAACTACACAACCCATTTGGGTCGGACCATGGGCCCAAGGACCCCTTTGTGATCAGAGTTGGCGAGAAAATTTGTGAGAAAAAAGCAAGAGCTAGTTCCATAGATTTACAAAAATAGTGAGAACACTTAAATCCAAACCTGAAGATCCAAATATTATAATAGTTGCAGGGAAGGGCGAAAAATGAAGGGCATAGAGTGGGGAAGAAGGAAAAAGGGAAACTCAGAGGGTTTGATGGCTCAAAATGAGTGGGGAATAACTTTCTCAAGCATCGGCAAATGCGGATTCTCCACTCCGGCAACGATCAGAGTCCAGCAACACACAAAACATTCAAGCAGTAACCGAAAGCTCTGTCTTCCTCTTGCAAGATAGAGAATCCCAGCCCGAGACCCCTCCACAACTCCTATTCTTCTCCGATCGGCAGATCAAAACTAGGAAAAACCTTCTCAGAGATCGAAAATCTTGAGGACGAGATATTCTCCAGATAGAAGAGGCAAAGGGCGTGAGTTAGAGAATAGAAAACGATGGTGAAAGTGGATATAGAAAATGATTCCATGACGATATCGTTCGCGTGGATGGAAGGGAAATTTGTCCAAAACACTAGTACAAAGTACGAACACTCATATGGATGTTTTAATGTATTTGTAAAGGAATCTGTGTAATACAAGTTTAGGAACAATTTTTTGATAAAAATCCCACATATATATATATATAGAGAGAGAGAGAGAGAAATTTTCATATCCCCACCATCTCTCTTGATCCCCCTTGCTCTAAAACAGAAAAGGTAGGGTAAAATAGGACGGAAGGAATTATACATTTTCAACTGAGCTTCTTCTTTCTTTTTTGGTAACCCAGCCAAAAAAAATAAAAATACTAAGCTTCTTTCAATGAAAATGTAAATTTTTTTCAGATCGGCAACAATGTTCTATCCCAAGATTTTTTTTTTTTATTTTTTTTCCTTCTATAATTTGCACCATTCTAATAGAACATATAATAAATAAAGCAAACACTTGAAGATCTTGGTGAGACATAAAAATTCCTGAGTCTTGACACGAGGTAATTATATTCTTTTTTATTGGTGACTTGGTTTGAACCACAACTGAGTTGCAGTAGTGAGCAGCTTCCACTCTATTGACAAATAGTAATTATTAGATCAAAGGAGAGGCTTTTCTTCTATATTTAGGTTTCATTCAAAATCTCAACCAAACATCACGAGGAACGCTCCCCAGGGGGAGAATGGAGCCAATGCAGCCATATTTTTTTCTTCAAACAAATAGCATCTTCCTCTTCATCAAAGCCTTGTCCCAATTATATTAAGGTCAACAA
Organism: Cinnamomum chago; assembly: GCA_038049695.1. NCBI lineage: Eukaryota > Viridiplantae > Streptophyta > Magnoliopsida > Laurales > Lauraceae > Cinnamomum > Cinnamomum chago. The sequence goes on along the minus strand of CP142453.1, from coordinate 101,594,648 downwards.
CATGAATTTTATTTCTCCATTCCGATCTATGACCCACATTCCCACATAAATTGCACATCACATCTATCTTTACTACTTCCATACACCTGCTTCATTGTTGGCCTACGTTTTACATATCTAGAAAATATGAAGATTTTTCTTATTTAATCACCTACTGTTGATGCTACGCCTAAATGCTTTTGAAAGCGCTCATTTCTTATTTTACGACACATCTACCTTAACATTCTCATTTTTGCTATACTTCTTTTGCGCATGTGTTGCTTCTTTATTGGCAAACATCATGCTCAATAGATCATAGTTGGTCTAATTACTATCTTGTAAAATTATCAAAATAAACAGATAATGACAACAATAATCATTTATTACAAGTACGATTACAATTCTTAGAATATAATAACAAAATGTGGTTAAATCAGCGATTTATGGATGAATGCTCAGATACTTTCTAACCCAAAAAATAAGTTTTACCTTCAAGGCATTTTGTTTCGTTTTTTTTTTTTTTTTTTGGTTTTTTATTATTATTATTTACCCCCTTGTACATACAATGGCAACTTTCCACAGAACGCATGTCCCTCGTCTCTGTCCAAGAAAATATTAAGGGATTAATAGCTCAAAAACATTCAACATGCAGCAATTGGCATTGAATTTTTTTAAAGATGATCCGAGTCCTGTGTCACTTCAAGAACAGAATCTTTTTCTCCTATAATTTTTTCTACTCAGACGAATTCCTGCAAGGAAAAATTCTACTCCCATTAGTAATCAATCACATCTTAAATCAAAACTCAAATCTATAAATAAACACCAACAAGGTATAAAAGCAGATTCCCAGAAAATAAATAACCCAAATAAGCCCTTATTTTCAATGCAATTTTCTTTTGTTAGATGCTGTGGGAATTTCTTCTTCAATACACCTTCCAGTAAAATGGAGAAGAATAAATAGCTCATCAACATTGACTGAATGCAGTTGCATGAATTGTATACCTTCTGACCAAAGCAACCCAAAGTCTAAACTCTATCAACCCTAAACATGGACAATTTGTTTCCAAACATTCAAGGATTGCAGCTTGTTTTCAAACATTCAAGGATTGCTCAAATTCATGATTTCCGATACCTGCTCATCTATCAGCTAATTCTTGACCAAGAGGCCTCCACCATCTCTAACAGGCTCTGAATTTGTAACGAGAAGAAACGCCCAATCGCTGGATTTGGACACCAAGAAGATCTAGCCCTGGATTCAGAGTCATATTTCATTTCAATTATGTAGATTTCAAATGTTCTTTTTCCTCTGCATACATGTCCATGTATGTAGATTTCAAATTTTCTTCTGCAGGCTCGGAGTTTGAAATTGAACACAACAAAACTGGCTCTGGATGTAACCACAAAGTGGAGAATTTGAATTAAAAAATCACAAAGAAAACAGGAAAAGAAAGAGAGAAAAAAGAATCAAATACATCACATTTTCACCTGTTCTTCTCCTCCCTTCAGAAAAAAAAAATGATTCTGTTAATCTGTGCAGCTCTTTTCTTCAGCAAAAAGATTTCATAGGGGGTGAGAGAGATTTTCCTTCAGCACAAAGATTTCATACAATTTTGCTGAAGATGAATCGACTGTATTGGACTCCCAGGGAGCTTGGCATTCTAGCTCTCACCAAATCCAATAATCTCATATGCCAGGTGGTCTAGCACAGAGATGTCATGTGGCATTGCCCTTCTGCCACATGTCCTGTTGATGTCTTCATCCATCCATCTACTTGAAGCCACATCACATGATGTGAGCAGCAAAGGCTTAGCTATCTCTGCTATCTGGCAGTCACAAGAAACCATGTTTCCCCCTCTTTTCATACCATTTGCAACAGTTTTATATAGCCATTGGAGTTAGCGGCAACAACCATATTGGATTTCCCTCTCCAGCAGACACTTGAAACAAACTGCCCATTATCATCAGCTGTCTCTTGCCCAGAAATAGGGTCAATGGTACCAAACTTGTGAGATGTCATTGGCATAGGGAGAGATTTATAATATGCAAAAACCTGGGGAAAAACAAGACAGCATTAGAAATTAGAAGTAAGTTCTGTGAATAAGAGATTTATCAATGTTCAAAGGCAAAAATTATCACAACATAGCATTCTCTTAATAGAAACAGATCAGAAAACTGTAAACTTGTAACTTGAAATATTGTATCACAACATATTCACTTGGTACTTCATAATGAATAATTCACTCCCAGTCGATTTTGCTGTTTCAATTGGCAAGAATTGGCCAGATTCAAATGGGTGAATAAGGCCAGAAAAAAGAAGTGTCAATTTTCTCTGGTCAAATAAACCTATTTGTGAGATGAACCAAAGTCAAATTAGATTTCCAAGGCATGCGAGACGAGGCAACTTATCTAGAATTTGAACTATTGCTTCAAATGTTCATTACTATATTAAATAAAGAACACAACAAGAAATTGTAAACAGCAAGTGAAGTTAAGCTTCCAAACAAGCAAGACATTTGCATGAGTAATTATAGGATACTGATGCTTGGGTGGTTCAGACCATAAATCTGCCAAACTAGACAAGGATTCCCCATACAACCTTTCAAAGTAACAAACCATTTAATCATTATTCTTTTCTCTGGATTTTTATGTTTTAGTCAACCACTTTAAAAGACACAATAGTTGGATGAGTATTATCTCCTAATCTTGAACAGTGTGGTTCCCCCATCAACAGTGGGGTGCACCAGATTAATGGTCTAGACTGCAGAACCATGGGAGCCACTGGTGTGAAATAGCATATCAGAAAACAGTATCTATCATAAGGTTATTTCTCACCTATGGGATGGGGAATTTTGGTCCACACTTCCCACTTTTGTAGATGGCGTGGATCGAAAATCCCACATCGTTCACATGCAAGAGTCCCTCGGGTGAAAAAGCGCTATGTTATAAAGCATCAGATCCTATAACTCCTCTCCTTCAAATATTTTTTCTAAGGTTAAAAGTAATTCAGTAAGTACAGTTACAATGACAGTTATGGCATACCATAAGAGTCCCATGTTGACCTAACATGTTACAAGTTGCTTACATATCTGGCAATGGCTAACTGAATAATTATGCCAACAAAACCTCCCAAAAACTAAAGTTAATTAATGACGATGCACCAAATATTGAGGCTTCTTTTTTGGCAGGTGCATATACAAAGAAGAAGAGGAGAATAATGAAATGGCATACATATAGGTTCAACAGACGCATCATTAAAAAACACGAAGACTCGTCTTGACTCAAAATGTTACTGGTCAATTCCACATGAAGACTTGGCCAAAAATTGACTTTCTTGTTAGTTTTATATATATATATATATATAATCATGTTTATAAGTTTAAAAAAAAAATTGAAAAGATAAATAACATGAAAAATAAAAAGCAGTCTCTTCAAATACCAAATTAACTGTGAAATGATGGAGAAGTGAGTTCGATCTTGTGATAGAAAGAGTCCCCTTTGAGGAAGGAAAAGGAAAGGTGCTAGGCTTTCGTTTGTTTTCTGGAATTTTTTTTCCTGTGCCTTTTATTATATAACCCAATTTTTTTGGGTTCCAGACTCACCCAAGTAACAATCTTTTACACCGAGCTCAGAATTTAGACAAAAAGGCACGGATTATACCAATACAAGTATTTTGGGTTGGCCCAACTTGGATGAGTTTTCATTAAAAATAATTACAACTTGATAAGCAACCCAGCACAGAGAGCTTTCAGCGGAGTTGGGGACTTCTTGAGTGAGTCAAGTTTACCCAACCAAGTTTAGAAAAGTGGATAGAAGTACCCCCGGTACGTATTAGATACAAAGTAGATATTTTATATTACCATTCAAAAAAGATCAGATTCTTTAAACAGAAGAATTTCAAGTCAAAATGTGCAAAGATTCAAGCGTAATCTCAATACTACCACATTAAAATTAGAAGTACCTCATTGGTCTCTGAACCGCATGCTATATAACCATCAGAAACAGATAAACCCACAAAATTCTGAGAAAACAAAAGGAAATGGTCAGCAGATTATCAGTTTCAAGCAAATGCTTCAAGCCCTAAAGCTGGCGACAGTAAAACAAACCATCTAGTAGACTACAAACCTTCTCATTCATATGACCACTCAAGGTTAAGCTAGAAGCATTGGTAGATAAACCACTATAAGTGGTCTTGTTAAGATCCCAAATCTTAAGGGTGTTGTCCGTTGATGCGGAAACAAGCGTACACGAGTCTAAGAATTTCACATAGCTAACAGCTTTACCATGCCCTGCCAATGTACACCAAGGAATTCTTGTATTCCGAAGATCATAACAATATGTCTTGTAATCAGCAGATCCAAAAGCCAACAAGTGGGAGGAGTGAGAAGAGAACTGAACACAGCATACATTGGCAACATTTTTTATTGTGCCAATACAGTTTGCCTGCCATCATACCAAAGAATCACGTCAAACAGCCATTTTTCACTTCTTATTCTCTCCAGAAAGATGTTGCATTAAAAAAATAAAAATAAAAAGATGAAATATTTCTCAGTATCCTGTTTTTTTCTATAGAACAATGCATTTTTATAGTCCGAGATAGTCACATTCAAGTTTAAATTTACATTTAAAAAAACAACTTTTTCCTACAAATATATGTTGCATTATATATTTTAGAAACAGGATATTAGTGTTACACTAAAAAATACTTATCTACTACCAGTAGTAATAGAAAATATTGCAACTATTATGATCAGTGTTGTTAAAATCATAGGATTTGAGATACAGATTCATATCAAGTTGTATGAAGAAGGGATTTATATCCAATAGGCAAACTGCATTAATCTTACACAATATATCAAATCACATGATAATTGGGAGTTGGGACCCGCAGCAGGCGGCAGTGATTTTTTTCAAATGACAACTTTTAGTTTCATTTTCTTTATATTTTTCTTTTGATAATTATTCTATTAATTAAGGTTGAAAAAGGCCTAATATGACTAGAACTTTGGAGATTTTATAAACTGCTTCGAAGTAAAAAATAGAATATTACAACTGAAAGAAACTTAGAGAAAGTTGAAATATACAACATTTTAGATTTTTTTTCCTCATTTTCTTCTTCTTCTTTTTTTTTTTTTTTTTTTGCATGGAGATCTATAGGCATTTCTGAAATACCCAACACGAATATTGGCATCCTCAATATATTTATTGCGTTGCATTTCAGGGCGGCTCCTCCAAAACTGCTTGTCATATGAATCAGTGAGGAAAACCCTTGAAAATGCATTTTCATTTGCTATTTTTCCTCTTTTCTTGTGTGGAGAGGATTAATGTGGAACTTAAAATCCTTTTTGGTCAAACCACAACTTGGATTCAGATAAAGTGCGAAAGATAACTTTCTTCTTTTCTTTTCCAGTTAAATTATATAGTAAATAACTAGGAAATACATACCACTAATCACCAACTATGAACTATTACAGAACACATCAAGAAACTAGAAGTTTGGCTATTATTGTTCATTTTTCATTAGTCTCGTGACACACAATTTAAGTCTTTGTCTGACATTGACGATGAGCATTAACATATTGATGGATCTTCCTTGATATTGATGGGTTTATTCCGTTATGGTCCTACACTCTTAGACTATTCTGAGATTCTTCTAAGGCATTGAATTTTTTAGTATATGGCAATATTGAACTACAGATGGGCTCCTGTGGATTTCTGTGTCCACTTCAGTACAGTAAAGTACCATCTGGCAGAGTCAAGACAGAGAAACAAATCTCTCCTCTTGACCACCAGATCTGTCTTCGTCCCTTCATCTCCATACTCCATCTTTCCCTCTCTAGAGTTTAGAATATCATTTTTCAATGAAAGACTTTAGATACCACTAGATGTGACAAAAGTAACTAAGATGGTATACTATACAGGTATATATTACATAGTCCCATTATAATTTAAGTTTTGGAGCACCATGCTAACATACCAGAAATATTGACAGCTGAAACTAGAATGTAACATGCAGAAGCATTACAGCATTACATTATGCGGCTCTTCAAACCATGAATGGCACTGCCAGTAGAATTCGGAAAGAGCATATACGTGCGCGTGTGTGCCTGTGTAGGTTGAGAGAGAGAGGGTAGCTCACCTGCAGACATCTCTCATGACTCATGAGAGACTCCAAGCAGAACACCCCCCCCCCCCACACACACATTTTCATGAGAGAGTGTGAGGGGGTTGGATTGACCATCGGGGGTCCCCTGTGCTAGTACAAATAGGTGCTACCAGATGGTGCTCACTTTGAGAGTCTCCCAGGAGAGGATTTTCATAATATATATATATATATGAAAATCCTCTCCTTCGATTGTCCTTTAAGGCAAGCATGAGAGGATTTTTTTTTTCACCACATGGAACCCTTATGGCCAGTCCGGCGGCCTCACACTCACTAAACCACATGAATTGCCAGTGACCCCAGTTTGACACTAATCGAAATTATTCTCACCGTTGGATTGAATTTCATAAAAAGTGTAACTTAAGAAGCCATTAAACTTTAAGGTCCGTAAATCAATGGTTGTGATGATCTCATTGAGATGACCTTCCTATCACACTATCCCCCTATGGCCGGTGTGCATCCAAGTGGGCCCCACAAGGGGCTTAGAATTTTGTCTATCACTCAAGCTGTAAGAGAAGTCTCTCAGGAGAGGATGTCCCACATACAAACATACATCCATATATATATATATATATATATATATATATATATATATATATATATATATATATGGGAGATGCTCCTATGAGAGATAAGGTGGGGACCCTCACATTTAAGTTGTTGGCATTGGATATGGATGTAGGGGCCCCCACCCTATCTCTCATTGTAAGGTGAGAGCATCTCTCATAGGGAGCATCTTCCTATATGTGTGCGTGTATAAATAATTCTCTTCAGGTGCAGATGTCTCACTCTGGAATGCAACCAGTGAGGCCCACCTGGGCCCCCTTCGAACAAAGTACTCCCTCCTCCTCAACCCAACACCAAAACACCCACCCACAAACACAAACAAAACCCCCCCCCAGAATGTCATGGATCCCATGTTTTTTACACTGATCCGAATGGGACTTAAACATTGGATTGAAATTTTTTTTTAAATTGATGCATTTTAAAAATGTTAAACTTGAAAGCCACAAATCAAGGGATTAGGATGATTGGACAGACTTGAAATCTTGTACACAGGTGGGTCATATCCAGATCTTTCGACCCCCCCACATCCTCCATGGTTTGTGGGCCCCAGGTAAGCCCCACAGGCCACTCCACAGTATTCTGTGCAAGACATCCACATCTGATCAGAGTGGATACACACCCGAAAAGACATACTGCTCATGTTCCAGGAATTTTCAAAATCATCTTATTTCAGTTGACTATACCATACACTCTACTTTTGGAATATCAAGCATTGTCTCCATTTCACTAGGAATAAGGAAAATATTTGCTTACTTCCTATACATTCAAAAAAAAAAAATAAATAAATAAATAACTTTGCAAGCAGAAAAGGATATGTTTAGGAAGTGCATGCCTCATTGATACTCCAAAGCTTCACAGAATAGTCATCACTTCCGCTGGCTAACTTTGTCGGGTCCACTTGGGAAAAATCAACAGACCAAGCTCTCTTTAGGTGCTCTTTATAATGTGAAAACCCTTGGCCAGTGCTTGCATCCCATAACTACAAATCATCAAGACCAATCAAATAACATATATCCAAGGAAAACTAGAAAGAGAAGTTGCCAACGAAAATGATGATGAAGTGAATTTCACAGTTGAATGACAATAAACTTCAGGTTGGACTAGCTGATCTACAGTTATCATTTTTTTCGGCAATCCTCAGCTAAGAATTGGATAATTTAATTTGAGGAATAACTTATAGTAAAGCACAAGTAAGCTATTCACAAATAGAAAACAAGCTTAGTTTTTCAGTAAAATGCACTAAAGAGCAAGATAAGGGTTCCACAGGAAGTATAGCTCGAGCTGACATCTGAAATGTGTCTAAAAAAATGAAGCAATGATGCAAGCACAGGTTCCATCCTGACCAAAGCCAAGCTCAGCTTGGACACCAGGCCCAATCTGACCCATGCCAAGTGTCAAAACTTGGACTAGGCCCCGACCTGACTCAAGTCTAGATTTGGGCCCAATTTTTCCCCCAAATTTCTGAAAAAAAAAATCTTTAAATTATAAAAAAATGAAAAATAATGATTTGATGGAGCTGGGAAACGGGAAGGGGTTTGGTGGAGAGGGGACTTGGGAAGTGAAAGGGGCTTAATGGAGTTGAGAAGTGGAAGGTGTTTGATGGAGTTGGGAAATGGGAAGTTGATGGAGTTAGTGTCATCGTCATCATCATCATCATCAAAGCCTATTCTCAATCTCAACTATGTTGGGGTTGGCTATATGAATTTTGTTTCTCCATTCCAATCTATCCTGAGCCAAATCCTCAAATAAGTTGCACGTCTTTAGATCTATGTTTACTACCTCCATCCACAAACTATGTTAGGGTCAGCTATATGAATTATGTTTCTCCATTCCGATCTATCTTGAGTCAAATCCTCAGATAAGTTGCACGTCTTTAGATCTATGTTTACTATCTCCATCCACATCCTCTTCGGCATGCCCCTTCCGCTGGGCCATCAACCTGCATAGCCAAACTTATCCTTACTAGCGGCGTTGCTAGCCTGCATTGGACATGCCCAAGCCATTTCAAACGGCTTTCTCTAATTTTACCATCCATTGATGCTACCCCTAAATGTTATAAGATAAGGTGTGCACAATGCGTATGGTGGTGGACGTGGTGTCACTTAATTTCTCGTTCCTTGTACAGTCTTATGGGAAGCCTAGTGGTGCTATCAGCAGGTTCACACCTCGAGAAGGGACAAGCGGTCCTTTCTTTCGGTGCAAAGGAAAGAGGAGAGAGAAACTCTCCCGAGTCAACTAAATTGAATCAGCTGGTCTTTGCAGAAAAGGCAATAGTAGAGGGCTCAGTTGGGTAAAAAGAGAAGGCAAAAAAAAAAAAAAGCCAACAGCAGTCATAGTTACCTAATGGATTTGAATTGCAAACAGTTCGTTCCGAATAATTTGCTAGTCGATTCATTGAAATTTGGGGTTTGAGAATAACGCAGTTCAGTGGAGTCCGTTGAGAAAGAAGATGAGAGTCTGTGCAATTTGAAAAGGAATAGTATAAAATGGGAATTTTGAGTAACCATGAAACAGAGAAATACACATAATATAGTCCGCAGGGTAGCCCAGTAGCCCCATCACAAAAACAAGGCATGTTAGATTGGTTGATAGTAAAAAAATAATAATCTCAGAAAATATTATTAATCATCCAAACAAAGGAAATAAAAATGGATGGTGTATATGGAAGCATTGAATAGTTAAAAAGTACTTCCTTTGACTGTATGACCAAATATGTATAATGAGGTCTATTTTTCTCATATCACTAATCCATCAAGTTCTCTTCCATATGGTGAGACCACTGCGCCACTCCTAAGTGTCACATGTCCACCATCTCACTATGCACGAAAACATTTTTTTAACAAGTGAATGTACGGAAGAAAAGTAGTTGGACACCGTACATAGTGCATGGCAAAAAAGACCAACCGGTATATATCCCTTTGTAGAATCCAGATTCTTCAAGGCTTTGACTTAAGAGAAATTCAGAGTTAAAGGAGTGGCAGTGGGACTCACCTGTTGAAAATCCAACCCACTCAAAATAAATTTCCTTCAAACGTATGGGGTACTTCCAGATTTTACTCTGGAAGGAATTGGTGTCACCATAAGATTAACCATTTAATTAAAAAAGTGAGTGGAACTCCATAGTCAGATTAAATGATGAAAATAGCGGTAGCAGTATGCATAGCGGCCCGCGGCCAAAATGCTAAGCCATGATTTTTTCTATTTTAATACCTAATTTTTATTTATTTGGCTAAGCCATGATTTTTTCTATTTTAATACCTGAGGGGCCCATTTGATTTTTATCTATAACTTTCATAAGGTGGGCCACTGTGGGGCCCATTTAGTCTTTATTTATATCTTTCATAAGGTGGGCCAATGTGGGGCCCATAGTTACCCTACTTAATAAATATTGGAGGGACCAAAAGAGGGGCTTTTGATGCCCTAATTCTTTTCCCAAAACAGAAGGCTCGGGAATTCTAGGGAAAAGAAAAAACAAGGCTCGAGAAAGACAGAGAAGAGGGGAAGGAAAAGAGAAAGAAAGGAAAGAAAATGAAGAAGAAAAAAAGAAGAAGAAGAAGTGAAGAGAAGAGATGGTGCTGCTTGGCGGTGATGTTGTTGCTGCTCCGTTCATTCTACGTGGCACTATTGCTCCGCTGGTGCCTCCTGTTGCTGCTGTTGCGTGATACTGCCGGTGCTGCTGCTTCTAGGTATGTTTATGCAGCTACTGTCCTTTTTTTTTTTTCCTTATTCCTCATTTTCCTCATTTTATTCATCTCCCTGAGCTGACAGGGGTTTTTTTTTTTTTACATTTCATTGCTTGTAGCGACCGATACATAACGTATCAATGCAAATCGGCCGCTACGGGTAAATAGCAGCCACTATAGGCTGCTACGGATGTGAGCACCAATAAATAGCATCACCGCTATGCCCGATTTATTGGCCGCTACGTAGATTTTTTCATCCTTGGTAAGATTAACCATTTAATAAAAAAGTGAGTGGAACTCCGAAGTGGGACCCACCAATTGAGAATCCAACCCACAAGAAAAATTCCCTTCACGCAATGGGGTACCTCTAGATTTTACTCTAGAAGGAGTTGGTATCCCTGTAAGATTAACCATTTAATTAAAAATGTGATTAAACAATCTAATGCATTAATTCATTAATTTTTTTATCAAATGGTCAATCTTCTGGTGGGACCAAATTCTATTTGGCTAAAATTTGGAGAGAGCCAATACATTAGGATGGCATTTATTTTGAGTGGCTCGGGTTTTCAAAATGGGCTCCGTTGTAGAGTTCCACTCCTTAGTCAAGATTTCTCTAAGTTAAAGCCTTTGAGGATACATATTACCCTTTTAACCGTGATCTCTTTTTGCACGTCATACAGAATTAGAAATTACTAACTGCATTGTATTACATATTTAAATTAGTGCATCAAACTTGTCATCAAACTTCAAGTTAAGAAAATTGTAAAACGGTCTAAATAAGGCTACCCTATTGAATTTTCGAATTTGGTTAGTAGCTGAACTGCGAACTACAAACTCAAATGCGAATCAGATGAACTGCGAATCAGGTAACTATAGTCATAGTTGTCATTTCTCCAGAAGAAAAAGAGCCCTTTTTTTTCCTCTTTTCCTTATCTAAGTAGGATTAATAGCTTATGACATGAGAGAGAGAGAGAGACTCTCTGTCACATGTACACCCGCCGGCCAGCCGACCAACAGTGTCAAAGTTGTTAGCACACTTCCAAAGCAGCCGCCGTTGACTTAGACTGAAAGCAAAGTTGTCATTTCATTTCTTGCATCACTGCACTAACTTTGCAGCACCTGCCACAACTCCTGCAACCAACCACTATCAGACAATGGTGCTGCTAGCTGATCGATGCCAATGCCAGGCAACCAGAAGGTCGACACTTCACACCGCACCGCCACCATGTGTCTAGCTGATGGAAACCACCACTCATTTGCAGCATTGAGAACTCAGTCAAGAAGGGTTGTGTGGACCATATTAGGGCAAAAACTTGTTTCTACGATTCTAGGGCCATCTGAACTCGGATTTCAGATATGATTTCACCTGCGCGCGCCTGACTACGTGATCTATGTAATGGTGTCAAAACCAAGACCGATAGGACCAAATCAGCGTAGATGCCCACAAAGTGAGTTTCTCCTTGTCCAGGAAACTCAACAAATCCAACTACAAATTGGTAAGACTTGTATGGATTCTTATCTGTTGGCTTACAAGCTATAGGACATGACATGTGGAAAAGACACGCCACCATAAGAAGAGGCTATCGCAAGGGAAAAACGGAACACCAAAACCGGGAGTGCTCTCTATGCAATCCAACAGTCAGTGGTATAGAGGAGGCAACAGGCAAGACCCCAAAGGAAGCATCTGCATGAGACAGATGTGCACAGTGGCGGACCTACATGATGCAGACCTGGGGCGGTCACCCCAGGTCTGATCCAATGGCCCATGCCCCATTCCATTAAAGTAATCGCCCCACCCAGGTCTCGAAAAACCTGCGCTCTCGGTCTCAGAGATCTCTCGAACGAAAAACCTTGGAACCCTTCGCTCAATCATTCTCCTTCTTCCACATCAAGCTCATGCATTTCGGCCTCTACACAATAGCATAGCATAAATGTGTGCCCTCTCACCATACCTTTACACAATATGTGGGAAAGCAATATGTTGATTAGTAGTAGGATATGAGTTCTTTATACTTAATTTGTCAAAAAAATAATAATAATAATGTCTTTAAACCATACAATAAGTGGAGATAATTGGTAGTTGGCGTTGATTTTGACATTTTCAATATTTAATTGACCATCATCCGCCCCACCCAAATGAAAATCCTGGGTCCACCACTGCATTTACAAGCATGTTTGATAAGCAGAATGCTTATTGGCTCCAACTTCTAGAGAAAGAAATAGGAAGCCTGGTGCAAGGAAATTTCTCTATCTCAAAGTATTTCATAAAGACTGTCGAGAATTGTCCTTGTTAAATCCAAAAACAAGATTTTGGATGCTGAGCTTCAGAGACTCTTAGTCAACAGGTACTCAACGTATGCAGTGTATGTTGCAGCTATTTCTAGTTTTGAGAAACAGCCTTCCACAGACGAGTTAAAGAATCTTCTCATCAGCCACAAGATGATGCCCGTCGAACTGGGAACCTTGAAGATTGAAGACAAGGAAGAGACCATGTTTTCAAGGGTTCCAAGTCAAAGCCACGCCGCAAATCCAAAGATAGCTCAAAAGAAGGGGGAGAGACAAGTAGTCAAAGCAACAAAGGCAGGAAGAATAAGAGAAAGGAGGTTAAGTCATGCTATTGATGTGGGAAATCGGGACACTGAATGTAATTGCAAGGTAAAAATGGTAGTCATCGAAGGAAATTCAGCAATGGAGGACATGCAGAATGAAGCCAGCAAACAAGGGGAGCTAGTGACGAGGAGGGCTGGGATCCAGAGGCGAATTTTTGGCCCACATGTGGACCATGGGTGGTGAGCCCCCTGTGAGGCTCATTTTCTGCAGGTCGCAACAAGAATTCTAACTAGTTTACAAGAATTTGAATGCTCCTCCTACTCTGGAATTTTAATTTCACAACAAGGTATTAAAACGATGGTCAAATGATTGAAAGTTTCGACACACAAGAAGTTAATATGAGATGCATGCTGCAACACATATCCACGCTATTGAGTCCCTGAAACATGGCCAACTTGGTTTTGATAGAAACTTGAGTTGGACACCAAAACCAAGATTTAATTCTGTTTCACAGTTAATGGCACTCAAAGAAGGTATGAAAAATTGCCAGAAATCACATTCCAAGCTAATCTGAAGAACATAGAAGTATCTCACTGTTGGTAAAAAAACATCCTACATCAATACTGCAAAACAGTGCATAAGCTACAACTAGCAAAAATAGAGCAGTATATATGCTGGAACTTTTCTGCAAACGCCTCTTAGAGACATGAATACAAACCTGAACTACGCCATCATAATCAGTGGAAGCTAAATAGTTCTTGATGTAATTATTCCAGCAAACGCAGCTGAGCTTTGACCTGCTTGACATCTCAACTACTGGGTAATGGATATCAAGAGTGTCGTTCAAGAGTGAACCGAACTCAAAGATCTTAATTTTCTTTGATACCCCAGCAGCAGCAAAGTAGTCTTGATCACGGTCAAAACTCAAAGAGCAAATAACATTCGCAGAATTTAAAAGATCCCCATTCCATAGAATACCGAGCACTTCAAATTTACTATAGTGAGCATACTTGCATATACCATTAAAAAACAACCCAAGGCGATCAGTGGGATTATCATTTATGCACCAGTCACTATCATTTTGAATTGAAGACCAGCTATCTCGACTCTTTAGAACATCTTTATCAGAGCGTTCTGCAGTGTCAATTTCAGGCGGCTGAATTCTGGATCTTACAGAAAAGTAAACATTTTCAAGCTGTTTTATATTCCTCGTCAAACTTGTCTCATGCATCCATGACTTGGATACTCTAGATGGTGCCTCTGGTCGTAAAGATCCATAATGATGGCATTCATCTAAAATATCATGGACGCCTGATGGTGCATCTTTCACATTCAAGGCTTTGTATGTCTGAGAAAGAAGCTCAGTTCTCAAAGAGTGTCTTTTCTCAACCTCCTTTATGTCTGTATCTAAAGATCCAATATTTTCAGCCAACTTTGACGCTAGCTTCTCCTTTTGTTCTTTCAAGGATAGGAGGAAATACAATAACAACTCTGATTCAGCATCTTCTTCATCAACAGCTACAGATGATTGATCTAGAGAAGATAAGTCTCGACCTTCACATATCAGTTCAGAATTTAGGATTTCCCTGACATAAAACAATACCCCAAAAATTAGGATTTCATATAACATACCAGAAGCTTATTGCAATATTCAAAAACACATTGTAAGATTGCTCATCAAGAATTCAGCAAGTTTATTCTCCTATTAGTTTTTTTAAGTTACATTAACTACTGATCAAAAAGTTCTACTAAATTAACCTGTTAGGTTCTGATGAAAACCAGGCACTTGAGACCACAGTTACCTAATTTGAGTAAACGGTATCCGGATCCCATATGCTACAATTCGAATGATTCAGAATTCGGTTCGATCAAATTCAAAATTTTAGAAATGGCAGAGTTCGGAGCAATTCGAATATTCAATACACTCATACAAGAAAGCAAAGAAAAGAGTATACGGAGAAGTTGAAAACGGAAAGTCGCTCTCTCTCCCTTCTGTCCATCCCTTGTGTTTTGCCGCATCACATTTATCCATCCCCTGTGTTTTGCTGCATCACATTTCTCTCTTTCCTAACCAAGTCAAATCGCCCACTTTTACAGGGAAGGAGTTAAAGCCTCTATATTTCTTTCCCCTTATCTGTCTCTGACTCATTTAGAATACTTATAAATTTGTTAAACTCGTTAGTAGGTCCCACTTTCTAAAAATCTAAATGGATCAAAATAAGGAGCCCACTATTTTATTGAATCTAACCCAAATTTCACTCTAATAAAAATTAAGACCATCATAAGATTAGTCAGCTACAAAACACTGAAAAATATTAGAAAAAGTTTACTTATTTACACTTAGCAAATTTGATGGTGGGGTCATCTCTTGCTGAAGTAAAAATGATCATACAAGTGAGAGACATTTATCTATATCAATTTAGATTTTTCCTTTTTTTTAGATGGGCCCCACTGTAAGCCTCGCAAGTTTTCATTTAAGCTTTAGAAAATCCTAAATTTCATACACCTCTCTCCTATAAACACACGATGGATAGATATTTCTTTGACATCTATATAGGAGATGTATCAAATATTTATCAAATTTGTGGCCAGCACTAGATCACATATCGATGCGTCATCTACATTAATTCATGAGTGGTGCTCTTGCATCAAATCCAAACCATTCAAAACCAGTCTTCCTCATAGACTGGCTTAATGATAGGACCAATTAAAAAAGTCAAGGGTTAATGACAATTGACAAGTACAAAAACCCAATTGAAAAGGTTCCACATTAATAATGATAGGCGTCAATGTATTTTTGTTCGGAGTTTAAAATATAATTTAAATCTTTGAATTTAATTAATCACAGAAATTAAATAGTCTTCAAATATTCATTTTTCATATTCTTTGTGAAATGTCTTTATTTATATATTTCTTAAGCATCTAAAATTACATATTAAAATACTCATATATATCTGTTTGTGTGTTTCAAATTAGACCTACAACTACAAGAATCATCTACAACTACATCGAATTAGTTCATCAAACTCATTGAACTTGAATTTCGAATTAAATAAATCAAAAAACAAATTAAGCGAACCCACTCCATCGAATTTCTAAACTGGAGTCCATACCGAATTACGAACTGCGAACTCAAATCTGAATTCATCGAATTGTGAATCAGGTAGCTATGCTTGAGATAAGCCCAGCCCAGCAGAGGCAGGCACAGGCATATCAGGCCCACAAGCCCACATCCAGAACTGCCAGGCCTGGCTGAGCATGAACAGACCTTTCCAATCCTAGCCGAATGGACTCCATTTATATATATGAAAGAGATTGATTTCAATTGATAAATCAGCCTCAAATTGTTCAATTGATTTTGACCCTCCAGAATCTATTTTGACCGTCCCCTTATCTTCTTTGGAGATAAATAACCCCTTCCATCTTCGTCCAAACCGTAACTCCTTCCTCTCTTCTTAGTTTCTCTCCTGTCTAACTTTTTTAAATTCGGTAACTCCTACAAATCACATTTGGTAACCAAATCTCTAGGCAAAGGATTCCAATGCCACAAAATTGTTGATAATCTGAGTTCGGTAATCACAAATCATCACTGATTTTAGGCGAACAAGATCCTCCCTTCATGGATTCTCAGATCTGAAACCCCCATGGGATTTTGCAAATTCCACAAGTGAAGGGGGAGGAATAAAATCTAAAATCCTCACTCTCCCTCTGCAAATCCTCTCTCCCAATCGACTCTCTCGCGGACATCTCTATCATGAAGAACGCTACTCTGACAAAGAACATCTATCTCACAAAGAACGCTTCTCTCAGGCACACCCTCTCTATCATCTCCTCCCTCCCTCCCTCCCTCAACTTAGCCCAAGCAGATTCAACATCAGAAGGATTTTCTAGTTGGGACAGATTTAGTATCTTTTCAAAGTTGGTGATTCTTATTCCCGGATTTCTTCAACGTTCGGCAGTTTAAGAACTATCATCTCTTCTGTTGCTACAGTCAAGTGGGAGCCCTGGGATTCCAAACCAACCATCAAGTTTACAACTCAGGGTAATTTCGCTAGACTGCAGGTCAGAATCCTGCTGCACAGCTGCCCTTCATTCAAAACTAATTCATCTACACTGCAGTAGACACAGTCTCAGGACAGCCATTAGCCATTATTGATCCAAGTCAAAGCAGTTATTAGACAATGTTCTGAAAATCGCAATAGCATTGCAAATCATTTAAGGGGATTGAATTGAATTGTGAATTAAATAATGAACATGTGAATTTTTTTTGTAAAAACTGAAAAAAATTAAAAACAAGAAAAAAATAGGTTTTCATAATCCAACCATTTTCCATCTATAAATGCATTCCATAAAGTGACAAATAAAACTATGATACAATCATATGAAGAACATCATCAACATATATCAATATATCATAAATGATATATGTATTAATAGTTAATAATGTTTTAGATGCTAATGTTGGTAGGAAAAATAAACGAGCTGCAGCTTCCTTTTATTCTCTTTAAATAAAAAAATAAAATAAAATTCAAAACATCAACATTATATGGCTAGGGTTTGTCTCTTGAAGTAAAGAAGTGATAAATGAAATAAACTGAAAGAAAAAAAGAAGAAGTCAAATGCTCTAGTCACATGACTATTCTCTGAAGCCACTCCAATATCTCACAAATTATTAATAATTTTAGTTAATCACTTGAAACCTCTTAAAAGTAGAAACACTAAAAAAATGGAGAAAAATAAAAGAAATTGAAATATTACTAATATTATCCATTCAGCTGTGGCTTTTCCTACCAAGACAAATCGCCTAACGCAAGTATTGTATTATATAATCCACGCCTGATTCTTTAAGTTTTCCTGTAAATGGGATTCATTGTATGTATACATATCATTTTCCCTAGGATACAATACCAATTTTAGGGTTCAGGATAAAAATCATAAGATTTTAACAACAATGGTTACAGGATTCCACTGACATCTCACTCAAATGCTGACCCAATCCACCATTTGATAGAAGAGGTAATCTGTACCTGATTTATCCCAATAGGACCACACTCAATTTCAAACAAATAAAAGCTGATGAGAAAAATAGGGGGGGAAATAAGTTGGTCAAGCCAGAATTCACACAACAGTTCTCAAGTTGTGACCTGACTTGAGAAGCATCAGTCCTGGTTTAAAATATCAGCTAATATGCTACATACCATGTAGAGGCAGTAGATGCTACACTATTTCGATATTGGAGCCATATTGACCCATATCTCCTGTAGCAGCGAATACGGCCCACAATTGAATTCCTTTTCCTTTTTTTTAATGAATATGCATTTAAGGTCAGTTTCTTCTATAGGTATTGAATTCCTAAGATATATAAACAGAGCCCTTCTTCTATCGAAGGGAATAAAATAAAAGTGAAGGATTAGGCAGTCAAATGATCTCCTGTTTGATAGGAAATGATACCTACCCATCCCCTAGTATATTAAATACTAGTAAAGTGATGGTCCCATCAAGATCTACACCTTAGACATTTCATTTGTCACCTTGTTAATATTCCTTGGTTTTTTTTAGTGGTTTTAATACTCTTTGATAAGACCCCCCTTACAATGCATTCCAAGGATTTCAATACAAAGTAGGCAAATGCGATCCAAATGAAATACAGTACCAACTATAGTTTGCCTCTCCTTGTGGGATTTACATTTTGGGTCTTACTTGAGACTGGGATCGATTACAATATACAGTGGAATGGGATTCATTATGGATGAAAGAAAGAGTATGTGCAGACAATGTATCAAAGATTAGAAGATCTATATAAAAAGTTCATGCATGTGCACCTATCATTTTCACATTTTAAATTGAAGGGGCAAGCTTAGAATGACAATTAAGTCATCTGAATATATTTACTCCAATCATTAAACTTCAACAGTCCCAACACCTTATGATGACAGTGATAAAGGACCTATATGACTTCAGGGATCCACTACATACCCTCACATTGTGCCATAATGGAAAAGATCAGTAGATTTTTCAGGTTTTTTGCTTTCGAATTGGATCAAAAAGATTCTCACAACAGGGCTGTAATAGCCGCGGACAGATGTGTATTTCCACGATGTTCACTTTTTTGGGCTGGCCGCAATTTTAAACCATGGTCTGATTGAAAACTCTATCAAGTTTCAAGTCGAGTCACTCGTTTCTAGGAGAGTAACAAATATGGAATCATGGGCTAAAAGGTATTACTCTATAGCATTGGTGTAAATTACTGCATGATTTACTTCGCAAACAGAAACGATGTGACAAAACCTGCAGCCTACAAACACATCGATTTCATGGGCTGGTTTTTTTTTTTTTGCAAGGTACTAATTCAAATAATTTTCACATACAATTTTAACTCTTTGCATTGAGAACCCTCAGCCTCAACAAACAGCATGAATATCAAACTCTCCCTTCTCGACTTCAATTGCCATTTTTTAAGATAGATTCAAGCTGAACTTGCAGTCAGTATGATTAAATAAGTAACAAGATAAAAAATACAACCAGAGGCGAACTGTACAGAGCCACTAGACATAATAAAAAGAACAATCACGCTGCTCAAGGAAGTAGTTGGCCTTGGTCAATGAAAAGTTTAATAAGAAAAAAAAAAAGAAAAAAAAAAAAAGAAGAAGGAGGCAAATAAACAAGAGAGTTCAACTGTAGTTAATGTCAAGTCTCAATAACAATATTCATTCTATCAAAGTTCCCCTCTTCATAGGGACTAGTCTCATTGAAACATATACATACAAACTTCTATAATGAAGTACTATGTGCAATAATACCTTGTCTTTGGTCTGGACGATGGCTCAGGATGAAGAAGCCAAAGACAAAAGCCAGCCTCCTTTGGCTTTTCTGACAGAAAATATGGAGGAAGAATCCGATGGCGAAGATCTGACATCGCTGCAGCATGCACTTCACTTGATTCAAAACAGCAAAAGAGCTGGAATAGAATAGCCAGATTCAGTATAGCTTATCAACTTACTGACCTCTATATTATGACTAGAGAGTATTGCATCATCCATTTTCAACTATTTTAAATATTTGTTAATGTACTTCAGAAAAGTAAGTTAAATGGAACCAAAACCTGAACTCTTGTGCCATATATCATAAGCAAGTGGGTGTGCTGATTGCCGAGTCAAACCAACACAAAACCTCGGGCAGTAAACGGCGAACAATTAGATAAATGGCATTCAATTTCACGTTCTGGTACATGGGACAATTATACCATCTTTTCACAATATTATCCTAGAAGTAACAAACAGAAGTTTCATCATTCATGTCCCAAAATGGAAAAATATTCACCTGTACACTGGCATCCAGTCCCCAAAGTCGGGACCCACTTCAAAATACGTGCAACGCAAAGTCCAAATGCACGGTGCACAGGTGAATACCCCCCCAAAAAAAAGTATCAGAGTCATAAATCAAAATTCTAAGCCACCTAGTAAGTAACAACAATCATGACAATGTACAAAATAGAATATAGAGATCTCCTCACACCTCAAACATAAGAACCCCAAGACAATAGATGTTTGACTCCAGCGTACACATCCTATAACTGAGGTCTTCGGGACTAGTATACCATCTATCCTCCAAATTTAAACCTTCAGAGGTCAATTGCATGTGTTTGGTGTATTCACTTGGACTGCCAGACACGTTCGGAGCCCTATTTCCCTTATTCAAGATCTGCTCTTCCCTCAAATGATAACCGGAGCTTTTTTCCCCGAGGCTCATTATATCACCCTTCATCATTGTTCCAATTTTCAAGCCAAATCTAGCTGCAGACCTAGGCTGCTGGCCAACACTTTCCACATTTTCACTCAGCATCCGATGCTTCCTCGCTAAAACAGAATTTCTGTTCATACCATCTACCATGGACCCTTTTCTCTTCAAGTGATGCGTCGAGTAATGATCTTCTTGATTAATTACATTCTCTGACGACTTGCTGTAGATTTGAGTGACCCAGGAACCAACATATTGAACCTTGTCCGATGACACTATCATGAAATAAGATGGTTTTAAATCTTTTAGCACAACTCCTTGAGAATGTGCAAAATCCACGAGCTCCAAGATCTGCTTAAATATTTGCAAGCTCTCGACTTTGTTAATCTTGCGACACCCAGGTTTAAGCCATTCTCTTAAGTTGATCCTGTCATGACCTGACGCTGCACCAGCCCTGGCACCAATATTTATGGATAAATGATCAGCTTTTGCACCAGAACCTTGCCATGTATTTGGAGCTACGCCATCACAAATCATCTTTTCACTATCCTTATTCAAGTTCACAATTTCAGATTCTTCATGAATTTGAAGATCTCCATGTGCAGCCCCCTTTCCCTTCAAAGTATTCCTGACAAAAAATTCAGAGAAACCTGATGTAGGAAGGACCTTTGTCCGTCTCTCTCCTGGAAAATTAGTTAACGTACTATTAGTTAAACGCTCTGAGATTCCATGATGACCTTCAACTACATGCTTACTCGGCTTAAGATTTTGAAATAGACATTTAGGTGAAAACATATTTCTAGCATCCTCATCCCTGCCATCTAACATCACTGGTTCCTTAGATACCGTATCCATAGGTGAACTTCCAATTCTGCAACCACCTGACAGCAGATATAGATGTCGCCACTGGCCTTTACTCATTGGACTCTCTTCTTGTTTATTCGAGCAACCAACCGTCAAGTTTGAGGACTTATAATTGTTCATGGTCAATTCTTCAACCATAATATCAGAAGAATTCAAAATGAGAGGACTAGAGCTTGGCTGTCCAGACCCAATATCGAAACTTCTGTGTCTCAATAAAATTTGATGCTCTAAAGTCTCACTGAAGTGTTCAGGTGATCTCAATGAGTGTGGTTCCATCCATTCAATCTCCCGAGAGCTAAGCACAGCACGGCCTCGCACCACATTACAGCTATCCAGTTGCAGGGATTGATCACTCTCTTTACTCCTGATATGGAGATCCTGCACTGCATCCTCTACAGTCGCATTTACATCACCAGTCCCTTCCATGGCATCTAAATAGACTCCATCGAATCATGTATACAGCTGCGTGCACAAATCAAAGGTGTATCAGTCAGATTTTTGGAAAAAAAAATTATATAATTTTCATATATGCCAATGAAGAAGACAACTGGAGAAAAAGGATCAAAAGAAAATACCATATATGCCTAACCAAATTTTCAAACCATTGGTGAAGTAGGTTTCACATGAGATCACTGACAAACACAAAACATTCATCATTAACTGGGGCTGTGAACAGGCTTATAAAATTACAATTCCAAAGAGGCACACACCAACCATTTCAAAATCTGAACCTGAAGCAACTTAAGCATGGCACATTAACAGCCCCATATTTCATTCAATTAGGCTGAAAAATATTGATATAGATCTTTTCGCTCCAATATATTTCATTGTTGCATATTGATGCATGGATAAAAGAGGTCTGGCATCAGACACGCACTTGGCCATAAAACTCGTTCGATTTTTTTTATTTTTTTGTTGATGAATGGTTTAGTAAATTTGGGTCTATCCTCGAATAGAAGTAGCAATCGAACTACCCCTCATTTACCAGATATGGATGGTAAGAGTTGATTTTAGGTTATGTTATCTCCAAGGTAGTAAGGAGAATGGGTTTAAGCCAGCAAGGGGACCATTGATTAAAGGACATCTATAACCCATCCATGCACATCACTAATTAGATGACAGGGCATTTCGCTACCTCAAGTAACATCTCCAAAATTATTAAAGATGCACCAAACAGAAAAATGCAACATTTCCCACATTTCCATTCCTCAATTGCAGCTCTGTACATCCATTTGAAGATCCCACATCCAAAACACCTAAAAAAAAAAACACCACCTTTCCTTTATCTCACATTCAGGGCCAACCAGCAGAGACATTCCTTCCTCAAATGACGTAAAACAAAACCCCTAGTCTTCTTAAACCGATTTCTCTTTCGACAGAAAATCAAATTCAACCCTACCTAGCATCATCATTCAACCAAATCCCTTCAAAACAAAACCTACTTCAATTCTAACTAGAAATCCCGCATTAAGGCTCCTCTAAATCACAATCCTAGACGGCCAAAGCCAAAGATCGTATAAGCTCGCAAGCTTGATAATCCACGACATACAACCAAAATCAACAAAAGAAGATTCTGAAAAGAATAAAGAATCCGAATACTTGGATCAAAACCATACGATCGTGGAAGTTTGCATGTTCAATGATCTATGTGACGAAAGGGGGCGAGATTGCAAACCCTAATCTCAACGCAAAGACATCACAGAGCGGGAGATTTCTAATAAGACATACCTGAACTGAAATGGGAAATCTCATTCTCTCTCTCTCTCAGTCTCATTTCATTTTCAAACGAGGAGACGAAGATGGGGCTATCGATGCGCGGAGGAAAGAGAAGAGAGAGAGGGACGAAAAAACCATCTTATCTCGTCTAGATATTTTATGTACGTGAGTGAACATTACTCAACTTTTCTAATCTTTCGATGCATGTAGGAAAAATTAAGAAAGTAAAGAGTGGGGCCCACATTCAATAATCAACATATTATAATTCTCTCAAATAGATTAAGGAATAAAAAAAATGCAAATCTTTCCTTGATTGGTTATGGGCAAGATTTATATGCTGTCACATGTATTATCTATTTGTTAAATACATGATTAACTCTATTTAATCATTTTAGTTTTCTTTGATATCTCCCACTCATAGGGGAACCCATGAGCTTTTGGCCCTGAGCTCAAGAGATGCTTAATTATGAATAGATGAGAACTAATTCCTATGAGCACATGTAATTCCTCTAATCCACATGGATGGATAAAACTATGGGAGGTAGCCAATGGAAGTAGATGTCGAATGCAATACCTCTCCACTAGGCATGTCAAACTGGCCGTGCTAGCCCGCCAGATGGAACGGGTCGTGACTGCCCGGCCCACCAGATAGAGTGGGCCGTGCCAGCCAAGTTCGCCAGATGGGGCGAGCTAGTGTCTGTCGTGCTCGGCGTGCCTCTTTTATTTTTTTTCTTTCGATTAATTTATTTTTTCATATTCGGTATTAAAATTAAAATTTTGAACACAAGTAAGAAGAATGATAAAGATATTTAAGTAGTTTGGTCAAACTCGACCTACTCCACTAAGAAGAATGGGTGGGTTCGAGTATCTATAGAATTGGAATTTATGAAACTCAGGGTGCTTGGGTTTTTTAATAAGAATCTCCCCCATGATTTAGACAATTCAAAATTCCAACATTTGAAATTCATAGACGCCCACCATAAATGAATCATGTAAATTCTTGTAATTAAAGGAGTCTGTACATTTGAAATGATGATCCATATTAGGTTTGCCCCTGCCTGAATCCCCATTTACATCCACCAGAGTAGCTAGTGGCTAGTGACTTGGGTGGATTTTTCAAATCTTCTGCTCCTTCCTAGATTCACCCCCTACATAAGGATAATGCAGAAAAATGTGACATTTGTTAACCTCATTTTAGCAGAGGGATCTGCTAGTAATGTTCTTAGAAAGTTGCAGCATGCTCTAATATTATGCAATGCAATCCACAAACTGGAGACTAGATATAGGAACTGAGATATGAATAACCCCTAAAGTCCACACAGGTTTGCCTACCATGGTTAATCCATTAATAGCACTTTGAACAAGAGCACCACAATTTTGAAACATGCACGCGCAAAGTCATGAAGAATCTTGACCAATAAAGTATATAAATATAACTCATTGTAAGTAAAGATATTTAAGTGGTTCAATTAAACTCGACCTACTCCACTGAAAAGAATGAGAGGGGTCGAATATATTATAGACTTTGTAAAATTGAAAATAACACAAAATACTGCTTATATGATCGTTTTATGGCTGTTGGGGAGTAAAATAGACAAATTTTAAAAAATAGCCATTTTTTGGGTGGGTCAGGCGGGTTGTGCCTCGCGGGCCAGGCCTGTCGTGCCTAGCTGGTTGTAGGGGTCAGCCCACGTACCTGGTGGGCCAAACGGGCCTGACGTGCCCGGTACCCTCGACCCAGCACGGCCCATAGCACGGGGCCGTGCCTGGTGGGTCGAGCCGACCCGGCACATTTGACATCTCTACTCTTCGCTTCGTGAGGCTTCTAGTTGGTGCGGGATTATCACAACGCACCAAATTCAAAGAGAACATCTAGATATGATGTTTTGATCTACAGTTATCAAATGAATGGTTGATTTCATTTATTTGTTTTTATGGGTTTACATTTATGATTAAGTAAGGTTCATTCAATTTAATCTACAAATTACTTTTATTGTCGATGAGTCAATGTATGCATAGCTATCTCACATCTTTCTTGAGATAAGAAGCCGGATGGAACCATTTTAAGACAAGGTGGGGACAGGGGAGGAGCTCGAATCATTGTAGAATAGGCCAATGGGATTTCAATTTATCAATGGCCAACCCATGTAATATGGATTAACACAAGTTTTGTGCTCCCATTCATGTGGATCCTGCCTTGAATGCACAACCAAATCAACTAAGGGGGACTGAAAAGACCTCCTCATAAATTAAGATTTCCAACCATCAGATTAAGGGCTCCTATGTTCACCAATCTCTTAATTACGTATTATACGCAGGTGAGTGTCCAATCCATAGGGGTCAATATCAATTTGTGGAGATCCAACAATAGTGCCGGTTAAGAGATTGGATTAATCATGTAAAGCCTTATGTTTGATGCAAGTTAAAAAGGGGAAAAGAAAACCCTTTTGTTATGCAGCCTACCTGCAATGAAACAACTAATCATAATTCTTATATCTAAAGAAAGAAGAACCTTTATTGTGAAGCTTACCTACATGGAAATAACTAATCATAATTCTTATATTAAGATTCTCATAGTTAACAGCTAAATTGATGGCAATGTTAAAAATACATGAATTTGTAAGAGAAGAAATTTGCTTGATGATAGGTGGGTCCCAACAAATAAAGAGACAATTTTAGAGGAAATTGTGTTTTTGTGGCTGGCTCACTAAACTTGCAAGAATATTTTGATTGGCTGCCTCTGGTTGACTTCCCTGCCTTTCCAACATCTTCTTTGTTTGCATCCACATGCACATTACAGCACACCGTCTGCCCAAGTACAACATGCCGTTTAACCAAAGACGAACAGCCAGTAGAGTGGCGAATGACGTAACCACGTAGGAGCATTGGTTTCCTTGGCCCGCTTTGGGATGCGTGGCTGCTTATGGGACCAGATGTGTTTGGACGCTCTGGATCTCTCCACGTAGCTTCCATGCAATGATCCAACGGCGACACCGAGAGAACTTTTTTTTGAAAGCGTCAGGGATGTGGGGCACGTTACGCATTGCATGTTGATAAAATGTGAATCATTGAATGTGGTGGATTTTGCATTTATTGTCAGTGAGATTTGGACCGCTCTTTTATTGGTCACATTTGTGAAACCGACCTTGCACATTCAAGGAAAAGCAAAGGGTTTAGTCAAACGATCCTGACGTTTATAGTTTTAAATTTTCAAATAAACACTACATACGGCAGAAAACGTCCATACTAATTTTGGGCCCTAAAAGTATATTAATATATTTTTAAAGGGAATTTACCCAAAAAAACTTTTAGGGCACCACACAGGTTTGTACCCAATAAAATGGAGCAAACCGAATGGCCCCTCATCAACTCTTCAATTTCCTTTAACCTAGGAGAAAATAGTTGGCATGTCGCATGGATATTGTAATCTTATCTTCTTCTTTTTTTGCCCCTCTTCAATTTTGTTGTTTTTTTAATGGGATTTTTACCAAAAAAGTGTTGCAAAATAGGTACTAGCCCATTTAAAACAGAAATACACCAAAACACCTGTATTGGTGTTCGTACACGCATTTTGGACGCTTTTACCCCTCATTCTGCGAACGAAATCGTCATAGAATTATAACCCTAGCACCTTAATCGAATGGAGTTCGTTCTTCTTCTCTTCATCAACTTTCTCCTCTCCCGCCTTTTCTCTCTTTCTCCTCTACTCTCTCCTCTCTCTTGTCCTCATCCTGCCTATTTGAAGGTCGAATAACTCCCTAAATCTGTTTAGAGAGAGAGAGACATCATCGGTTGGATCGTCAAGTATGTTGTTCATCTTTCTACTTGCTCTTGTTTTTTATTAAGTTGATTAACTATGGGAAGAGACAGAGGGTCTCAATCACTCTCTCTCTCTCTCTGAATCAGAGCTTGGGTACTTTTTTTTTCATCCCCATTTTTGGATTTCTGGGATTTATAGATGGGATTTAAATTAATATTATCTTCCACTTTGAATTTAGCTTATGCTGCCCATTTTTTTGTTTTTTTATCTTTCTTCTTCTTAATCCAATTTGGGTGTCCTTTTTTTCATTCTCATCTTGAACTTGTTCTAAAATTTGGATACGGGTTTGAGAGGAATGAGTGTGTTTAATTGTTTAATCACAGTTGTTTGGGTGGATATATTCAGATCCAATTGAAAGAGGTTTGATCGTAGGAAAGTGCAGGAAAGATAATTATGTATTAGAAATTATGGTTGAAGATTGTTAGCAGTTGAGAAATGCGTTTTTTTATTTTTCTTCTTCTTCATTTGGTTTTTGTGATTTTTATATTCTCATGGAGAGATTTTGCTTGCAAATATCTGTTCTTGGTTTGTTAAATTATGGTAATCTCTTGGAGAGTAATTGGTGATGAGAGTAGTTGATGGTGTTGCTTTTGCAGATAAAGGAGGAGATTAGTACATCTAAAGCCTCTTAAGGGCCTGCACGTCGTGAGACTATACGAGGTAACTCTTTTTCCATGTTTTGGTTTTGTCTCTTAGTCTCAATTTCAAATTTCCTATAAGATATCTGTCTCTCTCTGTTTGTGTGTGTGGGTGTGAGTTTTGGGTGGATGAGTTGATGATGGTGTTAGATAAAGAGGGAGATTGGGACATTGAAGCTTCTGAAGCATTTAAAACGTGATAATACGACAATGCGATTGCCTTTTCTCATCACAAAGGGTGTGACAATTGTGGCCCACCCAATAGCCCACAAATAGATATTGACAACAATGGAAATTCTTTCCCTCAATGCTATTGTAAATAGCAAATACGATGATGTACTTGGATTATAACTTGTTATTCTCTTTCACGTATCACTTATAATAATCCACGAATAGAGATCTTTCCAGCTTCCATAGTCATCTTCTATAAGTATGGGCACATTCGGTGTTCTGGGGACTTCATTTCCACCATTTGGAACATACAATTTTCCACTAGGAAACTCAACTTTTTTGGCTTTATCTATGAAAAAGCCTTTCTGATTTGGGTGGGACGAGGGTGGGGATTTGAAATTGGTCCACGTTCTACTGATGGTCTTGATCACGAGATAAATGTGTGACTGAACTATAATTGTTATTCCGCTTGCGCCCCATTTGGATCGTTTGAACTTGGGCACTTACTTTGCCTATTAATGTAATTACTTATAGTTCTATTTATTGAATGACAATCAAACAATGGACATAAATTAAACAAGATGGAGAAATACTTTAATACAGGCACGCGGCCTTTTTTATTGTCACTGTTGTTAAGTTCATTTCTTCCTTTTCTGTTGATGATGAATGTTCTAAATTCAAAAGGTTGAGGTGATTGCTAGAGCATTCGGCAGGTCCTAAAAGAAAGCATCTTTCCTGATTTGGTTACCAAGATTTGTATTTTCTCAAACATTCTCTTTGAATACATTTCTATTTCTTTTTTCCTTTGAAAGATATTGTTTTTTAATTATTTTCTTTTCTACTGATCAGATCTCTTGTGACATGAAATGTGACTGTTGATCATTATATCTACATCAGCTACTGATCCAGGACACTGATTGAGCCCAATCATTAAATTGCTTGTCTTTTCGCATGATTTCTTGTTTGAGACTGATTGAGCCCATTTCATCTATTGGCTCCCTTCCACTTATTCTTGACCTAGATGACTTTAAGGTATTCTTTAAATCTATGGTTCTAAACAAAATATAATTATTTGGTTAACGAAATATTGTGAATTCTTTTCTTTCATCTTCGTACAATCTTCAATCTGGATGTGTTGGCTATGTTGGGAGATGGTCCTAGAGATACACTACTCATGAATCTGTTGAAAGAGCTATATCTATTACTTTATTTCATTTTTCTTCTCGTCTTATGCTAAGTCCAATGACCACTGCTTAGCATAGTTTTTGTCATGACTGCATTGTACATTGTTTGGTTTTGAGTACATTGTTCTTTTAAAAGCAAGATGGACGTGTTTGTATAGGTTCAGTTCATAGAAGAAGAAAAAGAAAAAACTGGAACCAATACTAGGGAACTCGTGACCCAAGTGTAGAATCTGCGAGCGGCAAACTCTACCTATTAGGAAAATGCGTTTCTGAGCCAAATCCGTGAGTCTTTCTCATTGTTTATGCACCCCATCATAAAGGCATTATCATTTTGTTGTTGGAGACAAAAAAAAATGGGTGAAGAACCTATAAAGAATTGTAACGATATCGTTGTCAGAAAGTTTTGAAAACTAGCTTTTGAGTGAAATTGTGAGTTTTTCTTAATTTTTATGGATCTCAATATAAATTCACCATTATTTTCTTATTGAACATGAAAAATGGATGAAGAAACTATAAATGATGGTAAGGATATCGTTATCAAAAAACAATGTCGGGCACAAAATTCAAGTTCTATGAGTAGGAATTCAAGTTTTTAAATATTTAGGCCTGTGATTTTACCTTACTGTGCTGATTTATCCCCTTTTCTTTTGTTTCCTAGTCATGTTTTTTATGGTTGGTGAGAGATGTGAGCTCGTTTATCATGTAGAGATAGGATCCAAATTATTTTTTATGATACTTGACTTCTGATATTAAGTTGAAGTGTGAATCGTGAATGAATAATTATTTTTATATTTTCGTTTCTACAATTCTACTGCTGTGGTTCTTTCCCTCTCCGCTCCTTGCATCTCACCTTCCATTCTCGTTTGCGCCCATTTCGTCCCTTTCTCCATTCTCGCAGATTCCCTCTATCTCAAAAATCACTTAACAAAAGTCTCTCTTGGAGATCGATTGCAGAGGAGAGCAGAAATCCCCCCCCCCCCTCTTTCTCTTTCCCTCCTCATTCGTGGCTAGTGGGACGAAGTTCTGGTTTGGATCGCAGGTGGGGCCATCGTCGTTCACCATAGTGCACCAAAGAAGAGGCCAGGCATTTTTTAATCTAGTTCTGCTGGTGGTAGAACCCTTGACTGACAGAGAAGAAAGAACAAGGGCAGCCCATCCGAACTGACGACCTTTGCCGGAGTCGTTGTTACAGAAACCAATCACCGAAGGATCTCTTAATGCTGACCAGAGAAGGGGGCTCCTCATCGATTCAAGTTTGCCAATCAAGGCTGCCGGTATGCAGAACTTCTTGCCATTGTGGGAGAAGACAAAACCCTTGGGCAGAGGATTAAAGAAGAGCATATTGGAAGGTGGAGGCTCAGGTTTCTGTTTTCATTGTCAAAGTGCAGATTCAACCACCGTCGCTGGAGAAGACTGACAAAGGGTGATGGGTCTGCGATTCCCACACCTTCAACTAACTCGTTAAAGACGGCTTCAGTAATCCTCTCTCTCATTCTCCTTTGATTTTTGCATTTTCTCTTATTTTTTGGAGATCTGTTTTGCTAGTGAATTAATTAGGTTTGGTTGATTTACAATTTTCTTGTGGTAGATGTCTGTTTTGATAGTGAATTTAGGTTCTAATTGATTTGCATAATCTTTTTTAGCCCTCCTTCTTTGCATGTCCCTCCTTATACAGTGAGAAAAGCTCATTTAGAGGCATGTCCCTCCCTCTATTTGGGTCCTTTGCAATATGTTCCACCGCTGTATTGTTGCAACGTGGAACCATAGCCTACTGTTAGAAAAGCCAATTTCCTTTATGAGGATTCAGACTTTGAAATGAAACATATCCAAGTCTTTGGTGCATATGTATGATATCCTCCTTGCTCGTTGATGAATGAAGCGCTGATGGACCTTTCCTTCAAAATTTGAGGGGGTAGGGACCATTACCTTCATTGCCACCACTAAAGCCCTGTCGTCAAATCCTGAAAACTCAGTATGTTGGGAAGGAAGTAACACATCAATTGTGAGTTTTTGTTAGACTAGTGACTGACAAAAGGTGGTTAGGAAATTCAGAAATATGAAGAACAATAGGCAAAGAAAGTGAAAACGGAACGAAATAGAAAAATTAGATGGAAATTGAGAGGAAACAAGGTAGCATTTAACTGGTCATCCAACTTAGGTGAGGCTACAGCATCCTTATGTATTTATACTATGAAAATAATATTTTATGTATTTACAACAAACCCCTACTACCAAGTGTTTGGAGAAAGAGAGTTAAAGAAAAGGTAGGGATCAGTGAGGTGACTCCCAACTCAGCCAGATCTTTTTTCTAATGCCCAACTGACTTCCTGAGTTGGCATTGGTAAAGCTATGGTCTTTTCACGCACATCAAATGAACAAGTGACATGGACTTTTCTGAATGAAAAAGCTCTAATGAAATTTTCTTAATAACTTGAAAGCTCTCAAGAACTGTGTTTTCAGAGGGCCAATGTGTTCTTTCATGCACTATTACATGTAGTTTTATACAAAGTATTTGTTTGGTTGTAAATGTTTGACTATCACTGCATCAACTTCTCCGAATTCAAATTCCTATGGAGTAAGTCTAGTATAATTGTTGAGTGTTCTTCAACCTTGGTTCTTCCATTTTCTAAATGTCATATACAGAAACTTTGTATTATTTATCTGAACAATGAAATTATTTGAATTATTGAGGATACGTGGTACAAACATGTTTAAGATCAATCTATTCATGTGCACTATGTTATCAAATTAGTGGTTTTCCGTCACAGGTTTGGGAGGTGAAAGCAGCAAATTTAAGTATCAGTCTTGTTCATCGTATTGCAAGCGGTGTTGTTGATCCAAATAAGGTTGAAGGGATCTTGTTTATTATCTTCTATTTTGTTCTTTAGATAATGGAGTTTTTATCCAAGGCAGCCAACTTACTGCTGCTGCAAGTAGTGGCCTAGCTTGTGTTGGGGGATCTGCTTCGTGGATTAGAGACTGGTTATTTTTTATTTGATGAACTGATGAGTAGGGTCTACCAAAATGATATCTGATCATTTAGGCTTTTTGTTAGATGCTTATTGAAGGTTGAAAGATGCATGTGACAACATTTGTAGTACATTTAGTGATAGGGATAAGAAAGACAGCAGTTCAGAATTTTGGCTTTAGGTCACTTTTGGCTAGGGTTCAACTATAGGCTCATTACGCCATTCTGAGCATCAATTAAATTTGGTTAATGGGTGTCTAGCACATGTCCCACAATGGGTAATCCCGGAATGTATGTGAATTGACGCTTTTGGCTTATAAAATTCTCCAACTTTCTGCTTTCACAATGATGAAAATACTAACCATTTGTGATTCAAGTTAGGAACATCCCTAACATGGCTTTTATTTAGACTGTTAGGGTGTGAAAGTTTAGGCTGTACAACCATTCTCCAACTTCATTTATCTAGTACAAATCAAACTGATCCCAACAGCATTTGGGCCATATTTTAACCCAATTTCAGCCTTTGTTTAGGCTAATTTTGAGCCCATTTATATCCACTATTCAGACTGTTTGGGTGTGAAAGTTTAGGCTGTTGGGCTTCCTGTTCTTGGGCTAGTTGGATATAGAGTTTAACAGCATGGTGGGCTCATGTATTACATATGTACAACTATTTAGCTCTTGAAACCTTCCGCTTGTAAGAGCCCATTTGTGTTTGGGGGATTCTTTGTTTTGTGTCTTATTGGGAGGTTATGTCATCAAACCTTTTTAAATCTGTGGAAACTTATTCTAATTTGAAAAATTGATCGGTGCATTCAGAAGTTTCAGATTTACATAAGCAGATATCAAAAATGAAAAAAATCTCTGAAAAGTTGTTTTACTTCCAATTTGCAAAGAAGAAGCAGTAGTTGTTAATGTAATTACAAATCTAAAACACCCCTATTTCTTGTTTGCCACTTCATGCTCTTTTAAGCATGTTCAACTTATATGCTCTCTTTTAAATTTCAGGTATTGTTTCTAGAGTACACGGATGTTGTTCACCTTGATCAAAGGTCATGCACGTGCCGCAAATGGGACTTTCTTAGTATTCCTTTTTCGCTCAGCATTTGCTCCAGTGATTGTTATCGAGCAACTTATATTGATGTTATCAGTACCATGCGTGATGGAAACTCTTGAGGGGTCTTAGAAGTGTCGAGCATGTTTTGCCCTCAGAGCAAGACAGACAGCATGGATGAACGAAAAAAAATCAGAGATGAATGGATGACAGAATGAAGTAACAAGTAACATACTCGCATTGCAAGAAGCGTGGTCATAATAGACAAACATGTAGAGAACCACCTCCAAGAGGATGAATCATCATTTTCCTCTTTTTTTTTATGAGATATAACTTCAACTTGTCCACATCGTTGTTTAGATTTCAAATGTTGAAATACTTACCGGGGGGAACATATTTTGATTTATATTTTGAATGTATCCTAAATAACTAGAGAACATAATTTGTATATTTTGATGTATCCTCAATAACAAGTTTCATAACGTTTTGCTTTAATGTACAGGAGCTCCCTTTACAGCAGATTCTTTTTCAAAGCCTTAACGTTTCTGATTAGTGCTTGAAGGTTTGAAAACTCGGGACGTGTTGTTTAAGGGTCCCAAATCAGATCAACAATATGACATCCAACCAACACAATCAACAATTATGATTTTAGAGCCTTTTTCTTTCATTTTTGTTGTCCAGCAATGAGTTTAACCCAAACTATAAATTGAGATACATAAACAATGAAAAAGGCTCGCAAATTTCACCCAGATTAGTGATTTCTAAATTTTTTTTGAAACGATAGCGTTAAGATCCTTTAGAGTTTTCAACGAGATTGA
This sequence comes from Cinnamomum chago, assembly GCA_038049695.1. Classification (NCBI taxonomy): domain Eukaryota; kingdom Viridiplantae; phylum Streptophyta; class Magnoliopsida; order Laurales; family Lauraceae; genus Cinnamomum; species Cinnamomum chago. Next base: position 101,560,742 of record CP142453.1, on the reverse strand, counting down.
CCCTGACTATAAATTAAGATATATAAACAATGAAAAAGGCTAACGAGTTTCACCCAGATTAGTGATTTCTAAATTTTTCTGATAACGATGTCGTTACAATCCTTAAGAGTTTTTTCCTTCTTTCTTTCCTTTCTAGCAACGACATTGGCCCCGACTACATATTGAGATACATAAACAATGAAAAAGACTAATGGAGGTTACCATAAATACAAAATTGGAAATATTCCAACAACGAAATCGTTACTGTCCTTTAGAGTTTTCAGTCTCAAATTTGTTATCCAGCAAGTTGATGGCCTCGATTTTAAAATGTGATATTTAAACAATGGGAAAGACTCATGGATGCTGCTCAGATTCATATGTCAGTATATTCATGTAAAGCAAGAAAACGACAACAGGAAGGTTCGAACCTTTTGGGTTTTTTGGAATTTGGCTCAGGAAGTGTAGGTCTGCAAGGTTCGAACCCTCCTCTTGAGGGTTCGAACCTTTGGGTATTCTGGAAACTGGCTTAGGAAGTGCAAGTTTGCAAGGTTTGAACCCTCCTCTTAAGGGTTCGAACCTTTGTGCTGTCTGGAATTTAGCCCAGAGATTCCACCCATCAAAGGTTCGAACCCTCCTCTTAAGGGTTCAAACCATCACCTTTTGCCCTTCCCGGGCCAAATTCTAAAGAGCGCAAAGGTTTGAACCTTTGCATCAAGGGCTGGAACCTTCCATATCTGCCATTCCTGGGCCAAATTCCAGAGAGCCCAATGGTTTGAACCTTTCTTTTGAGGGTTCGAACCTTTGTTTTTTGCACTTCCTGGGCCAAATCCCAGAGAGCGGAAAGGTTTGAACCTTCGCATCGAGGGTTCGAACCTTCCATATCTGTCATTCCAGGGCCAAATTCTAGAGAGCCCAATGGTTCGTACCTTTATTTTGAGGGTTCGAACCTTTGTTTTTTGCACTACCTGGGCCAAATTCCAGAGAGCAGAAAGGTTCGAACCTTCGCATCGAGGGTTCGAACCTTCCATATCTGCCATTCCTGGGCCAAATTTCAGAGAGCCCAATGGTTCAAACCTTTCTTTTGAGGGTTCGAACCTTTGTTTTTTGCACTTCCTGGGCCAAATTCCAGAGAGCAGAAAGGTTTGAACCTTAGCATCGAGGGTTCGAACCTTCAGATTTCGCCCATCCTGGGCCAAGATCCAAACGGCCTAAAGGTTCAAACCTTCACATAAGAGTTCGAACCTTCAAGTTAATCCAATGGTTTCAAGTCAGTTTGACCCTATGTAAAAACGCCCCTCCCTCATCCCTAATAACTTGCACTCATAGTTGCATTCCAACCCTAGCGCCCAAATAGTTTGTACCCCTCTTCATCCGCAACTCTTCTTCTCGGATATTTGCAGAGCCCTTTTCATACATCCATTGTGAAGGCCTCCGTTTCTCAGGTTTCTTGCAGGGATTGCTGGTTGGGATGGCTCCTCGAAAAATTTGGGGCTTTCGAAGTCCATATTATGAACTTAAAATATGCTATCTTTTAGTTAATTACAATCACGTTTGCGATGTTCTCAACTCAGACACTTTCTCAACTCGGTTAAGAAAATTTGCACAAACCTTGCTGAGTATCACTGTTTATGGCACTGGTTAACCCACTTCCTGAGGGAGTTTTTGGACGAAACTTAGGGGTTTCGAAGTCTATATTATGAACTTCAAATCTGCAATTTTTGGATAGGAATCAATCGTGTTTGCCTCATTTTCAACTCGCGTACTTTTCCTATCCTGTCGGTCAAATCTGTTGAAATCTTGCTGAGTACCCCTGTTTTGGGCACTGATTAACCCACTTCCCGAGGAGTTTTTGGACTAAGTTTTGGGTTTTCAAAGACCATATTATGAACTTCAAATCTGCTAAGTTTCGGTTAGAAACAAACGTGTTTGGATGGTTTTGCACTCACGCACTTTTCCAACAAAGTGGGTTCATATCTGCTGAAACCTTGAAACCTTGCTGAGTACTCCTGTTTAGGGCATTGGTTAGCCTACTTCCCGAGGGAGTTTTTGGCTGAAATTTTGGGGTTTCAAATTCCATATTATGAACTTCAAATATGCATTATTTCGATAGGAATCAATCACGTTTGGCTAGTTTTGCACTCGTGCACTTTTCCAACACAGTGGGTTCAGATCTGCTGAAACCTTGAAACCTTGTCGAGTTTCATACTATCATTTGAATGTGGGTTGATGTTAAGATCTCCCATCTTAATCTCATATTTTGTGATATGGTTTTCATCCATATTGGATGAGTATAGTAGACATTAATGGGGGTACAATCCTACATGTTATGTAAGGTTGAGAGTTGACACACTTTTGTAGTTCCTAGGTGTGTTCGTATAATATAAGTTTAGTTCATTGAAAAAGAAGCAATTGTGATATGTGTATTTCTTGTATATGATCCATGCTCATGTGCATTTCTTCCCAGAATAGTAAATGGTTGTCTTACTCTAAACATTACCTTGTCCACATCGTTGTTCAGATTTGAAATGTTGAAAATACTTACCACGGAATCGAACATATTTTGATTAATAGGATGTATCCATCATAACTAGAGGAGAACATATTTTGTATATTTTGATGTATCCCCAATAACTAGACAAGAACTCATTTTGATTCAGAGGTATCCGTTAAAGTAGAATAACCCATACCATATGCAAAATGAGTTCTTGTCTAGTTAAAAGCAAGAGGGATGTGTTTGTATAGGTTTAGTTCATAGAAGAAGTAGAAGAAAAAATTGGAACTAATACTAGGGAACTTGTGACCCAAGTGCAGAATCTGCGAGGGGCAAACTATACCTGTTAGGAAAATGTATTTCCGAGCCAAATTCGTGAGTCTTTCTCATTGTTTATGCACCCCATTATGAAGTCATTGTCATTTTGTTGTTGGAGACACAAAATGGGTGAAGAACCTATAAATAATTGTAATGATATCGTTATAAAAAAAATTTGAAAACTAGATTTTGAGTGAAGTCGTGAGTCTTTATTATTGTTTATGCATCTCAATATAAAATCACCATTATTTTCTTGTTGGGCACAAAAAATTGATGAAGAAACTATAAATAATGGTAACGATATCGTTATCAAAAAACAATGTTGGGCACAAAATTCAATTTGTATGAGTAGGAATTCAAGTTCGTATAATGTTAGGCCTGTGATTATAACTTACTATGGTGATTTATTCCCCTTTTTTTGTTTCCTAGTCATGTTTTTTATGGTTGGTGAGAGATGTGGGCTCGTTTATCATGTAGAGATTGGATCCAAATTATTTTTTATGATACTTGACTTCTGATATTAAGTTGAAGTGTCAATCATGAATGAATAATTATTTTTTTATTTTCGTTTCTACAATTCTATTGCTATGGTTCATGGCATCACGATTCTGCTATTATGACATGACAATCGGGTCAAGTTGGGTTTTAGTGTAATGTCTGTTGTTTATGTTTCTATATTTCTATTAAAGATTCTCTTGTGCTTTAGCTGTTGATTCTTCATTGCAGCATGCCTTCTCTTGTTTTACTGATTCCTGCTGTTGTGGTTTGCGATTAAACAGATTAAAGAGCTTGCTTCGATGATACAAAAGGTCTGAACTTAAAAATTGAAATGATGAACGTCAACAATTTGCGATTAAACAGATTTAGGCTGTACAACCATTCTCCAACTTCATTTGTCTACACGCTGATTCCAACAACATTTGGGCCATATTTTAACCCATTTGCAGTCTTTGTTTAGGCCATATTTTAACCCTCCTCTTGAGGGTTCGAACCTTTGGGTATTCTGGAAACTGGCTCAGGAAGTACAGGTCTGCAAGGTTCGAACCCTCCTCTTGAGGGTTCGAACCTTTGGGTATTCTGGAAATTGGCTCAGGAAGTGCAGGTTTGCAAGGTTCGAATCCTCCTCTTGAGGGTTCGAACCTTTGGATATTCTGAAAACTGGCTCAGGAAGTGTAGGTCTGCAAGGTTCGAACCCTATTCTTGAGGGTTCAAACCTTTGGCCTGTCTGGAATTTGGCCCAGAGATTCCACTCCTCAAAGGTTCGAACCCTAGTTCTTGAGGGTTCGAACCTTTGGCCGTCTGGAATTTGGCCCAGAAAGTTTTAGGTATAATTGAAAGGTAATTTTGCCACTAAGTCATCCACGAAAGATGGGATGTTGCTCCTTGATGTAGAGTCAATCTGTAGGGCCCTATGATATTGATCTTGCTCTACTGGAACTTGCTTGCAGGTTGGAGAAATGATTTATATTCTTGCAAATATGTTTGCTTTACTTAGATTTTCTACTAATAAGAAACGTTAAGGCCTTAAAAGAGAATCTACTGTAAAAGGTGCTCATGTACATTAAAGCATAATAACTCATAAGTTCTTCTCTAGTTATTGGAGACAAGTTGAAGTTATATCTCATCCATAAAAGGAGGAAAATGATGATTCACGATGAGAGTTCGAACTATGGGCACCTTTGGAAAATGGCTTGATTTGAGTACTCCCAACCAAGGTTCACAGATATCACCCAGTTCGAACTATGGGCACCTCAATTATATAGGACCATTGTTGCGACCCCGGACCGGGGATCCATGAGAAGGAGCGGATCCGGAGTCGGGACATAAATGATGATCCACATTACATCTGTTTAAGTGATAACATACATACATTTAATTTAATTTCCCACAGGTGTCCGCGGTGAGGATATCACAACCATAACTGAACATTTCTATTAAATGCGGAAGCGTATAGCAAATCAAATAGTCAAACCATCCTTGGTCATCAAGACAATAACACAAGTATAAAATACTGCATCAGAATGAGCAATGAACATTTGCATGTTACCCAAAGTAGGTTAAAGTTTATACAAATATCATTTAATTACATTTCCCAAAATTAGAGGCCAACAAAGGCCAATATAAACAAAACAATAACCCAATGAATGGTTAAATAGTTCCCCTCAAAATGTTACGTCTCTCTTAGCAACCCGATGTCTACATGACATCGTCGGCGCCCCACTCGACTAGAGGTTGCGGCTCACCTACCGCCTCCTCTGGCTCCTCCTCAAGGAAACCGGCAACGGGACCTGAGTACCAAAGCAATAGGGTCAGACACGACGGTCTGGCAAGAGAATGAGAAGATACAACAACATATAATAATAAAGGGAATACCTTGAAAAGCATAGAAATCTGTTTAAACAAGAACTCTCATAGAGTAGATAAATCACTTGTTAGAAAACAGGTAAATAAGGTAAACCATATAAGGTAACCAAGGAATCGGGAACTAACAAGATAGCAATCACATGAAGCTAAGTCCTCTGTCACTAAAGTGACAACAGTATAACGGGACGTTGATCTCAGTCACACGAGGTGAGGAGATTCAACGCAAATCATATATACAATATAAATATACGGGACGGGACCACGGTAATAGACCGGGTATCGGGATCCAAACTGCAGCTGGCGGGACGGGAGAGGGATCTCCAAGTCTGTGGATCAAACCGACAAGGTATCCAAGCTTAGTGATGCCGACTCATAGGTCAAATAACAAATCGAGATATATGCAAGTAAATCAAGTACAATAAATAAACGAGCAAGACGGGGGTGCTCAAGGGCACACTGTCATTTCATGTCAGGCAATACATTTCGGGACAAATAACTGTTACTAGTGTAACTATCATGCTTTCGGGAAAACAAATCATATAATACAAATCTTGGAATGAAGTGAAACAATGAACTATAACAATTTCGGTTAAAATACTGGTTTCAAGATTTGTTTAAGGTGAATAGGGGTCCCGTATGTCGATTGTAATGATAACTTGTTACTCCTTGAGTTTGAAGACATTCCGGGCTCCTTATACACTTTGAATTTTCAAAACTTCGAATGACTTCTTTGTGATATGGTTTCTTTCTCGAATGGCCTCATACAATGCCTAGTGAATCTCCTTTGACCGACAAAGCTTAGCGCTCGAACGAACCGGAGAGTTCGATCGAGCGAGGAGCTCTCCGAAACTTGGGAAATTTCGGTCACCTGACTGTCACCTGGCGGTTAGCCGCCGCTGGGATGGTCTGCAAGAATGCAGCTTACTGGAAAGCTAACAGCCAAGGTGCGGTTAACTGGCAGTTAGCTGCCGATGGGTTCGGCGGTTAGCCGCTGGCTAACCGTGGAGCTGACCGAGTTTTCAGGTGGAGAAGTGTGCTCTCTGGAAAAGCAACCGTGACATTTCGGCTAGCTGGCGGTTAGCCGGCAGTCACCAGGCGGCTAGCCGCCGGGTGACCGCAGGCTGACCGCCAGGTGCGGGAATCACCCACTGTGTTCAGATTTAAGCCATTTCTTCTCCTCAAAACCATTCTCCCCACTTCCACTTGGTCCCTGAATAAAATTGAGCTAAGAGCTCCTCCAATGCCTCTATCTACACTTCTTCAAAACCCCATTATGTGTTCACTCCATCACTTCTTCCATCCACATCCCATTCCATACAAAGGAAAAAGGAAACCATTTCACCATACATTTAGTACAAACAAGAAGAGAATTAAATGACATTCACCAATACACTTATAAGTCATAAATGCACTACCAAACTCTAGCATGGACATTTATTTCAAACCAATGCAATAAATAGGCATGAGTGGAAAATACCAAAATCATTGAAAGCTTATAAAAATCAAAACATCCACTTGCCTTGGGTCTTCTAACAATGAAATCAAGCTCTAATACTCTTCCAAGCAAGGAATCCAAACTATGAGAAAAAACCCCAAACAAACAAACCCTAAAATGGTCAAACAATGAAATAACAAGGAAACCTTATAACAATGAAGGTGAAGCTTCTCTAAGGCCAAAGGAATACAAATCTAGAAGATGAAGGGAAATACTTACTTGCAAGGTCCTCTAATGGCAATGGCAAGCTCAAAGAAAGTCTTGTGATGAATGATTTTCTCTAGCAATGGTGTCAATAGGGAGCTAGGGTGATGAGGAAGAAAGTGATGATCTCCACTACTCAAGTTGTGCAAGATTGGTGGTGAGTTTAGCGATTGCAAGCAAAAGCAAGAAGAATAGGAGTTGCAAGGAAACCCTAGGCTCTCCTCTTGTGCTGGAACATGAAGAATGAAATGAATGAAGAATGGCTTCCCTTTGTTAACAAATGAGTTGGGTCCCACTACAAAAGGAACTTGTTTGGCTGAAATCATCTCTTTCGGGGCTTCTAATGAATTCGACGAAGAAGGAAGAAATGATCGTCAAAATATCTAGTTTTCAAAAAGTGTATGTTGCGCGGGTTTCGGGAATATCAAGTTTTGGGTATAGATTTTGTGTGAAATGACTGTTTTGCCCTCAAGGCTATGAAATCGGGTTTCGGGATCTCAAATGGACACGGGATCAACATGAAAGTTGAATGAAATAACAATACCAATAAAACAGAGTTAAAACCATGAATGCACAAATCTCCAATAGATCCTCAAACATATGCAATGTCATGAAAAGGAACCCCTAGTTACCAAAGCATTCAAAGTAGCCCAAAACTAGAATAAAAGCTATTCCAAATCCAACTTAGCCAAAATCACTAATCAAGCTTAGCACTAACACGCAACTTAATTAGCACTAATCGGGTTCTCTCGGGTCGGGGTCTTACAACCATAACCAACAAAATCCAAACATCAGAAGCTTCCATTCTAGTGAATCATCACACATAACATTTTGGTTTGATAGGTGTACTTGTTTGTTAAGCCATTGCTTTTATTTAAGGAGTCTTTTGTCAATGAGTTGATCAATGAAAAAAAAAATACAAAACAGAGGTAGCGTTTCAGATTTCTCTATGTCTCGTGTATATTTTTCTGCATATTAAAAGTAAAAGCCATCTTGTTCATTAAGAGCATAAGTCTTGCCAGTCCAACACCCAAAATATCCACCATATGATTGAATCACCACGGAAAAGGAAAGAGGTTTACAAACAAAGCCGTCGTCCAACTTTGAGGCTCTAAAGTGAAGGGCTGGATGATGTGATTAGAGTGATCTTTGGCCATCCCCCTAATCCAAACTCTAGTTTTTTTTTTTTTTGAGATACATAAATAATGAAAAAGGCTAACGGATTTCACCCAGACCAGTGATTTCTAAATTTTTTGATAATGATATCGTTACGATCCTTTAGAGCTTTATCTCTCAATTTGTTGTCCAGCAACAAGATTGAGCCTGACTATAAATTGAGATATATAAACAATGAAAATGGCTCAGCGCGTGCACTTAACAGTAAGGTTCGAACTCTCCTCTTGAGAGTTCGAACTTTTGGGCTCCCTGGAAAATGGCCAGCGGGTGTGTTACGGGAAGGTTCGAACTCTCAATAAACTCTCATATTGAGAGTTCGAACCTTTGGGTTCCCTGGAAAATGGCTCAACGAGTGCATCCATAGGAATGCTCGAACTCTCCTCTTGAGAGTTTGAACCTTTGGGTTCTCTGGAAAATGGCTCAGCGCGTGCACTTACAGGAAGGTTCAAACTCTCCTCTTAAGAGTTCGAACCTTTGGGCTCTTTGGAAAATGGCTTGGCTTTTGCTGTAAAGTTTTTTATAACGATATCATTACGATCTTTAGAGTTTTATGTCCCTTTTGTTGCTGACCAGCAACGAGATTGGCCCTGAGTATATATTGAGACATATAAATAATGAAAAGACTCACGGAGGTTACCAAGAATACCAAATTACAAATATTCCAATAACGAAATCGTTACCGTCTTTTAGATATTTCAGTCTCAAATTTGTTATCCAGCAAGTTGATGGCCTCGATTTTAAAATGTGATCTTTATACAATGGGAAAGACTCATAGATGATGCTTAGATTGATATGTTTAAGATTTATTGGCTTAATTTTTTGCCCAGTAGTGTGAATGGGACCTTCCAATCCAACCACCACCCCTTGATTGCCATGCCGATTTGATGGGAGTCCATCTAAGGATGGTTTATTCGGAGGAATTGGATTCCATCACCCCACATTTTAGTGATTGTACATCTTAGTTTCCCAAAAGGAACCTATCCATGGAATTCAAGAGAGCATGCAAAACTCACTCCAAATCAACACCCACGGTAACACCTGGGATTCAGAGAACTATTACACTACCTGGACTCAAAATTGCTGATTACAACACCGAAAAAGAGAACCCAATAAGAAAAAAAGTTAATTTATTGAGTTGATTACAACAACCAGAATGAGAACACAATCAAGAAAAAAAATTCATTGCATCCCCAATTATTGCTAAAAAGCCACACTACTGTTTTAAGCCACAATACAACATAAATTGCTTACAGTTTGTTACACAATTTCCATCCAATGTCATAGTTTTACTGGAAAAAGACCTCCAAATCTGAGATATGATTTCCATTGTGGTTGCTCATCTGAGCAAGAAACGGGTCGAGAGTATTGCCACAAATTCGTGACTCCATACTTTTGCTAGTAAACCTTAATGCACATTGGCTTGACCATGTGAATAAGTTGGCAAAAACCTGGAACTATAATCAGTTTCTTCCATTTACGATAGGCAGGCAATCATCAAGTTTAACTTGCATTTTTGAGGCCATTACTAACTACATAGAAATCATACTGCTTCAATAGTTGATATAATTGTGAATGCTTTAGTCATCATCCTCATCCTCTTGATTATTTGGATGGTTGAATTTTTTAGCATGATACATCTCAGCAACCTGAAAAGAATTTAACAGAATATTAGAGTTTGTTACTACAGAACAATGATAAAAATTGTGCAGGCTGAATGAATGACCAACAAATGGCAGATTTTGCTAAACCTGTGCGAACACCTGTGATTGGCATTTATATGAATCCAAGTAAGATATTGATACATTGAACGTGTCAGAAAAATGTAATTGACTCCACAAGTTGAAACTTTAACATGTAAAATAGTTGCACAAACATCTCAGTTGTCCTAATAGCAATGGAGAGAGTTACAAAAGAGATCTTGTAATTAAGGATGTAAAAGGAAATCTGATTCTAGAAAAATCCAACCTTATTGCCAAAAGTGTCAATTCACAAAGCTAAATTGTAAGAACCTCACTAATCATTTAGGAAATTTCATGTGTTAGGATCTCTACCATTCAATGGGATAGAGACCAACTTATCCAAACCATATCAAAGTGGTTCATCAGGTCCATGACATTCTTGAACACTTACAAAGAGTTCTACACTGGTTAGTTTCTAAAGCTACCATTCCACTAAAACAAACCTTCCAGAAACTCATTAAAATCAGTCAATAAATAAGCCAATAAGCACAAATCAGTCAATAAATGGTTGCAACCATTTAGATTCTCACATTAAAATTAGATTTACTGCAACTTCATTTCCATTAATCAGCTTCCCCTATAGACAATGTCATATCCGCCCTCTCCAAGCACATTTCCAATTTGGGTTCAACTCCTACAGAAAATATTCGTAGTTCAATGTGAGTCATCTTTAGCAAAAATCATAGACAACATAAAGGATTTTCAATAATCTCATAGAAAATTTATATTTGAGAATTCTCATCTCATTCTCACTCGATCTTTAGGTCATTTAAGCCTCCTAACATTAGTTCTACACTTTTAACATGAGTTAAACCTTTTGAAATAATCATGTCATTAAGATTAAATTTCTATTGGACATTTAATCAAACAGTTAGGATTTGTAAAGGAAGGCGGGAAAACCCTCAAGCTGTGATTTATGAAGAGGAAGAAGGATAAAAATAAAAAAAAACGATGACATCATATACATGTGTTGTGCTCCAACACTCGAAAAAGAAAAAAAGAAAACCTTGAAGACAAAATACATGCAAACACTCAAGCTCAACCTAAAAATTGTGAATAGGAAGGAAAAGGAGAAACAAAAACCAATATACACACACACACACACACACACACATATATATATATATATATGGTGCTCCAACAGTGGGGGGAAGAACTTGAAAATAAAATACATACCTTGAGAAGAAGAGCAACGCAGGAGAGAGATAGAACTCGGTGGAAAGAAATGGAGGAGATGAGGGATGACAACAAAGCGAGAGACGAAGAGGAAGAGGGGGTTTATGTGAGGGATAAGCAGAGGACGGAATTGAAGGAGTAGTTTTGGGAAGAGGCGCTTTTAGGAGGATTTGATGAGCAGAGATCAGGGAAAGGGAGAAAGAGAGCAAAAAGGCGGAAGAGGAAAAATGGGGAAGAAAGAATAATCAATCGGCCCTGGTATGGATTTGGGGTGAGTTTGTGATGATGTTGTTCGGCAGAATATGGGGGTAAAGTCGTCCAAATACCTCATACGAACACCAAATTTGGTATTTTGGTGTAGTTTAAATCCGTCTCATACAGGTTTAGCAACAATTATTTGGTAACAATCCCATATATATATATATAGTAGCAAGCAACGCACAAGTGCTATTATAAATTCATGCCAATTGCCGGATATTAGATTAAAAAAAAAAAAGAGATCTTTGAGTATAGCAAGCGATACAAATTCATGCCAAACATTAGATATTAGAATGAATGAACAATAAAATATTGGCACCAACTTTATAAGAAGCAAATAGAAACTCACCACCATAAATCCATAGGTCACAGAAGTTTTCTTCATAATTTTTAAAAATTTTGGAAACTTGGAGGATTTTGAAAAAGCGTTAGCATTATCAAATGCTTTTGTTCTCTCTTCTGTTGTTGATGGTTGCTTTTTCGAAGTGTGGCAATTTCCCGTAGAATAAGAACTTGTTTTAGACTTGGTCAACTCGCCACCCTCTGTTTTAGTCTTCTCAAATTGATTGATTTTAAATGTAGGCATATGTTTCCCTGCATTATAGATACAAAGATTACCTAAACTGTTAAACATTGAGTTAGACTAAGACGTAAAAACCATTAAAAGACGCATTTCACAGGTGAATGAAACAGAAACACAAATTTATATATAATAAAAAAAATGAATTTATATATCCGCTTTTCTATCAATAACATCTTAATAGATCTCAACTTAATACAACAAAGTAGCATTAATATAGGTGAACAAATACATTAGTATTGTTCTTTTAAAATCATACAACTATATAGGACATATCCCATAACTAAAGGTAGTTACAACAAAAGTCACTTTTAGTAATGAAAAAAAAAAACACTTTTAGCAGAGGTCTTTTTTCCATTGCTATTGGTCTTTTTAGTGACAGATTTTTTTTTTCCAAAGCTACAAAATTGTCGCTATTGGTTCTTAAGAGGCATAATTAATGTATAAATTGACAATCTCTCTTAAGACCAATACTTCTTCTTTTCTTTTTTTGGGTGGGTGGGTGGGGGGTGGGTGTGGGCTCCTCCGCAAATGTCTTTTCTTTTAATACTGGTTTAGGATAAATACAAGCAATCACTGCATATATAAAAGTGTACAAAATAATATAAGTACATTCGAATTAACTACCTAAAATAGCTTCTTTTACTTACTTTGAGTTGTACCAACTTCATTACACAATGAAGTTTGTCGTGAAAGAACATTAATGACATTCTTAGAGTTTTTCTTGTCAATCTCATCTAATTTATGCTGAGAGTACTTGCCAGAATCTGGTAAAGCACCATTCTTTTTACCACTGCGGAAGTTGAATTCTTGACTAGTGTAACAAGTAGTTATTATCTCTATTTCACATGCAGTTTTATGAAAAATTTGCACAGTAAATTGCCCATCACCATCATATGTGAAAAGTAAAAGGTAGTAAGCTTTCAAGGAGTGATCTTCTACAAATTTCTTCCAGCCATCCTACAGATATGTATCTTTACCCCTTATATTTAATTGCACATACCAAATGCGGCCATCAGGACCTTTTAGTTGGGCTCCTTGGGATGGATCGATTACATTGTGCTTCACGAAGGCTGGTGGTAATTACTGCAATACATAGAAATAACATAAGTTGAATCATAGAACCAAGTACAAGATAGAAAGGGCAGCAAAGGGCAATGAGCTTAATCTCTGAAGAACAATAATAAGTTAGAACTAGAAAACTAGAATCAGTGTGAACAGAGCATCACCAAGTGCTATTAATTTTCATCATATAACATATTATCCCTTCTTTTTGTTATCAGCAAAATAAATTGCTAAAAGTAAAATTACCCAAAGGGAGTTCGAAAATAAAAATAGAAAATAAAGTTTCTTGAGGACATTGCCACATTCTCTTAAAAAGAAAGTTAGGAAAACTTTCAATTCTTTAACCAGACTTGTAATTTTTTTTTAATGTTAGTGGCTACGCACATCTAATGGAAGTTTAAAACTTGCATCAATAAAAAATAATAGGTGACAAACAAATCAACAAATAGCCTCTGGGGAAAATTTCCAAATTATAATTAAACGAGAACACACACTTCTGTCCTTTTTCCAAAAACAAACCTCCTTGTGTCCTTACACATTACTTCATGAATGTAAGAACCATAAGATGATGCTAATTTATGCAATTTTTGCTCTTGAGAAGTCCATCTCAGGATGCTGCAAAAACAAAATTGGTATATCAGATATTCTATAGCATATAGGTTCACGAGACAAACAAAACATAAAAACATACACAAAAAATTGGATTTCTTAAAAAATGACTCCATATCCAATCCAAGCACCAAAATGCCAATAATTAGGGAAGTTACCTCAGCCGTGAACTTCTTTAGCATCTCTTGCTTTTGCATCTCATCACTGGTTAGAAGATCCATGGATTTTTGCCGCTGGTCTTACTGCAAGCCCATCATGGGTGTTCAATTACACATAACACAAGCAGCGCATAAAGTTAAACCCGACTGCATTATCATGACATGGCACAAATGTTAGGAATTTTGTATATTACAATTTGATGGATGCATTATCATTCAAGCATCATTTGATTTACACACTTGCATTGATTTAGCATATCTTGAAATCTTGATTTACACATGCATTGGTTTTTAGATTTGTTAAAGTATTGATTTATGCATGTTTTGTTTTTAAACTTGGATGCATTTGTTTTAGAAAAGAGTTTTTATCAAATCAAGCAAGCCTTTGGTTTTGAATCATTTTAGGCTTTTTATGTTTCATGTTTTAAAAACCCTTAGAATGTTTTAAAACATGTTTTTCAAGCTTGATTTAGTGGCCAAAAAGTTTCCACAAAAAATACCTTCAAATATGCAATTTTTGGGATTTTTTGTCCCAGGGGGTCGACCTGCAGTGTGGCCGGTCGACCGGGCCCCACACTGCAGGTTGACCGGGAAAGAGCCGTTAGCCCTTCTGTCAATCAGTCTGTTTTTTTACCGTTGTGTGTACCAGGTCGACCGGGGAAAAGCCAGGTCGACCCGGGGACTAGCCGTTGGGCTGTTTTGGTTATAAATACTAGTTCATTCCTTCGCCAAAAGTTGAGGATTTTTAGACCTTCCTTGAGAGGTTTTGAGGCAAATCAAAGGGGAATGAACTAAGGGATGAAGGGGATCATTAGGAGAGCTAAAGCTTGACTTAATGAAGTTAAATTACAAATAAGTTTTACTTTCCTTAATCATATGTTTTCATGCTTTGCTTAATTATTGGTAAATCTTTTGTAGCATGATAAACTATGAGTTGTTGTATCCTTAACATGTTTTATGTTTTGAATTGATTTATTGTTTTGGATGCATCACCATTGATTCAATCCAAGTAGTACTTTAATTGGTAAATCTAAGTAGATCATGTTAATGAAAGAATCTTTGAAATTATATGCAACATGATTCCTATACTTGGTTGAATCTATGGTTGTTGTTTTTCAACATAAGAAAATCACTTTCAAATATATCTTATGTTTTGGATTCAACAACTTCACAAATCATATGTATTTTGTTTTAAAGTTTCACAACTTGCCTTTCTTTGATAGGTATATCATTTTCAAGTTGTATTTATTATTACATATGATTTGTCCCCTAATTTCAATCAAATCTATTTTTATGGTTTATGAGCTACATTGTTGATTTGATTGACATCCCTATGCATCACATGTTTTGTACTTAGAATTTCACAACTTGTTTAGGATACAAATGTATATCTTTTACAAGTTATTTTTAACATGTGACTTGCATTCTTTCCTCAATCATAAATGTTTTTATGAGCTAAAACTTTCAAAAGCCTTAGGCATACATTTATGAGCTTTCATTTTAAAAATGATTGAGGACATAATGCATACACATTGAGCATTCATCTTTGCATTCATAGTGTGTGTGTGTGTGTGAAGTAGTTTTTCACTTTCATATCCGCCTAATTAAGAGGCATTGTAAAGAGCTAAATTGAATCTCCATCAAGTGTATTTTAGACACTACTTAGAGAGATAACCAACCTTTTGGTTGAAGAGGTTATTGCTTAGCCTAAGAAAAGCATAATGTATAGGTTGATGTTGAGCCTTGAAAAACATCATTGTAAAGGTTATTGCTTAGCCTATTGAAAAGCATAAATAGTGGAAATCCGGTGGGGTGTTGAATCACAAGCCGGTAGTGGATGTAGGCATTGAGGTCAAACCACTATAAATCCTTGTGTGATGGTGCTTGCTTTGTGGTGATTGTTTTTATTAAGCTTCCGCATTTTGTTTGATAATCATCACTTGTGACTAGTTTGTTTTAAAGAAGTCAAAATTGGATAATATTGGTCATAATTGAAGCTCACCCTATTCACCCCCCATCTAGGGTTCGAATTCCCGGACTTTCAATTGGTATCAGAGCGAGGTTACTCCATTTTAGGGCTTAACAACCCGGAGTTGATCCTTGCTAGATTAGAACCCTAGTGTTGTGATTTAGTGCATATCTTTGTGATGATTTCCACTATGATTGTAAATGTATTTTCCCCTAGTATCATTGCACCACTCTAAGACTTTTTCTTGTTATATCTTCAAGAGTTGGTGAGTCCTCAAGTGAACTCTCAAGGACATCCTTTTCAAGACCTTAGGTGAATCTTCGTTGGTACACATTTAGACTAACCTTAAGGCCTTGATCCTCTCTAGACCAACCTATTCTTTTTAGTTATATCTTTTTGCTGGTCATGTTACATTTGCATTTTGTTTCTTTATAGTCACATCTTTTAAAATGCAATGTTTCTTTGTGATCATTTGATTTTGTCTTCATGAACCTTTAAGTTATATCTCATGGTTTTCAAAATCCTTTGATTGCAATATTTTCACGATGGATTTGCATTTTGTTCATATAGTTATATCTCTTGTAGTGCATATCTATTCATGATCAATTGTTTGTGATTACAAAAGCTTTCATAACTAGATTTTTCATGATCAATTGATGTTGGAAAATCATTTGATGAATGTCATAATTAGATCTTTTTTGTAAATCAAATGATTTGAAGCAATTTATATTTTCCATTGATTTTTCAAAGTTATATCTATTGGTATGGAAAATATGTGTTCAAGTGTCTATTGTCATTGTTAGAATACAAATTGAAAATTTACAATAGTACACTTCTTGTTTTTCAAAATCACTTGCTCATAATTCTCTAAATGATTCTTTTATTGAAGTGATTTGAAAAACTTTAGAAAATGTTCTAAGCTTTTATTGGTTGTATTTTTAGAAGCATTTTCCTTGAATTTATTTCCTTGTGCTTAATTATGATTATATCATTTGGAAGGAAATAGTTTTTACAAACAATTTGCATCTTTGCTCATTTAGTTACATTCTTTATGCAAATTGATTTTGATGTCTTACATTGCTTGGTTGGATATGGTTTCATTGATTTGCATGGTTGTGCCTAACTTGGTATATATTTTCATTAATGCAAATTGATGATTGTTGATGTGCTTTATAGTAAAATCCTTTGTTTTATTATCATTTGAGCCTAATAAGTACATATGTGATTTAATGTGCTAAGTTCATTTGGTATAAACCCCATATCATTTTCCATTGCATTGTAAGCTTAGTACATTTGCTAAGAGTGGAGATGTTGCATGATAGATTGATCCCTTTAACTTCATACCTACTTGTGCTTACATAGTTATATTCTTTATTGATGATATGGTATGAGTTAGATCTTGAGTGTTGATTGATCCTCTCTATGCAAATGTCAAATTGTTCTATGTATGGTTGTGTTCTTAGTTATATTTGTAGAAACCATACTAGAACTCAAATCCATCCTCTATGCCTACTAGTCATTTCTTTTTGGATGGTTATGATGTTGATTCATGTTTATTCTCTAAGTGATGTCATCCTTGTACATGTTTCAACATCATAGTAGTGATCTTGATCATATGAACTTCTTTGAGATCCATTCCTTGTATTTCATAGTTATATCTATTCGTTTGATGGATATCTTAGATGTTGAATTCATATGATTTTGTCACTTTGAAAATTGCATGCATTTCCAAGATTATATCCTTTTGCATTGCAATTTCGTTTGTTCATCACTATGCTCATTAGTTATATCTTTAAAAGTGATGAATATCCATTTATGATGCTTAATGGAATTTTGTGTTTGTCACATTCTTGCTCTTAATCATGTTGTCAAATTCAATTGGTTTCAATTGGTATAATTTTCGATTGGTTTGATTTCTTGTGAATGTGATAGACCTTGTGTAAATTGGATTAAACTTGATAGTAATATATTTATTCCATGTCACACACCATTAGCATCATAATTTTCATGTTTGCCACCTCACTTGCTCATATAGGTATATCTCATGACCACCATGTTTATGTATTCATAATCTTGGTTGGTTATTAGTTGAGGTTGGCTTCATGTTTAAATTTCATTTCTCTCATCTTGCACTTTAATAAGTCATTTATTGATTGAATGAAATGATTTCAAAACTTTCATAGCATATGTTCTTCATAGTTAAATTGATTGATGCTATGATTAATAAACCCCATTTCATCATGGATAGCTCTAATTTGGATTTATCTTAATAGTTATATTCTTTATAACTCCATTTTAGAGTGATTGTTTTAATAGAATTATCCTTGAATCTCAATTGGTATTCTTTGGTTTTCCAATTGGTATCCATGATTGCTTTTCTCATTAGACCTTGCTCTCTTTTGGTAATTTGATCATATTGTGCTCTCTAGTTAAACGAATCTAATCCTTTCCTTGAAGTTGACCCTCAATTGGTTAAACCATCTTCTTCTTGAACCAAATAGTTATATCTTTGTCAAAAGTTTGACAAAAGGAGAGAATGGATTGAGGGGGAGTGTAAACCTTCATACGAAGTATTAGTTTTGATCAAATTGACCCTTGGATTGACTTTGAACCCTTAGAGACTACTTCCATACATGATAACCTGTTATGTATTTCATTTTCGATTTCTTTTGTTAACAGGTGCTACTAAAGGTATTTTCCTTATTTCATGTGTGTAGGTACCTTTGTAATTTAATGTCAAAGGGGGAGAGAGCATTCAAGTTCTCTAAAGGGGAAGAGATGTCTAAGCTTCCTAAGGGGAGATATTGTAGGATCTTCTACAGGGGGAGAGAATGCATATCTTGCCAAAGGGGGAGAGAGGCATGGTCAAAAGGGGATAACTAATAGAAGAAAGAAAGCTTGGAGCTAAAGAAAATGCTTGGCCATAGAGAGGAAGATGAAAAGAAAGCTTGAAGATTGATCAAGCACCAAGCATCAAGAAGAATGAAGAAATCCAAGAGCCCAAGCTAAGAGAAGAAGCATCCAAGAGATTTCAAGACTTGTAAAGCTTAGGGGGAGCTGAAGACTAAGTGTGTTAATTAAATGTTGAGTAAGTTGCCATCAAATTGCAAAGGGGGAGATTGTTAGGAATTTTGTAGATTGCAATTTGATGGATGCATTATCATTCAAGCATCATTTGATTTACACACTTGCATTGATTTAGAATATCTTGAAATCTTGATTTACACATGCATTGGTTTTTAGATTTGTTAAAGTATTGATTTATGCATGTTCTGTTTTTAAACTTGGATGCATTTGTTTTAGAAAAGAGTTTTTATCAAATCAAGCAAACCTTTGGTTTTGAATTATTTTAGGCTTTTTATGTTTCATGTTTTAAAAATCCTTAGAATGTTTTAAAACATGTTTTTCAAGCTTGATTTAGTGACCAAAAAGTTCCCACAAAAAATACCTTCAAATATGCAATTTTTGAGATTTTTTGTCCCAGGGGGTCGACCTGCAGTGTGGCCGGTCGACCGGGCCCCACACTGCAGGTCGACCGGGAAAGAGCCGTTAGCCCTTCTGTCAATCAGTCTGTTTTTTTACCGTTGTGTGTACCAGGTCGACCGGGGAAAGGCCAGGTCGACCCGGGGACTAGCTGTTGGGCTGTTTTGGCTATAAATACTAGTTCATTCATTTGCCAAAAGTTGAGGATTTTTAGACCTTCCTTGAGAGGTTTTGAGGCAAATCAAAGGGGAATGAACTAAGGGATGAAGGGGATCATTAGGAGAGCTAAAGCTTGACTTAATGAAGTTAAATTACAAATAAGCTTTACTTTCCTTAATCATATGTTTTCATGCTTTGCTTAATTATTGGTAAATCTTTTGTAGCATGATAAACTATGAGTTGTTGTATCCTTAACATGTTTTATGTTTTGAATTGATTTATTGTTTTGGATGCATCACCATTGATTCAATCCAAGTAGTACTTTAATTGGTAAATCTAAGTAGATCATGTTAATGAAAGAATCTTTGAAATTATATGCAACATGATTCCTATACTTGATTGAATCTATGGTTGTTGTTTTTCAACATAAGAAAATCACTTTCAAATATATCTTATGTTTTGGATTCAACAACTTCACAAATCATATGTATTTTGTTTTAAAGTTTCACAACTTGCCTTTCTTTGATAGGTATATCGTTTTCAAGTTGTATTTATTATTACATATGATTTGTCCCCTAATTTCAATCAAATCTATTTTTATGGTTTATGAGCTACATTGTTGATTTGATTGACATCCCTATGCATCACATGTTTTGTACTTAGAATTTCACAACTTGTTTAGGATACAAATGTATATCTTTTACAAGTTATTTTTAACATTTGACTTGCATTCTTTCCTCAATCATAAATGTTTTTATGAGCTAAAACTTTCAAAAGCCTTAGGCATACATTTATGAGCTTTCATTTTAAAAATGATTGAGGACATCATGCATACACATTGAGCATTCATCTTTGCATTCATAGTGTGTGTGTGTGTGTGAAGTAGTTTTTCACTTTCATATCCACCTAATTAAGAGGCATTGTAAAGAGCTAAATTGAATCTCCATCAAGTGTATTTTAGACACTACTTAGAGAGATAACCAACCTTTTGGTTGAAGAGGTTATTGCTTAGCCTAAGAAAAGCATAATGTATAGGTTGATGTTGAGCCTTGAAAAACATCATTGTAAAGGTTATTGCTTAGCCTATTGAAAAGCATAAATAGTGGAAATCCGGTGGGGTGTTGAATCACAAGCCGGTAGTGGATGTAGGCATTGAGGTCAAACCACTATAAATCCTTGTGTGATGGTGCTTGCTTTGTGGTGATTGTTTTTATTAAGCTTCCGCATTTTGTTTGATAATCATCACTTGTGACTAGTTTGTTTTAAAGAAGTCAAAATTGGATAATATTGGTCATAATTGAAGCTCACCCTATTCACCCCCCCTCTAGGATTCGGATCCCCGGACTTTCAACAAATACGGCAGAATGCTGAGAATAAATCTAGGCAAGCCTATCCACAATCCACAATAAATCGAAGTTTCCCCAAAATCTATTGAAGTAGTATTGGCCAAAATCGTACACGAATCTTCTTGGGTTTTTCCATTCAGTGATTATAGAAATCAATTCGAGAAAGAGTAAATAAAAACCATTGTAATTGAGGAGGGGAATCCATCGAAAAGAAAGGGGCTAATGGAGAAGGATTCTACCTTTCTCTGCAAAATGTGACGTGGTTCGAAAATTTCTGTCATTCCAACTGTACCCATATCTTCTCGGTAAGAAAGCTTTTCTGCATTACCCAGAGACATGGCTTTTTCTTCTGCAAAATCCTCCAACGACCTCTCTTCTCTTCTTCCAAGAGGGAGAGGGAGAGAAGGAGAGGGAGAGAGCAAGGATCACATGCAGAGGGAGAGGGAAAGAACAGGGAGCACATGCAGAGGGAGAGGACAGGGAGAGGGAGAAAGAGAGAAACAAGGGAGGGAGATGAAAAATGGAGAAGAAAGAAGAATCATTCGGCCCTGATAGTGATTTGAGAGTGATTTTTGTGACGATGTCATTTGGCAACTTCAGGGGTAAAGTGGTCCAAAACTTGTGTACGAACACCAAATATGGTATTTTGGTGTATTTCTATTGGGCTAATACTTAACAACATTTATTTGGTAAAATTCCCTTTTTTTTATTTGCCCCTCAACAAATTTGTTTTCCTTATAGTAAATAATAGAAGTTTCAAAGACAAAGGACAATTTTGACATTTACGTTGGTCCAAAGGACAACTCATCAAAGCTATCTACTTATCAATTCCATTATAATTATATGGTTTCAATTGTTTCTCTTTCTTCTCGCTGCCTATTTACTTCTCACTAACGCCTAGATACAACAAGTGGAACCCATAGTAAGCCCACTTAATGAAAATCCGATCCATGAAAAATGGATTTCTTACCCCATCAATGGGGTTTTCTCAAATTTTAATCGACACAATCTTATGCATTATAAAATCTACACTGATAATAATAATCTCATATGTATATGCATTTACATAGGATTGATAATTAAAAAGTAATTTACATATGAATAATGTGATTATCAAACCCATATTATGACATTTAAAAAATATTTAGTTTTATTTTTCATATTTATAATCATGTGCTCAAAAGTAAATTTGTTAAAATCATGGAATTGGCAATTCTTTTGTAGTCTACTGGACCCGCTATTGAATGTTGTTGGACGTGGAAAGCAATACAAGTTCATTGTTTTTTATCATTTTGAGGATAAATTCGATTGAGTACATATATGATTTAAAATTCTTCATATTAAGTTAACTAATAAATTTATGTTAAATTTTTATTTCATTTCTTGTGAGCAAAAAAAAAATCTTCTTATAATTTCTCAAAATTCTTGCTAAGAGAAATTTTTTGCCCCCTCTAAGAGAAAAGCCTAGCTCTGCCACTGGGTCCTACCGCTATGTATTTATTTTTATCCAATCTCGAATCCACTTTTTCCTTTTTTTATCGTTCGTCTTATTTCTGCAAGAGCGCATGGAGACAAACATATGTTGCAGGTCCTTATTTATTCTATTAGGGTGATGGTCACACTCCTTTAAGAAACAGGTACATATATTACTTTTCATTCTCAATTTGATAATTTACCCCAAAAGATAACATCCATCCACCATGTCAATTCACTTTCATTTCTTATATGTTACAAGCCCTGGATATCTACACAACACTTTTGCTCTATCCTAGAAAATGGTACCCAAGTGCGTCTATTAGCCATTTTTGTATCTTATAGCTGTAAACAGTGGATATGCTCCAAAAGTGACACTATCATCTTTAATTGTCATATACCTTTTTGGGTTTAAGGTTTAAAATGTGCATTGTTTAACAATACAGACATCATTTCTCTTCTTCACTATATTATTTACCCTAAAACATAACATTCATGCCCCATATTAATTCTTTTTCATTTCTCTCATGTTACAAGTCCTAGAAATGTTAACAACACTTTTGCCTTGTCCTATGAAACTGTTATAAAAGGTGAATATGCTCCTAGAGTGACCATAATCTATACTTTTCATATTTCTTTTTGGGTTTAGGGTTTAAAATGTGCATAGTTTCTCTATGGCATTGTTTAACAATACAATTAATACAGAGCTTAGAATATCACGATGCATTACTTTAAACATACATTTTCCCTTTCACGATGAGCATTGTCTATGTATACGTATTTACCTTTTGTTCCTATCATTATTATAAACTAGTTTTCTATTTATAAATAGCATGTCCGATCGCGAGGTCCTAATCATATTCCACTACGATGAAAATTTTGAATTTGATATTATGTGTCCCGTCTATAATGGAGGAAAGCAGAAGATGAGGTATTTATCAACCGATATAACATGAGTCATGGATTGCCGAAGCAATTGAAGCATCTAATTGAGATTTATTTACTGAAAGTTTAATCATACAATACCTTCATCACAATGGACGTGCATTTTCACTGGTTAGCACCGAAGATGATAATGATGTGAATATAATGATCAAAGCATCGGGACATGATACAAATGGAATATACTTATATGTATCTATAAGTCAGGACAATGGACAATATAGAGGAGGAGAACAAGCTAGGTATTCATTGTATTCTAAATTATTCTTGATCAAATATTAGTTCCAATTCTTTACTTGCATTTTGTTATATTGATGCGTTGTAGGTTTCAGAGGAATGATAAGTGATGGTCTCGCTTATTCGCTTGCGGAACTACCGGGGTCAACGAACGTAAGAGTCCGTGGGGCCCAACCCTTTCGTGACAGAAGACAAAACGAACATCAACTTTTTATGTACGGTATGCCAAATTTTCTACTCTATTTGGAATTGGTAAGTGGTGGTCCATAGATCCACCTTCACAAGTAAAAAAGAAAATTAACTTTTTTTCTTACTTTCGTTGCACGTGTTAAGAAAAGAGACATGGTTTGATTTGAATACCGTAAAAGGCGATTTTCATTTGTTTGCCGTGAAAGGCGACTTCTACCGATTTTTTGCCATGAAAGGCGATTTACATTTCTTATAAAAAAGAAAAGACAAGAGTTGTAATTTTTTTCTCTTTAAAAAATACAAAATACATTGAAAAGTAAGAAAAATGGATCTAACTTCTCAAGGCATGTTTGGCATTTAACTAGTTAAGTTAAAGTAAAGTGAATCTAGACTAGAAATGACAATGGATCATATCAAAAGTATACAATTTCAAAATTTCCTTCGAATTTTTCAAAAAAAGTAAAAAAACAACCTCCTTTCTCCACTAAAAGACAAAAAAACTCCAATTTTCTATAAAAAAAAAAGTCAAAAAGATACCATACCAAACAACTAAAAGCAAAACACCATCATAACACCTTATATTTTATTCTTTCTTGATTTGATGCTTCACCTCACCATACTTAAATTCACTATACATCTAAACATGCCCTCAGGAGATTGCGGGGACTCGTTCAGATTGATGGTCGCAAGTCATATTTGGACTTCGTTGTCATCCTTCAGATGAGAACAATGGATGCTTTTGATTTGCTTGGCTCGGCTTAAACATCAGATTTTTAGAGGATAAAGACCAAGAGGAGGTCCTATATCCAATAAAAGGCTAAGTAGATGGGCTGGAAAGCCACATCTAGGCCATGGTGGCAGAAGGAAAAGGCCTTAGGGGGGTGGCCCCCCAAGGGATCGGACTTTGGTCACCTTGTAGTGGTGGTCGCTGCAGAGGTTCTTCAATGGGGAAAAGGTTGTTGTAGCAACTTTTGCGGAGTTTTCTCTTTCTAGGATTTACGTGTCGTGTGCATCATCATCATCATGCTTTGGCATGGTGGAAATACCCTTCTTTTATAGGCTTTTGGTGGCCATGAGGGGAGTTTATGAGCTTTAAATGCATTAATTGCATTAATGCTCCATGATGGGAGGAGTTATAAGTTTTTAAATTTGTGTTTTTGTAACTCCTATTTCTTGACTTTTGATTGGTTGTTGGAGAATAATGGGCTTTTAATTGCCTTTAAGCTCCATGATGGGAGGAGTTACATGGTTTAATGCTATGATTGCACTTGACTTGTAACTCTCATTTCTTGGCTTCTGATTGGCCCGTCCAAAATAATGAGTAATTGACCACATTAATTTGTCATAAAATGGGTCATTAATTGCATTTAGTGGCCGCCAAAGCACTTGAAGAGTTGCGGGCCAAGCCGCGTCTTTTGGAATTCTACTTGCAATGTAGGAAGCCTTGATTGTAGATGGATTTTTATGCCGATTGATGTCGGACGATCATGCAATTTCAGACATTGATTGCTACTAGTGGGCCGGTACCGTCTGTCCTGTCGATTTCTCAATCGGTTGGGCAAAAGGTGTGATTTCTTAGTCGGTCGGTTGGCGATTTTGAAGCGTTCGATGACAATTCCATGATTTCGATGACGGATCCATGATATTGATGAAGATCGACAGATTTCATACCTCGAAAATCAGATTTTTGGAAAATCACAGAGGCCAAACATCTCGAAACACGAAAAGGGACCCAAAGATGAGTTTTCGGCGAAAATTCGGTGACCCAGATTTCCATGGTCGCTGGCGAAATGACCTGAAACTTGACCAAAGGTCAAAGTCTGATCAAATGTTGTCGAAATGACCTGAAACTTGACACATGTAGCTGGGCTTGCAAGTAGATACCCAGTTACCCGTTTACCCTGGGTTTCCGACCCAATAGGAAACTGATTTGGAACCTAAAACAGGTTCCATTTTTATTTCGGATCCAGAATCGGAACCCATTTCTGGACCTGGAACAAAACGGGTCCGGTTCCGAATATTTAATGTCCCGACCCGCGGACCCACTTATAGACCCACTACATTTATTAGGGTTTTTTTAATGTTTTTTTTTATAGTAACCTCCTTAGTCCTTTCCAAGAGAAGTCATCGTTTCTTATTCTTTTACTCTGTCTCAAGCCCAACTGTAGAAGAGAGCCTCAATCTCTCTCTCGGTGTCTCGGACAAGCCCTCCTCTCTTGATCGATCTTCTCTCTCCCTCTCTCCCTCTCCCTCTCCCTTTCTCTTAGTATCTCAGACGATGCAATAAACACCCCCATCTTGTTAGTGTAGACTGTAGAGGTATATCAAATGCATCTTTAGTTCTTCGTTTTTCATGGCTTTTTTATTGTGTAGATGATGATGCTAGTAATATTGCAATAATGACTTATCTATTGTTTCGATGAGATGAGTGATTGCATCCATTAGTTGTAGTAAGATTGATTAAAGAGAGATTTGAAATAGTCTAAATACCATTTACTTTTTGCAGTATCTGTATCAATGTTGTAATATGAAGCAAATGCCTTTTTTTCCTTAAATATTGTCTCAAATTTGCCACTTTTAATTTAGATTTTATCTCAAATCTGCCTTTAACAGTTTAACCCCTTTAATAAAACCAAAGTGTTGGAGTAATTAATGAATCAGCCTAGATAATGATAATTAATGATATTGATGATATAAATAAAAATAATGCTGAATGTAATACTAATTCATTAATTACTCCAATACCTTTATTTATATAAATAAAACCAAGTATATGATGTGTATATTTATTTATATCACATCTTATATCATCAATATAATTATATTAAATGCAATAATTGTGATATGTTTTGTAATCTCTTAAATTGCAGGTCATTTCAAAATGCCTGAACGGATTCATATTTATGATGAAAAAACTAATGAGGAAGTTGTAGTCGTGGCAACATCTTCAAAAAAGCGAAAAATTAAATCTCTGGTCTGGATAGATTTCCATAGAATTACTGAAAATGGGAAAAAATAGCACAGTATAAACATTGCAACAAAATATTGAATGGAGATAGTAAGGATGGTACATCCCATTTGAAGAAACACTTGGACCATTGTTTAACATTTAAGAGATCATAGAAAGGTCACTTAGATGTAGGACAACAAATGATAAAGATGAGTGAAGTGAAAGAAGATGGTAGCTATCGGTACAAAACTTCAAACTTGATCAAGAAAATAGTAGGATTGATCTTGCACGTATGATTATTTTGCATGAGCTTCCATTTCGTTTTGTTGAGTATGAAGGTTTTAGAAATTATGTAAATGGGCTTCAACCAATGTTTAAAATGATTTCTCGCAATACTGTCAAATTTGATTGTATGAAAATTTTCTATGAGAAAAGAAAAAATTATCTAATTTGCTGGACAATCTAAAGTGTCGAGTTAGTTTGACATCTGATATGTGGAGTTCAAATCAAAATCTTGGATATATATCTTTGACATGTCACTACATTGATAAGGAGTGGAATCTGCAAAAGAGAGTCCTTATGTTTAGTTCTCTTAAAGCTCCACACACTGGAGAAGTGATTAGCAATTGCATTTTGGATAACTTGTATAGTTGGAACATTGACAAGAAATTGTGTAACATTGTTCTAGACAATTGTGCTATAAATGATGTCGTAGCTCGTGAGCTCAAGTCAAAGCTCATAACAAAGGGACTGCTTTTGTCAAAGGGAGATTTGTTCCATTCGTTGTTGTGCACATATTCTGAATTTAAGAGTTCAAGATGGATTAGACTCAATCCGTGAGATGATTTTCAAAATACGTGAAAGCGTCAAATATATTAATCACTCACAAGCAAGAGAGCAAAGATTCAATGAGATAGCACTATTGACATATAAATAAATAAAAATCTTGCCAAAGTTCTATTCTATGTGAACTCAGTTCGAGTCATGATCAAATAGGCTCGAACCCAATAATACATTTGAGCTCGCTTATGCACAAATTGGACCAAGTCCTATTGACAATAAAAAAATATCAAAGCTTCACCTATGAGCCATGATAATATATCAAGATGGAGTAAATCCTTGTTAAAAAATATTCTTAGCCATGTCATTAGGTGAATTGGTTAATGGTTCTTGTAATATGTGAAATGGTGGGTATTCGAATCCCTACATAAGCTATTTTTTGTTCCTCAAAATTCAAATGCGGGCCCCACAAAATGATCTAATGACAGAGGCCATTTGACCCACTTAAACATTTAAAAGAGATTGTTGTGGGAAGTTTTTAAAACTCCCCACCCATTTCCACAATCTCATCATTTTTGGAAGTTACATAACTTCTCAAACAAAGGAAATAAAAAGAGGAGAGAAAGAGAGAAGAGAAGAAAAGAAGAAGAAGGTAATGAAGCTTCTTTTTTTTTTTTTTTTAATCTTCTCTATCATATCCCCACTCCATCTTCCCATCTCATCTTTTCCATGCATGTCATTCATTTCATCTTCCCCACTGTCGAGATTCGGAGCCCTCTTTAGAGGGATTCTGCCCTTCAGCCACACATCACCTTCATTCCATCTCTATCATTTCATCTCCTTCGTCTCATCTTCGTCATTTCATCATCCTCATATGCTGCAACTTTCCTCCCATTAAATTGGAGATTCGGGTCCTTGTTTTGAAAGGTTTCCGCCCTCCAATATAATGCAACATGACCACCATTAAAATGGAGATTCGGAGCCTCTTTTAAGGAGGATTCCGCCCTCCAGCCCAAACAAAGATCTAGATCCTTGTCTTGCAAAGACTCTGTTATTTAAAAGCACTCCATTGAAGACCATAGTTTAAGGTGATCTCAAATGGTTGCAAAACCTGATCACAAATGCACTCATATGTGCTCACAACAAGGAAGGTTTGAAATGTCATAAGCATGTTTTGTTTCTATTCTCAAAACACCAAACTGTCGTTAGAATAAATGTTGGTGATATGGGAAATCGGAGAAAAGAACTTACAAATGAACTATTTAAGGTTGATGACATCTCGGCATGCTCAATGTTGCTAAAAAATGCCTTAATATTTGTCAGCTGGTATGACCTATAATGGGTGCTGGAGTAACTCATAAAGCTGACTCTTCAACTCCACCATTAGATTCTAGTTGAACAAACCGAACTTCTTTGAAAACTGAAAGTCAAGGTGATGGCTAACATGTGTCATCTCATTGCTAACCCAAATCTCAATCATTGTTAAGTTATGTTCAAGAGAAGTATACAGGTGGTGGAGGCCAAAATGCTACATTTCAAGTAGAAAACTCCTAAAAAGGAATTATGTCTGCTGAAAATGACAATCTTCAAACGAAAGCAAAAAAAAATGAATGTGAACCAAGGTCATATTTGCAAGTGGGTTGAAAATTAGACCAATAGCAACTATGAAAATCCCAAATAAAGGATCCTTACAATCAAGGAAAGTCCACAAACAAACAGCCCACAAACCTGAATTCTCCCAGACAAACAGCCTACAAGCTACCCACAAGCACCCTGCATCCATCCATACCAACAGAAAAGATTTTCCTGAACAAATAGTCCTAGGAATAAGTTCTAAATGTGTCAGGAGACAGCCCAGACAATGAGGGGAATTGGATTGGGTTTAACCCAGATACTTGCTGAATTGAGCTGAGTTTCAGCCCAAATGTTAACTGAAATTTGGCTAAGTTATAGCCCAAATGTTGGCTAAAATTAGGCTGATCTATGGCTCAAACAATGGTCAGAATCAGACCACTTTATTAGAGTATATGTGACTATAAAATGGGTCTCAATGAGCCACTACAATGCCCATATCCAGTCAGAAAATAGGTCCATAACTCAACCTATTTTTGGGTTACGAATATGTTGTAACATAATTGGGATTGGGTTGGAAACAACTTTGTAAAGGGACTGAAAATAACAATTACAAATGGGCCTTAACTTAGTCCACGTGAAGGATGTAAATGGGTTTAACGTAAGCCGACTTTATCTCAAAATATGTTTATGCAGAAAATAGGTCCTAGTGCAATTTTCAAATGGGTTATGTATGGGTTATGTATGGGTTGTAAATGAGTCTAAAGAAATTCCCTAACCCTTTTAAGAGAGAAATTATGATCTTAGCCCATTTTATAAAAGTGAATCCATGAAATGAAGTTTGACCCAAATCTTATCACAAAAATGTCTAAATTGGCCTTAGACGGGTTGTTAATGTCTCGCATTGTAACACCCCGACCCCCTAATGGCCTACTAATTATAATTAATTGCTTGATTAGTTAGTAAGCTAGTTTAGAGTCTAAATAGTTGGGTTTATCGACGAATCGCGTGTGCGAAGTTTCGCACGGGTCGGAGCGCGTTTGGGTAGCATAGAGAGTCATTTTAATAATTGGGTAAGGTTTTTAGGGAATTTAAGAGATTATGAGTTTTGGTGAGTTTGAGTGCATTGGGTAGGTTTCATCGTTTCATGAACTTTAGCCTTCGGTCGCGTTTCGATTGGACGCATCGAAGAGGTCCGAAATCCATTAATTGTATGCATGGACCGACCCGAACCTTGACCTATAGCCCAAGCCCATAGCTCAAGCCCAAGCCCAAAACCCATCATTTAATTAGGTCACCAACCCATCTCATTTCATTCTTTCCTTTCATTCATTTCACTCAACTACCTCCCAGCACAGCAACCGACCATCTTCCTCTCATTTCTTCTTCTCCGTTGACGAGCCCGGAGCTCCGGCGACGGAAGCCAACCCACCAATCTTCTTCTCCAAGCTTCCAAGGGTTTATCCATACACTTTTCTCCTTGGTTCACCCACAACCCACTTAGAGGTAAGCTCTCCAAGCTTAGAAACCATCTCTTCATCTTCCTCTTTGGTTAGAAATGGATTAGATAGGCTTACCTTGGCCTTGGCATGCATGTGTAGGAGCCATTTGGGATTTGGAAGTGTTTCACCTCATTTGGAGCATCCAAAGTGTCTATCTTCTTCTCTTTCTCCTTAGATTTGAGTCATCACATCACTAAGGCAAGTCAATATTTATATCATTGCTTGATATGTTTGTTTACCTTGGTTTGGATGCTAAAATCATGTTTTAGATAAGTTTGGCTCAATTGATACCTTAATAGTTGAAAACATGATAATATGACTCATAGATTGAATGAAATGGATTTAGAGTTTAATGGCTTGTTTAGTAGTTCTATAGGTTGTATTTTAAGTGTTTTAAATCATACACATGCTGTTTATCAGGTCCAAGAACAGAAAATGGGAAAAGTCCCATTTCAGCCCAGAACAGGGCTACTGCCCAGTTTCCGCAGGTGTCTCGGTCGACCGAGACCCTGTGGGTCGGTCGACCGAGACCACAGGGGCCACTCGCCCGAGCCTACTGGAATTTTTCCAACTTTTCCTGTTTAAGGGATTTCTACCCTGTTTTATGTTGGACCTTGGTGGACTTTGGATACCCCTTTTTAGGACTCATTTGACTTAGTGTGAGAGTGTTTTGAGTCGACATTTCTCACGGTGAATTCGGATGTATCGAGAATCAATTGAATTCAATCTCGAAAGGTATGGGATGTCGGGATACTCTTCTTTAATGCTATGCACGAGGATTATTCGTACGAGTATCGCGAACCATAACCCTTCGTTGATTGACTGGGTTGTGCGATGCTTCAGGGTTTACACTTTACTTAGGATTGGATTGTTTATTCGCTTTGAATTCAAATAGTACCCTTACGTACTATCTTCTACATGTGATGAGCATGTTCTTTAGTTCTATTTGCTTTGTTTTATTAGAGGATTGCTTTGAGAACTTAGAGGTTGGACTTAGGGTCCCCTTGTATTGTTTCGTTCGTTTCGTTATTGGTTTGAAGTGTTGAGGCTAGGGAGCTTTGATTGTTGAGCTTTGAGAGGACTACTATTGGTATTGGTTTGGAAATTGATTTGTTTTGGAATAAGTAGTTCTCTATTAGTATTGAATCTTGTTCGCGCAAGAAACCTAGCCCTTCACCTATGTTTTAGGATTCTTTGTGTCAGGCACCACTCAGCTGTTAACGTTCAACACAGTTGGGGCACCGACTGTGGGAGAACCCGATACCACCTCGAAGCAAGATAGAGCCAGAGCTCACGGAGCCCGAGCTACTTGAGCTGAGAGTTATTTATATATTCCTCGAGATGTTCTGTTTTGTTCTGCTTTGTTCTGTTTTGTTTAGTACGTCCTCGAAGCAAGATAGTGCCAGAGCTCTCGGAGCCGGAGCATTTGAGCTACGAGTTGTCTGGATATTGGATATTGGGATTTATCCCAATTGATGATATAGTTTAGCTTATGTGGATCGCCTACTTTGATAGTTCGTTTATGATCCGAATGCAATGCATCTCTTACGATCGGAGTGCTATGCATATCTTATAATCATGTTTCTCGTTCATTCTCTTTAGTACTGCATATCTATGTGATTTATATACTTATTGCTTTGCCATCCGTTGTGTTGATGATGCTACTCTTGGTGCATAGGTACCGAGTACTTCTACCCCGTGGCAGAGGAGGCGACGGAGGAGGTTCAGGCAGATCAGCCTGATGACTTCCTAGAGTATAGTACGGACGGCATTGTATAGCCGTGACGACCCCGTACACGAGCGCTTCATGTTTAGTCTCTTAGCTTCACATTTTGGTTTCTTATACTTTTGTATAGGCCTAGCTTCAGTTGGCCTTTTTACTTGTAAATAATATTTTGTTTTTAGTCTTAAACTTCAATCTTAACTTTGATACTAGTATATGGCTTTTAAACTATACATCTATGAGATACCTTTTGTTATATGAAACTTCCGCTGTTATTTGATTTATTCGAGGGGAATGTTTATACCTCACAGCGGTCTTCGATCCAGATGGGACACGATTAGGGCAGGTGATATGTAATTATCATTGGAAAAAGTTTTAAATTAGCCCTAATCTCACGCATACCCCGGTTTCACTTTTGGGGGCGTGACACGCATAGTGGACTGTTATAAGCATGCATATGGGCTGCTATGGGCCATTTATGTGACCAATTGACATGTAAGCTATGATTTTATAAGCTTGACACGTGAACTGCTATAGGTTTAGTGGGTGGGCTAAATGACCTTGGCCTAAAATGTGGTTATGAACCCGATGTCAACGCCTGAGCCTGAGCCTGACATGTGAGCTGTGAGGATTATGATAAAAACATCATAAATCACCAATCCAATGATGGAAAATCTACTAAAGAGATATAAAAGAAAATGTGTCATAATGCAAATTAGACATTTATAGAGTTCCCTACATTTTACTTGTAAAGAAAGAAACAGGTCAAGGACCAGAAGCAAGCTCCTTCTCGGATTAGGACATTGTATTTTTTGTTTTGAGCTAATCCACCCCAAAAATAAAAGGGGATTTTCTTGTAATATTGATTCAATGATATTTAATGCTAGAGTTTGTCTCGTTTTTGTTCATAGAAGGACGACAGGTACGGTCTCCACAAAAAAAATAGTCCTGATCGCCCAACTAGATGGAACTCCACTTATGAGATGTTGGTAGTTTCCTTACAATTTAAAGAGGCATTTGAACGTTTAAGCGATCGCGACTGTTCATACAAATCTGCCCCAAGTGATGAGGAATGGAAGAATGCAAAATGTATATGCAAATGCTTAAAGATTTTTTATGATGTCACAAAAAAAAATTTCCGACACAAAGTATCCAGCATCAAATTTATATTTGTTGTTCCGAGTACATATAGTGATAGTTCAGTATTCAGGAAACAGTTCCTTACAAGATTGGAACAAAATAACAGTAAATCAAAACTACAGAATGTAATCTTGTAATGAAAATTCACTTACTATTTGAAGGCATAAAACAGTACTCTACAGTTGAAGTTATGAATGTCAGAAATCCGCAGAATAATATTGATCAAGGCTAGTGTTCAACACTATGTTCTTAAGACAAATTTCGCCCCCGCAATGGTGCTCACGAGCTTAAACAGCGTTTGTCTCCCATGATACAATGATTAGTTTTCCACAACAGTTGCAGCACTACAAACTGTATGACAGGCGAACCAACAGTGCAACAGAGCTCTCTCTAGACACAAATGATGACTCGAAAATGCATTTGTACAGCAGTAGTGATTGTGATGATCAAAAGTCATGAACAAGATGCAATTTATAGCTTGTATCAGGTCTCTTCAGGGGGGGTTGCATCTATTCAGAACAGTGATTGTTCAGTGAACAGATGCCACACACACTTATCTTGGGTTTGGACGCACCCTTTCAAAGGCGAATGGACACACCACTAAGGACACATCCCATTTGCAAAAAAGAAGAATTTTATTAAATAAAATTTCTCCAAAAATTATAAATGGGTAGTGGGCAGAGCCGGGCCCAACTCTTGCGTGAAGCCCAAGCCCAAGCCCGGCCCATTTCGGTGCGGGGCGGGGTGCGCGCGCGTGTGTGGTGGTGACCCTACTTTGATCTAGGTCCTCCCTCCTTCACAAAAGTGGGATGCCCATTGGAGCTCATCTTATACTACCAAGGTAAGGACATTTATACCCAAGAAATGTTTTGCTCACAAGCAATGTGGGAAGCAAGTTCACCACTTCCTTTTGTTTCCATGTTTAACATGTTCAAATAGTGGTGTTTAGGAGGCAATTTCTCATTCACTCCTTAATGGATTAGAGCAACTCAATACATGTCCATAATCTTCTCATGGAGTAGATTACATTCTCATGTATTCCCACCCAAAAGGATGAGTGGGTCCCACTTAGTTTTTTGGCTCAAAGTTAACAAAAACTAGTGTTGCTCTTAGCCATATTTCCAACAATCCCCCACATGAATGAAATTGACTGAAAGCAATGAAATGATATGCAGACACACTGAGAGAGTACAATTGGAAATCTTCTGTATAGAGAGATGTAGCTTATGGCCTTGAACCTTCCCTTGTGAAGTACTATTGGATTTACTGGTTGAATAGTGAACATGATGTCTTGAACTGTTCAACCTTTTGCGTAAAACAAGAGAATAAAGTTCACACAGAATCTTTCCGGACACAGTTGGTTCTCATGATTGTGTTCATTTTGGCCCTGAACAATGCCTGGTTTTATGAGTGCTTTAGAGAATTTAGCCTTATTATTCTCATAGAATCGGCCCAGTTCACACTCACATAGGTGATTCTTATTAAGAATATCCTGCTATACCCCATCTGATTAGCCAATATATAAGAATCATTAAAAGTTTTGCTTATCCTAATGACCGCTATAGGTATCACTATTAATATCATAGGAATGAGCAGGAGATTTTATCTCCATAGTGATATCGTTAAGTCATACACAATTTGGTTGTCCCTTAGAACCTAGATCTTGGGATCTCTAGTCAACTAGGTAGGGTTTCCATTATGGCAACTTTCGTTGATAGGTTTTAAGCTCATTCCCCTCGATGAACGATTTACTTGCTCTCTCGCTAAACCTTTGGTTAAAGGATCCGCAATGTTATCTATGGACTTTATGTACTCAATTGTCATAATATCATTAGAGAGTAGTTGTCTCACAGTGTTATGCCTTCGACGAATATGTCGAGACTTACCATTATATATTTTACTCTGTGCTCTTCCAATTGCAGATTGACTATCGTAATAAACGCAGATAAGAGGCACAGGTTTTGACCACATTGGAATATCTTCTAGGAATTGAAGAAGCCACTCAGCTTCTTCGCCAACTTTATCCAATGCAATAAACTCATATTCCACAGTGGATCTAGCAATGCATGTTTGTTTAGAAGATTTTCATGATACCGTTGCACCACCAAGTGTAAATAGATATCCACTTGTGGACTTTGAATCTTATCTGATATCCAGTTGGCATCACAATAGCCCTCAAGTATAGCTGGATATTTAGAGTAATGCAAATCTTAGTTTTGGGTGTATTTTAAATATCTTAGAACCCGAACTAAGGCCTTCCAGTGGTCTGATCCAGGGTTACTTGTGTATTTACTCAATTTACTAACAGCATATGCAATGTCAGGACAAGTGCAATTCATCACATACATTAGGCTGCCAATTTTTTATGCATATTCTCGTTGTGATATGCCTTTTCCATTATTCTTGGATAAATGGATACTAATATCTATAGGTGTCCTCGCTGGATTGCTATTATCTTGATTATATTTTGAGTATTTTCTCAATATAGTGTAATTAAGATAATATCAGTTCATCTGATGTTTTAGAGATTTTTATCCCTAGTATGACATCTGCAAGACATAAATCTTTCATGTCAAACTTATTGTTTAACATTCTCTTGGTAGATTGAATGATATCATTATTACTACCCATAATGAGCAAATCATCAACATATAAACAAATAATGACACAGCCATTGTTAGTATTCTTGACATATACACATTTATCACATTCATTAATCTTAAACCCATTTGACATCATCAAACGGTCAAATTTCTCATGCCACTGCCTTGGTGCTTGTTTTAATCCATATAGAGATTTGACAAGCTGACAAACTTTCTTAGTTTGACCTGGAACATCAAACCCTTTTGGTTGTTCCATATATATCTCCTCGTCTAATTCACCATTTAGAAAAGCTGTCATTACATCCATTTGATGTATCTTGAAATTGTATATAGCAGCAATTGCAATTAACATTCGAATGGATGTTATTCTCGTCACTGGTGAATAAGTATCGAAATAGTTCAAACCTTCTTTTTGTCTGTACCCTTTAACAACAAGCCTGACCTTGTACTTATCGATTGATCCATTTGCTTTCATCTTTCTCTTGAATATCCACTTGCATCCAAGAGTTTTACAACCTTGTGGGAGATCTACAAGTTCCCATGTATGGTTTTGCAAAATGGATTCAATTTCACTATTTATTGCCTCTTTCCAATATGGTGCCTCTGGACT
This sequence comes from Cinnamomum chago, assembly GCA_038049695.1. NCBI lineage: Eukaryota > Viridiplantae > Streptophyta > Magnoliopsida > Laurales > Lauraceae > Cinnamomum > Cinnamomum chago. The sequence continues at coordinate 101,524,452 of CP142453.1, read as the reverse complement.
GGACACCGCTTCTTTAAAGTTTTAAGGCTCATCTTCTAACAGAAATGTTAGAAAATCTGAACCAAACGCTTTTGATGTTCTAACCCTCTAACTTCGTCTAGGTTCATCAATCTCTTTGTTGGTTTTTATCACTGCTACTAGCAGTATCACGAGTTCTTTTAAGAGAACTCGTTTCCTGCGATGGTTTATAAGGAAATACATGTTCAAAGAACGATGCATTCCTTGACTCAATAATAATATTACGATGCATATCGGGAATCTCAGACTTGTGAATTAGAAACCGATATGCACTGCTATTATGAGCATACCCAATGAATACACAGTCAACTGTTTTTGGTCCTATTTTAGCCTTTTTAGGTGTAGGAACCGTCACTTTAGCCAAATACCCCCACACTTTCAAGTATTTGAAGTAGGCATTCTGCCTTTCCACAATTCGTAGGGGGACTTATTGGTTTTCTTTTGAGGTATTCGGTTGAGAATATAATTTGCAGAAAGGATAGCACCCCTCCACAAATTCTGAGGTAATCCAGAACTTATTAACATAGCTTTCATCATTTCTTTTAAAGTTCTATTTTTCCTTTCAGCAACACCATTTTGCTGAGGTGAATAAGGAGTAGTAGTTTGGCGTATAATACCATGCTGTGAACAGAATTCACTAAAAGGTGATTCATATTCACCCCCTCTATCACTTCTTATCACCTTAATTTTCTTATCAAGTTGATTCTCAACCTCATTCTTGTAATGTTTGAACATTTCCAAGGCCTCATCTTTACTTCTCAGTAAGTAAACATGACAGTATCTTGTGCATTCATCAATGAATGTAAGAAAATATTTCTTACCACCTTTAGTTTGAACAAACTTTAGGTCACAGATATCAGAATGAATTAACTGAAGGGATTCAGAAGTTCGTTCAATTGAATGAAAAGAAGTTCTAGTAAGTTTAGCTTCTACACATGTTTCACATTTGATATTTGACTCAAAACTGCATTTAGGCAAATATTCCATATTAACTAATCTACGCAAAGCATCATAGTTAACATGACCTAATCTACCATGCCACACATTAGAAGACTCAAGCATATAAGTAGAAGAGTTTTTCTTATTAGGAACGATAATCATTACATTCATCTTAAAGAGCCCATCGCTCATGTACCATTTTCCCACGTACATCCCAGATTTAGTAAGAACAAACTTATCCGGCTCAAATACCAGTTTGAAACCCTTCTTACTCAGTAGTGAGCCTGATACCAGATTCTTACAAATATCAGGTACATGCAGCACATTGTTGAGGGTGATTTCCTTTCCAGAAGTCATCTTTAATGCCACCTGTCCTTGGCCTTCAACCTTAGAAGTGGCAGAGTTGACCATGAAGAGTTGTTCTCCGGTTGATGCTTGATAAGTGGAGAACATTTCTTTGATAGAGCAAACATGTCGAGTGGCCCCTGTGTCCACCCACCATTCTCTGGTGTTTCCAACCAGATTGACTTCTGAGACCACAACAGAAAGATTGATGTCTGAAACATCAGTGGAGAGAGTGTCCAATTCTCATGTTGGCCTGCCCGGGTTTCTTACTTGTATTGCCTTGGTCCTTGCGCTTACGACAGTCCTTAGCACGGTGGCCTGGTTTGTCGCACACATAGCATTTCCCTTTGAACTTCTTGTTGTCATTGTGACCTTGTTTTGGACCGTTGGGATTGTTCCTCTTCTTGGGATTATGCCCATGTTCCACCACATTTGCCTCAGCTTCAGTGAAGGTTTTTCCTGCTTTCTTCTCATATGCACGATTGTCTTCCTCTATCCTCAATCTTACAATCAGGTCTTCAAGTTTCATCTCCTTTCGCTTATGCTTAAGGTAGTTCTTAAAATCCTTCCAAAGTGGTGGCAATTTTTCAATGATTGCTGCCACTTGGAAAGACTCACTAAGAGACATTCCTTCTGCATGAATTTTGTTAGACCCCGACCCAGACCAAGTCGATTAGTGTGTGATTAGTATGTGTTTAGTCCTAAGTGGGTTTAGTTGTTGTTGGGTTAGAAGTAATTAGTTTTAGTCTTGGACATAACTTTGGAAAATTTTGAGAACGTTTAGTATTAGTCAGACACACTCATAAAGGCCTGAGTGCGCGTGTAAGCTTTGGGAAGATCGTATTGATTTCCGTGTGAGTGTGATTTTGATTTCATTTGAATGATGTTTCGACGTGTTGCAACTTTCGTTTTAAGCCCATTCTTGTTTGAAGCCCAAAAAAACCCATATTTTGGCCCAAAGAGGGTAAAATCGTCTTTCTTGCACAAATCTGGACACAATTTTCGAGATCTCAAAACCATGTCAAAAATATACTTTTTTGGAAACTAGATTTTTCGACGATCGTTTTATCCTTCTTCGTCGAAGTCATCCGAGGCCCACAAGTTTGTGTTTTGGCCATTTCAAAGTTCAAGTCATTTGGGGCCCATTGTATTCACTAAAGCCCCATCTCCCTCTCTTTTCATTCACTTTACCAATTCCTGCAACTTTCTTGACCTAGGGCAAGGAAAGCTCTTCTTCTCTTCAATCTTCTTCATCTTGCATGCTTTGGCTAGAGAGCTCCAAATAGAATTCCAAGCTTGTCATCTTCTTCATCTCCTTGCAAGCTCTCTATTGGTATAAACTTCTTGGAACTTCTTGTGAGACAAGCCTTCATCTTCTTCATCTTCTCTTGTTTGACCTTCTCTAGGTAAGAGCTTCCACTCATATCTTTCATGGAGTTATTTTGGTTCCTTAAGATCATGTTTTTCATGTTACAAACCCTTTTGTCAAAATGGGTTCCTTGGTTCCATTTTTGAGTAAGTTGTGTGGTTTTTCTCTTGGGTTTTCTTGTAGTGTTGGCTTAGCTTTTGAGTGAAGTGCTTGAGAAGGATTGTTAGCATTGGGCAAGGCAAGTAATCTCTATAGGACCATTGTGCATGTGTATTTGAAGCTACATTGTTGTTTTGGAATTTTTGCATACAAATGTGTTTACAAGCTTCATGATTATGTTTTCTTTGGATTGAATGTTTAAGATTGGGAAAAATATGTGTGTTTTACCCTTGGAGAGCATGTAGGCTCAAGGGAATGCAGGTGGAATGAGAATAAGAAGAAGGGTAGAAGAAGATGTGAGAAACCTGCACTGAACCGCGCATCCCGTGCATTGGCGGTCAGCCCGCGGCTAGCCGCCAGTCTCCACTTCGGCTAACCGCAGGCTAACCGAACTCGGAGGTTACTTTTCCAGTAGCTGGCTTTTGCATCAGGGTTCGGCGGTCAGCCCTGCGGTTAGCTCGCGGTTAACCGCCAGCCTCCCTTGCGGCTAACCGTAAGCCAACCGCGGGCATTTCGGTTCCTTTTCCAGAGAGCTGTTTCACACCTGGGTTTCCAGCGGTCACCTTGCGGCTAGCCGCCAGTTCCCATTTCGGCTAGCCGACAGCTGACCGCGAGCTGACCGAAATTGACACATTTGCTGGTTTTGAAGAGTTTTTGCAAGAATGAAAACTAGAACATGTTGAGGGGCCTTTAGTCTGATATTATGCACTCGAAACTCGAGATGTCCTTGAACTTCGGGGGCACCAATTCTGTTTTAATTCCAACATCTGGGCTTCGGCTGCACAACAATCAACCAAAGGTCCTTGCATGAACGTGATAGGCTTTGTATTCGTACTTTGGTTTTGATATGATGAATATCATCGTGTACTTGTTTTGAAATTAAGTACAAGCTCGTTTTTAAGATGTGTTTCAAGAAAAAGGGGATCACTTCCTAAGCGTGTTATGCATATTATATATGCCCTTGCTAGTCGTGTTCATCGTGTTTTGATAAGTGATTTCCCCCTTTTTATCTCGACGTGTTTAGACCGTGTTTCGCGTGTTTTGTGCATTCATGAATTAAGTAAACACCACTGAGCTTAGATTGCCCTTTTAGTTTGATCCACTGTCTGGGGGTCTTTCAAACATGTGGACTGTCTGCAGACTGGTCGTGTATTTATTACACATCGTGCGTGTCCGGTTCTGCGGTCGGAATTCCCGTCTTTGTGGGAAATCGTGTCGTGCTTATATTATGTATATCGTGCTTGTCGTGCGTGCTTGCTCTTTTCATTATATAAATGATAGAGAAAGGATGGGCTCTTTGTGGATTGTAATTGTTCATGATATATTATGTATTCATGCTAGTTTGTTTCGGTATCTCAGCTTTGTTCACATTCTTGAAAATGTACCTCAGTTTTGATAGTATTTCATATCAAGGATTTGTTTATATGTTTTCTCAAAAGTTATCGTTCATGTTCATGCCTAAATTGATTACCTGCCAAACCGTTGTGTTTGACCCTTGTTTGTTGGTGCCCAGGTGCAGGAGACGTTACCTTTGAGGAGGAGCGTCAGGAGGAGGCTTGTGAGCCAACCCCTGTGAGAGAGTGGCAGCCCGACGATGTCATCTAGACGTCGGGCGGGTTCTCGAGTTTCGTCACCTTTTGTCTTGGGGTTTCTTTTGCTATATTTGAGATTGTATTGGCCTCTGTTGGCCTCTTATGGAATTGTAACTTAACTTACTTTTGATTAGTCTTATAACTTGAATATTAATAGGAATGCCATGTTAGTTTCTTCCTTTGATACTATGCCTTGTGATCATTTGTTATGGCACCTAAATGTTTTGTTGGTGCTCATCTTGATGTGTTTTGCTACACGCTTCCGCATACTTGTACGTATGAGCCAGATTCCGCGTGTTTTTGGGAATCCTCACCGCGGGAACCTGTGGGAAAGTATCATCTACTACGTCGCGGGCCCGGGATCCGTTCCGGGGTCGCGACAAATTTCATGGAAAATTACCTAAAGTTCCTGAAATTGATTGATAACTGCTTTGGAAACGATCATCTTGTAGTCAAGGAATCTGCCAACAATGAATTTCTTCATTCCGGCATCTTCAGTCTTGTACTTTTTATCAAGAGAATCCCACAATTCCTTAGCATTCTTCAATAAACAGTACACATTATATAATGTGTTGTCTAGTCCATTGAGAATATAATTTCGACAGAGGAAGTCAGTATGCTTCCAGGCTTCTACAGCAGCAACAACTTACTTGTCTGTCTCACCTTCTATTAAAGCAAGAGCTTCTTCATGGAGGAACCTAGCCAAGTTCAAGGTAGTGAGATAGAATAACATTTTCTGTTGCCATCTCTTGAACTCAGTGTCATTGAACTTCTTAGGTTTCTCCCTATGGTTCTCCATAAGAGGGGTAGGGGTACCAACAAGAGTATTCTTCTCAATACCCATTACTGTTAACAGAACATAAATAAATTAAACACATAGTATACTGCAAACTTAAATATTAACAGTACTGTAAAAGAAACTCAGAGTATATGGTAACCAGATATTGGTTACTGTATACTGAGGCAAACAGAAAGTAAATTACAGAACACACTGAAGTTCTGTAACTAGATATAAAAAATAGAGAGAAACTCAGTTTTACAATACTGGTTTCATAATAAGAAGAAAAGAAACTAGTAGTGAAACTGATATAAACTGAAACCAGAAAATACTGAAGCAAAACTGCTATCAGAGTGTACTCGAAAAAACAGAGAGAAATTTGTCTTAAGATTGTTGTTCCGAGTACATACATTGATAGTTCGGTATTTAGGAAACAGTTCTTTATAAGATTGGAACAAAACAACAGTAAATCAAAACTACAGAATGTAATCTTGTAATGAAAATTCACTTACCGTTTGAAGGCATAAAATAGTACTCTGCAGTTGAAGTTATGAATGTCAGAAATCTGGAAAATAAGATTGATCAAGGCTAGTGTTCAACACTATGTCCTTAAGACAAATTTCGCCCCCGCAATGGTGGTCACGAGCTTCAACATCGTTTGTCTCCCATGATACAATGATCAGTTTTCCACAACAGTTGCAGCACTACAAACTATGTGATAGGCGAACCAACAGTGCAATAGAGCTCTCTCTAGACACAGATGATGACTCGAAATGCAATTGTACAACAGCAGTGATTGTGATGATCAAAAGTCATGAACAAGATGCAATTTATAGCTTGTATCAAGTCTCTTCAGGGGGGGTTGCATCTGTTTAGAACAGTGACTGTTCAGTGAACTGATGCTATACACACTTCTCTTGGGTTTGGACGCACCCTTTCAAAGGCGAATGGACACACCACTAAGGACACATCCCATTTGCAAAAAAGAAAAATTTTATTAAATAAAATTTCTCCAAAAATAATAAATGGGTAGTGGGCAGAGCCAGGCCCAACTCGTGCGTGAAGCCCAAGCCAGGCCCGGTTCGGGGCGAGCGCGCGCGCGTGTGTGGTGGTGACCCTATCTTGATCTAGGTCCTCCATTCTTCACAAAAGTAGGATGCCCCTTGGGGCTCATCTTATACTACCAAGGTAAGCACATTTATACCCAAGAAATGTTTTGCTCACAAGCAATGTGGGAAGCAAGTTCACCACTTCCTTTTACTTCTATGTTTAACATGTTCAAGTAGTGGTGTTTATGAGGCAATTTCTCATTCACTCCTTAATGGATTAGAGTAACTCAATACATGTCCATAATCTACTCATGGAGTAGATTACATTCCCATGTATTCCCACCCAAAAGGATAAGTGGGTCCCACTTAGTTTTTTGGCTCAAAGTTGACAAAAACTAGTGTTGCTCTTAGCCATATTTCCAACAATATTTTTCTCAAGTTTGTAGGCTCCATTTATATTTAAAAGATTTGTGTAATAGTATAGAGCCTTTTCTTAGATCCATGGCCTCAAAAATGATGGTCAAGTTTGAAAAATATTGAAATATCACTTGCATACCTCTAGCAATGGCTGCAATATTTGATCCGCAGTTGAAATATAAATTACTTGAGTATTACTTCCCATTACTATATAGTGATGATTCAAATGCAAGGATTACAGAGGTTAAGCAAGTTTTGATGAACATGTATATTGAATATACAGTTGGCTCCACAAACAATCCTTTTGATAAAGGATTTTTTTGGAATGATGAGAGCAATAGTGGGGCTATGAGATCCTTGAATGTTCCTTGTACTGATGAAGTTACAATGAAATGGGATGATGGATTAGATTTGTTTCTTCAAGAGAGTTCATCTTTTGAAAGAAAGTCTGATTTGGATTTATATTTGGAGGAAGCAACTCATCCAATGAGCAAGGGCAAAGGTTTTGATGTCTTAGCTTGGTGGACCCAATTATCGTGATGTTACATGAATGGCTCGTGACATTTTGGCTATTCCCGTATCCACTATTGCATCGGAGTCTGCATTTAGTATAGGTGGCAAAACAATTGACGATTATCGGAGTAAATTACTCCTTGAAATAGTGGAGAGCTTAATATGCAATCAAGATTGGTTGAGAAATTAAAAAAAGGTAATCATGTACTTATTCTTATTTAATTTCTTCATGAACTTTATTAAGCCTTCTAATATTTTAGTTAAAAGTTTTAGATATTCAATTATACCTCTATACTGTCACGAATGCCACCAAAGTTGAAGTTGCGGATAAAGAAAGCATAATAACAAATCATGTTGAGAATTTAGAATAAATTGTGAGTTGTTTGCCTCTTCTTTACGACAATTATTATGTTCCATATAAATTATACAATTTTTATATGCATTAAACTAATGTTCCTTGTCAATTAGATCTCACATTTTATTCTTTTTTTAATCTCCATTTGCAAATAATTTAATGAGTTTGTATTTTACAGGTTTTATGCTTCTTGAGTTTATGTAATTACAGTTTTACGATTCTCCTTGGAGGTAATCCAACTTTACTAATGATGGTTTTGAATTGACAATTTATATGCAGAATTTTACTAAATGATACTTTCTTTGTTTTTAGGCAATGAATAAGAAAGCGTGGGAATCTTCAAAGTTGATGAACAAGAAAAAGCATGGATTTAGATTCTTATTATTCCACATCATTATTATTGGGCAAATTTATTATTGATCCTTTATTTTGAGTTTATTAATTGACTCTTTCTTTTAGGTGATGAATAAGATGGCATAAATTTCTTATTTGAGTTAAATAAAAGTTGTATTTTTTTATTTTGATATCACAGACAACGATTTGCTATCTATTGTTTTATTTGAAGATTCATTGAATTTATTTGAAGATTCATTGAATGTGCAAATGTGTGAATAGTTTTGTGCCCATGAATAAATGTTTACAGCATCAATAAGCTTAAGTTCTGCACAGATCACATGGTAAGTTGGCCAAATGTCCTAAGACGTGCTGGTCTTCATCAAATAGGTTTACCCAATAGAATACATAAACACAACTCTGAACTTTTCCTCCTTGTACTGTGGTACTATATAGACTACTTGGGCCATTGACTTAATTCGTTTTTTTATTTTATTTTATTTTATTTTCAAGGGTCTAGCTGATGTAAATTATAATTGGGTCTAAGTGTTTCCGGAACGAAACTCGGAACAGGACCCAGACTCGGACATGAGTCGGAACCGGAACCGGTTTCGGATCTCTAGCTTCTTGGCAGAACCGAAACAAGGACACAGGTTCTGATTCGGAATTGGAACCGGTTCAAGTTCCTTCATTTACATACCGGGTCCAGGTCCAATATGGTTTTGGACCGAACCCGACCCGTTTGCAACCCTACATGTAGCCCTTTGAAAGTATTTTGAGATCACCCATGTGCTTTATTTGATAAGTGATGACCTCGGTAGTTCTTGCCATCGAGAGGCTTGGTTTTAATGTTTGAGGGTTGTTGCAGGGTCAAACGTTGTCGGTTCGATCTAAAACTTGACATAGAGTCTTTTAGAAGTATTTTGAGATCTCACAGGCTCTAATTGAAGATCCGACGTCCTCGATGCTGTTGTTGCCGAGAGAGCTGATTTTGCTGCGGCTTTTGCTTTTTGGGACAAACGGTGTCGGAATGACCTAGAATTTGATGTAGAACCTTTTAGTGGCATTTTGAGGCCAATTGTGTGCTATGTTTTATGAATCAGGGTCTCCAGCTTCATTGTCATCGGAAGCTCCCGTTGAACTGCTGGAAGAATGAAGTTAGGCCAATTAGTGTTGAAATGGCCCGAAACTTCATGTGTACTATTCTTATGACTTTTTTGAAGAATCTTGCAGTTTTTATTTGATTCTGACAATATTTGGTGTTTTAAAGTAACATTGCATGTTTGTGGTAGAATGCGGCTTCATGTAGCTTCTTGATGCTGAAAGTATATGAAAAGGCAAAGTGACATTTTTTGTGTCAACAATAAGCAACGATATTTCCTTAGAAAATCGAGTAGTGTATTGAGAAATCGCAAGGGAAAAGAAGTGAAAGAGCCTATGTTTGTTCGAGAGCTTCATACTATCGATCTCCATGAAGATAATGACATACATTTTTCAACCATTCGAAACATTACGAGTCCGTATCATACCGTAGAACAAGAAATTGATGTTGATAATATAAAGGATGTGACAGATTATGATGATGAGATACATTTTGATAAATGTAATTTCATCGGACAAATTCATGTAATCGTGATGGCTTGTATGGAAGTAACGTTGCTGAGGCTAATCCAATCAACAATGCATACCATTCAAGTGAACATTCATGTGTTATTTTCATCGACAACATGGTTCTTGAAGACTTAAATGCAGACGTTGGAAACAATTCAGCATGTGAAAATGTGGGCTGGTTGTGAATTCCCTAATCGTGACACATTTCAGAAGACTGTGGCTAAGTTTACAATTTATGAAAACTTTACTCTAAAGCACGTGAAAACCAACCTGTCCAAAGTGACAACATGCTGTAAAGATTAGAATTGCCCTTGGTGCATTCATGCCGCTATCGTCGAATCAATACCACAATTCAAAGTGCGTACATATAATCTTGTCCATAGATGCTTGAAGACAATTATGGGGATGTCACATAAATAGGCATCAGCATCGCTAATTGCGGAGTTCATCATGAATAGAGTCTGACAAAATGTCCATTTGTAACTGAAAGAGATCATGAATGGCTACCTAATGGAATTTGGGAGAACTATTAGTTACATGAAGGCATATATAGCAAAGGAGATAGCCCGCGTACAATGTGAGGATCATATAAGGAGTCCTTTCAAATGCTGCCTATGTACTGTATTGAACTGTAGGGACCAACTCTGGCACAATAAAAAAAATGAAAAAGTCTTCTTGGACAACTGGGGGGACCGATTCCTGGCCCGGTCCCCCCTGTCCACCCTTGGATCCCAGCCCCCCAGTATGTCCACCTAGCACTGCTGTAAAAAAATATAGACACCACATCTAAGGACCGTTTCAAAAGATTCTTTTTGGGCAATTGGAAGGCCACGTTGGGCTGATGCATATGTAAAAGGAGTTAGCGGTATCACATGCTCACTTGTAGCACAGTAGAATGCATAAATGGCCTTTTAAAAGAAACGAGAGTCCTTCCTATTGCAAAACAGGTCAAGGAAATAGGGGCCAAGCTAATGAAATTTTACCAGAAGTGCCATCTTGAATCGCAAGCTGTTACAAGTCGTCTAACAGCGTATGCAGAGAAAGTTTTGGAACAAGAAACCGAAGAATCTCGACCAGTGTATGTTCATGTGATTGGCCTAGTTGAGTTTTAGGTACAATCTGCAAAGTACGCGGACGCCGTTGATCTTGAACACAAGACTTGCACATGTCGAAAATGGAAGAGGGAGATTTTGGGAATCCTGTGTTCTCATGCATTGGCTTCAATGAGAGTAAGAAACTATGATCCATATGAATTCTACGAACATTGGTACCTATCAAGTGTTTATCATATGGCGTACAATGAAGTTTTGCATGCTACCTGCGACAGTGAACAATGGGAGCACACATCTAATGAACGGGTTTTGCCACCACGAGCTACTAAACAGCCAGGTCAGCCAAAAAAGAATAGGACTTAGACTGAGGATCGTGGCTGCCTACAGAGGGTAGCTACTTGTCCTAATTGTAATGAGCGGTAAAAAGATATTGCAGAATATCAGAACTCATCACACAAACAATATTTATTCAGTCCAACATTAGCATATAGACGTGATTATGTATTATTCCTTTAGACTCAGAAATAATTTCTCACGGCTAGCATGAATTTAGTAGACAACTGTTCATTTTTTAGATAGGAAGTTTACTACTCTTTGATATCTTCCCGACCTTTTTCCTTTATCTCCATGTAAAAGGCCTTTTTTTTTTCCGATGTTGCGAGACAGAATGGGCGGGCACGAGCGGTCTGGTGTCCTATCATTGCCGAACTTCATCGTCCTGTTCCTCTTATCACTGGGCATGCCTTTTGCAAGAGGCCGAGCCAAGTAATCTTGAAAAACTTTTCCGCATATACTCAAATGTAGGGGTGTAACGGTTCAATTAAGCATTCATTATGGGAGAACCGTTAACCGAACCATGAATTACGATTTTCAGTTTTAAAAACCATAACCGTATCCGGAAAAACCGTTAAAAACCGAACCGCGGTTAACCGTTCAAAAGTCGTAACCGAGCTGTATCCGAAAAAACCGTTTTGTCAAGTGTATACTTAAGTTAATAATCATATATATGTTTTATTTAGGCCCTTTATTTATTTTTATTAGTATAACAGTATGGTTAACCGTGCGCTGGTTAACCGAACCGTATTTGATGGTTCGGTTCGGTTAATAACCATGAGTCAATATTGAAAACCGTAACCGAACCGTGACGTGCGGTTTTCTGATTTTAAGAATCGTAAACGTAACCGAATTGTGAAACATGGTTCGGTTCGACTAGACGATTTTCTGGTTTTTTTTTTTTTTACACCCCTACTCAAATGAATAACAAAATAAAAAAATCCAGAATAAATGAGTATATTCCTATCCCCCTTCCCCGTGAATCAAATACAGGTGCACTAGATGAGCCGCGTCTACCATGAAAATTATTAATTTGGATAATCGACAACTATTTGTGATAGTCTTTAAGTTTTCATAAAATAACAATTTTAGGGGAAAATAGCATGAATACTAGTATGAACTCGGCCATTACTGGAGTATTTTATTTTATTTATGTTATATCCATATTTTTCCATATCCATAATCCTCCTAAGAGAGAAAAACACATAAAAATGTTCTTAAGCAAGCTAACAAAGGCCCTACTCGAGCAAAAAAAAAAAAGAGAATGAATTATTTTATATCTTGAGTATTGTACATATTTTTTAAATAATGACTATGGAAATAAAATAGAAAAAATAATAGAAATAAAATAAACTTCTAATAAAAAATAAAAAATCCATTTCAAAATAAAAAGATACACTCCATAGAATTGAGTATTGAGTATAAGTTTCAATTGCAAGAAAAAGAAAAATGGGTTATGCGGGTCATGTGGGTTAACCCTAACCCGGTCTGATTAAATATGGGTTAGGAAAACTTGACCCGCAACCGACCTCTATATCATGCAAGTTGGGTCAAGGTCAGATTGGTGGGTCGGGCTGGCTTTTGCCAACTCCAAATTTTGAGCCCCACGGCTACTATAGACTGAATAAGTTAAAAGAGTGTGCACTATTAATAATTTAATAGCCATGTAATTAAGATCATGGACCCGTTTAGATTTGCATTTACTATGGCCATTTAGATTCTATCACTAATATGGTAAGATGAATTAATAAGCTAGAACCAACAGTTACAATTGAGAATTATGGGGTTGGTCAAAATTAACATGAGTGGTCAAAATTGTAAGCCCGAAATTGTCTCTTTCATTATAATATATATATATACACACACACACTAATAATAATTGTGTGTGATGATTATAAAAGAGAAACATAAAAATAAAATCAATTCTAATTTAAGGGCCAATAGAAGTAGAAGTTAGATGGATTATAGGTGAATGCTTTTATTTAGAGACAAAACAAAAGGCGTTTATAGAAGGATCCTAAAGTATTAATCCTCGTCCAGTAGATAACCAAGCCTATTGTCTCAGTTTTTTTATCTGAAAATTATCTCGGGAGAATTTTGAGATAATTTTTAATTAGGGTTTTCTCGTGGTTTTACTAGCAAGTATAAAAGAAAACAAGCATTTTTTGATAAATAAAACGACAATTAGTTTAAAACAAACATGAAATACTCTTAGAAAAGTATATGTTTTCTTATATATATATATATATTTCTTTGTGTTTATTTTTATTACTTTTAAGGCAATTATCTTGTTATATTTTCACTCTCTAGCACTATTTTTAAAATCTTGCAATACTAAGAATTCATAATTCAAATGTCTCATAATATTATTGTGATATTTTGAAATTAGAGATCTTTACAAAAAAAAAAGAAGTAAGCTTAAAAAACTTCATTAAATAGTTTTATAAATAGAAACTAAAAAATGATGAGAGAGTTATTTGTGCATTTTGTTGTATAGGATTACCCATATTAACGATATCGTCAATTCATTGATGATTTTGTAAATGTCCCTTATACAACAACAACTGTAATAATACTCCAAACCCCTCATTTTCAAATCCTACACTGCATTGCCTTCCCATTGTTATTGCCCAATCAATTGATAGAGTAACTTAGGGCCTATTTGGCCTGCATTTCATACCTCTTTCAGTGGGAATGATATGTTTTCTCTTTAACAGCCCTAGTACTTCCAATGGTGGACCTAGGATTTTCATTTGGGAGGTGCCGACAATGGTCAAGTGAAAAAGTGAAACAATATAATATAGAAATTTTAAGGTATTATATTAAGAAATTATCAAATCTCACAGGTGCGATGACACCCTCGTGGAGATACTTGGGTCTTCCACTAAGTACCTCCACTTCATCCATGATGTACAATGATGGATAAAAAAAAAATAGGGGTGCAAAAAAAAAAAAAAAAAAACTGCTAAATCGATCCGGACCGGGCGGTTCAGATTGGTTTTGAAGTAGATTGGTTTGGTCATAGTTTGGATTTCCTTCAAACCGTTCGGTTCGGTTTGGTTCTGCTTTTGGTTTGAAGGTGCAGCTAAACTGCTCAAACCTAACCGAACCGAACCAATTATATAAATATATATATTTTTTATAAAATACATAAAGGAATATGAAAAATTACTTGAAGAAGACTTGAACCCTCACTTCGTTACTTGAAGTCTAACGTCTCTCTCCAATTCAACTGCCATTTTTTTGTGAAAAAAAAACCTGTAATCGAACCGAACCGGTTCCTTTCAATTCGGTTCAGTTCGGTTTGAGCATATGGGCGGTTCGGTTCGGTTTGGGATAATAGCAAACCGATGGGTTAGATTTGGTTGATGGTTTTCCCTCTAAACCGATCCGAACCGCCTAGGTGCACCCCTAATAAAAAAGATGTTCCCCTTAACCTCAATAATAATGGGAGTCTCCTGACGTAGTTAGCAGACTACTTATCAAGCCTCAAACCAAAAGGCATATATACGAAAAAGGAAGTGGCAGATCTCTTCCTATGCTCCTCCAATGGGAGCAGGAAAACTTTTTTTCTTCACTTAAAAAGCTAAAGAATATCTGAGAAGGAAAGAATGGTTTCTAACGGTTCTTAATTGTATTTGTTTGTATAGGAACTAGCAACAAAGGCCCGTGCTAAGCCAAGGCCCAAAAATGAAAATATATTAAATTTGAGGATTTTTAAAATATTTTAGAAATAAATAATTATAAAAGAAATAAATCTATTATCTATCATACTTAAAATTTATTCTTTAAATTTGATAAGAATACAATGTATATTAGCCCATTTTAATAAGATACCATTTATCAACCACCACCAAGCCCAAAAAGTACCAACACATGTATGTCTGTATACTTTTGGCCAAACAGGATGAATAGCCTATTTGGTCCAAACAGTGGGGTGCCACATGGGGTTGAGATGTCACATCCCATCTCCTCAAAAAAATCCCGTCTCCTCAACAAATATCATCTTCCCATGTGGCACCCCCCTTATGGGTATTTGAACGATTTAGTTTTCCCCTAGGGATCTGTAAAAAATAAAATAAAATAAGGGCCCTGCAGGACTATTGCTCACCATTGGATTGAAAATTCAAATATGATGAGTCATTAAGCCCTCATTGAAAAGACGAGGGACCCACGTTTTCCAGATTGGGCACAACATGAGGATCCTTGCATTTAAGCATATCCAAAGAGGAAAATAATATGCATAGGGTGTGCAAATAAAACTGAACACAAAACTTTAATATGAAAATCAAGTCACATTGCCCACATTAGGTTAATCAATTCTACTCTACAAAGAGTTCACAATGGAAACATGTGCCAGATTTGTACTTGAGTATTATGTGGCAGATTTGTATTGGAGAGGAAAACTTTTAGTAAGGAGTATGGAAAGAGGAGACTCACGTAAGAGTGAGATGAGTTGTGCAATAGAGTAAGAAAGGATAAATATGAAAAAAGTTGTTTAAATTTGAATATGATATAATAAGATAAGATAAATTTGGATAGGTGCAGTGGCCCACTTAAAAGGCAAAGCCTATATACTTTCTTGAGTATTTTTACTTTGAAAGGAGAGCTCTTTGGGTGTTGACATGGCAATACAAATCCTATTGCTTCAAGATTTATAATAATTCCACATTGTTCTTTTTAATAATTGATAAGATTATGTAGTTTTGGATGAGATTACCTTATTTTTATTTATTTATTTTGTAACCAAGATTTTAGATTTCCTCTTTGCTGAATTTTTTAAATTAATCGTTGGAGCTTTCACCGAGGGCTTTATGGTAGAAGGAATAAGAAAACTTCCAGCAAGGTTAAAAGTTAAACATAGGTTGTAATATCACAACCTATTGGTATATCTATAAAAAAAATGTTACCTAAGGTTTAGTTATCATTATCTGGTAGAGTGTTAAATTTCTATCATTAAATGTTAATTAGAGGAGTTCTTTACAATTTTATAGAAAAAAAACCCATGGTTTTAATCATAGACCCTTTAGTAGTTCTATCTGTATATTTAAAAAAATTATTTTGAAGCCCTTTTATCCAATTATACTGATAAACACACTTCTTATTTTGGATTTGAACACGAAATCAGATCTGAATTTTCAATTTAAGACATATCTTGGCACAATACATAGGTTCTATATTGGATCATCGGCTATTAAACATCGAACTACAACTGATATTTGAGATTTATTCCAATCCCTTTTTTCTAGAAAACTAATATTAAAAAAATTCACAAGACAAAATGAAATTGTGAATTTTCATTAGTTATTGCTTTTAAACTCTATTTTAAATGGAAATAAATAATATAATATAATATAATATAAAAGGGAGAGATTTTACCTGTGAATAGACTGCATGCTGCATTTATGTTGTCTAATTTATGGGGCCTATTTTGATGCATTCCTATCAATCCAAGGGTAGGATAGATGAAAAGATTTTTCTACGTTCATAAAAATTAGCTCCATCAGATTATCCCCACCCTTGACTTTACATTCTTAAAGTTTAATAATATTTTAATAATACAATTCTTTTTTGGAAATTCAATTCAGTAGTGAGTAAATGTTTGATGAGCATAAAATTAGACATAATGCTAGACCATGGGGACAACAACATATATCTAAGGTGGCCCAAAGTGAGCTCAAATTTACATGTAAAGACAGTGAGAATGCAATTTCATACTTTCAACTCATTAGTCCAGGGGTAAGGTCTAGGACTACGGTTTGTACCCGAAGGTTGAGAGTTCTCTACCACATAAGGCCACAGAGGATTTACTCGGCTCTCCTGGACTTTGGAGGAATTATTCTGACCAAAAGGACTGCGACACCCTCCCTTATAAAAAAAAAAAAACCCCTTTCAACTCACTGCGAAAAACGGGAGAAGAGAATGAGGCCACAACAAATGGGGAAGGGTACTTGTGTAAACTGCAACAACTCGACGAGAGTGACTACCTACAAATTGCAAACTGCTCTCTACACACTGCACTTTAAAATAAATAAATAAATAAAAAATAAATAAAAAAAATTCCTCCCTGCTCGTTGCCTTCCACCGCCCGCCCACCCTCTCCTCTTCCTCTCCTCTCCTTCTCCCTCTCTATTTCCCTCTCCCTTTCTAATTCCCTCTCCCTACTAAACCCTAAACCCTGCTCGTCGCCGCCGCCTGATGCCCGCCCACCCTCTCTCCTTCTCCCTCTTCCTCTCCTTCTCCCTTTCTATTTCCCTCTCCCCGCTCGTCGCCGACCGCCGCTCGGTCACCCTCTCCCCTTCCTCTCTCCCTCTTACGGTGGACAGGCAAATGGAGAAGAAGCAAATGCTTTGGATGTTAAAAAAAAAATTGCCATTGAAATCGAATCAGATTAGCCTATTTCAATAGCAAATTTTTTTTTGTTTGGCCCTATGTTGCCGAACAAATCAGATTTGCCGATTTCAATGACAATCTTTTTTTTAACATCCAAAGCATTTACTTCTTCTCCATTTGCCTGTCCACCGTGAGATGGAGAGAGGAAGGGGAGAGGGTGACCTGGCGGCGGTCGGCGATGAGCAGGGATAGGGAAATAGAGAGGGAGAAGGAGAGGAAGAGCGAGAAGGAGAGAGGGTGGGCGAGCGGTCGGCAACGAGCAAGGAGAGGGAAAGAGATGGAAAGAAAGAGATGGAAATAGAGAGGGAGAATGATAGGAAGAGGGAGAGGAAGAGGGAGAGGAGAGGAAGGGGAGAGGGTGGGCGGGCGATGGACGGCAACGAGCACGGCAACAAATAGGGAAAGAGAGGGCAAGGGGTAGTTTAGGGAATTTTTTTTAAATGCAGTGTGTAGAGAGTAGTCTGCAGTGTGTAGGTAGCCACTCTCCAACTCGACCATGTTAATGTAAAAAAGGAATACGAGTCGAGGATGGGGTACTCAGTTGCGTTTTGAGTCGAGTGGCGTTGAATCTGAGAAAAAAAAGAGAGAAGAAGAAGAAGAAGAAGATGCAGTGGTACTTTGTTGCGGGGCTTCTCACTCTTCTCACCAGTTCTCAGGTCAGAATCAGATCCCTAATAATTGACTCGATCCATTACTGAACAACCAACTTCATCATCTCATATCTGATTCTTTTAAAGTTTTTATTTAGATCCATGTAATTTATTTATCTATCGTCCTAGGGTTATTTTGTTGTTGGATTGAAACCGAATTGCAAGAAGACTTTTTGATGTTTTTTAAAATGTAGATTCTGGCATTTGATAATGAGGTGATGATTGTTCTATGTTTTAAATTTAATTCATGGGGTGTTGAAGGGGTTCGTTGAATTAAAAACCTGTGTGTGTGTGTGTTATCAATCAAATCTTCTTTCATGGAGCTTGTTGAATTAAAACCTTCTGTTGGTGGGTTCTGGTGTCCTGATGAATGGTAGTCACTTAAAGACTTTTACTAAAGTAATCATGTGCATGTATGTGCATTGAGTCATTGACCCCTAAAAGATTCGTTTTGGGTCTCTTTGGTATAAGAGAGGATTTCTGATAGATGATCCTCTATGCTATCATGTAAAAGATTTGACTAGGAAGTGATAGAATTTACAATCAGAATGATTGTGAGACTCCCACTTGGTAATGAGAATCAGTGGTATATTGTTGCATCCTACCAACCCCCACCCAAACACACCCACCCTTTCTGTCCAAAAATAAAAAAGAAAAAATCTTGGATCACTCTATTAGTAACTTGTAATTGGTGGTTTTTCTTCCTTGTTCTTGGGCAGTTCCATGCACTCTCTTTGTATCAGAATTTTGTCTTCTGCACATTTTGCTTTCTATGTGTAGTAGGGAAAGTTAGCTATTGTTCTAGTAGCCAAAGTATGTAATGTTATACAAAAATATGTTGGTAGAAACTTGTGTGGGTGTCTCTGCGCCTTTGCACAGCATCCATGGCATGGTGTGAGTCCATGCAAAAATTGAAATGAGTGTGCTTGGTAGTATAAAATAGAAAACTACCCCGCAATTCACTCGAAATTATATCAAAAATCATAATTTTTTTTCCACCCATTCTATGACAAGCTACTCCGATTTCTGAAGAAACATGCATTTGATATGATATGAAGTACGTATATTGAAATGATAAGGGGTCCTAGGAGGAGAGTTTTTCTTGCAATAATATGGCAAATTTTTTTTTTTAAAGTTTATTATTAGTAATAACATTGAAAGAGAGAAGATGAATCACCCCCACCCCACCAGCAATGATCAAATGGTCTACCTCTCTTTTCTACAGAATATGAATTAACGCAATACAATTGAAAGCTCACTTTCAAATAAAAAGAAAGAAAAGGTAAGAAGGAAATAAAGAAAGAAAATTACTATTAGAATCTTGGATCTCCTCAATACCATTAATATTTCTGCCACCGTGGGTTTCCACAGTGAATGTTACATGCAAAATCTCCTACAACACTAAAATGGAATCAAACTATAAGAAGTTTGCCTCTCTCTCTCTCTCTAATGTAAGTAGGTAACAGAATTTTAATAAAAAAAGTAGGTAACAGAATTGAACTATGAGTTGCTGCATAAGATACCTACCACCAAAACTATCATCTTGTTAGCTTTACCATATTGGGTCTGCTTAACTCGTTCTACTCACTAAAGTGACTAGTGACTTATCTTTCTATATGTGTCTGTATGTGCTTCCGCTTGTGGAAATGAGTGTGTATTTTTTGAAAATAAAGAGCTTCCAAGAGACTAATAGTGATAATTGATAAAGAAGGAAGGAAGTTACAAGAAAAAAAAAGGAAAAAGATAAAAAATCCCATATGTAGGACATTATCTGCGTTGGACATGCCCAAACCAACCATCTCAAACAGGCCGGCAGCGTCGCTGGTGAGGAAAAGTTTGGCTATGAAGGTTGATGGCCCACCAAAGGGACGGGTAGGCCAAAGAGGACTTGGATGGAGACAATAAAATTAGATCTGAAGAAAAGCAACTTATCTGAGGATTTGGCTCAAGATAGATCGGAATGTAGAAATAGAATTTGTGTAGCCAACCCCAATATAGTTGGAAGAAGGCTTTGACGATGATGATGTAGGACATTATCTGACCAAAACTTTTATTATTATTTTGGGAATGGCAACAAAGATTTTATTAATAAAAGAACTAGTACAAGAGACTTATACTGAAAACAATTTTAAACATTATTCCTTGATTTTCCCCCTCTTCTATTGATGCTGCCCATAGATTTTGTCTCATGTAGTAATTACTATTTCTATCCTCCATTAAAAAAAAAAGAAAAAGAAAAAAAGAAAATCACTATCTCTATCCTTGTAACTCTAGTCTTTGATTTTAGCATGCGCATCTTTTCCACATGTACTTCAGCTACTTGTTTCTTCATCGCTGAACATTCTTCTTCATACAGCGTGGCAGATTTCTTGCCTTCTCTTTGTTCACTGCATAATTGCTTCTTCCTTAATAAAACAATTGCCGATTGAAAAAAAATTCAGATTGCTAGCTTACTGCTTTTATATTTAGAAAAGGCCACTTGATTCAGATATTTGATTGTGCAACAAAGGCAGTCTTGCTTCTCAATCTCCGAGATGCAAATTGGGTCCAAGAGGACGTGGGCAGGGGGAGGGGGAGGAAGTGTTTTCCTTTTGTGGCCTGTTATGGAGGGTTTCCTGAAACATGTTGCAGCTTGAAGTTTTTGACTATCAAATTTTATTTGTCCAAACCATTCCAATTAAATCTTCTGTTGAAGTGATTGACTCATCCATCATTAATTGTGAATAAATTTTTTTGGTTGTTCCACAATACGGTCCTTTTAAAAAAGGATCATACATTCTAGGAACACATTCTTGTTTATTCTTGTCATTGTACAATTGGGTCCTTTTTTCTAGCACATCCATACTAAGAGATATCTTGTTTAGAATTTCAATTCAATTTACGAATTCATTCCTCAAGCTGTACCTTTCTTGTTCATTGGTATAAATCAGTGATCATACAGATCTTCCGGGGATAGTTTTTTGGTCCTACACGAAGATATCTTTCTTTGCATCATTTCCGAAATTTTTTTTTTGACAAACTGGGTGGATATGTTACAGGGTCATTCTTCCTCTCTTCATGTAGCTTTCCATCATACTCATAAGGGTGCTAATGAGGTGGCTGATTAGAAGAGCAAGGAATATCCTGATAAGCTTTGTATTTTGCTCTGTTACCATGTGCTCTTTTTTGTTTTTGTTTTTGTTTTTGTTGTTTCTATTTGGCTCCTTTTGTAGCTTTGGAGCAGTCTGCCGTTGGTATAGTGCTCCTACACCATTTTGCATTATATCTTTTTACTATTAATATATCTTGTTACTATTTTAGAAAGCCCAATGATTGGGTAACTAGGATATCTACCAATCTAGAAGGCTTTTGGGGTACCCCTCATCGCCATTGGCTGGTCAACTCTTTTTTTTTTTTTTTTTTGCTGTTGTTTCTATTTGGCTCCTTTTGTAGCTTTCGAGCAGTTTGCCCTCGGTATAGTGCTCCCACACCATTTTGTATTATATATTTTCACTGTTAATATATCTTGTTGCTTTTTTAGAAAGGCCAATGTTGGGTAACTAGGATCTCTTCCAATCTAAAAGGCTTTTATGGTATCCCTTATTGCCTTTGGTTGGTCAAATCTATGGGTTTGGATAGTGAACCTTGGGCCCTACTTGAGTGGGTGGACTTATCATGACATACTTGATGACGACTTTGAACCATGGATTGAAGAATTCGACTATGTAACTGCATGGCAACTATGTAATGTGTGTATGTGTGTGTTTGTGTTGTGAGTTTGTTGTTTTATCAATAATCTTCAAGTATGCTGGAAGTTAATAATTAGTGATTGTGAAGAATTCTTGTTAATTTGGCATTCTGTTGAAGTGTTGATATACCTTTTAAACACCAATAACTGTCATTTTCTTTCCTTGGTAGGGAATTTTGACTACTCTATCACAAAATAATGGTGGATATAGGTATGACTATGCAACAGTGCCGTTTCTTGCTGAAGTATTTAAGGTAAGACATCTATTATACAGCCGGACAAATTTTCAAATTGCTAAATTGTCTTGCATTAGACTAAGCATGCTACTTTTGTGCATGCCTGAGCAAGCAAGAACCATCAACATCACCACCCTTGTAGTCTTTATGTCATTTAGCTAAAAATTTATATATATATATATATATATCTCTCTCTCTCTCATAATGGGCTTGTGTAGGGATGACCATATGTAGCAAGCTTGCTTGCTTGGTCTGCATTGAATCATCATCACCACCACACTCGTGGTCTTATCTCATTTAGCCCAAAATTCTCTCTCTCTCTCTCTCAAAGTGGGCGTGTGTAGGGCTGTCCATATGTGCATCGTGCATAGATGAGTTATTTGTCTAGGGACAGTAGGGTCCAATTGAATGTATTCCAGTTGAGGGGTGGGGTGGGGGGAGGGAGATAGGGATGTAAAGGACTCATTTTGGAAAAAAAGGCCTTCTAATTATTCTAAACCTTCATTCAAGGCTGCAGAGTTTTAACTTTTTTGAGTTGTGTTTTCTGAAGTTTAATTTAACAATTAAGATAGGTCAGATAAATGTCAAACTGTGGTAGGGTGATGGCCATGGTCAAGAAGAGCCCTACTCATGAAGCATTAAAGACCCAAAGGTGCCAAACAAAGCTGCGCCCGGTTATGGATGTCAAAGAACTCAACTTCTTTTATTTTACTTGGTCTTGTTGTAATGCAATTAGGCTACATGACTATTTTGTAGATAGAGTGTATCTGTTGAGTTGATGGTTACCAATAGATGGATGATGGCTGAAAAGTTACATGTGGAAGAAATCTACCCATCTTGCATTTGACTTCCATATACATTGATCATGTACTGACCATGGATCAAAATACGTTGCGGCCACTAAAATGGCATTTATCGTCGTTCACATCCGTAGCTGCCGCTACGCCCATTACGGGCCGCTACGGAGTGAGACAGATTTTTACTTTTCAAATTTTTTAAAAATGCATAATAAGACTTATTTCTTTCCTTTTTCTCTCCAAATAACATTTCTACGCAACTCTTCTACCATTTTATGTTTAAAAAAACACAAAAAGCACATAATCTCGCCGAATTACAGTCGATACAGAGAGTTCTTAAGGATTCTTCTCTAAGTACATCCTATTAGACAAACTCTTTGTTAGGTGTATTCTTTTCTCTAGGTACTCTTAAGTCTTAAGTCTTGACTTAATGACATAGTTGGTTTTTTTTTTTTTTGTTTTTTTTTGCAAGCCTTTCATTAGCTTCTAAGTTAGCATAACTAAGCAATATTAATACATGTGAAAAAAATGATCATTATTATTATTTTCTATTTATACAGCGATACAGGACCTCATACAATGAGTGGACTGCTACGCCCCCTTATCTTATTTACTTTTGCAAAAAAATACATTTTCTCTCATTTTCCGATATTCTAGATTTTCTACAAATTTTTTTCAGATTTTTTCTTATTTACTTTTTTTTTTTGCGAGCCTTTCATTAGCTTCTAAGTTAGCATAACTAAGCAACATTAATACATGTGAAAAAAATGATCATTATTATTATTTTCTATTTATACAGCGATACAGGATCTCATACAATGAGTGGACTGCCATGCCCCCTTATCTTATTTACTTTTGTAAAAAAATACATTTTCTCTCATTTTTCGATATTCTAGATTTTTCTAAAATTTTTTGTCAGATTTTTTTTAAATCGCACCGCTATGCCGCTACGTAGCGCCCGCTGTGAAGCGTTTTAGCGGTAGGCCGCTACGCCCGCTGCAACCGCTATTTTCATCCTTGAAATTGATTGTCAGATTGTTTCACTTTTCAATTTTTTTTTTTTTTTTTTTATGTTTATATATAATTGGCCATCTACGCTGTCGCTTATCATATCAATGATTTTTAATGGATTGGATTACTATACATTTGTCTAACTAAATAACCTACAACATTCACAGGAAAAATCTCACTAAAAGAACCTATGAAATTCATAGCTTAGTGGGTAGTGAAAGATCAACAGGTCATGGGTTCAAGCTTCCCCTCCCATTTTGGTTTCTTTTTATATATGTTTCAAGAGTGGCTAAAATGACTCATAAACTGGCCTAACTAAGTTGACTCAGCTGGGACAGGTTCAAGCTTCCCCTCCCATTTTGATTTCTTTTTATTTATGTTTCAAGAGTGGCTAAAATGACTCATAAACTGGCCTAACTAAGTCGACTCAGCTGGGACACCAATTTGGCTCACCATGCAGGGAGGCAATACTTTTTTCAGCTGTTACTTTCTTAGCTGACTTGCATTGTTATTTATTTATTTATTTTGGGTTAAATTGCAGCTCGTTGTATCAAGTTATCTTCTTTGGAGAGAGTGCCGATCGTCATGTCCACCAAGGATGACTACAGATTGGAAGAATGTGCGGCTGTTCCCCATTCCATCCATCATATACCTAATTCACAATAATATTCAATTTGCTACGTTAACTTATGTTGATACATCAACGTATCAGATAATGGGCAACCTGAAGATTGTGACAACTGGTATATTATTCAGGTGCTCCCTTTGGGCTGTGCATGGATGCGATCTACGTTTATTTGAGTGTCAACAGAAGCATTTGTGCTATTTTCTATTGTGTGTATTGATCCGCCTAAGAAAATTGGAATTAGGTTCTCCATATTTTGTTTTGTCTGATTGTAATTGTTTTTGGCTAGCTAATGTTGTTTATTTGATGTTTCAGGCTATTCTTGAAGAGGAAATTGACGAACCTGCAGTGGATGGCAATTGTTCTTTTAACTATTGGAACAACCACAAGCCAGGTGTTATTAAAAACATGCCTGTCTTTAACAATGAAGTTGACTGCATATCTTGACAAATTTTTCATGCTTTGTGTAGTTAATACAGAAAGCTGCAATTTTTGTATCAATGGGGTTCTTGTCTTTTTCATGGAAAATGTATTAAAACAAGCTATGATGCATGGATACTTCAAAATGGGCAACGTATTGTGTCGTATTGTATCGTGTCGTATTGTATCCGATACTTCACTTTTTACATGTAAAATCCGTGTCCTTGCCATGTCTATGGCATGCCCCTGCCGTATCCGTGCCGTATCTGGGCATCATAGAAAACAAGCTTATTTTATTGCAAAAACTCTTCTATTTCAACATCTTCTGATTTGTCTAATTTCACACCTTGCCTAGACTAGGAAAACTTCCATCATATACTTGACCATTGACTTGCTGCCTTGCTTCAAGTCCTGTAGCTTAGAGAATAAGTCCCCTTGGTAATTGACTGGAAGGAATTTTTGTTTCATTATATTCTGCATCTTTGCTCATGCTTCCACTGGATCCATATTTGGGGTCTACGTTATCCATGCAACTGTCCACCAAATAACCGTATATCCACGGAATCTGGTAGTCACTAATGTCACCCTGTGGCCAACTGTCATTCGTTTGTGTTCAAACATATTCTTCACGTACAATAGCCAATCCGCAAATGTGTTAGGTTTCTTAAGAAATCACGAAACAATTATGACCGTTAGTCTGGTCAACCGATCATTAACCGATGCGATGTTGATGTAGTGCTGATGTCAATAATGACGTCCATGTTGAAGCTGTGTCCTCTCCTTGTTGGGTTTGATGTAGGTTGGGCCATACCAACTTGAAGCCAACCTGAATTTTTAGCAGGTCGTTCCAGCAAAAACAGGTCAGAGCCAGTTCTAATTTGGGCTTGCAACTACATGGGCCGCTTGGGTTCATGTATGCCAAGGTGGAGGGGATGACATGTGTCCCTTTTCACTTATCGTGCCTAGAAAACCTCCTTTCGTTCTTGTTCCTCCTTTCTTCCCTGCTTTCTGTTCTTTTGTTAATTATTTCTTCTGTTTTACCTTTTCTGTAATTCTTTTCCAAACAAGAAGAAAAAAGGTAAGAAGGGTCCTCTTTTCTATTGGATTTGATTTGCAGAGGGCTTGTCTAAGCTCTCTTCTCCTCTTCTCTTTGCAACCGGAAAGCCTAGCCTCTTGTCATTCCTTTTTCTCTTAATTTCTTTCTTTTGGTGCTTTTCTTTTGTTGTTTCTCAGTTGTTCTGCTACCAAGAATGGGAGTTTGCTGGGATCTGAGTCGTTTGCAAGAGAAAAATCTTCTCTTTCGCCAGGACTGATAGTTTTCTCTTTAGGCATCACAGTGGTCATCTGTGCGAAGGAGATTTCGGTAGAGGGTTTCACCCCTTCTCTCTCTCTCTCTCTCTGTATTCTGATCTGTTCCAAGCAGTACTGAGGTCTTCTAATTTTTTTTTTCGCTCTCTGATGTTTCTTGCTCGAACATCTTTTTTTTTTTACTCCTAGTTTTTGCTACCAGTCAAAGTCGTCCAAACAAAAAACTGGAGAAGGGTTTTTGCCTATATGCCACAATCAAAACAGGGACAGACCCTGTCTCATCTGCAAGTCTAATGAGTCTTCTTTTTCCTTTATCTCACAATCATGGGCCACTTCCATATCCGATTTTGTTGATCGTACAACCTAGGGCTATGATACCTAATTGATGCAAACCCTCTAAGAGGGTTTGGATTGAATTGCCAAAGCATGGAAAAGGTGTCTCTGCATTGAGATGTCATAAACCCCAAAACCCAAGGCTCCTAATGAAACTAGGAAACTAATAAAAGACTCCTACTGAATAGAAAGCTAATTGTAATTACAACTCAATAAAGATATGAAATAAGAAACCAGAAAACAAAGAACTACAGTGAAGGCCCTACATAATAATCATCCTTGACCCTTTTTGTTTTGCTAACATATCAGCCACGTTACTGTCTTGTCTACCCACATGATAAGTTTCCATTTGAAGATCAGACAACACAGCCCTAATCTCATTTAAGATAAACTGGAGTTTCCAAAGATCCCAAGATGAAGCTGATACCTAAGAGGTCGCAGCACGTGAATTGCTTTCCACTTCCAGACTGCCAATAAAGGACTGTGAAAGGATTTTTCAAAACCCCTTTAATTACTAGTATTTATGTCTTGTTTTTTAGGTTGCTTTGTACATATGATTTCATTAGATGCTTTAATACTGATTGGTGCAAAAAATGCTATCTGCACATACCCGGCATTGCAAAGATAACCCCCTCTCCCCACCTAAATACTTTCTGTCACCTGCTTGCCTCTAGTCATCCATCAACGTGGAACTTCAGGACACCTAATGGAGGAGAAAACCAATATGTGATCTTCTGAGTCCTTTTCTCTCTACAGTCTCTGCATGCCTTCCATTTGCAAATGATGTCGTCAACCTTGAAATTTTCAAATGCCTTATCATAATCCATTTGTCAACCCTTCACCATGATGCAGTGTATTACATGGTTCTTCAGATTCAAAGAATTCTAAGACAGACAAACCATCCCACCACATTCCTCACTTACCTTGTTTCAAGATTATTCTGATGACATATATGTATAGAAACTAGGGACTGATGAATTCTGATTCTGCCAGCCCTAGCACTCTGTTCTGTCTGCAGAACTGTATCATCTGCAGTTATATTTTTGAGTAGTTGCTGATCACCTCCACCATACCAGTTGTCTCCTGATATTATTTTCTTGGAAAAAGAAGAAAAATAAATGTAGCCAGGCTGTTAGCAATCAAGAGTCTTGACCTTCTGATGCAGCAGCATTATACAGTCGTTGGAGCAAGAGGCATGGTCCACATGTGGGACCCAAGGAAGTTTAGGAATTCTTTATTAATTGGTAGTAGTTTCTAATTTTTATTTAAGTAGTTGTATTTATGATTAGTTTCTAATTTGGATAGGATTATTATTTGGTTTCCTATGGCATTGTAGAGATTGGTAATCTCAAAGAATTGAGTTAATAGAAGGTTTATCGTTGAAGACTGTTTCTTCCACGTGTGATTGTTCCCTAGGAACCCTAGTTGTGCCCTGGCACTTGCGATCATACCTACGATTGCATCAATTGATATTAGAGCCGAACAATCCCGAATCGTCGGCGTGGTTACCCCTATCCGTCGGCCATCCATCTTCTCGTCAATCCACCTTTCCCTGCCGATCATCGTTTTCCCTCCTCCAACGTCCAAACCAACATCCCACGACTAAAACCATCGCTTCCCCCTTCACTGCCGCACACCCTCCCTGCACCACCCATCTATCCTCGTCGCACACCCTCTCTGCCCAAACTGAAACCCAAAACCGACAAAAAACCTGCCACTCTTGAAACCAGAGTGCGCAGACACCTCCCCTTTTCCAAAACCCTTCGGAACTCCCCTTCTGATACACTGCCTACCCCAGCCCTTCCCTTGCAA
Source organism: Cinnamomum chago (assembly GCA_038049695.1). NCBI lineage: Eukaryota > Viridiplantae > Streptophyta > Magnoliopsida > Laurales > Lauraceae > Cinnamomum > Cinnamomum chago. The sequence continues at coordinate 101,496,277 of CP142453.1, read as the reverse complement.
TCCGAAAACCCTCCTGGCCTTCGCCCGCCGCCCTCTGCCATTGTCATACCAATCCGCAGTCCCGCAAACAAAAAAAAAAAAAGAAAAAAAGAAAAAGAAAAAGAAGCAGCAGAAAAAGGAGAAGCGCAAGGAGAAAGAAGAAGAAGAAGTTAGAGAAGCGAAGAAAGGAAGAAGAAGTTTACTGTTCACCATCGGCGCTGCGGCTTCTTCTTTCCTCTTCGTTGTTTCCTTCCTTTTCGTTGAAGACTATACAGCAAAAGGGGGTTTTGAAAACCCTTTTCTCTTTTCATTTGACACAGGCCGAGGGAGCCACACGTGACGATATTTTGGGCCTGATTTTAGTCAGTTTCAGTTTAGGTCAGATCCGACCCATTAAAGAAGCCCACAAGCAGAAAGGTCGGGCCTGATTTATACATTTAGGTTAGTTTTCACTTGTTTAAAGAGGAAAGCCAGTCTGCATATTTGTATCACTATTCGGCTCAGTTTGCAGTAGTCATCCAGCCCCTTGACCGGATCAGCGGCTGAAACTTCTTTCTGTGATATCGGGCTCATCCACCGTCAGATTTTCGATATGTTTTCACCAACAGCGGGACTAGGAATCTTATTTTCGGGGGGGGGGGGGGGGGGGGGGGGGGGGTTACAAAGGAAAAAGAAAAACATCAAGCAATATTGAAAAATCTAAAAATAAATACGTAATAATCAAAATTTTGAAATTGTGCTCGACGTTCTTTCATTGAGTTAAGATCATCAATTATATGTTTCAATATTGAGTTTTTCTATAGTTTTTTTAATATATATAAAATTAATTAATCCGTAAGAAATTCATCTTCTTTTTTTTTTGTATTTTCCTCTTAAAAATGAATCAATGGTTGATGTTTTAACCATGATCATCACCCCTATAAAAATGAAAAATGAAAAATATAAAGAATTATAAGATTATTGTTAACTACAATGAATGAAAAACAAGTCGAATTCAAATCATTACTATAATATAAACGAAATACAATGCACTAGTTGTTATCTCCTTAAAATAGATTTCTTCGGTCAGACTTTTCTTGCATGGAATAATAATAATCAAACAAAGAAATACAATTATATTTTTTTATCTGCGATGGATAAAACTCCAATTGAATTAAAAATTTATATAATAATAGAGCACAAATAAACATTGATTTTAAGCGGATTAGATTGTAGTATGAGCCAAAGAGATTGAAAATACATAATGATATGTAGTGAAATTAATATATCTACGTAATTTAAAACAGATTTATATAAGAGAAAGTGGGTCTATTGTTTTTCTTCTTATTCATACCTCAAAATCTCTGCAAGTCTGCAATCTAAAACTCTTTTCAAGATCTCCAATAAGAAGACCTTATTTCTCATCTTCCTCTCTTGTACTGTAAGATTTGGGGCAAGTGTAGATAGATAAAAATGAAAATCGAAAAATCTCTTCTCGAATCTCTATCAAGCATTCCTTGTTTGTTCTCATTTCCTTTCTTTTCCTTACCTTTTTTTCATTTTAAGTTTTCCCCAAAATCAACAGTACTTTTGTTTTCTTTTTCTAAGAGCCATGTTTAAAAAACTCATAAATGTAATGGATGGCCACATGATGGAGGTTCAAAGCACTAATTAGAGAGGGTTTTAAGATGTAAAGGGGGACCATGGCCCCTTCCAGCCCCCCTAAGTCTGCCCCTGTTCACCAACGTGATCATGGAAAGCAGATCTACACATCAGGTTAGTCACAAATTTTAAATTTGCATTAAACAAATATGCCTCTCAAGAAGTATGTAGAAGTGGATTCTTCCTCCAATAATGATGATGATTTGAGGGGGACCGTTGCGGCATTATCGGTAACTGTTAATCAACTATCCGCAACGATGGTTCAAATGCAAGTTCTAATTTAAGAGACTCTTGAAAGGATTGAAACCCGATTAACCAATTTGGAAACTAATCGGCGTGAGGAAAATCATCGAGATGATGAAAGACATTCGTAATCAAAGAGATCCACATGCAATAAATGTTGATCGAGATTTGGGTATTAAACTTGTGATTCTTGAATATGATGGGAAATTGAAGCGAGATGAATTCATGGATTGGTTAGTGTGCGTTGAAAATATTTTTGCACATAAACCAATGACGGATAGTCATAAGATTACACTGGTGGCTACTCGATTTCGTAATTATGCTGCGATATGGTGGGCCGAGTTGCAAAGGAAGAGAAGAAACCAACAAATTGACCCCATTGACACATGGACCGAGATGAAAGATCTGTTGAAACAAAAATTCCTTCTTGTCAATAACTCCAGAGTTGTGTGTTCAAGTTTTCAATATTTAAAATAAGGATCTAAGACAGTTGTTGAGTATTCTGAGGAGTTTATGATCATGCAAGCGCGTTGTGGTTTGAATGAAGATGAGGATGTATTAGTTGACATATACTTTAATGGGCTTACACTTGACATACAAGATATCCTCACGTTCAAGCATTTTGATAATGTTGATGAAATTGTTCAGCATGCTATCAAAGCTAAGGGGATTGCCCATCATCAAAGCCAAAAAACTTAATGCCTCTAAATGGGTTATGCAAAAGAATTCTTCAATTGCAGGTTCTAAGCCGAGTGATTCCTCATAGAAAGATTTTACTGAGCCCGAAGGTCAAAATAGGATCACATGCTTTAATTGTCACCAACAAGGGCATCGTGCAAGGGAATGTCTCAAATGCATCCACCTCATTGAGAATGAAAGTGATGTGAATGATATACCAGATGATCCTAAAGAGAAAGAAGTTGTAGCTGAGACAGACGAATTAGAGATCTACCATGCAATTGAAGGTGAATCTCTCATGGTCATCACCGACGCGTCAAATACTACTGCGAAGAAGTGGTTGCGAGAAAATATTTTCCGCTCCAAAGGAACAATCAATGGTCAGGAATGCACGGTAGTCATTGATGGAGGAAGTTATCAGAACATTATATCTCAAGCTCTTGTAGATCGATTGCAGCTGAAAGTTCGAAAGCATCATCGGTCCCTATTTTGCCAGATGGTTAATGATAGGTGATGAAGTGCAAGTACGATATGCATGTCCGGTTATATTTTCTGTTGGTGAAGATTATATAGATACAGTTTGGTGTAATGTGGTACCCATGGATAGTTGTGATATCTTGTTGGGTCATCCATGGATGTATGACAAGAATGGTACTAACAGAATGCGTGACAACACATACACTTTCATGCATTGTGGAAAGCAAGCAAAACTCTGTCCTATGAAGCCGGCGCCACCAAAGCAAGGGTCAAGTTCTCGTCTCACCAAGGAAGTGCTTCAAGTGCACACAATCTACAAAAGCAACATCAAGAAGAAGAGCCGAGTTCGAGGTTGAACTCTTTTCCAACCTGGGGAGAATGATGCAACATTATATAGTCGTTGGAGCAAGAGGCATGGTCCACATGTGGGACCCAAGGAAGTTTAGGAATTCTTTATTAATTGTTAGTAGTTTCTAATTTTTATTTAAGTAGTTGTATTTAGGATTAGTTTCAAATTTGGATAGGATTATGGTTATAAAAAAAAATTGGATAGGATTATTATTTGATTTCCTAGTTTGGTTATGACTGCTTTCTTAGCCCTTTAGTTTCTTTTCTTATAAATATGACATTGTAGAGATTGGTAATCTTAGAGAATTGAGTTAATAGAAAGTTTATCGTTGAAGACTGTTTCTTCCACCTTTGATTGTTCCCTGGGAACCCTAATTGTGCCTCGGCACTTGCGATCGTGCCTACGATTGCATCACTTGCCCCAGCTGGTGAAGGAAGAAAGAAGACCGGCTGCCTGGACTAATGTCATGTCTCTGAATGTCATTGTACTCTCTTCAAGCTTGCTACTTGTTGATCTACATTGTTGTGTCGTTCACTACCGGCTTGAGCTTTTGGTGTTTCCGGTTATTAACATGGTATAAGAGCCAAAGGTTGCTAGTTCGAAACCCCTGAGGCATGTTATCTCCATCTGTCTGTCTGGTCTATTCAGTTCCGTCTGTTTGTTGGGTTTCGAGTTCAAATGGCCTCCCGTTTCCCGCGGGGGGGGGGGGGGGGGGTTGATATACATTGTTGTGTCGTTCACTACCAGCTCGAGCTTTTGGTGTTTCTGGTTATTAACACTGCTAACCTGGGTCATGAAGTACTTTAACCGGGCATGGCAACCTTGAAACTTGAAACATCGAAGTCAAGCTCAGAAGAGAAATTCTCGTCCAAGTAGGGTTTCCGGGAGCTTTTATAAGATACATCTGGTGTCAAGTGATGTAGTTGTTCTTTGCATATATATATATATATATATATATATATATATATATATGGGGAAGTTTCAAGTGCATCTATCCCTCACCATAGGGTGAGAGACTTCCATAATTGGAATTTTTCAAGTACAAAAATTACTTTTCAAGTACATAGGGTGAGGTACACTTCCTTGTCTTCATGTGCAAAAAGGAAAGTGTCCCTCACCCTATGATGAGGGATAGATGCACTTGAAACTTCCTCTATATATATATATATGGAACTTCTCAAAAACTCCACTATCTCAAAAGGGGAGTTTCTGCCCCTATCTATTAGCTAATGATTTAAGAGAATCTATAAAATATCCACAGTTTTAGGAGAATATTTAGGAGAGAGAATGGATAAGTGTACCATTGATGACACGTGTCACTTTCATTGGCTAAAAGAGGGTTTTTTTTTTTTTTTTTTTTTTTTTTGTGAAAAACGCCCGGGGATTTTTGTAGCGTTACTAATATATATATATATTGGGGCCAACTCTCCTAAGCTGAAACAGGTTGGTCCCACAAATTAAAGTCGATTATCGTTTTTTGCATGATGGTCTCCAAAATCAAGATAAATCCAAACAGAACTGAATTTTCCAGTTCCATCATGCAAAAAATAGTTATAATCAACTTTGATTTGTGGGACTCTATTCCAGCTTAGGATAAGCTAAGCTGTAGCTTGGGAGAGCCCTGCTATTATATATATATATATATATATAGAGAGAGAGAGAGAGAGAGAGAGAGAGAGAGAGAGAGTTTACGTTTCAAAGTCATGACATGCTCCTCACTAGCAGAGTTGTTTGGAATATAGTCTGTTTCTGTCTATAGGGCCTGTTTCTTTACCGGAATTCCAAGAATTCATGTCTGGGGTAATTTCAAATTCTCCAAAGTCCAAAGGCTGTCCCCTTGAGGTGGAATTCCAACTCCCTCCTCTTGGTGGAGCATTTGAAATTCCATTCAAATGCATAGAGTGGAATTCTAGGAATTCCAAAAGGTCATTTGAGACCTTTTAGGTGACTGGAATTTGAAATTCTGGTGAAACATGGCATTTCAAATAACCAGGGGACAAGCCATCACATCATGTTCAAAACACCCCAACATCCCAAATTCTTGTCATAAATTATGGTAAAAAAACAGGCCCATATGTAGGCTTCAATAGCACATTTTTCCTTGGCTTCTTTTTTTGATTTGAATCTGTACCACTTAAGAACAAATCTTTTGCACTAGAATAATGTTGACAGTGGATCGTAAGTCTTAACAGAATTTATAGAATTCCTTTTCGTGACACTAGAGTTAAAATGAAGTCCCCATAAATCACCACCACCATTGATTCACGTTGTATTTGCATTGAACATAGAAGAAGCTGCAAATGAATACCCATTAAAGATGTGGAGCAGTATTGAATGGTTGTATATATAGAGTAAATCATCCCGGTCACTGTTCAGCTGCTACAATTTGAAGTTCTCGAGCACTGCAAAAAATGGACAGACAAGTTACTTATTTTGAAGCATCCGGCGGTCATCCACCATTGATTCACGTTGTATTTGCATTGAACATAGATGAAGCTGCAAATGAATACCCATTAAAGATGTGGAGCAGTATTGAATGGTTGTATATATAGAGTAAATCATCCCGGTCACTGTTCAGCTGCTACAATTTGAAGTTCTCGAGCACTGCAAAAAATGGACAGACAAGTTACTTACTTTGAAGCATCCGGTGGTCATCCACCACCATTATTATATTCACTAATTTCGATCTCACATCTGAAATTCTTTCAGACAGTGTGCTCATGATGGCCCACCAAGGGGAAAGGTTAGGCCAAAGAGGATGTGGATGGAAGTAGTAACAATAGATCTGAAGAAGTGCAACTTATCTGCTGATTTTCTGTACCCTTGGTATCAAGAAAATTTGATGACATCGCTATGGCAAAATAGTTCATTTTCGCCGGAATGGGTTTGAACAAGACAACCATAATAATTGTTTTATAATTTTTGTAACCTTCTGAAAGATCCTGGCTTTTGTGATTTGGCGGGTTGTTCGAGATCCTTTTGATGACCTATGTTGTGTTGTAGGATATCTATATGTTCTGATCGATTGTGTAAGGCTTGTGGTAGCAACGGAGCCAGGGAAAGTGTAAAGAAAAGGCGATTCTTTTTCTTTTTTATTATTATTAGTTCGTGATCTCAGATTGGTGAGTCCTTTCTTCCGCGGTGAACTGTTGCCACCGGTCCCACATTTTGGGGGGGGGGGGGGGGGGGGGGGGGGAGGGAATGGGATTTATGGGGAAGAGGATTGTACCATGACAGAAGCAAGGAGGTCAACCTGTTTCAAGTATACAAATGGATTCTGGCAATGCGTCGTAGTTGGATCCTCATTTTGATTTGAATGAATCGTCTTTCCATGGAGGTAAATCTTTGCCTACTATAGGGATGTCAAACGAGCTGGAGCGGGCCGGCCCACTAGGGAAAAACCCTGGCACGGCACGGCCCGTCATGGGCTGGAGCGGGCCGGGCCTGGCCGGACCATGCGGGCCTCTTTCAATTTTTTTTCCTTTTTTTTTTATAAGTTTTGATGGAATAGAGAGGGACCATAAAGTTTAAAGCTTCAAATATTCAGCACAAGCTTAGAGTTTAGAATTTAAATATATCCCTCGAAAGTCAAATGTCACAAGTCACAACCATGAAGCTCATACCGGAACGAATTCGGAAAATTCAGTAATTTTTTTAATGGTAGAACCGAAATAATTCAAAAAAAAAATGTATGAAATGAAATGAATTTTGTAATTTTGCTTTTAAGAAATCTTCATATGCCTATATGAAGGAAGCCCTCAAATTTTACTAGGAATTAATAGGGCTCTATACCATATCAAGATGAATGGGAGTTTAATTGGGCTTGCAATAGCATCCTACTGACTAAATGGATGGGCCAGGCTCAGACCTGTCTAGTGATGTGATCCCATTGGTATGTGTTTGGTACGTCATATCAACTGGCCACCACTTGTGTAGTTTGGGGGACATGGATCAAAACCACTCATCAAAAGGATCACCTTTTAGTGTAGGTTTTTTTTTTTTGATAAACAGATAATTTCATTCGGCACAAAGATCAAACAAATACACCAAAGAGCAAACAACTACGCGACTTCCTCTTGTCCCAATCAACACAAGTTCTAGGAAACCATGACATTTTAGCAAAATTGTTAGATACCCAACTATGTTGGAGTGTCAATTCCAAAGAGGTCTCTTTAAGGCTCTTAATTATCTCTCCTTTGTCAATTCCTATTCCTTTAATTCAATTTACTTCAATTTACCATACATCCAAACACACACGTCATGTTTGACTTACACCTTTCAGTGTAGTTGATGAGCAATTTTGAACCATCATCCCATTGGGCGATTGCCTTTTACACATGCAACTAAGCATAAAGTTTGCTTAAAAGTCTTTATCAGATAAATATTTACCAATTAAGTTAATTTTTGTCTGATAGGTAATTCATTGTCTAAAAGCATCATTTTTTTTATGAGATATTGAGAAAAGTCCGAGTTACCAAGATTGTTATATACCAGTCAGATAACCACAATGATCAATATCAAACAAATTCTATGATTCTATTTCTCAAAATCTAGATCTACTTGAATTATTATCCAAATTTACATAATCAAATATCTAGATCACTAAGAAGTTAAGGTCCGTGGGAATATGGAAATCAGATTAAGGGCTTGAAATATTTGAGGGTTAGAGTATTATAAATAATACTAATAAATTTAGAAAAAGAATAGGAGGGTTAGAGTATTATAGACTTTGTAAAACTGAAAAGGACACAAAATGCCCCTTATATGACCGTTTTATGGCTTTTTTTGTGTGTATGGGGGGGGGGGGGGGGTCTAAATGGACAATTTTTTAAAAAAACAGCCACTTTTGGGCGGGCCAGGCCTGGCGTGCTTGGCTGGCCCATCCTGGCGGGCCATGGAGGGTAGCCCATGTGCCAGGCGGGCCCAGGCTAAACGGCATGGCCAGCCATTGACCGGGCCGTGTGCCCGTTGACTGGCAGGCTGGGCCGGGCCGGGCCGGCCCTAGCCTGCTATAGGCAAGAGGATAGCAAGTTACAAATTTTGCCTTGATAGGACATGTATTTCTATTACTATTAAATTAAAAAATGAAGTAGTTAATGTTGTGGTTACCATTATCCATTTTGTAGTGAGTAGTGGCTAGTGACGAATCTTGCATGTATTCCTAAGAGAAGGAATTTGTCCATTTTTCGAGGTCTTTTAAAGGACGTGGAATCACAAAAAATCTCTTAGATAGAAATTGAAAAGAGATGTAGCTCTAGTTCCTTTGGAAATGGTAAGATCTTTTTCGCAAGAAGAAAGGGTTGATCTATATCATCTTGAATTCGTTTTGCTTCCTCTTTTTTCTTTTTGTTCTTTTTTTTTTTAATTTCACAAAATCGAGCTGGGTTCTTCTCCTACTAGTATTGAATAGAACTTGCTGAACACAATCTTCTTCCTGTAAAGCCTGCTTGATTTAGATTGGGAAAACTACTGAAAAGCATCAGGCTTCTAAAGGCAACCCAACTGACCAATACTGCAGTTGCAAAGTCACAAAGCATTAGGTAACGTTGTTATTGTGACAAGAAGTTCTGGAGTAATATATCAACACCTAGACAAATGGAGAAGGCCACCTACTGCCATAGAATCTCCTCTCGGGTCTAAGAAAACCTAGCACAAGTGCATTACTTTTTTCCTCCTGAATCCTTGAAATTGCTGGCTCTGTGAAATCTCCAGTCAAAGTACTAAGTAGAAAACTGTAGTAGTATCCTTGCCAAATATAGAGAGGAAGATGTTAGGGTGTGGGAAGCCTCAAAGAATGGATCCTTTTCAGTGTTCTCTTTCTTTAGGACAATTCTTAATATTTTGGGGGAGAGGAGCGCCGTGAGCAGCTTTTGGAAGTTGAAGGCTCCCCCAAGGGTGCTAGTTTTTGCGTGGTTGGCCCTCAAGAACAGGATTCCTACTATGGATCTCTTAAGGAGGAGAGGGATGACTTTTGTTAATGGCTGCCCTATGTGCTTGAGAGACGAGGAATCTGTGAACCACCTTTTGCTGAATTGCAAAACAGCCCAGTCTCTTTGGATGTCAGTGGTGGGTTGGTTTGATTGCAGTTGGGCCCTACCTAACTCTCTTATCAAGCTCTTTCAGGCTTGGAAGAACCCTATTGGGGATTCTAGAGGAAAGGTGATGTGGAGGTTATCTTTTCTGGCGGTGATTTGGACAATCTGGAAGGAAAGGAATTCAAGATGTTTTGAAGGGATAGCCTCTAGCAAAAGCATTTTGGTGGAAAAATCAAAGTTTCTTGTGGCTCTTTGAGTGTCCATCAACCCGTCTTTTAGAGGGTATTCCTTACAACAAATAGTATATCACTGGAAAGAGTTGGCCTTCTCTAACGCAGGGCCTTAGTTTGTTGTTTTTTGTGTTTTCCTGCTTCCAGTCTTTTGCTGTCAGTACTTATTTCGTACTGTTTGCTCTTTTTCAATAGAAGTAACCATTCAAAAATAAAAAATAAAAAATCCTTGCCAAATATAGAGAACCTCTTTAAGCCAATTTCAAATTGTGTAGCAATGTGATCTACATAATCTTAAGCAGTCTACAAGTTAATGAATTCTTCCTTTGTGGTAGAAAAATCTGAAAGATGGCAAAAGTTAACTACGGAATAAGGATCTCGACCTTTTTGTTTGCAACCCTCAACAGAACATCAAATCAGAAAAGAGTGGTGCCGCTAAAGTTTGATCTGTTCCTTTCACCCCATTGAAATACTTTTTGGCGGTCTTCTGTTTGACAGATGCTATTGAGTGTGTCCATATGTGATGATGGTTAATTTATGCTACATAACTTTAGGTAAATTTTGTAATCAATCAAAAACATCTTTTACCAGCTGAGAAATTAACTTAATATCAACTGTAGAAGTTGAAGACAGAATTGGGATCATCTTCTGCGCACACATATATTACTTTTGAAACGACTTTTTTTGATGGTGTTTGGTATGATTTGGTAATTTTTTTACTGAAGGGCATGTTAAAGTTGCCTCAATGATGATTTTGAGTTTTCATCTCTTGGCATAACATAAATACCTATATAATATATAGTTTGTTAATTAGTTTCTCTGATTGCCACCTTATTCTCCCAAATGGCCAATTGAAGTATATCTGCACTTGCATAATACTCTTTATGTCACTCATCTGTTTCATTGATGTAGGTGAAAAGTTGCGGTGAGGCCTCATGTGATTCTCTTTTCTCAGCTCCAATACAAGGGTACTTGCTAGGAGTTCTGTCTGCTTGTTTGTCAGCTCTAGCAGGTGTTTATACAGAATTTCTAATGAAGAAGAATAATGACAGTCTTTATTGGCAGAATGTACAATTATATACGTAGGTATCCTCATTGTTCCTATTTCCTTGTTTTAGGAGTCACAATGTCTGGTTTATGTGATTAGCATTCAATACGCTGTTCAAGAGTTTATGACTTAAGTTTGTCATTTCCTTAAGCTCTGTTGCAGGTTTGGTGCAATTTTCAATATGGCGAAACTTCTTTTGGATGATTTTAGGGGCGGATTTGAAAAGGGGCCCTGGTGGCAACGCCTTCTTAATGGTTACAATCTTACAACATGGATGGTTGTGCTAAACTTGGGGTCTACTGGGTTGCTGGTGTCATGGTTGATGAAATATGCAGACAATATTGTGAAGGTATATCTTTGCCCATCAAAATCTTTCTTGTACTATTTACTAAAATTATAGTTTCCTTCTAAAAAAATAGAGAGTAATTTGAGGTCAATCCCATGCCTCTAACCCCTTGATCTGTGACCCACAAGTTAAATGGCTTAATATATAGGACCCTTGATCCGATTGTCCTATCCATTTAGATGGGGTGTAAACGCAACAAATCCAGTGTAAATAGGGAGTGGGGGTTTTGACGGTCCATTCGGATCAATGCCCAGGCGGGCCCCACGTGTTATGTTTCACTGATTCCTCCGTGCGAGGTAAATCCACAAGAAGGTATAAGCTACTCAACCGGTTGGTAAGTTCTAAAATAAAAAAACCCAACTGCATTATGTTCCCCTTCCTCCCATATACATATACATATACATATACATATACATATAGGTCTCTCTCTCTCTCTCTGGCCTATTGGATGACAGACCCTTGTCTCGTCAAGATCGAAGAAATCATCACCATACATAGCATGGATCAGTCAATTGGAGGCTTAGATTTTCAAGGCCATTGGCATTGACGAGAATGAGGTCCTCATTGTCCAACAACGAGAACCGCATCAATGACCACTTCTGCATCCCCATTTTTTTGTGGCTTCTGCAACCTCGTCAAGCCTTCTATCATTTCAGAAAGGGTTCGCCATGATTATGACAAAAGTATGAAGCCTGCTCCAGAAACGTCATTTAGGTTGCCAAGCAGTTCAATACTATTGTGGGGGCATTGGGCTCCACAAACATGGACGATGACAATATCTTCTTTTTCACCAAGAACATATCCACCCATTATGATCTTGTCATTCAGATCAACTAACTCAGGAAGTGTCATGTTGTGCATTCTGCAGCCGCTGATGTTGCCACCCCTGTGATACAATTGGGCCGCAACGATATCTTTTAGGCCTCTGTGGTCAACAAGAGTGTCAATCCGGCAAGGAGTGCTTGCATTATGGTCTAGGTGACTCCTGTTACAGCAACCTTAAGATCCCAAACAAATTGTGGCTTAGGATAGTTGTGTTTGACATCAACCGCAACAATGATAAGGTTTATGAGGAGACCAAGGGTGTTGTAATGCACTCAGTGTGACCGTTCTAAAACTTACGAGTACGTAATGTGTGTGCGCCCCGTTGTCATTTTTTGTTGTTCTTTCTGTTTCTAATGAAAGTCTCATTCTACCAAAAAAAAAAAAACCTGATGGATTAGGTGTGGGCAGCAGTTGGCCAATGGGGTGATAGTTTCTGGCTGGCGGCAAGTGGAGGGATGAATATGGCTGGTTGACTATGGGATTTTGGGTTTAGAACAAGGAAATCAAAGGAAGAAGATAAAAAGGATTATCTTGAAAATGACTTCGTGCCAAACTCCAATCTAGGAGGCAAAAGAGAAGATCTCTCACAACTAGAACTAGAAGTTGAAGAACTCAGTAACTCAGAAATTCCTCATTAATTGTCATTGTAGGACATTACAAGTCTCCCATATAAATAATCCCCAACTTCTACAAGTAATAAGCAAAAGAAAAGAAAGAAAAAAACTTTCTAGAAGTAAAAAATAAAAGAAAAGAAACTAGAAGCTACCATGCTCTTGCGCACGAATCCCAGGGTGACTTTTCGCAAAAGTGGTGGGTCCCCCTTGGAACCCCCTCTTTTTATCTCTTTTTAATTCCTCTTGGGCCCCTATGAATCTCTTTTATTTTTTTAGTTCCTCTCATGTGGTACCTCCTAATGTGGGGTCTTCAGTGTGATTGCACACATGGGGTCGTTAGTCCTTCAAATGCTTAATCTAAACAGATCCAATTATTAAATTTCATCAGAATGGTAATCCAATAGTGGATTTTCAATATCTTGGCGGTCAAAGTCTGGATATGCATTATCCCTCCATAGATTAGGGTGTTGGTGTCAAATGGGTCATGCCCAACGGGCCCAGGCACGGCATGGCCCACAAGCATGGGCCTTGCCGGGCTTGATACCCAGGCCCTTAGGCACAATAAGGCACGACCTGTTTCACGACATGGCACGGCACAACACGTTTCACGGCATGACATACTTGAAAACGGTCATATTTTGTGTATTTTTACTGTTTGAGCCCTCCAATGGTAAAAAAAACTGTTAGTTTTTGTGTTTCGACTCTTTTACCCCCCAACAACCATAAAACGGTCATATTTTGGGCATTTGATGTCATTTTGATATTTCAAAAGTCTATAAATACCACCTCTCCTCATTTCTCGCCACCAAGTTCAACAACTCATCCAAAAGCTCTCTTACTCTCTAAAAACTCTCTAACTCTCTTATAGCATCCAAATCTCTCTCAAATCATATTTCTAATAAGTTTTTGGGGACCAGAGATCAAGTTATCAAGAGATAAGATAAAGGGGCCTTAAAAAATTGAGGTTTTTATTTCATTTAAATATCAAATTTCATATTTTTATATAGTCTATATATTATATTAACTCTCATCTTCTCCCCTTGTATTAATTACTATTATTATATATCTTTTTTTTTCAAATTTAATTTTTTGAATATGGTTGGACCTTTAAGAAATTTACCTCAAGAAGTTTTCTTCTGCTAATTCAGGGGAAGAAGACGATAATGTGGAAGTGGAAGTGGAAGTGGAAGTGGAAGTGGAAGTGGAAGAAGCAGAGGAGGAAGAAGCCCAAGTAGGGACTAGTAGTGCTGTAGAACAACCCAAACATATTGGGACCCGTGTGTGGTGGGGGGGGGGGGGGGGGGGTGGGGGGGGGGGGGGGGGGGGTGGTTGTTCAGACCAGTGTTGAGAAATTCGTTTCGGACGCCGTTTCGGTTTGGCGTCCAAATTGAAATATTTCGGCCAATTCGGGATTTCGGCAAAATGTTTCAGATTTAAGTTTCGGAATATATATATATATATGGGAGATGCTCCTATGAGAGATATCTCTCGCCTTACTATGAGAGATAAGGTGGGGGCCCTCACATCCATATCCAATGCCAACAACTTAAATATGAGGGCCCCCACCCCTATCTCTCATATTTAAGTTGTTGGCATTGGATATGGATGTGAGGGCCCCCACCATATCTCTCATAGTAAGGAGAGAGATGCTCTCATAGGAGCATCTCCCTATATATATTTATATAGGAAACAAACATGTAAATTTAAAAATAACATAAATTGGGTAGGGCCAATTTTTTATTTGAGAGAAATTTTGGTAGAGCCCTATACGTTATTAGAGAGAAATTTGTGGATAGTGCTCAATTTCCTATTATTGGGCAGGCCCTATATATTAGTAAGGTCCTATATATTAGTAAAGTGAAATTTGGTTGGGACCCATTTAGAATTTGACTAACCTATTTTCTATTAAAGGTGAGATATGGCTAGACCCAATTTTCAATTAGAGTGAAATTGGCTACATTCATATGTAGAGAGAGAGAGAGAGAGAGGGTAGTAGGAGCATAGTTACCTAATTCGGTGATCATGGTTCTGAATCCTGAACCATTTGTAGCGAATAAATCGCTATTCGATTCGGTGAAATTCGGAGTTTGCAAAATGCCGGATTCGATTCAGTTTGACATCTTTTTTCATGATATAAGAAAGACGTTGGAGAGTGGAGAGTTGTAATGGAAGTGAAAAACCCTCCAAAAATAGGAGTTACAGAGGAGAGATCTATATTAAAGTAACATTAAAAATTAAAAATAGAAAGTTAAAACAGAAGAAGGAATCAGAAAAAAAAACTGATTTTAGAAATCGAGTAGAACTCAAATTGTAAAATACCTATTTAATCTCTTGGTATGCATACTTGCAGACACAATCGCTTAATCACAGACCTGTGCAATTAAATCTAGATTTCTTGTTCTTAGACTCCTCGTAATCTCCTGTGTTTTATGTGCTAGGGCGGATTTCAGGTATGTATCTCATCGCCATCTTCTTCACACAAACATGCAGAGAGTTTTAGGGGGAAAAACAGAGAAAGGGGCCTGGCAGAAACGAAGGAGATGAGAAGGGGAAGGGGAAAAGAAACTTCTCTCCATCTTAATAGTCAATCCATCTCAATCCTGAAATTTGGGCATTGGGAATGGAAAGTCAATAGTACAATTGCTGTTTTGGTAGTTCTCGAGACACTGAAATTTTATTATGCTGAGAAGAATCCTCATCTTCCTCAATCTCAATGGTACACTGTTAGTGGGCCATAAGATGAATGGTTGTGATTAAAGTGGGTTTTCTCTCCTTTTATACTCTCTCTCCTTTTCAAACGTTCCCACTCTCCAGTTGGATCCTCACTATAAATCTTGAGAAATCCCAAGTTAAAAGGAGAAAAAATTAGTAGGGTCCACCTATTGAAATTCAAACCATATTCAATAATCATCCTCCAGGTGTATGGGTTCTTCTTAAACTATTCATCAATCCGAGTTTGATCCACTGTTGGATTGACTTTTTGAAAAAAAATGTTAAAATAATTATACATAAAATTTGTGTTGGTCACTTTTTATTTTTATTTTTTATCAAGCAATCAATCTAAAGGCTGATCAAGCTCTGATTGATGTAAGATTTGAAGATACCCCATATTGGTATATGGCATGTATTTTGAACCGATTGGATTTTGATATGTGAACGCCCACTATGGATTAACTCGTGATTGCACTGGGTTAGAATGTTAGACACAATGTTAGAGGATCACATTCATGTCTATTAAAGGTTATCTGCTGTTCTCCCTCCTCTTGCATACGTTTTGAGTTTTGACTATTCAACTTACCAACATCTTAGGATACCATATCTATCTGTTTCTTTATTTGTTCTCCACCGTTGGACTTATCTTATATTTAATTTGGATGTGCGAATCCCAATGTGGGTCTTACATATGAGAAACCCTAATTGATCAAAATAATTGGCCCCTTTTTATGTGGGGTTTAATTAAATTTCCTTTTAAAGTAAAATACAAAAGTAGAAAGATTACTCACTTACTAGATATGTGAATAAAATGTTCGAATCCGAATTGGTCGAACTGCGAATCAGGTAACTATGGGTAGGAGTAGGTCATCAATATTTAATGGTTTCGATGTTTACTAGCTGGCCCCATCATGGGGACCACACGAATCTCACAAAGCTCATCTTATAAACGAAATGCGATATAATAGATGGGACATATTGTTGAACCATGAATCTCAATTAAAATGGGCCTTTCATAAGGTCCAAACAGTCCATCCACGATTAATAAAAAGAAAAAAATGAAAGTCAGAAAAGGGTACAAAAGGGCAAAGCTCCTTTCGTAGGGCATTTGCCCCTTTTCCTAGTCAACTTCATTGGCGATGGAGAGTTTGAGAGACAAGGTGACTCGGCAGCTCGGCAATCGCTCCAGTGAGGAGGATGATGAGGTTCGGCAGTCGGCAACAGCCCTAGCTTGGATGAGGTTCGGCAGTCGGCAATAGCCCAAGCTTGGGGGATGAGGTTCGGCAGTAGCTTGGCAAGGAGGTCTGTCCGGCAGCTCTAGGTGGGTACCCCCCTCCCCCTCCTCCTCCTCCTCTTCTTCTTTTTCAGTGGAACCAAAGGTACCCCATTCTTTCCCTTTATTTATTTATTTATTTTATTTTAATGTTTCAGCCGAATTGGATGATTTCAGTCCAATTTGGACGAAATTAGTGATTTTGGACTGAAATCACCGAATCAGACCGAAATTTGAACCGAATTTCTTTGGGTTGGTGTTTCAGTTCGATTTGCTGACCGAACCAAATAATTTCGGGAATTTCGGGCGAAACAAAACTGGTACAGACCCAAATTTCAACTAGTGGTAGTAATTTAGGAGTTTTTTCTTATAATGCCACTGTGCTAGACAATTACTTGTAAAACTGATTGTACTAGCTGAATCACCATTTACTTTTGCTGAAAACAATTTTTTCGAAGAATACATCGAAAACGCCCTAAATCCACAGTTTAAAATATTTTCTAGAAATACTGCTAGAAATGATGCTATTAGACCGTAGCGAAGTGAAAAGGAAAATATAAAAAAATTACTTAGCAAATAGTCTTGGTAGAATAATTATAACTACATATTTATGAAAAGCTAGAAGTGGTGATAGCTTTCTTTGTATAGCTAGCTGCCCATAACATAGATGAAAAAATGGGTTATGAATAAACGAATTATTACTTTTGCTAAACTTGAATGGCCGCACATTGTCCTAAGAATAGGATCCCTTATTTTGGAAAAACTTCAAGAATATAATATTTTGGAAATTTTTTTATCTGTGACTTTAGATATGCAACCAATAATAAAGTGGCTATTAACCTAAAGAAAACTACCATGCCACTTTCAAATTTGATTGATGGATCTATTTTTCAAAATAGATGCATTGCCTAAGTTGGTTTAAAACATATTGAAACTATAACAGAAAAAATCAAAGATATTGCTAGATATATTGTTTCCTCTGCACCTAGAAGACAATTATATTCTTCAATATGTGCGAGGCATGGCGTATTAGTTATAAAAATAAATGTGGATGTTGAACATAGATGGAATTCAATGTATGAACTGTTAAATAATGCTATTTCTAGAAAAGAAGTTTTACTAAATTTTATGCTTTTCATTCACAAGAAATACATGATGACTGATGCACATTGGGATGTGTGTTAAGAAATAAGAGATTTATGAGAAGTTTTTTTTATAATGCAACGTTATTTTTTTCTTGGGTGTATTATCCCACCTCTAATCAAGCTCTAAACTATCTTTTCGAAATTAGTTTACAAATTAAAAGATACAGAAATAATGAACTACTTGAGGACATTTGTAAAAAAATGGAAGATAAATTTAATAAATATTGGAGAGAAGCTCCAATGGCATTTTGTTTGGCAGCTGCATTAGATTCTAGGATAAAATTAATTGGTCTATAAATTTTCTTGAAGAAATAAATAATAATTTGGAAACAAAAAACTTAAATAATTTTGAAAATTTAAGTTAATATTTAGAATCACTTTTTCAATTTTATCGTGTCTAAATGGGTAGATTAGGGGCTACTATGGCCCCTCAACAAGTCCATCCATCAGGTGGAGTTTCTTGGAATGTCCTTTATCATAGAATGGGGCAGATCCTCCACCTAAGGTCATGTTGTGATGGAGTTATTGTCATATCTTGGCTAAAGTGTATTGGAGATGCATGATGCATCTGGTTTTAACATTTTAGCCTGGTGGAAAGCATATGAAAGAAGATTTCTTGTGTTATCCGCCATGGCTCGTGATTAATAACAATTCCAATGTCTTCTATAGCATCAAAACAAACTTTTAGTGCAGGTGGAGTGGTGGATGACATGAGGACGAAATTAGTGAATGATAGAGTGGAGTGTTGTGGCTGCCTATGAGACTGGTATTTGGCGGACAAGAGAAAGCAAGAGATGATAGAAATTGAAGATTATGATCCAAGCGAATACATCGCCAGACTACAAATATAGTTTTCTTTTCTTTTCTTTAGTGTAAATGGAAAAAAAATGTACTCTTTTACTTTTTTTTATTAGCTACAAAAATTGTAAAGGTTTTGAAGGTAATCATGTTGAAAAACCTTCAAGTAGAAAAGATCCAAATGGTTCTCTTCTTAGTGGAGTAGGTTGAATTTGACCGAACCACTTAAATCTGTGTGTCATACTCTTCTTTGCGTGTATCTTTTAAATTTTTTAGTCTAAGACCCTAAAAAAGGAAGCACGAAACGACATGTTTGACAGGACAGTGCGGTCAGGTGTGTCGACACGACACGACACGTTTGACACCTCTAGAGTAGGGTGATCTACAACTCTAAGCCTCCATCGCTGGTAGATCTTGAAGGGATTGGGGTTGATGTCCCCATGACCCAAATGATAAAAAGATGGATCATATCGAATCCTCATTGATGAAGAAATAAGGCAAGCAGCCGAATACTTCCAAATGCTACAAACAGATTGAGAAAAAGAAAAAAAGGGTGAAGGAGGATCTGGATCTGGTCCTGATGTACCTCTTAAGCCGGATTTGTTAAAAGATAAATTAGAAAGAGAAAGACCTCTCTTTGAGAATCGGGAAGGAAACTTTGAAGAAATGGGTAATGGAAAATATAAATGCCAAACAAAACCTGAATTTATCCCATAAAATGAAAAGGGTCCAAAAATGGTATCCTTTACAGGAATATATCTAGACCTAGATTGCCCAAAAGACCCTAGTCTCGATATTGATGACTGGGCACAAGGAAATGACCTTGTAATAAAAGTAAACAAACAGTGGTCTGATAATGCAGTCAGAACATTTCTTGAAGGAACACTTCGAGGAATCACTATGGACTTTTGGGATCAATACAAAAATTCCATATACTTCCCCAGAAGAGTGAAAAAGAGAGAAGTGGTAGCACGGTATGCTACAGAACTTGAAAAAGAGTTTGCTGGTGAAGTTGAGAAGGAAGGCTTAATTGAAAAGAAGACAAAATCTGATCTCACAGATCTATCAATATGTGATGTGTTACTTAGACTCATACGCATGCAAATTCCAAAAATAGATTGAGAACGTGATTAACAAAATCTTATGCATTAACAAAAGTAGAATGAGCAATGATTAAGAATATGATTAACAAAATCTTATGCATTATTAGTCATATGCATTAATCAAGTTCTTAATCGTATGCTCAATCTCATGGTGGGACCAACTCTATTGTGGTAAAATTTGAGGACATCTGATGCACGAGGCATTCATTTTGAGCACCTTCGATTCTCAATAGGTGGGCCCCACTGTGGAGTTCCACTCCTTCCAATCATTGGAAGCATGTGGGAAATACCCTGGGGATCCGCTGTCAGGTGAGCGAAATTTACAACCTGGATCTTTTCCATTGTATTAGATGGGGACTTGGCACGTGGTGTTAGTTGTTACCTGGGCATGTAAGAGGTGTACTGGTCCTAGGAAGATCAGTGGTTAGATGTGCTGAGCGATGTCCTTGAGGCTGTTGTGGTGCCTTTTTTCTCATGTGAATAGATTAGATTAGCAAACTCTGCAGTTGATTCTTAGCAATGGATGGTTTCTTGTGTATGACTTTGATTTTTGACATCTAATGTTCTGTATTGTGGTCTTCTAAGTCTTGATTCTGTTTTTGCCTCTATTGAGCTTTTGGTCCTTTATTTCAAGGTTTTGTTTCCCTCCTTAAAATATGCTCCCCTCATAATTGATGGATCCTTTTCTTCTTGTCCATTTTCTGTTTAATAAAATTATTGCTATCTCTCAATATATATATATATATATATATGTATATATATTATCATCTTCTGCGTCTGTATATTCTCTTTTCCTTTGTTGGAAGTCTAGTTTTGTTCTTATGTTAAATAATTGGATGATTTGATTTTGGTTGATCTTTAATAGTATTTGTTCTTTGTCTTGTTTAGGTGTATTCAACATCAATGGCAATGCTGCTAACGATGGTTCTATCCATCTATCTCTTCAGTTTCAAACCTACTGTCCAGGTATGTCTGCACAGCATCAATTGAAAACCACCGAGGTGCCCATGTTTTCATAGACCCTTTTGAGTAATTTTTGTTGATCCAAGTGCAAGGGAAAAGGAGATTGGTTTCCATATGGATGAATGTGTGCCAAGATGAATGACATGAATGAGATCAGACTGTTTCCAATGTGGGTCCATCTTGTAGATGATCAAAGGGACGGTTGGAAACAGTAATTGGTTGATGATCTACATTGTGTACATGTACGACCGCCTGACAAGTGGACCAGCCTTATTTTTGGGGCCTCTAATCTATATGGTGAGCGCAACTTGATATGTGGCTTTGAATGGGCATGTAAAGCATGGCATGTCATATTGCATTCTCCTGTTGTGGACAATTCTTTCTTGAATTTCTTATTTTTTCTTAAGTGAAATTGTTTGATATTTTTCTCATGCTATTGCAGCTTTTCTTGGGTATTATCATCTGCATGATGTCCTTGCACATGTACTTTGCTCCTGCTAAAATGCTTGTAGATTTGCCAGTGACGAATAGAGTGGTCCCTGAGACAAAGAATGATGTTGCTTTTGAACGAACAACAGCTTCCTGATGTTTGTAACCCAATTATTTTTCAATGGTCAAGTCTTTTTAAGTAGTTGACTTCCATGCTGAATGAGGTTTTTGAAAAACTGCGTTTTTTGAATTTTCAGGTTGTGATGCAATGGAATGGTTAAAGACAGTTGCCACTCTTGCTAGTCACTATGTCATTGAGATACATTGGCATGATTCTCACTTCTCATCACGGGAGGCCAAAATGGTTTAGAACTCCCTTGTGAATTGTGACTGGTCCAAGTTCCCTTAGATGGGGGTGGTCTCCAAACTATAGAATCTTTGTCAGATGCTGATCTTAGAGTTTTCTCTCATTTCAAATATTGTACCGATCAGTTGCAATATTCCCCTACTGGGTTTTGATCTAACATGTCTATTTTAACTTGAAGTGGCTTCACAACTGTAGTTTTTTTTTTTTTTTTTTTTTTTGCTGAATCATAACTAGGGTCGTCTTGCTATTAGTCAATCCTTTTTTTAATTCTCACAAAACACCCCACAGCTGATTTTTTGCATATGCATCTTGACATCTAGCGAGTTCAAATAAAAGAGGCTGCAACAGAATGAGATAAAAGGGGCTTGACGAATGAGAGAGCTCCGTGGGAGATTAATTGGAGCTTTTGCATGGGAGTAGGGAGAGGAGAGACAACAAAATGCTTTGGGGTGTGTGGATTTTGTAAACCAAGTGCAGGTAACTCAATTTATGCAGAAATCAGGGTTCATGTGTTTGGATAACCTGAGTAACATGTAAGTGACAATTGTTTTATTCTTTCCCTTAACGAATTCCAGGTAAATGGCGTCGCCTGTGATTATGCTTACAGAGTTACAGGTGAACTTATTGCAGAGCTACTGGGTTCTGAGGATCCAGAAAGGGCCCTTACATGAAACAACTTTAGGGTAAAATGAGCAAAATATGATTGCTCTTCAATCAAGTTCTGCTACAGTCTGTTCTTTGCCATTTTGGAGTGATGAAAATGCGTTCTTTAATCATAATAGCTTGTGTTTATGGGTTTCTTCCTGGTCAGTCCCTTTCCTGTCCTGCCTACTCGCGAAACTGGGCCAGGCTTTGGATATACTAAATGGGTAAAATACTGCATATGCTTAGGGGTGGCTGTGGGTAGTTTGGGTCTAGTCAGGCACTGTGTATTAACATGTAGAGGCTCAATTAAAACTTAACCCATTTATTATTCGAGTCGAAAATATTAATATGAATCAAACCTAGAGGTTAGGTGGGTCAATCTGAACGCTTAATTTAACAGGTTAGGTTCAGGTTGTGTTGGTGGGTCCAGTAGAATGTATGGGCTTAACTTCAACTTAACTCATTTATTAATTCATTAAGAAATGCCACCCAAATGTCATAAAAAAAAAAGAAAAAGAAAATGAAGAGATGCCACCCAAACCTAATCTGAAAATTCGAAGGTCCACCTGAAACCCTGAATTAGTGGTTCAGACTTGGGTTTGCTCTTTTCAGTATTTAGGAAGTCTAAGTAATTCCATATATAATTGGGGTTAAAATTGAAGAAATAAAGGTAAATTAGGATGATTGTGAAATAACCTTTGGTGGGAGATGACTCAATGTCTGTTCCCCATATATGGGCCTCGTATACGATCTGTTTGGATGAAGAAGTGAAGTGAAAAAGTAAAGACATGATGTGAATTTTTGTTTACCGTAGGCAAGAAATGGAGTGGAGAAGTAGAGTTTTGATGTGAGAGTCCTCCCTTTTAATCCTCTTTTGCCTTCTGTCTTTTTACTCCAACAAAGTGGGATAAACTGTAATGAAATAAATTTGGATAAAAAGTCCCCTTTTATTTTTTTACAGACACGAGAATGTATTTTTAAAAGTGGTTAAAATTGAGGAAAACAAAGTGAAGATCCATTGAATCATCTCTCTCATTTGAAGGAAAATAAATAACCAGCCATTACCCAAGTAAATCAAATTTCAAGGAAATGGGTTCGCATGCACATCTCCATCCTTCACCCCCTCGCTTCTTCTTGGCCGGTGCAATTTTTACCATGAATTCCTGCAAATTCAATTCCATGAAATTGAACGGCCCTAATTCACCAAGTAAATTCAATGGAAGTAAATGTCTGCTATGTAGCAACCAATAGATTGTTAAGAACCGAGTACTAGAAGACACGGTCCATGGTTTTCGTAGACACGTGCTGTCTGTCAACCAGATCCTCCGAGTCGGGCTCACCCATCGCAAATATTACACCTTCATCGTGAGTGGACCAATAACATCCGCCACGTCATTTAAGAATTTAGGTGATTTTCTTTCATTGATTTAAACTTTTTTAAACTTCAAAATCACCTAAATTCTTGGATGATGTGGCGGACTGCTATTAGTCCACTCACGGTGAAGGTGTAACGAATATGATATGTGATCCGGACTCGATCCTCTATGGCCTTTGCTGTAGGGTAGGCCCGTAAATTTGGCCATGAGACAAGGGGACCCGACTCAGCCTTAAAAAGCCCTAAAAATGAGGGCTTTTATTTCTAACGAAAAGCCCTGGGTCTGGACTTGAACAACTTTTTACATGCCATGAGATTTTGAGGGCTTGGACATTACTAGCCCGGCTTGGCCCTGACCCTCCTACTTTTATTTATTACGCACACACTAAAATACCCTTATTTTTGTCAGAAATTTAAGGACTAATTTGAAAAGTTTTGAAAGTTTTGCCTTTTTTCAAATTAGGCAGAAATTTTTAGGACCGTTTTGGCAGCCGGATCCTTTGAAGGTAGGTAGGCTTAGAATTCTGAGACCATCCTTATCATCATGAGTAAATGTCTATTTACAAATTCAAACGGCTCAAAATAACTAGGTCTGTGCAAGATTCTTGCTCTGATTGGAGTTGGGTTCACTGAATGATTGAACGCATATAGAAAACATGATTAGCTGAATCTGTTTTTATAAGGCCCCACTTATCTTTTAACTAGGTGCACCCTTAGATGATCTGGACCCATATTCGGATTCGTTTTGAGATATTGCTTAGGACTGGCATTAATGGCATCAACGAAGGCAACTCTCCAACTAATTCCCTGCCACATACAATGCTGCTGCATTATATATGGTGGTGGGAGCACTTGAGACATAAATGAGTGGCCCAAGTGCTATGAAGTTGACATTCAATAATTACACATTGGAAGATAGAAGGTTGAGAAGATTGGGCCCTACTCTAGTGCAGTGAGAAAATGATCCAAGATTTGTGTATATTTATATGTGTGGACGAAACCAATTCAGTAATATTGGGTAACCCCTTGTTAGGTGCAACGACCTTAGAGATTTAAATGTTGACAACAGTACATACATGATACATACACAGACAGATCATTATGGAGGAGCTGTGGACTGGACAGATCTGGCCCATTAGACTAGTTGCTGTTCTTAGTTATCAGTGGCTATAAGTTCCAAGTGGCTTCTCATATAGGGTACTGGTCAGTTTCATGCAGATGATGTGATGTGAGCTAGACATTTCATCTTAGAGAAATCCCATGGATGCTGCTCATCACATGTATAATCAGATTTAACTTTTGTAGGGCCATGATTAATTGATCCAAATTGTTAAGGCCATATGTATCCCTCGTGCAGAAAGCCTTCGGAATTGATTTACTCTTTTGGATTTACTCTTTTAGATTTTGACTCAGATTCCAAATTGGGTTAAAAATTCAGATCTTCGCTGCCCCCACCCTATTGATGGATAGAGAGAGGAGGAAATCATGGATTTAAACCATAATTTTGAACACTTATCAGCCAATGCCACAAAGTCTTATGTATTGGTTGATATATTGCAAATATACTTGATGTATATTTCTGTTTCAGCTCAGTTTAAAAGAAAGAAAAGAAAATTAAAGTATCTAAAGATTTAATATCTTATAATTATTCCTATAGTTCTTTTACATCAAATTTAAATTAAATAGTAGTTGGCAGCGGAGTACAATTGGAATGTGTCCTGCGGTGAAGCATAGAGCACTCGAGTGGAAGGAGTGGAGCAACCTAGGGTGATCCTGTGCTCATAGATTAGTTTAGTTTAGGACTAATATAGTTTACAATTCCTCCCATTTGGTAAAAAAAAAGGTCGACACTGAAAGAAAAATCCCTTCAGTTGCGCATGGGATAATATAAGTCAATGCTATAGATCAGGGCACCATAGATTGTGGAATCGGTATCCTTTGAGCGATTTGACTCAAGGTGACGTGGTGTAACGTGATTGGTTCACTTACGCTTACTCTTGAGTCCAGATCCCTTGTTTCAACGAAATAGTGAGATACTCTTTCATCCAATTTTCATTCACCAATGGTATAAAATATCATGCCAGTTAATGCACCATCTCAATTGCTTTTTTGAAATGAAAAAAAAAAATAAAGAAGAAAAGAAAAGATTTTATATATTAGCAATTGTGGATTGGATGAAACATCATCTCCGCTCCTCACCGTCTGTAAATCCTCACCAGATTCAGACTCTAGAATGTGTTGTGGTTGCCTTCACATTATTTGAATCTGCCTATAAATTCTTCTTCCACCATTCAATTAGAAGCATGCGCAGGGTGAAAACTGAAAAGTAACTTTCCACTTATTCCCAAACTACAATCCCGCAGGACACCATATTCCTCATGCACATGGGGCGGGGGAGAGGGGGAGAGAGAGGGGGTAAATGGTTTTAAAACATACATCAAAACCAAGGGCGAGGGACGGCAGTTTGGATTTCGGATACATGACTCACTAAAGTTGAGACTTGGGATACTAAAATATCTTTCACGTTTAGGAATATTTCTCAAGATTTTGAACTCAATCACCTAGGAGACACGCCATCCCTTTCATTTAGGAACCATTCTTCTATTTGTTGCTACGTAAATTTGGACTTAATCATATTGTGTTTTAAAACAGGGCACGTGGTTAAGTTTGTAAGCTTTGCAGTCCCTTTATATGTGGAGAACTTTAAAATTCTTTTAGTTACAAATATTGATTACCATTTATAGGCCACAAACTGAATTGTCAAAATATAAAGTGTTCTCTCTATTTGTTCACTATCCATTTTCTCATAAATTTAAGAAATAGCTTATATAATGGATTCTGATTTTTTTTTTAAATGGATAGATTGAAAGCCCTCTTGTATTAAGAGAATTCAGATTCTATAAAATTTATACAAATCAGACCAGTTTAGATCTAATGCATTAAATGTTTCAACGTGAAGAGTGCTAAAAAACAGCAAGCAATAATGTGCAAATAAAAGAAGACAGGATTCACATGGTTCACTGCTTATGAAGCTAACTCCACTCCAACAATGAAAAAGTATTACTCTCGTCATCAATTAAAGAAGATTAAGAACGTATTACACATGTTCTGGAAATTAAGAATGTATTACACATGTTCTCTTGATCCAAGGTACCCTAAAAAGTTGCAGCTCACTGCTTTTTATGTCAATAGAAAAGGAAATTAGCCCTTAATAGACTTGTTCCTCAAGTAAAGATAGAAGGCACATCTTTCGTAGTGTAATAGCATTAAACGTAAAGCTGATATAATGAACGGAGAATGATGATCAGAAAATAACTAAACAAAATATTGTTATAGTATGTTTCCAAATGAAAATCCTATTAAGACACACAGACATATAAATCATAATAAAGTAAAGTGGATCTAAATACAGATAAGCAAAACTTAATAGTAGAAAATAAGGACTTTAAAAGACTATTAAACATTTTTTTAATGGAAATAAAGACTTTATAAGACTATTTAACATATGATCATGAAACTTAAATCAAAGACAGTAAATGCCAATCTTGGGCAGCCATTGGATCAATAAAAGAAGGATTTAGAATAGAGTT
Organism: Cinnamomum chago; assembly: GCA_038049695.1. NCBI lineage: Eukaryota > Viridiplantae > Streptophyta > Magnoliopsida > Laurales > Lauraceae > Cinnamomum > Cinnamomum chago. Next base: position 101,469,412 of record CP142453.1, on the reverse strand, counting down.
ATTGTTGTTCCGAGTACATATAGTAATAGTTTAATATTTAGGAAACATGTTTGAACTCAGTGAAATAAAACAACAGTAAAACAAAATTACAGAATGTAATCTAGGAATGGAAATCCACTTAGTGTTTGAAGGCAGAAAACATAGCACTCTAGAAACTTACATAAGAAGTTTGATCAAGGATAGTGTTTAACAGTATGTCCTTAAAACAAATTTCGCCCCCGCAATGGTGCTTACGAGCTTCAACAGCATTAGTCTCTTATGATACAATGATTAGTTTCACAATAGTTGCAGCACTACAAACTGTGTGACAGTCGAACCAAAAGTGTACCAGCAGGACTCTTTCCTTGACAATAATGATGACTCGAAAATGCAATGCAACAGCTGTAAATTGGATCAGCAAAATGTATGAACGAGATGCATATATTAGCTTGTATCAAGTCTCTTCATGGGGGTTGCATCTGTTTAGAATAGTGACTGTTCAGATGAATAGATGTTCCTTTTTTTGACACACCTCTTGAGGTTGGACACACCATTTCAGATGCGAATGGACACACCACTAAGGACACATCCCATTTGTAAAAAGAAAAATTTTATTAAATAAAATTTCTCCAAAAATAATAAATGGGTAGTGGGCCGAGCCAGACCCAACTCGTGCGTGAAGCCCAAGCCCAAGCCCGGCTAGGCCCAGGTCGGTGCGGGGCGCGCGCGTGTGTGGTGGCGACCCGACCTTGATCTAGGTTCTCCATCCTTCACAAAAATGGGATGACCATTGGGACTCAACTTATACTACTGAGGTAAGCATATTTATACCCACATGTTTTGCTCCCAAGCAATGTGGGAAGCAAGTTCACCACTTCCTTTTGTTTCTATATTTAACATGTTCAAGTAGTGGTGTTTAGGAGGAAATTTCTCATTCACTCCTTAATGGATTAGAGCAACCCAATACATGTCTTTAATCTATTCAAGAAGTAGATTACATTCCCATGTATTCCCACCTTAAATGGTAAGTGGATCATACTTAGATTTTGGCTCAAAATTGACACAAAATAGTGGTGCTCTTAGCCATTTTTCCAACAGTCATGACCATGATTGAAGATCAAGATCACTTGGCGCCTATTTGTTTGCATTAGAATAACATAAGATTTCATATCATAAGCGTTAAAAATGAATATCAAAAGTGACTCTCAAAATATGACAAATGTCCTTTCCATTTTATGGAAACAGAATTAAGTGAAGATGAGAAATGAATACCGAGCAATCACCTTAGTAATTCAATACAAAAGAAAGTGAATGTCCTATCTATATCTCCTAGGGGTGAAAAAAGAAAAAAGAAAATAAATCGAAAAACCGTTTAACCGACCGAACAGAACCAAACCGATGGTTAATAACCGTGTTTCACGGTTTCAATTACGGTTACCGTCATTAAAATCGGAAAACTATGCTTCACGGTTTGGCTTTGGTTTTCAGTCTCGACTTAAGGTCATTAACCGAATCGAACCGTAAAATACGATTGGGTTAATTGTTTTTTCCAAAAATAAGGTTAACCGAACGGTTATACCCTAATTTAAAAGAAAAAAAAAAGAGGAAAGGGGTATTATGTATTTTTATAACTTAAATAATCACTTTTAACTTTTGAGCCATAATCATTGGAACAAAAAAGAAAAGAGGAAAAACGGAAGAAGATGTATTTTTCATTCCGCACAAAAAAAAAGTATTTTAAGTGACAATTAACCGTAACCGAATTGCCTAATATAGTTAATCATGGTTTGATTTTTTAATGCTTTTTTAGGGTACGGTTAGAGTTACAATTTTTTTAAATTGAAAAGCATAACATACGGTTCGATTAATGATTTTCTCAAAACACACGGTTAACCAAACCATTACACCCCTATTATCTCCACTTTATATCCTTCACTGCGTATCTCATGTCCTTCACTCGTCATTTCTTTAATAATTTCTTGGGTAGAGTTTGCTTCATTATGAATTCTCATATATTTAATTGCCATTTACCTCAATACCACAAAATTAGGACCTTGGTAGCGTTTGGTTGGCTACCTTAGAGACAATCTCCGAAGTTTTTAATCTTGATTGATTGGCAATCAAAATGAATTAGAATAAACTATCACACGATTGGGCATTTGATGTAATGATTATTTTTGCATTTAACTGTGAGGATTTAAGTGGGTAACACATCCAATGTTCCCCAATTTTATAGATTTCTCAAACGTGAGACTCGCTCAAACGAGTTCTCATGCACCTATGGAATGACGTATATCTACACTTTAAAATCTTTTAGTGGAACTTTTCTCTAAGATTAGGCTTAATAAAGACTTGACCTTTTGAGTCGGCCCATCTTCTCTAGACTAAATCAATCAATCAGAGCAAAAGTCAGGGAAGGGACCAATGAGCCCATTTGAATGAAACCCATTTACCCATGTCTCTAAAATTCTAACGTTTAGGCATGTGTCATATCAATCGAGAAACAAAGGACTATCGCTGGCACAAGACACCATCAAATCAAATCATAACTTTATTTTATTAGAAAATAACAATCGACCTTTACCTACCCTACATTATGGAAAACTTTTGGCAGATGAAAAATCTTTTTAGGGAAATTAGATTAAATAAAAGCAAGCTCAAAAAGATGTGGATGGAGCTCAACTGGAAGTCTATAAGAATAACACATCCAGTAAATAAGTTGGCTGGGAATTGGAATATATAGGAAAGAAACCCCATATTATAAATATGGGGATGTGCCACGTATCACTATAGAAAATAGATAAAACTAAGAAAAAATTAGTGAAAGGTCCCTCATAGAGGTATTGTAAGGAACCCAATCCATCAACTTTTCCTCTAAAGCCTGTAATCCATGCAACTCAGACATATTTTGGTGAGAGATCGCTAGATATGCCACCTCATGGTGAGAGGTCCTTAGATACGCCACCTCATACATTTTCATAACTAATTTGCCCTTTCAACTGTTTAAGCATGGAATCTTTGAACTGTTTAGACATGAAATTTTGAATTTTTAAAAAATTCAAATTTCCCATTCCCCCTCGTTCATTCTCTCTCATTTTCTATTGTCCCAGAAAACTCTATTGGAGGAAGAAGGTAGTCGATCATTGCCTGCTGCTGCACCATCTGAAGTTGTAGAAGGATCATGGGCTACCTGCACCATCTGTAGTTGTAGAAGGATCATGGGCTACCTGCACCATCTGTAGTTGCAGAATGATCATTGGCTACCTGAACGGTGAGAGATTTGCGCGTCAATAAAAGAAGAATGGGTGATCGGATTTGGCAGCACGCCGGAAGGGGTGATTGTATCTTCAGCAAGTCTCTGCTTGCTTGCGATTCTGCGCGTCAATTGAAGAAGAAGAAACAGAGGATCGCCAACATTCAGTTTGTCCTCGGTTGGACCCTACACCGCCAAGGATAGCATGCTGAAATCGCCGCCATCGCCGCCGCAATTGTTGTTGCCTCATGGGGATCGGAGGTCGGCTGTCGCCGCTGCGCTGTTGCCGTGGAAGAAGAAGACAGCATGGCTGTTCTTCTGTTTAGGTTGCAGAACAGAACGATTGAAGAAGAAGAAGATCACACATTCTTCCTTGGGTCATCAAGTGGGCCCCATTTTGAAATTTATCTAAGTTTTAACAAATTTATTTGAGTTTTTCATTTGTTTTTTCAAATTTATTTGAGTTTTGGGCAAATTTTCCTGAGTTCTGAAACAATTTTCTCTGAGTTCTGGACAAATTTATCTGAGTTCTTGGCTAATTGATCTGAGTTTTGGAACACATTTTTCTGAGTTCTGACAAATCTATTCGAGTTTGTGGCAAATGTATTTGCATTTTTTTTAAAAAATTATTTGGATATTTTGAAATTGATTTATATTTTTTAAAATCTATTTGGATCTTTTGAAATTTATTTGCATCTTTGTAAATTGATTTTCATATTTTGAAATTTATTTGGATATTTTGAAATTGATTTTCATCTTTTAAAATTTACTTATATCTTTTGAAATTTATTTGCGTCTTTTTAAATTGATTTTCGTCTTTTGAAATTTATTTGGATCTTTTGAAATTTATTTTAGTCTTTTTAAATTTCACTGTGTTCTTTTGAAATTTATTGCGTTTTTTGAAATTTATTTACATTCTTTTGAATTTATTTTTATTTTTTAAATTTATTTTCGTTTTTTTAATTTTATTAACGTATTTTGAAATTTATCTTCGTTTTTTAAAATTTATTTATATTTCTTGAAATTTATATGGATCTTTTGAAATTTATTTATATTTTTTAAGATTTATTTAGATCTTTTGAAATTTATTTGATCAATTAAATGGTAGTTGACCATTATTAATGAGATATTCCACCAATCATGAGATATGATTTAAAGAAAATTATAAATTAGACATATCAAGTAAGAGAATGTATTAGAGGACCTTTGATTGCATAAATTTTTTTTTAATAGATAATTTACAACAAATTTATATTTTGAGTACCCCGACCAAACGCACCTAAAACTAACTCTAACTATGGAAGATGATCCCCTATTTGGTCCAAACAGGGAAATCCTGTTTGGACCACCCAGGGGGTGCCATATATGGGGATATGATATCTCCTCTCCTCCAACTTAAAAAAAAAATATTTACTTGTGATGTGGGTCCCCTTCATTGGTCCAAACAGAGGATCCTGATCCCCTAACTATATGATGAAAACTTGTGCAATGATGGCAAATGATGAGGTATAGGGAGATAAAAATTGTGGATTGTTGAGTACAAATGGCCAGCTGGAAGACTTCTGTAGTCCAGAGAGCACACATCATTTTCAGGAGCTAAAAACAAAGTGAGTGGGTGGACGACCGACGACCCAACGCAACTGCAAGTCCAGCATGTTATTATTGTTTCATTCAAGCAGTTGAAATTTAGTAAATGACCAAAATACCCCTACTCAAAACAGGCACAAACTACTAATGTATAATTGTATATGATCAACTTTATCCGACTAGGGTCACAAAAATTGGAAATGAGATAAAGTTAACTGAGTGACCCACCTCTATTGAGTTGAGTTTGGTAGTGATTTTGTGGGTTCCAACTTAGCATGAGTTTATATAGATTTTGACATGAGTTGCATTTTAGCTGAGTGTTCCAACCCATTTTGTCCTACTTATCAGTAATTTAAATATTTTTTTATAATCACAACATATAACTAATATTTGAGAAATACGTAGGGGATACCCAGTAGTAAGGGTTTCTCATCTCACATGGCAGCAAGTTTAGTATTACATTTCCTAAATCTTTCATAGGTCAGGCATACCCGTGCTTGAATTAATAGCCCAAACCTAAATCTGAAAGAGAACAAGCAGCCCAAATCATGGTTCAAATAATCCTCATTTCTGACACTTAATTAGATTAGTAAAAGCCAAGTAAAATATTTATTTTTCAAATAAGGGGTCACATCAATAACACTTTGATTTAAAATCTCTTCCGTATTTAAAAAAAAATAAAAACAACAACCTCCTTTTTTTATATAAATACAGAAAAGCTCTATTTTTTTAAGTATTTTATTTTCTTTTGATATGATGTTTTACTGTACTTTATTTTACATATAAAATTATCAAATGCGCCTTAAACAGCAGGGACCGAAAATGGCACAGGACCAAGTACAGCATTGGACTCAAAACGAAAACCGACCTATAACGAGTCACCCGTTTTACATCTTCACCAGCTGGTTGAAATGGTTAATTATAAGGCCATTTATGACATCTTTCTTTTCTGTTGGAAAAACTTCGATTTCCTCGATCTCTCTACTAACTTATTCTTCCTCGACAATGCTCTCTTTCCTTACATCAATATTAACCTTTCTTTTCTTCACCGACTCTTTTCTTTATTCACTCTCCAAATCTCTATAAAAGGGGCACCCTGCCTTAGACTATTTCTGATTGAGATTTGCAACACACACCAGAGAGAGAGAGAGAGAGAGAGAGAGAGAGAGCATTAGCATGGAGTCTGTTGCAAGACAGTTGCCAGAAGTGGGGAGAAGAGATGGGAAGAAAGGAAGAGAGAGGCGTGGATACTTTCAGATGCCTCTGCACTACCCCAGATACACAAGATCTGACTACGAGACCATGCCTGAGTGGAAGCTCGACTGCCTACTCAAAGAGTACGGACTGCCCAATGCAGGAGATGTTTCTGAGAAGAGAAAATTCGCTATGGGTGCCTTCCTCTGGCCTCCTCAATAAAACTATCAGCTATTACAAATAAACAAGAAGAACCATGTTATTGGTCTCTCTATGCATGTTCTTCTGTTGAATCATCATCCATGGTTTGTTTTTTGTTAGCCTGGCTTTTATGTTTTTGTGATGTGGGTTTGATGTTTTATAATCTAAAAGTCTAATGGGTCTGTAATGCTAGCTAGCTTATATTTTAGTAGTGACGAGGAACTATCATAAGCTTTGTATTATGGAATTTTCCATACAGCTCAATGTATGATACAACTAATTTCATACAAGTACTTTGTGTTGGCTTTTGGTTTTGTTTTTATAAACGAGGAGAATGCATCTTTGAGCAATTGACCATTAATGATTGTAGCATTCCATCGTCCTACAACTAGTATAAATATTTGGATTCATGATCTTTCTCATGTTTGATTACTCTAATGCTTTCAATTGAATGGCTGAATCCCCATTCAAAATGTTAAAAATATTATGATTTTCTAAAAAAATGTGAAAAATTAGGAAAATTTATTCAAGTTTTCGTACTTGGTAGTTTCTTTAATGGTTTTGGGAGTGTATAATTAAAAAGAATCTTAACATATATTATGTTATTCTAGAAAATAAAGATTTAAATTTTTTATGCTGATATGTAATTTTGCAAAATAGTATATGAGCAAATAGCTCCAACAAACTTTTGGAAAAGGATATGGGCTTAGAGACATCAATCAAAAAAAAAAAAAAAAAATTTTTTTGGTTATAGTGATCTAATTACCAAAAATTGATTCCAACAAACTTTGATACAAGGTTCATCTAATATTCAGATAAAATAGAAGGCATCATCTCTTGTGCCCACAGGTGCACTACGGTCTATGAAGTGAAAAAGAAAAATAAAGTGGTCCTTCTTTATACTCATTTAATTTTGATTTCATTGCCTTTGATCGTATAACAACAAAGGGTGTCAAACTTCATATTTATATTCTCATTGGTTACTAATCCACAAATTGCCATTGCATTTGGCAAGGCAGTTGACCGAACAAAAAAAAAAAAAAAAAGATCCAGGGCTTTCAGTTTTCCTTTAAGTGAATTTTGTTCTCTCTCTTCCCATAAACAACTCTCATTCAATTAGATGCGTTAACCTTCACGTTAGTCACATGGTTGGTCACATGAATCTTTCAGTGAGATTCATGAGCCTATATTGCACAGGAAAAATTAAGGAAAAATGTAGAATAAAAATAAACGTCACTATATAAGCCTTCCAACTCAAGTTACTCACTTTAAACTTGAGGATCATCTGGGCTATTTTGGATCTTCATAGACCAGAAGCCCAGATCTTCTGAGGCCAATGATTTAGAGAAATCTAATAAGGCTCCTCAATGAGACCTACCGGCCCTTTTAAAATCTAAAATGCCCCCCCCCCCCCCCCCCCCCCCCCCCCCACAAACCCAATAGGACCTAGCTTAATTTGTAGCTTAATTTGTCTCCTTGTAAATGAGGGTTCAAATGTTTTGATGAAGTGCAAGAGAGAGACTTTGGTAATCCAGCCTAGGTGGCTTACCCAGGGTAAGGAGTCATTTGCAAGTGTTAGAGAAAGTTGTTTCTAATTTTGTTCTTTTGCCACAATTATGTTATCTTATGAGCAGTGCAGCCTAGCTCGTGGGGTCCACTTAGATGCCTACTTATAAGTGGAAGTATGGTACATATGTGGTAATCTCTCCTTATGCATAAGGGTTCATCAGATCATCCTAGACTTTGATTTAATAGCCCCAAAGTTTAGTGGTAATTTTAATAGTGGATTTCTTCGAGGTCAATCCAACCGTAGATAAAAGTTGGATGAGATTGAAATTGAGCCTGGTGCTTGGTCACGGGAGATGAGGGTGAGAAACGGCTTGCACCGATCACAACCAGGCTTAAGTGGGCCCCACATAGTTGGATTGCATTTATTGTTTGTAGGAGGACATTTCTTCTAGTTATGGGTTTATATGATTATATGTAATTGGATGTGTTCTCCTAGTTATAGGTTTATGTAATTGGATTTATATCTAATTATAGTGCAAGCAACTAATTAAGCTCAAGGATTCAAAGAGGGTCTTCCCTAACCTAGATTTTAGGACCTATTTGTGTAACGCTGGGTTTCTGTGCTTCATGGAAAGAGTTAATTTTGAAATTGAAGATTATTAGTTTAATTTCATTTTTCTTTTCATGTGAAAGAGTGCTCTACTTAGATCGATCATACGAAATTTACACAAAGTCTCTGGTTTTTACTGCACCATGGGGATGTTTGTCTTTTATGCATGGAGCATAAAGATAGAATTTACTTATGTAAAATCAGAATATGAATTTTACATATGTAAATTTTACACATGTGAAGTACAATACTATGTTTGTTTATAAGCACTATTTTCACAGGAATATTGTTTAACTGTTCAAGTAACATATGTAAAGTCTTCAAAATATTTCAAAATCCAAGGATGTTAAAGACACCAAATTAAATGTTTTGGGGTTTAATTAGTTAATAAAAAAATTAAACGGTTTGGGTTAAAAATTAGGGCACATTGAGTTGCAAAATATAAAATAATGTGAAGGGATTTAAAACTGCAACCTGTTCCAAGCGTGCTTTCTGCTCGTGCCTTATTAAACAAAAGGTATGTAATTGTTTTACACTGTTTCAATTGTGAAAACTTTCATATGAGATGGCCTCATTTACACAACTATTTTTACGCATTATTTACGCATGTGGTGCATAAATGATAGCAAATGGGTGCAAACAAATGACCCATTGGTCAGAGAAGGGATGTATTGCCTCTCACTCTACATAATTGGCCCAAGTCGCCACCTTCCATGGAGCCTAGATATTTTGAGGAAAAAACTTAGTTCTCTTAATGTTCTAGACAACTTTTGTTAGTATTTTTATTGGCTAATTCATGGGTTGGACAAAAATCTGGGTCCATTGAGTTGTATTTTCTAATTTATTTTAGAATGGACTGTGGATGTGTCGCCGGAAGAACTGAAGTGAAGAATAGAAGAAAAAAAGCAGACCGGGCGAATTTCCCCAGGCCCGATCGATCGGTCAGAAAAAGGCCTCAGTTAAATGTCAGGCCGATCGATCGGACCTGCAGGGGCGATCGATCGGACATGTGCGCAGATTCGGGAAAGTCTCCTATTTTGATACGAAGTTGTTTCCTTTTGAGACTGTCTTTCCCAGTTTGAGTCCTACTTGTGCACTAAGTCTAAGGCACGAATTTTGGGCTATTTATAGGGTGTTTCTCTCAACCCTAGGTCACCACCAACACAACTCTCATTGATCTGAGTCAGAGATATCTTAGAGAGAGTTTATTCTCTAGAGCCATTGAGAAATTATTCTGAAGGGCTGCTCTAGAAGGTTGTTGTTGCTTCTACTTTCTTGTAGAAGATTGATCATCTTGGTTGACAAGGCGCGAGGAGATCAAGTAAGGAGAACGGGGCGCGGTGGATGTCGTGTCAGTGGATTCTTTGCAAGAATAACTACAGTCCTTAGGTCGAGCTACAGACTGAGGTAAAGGAGCTTGTGAGTATATCTTGTAACTGTTCGTGAACTCTTGATTTCTGGTTCCTGGTTTTTCTCCCTGGATAGGGTTTCCACGTTAAATATTGTGTCTGCCTTCTTGTGGTGTGTGATTGGTAGATAACTAGTTCTATATTGTCTGATTGATTAATTTCCGCTGCATTAATTGGTTAAATAGAACTATTAATCCATTCTGGTAGCCCCATAAAATTTTCAATTGGTATCAGAGCGGGTTGCACTATTTTATTGTGTTGATCCAAATATTGCTAGAATGGATGTCTATCGAGAAGGCACTTCAACCAATAAGCCTCCTCTGCTGGATGGTTCTAATTATGCTTATTGGAAAGGCAGAATGGTTGCCTTTGTAAAAGCCATAGATCTGAAAGTCTGGCAATCTATTGAGAAAGGCTATTCCTTGCCCACTGTCACTACTGATGGGATAACCAGTTTTAAATTTGAAGAACAGTGGACTAAGGATGAAGAATTGACAGCCACTTGCAACTCGAGGGCTTTAAATGCTATTTATAATGGAGTTAGCATATCTGAGTTTCGTAGAATTTCTACATGCACTACTGCAAAAGAAGCTTGGGATATTCTGCAGACTGTGCATGAAGGGACTGACACTGTCAAACAGTCGAAACTTCAAAAATTGTATACAGCCTTTGAAACCATAAAGATGGAAGATGATGAAACTTTTGATGAGTTTAATTCAAAGCTGAATACAATTGTGAATGATACCTTTACTTTGGGAGAACCAATTCCTGAAAATAGAATTGTGAAAAAGATTCTGCGGACTCTTCCAGAAAGGTTTGATGCAAAGGTTGTGGCCATAGAAGAGAATAAAAATCTGAATATTCTCAAAGTTGAGGAATTAGTTGGCAACCTTCAGACTTTTGAAGCAAACCTAAGAACCAATGGAAAATCAACATCCAAAGGTGTTGTTTTGAGAGCCTCCAAAGAATCATACAAGAAAATTGCTAGTGATTCTGAGTCTGATTCTGAGGAGATTGATCCCCAAGTTGCTGTTGAGTTTATGAAGCAATTTCAAGCTTTTATGAAGGGGAAGAAAAGTAATTTGAAGATCCCTAAAATTTTTGTAAAGAAGAAAACTTCTAAAGGGATTAAATGTTTTGAGTGTCATGGTTATGGACACATTGCTAGTGACTGTGCTAACAAAAAACCAAAGAAGAAGGCTTTCAATCTGACTTGGGATGATGATACTTCTGAAGAAGATGATAAAAAATCTGAGTCTGAGAAGCCTGATGCTAGCAAAGAAAAATTCATGGCATTCATGGCAACATCAGTTTCTGCTACTCCAATTATTTCTGATGAAGGGACTGATCAAGATGTTAGTGAGTCAGAGACAGAACATGATTGGCAAGCTGAATATCATATATTGTTTGCAAAGACCATGAAGATGCTCAAGATGAATGAAAAAGTGGCTACAAGCTGGAAAGAATCTGAAGAGCAGAATACTTCTTTAAAAGCTGAATTGTCTGAAGCTCTTACAAAAGTGAGTCACTTAGAGGCTGAAAATAACAAATTGGCAGATATGTTGACTGCTGAAGCACAGAAGTGTGACTTGATTAATCATGATATGGAGACCTTGAAAGCTGAAAATACCGACTTGCAAGGAAGACTCAAGATAGTTCTTTCTGAGTTGGATACAAGCAAGGCTTCACTAAACAGGATGAATGCTGGGTCTAAAAAACTTGATGACATCCTGTGCAGTCAAAAGGCAAAGAATAACATGCATGGCATTGGCTACGCTGACGGAGCATCTACATCAAAAGCCAAAGGTAATAATTGTTTTGTTCAAAATTCAGTTGTTACTAATTCTGTTGGTCATGTTACAAATACAGATGCTAAGAAGAAGAATGTGCCACGTCTTGAACGTATACCCACTTGTCATCACTGTGGAATTAAAGGACAAATTCGACCCCATTGCAATAAGCCGCGAAAGTCTCCAAACAAAAAGCAATAGAAAAAGCAGAAGGAAATATCACATATGAAAACCAAAGCTGTCTGGGTCAAGAAAGAAGACATTCCATCTGTATTGGTACACACTATGCTGAACTATCTGAAAATGCAAGTGTGTGTGCCAAAGCCTCATCACCCCTGATCTACAAGATCAAGCTCCCACCCCAGTGCTGGTACGAAGTTCATTTTGAGGGGGAGTTTATTTAGGGGGAGCTGCAGAATCCAGATTGACAGAAGCTGCTTGAAGAAAATTGTTTGTCAATTGTGGACAAAAAGGGGGAGAATACTGAAGAGAGCCAGGGGGAGAAATAAGCAAAGATCTACAGATGCTGATTTTTTTTGAAAATTCAATGTATTTTGGGTTTTTTCTCTTGGGTAGATCATTTGTATTGTTCTAGGGAGTTTTGTCCATGAATTGCCAAAGAGGGAGATTGTTAGTATTTTTATTGGCTAATTCATGGGTTGGACAAAACTCTAGGTCCATTGAGTTGTATTTTCTAATTTATTTTAGAATGGACTGTGGATGTGTCACCGGAAGAGTTGAAGTGAAGAATAGAAGAAAAAAAAAAAAAAACAGACTGGGCGAATTTCCCCAGGCTCGATCGATCGGAGCCTCAGACCGATCGATCGGTCAGAAAAAGGCCTTAGTTAAATGTCAGGCCGATCGATCGGACCTGCAGGGGCGATCGATCGGACAGGTGCGCAGATTCAGGAAAGTCTCCTATTTTGATACGAAGTTGTTTCCTTTTGAGACTGTCTTTCCCAGTTTGAGTCCTACTTGTGCACTAAGTCTAAGGCACGAATTTTGGGCTATTTATAGGGTGTTTCTCTCAACCCTAGATCACCACCAACACAACTCTCATTGATCTGAGTCAGAGATATCTTAGAGAGAGTTTATTCTCTAGAGCCATTGAGAAATTATTCTGAAGGGCTGCTCTAGAAGGTTGTTGTTGCTTCTACTTTCTTGTAGAAGATTGATCATCTTGGTTGACAAGGCGCGAGGAGATCAAGTAAGGAGAACGGGGCGCGGTGGATGTCGTGTCAGTGGATTCTTTGCAAGAATAACTACAGTCCTTAGGTCGAGGTACAGACTGAGGTAAATGAGCTTGTGAGTATATCTTGTAACTGTTCGTGAACTCTTGATTTCTGGTTCGTGGTTTTTCTCCCTGGATAGGGTTTCCACGTTAAATATTGTGTCTGCCTTCTTGTGGTGTGTGATTGGTAGATAGCTAGTTCTATATTGTCTGATTGATTAATTTCCGCTGCATTAATTGGTTAAATAGAACTAGTAATCTATTCTGGTAGCCCCATAGAATTTTCAACTTTGTTCTCCTACTAGGATCTGGCACTCCATTAGTAGCAGGGGCGGAACTAGGGAGTGGCCATCCCCCCCAACCACCACCACCACCACCACCTCTAAATTGCAAAAAATCTCTAAATTTTATAGAAAATTTTAGAATTTTTTTACATTGGCCCTCCAAGAAATTTTTGTTTTCCTCTTGGCCCCCTCAAGGCTCAAGGTATATTTTTTGGTTTCGCCACTTACTAGCAGGGCTATATATATAGGGAGATGCTCCTATGAGAGATATCTCTCACCTTAAATAAGAGATTGTGTGGGGGCCCTCACATCCATATCCAATGCCAACAACTTAAATGTGAGGGCCCCCACCTATATCTCTCATATAAAGTGAGAGATATCTCTCATAGGAGCATCTCCCATATATATATAAATATAAATTAATATATATATTTATATATATTACAATGATTAATTTGACAGTGGACATAACTTTGATTAAAGTGAAACTTGTGTTTAAGATAAAACACGGCAAGGAGTTAAGAGGTAGACTGTGCTGATAGAATAATAGAAATGTGCTTGGAGTCCAGCCGTATGAGGATCCAGATATCCTTTCATCCACTTAAACCGTTTAATTCTCAGACAACCATAAATTTAACTTTCATAACTGGATTTTGGAAATTATCCTCCCTCATGAACACGTCTAGCATCCATCAATTGATAGGCCATATTCAATGACCCAAATCGTTTGATAAGCAAGGGAACATATATAGATCTTCACCATTGAAAAAACTGAACCAGCTGATTTTTAATAGTTGGGTCCCACAGAGCAATTATTACCCCACCTCCTAATAATTATGGTTGTGATTGTTAAAAGAAGATCTTTTCTGGAGTTATTAAGTTTCTTCAGCTAACCATTCATACCATAACTTTGGGTGGTGACGGGCATATTTTTTTCCATGCCGAGTCGTTTCTCCTTACTCCCGAGATTTGATCTCGCGACCAGTTGATTCTCATACCATATTTAGTTGTTAGTAGAGGCCGCATAAATTCTTTTAAATACTCCCTCTTGGGTGGAGCCCACTCCATCGACGGGAGTATAAGAAAGGTGAGGAAGTAAGGGTGAGTTTTTCTTCTTCTTGTTTGGTAGCTTTTTTTGGTAGAATAGTAAGGGTGTGAGCCGGAGATGTAGATGGGGACCATCGCCAATTCGAGAGTGACAAACTTATTAATTCTAGCCTTACTTTCAACCAAGAACCCACTCACCAATTCGAGAGTGGCAAATTTGTTAATTCTAGCATTACTTTCAACCAAGAATCCACTCATGTACATGTAAGTAACAAATTTGAAGGGAAAAAAGGAAGAAAAACCCATTCTCAGTCATCACTCAAATGTCTTTGTGCTCTACTTATATGGAAACTATACTTAGCGGTAAATCCATCAACAAAAAACCATTGGGTAGTTGCTTTTTGTAGTGCCCGGAACCTTCTCTCGGCCTTCTTGATCCCGCTCCGAAAGGTGTTTAATTTCTGAGCGAATCCGTCATCGGAGCGCTGTTCAGTCATTTTCGGAGTACGGTTTAACCATTTTTGGAGCGCGGTTTGACCGAATATGGAACGGACCGCGCATAATCTTTGGTTTTTTATGCATTTTGTTTCTCCGGAAGCTTGACATTTATCTTTTGAATGAAGAAAATTTATCTCACTTATTAATTATTGTCTATTTCATGTTATCAAATTGCAAAGATAAACTTTTTCTTCATTTTTGTACTTGAATATATGGATAAGATGTATTTGTTCGCATTAGTTAATTGTTTGTAAACCCACAAGCACTATGTTGTATAGGCGCTCTGGAGGTCCTCTGGCTATATAATTATTTTAAAATTTAGCGCTTTGACGCTGACGCTCCCGCTCCCGCTCCCGCTCTGCTCTGCTCCCACCCCGCGCTCTGGGCACTTAGGACTATTTAGTAAAAACTCAGAATATAGGGGCCTTTTTGATGCTTTGTGAAAATATAGTGTGTTCTTTGTAAAAACTCAACATCTAATGCGACCTAATATTGCGTGTGAAGAGGACCAGGTCCAGATCAAATATGCGGATTGTCCAGTGGATCCAATGGGTTGTCCCGGATCCATAATTAGGGTCAAGACCTCTTATGATGCTGACTCAGGCCTTAGGATCTTAGCCCATTGGACACTACTAATCCATAACTTTAATACACACATATAGTACGTATATATATGTGAATGGATATGAATACTATATATATAATTTATCTAATCTTATTTTTAAGTGATTATTAGAATGATATAGAGTGAATTACTCTTTGACTGAAAATGTGATTTTAATGGATTTAATTCGGGCTTTAATTAGATTGGGCTTTTATCAGACTCATGCCTCCTATATTTCTAACCGAGCAAGCTCAGACCTAGGTTTAGGGTCTGCATCAGACCCATACTGGACTCAGGCCTTACAAACCTAATTGAAGAAGTGTAGAGTAATGTCATAGCCAGCTTTATAGCAAATTTTGCTATCGGGCCATAACTCTGATATTATTTTAATAGAATTTCTAATGTGATTTGTGACTCAATTCGTGGTGGATGATGGCCATGTCCTTGTCTGATTTGGATTGATGCCAATATGGAAGTAGTTTGTGGTGGGGGGTGTTTAAATTGACCATTGGTGGGCCTTGTTGTATGGACTAAGAGTAATTTGCTTTTGAAAATTGGTTATTAGTAGCATCATGATGGGGTGGTCCCCATTACGTACCATCTCATGATGCAATATTTTAGGAAGAGGTTGTAACTTGTAAAGAACCATTATTGAAGAGATCAGTCTTCAAACTGGAGGGAGAATTATGAACTTAGCAGCAAGAGTGGACTCATGGAGGAAATCATAACCCAATATGAAGTGTATGGACATTTATCACCCTTTTTAAGAAGTAACAAAATAGAGGACTTAAAGGTAATGAAGAATATAAGGGAATTCATTTTGGGTTCAATTTCATGTAATTTAGAAGCACAGAAGTCACTTCAGTACATACACCAGTTCCCTCTCAAGGGTTATTTTCACAGTTTAATTTTATAGAACAAAAAGAATTATGAAGCATCGAAGAAGACCGCAGAAGAAGATAAACTATAAAAGGAGTCTTTTTGGATCACTTCTATGAAGACAACTTTTTTTGGGTATCCCAGTAATGGGGCACACACAGGAAAGAAATCCCACACATGTGGAAAAAGAAGCCCCCACATGCAGGAATGTTGCATATTCAGGATTCAAACCATGTACAGTTTGTTCTTAGCTCCCCTTCCTCCCATTCAAATCTTGGACAGCAGGGTGAGAACCCGTAAGAAGCTGTTCTTAGCCCCCACCTCTCTCCAAATTGCCGAAAAACCCCTTCAGTTATATGAGAACTCAATGCGATCGAGTTTTTGCAATGCCCCTCCTTTTTTTTTTTTTTATAACAATGGCCCCCAATGCCTATATCCCGGTTCAGTCCCCGGTTCTTAGAAGTGCCACCCATCTGGCATTCCAATTTTCAGTTCTATGAAATTAGAATGCCAGATGGGTCCATTACAATGGCACTTCAGTAGCTCCAGTAACCACTTACGTTCCTGCCAACTGCCATGGCCAGTGACAATATGAAGCTTGGATAAATTTCGAGATTGCCTAGTATCTTCCGCATGACTACCGAAATTCAATTGTAAATCAAACATTTATTTACCAAAAAAAATTGTAAATCAAACATTTGAACTAATAAAGAGAAACATTCACTTTTAGAGCCTGTTTGGTTCAAGGAATTGAATACCTAGTATTCCAAAAATGATCTTCACATAATCTCCTTTTAATAGAAATCCAAAATCGAATACTGAGAAGATGAGAAATGAAGACCTAGTCCTCACCCTTCACCCCTTACCTCTTTAGTAATCTTTTGATGAGATCGATCATTTCACTATAAATCCCATGCATTCAATTCCCAGCTAATAAACATGCCCTACATAAAGGTATTAAATAATCTTCTCTTCAAATGGGCCCTTGGAAATCATGGTTAGTGACAGTACAAAGCCTGAGTAAGTTACATGACTGCCAGTGCCTACCCCTAAAACTTAATTATGACCTAAAAGGAATTTATCATTGATGCTTTTATGAATCGTTTCTTTTTTCTTTTAAGCGAAGCAAAGAATAAAACTGTAATACAGTTTGACGTAAAAATTTCAACCATTACTTAATGATTTTATCCTTGACCATTGTTGTTCAAAATCAGTTCAAACTTGAAAAAAAAAAAAAAGGAAAAGAAAAAGAAAACCTTAAAGGAGGAAGAAGAGTGACCAGACTCAATTTTTGTTTCATTTCAAGGCACCAACCATAAAATGATGATCTTGGATTACTTTGTTGTAAATGATTTATAATTTATTAAGTTCTTGGCGTGTAAAAGAGAAAACAACTCTTCTTGTCACCTAGTCATTATATTTGATGGGCAACGGTCAATGAAAATTGCACCGAATAGGTGTTTAGATACACATCCTCCCACTTGATGACTATTGACTTAGGGCATCACTTTGGTGTGACCACCTTTATGATGGCTCAGATCTTGCAATAGCATTAAAAACCAATGGTTCATCCAACAAAACAGAGAGGCAAGTCCGAAGAGCGAAAATAGTTAAAAAAATCCCAATTATAGCCCATTAGTGTTTGGAATAAGAAGCCCTAGTGTTAAACTTGCCATTTCATCTAATTAACAAATGTAAGCGGAAAAACTGGAAACTAGAAAAGAAGAAGGGAAGAGTGGAACAACAGTTGCTTTTCACTGAACTTACTTTCAGTCAAGGGGCTTTGAAGTGAAAATACAAAGTGTAGGGGTATTTTCGAGGCTTCATGAAAACATATTGGCCTTTTTGTAAAAAACTCTTTTTTGAATTTTAATAAAACATAGGGGCCTTTTTGTTAAAAAAAACTCTAATTTAAAATATCCATTCCGTTAAATTGCCTAAGTTATCAGGTGCATGCATTAATTGTACTTTCTGAGTTTTTCTTACCGCATTACTCCTGTTCTGTCTCAGGGCATTTAAGTCAGGGTGAACTTCTCAAAAAATGTTCCCCTTTCCTACTCTTAGAAGTTAGAACTACCATAGCGTCACTGCATAGTAAATTGGTTAAAGATGTGAAATGGGGCGGGCTGGCCTGGCACGGCACGGTCCAGCGCGGCAGTAAACGTGCCATGGCACGACCCACCTCTGTCGTATAGGCCCGGCTAGCCTCCAACGGTAAAAAAAAAATCGGTCGTAGGGTCGTTTTGACCATTTTGCCTCCACCCAACAACCATAAAACGATCATATTAGTGGCATTTTTGGTTGTTTTGAAATTTCAAAAGTATATAAATTAGGGGTGTGGGGCGCTCTCATTCTCATTTCTCACCAAACTCTCTCACTTACCCAACTCTCTCTCTCTCTCAACACTCTCTAACTCTCTCAAAGCATCTAAATCTCTCTCTAATCATATTTCTAAGAAGTTTTTGGGGGCCAATGATCAAGTCATCAAGAGACAAGATTAAGGGGCATTCAAAGATTTTGATGTACTTCTTTCATTTAAATTTGGAATTCCATATTTCTATATAGTCTATAATATATTATATTAACTCTCATATTTTTCCCTTTCTTGTATTAATTATCACAAAAATCACTATTACTATTATTATATATCTTTTTTTTAAAATCTAATTTATTGAATATGGCCGGAAGGTCTTCAAGAAATCCTCCCCAAGAGTTTTCTTACGTTCATTTAGGGGAAGAAGACAAACTTCTCGAATTGGAAGAAGAAGAAGTAGAAGAAGAAACCCAAGTAGTAGCTATTAGTGGCCGTAGAACATATAAGAAACCCAGAACTTCCAAAGTTTAGGAAGCATATACTACATTTAAGGTTAAAGACAAACATGGAAAGGAGATTGATAAGGCAAATGGTAAATACTGTGGTAAGATTTATATTGCCGGTTCAAGTGGGGGTACCGGCCATTTGATGAGGCATATGAATAAATATGAACCCAAACATATTGCGAGGCCTCAAGGGGAAGTGGGGTCAGGGGCACATACATAAAATTCTACCACTGGTGGTGATAGTTTAGGACTTTTTCTTTTCCTTATAATGTTGTTAATGCTAGACAATTCCTTGTTACAATGATTGTACTACCTGACTTACCATTTGTTTTTGCTGAAAATGAATTTTCCGAAGAATATGTACAAAATGCCTTGTGTCTATAATTTAGAAAGATTTATAGAAATACTGCTAGAAATGATGCTATTAGGCTTTGGCAAAGTTAGAAGGAAACTATAAAAAATTACTTTATAGATAGTCCTGGTAGAATAGCTATAACTACAGATTTATGGTAATCTAAAAGTGATGATAGCATTCTTTGTATTACTTTCCATAACATAGATGCAAAATGAGTTATTATTAAATGAATTAATTATAACTTTTTCTATACTTGAATGGGCACATATTGGCCATAGAATATGATCCCTTATTTTGGAAAAAAACTTTAAGAATATAATATTTTTGAAAAAGTTATAGTTGTCACTTTAGATAATGCAACAAATAATAATGTGGCTATTGAACTAATGAAAACTATAATGCCACTTGTAAATTTGATAGAGGGTTCTATTTTTCAAAATAAATGGGTATATCACATCTTAAATCTCATTGCCCAAGTTGATTTGAAACATATTTATTTGTTACAGAAAAAATTAACAGTGTCGCTAAATAAATTTTCTTCTCTGCACGTACAAAGAAGACAATATGTGTGAGGCATAATGTGTCAACCATAAAAATAAATCAAGATGAAATTCTATGTATGATTTGTTAAATAAGGCTATTTCAAGAAAAGAAGTTTTGTATGAATATTGTGCTTTTAATGCACAAGAACCCTTGATGACTGTTGCACAGTGGGAATTGTGTGGCCAAATAAGAGATTTACTACAGGGTTTTTTTATTTATTAATAATGCAACGTTATTTTTCTTCGGGGTGTGTTATCCTACCTCTAATCAAGCTCTAGACTTTATTTTTGTAATTAGTTTACAATTTAAAAAACTTAGAGATCAAGCTTTACTTAAGGACATTTGTAAAAAAAAATGGAAGAAGAATTTAATAAATATTGAAAAGATGCTACTACATTAGATCCTAGGGCAAAATTAACTGGTGTACATATTTTTCTTTAAGAAATAAATAATAATATAGAAAACACGGAGTTAAATACTTTTGAAAATTTAAGGTCAAAATTAAAATCACTTTTTGAATCTTATTGTGACTAAATGGGTATATCAGGGGCTAGTATGTCCCCTCAACAGTTAGTGTAGCTATCCGGTGAAATTTCTTGGTATTACCTTTATCACAAAATGGGTAGATCCTCCAACTCAAATCATGTTATCATAGAGTTATCCTCATATCTTAACTCGTGTGCATTGGAGATGCAAGATGCATCTAGTTTTGACATTTTAGCCTAGTAGAAAGCATATGAAAGCAGATTTCCGGTGTTATTTTCTATGGTTCGTGATCTACTAAATATTCCAATGTCTTCTGCAACATCAGAATAGGATTCTGGTGCACGTGGACGTGTGGTGGATGACAAGAGGACGAATTTTGTTAAAGAAATAGTGGAGTGTTGTGTTTGTCTACGAGACTGATATTTGATTGATAAGAGGAAGCAGGAGATGACACAAATTGAAGATTATTATCCAGCCGAATACATTAGCAGACTACAAGTCTAATTTTTTTCTTTTTATTCATTGTAAATGTAAAACACAGTCCTTCTATTTTCTTATATTTTTATTATCCAAAAATATTGTAAAGGCTTTGAAGATAATCCTATTGAAAAACCTTAGAGCAGAAAAGACCCAAAGGTTATCTTCTCAGTGGAGTAGGTCGAGTTTGACCGAACCACTTAAATCTGTGTGCCATACTCTTCTTTGTGTGTATGTTTCAATTTTTTTAGTGTAAGACCAAAAGGTACCTAAGGAGACGAAGTCGCATAGCATGAAAGGCACGGTGGCACGATACAACCCAGCATGTTTCATGCTACACCGGCGGGCCGTGCTGGGCCGAGCCCCCTGGCCAGCCATACCGGCATGACATAGCCCGATTGACATCTTTAAGTATGGTGTAGCGCCCATGTTAATAGCATGGGTGGGGCCCACCTTTGGAAAATCTAAAACTCTTATTAGCTCTAGCACCCATTGTAGTGATCAAATAATAAATTATTATTCAAATTAGTGAGATGGCCACTATTGGATCAACTAAATTTGAAATCTGTCATTAACTTTTTTTTTACTTCTCTTTTTAATGGGCAGAAATGGAAGGAGTTTCTCATGTGTGAAATCTGGTGATCAATCCATCGGTTGGCCCACTAAAATCGACTTTGGATATTTAGATAGAGAGTATACAATGGGTCTTAGGGCTGAAGAACGATTTAGATTTTCCAAAAGTGGGACCCAGCCATGTTATTAACATAGGCACTTACCATACTACCATGCAGTGATGCTGCATGGTAGTTCTGCCCCTCTTTTACTCAATCTAATTCTTTCTCATGCATCTACTTCCAGAAAATCAAAACAACTCTGATCATATTGGCTGGTGCTTGGTCGTTACCCATCATTAATTGGATTTAGGATTGCCATAGCTCCATATAAAGCCATTAAGAAAGGATTTTGTTGGGAATGAGACATTTCTGCCTGGGTGGGTAATTTGACCCTTCCTTTTTTTTTTTTATTCTATTTTGTTGGGTGTGAATTTTTGCTGTTTGTTTTGTTTTGTTGATCCACTGGTGGCTCAGCTGGTGAGGCACTTCCCTTTTAACATAAACAATCAGGAATCAAATGTAGCGTTGATAGTTGTTGAGATAAAAGGAGATAAGATCTCCACAATAGGAAATACAATCTTAAACAACGATAAGCTTTCAGCAACGAGTACAGTCTTAGCCAATTCAAACGATAGCCCTTTGGATGCAGAGCTTGTCCACTGAATCCTAACAATGGTATTAAGGTTGGCCTCAAGTCTGAGTCCTTCAGTCCAAGCTTATGAAACAGTTCAGCGTACAGAATTTCCAACGAACTTCCAGGGTCGACCAATATTCTTCGAACTTCGTATTCATGTATGTTCAGAGTCAATACCAGCGCATCGTTATGCAGTTGGACCGTGTCTTGTAAATCCTCATCCGTGAATGAAATTTCCTCACCTTTCTGTCTTTCCCGGCGGACCATGCTCGGCTCAGAAGTTGTTTGGTACACCTCTGTTAGGTGCGCAACCAACTTCCGTTGCTGTTGAGCAAATCTGGCTGTTACCTCAGAAGGGTTGGAAGCTCCATGCACCACATCTATTACTCTCATTGGTTCTTCTTTTTGTTGGTCGTTCCTTGACTCCTTCCTGGCCGAGCTGCCCGGGGCGCCTTTTGGTTGGGCATCTTCCACGTATTCCTTCAAGTGCCCTTCTTTGACCAAATCTTGCAAGTGTTGTTTGAGTATCCTGCAATCTGCTGTCAGGTGTCTGTGTTCCTGATGGTAGGAACACCACAGGTTTGGATTCGGACGTCCCGGGTCACTGACCATCTTCGAGGGTCTCTTGAAGTACGGTTTATCCCGGATCTGGGTCAGGATCCGATAGATCGGCTCTTTGAAGACGGTATATACTCCCCCATAAGCCGACCTTGCCGGCTCAGGTCGGGCCACCCTTCGTTCATTCCTCTCACCAAATTCCCTCATTTGCTTCCTCTTGCTCTATTCCTCCGTCGAGCGATCCCATCTCGATTCTGCGACACCCATATCTTCTTCCAGCTTTATGAATTCTTCAATGTCCATCAGCTCGCCTTGCGTAATGAGAGAACGTTTTGTCAAGGACTGGCGGAGCTGGTTTTCCTTAGGGAGCCTGAGCTTGAACGTTGCCACCATAACGTGCTCATTGTTCCCCTCTACTTCATTATATAGTCGCCAATAACGGGTACTATACTCCTTCAGACTTTTCGAGCTTTGCTTCCTGAGTGATAACAACGCCCCAACATCCTTTGGTTGCTTCGAATTTGTTACGAATTGCATGATAAAAGCTGCAGCCAGCTCTCAAAAGCTACACACTGACCTTGGTTCCAGACGAGAGAACCACTTCAAGGCTAAATCCCCAAGGCTCAATGAGAACCCTTTGCCCATCAGGGAGTCATATCCCGGCCACAACGCCATGGAGTGCTGAAAGTGCTAAACGTGGTCGATCGGGTCCGAGGTCCCATTATACACCCTTAGCTTCGAGACTGTAAACCGTCGAGGTGCATCCGCCTTTTCTATTTCCTCCGAGAATGGGGATTCAAAGTTCTGGGAGTTCCTTAAGTACCTCGTCCTGCTTAAATTTTTCGGTGGGAAATTCCGGTCGACCAACGCCTTCTCTATCAGGGCTTTGACATCCTTCTTGGTGAGGCCTCTCTGTGGGACCTTCCTTCGAGGGGGGGGGGGGGGGAGGGGTACCTCCCTTCGCCACCAGTGCTCGGGTTCTGACTCTTTCCTCCTGCTATGGTCGGAAACTCGAAGTCCGACTTCCTTTGTCGCCCGTCTCCATTCCAACATGGGAGTTCCGAAGTCCCGTCTTGGAGTGCTGCCTCCCCGGCTGTCGAGCCGTCGCCCGTTCTCGGTGCCCCCTGTCCTGTCCTCCCTGGGTTTCTTCTGGGGTCGGGGAGCACCTTCTTCCTTTATTCTCCTTTTCCAGCTCCTGCACCAGGCAATCAATCTTTTCCTGCTGTTGTCTAGCTCCCTTCGCCATGTCTCGTATGGCCTCTCTACAGGCCTGCTCAAGTCGATCATACGCTCCGCATGGAGGGCTTTGCCTTGAAGGGTCATTATGCAGCCTCTGATGCGTCTCCTCATGGGGTTTCCCTATCGAAGGAGAAGCTTTTGTTCGAGTTGGACCTGTGCGGTGGATCTCTGATCAGATCCGCCCTTTTCCTTCACCAGATGGAATAGTTCTCTCACTTCCCGTGCACAGGATGTATTCAAAATCCATTTCGTTGGAAGGATGGCTTAAGGGATCCTTGCGCCCAGCTCCTCACGCCGCCCCTTGGGCCGCGTTTCTTCTACTCGAGGCTACGATAGCTTCGGTCGGGATGGCGATCCCGAATCGTGTTCCGGCTCCGACATTGGCTCAGCAAAGCGTGCGTGTGCTTTCTTCTTCTCTTCCCACAAACGACGCCAATTGTAAGGTCAGATTTTAAAGACCTGATTTTGCTCGGAAGAATCTTGAGTTTCTCTCCTCTTCTCCTTCACAGGGGTTTTGTCTCCTGGACCTGGATCTGGACAAAAATGCAACAACAAGGTGAAATTCGATCGGTTGGGCCGATCGAAGACACTCCGATGCTAAAGTCAGTGAGTGAATAAGGAATTAATCCTTTTTTTCTCTTTTTTCTGGTGTTCGTGGTTTTGCATACCTTTTTCTTCTTTCTTTCTCTCCCTCTTATACCTTCCCTTTCTATGTTCTCCTCCCACTTCCCCATTTGCCGCTGATCTTGCCTCAAGGATGCACAGGTCCACGATCGTGCTATCTGGTGTGGGGTGTATGCTCCATCTCGCTCCGCACGATCTTCTTCTTTCTCTTCTCGTCTCCACCTGTCTCTCCTCTTTCCTGAAGCCTCGGGCTAGTTGGATGTCGTCGTCCATTCAATTTGGTCCGACCTGGCCCAAGATTCGTGAGCTGGTTATTTGGGGCGGATCAGGCTCGTGGGCTGGGGTTACCCATTTCGAAATCAGACCTGGGTTCAATGCCCTTACAATTGCCACCCAAGCCTGCCCTTTTCCTCGCTGCTTCCCGAGGAAAAGGGAGGCTTGGTATGTCCGTATATCCACGTGGCACCCTTTCAGTCACTCTCCCGTCCATCAAGCCGCCAGACGTTTCTCCATCTTTATCTTCCCCATCCTTTTCGGGATTTCAAATCCTTCCTGAGGTGGCGCGCCTCCCTGCAACTCTTCCTCTCCTTCCTCTTTAAATCTTCTGCAACAACTATTCTTCCCATCCTTTTTTTTCTGTCCTCGCTCCTTTTACTGTAAGTTTCTTTACCCTACTGCTTTGGTTTTCTTTTTCTTTTCTTTGAATGGGGAGCTTAAAATGCCTCATTAACAATCCGGAGGGGATTGCCGAATTCAAGCAGAAATACAGAATTCCCTCGGACGTTCAAATCCGAGCGCGTCTCCCTAGGGAACCCCTCGAAAGTGGTTCCCGCGACACCCTGCCTTTTCTTACCATCTCCATCATGGAAGGGGGTGTGCATTTTCCTTTAGACCCTCTTCTTGTTCAATTTTTGTCTATTACAAACCTTTTTCCTACCTAATGTGCCCCTAATCTGTTTTGTGTTGTGATGGGGGTGGCCGCGCTGAACAATCTGCTCGGCACCAACCTTGAGGTGTTTGACATCCTTTCTTGCTATTCCCTATTTCCCCTCAATAACCAGAAATCCGTCTTCTATTTGAAATCCCGTGATCAGAATAGGCTTCTTGTCCATTATCTCCCGGACTCGAATAAGCCGAGCAAGGGAGATTTTATCATTGTGGGCGTTAACTGGGAAGTGCCGACCTCCTGGGACGGGGTTAGCAGAGAAGTCCCCCTAGTCCCAGGCTTTCTAGGTCGACCTCCTTCTACATCATGCTTTTCCTTTCCTGCCTACTGTCTTTTTTCTCACACACAGTGTTTCGTTTTGTCTTTACTTGTATGTCTGTCAATCAACTAGATTCCTCAAACTCTTCTTCGGCCCGACGATCTGAAAACAGTTTTGGGATGCCGAGGTCCCCCTGAGCTGCGTGGTTGGGGTCGAGCCGCCCATATTTTGCTTGGATACGAGAGGTCTTACGACAGTTTCCTGGCTGTCCCGCCTTGGCATACTCCCGGGGAAATCCCCGAGGAACCAAACCAGCGCTCTCTCAGGAGGAGGGTTCCCGATGTGAAAGCGTCAAGGGCTTCCAGCCTTGGCAAGGCGGCCAGCACCCAATCTTCAGGCTCCCAGAAATCCTCTGGTCCATCTCCCTCCGTCGAACAGAGTCCCTCTGACAAGAAACGGAGTCTCAGGAGGTCGGCCCTATCCAGCGCCTCTTCTTTTCCTTGTTCCAAACAAGGCCCTGTACTAGAAGTTTCTGACGGCTCCTCTTCTTCGGATCCAGACCGGTTATCTGTTTCCATGTCTAGACGCAAGGCGAAGGATCTTCTTGGTAGCCTCGAGGACCTTCCCTACCCCGAGGTGGAAAAGGCTCATTCTCTGGATTCCTCCTTTTCTCCGGGCAAAAGGCTTGCCGCTGATCCTTCAACTGATCTTGGTTCGAGGAAGTTGAAAGGTAAGTCTTCGACGAGGTCGGCTGATGATCCCGACCCCTTTTCTGCCTGGTTGGAGGATTCCTTACCTCCTCTTCCACACCAGTCGCGCTCTCTTTTCGAGCATAAGGGCTCACCGGGCGTACTCCCCCAGTTGCTCCCGGGTGAAGGAGTTTCAAACTCTTTGTCGGTGGCGTTCCAACTGGGCAAGTTCATCCTTTTGCCCTTGGATATGGGATTGCATGGGGTTTTATCCGACCAGGACTTGGCCTCTTCCGGTGTTCAACATTATCTCTTGGTAAGTTTGTTCTGCCTATTTCGTTTCCCCTGACTGCATTGTGTTTCAGTTTTTGCTCCAACTTCTTTCCCTTAATGTTCCTTAGGGGCTTCAAAAGTGGTTCGTCATTTCGGACTGCCTGGAGAAAAGCTTAAAGCGAATAGAAAGTCTAGAGATGGAGCTGGTGGCAACCAAGGCTACTCGGCGTCTAGCAGAGACCTCTGCCTCGAATTCTGCTAAGGCTTTGAGCTTGGCAGAGGCTAAGGATACTGCAGCCACCAGTTGCCTAGTCGCCAATAAGATGTAACTCGAATCCCTTCGTGGTAAGCTCGTCGAGATGCAGGTGGCCATGGAGGAGGCGAAGGACGCTGCTTTTGAAGAGGTTGAGGCGATGTACCTCGGTCAAGTGGAGCAGATGAAGGCCCTTGTATTTAAGCGTGGGTATGATGTGGGGCCTGAGCGACGCCGAGGTCCCAAAAGATCCTCCCCTCTGGGCCAAGCACTAGGTCCAACCAGCGCCTGCTCACGACCAATCGCAGCCCGCCGAGGTCCCTGTTCTTGATCCTGTTGCGGGGCCGAGCTCACCTGTGGCTTTGGACACTGATGCCCCCCCCATTGTTGACCCTGTTATGTCTGTTTCTGATGCTTTGAAAATTGATTAAAGAAGTGTTGAATTCTTCCCTTCTTTCTTTTGTTAGGTTTTGGAAGGTTGTCCGACCTGTGGGTCGCCTGCTGTATTTTCCTCTCTTTCTATCTCTATAAATTTGTCTTTTGCGTTCCGAATGTTCGGCTTTCCTTTATTTCCACTTTTTCTTTCCACATGGTTCATGCCTGCCGCCACTGTCGGCCTTGCCGAACTTCCCTTAGCCTGGCGTCTGCGTTGTCACGCCAAACATCGGTTAAGGGAAGGTCAATGCAGCATTCTTATTTTGGGTCCTCCCAGTTAGGATTTTTTCCATTCGGCACGAAGTAGTGGGCTTTTTGCTACCCCTAATTTTCAGGCTCTGGCCTTATTTAGGTGCGGTTGTCTCGGTAGGGTCTGGTCCCTACTGTGGGTCCCCGCTCTATCTTATTGATTAGTCCCTTCGCACAAGGTTCCAAAGCATTCTTTTCAACATTCCAACCAGTCCATGAAACAACCTACATTAATTCTTAAAACTTACATATGTTTTTGATACATTGTTACGAATTAACCTGTACAAACCAGATCCAAAATGCAAGAAGAAACAACTACTTAAATAAAGAAAAACTTAGAAATAAAACTTTTTCAAATTCGACGCCTTCCAAGGTCTTTGCAGTGCTTTCCCTTCCAACGTCTCCGAGCGATATGCCCCCATCATTCTCGTAGAAGTTACTCTATAAGGTCCTTCCCAACTTGGTCCCAACTTATCATGATCTGGATTTCTGGTGCTAGGGAGCACCCTTCTCAGGACCAAGTCTCCAACTCGAAAGGTTCTTGCTTTGACAAGCTTTGTGTCAGCTGCTGTTGGTAGGTTGCCAGTTTGATCAGCGCCTGCTCCCTTCTTTCCTCGACCATATCGAGCTGCTCGGCGATCCTTCCTTTGTTCCTTTCATGGTCATAGGCCTCTGTCCGGGAGGTTGGCAATCCAACCTCCAGGGGTATCACGGCTTCCATCCCATAGGCCAGGGAAAATGGGGTCTCCTTAGTAGACCTCCTCGGAGTTGTTCGGTAAGCCCATAGAACGCTTGACAACTCATTCACCCATGCTCCTTTTGCTTCATCCAACCTTTTTTTTTAATCCATCCAACAGGGTCTTGTTAGAACTTTCAGCCTGGCCATTGCATTGTGGGTAAGTCGGGGTCGAGAAATAATGACAAATGCCGAATCTTTCACATAAGCTTCTAAAGACTTTCCCCTCGAACTGCTTTCCATTATCTGTCACCAATGCCCTTGGTATTCCAAACTTGGTAATGATACTTTTCCATACTAATTTTTCTGCATCACTTTCTCTAATATGAATCAAGGGCTCTACCTCTACCCATTTGGTGAAATAGTCCGTTGCCACTATGAGGAACCTGAAGTTCCCTGTAGCTATTGGCATAGGTCCCACTATGTCAATTCCCCACTTGTTGAATGGCCAAGGACTTGTTATTACACTGATCTGCTTGGCTGGTTGGTGGACATTCCTGCCAAATCGCTGGCATCTATCACATTTTTGGATGAAGTGCAAGGGGTCCTTTTGCATGAATGGCCACCAGTATCCTTGCAACATAGCTCGGTGAGCCAGGCTCCGCCCCCCAATGTGGCCCCCACAACATCCTTCGTGTATTTCCTAAAGCAAATTTGCAACGTCAGCAGGGTGGACGCACAACAGGTATGGTCCTGTGTAAGATCGACGGTAGAGTTTCCTGGTCGGCGACAGCCAGAATCTCGCGGCCTTCCTCCTTATTTTTAATCTTTCACCGGGCTCTTCTGGGAGAGCACCGTTTTCCAAGTAGGCGATTATCGGAGTCATCCAACTTGGATTGTCGTCCTTCAGATCAATGCACATGATCCATTCTCCCCCAATATTTGATTATGGCTGGAAATCTATAGTTATCTCCCTCCTTAGCTCGGATCTTATTGCAGTGGCCAAGCAAGCGAGACGTCAGCATGTGAATTTTGTTCTCGACCTATCTCCTTCATGTCGACATCTCCTCTTTCCTTGATTAGACGCTTGGCTGTGGAGTCATAGGCAGCCATCCGATCATCCCGAGCAGCGTATTCCCCATTCAGCAAGTTGGCGACTAGTTGCGAGTCGCAAAATACCAGTAGTCGTTCTATTCCGAGCTCTTTGGCCATTAATAGTCTGGACAACAGTGCCTCATACTCCGCTTCGTTGTTCGACGCGCTGAACCCCAAAGTCACTGCTCTCTCCACTATTGCCCCTTCCGGCATTTTGAGTACTATGCCTGCGCCTGACCCTCGAGAATTGGATGCCCCATCCACATATAGTTGCCACTGCTGGTCGTCCTTCGCCCCCGAAGCACCCTGCTCAGACAAATCTTTGTGAGTGAACTCAGCTATAAAGTCAGCAATTACCTGCCCTTTTATTGCATTGCGGGGAACTACTTTAATGTCATGCTCGCCGAGCTCTATCGCCCACTTCATAAGTCTTCCTGAGAGGTCGGCTTTCTGAAGGACCGATCAGAGTGGGTGCTCAGTCAAGACTTTGATGGTGTGAGCCTGAAAATAATGCCTCAATTTCCGAGCTGCACATACCAAGTCCAGCGTAAGCTTTTCAAGTGGTAGGTACCTCGTTTTGGCGTCCAGTAGGGTCCTGCTGACAAAATAGACCGGCTGGTGGTGCTTTCCTTGCTCCCTCATCAAGGTCGCACTAACCGCGTGTTGAGATACTGCTAGATACAACATGAGCTCTTCCCCGGGGTTCGGGATTGAAAGGACAGGAGGGGAGCTCAAGTATTGCTTGAGTTGTGCGAGTGCTTCGTCACACTTTTCATCTCATATCTTCTCTGCCTTCTTCTTTAAGGCAAGAAACAATGGTCGACATTTATCCGAACTCTTTGCTATGAAGCGGTTCAGAGCAGCAGGCATTCTTGTCAACCTCTGCACCTCCTTCCTCGAGCTCGGGCGTTCTATTTTTTGCACGACAGCAATCTGTTCGGGATTCACCTCAATCTATCTTCGGGTCACAATGTATCTGAGGAACTTCCCTAAACTGACTCTGAATGAACATTTTGTGGCATTAAGCTTCAGGCTGTATCTGCGAAGGATTCCGAACACCCTCCTCAAGTCTTCCAAATGAGTTTTCTTTTTCTTACTTTTCACTACCATATCATCAACATATACTTCCATTGTGCTTCCGATCAAGTCCTGAAATATCCTAGTGACCAACCTTTGGTATGTTGCCCCCGCATTCTTAAGTCCAAAGGGCATCCGTTTGCAACAGAAGGTCCCCTTTGGGGTTATGAATGTTGTCTTCTCTAGGTTGTCCTCCGCCATCGCGATCTGATGATATCCTCGATACGCATCCAAGAAACTCATCCGTTCATGCCCTGTCGTGGAGTCCACCCGTTGATTGATTTTCGGAAGTGGAAAACTATCTTTAGGACATGCCTTGTTCAGGTCGGTGAAGTCCACACACACCCTCCATTTGTTGTCCTTTTTTGGTACTACAACGGTGTTGGATAACCACTCAGGGTAATGTACGTCCCTAATGGCATCGACCACTAACAATTTATCCACTTCTTCATTCACGGCTACTTGGCAGTTAGGGGCCAGCTTCCTCTGCTTCTGAACAACTCGTCTGGCTCTCGGATCTATCCCAACTTATGGCTGATGACTTCTGGATCGACTCCTGGCATCTCATGAGGGGCCCAAGCGAAGATGTCGACATTTTGGTCGAGCAGTTGAGCCAGGCTACTTTGCTCGTCTTTGGTCCTCATTTTCCCAATCATCCAATATTGCTCGGAGGATGGCACACCTCCTCTTCAGACTGTTAATTTTTCTAGCTCTTCCACCACCATGCTGGTCTGGTCGGCCCCTTCCTTGCTGTCTTCCGACCGACCTGTCTGTAGTTGCCTTTCCTGGTCCGCCCTTTTGCCCGGGCAGTTGCCTTCATCCCCAATTTTAACCATCTTCCCCTTAATTGCAGCTATCAAGCAACTTCTGGAAACCGCTTGGTCTCCTTTGATCTCCATCATTCCCCTCAAAGTCGGGAAGCGGATCCGTTGATGATAAGTTGAGGGAACTGCCTTCATCCAATGGATCCATGTCCGTCCCATGATAGCATTGTAGGGAGAGGGCACGTCGACGACGGGGAATTCCATATCTAGATGGATGGGCCCCGCGCCGACCTGCACCATGATGATTCCCTTTGGATGCACAGCTTGTCCACTGAATCCGAACAATGGTATTGAGGTTGGCCTCAAGTCTGAGTCCTTCAGTCCAAGCTTATGAAACAGTTCGGCATACATAATTTCCGACGAACTTCTAGGGTCGACCAATATTCTTTGAACTTCGTATTCATGTATGTTCAGAGTCAATACCAGCGCATCATTATGTGGTTGGACGGTGTCCTGCAAATCCTCATCCGTGAATGAAATTTCCCCACCTTTTTGTATTTCCCGGCGGACCATGCTCGACTCAGAAGTTGTTTGGTACACCTCTATTAGGTGCACAACCATCTTCCGCTGCTGTCGAGCAGATCTGGCTGTTACCTTAGAAGGGTTAGAAGCTCCATGCACCACGTCTATTACTCTCATTGGTTTTTCTTTTTGCTGGTCGCTCCTTGACTTTTTCCTAGCCGAGCTGCCCGTGGCGCCTTTTGGTTGGGCATCTTCCACGTATTCTTACAAGTGCCCTTCTTTGACCAGATCTTCCAAGTGTTGTTTGAGTATCCTACAATCTTCTGTCAGGTGTCCGTATTCCCGATGGTAGGAACACCACATGTTTGAATTTCGGCGTCCCGGGTCACTGACCATCTTCGAGGGTCTCCTGAAGTACGATTTATCCCGGATCTGGGTCAGGATCTGATAGATCGGCTCTTTGAAAACGGTATATACTCCCCCGTAAGCCGACCTTGCTGGCTCAGGTCGGGCCTACCTTCATTCATTCCACTCACCAAATCCCCTCCTTTGCTTCCTCTTGCTCTCTTCCTCCGTTGAGCGATCCCATCTTGGTTCTGCGACACCCATATCTTCTTTCAGCTTTATGAATTCCTCAATGCGTTCCACCAGCTCACCTTGGGTAATGGGAGAACGTTTTGTCAAGGACTGGCGGAGCTGGTTTTCCTTAGGGAGTCTGAGCTTGAACTTTGCCACCGCAACATGCTCATTGTTCCCCTCTACTTCATTATATAGTCTCCAATAGCAGGTGCTATACTCCTTCAGACTTTTCGAGCTTTGCTTCTTGAGTGATAACAACGCCCCAACACACTTTGCACATCAGGGAGTCATATCCCGCCCACAACGCCATGGAGTGTTGAAAGTGCTGAACGTGGTCGGTCGGGTCCAAGGTCCCATTATACACCTTTAGCTTCGGGACTGCAAACCTTCGAGGTGCATCCACCTTTTCTATTTCCTCCAAGAATGGGGATTCAAAGTTCTGGGAGTTCCTTAAGTACCTCATCCTGGTTAAATTTTTCGGTGGGAAATTTCGGTCGACCAAGCCTTCTCTATCAGGGCTTTGACATCCATTTCGGCGAGGCCTCTCTGTGGGACCTTTTGTAAGTCCCGGATCCGAACGCTAGGGGGGTTGAATAGGGTGAACTTCAATTTAGTGACCAAATATGACCAATTTTAACTTCTTTAAATCAATTAGTCACTAGTGATGATTAACAAAATAAATGCAGAAGCTAAAAGCAATCACCACAAAGTATGCACCATCACACAAGGATTTATAGTGGTTCGGTCTCAATGCCTACATCCACTACCGGCTTGTGATCCAACACCCCACCGGATTTCCACTATCTATGCTTTTCAATAGGCTAAGTTATAACCTTTACAATATTATTTTCTAAGACTAAGCAATAACCTATACACTATGCTTTTCTAAGGCTTAGCAATAACCTTAACAAGAGTTGATTTCTCAAAGAAGGTGTCTATGCAAAAACACTCTAAGAGATATAATTTAAGCTCAATTACAATGCCTCTTAAATAGGCAGATATGAAAGAGTAAAACAAACTCACACAACACTCAATGTAATGCAAAAATGAATGCACATGATGTATGTGTGTAAACTTCAATCAAAGTTGAAAGTAAGGGTCAATTGATATGTGCTCAAAGCATTTCAAAGTTTGAAGAACAAAAATGTTTAGATTGAAGTTGTATTGCTCATTACATGTTCTTTTTCAAAAGACAACTTGTAAACATTTCAATAATCAAGAATTGCAAGTTGTATGAAAATTTAAAACAAGAGGAACATGTAACGAGAGAGCAAAGATGTTTTCACAACTTAAAGATTTACTATGAGATCATAGAGTGAAAACAACTAGTTAAAGACTCAACCAAATAGAGTGATCATGCATCAAATGGAAACAAGAAAGTTGAAGTAAGCATGATTTATATAAGAAGGCAATGACTTGGTATGAGGCTAAGTGATGAATCCTATAAAGAATAAATTAAAGATAATATAGAGGATTCAACACATCAAGGTTACCATGCTACAAGAAATTTTCCAATAAGATATATTAGCATGTAACAAATGAGAAGAGCAAAGCTTACAAAGATGTTTAACTTATGTAATCAAGCTTTGTCTCTTCAAGATGTTTCCCTTTCTCCTTTGTGTTAAACTTGATCTTGGGTTTGTAAATTGTTCAGAATAAAACTCCCAAGATTGGTCTCCAAAGAGACTCTCAAAAGCTCTACTGCAAAACAAGGAGAGTTCTTTTTAAATAAGGAAAACAGTGTCCAAAGGATCTTTTGTTGGTCGACCGACAAACAGGGTTCGGTCGACCGACTCTAACGGTCAAATTTACAACGGTCATAAATTTTTGAAACAATTCTATTGTTGGTTCACCGAGTCTCATTCGGTTGACCGACATGGGACCGACACCTGACTGACAGAGAAAAAGGACTGAAAACACGCTCTCTGGAAATGGAACCGACACAAAGCTCGGTCAGGTATAGAGACTACTTCGGTCGACTGACACTCGACTGACATCCTGACCGACATAGAAACTGCTTGCTGGAAATGGAACCGACAAACACTCGGTTGAGCTCGGTTCACATGTCGGTTAGCCGACACTTGACCGACAGCAAAAACAGTCAGAAAATCTGAAGGTTTTGACTAGAAAATCTTTGGAACAAGGATTAACATAGAAAATAAAAAGATTTCTAAGACAAATAAAATTACATTTTGAAGCAAAATGAAATCAACCAAAGAGTTTTTGAATAAAACAAGATAAGTTTAATTTTCAAACATGATTTTCAATAAATCAAAATGCAATTTTGAGATTAGGTGATGTAATGAAAATGAATGCATGTATTAACCATCAAATTGCAAACAACATCGATCTAACACCTTCCTTCGTGGGGGGGGGGGTACCTTCCTTCGCGCCTAGTGCTCGGGTTCTGACTATTTCCTCCTGCTGTGGTCGGAAAGTAGAAGTCCGACTTCCTTCGTCGTCCGTCTCCATTCCAACATGGGAGTTCCAAAGTCCCGTCCTGGAGTGCTGCCTCCCCGGCTGCCGAGTCGTCGCCCATTCTCGGCGCCCCCTGTCCCGTCCTCCCTGGGTTTCTTTTGGGGTCGGGGAGCACCTTCTTCCTTTCTTCGCCTTTTCCAGCTCCTGCAGCAGACAATCAATCTTTTCCTGCTACTGTCTAGCTCCCTTCACCATGTCCCATATGGCTTCTCTATAGGCCTGCTCAAGTCGATCATACACTCCGCGTGGAGGGCTTTGCCTTAAAGGGTCATTATGCAGCCTCTGATGCGTCTCCTCATGGGGTTTCCCTATCGAAGGAGAAGCTTCTGTTCGAGTTGGACCTATGCGGTGGATCTTTGATCGGATCCGCCCTTTTCCTTCACCAGATGGAATAGTTCTCCCACTTCCCGTGCGCGTGACGTATTCAAAATCCATTTCGTTGGAAGGATGGCTGAAGGGATCCTTGCCCAGCTCCTCATGCCGCCCCTTAGGCCGCGTTTCTTCTGCTAGAGGCTGCGGTCGCTTCGGTTGGGATGGTGATCCCGAATCTTGTTCCGACTCCGACATTGGCTCAGCAAAGCGTGCATGTACTTTTTTCTTCTCTTCCCACAGACGGTGCCAATTGTAAGGTCAGATTTTAAAGACCTGATTTGCTCCCAGAATCTTGAGTTTCTCTCCTATTCTCCTTCACAGGGGTTCTGTCTCCTGGATTTTGATCTGGACAAAAATGCAGCAACAAGGTGAAATTTGATCGGTTTGGCCGATCGAAGACACTCCGATGCTAAAGTTAGTGAATGAATCAGGAATTAATCCCTTTTTTTCATTTTTTTTGTGGTGTTCGTGGTTTTGCATACCTCTTTCTTCTTTCTTTCTCTCCCTCTTATACCTTCCCTTTCTCTGTTCTCCTCCCACTTCCCCATTTGCTGCTGATCTTGCCTCAGGGATGCACACGTCCACGATCGTGCTCTCTGGTGTGGGGTGTATACTCCATCTCGCTCCACACGATCTTCTTCTTTCTCCTCTGGTCTCCACCTGTCTCTCCTTTTTCCTGAAGCCTAGGGCTAGTTGGATGTCGTCGCCCATTCAATTCGGTCCGACCTGGCCCAAGATTCGTGAGCTGGTTATTTGGGGCGGATCGAGCTCGTGGGCCGGGGTTACCCATTTCAAAATCAGACCTGGGCTCAATGCCCTCACATATCTGTGGGTTTCTGTCTCCATGGCCGGTATAGGTCATTCAGGTACTACCAGTGCTAATGCCTCTCCATCCTTTGTTATATCTAATATATCAAACATTGTCTCTATTAAGCTTGACCGCCACAACTATCTGTTGTGGTGATCCCAATTTGAACCGCTTCTCCTTAGCTATGATTTAATGGGTTTTGTTGATGGATCTAACCCTTGCCTAGAGAAATATCAACGTGGCAAGGAACAAAAGGTCACCTCCGTTGTGTCTCAAGCTTATTTGGATTGGAATCGGCAAGATCAGAACTTGCTTAGCTTGATCCGAGCTACCCGCTCCAAGCACGTGCTAACTCAAGCGGTTGATTTGCGCTCTTCTCGTGCTGTTTGGAATGCCATTTAGTAATGC
Organism: Cinnamomum chago; assembly: GCA_038049695.1. Taxonomy (NCBI): domain Eukaryota; kingdom Viridiplantae; phylum Streptophyta; class Magnoliopsida; order Laurales; family Lauraceae; genus Cinnamomum; species Cinnamomum chago. The sequence continues at coordinate 101,433,104 of CP142453.1, read as the reverse complement.
TTCGCATCCCTCTCTCGCGCACATACAATCGAGTTGAAGTGTCAGTTACAAAACTTTCAAAAAGGTAATCTTTCTGTGTGGGGATTTTCCTAAAGATTTTGGCGCTTACACTTTCTATAACAGATTACATGTTAAAACTATTTCACCCAAAAGCTTTTATTTGAACATTACAGAAAGATGTGGAAATGACCCACACGTGTGTTTGGTTGTGCAGGGAGAGTCATCTCTTTTTTTATTTACATAAGTTTTTCTTTGCTTCACATTCAAAGTGCAGGTTATTTACAATATACAACTCCCTCGTCAGGCTTAGGAGATCAGAACAAGGGAAATTTGAATTGAAAGACACTACAAGAAACTTGACATTTAGCGGCGACTTTTTTTGCCGCGGTCTAATTTTCGCCACTAAAAACCCACATTTAGTGGCAAATATTTGATGTTGCCACTGAAGGCATTATAATACCCACATTTAGTGGCAACTTATATGTTGTAGCTAAATTTCCCCACTAATTCCTTGGCGGGAATTTTTGGCGCCATGGGATTTTGGAGGGAAAGAGATTTAGTGGCAAGTCTTAATTTATCACCACTAATGGTGTACGGTTTTAGTGACAACTTTTTATGATCGCCACTAATTTCTTAGATTCTTACATTTAGTCGCAGTATATTTTTTGCCACTGTATGTTCTATTTTTTGTGGCTAGTTTATATTGCCACTAAAGATATATCACAAGAAAGTTGACTTTTAATGGCAACACTTTTTGCCATAATTTAATTTTCGCCACTAAAAACTCACCTTTAGCGGCGAAGTCTATTCCAACTAGTTCAGTGTTCATTCCATATTTAAAATGTTAATATAATTGTAAAAACTGTTCTGTTATTGTGGTACAGTGAGGCTCGGAAGTCTATGAACAGGCCATCTGCAAGAAAAGTGCTGGATAACCTGATCTACAATTACAGTCCTACATACTGTGGCAAGGCTGGGTATGGTCACCTGTTCATTTCTTGTCAGGTATTCTAGAGATAGATGAAATAGATAGATAGATCTTTAACCAATGTTGTTGTTTGGTTGTAGGAAGGGATATGACGAGGTTTACATTTTCACCTAATCTTTAGGGCCATGAGACCTGCCTGATTGTATTTCTTAGTAAGTGTATGCATTATGAACAGCAGTAGCTTTTTAATTGTAAAGTTATTTGAAAATTTTATCTACAAAGAGAAATCTGCCGCTCTAAACAGGAATAGCTTATGTGTGAATTCAAAATGATTATATTTATGTATTCCATGATAGACTGTAGAGGTAATGAATGTATGGATGCATAATTATTGTAGGTGTGGAATGTACTTCAACCTTCAAGTATGATAGAAGGGGAAAGGAATTTGTTGATTCCTTTATCTTTTGCTCTTCAAATATCTTGCAGTCAGTGCAGAAAATAAATTCTTCTCTTTAATTATATCTCAATAAGGAAAAATCAAATTTCTTTGTGACTCCTGTCTACACTGATTTGAAGATGGATAAAAAAAATCTGATTCCTTCACACATTGCCCCAACACCATTGCAAATAAATTCAGAAAAAGAAACAGCTTTGTAGTGATTTCATGCAGTATATTAGTGTTAATTTTTATGCTAAAAGTCTTCTGCCTTTTGTTTTAATACTCAGCATATGGATGCTGTTTAGGAGAGAATTTGCTATGGATTCCTGTTTGCAAGATCATTTCAGTGTAAGATGGCCAAAACTCAAAAACTTCATGTGCTATGTGAGCAACTTATAAAGACCGGTCTCTGACCCTATACTCTATTCAGATATCTTACAGAGAACTTTCATCAAGTGTAGCCCCATCTTTGACTCATTGGGCAGGTAGCCTACTCTGAATTGTAATGAAGTTGGAAAGCAGATAAACTGCCTTTTCGTGTCTTCTAAAGTATAATTTCATGGACCAAGATTGCACACCCCTCCAGTGGAGGGTCAAGTTACCTATGCCTCGTCTTCCCTTAGTGTTGACAGGCAACAAATGTGTAGTTATGTTCTGTTTAGTGATTGCTGATGCATCGAAGTTCCAGTCTCATTGGTCAAGCACAGTATGGCAAGTCTCATACGAAGATTGTGAAATTCTGGTGATTGCTGTTACTTCAGTTCTGTTTTCAGGAGTGACTGTTATTTAGCATTAAAATTGTTGACATCTCTGGAATTTTAAGGTGAGCTGATATCTACATATTCATCCATGAAGCTGAGGATTCTGTTGTGTCCACCCTCTAATGCAAGTGGCACTCCCGCTTTGTCATTTCTGGAGAGAGTTTGCGGCTAATATCCCGTGGATATTCACCAACTCTGATTCAGTATCTGTGTTGACATTCCAAATGGATGTTAATTGTTTGGTCTGTGATCACTATAAATGGACAGCATGCATCCCTTGTAAAAGTCGTTATATTGTCTGCCCTTTTAATCTATCTTTCATACATGTATTGCTTATAATTTATGGAACACGAATGCAGAAAATGAGTAATAGAAATAAGGAGAACCGGGAAAAGCAGAAGATCGGCCATGTTGCTGGGACAAAGGCTTTTGCTTGAATCAGCTATGATAGTGTAAACTTCTCTCATAATGTTTATGGGAATTTTATTATTATTATTATTTGTGTTAACTTGTTTAATGACAGCGTAATCTTGAGACGGGGGACGAGCCTTCTCGAACTAGCTTGTGGTTCACTACCCGGTATAGCATGAAGAAAAAAGTTTGGGTGGATTCAACTTCGGAAAAAGTCTATGTAAGTTATTGTTCCCTTTTCTATTTTCTTATCAATCTTCTTATATTATATATAATACTAAATTGATAAATAATAACAATTGGTTTTTTAATGTAGGACGAACTTAAGAGATTAGAATCTCAGTCACTAGAAGAGGGCACTCCTCCCATGACTGAGGACCAGAGATTCGAGGTAGTGCTCGGACCAGAGCGATCAGGATATATACGTGGTCATGGGGCTGGACCAAAGCCCAAGACCTCTACAGTTGGGCAGCGAATCCATGCGCAGTTAGAGAGAGAGAATGAGGAGTTTAGGAGGCGTGCTGAGGCGGATACAAGGCGCTTGGAGTTGTTGGAAAAGGAAAATAGTGAGATGGCTTCGCGAATGGAATCCTTAGAGTCTCAACTAGCCTCGCAGCAGACACAAGTGCAAGCTCAGGTGCAGGCAGTGCTCCAGTCCTAGGCAGAATTGCAACAGACACAGGTCCATGCTCAGGTACAAGCTGCGTTACAGTCCCAGCTAAACATCCTCCTCCAGCAATTCAAGGAGTCAAGCCAAATTCCAATGTGATGCATAACTACTCAAAAGCCGGATGATAATGATTTTTTTATTTTATTTTTATTTTTTCTATGTTGATGTAAATTTTACTCTTGCTACTCAAGTACCTTAGAACTTAATGTTTTTAAATTTGAGGTTATTTTCTAATACTTGATGGTGATGAAGTTTTCATTTTCTTATATTATATAAGCAGGTTCATGAAAATTTGGAAGGGAATCAATAAATTAATTTATTCTTCCTTTTAATTAATTTTAACCTTTTAGTCGCGGGAACAAGTCGTTGGTAGAACTATTATACTTAATACTTTTAGTGATGACTTGTTGTTGTAGCTGAAAGTGAAACGTTTAGCTGCGATTGCAAGTCGCCGCTGAAACTACCACTGAAGGTGCTATACCTAGTACTTGTAGTGGCAATGGTTATCGCGGCTAAAATTTAAACATTTAGCCGCGATAACAAGTTGCCACTAAAATTACTATACACACTACTTTTAGTGGCGACTTATAGTTGCTGCTAAAATTAAACTTTTAGCCGTGATAACAAGTTGTTACTAAAATTACCATACACACTACTTTTAGTGGCGACTTATAGTTGTCGCTAAAATTAAACTTTTAGCCGCGACTTAAGATCGCCCCTAAAACCCTACTTTCATATGTTTGTAATAAATTTTTAGCGGCGATTTTACACTTTTAGTGACAACAAATTTTTAAATAAGCGGCAATAAATCTTGCGGCTAATTATTAGACTTTTAGCTACAACTTTGGAGTTGTGGGTAAAAGCCCAACTTTTAGCCGCGATGTTTTAAAATCACGGCTAAAATAATTAGTGACAGCACTTATAGCAACGACTCAGCGGCGATCAAAATATTGTCGCTAAAACTTTTAGCCGCAACTTTAAGACCTTTAGCCCCGAAAATTTTCGCAGCTGAATGTCAAGTTTCTTGTAGTGGAAGAGATGAGAAGTTTGTTGCCTTCGGGAGTTTGCTGGAGACAAAATTGGAGAAGTATGCAATTTAGCTTCTTTTCTCAATATTTATAGTTCATCACCATTATTCAGGAAGAAAGATTAACAGAGAGGTCTGCTTCAAAACAGTAGAGAAACTTTCTGTCATTCTTCTATGGTGAGAGGAACAAAGACAGACTTTCAGAAGTTATCGCCTAGATCTGGAAAAAAGTGTTTACTGCTGCTTGATTCTCACCTTGCTGATGGAAGGATAAGAGAGTTTTGAAAATGGCAGAGTTTCTAGACTTTCTTTGTGCTGGATCGGAGGTGCCTTGTTGCTCTCCCAAGTCTTCATTTTATAGTCCTTGGGGAGCCATAACTGTCGGAAATCATAGAGGAGTGGAGGTGGTTTTGAATACTGCCATTAATGGGAAGTGTAACCGTTCCCCTTTTGTAGGTCCCGCGGCCAATTGGAAGAAGTAACTGGCCAAAGATCATGGGAGATCATGGGCGATAGGCAGTCGGGAAGGAAGTGGTTCGGTAGTCATTGCTTGAAGACATGTAACGTCCAGCGGTCATCCCTCAGACGAAGATTAGCGGTTGCATCATTGCACTGAATGGCTAGTGCATCATTGAAGACTGCTGTGGCCAGAGTGCCAATAGACAATAGTCGCTGGAACACCTTCACTATAGCCGGTCAAATTCCAATGGTCAGAAAATGTCATTTTTATGAAAAATGATTATTTTGCCTTGGGAAATATGATACATTGATGAATGAATTTCTTGCATGCCAACAAAAACATAAGAGCATCTCCAAGAGACATGCCAAATCCAAGGTGGACATGCCACATGGGATTTGTTATAAGAATTTTCACTCCAATAGCTATGCGAAAAATGAGGTGGCATTTGGCATATGGAAGTGAGATGCCAAATTTGGCATATGAAAAAGTGAAATGCCAAATTATATTTTACATTATTTTATTCCAAATGGGCTATTGTCAATGAGTTGGGTTTAATATGTAAAAAAGGTAAAATAAAAATAATAATAAAATATTACATTTGACATATGAGATGAAATATACTCCAACAGAGATGTTAAATTGTTAAAGGGCCAATTTGCCACATAAGCCTTCATTTTAAAAAAGGCATCTCCAAATTTAACATCACTCTTGGAGATGCTCTAAGACAATTGTTGATGAACTTTTTGTTGTTGGTCACTTCGTTGATGAATCTGACCAAGTAACCCATATTCTGGATGGTCTTCTTGCGGAGTATGACCCTGTTGTAATGAATGTTGCTGCCGCCAACCAAACTGATCATGTATCAGTCGCTTATGTTCATGGACTGCTACTGAATATGGAAATGCGGATTGCCCGTCATTGTTCCTCATCCTCTTTGCCTTCCGATCAGACTTCCACCACCCTTTGTACTCCTAAATATGGGCAACATAATTAGTAATTACAATAGTCGTGGTGGGGAGTGCTCTTCAAATCAAGGCCGTGGTAGAGGCAGTGGGTGTCAATCTAAGCCCATGCCCATTTAGGCTCAATCATTATATTTTACCTAGTCAAAGACAACTGTACATACTTAGTTTGTAAAGCTACATTTTAGGATCTAGATAAGATGAGATACTAGTAATTGCATGTAATCAGGGCAATATGATAACAGTCGACCCTCATGGGCATGGCATTTCAACACATTTACATATTCTGTTTTCCTCGCTCAAAATGACATGGTATCAGAGCCAAGTAAAAAATTAGTGCTTCAACTAATTTTATTCTTCAAGATCCAAGGAATTGTGGATTCTCCTAGTCATCTTTCAAGATTTGGAAGCCCTTCAGAAATCATATCTCCAGCTCGATCGTCTTTGATCATCCCTGATCGTGTCAGGTCAGACGTGGCCCACCTGCGATCATCATCATCAGTGGAAGTAGCTCATCTTGGTTGCCTAGATATATACATATTTATGAAGATTTTCTCAAGATTTATGGATCATCAGAGGTAGGCCGTCTACCATTTTTTGTGGAAAATTTGTTTTGTCCATTTCTTTTCATCACAGTCGTCCAAAATCTTGGATTTGGATTCGATATGCCTGAAACCACTTCTAGTTGTTGAAATCTGTTGGTCATCCATCCCCATCATCAGATCTATCAAAAGATCACTTAGCTTGGTGGACCCCACATACAGAGCTACACACTGATGACAGGGTCGTCTGTGTCCTGTTTGCACTAAATTGTGCTCTGTTCATCATCTGTCTTCTAGGAACAGTTTTGGGCATCTTCTCATATTAGATCTTGGCCATTGGTTATTGTCTGTTGCAACACTTTATCTGATTGTGTCCCTTAAATATTGTTAGTGTTATCATCCATCTACGATTGGATTGACAGACTGCAACAGTGCTGCGACCATATTTTCTAAAAAAATAGTGGACCAGCACGCTGTCTTCTTGACAGTATCTTCACAAGACTGATTTGTTTATACTTTTTACTAGTCTTTAGTAATAGAAAAATATGAGATTGCCCAGCTTCACATTGATGGAAAAAAATTACACCTCATGGGCCTTCCAATTTCAAATTTACTTGGAAGGAAAAGAACTCTACGCACACATTGATGGATCTGAACCTCAACATGAGAAAGATGACAAGAAGACTTTAGCTTGGAAGACTAAGGATGCTAAAATCAAAACCTGGTTACTGGGTTTTGCTGAATCACATTTTATCCTCAACCCCAAACCTTGCAAAACTGCCTGTGAAATGTGGGACTATCTTAAGAAGATTTATCAACAAGGCAATGCTGCTCGCCGATTTCAATTGGAACTTGGAGTTTCTCAATTCACTCAAGGCACCCAGTCTCTTCAGGAGCATTACAATGGCTTCCGTAGACTGTGGTCTGAATATGATGAGATTAAGTTTGCCACGGTGTCTGTAGCACTCCTACCTGAATTACTTCCATTATAGTAAAGTAGCCATCGGGATCAGCTTCTCATGAAACTTCATATGGAGTTTGAGACAGTTAGATTGAACTTGATGATGGCTTCTCTTCCCCAGCTTGGATGATTGCCTTCAGGAACTTCTGCGGGAAGAACAACGTATGGTTACTAAAACTACTCTAGAACAAGAGAGATCTACTGAGGCTCTATTTGCCTATGTTGCTACAACCCGACAACCTCTCTGGGACATTAGTAAAGTTCAGTGCCATAACTGTAAAAAATATGGTCACTATACAAATCATTGCAAGGAAATTTTTTACAGATATTATAAGGCCACTGGTTATGTTATCGACGACTGTCGAAAGAAGGCTCGTAATTCTACTTCCTGCAACTATGTGCAGTCAACCCCTGGTACTTACACAATGCCGTCAGCTCCTAGTGCTTACACCATGACCACTCCACAATATGCATCCTTTGACTTCAGTGGTTCTCTGCAGTATGATTCATCCTCACAGCCTGGTTCCTTATCACAATCTGCATCCCCAGCTTCTCTCACCCCTAAGATGGTAAACCAAATGATCATCAATGCTTTGGCATCCATGAACATCGCAGGTACCGATTCCTCTCTTTCCAATACATGGTACTTAGATTTTGGTGCAAGTAACCATATTACAGCTTCACCTATAAAATTGTCGTTCCTTACACTGGTCATCTTACTATTTAAGTTGCCAACGGAGATCATCTTTCCATCACCTCTGTTGGGGATACCCCTAGGCCCTTACCATTAACCAATGTTTTAGTTTCTCCTCATCTTTCTACCAATTTAGTTTCTGTGGGTCAACTTGTTGAAAATAATTACAATGTCTCATTTTCTTCTTCTGGATGTGTTGTGCAGGACCAGCAATCAGGGGAAGTGATCGCGAGGGGGCCTAAGCGTGGAATACTCTTTTCCTTACCAATGTCTTCAGTTATTCAAAATAAAACTTTACATCAGTTATTTAAAATTTTTTTTATTCAGAATAATTCTTGGTTGTGGCATAATAGACTTGGTCATTCAAATGCCTCTACATTGTCTACTTTATTTCAATCTGGATTATTGAATAAACCTATTGACTCTGCTTCTTTTGAATGTGATGCTTGTAAATTAGGAAAGAGTAAAAATTTACCTTTTCCACACTCCAAAACACGGAGCACTACATGTTTTTGACTTGATTCACAGTGATGTTTGGGGCATTGCTCCGACCTTTTCCCATAGTCATTTCAAGTACTTTGTGACATTTATTGATGACTATAGTAGATTTACTTGGATTTATTTATTACATTCGAAGTCTGATGTTCTTAATGCATTTAAATTTTTTGTTAACTATGTTGAAAATCAATTTTCCAAATGCATTAACACTTTGCGCTCGGACTTAGTGGGGGAGTATGTTTCCAATGATTTTCAATCTTTCCTAAACAATAAAGGAATCATTTCTCAACGTACCTGTCCGTATACTCCACAACAAGATGGAGTCGCGGAACGAGAAAACAAACATCCTCTTGATGTTACTAGAACTCTTTTGATTGAATCATCTGTTCCCCCTCGTTTTTGGACTAAAGCTCTCACCACAACAGTCTATCTCATAAAACCCCCTTCCATCACTTACCACCGCACATCTCAGGCCTCATTTTAAACTGTTTGGTCATCATCTTGTGTTTGATCACCTATATACCTTTGACTGTGTTTGCTTCGTTCATCTACCTCCCACAGAAAGAACGAAACTAAAAGCGCAATCTCGCAGGTGTGCCTTTTTGGGTTATACCACTAATAAAAAAGGTTTTGTTTGTTATGATTCCATTAGTCGTCGTATGAGGGTTTATCAAAATGTTATTTTCTTTGAAAATCAATATTTCTTCCAAACTCACATGGACTGTCCTTAATCATCTTCACCGGCTCCCTTACCAGGTTTTTTGGATTAAATAATTGTTACTAGGTTTAATCCTGTTTTTGTATATCATCGACGAGAAAAACCTACCACTGCAGATAGCCTTCCTCCTGATCCTCACTGGCAAATGGTTCCATGCCTACTCATGCCTTGCGTCACTCCTCCAGAAATTCTAGACCGCCTGAGCGGTATAGATTTACCCATACTTCTTTGATGACCACCCTATCTTCTGTCTCTATCCCGAGTTCTTATTTGCAGGCTATACAACAAGATTGTTTGAACCAGGCCATAAAGGAGGAATTGGATGCATTGGATCAGAATCAGACCTGGGATATTGTGGAGTGTCCTTTAGCAGTTAAACTCATTGGCTGCAAATGAATCTACTCGATCTAACTTAAATCTGATGGGTCCTTGGATAGACACAAAGCTCGACTTGTGGCACTCGGAAACAGACAGGAGTATGGCATTGTATATGCGGAAACGTTTGCACCTGTGACAAAAATGACATCTGTTCGGTTACTTCTCGCCATTGCTGCATCTAAATCTTGGTCATTATACCAAATGGATGTAAAAAATGCATTTCTCCATGGGGATCTGCAAGAAGAAGTCTATATGTGTATACCACAAGGCGTCTCCTCTCCCTCCAAGAGGTCTGTCTGTCGATTGTGAAAATCGCTTTATGATAAAAAACAAGCTCCTCGGACATGGTTTGAAACCTTCAGGGGTCTCTTATGCGAAAGTGGCTTTACTCAGAGCCCTTATGATCCATCTCTCTTTCTATGCCACACATCTACTAGGGTTGCTGTGCTTTTGGTATGTGTTGATGATATTATTATCACTGGTATGAATGATGATATATATGATCAAATCTCTCCAAGATTCCCAAAAGGTGCATTAATCTCCCAAAAGGGTATTTGTTAATCAATATAAATACACATCAGACCTTTTTGAGTTGGCTGCCCTCCATGATTCTTCGCCTGTTGATACACCTGTAGAGGTAAATCTCAAGCCGAGTAAAGATGATGGCGATCTTCTTCCTGATCCTCATACCCACCAGCGCCTGGTGGGAAGTCTTGTCTATCTCACCATCACTAGACCTGACTTATTCTATTCTGTTAATCTTGTGAGCCAGTTCATGACCGCTCCTAGACACCTTCATTTGATAGCTGTGAAGTGCATTATCTGTCATCTGCTGAGAACTGTCCCTCGTGGTTTATATTATCCAAAAAATAATCCTCTTCATCTGACCGCTTATGCAGATGTTGACTAGGTAGGCTGTCAAGACACACGTTATTCTACAACTAGTTGGTGCATGTACCTTGGAAATTCCATCATTTCTTGGAAATCCAAGAAATAAGAATGTGTGTCCAGATCTTCCACGGAAGCTGAATATAGGGCAATATCTTCTGCTTGTTCTGAGATCTTATGGCTACGGGGACTTCCTTTGGAACTTTGGTTCACTCAAACCTCTCCTACTTCATTGCATGCCGACAATACTGCGGCTATCCGAATCATTGAAAATCCCGTCTTCCATGAACGCACCAAACATATCGAAGTTGATTGCCACTTTATTCGGGATGAATATAAGTAGGATGTCATTAGTTCACCTCATGTCCCTACAGAGTTTCTGTTTGTAGATATCTTCATAAAGGGAGTTCCTCGGCCTCAACATCAATTTCTTGTCTCCAAATTGTTGCTTTATGACTTTCCAGCATCAATTTGAGGGGGGGGGGGGTTTAATCCAAGCCCAGGTCCATTTAGGCCCGGTCATTATATTTTACTTAGTCAAAGAACACTGTACATACTTAGTTTGTAAAGCTACATTTTGGATCTAGATAAGATGAGATACTGGTAATTGCATGTAATTAGGGCATTCAGCCCCGATATAATATGAGAACAGTCGACCTTCATGGGCATGGAATTTTAGAACATTCACATATTCTATTTTCCTTTCTCAAAATGACAGTGGGTAGCATGGGGGTCATCACTCCGGCACCCTCAATAATTCTCTAAGTTCCAAAAAAAAATGCAAATTCTACTAGCTCTAGTTCCACAAGTGGCCCTCCTCGTATGTGTTGTCAAATTTGCAATCGGGTTGGACACTCTACGTTGTACTGTTACCATCGCATGGATTATGCGTATCAAGGGCATAATCCTCCACCGAAGCTTGCTGCATTGGTTGCTTCAAATCAATTTCTTGTTGACCAGACTTGGTATACAAATACTGGTGCAACTAATCACATCACTTCTGATATCAACAATCTCTCTTCGAACTGATTATCATGGGTCTGATAAGGTGTCTGTCGGCAATGGAGCAGGTTTGCATATTTCTCATATTGGCTCTAGTTCCATTACAACTCCTTCTGCTTGCTTTCATCTTTCTAATTTATTACATGTTCCTCATATCTTTGCCCATCTCCTTTTTGTGAATCGTTTTGCTCATGGTAATAATTGTGTTTTTGAGTTTGACACATCTGGTTTTTGTGTTAAGGACAAAGCTACGGGGAAGATGCTATTCTGCGGGCAAAGTGAAAATGGACTCTATCCCTTTCCCATCCGTAGGATTTTGAATCACTCAAATAAAGTTCGTCCTCCTTCCCTTTTTGGTGAAAAACTCTCTGCCTCTGTGTGGCATTCACGGCTTGGACATCTAGCATCTAATGTCTTACATCGTCTACTTTTAGCCTTTCAATTACCAGTTGACGGTCCTTCAAAATTTACGTCAGTCTGTACTGAGTGTCAAATGGGTAAAAGTAAAAGGTTGCCAATTTTAATTTCTTCTTCGTCTTCTCAACCATTAGATTTGATCCATTGTGATCTTTGGGGGCCTTCTCCTGAATGATTTGTTAGTGGGTATAACGATTATATTTCTTTCATCGATGATTTTACTAGATATGTGTGGTTGTATCCATTAACGGCGAAGTCACAAGCTATCGTCACATTTCTTAAATTCAAATCATATGTTGACACTACTACAAAAATGAAGTTTACCGACGCAGTCAATGCGTCGGTAAACTTAAATATGCGTCGGTAATTAAATTTACCGACGCTACATACGGCATAGGGAAAAAATCGTAGGTAAATATACTTGCCGACGCGTTGAGTTGTAAATAAATTTACCGACGCTAGCCGCGTCGGTAACCTTCCGCAAAAACCGCTGCAGGCCGAAATTTATGGTTAAAGTTACCGATGCCTATGGCGTCGGTAACTTTAACCTTGTTTTTTTAATCACGCTTCCAATCAGTTATTGGAACCGTTTTATTATTATATTAAATCAAATTTTAATTTAGTTTTTTTTTGTCATGTTAATTTAGTTTTAAATATCTAGTTATTATTATTTTAAATATAGAATTAAAAATAAACCACAAATAAAATAAATCACCTCTTGCATGAGTCATACCCCAAAAACACAGTTTTTTTTTTAAGACACAAGAAACAGATTTAAGGGATTCAATCAATAGCTAGAGCAGTGCTTTCATAATGTCTGCTCTATCCCCTTCTTCTTTCCTTTTTAAAAGGTGCATTTACCTATCTGAAATCATAATGTCATCCAGATTCCAGAAGACTAAATGTGCTTAAATCACTATAGCAATCACTGCCAAAGCATTATAAGAGATCCATGGACAACAACCCACACTTCTAATAGAGAAAAGCATTAAGTGTGGAAAATTTTATGGTCTGAGTGAAAAAAAGGTGGTCATGTGAAAACAAATTGATTACTAAATTTGCTGATAATACTGCAACATACAGCACCAGTACTATTGAATTGACAATTGATACAATTCAAGGAAAAAATTAACATAATTAAGACCACTTCCGTGTCTGAATAGTGACCAGAAACACAAGCATGGGAGAGAAATCCCATCAGAAGAGAGCAAACAACTTATGAAAAAAAAAACACCCAAATAATAAGGGAGAGGGGATTCGAACCCAGATCCATTAAAATCATATTTAAAACAAATAACAAATTTTTTTATACATTATCTATATAAATTATCAAACTACATTCAGATAGTAATAATTGTATAATCATATTCATTCTAAAATTTATAAAACAAAACATATTATTAAACTAATTATCAGATAAATAATAAAAAAAACCACATACCGTTTATACGATATTGCAAGAACTGGTATGGGTGGAGAATGGCAGCAGTAGAGGACGACAGTAGCAGTGGTGGTCGCCGGGCGTGAGTCATTGCAGACAAACATTTAACAAAAAAAGGAGAAAAATTATTTGAAGAAAAAAAAACGGATAATATAAATATTTCATACCTTATAAAGAGGGGAAGAAGGCTGGTTAGATGTGAAAACGTTAGAGAGATGGGAGGAAGACAGAACATATGCACAGAGAAGAGCGCGAAGAAGCGTTGCAGAGAGTGGCGAGGGTGCAGAAAATGGCGATGAGTGGGGAGAAGGGGAAAGGAGAAGGGGAAGTGTTGGGAAGAAATAATAAACTTGCCGACGCCGTACAGCGTCGGTAACTTTTTCCCAATAAACTTGCCGACGCCGTATGTCGTCGGTAACTTTCTTCCCAATAAACTTGCCGACGCCGTATGGCATCGGTAACTTTCCTCCCACAAATCCCGGCAGAAAAGCTGGGAATTCACAAACTTCCCGACGCTTATGGCGTCGGGAAATTCTTAGTTAAAACTTACCGACGCTCTTGGCATCGGGAAGTTTTTTGGTCAACCTCGGGAACCAAAATTCCAGCGGGAAATGGGTTGGCGCGAGGAAGTCGCCGACGCCATGAGCGTCGGGAAATTAAACATCATAACTTACCGACGCCATTAGCATCGGGAAGTTCTACACTCTATCCTGCCATCTGTACAAGACATTTACCGACGCTATCTTTTTGTAATAGCATCAGTAAAATTATAAATTACCGATGTTTTTATTGCGTCGGTAAGTTCTCCGTCGTCTATCTTAACTTTTCTTGTAGTGTGAGAACATGTTGTCCACTAAAATTAAGGCTTTTCAATCCGATGTGGTGGTGACTTCATGAGTACACGATTTCAAAGATTTTTGGCATTTCATGGCATTGCCCATCGTGTATCATGTCCACACACTCCAGAATAAAATGGGACTGTCGAACGAAAACATCGACATATTGTAGAAATGGGGCTTACCTTAATAGCCAAAGCTCATATGCCGATTTGTTATTGGGTTGAGGCATTTAACACTGCAATGTTTCTAATTAATCGCATTCCTTCAAAATTACTCAATAATCGGTCCCCATGGGAATACTTGTTCCATCACCCACCGTATTATAAGTTTTTAAAGTGCTTTGGATGTTTATGTTTTCCGTGGTTAAGGCCTTATAGCAAAAACAAGCTAGAGTTCCATCCATTCAAGGTTTGTGCAAAACTTGAATAAAATTTTTATTTCACCAATTATTATAATTATTATATTTTTAAGTTTTCTTTCAACATAGTTGTAAGTTCAAGCATGAAAAATATATTATAATTCAAGACTAAATTTTACATGAAAATTAAAACCAGTATCTGTTCCGCCTTAACAAAATATAAGCAAAGAAAAGTCGTAAAATAATTGTTTCTTAGTACATTTCAACTTAATCATCTATAAAAATGGAACTCGATGTTCTTTCAAATCTTGGAAATCGTCTATGATTGATTTTGTGCTAAGCTTTTCAGCCATTTATTTTTCAATGTACACAGTCAAAGAGTTAGAGAGAATCATCCTCCATTTTGCTACAAAGCCTAGTTTTGACAATATTCATGGCTAAAAATGATCAGTAGAAATTGGAAGAGTAAGCACAAGTTCAATCACTCTAAAAACAAGTTGGTAGACTGTTGATCTTCTAGTCTTTACCAACCATTGACACAGATTAGAAACTATTGACAATTTTTGAAAGTCTGAATGTCGAACTATATTATACTCATAATGGTGAAGTTGCATTCTCAATTGCATTTTCTCATTTTTTGTGAAGTCTTGAGGATAAAAATTGTTTACCAACTTGCAAATATCATCGCCTCTAAAAGATTCATGTGCATTTTGAGGATCCAAAGCTGAGCTAAGAATAAGCAACTCTACTGCATGCTCACTAAACCGACAATTTAATTCTTGTAATTGAGACTCAATTGCAGCATAAAAACTTCTATTCGATAATGATGCTCATTTGTAAACTCATTTTGTTTATGGTGGGCTCGACCTTGTCTCGCAACATAACAAGCATTCATATCTGGGACATCTGTATTGCGTGCCTCACAAAATGATTTCATCTTGGTAAGTAAAGCATCCCACCCAATATTTCTCAATTTTTGGAAAAGTGCTTTAGTAGATGAAACAAGATGCATGGCTTTTAAAATGTCTTGAGATTGACATTGCAAAGCTTGACAAAGTAATTCAATGATCTACATGATTTCTTTCATGAGATGCAAGATGAAGACAAATTCAAATGAAGTCATTGCCTCATAAGCTGAGTCCGCAACTCCTCATTGAGAAAGAATAGTTCCATCATCAATGATGTTAATTAGAACTACACATGTTGGACTAATCATCTTTATCAAGCTAGAAACTGATTTCAACTGGGAACTCCAACAAGTATCTCTTGCCTGTTGTAAAGAACCAATCTAATTAAGTCTTCTCCCACTCTCGAGCTCATCAATGACAATCAAATGTACACTTTTAGCAGCTTGAGTAACTTTTAACTCATCATTACGCTTGCATAAAGCGCCAACAATATTGACAATAGAAATCAATTTAGTAAAAAAATGATAAATTGGAATAATTTCTTTTGATGCTACAATTAATGCCAATTGCAAGCGATGTGCTAAACAATGGACATAGTAAGCAAATGAACAATTTTTCAAAATCAAAGCTTGTAATCCATTCCACTCACCCCGCATATTGCTTGCACCATTGTATCCTTGCCCTCGAATATTCTGAATATCTAGATTATGATAAGACAATACAACATATATCTCATTTTTAAGGTCAATGCTGCAGTGTTGGAGACATGAACAAGCCAAAAAAAGGCTCTCGCACAAAGCCATCCTTGTTGACGAATTTTAAAACTATAGCCATTTTTGCTCCTTCTTTGACTCATCAAGAGTTTCGTCAACAATTATACAAAATTTTGCATCACCAATTTCTTCACGAATTATTTTCTTCACTTTGGTTGAACAAACATATAGAATTTCTTTTTGGATCTTTGGTGATGTGTAAGAAGCATTTTTTGGAGCTTTATCTAACACAACTTCTGCAACTTTCTCATTATAAGAACTCAACAAATTCAATATTTCAATATAATTTCCACGATTGATTGAACTATGACTTTCATTGTGGCATCTAAAAGCACAACCTTGACATGTAAGCCATTGGACTGTATCAGTTGAAGCCGTAAGCCATAGTCGATTGTTTGCAATTTCTTCCGAAGTGAATTTGTCCAGCACTTTCTGTATGTGTTGAGATTGATTCATCAAGTCTTCACATGATCTCTCGGCAAATTTATGAGGAGAGTTAGGTTCCTTCCCCGCATGACTCAATAAAGCACAATTTTGTAATCTTTAACTTTCTTCGAATTCTTAAATCTAGTAAGAGTGGATGCATTTTGTGAAGTAAGTCCAGTTTGCTTTTTAAAAAGATAGCATGTAGACAAAAAATAAGATCTTTTTGTGGGGAATACTACAACCATGAAGGAAATAGCTTGAACCACGAATGTTGAAAGCTCCGAAGATGAGTTGTTAATCCAGATTTCGTATACTTTGAAAGCATAGGTTGGTATAGACCAACCATAACGTACTTCCGTCGAATTTCATCACCCTGATTAATGTCATAATCCCATATCTGTGGACGCAATCCTGTATCACGCTCCAAAGAACTAATATCAACTTCATTGATTTCAGTTCTTTGTGATTTTGTAGAATGATCTTTAGAAATTGGAGTCTCAACGTTAGAGGTCGGCAATGATGCATCGGCTTCTAAGTTTTGAGGATTTTTCTTTTAAAAAATCCATCATTTGTAGATGACTTTCCCATCTACAAATCAAATAATAATAATATTTATTATATTTCCAAAATCAAATAAAAAGTATTCATTGTCTCAAAATATGAACCATTCATGAAACAACCTTGCATTGGGATGGATTGATTGATAATTATCCTAAAAATTAATAGAAGTCAATTTCATCATTCGTGACTTAGGTGATCCAAACAATCACATCCCTTCATCATTCATTTCATCATTCATCTAACATACATGAGACAGAGTTGAAAAGATACGCTCTTCAAAAAGCAACGATAGAAAGGAACAGTTGTGTGTGTCTTTGTTTACAAGGCTAGAATTATAGATAGGAAGAACAACTTAGATTGATCAATGAAACAAGGGTTCTGAAGAGCTCTAACAAGTAAAAAATAATTAATGTAGGACTCGATCATGTGGAAACGACCTAATATCAAAATTAGAATCTCAATGCAATACGAAGGATATGATTTTCAATTTTCATCAATCAGTTGCAAGAAAAGACTAGAAAAAGAGGGGGAATCGAAGGAGAAAAATATATCTTGAGAGAGAGCACGGCAGTTGCGATTTGCGATAGCTTATGGTGAGATCGGAAGTCCCTTTCTTTCTTCTTCTTCTCCTTTCTCTCTCTCTCTCTCTCGGTCTCTGACTCTTTGGAAATCTGGAATGAAATGAAATGGGTGAATGATCGAATGAGAAGATTTAGGGCAAGGGATCCTTTATATTTCAAAAATTATGAAATGCCCCCTCCTTTTAATCCTTTGCCCATTGCTCTCGCTGCAATCACCTCCTTGGTGGAACCTACTTGGTTAAGTGTGGCAGTCAAAAGCCTGGAATGGAGAGCCGCCATGGCCCTGGAGTTTGATGCTCTTTAATATAATGGAACCTGGTCACTAGTTCCTGCACAAAGAAACATGAATGTAGTTGGGTATAAATAGGTTTACAAGTTAAAGCATCGAGCAGATGGATCCATTGAGCGCTACAAAGCGCGCTTTGTGGTGAAGGGATTTCTTCAACAGGTGGGTATTGATTTCACAGAAACTTTTAGCCCAGTCACCAAGCCCACAACTATTCGCATTGTCCTCTCTCTTGAGTTAGGTTTGGTTATCAAATTCGCCAACTTGATGCAAACAATGCTTTACAAAATGGAGAATTAAAGGAAGAGGTATACATGCATCAACTACAAGGCTTTGTCGAGCCACAACATCCATAATATGTTTGTCGCTTGCATAAATCAATATATGGGTTAAAACAAGCTCCCAGGGCCTGGTTTGAAAAACTCACAACCCATTTGACATCAGTTGGTTTCCAGGCAACATCTACAGATTCATCACTATTTGTGTGGCACTATGGACATACTTTTATCATCTTATTACTTTATGTAGATGATATTATTATCACGGGTAATAATCAATCGGATGTTCAATCCCTTATTCATCAGTTGGCGTCTGCTTTTGCCATGAAAGACCTTGGCCCACTCCACTATTTTTTTGGGACTAGAGGTCACAAGGACTAATGAATGTTTGTTTCTTACCCAAACAAAGTATGCCATTAATTTACTAAAGAAATACAAGATGGATGCTGCTAAACCATATTCCTCCCCAGTGCTAAGTGGAAGCAGGTTAAGTATATTTGATGGAGATCCTCTCATTGATCCTTCAGAGTATTGTAGTGCTGTTGGTGCTCTCCAATATTTGACATGGACCTGACTTGGCAATACTTATGCTGTTAACTAAGTCTATCAATTTATGCACAAACCAACTACTAGCCATTGGACAACAGTCAAACGGATTCTATGATATATTAACGGAACAATCAGTCATGGGGTTCCTAAGATCATCTAGCTTGGCATTGACATGCTTTTCCGATGCTGATTAGGCAGGCAATCTAGACGATCACCGCTCTACCTCAAGCCAATGTGTGTTTCTTGGCAATGATATAATCTCGTGGAGTGCCAAGAAGTAACCTACAGTTGCAAAATCTAGCATGGAGTCTGAATACCGCTCTCTTGCACATTCTGCGGTTGAATTATCCTGGATCTTATATATCCTTAGGGATCTTCACATTCCTATGGTTCATGCCCCAATCATATGGTGTGACAATGTAGGTGCTATCTCATTAGCCTCAAATCCCATTTTTCATGCTAGGACAAAGCACATCGATATTGAACATCATTACATTTGGTAACAAGTACTACGCAAAAAACTTGTTGTCCGCTTTGTCTCCACAATTGATTAGTTGGCTGACATGCATCTTCACCAAAGGGGTATCATCTGCTCGGTTCTCATTACTCTGGGACAAGCTCATGGTTCGCTCCTGACCGATCAACTTGAGGGGGCATGTTGAGATAAAAGGAGATAAGATCTCCACCATAGGAAATACAATCTCAAACAAAGATAAGCTTTCGGCAACAAGTAGAGTCTTAGCCAATTCAAAAGATTATGAGAGAGGGATGGTTTGAACATCTGATTTTTCAAATGCCTTCGTAATATTCAGAAGTTGTGACCCATCTGTAAGAATTCTCACTAAGTGTAATATTTCTATATAAATATGATAATGAAATCCTCTCTCTCGATAGATTTAAAACTTATCAAAAGTGTGTGGGTGGTGGGTGTTTTTTTTTTTTTTTTTGGATATTTTGCACTACAAAAAAAATGTCTTAATGAGTCACTTTTAAAGTGTCTTAAAAAGTGGTTTGTGTCGCTTTTCTGATTACTATGCAAGCGTCTGATCTGCCGGCGTCACTAAAAGTTCGTAAAAGCGTCTCAAGAAATACATTTGTTGTGTTAGTTTCTGTTATCAAAGTGACACAAAAAAATGGTTACTTGTGTCACTTTAAACCCAAAAGTGACACTGAAATAACTTAAAAGCGTCACAAGAAAGATAATTTTGTTGTCTCCCTTTTCAAAAGCAGTGATCAATATGTTGTTTTCGGACCAAAAGTGACACAAGTAGTCATCAGTTGTGACAGTTTCCATAGAAGCGAGATACCATCCATTTTTTTAAAAATAAAAATGCAATATATACATTACTAATAACATGCTGCAGTATGGATACACTTTCAAATCACTAAACCTACCTTACAAAATATCCAAAAAAATATAGATAGCAACATTCAATAAGAACCATTTCATTAATTGGAAATTAATCACCATTCACATTAAGGAACGTACTTGCTCGTCCACGCACTAAATCAAACAAACTATTCAAAACATAGCCAATTTGAATCCATCCATAATCCAAACTATTTACATTAACCTTCAAATTCGTAACCAAAGCGTCACGACATAATCCAAAACCTTCACAAAAGCATCCAAAAAAAGGCAAGCTACATTGTAAACAATTTCCGGAAATCCCTAACTAACCAAAATTAACTTAACCTAATTAGTAGATCCACTTAGCAAAAGGCATTCCATCTCCGTTTAATTAAGTTCTTCATTCACCTACAAAATAATAACAATTTGACTATGTATCAATAATATAATCAAGTAAGAAGGAGAGTTTAACCAACAATATCAAGGATTCATGTTAAAGAGAAAACATTTTGTCACTAGAGAAAGAGCAATTGAAACACTAGCAGTTCACATGTCATAAGATCATAGTAGCAAGCAAACTAGGAGCAATCAATAATTCACTAATATGATGACCTAGTATTCCTATCACCACCTACAACTAACACTCAATAAGCATTAACGTACCGAAAACTATGCAAGTTAATCACAGTCGACGGTCCCCCCCCCCCCCAATGATATGTGATGAAGTGTGAAATGCATCATGAACTAAAAAACTCCACCTACCCAAGTGCATGATGTAGACCAAAATGCATGAATCAATTCACATTGATGATAACGCCCTAAAAACATCGAGAAATCTCTTTAGGACTGAGCACACAATTAGTATCTGCCTCTCATACCTGCTTCTGATAACTAAGCTCAAGGCTTTATGCAATCCATGTAAGTTTCCCTTTTTTCGCTTTATAAGAAACTCAAAACTCGAACTCATACACACTCACACTGCACATGTTACCAATCAGCTGACTAATGGCCAGGAACGTGTAAATTCCTGGTTCTAGAGGATGCATTTACACTGAATTTTATAGAAGCATTGCTAATTATTTTCCAAAACATTAAAATTGTGTTACAAGCATGGCATTCTTAAAAATCATCAAAAGAAAAAGGTGTGGCAATTGCAGTTTGACTACTCTTAGATTATGATAATGATGAATTTTTGCTACAAGAAATCATACCTGAATGCTAGTTTGCCTCAGCTCAATATTAAAGGGAGGCGGTTCTCCACTTGTCTGTCCAGTTATATAAACACGTTCATTTTCTTTAAGATGGCAGGCAGCAATTTGTGCCAAATCACCTTCAAAGACCATTGGAATCCTGGTTTAGAGAGAGATAGAGGGAAATCCACAAATAAATAGAGATATGAGCAAAAGCAATCAGATAAAGAAGATGAACGCATTAATCATCTAAGTTTTCAAGCAATTTAAAGAAGCTTAGGGTCTTCAAATGAGAAGTTGACAAAACAAAGGCCGAGAAAAATGTCCACGGATCACATTGGACAATTGCATTTTGAAGAATGATTTAATACAAAATATATATTAATTGTTATTGTTTTCTTAATTGAGAAGACTTATATTATTGAACTCAAACCACCCCATAATAACTCTCTTCTTCAAGTTTGGTTGGCGAAATCCTATGTAATTCACTCTAACTCTACATTCACATTTAATTAGAATTTTTTTCTTTTATGCTCCACAATCTAAATGCCACTTTCAATTATTTTATTGAAAATGTAAATAGAAGATAACCTACTCAAATATGAAAAAGGAAGCATTGGAAGTTTTTTTTTTTTTTTTTTTTTTAACAGTGAAAACATTGCAAAGTGTATTATAAAATACACATATGGGGCAGAGATTCTTTGTAAGAATAAAAAAAACCCCTACACCTACACTTAGTTTTTTCTATATATTTCTATGAAAACCCTTCAATCTAGCTGTGTGGGACATTTTCCTAATATTGAGATTATCCTAGATTCGGTAAGAGTGTTAGCTAAGCATATGTTGGTCTCGGCCTTTTTCATCTCGGCAATAGTGCCAGAATGCTTCCATACTGAGGTCAAGTCTGACATCGACATCATCTTCAGTTCGGTTTGGTTAACCGAGACAGGTATCGACTCTAAGTCAGTTGTGACTGTACCCCTATAGAGAAGACTCAACTACATTACAGAACGTGTTGACTGATGGTGACATACCTCGGATCGAGATAAGAAGTTATCATTATCCGCGGCTACGTCTACATTAAGGTAAGGTCCGATGAGACTCTGCCTCTAAGGTCAACTAGGGTAAGGTCCAATGGAACTCTATTCCCAAGACATCAGGGTAAGGACTGATGGGACCCTACCCCTAAAAGTCAACTCTTGGCCTATATACACAAGGAGCAAATCCGGAGGAGGTACGCGCATAAACACAACACTTACATGCAACGTTTTACACCCATACTAAACTCCCCCTTCTTCTTCACTCACTCATCTTTTGTCTAGTTGCTGAACTAACTTAGGCGTCAGAGTGCCTTTGGCTGACTGCAGCCAGAGTCTCTGACATTTGTTTCTCCTTCCCTTTCAGGCCTCAGGGATTTGATCCTTCCTAAGAAGTTCTATATCCATATAATCAAGCCCGTAAATATTTAGGTACTTACACTAGCTATTTCATAATGTGATCTAGACATTTCATGAAACTGGTATCCTCCAGGGATTGGAAACCCCATTAATAATGCAAAGCCATTGTGTCCCTTCCACAAGACACTTCTTCTCGCTCTCATTAAATGATTTTGGACAATTTCTACTCTCTCACTCACTCACTCACTCACTCACTCATCTGATTGCCTCGCTAAGTTCGGATTCATATAGTTTGAAGATTATTATATTTAACAAGTAGATGACCTCAATGAAAAATCTATAGAAATTAAGGGGGCTCATATGCCTATTTGGAGTCTATGACACTAAATTATATATACGAGCAAGGCTCTCCTAAGCTCGAGCTTAGTAGAAAATCTCATAAGCTCATGCTTGTTGGGCCCACCTTTGGTCCATCCAAATGAATCAAACACATGACCCCCCTAAATTGCACATGTCTACCAACTTTCGGTCAAATCCGAATTCACAGGACCGTTGGATTGACTATGTATCAATCTGAATAGACTATTGACGATTAAACTTTTGGGCCCATATGGAGATGAATGAAATCTAGGCTGAGGCTAATTTTTTGTAGAGAAGAGGATCCCAGGGTGTGAGGTCCCGCCCTTGGTGGGCCCTCTAAATGCTAATTTATAGACTAATTAATCCTAATTTATGCTAATCATTGGTTAATTATGCTAATTACTACTAATCTTTGCTAATTACTACTAATCTTTGCTAATTATTGCTAATCTTGGCTAATTACTAATTATTTGGGCTAATTAGGGGTTGATTAGAGAGATTGGTTAGAATCTCCTAAGTTTTTTGTTAGACTAGCATAGTTGAGTTGTTTTTAATTAGAAAAGGGTTTTGGGTTAAACCTATGCTATTAGTGTTAGTTAGGTCCCTAATAGAGTTTTAATTAATTAGGAGGGTTTAGTTTAGTGCTAATGGTGCCCCTCTTCTAGAAGCTTCCTACCAAAAGACCTAACCTACCCTAACCCTAACCCTAATCCCATGGAACCCAAAAGGGTATTATAGTCATTAACCACCCTCCACTAAACCTATATAATGGCTCTTATCCCAAAGAAAAAACCCTAAACCTCAAGCCCAGCCCCTTTCCCAAGAAAACCTCCAGCCCCTGTTCATTGCAACTCCCAACTTCCATTTCAATTTCCCTTCCCACGTTGAGCTGAAATCTCACCTGTTACATTGCTGGAAAATCCCCTGTTGCTACTGTTGCTTCATCTTCCTTCTTCCTCTTTCATTCTTCTTCCTCCAAGCCACTACAACAGTTACGTTTCTGTGCTTGGAGCTACAGCAGCCGCTACCTTATCTTCTATTTTCCTTCATTTCCTCCCCTTGAGCTGCTGTCACTGTGTATTGGAGCCGGACTAATTGTGCTGGGACAGAACAGCTACTGCCACTGCTGCTGGGTATTCTTCTTCTTCGTTACAGCTGGGAGCAGCAGTCATCTTCTTCTTCTTCCTCTCCTCTGTTCTGCTGGAACTGGGCTCTCTCTTCTCTTCTATTGATCTTGTTCTCTCTACAAACCCTCTCTTTATTATCAAAGGCAAGTGCATTTACTCCTAGCTTAGAACATGTGTTTCATTTCTTGATTTCTGTAGTTTCAGTTCATGAATGTTATTGATTAAGTCTTAGAAAAATTACTTGAGCTCAGTTGTTTTGTTTGGATGGAAATGGGCATTGATGGATGGGGGTTTCACCCCCCATTTGGAAGATCAATGGGCCACAAGGTTATCAATTAATGGGCATTAGAGTTGTTTGATGTTTGGAGATGATTTGGTGAAGTTTGGGACTGATTGGAAGTGATTTGGTGGAAAAACGAGTTGAAATGGAGAAAACCTGAAAACTGGTCTCAGTGCATGGCCGAGACCAGTGCATGGCCGAGACCAGTGTATGGCCGAGATCAGTGTATGGCCGAGATCAGTACAAGGCCGAGCTCAGTGCAGGACCGAGCTCAGTGCATGGCCGAGACCAGTGTAGTGCATTGCATGGCCGAGCTTAGTGCAGGACCGAGCTCAGTGCATGGCCGAGACTAGTACATGGCCGAGACCAGTGCAGTGCAGTGCATGGCCAAGACCAGTGCAGGACCGAGCTCAGTGCAAGGCCGAGACCAGTGCAGTGCAGTGCATGGCCGAGACCAGTGTAGTGCATTGCATGGCCGAGCTCAGTGCAGGACCGAGCTCAGTGCATGGCCGAGACCAGTACATGGCCGAGACCAGTGCAGTGCATGGCCGAGACCAGTGCAGTGCATGGCCAAGACCAGTGCAGTGCATGGCCGAGCTCAGTGCAGGACCGAGCTCAGTGACTGAAATTTCATGGAAAAGATGACCTGAAACTTAGAATTAACATTTAGAAAGTGTTTAAAGCTGGAACATCAATCTTTCTAAGGTTTTTAGAGTATGCGGTCAATCACCTAGGCCAGGTTGTTTGACCGGACACGCTGTAAGCCTTTAGAAACGAATTGAGTTGTCCAGGAAGCCCGATTCAGATTAGTTAGTGCACTCGGTTGATCCTCCCGGCCAGGAGATCAACCGAGCTCACAACACATCAGGTTCACCTGGGAAACCCTGATTGTTCCAGTTTTCAACATTTAGGAGATATGATCAGTTGTGGGGCCCATTGACCATCCAAATGAGCATTTATCAGTGATCTAAGCCCGAGTCAATGGTGTGGCTCAACCTTGACTCGCGGGGACCACTGTCTAGGGTTTAGGTTATTAATCTAAGATGATTCGACCTCTAAGAGTTGTCAACAATGCCCTTAACCACCTAAGCACCAAAATACAGTATTTTATGGCATTAATGACATCGTTTAGAGATCGAATTACCGGAGATAGACCCGAACCTAAAGTGGCCCATTACCTAGGATTGGACTGTTGGATTTCCCTGTTGATTCCTTCGTTGAAGTTTATACTTCACTTTATTTATATTCTGTCATTCTTAGATCTTTAGTGTAGCTGTTTACTGTTAACTAATATAATTGGAACACCTGAACCTAGGGTATCTAGAGGTGACCCGATAGTGTGATTTCGGAGATCATTGACCCGTGTCTGTGTCTAGGCGGGCCCTTATTGGGCCTAAGTGTGGAGATATGAACCCTTTAGCTTGAAGAGGTAGTTTTATTGGACTGTTAAGTCATATGGATTGAAATGGAACTGTTTATCAGTATAAGTGGATTAGTTGCCTCGTATGGACAGTTTTAGACCAGGCCATGTACTGATGGGCCTTAGTATGGATCCAACGAGTGGGCCTGGACCTTGAATGAGATCCAGAGACTGTATTGAGATGTGTAGACCTCTTAGAGATATTGTTAGGACCTTGTTCACGCAAGGCAAAGCCTAGACAGACACAGACCTTAGAGTTATTCTCGAGTCGGCATGAACATTCACTCGGTTGATTTAAGCTCAGCCTGTGGACTGATCATCCCCGGTAGGAGCTAGATGAGTGTTGTAGACCTATCATGATGAGCTGTGTGGTTAAGACGGACGGTGTGATACCGTGCCGGTCTGGAGTGTTGAGATGATGAGTTGATGAGATGATTTGAGGGATTAGTTATTCCCAGCACCGATGAGATTTCCCCGCCGCAACTGTGTTCAGTATGGGAGGGCCGCGGCATAATATCCCGCGGTATTCCAGCTCGTGTGAATGTGCCACTTTCGTTATAGTAGTTTAGATGTTTATCTTTGTACTGATTCTTTATGATTTACATGCACAACTGCCTAGTTCATTTCCCTTGCTATTCATTTAATTTATGTACCTGTCTCTATTTCCTTTGATATATATGTTCTATGTTAGTAGTATGCTGTAACTTGCCAGATCTTTTAGATCTGGCCCACTCATTGGTGCTTAGGCCTTGATCCCGAGATCCCAGACGATGCATTAGCCCTAGTGGAGGCACCTGTCGCACGAGAGTACGCATGGGGCCCGGCCGACACGGATGTCGAGCCGGAGGGCGAGGAGTATCTACATGGGTTTTGAGAGTCTCTTGTTATTTGGGTTTTGAGAGAACAATTTTGTAGTGAGTTGGGTAGAACTCAAATGTATTAACTTTAATTTACACTAAACCATTTTAAGTAGACTGTAGTTCTGCTCATACTTAATATATATCGATACCTATTACTTCCGCTTTATTTAATCGTTATGCCTCCGCAATTTAAATGTTATTATTATATGGTTCAAAAAGTTTTTAATTGGACCTCACTGCGGCCTACAATCTTGGAAGTTCTCGGATTTTCCGGGAAGTAGCGCGCCAACTTCGGGTATTCGAACGATTATATCGGTATCCGGAATTGGGGCGTTACACAGGGAGTCCTTGAAATCCCCCCATCCCCATCCTTATGCGGGTCCCCAAGTGGGCCCCACCACACACTTGAGCTTACCTTATCCTAAGCTTGAGTTTAGGAGAGCTGACCCTTATATATATAATTTAGTGTATTAAGGGGTTCTTTGTATGTGAATGGATCGGATGTGTTATAAAGTCAACCATAATATGTTGTCTATGTTGTCCCTCACCATAACCTGGTGAGAGATGGATGCACATTAATATTTCCATATATATATATATATATATATTAAAGCAAACGGGGAGGTGGGCTGTGGAAGGTGCCACATTAGCATCGAAGGAGTTCTCCTTTAAAATAAATATACGTGCACAAAAACTTATAGCAATTTAAGGAGCCATGTCATCACATTCCACTATTTTTTCTCCAAAAGTATTGGAGTCCAGGTCCCCTGTTTTGTTGAAACAGGGGATCACTGTTTCGCCCAATCCCCTTGTTGCAGCTGGACAAAATTCTAACCCAACATTGAACCTTCTCAAGCTTCCTTAGAGTGAAAAAAAAGAAAAAAAAGAGGGTCTTTATACAATTACAGAAAACTGCTTCACATCCGATCCATAACACCTACACCTCCTCCGGCCATGCGTTCCTCGTCACGCTGGCTGGCACTGGATCGACACGAGCACGCTATACGCTTCCATGGTTCCGACGGATCCGTGGCCAGAGAGGCCGCCGGAGTTGCATATGCCGCTTTAGCTGATCTTGATCATCCAAAAAAATCGATTGGGCCACCAAATTAAATTGTAAGATATTACAATTTTTGTGCCAAATTGATCCAACAGAAACTCAATCAAAACGTTTACTCTTGAATTGGGTTCGAGTGAAGTGGGGCAGCAAGTGGGCCAGATTTGTGAGATTGTTTGGTTAGGAGGATAAGGGAGTGAAATGGAAGATGGCTATGGTGGCTCTTTGATGTTGGAATTTTTGAAGTGGGTTTTATGTAAAGTGGTGATAATGTATGGTGTTTGTTTGGCTGGAATTGGATTAGTACAGAGAGGTGGGTTGTCTTGCATATTATATATATTAAAGCAAATGGGGGAGGTGGGTTGTGAGGGGTGCCACCTCGTCCCTAAAAAGTCTCTCATTTCAAAGAAATATGCACAAAAAACCCACATTGTTTTAAGGTGCCACCTCACTTTGGGGTACTCCTTTCCTCCTAATACCTCTTTCATAAGAGATTTTTACGAACGTTTGACTTTGAATCCTATTTCTTGCCATTATCCAAATTATAAGCAAATCTTTACAGTCGGTTAGTTTTCTTTTCCTTAGATCTTCAATCATCAATGGGTCCCTTGTTAAATATGTTTTGTGGGCCCTACCGATGAATGAAATCACTCCTTTACTCTCCTTTCAATTTTTTTCCCCTAAATGGATGGATCTAGTAGTGGGCACCAGTTCGTATTAAATATATTTCAAGATTGGACTCCAGTAATGGATGAAATCCAAATAGCCTTCTCTTAACCCTTGTTTTCTATGAGTGGGCCCCACTGATGGAGGAAGGCAAGCCTATTGGTCGTTGTCTGGGTTCTTAATGGATGCAAATCAATTAGTGGGCCTCACACATTTAGCTTATTTCTGCAATGGGACCTACTCATGCATTATGCATAGATATTAGTTTTCTAGGTCAATATGTATCCATAGTGGGCAATTAGACTGGGCTGGTATCATACACAAGCTTAATTTCTTTGATAATTGTTAGGATGTGATTTGTGTGCATATGAGTTAGAACTATTAGAAACATAATATGATGAATAATATCTATACCCACTTACACTCATCCCATGCAATGTACATCTTTTATGTTTTTTTCTTCTCTTACACATGTTCGCCGCCTCTCTGTCAATTTTGTTTTTATTATACTATCAATCATCTGTGGGGGACTAACTGTTCTATCACCATAAATCTAGATGTGGTGTGTGACCCATTGAGGATGAAATCATTTGATTTCCATTTCCTTACCCATTGAGGATGAAATCATTTGATTTCCATTTCCTTTCTTCTTATCTTCCCTTTTTTCTTCTTTGGATGCAGAGCCATCAGTGGGTCCCACAAGTTTAAAACATTTTAAGGGTGGCCCCCACTAATGGATCAAACACGTTAATTTTTTTATCCCTTTCTTTTGGTTCTTTTTAGTAGATGTAGATCCATCCAGTTTGTTTTCTCTCTCTTATATTTTCAATCATCAATGCTATAATATAACCGTAAATGAGATGATCGTAATGGTCAATGCCTGTAAATTAAAGGGGTCGTCATGTTATGTAAATTTACTTTATTTTAATACATAATTTTTTTAATATTCAAAGATAATAAATAAAACTTATTTTATATTTATTTTATCTTAACAATATTTCAAAAGAATTCTTAAATTTTAACATATTTTCATTCCCGGGCCTTTGTTGCTAGTGTGTGTGTGTGTGTGTATTAAAAGGAAATTTTCAAATAAGGCCTTAGGTTTTTGCCTTATTTCAAAAAATGACACAAGTTTTAAAACTTTTCAAATTAGTACCTTAGTTTTCTATGAAGTTTTCAATTAAGGACATCTGGTCATTTAAAAGTATTTTTATGGCATTTTCTCTCAATATTTTAAAAATATCCAAAGCACCTTCATTTAAAGCCATGACATGGTTCTGGCAGCCACTATATTTAGTCGAAGTACCTAGTTTTCCTTGATCACTATAAGGCTGCTATTGAAAAAAGGAAGAAAATATAGAGGAAGTGAAGGAGGATTTTATTTCATTGAAGGATAATTTTGGTAGTTTAAGAAAATTGAAGAAAAAAGTTGCCGGGAAATAACTTTAAATGACTAGATGTCCTTAATTGAAAACTTCATGGAAAACTTATGGACTAATTTGAAAAGTTTTAAAACTTGTGTCCTTTTTTGAAATAAAGAAAAAACTTCTGACTTATTTGAAAATTTCCCTATATTAAACCAATAGGGTCACATTGGATGATTTATATCACTGTATAATAATGATCTTTATTATGATACAATTTTGCTAATATAGTAGTAGCACAGTTTAATAAGAAGGAGATTTTATCACATGAATCCTGAAACCCTTCGCCCCTCATTAACTTACCATCCGCCAAGAAATGCCCACCACTGTCCAATTACATTACTACAACCAATGAAGATCCGTACTTGCCATATCATAACATCTAAAGCCTGAGGCGGCTTCAGGAATACGAGTCAGTGGGGTCAACAAAAGACATATTTTCCGCAAATCGAGAAACTTTATTCTCTCCTTTATCAACATCTGTCATTTACTTTCGATAATTTGACAAACATAATTTAAAATTCTCAAATAATTTATTTTCGAGAATCCGACGAACTTTTAAATTGTGTGGGATCAATTTTTTTTTATAATTTTATTTCATATCTCAATGGGGTCAAACATTTAAATTGAGTGGGATCAAATTTTTTTAATATTATTTCATATCTCAGTGGGGTCAATTGACAATATTAAAAACACAAACAATGAAGTGGCATACCCTAATTGGATAGTAGTGGGAGCTGCATTTTGCTGTCGCTGGATCATAGGGAGCCCTAAAACAATTTAACTTTAAGCCCTAAAAAGTTGAGGGTAAGTAAGAAGAGGATGGTGTATCTTGTATAAGAAAATAATTTAGCTAAGCTAAAATATAGGAAAGTAATTAGTATTAGATCTTTTGACGACTTTAAAAAATCTACAATTTAGGAAAAATAACCAATTTAAATCTTCATTAGTGTAGGACATGTTTTATGGAATTAGGAGAAACGGTTCATTATCATTGATGAGTCTAGATCGGATCCTCTATTTTGTAAAAACAAGGAGATACTATTTCGTCCAATATGCATTTGTCAATTGTGCAAAATCTTATGCTAGCTAATGCACCCTTCCAAGAATGAAAAATAATAAATTAAGGAAGGGGCTTTGCACAGTTGGCAAATGCATATTGGACAAAATATATAGTTGATTGATATAAGGGTGGGCTGGATTTGAAGAAGTAACCGATGCACAACTAATAATAGGGAATCAAAGTGCTTCAAACCTAATCTTGCACTATGTTCCACCTTTCCCACGATACTTGGGCAGCATGGGAGATGCAATCATAGAAAGCAACAAACATTTATTAAAAGGAAAAAATGTACTTGACCCAAGTCAGAGGAGAAACACAATATTAAAACCTATTTGTTATTGGATTTCATTTTTCTAGAACAAATTTGTTCTTTAAAAAGAGATTGTGGATTTGACCTTTGGACTCGCCAGTAACAAGTCACATGAACCCTGTCATCTGCCCTCCGATACACAAAATACTATACTTGCTCTAAATTACAACACTACAATGATGGAAAAAACTACAAAAAATATAAAAGAAATGGCTGAAGTGCCGCGTTTAGGTCTCGAAGACTGTTAAATACATAGGAATCCCGTTCCTTATATTTTTCAATGTCTAGTGGCACCGGTGTCATATATATCTTGCTTATCGCTTGCAACAGTCATGCCACTTGCAATTGTGAAGTTGAGAAAAGATAGGCCATGCACTTATCTGTTTTGCTAGGATATACTTGTGTAGACTTGTCTTAACTGATTCACTTGTGTCATTTACATTTCTTACATAATCATGCCTAGTTGAAGACATTATTATTACTCTTGTGATTCGGTTGTCTTTAATTCTACAATTGATACAACGTGTTTATGTTTACTATACTTGCTTACTTGATAGGTTGTGTAAACCTAATGTTGCTACACTTGGCATTGTAGGTGACAACACCATTACCCTTGACAGGGAGGCATAGGCGGTGGAGGAGATGTTGTATGGGCTAGCAATGAACTCCAGATGATGTCATCTAGACATTATGTAGGTGCGCGAGTGACATCACATTTTGATATAACTGCTTCTTTTATATATATATATATATTGAGTTGTTGGTATTGGCCTTGTCGGCCATTTGAGATGTCTACTTAAATGCTTTGCAATATAATTTGGGATGTGTTTATATTCTGATTATATGTTCTATAATGATGATTTATGGTTTATGTGTTAAATCTAATATGATTTGCAATACAAATCAAACCTATGGATCAATATCTATGCATAAACAATTGATAATCTAAAATATTAAAAGCGTACCTTGAGCCATGATCTTGAGAATGAGCGGTATGAAGGAATCCTGTGAGAATTGTGGAAGAAAAATACCGTTGTTACATGAATCCTTACACATGTCGCACCTCGGGACGCGAACTCATTATGGTGATCTAGTCTGGGGTGTGACATACAATTTCACCCCTCATTTCTCTGAAGTCAGACTAAAATTAATGAAACATATGCTAATGGCACTTTGTTTCATGTAATTGAATTCCAAGGACTAATAAGAATTGTATTTTTAAAAGTGGTTGAAAATTAAGGCTCAAAGTTGAATATCCAAAAATGACAATCAAATAATCACCCCCTTGAATAGAGATGTGAAATGAATTGAGCCCACCGCCACAATAATTAACTATGAGAAAAGTAAATGTCTCATTTCCATCACCACCTTATATGCTTCACGGCTTATAATCTTTTGTTGGAGCTCATTTGACCATGAGTCTTTTTGATACCCCAGCTAAGGGAGCTTGGGACCCCATCAAGCCCTAGGGTTAGGGAAGGTGGTCTGCCCAGGGTTGATTCTCAGGCACTCAGGTGAGAACTGCCAAGTGCCCTGACCATGAATTGATATGTATTCAATTCAGTGCAGAATAATGGGCCAAAGTGATGGTTTGCTCATGCAATGGAAGGAGAAAAGGCATAATTTTTTCTCCATATCATTTGAAGCAATGAGGAAAAATGAGAAAGTAAAAGAACCTTGGTGATGTGGAACTTATCCAATTCGTGTATGAAAGGACTAAGGACAGGGGATACCATATTTTGCAGTAAAAAAGCAGATATCCCACGTCAAAAGTCTACCTTCCACAAACATCCCAAAGTTGTAAGTGGCATCTCTTCATCTGTTATGACATTTGCAGGAGGTTGCCTTTTTAAGTGAAGAAGATTGGAATATGGTTTCAATTCTCGGGGATGGAAAAGAAAAGTCATAACATTATTCAATGGAACAACACTTTACTACTGGCAGTTGCCGTTGACCCATGAAATGCGTCATGCTGCGAAGGCATAATAAATAATGCAAAAAAGAAGAAAAGAGAAGGAACTTTACATGAATTCCCCTGCGTAGTAGACATTGTTATCATAGTCTAAGTAAATACTCTATGGACGAAATCAAACATATAAGAAAAGATTTCATAGATCTCTCTCTTCAGAACCTATATGTAGTGTAAATGGTTGGCATCTGAAAGGACGAAAAGGAATTCATTGCTACTTGCTGTTCCATTAAGAGAATTTCTCATATAGTTATTTTCTTTTAGTTAGATGCTTGTGTCAGAATTTCTCATATAGTTATTTTCTTTTAGTTAGATACTTGTGTCGACAGTATGGCTTTCATATACTGATTCTAGGAGCTCTCTTGGGAAAAATTCCAAACGAAGCTCGGTCATTGTTCGTTTTGGATAAGAAAAAGACTCGGAGGTTTTGACACATTAGTCTTCCTTAAACACGGTTTTCTCAATTTCATGACCGAAATTCATATAATATCACCAGAGTCAAGTGACTTTGGTTAACATTTTTTTTTAAAAAACTTTTCTGCCACAGATCCGATGATATCATGGGTGTATGTCATAAAAACTAATGAAATCCATGATACCATGAGACTGTCCCATGATGTGATGGCTTTTATCTAGCATCTTAGAGAAGAATTCCCCCAAATGACAGAACTTGAGAAATGGTGGTAAGATGTGCATTTGCTTTTTATAAAATTTTATTTTTTATTTTTTGTAAAAAAAAAATATTCTTGCTTGTTGTAGAAAGTGTATGATACAGAAACTGATAAATTCTATAATATCATCAGAATATCCCATGATACTATGGAAAATGAGTAAAAAGAATTAAAAAAAAAAGTTTACCAAAGTCAAGCAATTCTGGTGACATTATTTGAATTTCGATCATGAAATTGAGAAAGCAGAGTCTAATAAGAACTAATATGTCAAGACCCCAAAAATTTGGATAAAGGCCATAGTGTTTGGACTTTGGAATAAAACTTGTCTCCAAAACAGTCAACCCCCACTTGATGGAGTGCGCAGGTTACTATCATGAAAAACTCAACTGTGATAGTGTTCCCTATTCCCATTTGAGAATTTATTCGCACAAGAGGATTATAGAAAACCAAGGGATGAAGCAGAACAATAACTTTGTATCAAATGTGAAAAATACTATAAATAGGCATTCAGGAATCAGTAATTGGCAGAGGAGGTTCCTGGTCCACACGCATAGTGAGAGGGGGAGAATGTCTAACATGAAGACAGGAGCCTGGTTAGACAAGCCAAGAATGACTTGCCCCGAAGTAGTTGTAATGTTTTCAACTTTCATATGAAACACAGGTAAGGGCTGCTCCTGCCAGGAGACCCATCATTGTGCTAAACCATGGACCATATCCAGGATTAGTATTTTCTTGATGCAGTGTTAAAACGAGCCATCTGTGGACCTACCTTTTAAATGCATATACCCAGCCCAACAAATTTAGTGGAAGTGCGAGGACTTTTCAAATGCTGGATCTGGCCTGAATATTAGACCCGATAACCAAATTGCATGGGTTAAGGCAAGCTTCACCCCGGCACATGAATCTAAACATAGGGATGGCAACGGACCTTGTTTACCAAACAATTGATTTACACAATTTATCCATAGAATTCAACCCAAAAGGGACCCACTGGAAACAACCAAAGACCTGAACCAACCGATGTTTTGTATTCTGGATATTGATCCATCAGATTTGAGATCATTACATCATTCATGGGCAGTCCTCTTCTTGGCTTACTGACAGTCTCTTGTCTCCTATGCTAGACCAAGTTTCTCCCGCAGAAGAACCTTTTAAACAAAACAGGTATGTTTTAAACTAACATAATTGTCTCTGCCGACTCAAAGCAATTTATTGTCCAAGCTGCATTTGAGAACGGTGCCTACACCAATGGTAAGGAGCGGTAGTTTTCATTTGAACCTGGCATTCCTCCTCCTTGCAATTTTAAGTTGCTATTACCTTGTATGTATGCCCATCACCTCACATGTTTGAGTTGTATCTCCATGCACATGTGAGTTTTCATCACCTCACGTGCAAGTCTCACGGCGTCTCTCAGCCCCTATTTTTTGAACAACTAATGTTCACTTTATTCCCCAATGTTGTGGTTGAATGTGATCCTTCCGATTGTCATATTTGTATCCTCACTATAAAGATTCTATTCACTTTTTAGTACAGATCGTCTCAGGACAAACTTCAAGAATTTGCTGATTCAAACAATATCAATAGGGTACACATTTTAATAATAAAACCCCTCCAAACCACTTGTAATTACCTCTTCGTATGGGTCAAATTTGACTCTAACCAGGTTTCTTTGAGTTTTCTACTTATTCTATTTTGACACTCTAGCATAGAGAAGTCAAATGGGCTGGGTCGGGCAGTGCAGTCAACGGCCCACAGCACGGCCTGACCCGATCAACGGCACGGCCCGTGCCATGGGCCATGGGAACAAGCACGGCCAACTGCGTGCCCCTATTCATAACGATCGACCCACTGGGCCCACCTGGCCAGCAGACACTTCCTTTTTTCTAATCTAAATTTTTACAATTCAGTTGAGTAATGTACCAATAGACATCTTACAAATTTTATATCTTTTTAAATTAATCATCCTAAATCCTAATTTATACAGAGAAAACTAAAGGAGAAAGTTAAAACTTAAATTTCTCTCCTAATATATGTTTGCTAGAGTCCATCATTGATGTAGATGATGAGATCGTGAAGTCCGTATGGTGCATGGACAATGTTTATGACCTTGATCTTTATACAGATCAATGAAGAAAAATGAATCGGGAAAAAAAATTAAATAGGCATGCGGAGCACTGCACATCCCAGTTCGCTTCAGGCATGGTTCATGGAGGCCGTGCCGGTCCGTGGCTTGCTCGGGCCAAGATTTGGGTGGGTCGGGCAGGGCCGGGTGTTTGACTTCTCTACCCTAGCAATGGGGGTTGGGACTTAAGGTAGCCCACGCAAGTGGGAAGAAGTGGCCACAAATGTGGGAAGAGTTTTTCTTTTTCTTTTTGTGTATCCCGGCCAAGCGAGTTAGGTCCCATGAGAGAGCCCACACACATGGCAAAGGAATCCCACACGCATGGGAATAAGAGGTTCACTGAAGCCTGGAACTAGAAAGGTGGAAGAATGACGAGAGAAGAGAAGGGAGTGTAGCTTGGGTTGCAGTTCACTGAAGCTTGGAACTAGAATCTCAGTACGTAGGAGTTGCAGCACTTCACTGCAGATAAGCCCCCCTCCTCCATGTTCCTCCCCTTCCTTTTCGTTTTCCTTTCCCTCCACCATTACTTTCTTCTATATATATATATTTTGCCTTTGTTCTTTTTGGTGTCTCCACTACAGTCTCCTCCCCTTCTTTGTATCAGTGATTAGGGTTTAAGCCCCTTTTATGGTCCTTTTTTTAGTTTTAAGGTTTTTGTATATACCGCTCTAAAGTTTGTAGGATTTGTAAATAGGCCCCCTGCATTTTCCTTTTAATACCTTCTGTGTCCCCATAATTAATAGTCTTCCAACAACCATATGTTTTTACAGTGAAATGACATGTTTGTCCATCTCTTTTATCCTTATATGTATAATTTCAAAAGCTTGTACTCGGTTTTTTTATAAGGCAAATTACGTTAACAATTGCATTTCGTGGGAAAGAATAACCCTACATAATTTTTTTTAATCAATGCAGGGCTCATTTAATTCAATGCAAATTGATCTTGACGAAAATCAACACATGTACTTATGACCGTTGGATTATTGAAAGTCTTAAAATACACGATTTTGCTTCAAGTGTAAGGGGGGTGTTAAAGAAATATTGGAGAAACGGACAAATGTAAAAAAAAATAAATTATTTTTTAGAATTTATGAAGGGCGTGGGGGTGGGGTGTGGTGTTTGCCTTCATGTAAAAGAAATATTGGGGGAAGGGGAAAATGTAAAAGAAAAAAAAGAACATATTAATTTTCTGGGTTGATAATTTTAAACTTTTCTTAGATATGGGTGGGGGGTTCAGCCAAGGCCCTTGTACCTTTGGTCCACCCCTGGTCATGTCCATGAGAGAGTTATTATGAGAAATCAATGGAACTTGAGATAACATAATGATATTTTTGTAAATAATAATATACTGCTCATTTTTGTTTAATGGATGTAAGGGCAAAGTTGTCATTTATATAAAAAACCAGCATAAATCTCATAGTGGCTATCCATTCTTGTCAGGAATATTGATTTTGAGGCCATGAGTGGCACTAAAAAGATTTGGCAGGGCCTATTTATAAATATTAAAACCTCGGGGGCCTATTACAAATCCTACAAACCTTAGGGGTGGTATATACGAGAAGCTCTTAATTTTTTAATTGTTAGTTACAAGTTAGAACAAGCATGGGTCCTCCACAGTTGGACCCCTATATAGAAAATCAAAGCTTCTCAAAATAATTTTCTCTCTTTTATATGGGCCCTGGACAAGTTTCACTCTCATAAGAGATTGGGCCACCATCAGATTGATCAAGTTTAAAAATATCAATCAATCTAATAGTACCAAATCTCCAATTAAAATGAAATTTGGCCAAAACCCATATAAGAGGAGGGAAATGATTTTGAGCAGTTTAAGTTTTGTGTAGGTGGGCCCCACTATGAAGTAAGGAGCCTACAAGATTTTCAAGATATCCATACTCTTTTCCTTAATTTTACCTCATTAATAAGGCACACTTAAGGAAAATCTAAACTACTCTAAAACAAATGCCCCCTTTGAAATCTAAATTTTTTGTGACTTTTGTAGATGACTAGATCGTGAAGTTATATATATGAATAGGCTAATTATTGATGATTCTAATAATGTAACATGAGCAATTCAGTTGAGGGCCTAACTCCAATTCGAGTAAATCCTTTACAAAGTTAATATAAGTGGTGATAGTTATCTTCAATCATTTGGATTTTAAATATGGATTGCACTAGTAATAGATTTCTAAATTATCAGGATAAACACAAAGATTAAACCAACAGTTTAAGATTAAATAGTGATACAGGGTGCTAAGACTTTGGGGGACAAATATTTTGGTTTATAGTGTGTACTAACGGATTTTTCTTTATTTTCTAGCATTTTTCAATATTCTAGATTTTCTGAATATTTCTTCAAATTTCTTTGGGATAAAAATAATTCACGCCACAATGAACGTGATGGGTCACGAATTGCAACTGATATCGATACTGTATCAATTTTTGGGGGTTGACCGATATCGCAAATTTAAACCATGGGTTGGAGTAATATTTGTCGAAGATGTGATATAAAAGAAAAATAAATGATTATATGTTAATCAAATTGCTGATAAAGGGCATGATGATGGATTTCTAATAATTGTCTCAGAGGACAACATTAAAGTAGACTCCCTTATGTTGAAGATGAGAACGACGGTGATCTTGCGGGAAACCGAGAATAGTGCGGAGGGTATTGCTCAAAGCCCCAAAGACAACTTATTAATTTGATTTTCAAGTTTACTTTGTTGTTAATTATGGACATGTAATAAGACTAGTGATCTTCAAGTTTATTAAGATTTTCTTTTTTATGAATTTGATTTATCTAGTTGATAAAGAAGCTTAAATTTAATTATGCTCATGCTAATGCTTCACTATCATGTAATGATTAGCAAAATGTCCCTGTATTTAGCACGAACTAACTAATTTATAATATTAATGTTTTAAAAGACATTAATAGATTATAAAAAAAAACTTGGAAAACCTGATTCTATCTTTCAGTGTGAATTACACCGAGATGGTCAAAATTGTTCTTAAAATATTTTGTTAATATATATACATACAATTTGGTACCAACTTGAACTAGCTTCTATATTGAAGCACTAGCAAAGGATGCCCGAGCACAATTTGGTATAAATTTGGACCAGCTTCTAAATTGAAGAACTAGCAAAGGATGCCCGTACTAAGCACGGGCAAGCGAGCAGCAGCATTTGCAATATGAAAGTTGTAGAGAAAGAGAGATAGAGTGACAGGCATAAATCAGCGAGCATAATCTTTTTAGTGCTTACTTTTGCTGCAATGCAATTTCTGAGTAAAATTGATGCTATTTTTCAAACGGGGCATTCAGCGACAAGTCTCGCCTTAGATCCACAATCTTTTTTCATACCGTGGTCTATACTTTTTTCCAGATTTGAAGACCTAAATGTCCAAGCTACCCTTTCTTTAAAAGTTCTTATTTATTTAAACATAAATCATAATCTATGATTAGTGGAATATGCCATTAATAATGTCAACTACCATTTAATTGGGCACGATTAATGAAAATCCCATTAATAAGATTTTCAAATAAATTTATAAAAAAATACAATTAATAAAATTTAAAAACAGAAATAATTTTCAACATAATGCAAATAAATTTCAAAAGACACAAGTAAATCTCAAAAGTACGTAGATAAATTTAAATAAATGTAAATAAATTTCGAAAGACTCAAATAAATAAATAAAAGTAAATAAGTTTTAAAAGACGCAAATAAATCTCTAAAGACACAAATAAATTTAAAAAACAGAAATAGATTTGAAAAACCACATATAAATTCGTCAAAAAACTCAGATAAATTTTAAGTAAAACACATAGATAAATTTTACAAAAACACAAAAAGATTTCTTCAAAAACTCAGTTAAATTCTTTAAAATGGAGATAACTTTGTTAGAAACTCGGAGATATTTGCCAAAGACTCATAAATTTTCCAAAAACAAAAATAGATTTTCAAGTAAAGTCTGATAATTTTGACAAAAACT
The DNA here is from genome assembly GCA_038049695.1 of Cinnamomum chago. Lineage (NCBI taxonomy): Eukaryota > Viridiplantae > Streptophyta > Magnoliopsida > Laurales > Lauraceae > Cinnamomum > Cinnamomum chago. Next base: position 101,393,091 of record CP142453.1, on the reverse strand, counting down.
TAGATAAATATGCGAAAAAGTCAGATAAATTTGATTCCATGTTGATTTGGGCCTGAACCGAACCAACTTGGAACCAACCCTGTGAACAGAGTCTTCTTCTCTTCCTTGTCAATTCTGTCTTACAACATAATCTCCGCAACAGAGGCCTAGGGCGGATTCTCTAGACAATATCCTTCCTCACCGTCTAAGATGTACCACCAGATGGTGGTGGCGACGACAGCCTCACAACCCTACTTTTCCGGCAATGGTATGCAGCGGTGGCGCAATAATTCCTGATCCTTTTTCTTCCTGCTGCAACTTCGACTGCTTTTAGTACTTTTGCTTGGCTGCGGTGAGGCTGCTGCTGCAAATCTACAAGGACGATCACAGAGTCCGGATCCTCTGAATCTCCTCCGGCAGCGACTTGCCCACCTTTGATCGTCTTTGAACTGGACCCAAACTAGTTCCATCTGCTTTTCTGCAAACTCCGTGATCTTTTCCGTTCAACAGCTGTGGCCCACCTTCGGTCATTAGGCTCTATATGACCCTTTTTCTCCTATGACTCTTCTTCCTCGACGATCACGAGGGAGGTGTCTATGGCTTCCGATCTAAAACAACTACCATATTAGGATCCTCTATGCTTTCTTCTCCGATTGCGGTTTCTGCAATGATGGTCCGCACAGATCCGCACAGGTGATCCTTTCTTTTATGATGGCCCCAACTTTTGCAAATTCGGAAGACCGAGACATTACGATGGCCTTACAAGCATGGTTTAAAATCTCGGTCTCGGTCGCGGTATCGGCCGGGCCGAAAAACCGATATGATATCGGTATCGATCGCAGATATCAGTCCGTCGCGGTCATCGCGGTGTGAATTTGTTTTTAATCCAAAAAAATTCGCAAAAATATCCAAAAAATCCAGAATATTAGAAAATGCTGGAAAACAATATTTTTTTCCATTAGTAACAATAATAAATTAAAATCTCGGTCACCTTAATTTATGAGTCATGTCTATGTCGCAGTTCGCCGTCTTTTCCAGTATTTCATATAATGTAATCATTATTGATGCTCATGATCAATTTATTAGTGTTAAATATAAGAAAATAAAGATAACATATCAAGTATCATTTAATACTAAATCAATTATCAAAATAAGTTGTGAAATCCAAGACCATGAAGATAAAATATTAAAATATGAAACATGATAGTGAGATAAATCAATCAAAAAGCACTTGGACATCAAAAGGTTTATGGTTTACCTGAACTTAGGGCAGACTAGAGAGATAAAGATTGATGAGCATGACAACCGAATTCCAAGTGGAGTGTCGCCCACACTCGATATCATCATCATCATCATCATTTATTCGGTATGGATTGTTAAAGAATACATAATAGTTAAAATAAGGGAGTATGTTGATTTTCTTACCAAAATAAAATGACTTTATTCAAGAAATAGAGTTGGAAATATGCAAGAAAATCAGCTAAGGAGGAGGGGTTGCTCTTAACAGATGAGTGGAGATGAAGAATGAGGAAAAAAATGAAAAATTTAGGATTTTTTCCCATTATTCCATCTTGGCCGATATTTTGACCGAGATGGACCGATATATCGGCCGAGATATCAAAAAATCTGATATGAACATCATCTCGGCCGAGATGGGCCGAGATGATGGTGAATTTAACCTGAGACCGATATATCAGCGAGATATCGGCTCGGTATCGGCCGATACCGGTTCATATCGGCCGATATGAACCGGTATCGGCCGGTTTTTAAAACCATGCTTACAAGACATTGCTGAGGAATTTTTGGCTAATATACCCTTTTTAAAACATTATAATATTTTAAGACAAAAGCATGGCTTCTCCCGAGACATCGAAAACTCATAGTTGTGGTTATGAAAACCCACTAGGCCAGGTCGAGCCAAGCCCAGCCCATTCCACTTGGGCCGGCCGACTTTGAGGCCCAATCCAGCCTATTTAAGCCAATTTTTAGCCCATTTAATTCCTATTTCCAAATCTGAGTTTAAAATTCTAACATCAATGTAATCCAAAACTTCTTCATCTCAGATTTTCTTTTGAGTTCATGGAAACCATATTTTTTGGCTTTAGTTCCAAAGAATCCATCCCCCAAAATGTTCTCTGGATTTCGTCCGATTAGACTCTTGAACTTCCCGTGCAAAATAATGGCCAAGGTCCTTGCTACATGGCTTGCCAAGATTCTCTGTTTCCTCATTTGCAACAACGAGGCTACTTTTTATAACAGGGGAGGTCAATTCATCAACACTATGTGTTAGCCCATGACCTGTTTCAAAATTGCATAATTCAAAGTTCAAGGGAGTTAGTCATTGTATGAAACTTGATATCACCAAAGCTTTTGACAAGTTTGAATGGTCCTTCCTCTTAAAGGCTAAATTTTTTTCCCGTTTTCAGATTCTTGGATTAGCAAGATTAAAGAGCTTATTTGTTCTACCAAAGGCACTGTTATGATCAACAGAACTGCGTGTGGGTTCTTTGGAGCAACTTGTAAGTTCTGACCCTAATTAATTATGTTTTAAGGTTAATTCATTGAATTTAGACGATAATTGAGTAGATTCACTTGCTTGATTGGTAGTTGTGTTGGTTTGTGAGTTTTTAACCTAAGTTTAGTGCTTCGAAGAGCCTTTTGGTAAGTTTGGGAATTGTTGGAGCTCGTCTGTAATTTCAGAAGTATAGAAATACTGGGCTCATTAGATACAGATAATTGTTTCATAGAACTTTTGTACTTGGTGTTTGCCATTTCAAGGTCTGGATCATCTAGAAATCACATTTGTAAATTTCTTCATGCACTTTAAGAGAGATGCATGTGTGCCTTTTCGAAATCCTGCAAAACCTCACTTATTTGAGCCACTCGAGCCTCTGTCACACTCCCAAACTGGATTAGGACAAATATCTGCTTCACGAGGAGTGACGCTGCTGCTGCTACTACGGGGTGGACAATTTAAATTTTTTCTACGGTTACAGTTGCCACAGGATTCTGCGATGAGAGGCTAATAAACATTTAACGGAAGCTTGCGTGAACCTTCTAATATCGACAAGTACTTAAAATAAAAAGGCATCAGACATGGTAGTTGAATAAGAACAACATTTCCATAGTACTAAACATCAAAATTTAACATGTACAAGATTATTAGTTATAACTTCCCAAAAAAGAGTCCGGATCTAGTGAGGTAAAACCCCATGCCATTGACATAAAAAATGTCACTTTGTCTCTTCATACAAGTTGACGCAAAAAATGTCACTTTGCCTCTTCAACATCGTGAAGCTTCATCCTACTACAAGCAGGCAATGCTACTTCGAGCGTCAGATCTTGTCAGAATCAAACAAAAAGTACAAGATCCTTCAAGACAGCCAAAAGAGGGGTTCACATGAAGTTTTGGGCCATTCCAACATCATTTGACCCAACTTCACTCCTCCAACAACTGGGCAGGCACTTCCGGCGGCGATGAAGCCAGAAACCCTGACACACAAAACAAAGTACACCGTTGGCCCTCAGATGTCACTAGGAGGCTCTACATGAAGTTTTGGGCCATTCCAACATCATTTGACCAGACTTCACTTCTCCAACGGACAAAAAGGCGCTCCCAGCGGCTACAGCGTCGATGACATCAAAACTTCGATCAGAGCCTACGGATGGTCTCAAAATACCTCCAAAAGGCTCTATGTCAAATTTCAAGCCAAACAGACAACATTTGACCCTCCATCAACCCTCGAGTAGTAAAATCAAGCCTCTCGGTGGCGAGAATCACCGAGGCCATCACTCATTAAACAGAGCACATGGGTGGCTTCAACATGCTTCTAAAGAGCTGCACATCAAATTTTAGGTCATTCCGACAACATTTGACTCGACTTTGACGCTCCGAAACAAAATCAAGGCTATCGACAGCGGAGCACCCCGGGACCATGTCACCCAAATTGGAGCTAATGGATCGTCTCAAAATGAGTACTCCAATAGGGTCCCTATCAAATTTCAAGTCAATCGGACAGTGGTTGATCGTACATCGAAGCGCGGCATCTTCCCCACGACATAATCAAGTCTGCTGGCGACGGGACCCCACACGGCTTCAAAACTCAAACAAAAACTCATGGCTGGTCCTATCTACTGCTCAGAAGGTTTCACCTCAAATTTCAAGTCATTCCGACATCGTTTGACCTAGTTTTTATTCTTGACGGAAAATCGGCTACAAAGTCTTCGGCTTTTCCAAAAAATAGGAAACTTTGTGCTTCGATTTACACGGCTTCTTATCAGGTTTTCTTCAGGAGAATCAAGTCAGTAAATGAGGAGAAATGTCAAGAAAAATACAGGAGAAGAAATGATCGAAAAAGATAAAAAAACGGCCGAGAAACGACGACCGGAAGGGGAAGAATCCCCGCCGGCAACCCCAGCCCATGGTTGTCGGATTTTTCGCCGGGTGGCCCGTTTTTCGCCCCTTTTGCGTTTCGGGAGTTTCAGCCTCTATGGTTTTCCCAAAATTCGATTTTTTATGCTTGAAACTTACTGATCTTCATCAACATCTCGGATCCGCTATCAAGAGCATGATATCATCATTGATCGCTCCAAGATCGCCAATCGGCTGATCAAGAAAGTACACTTCTATCCGACCAATCGAGAAATCAACAAGACAGATGTCACCGGCTCACTGATATCAACCGATGTCCGAAGTTGCATCGCCATCCGACATCAAATGACATGTGGATCCGTCAGCGATCATCACAAGAAGAATTCCAAAAGACACGGCACAGCCCGCGACTCTTCAAATGCCCTGGCGACCACTTAATGCAGTTAATTGACCCATTTTATGACAACTTAATGCGGTCATTAACCCATTAATTTGGACGGCCCAATCAAAATAAGCAAATGAGAGTTACAAATTCAAGTAATCATGATATTAAAATCATGAAACTCCCCTCATCATGGAGATTAAGGGCGATTAAATGCCCATCATTCTCCATCGGCCAATCATATTCAAGGAAAAAGAAGTTACAAAATCAAAGAATTAAACTTGTAACTCTTCTCATCATGGAGTATCAATGCCATCATTGCTCATAAACTCACCTTATGGCCACTAAAAGCCTATAAAAGGGGGGTCATTCCAAGAAGAAAGGGTCCAGAAAAATTCAAGAAAAATCCTGAAGAATTCTCAAAGAAACCCTGCCACTCTACTGCAAAAGAAACACCACAAGGTGATTGAAGTCCCTTAGGGGGGCATCTCCCCAAGGTCCCCTCTCTCCTTCTACCCAACATGGCCTAAACGTGGCTCTTCAGCCCGTTTACTCATTTTTTTATTGGATATAGGACCCCCCCTCGGTCTTTATTCTCTAAACAACTGAGGTCCAAACCAAGCCAAAGAATCAAAGCATCAAGCGTTCTCATCTAAAGGAGGATGGTGAAGTCCATACATGACTAGCGACCATCGATCTGAACGAGTCCCCGCAATATCCTGAGAAATCAGATCCCTTTTCTCACTTTTCTATTGGATTTTGTATTCTTTGTAAAGAGACAAAAAAATCACATTTATTGTCTTTCATTATTGATGAGATTTGTAAATCGCCTTTCACGGCACAAACCGCCTTTCACGGCACAAAACCACCTTTCACGGCAAACAAAAATTGCCTTTCACGGCAAACAAAATGAAATCGCCTCTTACGGCATTTAAAAAAATTGTGTCTTTTTCTTAAAATATATGTGCAATAGAAAGTTAGAAAGAAGAATTGATTTCTTTTCTACTTGTGAAGGTGAATCTCCAGATCACCACTTCAAATTCCAAGTAGAATAGAAAATCTGGCATACCCGTACAAAAAATGTTGATGACTCGATTTTCCTCCTCCGCCGTACCAAGGCAGCCCCAGTGGTGGAAAGGAGAGGACGAAAGGCCGGGCCCCCATCAATACACTTTCAGCATCAAGAAGCTAAATGAAGCCGCATCCTACCACAAGCACACAATGCTACTTCAAGCATCAAATCTTGTCAGAATCAAACAAAAAACTACAAGATTCTTCAAAAAAAGCCACAAGAAGAGTACAAATGAAGTTTCGGGCCATTTCAACATTAATTGGCCTAACTTCACTCTTCCAGCAGTTGAGAAGGAGCTCCCGGCGGCGGCGAAGCTGGAAGCCCTAATTGACATAACAGAGCACGCATTTGGCCTAAAAATGCCATTGGAAGGCTCTACATCAAATCTCAAGCCATTTCGACATCGTCTGCCCGCTAAAGCAAAAGCAGTGGCAAAATGAGCTCTCCCAGCGGCGACAGCTTCAAGGACGTCAGAACTTCAATTAGAGCTTAATGATGGTTCAAAAATACTTCCAACAGGCTCTATGTCAAGTTTCAGGTCGAATCGACAACGTTTGACCCTAGATCAACTCTCAAACAGCAAAACCAAGCCTCTCGGTGACGGGAACAACCGAGGCCATCACTCATCAAACAAAGCACATGGGTGATTTCAAAATACTTCAAAGGGGCTACATGTCAAGTTTAAGGTCATTTCGACAACATTTGACCGGACTTGGACTCTCGGAAGCCAAACCAGGCATCCTGGCGGCGGAGCCCCACAAGGTTTCGTTTGAGTTTTGAAGCCATGTAGGTCCTGTTGCCAGTAGACTTGATTTTTTCACGAGGAAAATGCCAAGCTTTGATGTATGGTCAACCATTGTTCGATTGACCTAGAATTTGATAGGGAGCCTTTTGGAGTAATTTTAAGATGATCAATTAGCTCCGATTTAGAAATCATGATCGTACACTTGTCTTAACTGATTCACTTGTGTTATTTGCATTTCTTACATAATCATGCCTAGTTGTAGACATGATTGTTATCTTGTGATTCGGTTGTCTTTAATTCTATATTTTATGCAAGATGTTTATGTTTAGTATACTTGCTTACTTGATAGGTTGTGTAAACCTTATACTGCTACACTTGTCATTGTAGGTGATGACACCATTACCCCTTGACAAGGAGGTATAGGCGGTTGAGGAGATGCTGTATGGGCTAGCAGTGAGCTCCAGATGATGTCATCTAAACATTATGTAGGTGTGCGAGTGACATCACATTTTGATATAATTGATTGTTTTATATATATGTTTTTGAGTTGCTGGTATTGGCCATGTCGGTCATTTGAGATGCCTACTAAATGCATTGCAATATATTTTGGGATGTGTTTATATTCTGATTATATGTTCTATAATGATGATCTATGGTTTATGCTATTTCTTGTTACATAAGTTTCTGCTGAAATATATATATATATATATATTATTGTTGTGGAAACCTCTACGTATCCTCACACATGGAATCTTGTGAGAATCGTGGTAAAAAATATACCGTTGTTACATGAATCCCCGCACATGTTGGGATGCGAACTCAATATGGTGATCCAGTCTTGGGTGTGACATATAGTTTCACCCTCATTTCTCCGAAGTGAGACTAATACAATCAAATAATCACCCCCTTGAATAGAGATGTGAAATGAATTGAGCCCACTAACACAGTAATTAACTATGAGAAAAGTAAATCTCTCATTTACATCACCACCTTGTATCCTTAAGGCTTATAATCTATTGTTAGAGCTCATTTGACCATGAGTCTTTTTAATACCCTAGCTAAGGGAGTTGGGACCCCATCAAGCCCTAGGGTTAGGGAAGGTGGCCTGCCCAGGGTCGATTCTCAGGCACTCAGGTGAGAACTGCCAAGTGCCCTGACCATGAGTTGATATGTATTCAATTATGTGCGGTAAAATGGGCCTAAGTGATGGTTTGCTCATGCAGTGGAAAGAGAAAAGGCAAAATTTCTTCTCCATATCATTTGAAATAATGAGGAAAAATGAAAAAGTAAAAGAACCTTGGTGATGTGGAACTTATCCAATTCGTGTATGGAAGGACTAAAGACAGGGGATACCATATTTTGCAGAAAAAAAGCTGATGTCCCACGTCAAAAGCCCACCTTCCACAAACTTCCCAAAATTTTATGTGGCACCTCTTCATCTATTATAACATTTGCAGGAGGTTGCCTTTTTAAGTGAAGAAGATTGGAATATGGTTTCAATTCTTGGGGATGGAAAAGAAAAGTCATAACATTATTAAATGGAACAACACTTTACTACTGGCAGTTGCCTTTGACCCATGAAATGAGTCATGCTGCGAAGGCGTAATAAATAATGCATAAAAAGAAGAAAAGGGAAGGAACTTTACATGAATTCCCCTGCGTAGTAGACATTGTCATTGTAAGTGCCTAAATATTTCAGACTTGATTAGGTAGGTATGAAACTCGTAAAGCTACTATTAAACTTCTTTTGGGAGAGATCGAATGCCTGGAACCTGAAAGGGATGGAAACACAGGTTAGAGGCCCTGGCTGCCGTTATCCGAATACACTCCGATGTCTAAGTTAGTACAATTAATGAACAAAGGGTAAATGAGTGGAGAAGAGAGGCAAGGTTTAGACTATGTGTATGTTTATGTTGCGTTACATTGCGAACCTCTACCTCTTTGGGATCTTACCCCTGTGTATATATAGGCAGAAGTTCCATTCGGCGCTCCCTTAGTGGAGGTAAGTGGAGGTATTGTCCAATCAGCACATACCACGTTTCCTTAGTGGAGGTGGATGAAGGTGCCTTCCCATCGGATCATGCCTTGACTTTTTATATTATTGCGGATGTGATCGTCTGATAAGGACAACCCCTTATCTATATCCGGCACCCATCTTATTTGTCAGTACTTTCTATAACGTAGCCGTAGTTTTATGGGAATACAATTATGACTCAGTACTCATCTCAGTTTATCGAGCCGAGCTGAAGATGATACTGAGACCAGGTATGGGCGCATCCTGACATTGTTGCCGAGATGCCTCATACCGAGACAAGGCGAGCCTAGCTGGTACCTTTACTGAAGCTAGCTCAAGCTCGGTGCTAGCTGACACTGTTGCTGAACTGGATGTATCTTAGCACTATTGCTGAGTTGTAAACCGAGATCGAGATAAGCCAAGCCGGTACTGTTACCGAGACTAGCATAATCTCGCTATTAGGGAAATTACCCACACAATTGCCCCTAGCTCCTGACCTTTTAGAGTTCCTCAACTCTTTGAGGTCGGGAGCTAGGTATTATGACGGGGGACCCCTTCTGAGTATTTAGTTTGCATTCCATCTCGGTGTCGGTTGTTGACATCTAATCCTCATCACGGTGTCGCTTCCTCTGCCTGAGATAATTGACAGCACGCCGTCGTCGTTTCACCTGCCCGAGGTAATTAATAGTGTGCTTTGATCGATGCAGAAGATGTAATGGCGGCACTACGTGTCACTACCTGATTGGCTATCGAATCACTTCGAAGAGACGCGTGGAGTAGTCGAGGTGACGCCTCGCACGTGCGTCTTCGAAATTCGAAAGGGCGCCCTTTTCTCTTTATATATAGAAGTGCTTCCTCTTCATTCTATTACTTTGGCATTCATTTAGAAGAGGGTCTTGCAGAGAGAAGCCCTGCTATCATTGTGCTTTCCTGGTTTAGATCCGGCATCCTTTGACCGTCGTCTTCGTCTTTTGTATGCTTTTCTTTCTCACCCAGCTTATTTCTGCCATTAGGGTTTCCTGACCCCTTTTTCCCTTTTGATTTTCTGTTCTTTGTCTTCCCAGTTTCTTTAAACTTAGGAATGGGGATTTATAGGCACTTAATAGATACCCCAGAGGCCTTAGTTGAGTTTAGGGCCATGTATGGGATACCGGGCGACGTCCTGGGTAGGTTAGATGACCTGGAAGATGCCTTTGAAGGCTGTACCTTCCGCGACGACTGGATATCGTTCCTTCTAGTTACAGTAGTCGAGGGTGGGATTAGATTTCCCCTCCACCCACTTCTGAGGACCTATCTTCGGAATTGGAACCTCCGTCCTTGCTAATTGACGCCTAACAATTTCAAAGTAATAATGGGTGTCGCCGATCTCAACAAGATTCTCGACATCGACCTCAGTGTCCAGGACATTGAGGATGTCTATGACTTGTGTAAATTCGTAGGGGGTGATACAATTATTATCTCCGGGGAAAGCCTAAACAAGAGCCCTTCACCCATGACCTGGAGGACTCCAACAGACATGCCGGGGACGATCGTCTGTTCGTCTCTGGCAACTTGGAGTTTGGAGCTACCGAACCTGAGGCAGCAAAGATATATCCGGTCCCCCGTCGTTTTAGGATTCCTCCAAGTAAATACCGACCATCTCTGAGTTCTTGCATTTCTTTTTCTTGTTTTGCCTAGCAAACACATTTAGTTTGCTGTGCAGACATTCGCCAGAGGAGGCAGGGGCCGAACCGGGTCGGGTGGAAAAGAAACAACACTTGGTTTGAGGCCGTGCGCCGCTACCAAGGTCATAAGGGCCCGGCTGCCTCAACACTGCTAGGGTACGAGCCGAGGTACCACTCCTTTATCAAAAGGAGGACCGGTGAGCCTCTGGAGAGGGAGGAGCCAGTGCTAGCTTTAACCGGCATCGAGCACCGAGAAGCTTCGGGTGATGAGGCCTCTGCTTCGCCTTCCGACTCAGAGGCGGCCAACCTTGAGCAAGTCATCAAATCGTACACTTCTCCCAGCTCGGAAGAAGAAAAGATGACGAGGAGCCGACCTCCTGTGAAGATGAAGGATCTGGGGGCTCGGTTGTTCGGAGGCCGAACTCAAGCGCCTTTGGACCCCTCGACCTCCTTAGCACCTATTGTCGATGAGGCCCCCACTTCAGCACTTGTCCTTGCTCCATCCACAAGCGTGGAGACTCAGTAGCGTCCTGCCGAGAATGCGCAGGAGGAGGGTCGACTAGAGAAAAGTCCCAGGATCGAGGGCTCATTCGAATAATGTTCTGGCCCGACTGTGGCACCTCAGCCTAACTGGCCGGCTCCATGGAAGCGGAAGCTCCAGATCAGGCATGGTTGGCCATTAACAGTAGAGGACCGCATCTTCAGTAGTCCGCTCGTCATCGCTGCGCATGCTAATGCATGCGCCCTGCCACCCAACATGCACTGACATAGGGAGGCTGACGACACGACACTGCTGATATCCTCTCTGCAGTCGGCCTTCTCGGTAAGGTTATCTTTCCATAAATTTTCACCAAGTGTTTGGTCTCGTTTCTACGTACCTGACACTCTTTTTTCTTCTTCAGGTCATACAGAAGGTCCAGGTTGTTCTGGACAGATCTCACCAGAACACCTCCAGGGTCCCGAGGCTGGAAGCGGAGAAGAAAGAGCTCGAGACGGCCTTGGAGGCGAGTGGCCAGAAGCTGAGGGAGGAGGTGGACAAGAGCACCAGCCTCGTAGCTGAGCTTGATACGGCGGTGGCCAAAATCTATAGGTTGAAGGTCGAGACCCACGAGCTGAGGGGGGAGGCTAAGGCTAAGGAGAAGAGGGTGGCCGAGCTTGAATCCACATTGGAAAGGTATAAGCATGGTTTAAAATCTTGGTCTCGGTCGCGGTATCGGTCGGGCCGAAAAACCGATATGATATCGGTATCGGTCGCGGATATCGGTCCGTCGCGGTGATCGCGGTGTGAATTTTTTTTAATGCAAAAAAATTCGCAAAAATATCCAAAAAATCCAGAATATTAGAAAATGTTGGAAAACTATATTTGTTTCCATTAGTAACAACAATAAATCAAAATCTCGGTCACCTTAAGTTATGAGTCCTGTCTGTGTCGCAGACTCGCAGTTCACTGTCTTTTTTCCAGTATTTCAAATATTAAAAAATCCGAAAATAAAATAATTAAAATAAAAATCTAAATCATGTTTATGACTATGAGTAGATGTAGATCTATCATCTACACACTATTAATAAGTCTTTGGTATCACAAATATCCTAACAAGTAACAAAAATTATTTTTTGGAAAACAAAAATTAATAAAATCATTTTCAAAATCCTAAATATATAGATCTAACATAAAAGTATGTAGATCTATCATTTACACACCATACAATGATCATAAATCATTAAAACAACATATTTATGATGAAATCCCCAAAAAAATGATATATTATAATTCAAATATTAAAAAATCCGAAAATAAAAAAGATTGAAAAAAAAGTTCAAAAATCATGTGTATGAGTAGATCTAGCATGAAAGTATATAGATCTAACTTCTAAATGAAGAAAACAACACAATTACACAAATGAGTAAGTGACAAATCACAAACCTCTATGCTTTATCTATAAAAAAAAAAAAAAAAACACATAATATGCTCTAAGTTGATTTCCTCTTACCTTAGATAATATTTTCTTCAAAAAATAGAAGTGAGATTTGAAAATATGGAAGAGAGAAGGTGGTTGCTGCTATGGCTAGTAGGGGTCTTGAGAAGAGAGGAGAAGAAGATGAAGATGGGAGAAGAATAAAAAAAATTAGGGTTTGTATGCTTTTTATACATCTCGGCCGAGATATTGAAAATACCGAGATGGCCGAGATTTTGGTGAAAATGGGTTGAGACCGATATCTCAGTGAGATATCGGCCCGGTCCCTGCCGAGACCGGTTCATCTCAGCTGAGATGAACCGGTCTCGGCCGAGATTTTAAATCATGGGTATAAGGCCGAGCTCAAAGCCACCTTGAAGAAAAAGGACGAACTTGAAGCCTCAGTCCAGGCCGAGACTGAAGCTGCTTTCCAAGAAGGGGTGGATGCGGCGACGCAGTAGTACGAGGCCCAGGTCCTCTATGTGAGCGACAAATAATGGGAGCTCGGTTGGCTGGGAGGATTGAAAGCAGCTGGGGTCTCCGAAGACCACCCAGCTTATAGAAATACGGCCAAGTTCCCAAGGTCGGAGCCCAAACCGAGTCGCGCTCCTTCTCCCGAGGTTCCTGAAGTTGTTCCATCTGTTCCCGAAGCCGAAGCCTCCACGACCAGAACTGCACGCCCTAAGACCAACGCTAAATAAAAATGTCTTCGATGTATTTTTTTTCTTTTTTCTTTGTAATGACCTTTTGTAAATATTGTACTCCTTTTGTGAATAAAATTTCATTTTCCTCCTTTCTCATGTGTTTGACTTTGGTTCTTTAACCGAGCCCTTTACATGATTTTAGGAAGTCGCGATTTTGTTTTAAGTGTCTGAGTTCGGTTCAACAATCGGAACCATAGTAATTGAGTTCGGTTCAATAACCGGAACTCGATAAGTTTGGTTCAATTAACCGAAACAAATGTTTGAGTCCGGTTCAATAATAGGAATTAACAATTCGGTTCAACAACCGGAATCTTATACAACCTCAAGTTCTCTTAACTCGAGAAGCTTGTATCCAAATACCAAATTTGTCAGTTTCGTAGCTTAGTTCATCAACCGAGCTGAACGAGAGCAAATTGGATCAAGTTCTTTTAACTCAACAAGGAATACAAGGTCTTTTTCTCGGTGGTAGAATACTTGGTTCCGCAACCATACGTATTTCTGAACACTTAGACACCGAGTTCACTAACTTAATGCGCCTTAACTGTTTAAGGCTTTTCCTCCATTTCCCTATTGCTCCGCAGCAGTTCGGTAGTTGCCGAAATTTGTAACTTGGCATTTTGTATAGTTGGTTTCATAACCGAACTTAGATAGCTGCCGAGTTCTGTAACTTAGCGTATATCAAAAGCGATAAAGCACATCCTTCCACAAGAATTTGCTTTATTCATTTTGTAGATTGCTTACAGTTCAGAAATAATATTTCTTGAGGTGCGTCGCATTCCATGGTCGTGGTAACTCTTTACAATCCATGTCCTCAAGCCTGTATATATGCTGATTGCTCGGCAATTGAGATCACCTTGGATGGCCTGTGCCGGTTCGGAGACAGTTTGCCCTCATTGGGACTCCTATTTGCAGGATGTGCCTTATTCAAGACCAGTTCTCCAACTGAAAACTTCCTCTCTTTGACTCTTTGGTTGTATCCCCTCGCTAACTACTGCTGGTAAGAAGCCAGACGGATAGTTGTTGCATCTCTTCGCTCCTCAGCTTGGTCAAGTTCTCAGGCCAGATTCACATCGTTTTGGCCTTGATCAAAGAGCTCCAACCTCAAGGTTGGAAGACTAATTTCTAGAGGGATCACAGCCTTCATTCCATAGGCCAAAGAGAATGGAATGCAAACTAAATACTCAGAAGGGCTCCCCCATCATAATACTTAGCTCCCGACCTCAAATAGTTGAGGAACTCTAAAAGTTCAGGAGCTAAGGGGCAATTGTGTGGGATGTTTCCCTAATAGCGAGATTATGCTAGTCTCGGTAACAGTACCGGCTTGGCTTATCTCGATCTCGATTTGCAACTCGGCAATAGTGCCAAGATACATCCAGCTCGGCAACAGTGCCAGCTAGCACCGAGCTTGAGCTAGCTTTAGTAAAGTTACCAGCTAGGCTCGCCTTGGTCTCGGTATGAGGCATCTCGGTAACAATGTCAGGATGCGCACATACCTGGCCTTGGTATCATCTATAGCTCGGCTCGATCAATTAAGATGAGTATTAAGTCATAATTGTATTCCCATAAAACTACGGATACGTTACAGAACGTACTGACGATAAGATGGGTGCCGGATATAGATAAGGGGTTGTCCTTATCAGACGATCGCTTCTGCAATAATATAAGAAGTCAAGGCATGATCCGATGGGACAATACCTTCACCTACCTCCACTAAGGAAACGTGGTATGGGTTGATGGGACAGTACCTCCACCTACCTCCACTAAGGAAGCGCCCGATAGGACTTCTGTCGATATCTACAAAGGGGTAAGATCCCAGTGAGGTACGTAATGTAACGCAACACAAACATACACATAGCCCAAATCTTGCCTTTCTTCTCCACTCACTTACCTTTTGTTCAGTAACTGTACTAACTTAGACATCGGAGGGCCTTCGGCTGACGGCAACCAAGGCCTCTAACCTATATATGTTTCCTTCCCTTTCAGGTCCCAGGCATTCGATCTCTCCCAAAAGAAGTTTAACAGTAGCTTTACGAGTTTCATACTCACCTAATCAAGTCCGTAATATTTAGGCACTTACCGTCATCATAGTCTAAACAAATACTCCATGGGAGAAATCAAACATATAAGAAAAGATTCCATAGATCTCTCTCTTCAAGCAACTTCCGAACCACCTATATCCAGTCTTAATGGTTGGCATCTGAAAGAACTAAAAGGAATTCATTGCTAGTTGCTCTTCCATTGTGAGAATTTCTCATATAGTTATTCTCTTTTAGTTAGATGCTTGTGACGACAGTTTGGCTTTCATATACTGATTCTAGGAGCTCTCTTTGGAAAAATTTCAAACGAAGCTCAATCATTGCTCTTTGGATAAGGAAAAGATTCCGAGGTTTTGAAAAATTAGTCCTCCTTAAACACGGTTTTCTCAATTTCATGACCAAAACTCAGATAATATCACTAGAGTCAAGTGACTTTGGTTAACGTTTTTTTTTTAAAACTTTTCTGCTTCAGATGCCATGATATCATGGGAACAATGTATGTCACAGAAACTAATAAAATCCATGATATCATGAGACTGCCCCATGATGTGATGGCTTTTATGCATCATCTTAAAGAAGAACTCCCTGAATGATAGAACTCGAGAAATGGTGGTAAGATGTGCATTTACTTTTTATAAAATTTTATTTTTTTATTTTTTGTAAAAAAAAATCTTGCTGGTTGCAGAAAGTGTATGATACAGAAACTGCTAAAGGGAAATTCTATATTTACCCCTTTTTTTGCTGAGCACACCCACCTTTTTTTTAATAAAAATCATTGTTCATAAAGGAATGTGGGTGTGCTCAGCAAAATAACTGGGTGCATATAGAATTTCCCATTGATAAATTCTATGATATCATGGGACTATCCCATGATACTATGGAAAATGACTAAAAACAATTTAAAAAAAAATGTTTTTACCAAAGTCAAGCAACTATGGCAGTGCCGGCTCTGTCATCTACTTATCTTTCAACAAACCAAGTAAGTGGGGTCAACAAAATACTTATCTTTCACAAACCAAGTAAATTTAATTTCCCCTTTATTAACATCTGTCATCTACTTTCGATAATTCGACAAATATAATATAAAATTATCAACTAATCTATTTCCAACAATCTGACAAAAATAACATTGAATTCTCAAACAAAAATAAATAGAAATTCTAATACATTGTTACTAATAATTCTTAATCCAAAAAGAAAATCAAAATACATAACTGCTACAGTTGCCCTCGGCAGATTTTTCATGTGTTCAAATCGTTGCATTGTAGTTTCATTATCAACACCAGTAAACACATCCTTTTCAATATATGTGACAAACAGTCATTCATCCAATTATCTCCCATTCGGTTACGCAACCTGTTCTTTACGTACTTTATTGCTGAAAAAGATCTTTCTATTGTTGCAGTTGCTGCTGGTAAAATCACGCTAATTTTAGAAGCAAATAAACCATTGGTATGCGATATCCTTTTTTTCTCTCCACTAATTTTCTAGCAATGTCACCAGTTCCTTTAAGTTTTAAAAACTCGTCACTAGAGCGCATATCAGGGAAAAAGTGAAAAAAGGGGACATTTCTTCTTCCTTTTTTTTTTTTTTTTTTTTCGGAGATTCAAGACCTCAAGTGCACTTTTCTTCCTTTTGTTTTTGTTTTTTTTTCCTTTCTATGCTGCTTGGCTGGGGCTGGGAGTTTATATGCATGAATCTGGATGTTAGGGTTTTCTCCTTTTAATACGGGGATAATACCGAATTTAGAGGTTGCGCTAGGGTAAATGAAAAGTTATTGAGAGAATGTCTAAAAAATAGAATTCTCTTTAAAAAGTAAAAATTGGGTCCATTAATTTTTCTTGTTTTGGTAGACAAATGGCCCGTTAACTTAGGCATTGAGTGGGGTCAAAAGCTTGCTATAAGTTCAATTCATGAAGGAATTTTTTTTTTAATATTTTTTCAGATCTCAATGGGGTCAATTGACCCCACTTGGATCAATGTATGCCGCCCATGAACACTGGTGACATTATCTGAATTTCGATCATGAAATTGAGAAAGCTGAGTCTAACAAGAACTAATATGTCAAAACCCCAAAAATATGGGTAAAGGCCATAGTGTTTGGACTTTGGAATAAAACACTTTGGAATAAAACCTATCTCCAAAACAGTCAACCCCAACTTGATGGAGTGCGGAGGTTACTATCATGAAAAACTCAACTGAGATAGTGTTCCCTATTCCCATTTGAGAATTTATTCGCACAAGAGGATTATAGAAAACCAAGGGATGAAGCAGAACAAGAACTTTGTATCAAATGTGAAAAATACTATAAATAGGCATTCAGGAATCAGTAATTGGCAGAGGAGGTTCCTGGTCCACACGCATAGTGAGAGGGGGAGAATGTCTAACATGAAGACAGGAGCCTGGTTAGACAAGCCAAGAATGACTTGCCCTGAAGTAGTTGTAATGTTTTCAACTTTCATATGAAACACAGGTAAGGGCTGCTCCTGCCAGGAGACCCATCATTGTGCTAAACCATGGACCATATCCAGGATTAGTATTTTCTTGGTGGAGTGTTAAAACGAGCCATCTGTGGACCTACCTTTTAAATGCATATACCCAGCCCAACAAATTTAGTGGAAGTGCGAGGACTTTTCAAATGCTGGATCTGGCCTGAATATTAGACCCGATAACCAAATTGCATGGGTTAAGGCAAGCTTCACCCTGGCACATGAATCTAAACATAGGGATGGCAACGGACCTTGTTTACCAAACAATTGATTTACACAATTTATCCATAGAATTCAACCCAAAAGGGACCCACTGGAAACAGCCAAAGACCTGAACCAACCGATGTTTTGTATCCTGGATATTGATCCATCAGATTTGAGATCATTACATCATTCATGGGCAGTCCTCTTCTTGGCTTACTGACAGTCTCTTGTCTCTTATGCTAGACCAAGTTTTTCCCGCAGAAGAACCTTTTAAACAAAAGAGGTATGTTTTAAACTAACATAATTGTCTCTGCCGACTCAAGCAATTTATTGTCCAAGCGGTATTTGAGAACGGTTCCTACACGATTGGTAAGGAGGTAGTTTTCATTTGAACCTGGCATTCCTCCTCGCAATTTTAAGTTGCTATTACCTTGTATGCATGCCCATCACCTCACATGTGTGAGTTGTATCTCCATACACATACGAGTTTTCATCACCTCACACGTGCAAGTCTCACGCGTCTCTCAGCCCCTCAGCTGGGATAAGAAAAATTGCATTTTTATTTTTTGAACAAGTAATGTTCACTTTATTCCCCAACGTTGTGGTTGAATGTGATCCTTCCGATTGTCATATTTGTATCCTCTCTATAAAGATTCTATTCACTTTTTAGTACAGATCGTCTCAGGACTAACTAAAAGAATTTGCTGACTCAAACAATATCAATAGGGAACACATTTTAATAATAAAACCCCTCCAAACCACTTGTAATTACCTCTTCGTATGGGTCAAATTTGACCCTAACCAGGTTTCTTTGAGTTTTCTACTTATTCTATTTTGACACTCTAGCATAGAGAAGTCAAATGGGCCCGGCCGGGCAGTGCAGTCAACAGCCCACAGCACGGGATGACCTGATCAACGGCACGGCCCGTGCCATGGGCCGAGGGAACAGGCACGGCCAGCTGCGTGCCCCTATTCATAACGATCGACCCGCGGGGCCCACCTGGCCAGCAGACACTTCCTTTTTTCTAATCTAATTGTTTACAATTCAGTTTAGTAATATACCAATAGACATCCTACAGATTTTATATCTTTTTAAATTAATCATCCTAAATCCTAATTTATACAGAGAAAACTAAAGGAGAAAGTTGAAACTCAAATTTCTCTCCTAATATATGTCTGCTAGAGTCCATCATTGATGTAGATGATGAGATCGTGAAGTCCGTATGATGCATGGACAATGTTTATGATCTTGATCTTTATACAGATCAATGAAGAAAAATTAATCGGGGAAAAAAATTAAATAGGCATGCGGAGCACTGCACATCCCAGTTCGCTTCAGGCACGGTTCATGGAGGGCCATGCCGATCCGTGGCCTACTCGGGCCAAGATTTCGGTGGGCCGGGCACATGGGGGTTGGGACTTAAGGTAGCCCACGCAAGTGGGAAGAAGTGACCACAATTGTGGGAAGAGTTTTTCTTTTTGTTTTTGTTTATCCCTGCCAAGCGGGTTTGGTCTCATGAGAGAGCCCGCATAAATGACAAAGGAATCCTACACGCGCGGGAATAAAAGGTTCACTGAAGCTTGGAACTAGAAAGGTGGAAGAACGACGAGAGAAGAGAAGAGAGTGTACCTGGAGTTGCAGTTCACTGAAGCTTGGAACTAGAATCTCAATACACTGGAGTTGCAACACTTCACTGTAGATAAGCCCCCCCTTCTCCATTTTCCTCCCATCCTTTTCGTTTTCCTTTCCCTCCCGCTTTACTTTCTTCCTTTTTTATTTATTTATTTATTTATTTTTGCCCTTGTTCTTTTTGGTGTCTCCACTACAGTCTTCTCCCCTTTTTTGTATCAATGATTAGGGCCTAAGCCCCTTTTATGGTCCTTTTTTTAGTTTTGAGGTTTTTGTATATACCGCCCTAAAGTCTGTAGGATTTGTAAATAGGCCCTTGAAGTTTTAGTATTTGCAAATAGGCCCCTGCATTTTCCTTTT
Organism: Cinnamomum chago; assembly: GCA_038049695.1. NCBI lineage: Eukaryota > Viridiplantae > Streptophyta > Magnoliopsida > Laurales > Lauraceae > Cinnamomum > Cinnamomum chago. The sequence continues at coordinate 101,373,485 of CP142453.1, read as the reverse complement.
AATACCTTCTGTGTCCCAATAATTAATAATAGTCTTCCAACAACCATTCGTTTTTAGAGTGAAATGACATGTTTGTCCATCTATTTAATCCTCATAGGTATTATTTCAAAAGCTTGTACTCGGTTTTTTTTTATAAAGCAAATAACTTTAAGAATTGCATTTAGTGGGAAAGAATAACCCTACATAATTTTTTTTTTATCAATGCATGGCTCATTTAATTCAATCCAAATTGATCATGACGAAAATCAATACCTATACTTATAACCGGTAATGATTTATCCAATCCATACATTACCCACCGTTGGATTAATGAAAGTCTTAAAATACACGATTTTGCTTCATGTGTAAGGGGGGTGTTAAAGAAATATTGGAGGAACGGACAAATGTAAAAAAATAAATAAATTATTTTTTCGAATTTATGAGGGGGGTGGGGGTGGAGTGTGGGGTTTGCCTTCATGTAAAAGAAATATTGGGGGAAGGGGAAAATGTAAAAGAAAAAAAGAACATATTAATTTTTAGGGTTGACAATTTTAAACTTTTCTTAGATATGGGTGGGGGCTTCAACCAAGGCCCTCGTACCTAGGTCCATCCCTGGTCATGTCCATGAGAGAGTTATTGAGAGAAATCATTGGAACTTGAGATAAAATAATAATATTTCTGTAAATAATAATATACTACTCATTTTTGTTTAATGGATGTAAGGGCAAAGTTGTCATTTATATAAAAATCCAACATAAATCTCATAGTGGCTACCCATTCTTGTCAGGAATATTGATTTTGGGGCCATGAGTGGCATTAAAAAGAAAAGGCAGGGACCTATTTATAAATATTAAAACCTCGGGGGCCTATTACAAATCCTACAAACCTTAGGGGTGGTATATACGAGAAGCTCTTAATTTTTTAATTGTTAGTTACAAGCTGGAACAAGCATAGGTCCTCCACAGTTAGACCCCTATATAGAAAATCAAAGCTGCTTAAATTAATTGTCCCTCTTTTATATGGGCCCTGGACAAGTTTCACTCTCATAAGAGATTGACCCACCATCAGATTGATCAAGTTTAAAAATATCAATCAATCTAATAGTACCAAATCTTCAATTAAAATGAAATTTGGCCAAAACCCATATAAGAGGAGGGAAGTGATTTTGAGCAGTTTAAGTTTTGTGTAGGTGGGCCCCACTATGAAGTATGGAGCCTACAAGATTTTCATGATATCCTTACTCTTTTCCTTAATTTTACCTTATTAATAAGGTACACTTAAGGAAAATCTAAACTACTCTAAAACAAATGCCCCTTTTGAAATATAAATTTTTTGTGACTATTGTAGATGACTAGATCTTGAAGTTATATATATGAATAGTCTAATTATTGATGTTTCTAATAATGTAACATGAGGAATTCAGTTGAGGGCCTAACTCCAATTTGAGTAAATCCTTTACAAAGTTAATATATGTGGTGATAGTTATTTTCAATCATTTGGATTTTAAATATGGATTGCATTAGTAATAGATTTCTAAATTATCAGGATAAACACAAAGATTAAACCAACAGTTTAAAATAAATAAGTGATACAGGGTGCTACGACTTTGGGGGACTAATATTTTGGTGTATAGTGTGTACTAATGGATTTTTCTTTATTTTCTAGTTTTTTTCAATATTCTAGATTTTCTGAATATTTCTTCAAATTTCTTTGGGATATAAATAATTCACGCCACAATGAACATGACGGATCACGAACTGCAACTGATACGAATACTGTATCCATTTTTGGTGTTTGACTGATATAGCAATTTTAAACCATGGGTTGGAATAATATTTGTCGAAGAGGTGATATAAAAGAAAAACAAATGATTCTATGTTAATCAAATTGTTGATAAAGGGCATGATGATGGATTTCTAATAATTGTCTCAAAGGACAACATTAAAGTAGATCCCCTTATGCTGAAGATAAGAATGACGGTGATCTAGCGGGAAACCAAGAGTACTGCGGAGGATATTGCTGAAAGCCCCATAGGCAACTTATTAATTTGATTTTCAAGTTTACTTTGTTATTAATTATGGACATGTAATAAGACCAGTGATCTTCAAGTTTATTAAGATTTTTTTTTATGAATTTGAGTTATCTAGTTGATAAAGAAGCTTAAATTTAATTATGCTCATGCTAATGCTTCACTATCATGTAATGATTAGCAAAATGTTCCCGTATTTGGCGCGGACAATCTAATTTATAATATTAATGTTTTAAAAGACATTAATAGATTATAAAAAAAAAAACTTGGAAAACCTGATTCTATCTTTCAGTATGAATTACACCGAGATGGTCAAAATTGTACTTAAAATATTTTGTTAATATAAATACATACAATTTGGTAACAACTTGAACCAGCTTCTATATTGAAGCACTAGCAAAGGATTCCTAGGCATAATTTGGTATAAATTTGGACCAGCTTCTATATTGAAGTACTAGCAAAGGATGCCTGTACTAACCATGGGCAAGCGAGCAATGGCATTTGCAATATGCAAACCTCATTTGCACATGCTTGCAATGAGGTTAGTTTTGATGCTTCAACATTCATGTAAAATCTAGAGCCTCAACATTGATGAAAGCAATTAAATTTCCCTCTCTATCATTATCTTGCATCAGGTATAGATCCCATGTGAGGGACCTTTTTTCCTTGGATCATTTATTTTATATATTAAATAAATATATGACATTGATGTAGAATAAAAGGATTCTACACGTCTCTCTCTCTCTCTCTCTCAAGTGTTTGGTTGGATGTGGATTTGATTTGCATTTTCAAATAGGTGTGTTTTAATGGTAAGTATGCTCAAAACGAGTGGGTAGTGTTTTGGGCCATTGGTGTGGGACTCATCTTAGCCACACGATATACCTAACAGACTGAGCCTCAGCCGGGTATTGATAGGAAAATGGATGCATTTGTTTTTTCTTTTCTCATTTTTTTTTCCTTCTTTGAATGATATCATTTTTTCTTTTTGCTTCCATCCAAAGTTTTCTCTTTTTTAGTAGGAACTTTCAACCCATGTATTTTTTCAATTTACAAAGATTTTATAGGTGCGATATCACAAGATTCTCATTATTATTTTTCACGATAATTTCTTCCTTTTACCATAAAATCTCAAGACTTTTTTCCATTTTATTTTCTTCTAAAAATTCTTAAAAATAATAATAGTGGATTCTTCTTTTATAGTTTCAATTATTATAATAATTTACTATATTTTTGTTTCAGCCCGGGCTCAGCACGGGCGTTTCTCGCTAGTTTGGTAACAACTTGAACCAGCTTCTATATTGAAGCACTAGCAAAGGATTCCTAGGCACAATTTGGTATAAATTTGGACCAGCTTCTATATTGAAGTACTAGCAAAGGATGCCTGTACTAAGCACGGGCAAGCGAGCAACGACATTTGCAATATGCAAGTTTTAGAGAAAGAGAGATAAAGTGACAGGCATAAATCAGCGAGCATATAAATTAAAAAATAGAAATAGATTTGAAAAACCACAAATAAATTCGTCAAAAAACTCATAAATTTTAAGAAAAACACACAGATAAATTTTCCAAAAACACAAAAAGATTTCTTCAAAAACTTAGTTAAATTCTCTAAAATGGAGATTAATTTGTTAGAAACTCAGAGATATTTGCCAAAAACTCATAAATTTCCCAAAAACTAAAATAGATTTTCGAGAAAAGTCTAATAATTTTGACAAAAACTTAGATAAATTTGCCAAAAAGTCTTCCATGTTGATTTGGGCCTGAACCGAACCAACTTGGAACCAACCCTGTGAACAGTCTTCTTCTCTTGTCAATTCTGTCTTACAACATAATCTCCGCAACATAGCCTTTGCAACCAGCCCCGGGCGGATTCTCTGGACAATATCCTTCCTCACCATCTAAGATGTAGCACCAGATGGTGGTGGCGACGACAGCCTCACAACCCTACTTTTCCGGCAATGGTATGCAGTGGTGGCGCAATAATTCCTGATCCTTTTTCTTCCTGCTGCAACTTCGACTGCTTTTAGTACTTTTGCTTGGCTGCGGTGAGGCTGCTGCTGCAAATCTGCAACGACGATCACAGAGTCCGGATCGTCTGAATCTCCTCCGGCAGCGACTTCCCCACCTTTGATCGTCTTTGAACTGGACCCAAACTAGTTCCATCTGCTTTTCTGCAAACTCCGTGATCTTCTTCGTTCAACAGTTGTGGCCCACCTTTGGTGATTAGGCTTTATGTGACCCTTCTTCTCCTATGACTCTTCTTCCTCGACGATCACGAGGGAGTTGTCTATGGCTTCCGATCTAGAACAACTACCAGATTAGGATCCTCTATGCTTTCTTCTCCAATTGTGGTTTCTGCAACGATGGTCCGCACAGATCTGCACACGTGATCCTTTCTTTTACGATGGCCCCAACTTCTGCAAATTCGGAACACCAAATCTGCTTCTGCTTCTGCTCCTTTGCGGTGTAGATATCACTGGCGGCGATTCTGGGAGGTGCCACGTCCTTTTCTGCTGTTCTGCTTTTTTTTACTGGATCCAAGCAAAGAGTTCTGATCCTCTGGGGGTAGCAGAGATCGAGAGGATTTTTGAACGATGGAGAATGAAAGATTTGAAATTTTAAAATTCAAGATTTTATGACTAAGGGGGTGTTTGGAAAGAGTATATTCTTATAGATTTTAAGATATTTTTTGATATGTTAGATTATAATATTCTATTTTTATTTGGTAGTGTTTGGAAAGTGTATATTATAAGTTACATTATTAGGTTTTCTTTAGAAAAGTTGGATATTACTTTCTTTAGGGGAGAGGTGAATATTGGAGATTCTAGTATATCACAATCTTTCAAAACACGGGAGGGAATATCTTTTTTTTTGCTCAAAACCGCAGAGGGAAAACATGAGAAGCTCTCTTCTTCATTCCCTTGCCCTTTCTCTGCAAGGTTTTTCTTTCTTTTAACAGGTATGTGCTCCTTCTTTCCTTCTCATTTTTTGGCTTCCTCTTCCTGTCTCAAGCATTTGGCTGTAATCGTGCTATGAATATCAACTGATCACGGGTTCGGAATACAAATCTGATTTCATGATTTTTATGGCATGAATGGAAAACTCTATTTACTGTGATTTAAAGTTTGAAAAGAACCTTGTTGACAGCATGTTGCTGTAATCTGTGATCAATATATTCTAACAAAGCTTATTTAAAATTGCAAGTTTTGTTGTTGGCTCCATTTCTTTTTTGAAGCAAACATTTTGGGCTATACTTTCAAAGGAACTTTGAACATCCTTTGTTTGCATATGTTATATTCAACAACATTTTGATCTTGCAGTTGATTGTAAAATGTTGATATTAAACAGTGACTTCATCATGAGCTATGTAATTGACAGAACTTCAGCTCTGTTGGTTTGCCTTGTTCCTGCTGTAACCTGTTTCGTAGGAGCCACGGCCACTCATGATGGATTTTTTTTCTCTGCTGTTCCTGTACAGACACCCCTGTTTGTGACTTCTGGCAATTTGTGGGACATGAGTAGTAGATTTTAGTACCATTCTTTTAATGTAAACCAAAAGCATCTCACTTGGGCATTCCCTTTCAGTGGGGCTTTATATTGATTCTGTCATGATCCCTAAATGTCTACCCATCCCTCCCTTGAATAGTTCTTTCTGGGTTTCATGGTTTTAAAATTTGGCCTAGTCGAGTCACCACTGAGTCACCTAGTTGGTCGGGTCTTATGGATTTTGGACCCTAAACACACTTATTTCCTACTTTTCTCATTGGGAAAAGCTGTTGAAGGGTCACCCTGTTTTCATTCCCAACAATTATGTACCAAGACAAAAACAACATTTGGACAAGAATTAATGGGGAATCAGGAAAATGCTTGAGTATCAAAATGCCATGGTTAACATGTTGTCTCCCTTCTTTCATCGATCATAGGGAAAATGTTCTTACCAGGCCATAACTTTCTGTCCCAGATGAGATAGGCCAAGGAATCTGTATGATCATCTTAAGTCATTAAAACTGGTTTGTGCACAACAAAAAAGAGAAAAAACATCAAATAATACATGCCTGAGTAAATCTAGACAAATGATTATGAGGGACCGCATCCTTGGGGTAGGTAGAAAGTAAAAAACAGTTGAAGAAGTGATTTACTAACAAAGTAGGATACTTAGTTTGCCTAAAAGAGGGATCAACAACCAATTCCTTATGCAGTTTGGATAAGCACTTCCCAAAAACCTGCAAGCAAAAGAAGTTCTCAGCTTCAAAAATGAATTGGTATCTATGCAATCAAAAAATGGTATTTGCTCATCCCTCAAACAGAAGAAAGAAATGACCTGAACATAGCAGTTGTCATAAATGCCAGAACTAGTCTTCCCATTTGATAGCAAATAGAATTCTATCACAGCCAAAGAAAACATGAAACACAAGACTAATCACTTCAAACCTCACTTAAATGCAGGGTATTGCAAGTAAAACACTCCTGATTCGCCTGTAAGAACATTAAGCACTTCCTTTCTAGTAGCTTTCAGGAAGATATTTGCAGCCTGTTCTTCACCCCTAATGTGTGAATTGTGAACATATGGTCATTCGCTTATTACACTCTCTCACACAAATTCACAATCGACCATCGTGCATTTTGCAGTCTGCTTCCTCAAAGAACATTGCATTTGTTATCTCTGGCCAGAAACTTGATGCAATTTGTATAAACATTTGCAACCTAGGAAATGTGAACACTTCGGATATGATGATTCGTATGGGTTGTCTTCCTAAAGGGTTGAAAAACCCTAAGAGAATAAAGATAAGAGAATAGAGAGATGGAGGCTGAATTGAGAAAATTATCTCATAGTAGAAATCGTAAATCTTCATTCTTTCTCCAAGTCCAAACCACTATGATAAATTCTCTTTAACTGCTACAGTATGACTACACTGCTAAGCTTCTATGTAAGTATTAACATTTTTAGTAGAAAATCAACTTTACTCTAAGTAGATGTGTTCAATAGTCATTGAAATTATTTTGGAATGTTCTATCATTGAAATCCACTACCTTTTGAATTTTCCGTAGTAGCATCATTCTCTTGTCAATTTTATAAATTTTAAATCATGCTCTACTAACTTCTCAGATTTGAACTTTTTATGAGTATGGTTACACTGTTCCTTGAAGTACATAAATTTCTAATTGAATGCGTTTTTTATAGATGTCGTCACTCCCATCTAACTGTGCAAGTAGAGCGCATTGGACACCATCACATGATTCATTTGCAGTGGGATTTTTAGTTGAACAAAAGAAATTAGGACGTTTTTCAGACAATGGATTTAAAAAAGAAGTGTGGAAAAAATGTTTAGATGAATTGAATAAACGATTTGATATATCGGTTACTCCAACACAATTGAAAAGTCATATGGCCGACCTTCAAAAGCGATATCACATTGTTAAATCAATAAGAGAGCAAAGTGGATTCGGGTGGGATGATCTTTTGCACATGTGCACAGCAGATGATGATGTCTGGAACCGTTATATTAAGGTATAAATGCAACTTTACTGTTTTGATAAAATATGAAAAATACTTGTATAATTGCCTTTTTAATTAATAATAACTTTTATATTTTTATTGTAACAGGCACATCCTGAAGCAAAAATCTGGCGGAGAACACCTTTTCCGCTTTATGATGAACTTAGCATCTTATATGATGGTGATTATTAGAATAAATTTAAATAATAATTTAATGATATTTTTAAAATAATATCTAATATAAATTTATTTGGTATTACTAGGTGCTTTGGCTGAGGGTAAACGAGAGATGTCAAGCAATGTTCCGTTTACTCAACCTCTTACAGAAGAACAGATTTCAAGTCATAATACAAGTAATCCCAAAACATTATTTCCTAATTCTGATGAACGGCTTGAAGATATTAATTCAAGTTCTAATGATGATATGGGAATTGAACATCTGAATCGTAATCTTCCTTGTGCCATTAAAACTACAACTACTCTACGACAGAAATGATTCAAAGCAATAACGGGTGATAGGCTTTGTGAAGAGATATCAAAGATGGTTGCATCAGTAGATAGACTTAATTCTATACCACCTAAAGATCCCTATGCATATGAGTTATGTATGGAGGAGCTCCAAAAGATGGAGAGTTTAGAAGAAGAGACTTTTATGCACCTACAGAAGTTCTTCATGATCGGCAATATGCGATTGCATTTATGACTCTAAAAGAACCTATGCGTGGCACTTAGATGGTGTTAGGGTAGTTTTTTTTTTGGATTTTATGTCTATTGACAATAGCAAGTCATAAAGACTAGTTACATTAACATTTTTTAGAATAAATTCAAACTGCTTTAGTATGTCATATAAGAACATAGCTTTTATTGATATGTTTTTTTAATTTTATTGAAGTTTATTTAAAATATGTGTTGTGAGCAAGATTGTATGATTACATTTTACGGGTCATTTTAAGTTCCTTTTCTTTTTTTGTTACTTTGATTGATTTACAGGATATAATTTTTAACTTTATTTTGATTAATGAATGGTTATCTTTAAAAGTGAGCATATGAAAAAAATATTATTTCTATATTTAATTTTTATGATAGGAACTTCAAACAAAATTCCTTCACATCAGTGACACTATGCCTTTGGACAACAACATTATGCAACAAATCAAGCAAATGAGATTAAATATGTTAATTTTAATGGCTACCACAATATGGTATGCAGAAAGATATTTGGATAAAAAACCATGTCGTGATTCCGCTCTTCCTGGCCATGATTATGTCCAAGAATTACTAGAAGGCCAGAACGATTTCGACAAGTTTGTCGAATGGAAAAAGGAGTATTTATGAAATTATGTGAAGTTCTTCGTGAAAGAAATTTGCTTCAAGGGACTAGGGCTACAACTGCTGAAGAGCAATTGATAATTTTCTTCTTTACATTGGGTCATAATGCTTTTAATCGACAAGTTCAAGAGAGATTCCAACATTCTGGAGAAATGATTAGTCGTCATTTCAATAACGTTCTCAATGCTATAGTTTCTCTTTCATTGGATTACATCCGTCTTCCATCATTAGACACGCCTTCGAAAATAGCAAATGACAAACGACTTTATCCTTTCTTTCAGGTAACTTGCTAATAATTTTATTAAGCTTCATCAATTGGTAAACATCTTTTTTATAATAATTTTAATGTTTTTAGGACTGTATTGGTGCAATTGATGGCACACATATACTAATTGTTATTGATGTTGAGCACCAAGCTCCTTATCGAAATCGAAAAGGATGGTTGTCACAGAATGTGATGGCAGCATGCTCTTTTGATATGAGATTTGTACATGTGCAAGCAGGTTGGGAGGGCTCTGTAGTTGATTCCACTGTTTTACAGGCTGCAGAAAGATCTTTTTCATGTCCTAAGAGGTAAATAGTGGTAAATTTGAAGAAAAAAAACTTATATAAATTTCATCGAACCATGTATCTTATTGTCATTTTAAAAATTTATGCAGGAAAATATTATCTTGTTGATGCAGGATATGCAAATACTCCAAGTTACATTGCACCATTTCGAGGAGTACAATATCACTTGAGAGAATTTGCACGTGGAAATAGAGGGCCTCTCGATGCTAAAGAACTATTTAATCTTCGGCATTCATCTCTACATAGTGTGATTGAGAGAATTTTTGGTGTAGTTAAAAGTCGATTTCCGATTTTGAAGAATGTATCACATCACTCTTATGACAGTATGACAAAAATTGTCATTGCATGTTGCGTTTTACATAATTTCATTCGAATTGAAACAGGTGGTGAAAATTGGATATATGAGGAATATGACCGTCAACCTGTGAATGAATTTGTTCAAGATGATGATGATTCTATTTTAGAAGCTAATTTTCAGAGTGCTGAACAACGACGACTGGTGGGAAATGAAATACGAAGATAAATTGCAGATTCAATGTGGGAAGACCGTTGCCATCATATTAACGATCTTTGAGAATAATTGTAACTTAAGTATTAGTGGTTTTATATTGAACAAAATAAATAATTTTTATAAACTTTCATCTCATGCTATTTCTTCAAATAGAGATAAAGGGGGCATATTGAGGACCGTTGCCATTCATTTTGGTTTTTTATCATTTTTTTTAAATGTTTATGAATAACCAAACACATAAACTTAGAATATCTTGAAAGATTATGTAATTCCCAAACACTAAAAGTAATAACAGATTAAAATCTACAAAAACTACCAAACAACAAAAGTAGCAAAGTATTATAATATATGACTATTGTAATATATGAGAAAAGAATCTGTCAATATTTAAATCTACATATATTTTATTCGGCTTGTACCCAAACACCCCCTAAAATAGTTGAAAGGGGTAAATCAGTAATGAAAATATCTGATGTGGCGTATATAGGCTCTTCTTGCCAAAATATGTCCAGCAGTATGAACTATAGGCCTAAGAGAAAAAGTTGTTGGGCTGGAGGCCTTACAAGACATTGCTGAGGGACTTTTGGCTAATATACCCTTTTTAAAACATTATAATATTTTAAGACAAAATATCTAAACATGTTAACATGTGTCTAATAGATTAACTTCTCATCTATTTATAGTGAAAAAATGAAGGCAAGAAAATAAATGTGGATACATAACCATAGTGGGGGGATAAAATTATGGAATAATGGATAGTAGAGCATAATGTCATAATAAACCTCCATAAGAAGTCGTTAAACAATTGGTCTATAAGTTGCCAACGTGATAAGATTGCTTGTGAACATGCTCTTTAAACACACACACACACACAAAATGTTAATGAATTAAAAAGATCACTTTCTCTGACCTTTCTAGTTTGCCACATTCAAATCTCACCTTTAAAACTACCCATATCAATCATGGAGATCGAAAGAGATGGGTATAATATATGTATTAGTAGTCAATTTAAAGAAATTATGTGTTTAGGAAAGGCTGCAAGCTTCTGCAAAATGAGATAGCTTCTACGTTAAAAAAAAAAAAAAAAAAAGATCAGTCTTCTGATGGCATTAACTTGTACATTGATATCCATCAAGAAAAAAACTTGAAACTCCCTATTAAAAAAAAAAAAAAAAAAAAGAAGGAATGAATTTCAAAGCATGGCTTCTCCCGAGACATTGAAAACTCAAAGTTGTGGTTATGAAAACCCACTAGACCGAGCCAAGCCCAGCCCATTCCACTTGGGCCCACCCACTTTGAGGCCCAATCCATCCTATTTAAGCCCATTTTTAGCCCATTTAATTCCTGTTTCCAAATCTGAATTTAAAATTCTAACATCAATGTAATCCAAAACTTCTTCATCTCAGATTTGCTTTTGAGGTCATGGAAAACATATTTTCTGGCTTTAGTTCCAAAGAATCCATCCCCCAAAATGTACTCTGGATTTCGTCCGATTAGACTCTTGAACTTCCCCTGCAAAATAATGGCCAAGGTCCTTGCTATACACGGCTAGCCAAAATTCTTTGTTCCCTCATTTGCAAGAAAGAGGCAATTTTTTTTTATAGAAAAGGGAGGTCAATTCATCAACACTATGTGCTAGCCCATGACTTGATTCAAAATTGCATAATTCAAAGTTCAAGGGGGTTAGTCATTGTATGAAACTTTCCCGTTTTCAGATTCTTGGATTAGCAAGATTAAAGAGCTTATTTGTTCTACCAAAGGCTTTGTTTTGATCAACAGAAGTACGTGTGGGTTCTTTGGAGCAACTCGTAAGCTCTGACCCTAATTAATTATATTCGAAGGTTAATTCATTGAATTTAGACGGTAATTGAGTAGATTCACTTGCTAGATTAGTAGTTGTGTTGGTTTGCGAGTTTTTAACCTAAAGTTTAGTGCTTCGAAGAGCCTTTTGGTAATTTTGGGAATTGTTGGGGTTTGTTTGTAATTTCAGAAGTATAGAAATACTGGAATCATTAATTAGATAGAGATAATTATTGCATAGAACTTTTGTACGAGGTGCATGCCATTTCAAGGTCTGGATCATCTAGAAATCACATTTGTAAATTTCTTCACGCACTTTAAGAGAGACGTGCCTTTTCAAAATCCTACAAAACCTCACTTATTTGAGCCACTCGAGCCTCTGTCACACTCCCAAACTGGATTAGCACAAATATCCGCATCACGAGGAGTGACGCTGCTACTACTATAGGGTGGACAATTTAAAATTTTTCTGCAGTTACAGTTGCCATAGGATTCTTTGGTGAGAGGCTAATAAACATTTAGGGGAAGCTTGCGTTAACCTTATAATATCGACAAGTACTTAAAATAAAAAGGTGTCAGACATGGTAGTTGAATAAGAACAACATTTCCATAGTACTAAACATCAAAATTTAACATGTACAAAATTATTAGTTACAACTTCCCAATAAAGAGTCCGGATCTAGTGTCATAAAACCTCACGTTGTTGACACCAAAAATGTCACTTTGCCTCTTCATACACTTTCAGCATCAAGAAGCTACATCAAGCCGCATGTTACTACAAGAAGGCAATGCTACTTCAAGCATCAAATCTTGTCAGAATCAAACAAAAGCTGCAAGATTTTTTAAAAATGCTATAAGAAGAATACAAATGAAGTTTCGGGCCATTTCATCATTATTTGACCTAAATTCACTCTTCCAAAGGAGCTCCCGACGGCGGCGAAGTTGGAAACCCTGATTCTCAAAATAGAGCACACAGTTGGCCTCAAAATGCCATTAAAGACATCAAATTTTAGGCTATTTCGACACCGTTTGGCCCCTAAAGCAAAAACCGTAGACAAATGAGCTCTCTCGGCAGTGACAGCTTCAAGGACATCATATCTTCAATAAGAGCTTATTGATGGTTCAAAAATACTTCCAAAAGGCTCTATGTCAAGTTTTAGCTCGAACAAACAATATTTGACCCTAGATCAACCATTAAACAGCAAAACCAAGCCTCTTGGCGATGGGATCCACCGAGGCCATCACTTATCAAACAAAGCACATGGGTGATTTTAAAATACTTCAATGGGGCTACATGTCAAGTTTAAGGTTATTTCGACAACATCTGACCAGACTTGGACTTCCGGAAGCTAAATCAAGCATCCTGGCTACGGAGCCCCACAGGGTTTTGTTTGAGTTTTGAAGCCGTGTAGGTCTTGTTGCCACTAGACTTGATTTTATCACGAGGAAAATGTCACGCTTTGATGTACGGTCAACCAATGTCCGATTGACCTGGAATTTGACAGAGAGTCTTTTGGAGTCATTTTAAGATGATCCATTAGCTCCGATTTAGAAATCATGATCCTACGTACACTTGTCTTAACCGATTCACTTGTGTTATTTTCATTTCTTACATAATCATGCCTAGTTATAGACATTATTGTTACGTACTCTTGTGATTCGGTTGTCTTTAATTCTATATTTGATGCACAATGTTTACGTTTACTATACTTGCTTACTTGATAGGTTGTGTAAACCTTATATTGCTACATTTGTCATTGTAGGTGACGACACCGTTACCCCTTGACAAGGAGGCATAGGCGGTTGAGGAGATGCTGTATGGGCTAGCAGTGAGCTCCAGATGATGTTATCTAGACATTATATATGTAGGTGTGCAAGTGACATCACATTTTGATATAATTGATTCTTTTATATATATTTTTTTGAGTTGCTGGTATTGGCCTTGTCGGCCATTTGGGATGCCTATTTAATGCATTGCAATAAATTTTGGGATGTGTTTATATTCTGATTATATGTTCTATAACGATGATCTATGGTTTATACTATTTCATGTTACATAAGTTTCCGCTGAATTTTTATTTTTTTTATCGTTATGGAAACCGCTACGTATCCTCACATGTGGAATCCTGTGAGAATCGTGGTAAAAAATATACCATTGTTACATGAATCCTCGCACATGCCGCATCTCGGGATGCGAACTCAATATGGTGATCTAGTCTGGGGTGTGACATATAGTTTCACCCTCATTTCTCTTAAGTCCGACAAATATGCTAATGGCGCCACTTTGCTTCATGTTATTGAATTCCAAGAACTCATAAGATTTGTATTTTTAAAAGTGGTTGAAAATTTTGTTTCATGTTATTGAATTCCAAGAACTCATAAGATTTGTATTTTTAAAAGTTGTTGAAAATTAAGGCTCAAAGTTGAATATCCAAAAATGAGAATCAAATAATCACCCCCTTGAATAGAGATGTGAAATGAATTGAGCCCACCACCACAGTACTTAACTATGAGAAAAGTAAATCTCTCATTTACATCACCACCTTGTATCCTTCATGGCTTATAATCTTTTGTTGGAGCTCATTTGACCATGAGTCTTTTTGATACCCCAGCTAAGGGAGCTGGGACCCCATCAAAGTGCTTCAAACCTAAAAACAGAGATTTAATGTCTTGCACTATGTTCCACCTTTCCTGCGATACTTGGGCAGCACGGAAGCTGCAATCACGGAAAGTAACAAACATTTATAAAAAGGAAAAAATGTACTTGACTAAGAGGAGAAACACAATATTAAAACCTATTTGTTATTGGATTTCATTTTTCTAGAACAAATTTGTTCTTTAAAAAGAGATTGTGGATTTGACCTTTGGACTCGCCAGTAACAAGTCACATGAGCCCCATCATCTGCCCTCCGATACACAAAATACTATACTTGCTCTAAATTACAACACAATGATGGAAAAAACTACAAAAAATATAAAAGAAATGGCTGAAGTGCCGCGTTTAGGTCTCGAAGACTGTTAAGTACATAGGAATCCCGTTCCTTATATTTCTCAATGTCTAGTGACACCAGTGTCTTATATATCTTGCTTATCACTTGCAACAGTCATGCCACTTGCAATTGTGAAGTTGAGAAAAGATAGGCCATGCACTTATCCGTTTTGCTAGGATATACTTGTGTAGACTTGTCTTAAGTGATTCACTTGTGTCATTTACATTTCTTACATAATCATGTCTAGTTGTAGACATTATTGTTACTCTTGTGATTCGGTTGTCTTTAATTCTACATTTGATGCAACGTGTTTATGTTTACTATACTTGCTTACTTGATAGGTTGTGTAAACCTAATATTGCTACACTTGGCATTGTAAGTGACGACACCATTACCCTTGACAAGGAGGCATAGGCGGTGGAGGAGATGTTGTATGGGCTAGCAGTGAACTCCAGATGCTGTCATCTAGACATTATGTAGGTGCGCGAGTGACATCACATTTTGATATAACTGCTTCTTTTATATATATATATATATATATATATATATATATATATATATATATATATATATTTTGAGTTGTTGGTATTGGCCTTGCCGGCCATTTGAGATGTCTACTTAAATGCTTTGCAATATATTTTGGGATGTGTTTATATTCTGATTATATGTTCTATAATGATGATTTATGGTTTTTGTGTTAAATCTAATATGATTTGCAATACAAATTAGACCTATGGATCTTGATCTATACATAAACAATTGATAATCTAAAAGACTAAAAGCATACCTTAAGCCATGATCTTGAGAATGAGCGGTATGGATGGATCTAAATCTTTTTCCACTGCGAAATCAACAACCTTTTGGGTTTTCTCCTATCTCCCTTGCCACTCACTCTAAGATGCGTGGGTACTTTGCAAATAATGTAACTCAAAGAGAGGACCGGAAAACACTTTTAATAAAATAGCTCAAGAGAGATTTCTTCCCATCAAAGAAATCAATTAGCAATAAGATTCCTTAATTGGTTTCCTCAATGATTAGTCAACCAAGATTCTTGATTGATTGGGCTTTCTCAAACTGAATCCAAGAAAGATTTAATTAAATCAAAACTAAAGGGGAAAGCTAATTAGTTGACTTGGAGTGGGGCCCTTCAACTATAAGACATGTGGTAATGGGGACCACTTACGTCTAACATTATGCCGTTTCTTGTTTCATAAGGTTCCGCTGAAATGTTTTTTTTTTTTTTTTTGAAATTGTTATGGAAACCTCTACAAATCCTCACACGTGGAATCATGTGAGAATTGTGGAAGAAAAATACCGTTGTTACACGAATCCTCACACATGTCTCACCTTGGGATGCGAACTCATTATGGTGATCCCGTCCGGGGTGTGACATACAGTTTCACCCCTCATTTCTCTGAAGTCAGACTAAAATTAATGAAACATATGCCAATGGAACTTTGTTTCATGTAATTGAATTCCAAGGACTTATAAGAATTGTATTTTTAAAAGTGGTTGAAAATTAAGGCTCAAAGTTGAATATCCAAAAATGACAATCAAATAATCACCCCCTTGAATAGAGATGTGAAATGAATTGAGCCCACCGCCACAATAATTAACTATGAGAAAAGTAAATGTCTCATTTCCATCACCACCTTGTATGCTTCACGGCTTATAATATTTTGTTGGAGCTCATTTGACCATGAGTCTTTTTGATACCCCAGCTAAGGGAGCTTGGGACCCCATCAAGCCCTAGGGTTAGGGAAGGTGGTCTGCCCAGGGTTGATTCTTAGGTACTCAAGTGAGAACTGCCAAGTGCCCTGACCATGAATTGATATGTATTCAATTCAGTGCAGAATAATGGGCCAAAGTGATGGTCTGCTCATGCAATGGAAGGAGAAAAGGCATAATTTTTTCTCCATATCATTTGAAGCAATGAGGAAAAATGAGAAAGTAAAAGAACCTTGGTGATGTGGAACTTATCCAATTCGTGTATGGAAGGACTAAGGACAGGGGATACCATATTTTGCAGTAAAAAAGCTGATGTCCCACGTCAAAAGTCTACCTTCCACAACAAACATCCCAAAGTTGTAAGTGGCATCTCTTCATCTGTTATAACATTTGCAGGAGGTTGCCTTTTTAAGTGAAGAAGATTGGAATATGGTTTCAATTCTCGGGGATGGAAAAGAAAAGTCATGACATTATTCAATGGAACAACACTTTACTACTGCCAGTTGCCGTTGACCCATGAAATGCGTCATGCTGCGAAGGCATAATAAATAATGCAAAAAAGAAGAAAAGAGAAGGAACTTTACATGAATTCCCCTGCGTAGTAGACATTGTCATCATAGTCTAAGTAAACACTCCATGGACGAAATCAAACATATAAGAAAAGATTTCATAGATCTCTCTCTTCAAGCATCTTCAGAACCGCCTATATGTAGTGTAAATGGTTGGCATCTGAAAGGACTAAAAGGAATTCATTGCTAGTTGCTGTTCCATTAAGAGAATTTCTCATATAGTTATTTTCTTTTAGTTAGATGCTTGTGTCGACAGTATGGCTTTCATATACTGATTCTAGGAGCTCTCTTGGGAAAAATTCCAAACGAAGCTCGGTCATTGTTCGTTTTGGATAAGGAAAAGATTCAGAGGTTTTGACACATTAGTCTTCGTTAAACACGGTTTTCTCAATTTCATGACCGAAATTCATTAAATATCACCAGAGTCAAGTGACTTTGGTTAACATTTTTTTTTTTAAAACTTTTCTGCCAAAGATCCCATGATATCATGGGCATATGTCATAAAAACTAATGAAATCCATGATATCATGAGACTGTCCCATGATGTGATGGCTTTTATCTAGCATCTTAGAGAAGAATTCCCCCGAATCACGGAACTTGAGAAATGGTGGTAAGATGTGCATTTGCTTTTTATAAAATTTTATTTTTTATTTTCTGTAAAAAAAAAATATTCTTGCTTGTTGAAGAAAGTGTATGATACAGAAACTGATAAATTCTATAATATCATCGGAATATCCCATGATACTATGGAAAATGAGTAAAAAGAATTAAAAAAAAAAGTTCACCAAAGTCAAGCAATTCTGGTGACATTATCTGAATTTCGATCATGAAATTGAGAAAGCAGAGTCTAATAAGAACTAATATGTCAAGACCCCAAAAATTTGGATAAAGGCCATAGTGTTTGGACTTTGGAATAAAACCTGTCTCCAAAACAGTCAACCCCCACTTGATGGAGTGCGCAGGTTACTATCATGAAAAACTCAACTGAGATAGTGTTCCCTATTCCCATTTGAGAATTTATTCGCACAAGAGGATTATAGAAAACCAAGGGATGAAGCAGAACAAGAACTTTGTATCAAATGTGAAAAATACTATAAATAGGCATTGAGGAATCAATAATTGGCAGAGGAGGTTCCTGGTCCACACGCATAGTGAGAGGGGGAGAATGTCTAACATGAAGACAGGAGCCTGGTTAGACAAGCCAAGAATGACTTGCCCCGAAGTAGTTGTAATGTTTTCAACTTTCATATGAAACACAGGTAAGGGCTGCTCCTGCCAGGAGACCCATCATTGTGCTAAACCATGGACCATATCCAGGATTAGTATTTTCTTGATGGAGTGTTAAAACGAGCCATCTGTGGACCTACCTTTTAAATGCATATACCCAGCCCAACAAATTTAGTGGAAGTGCGAGGACTTTTCAAATGCTGGATCTGGCCTGAATATTAGACCCGATAACCAAATTGCATGGGTTAAGGCAAGCTTCACCCCGGCACATGAATCTAAACATAGGGATGGCAACGGACCTTGTTTACCAAACAATTGATTTACACAATTTATCCATAGAATTCAACCCAAAAGGGACCCACTGGAAACAACCAAAGACCTGAACCAACCGATGTTTTGTATCCTGGATATTGATCCATCAGATTTGAGATCTTTACATCATTCATGGGCAGTCCTCTTCTTGGCTTACTGACAGTCTCTTGTCTCCTATGCTAGACCAAGTTTCTCCCGCAGAAGAACCTTTTAAACAAAAGAGGTATGTTTTAAAGTAACATAATTGTCTCTGCCGACTCAAAGCAATTTATTGTCCAAGCTGCATTTGAGAACAGTTCCTACACCATTGGTAAGGAGCCGTAGTTTTCATTTGAACCTGGCTTTCCTCCTCCTTGCAATTTTAAGTTGCTATTACCTTGTATGTATGCCCATCACCTCACATGTCTGAGTTGTATCTCCATGCACATGTGAGTTTTCATCACCTCACGTGCAAGTCTCACGGCGTCTCTCTGCCCCTATTTTTTGAACAACTAATGTTCACTTTATTCCCCAATGTTGTGGTTGAATGTGATCCTTCCGATTGTCATATTTTATCCTCACTATAAAGATTCTATTCACTTTTTAGTACAGATCGTCTCAGGACAAACTTCAAGAATTTGCTGACTCAAACAATATCAATAGGGTACACATTTTAATAATAAAAACCCTCCAAACCACTTGTAATTACCTCTTCGTATGGGTCAAATTTGACTCTAACCAGGTTTCTTTGAGTTTTCTACTTATTCTATTTTGACACTCTAGCATAGAGAAGTCAAATGGGCTGGGCCGGGCAGTGCAGTCAACGACCCACAGCACGGCCCGACCCGATCAATGGCACGGCCCGTGCCATGGGCCATGGGAACAAACACAGCCAGCTGCGTGCCCCTATTCATAACGATCGACCCACTGGGCCCACCTGGCCAGCAAACACTTCCTTTTTTCTAATCTAAATTTTTACAATTCAGTTGAGTAATGTACCAATAGACATCCTACAAATTTTATATCTTTTTAAATTAATCATCCTAAATCCTAACTTATACAGAGAAAACTAAAGGAGAAAGTTAAAACTCAAATTTCTCTCCTAATATATGTCTGCTAGAGTCCATCATTGATGTAGATGATGAGATCGTGAAGTCCGTATGGTGCATGGACAATGTTTATGACCTTGATCTTTATACAGATCAATGAAGAAAAATGAATCGGGAAAAAAAAATTAAATAGGCATGCGGAGCACTGCACATCCCAGTTCGCTTCAGGCATGGTTCATGGAGGGCCGTGCCGGTCCGTGGCTTGCTTGGGCCAAGATTTGGGTGGGTCGGGCTGGGCCGGGTGTTTGACTTCTCTACCCTAGCAATGGGGGTTGGGACTTAAGGTAGCCCACGCAAGTGGGAAGAAGTGGCCACTAATGTGGGAAGAGTTTTTCTTTTTCTTTTTGTGTATCCTGGCCAAGCGAGTTAGGTCCCATGAGAGAGCCCGCACACATGGCAAAGGAATCCCACACGCATGAGAATAAGAGGCTCACTGAAGCCTGGAACTAAAAAGGTGGAAGAATGACGAGAGAAGAGAAGGGAGTGTAGCTTGGGTTGCAGTTCACTGAAGCATGGAACTAGAATCTCACTACGCAGGAGTTGCAGCACTTCACTGTAGATAAGCCCCCCTCCTCCATTTTCCTCCCCTTCCTTTTCGTTTTCCTTTCCCTCCACCATTACTTTCTTCTATATATATATATATATATATATATTTTGCCTTTGTTCTTTTTGGTGTCTCCACTACAGTCTCCTCCCCATCTTTGTATAAGTGATCAGGGTCTAAGCCGCTTTTATGGTCCTTTTTTTAGTTTTAAGGTTTTTGTATATACCGCTCTGAAGTTTGTAGGATTTGTAAATAGGCCCCTGAAGTTTTAGTATTTGCAAATAGGCCCCTGCATTTTCCTTTTAATACCTTCTGTGTCCTCATAATTAATAGTCTTCCAACAACCATATGTTTTTAGAGTGAAATGACATGTTTGTCCATCTCTTTTATCCTTATATGTATAATTTCAAAAGCTTGTACTCGGTTTTTTTATAAAGCAAATTACGTTAACAATTGCATTTAGTGGGAAAGAATAACCCTACATAATTTTTTTTTTTTTTATCAATGCATGGCTCATTTAATTCAATGCAAATTGATCTTGACGAAAATCAACACATGTACTTATGACCGGTTATGATTTATCCAATCCATACATTACCCATCGTTGGATTAATGAAAGTCTTTAAATACACGATTTTGCTTCATGTGTAAGGGGGGTGTTAAAGAAATATTGGAGAAACGGACAAATGTAAAAAAAAATAAATTATTTTTTAGAATTTATGAAGGGCGTGGGGGTGTGGTGTGGTGTTTGCCTTCATGTAAAAGAAATATTGGGGGAAGGGGAAAATGTAAAAGAAAAAAAGAACATATTAAATTTTATGGTTGATAATTTTAGACTTTTCTTAGATATGGGTGGGGGGTTCAGCCAAGGCCCTTGTACCTTTGGTCCACCCCTGGTCATGTCCATGAGAGAGTTATTGAGGGAAATCATTGGAACTTGAGATAAAATAATGATATTTTTGTAAATAATAATATACTACTCATTTTTGTTTAATGGATGTAAGGGCAAAATTGTCATTTATATAAAAATCCAACATAAATCTCATAGTGGCTACCCATTCTTGTCAGGAATATTGATTTTGGGGCCATGAGTGGCACTAAAAAGAAAAAGCAGGGCCTATTTATAAATATTAAAACCTCGGGGGCCTATTACAAATCCTACAAATCTTAGGGGTGGTATATACGAGAAGCTCTTAATTTTTTAATTGTTAGTTACAAGTTAGAACAAGCATGGGTCCTCCACAGTTAGACCCCTATATAGAAAATCAAAGCTGCTCAAAATAATTGTCCCTCTTTTATATGGGCCCTGGACAAGTTTCACTCTCATAAGAGATTGGCCCACCATCAGATTGATCAAGTTTAAAAATATCAATCAATCTAGTAGTACCAAATCTCCAATTAAAATGAAATTTGGCCAAAACCCATATAAGAGGAGGGAAATGATTTTGAGCAGTTTAAGTTTTGTGTAGGTGGGCCCCACTATGAAGTATGGAGCCTACAGGATTTTCAAGATATCCATACTCTTTTCCTTAATTGTACCTTATTAATAAGGCACACTTAAGGAAAATCTAACCTACTCTAAAACAAATGCCCCCTTTGAAATCTAAATTTTTTGTGACTTTTGTAGATGACTAGATCGTGAAGTTATATATATGAATAGGCTAATTATTGATGTTTCTAATAATGTAACATGAGCAATTCAGTTAAGGGCCTAACTCCAATTCGAGTAAATCCTTTACAAAGTTAATATAATTGGTGATAGTTATTTTCAATCATTTGGATTTTAAATATGGATTGCACTAGTAATAGATTTCTAAATTATCAGGATAAACACAAAGATTAAACCAATAGTTTAAGATTAAATAGTGATACAGGGTGCTAAGACTTTGGGGGACAAATATTTAATTTGGTTTATAGTGTGTACTAACGGATTTTTCTTTATTTTCTAGCATTTTTCAATATTCTAGATTTTCTGAATATTTCTTCAAATTTCTTTAAGATAAAAATAATTCACGCCACAATGAACGTGACGGATCACGAACTGCAACTGATACCGATACTGTATCAATTTTTGGGGGTTGACCGATATCGCAATGTTTGTAAGATAAATTTCATTAAACGAGATAATTGAAATTAACATTTAAAAATTATTTACACTAAAATTTAACATTAGTGAATTAGTTCCCAACCGTTCATTGGTCATGTAAGTCAACTGTATCTCCTTCAATGGTTTCCCGAACCCAATTAATACCTTCATCATGTTGAACAACTGCATTCTGGTCAAGAACTTGTTGGGCGAATGCATCAATATCTGGCTCATCACATTCAATCTGATACACTTCCCTCCTTGACATTTTAACTGCAACCTGCCAGTTAGGATCTTTCGGATCTCTGACATAGTAAACTTGCTCCGCCATTGAGGATAGTATGTACGGTTCGGCACTTATTCGATCATCACGATGTAACAAATTGTTAAAATTTACCAATGTAAACTGGTAATTATCTGTTTTCACCCCTCGGATGGGATCCACCCAATCACACTTAAACAATATAAACTTTAACCCGTGATTATATACAACTTCAACAATATCTTTCAACCGGCCATAGTAGTAACCAGCATCGACAGATGGACAACCGAGCCCACTATTTTGCGTCACTCGTTTCTCATCTACATCCTTGATGCGAAATCGAAAACCGTTGACATCACAAGTTGTGTAACGTCGGGCCGTTATAAAGGGGCCATCAGCTAACTGGTTCATTTCATCAGTCAAATACGGATCGTTGGTTCTTCGTAAGCTACACACCTACGCAACGCATGTAATCACTGAATATCACTACATGAAAGTAATATGACAAGAACAAGTGAAAGTACTCCTAATGATTGAATACATACGTGATTCTTGAACCATTCGTGAAATGACTGGTAATGGGACTGATGAATTTCATTATCTGTAGCACGAGGCATGTCCCGTTTCAGCTCATCGATGTGTGTCCTGCGATGCATAACACGTGTTAACGACAAGTATGATGATTTAGGCAAAAAACTGACAAGCTACTCTTATAAATGAGTGATAACTTACTGAGTCAAAGTCACAACAGATGGGGTGTTGAACAACACCCACCGGTGAGCTTGAATGCACTCAATATTGTTGAGATCAAATGGCGTGCCCTCCCCAACTGGACCATCATTAATCCGCGAGGGCCTAGTTAACTTTGTTTCAATATTATCTTTAAGATATGTGTTAGGAATTTTGTGTATTGCAATTTGATGGATGCATTATCATTCAAGCATCATTTGATTTACACACACATGCATTGATTTATAAAAACTTGAAATCTTGATTTACACATGCATTGTTTTTTAGATATTGATTTATGCATGTTTTGTTTTTAAACTTGGGTGCATTTGTTTTTGAAAAAGAAGTTTTAGAAATCAAGCAAGCCTATACTTTATATCTTTCAAATCGTTTTAGGCTTTTTGTGATTCATGTTTTAAAACCCTTAGATTGATTTAAAACATGTTTCCAAGCTTGATTTAGTGGCCTAAGAGTTTCCTCATGAATATACTTTGAAATATGCAAAAATATGCAATTATAGGGATTTTTGGTCCCAGGCCAGGTCGACCCGCAGTGGGCTCGGTCGACCGGCCCAACAGGGGACTCGGTCGACCGAGCCCTCTGCGGGTCGACCGGGAAAGAGCCGTTGTGCTCTGACAAATGGTCAATTTTATAACCGTTGTGAAGGCCACGTCGACCGGGGAAGTGCTAGGTTGACCGGGGACTAGCCGTTGGCTGTTTTGGCTATAAATACTAGTTCAATCCTTTGCCAAAAGTTGAGGATTTTTATGCCTTCCTTGAGAGGTTTTGAGGCAAATCAATGGGGAATGAGCTAAGGGATGAAATGGGTCATTAGGAAAGTTAAAGCTTGTATTAATGAAGTTAAATCTCTATATAAACTTTACTTTTCTTAATCATATGTTTTCATGCTTTGTTTTATTTTTGGTAAATCTTTTGTAGCATGATAAACTATGATTTGTTGTGTCCTTAACATGTTTATGTTTTGAATTGATCTATTATTTTGGATGCATCACCTTGATCCAATCCAAGTAGTACTTTAATTGGTAAATCTAAGTAAATTAAATCATGTTAATGAAAGAATCTTTGAAATTATATGTAACATGATTCCTATACTTGGTTGAATCTATGGTTGTTGTTTTTCATCATAAGAAAATCTCTTTCAAATCTATCTTATGTTTTGGATTCAACAACTTCACAAATCATATGTATTTTTTCTTTTAAAGTTTCACAACTTGCCTTACTTTGATAGGTATATCATTTTCAAGTTGTCTTTATAATTACATATGATTTGTCCCCTAATTTCAATCAAATCTATTTTTATGTTTTGAGTTACATTGTTAATTTGATTGACATCCCTATGCATCACATGTTTTGTTCTAAGATTTTCACAATTTGTTTTAAATACATATGTATATCTTTTACAAGTTACTTTTAACATGTGATTAACATTCTTTCCTCAATCATAAATGTTTTTATGAGCTAAAACTTTCAAAAGCCTTAGGCATACATTTATGAGCTTTCATTTTAAAAATGATTGAGGACATCATACATACACATTGAGCATTCATCTTTGCATTCATAGTGTGTGTATGAATTAATTTTTCACTTCCATATCCGCCTAATTAAGAGGCATTGTAATGAGCTAAATTATATCTCCATCAAGTGTATTTTAGACACTACTTAGAGAGATAACCAACCATTGGTTGAAGAGGTTATTGCTTAGCCTAAGAAAATCATAATGTATAGGTTGATGTGAAGCTTTGAAAAACATCATTGTAAAGGTTATTGCTTAGCCTATTGAAAAGCATAAATAGTGA
This sequence comes from Cinnamomum chago, assembly GCA_038049695.1. NCBI lineage: Eukaryota > Viridiplantae > Streptophyta > Magnoliopsida > Laurales > Lauraceae > Cinnamomum > Cinnamomum chago. The sequence continues at coordinate 101,348,418 of CP142453.1, read as the reverse complement.
AAATCCGGTGGGGTGTTGGATCACAAGCCGGTAGTGGATGTAGGTATTGAGGCCGAACCACTATAAATCCTTGTGTGATGGTGCATGCTTTGTGGTATTGTTTTTGTAAGCTTCCGCATTTATTTACTTAATCACAACTTGTGACTAGTTTAATTTAAAGAAGTTAAAATTGGCTAAAATTGGTCATAATTGAAGCTCACCCTATTCACCCCCCCCCCTCTAGGGTTCGGATCCCAGGACTTTCAATATGCTGCGCAGAAATTGGTGCACTCATCCATCAAATAGCCCTTAGCTATTGATGCCTCTAGACGAGCTCTATTACGAACATACCTCTTCAATGTGTTCATGTACCTCTCGATCGGATACATCCATCTGAATTGGACGGGGCCACCAAGCAAGGCTTCATTGGTTAAGTGTATGGTCAAGTGAACCATGACATCGAAAAATGCAGGTGGGAAATTTTTTTCTAATTGACACAACGTCCCATCAATCCTCTCTTACAAACCATTCAACTCATCAATTCAATGAACTCTAGAACAAAGTTGTCTGAAGAAGTTACTAACTTCAATCAACGGCGCTACAACATTCTTAGGCAAACAATTCCGTATGGAGATAGGTAGTAACTGTTGAATGAGAATATGATTGTCATGACTCTTCAAACCCTGTAATGTTCTTTCTCTCATGTTCACATGCTTTGCGATATTCGAACAGTACCCGTCAGGAACCTTGACACCCTTCAGAACTGAGAGGAAGACATCTTTCTCATCTTTACTCATCGTGTACTGCGCAGGAGGCATGTATGCCTTGTTGGACTCTCTCAGCTGTAAGCGCAACGGTTTTCTCAAGCCCATTTCTTCCAAGTCACGGCGTGCATTGACACCATCCTTTGACTTCCCCTGAATATCGAGAATGGTCCACAGTATATTATCACAAACGTTCTTCTCGATGTGCATAACATCTAAGTTGTGCCTGAGTAAGTTATCTTTCCAGTATGGTAAATCGTAGAAAATACTTTTTTTCTTCCAATTATGACCTCGCCTTCTATTTGCACCGGGAATAGAAGGCAGCACCGGGGCCAGAAAATCTTGAAAATCATACACAGTACGTATTTACTCCTGCTCGAGCTGTGACAACAATTCAACTCCCGTCATTGTTCGAGGTGCTGGACCATATTCTCGACTCCCATCAAATGACACTTTGTCCCTCCTGAACCTATGCAATGGAGGTAGAAAACGCCTATGACCCGTGTATACCCATTTTCTGCCGTGCTTCAACCAAGTTGACTTCTTCTCCTTATTACAGCAAGGACATGCAAACTCTCCCTTTGTGCTCCAACCCGACAAGTTGGCGTACATAGGGAAGTCGTTGATTGTCCATAATAATGCGGCACGGAATTTAAACATTTCATTGCCTTCGGCATCAAATGTCATCAGACCATCAGCCCATAATTCATTCAATTCATCAATCAAAGGTTGCATATATACATCAATCTTGTCCCCTGGTCCTCTTGGTCCATCAATAAGTGTGGATAGGATCAGAAAAGGTTGCTTCATACACATCCATGGCGGAAGATTATAAGGTACCAAAACAACTGGCCACGTACTGTGATTTGCCCCAGTCATGGATCTGAATGGACTGAAACCATCTGCAGCCAAACCAAGCCGCACATTGCGACAATCCAAGGCAAAGTCTGGATTCCTCCGATCGAAGTCTTTCCACGCTGGGGAATCTGCTGGATGGGTTAACTTACCATCGTCCTTGCTATTCTCGGCATGCCATCTCATCAGTTTAGAAATATTTGATGACATAAAAAGCCTCTTCAGCCTTGGCTTAAGTTGGAAATATCTCAATTGCTTTACTGCCACAAGTTTTCCACGGTTGATAACACTTGTAGAACTATTCTGACGATTGTAACCAACCCCGTCCTCCTTCCATCTCAAAGTCTGACACACAATTCACTTATCAAGATGGGCATTCTCATTCCTAAACAACATACAATTGTTCGGACATGCATCCAAAGTCTCATATGTGAATCCTAAATTTTCAGTTAACTTGCGAGCCTAATAGTAGGACTCAGCAAGTTTTGCACCGAATGGGAGCACTCGATGCAACAACTGGAGGAGCATATCGAAAGACTTGTCAGACCATTGATTCAATGCCTTCAAATGTAACAACTCAACAATAAAGGACAATTTACTGAAGTCATTGCATCCAGGATACAATTATGTCTGTGCATCGTCTAGAATTTCAAAATATCTCAAGGGTTCTTCATCGGCACCAGAGCGAGGATTACTCCCACCCGCTCCCTCAGTCTCACAGCTTGTGTATTCGGGTGCCAACCCGCACACGATATCATTTAACATTGCGATCATCGGATCAGCCTCTGACATATCATCCACCTCAATTTCATTTATTTCCTCTCTGCGACAGGAAACATACTCTTCTCCATTTCTTATCCAGTTCTTGTACTGCTTCAAGAATCCGTTCAGAATCAGATGCTCTCAGACAATCTCTCTTCTGTAATAATACCGATTTGCACATTTTCTACATGGACAACTGATGAACTCATTATCAAAGCCATTGGTAAATTCCATGAACTGGTTAATCCCCTCCATGTATTCCCGAGACATCCTATTCGGTAAATCAATCCAACTCTTGTCCATCTCCATAATTGATTCTGTGGAAATCTAAAATGAGCAAGTACAATTTGCTCAATGTACCGTGGCATCATGCAAGTCACCTATCCATAAACTGCAAACTCCTTACTAAAGGGTGGTTGGTCCTATCCCATTCGAGAATGCACGATCCAACTTGCACTCAACAACTCGAATGCTTCGTCCCCTAGTCAGACAAAATTTCGGCAGAATGTCCGCGCGGTTCTCCAAGTACACGACACAGGTACAACATCAGTCGTACCTATGTATGTACCCAGAGAACAATGGGACATTAACCGAAACTTTGTCTAACATCAGACTTGCATGAGCTATTGAGTATAAGATAGATAATTGCATTCTCAAACTGTCCGAACTGGACAATTCAAGAATCGTATACGACAAAGTTCGAATATACATCACAAGAACAACGAATCTAGTCAAAGACCCAATCCGTCGCGTCAAGGATTACCGAACAGATGTCGTACACAATTATCAAACGGGTCTAAGTTTCACTAATGCATGCAAATGAATAAAAGTTGATAATGAAAGGTTCACAACCAATGAAATCTTCAAATATAAAATTTTCCTTGAGGTGATATGGACCAATTTTCTATGATTTAAAATTTGATTAAATGATGCAAATGCTGGGTTATTGATGTGCAACATAATAATTGGTAAGAATAGTTGCCGAAGCCTTTAGCAAGGTTTTAGGTTGAGTTTTGAATATCAAGATTGTTTTTTTTTTTCTCAACAATCAATAATACAAAAAACAATGTTATTTTTCATCCAAACATAGACAATGAACCTCATTCTAAACATAACTACTTAAATTCATTAATAAGAACAAAACACTATGAGTTCTTAAATGCTTTAGGAAATATTTACTCTCCATTGGATGTACAAAGTTTTGAACTTTTAACCTTTTACAATATCCCCTTATCCACTATAACCCTGGAGATATGTGCATTGCATGCCACCAAAAATGATCAAGGGGCAAACTTCTATTGAAGTGAAATTTGTGGATTTTGACATATATGAGGAGTCATCTTGCTCGCGTGGCTCACTGCTCAGATTTTTAATAGTGGTCCGACTGTTGAGTTTCACTCTTCTCACTCTGAATTCAATAAGTCATAGACTCCTAAGTCATAAGATTAAAACCTATTCTGATATTAAAAATACACAATAAGCGGCATGTTTGTGGGAGCCGGATCTTCCTGCACTCTACACATTTTTTATGGGCTGCCATTTGAATCAGGAGTCCAGGTCCTCAGAGACTTTTGTCTTTTTTCTTCTTTTTTTTGGTAAAAAAGGCAGAGTTCTTTAGTGGAGTTTTTTTTTTTTTGGTCTTAGAGAGATCTTGACTTAAAATTGCAGAATTCTTTAGTGGGCCCACCTTTTGAAATCAGAGCTGCTCAAAATAAACACATTCCCATGTATAAGGTACCCAAATCCCCAATAAGAGTTGGTTCCAACATAAGTTTGACCCTTTAATAAATATGCATAAGACTTTCTTGATCGATTTTCTTATATTTTCTAAACAACCAGTTAAGACATTCTAACCATGGTTCCAAACTCCAACCACCCCTCAACAAATAAAATAGAAAAAAGATTCCATTATAAAAAATCTAGAAAACCAAAACAAAAAAACAAGCCCATATCCATCAAACCATCCTTTTCTCCCAAACAGAACCAAACCCCAAGTCACCACCAAAACAGCTCACACCCCCATTTACATGCTCATTACTGAAAATGAGTTGAGAGAAAGAAGCCCCAAGGGAGAGAAACAAGTAATGATCCTCAGTTTTGATTGATTGAAAGGGAAGAATATAAGAAGAAGAAGAAGAAAAAGGGGAAAGAGGGGTTCTATTTGTTCTGATTTGTGATGTCTGGTAGTTTAGTTTTTTTCTTCTTTTTCTCCAATGAGTTTGGAAGATCCCATTCTTTCCTGCTGGCCTAATGATGTGTCTGTTATAAAAATGGGGACGATCGTCTCAACTTTGCCACAGCTGAATCATGTCCCTTTCTTTGTCAATTTCTCTTATTTCATCTTGACCTTTGATTCTAGGGCTTGTACTGCAGTGGGCCATGCTTGAGATTTGGATGGCTTGCACTACACCAAAAATCGGAAATTGGAACGGAAAAGCGTTCCTAATCCTTCCGTTCCTAATCCGTTAAAGTGTTCCAATTTCCGTTCCAATTTGGTACCAACCGTTCCTAATCCAAATTGGAACGGAAATTGGAACACTTTAACGGATTAGGAACGGAAGGATTAGGAACGCTTTTCCGTTCCAATTTCCGATTTTTGGTGTAGTGTTGGTGTTACCTACCTTTGTTTTTCTTCCATCTAACTGTCTCTTCAATCCTTTTACCAAAAAATAAAAGAACTCTCTCTCTCTCTCTCTCTCTCTCCAAAATGTCATTGAACCTCGATCAACATATAATATAATTTAAATTATACGATCTATTTATTAATCGAGTTGAAAATGTCTAATACAAATCTTTAATAAATAAGTTCGGATTCAAGTTTGGTGAACTTCGAACAGGTGTGCCGGTTGAATATATAATAAGAATTGGCTCAACCTAAATCCAACTCATTTATTAAATAAGCAAAAATGTCAAACCCCATAAAATTCTTAATATCTAATCAATGGGCCGGCTAAAAGAGGATTGAAATTAGCAATGGTAGAGTAGAAGATACCAATGATGTGCTGTCCTGAAAATGGACGTTGATTTTTTTTTAAATTTTAAAAATATATATATTTTGTTATATTCAATGTGAAGTCTTCTCCAGTGGGGGTAACTTAACTCGTCCAAATGGGGAAAAAAGATTGGAATATGGTGAATCCACTGTAAAAATGCCACCAGATGAGCATCCCAGATCACAGACCAGACTTGTGTCTGGAAATTAGAGCCAATTACAAGTTTACAACCACACACGTTTTTCTTTTGGATATTTTAGAAGATACTTAATTATAAGAAGGCATAAAAGATAAATGAGCAAGATGCAGCTGAGGAAAAGACCAGAAAAAAGGGGGAAACAAGTTTCAAAAAAATTCACATTCTTGCTACTCATTTGGCAAATGATAGGGCAGTCATATATGACTGTCTTATAATGGTTCAACTTTCCGTGCCCATTTTTCTTTGAGACTTGTCTAAATCTTAATCCCACAAAGCACCACCACAGTCTCCAGCGCTGCAGTATAAAAATGTAAAGAACCTTGAAAACCATGTAGGAGGGAGCTTGTTCATGTGCCACCATAATATGTGCTTGTTCATGTGCCACCATAAATTCTAACCCCTACTTAAAGAATGACAATTTCTTTGCATATAAAAAGAATGACATCTACATTGAATGCGAAAACTCTTTTCTACACAAAATCCCTAATCCACTTTCACTCCACTTCCACTGAACTAATCAGCTACCAAGTTGAGCAAACCCAAGAAGCTAATGTGAAGAGTGAGAGACACTATTTTGCACAAATCACATCATTTGAAATCAATCCAAGTCAAAACCACATTTAAACTCATAAACTGCTTCATAATATAAGATTCATGTATGAACATAATGAGTCTAATCATCTACACCACATTTAAATCAGATCACAAAAATATGGAAATATGAGAAGATAAAATTAAAAAAAATCAGGGATAGAGTTAGAAGTTTAGGGATTTAGGGAAAGAGGTTTGATGTGTGAGAGAGAGGCAGAGAGAGAAAGTGACAGTGCGTGTGAGGTAGAGAGATGAATACCTGATGGATGCCGGCCGGAGAGAGAGAGAGCCCCGCTATGCCGGAGGGACAGTGAGGATACGCTGGCGAGGGAGACCATGAGCGTAGGAGGGAGATGCCGAAGGAGACGAGAACAGGGTGAACGCAGGGAGAGAAGGGAAGGAGAGGGAGAGAAGAGAGAAGAAGAGAGAGAGGAGAGGGAGAGAGAGAGAGCGATCGAGGCAGTGAGGATGAGCGGAGATGCAGAGAGCGCGGGAGCAGGGGAAAAAAGAAGTGGGAAGGAAAGAGAGGGTTTGGCGGGGGTGGGGGGGGGGTTATAATGGCTTTAGCGACCGCCATTTCGCCTATAGGCGGCCGCTAATGGGCCTTTTGTGACCGCCACAAGCGGCCGCCCACCTTTTGATGAGCAAAAGGGAAAATTTCTAGTAGTGCAAATTTAAACCATGGGTTGGAGTAATATTTGTCGAAGATGTGATATAAAAGAAAAATAAAGGATTATACGTTAATCAAATTGCTGATAAAGGGCATGATGATGAATTTCTAATAATTGTCTCAGAGGACAACATTAAAGTAGACCCCCTTATGTTGAAGATGAGAACGACGGTGATCTTGCGGGAAACCGAGAATAGTGCGGAGGATATTGCTTAAAGCCCCAAAGACAACTTAATAATTTGATTTTCAAGTTTACTTTGTTATTAATTATGGACATGTAATAAGACCAGTGATCTTCAAGTTTATTAAGAATTTTTTTTTATGAATCTGATTTATCTAGTTGATAAAGAAGCTTAAATTTAATTAGGCTCATGCTAATGCTTCACTATCATGTAATGATTAACAAAATGTCCCTGTATTTAGCACGAACAATCTAATTTATAATATTAATGTTTTAAAAGAGATTAATAGATTATAATTTTTTTTTGGAAAACCTGATTCTATCTTTCAGTATGAATTACACCGAGATGGTCAAAATTGTTCTTAAAATATTTTGTTAATATATATACATACAATTTGGTACCAACTTGAACCAGCTTCTATATTGAAGCACTAGCAAAGGATGCCCGAGCACAATTTGGTATAAATTTGGACAAGCTTCTAAATTGAAGTACTAGCAAAGGATGCTCGTACTAAGCACGGGCAAGCGAGCAACGGCATTTGCAATATGAAAGTTGTTGAGAAAGAGAGATAGAGTGACAGGCATAAATCAGCGAGCATAATCTTTTTAGTGCTTACTTTTGCTGCAATGCAATTGTTGAGTAGAATTGATGCTATTTTTCAAACGGGGCATTCTGCGACAGGTCACGCCTTAGATCCACAATCTTTTTTCATACTGTGGTCGATACTTTTTTCCAAATTTGAAGACCTAAATGTCCAAGTTACCCTTTCTTTAAAAGTTCTTATTTATTTAAACATAAATCATATCCTATGATTAGTGGGATATGCCATTAATAATGTCAACTACCATTTAATTGGCCACGATTAATGAAAATCCCATTAATAAGATTTTCAAATAAATTTATAAAAAAATAAAAAAAAAAATTAAAAACAAAAATAATTTTCAACATAATGCAAATAAATTTCAAAAGACGCAAATAAATCTCAAAAGAACGTAGATAAATCTAAATAAATGCAAATAAATTTCGAAAGACTCAAATAAATAAATAAAAAGTAAATAAGTTTTAAAAGACGAAAATAAATCTCTAAAGACACAAAAAAATTTAAAAACAGAAATAGATTTGAAAAACCACAAATAAATTCGTCTCAGATAAATTTTAAGTAAAACACAAAGATAAATTTTACAAAAACACAAAAAGATTTCTTCAAAAACTCAGTTAAATTCTCTAAAATGGAGATAAATTTGTTAGAAACTCGGAGATATTTGCCAAAAAATCATATAAATTTAACAAAAACAAAAATAGATTTTCGAGAAAGGTCAGATAATTTTGACAAAAACTTAGATAATTTTGCGAAAAAGTCAGATAAATTTGATTCCATGTTGATTTGGGCCTGAACCAAACCAACTTGGAACCAACTCTGTGAACAGAGTCTTCTTCTCTTCCTTGTCAATTCTGTCTTACAACATAATCTCCGCAACAGAGGCCCAGGGCGGATTCTCTAGACAATATCCTTCCTCACCGTCTAAGATGTACCACCAGATGGTGGTGGCGACGACAGCCTCACAACCCTACTTTTCCGGCAATGGTATGCAGCGGTGGCGCAATAATTCCTGATCCTTTTTCTTCCTGCTGCAACTTCGACTGCTTTTAGTACTTTTGCTTGGCTGCGGTGAGGCTGCTGCTGTAAATCTACAAGGACGATCACAGAGTCCGGATCCTCTGAATCTCCTCCGGCAGCGACTTGCCCACCTTTGATCGTCTTTGAACTGGACCCAAACTAGTTCCATCTGCTTTTCTGCAAACTCCGTGATCTTTTCCGTTCAACTGCTGTGGCCCACCTTTGGTCATTAGGCTCTATGTGACCCTTTTTCTCCTATGACTCTTCTTCCTCGACGATCACGAGGGAGGTGTCTATGGCTTCCGATCTAAAACAACTACCATATTAGGATCCTCTATGCTTTCTTCTCCGATTGCGGTTTCTGCAATGATGGTCCGCACAGATCCGCACAGGTGATCCTTTCTTTTATGATGGCCCCAACTTTTGCAAATTCGGAAGACCGAGACATTACGATGGCCTTACAAGCATGGTTTAAAATCTCGGTCTCGGTCGCGGTATCGGCCGGGCCGGAAAACCGATATGATATCGGTATCGGTCGCAGATATCGGTCCGTCGCGGTCATCGCGGTGTGAAAATTTTTTTTAATCCAAAAAAAATCGCAAAAATATCCAAAAAATCCAGAATATTAGAAAATGCTGGAAAATAATATTTTTTTCCATTAGTAACAATAATAAATCAAAATCTCGGTCACCTTAATTTATGAGTCATGTCTATGTCGCAGTTCGCCGTCTTTTCCAGTATTTCATATAATGTAATCATTATTGATGCTCATGATCAATTTATTAGTGTTAAATATAAGAAAATAAAGTTAACATATCAAGTATCATTTAATACTAAATCAATTATCAAAATAAGTTGTGAAATCCAAGACCATGAAGATAAAATATTAAAATCTGAAACATGATAGTGAGATAAATCAATCAAAAAGCACTTGGACATCAAAAGGTTTATGGTTTACCTGAAATTAGGGCAGACTAGAGAGATAGAGATTGATGAGCATGACAACCAAATTCCAAGTGGAGTGTCGCCCACACTCGATATCATCATCATCATCATCATTTATTCGGTATGGATTGTTAAAGAATACATAATAGTTAAAATAAGGGAGTATGTTGATTTTCTTACCAAAATAAAATGACTTTATTCAAGAAATAGAGTTGGAAATATGCAAGAAAATCAGCTAAGGAGGAGGGGTTGCTCTTAGGAGATGAGTGGAGATGAAGAATGAGGAAAAAAATGAAAAATTTAGGATTTTTCCCATTATTCCATCTTGGCCGATATTTTGACCGAGATGGACCGATATATCGGCCGAGATATCAAAAAATCCGATATGAACATCATCTCGGCCGAGATGGGCCGAGATGATGGTGAATTTAACCTGAGACTGATATATCAGCGAGATATCGGTTCGGTATCGGCCGATATGAACCGGTATCGGCCGGTTTTTAAAACCATGCTTACAAGACATTGCTGAGGAATTTTTGGCTAATATACCCTTTTCAAAACATTATAATATTTTAAGACAAAAGCATGGCTTCTCCCGAGACATCGAAAACTCATAGTTGTGGTTATGAAAACCCACTAGGCCAGGCCGAGCCAAGCGCAGCCCATTCCACTTGGGCCGGCCGACTTTGAGGCCCAATCCAGCCTATTTAAGCCAATTTTTAGCCCATTTAATTCCTATTTCCAAATCTGATTTTAAAATTCTAACATCAATGTAATCCAAAACTTCTTCATCTCAGATTTTCTTTTGAGTTCATGGAAACCATATTTTTTGGCTTTAGTTCCAAAGAATCCATCCCCCAAAATGTTCTCTGGATTTCGTCCGATTAGACTCTTGAACTTCCCGTGCAAAATAATGGCCAAGGTCCTTGCTACATGGCTAGCCAAGATTCTCTGTTTCCTCATTTGCAACAACGAGGCTACTTTTTATAACAGGGGAGGTCAATTCATCAACACTATGTGCTAGCCCATGACCTGTTTCAAAATTGCATAATTCAAAGTTCAAGGGAGTTAGTCATTGTATGAAACTTGATATCACCAAAGCTTTTGACAAGTTTGAATGGTCCTTCCTCTTAAAGGCTAATTTTTTTTCCCATTTTCAGATTCTTGGATTAGCAAGATTAAAGAGCTTATTTGTTCTACCAAAGGCACTGTTATGATCAACAGAAGTGCGTGTGGGTTCTTTGGAGCAACTTGTAAGTTCTGACCCTAATTAATTATGTTTTAAGGTTAATTCATTGAATTTAGACGGTAATTGAGTAGATTCACTTGCTTGATTAGTAGTTGTGTTGGTTTGCGAGTTTTTAACCTAAGTTTAGTGCTTCGAAGAGCCTTTTGGTAAGTTTGGGAATTGTTGGAGCTTGTCTGTAATTTCAGAAGTATAGAAATACTGGGCTCATTAGATACAGATAATTGTTTCATAGAACTTTTGTACTGGGTGCGTGCCATTTCAAGGTCTGGATCATCTAGAAATCACATTTGTAAATTTCTTCATGCACTTTAAGAGAGATGCATATGTGCCTTTTCGAAATCCTGCAAAACCTCACTTATTTGAGCCACTCGAGCCTCTGTCACACTCTCAAACTGGATTAGCACAAATATCCGCTTCACGAGGAGTGACGCTGCTGCTACTACGGGGTGGACAATTTAAATTTTTTCTGCGATTACAGTTGCCACAGGATTCTGCGATGAGAGGCCAATAAACATTTATCGGAAGCTTGCGTGAACCTTATAATATCGACAAGTACTTAAAATAAAAAGGCATTAGACATGGTAGTTGAATAAGAACAACATTTCCATAGTACTAAACATCAAAATTTAACATGTACAAGATTATTAGTTATAACTTCCCAAAAAAGAGTCCGGATCTAGTGAGGTAAAACCCCATGCCATTGACATAAAAAATGTCACTTTGTCTCTTCATAGAAGTTGACACAAAAAATGTCACTTTGCCTCTTCAACATCGTGAAGCTGCATCCTACTACAAGCAAGCAACGCTACTTCGAGCGTCAGATCTTGTCAGAATCAAACAAAAACTTTAAGATCCTTCAAGACAGCCAAAAGAGGGGTTCACATGAAGTTTTGGGCCATTCCAACATCATTTGACCCAGTTTCACTCCTCCAACAACTGGGCAGGCGCTCCCGGCGACGATGAAGCCAGAGACCCTAACACACAAAACAAAGCACACGTTGGTCCTAAGATGTCACTAGGAGGCTCTATATGAAGTTTTGGGCCATTCCAACATCATTTGACCCGACTTCACTCCTCCAACGGTGAAAAAGGCGCTCCCGGCGACTACAGCGTCGATGACATCAAAACTTCGATCAGAACCTACGGATGGTCTCAAAATACCTCCAAAAGGCACTATGTCAAATTTCAAGCCAAACCGACAACGTTTGACCCTCCATCAACCCTCGAGTAGTAAAATCAAGCCTCTCGGTGGCGAGAATCACCGAGGCCATCACTCATTAAACAGAGCACATGGGTGGCTTCAACATGCTTCTAAAGAGTTGTACATCAAATTTCAGGTCATTCTGACAACGTTTGACCCGACTTTGACGCTCCGAAACAAAATCAAGGCTACCGGCAGCAGAGCACCCCGGGACCATGACACCCAAATTGGAGCTAATGGATCGTCTCAAAATGAGTACTCCAATAGGCTCGCTATCAAATTTCAAGTCAATCGGACAGTAGTTGATCGTACATCGAAGCGCGGCATCTTCCCCACGGCATAATCAAGTCTACTTTTGACAGGACCCCACACGGTTCAAAACTCAAACAAAAACTCATGGCTGGTCCTATCTACTGCTCAGAAGGCTTCACCTCAAATTTCAAGTCATTCCGACATCGTTTGACCTAGTTTTGATTCTTGACGGAAAATCGACTACAAAGTCTTCGGCTCTTCCAAAAAAATAGGAAACTTTGTGCTCCGATTTACACGGCTTCTCGTCAGGTTTTCTTCAGAAGAATCAAGCCAGTAAATGAGGAGAAATTCCAAGAAAAATATAGGAGAAGAAATGGTCGAAAAAGATAAAAAAAAGGGCCGAGAAACGAAGACCGGAAGGAGAAGAATCCCCGCCGGCGACCCTAGCCCATGGTTGCAGGATTTTTCGCCGGGTGGCCTATTTTCCGCCCCTTTCGCGTTTCGGGAGTTCCAGCCTCTGTGGTTTTCCCAAAATCTGATTTTTTATGCTTAAAATCGACTAATCTTCATCAACATCTCGGATCCACTATCAAGAGCATGAAATCATCATTGATCGCTCCAAGATCGCCAACCGGCTGACCAAGAAAGTACACTTTCTGTCCGACCAATCGAGAAATCAACAAGACAGATGTCACCGGCTCACTGATATCAACCGATGTCCGAAGTTGCATCGCCATCCGACATCAAATGACATGTGGATCCGTCAGCGATCATCACAAGAAGAATTCCAAAAGACACGGCACAGCCCGCGACTCTTCAAATGCCCTGGCGACCACTTAATGCAGTTAATTGACCCGTTTTATGACAACTTAATGCGGTCATTAACCCATTAATTTGGACGGCCCAATCAAAATAAGCAAATGAGAGTTACAAATTCAAGTAATCATGATATTGAAATCATGAAACTCCCCTCATCATGGAGATTAAGGGCGATTAAATGCCCATTATTCTCCATCGGCCAATCATATTCAAGGAAAAAGGAGTTACAAAATCAAAGAATTAAACTTGTAACTCTTCTCATCATGGAGTATCAATGCCATCATTGCTCATAAACTCACCTTATGGCCACTAAAAGCCTATAAAAGGGGGGTCATTCCAAGAAGAAAGGGTCCAGAAAAACTCAAGAAAAATCCTGAAGAATTCTCAAAGAAACCTTGCTACTCTACTGCAAAAGAAACACCACAAGGTGATCGAAGTCCCTTGGGGGGCCATCTCCCCAAGGTCCCCTCTCTCCTTCTACCCAACATGGCCTAAACGCGGCTCTTCAACCCCTTTACTCGTTTTTTTACTGGATATAGGACCCCCCCTCGATCTTTATTCTCTAAACAACTAGGTCCAAGCCAAGCCAAAGAATCAAAGCATCAAGCGTTCTCATCTAAAGGAGGATGGTGAAGTCCTTACATGACTTGCGACCGTCGATCTGAACGAATCCCCTCAATCTCCTGAGAAATCAGATCCCTTTTCTCACTTTTCTATTGGATTTTGTATTCTTTGTAAAGAGACAAAAAATCACATTTATTGTCTTTCATTATTGACGAGATTTGTAAACCGCCTTTTACGGCACAAAACCACCTTTCACGGCAAACAAAAATCGCCTTTCACGGCAAACAAAATGAAATCGCCTCTTACGGCATTTAATTTTTTTTTGTCTCTTTCTTAAAATATATGTGCAATAGAAAGTTAGAAAGAAGAATTGATTTCCTCTCTACTTGTGAAGGTGAATCTCCGGATCACTACTTCAAGTTTCAAGTAGAATAGAAAATCTAGCATACCCGTACAAAAAATGTTGATGACTCGATTTTCCTCCTCCGCCGTACCCAGGCAGCCCCAGGGGTGGGAAGGAGAGGACGAAAGGCCGGGCCCCCATCAATACACATTCAGCATCAAGAAGCTAAATGAAGCCGCATCCTACCACAAGCACGCAATGCTACCTCAAGCATCAAATCTTGTCAGAATCAAACAAAAAACTACAAGATTATTCAAAAAAGCCACAAGAAGAGTACAAATGAAGTTTCGGGCCATTTCAACATTATTTGGCCTAACTTCACTCTTCCAGCAGTTGAGCAAGAGCTCCCGGCGGCGGCGAAGCTGGAAACCCTAATTGACATAACAGAGCACGCATTTGGCCTCAAAATGCCATTGGAAGGCTCTACATCAAATCTCAAGCCATTTCGACACCGTTTTCCTGCTAAAGCAAAAGCAGTGGCAAAATGAGCTCTCCCGGCGGCGACAGCTTCAAGGACGTCAGAACTTCAATTAGAGCTTAATGATGGTTCAAAAATACTTCCAACAGGCTCTATGTCAAGTTTCAGGTCGAATCGACAACGTTTGACCCTAGATCAACTCTGAAACAACTGAGGCCATCACTCATCAAACAAAGCACATGGGTGATTTCAAAATACTTCAAAGGGGCTACATGTCAAGTTTAAGGTTATTTCGACAACATTTGACCAGACTTGGACTCTCAGAAGCTAAACCAGGCATCCTGGCGGCGGAGCCCCACAAGGTTTTGTTTGAGTTTTGAAGCCATGTAGGTCCTGTTGCCAGTAGACTTGATTTTTTCACGAGGAAAATGCCAAGCTTTGATGTACGGTCAACCATTGTTCGATTGACCTAGAATTTGACAGGGAGCCTTTTGGGGTAATTTTAAGATGATCAATTAGCTCCGATTTAGAAATCATGATCGTACACTTGTCTTAACTGATTCACTTGTGTTATTTGCATTTCTTACATAATCATGCCTAGTTGTAGACATGATTGTTATCTTGTGATTCGGTTGTCTTTAATTCTATATTTGATGCAAGATGTTTATGTTTACTATACTTGCTTACTTGATAGGTTGTGTAAACCTTATAGTGCTACACTTGTCATTGTAGGTGACGACACCATTACCCCTTGACAAGGAGGCATAGGCGGTTGAGGAGATGCTGTATGGGCTAGCAGTGAGCTCCAGATGATGTCATCTAAACATTATGTAGGTGTGCGAGTGACATCACATTTTGATATAATTGATTGTTTCATATATATGTTTTTGAGTTGCTGGTATTGGCCATGTCGGTCATTTGGGATGCCTACTTAATGCATTGCAATATATTTTGGGATGTGTTTATATTTTGATTATATGTTCTATAATGATGATCTATGGTTTATGCTATTTCTTGTTACATAAGTTTCTGCTGAAATATATATATATATTATTGTTGTGGAAACCTCTACGTATCCTCACACATGGAATCCTGTGAGAATCGTGGTAAAAAATATACCATTGTTACATGAATCCCCACACATGTTGGGATGCGAACTCAATATGGTGATCCAGTCTGGGGCGTGACATATAGTTTCACCCTCATTTCTCCGAAGTCAGACTAATACAATCAAATAATCACCCCCTTGAATAGAGATGTGAAATGAATTGAGCCGACTAACATAGTAATTAACTATGAGAAAAGTAAATCTCTCATTTACATCACCACCTTGTATCCTTACGGCTTATAATCTATTGTTAGAGCTCATTTGACCATGAGTCTTTTTAATACCCGAGCTAAGGGAGTTGGGACCCCCATAAAGCCCTACGGTTAGGGAAGGTGGCCTGCCCAGGGTCGATTCTTGGGCACTCAGGTGAGAACTGCCAAGTGCCCTGACCATGAGTTGATATGTATTCAATTATGTGCGGAAAAATGGGCCGAAGTGATGGTTTGCTCATGCAGTGGAAAGAGAAAAGGCAAAATGTTTTCTCCATATCATTTGAAGCAATGAGGAAAAATGAAAAAGTAAAAGAACCTTGGTGATGTGGAACTTATCCAATTCGTGTATGGAAGGACTAAAGACAGGGGATACCATATTTTGCAGAAAAAAAGCTGATGTCCCACGTCAAAAGCCCACCTTCCACAAACTTCCCAAAATTTTATGTGGCACCTCTGCATCTATTATAACATTTGCAGGAGGTTGCCTTTTTAAGTGAAGAAGATTGGAATATGGTTTCAATTCTTGGGGATGGAAAAGAAAAGTCATAACATTATTAAATGGAACAACACTTTACTACTGGCAGTTGCCTTTGACCCATGAAATGAGTCATGCTGCGAAGGCATAATAAATAATGCATAGAAAGAAGAAAAGAGAAGGAACTTTACATGAATTGCCCTGCGTAGTAGACATTGTCATTGTAAGTGCCTAAATATTACAGACTTGATTAGGCGAGTATGAAACTCGTAAAGCTACTATTAAACTTCTTTTGGGAGAGATCGAATGCCTGGAACCTGAAAGGGAAGGAAACATAGGTTAGAGGCCCTGGCTGCCATTATCCGAATACACTCCGATGTCTAAGTTAGTACAGTTAATGAACAAAGGGTAAATGAGTGGAGAAGAAAGGCAAGGTTTGGACTATGTTATGTTTGTGTTGCGTTACATTGCGAACCTCTTTGGGATCTTACCCCTGTGTATATATAAGCGGAAGTTCCATTGGGCGCTCCCTTAGTGGAGGTAGGTGGAGGTATTGTCCCATCACCACATACCACGTTTCCTTAGTGGAGGTAGATGAAGGTGTTGTCCCATCGGATCATGCCTTGACTTCTTATATTATTGCGAATGTGATCGTCTGATAAGGACAACCCCTTATCTATATCCGGCGCCCATCTTATTTGTTAGTACTTTCTGTAACGTAGCCATAGTTTTATGAGAATACAATTATGACTCAGTACTCATCTCAGTTTATCGAGCCGTGCTGAAGATGATACTGAGACCAGGTATGGGCGCATCCTGACACTATTGCCGAGATGCCTCATATCGAGACCAAGGCGAGCCTAGCTGGTACCTTTACTGAAGCTAGCTCAAGCTCGGTGCTAGCTGGCACTGTTGCTGAGCTGGATGTATCTTAGCACTATTGCTGAGTTGCAAACTGAGATCGAGATAAGCCAAGCCGGTACTGTTACCGAGACTAGCACAATCTCGCTATTAGGGAAATGTCCCACACAATTGCCCCTAGCTCCTGACCTTTTAGAGTTCCTCAACTCTTTGAGGTCGGGAGCTAGGTATTATGACGGGGGACCCCTTCTAAGTATTTAGTTTGCATTCCATCTCGGTGTCGGTTGTTGACATCTAATCCTCATCACGGTGTCGCTTCCTCTGCCCGAGATAATTGATAGCACGCCGTCGTCGTTTTGCCTGCTCGAGGTAATTAATAATGTGCTTCGATCGATGCAGAAGATGTACTGGCGGCACTACGTGTCACTACCTGATTGGCTATCGAATCACTTCGAAGAGACGCGTGGAGTAGTCGAGGTGACGCCTCACACGTGCATCTTCGAAATTCGAAAGGGCGCCCTTTTCTCTTTATGTATAGAAGTGTTTCCTCCTCATTCTGTTACTTTGGCATTCATTTAGAAGAGGGTCTTGCAGAGAGAAGCCCTGCTGTCATCGTGCTTTCCTGGTTTAGATCTGGCATCCTTTGACCCGTCGTCTTCGTCTTTTGTAAGCTTTTCTTTCTCACCCAGCTTATTTCTGCCGTTAGGGTTTCCTGGCCCCTTTTTCCCTTTTGATTTCCTGTTCTTCGTCTTACCAGTTTCTTTAAACTTAGGAATGGGGATTTATAGGCACTTAATAGATACCCCAGAGGCCTTAGTTGAGTTTAGGGCCATGTATGGGATACCCGGCGACGTCCTGGCTAGGTTAGATGACCTGGAAGATGCCTTTGAAGGCCATACCTTCCGCGACGACTGGATGTCGTTCCCTCTAGTTATTGTAGTCGAGGGCAGGGTTAGATTTCCCTTCCACCCACTTCTGAGGACCTATCTTCGGAATTGGAACCATTGTCCCTGCCAATTGATGCCTAACAGTTTCAAAGTAATAATGGGTGTCGCCGATCACTACAAGATTCTCGACATCGACCTCAGTGTCCAGGACATCGAGGATGTCTATGACTTGTGTAAATCCGTAGGGGGTGATAGCAGCTATTATCTCCAAGGAAAGCCGAAACAAGAGCCCTTCATCCATGACCTGGAGGACTCCAACAGACATGCCGGGGACGATCGTCTGTTCGTCTCTGGCAACTTAGAGTTTGGAGCTACCGAACGTGAGGCGGAGAAGATATATCCGGTCCCCCGTCGTTTTAGGATTCCTCCAAGTAAATACCGACCATCTCTGAGTTCTTGCATTTCTTTTTCTTGTTTTGCCTAGCAAACACATTTAGTTTACTGTGCAGACATTCGCCAGAGGAGGCAGGAGCCGAACCGGGTCGGGTGGAAAAGAAACAACACTTGGTTTGAGGCTGTGCGCCTCTACCAAGGTCATAAGGGCCCGACTGCCTGAGTACTGCTAGGGTACGAGCCGAGGTACCACTCCTTTCTCAAAAGGAGGACCGGTGAGCCTCTGGAGAGGGAGAAGCTAGTGCTAGCTTTAATCGGCATCGAGCACCGAGAAGCTTCGGGTGATGAGGCCTCTTCTCCGCCTTCCGACTCAGAGGCGGCCAACCTTGAGCAAGTCATCAAATCGTACACTTCTCCCAGCTCGGAAGAAGAAAAGATGACGAGGAGCCGACCTCCTGTGAAGATGAAGGATCTGGGGGCTCGGTTGTTCGGAGGCCGAACTCAAGCGCCTTCGGGCCCCTCGACCTCCTTAGCACCTGTTGTCGATGAGGCCCCCACTTCAGCACTTGTCCTTGCTCCATCCACAAGCGTGGAGACTCAATAGCGTCCTGCCGAGAATGCGCAGGAGGAGGGTCGACTAGAGAAAAGGCCCAGGATCGAGGGCTCATCCGAACAGTGTTCTGGCCCGACTGCAGCACCTTGGCCTAACGGGCCGGCTCCATCGAAGTCGAAGCTCCAGCTCAGGCCTAGTTGGCCATTAATAGTAGAGGACCGCATCTTCAGTAGTCCGCTCGTCATCGCTGTGCACGCTAATGCATGCGCCTTGCCACCCGACATGCAGATACATAGGGAGGCTGACGACACGACACTGCTGATATCCTCTCTGCAGTCGACCTTTCGGTAAGGTTATCGTTCCATAAATTTTCACCAAGTGTTTGGTCTCGTTTCTACGTACTTGACACTATTTTTTCTTCTTCAGGTCATGCAGAAGGTCCAGGTTGTTCTGGACAGATCTCACCAGAACACCTCCAGGGTCCCGAGGCTGGAAGCAGAGAAGAAAGAGCTCGAGACGGCCTTTGAGGCGAGTGGCCAGAAGCTGGGGGAGGAGGTGGACAAGAACACCGGCCTCATAGCTGAGCTTGATACGGCGGTGGCCGAAATCTACAGGTTGAAGGTCGAAACCCACGGGCTAAGGGGGGAGGCTAAGGCTAAGGAGAAGAGGGTGGCCGAGCTTGAATCCACATTGGAAAGGTATAAGGCCGAGCTCGAAGCCACCTTGAAGAAAATGGACGAACTTGAAGCCTCAGTCCAAGCCGAGACTGAAGCCGCTTTCCAAGAAGGGGTGGATGCGGCGATGCAGCAGTACAAGGCCCAAGTCCTCTATGTGAGCGACAAAGTATAGGAGTTCGGTTGGCTTGGAGGATTGAAAGCAGCTGCGGTCTCCGAAGATCACCCAGCTTATAGAAATATGGCCAAGTTCCCAAGGTCGGAGCCCGAACCGAGTCCCGCTCCTTCTCCCGAGGTTCCTGAAGTTGTTCCATCTGTTCCCGAAGCTGAAGCCTCCACGACCGGAACTGCACGTCCTAAGACCGACGTTGAATAAAAATGTCTTCGATGTATTTTTTTCTTTTTTCTTTGTAATGACTGTAAGTCCATGGGGATCCGAACCCTAGAGGGGGGGTGAATAGGGTGAGCTTCTTTTATGACCAATTTTAACTAATTTTAACTTCTTAAAAACCAACTAGTCACAAGTGATGATTATCAAACAATATGCGGAAGCTAATATAAACAATCACCACAAAGCAAGCACCATTACACAAGGATTTATAGTGGTTCGGCCTCAATGCCTACATCCACTACCGGCTTGTGATCCAACACCCCACCGGATTTCCACTATTTATGCTTTTCAATAGGCTAAGCAATAACCTTTACAATATGCTTTCCAAGGCTAAGCAATAACCTTACAATGATGTTTTTCAAGGCTTAACATCAACCTATACATTATGCTTTTATAGGCTAAGCAATAACCTCTTCAACCAAAGGTTGGTTATCTCACTAATTTAGTGTCTAACATACACTTGATGGAGATTCAATTAAGCTCATTACATTGCCTCTTAAATAGGCGGATATGGAAGTGAAAATCTAATACACACTCACACTATGAATGCAAAGATGAAAACAAATGAAGTGTGTGTGTGTGGTCCTCAATCATTTTGAAAATGAAAGTTCATAAATGTATGCCTAAGGCTTTTGAAAGTTTTAGCTCATAAAACATTTATGATTGAGGAAGTAATGCAATCACATGTTAAAAGTAACAACTTGTTAATGATATCAAAGTTACACAAGTTGTATGAAATGGATTAGCTCTAAACATGTGATGCATAGGGATGTCAATCAAATCATCAATGAAGCTCAAAACATAAAAATAGATTTGATTGAAATTAGGGGACAAATCATATGTAATTATAAATACAACTTGAAAATGATTTACCTATCAAAGTGATGCAAGTTGTGAAACTTTAAAACAATAATACACATATGATTTGTAATGATGTTGAATCCAAAACATAAGATACATTTGAGAGAGATTTTCTTATGATGGAAAAACAACACCCAAAGATTCAACAAAGTATATGAATCATGTTACATCTTTCATTAACATGATCTACTTAGATTTACCAATAAAGTACTACTTTGATGAATCAATGGTGATGTATCCAAAACAATAGATCTATTCAAAATATAGAATATGCTAAGGATACAACATATCATATATTAACATGTTACAAAGATTTACCAATGATAAAACAAAACATGAAAACATATGATTTGTAAAGAAGTTGAATCCAAAACATAAGTTAGTTTTGAGAGAGATGTTCTTATGATGGAAAACAACAACCAAAGATTCAACCAAGTATATGGATCATGTTACATATGATTTACCAAAGTTCTTTCATTAACATGATCTACTTTGATTTACCAATTCAAGTACTACTTGGATTGAATCATGTGATGTTGTATCCAAAACAATAAATCAACTCAAAACATAAAATATGTTAAGGACACAACACAAACATAGTTTAACATGCTAGAAATGATTTACCAAAAATAAAACAAGAGCATGCAAACATATGATTAAGAAAGGAAGAGCCTACTTGGTGGTTTAACTTCATTAATCCAAGCTTTAGCTTTCCTAATCATCCCCTTCATCCCTTGGTTCTTTTCCCTTTTGATATGCCTCAAATCCTCTCAAGGAGGGGCTAAAAATTCCCAACTTTTGGTAAGGGAAAGAACTCATTTTATAGCCAAAAAGGTCCAACGGCTATATCCTCGGTCGACCGGCACACAGGCCTCGGTCGACCGGGAAGGCACAACGGTCAGATTTCTGACCGTTGGAGGTTTCAGTGCAAAAATGCAGTTTTTACCTCCAGTTGTCTCGGTCGACCGAGACCTGTGTCTCGGTCGACCGGCGACACTGCCGGGACTCCCCCCTATTTGCAAAAAATGCAACTTTTGCATATTTGAAGGTTTTTCTTTGGGGGACCTTTTGGCCACTAAATCAAGCTTGGAAAACATGTTTTAAGGATTCTAAAGGTTTTTAAAACATGCCATAAAAAGCCTAAAAAGTTTCAAAACTTTTTAAAACAAGGCTTGCTTGATTTCTTTGAAAACTCTTTTCTAAATCAAATGCATCCAAGATTGAAACCAAAACATGCATAAATCAATACTTTTACAAAACTAAAAAGTAATGCATGAATAAAACAAGATTTCAAGTTTATTTAAAACCAATGCAAGTGTGTAAATCAAATGATGCTAGAATGATAATGCAACCATCAAATTGCAATCTACAAAATTCCTAACAATGACCTTTTGTAAATATTGTACTCCTTTTGTGAATAAAATTTCATTTTCCTCCTTTCTCATGTGTTTGACTTTGGTTCTTTAACCGAGCCCTTTACATGCTTTTAGGAAGTCGCGATTTTGTTTTAAGTGTCTGAGTTCGGTTCAACAATCGGAACCATAGTAATTGAGTTCGGTTCAATAACCGGAACTCGCTAAGTTCGGTTCAATTAACAGGAACAAATGTTTGAGTCCGGTTCAATAATAGGAATTAACAATTCGGTTCAACAACCGGAATCTCATACAACCTCAAGTTCTCTTAACTCGAGAAGCTTGTATCCAAATACCAAATTTGTCAGTTTCGTAGCTTAGTTCATCAACCGAGCTGAACGAGAGCAAATTGGATCAAGTTCTTTTAACTCAACAAGGAATACAAGGTCTTTTTCTCGGTGGTAGAATACTTGGTTCCGCAACCATACGTATTTCTAAACACTTAGACACCGAGTTCACTAACTTAATGCGCCTTAACTGTTTAAGGCTTTTCCTCCATTTCCCTATTGCTCCGCAGCAGATAGGTAGTTGCCGAAATTTGTAACTTGGCATTTTGTAGAGTTGGTTTCATAACAGAACTTAGATATCTACCGAGTTCTGTAACTTAGCGTATATCGAAAGCGACAAAGCACATCCTTCCACAAGAATTTACTTTATTCATTGTGTAGATTGCTTACAGTTCAGAAATCATATTTCTTGAGGTGTGTCGCATTCTATGGTCGTGGTAACTCTTTACAATCCATGTCCTCAATCCTGTATGCTGATTGCTCGGCAATTGAGATCACCTTGGATGGCTCGTGTCGGTTCAGAGACAGTTTCCCTCATTGGGACTCTTATTTGCAGGATGTGTCTTATTCAAGACCAGTTCTCCAACAGAAAACTTCCTCTATTTGACTCTTTGGTTGTATCCCCTCGCTAACTGCTGCTGGTAAGAAGCCAGACGGATAGTTGCTGCATCTTTTTGCTCCTCAGCCTGGTCAAGTTCTCGGGCCAGATTCACATCGTTTTGGCCTTGATCAAAGAGCTCCAACCTCAGGGTTGGAAGACTAATTTCTAGAGGGATCACAGCCTCCATTCCATAGGCCAAAGAGAATGGAATGCAAACTAAATACTCAGAAGGGCTCCCCCGTCATAATACTTAGCTCCCGACCTCAAAGAGTTGAGGAACTCTAAAAGGTCAGGAACTAAGGGGCAATTGTGTGGGACATTTCCCTAATAGCGAGATTATGCTAGTCTCGGTAACAGTACGACTTGGCTTATCTCGATCTCGGTTTGCAACTCGGCAATAGTGCCAAGATACATCCAGCTCGGCAACAGTGCCAGCTAGAACCGAGCTTGAGCTAGCTTCAATAAAGGTACCAGCTAGGCTCGCCTTGGTCTCGGTATGAGGCATCTCGACAACAATGTCAGGATGCGCCCATACTTGGTCTCGGTATCATCTATAGCTTGGCTCGATCAACTGAGATGAGTACTAAGTTATAATTGTATTCCCATAAAACTATGGATACGTTACAGAACGTACTGACGATAAGATGGGTGCCAGATATAGATAAGGGGTTGTCCTTATCAGACGATCGCTTCTGCAATAATATAAGAAGTCAAGGCATGATCCGATGGGACAGTACCTTCACCTACCTCCACTAAAGAAACGTGGTATGGGTTAATGGGACAGTACCTCCACCTACCTCCACTAAGGAAGCGCCCGATAGGACTTTTGCCGATATCTACACAGGGGTAAGATCCCAGAGAGGTACGTAATGTAACGCAACACAAACATACACATAGTCCAAATCTTGCCTTTCTTCTCCACTCATTTACCCTTTGTTTAGTAATTGTACTAACTTAAACATCGGAGTGCCTTCGGCTGACGGCAGCCAAGGCCTCTAACCTATGTTTCCTTCCCTTTCAGGTCCTAGGCATTCGATCTCTCCCAAAAGAAGTTTAACAGTAGCTTTACGAGTTTCATACTCGCCTAATCAAGTCCGTAATATTTAGGCACTTACCGTCATCATAGTTTAAGCAAATACTCCATGGGAGAAATCAAACATTTAAGAAAAGATTTCATAGATCTCTCTTTTCAAGCAACTTCCGAACCACCTATATCCAGTCTTAATGGTTGGCATCTGAAAGAACTAAAAGGAATTCATTGCTAGATGCTCTTACATTGAGAGAATTTCTCATATAGTTATTCTCTTTTAGTTAGATGCTTTTGACGACAGTTTGGCATTCATATACTGATTCTAGGAGCTCTCTTTGGAAAAATTTCAAACGAAGCTCGATTATTGTTCTTTGGATAAGGAAAAGATTCCGGGGTTTTGAAAAATTAGTCCTCCTTAAACACGGTTTTCTCAATTTCATGACTAAAACTCAGATAATATCACTAGAGTCAAGTGACTTTGGTTAACGTTTTTTCTAAAATACTTTTCTGCTTCAGATGCCATGATATCATGGGAACAATGTATGTCATAGAAACTAATAAAATCCATGATATCATGAGACTGCCCCATGATGCGATGGCTTTTATGCAGTATCTTAAGGAAGAACTCCCCGAATGACAGAACTTGAGAAATGGTGGTAAGATGTGCATTTACTTTTTATAAAATTTTATTTTTTTATTTTTTGTAAAAAAAAATCTTGCTGGTTGCAGAAAGTGTATGATACAGAAACTGCTAAAGGGAAATTCTATATGTACCCCTTTTTTATTGAGCACACCCACCTTTTTTTTAATAAAAATCATTGTTCATAAAGGAATGTGGGTGTGCTCAGCAAAATAACTGGGTGCATATAGAATTTCCCACTGATAAATTCTATGATATCATGGGACTATCCCATGATACTATGGAAAATGACTAAAAAAAATTTAAAAAAAAATGTTTACCAAAGTCAAGCAACTATGGTTGTGCCGGCTCTAAGAATTCAAGTAAGTGGGGTTAACAAAATACTTATCTTTCACAAACAAAATAAATTTAATTTCCCCTTTATCAACATCTGTCATCTAGTTTCGATAATTCGACAAATATAATATAAAATTATCAACTAATCTATTTCCAACAATCTGACAAAAATAACATTGAATTCTCAAATAAAAATAAATAGAAATTCTAATACATTGTTATTAATAATTCTTAATCCAAAAAGAAAATCAAAATACATAAACCCTTGCAGTTGCCCTCGGCAGATTTTTCATGTGTTCAAATCGTTGCATTGTAGTTTCATTATCAACACCTGTAAACACATCCTCTTCAATATATGTGACAAACAGTCATTCATCTAATGATCTCCCATTCGGTTCTTTACATACTTTATTGCTGAAAAAGATCTTTCTATCGTTGCAGTTGCTGCTGGTAAAATCACGCTAATTTTAAAAGCAAATAAACCATTGGTATGCGATATCCTTTTTTTCTCTCCACTAATTTTCTAGCAATGTCACCAGTTCCTTTAAGTTTTAAAAACTCGTCGCTAGAGCGCATATCAGGGAAAAAGTGAAAAAAGGGGACCTTTCTTCTTCCTTTTTTTTTCTTTTTTTTTTTTTTGGAGATTCAAGACCTCAAGTGCACTTTTCTTCTTCCTTTTCTTCCTTTTGTTTTGTTTTTTCCTTTCTGTGCTGCTTGGCTGGGGCTGGGAGTTTATATGCCTGAATCTGGATGTTAGGGTTTCTCCTTTTAATACGGGGATAATACCGAATTTAGAGGTTAAGCTAGGGTAAATGAAGAGTTATTGAGAGAATGTCTAAAAAATAGAATTCTCTTTAAAAAGTAAAAATTGGGTCCATTAATTTTTCTTGTTTTGGTAGACAAATGGCCCATTAACTTAGACATTGAGTGGGGTCAAAAGCTTGACATAAGTTCAATTCATGAAGGAATTTTTTTTAAAATATTTTTTCAGATCTCAATGGGGTCAATTGACCCCACTTGGATCAATGTATGCCGCCCATGAACTCTGGTGACATTATCTGAATTTCGATCATAAAATTGAGAAAGCTGAGTCTAACAAGAACTGATATGTCAAAACCCCAAAAATATGGGTAAAGGCCATAGTGTTTGGACTTTGGAATAAAACACTTTGGAATAAAACCTATCTCCAAAACAGTCAACCCCAACTTGATGGAGTGCGGAGGTTACTATCATGAAAAACTCAACTGAGATAGTGTTCCCTATTCCCATTTGAGAATTTATTCGCACAAGAGGATTATAGAAAACCAAGGGATGAAGCAGAACAAGAACTTTGTATCAAATGTGAAAAATACTATAAATAGGCATTCAGGAATCAGTAATTGGCAGAGGAGGTTCCTGGTCCAGACGCATAGTGAGAGGGGGAGAATGTCTAACATGAAGACAGGAGCCTGGTTAGACAAGCCAAGAATGACTTGCCCTGAAGTAGTTGTAGGGCATGTTTGTGTAACACTTTTCCGCGGAAAAGTGTGTGATTTTCCGCGGAAAATCCAATTTTCCTATGTTTGGTGTAGAGAAATTCCATGGAAACAGTTTCCATCCTAGTCAGCCTTTTCTTTGAAAAGTGAGGAAATGTATTTCTGATGGGGGGGTATAGGAATTGTTTTTCCACATAAAACTCATGATAAGTATTTAAGATCATTTCCACACTGTTTTCTCTACCCCAACCAAACCCTATTTTCGTTCTTCACTTCCTGGAGCAGATCGATCTTCGTCATCCACAAAAAACCTGTCTCGAGTCGCCGATCTACACCAGGTATGCTCTCCCCCCCCCCCCGTCTGTCTCTCTCTCACCTCCCCTGCTGTGAGCTCTCTTTTCAACATCTGTGGTAACGAAGGAAGCAAGCATAGAGGTCTACAGGTCCCAATATTTTCGTTGAGCTCCCCATCAACGACCTGTTCAGTTCAGCCACAGCCTATGAACCAATCCTACTGTCTCATGCATCCCACTTCATCCACGCAACCAAACGAATGTCGACGAATTGGCCTCAGGCCACTCCAAGCCAAATACCCCTTCATCTCCCTGTCTCCCCTGTCTCCACCAACGCCGGCCAACTACCTTCGTAACTTAGAACCTGAATGTTTGGTGGCCGTGTTAACTTTTTCTCCGTTTTGGTCTTTTGGGGGTATTGGGGTCAATCTTTCTCATGGTATGATTTTGGGGATAAATGGGTTTTTAGCTTTTACTGGGTGGTATTGCTACCTTCGTGACCTTTGGTGGCCACTATAATGATGGGAGGAGTGACTTTAGGGGGTGGGTCTGTGTTGGATTCTAGGTAATGTGAGCTGGCGAGGCATGTGTGTAAGTTAGAGGGATTGCTCAGGTAGATTTGATAAGGGACGGATTTGGAATGGTCAACCCGTTTTGGTTTGGGATTTATTTTCCCAGTTTTCTCTACATGATATTAGAACACCCCTGCAAATCAGCCAATGAGAAGACCCCAGATCCACATCTCTTCAATTCCTACAAAAATCCCTCCATTTTTATTCCTTTCTTCCAACTATATATACCTATACCTTCAATGCAATTTTACAACAACCCCACAAAACACAAAGACACTCCACTCTCTTCTACTATTCTTTTAGCTCATGGAGAGAAACCCAAGGTGTGGAGTGTTCCCAGCATGATGGGTTGATTTAATTGACCTGTTTGTGAAGTCTATTTCTACCATCTTATTGTCTTAAAACAAATTTGCAATGCATTTAGTAGGTTTGGAAGCTACATTTTCCATATCTGATTCAACCCACATAAAGATGAAAAGGGGCTGATTTGAAGTAGACATTCGCCTCTTATTTAAATTAGTTGAGCTCTCAGCATGATGGATTGATTTAATTTATAAGTTGAATCGATACATTAAGGCTCAGCCTGTTGAGAGGCAGTAGGTTTCTTCATTGTTTCTTTCTTCTGCCCTCATCTTACTGTTTCTATTTTTTTTTTTTTTCAAACAACAATGTTTGAGCCATTAGATATGGTGCTCGTGTTGCTTTATTTTGGAGCCATTAGATATGGTGTTCTATATTGATTTGGAACCTAATTGAGTGAATTAATTTTTTTATGGGTTTCAAATGGGATGATGTTAATTAGTTTTTTTATGGGTTTTCAAATGGGATGATGTTAATCCATGAGTCCAATTGAATTGCAGTTTCTGGGAATTGAATCCATTATTATGTGTGGATCCTATTGAATCCTTTTTTGATGTTATTCAATGAATGCAACTCTATGTCCATTTAACGGATATATTCTAATATGTATCGTCCGGCTAATTTGTAGGAATGGGAGATCAAAACTTAAATGATAATTCCGGTGTCTTAGCAAAGAATTTGAAATGGACCCCGTCCCATGATGAGAAGCTCATCGAAGTCATGGTAGATCAATGCAGGGAGGGTCGTGGTATTAAGGGAGGTTTCACATGCGAAGGATGGAACATATTGACACGGAACATGAAATCTGAATTTGGTGAATCATTTACTAAGGATAAGCTTAAGAATAGATTTAAGACTTTGAAGAAAACATATGCAAGCATGAAAGCCATGTTGGATCTTAGCGGATTCGGTTGGGATGATACTAGAAAAATGGTCACTGCTGAACCTGAAGTCTGGAAACAATATTTGGCGGTGAGTCATATCCCATAAGTCTAATAAAAGCTTATTTATTAACATAGTGATACAAAAACTTATTAAAAATATGAATGATTTATAATTATTTGCAGGCACACCCTAAAGCCATTCAATATAAGGGCAAGAGCTTGCCGGACTGGGCATCCTTGGCCATCATCTTTGGGGATAGTGTGGCAGATGGTAGGGATGGGTTTGCAAGCAATGATCCTGAGCCAATGGAAGCAGAAGCGGATGATGACATAGGGTTGACACAAGCTGATGAAATGGAGAATGTATTTGAAAATGCACTAGAAGATAATGATGTATCGGTAGGCAATGCAAGGAAACGACAATTTAGTTCTATATCGACCTCTCGTCATACTGTAAAAAATCGTGCCAATACGGGTCAGGTTATAATTGGGGCAGTTGAGACTATCGCAAATGGATTTTCTGAATATGCTAACAAACGTTCTAAAGAACGTCCATCTGTTGATAAGTGCATCAGCAACCTAGCTGAGCTTGGACTCCCAAGTGGTTTATACTACAAAGCACTCCGTCTTTTGGAGAACGAAAGAAAGGCTGAATTTTTTGTGGCATTGCCTCCAATGGATCGTGAGGGTTGGGTAATGGTTCAGCTTGGATTTGAGTATTGAAGGACACTTCTAATGGTTTGAAGATATTTTGGAATTCAGAGTAGTCTGAATTATTTTGACACAAGCTCTAATTGTCATAGTTGACATATATAATTGTCAATAGCTCTAATTTTGAATTTTCAATAGCTTGACTTTTGAAATTGTCAATAGCTCTAATTTTGAATAGTTATAGTTGACATATAGAATTGACAATAGCTTTACTCTTGGAATTGTCATAGTTGACTTATGGACCTTAAAGAATGTTTTGAAACTGAAATGTAATTGTTGCTATATGAATATGACAAAGTTTAACTTTGATATGTCATAGTGTTTTAATTATTTGGCAATCTTTTCCATTTGAGATGTCGTTGCTCATATTTTATTCATGAGCATAATTTTATATCATTTCACTTAATTATGGTGTTGCAGATCCTTACTTTGTTTCAAAATGGATGAGGATATGGAATTCTTTTATTTCTGTGCTCAGTCTCTAGCTCTTATTTGCATCCTTGGATACTACTATTCATATGGTTATAGGGATAGGGTCCATGACTCTATCCTAAGTGGTGATTCTTTTGTTAATGAATTACTAATTGGACATGAACGTAGTTGCTTTGATTTGTTACGGGTGAGCAAAGGATGCTATATAAATCTATCCAATGAGTTAAGAGAAAGAGGTTTACTAGCAGACTCACGAAATGTTACGGTGGAGGAACAAGTTGCGATATTTTTGTTCACCATAGCTCATAATGAGCGCAATCGAGTGATGCAAAATAGATTCCAACACTCCGGTGAGACTATTAGCAGGTACTTCAACAGAGTTTTGAGTGCAATTTTGCACCTTTCTCCTCATTATATTAAGCCCGCAGGAAGTGATACTCCATTGGAAATTGCTACGAATCCTACATTCTACCCTTACTTGAAGGTAAACTTTATTATCATTTATATAACTTTGTTCATTAAACTTTGTTAGAGATGTTATAATAAATTTAAATAGAACTTGTTTACCATTAGGATTGTATCGGAGCAATTGACGGCACACATATACCGGCATGGGTTCGTTTAGAAGACCAGGTGCGTTACCGAAACAGGAAGGGGTTCCTATCACAAAATGTAATGGCTGTTGTCTCCTTTGACATGAAATTTCAATATGTATTCGTTGGCTGGGAAGGCTCGGCGTCTGACTCAAAAGTTTTGCAAGATGCGTTGTCAAGACCATATAATAGGCTTCAAGTTCCAACGGGTAAATGTGAAACCTTATATGTTATATTTAATTAATATTCTCAAATTTCCATTTAAATTTGAAAATGTTTTTTTTTAGGCAAATTCTACTTGGTGGATGGGGGTTATGCGAACACCCGTGGATTTGTTGCACCTTATCGGGGCATTCGCTATCATCTGAAAGAGTGGTCAACGACACAAGCACCACAAACACCCCAGGAACTTTTCAATCTACGACATTCGAAAGCACGCAATGTAGTGGAGCGCACTTTTGCAGTATTGAAGCAACGCTTTCCAATCTTAAAAATAGCACCACGATATCCTCTTAACACACAAGCGAAAATCGTAGTCGCTTGTTGTGTCATGCACAACTATATCAAACAGTGGAATTATAATGATGAGTTGGAAGAAGGTTCGGTGCTAGAGATGGACATTGATGAAAACATAAATGTCGAGGAAGATACGGAAGTTGGTTCTGTGCCAACTGATGCGAACACCCGATATGCATGTGCACTTCGAGATGCAATTGCTCAACAAATGTGGGATGATTATTGATCTTTAATTAGTTTTTTTTCTTTTTTCATGAAGTTTATGCACTTTTTCTGGTATTATAGCTCAGTTTGTGAGTATGGAACAATATATGTATTTGCCAATGATTTTATGTTGGATGTGTTTGCCAATGTTTTCATTTTTCTAGGTTTGGAAAGTTGTGGGTTCTTGGATGATTTGAATTACTGCCATTGGAGTTGGACCCAATAGATCTTACATGTGTGAATCTTGATTGAATCTGATGTTCTTCCTTGTTATTCTTCTGAATTTGTGGGTTCTATAGTGCCAAATGAGTCTATCTTTGGGGTTTTTTTTCTTCTTATCTTTTCTATTTGTTTTGTGCGATAGATATGATCATTAGTTTCTAATTTTGGATTCCCAATGGATTGGTTTTGCGATGAAGAACAGGAATACATATTCTCTTCCTTGCTTGTTGGGGATTCCATTGTTGATACTCTTTTCTGGGTTGATCCTCTTCGGTAGTGGAGGCCCTTTGTTTATATTTATTACTGTCAGCAGGATTAGGGAGAGGAAGAGGTGACATGTGAACCCCGGGCAACCGATTTGAAAAACTGACTACACTAAGTGGTTACATTAAGTGGATTTATAAAAAAGAATGCAGCACTGGTTACATTAAGTGGATGAGAACGCACTATAGATGGTTTGGAAGGATGAGCTTCCCCCCTGTTTCTCTTTTTTTTAATTGCCATCTCATGTTGGGTGAAGAACCAGAATCCGTGCCATGATCCTGATATTTTGTGATTAGGGAAGAAATTCATTTCCCTTTATCAGTGCCATGATCTTGGTCTTCTAGTTATAATGGCTGGATCTTGGAGTCGGGCAAGTATCCTTGCTTTGACTTGGCTGGATCAGATGTTGGACATGATGGTTTGATATAGAAGTTCACCAAATTTATAATAATGCTTGCTTTGATCCATCAAAGTCTGCCAAGTCTGCCTTACTAGGAAACTTTTCTTTATGTTGGATATGGACTAAATTTAGAATCCAACTTTTCTTACATAAGAAAATTCAGAATGTTAAGTTAGTTGTGTGAATCAGACGTGTGTTTGTACAGGTCCTTCAAGGATCACCACTTGATCACTCTTGTCATTGTCCACAATATTTAGAGAATCCCAATCGATGGTCTGCAAAAGCTCCCATGATAAAAGTTCCAAATTCCATAGGACCCATAATCGATTGTCACATATAGATAGCTCTTATGATCGATGGTTGAATACTATTACTAGTAATATCTTGTTTCTCCCTCATGAAATGCTTGCATCAATCCTAGCTTCTGTTGCTTCTTCTTCCATCTTTGATCTCATTGATGCATTTAAAACTCTATCCATAGATTTTGACCAAACTTGTGTCTGATTCTCATTATTGCAACCTTGAGGTTGTAAAAAGTTCAACCATATAACAACCGGATAAAAAAGGAAAAACCGTTAGAAAAGAGAGAGACAAGAGAAAGAAGATTAGGAGGGAGAAGAGAGAGCCTTTCTTATCTCATTTATCTCATTAATGTATATACAAATACAAGGTGAGAACCCTATTGATAGGCAATTTAACCTCATAAGAGAGGAACCCTAATTTGAATGGATAATTTAATTATAAACAGATTATGTTATTTTTCCGCGGAAAATTGTTGCACCAAACAAGGAAATTTGATTTTCAGCAAGGAATCCATACCCGCATCAAACAACATTAGCACCAATTCATCAAGGAAAAAAAAATCGCACCAAACATGAATTTCTAAATTCTACGGAAATCCTTTTCTGAGGATTCCATTTCTATGGATTTTGCTGACGTGGCAATTTCCCCTTTCCACGGAAAAGGCGTGTACACAAACATGCCCGTAATGTTTTCAACTTTCATATGAAACACAGGTAAGGGCTGCTCCTGCCAGGAGACCCATCATTGTGCTAAACCATGGACCATATCCAGGATTAGTATTTTCTTGATGGAGTGTTAAAACGAGCCATCTGTGGACCTACCTTTTAAATGCATATACCCAGCCCAACAAATTTAGTGGAAGTGCGAGGACTTTTCAAATGCTGGATCTGGCCTGAATATTAGACCCGATAACCAAATTGCATGGGTTAAGGCAAGCTTCACCCCGGCACATGAATCTAAACATAGGGATGGCAACGGACCTTGTTTACCAAACAATTGATTTACACAATTTATCCATAGAATTCAACCCAAAAGGGACCCACTGGAAACAACCAAAGACCTGAACCAACCGATGTTTTGTATCCTGGATATTGATCCATCAGATTTGAGATCTTTACATCATTCATGGGCAGTCCTCTTCTTGGCTTACTGACAGTCTCTTGTCTCCTATGCTAGACCAAGTTTCTCCCGCAGAAGAACCTTTTAAACAAAAGAGGTATGTTTTAAAGTAACATAATTGTCTCTGCCGACTCAAAGCAATTTATTGTCCAAGCTGCATTTGAGAACAGTTCCTACACCATTGGTAAGGAGCGGTAGTTTTCATTTGAACCTGGCATTCCTCCTCCTTGCAATTTTAAGTTGCTATTACCTTGTATGTATGCCCATCACCTCACATGTTTGAGTTGTATCTCCATGCACATGTGAGTTTTCATCACCTCACGTGCAAGTCTCACGGCGTCTCTCTGCCCCTATTTTTTGAACAACTAATGTTCACTTTATTCCCCAATGTTGTGGTTGAATGTGATCCTTCCGATTGTCATATTTGTATCCTCACTATAAAGATTCTATTCACTTTTTAGTACAGATCGTCTCAGGACTAACTTCAAGAATTTGCTGACTCAAACAATATCAATAGGGTACACATTTTAATAATAAAAACCCTCCAAACCACTTGTAATTACCTCTTCGTATGGGTCAAATTTGACTCTAACCAGGTTTCTTTGAGTTTTCTACTTATTCTATTTTGACACTCTAGCATAGAGAAGTCAAATGGGCTGGGCCGGGCAGTGCAGTCAACGGCCCACAGCACGGCCCGACCCGATCAATGGCACGGCCCGTGCCATGGGCCATGGGAACAAGCACAGCCAGCTACGTGCCCCTATTCATAACGATCGACCCACTGGGCCCACCTGGCCAGCAAACACTTCCTTTTTTCTAATCTAAATTTTTACAATTCAGTTGAGTAATGTACCAATAGACATCCTACAAATTTTATATCTTTTTAAATTAATCATCCTAAATCCTAACTTATACAGAGAAAACTAAAGGAGAAAGTTAAAACTCAAATTTCTCTCCTAATATATGTCTGCTAGAGTCCATCATTGATGTAGATGATGAGATCGTGAAGTCCGTATGATGCATGGACAATGTTTATGACCTCGATTTTTATACAGATCAATGAAGAAAAATTAATCGGGAAAAAAAATTTAAATAGGCATGCGGAGCACTGCACATCCCAGTTCGCTTCAGGCACGGTTCAAGGAGGGTCGTGCCGGTCCATGGCCTACTCGGGCCAAGATTTGGGTGGGTCGGGCCGGGTGTTTGACTTCTCTACCCTAGCAATGGGGGTTGGGACTTAAGGTAGCCCACGCAAGTGGGAAGAAGTGACCACAAATGTGGGAAGAGTTTTTCTTTTTCTTTTTGTTTATTCCGGCCAAGCGGGTTAGGTCTCATGAGAGAAACCGCATACATGGCAAAGGAATCCTACACGCGTGGGAATAAAAGGTTCACTGAAGCTTAGAACTAGAAAGGTGGAAGAACGACGATAGAAGAGAAGGGAGTGTACCTGGAGTTGCAGTTCACTGAAGCTTGGAACTAGAATCTCAATACACTGGAGTTGCAGCACTTCACTACAGATAAGCCCCCCTCCTCCATTTTCCTCCCATCCTTTTCGTTTTCCTTTCCCTCCCGCTTTACTTCTTTTTTTTTTTTTTTTTGCTTTGTTCTTTTTGGTGTCTCCACTACAGTCTCCTCCCCTTTTTTGTATCGATGATTAGGGCCTAAGCCCCTTTTATGGTCCTTTTTTTAGTTTTGAGGTTTTTGTATATACCGCCCTAAAGTCTGTAGGATTTGTAAATTGGCCCCTGAAGTTTTAGTATTTGCAAATAGGCCCCTGCATTTTCCTTTTAATACCTTCTGTGTCCCAATAATTAATAATAGTCTTCCAACAACCATATGTTTTTAGAGTGAAATGACATGTTTTTCCATCTATTTAATCCTTATAGGTATTATTTCAAAAGCTTGTACTCGGTTTTTTTTATAAAGCAAATAACTTTAACATTTGCATTTAGTGGGAAAGAATAACCCTACATAATTTTTTTATTATCAATGCATGGCTCATTTAATTCAATCCAAATTGATCATGACGAAAATCAATACCTATACTTATAACCGGTAATGATTTATCCAATCCATACATTACCCACCGTTGGATTAATGAAAGTCTTAAAATACACGATTTTGCTTCATGTGTAAGGGGGGTGTTAAAGAAATATTGGAGGAACGGACAAATGTAAAAAAATAAATAAATTATTTTTTCGAATTTATGAGGGCGTGGGGGTGGGGTGTGGTGTTTGCCTTCATGTAAAAGAAATATTGGGGGAAGGGGAAAATGTAAAAGAAAAAAAGAACATATTAATTTTTAGGGTTGACAATTTTAAACTTTTCTTAGATATGGGTGGGGTCTTCAACCAAGGCCCTCGTACCTAGGTCCATCCCTGGTCATGTCCATGAGAGAGTTATTGAGAGAAATCATTGGAACTTGAGATAAAATAATGATATTTCTGTAAATAATAATATACTACTCATTTTTGTTTAATGGATGTAAGGGCAAAGTTGTCATTTATATAAAAATCTAACATAAATCTCATAGTGGCTACTCATTCTTTTTAGGAATATTGATTTTG
Source organism: Cinnamomum chago (assembly GCA_038049695.1). NCBI lineage: Eukaryota > Viridiplantae > Streptophyta > Magnoliopsida > Laurales > Lauraceae > Cinnamomum > Cinnamomum chago. The sequence continues at coordinate 101,312,318 of CP142453.1, read as the reverse complement.
GGGCCATGAGTGGTATTACAAAGAATTTTGGGGCCATGAGTGATTTTCAGGAATATTGATTTTGCAATTCGAGTAAATCCTTTACAAAGTTAATGTAAGTGGTGATAATTATTTTCAATCATTTGGATTTTAAATATGGATTGCACTAGTAATAGATTTCTAAATTATCAGGATAAACCCAAAGATTAAACCAACAGTTTAAGATTAAATAGTGATACAGGGTGCTACGACTTTGGGGGACAAATATTTTGGTTTATAGTGTGTACTAATGGATTTTTCTTTATTTTCTAATTTTTTTCAATATTCTAGATTTTCTGAATATTTCTTCAAATTTCTTTGGGATATAAATAATTCACGCCACAATGAACATGACGAATCACGAACTGCAACTGATACAAATACTGTGTCAATTTTTGGGGTTTGACTGATATCGCAATTTTAAACCATGGGTTGGAATAATATTTGTCGAAGAGGTGATATAAAAGAAAAACAAATGATTCTATGTTAATCAAATTGCTGATAAAGGGCATGATGATGGATTTCTAATAATTGTCTCAGAGGACAACATTAAAGTAGATCCCCTTATGCTGAAGATGAGAACGACGGTGATCTTGCGGGAAACCAAGAGTAGTGCGGAGGATATTGCTCAAAGCCCCAAAGACAACTTATTAATTTGATTTTCAAGTTTACTTTGTTATTAATTATGGACATGTAATAAGACCAGTGATCTTCAAGTTTATTAAGATTTTTTTTTTTTATGAATTTGAGTTATCTAGTTGATAAAGAAGCTTAAATTTAATTATGCTCATGCTAATGCTTCACTATCATGTATTGATTTGCAAAATGTCCCCGTATTTAGCACGGACAGTCTAATTTATAATATTAATGTTTTTAAAAGACATTAATAGATTATAAAAAAAGAGTTGGAAAACCTAATTCTATCTTTCAGTATGAATTACACCGAGATGGTCAAAATTGTACTTAATATATTTTGTTAATATATATACATACAATTTGGTAACAACTTGAACCCGCTTCTATATTGAAGCACTAGCAAAGGATTCCTAGGCACAATTTGGTATAAATTTGGACCAGCTTCTATATTGAAGTACTAGCAAAGGATGCCTGTACTAAGCACGGGCAAGCGAGCAACGACATTTGCAATATGCAAGTTTTAGAGAAAGAGAGATAGAGTGACAGGCATAAATCAGTGAGCATAATCTTTTTAGTGCTTATTTTGCTGCAATGCAATTGTTGAGTAAAATTGATGCTATTTTTCAAACGGGGCATTCGGCGACAAGTCTCGCCTTAGATCCACAATATTTTTTCATGCTGTGGTCGATACTTTTTTCCAAATTTGAAGACCTAAATCTCCAAGTTACCCTTTCTTTAAAAGTTCTTATTTATTTAAACATAAATCATATCCCATGATTAGTGGGATATGCCATTAATAATGCTAGCTACCATTTAATTAACCACGATTAATGAAGATCCCATTAATAAGATTTTCAAATAAATTTATAAAAAAATACAAATAAAATTTAAAAACAGAAATAATTTTCAACATAATGCAAATAAATTTCAAAAGACGCAAATAAATCTCAAAAGAACGTAGATAAATTTAAATAAATGCAAATAAATTTTGAAAGACTCAAATAAATAAATAAAAAGTAAATAAGTTTTAAAAGACGCAAATAAATCTCTAAAGACACAAATAAAATTAAAAAATAGAAATAGATTTGAAAAACCACAAATAAATTCGTCAAAAAACTCAGATAAATTTTAAGAAAAACACACAGATAAATTTTCCAAAAACACAAAAAAATTTCTTCAAAAACTTTGTTAAATTCTCTAAAATGGAGATAAATTTGTTAGAAACTCAGAGATATTTGCCAAAAACTCTTAAATTTCCCAAAAACTAAAATAGATTTTCGAGAAAAGTCTAATAATTTTGACAAAAATTTAGATAAATTTGCCTAAAAGTCAGATAAATTTGATTCGATGTTGATTTGGGCCTGAACCGAACCAACTTGGAACCAACCCTGTGAACAGAGTCTTCTTCTCTTCCTTGTCAATTCTGTCTTACAACATAATCTCCGCAACATAGCCTTTGCAACCAGCCCAGGGCGGATTCTCTGGACAATATCCTTCCTCACCATCTAAGATGTAGCACCAGATGGTGGTGGCGACGACAGCCTCACAACCCTACTTTTCCGGCAATGGTATGCAGTGGTGGCGCAATAATTCCTGATCCTTTTTCTTCCTGCTGCAACTTCGACTGCTTTTAGTACTTTTGCTTGGCTGCGGTGAGGCTGCTGCTGCAAATCTGTAACGACGATCACAGAGTCCGGATCGTCTGAATCTCCTCCGGCAGCGACTTCCCCACCTTTGATCGTCTTTGAACTGGACCCAAACTAGTTCCATCTGCTTTTCTGCAAACTCCGTGATCTTCTTCGTTCAACAGTTGTGGCCCACCTTTGGTGATTAGGCTTTATGTGACCCTTCTTCTCCTATGACTCTTCTTCCTCGACGATCACGAGGGAGTTGTCTATGGCTTCCGATCTAGAACAACTACCAGATTAGGATCCTCTATGCTTTCTTCTCCAATTGTGGTTTCTGCAACGATGGTCCGCACAGATCTGCACACGTGATCCTTTCTTTTACGATGGCCCCAACTTCTGCAAATTCGGAACACCAAATCTGCTTCTGCTTCTGCTCCTTTGCGGTGTAGATATCACTGGCGGCGATTCTGGGAGGTGCCACGTCCTTTTCTGCTGTTCTGCTTTTTTTTACTGGATCCAAGCAAAGAGTTCTGATCCTCTGGGGGTAGCAGAGATCGAGAGGATTTTTGAACGATGGAGAATGAAAGATTTGAAATTTTAAAATTCAAGATTTTATGACTAAGGGGGTGTTTGGAAAGAGTATATTCTTATAGATTTTAAGATATTTTTTGATATGTTAGATTATAATATTCTATTTTTATTTGGTAGTGTTTGGAAAGTGTATATTATAAGTTACATTATTAGGTTTTCTTTAGAAAAGTTGGATATTACTTTCTTTAGGGGAGAGGTGAATATTGGAGATTCTAGTATATCACAATCTTTCAAAACACGGGAGGGAATATCTTTTTTTTTGCTCAAAACCGCAAAGGGAAAACATGAGAAGCTCTCTTCTTCATTCCCTTGCCCTTTCTCTGCAAGGTTTTTCTTTCTTTTAACAGGTATGTGCTCCTTCTTTCCTTCTCATTTTTTGGCTTCCTCTTCCTGTCTCAAGCATTTGGCTGTAATCGTGCTATGAATATCAACTGATCACGGGTTCGGAATACAAATCTGATTTCATGATTTTTATGGCATGAATGGAAAACTCTATTTACTGTGATTTAAAGTTTGAAAAGAACCTTGTTGACAGCATGTTGCTGTAATCTGTGATCAATATATTCTAACAAAGCTTATTTAAAATTGCAAGTTTTGTTGTTGGCTCCATTTCTTTTTTGAAGCAAACATTTTGGGCTATATATACTTTCAAAGGAACTTTGAACATCCTTTGTTTGCATATGTTATATTCAACAACATTTTGATCTTGCAGTTGATTGTAAAATGTTGATATTAAACAGTGACTTCATCATGAGCTATGTAATTGACAGAACTTCAGCTCTGTTGGTTTGCCTTGTTCCTGCTGTAACCTGTTTCGTAGGAGCCACGGCCACTCATGATGGATTTTTTTTCTCTGCTGTTCCTGTACAGACACCCCTGTTTGTGACTTCTGGCAATTTGTGGGACATGAGTAGTAGATTTTAGTACCATTCTTTTAATGTAAACCAAAAGCATCTCACTTGGGCATTCCCTTTCAGTGGGGCTTTATATTGATTCTGTCATTGTGTGGGGACATTCAGTGATCGTGGATTTAGGTGGGGGCCACCATCCGGTCTCGGTCTATCCGTGATCTCGGTATCACCCAAGGTCGGCTGTAGCGCCATCTCGGGCAACCCTGAACTGGTCCCGGTGATTACATCACGAGTCCCGAACTCGGCTTTGCCCTCGGTTGAGCTCGGCCTCCTACCATTCAATAATAAATGCCGCCATTAATGCACTGCCAAGAAGTGATCGGCAGACTGACAACAAAGTGGGCGCTGGACCTACGCAAGGAGCATGCCTTATCTAAAGTCATGTCCATAGGCATGGACAGCCGGTCCGATGGGACATCCCCTTTTCACCTACCCCCACTCAGGAGATAGAGTACATTCAGATGGGACTCCCGTCCCCTCAAGGAGACAGTCCGAATGATGGCTTTCACGTATATATATATGGCATGAGAAGGAACCATGCAGGTAGTGTGACCCTCCTCTTCCAGAACTCTCTTTCTCCATTCTCTCAGTTCTTACACTAACTTGAACGTCGGAGGGCCTTCGGCTACCCACAGCCAGGGTCTCTGACTGTTGCTTCTTTCCTTTCAGGTCATCCGAGGCTTGATCCTTTCCCTTCATCCTCCCCAAATCCTCAAATCAGGAGCTTAACCCTCCACTAGCTAAGCCCGTAATTTTTAGGCACTTACAGTTGGCGCCGTCTGTGGGGACAGGATCTGTGCCAAAGCCTCTACAGAAGCCATGCCTCCAAAAACCAGAAACGGTGGCGGAGGACCATCGACGTCTAAAAAAGCATCGTCCTTCCCGCTACGGGAGGAACCTGCGTTCCCACCATTCTTGCCGTCGCAACCAGCCCAGTCGGTTGTTCCGGAACCACCCCCTGGCCTTCGTGCCGCTCTTCTTCCCCCTCCAGGACCGACCGGGGCTCCTCCCATCGGGCAGGAGCCATCAGGGACCCCGCGTCAGAGAAGGTCAGGGAGAAAGTCGAGTGCCGCACACGTGGAGGAAGTCGTCCAATCGGCCTCTTCATCTCGGCCCATAACCACGCGTCTCCGCCAAGACAGTCGTCGTGGTGCTCCCCACCACACTGGCGGGCGGTCACACGGCGGTCCGCAGCAGAACGCCTCCACAGCGGATCTTCGACGGCAGGGCAAGACCCCCGTCAGGACAGGGTCCCGTCATTCCCACCAGCACGTCCACGATGACGGCCAGTCCTTTCACCAAACCCATAGGGGCCGAAATGACAATCCCCTGCTTAAAGAGCTGGATGCCCAGAACCAAGCTCTCCAAGACAAAGACGAGGTGATTCGTCGTCTCGAGGAACGGCTCGAAATGAATGAGAGGAAGTCTCGCGGTCCACCTCCCCAGCGACCGTGGACCCATCCGGGCCACCGAGATCTGAGGCAGGTCCTCAACAGCAGAAGGAGATATCGCTGCGAAGAGGAAGGCTCGAGTAGCAGTCATCTGCCTGATGGCCTCGGGGGATCGCGGTGCGAGCCAGAATCCCCGAGACTCGACGACCAGACAGGCCTCAAGGAGTTGCTAGACCACTACGTCAAGCAGGAGGTCCAGGCCCGTTTGGCCGAAGTCGGGTTTGCCCGAGACCAAACAGAGGAGCATGAAGAGGACGATCAGGGCATGTCCCCCTTTTCGCAGGAAATCAAACATTTCCCTCTCCCCGAGAGATTTAGCGTCCCGAGGTTCATCCTTTATGACGGAGCCTCGGACCCAGAGGCTCATCTGCGGCACTTCACTCAGCGGATGTCGGTCTGGGGGGATGTCGGTCTCTTGAACTGCAGAGTTTTCTCATCCAGTCTGGGAGATCTCCCCCTCCGGTGGTTCTGCGCACTTCCCCCCGGGTCGGTCTCAAGCTGGCGGCAGCTCCGAAGTTCTTTCCTAGAAAAATTTCAAGCACACCGCGTCATCCCAAAGACGGGTAGCAATCTCATGGCGATCCGAATGAAAGACGGCGAGAGCATCACTGCCTTCGCCAGAAGATTCTGGACGATATACAGCTAGATCACAGACGCCAACGACGAAGTCGCCATCATGTGCTTTAGGGAAGTCTTACTCCCGGGAAACGAACTCCGTAGGGACCTGGTCCGGAACCCGGTGGCCACGATGAAAGCATTGATGGCAAGAGTGAAACAGTATGTTGAGCAAGAGGAGGACGAGGCCCACGGTACAGAGCGGTTCGGATTCCCAAAGAAACACCAACACCAAGCTGCCACCAAGGAAGGAACGTTCTCCAGACCGAGGTCGGATAAGAGAAAGCCCGCCCGCTCTTTCTCAATCTCCTCGGACAATAGCAAGAGACCAAGGTCCCAGCCCCCGAAGCCTGCCGGCGATGCCTACAGAGCCATCAGTGTTGTGTTCAGGGAGCCCATTTACAGAATCCTGAACAAGATCAAGGCAGAGCCGTACTTCCAATGGCCACGGCCGATGATAAGCGACCCGTCTACCCGAGACCAGCAGAAGAACTGCTCCTATCATAAGCAGCACGGGCACATGACCGAAGACTGCATTGCGCTAAAAACCCACCTTGAAAGGCTCGTTAAAGACGGGCATCTCCAGGAGTACGTCAAGAAGGATGAACGGGTTAACCGAGCTCAGCTACGCGCCCCACTCAGCGATGATCAAGACGATGACGAACCAGCAGGTATCATCAACGTCATCCACCTGGCCCCCTCTCCATGCACAGCAACCGCCCAAGCTCGGTCAGAGGCCAGGAGGGCGGCCCATGGTAAGCAGGTGATGTCGGCAGAATTGGAGAATGCTCCGAAAAGAGCTAAGAAGGAGAAGCCTAAGATCTGGTTCTCGGACGAGGACCTGAAGGGAGTCCAGCTCCCCCATAACGACGCCCTCATCCTCACCCTGCGGCTCAACAATTACACCACCAAGCGCGTCCTCATAGATCCAGGAAGCTCCTCCGAGGTCATCTATTACAGCTGCTTCAAGCAGCTCCGCTTGCCCGAGTCCGATCTGCAGGAGGCTCGCGTCCCTTTAATAGGATTTAGCGCCGAGCCGGTATACCCCAAGGGAAGGATCTCGCTGGAGGTCCGTGTCGGCGGCACGACGAAGATGGCGGACTTTCTGGTGGTCGATGCCCCATCCCCCTACAATGTGATCATGGGGCGAAGTTGGCTGCATGCCATGGAGGCAGTACCCTCCAGCCTTCATAAAAAACTCAAGTTCCCACTGGAGAAGCCTGGTGGGGTAGTGGAAATTGTGACTGTATGGGGAGACCAGCAAATGGCCAGGGAATGCCTCATGGCCGTGACCCCCGGGGAGGTTGAGCCGAGACAGGTGCATATGGCCGAGCTTGAGGCCGAGATTGAGGATGTTGGACGGAGAGCAGGGCATAAAAGCATAGAGGACCTCACCGAGGTCAGAATCGATCCCGAAGATCCGGAGCGCTTCTTCATGCTGGGTAGCCAGCTCCCCGACACCGACAGGGCCGAACTGCTAGACTTCCTAGTTTTGAATAAAGACGTCTTCGCCTGGACTCCTTACGAGATGCCAGGGGTTGATCCCGAGGTCGTATGTCACAAGCTGAATGTGGACCCCGAGCACAAGCCCATTGTACAGAAGGCCCGCCGGACGGGGGTCCCACAAACAGAGGCAATCGTCGAGGAGGTGGACAAGCTCCTCGAAGCTGGGGCGATCCGCGAGGTGCACTATCCCCAGTGGCTCGCCAACACCGTGGTGGTGAAAAAGAAGAGTGGCAAATGGAGGGTCTGCGTGGATTTCACCGACCTCAACAAAGCTTGCCCCAAGAATAGCTTTCCCCTACCAAAGATCGATCAGATGATCGACGCCACCTCGGGACATGACAGAATGAGTTTCCTAGATGCCTACCGAGGTTACCACCAGATCCCCTTGCACGGACCCGATGTGGAAAAAACTACATTCATTACACCACGGGGCATCTACTGTTACAAGGTAATGCCTTTCGGACTGAAGAATGCCGGGGCAACGTATCAAAGACTGGTCACGAAGATGTTCCAGAACCAGCTCGGGAAGTCAATGGAAGTCTATATTGATGACATGGTGGTAAAGTCCAAGGAGTCACAGAACCATCTCACGGACTTGCGCCAAACATTTGCCATCCTCCGAAAGTTCCAGCTCAAACTGAATGCTTCCAAGTGTGCGTTTGGTGTCGGCTTTGGCAAATTCCTGGGCAGCCTGGTGACAGGAAGAGGAATCGAGGCAAATCCGGAGCAGATCGCAGCTATATAGGCCATCCAGAGCCCGACCTCGGCCAATCAAGTCCAGCGACTCACCGGAATGGCTGCCGCACTCAACCGCTTTATCAGCCGAGCCTCGGACAAGTGCCGTCCATTTTTTCAGCTCCTGAAGAAAAGTTCCAAGTTCCAATGGACGCATGAATGTGACCTGGCATTGGAAACGCTCAAAAGGTACCTCTCCTCACCACCCTTATTGTCAACTCCGTCGCAAGACGATTTTCTCTATCTCTACCTTACAGTCTCGGACCATGCGATGAGCTCGGTGCTGGTTCGCGAAAGCAACAAACAGCAGTACCCTATCTATTACACCAGCAAAACCCTGCTCGACGCCGAGACCAGGTACCTGCCACTTGAGAAGCTAGCACTAGCACTGATCAGTGCCTCTCGCAAGCTCTCCCATTACTTCCAGACGCACACGGTGGTGGTCATCACGGAATTCCCACTCAAATCCCTCTTCCGCAAGGCGGACTTCTCCGGTAGAATTTCCAAGTGGACTGTGGAGCTGGGTCAGTTCGACATCCAGTATCAACCCAGAACAGCAATCAAAGCACAGGTCCTGGCGGACTTAGTCGTCGAATTCACCTCTCCTAGTTCGGCACTGACCTCGCTCGATACCGAACTGAGGGACTCCAAGGGTGATGATAAAGCTGACACCGAGACTAAGCAAGAGCAGGCATGGGGAGAATTCCTTCGGTCCGCGTGGAAAGTCTTCGTTGACGGATCGTCAACATCTAAGAGAGCAGGTGCCGGCGTCGTCCTTCAATCCCCAGAAGGGCTAGTCATAGAGCAAGCGCTGACCCTTGACTTCAAAGCATCAAACAATGAAGCAGAATATGAAGCGCTGATCGCTGGTCTCGGTAGTGCAAGAGTGCTGGGGGCACGTCTGGTGGCAGTCTTCAGTGACTCCTAGCTGGTGACAAGCCAACTAAGCGGGGATTACCAAGCCAGAGATGAAAGAATGATGGCCTATCTAGAACCAGGCAGCTCCTCTCCCAGTTCGAAAAAGTCGAAGTCAGACAAGTCGGTAGGGAGTCCAATCGCCATGCAGACGCCCTGGCAAGCTTGGCCTCGGTCGTAGAAGCTGGGAAGAGAAGGACAATTGATGTGGGGGCATTGGAAAGACCGAGCATAGAGCCCCTCCCAGTTCGGCAAGTTTTGTGCACCGATCTCGGTCCAAGCTGGATGGACCCAATCGTGACATTCTTGAGAGAAGATAAGCTCCCCGAAGACAAGACCGAAGCTCACAAGATCAGGCTAAAAGCAGCTCACTTTTGGCTATCTCCAGAAGAAAAGCTCTACAGAAAATCCTACTCAGGACCATACCTCCAATGCGTCCATCCAAGCAAAGTGGAAGACTTCCTCTTTGAAATTCACGAAGGAATCTGTGGAAGCCACGTCGGGGGAAGATCACTGGCTTACAGAGCTATCAGCCAGGGATACTGGTGGCCCTACATGCAAAAGGATGCCCAGATCTACGCCAAGAAATGCGAAAAGTGCCAGAAGTTCTCCCATTCCCTTCACCAGCCAGCTCGGGACCTTAGCCCTATCTCTAGTCCTTGGCCCTTCGCTCAATGGGGGTTGGACATTGTGAGGCCTCTTCACCGAACTCCAGGAAACAAGAAATGGCTGATGGTGGGCACCGACTACTTCACGAAATGGATTGAGGCGGAGGCCTTATCCTCCATCACCGAGCACGACACAAAAAATTTCGTATGGAAAAACATCGTCACACGATTCGGGATCCCCAGGACCCTGGTCTCGGACAACGGAACCCAATTTGACTCTAAATTCTTCAAAAACTTCTGCCAGGGGCTCGGCATCAGGAACCTCTATGCAACCCCGGCCTACCCACAAAGTAATGGGCAAGCAGAGATCTCGAACAAAGTGGTCCTGGACGGACTCAAGAAAAGGCTTGACAAAGCTAAAGGCAGATGGATGGAAGAATTGCCAAGTGTCCTGTGGGCGTACAGAACCACCCCGAGGCGGTCCACCTCGGCAACCCCCTTTTCACTAGCCTACGGAATGGAGGCAATCATTCCACTTGAGGTCGGCCTACCGACCTTAAGAACAAATCTCTTCGACCAAGGGCAAAACGAGATGAACCTCGCCAGAGAACTTGACCTAGCCGAGGAACGAAGAGAAGCTACATCCGTGCGTCTGGCTGCCTATCAGCAGCAGTTGTCCCGAGGATACAATCAGAGAGTCAAAGAAAGAAGGTTCTCGGTTGGAGAGCTAGTCTTGAAAAAAGCACTCCCAGCAGACAAAGATCCTAATGAAGGCAAACTTGCGCCGAACTGGCTCGGCCCTTATAAGGTGGTCTTTGTCTCAAGAAGGTCGGCCTACAGGCTTGAAGGGATGGATGGCAAGGAGTTGCCACGACCATGGAATGCTGCCCATCTAAAGGAATATTACTTCTAGTTGTACTCAAAATGATTAATCAATAAAGAAGAACCTTTTGACAAAGAACTGCCTTACGTCTCTTCGGATCCGGCCCTTGTGCCATCCTCTTTGAGTTCGGTCGTAGGACCAACTACGCAAGGATCCGGCCCTCGTGCCATCCTCTTTGAGTTCGGTCGAAGGACCAACTCCGCAAGGATCCGGCCCTCGCGCCATCCTCTTTGAGTTCGGTCGAAGGACCAACTCCGCAAGGATCCGGCCCTCGCGCCATCCTCTTTGAGTTCGGTCGAAGGACCAACTCCGCAAGGATCCGGCCCTCGCGCCATCCTCTTTGAGTTCGGTCGTAGGACCAACTCCGCAAGGATCCGGCCCTCGCGCCATCCTCTTTGAGTTCGGTCGTAGGACCAACTCCGCAAGGATCCGGCCCTCGCGCCATCCTCTTTGAGTTCGGTCGTAGGACCAACTCCGCAAGGATCCGGCCCTCGCGCCATCCTCTTTGAGTTCGGTCGTAGGACCAACTCCGCAAGGACCCGGCCCTCGTGCCATCTCCTTTGAGTTCGATCGTAGGACCACCTCCGCAAAGATCCGGCCCTCGCGCTGTCCTCTTTGAGCCCGGTCGCAGGACCAGCTCCGCAAGGCACGAAGTTCGACCTACACCCCAGCTTGGCCCACACCTCTCGAGTCACCAAAGAATGCTCGCCAAAAATAAAGATACAGCCCCAGCCCTTCAGCAAGACCTAGCCATTGGTCTGGGGGCAGCCTAATGATGGGATAAGAATTCGGACGCTTTACCGACCTCCAGGACTTGTGAATTTTCGCATCGAAGCATTCACATACCATTGCCAAGAAAGAGCAAAGAAGGAAGACAACAAGGTGGAAAAAGATCTTCTCATTGATCAAAAAGTATGATTACAAGGTCCCTATGCACTTGAAAAAAGAAAGAAAAATTACATTGAAAAAGAAAAGAGAAGAGAAAATTCCTAAAGAGTCTACTCCTTGGGCGCCGCCTTATTAGTCTCCGGCTCTGGAAGTGTAGAAGAAATGGGGGCATCACGAGCAGATGGAGGAGCTCCAGGAGGAGCCTGGGCCGCCTCAACTCCGACAGGGGTCGGAGGAGGAGCGCCTTGGATTTCGGCAGGGGTCGGAGAAGGAGGAGGAGCGCCTTGGACTTCGACAGGTGTCGGAGGCGGAGGAGGGGCGGTAGGGACATCGGCCGGAGCCCCAGAAGGGTTGGAGCCAGGCTCTGGCTCTGAGCCCACTACTGCAGGTCGGAACTGAGGAAGATCCGAGAAGATGGGATGGTCCTCAGAGACCCCATACTTAAGAAGGGCCGCCTTGCAGCCCATCTGAAACAGCAATGGGCTCAGATTTGTGATCTGAGCAACGTACTCCTCCGACGCCCAATCCACCCCGTCCTGGTAAGCCTTTGCAGCCTGATCTCGCAGGATGGATTCGGCATCGGCCCTCTCTTTCCGGGAGGCCTCGAGCTCAGCCTCTTTCTTGACCAGTTCGCCTTGCTTCTCGGCAACCTCGGCCTCTTTCTTGACGAGCTCGGCCTCCATCTCGACGAGCTCAACCTCCAGTCGGGACGCCTTCCTCGCCTTGTCGTCCGCGGCGCCCCTCAGATTCTTATTCTCGCCCCGCAACTTGATGATTTCAGCCTTCGCTGCTTGCTGATCCGTTGCGTGTTGGGCGATTTTCTCCTCCGCCTTCTTGAGTTCGGCCGCGCTGGCCTCCAGCGCACTCCCTAGCTTCTTCTTCTCCTTCTCTAGCCCGGCAATGTGGGCAGCTCTTTCTGCCTGCCTCTCCATCAGTACTTGGAGCTTCTGCGCGTTCTGAGAAAAGGATAGGAACGATGAGAAGGTCGGATCGGATGACCAAGAAGCGAGAATTTTAGAAATAGGGAATAAACGCTACCTCGAGCGACGCCCTCAACGTCTGATGGAGTAAAGCCGGAGTCCCTGCTTTCCTGTGCCTTTCCATGTCCTGGGGGAGGGCGCATCCCCGGGCGAGGGCCACGACCGACTCCCAATTGCTCCCCAGCTGCTCCCCCATTGTAATAGGCTCGTTGGGGTTGAGGTCGAAGTTGGGCCTCCAAGGAACCGGCGTGGAGCGCTGGGGCTGCGATTCCGCTGACTGGGGCCTCCCCTCCGCGCCCGCCAAGCGGGGCCTCTTCTCGGGAGGGGGCCTCTCGCCCTCCTTTCCGGCCGCCGCGGACCGAGGCCGGGCTTCCTTCTGCGGCGGAGGAGGCGGAGTCTCCTTCCCAGGTTCCACCACCCGCGGCCTGCTGTCTCGGAGCGGGCGAGGTTCCTTCGGCAGCCGGATGGCCTCGGAAGACTCCCCCGACTTCCCCTTCGAAGACTTGGCCGAGGGAACGCCCGCTGCTCCCGACGAGCTGGGAATGGCGGTGGGGGCGGACCCCTGGGCGGCGCCCGACACACCGGGGACGTGCTTAAGGACGGCCGGGGCTTGGCCGGCAAAAATCATAGCCCCCAGGTCCTTCAAAACGGGGCGCGGCCTGTCCATTTCTTCTCCTTCTGCTCCTCCTTGGTCTCGGGGAGGACTATCGCCGATAACTATTGGGTCCCGCGGATCCGTGGTTTGACCACTAGTCTCGGCAGGCTCGGGCACGTCTCCCCTAGATGGCACAAGAGGGATCTCGGCGGTCTTCCTGGTGTAAGACTGATACCGAGGTTTGTAGCCGAGCAGAGAGAAAGCTGCCCGATCGTGATGACCGTGATAGCGCTGAATCTTCTCTAGCCACGCGTCGTTGCGCTTCAACTTGTCGAAACCGGCTTCTCTCCTCCTCTTCTGAATGCCTGCGCAGGGAAAAGGGCAAGGGCGTCAGCTCGGCATAATAACAGGCAAAGGCAAAGTGAGCTTAAATCTACAGGGACGGGCATTTACTAGGGGGCGTCCCAGGTTTTCGTGGAACTTGGATCCTCCGGTCCTCCTCGGTCTCGGGGCCCCCGAACTCCCAGTTCCCCGAGACCAAAAAGCGGTCGTCTCCAGCGTATTTGGTGGAGTCTTCCAGGGCGTTCACCAGGGGGCGGCGCCTGGCCTTGACCCGGAGATAGTAAGCGTCCTCGGCCCCCGCGGCCTTGCAGATGTCGTAGACATCTTCTATGTCATGCACGCCAAGGCTGATGTCCAAGATCCAGTTCAGCTCGGTCACGCCCATTATTATTTTGAAGCCATTCGGCATTAACTGGAAGGGGCAGAGGTTCCACGCATGGAGGCAGGACCGGAGAAGTGGATGAATGGGGAACCTGACCCCCCCTTCGCACACTGCCAGCAAAGGGAAGGGCATCCACTCCTTGAAGGTGGCAAAACCCTCAAGGGAACCCTGGAAATCACAGGTCTTCACCAAGACATCCTCTGGGATCCTAAATTTTTCCCTAAAAGCCTCTAGAGCTACAGGGCCCTCTAGCCAGTGGCTGTAGATCCCCATTTTCTTGAAACAGAAGAGAAGAAGATAACAGATGAAAGGGAACGAGGGCTGGAAAGGCCTAAGGGACTAAAAATCTGAGAAATCGCAGAAGAAAAAGGGGTACAGAAAGGTAAGGAAGGCAAGAAGCAGAACTCACAGGAAAGGCGAAGAAGATTGCAGAAGACGGAAGGGCGAGAAACGGAAGGCAGAAGGCGAAGTCTCTGAGTTCGGCGATCTTCTGGTTGAGGCAGAGTTGCAGCAGAGTGTTCTTAAGATCTCCTTCAAGTTAACAGCTAGGGTAAGAGAGAAGGAAAGAGGGGCGAGCTCCTTTTATAAAGGAGCGCCCCCTCATAATTACCACGCGTAGTGTCACTTCGACTTCGGCGCCCTACCAGACGAAAGGCTCCACGTGGCAGCGACGATCTGTATTCCGCCATGCCTCTGGTACGACTTTAATCGCCTCGGGCATGTGAAACGGCGCTCTCCGCATCCGCCGTGGCGAAGCAATCATGGCACCCTATTTATTACCTAGGACAGGCGAAGAGGCGCCATAATGAGGATATTCCTAAGGCGGAATACGATAAGACGGCCCCATCACATCCAAGTCTTAGCTCCCGACCTCGGAGAAAATCCGAAATCAGGGAGCTAGGGGGCAATTGTGTGGGGACATTCAGTGATCGTGGATTTAGGTGGGGGCCACCATCCGGTCTCGGTCTATCCGTGATCTCGGTATCACCCAAGGTCGGCTGTAGCGCCATCTCGGGCAACCCTGAACTGGTCCCGGTGATTACATCACGAGTCCCGAACTCGGCTTTGCCCTCGGTTGAGCTCGGCCTCCTACCATTCAATAATAAATGCCGCCATTAATGCACTGCCAAGAAGTGATCGGCAGACTGACAACAAAGTGGGCGCTGGACCTACGCAAGGAGCATGCCTTATCTAAAGTCATGTCCATAGGCATGGAGAGCCGGTCCGATGGGACATCCCCTTTTCACCTACCCCCACTCAGGAGATAGAGTACATTCAGATGGGACTCCCGTCCCCTCAAAGAGACAGTCCGAATGATGGCTTTCACGTATATATATATGGCATGAGAAGGAACCATGCAGGTAGTGTGACCCTCCTCTCCCAGAACTCTCTTTCTCCATTCTCTCAGTTCTTACACTAACTTGAACGTCGGAGGGCCTTCGGCTACCCACAGCCAGGGTCTCTGACCGTTGCTTCTTTCCTTTCAGGTCATCCGAGGCTTGATCCTTTCCCTTCATCCTCCCCAAATCCTCAAATCAGGAGCTTAACCCTCCACTAGCTAAGCCCGTAATTTTTAGGCACTTACAGTCATGATCCCTAAATCTCTACCCATCCCTCCCTTGAATCGTTCTTTCTGGGTTTCATGGTTTTAAAATTTGGCCTAGTCGAGTCACCACTGAGTCACCTAGTTGGTCGGGTCTTATGGATTTTGGACCCTAAACACACTTATTTCCTACTTTTCTCATTGGGAAAAGCTGTTGAAGGGTCACCCTGTTTTCATTCCCAACAATTATGTACCAAGACAAAAACAACATTTGGACAAGAATTAATGGGGAATCAGGAAAATGCTTGAGTATCAAAATGCCATGGTTAACATGTTGTCTCCCTTCTTTCATCGATCATAGGGAAAATGTTCTTACCAGGCCATAACTTTCTGTCCCAGATGAGATAGGCCAAGGAATCTGTATGATCATCTTAAGTCATTAAAACTGGTTTGTGCACAACAAAAAGGAGAAAAAACATCAAATAATACATGCCTGAGTAAATCTAGACAAATGATTATGAGGGATCGCATCCTTGGGGTAGGTAGAAAGTAAAAAACAGTAGAAGAAGTGATTTACTAACAAAGTAGGATACTTAGTTTGCCTAAAAGAGGGATCAACAACCAATTCCTTATGCAGTTTGGATAAGCACTTCCCAAAAACCTGCAAGCAAAAGAAGTTCTCAGCTTCAAAAATGAATTGGTATCTATGCAATCAAAAAATGGTATTAGCTCATCCCTCAAACAGAAGAAAGAAATGACCTGAACATAGCAGTTGTCATAAATGCCAGAACTAGTCTTCCCATTTGATAGCAAATAGAATTCTATCACAGCCAAAGAAAACATGAAACACAAGACTAATCACTTCAAACCTCACTTAAATGCAGGGTATTGCAAGTAAAACACTCCTGATTCGCCTGTAAGAACATTAAGCACTTCCTTTCTAGTAGCTTTCAGGAAGATATTTGCAGCCTGTTCTTCACCCCTAATGTGTGAATTGTGAACATATGGTCATTCGCTTATTACACTCTCTCACCCAAATTCACAATCGACCATCGTGCATTTTGCAGTCTGCTTCCTCAAAGAACATTGCATTTGTTATCTCTGGCCAGAAACTTGTTGCAATTTGTATAAACATTTGCAACCTAGGAAATGTGAACACTTCGGATATGATGATTCCTATGGGTTGTCTCCCTAAAGGGTTGAAAAACCCTAAGAGAATAAAGATAAGAGAATAGAGAGATGGAGGCTGAATTGAGAAAATTATCTCATAGTAGAAATCCTAAATCTTCATTCTTTCTCCAAGTCCAAACCACTATGATAAATTCTCTTTAACTGCTACAGTATGACTACACTGCTAAGCTTCTATGTAAGTATTAACATTTTTAGTAGAAAATCAACTTTACTCTAAGTAGATGTGTTCAATAGTCATTGAAATTATTTTGGAATGTGCTATCAATGAAATCCACTACCTTTTGAATTTTCCGTGGTAGCATCATTCTCTTGTCAATTTTATAAATTTTAAATCATGCTCTACTAACTTCTCAGATTTGAACTTTTTATGAGTATGGTTACACTGTTCCTTGAAGTACATAAATTTCTAATTGAATGCGTTTTTTATAGATGTCGTCACTCCCATCTAACTGTGCAAGTAGAGCGCATTGGACACCATCACATGATTCATTTGCAGTGGGATTTTTAGTTGAACAAAAGAAATTAGGACGTTTTTCAGACAATGGATTTAAAAAAGAAGTGTGGAAAAAATGTTTAGATGAATTGAATAAACGATTTGATATATCGGTTACTCCAACACAATTGAAAAGTCATATGGCCGACCTTCAAAAGCGATATCGCATTGTTAAATCAATAAGAGAGCAAAGTGGATTCGGGTGGGATGATCTTTTGCACATGTGCACAGCAGATGATGATGTCTGGAACCGTTATATTAAGGTATAAATGCAACTTTACTGTATTTATAAAATATGAAAATACATGTATAATTGCCTTTTTAATTAATAATAACTTTTATATTTTTATTGTAACAGGCACATCCTGAAGCAAAAATCTGGCGGAGAACACCTTTTCCACTTTATGATGAACTTAGCATCTTATATGATGGTGATTATTAGAATAAATTTAAATAATAATTTAATGATATTTTTAAAATAATATCTAATATAAATTTATTTGGTATTACTAGGTGCTTTGGCTGTGAGGGTAAACGAGAGATGTCAAGCAATGTCCCGTTTAGTCAACCTCTTACAGAAGAACAGATTTCAAGTCATAATACAAGTAATCCCAAAACATTATTTCCTAATTCTGATGAACGGCTTGAAGATATTAATTCAAGTTCTAATGATGACATGGGAATTGAACATCTGAATCGTAATCGTCCTTGTGCCATTAAAACTACAACTACTCTACGACAGAAACGATTCAAAGCAACAACGGGTGATAGGCTCTGTGAAGAGATATCAAAGATGGTTGCATCAGCAGATAGACTTAATTCTATAAACTCAATACCCCTAAAGATCCCTATGCATATGAGTTATGTATGGAGGAGCTCCAAAAGATGGAGAGTTTAGAAGAAGAGACTTTTATGCACCTATAGAAGTTCTTCATGATCGGCAATATGCGATTGCATTTATGACTCTAAAAGAACCTATGCGTGGCGCTTAGATGGTGTTAGGGTAGTTTTGTTTTTTGGATTTTATGTCTATTGACAATAGCAAGTCATAAAGACTAGTTACATTAACATTTTTTAGAATAAATTCAAACTGCTTTAGTATGTCATATAAGAACATAGCTTTGATTGATATGTTTGTTTAATTTTATTGAAGTTTATTTAAAATATGTGTTGTGAACAAGATTGTATGATTACATTTTACGGGTCATTTTAAGTTCCCTTTCTTTTTTTGTTACTTTGATTGATTTACAGGATATAATTTTTAACTTTATTTTGATTAATGCATGGTTATCTTTTAAAGTGAGCATATGAAAAAAATATTATTTCTATATTTAATTTTTATGACAGGAACTTCAAACAAAATTCCTTCACATCAGTGACAATATGCCTTTGGACAGCAACATTATGCAACAAATCAAGCAAATGAGATTAAATATGTTAATTTTAATGGTTACCACAATATGGTATGCAGAAAGATATTTGGATAAAAAACCATGTCGTGACTCCGCTCTTCCTGGCCATGATTATGTCCAAGAATTACTAGAAGGCCAAAACGATTTCGACAAGTTTGTCGAATGGAAAAAGGAGTATTTATGAAATTATGTGAAGTTCTTCGTGAAAGAAATTTGCTTCAAGGGACTAGGGCTACAACGGCTGAAGAGCAACTGATAATTTTCTTATTTACATTGGGTCATAATGTTGTTAATCGACAAGTTCAAGAGAGATTCCAACATTCTAGAGAAACGATTAGTCGTCATTTCAATAACGTTCTCAATGCTATAGTTTCTCTTTCATCGGATTACATCCGTCTTCCATCATTAGACATGCCTTCGAAAATATCAAATGACAAACGACTTTATCCTTTCTTTCTGGCAACTTGTTAATAATTTTATTAAGCTTCATCAATTGGTAAACATCTTTTTAATAATAATTTTAATGTTTTTAGGACTATATTGGTGCAATTGATGGCACACATATACTAATTGTTATTGATATTGAGCACCAAGCTCCTTATTGAAATCGAAAAGGATGGTTGTCACAGAATGTGATGGCAGCATGCTCTTTTGATATGAAATTTGTACATGTGCAAGCAGGTTGGGAGGGCTCTGTAGTTGATTCCACTATTTTACAGGCTGCAGAAAGATCTTTTTCATGTCCTAAGAGGTAAATAGTGGTAAATTTGAAGAAAAAAAACTTATATAAATTTCATCGAACCATGTATCTTATTGTGATTTTAAAAATTTATGCAGGAAAATATTATCTTGTTGATGCAGGATATGCAAATACTCCAAGTTACATTGCACCATTTCGAGGAGTACGATATCACTTGAGAGAATTTGCACGTGGAAATAGAGGGCCTCTCGATGCTAAAGAACTATTTAATATTCGGCATTCATCTCTACATAGTGTGATTGAGAGAATTTTTGGTGTAGTTAAAAGTCGATTTCCGATTTTGAAGAATGCATCACATCACTCTTATGACAGTACGACAAAAATTGTCATTGCATGTTGCGTTTTACATAATTTCATTCGAATTGAAACAGGTGGTGAAGATTGGATATATGAGGAATATGACCGTCAACCTGTGAATGAGTTTGTTCAAGATGATTTTTTTTTTGCTAAAAGGCAATTGTATTAAAGGAGGAAGAAGAAAAAATACAGGCTAAAAGCCCCCAGGAAAACAACCAAAGAGATTACAGAAGAGAGAAACAAAACAAAAAACCAAAGAGAATACAAAAGAGAGAACAGAGACAAAAACCATTCCAGCAATCTAATAGGGATGAGGAATGGAAAGGAACCTGTAAAACTCAAGAATAGATGTGCCTGAGAAAGGTTTGACCAGCTTTCTTAGAGAAGAAGAGATGAGCTCAGCAAGGAGGATTTTGGCCTTCATCTGGGAGACATTGGAATTCCTAAATAGAAGATCATTTATGCATTTCCATATGATATAAATTGTGGAAAGGAAGATAGCAACAGCCCCCTGAGTCGCCAGCTTGTCGCAGTTAGCAGAGAGATGATGCCAGATCCACGTGGGGGAAGGATGGAAGCTGGATGTAACACTTGCACCTTGAAGAGTCCAAGACCAAATGGCAGCAGCAAAATGACATTGGAAGAAGAGGTGGAGAACAGATTCCAAGCTGGACTTGCAGAGACAACAACGATTTGCAAGGCTGAAACCAACAGACTGAAGCCAATCCAGAGTGGGGGTTTTGCAGTGCATGAGCCTCCAAGCAAAGAAGGAGATTCTCGAAGGCAGCATGGAATTCCAGATTAGAGGCGCCCATGCAACTTTCAAATCTCTGAAACGAAGGAGGTCCCAGGCTTCTTTGAACTGTAGATCCTTACCAGGATGGGATTTCCAGCTAATGAGGTCTGCAGAATCCTGATGGAGGACTAAGTCCTGAAGCTTCAACCTGAGAAGCTGATCAGCAGCATCCAGGGGGATATCATCAGGGATCATCCATCTATCAGCTAGAAAGAGAGAGCTGATTCTCTGGTTGAGAGGGAAAGAGAAAAAGGGGAACAAGGAGGCCAGGCTAGAGTCCTCAGCCCAACTATCATGCCAAATATCAACGAGAGAGCCATCACCAACAATCCATCTAGAGCCAGAGTGGATGAAGTGGGCCGCCTGCCTGATATGGCGCCAGATACACGAGCCAGTTCTAAGGGATGAAGGACTCCAGAGAGAGGATTTGTGGAAGTACTTACTTCTCAACCAATTTTCCCAGAGGGAATGAGAAGAGGCAGCTTGCCATCCAAGCTTAATAAAAGAGGCCTAGTTCTGCTCCTGAAGACGTTTAATGCCCAGACCACCTTCATCAGTGGGGAGACAAACCACCTGCCAACGGATATAATGCCTTTTGGGTTGGGAAGGATCTGCTGACCACAGGAAATGCTTCATCAAACGGTCCAAGCGATTGATCACAAATTTAGGAATAAGGAGGACCAAAGCTATGTGGGTAGCAAGGCTGCCCAGCACATGTCTGATTAGAACTCTGCGGCCAGCGAAGGATAGGAGCTTAGATTTCCAGCCTGCTAGCTTGAGATGAATCTGTCGATCAGCTGGTTGAAGTGATGGTTCTTAGGCGTGCTAAGAACTAGAGGGGCGCCAAGGTACGTCGAGGAAAGGGGAGAATCATGGAGATTTGTCAGCTCCTGAATCTGTCGCATTTTCCTAGCAAAGAATTTACCAAGGAAGAGCTTGCTTTTTCTTAAGTTGATAACCTGCCCAGAACAACTTTGGTAGGAGCTTAGGATCAGATTTAGAGCTGTCAAACTAGGCTTGTAACCTCTGAGGAAAAGAAGAATATCATCCGCATAGAAGAGGTGGCAAGGGGTGAATTGGACTGTGGAAAGAGGGAAAATGAGGCCACTGGCTATCAACTTGTGGAGGTTAAGGCTAAGGATTTCCTCTGCAATTATGAAGAGGTAGGGGGATAGGGGATCCCCTTGTCTGAGGCCACAAGAGGAAGGGAAGAAACCACAGGCGGATATGTTGATCAGCACTGAACCCTTAGCTGTAGAGATGCACTCTTTGATAAGGGAGATCCATTGCTCGGAGAAGCCAAAAAAGGCAAGAGACTTGAGCAGGAAAGTCCAGCTGAGCTTATCAAAAGCTTTGGTGATATCTAGTTGTAGACATAAGGCTCCACCACTGAACTTGGTGTTGAGCTTTTGGAAGAGTTCATGGGCCAAAGCGATGTGTTGATGAATGGATCTACCTTTGACAAAAGTTGCTTGGTTGGGGGATATAATAGTGGGGAGGATACCTGCCAGCCTGGAGGCCAGAATTTTGGATATGATTTTGTAGGAGAAATTGAGAAGGCTTATTGGTATGTAATCTTCAAAGGAGCTGGGGGAAGGAATCTTAGGGATGAGGGTGAGGAGGTAGGTGTTGGCAGCTTTGTAAAGCTTCCTGGCAGAGAAAAAGTGCTGAACAACCCTGATCACAAAGGCGCCTGTAATGGACCATGTAGAAGTGAAGAAGGAGCCTGAAAAACCATCAGGACCTGGAGTACTATTTTTGTTGAGGGCAAAGACAGCCTGCTTGATCTCTTCAGCTGCGGGGCAGGAGCACAGGAGAACATTCTGCTCAGAGGAGACTTTGGAGCTTTCAACTTGAAACAGGTTTTCATCCATGTTCAAATTGGGAGATAGAGCAACAGAGAAAAATAATCAATGGCCAGAAGTTGGATTTGCTAAGGATCCTCTACCCAGTTGCTATTGGAGAGAATCTTGGAGATACGATTTATCACCCCTCTAGACTTGGCAGAAGCGTGGAAGAAGGAGGTATTCCTGTCACCGTCGCTCAGCCATCTGGTTCTAGCTTTTTGACGCCAATGGGTTTCCTGAACTTGAAGCCAATTATGCAGGGAAGATTTAGCTGCAGAGAGGTCTTGATGGAGGGAATCAATCGGGCCTACATCCAGGAGCTCTTGAATGGAAAGGACATCAGATTCTGCTTGAAGAATTTTCAGATTTATGTCCCCAAAAACAGACTTATTCCAAGTCTTGAGGATACTCTTCATTGATTTCAGGTTTTGGGCTAGAGTGAATTGGGAGTGGCCGGATAAGTCTGAACTCCAGTGATGAGCAACCAGGTTGAGAAAATCTGGATGATGGATCCACATGGATTCAAACTTAAAAGGCGCATTTGCAGGGAGAAGCCTCAGGGAGTGGGACAGGAGTAAGGGGCAATGGTCAGAGGAGTATTTGGGAAGGTGGGATAATTGGGGGTCGGAGAAGGCTACAAACCAGTGGGGGTTGCAGATGGCTCTGTCCAGCCTGGCTGCTACATAGGTAGAGCCTCTGCGGTTATTTGACCAGGTGAATTTGTTGCCTGAATAACCCATGTCTTGCATACCAGAGGAGAGCATCATGAGATGAAAATCATTGACAAAGCGGGAAGGATGGAAGCTGAGTTTTTCAGAAGCAGAAAGGGTGGAGTTGAAATCCCCTAAGAGACACCAAGGGAGAGTAAAGTTGCCTTTGGAAACTATATAGTCCCAGAGGGCTCTTCTGTGGACATAATTGGTAGAGCCATAAACTCCTAAAATTAAATTAAGGTTACCATTTGAGGGGTTGGTGAAAGAAACAGTAAGAAATTGGTTAGAGGATTCAAGGAGAGAGAAGTTGAAGTTGGAGTTTTCTTTAAAAAAACACCAGATCGAACCTAAGGAATTGGGGTTGTTGGAGAAGAAGCCATCATACCCGACGGTGGACTTCATAGAGGAGGGGGGAGAAAGAGTTTTTGGTTCAGAGAGGAAGATAATGTCTGGATGATGGGAGGAAATCAGGTGGTGGAGGGCTCTGATAGTAGGGGAGTTGGTTATCCCTCTGCAGTTCCAAAAAAGGACTTTGATCATTGGGAAATAGTTGAGGGAGGGAGGCCACCATTGAAGCTTCTAGTACTAGGACAGCCAGAAGAGGAAGCTGGTAGTTGCTGTTTTTTCTTCCTGCCTTTTTTTTTTCATAGTGTAAGGGGAGAGATCTATCACCAATTCCATGCCATCAGAGTGGGTAGAAGGCTCCAAGGCCTGAGATTGGGGGGAGGGAGCAGGGGGGCAGGGGGTGGACAAGGTTAAGAGAGGGATGAGAGGGAGCCTTATTGACTGTGTCATCTAGGAGGGGAAGATTGGGATGAGAGGTGGGAGCAGCTGGATCAGAGAAGGAGAAATTTTCCAGAATTGAGAATTGATTAGAGGTTTCTACAGGAATTGGATCCAAAGATTTCTGCGGGAATTCCTCTGGAAACTCTTCCAGAGGAGAGTGGCCTAGGGTGGAGGAGGGCGAAGGAGAGCTGAGAAAAGCCTGAGAAGTACTGCCTGTGTTGGTATTGATAGGGGCGTTGTTGCTATGACTGTGGGTAGAAATAGCGGTGTGGCTTATAGGACTGATAACAGTGGAGGGAGTAGGGGCAGAGGACTCTGGGTTGAGTGAAGGAATCACAGCAGGAGGAGGAGGCTGGATCAGGGGTTTGTGAGGGGTTTTGCCAAGGATACCATCTCTGAAATTGGGTAGAGGCTTGGAGGAGAGGGAATCAGGATTTCCAGATTTGCAGGACTCCGAGTGCCCAGGCAATTGGCATTTGGGACAGGACAGATTCTCATAGGTAATGGAAACTAGAACCTCAGAATCACCTTCTAGAACTACCTTAATCTGGTGAGGTTTGGGTTTAGAAAGGTCCAGGTTGACTGAGATTCTGGCAAAGGTGAGAATTCGTTGGGAAGTAGTGATTTCATCCAGCTTGATGGGCTTGCCTATGGAGTTAGCTAGGGACAGAAGGATATTACTACTCCAGCAATGGAAGGGGATACCATGAAGACGAATCCAAACAGGGTGAAAGGTGGGCCATGCAGGATCTCCTTGGCCAGGGGACAAGGGAAGAAGATGAAGCCTTTTGGATTTGATTAGGACAGGGGATTTGTTAAGGACCATGTCTAAGTCTTCCTTGGATCTAAATCTGAAGATGAAATGACCCTTATCAGTTAGGGAGATCAAGCAAGGTTTGGAAAGGTTCCAAGTGGAGTTGGCTTGTTGAGTCAACCATTCCACAGTAGGTCTTTTACCTAAGAATCTCCCAATAGCTGCATTAGCAAAGGAGTTTTTGCAGGGATCAATCAAGGAGGAAGGGACTTTAATGCAGATTTGGCCATCAGAGATGAAAGATGGAGGATAATCTGAGGGGGGGGGGTTTAGAAGCTTGGAAGAGGTCTAACCAATTATTATAACCAAGAGGGGGCTGACTAGGGGGAGGAGGGGCTAGCTGACGGTTGAGGAGCAAATGTTCCGGAGAGAAAAGTTGACTGGTTGGAAGTGGGGGTCAGGAGGCTTCAGGGGAGGTGGAGGGGGTGGTGCTGGGTCCACAGGGATGGGGAAAGAGGAGGGAACAGGGGCCTATGAGCAAGGGGAGATTTGAATGGGAGAGACAGAGGGGGACGAACCCTGGGCAGTAGTTCTGTGAAGGAGACTAGCTAGGTGGTTGAGCATGAGCTCTAGCTGGGCATGGTCCCAAATATGAGATTGGACAGAGGGGAGGAGGGAAGAGGGAAGAGGGAGGAGGGGGGGAGAAAGGTACCAGAGTCGAAGCGGATCCCAAATTCGAAGCAGGAACAGGGTGCTGCTCTGGAGGCTGTAATTGGAACGAAGTCGCCCGGGAACCACCGTCAGTCGGGAGGGGGGGATGACTGGTGAGGGGTGGGAAATCGCCGAGCTGGAAAGAGGTATGGGGTGGGAGAGAGGGGGAGAGCGTTGGAAAGGCAGGAAGGGCTAGGGGGGACTGGGTTGGAAGAAGGGATAGGGATGCAGAGACTGACGCAGAGGATTGGGGGGAGCAGAGGGCTGGAGCGGGGGCAGAAGCAAGAAGCGAGCTATGGGAAGAGGTAGAGGATGGAGGGGGAGCTAAGGGGGGGAGCTGGGGACGACAATGGTCGCTGAAATTGAGGGAGGTTGGTAATTGGGGGTTAGGGATTTGAGCGGACATCCTAGGAGAGCCAAAATCAGTGTTGCAAATGCAGGGTTGTAGGGCAATATTCATGATGATTCTAGTTTAGAAGCTAATTTTCAGAGTGCTGAACAACGACATTCGGTGGGAAATGAAATACGAAGAGAAATTGCAGATTCAATGTGGGAAGACCGTTGCCATCATATTAATGATCTTCGAGAATAATTGTAACTTAAGTATTAGTGATTTTATATTGAACAAAATAAATAATTTTTATAAACTTTCATCTCATGCTATTTCTTCAAATAGAGAAAAAGGGGGCATATTGAGGACCGTTGCCATTCATTTTGGTTTTTTATCATTTTTTTTAAATGTTTATGAATAGCCAAACACATAAACTTAGAATATCTTGAAAGATTATGTAATTCCTAAACACTAAAAGTAATAACAGATTAAAATTTGCAAAAACTACCAAACAACAAAAGTAGCAAAGTATTATAATATATGACTATTGTAATATATGAGAAAAGAATTTGTCAATATTTAAATCTACATATATTTTATTCGGCTTGTACCCAAACACCCCCTAAAATAGTTGAAAGGGGCAAATCAGTAATGAAAATATCTGATGTGGCGTACATAGGGTCTTCTTGCCAAAATATGTCTAGCAGTGTGGACTATAGGCCTAATAGAAAAGGTTGTTGGGCTGGAGGCCTTATAAGACATTGCTGAGGGACTTTTGGCTAATATACCCTTTTTAAAACATTATAATATTTTAAGACAAAATATCTAAACATGTTAACATGTGTCTAATAGATTAACTTCTCATCTATTTATAGTGAAAAAATGAAGGCAAGAAAATAAATGTGGATACATAACCATAGTGGGGTATAAAATTATGGAATAATGGATAGTGGAGCATAATGTCATAATAAACCTCCATAAGAAGTCGTTAAACAATTGGTCTATAAGTTGCCAACGTGATAAGATTGCTTGTGGACATGCTCTTGGATGAAATAAGCTATCTTTAAACGTGAATTTGTGAAAACCACACAAGTATTTCACACACACACACACACACACAAAAAAAAAATGTTAATGAATTAAAAAGATCACTTTCTCTGACCTTTCTAGTTTGCCACATTCAAATCTCACCTTTAAAACTACCCATATCAATCATGGAGATCTAAAGAGATGGGTATAATATTTGTATTAGTAGTCAATTTAAAGAAATTATGTGTTTAGGAAAGGCTGCAAGCTTCTGCAAAATGAGATAGCTTCTACGTTAAAAAAAAAAAAAAAAAAAGATCAGTCTTCTGATGGCATTAACTTGTACACTGATATCCATCAAGAAAAAAACTTGAAACTCCCTATTAAAAAAAAAAAAAAAGAAGGAATGAATTTCAAAGCATGGCTTCTCCCGAGACATTGAAAACTCATAGTTGTGGTTATGAAAACCCACTAGACCGAGCCAAGCCCAGCCCATTCCACTTGGGCCCACCCACTTTGAGGCCCAATCCATCCTATTTAAGCCCATTTTTAGCCCATTTAATTCCTGTTTCCAAATCTGAATTTAAAATTCTAACATCAATGTAATCCAAAACTTCTTCATCTCAGATTTGCTTTTGAGGTCATGGAAAACATATTTTCTGGCTTTAGTTCCGAAGAATCCATCCCCCAAAATGTACTCTGGATTTCGTCTGATTAGACTCTTGAACTTCCCCTGCAAAATAATGGCCAAGGTCGTTGCTACACGGCTAGCCAAAATTCTCTGTTCCCTCATTTGCAAGAAAGAGGCTACTTTTTTTTTTATAGAAAAGGGAGGTCAATTCATCAACACTATGTGCTAGCCCATGACTTGATTCAAAATTGCATAATTCAAAGTTCAAGGGGCTTAGTCATTGTATGAAACTTTCCCGTTTTCAGATTCTTGGATTAGCAAGATTAAAGAGCTTATTTGTTCTACCAAAGGCTCTGTTTTGATCAACAGAAGTGCGTGTGGGTTCTTTGGAGCACCTTGTAAGTTCTGACCCAAATTAATTATATTCGAAGGTTAATTCATTGAATTTAGACGGTAATTGAGTAGATTCACTTGCTAGATTAGTAGTTGTGTTGGTTTGCGAGTTTTTAACCTAAAGTTTAGTGCTTCGAAGAGCCTTTTGGTAATTTTGGGAATTGTTGGGGCTTGTTTGTAATTTCAGAAGTATAGAAATACTGGAATCATTAGATCGAGATAATTGTTGCATAGAACTTTTGTACTGGGTGCATGCCATTTCAAGGTCTGGATCATCTAGAAATCACATTTGTAAATTTCTTCATGCACTTTAAGAGAGACGTGCCTTTTCGAAATCCTACAAAACCTCACTTATTTGAGCCACTCGAGCCTCTGTCACACTCCCAAACTGGATTAGCACAAATATCCGCATCATGAGGAGTGACGCTGCTGCTACTATAGGGTGGACAATTTAAAATTTTTCTGCGGTTACAGTTGCCACAGGATTCTTTGGTGTGAGGCTGATAAACATTTAGCGGAAGCTTGCGTTAACCTTATAATATCGACAAGTACTTAAAATAAAAAGGTGTCAGACATGGTAGTTGAATAAGAACAACATTTCTATAGTACTAAACATCAAAATTTAATATGTACAAAATTATTAGTTACAACTTCCCAATAAAGAGTCCGGATCTAGTGTCATAAAACCTCACGTTGTTGACACCAAAAATGTCACTTTGCCTCTTCATACACTTTCAGCATCAAGAAGGTACATCAAGCCGCATGTTACTACAAGAAGGCAATGCTACTTCAAGCATCAAATCTTGTCAGAATCAAACAAAAGCTGCAAGATTCTTTAAAAATGCTATAAGAAGAATACAAATGAAGTTTCGGGCCATTTCATCATTATTTGACCTAAATTCACTCTTCCAAAGGAGCTCCCGACGGCGGCGAAGCTGGAAACCTTGATTCACAAAATAGAGCACATAGTTGGCCTCAAAATGCCATTAAAGACATCAAATTTTAGGCTATTTCGACACCGTTTGGCCCCTAAAGCAAAAACCGTAGAAAAATGAGCTCTCTCGGCAGTGACAGCTTCAAGGACATCAGATCTTCAATAAGAACTTATTGATGGTTCAAAAATACTTCCAAAAGGCTCTATGTCAAGTTTTAGCTCGAATAAACAATGTTTGACCCTAGATCAACCATTAAACAACAAAACCAAGCCTCCCGGTGGTGGGATCCACCGAGGCCATCACTTATCAAACAAAGCACATGGGTGATTTTAAAATACTTCAATGGGGCTACATGTCAAGTTTAAGGTTATTTCGACAACATCTGACTAGACTTGGACTTCCGGAAGCTAAATCAAGCATCCTGGCTGCGGAGCCCCACATGGTTGTGTTTGAGTTTTGAAGCCGTGTAGGTCTTGTTGCCAGTAGACTTGATTTTATCGCGAGGAAAATGTCACGCTTTGATGTACGGTCAACCAATGTCCGATTGACCTAGAATATGACAGAGAGTCTTTTGGAGTCATTTTAAGATGATCCATTAGCTCCGATTTAGAAATCATGATCTTACGTACACTTGTCTTAACTGATTCACTTGTGTTATTTTCATTTCTTACATAATCATGCCTAGTTGTTGACATTATTGTTACTCTTATGATTCGGTTGTCTTTAATTCTATATTTGATGCACAATGTTTATGTTTACTATACTTGCTTACTTGATAGGTTGTGTAAACCTTATATTGCTACATTTGTCATTGTAGGTGACGACACCGTTACCCCTTGACAAGGAGGCATAGGCGGTTGAGGAGATGCTGTATGGGCTAGCAGTGAGCTCCAGATGATGTTATCTAGACATTATGTAGGTGTGCAAGTGACATCACATTTTGATATAATTGATTCTTTTATATATATTTTTTTGAGTTGCTGGTATTGGCCTTGTCGGCCATTTGGGATGCCTATTTAATAAATTGCAATAAATTTTGGGATGTGTTTATATTCTGATGATATGTTCTATAACGATGATCTATGGTTTATGCTATTTCATGTTACATAAGTTTCCGCTGAATTTTTTTTTATCGTTATGGAAACCGCTACGTATCCTCACATGTGGAATCCTGTGAGAATCGTGGTAAAAAATATACCGTTGTTACAATCCTCGCACATGCCGCACCTCGGGATGCGAACTCAATATGGTGATCCAGTCTGGGGTGTGACATATAGTTTCACCCTCATTTCTCTTAAGTCCGACTAATATGCTAATGGCGCCACTTTGCTTCATGTTATTGAATTCCAAGAACTCATAAGATTTGTATTTTTAAAAGTGGTTGAAAATTTTTGTTTCATGTTATTAAATTCCAAGAACTCATAAGATTTGTATTTTTAAAAGTTGTTGAAAATTAAGGCTCAAAGTTGAATATCCAAAAATGACAATCAAATAATCACCCCCTTGAATAGAGATGTGAAATGAATTGAGCCCACCACCACAGTACTTAACTATGAGAAAAGTAAATCTCTCATTTACATCACCACCTTGTATCCTTCATGGCTTATTATCTTTTGTTGGAGCTCATTTGACCATGAGTCTTTTTGATACCCCAGCTAAGGGAGCTGGGACCCCATCAAAGTGCTTCAAACCTAAAAACAGAGATTTTATGTCTTGCACTATGTTCCACCTTTCCCGCGATACTTGGTCAGCACGGGAGCTGCAATCACGGAAAGTAACAAACATTTATAAAAAGGAAAAAATGTACTTGACTCGGAGGAGAAACACAATATTAAAACCTATTTGTTATTGGATTTCATTTTTCTAGAACAAATTTGTTCTTTAAAAAGAGATTGTGGACTTGACCTTTGGACTCGCCAGTAACAAGTCACATGAGCCCCATCATCTGCCCTCCGATACACAAAATACTATACTTGCTCTAAATTACAACACAATGATGGAAAAAACTACAAAAAATATAAAAGAAATGGCTGAAGTGCCGCGTTTAGGTCTTGATGACTGTTAAGTACATAGGAATCCCGTTCCTTATATTTCTCAATGTCTAGTGACACCAGTGTCTTATATATCTTGCTTATCGCTTGCAACAGTCATGCCACTTATAATTGTGAAGTTGAGAAAAGATAGGCACTACTAGAAAAAAGGGTTTTTATATCGGTTACAAAAACTGCCCTATATCGGTTTTTCATATAACCGATATAATATCTTCAGTCAAGGTTTTTTATATCGGTTAATATTTTTTTTTATATCGGTCAATTATTTTTATATCGGTTACACAGGAACCGACATAATAATCTCTATATATAATATCGGTTAGAAAATATATGATATTAATTTATATATTTTATATCGGTTATTATAAAACCGATATTATATACACATATTTTATATCGGTTATTATGAAACCGATATTATATATACATATTTTATATCGATTATTATGAAACCGATATTATATACACAATGATTTTACATCGGTTTTAAAATCCCTTAATATGTTGCTCCCCGCGCGGGCTCACTTGTTCTTTCCCTCCTTTTTTTTTTCCCAGCGCTCTCTCTCCCTCCAAAAACCCCTCTTTCCTCTCACTCGCTCTCTTCTCTCCTCACTCTCGCTCTCTCTTCTCTCTCTGCTCTCTCGCTCTCTTTGCTCTTCTCTCACTCTCGCTTTCTCTACTCTCTCTCTGCTCTCCCTGTCTCTCTCGCTCACTCTCGTTCTCTTTCTCTCTGCTATTTCTCTCTCTCTCTCTCTCTCGATCTGCAACGGCCCTGCACAAGCAATGGCGGCTGAGGCCCAGCTGGTTCCGCGGGGAAGAAATCGGATGGTGGGGGTGACATCCTTGAACATGGGTTGGATTCGGAGCTCAGATTTGAGATCACGTTTCGGAGGATTGTGAGTGGGTTCTTGGGGTTTTCGTTGATTTGCTTTGTGGTTCTTAAATCTGATGGGTTTTTTTGGGGTTTCTGTGTTGGGTTTTGTTAATGTTTTGATTAAAAGTCTGGATTTAAGATTTGATTTAGGGTTGAGTATTTGGGTTTCTAAGGTGTAATGTGACTGCTTGATAGGGAGCTTGTTTGGCTAATATTGGGATCCCTGGCAAGCAAGGGACTGACTAGGAGGGTGGATTTTCCCCCATCACGCTGCATTTCAGTGAGGACTATCCAAGTAAACCCCCAAAATGCATAATGTTAGCATGATTGCATTTAATTTTTCATGATTTTTAATTTTTGTATTCTTCTTCTCTGTCTATTTCTAGCTCTAAAAGAATATGACTCAGAGAAACCCATATCAAATGGATGATTTTGCATTGTGATTTGTAATAGATCAGCAGGGATTTGGGTTTTCTTCCTCTTTCTTCATCATTCATAAGACTACGTGCCTGAAACTCTTTCTTTTTTTTTTTTGGGATTTCGTTTGTACAAGTTGGTTGAGATTTTTTTTTTAGATAAGTTGGTTTCAAGGTTTGATTTCCGTTCTTGATCAGTAGAGATAAAGATTAATTTGATTTTACTTGGTGAGGCTAGCCGCCTCCAACTTTGTTCGGCTAGCCGCTTCCAAGTTAAAGGCTAGCCTCCAACTTGGTTCGGCTAGCCGCCTCCAGGTTGAAGGCTAGCCTCCAGAAGTTGGAGGCTAGCCTTCAGAAGTTGAAGGCTAGCCTCCAACTTGGTTCGGCTAGCCGCCTCCAAGTTGAAGGCTAGCCTCCAGCATTTACTGCTTTCCTCTCTATCTACTGTTGTTTAGCAACACATCCCTATACTTCATAACATTCTTTCCATCTAATGCCTGATGGTGATCACAATTCACATCCAACATCACTCTCACATGCTTCTCTCCTGAATCCTGTGATCTGGTTATAATCTTACTGATGGAGATGGTGCATGTAAGTGAGTACTGAATCATAAATTGGATTATTCAAGTCATGTCAATTAAGCATGTTGTTATGCTTATATCTTCTTATCTAACATCTGAATCAAAAAGTGGTCAACATGACTTTTGTGCATCAGTGAGAGAGATTGATTTTTGGTTTTGGAATCAGGTCGATCTGACTTCAGGTTTTGAAGTTATGAATTTTCTACTGGAGACAACTCTGTTTCACTCAGGTTGCAGTTTTTCTGTGACCAGTCTGCTTCAAGGTAATTTTACACTGCTTTACATTCAATCTGGGTTAAATCTCAAAACATGAAAGTTGTATCCCTCTGATAAATATTTCATTTGGATCAAGAATCATGTTGTTTTGAGTTCAGAAGAGGAAGTTATGAATTTTCTACTGGAGACAACTCTGCTTCACTCAGGTTGCTGTTTTTCTGTGACCAGTCAGCTTCAAGATGATTTTACACTACTTTCCATTCAATCTGGGTTAAATCTCAAAACATGAAAGTTGTATCCCTCTGATAAATATTTCATTTGGATCAAGAATCATGTTGTTTTGAGTTCAGAAGAGGAAGTTATGAATTTTCTACTGGAGACAAATTCTGCCATTGTAAGTAGACTACTAACAAATTCTGCCATTCTACTGAAGTTATGAATTTTCATTTGGAAGTTATGTTTTTATACTGAAATCCATTTCCATGTTGATGCCATTGTAGTAGTCTACTTATATGTGGGATTGGAACCCATCATATTTGTGAGCTATAATTCAAAGAAAGACCATTGCTAGGAGGAGACAGACAAGTCCCTCGAATTCTCAGGAGATATTTGTTTCATAATGTTTTGATTCGTGGATGGAACCCATCATGTTAGTGAACTGTAATTCTATTTAAACACAAGATTTAGATAAATCTTGCAATGTTAGCTCTGTATATGTTGCTAGAATTTTTCTAAGATTCCTTCTACTTCTAAGATGTTTATTTTCACTCTATAAATTTGCAGCTGCTTATAAACTTGTACGTTGATAATTGATGTTTTCGTGACGCTCTTATTCCAAATTAATCTGGTAAGATGTTTATTGTGCAAGTGGTGAAGCCACTGCTGATTAATGCAGAGGAGATGAGAATGTCAGCATGATGTTGATTATTTGGAAGTGGGTGAAAGCAAAACCAATTCCATAAGCTAGAATGAAAGTTAGATATGTGTTCTTTGTCATAATAAATCTCAAGTAACTCAAGCTATCCGAGTGCATAATGAGTCAGCTACACTTGGTTTACCAACATGAGAATGGGCCTTAAATAAAGTTTCTAAGAAAATTGAGTGCAAGGCAACCTGATTGCAGGGATCAAAGGAAGGCCTTTAATGGCTTAGTATCAATAGTGGGGAGTGTGGCCTTCCAAGGGAGTGATCGATTGAATGCAGTGCCAGGACCAGTTCCTTTTTATGTTTTGTTTAACTTGTTAATCATTAGCGTTTTTATGTTTTGAGTTTGTTTTTTCAACCCGTCTCAGTTGATTCAGTACCGCTTTACGAGTGCTTATAATTAACCCTTCTTCACCACAAACTCTGGCGCCCCTGTTTGGAACAACTTAGCATTGACGGTTGAGTCAAGAGGTATTAATTGTGATGGACCATTGCTATACATTTGCAATACAGTATCTACACCCCTGATTCACAAGGATACTCTAGTTAGTGAATTTTTTTAGGGTGAAGTGTCAGTTATACATAATTGAGCACTATGTTTTCCCCCCTTCTGATGGATATGTTTATTAATTTGAAGGTAGAGGTGACAACTCTGTCCAGCTATGAATAGAAGGAAGAACAATTCAAGGAGTGGGTATGAGATCAAATGCAACAACTAAAATTTGAAATTTCAACACCTAGCTTGGACATTAACACGTATTGCACGATTAAAGTAGGCATGAAACTGGGTGATCTCCAATGAGCTCAAGCCTAAGCAATTTTGAGAAGCATTGGTGAGGGTATGGTATTTTATCAAGACTACTATAGAGATTGGATAGTGATTATATTGATGATCACTCTTTTAGAAAGTTTTGCAGCTGGATTTATAGGTTCATTTTAAAATTTAATTTTGGAGCTAGATCTGTATGTTCATTTTAAAATTTTAGATTTGTGGTCATTGTGTTATTGAGAAATTGTTTTTTGAGTAATCTGTTTCATACTATTAATTTGTGATAAATTAGTATTTTTTATGGTGTTTTTCTTATTTGAAATGTTGTGGTTGATGTCGTTAGCTTAACTCATACTCTTTTCTTCCATAAGAAGTAATTCATATGGATGAGTAGAATGGATTTGATGTTGCAAATTGTTTGATGTGGTACCTTTTTCTGTTTTTGTAGGTATTGAAACTACAACCGGTTGCCGAATATGAGAGATAATTTGTTCTTTAACATATTTACAAAAGTGGCTTCAAGGAATGACCAATCTTTGTTTTTAGAGGCATGTTTTCCTCTGTTTTAATTGGTTAAGTAATATGCATAGTGACAAAAAAAATTCAACTTTTGTTACCAGGCCAAGTTATGTAATAATTATTTAATTTCATTGTTCTTAGGACCTGTTTGTTTGCATATAATATGTAGGAATTAACTTTTAAATTTCTGCGTTCCCTCACATCTTCGTTTTTGGATCTGTTCTTTTTAATAGCAACAATTTTTTTTTTCTTCTTTCTTTCTTTTTCTTGAGAGGTTTATGTTAGTGAAGAAGAAACAGCCCACCAAGTTACATACACATTTGACAGCCATCAACAACCCACCTATATGCATACACATTTGGTGATGGTGAAAAGAATAGAATAGTAGTTGGTAGGCGTCATATAGACAATTTGGACAATGGCAGTAGTGATAATTTTTCTTTTTGGTGAGGATGAGGAAGAGATTTGTATGCATGTCAGTTGTTTTTGGTGATCAGGTGGAGCCTAGACATGGAGTTCCGAGGTTGATGGATGAGGCCAAGGCTGTAGGATGATAACAACTTAAATTTATTTTGTTTTGGTATTCAACTCTCTCTCTCTTTCTCTAAGCATACATTGCATGGATTTTTTTGCAGGGAGTTAAACTTCTTGTTTCCTCAGTCCGCAACTAAAGGTTTGCCATACTTTGTCTTGAAATTCTTATAGGACTTGTAAGTGCTTTTAAATTATCTATTTAATGGACTACATCTTTACTTTTTCCACTCCTATGAAATGAGGCTGACTTTTTCCTTTTTTTTCTATATTACTGATATTAGTTGCAGGAGCGCTTCCATGGTCTTGATTGTTTCCTTGCAGGTGAGTTCGATAAATGAATTTTAACTCTTTTTCCTTGCATGTATTTTAATATCATATAATTGGTTTTTTTTTGGGATATGTTGTAGTGTCTTGCTTTTTCCCTTCTAGTAGATGTTTATATTGTGAATCCTAAATGCTTAGATTTTTTTTTTGTCAATGTAGTTTTTGATTGGTCTACAAGTTGAATGCTTCTATCGTAGATAATTTTTGTGAGTGTTTTACTTTTTGAAGAAATGAGTTACTAAAAGGGGCTTTTGGCAATCCATGCTGTAATATTAATTTCTCTTGTTCCTTAGTGTGCTTTTTAAGTGGTTAGAGGTCTGGTCCTTCAGGGTAACATGGATATGGCATTCATGCACAGTAAGGGATCCTAGAGACACTCTTCTCACACAACACACTCATCTTGGAGCTAATGAAGCTCTGGGATTTTCCTAAATCTACTACATGAGTGTTTGGAAGAAGATTTGAGAGCTTAGATATGTTAGGAAGAAAATAGCATGCAAAAGCTCTCTCAAAAGAGTCCACTGGAAAATAGAAGAAGCTCAAGATTTATAGAAAACATCCAACGGCTATATTGGCGGCTAGCCCTTTTAGACCAGCGGCTAGCCGCTTTCAAATAACGGTCAGAAAATTCAAATCAGGATGGCTCACGGCTAGCCGCAGGAAAAGTTGGGGGCTAGCCGTGAGGCAACCGCAGGGGTGACTGCAAGATGATTCTGAAAAAACTGGTCTCTGGAAATCAAACCGTAATCCCACGGTTAGCACTGCGACTAGCCATAGGTGCACTGGCGGTTAGCCGCAGGAAGCACAAAAAATCATCCTGAAAAAAAAATGCTTACTGGAAAGCTGACCGTGGGTCTGGCGGCTAGCCGCCAAGTGACCGCAAGGTCACCTAACCCTTTTTAGAAGGACTATTTATAAAAAAAAAATGCATATATAATATTATATCGGTTACAGAACAAACAATATAATACAATCCCAAAAAACTGATATAGCAAAGCCCTTTATAACCGATATTATAAATAATTTTTATATCGGTTTCACTCTTTTTTATATCGATTTTATAGTAATGTATGCTATAATTTTAGTTTCAAAACACATCAGTTTTCCGAAAACCGATATTATAAATATTTTTTATATTGGTTTCACTTTTTTTATATCGATTTTACAGTAATATGTGTTATAATTTCAGGTTTAAAAGACATCAGTTGTCCAAAAACCGATATGAAATAATACACATATTATATCGGTTATAGTTATTTATTATATCGGGGGTACTTATATCGGTTTGAAGTTTACTGAAAAACCGATATAATAGGTCTTTTATATAGGTTTTTAGCCGATATAAAAACCCTTTTTTCTAGTAGTGAGGCCATGCACTTATCCGTTTTGCTAGGATATACTTGTGTAGACTTGTCTTAAGTGATTCACTTGTGTCATTTACATTTCTTACATGATCATGCCTAGTTGTAGACATTATTGTTACTCTTGTGATTGGTTGTCTTTAATTCTACATTTGATGCAACGTGTTTATGTTTACTATACTTGCTTACTTGATAGGTTGTGTAAACCTAATATTGCTACACTTGGCATTGTAAGTGACGACACCATTACCCTTGACAAGGAGGCATAGGCGGTGGAGGAGATGTTGTATGGGCTAGCAGTGAACTCCAGATGATGTCATCTAGACATTATGTAGGTGCGCTAGTGACATCACATTTTGATATAACTGCTTCTTTTATATATATATATATATATATTTATTTTGAGTTGTTTGTATTGGCCTTGCCGGCCATTTGAGATGTCTACTTAAATGCTTTGCAATATATTTTGGGATGTGTTTATAGTCTGATTATATGTTCTATAATGATGATTTATGGTTTTTGTGTTAAATCTAATATGATTTGCAATACAAATCAGACATATGGATCTTGATCTATACATAAACAATTGATAATCTAAAAGACTAAAAGCGTACCTTAAGCCATGATCTTGAGAATGAGCGGTATGGATGGATCTAAATCTTTTTCCACTGCGAAATCAACAACCTTTTGGGTTTTCTCCTATCTCCCTTGCCACTCACTCTAAGATGCGTGAGATTTAATGGGTACTTTGCAAATAATGTAACTCAAAGAGAGGACCGGAAAACACTTTTAATAAAATAGCTCAAGAGAGATTTCTTCCCATCAAAGAAATCAATTAGCACTAAGATTCCTTAATTAGTTTCCTCAATGATTAGTCAACCAAGATTCTTGATTGATTGGGCTTTCTCAAACTGAA
The DNA here is from genome assembly GCA_038049695.1 of Cinnamomum chago. NCBI lineage: Eukaryota > Viridiplantae > Streptophyta > Magnoliopsida > Laurales > Lauraceae > Cinnamomum > Cinnamomum chago. Next base: position 101,274,527 of record CP142453.1, on the reverse strand, counting down.
TCCAAGAAAGATTTAATTAAATCAAAACTAAAGGGGAAAGCTAATTAGTTGACTTGGAGTGGGGCCCTTCAACTATAAGACATGTGGTAATGGGGACCACTTACGTCTAACATTATGCCGTTTCTTGTTTCATAAGTTTCCGCTGAAATGTTTTTTCCTTTTCTTTTTTTTTTTTTGAAATTGTTATGGAAACCTCTACAAATCCTCACACGTGGAATCATGTGAGAATTGTGGAAGAAAAATACCGTTGTTACACGAATCCTCACACATGTCTCACCTTGGGATGCGAACTCATTATGGTGATCCAGTCTGGGGTGTGACATATGTTAGGGATTTTGTAGATTGCAATTTGATGGATGCATTATCATTCTAGCATCATTTGATTTACACACACTTGCATTGTTTTAAATAAACTTGAAATCTTGTTTTATTCATGCATTACTTTTAAGATTTGTAAAAGTTTTGATTTATGCATGATTTGCTTTTAAATCTTGGGTGCATTTGTTTTAGAAAAGAGTTTTAGAAAATCAAGCTAGCCTATGAGTTTTAAATATTTCAAAATGTTTTAGGCTTTTTATGTTCCATGTTTTAAAACCCTTAGAATGATTTAAAACATGTTTTAAAGCTTGATTATATGGCCCAAATAGTTCCACAAAGAAAATGTTTGAAAATGCAAAAGTGGGATTTTGGGGCCCCAGCAGTGTCGCCGGTCGACCGGCGCAGAGGTCCCGGTCGACCAGGAACACTGCAACGCAGAAATGGCCTGGCGCACCAACGGTCAGAAATCCGACCGTTGTGTGATCCCGGTCGACCGAGGCCTGTGTGCCGGTCGACCGAGGACTAGCCGTTGGGCACTTTTTGCTATAAATATGAGTTCTTTCCTTTGCCAAAAGTGGAAAATTTTAAGGCCCTCCTTGAGGGGTTTTGAGGCAAATAGAAGGGAAATGAACTAAGGGATGAAGGAGAGCATTAGGAAAGCTAAAGCTTGGATTAATGAAGTTAAATCTCCAAGTAGGCTTTACTTTCCTTAATCATATGTTTTCATGCTTTGTTTTATTTTTGGTAAATCATTTCTAGCATGTTAAACTATGTTTGTGTTGTGTCCTTAACATGTTTTATGTTTTGAGTTGATTTATTGTTTTGGATACAACACCATATGATTCAATCCAAGTAGTACTTGAATTGGTAAATCTAAGTAGATCATGTTAATGAAAGAACCTTTGAAATTATATGTAACATGATTCCTATACTTGGTTGAATCTTTGGTTGTTGTTTTCCATCATAAGAAAATCACTTTCAAAACTATCTTATGATTTGGACTCAACTTCTTTACAAATCATATGTTTTCATGTTTTGTTTTATCATTGGTAAATCTTTAGTAACATGTTAACCTATGATGTGTTGTATCCTTAGCATGTCTTATATTTTGAATAGATCTATTGTTTTGGATGCATCGCCATTTGATTCAATCCAAGTAGTACTTTATCCTTGGTAAATCTAAGTAGATCATGTTAATGAAAAATGTAACATGATTCATATACTTGGTTGAATCTTTGGATGTTGTTTTTCCATCATAAGAAAATCTCTTTCAAATGTATCTTATGTTTTGGATTCAACATCTTTACAAATCATATGTGTATTATTGTTTTAAAGTTTCACAACTTGCCTTACTTTGATAGGTATATCATATTCAAGTTGTATTTATAATTACATATGATTTGTCCCCTAATTTCAATCAAATCTATTTTTATGTTTTGAGCTTCATGTTGATTTGATTGACATCCCTATGCATCACATGTTTAGAGCTAATTAATTTCATACAACTTGTGTAACTTTGATATCATTAACAAGTTGTTACTTTTAACATGTGATTGCATTCTATCCTCAATCATAAATGTTTTTATGAGCTAAAACCTTCAAAAGCCTTAGGCATACATTTATGAGCTTTCATTTTCAAAATGATTGAGGACCACACACACACACTTCATGTACTTTCATCTTTGCATTCATAGTGTGAGTGTGTATTAGTTTTTCACTTCCATATCCGCCTAATTAAGAGGCATTGTAATGAGCTTAATTGAATCTCCATCAAGTGTATGATAGACACTAAGTTAGAGAGATAACCAACCTTGTGGTTGAAGAGGTTATTGCTTAGCCTATAAAAGCATAATGGATAGGTTGATGTTAAGCCTTGAAAAACATCAATGTAAAGGTTATTGCTTAGCCTTGGAAAGCATATTGTAAAGGTTATTGCTTAGCCTTGGAAAGCATATTGTAAAGGTTATTGCTTAGCCTATTGAAAAGCATAAATAGTGGAAATCCGGTGGGGTGTTGGATCACAAGCTGGTAGTGGATGTAGGCATTGAGGCCGAACCACTATAAATACTTGTGTGATGGTGATTGCTTTGTGGTGATTCTTTTGTTAGCTTCCGCATCTTGTATGATAAATCATCACATGTGACTAGTTTGTTTTAAAGAAGTTAAATTTGTTAAAATTGGTCATAATTGGAGCTCACTCTATTCACCCCCCCCCCCTCTAGGGTTCGGATCCCCATGGACTTTACAACATACAGTTTCACCCCTCATTTCTCTGAAGTCAGACTAAAATTAATGAAACATATGCTAATGGCACTTTGTTTCATGTAATTGAATTCCAAGGACTTATAAGAATTGTATTTTTAAAAGTGGTTGAAAATTAAGGCTCAAAGTTGAATATCCAAAAATGACAATCAAATAATCACCCCATTGAATAGAGATGTGAAATGAATTGAGCCCACCACCACAGTACTTAACTATGAGAAAAGTAAATGTCTTATTTCCATCACCACCTTGTATGCTTCACGGCTTATAATCTTTTGTTGGAGCTCATTTGACCATGAGTATTTTTGATACCCCGGCTAAGGGAGCTTGGGACCCCATCAAGCCCTAGGGTTAGGGAAGGTGGTATGCCCAGGGTTGATTCTCAAGCACTCAAGTGAGAACTGCCAAGTGCCCTGACCATGAATTGATAAGTATTGAATTCAGTGCAGAATAATGGGCCAAAGTGATGGTTTGCTCATGCAATGGAAGGAGAAAAGGCATAATTTTTTCTCCATATCATTTGAAGCAATGAGGAAAAATGAGAAAGTAAAAGAACCTTGGTGATGTGGAACTTATCCAATTCGTGTAAGGAAGGACTAAGGACAGGGGATACCATATTTTGCAGTAAAAAAGCTGATGTCCCACGTCAAAAGTCTACCTTCCACAAACATCCCAAAGTTGTAAGTGGCATCTCTTCATCTGTTATAACATTTGCAGGAGGTTGCCTTTTTAAGTGAAGAAGATTGGAATATGGTTTCAATTCCCGGGGATGGAAAAGAAAAGTCATAACATTATTCAATGGAACAACACTTTACTACTGGCAGTTGCCGTTGACCCATGAAATGCGTCATGCTGCGAAGGCATAATAAATAATGCAAAAAAGAAGAAAAGAGAAGGAACTTTACATGAATTCCCCTGCGTAGTAGACATTGTCATCATAGTCTAAGTAAACACTCCATGGACGAAATCAAACATATAAGAAAAGATTTCATAGATCTCTCTCTTCAAGCATCTTCAGAACCGCCTATATGTAGTGTAAATGGTTGGCATCTGAAAGGACTAAAAGTAATTCATTGCTAGTTGCTGTTCCATTAAGAGAATTTCTCATATAGTTATTTTCTTTTAGTTAGATGCTTGTGTCGACAATATGGCTTTCATATATTGATTCTAGAATCTCTAAGTGCTAGCCCATGACTTGATTCAAAATTACATAATTCAAAGTTCAAGGGGGTTAGTCATTGTATGAAACTTTTCCGTTTTCAGATTCTTGGATTAGCAAGATTAAAGAGCTTATTTGTTCTACCAAAGGCACTGTTATGATCAACAGAAGTGCGTGTGGGTTCTTTGGAGGAACTTGTAAGTTCTGACCCTAATTAATTATGTTTTAAGGTTAATTCATTGAATTTAGACGGTAATTGAGTAGATTCACTTGCTTGATTAGTAGTTGTGTTGGTTTGCGAGTTTTTAACCTAAGTTTAGTGCTTCGAAGAGCCTTTTGGTATGTTTGGGAATTGTTGGAGCTTGTCTGCAATTTCAGAAGTATAGAAATACTGGGCTCATTAGATACAGATAATTGTTTCATAGAACTTTTGTACTGGGTGCGTGCCATTTCAAGGTCTGGATCATCTAGAAATCACATTTGTAAATTTCTTCATGCACTTTAAGAGAGATAAGCATATGTGCCTTTTCGAAATCCTGCAAAACCTCACTTATTTGAGCCACTCAAGCCTCTGTCACACTCCCAAACTGGATTAGCACAAATATCCGCTTCACGAGGAGTGACGCTGCTGCTACTACGGGGTGGACAATTTAAATTTTTTCTGCGGTTACAGTTGCCACAGGATTCTGCGATGAGAGGCTAATAAACATTTAGCGGAAGCTTGAGTGAACCTTATAATATCAACAAGTACTTAAAATAAAAAGGCATCAGACATGGTAGTTGAATAAGAACAACATTTCCATAGTACTAAACATCAAAATTTAACATGTACAAGATTATTAGTTATAACTTCCCAAAAAAGAGTCTGGATCTAGTGAGGTAAAACCCCATGCCATTGACATAAAAAATGTCACTTTGTCTCTTCATACAAGTAGACACAAAAAATGTCACTTTGCCTCTTCAACATCGTGAAGCTACATCCTACTACAAGCAAGCAATGCTACTTCGAGCGTCAGATCTTGTTAGAATCAAACAAAAACTTTAAGATCCTTCAAGACAGCCAAAAGAGGGGTTTACATGAAGTTTTGGGCCATTCCAACATCATTTGACCCAATTTCACTCCTCCAACAATTGGGCAGGCGCTCCCGGCGACGATGAAGCCAGAGACCCTGACACACAAAACAAAGCACATGTTGGTCCTAAGATGTCACTAGGAGGCTCTACATGAAGTTTTGGGCCATTCCAACATCATTTGACCCGACTTCACTCCTCCAACGGCCAAAAAGGCGCTCCCGGCGGCTACAGCGTCGATGACATCAAAACTTCGATCAGAACCTACGGATGATCTCAAAATACCTCCAAAAGGCTCTATGTCAAATCTCAAGCCAAACCGACAACGTTTGACCCTCCATCAACCCTCGAGTAGTAAAATCAAGCCTCTCGGTGGCGAGAATCACCGAGGCCATCACTCATTAAACAGAGCACATGGGTGGCTTCAACATGTTTCTAAAGAGCCGTACATCAAATTTCAAGTCATTCCGACAACGTTTGACCCGACTTTGACGCTCCGAAACAAAATCAAGGCTACCGGCAGCGGAGCACCTCGGGACCATGACACCTAAATTGGAGCTAATGGATCGTCTCAAAATGAGTACTCCAATAGGCTCCCTATCAAATTTCAAGTCAATCGGACAGTGGTTGATCGTACATCGAAGCGCGGCATCTTCCCCACGGCATAATCAAGTCTACTAGCGACGGGACCCCACACGGCTTCAAAACTCAAACAAAAACTCATGGTTGGTCCTATCTACTGCTCAGAAGGCTTCACCTCAAATTTCAAGTCATTCCGACATCGTTTGAGTTAGTTTTGATTCTCGACGGAAAGTCGACTACAAAGTCTTCGGCTCTTCCAAAAAATAGGAAACTTTGTGCTCCGATTTACACGGCTTCTCGTCAGGTTTTCTTCAGGAGAATCAAGCCAGTAAATGAGGAGAAATGCCAAGAAAAATATAGGAGAAGAAATGACCGAAAAAGATTAAAAAAACGGCTGAGAAACGAAGACCGGAAGGGGAAGAATCCCCGCCGGCGACCCTAGTCCATGGTTGCCGGATTTTTCGCCGGGTGGCCCGTTTTCCGCCCCTTTCGCGTTTCGGGAGTTCCAGCCTCTGTGGTTTTCCCAAAATTCAATTTTTTATGCTTGAAATCAACTCATCTTCATCAACATCTCGGATCTGCTATCAAGAGCATGAAATCATTATTGATCGCTCCAAGATCGCCAACCGACTGACCAAGAAAGTACACTTTCTGTCCGACCAATCGAGAAATCAACAAGACAGATGTCACCGACTCACTGATATCAACCGATGTCCGAGTTGCATCGCCATCCGACATCAAATGACATCTGGATCCGTCAGCGAACATCACAAGAAGAATTCCAAAAGATACGGCACAGCCCGCGACTCTTCAAATGCCCTGGCGACCACTTAATGCAGTTAATTGACCCGTTTTATGACAACTTAATGCGGTCATTAACCCATTATTTTGGACGGCCCAATCAAAATAAGCAAATGAGAGTTACAAATTCAAGTAATCATGATATTAAAATTATAAAACTCCCCTCATCATGGAGATTAAGGGCGATTAAATGCCCATCATTCTCCATCGGCCAATCATATTCAAGGAAAAAGGAGTTACAAAATCAAAGAATTAAACTTGTAACTCCTCTCATCATGGAGTATCAATGCCATCATTGCTCATAAACTCACCTTATGGCCACTAAAAGCCTATAAAAGGGGGGTCATTCCAAGAAGAAAGGGTCCAGAAAAACTCAAGAAAAATCCTGAAGAATTCTCAAAGAAACCCTGCTACTCTACTGCAAAAGAAACACCACAAGGTGATCGAAGTCCCTTGGGGGGCCATCTCCCCAAGGTCTCCTCTCTCCTTCTACCCAACATGGCCTAAACGCGGTTCTTCAGCCCATTTACTCATTTTTTTATTGGATATAGGACCCCTCCTCGGTCTTTATTCTCTAAACAACTGAGGTCCAAGCCAAGCCAAAGAATCAAAGCATCAAGCGTTCTCATCTAAAGGAGGATGGTGAAGTCCATACATGACTTACGACCGTCGATCTGAACGAATCCCCGCAGTCTCCTGAGAAATCAGATCTCTTTTCTCACTTTTCTATTGGGTTTTGTATTCTTTGTAAAGAGACAAAAAAATCACATTTATTGTCTTTCATTATTGATGAGATTTGTAAACCGCCTTTCACGGCACAAAACCGCCTTTCATGGCACAAAACCACCTTTCACGGCAAACAAAAATCGCCTTTCACGGCAAACAAAATGAAATCGCCTCTTACGGCATTTAAATTTTTTTAGTCTCTTTCTTAAAATATATGTGCAATAGAAAGTTAGAAAGAAGAATTGATTTCCTTTCTACTTGTGAAGGTGAATCTTCGGATCACCACTTACAGTAGACATTGTCATTGTAAGTGCCTAAATATTACAGACTTGATTAGGCGAGTATGAAACTTGTAAAGCTACTGTTAAACTTCTTTTGGGAGAGATCGAATGCCTGGAACCTGAAAGGGAAGGAAACATAGGTTAGAGGCCCTGGCTGCCATTATCCGAATACACTCCGATGTCTAAGTTAGTACAGTTAATGAACAAAGGGTAAATGAATGGAGAAGAAAGGCAAGGTTTAGACTATGTGTATGTTTGTGTTGCGTTACATTGCGAACCTCTTTGGGATCTTACCCCTGTGTATATATAAGCGGAAGTTCCATTGGGTGCTCCCTTAGTGGAGGTAGGTGGAGGTATTGTCCCATCAGCACATACCATGTTTCCTTAGTGGAGGTAGATGAAGGTGTTGTCCCATCGGATCATGCCTTGACTTCTTATATTATTGCGGATGTGATCGTCTGATAAGGACAACCCCTTATCTATATCCGACGCCCATCTTATTTGTTAGTACTTTCTATAACGTAGCCGTAGTTTTATGGGAATACAATTATGACTCAGTACTCATCTTAGTTTATCGAGCCGAGCTGAAGATGATACTGAGACCAGGTATGGGCGCATCCTGACACTGTTGCCGAGATGCCTCATACCGAGACCAAGGCGAGCCTAGCTGGTACCTTTACTGAAGCTAGCTCAAGCTCGGTGCTAGCTGGCACTGTTGCTGAGTTGGATGTATCTTAGCACTATTGCTGAGTTGCAAACTAAGATCGAGATAAGCCGAGCCGGTACTGTTACCGAGACTAGCATAATCTCGCTATTAGGGAAATGTCCCACACAATTGCCCCTAGCTCCTGACCTTTTAGAGTTCCTCAACTCTTTGAGGTCAGGAGCTAGGTATTATGACGGGAGACCCCTTCTAAGTATTTAGTTTGCATTCCATCTCGGTGTCGGTTGTTGACATCTAATCCTCATCACAGTGTCGCTTCCTCTGCTCGAGATAATTGATAGCACACCGTCGTCGTTTCGCCTGCCCGAGGTAATTAATAGTGTGCTTTGATCGATGCAGAAGATGTACTGGCGGCACTACCTGTGACTACCTGATTGGCTATCGAATCACTTCGAAGAGACGTGTGGAGTAGTTGAGGTGACGCCTCGCACGTGCGTCTTCGAAATTCGAAAGGGCGCCCTTTTCTCTTTATATATAGAAGTGCTTCCTCCTCATTCTGTTACTTTGGCATTCATTTAGAAGAGGGTCTTGCAGAGAGAAGCCCTGCTGTCATCGTGCTTTCCTGGTTTAGATATGGCGTCCTTTGACCCGTAGTTTTCTTCGTCTTTTGTAAGCTTTTCTTTCTCACCCAGCTTATTTCTACCGTTAGGGTTTCCTGGCCCCTTTTTCCCTTTTGATTTCCTGTTCTTCGTCTTCCCAGTTTCTTTAAACTTAGGAATGGGGATTTATAGGCACTTAATAGACACCCCAGAGGCCTTAGTTGAGTTTAGGGCCATGTATGGGATACCGGGCGACGTCCTGGCTAGGTTAGATGACCTGGAAGATGCCTTTGAATACCATACCTTCCGCGATGACTGGATGTCGTTCCCTCTAGTTACAGTAGTCGAGGGCGGGGTTAGATTTCCCTTCCACCCACTTCTGATGACCTATCTTCGGAATTGGAACCTCTGTCCCTGCCAATTGATGCCTAACAGTTTCAAAGTAATAATGGGTGTCGCCGATCACAACAAGATTCTCGACATCGACCTCAGTGTCCAGGACATCGAGGATGTCTATGACTTGTGTAAATCCGTAGGGGGTGATAGCAGCTATTATCTCCGGGGAAAGCCGAAACAAGAGCCCTTCATCCAGGACCTGGAGGACTCCAACAAACATGCCGGGGACGATCGTTTGTTCGTCTCTAGCAACTTGGAGTTTGGAGCTACCGAACGTGAGGTGGAGAAGATATATCCGGTCCCCCGTCGTTTTAGGATTCCTCCAAGTAAATACCGACCATCTCTGAGTTCTTGCATTTCTTTTTCTTGTTTTGCCTAGCAAACACATTTAGTTTGTTGTGCAGACATTCGCCAGAGGAGGCAGGAGCCGAACCGGGTCGGGTGGAAAAGAAACAACACTTGGTTTGAGGCCATGCGTCTCTACCAAGGTCATAAGGGCCCGACTGCCTGAGCATTGCTAGGGTACGAGCCAAGGTACCACTCCTTTCTCAAAAGGAGGACCGGTGAGCCTCTGGAGAGGGAGGAGCAAGTGTTAGCTTTAACCGGCATCGAGCACCGAGAAGCTTCGGGTGATGAGGCCTCTGCTCCGCCTTCCGACTCAGAGGCGGCCGACCTTGAGTAAGTCATCAAATCGTACACTTCTCCCAGCTCAGAAGAAGAAAAGATGACGAGGAGCCGACCTCTTGTGAAGATGAAGGATCTGGGGGCTCGATTGTTCGGAGGCCGAACTCAAGCGCCTTCGGACCCCTCGACCTCCTTAGCACCTGTTGTCGATGAGGTCCCCACTTCAGCACTTGTCCTTGCTCCATCCACAAGCGTGGAGACTCAATAGCGTCCTGCCGAGAATGCGCAGGAGGAGGGTCGACTAGAGAAAAGGCCCAGGATCGAGGGCTCATCCGAACAGTGTTCTGGCCCGACTGCGGCACCTCGGCCTAACGGGCCGGCTCCATGGAAGCCGAAGCTCCAGCTCAGGCCTGGTTGGCCATTAACAATAGAGGACCGCATCTTCAGTAGTCCGCTCTTCATTGCTGTGCACGCTAATGCATGCGCCCTGCCACCCGACATGCAGCGACATAGGGAGGCTGACAACACGACACTGCTAATATCCTCTCTGCAGTCGGCCTTCTCGGTAAGGTTATCTTTCCATAAATTTTCACCAAGTGTTTGGTCTCGTTTCTACGTACTTGACACTCTTTTTTCTTCTTCAGGTCATGCAGAAGGTCCAGGTTGTTCTGGACAGATCTCACCAGAACACCTCCAGGGTCCCGAGGCTGGAAGCGGAGAAGAAAGAGCTTGAGACGGCCTTGGAGGCGAGTGGCCAGAAGCTGAGGGAGGAGGTGGACAAGAACACCGGCCTCGTAGCTAAGTTTGATACGGCGGTGGCCGAAATCTACAGGTTGAAGGTTGAGACCCACGAGCTAAGGGGGGAGGCTAAGGCTAAGGAGAAGAGGGTGGCCGAGCTTGAATCCACATTGGAAAGGTATAAGGCCGAGCTCGAAGCCACCTTGAAGAAAAAGGACGAACTTGATGCCTCAGTCCAGGCCGAGACTGAAGCCGCTTTCCAAGAAGGGGTGGATGCGGCGATGCAGCAGTACGAGGCCTAGGTCCTCTATGTGAGCGACAAAGCATAGGAGCTCGGTTGGCTGGGAGGATTGAAAGCAGCTGGGGTCTCCGAAGACCACCCAACTTATAGAAATATGGCCAAGTTCCCAAGGTCGAAGCCCGAACCGAGTCCCGCTCCTTCTCCCGAGGTTCCTGAAGTCGTTCCATCTGATCCTGAAGCTGAAGCCTCCACGACCGGAACTGCACGCCCTAAGACCGACGTTGAATAAAAATGTCTTCGATGTATTTTTTCTTTTTTCTTTGTAATGACCTTTTTTGTAAATATTGTACTCCTTTTGTGAATAAAATTTCATTTTCCTCCTTTCTCATGTGTTTGACTTTGGTTCTTTAACCGAGCCCTTTACATGCTTTTAGGAAGTCGCGATTTTGTTTTAACTGTCTGAGTTCGGTTCAACAATCGGAACCATAGTAATTGAGTTCGGTTCAATAACCGGAACTCGCTAAGTTCGGTTCAATTAACCGAACAAATGTTTGAGTCCGGTTCAATAATAGGAATTAACAATTCGGTTCAACAACCGGAATCTTATACAACCTCAAGTTCTCTTAACTCGAGAAGCTTGTATCCAAATACCAAATTTGTCTGTTTCGTAGCTTAGTTCATCAACCGAGCTGAACGAGAGCAAATTGGATCAAGTTCTTTTAACTCAAGAAGGACTACAAGGTCTTTTTCTCGGTGGTAGAATACTTGGTTCCGCAACCATACGTATTTCTGAACACTTAGACACTGAGTTCACTAACTTAATGCGCCTTAACTGTTTAAGGCTTTTCCTCCATTTCCCTATTGCTCCGCAGCAGATAGGTAGTTGCCGAAATTTGTAACTTGGCATTTTGTATAGTTGGTTTCATAACCGAACTTAGATAACCGCCGAGTTCTGTAACTTAGCGTATATCGAAAGCGACAAACCACACCCTTCCACAAGAATTTACTTTATTCATTTTGTAGATTGCTTACAGTTCAGAAATAATATTTCTTGAGGTGTGTCGCATTCTATGGTCGTGGTAACTCTTTACAATCCATGTCCTCAAGCCTGTATGCTGATTGCTCGGTAATTGAGATCACCTTGGATGGCTCATGTCGGTTCGGAGACAGTTTGCCCTCATTGGGACTCTTATTTGCAGGATGTGTCTTATTCAAGACCAGTTCTCCAACAGAAAACTTCCTCTCTTTGACTCTTTGGTTGTATCCCCTCGCTAACTGCTGCTGGTAAGAAGCCAGACGGATAGTTGCTGCATCCTTTCACTCCTCAGCCTGGTCAAGTTCTCGGGCCAGATTCACATCATTTTGGCCTTGATCAAAGAGCTGCAACCTCAGGGTTGGAAGACTAATTTCTTGAGGGATCACGGCCTCCATTCCATAGGCCAAAGAGAATGGAATGCAAACTAAATATCAGAAGGGCTCCCCCGTCATAATACTTAGCTCCCGACCTCAAAGAGTTGAGGAACTCTAAAAGGTCAGGAGCTAAGGGGCAATTGTGTGGGACGTTTCCCTAATAGCGAGATTATGCTAGTCTCGGTAACAGTACCGCTTGGCTTTTCTCGATCTCGGTTTGCAATTCGGCAATAGTGCCAAGATACGTCCAGCTCGGCAACAATGCCAACTAGAACCGAGCTTGAGCTAGCTTCAGTAAAGGTACCAGCTAGGCTCGCCTTGGTCTCGGTATGAGGCATCTCGACAACAATGTCAGGATGCGCCCATACCTGGTTTCTGTATCATCTAAAGCTTGGCTCTATCAACTGAGATGAGTACTAAGTTATAATTGTATTCCCATAAAACTACGGATACGTTACAGAACGTACTGACGATAAGATCGGTGCCGGATATAGATAATGGGTTGTCCTTATCAAACGATCGCTTCTGCAATAATATAAGAAGTCAAGGCATGATCCGATGGGACAGTGCCTTCACCTACCTCCACTAAAGAAACGTGGTATGGGTTGATGGGACAGTACCTCCACCTACCTCCACTAAGGAAGCGCCCGATAGGACTTCTACCGATATCTACACAGGGGTAAGATCCCAGAGAGGTACGTAATGTAACGCAACACAAACATACACATAGTCCAAATCTTGCCTTTCTTCTCCACTCATTTACCCTTTGTTCAGTAACTGAACTAACTTAGACATCGGAGTGCCTTCGGATGACGGCAACCAAGGCCTCTAACCTATGTTTCCTTCCCTTTCAGGTCCCAGGCATTCGATCTCTCTCAAAAGAAGTTTAACAGTAGCTTTACGAGTTTCATACTCGCCTAATCAAGTCCGTAATATTTAGGCACTTACCGTCATCATAATCTAAGCAAATACTCCATGGGAGAAATCAAACATATAAGAAAAGATTTCATAGATCTCTCTCTTCAAGCAACTTCCGAACCACCTATATCCAGTCTTAATGGTTGGCATCTGAAAGAACTAAAAGGAATTCATTGCTAGTTGCTCTTCCATTGAGAGAATTTCTCATATAGTTATTCTCTTTTAGTTAGATGCTTGTGACGACAGTTTGGCTTTCATATACTGATTCTAGGAGCTCTCTTTGGAAAAATTTCAAACGAAGCTCGATCATTGTTCTTTGGATAAGGAAAAGATTCCGAAGTTTTGAAAAATTAGTCCTCCTTAAATACGGTTTTCTCAATTTCATGACTGAAACTCAGATAATATCACTAGAGTCAAGTGACTTTGGTTAACGTTTTTTCTAAAAAAAAACTTTTCTGCTTCAGATGCCATGATATCATGGGAACAATGTATGTCATAGAAACTAATAAAATCCATGATATCTTGAGACTGCCCCATGATGTGATGGCTTTTATGCAGCATCTTAAAGAAGAACTCCCCGAATGACAGAACTCGAGAAATGGTGGTAAGATGTGCATTTACTTTTTATAAAAAATTATTTTTTGTAAAAAAAAAATCTTGCTGGTTGCAGAAAGTATATGATACAGAAACTGCTAAAGGGAAATTCTATATGTACCCCTTTTTTGTCAAGCACACCCACCTTTTTTTTTTAATAAAAATCATTGTTCATAAAGGAATGTGGGTGTGCTCAGCAAAATAACTGGGTGCATATAGAATTTCCCACTGATAAATTCTATGATATCATGGGACTATCCCATGATACTATGGAAAATGACTAAAAACAATTTAAAAAAAAATGTTTACCAAAGTCAAGCAACTATGGCTGTGCCAGCTCTAGGAATTCAAGTAAGTGGGGTCAACAAAATACTTATCTTTCACAAACCAAATAAATTTAATTTCCCCTTTATCAACATCTATCATCTACTTTCGATAATTCGACAAATATAATATAAAATTATCAACTAATCTATTTCCAACAATCTGACAAAAATAACATTGAATTCTCAAACAAAAATAAATAGAAATTCTAATACGTTGTTATTAATAATTCTTAATCCAAAAAGAAAATCAAAATACATAAACTCTTATAGTTGCCCTCGGCAGATTTTTCATGTGTTCAAATCGTTGCATTGTAGTTTCATTATCAACACCAGTAAACACATCCTTTTCAATATATGTGACAAACAGTCATTCATCTAATGATCTCCCATTCGGTTACGCAACCTGTTCTTTACGTACTTTATTACTGAAAAAGATATTTCTATCATTGCAGTTGCTGCTGGTAAAATCACGCTAATTTTAGAAGCAAATAAACCAATGGTATGCGATATCCTTTTTTTCTCTCCACTAATTTTCTAGCAATGTCACCGGTTCCTTTAAGTTTTAAAAACTCGTCGCTAGAGCGCATATCAGGGAAAAAGTGAAAAAAGGGACCTTTCTTCTTCCTTTTTTTTTTTTTTTTTTTTTTTGGGAGATTGAAGACCTCAAGTGCACTTTTCTTCTTCCTTTTGTTTTTTGTTTTTTCCCTTTCTGTGCTGCTTGGCTGGGGCTGGGAGTTTATATCCCTGAATCTGGATGTTAGGGTTTCTCCTTTTAATACGGGGATAATACCGAATTTAGAGGTTAAGCTAGGGTAAATGAAGAGTTATTGAGAGAATGTCTAAAAAATAGAATTTTATTTAAAAAGTAAAAATTGGGTCCATTAATTTTTCTTGTTTTGGTAGACAAATGGCCCATTAACTTAGGCATTGAGTGGGGTCAAAAGCTTGCCATAAGTTCAATTCATGAAGGAATTTTTTTTTTTAATATTTTTTCAGGTCTCAATGGGGTCAATTGACCCCACTTGGATCAATGTGTGTCGCCCATGAACTTTGGTGACATTATCTGAATTTCGATCATGAAATTGAGAAAGTTGAGTCTAACAAGAACTGATATGTCAAAGCCCCAAAAATATGGGTAAAGGCCATAGTGTTTGGACTTTGGAATAAAAAACTTTGGAATAAAACCTATCTCCAAAATAGTCAACCCCAACTTGAGGGAGTGCGGAGGTTACTATCATGAAAAACTCAACTGAGATAGTGTTCCCTATTCCCATTTGAGAATTTATTCGCACAAGAGGATTATAGAAAACTAAGGGATGAAGCAGAACAAGAACTTTGTATCAAATGTGAAAAATACTATAAATAGGCACTCAGGAATCAGTAATTGGCAGAGGAGGTTCCTGGTCCACACGCATAGTGAGAGGGGGAGAAGGTCTAACATGAAGACAGGAGCCTCGTTAGACAAGCCAAGAATGACTTGCCCCGAAGTAGTTGTAATGTTTTCAACTTTCATATGAAACACAGGGAAGGGTTGCTCCTGCCAGGAGACCCATCATTGTGCTAAACCATGGACCATATCCAGGATTAGTATTTTCTTGATGGAGTGTTAAAACGAGCCATCTGTGGACCTACCTTTTAAATGCATATACTGTTAGGTCTTTTGTTTTTGCAATTTGATGGATGCATTTGCACTTTAGCACCATTTGAATTCACACACTAGCATTGTGTTAGAAAACCTTGAAATCTAGTTTTATACATGCATAGCTTTTAAGATTTGGAAAAGCTTTTGTTTTATGCATGTTTTGGTTTTAAACTTGGATGCATTGGTTTTGAATCCCAAACTCTTTTTGAAAACCTAATTCCATGTGCACTACTTTTGGAAAATCATGTTAGGTATTTAGGTTTCAGGTTTGCATACTTTCAGCACCTTTGGAATCAGTTTTGTATGCAATATCTTTTGAAAAGAGTTTTTACTAATCAAGCTTGCCTAAGGTCTTAAACCTTTGAATCTTCGTAGGCTTTAGGTATCTCATGTTTTAATCTTCTTAGAATACCTTAAATCATGTATTTAAGCTTGATTTAGTGGCCAAAAAGATCCCCCAAAGAAAAACTTTGAAAATGGAAAAAGTGGATTTTTGGCCCAGGGACTCGCCCGGCAGTGTCGCCGGTCGACCGAGCCCTGTGTCTCGGTCGACCGAGGACACTGCAGGGCCCTGGGAAGTTTCTGTGCAGAAATTTCCCAACGGTCAGAAATATGACCGTTGTGTTGTCCCGGTCGACCGAGACCTCTAGGTCGACCGAGACAACTAGCCCGTGGACTGTTTTTTGCCTATAAAGTCCATTCATTTCCAACCTTTTTCAAGGCTTGAACCATGAACTTTTGAGAGCATTTTGGAGCCAAAGAAAGGGGAAGAAGTTGGAAAGGCTAGAGGGCTATTTGGAAATCAAACTCATGAGTTTTTAAAAGGTACATCTTCTAAGTTATTTTGATTTCCATTCAAATGAAATTCATGCATGTTCAAATCCTTGGTATTTTCATTTATGCATGATTTCAAGCCTATAAAGAGTTGTTTTGCAAACTCAATATCTTCCTTGGTAAATTAGATTAGTTTGCAAACTCTCTTAACTAAATCACATGCTTTCTTAGACTTTTACACTCATACAACTTGTTTAGTTCATTTATTAAAGTTGTTTGAATTTCACATGTGATTAGTTTTCTCTTCAATCATCATTTTATAAGCTTTGATTTTAAAATGCATCATGCATTCATTTAAGAGCTTCTTTGTTAAGATTGATTGAAGGAACACACTCATACACTTGTGCACACACTTTAGCTTGTTTTAAGTGTATGTTTGTAATTTGTATTAAACTTTCATATTAGCCTATTCAAGAGGCAATTTCATATGAGCTTAAATTGTAATCTCTTAGAGTGATCTTTTGGAAAGACACCTTCTTTGAGAAATCAACTTTGTAAAGGTTATTGCTTAGCCTTTGAAAAGCAACTTGTAAGGTTATTGCTTAGCCTAAGAAAAGCATATTGTAAAGGTTATTGCTTAGCCTAAGAAAAGCATATTGTAAGGTTATTGCTTAGCCTATAAAAGCACATTGAGAGGTTGTTGTTTAGCCTAGAAAAACAACTTTGTAAGGGTTATTGCTTAGCCTAGTAAAAAGCATAATTAGTGGAATCCGGTGGGGTGTTGGATACACAAGCCGGTAGTGGATGTAGGCATTGAGGCCGAACCACTATAAACCTTGGTGTTGTGGTGATTGCTTTGTGATGATTGTATTGTTAGCTTCCGCATTTTTATTGTCTTATCATCACATGTGACTAGTTTTTATTAAGAAATTAAAATTGGTTTAAATTGGTCATAGTTGTAGCTCACCCTATTCACCCCCCCCTCTAGGGTCAGGATCATAGCGGACTTTCAATTGGTATCAGAGCCTCGTGCTCTATCCCTTAGGATCAAGTGTTTGGAACTCTTGATTAGGTGTAAAAACCTAGAGTTAAAACCCTAGAGTTGTTCTTGTATGAAAATCATAAGAATGGACTCCACTATGCTAGACTTTATAGATTCTTCTAGACCCCTCATTCTTCCTTCTATTGGAGATTCAAACCCTCACTTAAATGAATATCAATTTGACTCAAAAGAGGAAGAAAATGAGTATGATGAAGATGATCTTCAACAAGCCTATAATGAATTATATACATTATCTTCAAAGCTTGATAAAAGAAATAGAAGTTTAAAAGAAGAATCTAATAAACTAAACAAAGAGCTAGCCTCTTCAAAAGATGAACTTAGAGAGAAAGAAGAAGTTATAAATTGTGTAGAATCTAAGTTCATGATCTCTATGAATAATCTATCTAACATTCAAGATGAACTAAATGAATTAAAGATGGATTATGATAATGTCATTAAGGAAAATTTAATCCTAAGAGATCAAATAAAAAGGCAAGACAAAGACTTTAACAACTTAGAAGCCAAGTTGATTAAAAGTAAGTTAAAAACACAAGAACTTGGATCTAAAGTTGTTAATGAACTAAAACATGAATTAAAACTTGCCAATGAAGAGATAAGCAAACATAAGGATATTGAAAATGAACTTTCAAAAGTCAAACATGAAAATTCAATCCTTATAACCAAAGTCACTCAACTTGAAAACAATAAACAAAAGTATGAGTGCAAGTTTACCCAAAGTGAAGAGAAACTTGAAAAATTATTCAAATTGGGTAAATCTCATGGAGATAGGACGGGTATTGGATTTAATAGGAATATATCTTATGACCCTAAATTCACCAACACTTTTGTGAAAGGTGAGTCCTCATTCTCTAGCACTCTTTCTCCTTTGCCCAAAACCAAATGTAATTTTTGTGGCATTGAAGGACATTTTATGTTTGAGTGCAAACTAAGGAAAAGAAGCCATGTGTCTAAACCCATCTTTGAACTCAAGAAAGTAAAATCAAACTTGAAGGGTAAGACACTAAAAACAAAGGAAGACTCCATAAAGCTTAAACAAGTTAAACCAATTAACAAGGAGTCTCCAAAAATAGATTCTAAAAAGGTTAAACAAGTCAAACCAAGTTTAAAAGAATCTATTAACAAAAAGCTTCTCAACCTACCTCCCTTAAGTCAAAACATGAAAGAACTTTTGAAGAAATTTACTAAGTTAAATCTAAATTTCAAAAGTCAAAGAAAGGGAGAAAATAAGAAGAAAAGAAATTTGAAGCAATCCCCTATGAAACAAACTCACCAACTCTCTAAGACTAATCATCAATCTAAAAAAGTCAAACCTCAAAGATTTGATGTTAAGTCTAAAAGAATTTATCAAGTCAAATCTCCTTTAGTTGGTGAGAACCCCAAACTAGACCTCAAAGTTCAAACCTCTCAAGACCTTAGGTGGATTCCCAAAGTTTTATACCTAGACAAACCTTAGGGTCTTGAACCTCATTGACCAACCTACTCTTTATTAGTTAAATCACTTTGTTGGTCATGAGTGCATTTGCATTTTGTTTCTTTTAGTTAGATTTCTTAAAATGCATTGCTTCTTTATGATCAATTGATTTTGTTTTCATGCACCATTCTAGTTACACTTCATGGTTTTCAAAATCCTTTGATTGTAATTTCATCATGTTTGATTTGCTTTTTGCACATTTATGTTTAGCATTGCATTTCTACATGATCAATTGATTGTGATTTCAAAAGCTTTCCTAGCTAGACTCTTCATGATCAATTGTTGTTGAATCATTTGTGTAGATATGATAGTAATATTTTTTTGAACAAATGATTTGAATCAATTCAAGTTTTTCCATGGATTCCTAAGTTATATTTTCATATGGAAAATCATTGTTTTGAAAAATCAACTTGTATGTGTTTCAATTAAGTTATATCTTTTAAAATACAATGTTGAAAATTGATCTTCAAAATCATTCTCTTTTATGCTCATTGTTGAATTTTGTTTTTCAAAATGATTTGAAGATTGTATGATTGGAAATGCTCTATAACATCACTAGTTATATTCATCAAAGCATGTTCCATGATTCTCATTTCCTTTTCTTTTGGTTTCATTATCTTAGAAATGGAAATGTATGTTGTTTGCATCCTTGCTTGTTTATTTACATTCTTTTTATATGCAAATGACAATTGGTTCCATGTATGGTTTTGATCTTAGTTTCATTTGTAGAAACCATACTAGAACCCAAATCCATCCTCTATGCCTTATAGTCATATCTTTATGGATGGTTATGATGTTGATTCATGTAGATTCTCTTGGAGTCATCTTTATACATGTTTCAACTTCATAGTAGTGTTCTTGATCATATGAACCTCTTTGAAATCCATTCCTTGTATTTCATAGCTATATCTCTTGTTTGATGGATATCTTAGTGTTGAATTCATATGATTTAGTCACTTTGGAAATTGCATGCTTTACAAAGTAATATATTTTTGCATTGCAATTTACATTGTTCATCACTATGCTCAATAGTTATATCATTAAAAGTGATGAATATGCATTTATGATGCTTGATGGTAGTTTATCACATCCTTGCTTTTACTCATGTTATCACATTCAATTGGTTTCATTTGGTATAACTTTCCATTGATTTCATATCCAATTGATATCTTATCTTGTGTATGTGATAGACCTTGTGTGCATTGGACTAGACTTGATAGTAATATGATTGTTCCATGTCACACACCATTAGCATCATAATGTTCATGATTGTCACCTCTTTTTGCTCTCATAGGTAAATCTCATGACCACCATGTTTATGTGTTAATAATATTGGTTGGTTATTATTTGAGGTTGGCTTCATGATTGAATTTCATTTCACTCTTTCATGCACTTTAATAGTCATATTTATTGATTGAATGAAATGAGTTCAAAACTTACATAGCATATGATTTTCATAAGTAATATTGATTGATGCTATGTTTGAGTAAACCCCATATCATGGATAGCTCTAATTTGGATTTTTCCTAATAAGTAACATTCTTGAATCCATTTTAGAGTGATTGTGTTAATAGTCACATCCTTTAATCTCAATTGATATGTTTGTTTCAATTGATATCCATGATTGCTTCTCCCATTAGACCTTGCTTTCTTTTGGCAATTTGATCATATGAGCTTTATAGTTAAATGAATCTAATCCTTTCCTTGAAGTTGACCCTCATTGGTAAACCATCTACTTCTTGCACCTAATAGTTAAATCTTTGTCAAGAGTTTGACAAAAGGAGAGAATGGATTGAGGGGGAGAGTAAACCTTCACAGGAAGTGTTAGTTTTGATCAAATTGACCCTTGGATTGCCTTTGAGCCCTTAGAGTTAACTTACATACATGATAGCCTGTTATGAATTTCATTTTCGATTTCATTTGTTAACAGGTGCTACTAAAGGTATTCTTCTTGTCTCATGTGTGTAGGTACCTTTGCAATTTAATGTCAAAGGGGGAGAGAGAGTTCAAGTGTGACTCAAAGATCTCCTACTCATCAAAGGGGGAGAGAGTTCGAGAGTTCAAGTACTCGAAGATCTCCTATCCATCTAAGGGGGAGAAAGCTTTCAAGTTCTCAAGAGAGAGAGGCATGGTCAAAGGGGGAGAGCAAATAGAAGAAAGAAAGCTTGGAGCTAAAGAAAATACTTGGCCATAGAGAGGAAGATGATAAGAAAGCTTGAAGAATGATCAAGCACCAAGCATCAAGAAGATTGAAGAAAAGAGCCCAAGAGCCCAAGCTAAGAGAAGGAGCATCCAAGAAGATTTCAAGACTTGTCCAGCTAAGGGGGAGCTGAAGACTAAGTGTGTAATTTCAATGATGAGTAAGTTGCCATCAAATTGCAAAGGGGGAGATTGTTAGGTCTTTTGTTTTTGCAATTTGATGGATGCATTTGCACTTTAGCACCATTTGAATTCACACACTAGCATTGTGTTAGAAAACCTTGAAATCTAGTTTTATACATGCATAGCTTTTAAGATTTGGAAAAGCTTTTGTTTTATGCATGTTTTGGTTTTAAACTTGGATGCATTGGTTTTGAATCCCAAACTCTTTTTGAAAACCTAATTCCATGTGCACTACTTTTGGAAAATCATGTTAGGTATTTAGGTTTCAGGTTTGCATACTTTCAGCACCTTTGGAATCAGTTTTGTATGCAATATCTTTTGAAAAGAGTTTTTACTAATCAAGCTTGCCTAAGGTCTTAAACCTTTGAATCTTCTTAGGCTTTAGGTATCTCATGTTTTAATCTTCTTAGAATACCTTAAATCATGTATTTAAGCTTGATTTAGTGGCCAAAAAGATCCCCCAAAGAAAAACTTTGAAAATGGAAAAAGTGGATTTTTGGCCCAGGGACTCGCCCGGCAGTGTCGCCGGTCGACCGAGCCCTGTGTCTCGGTCGACCGAGGACACTGCAGGGCCCTGGGAAGTTTCTGTGCAGAAATTTCCCAACGGTCAGAAATATGACCGTTGTGTTGTCCCGGTCGACCGAGACCTCTAGGTCGACCGAGACAACTAGCCCGTGGACTGTTTTTTGCCTATAAAGTCCATTCATTTCCAACCTTTTTCAAGGCTTGAACCATGAACTTTTGAGAGCATTTTGGAGCCAAAGAAAGGGGAAGAAGTTGGAAAGGCTAGAGGGCTATTTGGAAATCAAACTCATGAGTTTTTAAAAGGTACATCTTCTAAGTTATTTTGATTTCCATTCAAATGAAATTCATGCATGTTCAAATCCTTG
This sequence comes from Cinnamomum chago, assembly GCA_038049695.1. Lineage (NCBI taxonomy): Eukaryota > Viridiplantae > Streptophyta > Magnoliopsida > Laurales > Lauraceae > Cinnamomum > Cinnamomum chago. The sequence goes on along the minus strand of CP142453.1, from coordinate 101,252,595 downwards.
GTATTTTCATTTATGCATGATTTCAAGCCTATAAAGAGTTGTTTTGCAAACTCAATATCTTCCTTGGTAAATTAGATTAGTTTGCAAACTCTCTTAACTAAATCACATGCTTTCTTAGACTTTTACACTCATACAACTTGTTTAGTTCATTTATTAAAGTTGTTTGAATTTCACATGTGATTAGTTTTCTCTTCAATCATCATTTTATAAGCTTTGATTTTAAAATGCATCATGCATTCATTTAAGAGCTTCTTTGTTAAGATTGATTGAAGGAACACACTCATACACTTGTGCACACACTTTAGCTTGTTTTAAGTGTATGTTTGTAATTTGTATTAAACTTTCATATTAGCCTATTCAAGAGGCAATTTCATATGAGCTTAAATTGTAATCTCTTAGAGTGATCTTTTGGAAAGACACCTTCTTTGAGAAATCAACTTTGTAAAGGTTATTGCTTAGCCTTTGAAAAGCAACTTGTAAGGTTATTGCTTAGCCTAAGAAAAGCATATTGTAAAGGTTATTGCTTAGCCTAAGAAAAGCATATTGTAAGGTTATTGCTTAGCCTATAAAAGCACATTGAGAGGTTGTTGTTTAGCCTAGAAAAACAACTTTGTAAGGGTTATTGCTTAGCCTAGTAAAAAGCATAATTAGTGGAATCCGGTGGGGTGTTGGATACACAAGCCGGTAGTGGATGTAGGCATTGAGGCCGAACCACTATAAACCTTGGTGTTGTGGTGATTGCTTTGTGATGATTGTATTGTTAGCTTCCGCATTTTGATTGTCTTATCATCACATGTGACTAGTTTTTATTAAGAAATTAAAATTGGTTTAAATTGGTCATAGTTGTAGCTCACCCTATTCACCCCCCCCTCTAGGGTCAGGATCATAGCGGACTTTCATATACCCAGCCCAACAAATTTAGTGGAAGTGCGAGGACTTTTCAAATGCTGGATCTGGCCTGAATATTAGACCCGATAACCAAATTGCGTGGGTTAAGGCAAGCTTCACCCTGGCACATGAATCTAAACATAGAGATGGCAACGGACCTTGTTTTCCAAACAATTGATTTACACAATTTAGCCATAGAATTCAACCCAAAAGGGACCCACTGGAAACAGCCAAAGACCTGAACCAACCGATGTTTTGTATCCTGGATTTTGATCCATCAGATTTGAGATCATTACATCATTCATGGGCAGTCTCTTGTCTCTTATGCTAGACCAAGTTTCTCCCGCAGAAGAACCTTTTAAACAAAAGAGGTATGTTTTAAACTAACATAATTGTCTCTGCCGACTCAAGCAATTTATTGTCCAAGCGGTATTTGAGAACGGTTCCTACACGATTGGTAAGGAGGTAGTTTTCATTTGAACCTGGCATTCCTCCTCGCAATTTTAAGTTGCTATTACCTTGTATGCATGCCCATCACCTCACATGTGTGAGTTGTATCTCCATACACATGCGAGTTTTCATCACCTCACACGTGCAAGTCTCACGGTGTCTCTCAGCCCCTCAGCTGGGATAAGAAAACTTGCATTTTTATTTTCTGAACAAGTAATGTTCACTTTATTCCCCAACGTTGTGGTTGAATGTGATCCTTCCGATTGTCATATTTGTATCCTCTCTATAAAGATTCTATTCACTTTTTAGTACAGATCGTCTCAGGACTAACTTCAAGAATTTGCTGACTCAAACAATATCAATAGGGTACACATTTTAATAATAAAACCCCTCCAAACCACTTGTAATTACCTCTTCGTATGGGTCAAATTTGACTCTAACCAGGTTTCTTTGAGTTTTCTACTTACTCTATTTTGACACTCTAGCATAGAGAAGTCAAATGGGCCCGGCCGGGTAGTGCAATCAACAGCCCACAGCACGGGATGACCTGATCAACGGCACGGCCCGTGCCATGGGCTGAGGGAATAGGCACGGCCAGCTGCGTGCTCCTATTCATAACGATCGACCCGCTGGGCCCACCTGGGCAGCAGACACTTCCTTTTTTCTAATCTAAATTTTTACAATTTAGTTGAGTAATATTACCAATAGACATCCTACAGATTTTATATCTTTTTAAATTTATCATCCTAAATCCTAATTTATACAGAGAAAACTAAAGGAGAAAGTTAAAACTCAAATTTCTCTCCTAATATATGTCTGCTAGAGTCCATCATTGATGTAGATGATGAGATCGTGAAGTCCGTATGATGCATGGACAGTGTTTATGACCTTGATCTTTATACAGATCAATGAACAAAAATTAATCGGGAAAAAAAATTAAATAGGCATGCGGAGCACTGCACATCCCAGTTCGCTTCAGGCACGGTTCATGGAGGGCCGTGCCGATCCGTAGCCTACTCGGGCCAAGATTTGGGTGGGCCGGGCACATGGGGGTTGGGACTTAAGGTAGCCCACGCAAGTGGGAAGAAGTGACCACAAATGTGGGAAGAGTTTTTCTTTTTCTTTTTGTTTATCTCTGCCAAGCGGGTTAGGTCTCATGAGAGAGCCTGCATACATGGCAAAGGAATCAATCCTCCACGCGCGAGAATAAAAGGTTCACTGAAGCTTGGAACTAGAAAGGTGGAAGAACGACGAGAGAAGAGAAGAGAGTGTACCTGGAGTTGCAGTTCACTGAAGCTTGGAACTAGAATCTCAATACACTGGAGTTGCAGCACTTCACTGCAGATAAGCCCCCCTTCTCCATTTTCCTCCCATCCTTTTCGTTTTCCTTTCCCTCCCGCTTTACTTTCTTCTTCTTTTTTTTTGCCTTTGTTCTTTTTGGTGTCTCCACTACAGTCTCCTCCTCTTTTTTGTATCGATGATTAGGGCCTAAGCCCCTTTTATGGTCCTTTTTTTAGTTTTGAGGTTTTTGTATATACCGCCCTAAAGTCTGTAGGATTTGTAAATAGGCCCCTGAAGTTTTAGTATTTGCAAATAGGCCCCTGCAGTTTCCTTTTAATACCTTCTGTGTCCCAATAATTAATAATAGTCTTCCAACAACCATATGTTTTTAGAGTGAAATGACATGTTTGTCCATCTATTTAATCCTTATAGGTATTATTCCAAAAGCTTGTACTCGGTTTTTTTTATAAAGCAAATAACTTTAACAATTGCATTTAGTGGGAAAGAATAACCCTACATAAATTTTTTTTTTATCAATGCATGGCTCATTTAATTCAATCCAAACTGATCATGACGAAAATCAATACCTATACTTATAACCGGTAATGATTTATCCAATCCATACATTACCCACCGTTGGATTAATGAAAGTCTTAAAATACACGATTTTGCTTCATGTGTAAGGGGGGTGTTAAAGAAATATTGGAGGAACGGACAAATGTAAAAAAATAAATAAATTATTTTTTCAAATTTATGAGGGGGTGGGGGTGGGGTGTGGTGTTTGCCTTCATGTAAAAGAAATATTGGGGGAAGGGGAAAATGTAAAAGAAAAAAAGAACATATTAATTTTTAGGGTTGACAATTTTAAACTTTTCTTAGATATGGGTGGGGGCAAGGCCCTCGTACCTAGGTCCATCCCTGGTCATGTCCATGAGAGAGTTATTGAGAGAAATCATTGGAACTTGAGATAAAATAATGATATTTTTGTAAATAATAATATACTACTCATTTTTGTTTAATGGATGTAAGGGCAAAGTTGTCATTTATATAAAAATCCAACATAAATCTCATAGTGGCTACCCATTCTTTTCAGGAATATTGATTTTGGGGCCATGAGTGGCATTAAAAAGAAAAGGCAGGGACCTATTTATAAATATTAAAACCTCGGGGGCCTATTACAAATCCTACAAACCTTAGGGGTGGTATATACGAGAAGCTCTTAATTTTATAATTGTTAGTTACAAGTTAGAACAAGCATGGGTCCTCCACAGTTAGACCCCTATATAGAAAATCAAAGCTGCTCAAAATAATTGTCCCTCTTTTATATGGGCCCTGGACAAGTTTCACTTTCATAAGAGATTGACCCACCATCAGATTGATCAAGTTTAAAAATATCAATCAATCTAATAGTACCAAATCTTCAATTAAAATGAAATTTGGCCAAAACCCATATAAGAGGAGGGAAATGATTTTGAGCAGTTTAAGTTTTGTGTAGGTGGGCCCCACTATGAAGTATGGAGCCTATAAGATTTTCAAGATATCCTTACTCTTTTCCTTAATTTTACCTTATTAATAAGGTACAATTAAGGAAAATCTAAACTACTCTAAAACAAATGCCCCTTTTGAAATCTAATTTTTTTGTACTTTTGTAGATGACTAGATCTTGAAGTTATATATATGAATAGGCTAATTATTGATGTTTCTAATAATGTAACATGAGCAATTCAGTTGAGGGCCTAACTCCAATTCGAGTAAATCCTTTACAAAGTTAATATAAGTGGTGATAATTATTTTCAATCATTTGGATTTTAAATATGGATTGCACTAGTAATAGATTTCTAAATTATCAGGATAAACCCAAAGATTAAACCAACAGTTTAAGATTAAATAGTGATACAGGGTGCTAGGACTTTGGGGGACAAATATTTTGGTTTATAGTGTGTACTAATGGATTTTTCTTTATTTTCTAGTTTTTTTCAATATTCTAGATTTTCTGAATATTTCTTCAAATTTCTTTGGGATATAAATAATTCATGCCACAATGAACATGACGGATCACGAACTGCAACTGATACGAATATTGTGTCAATTTTTGGGGTTTGACTGATATTGCAATTTTAAACCATGGGTTGGAATAATATTTGTCGAAGAGGTGATATAAAAGAAAAACAAATGATTCTATGTTAATCAAATTGCTGATAAAGGGCATGATGATGGATTTCTAATAATTGTCTCAAAGGACAACATTAAAGTAGATCCCCTTATGCTGAAGATGAGAACGACGGTGATCTTGCGGGAAACCAAGAGTAGTGCGGAGGATATTGCTCAAAGCCCCAAAGACAACTTATTAATTTGATTTTCAAGTTTACTTTGTTATTAATTATGGACATGTAATAAGACCAGTGATCTTCAAGTTTATTAAGATTTTTTTTTTATGAATTTGAGTTATCTAGTTGATAAAGAAGCTTAAATTTAATTATGCTCATGCTAATGCTTCACTATCATGTAATGATTAGCAAAATGTCCCCGTATTTAGCACGGACAGTCTAATTTATAATATTAATGTTTTAAAATACATTAATAGATTATAAAAAAAAACTTGGAAAACCTGATTCTATCTTTCAGTATGAATTACACCGAGATGGTCAAAATTGTACTTAATATATTTTGTTAATATATATACATACAATTTGGTAACAACTTGAACTAGCTTCTATATTGAAGCACTAGCAAAGGATTCCTAGGCACAATTTGGTATAAATTTGGACCAGCTTCTATATTGAAGTACTAGCAAAGGATGCATGTACTAAGCACGGGCAAGCGAGCAACGACATTTGCAATATGCAAGTTTTAGAGAAAGAGAGATAGAGTGACAGGCATAAATCAGCGAGCACAATCTTTTTAGTGCTTATTTTGCTGCAATGCAATTGTTGAGTAAAATTGATGCTATTTTTCAAATGGGGCATTCGACGACAGGTCTCGCCTTAGATCCACAATATTTTTTCATACTGTGGTCGATACTTTTTTCCAAATTTGAAGACCTAAATGTCCAAGTTACCGTTTCTTTAAAAGTTCTTATTTATTTAAACATAAAGCATATCCCATGATTAGTGGGATATGCCATTAATAATGCCAGCTACCATTTAATTGACCACGATTAATGAAGATCCCATTAATAAGATTTTCAAATAAATTTATAAAAAAATACAAATAAAATTTAAAAACAGAAATAATTTTCAACATAATGCAAATAAATTTCAAAAGACGCAAATAAATCTCAAAAGAATGTAGATAAATTTAAATAAATGCAAATAAATTTTGAAAGACTCAAATAAATAAATAAAAAGTAAATAAGTTTTAAAAGACGCAAATAAATCTCTAAAGACACAAATAAAATTAAAAAATAGAAATAGATTTGAAAAACCACAAATAAATTTGTCAAAAAACTCAGATAAATTTTAAGAAAAACACACAGATAAATTTTCCAAAAACACAAAAAAATTTCTTCAAAAACTTAGTTAAATTCTCTAAAATGGAGATAAATTTGTTAGAAACTCAGAAATATTTGCCAAAAACTCATAAATTTCTCAAAAACTAAAATAGATTTTCGAGAAAAGTCTGATAATTTTGACAAAAACTTAGATAAATTTGCCAAAAAGTTAGATAAATTTGATTCCATGTTGATTTGGGCCTGAACTGAACCAACTTGGAACCAACCCTGTGAACAGAGTCTTCTTCTCTTCCTCGTCAATTCTGTCTTACAACATAATCTCCGCAACAGAGCCTTTACAACCAGCCCAGGGCAGATTCTCTAGACATTATCCTCCCTCACCGTCTAAGATGTAGCACCAGATGGTGGTGGCGACGACAGCCTCACAACCCTACTTCTCCGGCAATGGTATGTAGCAATGGCGCAATAATTCCTGATCCTTCTTCTTCCTGCTGCAACTTCGATTGCTTTTAGTACTTTTGCTCGGCTACGGTGAGGCTGCTGTTGCAAATCTGCAACGACGATCACAGAGTCTGGATCCTCTAAATCTCCTCCGGCAGCGACTTGCCCACCTTTGATTGTCTTTGAACTGGACCCAAACTAGTTCCATCTGCTTTTCTACAAACTCCGTGATCTTCTTCGTTCAACAGTTGTGGCCCACCTTTGGTGATTAGGCTTTATGTGACCCTTCTTCTCCTATGACTCTTCTTCCTCGACGATCACGAGGGAGTTGTCTATGGCTTCCGATCTAGAACCACTACCAGATTAAGATCCTCTATGCTTTCTTCTCCAATTGTGGTTTCTGCAATGATGGTCCGCACAGATCCGCACACGTGATCCTTTCTTTTACGATGGCCCCAACTTCTGCAAATTCGGAAGACCAAATCTGTCACGTCCCCCATCCTAAGAATTGGGGAAAAACGTAAAAAATAAATTAAATTCAAATTTTCCTGTGTTTAATACAACACAAGCTTCCAAAAAGTGGACCCACAAAAAATTTCATCCTGTGGTGAGTCAAAATAAATTTCATTAAATGCAACGGAAGCTTATTCAATTGGTATTCAATGATCATAAATAAGATCCAACACGAAAATCAAATAAACATTAAATGTTAAAGTTGCAGAAAGAATAAAACAATTACTAAAGAAATGTTTATCATTAGGAAGGTTCATCTAAAGAATTGCTAAGATGACGTTCACTCTCATGCAGGCTCAGACGGCTCCGTAACCGTCTCCGGCATCCCACTCGAGTTCATCAGTTGGCTCAAACGTTTGAAACGCTTGATCCTCCTCTGTCTCTTGGGTAAGGTAGGGCTCGGTACCTATGCACCAAATATTACAAAGTAAACAGCAAGTACATAATCATAATTCGAAATTTAATACAACAAGGAGAAGAATATATACGAGAGCGATCATATAGAAGTAATGACAATACACTACAACAATATGCACTTTTAGCGACGTTTTTTAGCGACACTTTATAAAATCGTCGGTAAAAGTATGACTTTTACCGACATTTTTGTATAATCGTCGGTAAAAGTCACACTTTTACCGACGTTTTTAGCAAAACGTCGGCAAAGTTCAATAATTACCGACGAATTGGAAAACGTCGGTAAATTAACTTTTACCGACGTTTTATTTGTTTTACCGACGTTTTTTTATCGTCGGTAAAAGTCTTTCTATTTTTAATTTATTTTTCTATTTGATTTTACCGACGAAAAAAAACGTCGGTAAAATTCTTTACATTTTTTTGTTTATTTTTCTGTTTTCTTTTTGCCGACGAAAAAAAACGTCGGTAAAAGAATTTACATTTTTATTTACTTTTCTATTACCGACGAAAAAGAACGTCGGTAAAGAATAGTTAGTATTATTTGTTATTTGCCGACGAAATATAAAACGTCGGTAAAATGGATTTATTTTTTATTTATGTTTTGATTTTACCGACGAAATTTATGTTTTACCGACGAAAATTATCGTCGGTAATATTTTACCGACGTGTATAAGAAACGTCGGTAAAGTTTGTTAATTTTTAACTTATTATTTATTAATAAAAAATTATTAATATTTGCCGACGAAATGTGTGTTTTACCGACGAAATTTAGCGTCGGTAATATTTTACCGACGTTTTATGGGAAACGTCGGTAAAAGTTGTTAATTTTTAACTTATTTTTTATTAATAAAATTTTATTAATTTTTACCGACGAAAATAAAACGTCGGTGAAGGTCCGTTTTTCCCTCTCCCGCCACCAAACCCTCTTTCCCCTCTTTTTCCCTCTTTTTCCCTCACTCTCTTTTCCCCTCTTTTTCTCTCTGGTCTCTGCGATCTGCTCCATTTTATCTCTCTGGACTCTGCGATCTCTCACTCCCTCAGTCGATCTCTCTGGTCTGTCTCTCTCACTGCTCTCTCTCGCTCTGCTCTGTCTCTCTCTCTCTCTTGCTCTCGCTCTCTCGCTCTGCTCTGTCTCTCTCTCTCGATCTGCACATTATCTCTCTCTCTCGCTCTCGATCTGCTCTCTCTCTCTCTCTCTCTCTCTCTCTCTCTCTCTCTCTCTCTCTCGCTCTGCTCAAGGTCCAGCGAAGCCATCACCACACTTGCCAACAGATCGCCACTCACCAGTCGCCGGTGCCACGCCCAGTCGGAGCCCAGGCCCCACCCACGCTTTCTCCGGTGCCAGGTACACAGTTTCTTCTTCTTCTTCCATTGTTTTTCCCCATTTTTTTTTCTAAATCTGCTGCAACTGCTCTCTGTTTTTCTAAATCTTCTTCTTCCATTGATTGTTGCTGGTTAGTTGTTTGTTTGCTGCCCACATGCAAGAAGGCATTGAAATGTGTTTCTGCCAACTGGGTCTGATTCCTCTTTCAGTAAAAAAAAATGCTTTTCACCAAGGAAAGCCAAAACCCAAGAAAACCTAGTCACATAAAACCACGAAAAAATCGTTCTCCCTCCTAACCCATTCTCACTTTTCGCAGAAAATGCTCTTCCCTTGCATATAAACATCAAGAGATGAAGCAAAACCCCTGACCTTGCAGTAGAGAAACCTCATTCCTCTCTAGATTCAATGAAAACCCAATATCACTTCCACAATCCTGACATTAAACCAAAAAAGAAAAAAGGCTTCTTTTTTTTCTCTTCCTTTCTGCAATCACCGAAATGTCATCAGTTCGATCCGAGCATTGGATCCTCTTCTTTGCAGAAACCAAAGAAAATGTCTTTAGAAACACATAGAAGAGAAAGATTAAAAAAAAATCCTCAGAAACATCGAAATCAAGGCAATAAAAAACCCTACAAAAATCGGGAAGACCCAAAAAAATGCATAGACTTTTTCAAGATGGGATTGTAAGAACTCACAGAAATCGTCGATCGATTGGAAATCAGCAGCAGTAAATTTTATAATCGTTTTTCTTTATTTTTTCCCTTTAATTTGGTTATTTTGTAGAAGTTTGGACTAAGGGTTTCCCCCTTTCTCTTATTTTCCTTGGTGGTGGTTTCATTCTTTGCTTTGGTTATTACTATTCTTCCATTCTATCTAAATGCTTGTTAATGCTTTTGAATCGGAGTTAGTTGTTGGGTTTGGTTTGCTGGGTGTCTTTAAGGGTGATTTGTTTGTTGGTTTAACGCGTGAATTCAATGTGTTGTAGCCTCTGGGTTTGAGCCTTATGCTTGATTCTAATGAGCCAGGTTTTCTTTTTGTTTTTGGGTGATGTCTTCTGTTCTTGAATTAAATTGGTCGTTGGGTTTTTAATGTTTGGTAATCATTAAGATGTTTGATTGTGGATGTGCCTTGCTAAAATTATCTTAATAGGAAAAAGAATAGCTCCCACAAAAATGTTCTCTCCTGTGGGTGAATGGTCTTTGGTTGACATCCATAGGTATGCAATGTTGGAACCAAAACCAGTTTGAACCTTCCATGAAGCAGCAGGAACGGTCTATGGTCCTGTTCTCTGTTAAAAAAGAGCTTATATAAGCTCTTGGTGAATTCCACCATTTCCAAATCCCTAAATTTATTTGTGTGAATCTTATCTTTAAAATGATTAATTTTAGGCCCTTGATATAAACATTCTAAGAGTAGTAACTAGTTCTGATACAACTCCACACCAACATCGTTGGAGCATCTCCAAACCCCATGTGCTTGTAAGGTGCCTTGAAAGTACTCCCACCTAATTAAATAGTTGTGGGTTACCAAATATTTGTTTAATGGCCACATTATTCTCAATTCACATTTTGTTTGCATGAAATGAAAATTTTTCAATACTATCATTACAATACAATAAGGTCATTTCTCTATTGCAATTGTAAAAGTCTCAGGTGCCATATACAGTTCTATTCCTCATTGCCATTTCATAGAAGTTGGTTAATTCCAGGAGATTAGTTTGGCTTATATAAGGTCAAATATTTGGACTAGGATCCTGGCTCTGATCAGTGGGGATTAGAGGGATGTGGAGTTCTTGTGATGAGACTTTTGGAGGCATTGTTAATTAGATTCTCTTGCAAAACCCTCCTTAATAAAATCATATATAGCTGACTATGTGCCACATGATGGAGACTGTCATATGTTAAGAATGTTGGATATGTTAAAAAGATGAGTTCGTCTTAGATTAGGAAGGATTATATTAGGCTAGTGCCATGATCTGATTAACCTTCTTATCATACATTAATATTCTTTATGATCACCAGTTCACCATTAAAATCAATCTAATGAATGGAAACTAGGGTTGGGTAACTGGGTATGGCCCCAAAGTGTTTGTGATAGCCCTAAGTGTTGAAAATGTGTGCAAGCTATTCTTTGAAAGATTCGTTTAGGAACCCAAGCAATCAATTTGAATGGACAATCTAAGAATCTCAAATGGGCCTTGGAAGATGGCATGGCCTTCAGTAGTTTAAAACCAAAAGACTCCGGATTTGATCCATGTGTGATACTTCTGCCATCATCAGTCAACGAAGAGCGTGTTGGCCTCCGATGGGGCTGATTTCTTTATTTTTGTTTATTTTTTAGTTATTACTAGGTTAACCGACCCCCAAATAACGTTATTACCAACATTATCCGTGATCATCTCGTGTTTGGATGCATGGTGAATAAAAGTAAAGTGAGGTGAAGCATCAAATTAAGAGAGAATAAAATATAGGGTGTTATGATGGCCTTTTGTTTTTTAGTGTTGGATTGTGAATATTTTTTACTTTTTGTGTAAAAAGAGGATATTTTTTTGTTATTTAGTGGAGAAATGAGGTTGTTTTTCGACTTTTATTTTAAAAAAGGAGGGAGCTTTGAATTTATATACTTTTGATATGACCCCTTATTTTTTCTTTAATAATGGAGGGTTTACTTCACTTTAATTTTATTAGTAAATTGCCAGACACGCCCGCCTATTTAGTTAGACTCCAGTCATTCACTTGAAAAAACTCTTTTAATCTTATAGGGGGTTGAGTTGCATTAGTATTTGAAATTCTACTTTAGAGACTGCATTTGAAATTCTCAGAATTCCCTCGAACAAGAATCCTCACAATTCTTCTAACCAAATAGGCCCTTAGGTATCCAATTCATTTCTTTATTTTCTTTATTTATTTATTGATTCTTTCCAAAAAGGGCTGTCATGGACCTTGTATTGAAAGAGAACAAAATAGTGGACATTATATAATTGCTAATTGCTAATTACTTGTGATTTGGTCAGATATGGACAGGAGTTGGATATTACATTATCGGAACCGATTTAGTGCGGAGTACATAGCTGGGGTAAACTCATTTATTGATTTTGCAAAGGCGAATTCGGGCGGGGCAGTGTTGATTAACTGCCCGTGTAACGATTGTTGTAACCATCGGAAGCATGACTATGTAACCGTGAGAAGTCATCTGCACATTAAAGGAACGACGGTCCATTATCTACGGTGGATATATCACGGGGAACCCATAGTTCAACCCGATGATTCGGATGAGAGCGATGATGAATCAGAAGATAATCAAGATGAGTACAATGAGTTGATAGATGATCATCGTAGGGGAACTTACTTGGAGGAAGATATTCAAGAGAGGGATGATTTTGAAAATTTGTTGAATGCTTCTCAGCGAGGCCTTTACCCAGGATGCAAAAGCTCAGATACTCTGTTATCGTTTGTCATCAAGATACTGCACATGAAGGTAGAAAGTGGGTGTAGCAATAAGTCGTTCGACAAGGTCCTACAGATTTTTAAGGACTTCTTACCCGAAGGTCATGTGGTGCCGGCATCAATTTACGAGGCGAAGAAATTATTGCGTGACTTGGGCATGGGATACAAGAACATAGATGCCTGCAAACACAATTGTGTGTTGTATTGGAAGGAGAATGCTCAATTGGAAAAATGTCCAGAATGTGAAGAGCCTAGGTACAAGATCAATGATGGCAAGCGAAAGAAGATCCCTCATAAGGTGCTCCGTTACTTCCCATTGATACCGAGGTTACACAGATTGTATAAGTCAAGGAAGACAGCCACAGAGATGAGATGGCATAGTGATAAGCGCGTTGACGATGGGATAGCGCGGCATCCGGCTGATTCAGTGGAATGGAAAGAATTTGATAAGAAATATCCAGAGTTTTCCCAAGAGACACGTAATGTGAGGTTGGGGTTAGCCACTGATGGATTCAATCCTTTTGGTAACATGAGCACCTCTTATAGCATGTGGCCTGTCATACTTATGCCCTATAATTTGCCACCATGGATGTGCATGAAGGAGCCATTCATGATGATGTCATTACTTATTCCAGGACCAAACTCACCGGGAAACGATATCGATGTATATCTGAGGCCCTTGGTTGATGAGTTGAAGGAGTTGTGGGATCATGGTGTATCTACTTATGATGCCTCCACTAAACAAACCTTTCAAATGCATGCGGCTGTGATGTGGACGATAAATGACTTTCCTGCGTATGGTAACTTGTCTGGGTGGAGTACAAAAGGTTATAACGCATGCCCCTCGTGTAACGACACCTCATTAGGGGTGAGGTTGAAAGATAAGATTGGGTACATTGGCCATCGAAAATACTTGGAAGTAAACCACCAATGGCGTAGAAGCAAGGCCTTCAACGGTCAGCCTGAGCGTGAAAAGGGGTCTTTGGATCTACCGGGGCAAAAGGTACTAGACCAGTTCGAAGAACTACATCCGGTCAGGTTTGGCAAGAATAACAAAAGACCGCGTGAGTCTGGAGAGTTGAATTGGACAAAGAAAAGCATCCTATTTGAATGGCCCTACTGGAAGTGCAAAAAACTCCGACACAACCTTGATCCTATGCACATTGAGAAGAACATCTGTGTAGCCTTGGTTGGAACAATGTTGGGCATAAAGGGCAAAAACAAGGACACCGATAAAGCGCGTAAGGATTTGAAAAATATGGGCATCAGGCCAGAGTTGCATCTAGTGGAGAGGGGCGATGGATCCATCTTGAAGCCGCATGCCTCTTACACTCTGGCACCAAAAGACAGAGATGGATTTTATGAATTCTTGAAGTCGATCAAATACCCAGACGGCTATGCCGCGAACCTCTCGAGGTGTGTAACCTCGAAAAATGATAAATTGGCTGGTTTAAAGAGCCATGATTGCCACATCCTTATCCAACGGATCCTTCCTATTAGCATGCGTGGCTTTATGAATAAGGATATTTGTACAACATTGTTTGAGTTAGGCAGCTTTTTCCAAGACCTCTGCTCGAAAACACAGAGACACGATGATTTGAAAAAATCGGAGGAGCAGATAGTTTTAATATTGTGCAAGCTTGAGAGGATATTTCCTCCTGCTTTCTTTGATGTGATGGTTCATCTATCGGTTCACTTGCCACGCGAGGCCATTCTTGGTGGACCGGTGCAATATCGGTGGATGTACCCGATTGAAAGGTAATAGTTGATGACCATCGAAAAATTATTTATATATTAGTGCAATTGCCTTGCATTGGAAATCGTAATAGTTATCATTTGTTGTTTAAAGGTTTCTGAAGACCCTAAAGGGGTACGTTCGCAACAGAGCACGGCCTGAAGGTTCGATCGCCGAGGCTTACATTGTCAAAGAGTGTCTCACTTTTTGCTCAATGTATTTAAGGCAGACTGATCGAGTAGAGCGTTATGATGATGGTGGCGAACGGGGTGCGGGGATGTCAGTCTTCACACAACCTGTCTGTCCCATCGGGCTGATGCAAAGGGCACATGATCCTTCTCAAAGGGAGCGTGACATGGCTCATTGGTTTGTGCTGAACAATTGCCCCGAAGTGGAGCCGTATCTACAGTATGTGCTTCAATCTAGCCATATGTATGCATTGCTTGTTAACTCATTTATTCATTCTCGTCTCGGACTGATTCATTAAAAGCTATCTTGAGCAGGGAACACAAGAATTTAGTGCAAGACGAAAGAGGTGGAGACGTCGGGCAAATACAACGAAAAGAATTTGCAGAATGGTTCAAACAACGTGTAATACATAAAATGAAGAACTTTTTAATTGCTTGATGTTATTTGAGTATAAGCTTCAAATAACATTAGTCTAACACATTTGTCTTAATCTGCTTATGTAGATGAATCAATTACGAACTATAGGGTCACCAGAAGCTCTTGATGAGATGTGGTCATTAGCAAATGGCCCCAGATCCCTAGTGAATCTTTACCAGGGGTGTGATTGCAATTGCGTCCGATACCACACTGTAGACCGTGAGAAATGTCGTAGGAGCCAGAGTAGCGGCTTGGTCGTGGAAGGGGAATACGAAGGGGTGAAACATGACTACTATGGCTACATCTGCAAAGTCTGGGAATTGTCCTATCGGCACGGGGGTAAGGTGGTCTTATTTGAATGTGAATGGTACAACACTAGTACCAAGCACAAGATAAACATCGAAGACCATCTTACAAGCATTGATATCACGGGTCGTTGGTGTAAGGATGATCCATTTGTCCTACCAAGTCAGGTGAAACAAGTCTTCTATGTCAATGACACCGGTAGAGGAAAAAATTGGAGAGTTGTAGAACGGGTCAAGACTCGGGGAGTATGGGATGTGCCCGCTAAGCGGGATGACGACGGTGATGATGATGATGTGCCGGTTGATGCATTTCAGCAGGACGAAACGACATTTGTTGTCCCAGTCCTCGTCTATGGTACTAGTGACCAATACTCTAGGGATGATATAGATCCTGAGATCGTTCTCAGTGATGAGTCAGTATACGAGGATGGCCAAGACGAGGATGACACGCTGGCGGAATACGAAGATGATGAAGGGAATGATGGCCATAGTCAGGAAGATGATGACATGGAATATGACATGTAGTGTTTGCTTCGATTTTGCACATGTAACTATTAAGTAAATTAATGAAGAACTTTACTTCCATAGAGTTTGCTTAATTTCATTCGATTGTTGAAGGAATTTTCGTTCATGTTATTTTACCCTGCATATGAACAATTTTTGTTATGTTTATTTTAAAAGTATTATATGGTGTGTGCCATGTTTTAATACTAGTAACTTGTATGTGACACTGAGGCTCGAAATGATTTTCATTTCCATTTAATGTAAATTGATGACATTCACTTTGCTAATATTATTTTTTTGTGTTAATAATTATTTAATTTCCTTGTCAATTTGCTTTAATCCAGATTGCAGATATGCCTCGGGAAAACAGGGCGAGACGTGCTTGGCAGGTTGCAGCTGCAGTCAGGTTAGATCCTGTGGAGAGCAGACCTGAGCCCTCGACGCAGCCTCCGCTAGCTGCTCTCGAGGTTACACTGGCCGGAGGATCAGGGAGCACCCCTGAATCGGCAGCCTCCCAGCCTCTGCCGTCTGAGCCTTTGACCACACAGTCCCCGCCGACCCAGGCCCAGCCGTCCCAGCCTCCCGCGAGTCATCATACGACCGGGAGCAGCGTAGGTGAGAAAATCGGAAAACCTTTTAAAGTGTAGAATGGTTCACCTCATATTTAGATTTGTGTTCTATAACTTTTTTTTCTTCTGATTTGTTCACCTCAAATATCATTTGTGTTCACTAACTCATTTAGCACTGTCGTCTTAACAGCATCAGCCCCAGCCTCGGCTGAGACTCTTGGCCGTACCAGGGGTGCTACGCGAGGGAAGAATGCGGCAAAACTGAGGAGACAGCTGGGTCATAACATCCCAGTCCCGATCCCTAGCTCCAGTCATAGGCCAGAGGGGGAACATGCCCCATCACTGGCTAACCATCTTGGGTTAGCCATTAGAGAGGTTGCCCCAGTCAGGCCTCATGGCTGGAAGTGTTAGGAATTTTCTAGATTGCAATTTGATGGATGCATTATCATTCAAAGCATCATTTGATTTACACACTTGCATTGGTTTTAAAGTAAACTTGAAATCTTGATTTATTCATGCATTGTTTTTAAGATCTTGTTTTATGCATGATTTGTTTTTAAATCTTGGATGCATTTGTTTTAGAAAAGAGTTTTCAAGAAATCAAGCAAGCCTTGTTTTAAAAAGTTTTGAAACTTTTTAGGCTTTTTATGGCATGTTTTAAAAACCTTTAGAATCCTTAAAACATGTTTTCCAAGCTTGATTTAGTGGCCAAAAGGTCCCCCAAAGAAAAACCTTCAAATATGCAAAAGTTGCATTTTTTGCAAATAGGGGGGAGTCCCGGCAGTGTCGCCGGTCGACCGAGACACAGGTCTCGGTCGACCGAGACAACTGGAGGTAAAAACTGCATTTTTGCACTGAAACCTCCAACGGTCAGAAATCTGACCGTTGTGCCTTCCCGGTCGACCGAGGCCTGTGTGCCGGTCGACCGAGGATATAGCCGTTGGACCTTTTTGGCTATAAAATGAGTTCTTTCCCTTACCAAAAGTTGGGAATTTTTTAGCCCCTCCTTGAGAGGATTTGAGGCATATCAAAAGGGAAAAGAACCAAGGGATGAAGGGGATGATTAGGAAAGCTAAAGCTTGGATTAATGAAGTTAAACTACCAAGTAGGCTCTTCCTTCCTTAATCATATGTTTTCATGCTTTTGTTTTATTTTTGGTAAATCATTTCTAGCATGTTAAACTATGTTTGTGTTGTGTCCTTAACATATTTTATGTTTTGAGTTGATTTATTGTTTTGGATACAACATCATATGATTCAATCCAAGTAGTACTTGAATTGGTAAATCAAAGTAGATCATGTTAATGAAAGAAACTTGGTAAATCATATGTAACATGATTCCTATACTTGGTTGAATCTTTGGTTGTTGTTTTCCATCATAAGAAAATCACTTTCAAAAGTATCTTATGTTTTGGACTCAACTTCTTTACAAATCATATGTTTTCATGTTTTGTTTTATCATTGGTAAATCTTGTAACATGTTAACCTATGATGTGTTGTATCCTTAGCATGTGTTATATTTTGAATAGATCTATTGTTTTGGATACATCACCATTGACTCATCAAAGTAGTACTTTATCTTTGGTAAATCTAAGTAGATCATGTTAATGAAATATGTAACATGATTCATATACTTTGTTGAATCATTGGTTGTTGTTTTTCCATCATAAGAAAATCTCTCTAAAATGTATCTTATGTTTTGGATCCAACATCATTACAAATCATATGTGTATTATTGTTTTAATGCATCACAACTTGCCTTACTTTGATTGGTAAATCTTTTTCAAGTTGTCCTTATAATTACATATGATTTGTCCCCTCATTTTCAATCAAATCTATTTTTATGTTTTGAGCTTCATTGGTGATTTGATTGACATCCCTATGCATCACATGTTTAGAGCTAATCCATTTCATACAACTTGTGTAACTTTGATATCATTAACAAGTTGTTACTTTTAACATGTGATTGCATTATTTCCTCAATCATAAATGTTTTTGAGCTAAAACTTTCAAAAGCCTTAGGCATACATTTATGAACTTTCATTTTCAAAATGATTGAGGACCACACACACACACTTCATTTGTTTTCATCTTTGCATCCATAGTGTGAGTGTGTAGTTGTTATTCACTTCCATATCCGCCTATTTTAGAGGCAAATGTAATGAGCTAAAATGAATCTCCATCTAGTGTATTAAAGACACAACTTAGTGAGATAACCAACCATGTGGTTGAAGAGGTTATTGCTTAGCCTATAAAAGCATAATGGATAGGTTGATGTTAAGCCTTGAAAAACATCATTGTAAGGTTATTGCTTAGCCTTGGAAAGCATATTGTAAAGGTTATTGCTTAGCCTATTGAAAAGCATAAATAGTGGAAATCCGGTGGGGTGTTGGATCACAAGCCGGTAGTGGATGTAGGCATTGAGGCCGAACCACTATAAATCCTTGTGTGATGGTGCTTGCTTTGTGGTGATTGTTTATATTAGCTTCCGCATATTGTTTGATAATCATCACTTGTGACTAGTTTGTTTTAAAGAAGTTAAAATTGTTAAAATTGGTCATAAAAGAAGCTCACCCTATTCACCCCCCCTCTAGGGTTCGGATCCCCATGGACTTACAAGTGGTATCAGAGAGGGTTACTCCATTTTAGGGCTTAACAACCCGGAGTTGATCCTTGCTAGATTTGAACCCTAGTGTTGTGATTTATTGCATATCTTTTAAAGATTTCCACTATGATTGAAAATTGATTTTTCCCTTGCCTCATTGCACCACTCTAAGACTTTCTCAAGTTATATCTTCTAGAGTTGGTGAGTCCTCAAAGTGTTCTCTCAAGGACATCCTTTTCAAGACCTTAGGTGAATCTTCATTGGTACTCATTAGGAGTAACCTTTAGGCCTTGATACCCCTAGACCAACCTATGCTTTTTAGTTATATCTATTTGTTGGTCATGTTACATTTGCATTTTGTTTCTTTAAAGTCACATCTTTTAAAATGCAATGTTTCTTTGTGATCATTTGATTTTGTCTTCATGAACTTTTATAGTTATATCTCATGGTTTTCAAAATCCTTGATTGCAACCTTTTCATGATGGATTTGCATTTTGATCATATAGTTATATCTCTTGTAGTGCATATCTATTCATGATCAATTGATTGTGATTACAATTGCTTTTATAGCTAGTTTTTCATGATCAATTGATGTTGGAAAATCATTTGATGTTTGTCATAGTTAGATCCTTTTTGCATATCAAATGATTTGAAGCTATTTAAGTTTTCCATTGATTTACAAGTTATATCTTTTGATATGGAAAATTTGTAAGTGTCTATTGTTTTTACAAATTGAAAACTTTACAATAGTACACTTCTTGTTTTTCAAAATCACTTGCTCTTAATTCTATAAATGATTCTTTGTTGGAGTTTCATACATTGAAGTGATTTGAGAAACTTTGGAAAATGTTCTAAGCTTTATTAGTTATATTTATAGAAGCATTTTCCTTGAATTTATTTCCTTGTGCCTTATTATGATTGTATCATTTGAAAGGAAATAATTTTTACAAACAATTTGCATCTTTGCTCATTGAGTTACATTCTTTATGCAAATTGATTTTGATGTCTTACATTGCATGGTTGGATATAGTTTCATTGATTTGCATGTTTGTGCCTAACTTGGTATATTCTCTTAGATGCATTTTGATGATTGTTTATGTGCTTTATAATAAAATCTTGCATTTGAGCTTTTTATGTACATATGTGATTTTATGTGCTAAGCTCATTTGGTTTAAACCACATATCCTTTTCCATTGCATTGTAAGCATAGTACATTTGCTAAGAGTGGAGATGTTACATGATAGCTTAATGGATCATTTTAGATGAATTGGAATTAAACCATTGTTCTTAATAGGTATATCCATTTATGTGGTCCATCTTCATCTTTATGTGATCCATGATGTCTCTCTAACTTCATACCTTCTTGTGCTTACATAGTTATATTCTTTATTGATGTTATGGTATGAGTTAGATCTTGAGTGTTGATTGATCCTCTCTATGCAAATGTCAAAGTGTTCTATGTATGGTTGTGATCTTAGTTCTATTTGTTGAAACCATACTAGAACTCAAATCCATCCTCTATGCTTTATAGTCCTTTCTTTTTGGATGGTTATGATGTTGATTCATGTATATGCTATAAGTGATATCATCCTAATACATGTTTCAACTTCATAATAGTGATCTTGATCATATGAAACTCTTTGAAATCCATTCCTCATATTTCTATGTGTTTGATGGATAACTTAGATGTTGAATTCATATGATTTAGTCACTTTATAAATTGCATGCATTTCAAAGTCATATCCTTTTGCATTGCAATTTACCTTGTTCATCACTATGCTCAATAGTTATATCTTTAAAAGTGATGAATATGCATTTATGATGCTTGATGGAATTTTGTCACATTCTTGCTCTTTATCATGTTATCAAATTCAATTGGTTTCATTTGGTATAATGTTTGATTGATTTGATTTCTTGTGAATGTGATAAATCTTGTGTGCATTGGATTGAACTTGATAAGTAATATGATTGTTCCATGTCACACACCATTAGCATCATAATGTTCATGTTGCCACCTCTTTTGCTCTCATAGGTATATCTCATGACCACCATGTTTATGTGTTCATAATATTGGTTGGTTATAGTTGAGGTTGGCTTCATGCTTGAATTTCATTTCACTCATCTTGCACTTTAATAGTCATATTTAATGATTGAATGAAATGATTTTCAAAACTTTCATAGCATATGTTCTTCTTAGTTAAATTATTTGATGCTATGATTAGTAAACCCCATTGCTTCATGGATAGCTCTAATTTGGATTTCTCATAATAGTTATACTTTTAAATCCATTTTAGAGTGATTGATTTATTAAGTCATATCCTAAATCTCAATTGGTATTCTTTGTCTTTCCAATTGATATCCATGATGGCTTTTCCCATAGACCTTGCTTTCTTTTGGCAATTTGATCATATGAGCTTGATAGTTAAATGAATCTAATCCTTTCTTTGAAGTTGACCCTCACTTGGTTAAACCATCTTCTTCTTGTACCTAATAGTTAAATCTTTGTCAAAAGTTTGACAAAAGAAGAGAATGGATTGAGGGGGAGTGTAAACCTTCATAGGAAGTATTAGTTGTGATCAAATTGACCCTAGGATTGCCTTTGAACCCTTAGAGACTACTACCTCTCATGATAGCCTGTTATGGATTTCATCTTCGATTTCATTTGTTAACAGGTGCTACTAATGGTATTTTCCTTGTTTCATGTGTGTAGGTACCTTTGCAATTTAATGGCAAAGGGGGAGAAATTATGCAAGTTCTCAAAAGGGTGAAGAGAAAGTCCAAGCTTCCAAAGGGGAGAGTTATGTATGATCTTCTACAAAGGGAGAGAATGCATACCTTGCCAAAGGGAGAAAGAGGCATGGTCAAAGGGGGAGAGCTAATAGAAGAAAGAAGCTTGGAGCTAGAGAAGATGCTTGGATAAAGAAAGAAAGAAGAAAGAAAGCTTGAAGGTTGATCAAGCTCCAAGCATCATGAAGATTGAAGTCCAAGAGCCCAAGCTATGAGAAGAAGCATCCAAGAAGATTTCAAGCCTTGTCCAGCTGAGGGGGAGCTGAAGACTAAGTGTGTATTGTCAGTGGTGAGTGTGATTGCCATCAAATTGCAAAGGGGGAGATTGTTAGGAATTTTCTAGATTGCAATTTGATGGATGCATTATCATTCAAAGCATCATTTGATTTACACACTTGCATTGGTTTTAAAGTAAACTTGAAATCTTGATTTATTCATGCATTGTTTTTAAGATCTTGTTTTATGCATGATTTGTTTTTAAATCTTGGATGCATTTGTTTTAGAAAAGAGTTTTCAAGAAATCAAGCAAGCCTTGTTTTAAAAAGTTTTGAAACTTTTTAGGCTTTTTATGGCATGTTTTAAAAACCTTTAGAATCCTTAAAACATGTTTTCCAAGCTTGATTTAGTGGCCAAAAGGTCCCCCAAAGAAAAACCTTCAAATATGCAAAAGTTGCATTTTTTGCAAATAGGGGGGAGTCCCGGCAGTGTCGCCGGTCGACCGAGACACAGGTCTCGGTCGACCGAGACAACTGGAGGTAAAAACTGCATTTTTGCACTGAAACCTCCAACGGTCAGAAATCTGACCGTTGTGCCTTCCCGGTCGACCGAGGCCTGTGTGCCGGTCGACCGAGGATATAGCCGTTGGACCTTTTTGGCTATAAAATGAGTTCTTTCCCTTACCAAAAGTTGGGAATTTTTTAGCCCCTCCTTGAGAGGATTTGAGGCATATCAAAAGGGAAAAGAACCAAGGGATGAAGGGGATGATTAGGAAAGCTAAAGCTTGGATTAATGAAGTTAAACTACCAAGTAGGCTCTTCCTTCCTTAATCATATGTTTTCATGCTTTTGTTTTATTTTTGGTAAATCATTTCTAGCATGTTAAACTATGTTTGTGTTGTGTCCTTAACATATTTTATGTTTTGAGTTGATTTATTGTTTTGGATACAACATCATATGATTCAATCCAAGTAGTACTTGAATTGGTAAATCAAAGTAGATCATGTTAATGAAAGAAACTTGGTAAATCATATGTAACATGATTCCTATACTTGGTTGAATCTTTGGTTGTTGTTTTCCATCATAAGAAAATCACTTTCAAAAGTATCTTATGTTTTGGACTCAACTTCTTTACAAATCATATGTTTTCATGTTTTGTTTTATCATTGGTAAATCTTGTAACATGTTAACCTATGATGTGTTGTATCCTTAGCATGTGTTATATTTTGAATAGATCTATTGTTTTGGATACATCACCATTGACTCATCAAAGTAGTACTTTATCTTTGGTAAATCTAAGTAGATCATGTTAATGAAATATGTAACATGATTCATATACTTTGTTGAATCATTGGTTGTTGTTTTTCCATCATAAGAAAATCTCTCTAAAATGTATCTTATGTTTTGGATCCAACATCATTACAAATCATATGTGTATTATTGTTTTAATGCATCACAACTTGCCTTACTTTGATTGGTAAATCTTTTTCAAGTTGTCCTTATAATTACATATGATTTGTCCCCTCATTTTCAATCAAATCTATTTTTATGTTTTGAGCTTCATTGGTGATTTGATTGACATCCCTATGCATCACATGTTTAGAGCTAATCCATTTCATACAACTTGTGTAACTTTGATATCATTAACAAGTTGTTACTTTTAACATGTGATTGCATTATTTCCTCAATCATAAATGTTTTTGAGCTAAAACTTTCAAAAGCCTTAGGCATACATTTATGAACTTTCATTTTCAAAATGATTGAGGACCACACACACACACTTCATTTGTTTTCATCTTTGCATCCATAGTGTGAGTGTGTAGTTGTTATTCACTTCCATATCCGCCTATTTTAGAGGCAAATGTAATGAGCTAAAATGAATCTCCATCTAGTGTATTAAAGACACAACTTAGTGAGATAACCAACCATGTGGTTGAAGAGGTTATTGCTTAGCCTATAAAAGCATAATGGATAGGTTGATGTTAAGCCTTGAAAAACATCATTGTAAGGTTATTGCTTAGCCTTGGAAAGCATATTGTAAAGGTTATTGCTTAGCCTATTGAAAAGCATAAATAGTGGAAATCCGGTGGGGTGTTGGATCACAAGCCGGTAGTGGATGTAGGCATTGAGGCCGAACCACTATAAATCCTTGTGTGATGGTGCTTGCTTTGTGGTGATTGTTTATATTAGCTTCCGCATATTGTTTGATAATCATCACTTGTGACTAGTTTGTTTTAAAGAAGTTAAAATTGTTAAAATTGGTCATAAAAGAAGCTCACCCTATTCACCCCCCCTCTAGGGTTCGGATCCCCATGGACTTACAGGAAGAAGCTTGACAGTGGGATCAAGCTTGTCGTCATCGCTGCAGTCAAGGTAAACTGAAACGAGAAACATCAACCAAAGTTATTATAGTTGTGCTCCTCATTACAATATCTGATTATATTTTGTTATTACTAATGACTACTATGGCTATCCCCTAATTGCAGCAACTCTTTGATATTGGGGACTATGAGGGTGATATGCAGCTTAGGACGGACATTGACCGCCAGTGCGGGATCCTATATAGGGGCTGGAAGTATGAGCTGCATACTCACTATCAGGTCCTCTTGGAGCAGGGGGTTCCCCGACCCCAGGACCACCCGGCAGAGGGTTGTTCTCTAGCTGAC
Organism: Cinnamomum chago; assembly: GCA_038049695.1. Classification (NCBI taxonomy): domain Eukaryota; kingdom Viridiplantae; phylum Streptophyta; class Magnoliopsida; order Laurales; family Lauraceae; genus Cinnamomum; species Cinnamomum chago. The sequence continues at coordinate 101,228,396 of CP142453.1, read as the reverse complement.
TGGCAGCAGATGATCTCGCAGTGCTGGGAATCACCAGCCTGGAAGGTGACATGGGGATGTTATCTAAATGTCTTAATTATAATCCAATGTAATTCTATTTGTAACGATTAAATACACTCATGCTATTGTATTATTGTTTTTCTATGTAGGCAAAGTCAAAGAAAGCTCAAGAGAGTCGAGCCCAGCTGCCATACAATCATACGAGTGGCTCCCGATCATTTGCCTCGAGGATGTCTATGATGGTATTGATTATATTCATATGAAGAAACTTGATTAAGTTTATTAATTTATCAATATGTATCAGGGTTCATATCTAATATAAAGCTATTTCAAATTTTAGGCGGCACAGAATGCCGGTCAAGCGCCGCCCATTACTCAGTTCTTCCACGACACCCACTGCAAACGAAAGAGTAATGAGTGGGTAAATGAGGTGGCTCAACAGAGACATGTACGTTTCCTAATAAATCAGTACTGATTGTATAATGTCATAGAAGTATTCTAAATCCTTTATTGATTTATATGGCAGGAGGCCTTGGTGCAGCGGACCGGGGAGCAGTCGCAGCCCTCTATCACCACTCCGATGACTGAGGAACAGATTGCTGCTGATGTGCTTGGGAAGAGGTCGGGCTACGTAAAGGGGTATGGGATATACTCGAGGACCTCTTCCTCTTCCACACAGTCTCGGGCACCGGACCCTGAGGTGGTCGCCCTGCGCGAGCAGCTAGCTGAGCAAGGTAGGAGGCAGGCTGAGCAGCTAGCTGAGCAGGGTAGGAGGCAGGCTGAGCAGCTAGCTCAGCATGACCGAAGGACACGACAGCTTGAGGCCCTCGTTCAAAGGCTGGCAGCTGTGGCAGGAATAGATCCGACCGCCTTTCTTGACACCACGGGAGAGAGCACTTCTGCTGGGGATGGCACAGCTCCTGGAGGATCATGATGCGACTCTTTGGTTAGTAGAATACTTTCTTGAACAAATAACGCTGTCATTTGTGTTATTAATTTATAAACACTCAAAATGTAGGATTTGAACAAATTTTAACTGCACAGTATGATTGCATTATCATAATCTTTCTCATCAACAAATACTCGTTCATCTATGTCATCCTTGATTGCATTATCATAATCTTTCTCATCAATAAATACTCGTTCATCTATGTCATCATTCATTGCATTATCATAATCTTTCTCATCAACAAATACTCGTTCATCTATGTCATCCTTGATTGCATTATCATAATCTTTTTCATCAACAAATACTCGTTCCTCTATGTCATCCTTGATTGCATTATCATAATCTTTCTCATCAACAAATACTCGTTCATCTATGTAATCCTTGATTGCATTATCATACTCTCTCTCATCAACAATTACTTGTGCATCCCTGTCATCCTTGATTGCATTATCGTAACCTGTAGGAACTGACGGCTCGCAGATTGGACTCACGGTTAGGGAATTAGAGCCGAAAACGGACTCTTTTCCAACACTTAGGCTCGAAAACGGCCCCCCGGGGGTCCGGAACGGGAATCGGCTACCGGAAAATTCGGGGACCGGCACGGACGGTTTGCACGGGGGTAGAGTAACCTGTAGGAACTGACGGCTCGTAGATTGGACTCACGGTTAGGGAATTAGAGCCGAAAACGGACTCTTTTCCAACACTTAGGCTCGAAAACGGCCCCCCGGGGGTCCGGAACGCGAATCGGCGACCGAAAAAATCGGGAACCAGCACGAACGGTTCGCACGGGGGTAGAGTAACCTGTAGGAACTGACGGCTCGCAGATTGGACTCACGGTTAGGGAATTAGAGCCGAAAATCGACTATTTTCCAACACTTAGGCTCGAAAACGGCCCCCCGGGGGTCCGGAACGCGAATCGGCGACCGAAAAAATCGGGAACAGGCACGGACGGTTCGCACGGGGGTAGAGTAACCTGTAGGAATTGACAGCTGGCAGATTGGACTCACGGTTAGGGAATTAGAGCCGAAAACCGACTCTTTTCCAACACTTAGGCTCGAAAACAGCCCCCCGGGGGTCCGGAACGGGAATCGGCTACCGGAAAATTCGGGGACCGGCACGGACGGTTCGCACGGGGGTAGAGTAACCTGTAGGAACTGACGGCTCGCAGATTGGACTCACGGTTAGGGAATTAGAGTCGAAAACGGACTCTTTTCCAACACTTGGGCTCAAAAACGGCCTAATATTATCCAATAATTTAGGCTTCACAGAGATGCTTCTACACTATACAAGAGTGATGTTTGATGAAGTTTTCCAAATGGAAGCAACCCATCCAAAAAACACATGGAATTTCAAACCATCCATATCACAAGTCCCATCATCATCGCAAGATCAACACCAGCCTCATTATGGATGACCCACAATGAAGAACAGTATCACCAATTTGACAACCTTAACAATTAATATTTCTCTTTTAATGTGAAAATTAGGTCTCTAGTACTAAACCGATGTTTGGGTGCTATATATAATGGGCTTACTTGTGTATTCCTACTGAAAGTATCAGAATTTAGGGATTTCATACCAAAGCCATCCTATGTGATAAGATACAAACCATTCAAATTTCCTTGGGTGGGCCTCCTACAGAGTTGGATAATATGAAGACAAAGTGATGAAAAGGGAAAGAAGATTTTGCATAATACCTATGAAGTGAAAAAAGTTGGAAAAAATGGATGAAAAATGGAAAACAAGAAAAGTAGTTTTTCGTATTTTGCATTTCACTGGAGAAAGGGGTAGCAAGATTTTTTTCTCCGTCAGGATGAGGGAACCAGTTTATTGCTTAAAAATGAGAAAATGGAAGAAAGTTGAACTTACTTTTATTCTCCCCAGTCAAACATGAAATACATGAAAATGCCAATATAAGTAAAACCCATGTCCTCTCCCCCTTTACCCTCTGTTCTCATAATCCAAAAGCTGCAGAATTTTCAGTAGTAGAGGAAAATTACCCTCGGATAGTCTTCTCATAGTTCCACCAATGTCCAGTGTTGAAGACCAGCACATCTGCATCCCTCCATTGCCCAGAGGTCCAATCCATGACATCCAACTTCAGTGTTGTTTTTACCTTTGCAGGAGCTCCAGCTAGTGCCCGGCTCTGAACCACCAGAAATGGAGCTCTGTAGTACTCCACAGTGCAGTTAAAGTCCTTGAATCTGAATGCCAAGAACCCATTGTGCTTTGTGATTGGATTGCCATTCACCTCATAAATTTAATCCTTGTCAGCAACTGCTGAAGAAAGCATGCATAGAAGGGACTCCCATTGGTTTCTTCCAATTGAATCACCCACAAATACCAACCGACGATTCCGCAACTTCTTCAGCATGTTCATCGCGTCAAACCTTCAAAGACAGAAAAGAAATATAAGTTTCTGCAGTGAAAACATCTTTTTTTTTTCAGTTTTTACACAAATTGCAAGTGCTGTAGCAATTCAAGGAGGATGTTATGCCAAACTGTCCCAGCTTTATAGAGGACAGGGTCTTTTGTTGCTTTTTGCCCAAATTGTAAATGCATTTCTGGTGTCATGAAACTCATTCACAGTTGATTTTGGAAAATGCCACAAGAATGATAAATTCAAATGTAAACCCAATTAAGCAACAATGATGGCGAGGATGAATGAGTGACAATCCAATAACATGATATAACACCACAGGAAATTCGAATAGAAATGAAAAGCAGATCAATTTTCGATATCGATCAAACAACTAAAAATAAATAAATGGAAGAGAAGGTGCAAAGGAAATAAATGGAAGAGAAGGTGCAAAGGAATAATTTAGCCTAAATTAATGGATTAGGCTTAATATTATCCAATAGAGCTTGCATATATGACTTTCATTCTATCCAAGATGATGCCTCCAATTTGGACTGTCTGGTTTGACAAAGGATGGGACCCACTTAAACTGTGGGCACAATAATTGCATTGCGTGTTGAATTGAATTGATCAGATGGTTGTGACATGCACACCTCTTTTTTTTTTATGTATATATATATATATATATATGTATATCTTTCGTTTATAATTTCATTAATTCAAGAGATACTAATTTTGTTTTTGTTTTTGTCATTGCAGATTGATGGACACTTTCCGATCGGATGCTGGTGTTGTTTTGTTGTTTTTAGTTTATTTGTATATGTATATTGGACATTTTTATTTGACTGTATTTTTATTAATTTAGATATTTTTATTCGACTGTATGTTTATTAATTGTACTGTTTATTTAAGGAGATTAATGATTTGATGAAGAATGGATGATTTTGTTTGGATGTATTATTGATTGTAATATGAGTAGTTTTATTTTTTATTACAGGTGTATAAGCAGGTTTACAGAAAAATTTAAACGAAAAACAAAAAAGTCGATTTTAAAAAATTAATATACTTTCACCGACGAAAATTAATATACTTTCACGTCGGTAATTGTATTTTAATTTTTTTTATTTTCTTTCATTTTTACCGACGTTTTATTTACGTCGGTAAAATTTTTATATATTTATTTTTTTAATATTACCGAAGAAACAAAACGTCGGTAATTTGATTTTAATTTTTTTTTTCTTTTATTTCTACCGACGAAAATAAAACGTCGGTAAAATATTTTTATATTTATTTTTTTAATAGTACCGACGAAAAAAACGTCGGTAATTGTATTTTAATTTTTTTTATTTTATTTTTATTTTTCTTTTACTTTTACCGACGCAAATAAAACGTAGGTAAAAATTTTTTATATTTATTTTTTAATATTACCGACGAAAAAAAACGTCGGTAATTGTAATTTAATTTATTTTTTATTTTTCTTTTATTTTTACTGACGCACAATAAAACGTCGGTAAAATATTTTTATATTTATTTTTTTAATATTACCGACGAAAAAAGACGTCGGTAAAAAATAAAAAAGCATCGGTGAAGATCATAATTTTACCGACGAAAACTTAATTCGTCGGTAAGGTGTTTTCTTGACCTTTTTTTGCCGACGACTGACCGACGAAAAAAAAAAAACGTCTGTAAAACCTTTACCGACGTTTTTTTGACTTTTAGCGACGAAAAAAAACGTCGCTAAAAGCGTAATCTGTTGTAGTGATAATAATGACAAGAAAGGACGTAGAGCCTAATCCAAATAAAAAAAAAGGAGCAATATGATTCACACGAAGACAAGTGTTCCCGTTTTAGGTGGTCAACCCTAAATAAATCGGGAGAGCCCGTCCATAACGTCGGTGGTCATAAACCGATCGAATTAAAAACAAATCAGGATAACCTGTTCACATTCAAAGCGGATTATAAGTGATCCGGTCACATCGGTGATCAACCGTCCATATATCGAGCTACAGTCGTCCATAAATGACCCACATAAACATAAACATATAAGCATAATAGACCTGAATAATAAAGCTCCGACATAAGAGTCCTAAGTCAAAGTAAAGTGCTGACCATTCAACATCACATATCATAATCAAATCTTCATATAAAATTTGCCGAGCCACTTTATAGTCCATAATACACAATAGGGTATGCATCTAAAGGAGTACATATCCTAAATCAACATATATATGCATGCGAAGGTTAAGACATAGATACGAATCGATCCTAAGGTCAAACATAGGGTCTCGTACCCAACAACTATAGAAATCTCTAATAAATATAAGATCAACGCATCCCTTTTCCATTAATGGTGCATAGACCCATTTAAGGGTTTTCCAATAAAGATGGGTTGAGCCCGATCCATTAGGATTTCCCGAGATCATATGAAGTACTAAACCCCACGTTAGTAATATACCGTTTGTCCGAACGGTATTTACTCGGTCCTAAGATCTAATTAATAAGATATAAAAATATAATTTTGACCCATTAAAAATCAAAGAATCCATTTCAAATTAATTTGCAAATAATAATGATACATAACCATCTTAGTGTAATTCCAAGAATATAAATTCTAAGAGTCCAACAGGTTCATTTAAGATAAAGGGTCAATTTCTTAATTTCCATAACCTAAGGGCTAAGGAACACATCATCACCATGTCATCATACCTTTTTTCTCCTTTAATCATGTTCAGGTTAGGTCATCACTTCACCAGGTCATTAGGTTATCCCTCCTCTCCATTCTTTATTCCCTCACATAACAGGTCAACAGGTAATCAGTCATTAGGTCATTAGGTCATCCCTCATCTCCATTCTTTATTCCCTCACATAACAGGTCAACAGGTAATCAGTCATCAGGTCACCAGTCACCACTCTCCCTTCATTACTTTCCTTCATCTCCACTAGAGATGTCAAATGGGCCGGGCCGGTCCGAGCACGCTAGTCAACGGCCCGCGGCACGGCCCGGCCCACAAGGCACGGCCCGAGACACGGGCCGTGCTGGGCCAAGGTCGCTGGGCACGTTGGCCCGCCAAGCCCGGGCCCACCAGGCACGCCAGCCCACTGGGCTGGGAGGTCCAGCCCGCCCAACGTTTTTAAGTACTTTTTTTCAAAAAAAAGTCACTTTTACCCCCCCCCCCCCCAACAGCCATAAAACGGTCATATAAGGGGTATTTTGTGTCATTTGTCATTTTACAAAGTCTATAAATACCTTAATCCTCCCATTCTCATTCCTCACCAATTTACACAACTCTTTCATTCTCTTTATACATTCTCTACTTCAATCTCAAAGCATTCAACTCTTTCACTCTCTCTAAGAAGTTTTTGGAGGGCCAAAGATCAAGTCATCAAGAGACAAGATAAAGGGGCCTTCAAAGATTTAGAGGTATTTATATTATTTAAATTTGAGATTACATATATATAAGTTTATATTATATTATATTAACTCTCATTTTCTCCCCTTTCTTATATTAATTATCACAAAAGAAGGCTATTAGAGCCTATTACTATTATTATTTATAAAGTTTATTTTTTGAAATATGGCAAGAAGACTTCCCACAGAATCTTCTTCTGTTAATTTAGGGGGGGAACATGAAAACTTTATTGAATTAGAAGATGAAGTAGGTGATTTACCACCACTTCCTCCTCAAAGTTCCCGTAGATCAACCAAGAGAAATAGAACTTCACCAGTTTGGGAAATATTTACAAGGTTTGATATTATTGAAAATGGAAAAACTGTTGAAAAGGCAAAATGCAAATTTTGTAGTAAGATTTATGGTGCCACGTCAAAAATGGGTACTGGCCATTTGACAAGACATATGCAAAAATGTCTTGCCTTACATAAGCCGACTGATGTAGGAACAGGGAGGCCTGGATCACAAACCCAAATTTCTAGTACTAGTGGTGGTGGTGGTAGTAGTAGTAGCAGTTTAGGTCTTTTTTCTTTTAATGCACAAAGTTGTAGACAAAATCTTGTTAAAATGATTGTGTTATCTGAATTACCATTTTGTTTTGTTGAAAATGAGTTTTTTGAAAAATGGGTCCAGGATTACTGTCAACCACAATTTCACAGTATTTCAAGAAATACAGCCAGAAATGATGCTATTAGACTCTGGCAGGAAGAGAAAATAAATATAAAAAATTACCTTGCAGAAATTCCTGGCAGAATAGCCATAACCACAGATATGTGGACATCTCAAGGGGGTGACAGTTATCTTTGTATTACTGCACATAACATAGATTCAAAATGGATTATTAATAAACGTATAATTAGTTTTAGCACTCTTGAATGGCCACACAGTGGCACTAGAATTAGTACATTTATTTTGGAAAAACTAGATGAATATAATATTAAAGAAAAAGTTTTATCTGTAACTTTAGATAATGCAAGTAATAATACAGTGGCTATTGAATTAATGAGAATGCAGATGCCACTTGCAACTTTGATAGATAGCTCTATCTTTCAAAATAGATGTGTATGTCACATCTTAAATCTCATTGCAAAGGTTGGTTTAAAACATATTGTAACTTACACAGATTCTATTAAAGACATAGCTAGATTTATTTTCACATCCGCACAAAAAAGACAATTGTATGCCCAAATATGTGCGAGGCAAGGCGTATCACCTATTAAAATACCTAAGGAGGTAGAACATAGATGGAATTCTATGTATGATTTGTTAAACAAGGCACTTGACCGAAGAACTGTTTTAAATGAATTTTGTGCTTTTCATGCACAACATTTGATTATTAGTGATGAACATTGGGAGTTATGTGCGCATATAAGGGATTTATTAGAAGCTTTTTATACTTCAACAGTATTTTTTTCCGGGATATATTATCCCACATCTAATGAAGCTTTTTAAAATTACTGTACAATTCTGTAGATTTAGAAATCATGATTTACTGAGTACCCCTGTTAAAAACATGGAAGAAAATTTTAATAAATATTGGAAAGAGGCTCCAATGACATTTGCTTTAGCTGCCGTATTTGATCCTAGGTTAAAATTAAGTGGTGTACAATTTTTTATTGATGAAATAAATAAAAATATGAATTATATAAATTTAAATACTTTATCAATTATTAAGACAAATTTACAAGCACTTTTTCAATTTTACTGTGAGCAAATGGGTACAGATGGGCTTACTATGGGCAATTCAGAAGTCCAGCAAACAGGTGTTGGTGAGTGGGATGTGTGGTATTCTTCCTTGTCTACGAGCATAGCATCCGGCTCAAGTTCAAGTAGTACTATAACGGAGTTAACATCATATCTTGACGTTGGTGTAATACGGATGCAGGATGCATCTAGTTTTGACCTTTTAGCTTGGTGGAAGCAACAGGAAAGCGTTTATCCGGTGTTAGCCGCTATGGCTCGTGATCTATTGACTATTCCAATGTCTTCTGTAGCATCAGAACAGGCTTTTAGTGCAGGTGGACGTGTGGTGGATGACAAAAGAACCAATTTGACTGAAGAAACGGTGGAGTGTTGTGTTTGCCTACGAGACTGGTATTTGGCAGATAAGAGGAAGCAACAGTTGACATCAATGGAAGATTATGATCCAATAGAATACTTCAGTGGACTACAACTCTGATTTTTTTCTTTTTCCTTCATTGTAATTTTTAAATTTATAAGTTTTACATTCTTTATTTTCTAAAAAGATTGTAAGGTTTTGAAGGTAATCCTATTTAGAAACCTTCAAGAAGTTAAGATCCAAATGGTTTTCTCTTCTCAGTGGAGTAGGTCGAGTTTGACCGAACCACTTAAATATCTTTGTCATTCTCTATAATTGTGTATTCATGTTCTATTTTTTTTTTAATACTTAAAAGAAAGAAAGAAAGAAAGAAAGACAAAAAAAGAAAAAAAAGAAAGAAAGAAAGAAAGAAAGAAAGAAAGAAAGAAGAAAGAAATAAGAAAGAAAACAAAGAAAGAAAGAAAAAATACAAAGAAAGAAAGAAAGAAAAAAAAACAAAGAAAGAAAGAATGAAAGAAAGAGAAAAAAGAAAGAAAGAAAGAAAGAATGAAAGAAAGAAAAAAAAAAGAAAGAAAGAAAGAAAAAAAAACAAAGAAAGAAAGAAAGAAAGAAAAAAAACAAAGAAAGAAAGAAAAAAGAAAGAAAGAATGAATGAAAGAAAGAAAGAAAGAAAACAAACAAAGAAAGAAAGAAATAAAAAAAAACAAACAAAGAAAGAAAAGAAAGAAAGAAAGAAAAAACAAAGAAAAAAGAAAGAAAGAAAGAAAGAAAGAATGAAATTAAAAAAAGAAAGAAAAGAAAGAAAGAAAGAAAGAAAAAAAAGAAAGAAAGAAAGAATGACACTAGAAAGAATGAAAGAAAGAAAGAAAAAAAAAACAAAGAAAGAAAGAAAAAAGAAAGAAAGAATGAATGAAAGAAAGAAAGAAAGAAAACAAACAAAGAAAGAAAGAAATAAAAAAAAAAACAAACAAAGAAAGAAAAGAAAGAAAGAAAGAAAAAACAAAGAAAAAAGAAAGAAAGAAAGAAAGAAAGAATGAAATTAAAAAAAGAAAGAAAGAAAGAATGAAATAAAGAAAGAAAAGAAAGAAAGAAAGAAAGAAAGAAAGAATGAATGAAAGAAAGAAAAAAAAAAAGAAAGAAAGAATGAATGAAAGAATAAATGAAAGAAAGAAAGAAAGAAAAGAATGAATGAAAGAATAAATGAATGAAAGAAAGAAAGAAAAGAATGAATGAAAGAAAAACAAAGAAAAAAAACAAAGAAAAAAAAAAAAAAAAAAAAAACAGACCAGGCCCAGCAGGCCCGCCTGGCCCGGCCCGCTCATGGCCCGCTAGCTGGGGCGGGCCGTGCCAGCCCGGCCCGTGGCACGGGCGGGCCGGAGCTGGGGCGGGGCACGGCCCGTTTGACATCTCTAAATTCTCCACTACAGGTACAAAGTCCAAACAACACAGAACTCGGTTCTGTGAGGACTGAGGACGTTCACCGCCCAAAGAAACTGGCCACTTCGGACAGTGGGTCCAACTAATCAAGAGCCCACGATCATTCCTACCAACATGGTCGCTCGGATCTACACGGCCGGATGCCCGGACCAGATCTGTGATCCGATCGTCCCGCGGACCCCACAACCATCAAATGCCAAGACGGTCCATCTTTCCTCATTCACGTCTTCATCTGATCCGGTTACTAGATAATGAGCCAAGGTGTCTACTGCCAATGAAACCAACTCCACTAAGGTCGCCTATGGCCCCCCCCTCCGGATCCACGGACCGGATGCATCATCAGGTGGTCCACCCAGATCCCAGAGTCCCAAAAACGAGATTTCCCCTTTCTTTCTCCATGTCGTCAGCCACCCCCTTTGGGTTGTTAGATGGTGGATCTAACAGAGTCCGCTGCCCAGCATCTTTGAGGTCGCCCTGCCTTGTCCAGCATGACGAACGGACCAGATTTACGATCTGATCATCCAGTGGGTCTCACAATCAATATACACTAACAACTCTCAAGGTCATGTGTTCGGGGCTCTCCTGAGAATCGAGTCCTTACGGTTTGGTATTTTGGGTGAGTCCACAGAAAAAATAAGAAAATCAATGCGATAATTTCCATCCTCCGATCTCATCACAAGAATAATTAACATCATTAAAAGGGCATCAGAGGGTTTCGGGTTTCTATATACACCAAACTGAAATCAACGAGAAACACATGAATTAAATTCACAGATTATGTTTAGGTACTTGCCTTTTACCGGGGTTGAAAAAATACACAGATCCTGACCAAAACCCAAATTGAGATTCCCATAGTGCTCAATCACAATCCTAACACCAATCTGATATAAGAGATGAGAAAGAAATACCCAGGTAATCAGATCTATGATATTCCTACCCAAAACCTAGCATTGGAAAGAAAAAGGGGATAACCCAAGAATACAGATCTACTCCTAATGATTTGAGGAGATGGTTACTTGAGATAAGAAAGTTGAGCCAAGAATGCTGGTATCCTCTGATCTTGATTCTGATGGCTGGATCCTAAAGCTGGAATGACTTGGGAAGTTGAAAGAGGAAGAAGACGAAGAGGTTATGGGAGGAGTTGCAGAGAGATAAGTTGCAAATATTAAAATTAGGGATTAGGTTAAGAAGATATCCTCTGGGCTTAAGTCATTGGGTCAAAACCACGGGTGAGGTCATCTACCCACTAACCCAACTCACTAAAACACGCATCTAATCTAACGTGTGACCCACTTAATCCTACCCACTTAAATAACTAAAAAACATTAAATTAATATAATACTAATATTTTAATAATAAATATAATTAATGGCGGGGCCGGATCTTACAAAATCTGCTTCTGCTTCTGCTCCTTTGCGGTGTACTATTCTGGGAGGTGCCACGTCCTTTTCTGATGTTCTGCTTTTTTTGACTGGATCGCAGTAAAGAGTTCTGATCCTCTAGGGGTGGCAGGGACGGAGAGGATTTTTGAACGATGGAGAATGGAAGATTTGAAATTTTAAAATTCAAGATTTTATAACTAAGGAGGTGTTTGGAAAGAGTATATTCTTATAGATTTTAAGATATTTTTTGATAAGTTAGATTATAATATTCTATTTTTATTTGGTAGTGTTTGGAAAGAGTATATTATAAGTTACATTATTAGGTTTTCTTTAGAAAAGTTGGATATTACTTTCTTTAGGGGAGAGGTGAATATTGGAGATTCTAGTATATCACAATCTTTCAAAACACGGGAGTGAAAATCTTTTTTTTTGCTCAAAACCACATAGGGAAAACGTGAGAAGCTCTCTTCTTCATTCCCTTGCCCTTTCTCTACAAGGTTTTTTTTTTCTTTTAACAGGTATGTGCTCCTTCTTTCCTTCTCATTTTTTGGCTTCCTGTTCCTGTCTCAAGCATTTGGCTGTAATCGTGCTATGAATATCAACTGATCACGGGTTCACAATACAAATCTGATTTCATGATTTTTATGGCATGAATGGAAAACTCTCTTTACTGTGATTTAAAGTTTGAAGAGAACCTTGTTGACAGCATGTTGCTGTAATCTGTGATCAATATATTCTAACAAAGCTTATTTAAAATTGCAAGTTCTGTTGTTGGCTCCATTTCTTTTTTGAAGCAAACATTTTGGGCTATACTTTCAAAGGAACTTTGAACATCCTTTGTTTGCATATGTTATATTCAACAACATTTTGATCTTGCAGTTGATTGTAAAATGTTGATATTAAACAGTGACTTCATCATGAGCTACGTAATTGACAGAACTTCAGCTCTGTTGGTTTGCCTTGTTCCTGCTGTAACCTGTTTCGTAGGAGCCACGGCCACTCATGATGGATTTTTTTTCTCTGCTGTTCCTGTACAGACACCCCTGTTTGTGACTTCTGGCAATTTGTGGGACATGAGTAGTAGATTTTAGTACCATTCTTTTATGTAAACCAAAAGCATCTCACTTGGGCATTCCCTTTCAGTGGGGCTTTATATTGATTCTGTCATGATCCCTAAATGTCTACCCATCCCTCCCTTGAATCGTTCTTTCTGGGTTTCATGGTTTTAAAATTTGGCCTAGTCGAGTCACCACTGAGTCACCTAGTTGGTCGGGTCTTATGGATTTTGGACCCAACACACTTATTTCCTACTTTTCTCATTGGGAAAAGCTGTTGAAGGGTCACCCTGTTTTCATTCCCAACAATTATGTACCAAGACAAAAACAGCATTAGGACAAGAAATGGGGAATCAGGAAAATGCTTGAGTTTCAAAATGCCATGGTTAACATGTTGTCTCCCTTCTGTCATCGATCATAGGGAAAATGTTCTTACCAGGCCATAACTTTCTGTCCCAGATGAGATAGGCCAAGGAATCTGTATGATCATCTTAAGTCATTAAAACCGGTTTGTGCACAACAAAAAAGAGAAAAAACATCAAATAATACATGCCTGAGTAAATCTAGACAAATGATTATGAGGGATCGCATCCTTGGGGTAGGTAGAAAGTAAAAAAACAGTAGAAGAAGTGATTTACTAACAAAGTAGGATACTTAGTTTGCCTAAAAGAGGGATCAACAACCAATTCCTTATGCAGTTTGGATAAGCACTTCCCAAAAATCTGCAAGCAAAGCTTCAAAAATGAATTGGTATCTATGCAATCAAAAAATGGTATTCGCTCATCCCTCAAACAGAACAAAGAAATGACTTGAACATAGCAGTTTTCATAAATGCCAGAACTAGTCTTCCCATTTGATAGCAAATAGAATTCTATCACAGCCAAAGAAAACATGAAACACAAGACTAATCACTTCAAACCTCACTTAAATGCATGGTATTGCAAGTAAAACACTCCTGATTCGCCTGTAAGAACAATAAGCACTTCCTTTCTAGCTAGTAGCTTTCAGGAAGATATTTGCAGCCTGTTCTTCACCCCTGATGTGTGAACTGTGAACATATGGTCATTCGCTTATTACACTCTCTCACACAAATTCACAATCGACCATCGTGCATTTTGCAGTCTGCTTCCTCAAAGAACATTGCATTTGTTATCTCTGGCCAGAAACTTGATGCAGTTTGTATAAACATTTGCAACCTAGGAAATGAGAACACTTCGGATATGATGATTCCTATGGGTTGTCTCCCTAAAGGGTTGAAAAACCCTAAGAGAATAAAGATAAGAGAATAGAGAGATGGAGGCTGAATTGAGAAAATTATCTCATAGTAGAAATCCTAAATCTTCATTCTTTCTCCAAGTCCAAACCGCTATGATAAATTCTCTTTAACTGCTACAGTATGACTACACTGCTAAGCTTCTATATAAGTATTAACATTTTTAGTAGAAAATCAACTTTACTCTAAGTAGATGTGTTCAATAGTCATTGAAATTATTTTGGAATGTTCTATCATTGAAATCCACTACCTTTTGAATTTTCTGTAGGAGCATCATTCTCTTGTTATTTTTATAAATTTTAAATCATGCTCTACTAACTTCTCAGATTTGAACTTTTTATGAGTATGGTTACACTATTCCTTGAAGTACATAAATTTCTAATTGAATGCGTTTTTTATAGATGTCGTCACTCCCATCTAACTGTGCAAGTAGAGCGCATTGGACACCATCACATGATTCATTTGCAGTGGGATTTTTAGTTGAACAAAAGAAATTAGGACGTTTTTCAGACAATGGTTTTAAAAAAGAAGTGTGGAAAAAATGTTTAGATGAATTAAATAAACGATTTGATATATCGGTTACTCCAACACAATTAAAAAGTCATATGGCCGACCTTCAAAAGCGATATCGCATTGTTAAATCAATAAGAGAGCAAAGTGGATTCGGGTGGGATGATCTTTTGCACATGTGCACAGCAGATGATGATGTCTGGAACCGTTATATTAAGGTATAAATGCAACTTTATTGTATTTATAAAATATGAAAAATACATGTATAATTGCCTTTTTAATTAATAATAACTTTTATATTTTTATTGTAACAGGCACATCCTGAAGCAAAAATCTGGCGGAGAACACATTTTCCACTTTATAATGAACTTAGCATCTTATATGATGGTGATTATTAGAATAAATTTAAATAATAATTTAATGATATTTTTAAAATAATATCTAATATAAATTTATTTGGTATTACTAGGTGCTTTGGCTAAGGGTAAACGAGAGATGTCAAGCAATGTTCCGTTTACTCAACCTCTTATAGAAGAACAGATTTCAAGTCATAATACAAGTAATCCCAAAACATTATTAATTTCCTAATTCTGATGAATGGCTTGAAGATATTAATTCAAGTTCTAATGATGATATGGGAATTGAACATCTGAATCGTAATCGTCCTTGTGCCATTAAAACTACAACTACTTTACGACAGAAACGATTCAAAGCAACAACGGGTGATAGGCTCTGTGAAGAGATATCAAAGATGGTTGCATCAGCAGATCGACTTAATTCTATAAACTCAATACCACATAAAGATCCCTATGCATATGAGTTATGTATGGAGGAGCTCCAAAAGATGGAGAGTTTAGAAGAAGAGACTTTCATGCAAGCTATAGAAGTTCTTCATGATCGGCGATATGCGATTGCATTTATGACTCTAAAAGAACCTATGCGTGGCACTTAGATGGTGTTAGGGTAGTTTTGTTTTTTGGATTTTATGTCTATTCACAATAGCAAGTCATAATGACTAGTTACATTTACATTTTTTAGAATAAATTCAAACTGCTTTAGTATGTCATATAAGAACATAGCTTTTATTGATATGTTTGTTTAATTTTATTGAAGTTTATTTAAAATATGTGTTGTGAGCAAGATTGTATGATTACATCTTACGGGTCATTTTAAGTTCCTTTTCTTTTTTTGTTACTTTGATTGATTTACCGGATATAATTTTTAACTTTATTTTGATTAATGCATGGTTATCTTTTAAAGTGAGCATATGAAAAAAATATTATTTCTATATTTAATTTTTATGAAAGGAACTTCAAACAAAGTTCCTTCACATCAGTGACACTATGCCTTTGGACAGCAACATTATGCAACAAATCAAGCAAATGAGATTAAATATGTTAATTTTAGCGGCTACCACAATATGGTATGCAGAAAGATATTTGGATAAAAAACCATGTCGTGATTCCGCTCTTCCTAGCCATGATTATGTCCAAGAATTACTAGAAGGCCAGAACGATTTCGACAAGTTTGTCGAATGGAAAAAGGAGTATTTATGAAATTATGTGAAGTTCTTCGTGAACGAAATTTGCTTCAAGGGACTAAGACTACAACTGCTGAAGAGCAACTGATAATTTTCTTATTTACATTGGGTCATAATGCTGTTAATCGACAAGTTCAAGAGAGATTCCAACATTCTGGAGAAACGATTAGTCGTCATTTCAATAACGTTCTCAACGCTATAGTTTCTCTTTCATCGGATTACATCCGTCTTCCATCATTAGACACGCATTCGAAAATAGCAAATGACAAACGACTTTATCCTTTCTTTCAGGTAACTTGTTAATAATTTTATTAAGCTTCATCAATTGGTAAACATCTTTTTAATAATAATTTTAATGTTTTTAGGACTGTATTGGTGCAATTGATGGCACACATATACCAATTGTTATTGATGTTGAGCACCAAGCTCCTTATCGAAATCGAAAAGGATGGTTGTCACAGAATGTGATGGCAGCATGCTCTTTTGATATGAGATTTGTACATGTGCAAGCAAGTTGGGAGGGCTCTGCAGCTGATTCCACTGTTTTACAGGCTGTAGAAAGATCTTTTTCATGTCCCAAGAGGTAAATAGTGGTAAATTTGAAGAAAAAAAACTTATATAGATTTCATCGAACCATGTATCTTATTGTCATTTTAAAAATTTATGCAGGAAAACATTATCTTGTTGATGCAGGATATGCAAATACTCCAAGTTACATTGCACCATTTCGAGGAGTACGATATCACTTGAGAGAATTTGCACATAGAAATAGAGGGCCTCTCGATGCTAAAGAACTTTTTAATCTTCGGCATTCATCTCTACATAGTGTGATTGAGAGAATTTTTGGTGTAGTTAAAAGTCGATTTCTGATTTTGAAGAATGCATCACATCACTCTTATGACAGTACGACAAAACTTGTCATTGCATGTTGCGTTTTACATAATTTCATTCGAATTGAAACAGGTGGTGAAGATTGGATATATGAGGAATATAACCGTCAACCTGTGAATGAATTTGTTCAAGATGATGATGATTCTAGTTCAGAAGCTAATTTTCAGAGTGCTGAACAACGACGACCGGTGGGAAATGAAATACGAAGACAAATCGCAGATTCAATGTGGGAAGACCGTTGCCATCATATAAACAATCTTCAAGAATAATTGTAACTTAAGTATTAGTGATTTTATATTGAACAAAATAAATAATTTTTATAAACTTTCATCTCATGCTATTTCTTCAAATAGAGAAAAAGGAGGCATATTGAGGACCATTGCCAATCATTTTGTTTTTTTTTTATCACTTTTTTAAATGTTTATGAATAGCCAAACACATAAACTTAGAATATCTTGAAAGATTATGTAATTCCCAAACACTAAAAGTAATAACAGATTAAAATCTGCAAAAACTACCAAACAACAAAAGTAGCAAAGTATTATAATATATGACTATTGTAATATATGAGAAAAGAATCTGTCAATATTTAAATCTACATATATTTTATTCGGCTTGTACCCGAACACCCCCTAAAATAGTTGAAATGGGCAAATCAGTAATGAAAATATCTGATGTGGCGTATATAGGGTCTTCTTGCCAAAATATGTCCAGCAGTATGGACTATAGGCCTAAGAGAAAACGTTGTTGGGCCGGAGGCCTTACAAGACATTGTTGAGGGACTTTTGGCTAATATACCCTTTTTAAAACATTATAATATTTTAAGACAAAATATCTAAACATGTTAACATGTGTCTAATAGATTAACTTCTCATCTATTTATAGTGAAAAAATGAAGGCAAGAAAATAAATGTGGATACATAACCATAGTGGGGGATAAAATTATGGAATAATAATGGATAGTAGAGCATAATGTCATAATAAACCTCCATAAGAAGTCGTTAAACAATTGGTCTATAAGTTGCCAACGTGATAAGATTGCTTGTGGACATGCTCTTGGATGAAATAAGCTATCTTTAAACGTGAATTTGTGAAAACCATACAAGTATTTCACACACACACACAAAATGTTAATGAATTAAAAAGATCACTTTCTCTGACCTTTCTAGTTTGCCAAATTCAAATCTCACCTTTAAAACTACCCATATCAATCATGGAGATCGAAAGTGATGGGTATAATATTTGTATTAGTAGTCAATTTAAAGAAATTATGTGTTTAGGAAAGGCTGCAAGCTTCTGCAAAATGAGATAGCTTCTACGTTAAAAAAAAAAAAAAAAAAAAACAAGAAGAAGAAGAAGATCACAGTCTTCTGATGACATTAACTTGTACACTGATATCCATCAAGAAAAAAACTTGAAACTCCCTATTAAAAAAAAAAAGAAGAAGGAATGAATTTCAAAGCATGGCTTCTCCCGAGACATTGAAAACTCATAGTTGTGGTTATGAAAACCCACTAGACCGAGCCAAGCCCAGCCCATTCCACTTGGGCCCACCCACTTTGAGGCCCAATCCATCCTATTTAAGCCCATTTTTAGCCCATTTAATTCCTATTTCCAAATCTGAATTTAAAATTCTAACATCAATGTAATCCAAAACTTCTTCATCTCAGATTTGCTTTTGAGGTCATGGAAAACATATTTTCTGGCTTTAGTTCCAAAGAATCCATCCCCCAAAATGTACTATGGATTTCGTCCGATTAGACTCTTGAACTTCCCCCGCAAAATAATGGCCAAGGTCCTTGCTACACGGCTAGCCAAAATTCTCTGTTCCCTCATTTGCAAGAAAGAGGCTACTTTTTTTTATAGAAAAGGGAGGTCAATTCATCAACACTATGTGCTAGCCCATGACTTGATTCAAAATTGCATAATTCAAAGTTCAAGGGGGTTAGTCATTGTATGAAACTTTCCCGTTTTCAGATTCTTGGATTAGCAACATTAAAGAGCTTATTTGTTCTACCAAAGGCTCTGTTTTGATCAACAGAAGTGCGTGTGGGTTCTTTGGAGCAACTTGTAAGTTCTGACCCTAATTAATTATATTCGAAGGTTAATTCATTGAATTTAGACGGTAATTGAGTAGATTCACTTGCTAGATTAGTAGTTGTGTTGGTTTGCGAGTTTTTAACCTAAAGTTTAGTGCTTCGAAGAGCCTTTTGGTAATTTTGGGAATTGTTGGGGCTAGTTTGTAATTTCAGAAGTATAGAAATACTGGAATCATTAGATAGAGATAACTGTTGCATAGAACTTTTGTACTGGGTGCATGCCATTTCAAGGTCTGGATCATCTAGAAATCACATTTGTAAATTTCTTCATGCACTTTAAGAGAGACGTGCCTTTTCGAAATCCTGCAAAACCTCACTTATTTGAGCCACTCGAGCCTCTGTCACACTCCCAAACTGGATGAGCACAAATATATGCATCACGAGGAGTGACGTTGCTGCTACTACAGGGTGGACAATTTAAAATTTTTCTGCGGTTACAGTTGCCACAAGATTCTTTGATGAGAGGCTAATAAACATTTAGCAGAAGCTTGCGTGAACCTTATAATATCGACAAGTACTTAAAATAAAAAGGTGTCAGACATGGTAGTTGAATAAGATCAACATTTCCATAGTACTAAACATCAAAATTTAACATGTACAAAATTATTAGTTACAACTTCCTAATAAAGAGTCTGGATCTAGTGTCATAAAACATCACGCTGTTGACACCAAAAATGTCACTTTGCCTCTTCATACACTTTCAGCATCAAGAAGCTACGTCAAGCCGCATGTTACTACATGAAGGCAATGCTACTTCAAGCATCAAATCTTATCAGAATCAAACAAAAGCTGCAAGATTCTTTAAAAATGCTATAAGAAGAATACAAATGAAGTTTCGGGCCATTTCATCACTATTTGACCTAAATTCACTCTTCCAAAGGAGCTCCCGGCGGCGGCGAAGCTGGAAACCTTGATTCACAATATAGAGCACACAGTTGGCCTCAAAATGCCATTAAAGACATCAAATTTTAGGCTATTTTGACACCGTTTGGCCCCTAAAGCAAAAACCGGGGCAAAATGAGCTCTCTCGGCGGTGACAGCTTCAAGGACATCAGATCTTCAATAAGAACTTATTGATGGTTCAAAAATACTTCCAAAAGGCTCTCTGTCAAGTTTCAGCTCGAACCAACAATGTTTGACCCTAGATCAACCATTAAACAACAAAACCAAGCCTCCCGGCGGTGGGAACCACCAAGGCCATCACTTATCAAACAAAGCACATGGGTGATTTTAAAATACTTCAATGGGGCTACATGTCAAGTTTAAGGTTATTTCGACAACATTTGACCAGACTTGGACTTCCGAAAGCTAAATCAAGCATCCCGGCTGCGGAGCCCCACAGGGTTTTGTTTGAGTTTTGAAGCCGTGTAGGTCTTGTTGCCGGTAGACTTGATTTTGTTGCGAGGAAAATGTCACGCTTTGATGTACGGTCAACCAATGTCCGATTGACCTGGAATTTGACAGAGAGTCTTTTGGAGTTATTTTAAGATGATCCATTAGCTCCGATTTAGAAATCATGATCCTACACTTGTCTTAACCGATTCACTTGTGTTATTTTGATTTCTTACATAATCATGCCTAGTTGTAGACATTATTGTTACTCTTGTGATTCGGTCGTCTTTAATTCTATATTTGATGCAAAATGTTTATGTTTACTATACTTGCTTACTTGATAGGTTGTGTAAACCTTATATTGCTACACTTGTCATTGTAGGTGACGACACCGTTGCCCCTTGACAAGGAGGCATAGGCGGTTGAGGCGATGCTGTATGGGCTAGCAGTGAGCTCCAGATGATGTTATCTAGACATTATGTAGGTGTGCAAGTGACATCACATTTTGATATAATTGATTCTTTTACATATATTTTTTTGAGTTGCTGGTATTGGCCTTGTCGGCCATTTGGGATGCCTATTTAATGCATTGCAATAAATTTTGGGACGTGTTTATATTCTGATTATATGTTCTATAACGATGATCTATGGTTTATGCTATATTTCATGTTACATAAGTTTCCACTGATTTTTTTTTAAATTTTTTTATCGTTATGGAAACCGCTACGTATCCTCACATGTGGAATCCTGTGAGAATCATGGTAAAAAATATACTGTTGTTACATGAATCCTCGCACATGCCGCACCTCGGGATGCGAACTCAATATGGTGATCCCGTCTGGGGTGTGACATATAGTTTCACCCTCATTTCTCTTAAGTCCGACTAATATGCTAATGGCGCCACTTTGCTTCATGTTATTGAATTCCAAGAACTCATAAGATTTGTATTTTTAAAAGTGGTTGAAAATTTTTGTTTCATGTAATTGAATTCCAAGAACTCATAAGATTTGTATTTTTAAAAGTTGTTGAAAACTAAGGCTCAAAGTTGAATATCCAAAAATGACAATCAAATAATCACCCCCTTGAATAGAGATGTGAAATGAATTTCAAAAATGACAATCAAATAATCACCCCCTTGAATAGAGATGTGAAATGAATTGAGCCCACCACCACAGTAATTAACTATGAGAAAAGTAAATCTCTCATTTACATCACCGCCTTGTATCCTTCACGGCTTACAATCTTTTGTTGGAGCTCATTTGACCATGAGTCTTTTTGATACCCCAGCTAAGTGAGCTGGGAGTAGCAGAACAAGAACTTTGTATCAAATGTGAAAAATACTATAAATAGGCATTCAGGAATCAGTAATTGGCAGAGGAGGTTCCTGGTCCACACGCATAGTGAGAGGGGGACAATGTCTAACATGAAGACAGGAGCCTGGTTAGACAAGCCAAGAATGACTTGCCCCGAAGTAGTTGTAATGTTTTCAACTTTCATATGAAACACAGGTAAGGGCTGCTCCTGCCAGGAGACCCATCATTGTGCTAAACCATGGACCATATCCAGGATTAGTATTTTCTTGATGGAGTGTTAAAACGAGCCATCTGTGGACCTACCTTTTAAATGCATATACCCAGCCCAACAAATTTAGTGGAAGTGCGAGGACTTTTCAAATGCTGGATCTGGCCTGAATATTAGACCCGATAACCAAATTGCATGGGTTAAGGCAAGCTTCACCCCGGCACATGAATCTAAACATAGGGATGGCAACGGACCTTGTTTACCAAACAATTGATTTACACAATTTATCCATAGAATTCAACCCAAAAGGGACCCACTGGAAACAACCAAAGACCTGAACCAACCGATGTTTTGTATCCTGGATATTGATCCATCAGATTTGAGATCTTTACATCATTCATGGGCAGTCCTCTTCTTGGCTTACTGACAGTCTCTTGTCTCCTATGCTAGACCAAGTTTCTCCCGCAGAAGAACCTTTTAAACAAAAGAGGTATGTTTTAAACTAACATAATTGTCTCTGCCGACTCAAAGCAATTTATTGTCCAAGCTGCATTTGAGAACGGTTCCTACACCATTGGTTAGGAGCGGTAGTTTTGAACCTGGCATTCCTCCTCCTTGCAATTTTAAGTTGCTATTACCTTGTATGTATGCCCATCACCTCACATGTTTGAGTTGTATCTCCATGCACATGTGAGTTTTCATCACCTCACGTGCAAGTCTCACGGCGTCTCTCAGCCCCTATTTTTTGAACAACTAATGTTCACTTTATTCCCCAATGTTGTGGTTGAATGTGATCCTTCCGATTGTCATATTTGTATCCTCACTATAAAGATTCTATTCACTTTTTAGTACAGATCGTCTCAGGACAAACTTCAAGAATTTGCTGACTCAAACAATATCAATAGGGTACACATTTTAATAATAAAAACCCTCCAACCACTTGTAATTACCTCTTCGTATGGGTCAAAGTTGACTCTAACCAGGTTTCTTTGAGTTTTCTACTTATTCTATTTTGACACTCTAGCATAGAGAAGTCAAATGGGCTGGGCCGGGCAGTGCAGTCAACGGCCCACAGCACGACCCGACCCGATCAACGGCACGGCCCGTGCCATGGGCCATGGGAACAAGCACGGCCAGCTGTGTGCCCCTATTCATAATGATCGACCCACTGGGCCCACCTGGCCAGCAAACACTTCCTTTTTTCTAATCTAAATTTTTACAATTCAGTTGAGTAATGTACAAATAGACATCCTACAAATTTTATATCTTTTTAAATTAATCATCCTAAATCCTAACTTATACAGAGAAAACTAAAGGAGAAAGTTAAAACTCAAATTTCTCTCCTAATATATGTCTGCTAGAGTCCATCATTGATGTAGATGATGAGATTGTGAAGTCCGTATGGTGCATGGACAATGTTTATGACCTTGATCTTTATACAGATCAATGAAGAAAAATGAATCGGGAAAAAAAATTAAATAGGCATGCGGAGCACTGCACATCCCAGTTCGCTTCAGGCATGGTTCATGGAGGGCCGTGCCAGTCTGTGGCTTGCTTGGGCCAAGATTTGGGTGGGTCGGGAAGGGCCGGGTGTTTGACTTCTCTACCCTAGCAATGGGGGTTGGGACTTAAGGTAGCCCACGCAAGTGGGAAGAAGTGGCCACAAATGTGGGAAGGGTTTTTCTTTTTCTTTTTGTGTATCCCGGCCAAGCGAGTTAGGTCCCATGAGAGAGCCCGCACACATGGCAAAGGAATCCCACACGCATGAGAATAAGAGGTTCACTGAAGCCTGGAACTAGAAAGGTGGAAGAATGACGAGAGAAGAGAAGGGAGTGTAGCTTGGGTTGTAGTTCACTGAAGCTTGGAACTAGAATCTCACTACGCAGGAGTTGCAGCACTTCACTGCAGATAAGCCCCCCTCCTCCATTTTCCTCCCCTTCCTTTTCGTTTTCCTTTCCCTCCACCATTACTTTCTTCTATATATATATTTTGCCTATGTTCTTTTTGGTGTCTCCACTACAGTCCCCCCCCCCCCCCCCCCCCCCCCCCCCCCGTTGATTTGAGTCTAAGCCCCTTTTATGGTCCTTTTTTTAGTTTTGAGGTTTTTGTATATACCGCTCTAAAGTTAGTAGGATTTGTAAATAGACCCCTAAAGTTTTAGTATTTATAAATAGGCCCCTGCATTTTCCTTTTAATACCTTCTGTGTCCCCATAATTAATAGTCTTCCAACAACCATATGTTTTTAGAGTGAAATGACATGTTTGTCCATTTCTTTTATCCTTATATGTATAATTTCAAAAGCTTGTACTCGGTTTTTTTATAAAGCAAATTACGTTAACAATTGTATTTAGTGGGAAAGAATAACCCTACATAATTTTTTTTTATCAATGCATGGCTCATTTAATTCAATGCAAATTGATCTTGACGAAAATCAACACATGTACTTATGACCGGTTATGATTTATCTAATCCATACATTACCCACCGTTGGATTAATGAAAGTCTTAAAAACCACTATGGGTGGGGGCTTCAGCCAAGGCCCTTGTACCTTTGGTCCACCCCTGGTCATGTCCATGAGAGAGTTATTGAGAGAAATCATTCGAACTTGAGATAAAATAATGATATTTTTATAAATAATAATATACTACTCATTTTTGTTTAATGGATGTAAGGGCAAAGTTGTCATTTATATAAAAATCCAACATAAATCTCATAGTGGCTACCCATTCTTGTCAAGAATATTGATTTTGGGGCCATGAGTGGCATTAAAAAGAAAAAGGTAGGGGCCTATTATAAATATTAAAACCTTGGGGGCCTATTACACCTCGTCCTAACGGGCCGGCTCCATGGAAGCCGAAGCTCCAGCTCAGGCCTGGTTGGCCATTAACAGTAGAGGACCGCATCTCCAGCAGTCCACTCGTCATCGCTACGCTCGCTAATGCACGTGTCCTGCCACCCGACATGCAGCGACATAGGGAGGCTTATGACACGACACTGCTGATATCCTCTCTGCAGTCGGCCTTCTCGGTAAGGTTATCTTTCCATAAATTTTCACCAAGTGTTTGGTCTCGTTCTACGTACTTGACACTCTTTTTTCTTCTTCAGGTCATGCAGAAGGTCCAGGTTGTTCTGGACAGATCTCACTAGAACACCTCCAGGGTCCCGAGGCTAGAAGCGGAGAAGAAAGATCTCGAGACGGCCTTGGAGGCGAGTGGCCAGAAGCTGAGGGAGGAGGTGGACAAGAACAACGGCCTCGTAGCTGAGCTTGATACGGCGGTGGCCGAAATCTACAGGCTGAAGGCTGAGACCCATGAGCTGAGGGGGGAGGCTTAGGCTAAGGAGAAGAGGGTGGCCGAGCTTGAATCCACATTGGAAAGGTATAAGGCTGAGCTCGAAGCCACCTAGAGGAAAAAGGACAAACTTGAAGCCTCAGTCCAGGCCGAGACTGAAGCCGCTTTCCAAGAAGGGGTGGATGCGGTGACGCAACAGTACGAGGCCCAGGTCCTCTATGTGAGAGACAAAGTATGGGAGCTCAGTTGGCTGGGAGGATTGAAAGCAGCTGGGGTCTCCGAAGACCACCTAGCTCATAGAAATCCGGCCAAGTTCCCATGGTCAGAGCTCGAACCGAGTTCCGCTCCTTCTCCCGAGGTTCCTAAAGTTGTTCCATCTGTTCCCGAAGCCGAAGCCTCCACGACCGCAACTGCACGCCCTGAGACCGACGCTGAATAAAAATGTCTTCGATATATTTTTTCTTTTTTCTTTGTAATGACCTTTTGTAAATATTGTACTCCTTTTGTGAATAAAATTTCATTTTCCTCCTTTCTCATGTGTTTGACTTTGGTTCTTTAACCGAGCCCTTTACATGCTTTTAAGAAGTCACGATTTTGTTTTAAGTGTCTGAGTTCGGTTCAACAATCAGAACCATAGTAGTTGAGTTCGGTTCAATAACCGGAACTCGCTAAGTTCGGTTCAATTAACTGGAACAAATGTTTGAGTCCGGTTCAATAATGGGAATTAATAATTCGGTTCAACAACCGGAATCTTATACAACCTTAAGTTCTCTTAACTCGAGAAGCTTGTATCCAAATACCAAATTTGTCTGTTTCGTGGCATAGTTCATCAACCGAGCTGAACGAGAGCAAATTGGATCAAGTTCTTTTAACTCAACAAGGAATACAAGGTCGTTTTCTCGGTGGTAGAATACTTGGTTCCGCAACCATACATATTTCTGAACACTTAGACACCGAGTTCACTAACTTAACGCGCGTTAACTGTTTAAGGCTTTTCCTCCATTTCCCTATTGCTCCGCAGCAGTTAGGTAGATGCCGAAATCTATAACTTGGCATTTTGCATAGTTGGTTTCATAACCGAACTTAGATAGCTGCCGGATTTTGTAACTTAGCGTATATCGAAAGCGACAAAGCACATCCTTCCACAAGAATTTACTTTATTCATTTTGTAGATTGCTTACAGTTAATAAATAATATTTCTTGAGGTGCGTCGCATTCCATGGCCGTGGTAACTCTTTACAATCCATGTCCTCAAGCCTGTATGCTGATTGCTCGGCAATTGAGATCACCTTGGATAGCCCGTGCCAGTTCGAAGACAGTTTGCCCTCATTGGGACTCTTATTTGTAGGATGTGTCTTATTCAAAACCAGTTCTCCAACCGAAAACTTCCTCTCTTTGACTCTTTGGTTGTATCCTCTCGCTAACTGCTGCTGATAAGAAGCCAGACGAATAGTTGCTGCATCTCTTCGCTCCTCAGCCTGGTCAATTTCTCGGGCCATTTTCACATCGTTTTGGCCATGATCAAAGAGCTCCAACCTCATGGTTGGAAGACCGATTTCTAGAGGGATCACGGCCTCCATTCAATAGGCCAAAGAGAATAGAATGCAAACTAAATACTTAGAAGGGCTCCCCCGTCATAATACTTAGCTCCCGACCTCAAAGAGTTGAGGAACTCTAAAAGGTCAGGAGCTAAGGGGCAATTGTGTGGGACGTTTCCCTAATAGCGAGATTATGCTAGTCTTGGTAACAATACCGGCTTGGCTTATCTCGATCACAGTTTGCAACTCGGCAATAGTGCCAAAATATATCCAGCTCGGCAACAGTGCCAACTAGCACCGAGCTTGAGCTAGCTTCAGTAAAGGTACCAGTTAGGCTCGCCTTGGTCTCGGTATGAGGCATCTCGACAACAATGTCAGGAAGCGCCCATACCTGGTCTCGGTATCATCTATAGCTCGGCTCGATCAACTGAGATGAGTACTGAGTCATAATTGTATTCCCATAAAACTATGGCTACGTTACAGAACGTACTGACGATAAGATGGGTGCCAGATATAGATAAGGGGTTGTCCTTATCAGACGATCACATCCGCAATAATATTAGAAGTCAAGGCATGATCCGATGGGACAGTATCTTCACCTACCTCCACTAAGGAAACGTGGTATGGGCTGATGGGACTGTACCTCCACCTACCTCCACTAAGGGAGCTCCCGATAGGACTTCTGCCGATATCTACATAGGGGTAAGATCCCAGAGAGGTAAGTAATGTAACGCAACACAAACATACACATACTCCAAACCTTGCCTTTCTTCTCCACTCATTTACCCTTAGTTCAGTAACTGTACTAACTTAGACATCGGAGTGCCTTCCGCTGACGGCAGCCAAGGCCTCTAACCTATGTTTCCTTCCCTTTCAGGTCCCAGGCATTCGATCTCACCCCAAAGAAGTTTAACAGTAGCTTTACGAGTTTCATACTCGCCTAATCAAGTCCGTAATATTTAGGCACTTACCGTCATCATAGTCTTAGCAAATACTCCATGGGAGAAATCAAACATTTAAGAAAAGATTTCATAGATCTCTCTTTTCTCAAGCAACTTCCGAACCACCTATATCCAGTCTTAATGGTTGGCATCTAAAAGAACTAAAAGGAATTCATTGCTAGTTGCTCTTACATTGAGAGAATTTCTCATATAGTTATTCTCTTTTAGTTAGATGCTTTTGACGACAGTTTGGCATTCATATACTGATTCTAGGAGCTCTCTTTGGAAAAATTTCAAACGAAGCTCGATCATTGTTCTTTGGATAAGGAAAAGATTCAGGGGTTTTGAAAAATTAGTCCTCCTTAAACACGGTTTTCTCAATTTCATGACCGAAACTCAGATAATATCACTAGAGTCAAGTGACTTTGGTTAACGTTTTTTTTTTTTTAACTTTTCTGCTTCAGATGCCATGATATCGTGGGAACAATGTATGTCACAGAAACTAATAAAATCCATGATATCATGAGACTGCCCCATGATGTGATGACTTTTATGCAGCATCTTAAAGAAGAACTCCCTGAATGACAGAACTTGAGAAATGGTGGTAAGATGCGCATTTACTTTTTATAAAATTCTATTTTTTTATTTTTTGTAAAAAAAAAAAATCTTGCTGGTTGTAGAAAGTGTATGATACAGAAACTGCTAAAGGGAAATTCTATATGTACCCCTTTTTTTGCTGAGCACACCCACCTTATTTTTTAATAAAAATCATTGTTCATAAAGGAATGTGGGTGTGCTCAGCAAAATAACTGGGTGCATATAGAATTTCCCACTGATAAATTCTATGATATCATGGGACTATCCCATGATACTATGGAAAATGACTAATAATGATTTAAAAAAAATGTTTACCAAAGTCAAGCAACTATGGCAGTGGTGGCTCTAGGAATTCAAGTAAGTGGGGTCAACAAAATACTTATCTTTCACAAACCAAATAAATTTAATTTCCCCTTTATCAGCATCTGTCATCTACTTTCGATAATTCGACAAATATAATATAAAATTATCAACTAATCTATTTCCATCAATCTGACAAAAATAACATTGATTTCTCAAAAAAAAATAAATAGAAATTCTAATACATTGTTACTAATAATTCTTAATCCAAAACGAAAATCCAAATACATAAACTGCTACAGTTGCCCTTGGCAGATTTTCATGTGTTCAGATCGTTGCATTGTAGTTTCATTAGCAACACTAGCAAACACATCATTTTCAATATATGTGACAAACAGTCATTCATCCAATGATCTCTCATTCGGTTACGCAACCTGTTCTTTACGTACTTTATTGCTGAAAAAGATCTTTATATCGTTGCAGTTGCTGCTGGTAAAATCACGCTAATTTTAGAAGTAAATAAATCAATGGGTATGCGATATCCTTTTTTTCTCTCTACTAATTTTCTAGCAATGTCACCAGTTCCTTTAAGTTTTAAAAACTCGTCGCTAGAGCTCATATCAAGGAAAAAGTGAAAAAAGGGGACCTTTCTTCTTCCTTTTTTTTTTTTTTT
Organism: Cinnamomum chago; assembly: GCA_038049695.1. Lineage (NCBI taxonomy): Eukaryota > Viridiplantae > Streptophyta > Magnoliopsida > Laurales > Lauraceae > Cinnamomum > Cinnamomum chago. Next base: position 101,199,200 of record CP142453.1, on the reverse strand, counting down.
TGGAGATTCAAGACCTCAAGTGCACTTTTCTTCTTCCTTTTCTTCCTTTCTGTGCTGCTTGGCTGGGGCTGGGAGTTTATATGCCTGAATTTGAATGTTAGGGTTTTATCCTTTTAATACGGGATAATACTGAATTTAGAGGTTAAGCTAGGGTACATGAAGAGTTATTGAGAGAATGTCTAAAAAATAGAATTTTCTTTAAAAAGTAAAAATTGGGTCCATAAATTTTTCTTGTTTTGGTAGACAAATGGCCCATTAACTTAGGCATTGAGTGGGGTCAAAAGCTTGCCATAAGTTCAATTCATGAAGGAAAAAAAAAATTTAATATTTTTTTCAGATCTCAATGGGGTCAATTGACCCCACTTGGATCAATGTATGCCGCCCATGAACTCTGGTGACATTATCTAAATTTCGATCATGAAATTGAGAAAGCTGAGTCTAACAAGAACTAATATGTCAAAACCCCAAAAATATGGGTAAAGGCCATAGTGTTTGGACTTTGGAATAAAACACTTTGGAATAAAACCTATCTCCAAAACAGTCAACCCCAACACTTGATGGAGTGCGGAGGTTACTATCATGAAAAACTCAACTGAGATAGTGTTCCCTATTCCCATTTGAGAATTTATTCGCACAAGAGGATTATAGAAAACCAAGGGATGAAGCAGAACAAGAACTTTGTATCAAATGTGAAAAATACTATAAATAGGCATTCAGGAATCAGTAATTGGCAGAGGAGGTTCCTGGTCCACACGCATAGTGAGAGGGGGAGAAGGTCTAACATGAAGACAGGAGCCTGGTTAGACAAGCCAAGAATGACTTGCCCCGAAGTAGTTGTAATGTTTTCAACTTTCATATGAAACACAGGTAAGGGCTGCTCCTGCCAGGAGACCCATCATTGTGCTAAACCATGGACCATATCCAGGATTAGTATTTTCTTGATGGAGTTTTAAAACGAGCCATCTGTGGACCTTATACCTTTTAAATGCATATACCCAGCCCAACAAATTTAGTGGAAGTGCGAGTATTTTGCAAATGCTGTTTCTGGCCTGAAAATTAGACCCGATAACCAAATTGCATGGGTTAAGGCAAGCTTCACCTTGGCACATGAATCTAATCATAGAGATGGCAGCGGACCTTGTTCACCAAACAATTGATTTACACAATTTATCAATATAATTCAACCCAAAAGGGACCCACTGGAAAAAACCAAAGACATGAACCAACCGATGTTTTGTATCCTGGATATTGATCCGTCAGATTTGAGATCATTACATCATTCATGGGCAGTCCTCTTCTTGGCTTACTGACAGTCTCTTGTCTCTTATGCTAGACCGAGTTTCTCCCGCAGAAGAACGTTTTCAACAAAAGAGGTATGTTTTAAACTAACATAATTGTCTCTGCGGACTCAGGCAATTTATTGTCCAACCTGCATTTGAGAACGGCTCCTACACCAGAGGTAAGGAGCAGCAGTTTTCATAAGACGGTCTAGATTTCGAACCTGGCATCCCTGCTTGCAATTGTAAGTTGCTATTACCTTGTATGTATGCCCATTACCTCGCATTTGTTAGTTGTATCCCCATGCACATGCGAGTTTTCATCACCTCGCACGTGCAAGTCTCGCAGCGTCTCTCAGCCCCTCAGCTGGGATAAGAAAAATTGCATTTTTATTTTTTGAACAAGTAATGTTCACTTTATTCCCCAATGTTGTTGAATGTGAAGTTGTGAAGTGTGAACCTTCCAATTGTCATATTTGTATCCTCTCTATAAAGATTCTATTCACTTTTGAGTACAGATCCTCTCAGGACTAACTTCAAGAATTTGCTGACTCAAGCAATATCAATAGGATCCGGATCCCTGTTTCCCTATTTGGACGAACCAGGGGGTGACGCGCAGGGGGGCAGATGAGGGGGCATATTTTTTCTCTTTCCTCCGCCCCGTCATCCGCCCTCCTGCGTGACCCTGTTTGGACGAAACGGGCGATCCGACTCCATATCAATAGGGTACACATTTGAATAAAAAACCACTCCAAATCACTTGTAATTACCTCTCTATATTGGTCAAACTTTACTCTAACCAGGTTTCTTTCAGTTTTCTACTTTCTCTACTTTGGCACCCTAGCCTAGAGATGTCAAATGGGCCGGGCCGGGCCGTGTAGTCAACGGCCCACGGCACGGCACGACCCGGTCATGCCATGGGCTGAGGGAACGGGCACAGCCTGCTGCGGGCACCTATTCATAACGGTCGACCCGCCAGGCCCACATGCACTTCCTCTTTTCTAATCTAGATTTTCACAATTCAGTTGAGTAATATACCAATAGACATCCTACAAATTTTTTACTTTTTTATCTTAATCATCCTAAATCCCAATTAATATAGAGGAAACTAAAGGAGAAACTTAAAACTCAAATTTCTCACCTAATATCCGTCTGCTAGAGTCCATCATTGATGTAGATGTTGAGATTGTGAAGTCCGTATCATGCATGGATAATGTATATGACCTTGATTTTTATACAGAACAATGAAGAAAAATTAATTAGGAAAAAGATAATTAAAGAGGCACGCCGTGCACGGCCGGCACAGAGGCAAGGCACAACCCAGTCTGCTTCAGGCACGGCTCATGGCAGGCCGTGTTATGCCAGGGTAAATCCCTAGCAAGCTGAGATTTGGGCAAGCCGGGCCAGGTGTTTGACATCTCTACCCTAGCCAAGGGGGCTGGGGCTTGAGGTAGTCCACACAAGTGGGAAGAAGTGGCCACAAATGTGGGAAGAGTTTTTCTTTTTCCTTTTGTGTATCCCAGCCAAGCGGGTTGGGTCCATGAGAGAGCCCACACGTGGCAAAGGAAGCCCACACATGCAGGAATAAAAGCACGCACACATTGAAATGGAAGCCCACACACGCAGGAAAGGTGGCATATCCAGGATTCAAACCCTAAATAGACTTGAGAGAACTGACCCTCCTTACCCGTTGAATAAGGACCCGTTCTCGTGGGAGGAGTTATGCTCACTGTAAGGTTGATCGTTTAACATATATGATGGCTCACCCATCTATGGTTGGAGTGTGGTTAGAAAAGCGACCAAACCCAATACATATCAGCCATCATCGTTCCAATAAACTCAAGGGAGCCGTTATCCATTGTATGTGCTCAAAAAATCAATCGATATTTTGACAATATCAGATGATAACCAGTATTTCCAACATATCGACCGATGAACAAGTCCCTCTTCCTTACCCCCTTTCTTCCTTGATCTCGGCACTTAGCAGAAAACTGATGAGGATAAAAAGAAAAGAAAATAGAAGACGAAGAAAGAGATAGAGAGGTGGAAGAATGATAAGAGAAGAAAAGGGAGTGTACCTGGAGCTGCGGTTCACCGAAACATGGAACTTGAATCTCAGTACGCTGGAGTTGCAGCACTCCACTGCAGGTAAGCCCCCCTCCTTCATTTTCCTTCTCTCCCTTTTCATTTCCTTTCCCTACCCCTTTCCTTTCTTTCTTTTTTTTCTTTTTTTCTTTTTGTCTTTTTTCTATTCAGTTTCTCCACTCCAGTCTCATCCCCTTTCTGTATCGGTGATTAGGGCATAAGCCCCTTTTATGGTCCTTTTTTAATTTTTGAGCTTTTTGTATATCCTCCCTAAAGTTTGTAGGATTTGTAAATAGGCCCCTGAAGTTTTAGCATTTGCAAATAGGCTACTGCATTTTCCTTTTAGTACCTTCTGTGCCCCCTTAATCAATAGTCTTCCAACCACCATATGTTCTTAGAGTGAAATGAGATGCTTGTCTATCTCTTTTATCCCTATATGCATAATTTCAAAAGCTTGTACTCGATTTGTTTTATATAGCAAATAACATTAATAATTGCATTTAGTGGGAAAGAATAACCCTACATAATTTTTTTTTATCAATGCATGGCTCAATTCATTAAATCCAAATTGATCATGATGAAAATCAACACCTATACTTATAACGGGTTATGGTTTTATCCAATCTATACATTACCCACCGTTGGATTAATGAAAGTCTCAAAATACACGATCTTACTTCAGGTGTAAGGGGAGTGTAAAAGAAACATTGGAGGAACCGACAAATGTAAAAAAAAAATTATTATTTTTTAAGAATTTATGAGGGGGAGGGGTGTGGTGTTTGGCTCCATGTAAATGAAATATTGGGGGAAGGGGAAAATGTGTAAAAAAAGAAAAAAACATTTTAATTTTTAGGGGTGATAATTTTAAACGTTTCTTAGATATGGTGGGGGGGGGGGCGCTTCAGCCCAGGCCCTCGTACCTGGGTCCACCCCCGATCATGTCCATGAGAGAGTTATTGAGAGAAATCATTGGAACTTGAGATGAAATAATGATATTTTTTGTAAATAATAATATACCACTCATTTTTGTTTAATGGATGTAAGGGCAAAGTTGTCATTTATATAAAAATCCAACATAAATCTCATAGTGGCTACCCATTCTTGTCAGGAATATTGATTTTGGGGACATGAAAGGCATTAAAAAGAAGAGGCAATGGCCTATTTAAAAATATTAAAACCTCGAGGGCCTATTTATAAATCCTACAAATGTTAGGAGGGTATATACAAATAACTCTTAATTTTTTAACTGTTAGTTACAAGTTAGGACAAGAACCGCTCAAAATCAGAACCGCTCAAAATAATTGTCCCTCTTTTATATGGGCCTTGGAGCCTACCATCAGGTTGATCAGTTGATCAAGTTTAAAAATATCAATCAATCTAATAGTACCAAATCTCCAATTAAAATGAAATTTGGCCAAAACCCATATAAGAGGAGGGAAATGATTTTGAGCAGTTTAAGTTTTGTGTAGGTGGGCCCCACTCTGAAGTATGGAGCCTACTAGATTTTCAAGATATCCTTACTCTTTTCCTTAATTTTACCTTACTAATATGCCCCACTTAAGGAAAATCTAAACTACTCTAAAACAAATGCCAATTTTGAAATCTAAACTATTTGTGACTTTTGTAGATTACTAGATCATGAAGTTATACATATGAATAAGCTAATTATTGATGTTTCTAATAATGTAACATGATCAATTCAGTTGAGGGCCTAACTCCAATTCGAGTAAATCCTTTACAAAGTTAATATAAGTGGTGATAGTTATTTTTGAATGATTTAGATTTTAAATATGGACTGCACTAGTAACAAATATCTAAATTATAAGGATAAACACAAAGATTAAACTTACAGCTAAATATTAAATAGTGATATAGGGTGCTACGACTTTGGGGGACACATATTTTGGTTTATAGAGTATACTAATGGATTTTTCTTTATTTTCTAGCATTTTTCATTATTCTAGGTTTTCTGAATATTTCTTCAAATTTCTTTGGGATAAAAAATTCACGGCACAATTAACGTGATGGTTCACGAACCGCAACAGATACTCATGTTGTATCCATTTTTGGGGGTTGACCGATATCGCAATTTTAAACCATTGGGTTGGAGTAATATTTGTTGAAGAGGTGATATAAAAAGAAATGATTCTATGCTAATCAAATTGCTAATAAAGGGCATCATGACGGATTTCTAACGATTGTCTTAGAGGACATCATTAATGAAGTAGATCCCCTTATGTTGAAGATGAGAATGACAGTGATCTTCCGAGAAACCAAGAGTAGTGCGGAGAATATTGCTCAGAGCCCCAAAGACAGCTTATTAATTTGATTTTCATGTTTACTTTGTTATTAATTATGGACATGTAATAAGACCTGTGATCTTCAAGTTAATTAAGATTTTTTTATGAATTTGATTTATCTAGTTGACAAAGAAGCTTAAATATAATTATGCTCATGCTAATGCTTCACTATCATGTAATGATTAGCAAATTAAATGTCCCCGTATTTAGCACGAACAATCTAATTTATAATATTAATAGTTTAAAAGACATTAATAGTTTATAAAAAAAAAACTTAGAAAACCTGATTCTAGCTTTCGGTATGAATTACACTGAGATGGTCAAAATTGTACTTAAAATATTTTTTTAATATATATATATATATATATACACACACATGCAATTCGATACCAACTTGAACCAGCATTTATATTGAAGCACTAGCAAAGGATGCCCGGGCACAATTTGGTATGAATTTGACCCAGCTTCTATATTGAAGTACAAGCAAAGGATGCCCGCACTAAGCACGGACAAGCGAGGAACGCCATTTGCAATATGAAAGTTGTAAAGAAACAAAGACAGAGTGACATGCATAAATTAGCAAGCACATTCCTTTTAGTGCCTACTTTTGCTGCAATGCAATTGTTGAGTAAAATTGATGCTATTTTTCAAATGGAGCATTCGGCGACAGGTCTCTAAACATTTCACTTTCTGGCCTTAGATCTACAATTTTTTTTTTCACAGTGTGATTGGTCTTTTTTTTCCAAATTTGAAGACCTAAATGTCCAAGTTACCCTTTTTTTAAAAGTTCTTATTTATTTAAACATAAATCATATCCCATGATTAGTGGGATATGCCGTTAATAATGGTCAACTACCATTTAATTGGCCACGATTAATGAAAATCCCATTTATAAGATTTTAAAAAAAAAATTTTTAAAAAAAAAAAAAATTTAAAAAAAATAATTTTCAAAAGAATGCAAATAAATTTCAAAAGATGCAAATAAATCTCAAAAGAACGCAGATAAATTTAAATAAATGCAAATAAATTTAAAAAAAAGTAAATAAATTTCAAAAGACGCAAATACATTTCCCAAAAAACTTAAAAACATTTGAAGAAGACGTTAATGACTTCAAAAAATGCAAATAAATTTGAAAAGACTTCAATAAATCTCAAAAGACACAAATAAAATTAAGAAGCACAAAAATATTCAAAAAACCACAAATAAATTCGTCAAAAATCTCAGATAAATTTTAAGATAAACTCACCGATAAATTTTCCAAAAACACAAAAAGATTTCTTCAAAAACTCAGTTAAATTCTCCAAAATGGAGATAAATTTGTCAGAAACTCAGAGATATTTTCCAAAAACTTAGTTAAATTTGCCAAAAACTAAAATAGATTTTCGAGAAAAGTTTGATACATTTGACAAAAACTTAGATAAATTTACCAAAAACTCAAATAAATATGATTCCACATCAATTCCAGCCTGACCTGAACTAACTTGGAACCAACCGTGTGAACAGAGTCTGATCTTCTCTTCCTCGTCGATTCTGTCTTACAACATAATCTCCGCAACAGAGCCTTTGCAACAAGCCCAGGGTGGATTCTCTAGCCATTATCCTCCCTTACCGTTTAAGATGTAGCACCATATGGTGGTGGCGACAACAGCCTCACAGCCCTACTTCTTCGGTAATGGTATGCAACAGTGGCGCAATAATTCCGGATCCTTCTTCTTCTTGCTGCAACTTCAACTGCTTTTAGTACTTTTGCTCGGCTACGGTGAGACTACTGCTGCAAATCTGCAACGACGATCACAGAGTCCGAATCCTTTGAATCTCCTCTGGCAGCGACTTGACCACCTTTGATCGTCTTTGAACTGGACCCAAACTAGTTCCATCTACTTTTCTGCAAACTCCGTGATATTCTCCGTTCAACAGTTGTGGCCCACCTTTGGTGATTAGGCTCTATGTGACCCTTCTTCTCCTACGACTCTTCTTCCTCGACGATGACGAGGGAGTTGTCTATGGCTTCTGATATAGAACAACTACCAGATTAGGATCCTCTGTGCTTTCTTCTTCAGTTGCGGTTTCTGCAACGATGGTCCGCACAGATCCGCACCGGTGACCCTTTCTTTTACAATGGCCCCAACTTCTGCAAATTCGGAAGACAGAATCTGCCTATGCTTTTGCTCCTCTGCGGTGTAGATAGCACTGGCGACAATTCTGGGAGGTGCCACGTCCTTTTCTGCTGTTCTGCTTCTTTAGACTGGATCGCAGCACATAGTTCTGATCCTCTGGGGGTAGCAAAGACTGAGAGGATTTTTGAACGATGAAGAATGGAATATTAGAAATTTTAAAATTCAAAATTTTATGACTAAAATAATTGAAAGGAGTAAATCAGTAATGAAAATATCTGATGTGGCGTATCTAAGATCTTTTTGCCAAAACATCTCAACATGTTAACATTTGTCTAATCGATTAACTTCTCATCTATTTATAGTGAGAAAATGAAGGCAAGAAAATAAATGTGGATACATAACCATAGTGGGGGATAAGATTCTGGAATAATAGATAATAGAGCATAATGTTATAATCAACCTCCATAAGAAGTCGTTAAACAATTGATCTATAAGTTGCCAACGTGATAAGATTGCTTGTGGACATGCTCTTGGATCAAATAATCTATCTTTAAACGTGATTTTGTGAAAAGCATACAAGTATTTCACACACACTCACACACAAAAATGTTAATGAATTAAAAGATCACTTTCTCGGACCTTTCTAGTTTGCCACATTCAAAACTCACCTTTAACGGAGCTCGAGAGAGATGGGTATAATATTTGTATTAGTAGTCAATTTAAAGAAATTATGTGTTTAGGAAAGGCTGCAAGATTCTGCAAAATGAGATAGCTTCTCCGTTAAAAAAAATTTATCGTAATCTTATGATGACATTAACTTGTAAACTGGTATCCATCAACAAAAAGAAACTTTAACTCACTATTAAAAAAAAAAAAAAAAAAAAAAAAAGAAGGAATGAATTTCAAAGCGTGGTTTCTCCCAAGATATTGAAAGCTCATATTTGTGGTTATGAAAACCCACTAGGCCGAGCCAAGCCCAGCCCATTCCACTTGGGGCGGCCCACTTTGAGGCCCAATTTGGCCGATTTAAGCCCATTTTTAGCCCATTTAATTCCTATTTCCAAATCTGAATTTAAAATTCTAACATCAATGTAATCCAAAACTTCCTCATCTCAGATTTGCTTTTGAGGTCATGGAACACATATTTTCTAGCTTTAGTTTCAAAGAATCCATCCCCCAAAATGTTCTCCGGATTTCGTCCGATTAGACTCTTGAACTTCTCCTGTAAAATAATGGCCAAGGTCCTTGCTACACGGCTAGCCAAAATTCTCTATTCCCTCATTTGCAACAACGACGCTACTTTTTATAAAAGGCAGGTCAATTCATCAACACTATGTGCTAGCCGATGACCTGTTTCACAATTGCATTCAAAGTTCAAGGGAGTTGGTCATTGTATGAAACTTGATATCACCAAAACTTTTGACAAGTTTCAATGGTCCTTCCTCTTAAAGGCTTAAATTTTTTCCCGTTTTCAGATTCTTGGATTAGCAAGATTAAAGAGGTTATTTGTTCTACGAAAGGCCCTATTTTGATCAACAGAAGTGCGTGTGGGTTCTTTGGAGAAACTTGTAAGTTCTGACCCTAACTAATTATGTTTTAAGGTTAATTCATTGAATTTATATGGTTATTGAGTAGATTCGCTTGTTAGATTAGTAGTTGTGTTGGTTTTCAAGTTTTTAACCTAAGTTTAGTGCTTCGGAGAGCCTTTTGGTAATTTTGGGAAATGTTGGGGCTTGTCTGTAATTTCAGAAGTATAGAAGTACTGGGCTCATTAGATAGAGATAATTGTTTCATAGAACTTTTGTGCAGTGTGCGTGCCATTTCAAGGTCTGGATCATCTAGAAATCACATTTGTAAATTTCTTCATGCACTTTAAGAGAGATGTGCCTTTTCGAAATCCTGCAAAACCGCATTTATTTGAGCCACTCGATACTCTGTCACACTCCCAAACTGGATTACCACAAATATCCGCATGACGAGGAGTGACGTCGCTGCTAGTACGGGGTGGACAATTTAAAAATTTTCTGCGGTTACAGTTGCCACAGGATTCTGCGATGAGAGGCTAATAAACATTTAGCGAAAGCTTGTGTGAATCTTATAATATCGACAAGTATTTAAAACAGAAAGGCATCAAGCATGGAGGTTGAATAAGAACAACATTTCCATAGTACTAAACATCAAAATTTAACTTGTACAAAATTATTAGTTACAACTTCCCAAAAAAGAGTTAAGATTTGGTGAGGTAAAACCCAACGATGACTGTTGACATAAAAAATGTCACTTTGTCTCTTCATACACTTTCAGCATCAATAAGCTAAATGAAGCCGCATCCTACCACTAGCAAGCAATGTTACTTCAAGCATTAAATCTTGTCAGAATCAAAGAAAAACTACAAGATTCTTCAAAAAAGCCACAAGAAGAGTACAAATGAAGTTTCGGGCCATTTCAACATTATTTAGCCTAACTTCACTCTTGCAGCAGCTGACCAAGTGCTCCCAGCAGCGATGCAGATGAAAACCCAGATTCACAAAACAAAACACGCATTTGGCCTCAAAATGTCACTAGAAAGCTCTACAACAAATTTCAGGTTATTTCGACACTGTTTGGCCCCAAAAGCAAAAGCCGTAGCAAAATGAGCTGTCCCGGCGACGACAGCATCGAGGAGAACAGATATTCAATGAGAGCCTATGGCTGGTTCAAAATAATTCCAAAAGGCTCTATGTCAAGTTTTAGGTCGAACCGACAACATTTGACCCTACATCAACCCTCAAACAGTAAAACCAAGCCTCTCGGCGACGGGAACCACCGAGGCCATCACTCATCAAACAAACCACATGGGTGACTTCAAAATACTTCAAAGGGAGATACATGTCAAGTTTATGGTCATTTCAACAATATTTGACCAGACTATCTCCCAGAATCTAAATTAGGCATCCTGGCGGCAGAGCCCCATAAGGTTTTCTTTGAGTTTTGTAGACGTGTGGTTCCAGTTGCCAGTAGACTTGATTTTGTCACGAGGAAAATGTCACGCTTTGTTGTATGGTCAATCGATGTCCGATTGACCTGGACTTTGATAGGAAGTCTTTTGGAGTCATTTTAAGATGATCAATTAGCTCCGATTTAGAAATCATGATCCTACACTTGTCTTAACCGATTCACTTGTGTTATTTTCATTTCTTACATAATCATGCCTAGTTGTAGACATTATTGTTACTCTTGTGATTCGGTTGTCTTTAATTCTACATTTGATGCAACGTGTTTATTTTTACTATACTTGCTTACTTGATAGGTTGTGTAAACCTAAGATTGCTACACTTGTCATTGTAGGTGACGACACCATTACCCCTTGATAAGGAGGCATAGGCGGTTGAGGAGATGCTGTATGGGCTAGCAATGAACTCCAGATGATGTCATTTAGACATAATGTAGGTGTGCTGAAATGTTTTTTTATTTTTGGTTGTGGAAACCTCTATGTATCCTCACACGTGGAATCCTATGAGAATCGTGGGAAAAAATATGCCGTTATTACACGAATCCTCGCACATGTTGCACCTCGGGATGAGAACTCATTATGGTGATCCAGTCATTATGGTGATCCAGTCTGGGGTGTGACATATAGTTTCACCCCTCATTTCTCTGAAGTCAGACTAAAATTAATGAAAAATATGCTAATGGCGTCACTTTATTTCATGTAATTGAATTCCATGTACTTATAATATTTGTATTTTTAAAAGTGGTTGAAAATTAAGGCTCAAAGTTGAATATCCAAAAATAACAATCAAATAACCATCCCCTTGAATAGAGATGTGAAATGAATTGTCAGGCCCCGATCCAGGTTTAGTATATTCTATTATTATTTTAACTGTGATTAGTCTCTAAGTGAGATTAGAGGACGATTAGCTTGATTTCTAGCTAGATTAGACTTTTCAATAGCTTTGGGGAATTCTGAGAGCCATTGGAATTAGTTTAACACGAGCCGGGGCGCCCCGTGTGACGTGTGTTAATTTGGGGAGTTTTTTCTTATTTCAAAAATTCTCAATTTTTACTCCTTTTGATTTGTTTTAGTGATCTCAAGAATTTTTATGTTTTGTCAGTTGGAATTTGAAATTCAGAAATCACGTTTTTTCGAGAAAAATGGGTAAAAATGACTTTTCACACAAAATCTGTGCATAAATTTGAAATTTATAAATAATGAGGAAAATATACTTTTTGGAAACTAGATATTTCGACGATCAACTTTGTCTTCTTCATCGATCTCATTCGGGACCCACAAATGATAGATCTAGCGATGTGAAGATTTGAGGGCCAACGGGGCCACTTCCTCTACTTAAAACCCAAAACACACGTTGGGTTTCTTCCTCACCTTCATTTGCTGCAACTTCTGGGCTGAATAGAGTTTTCTTGCTTCTCCTTCTTCCAACCATCTTCTCTCTTCTGCATGTCCTTCTTCCTTGGTAGAAAATGGAGATTTGATCACACCAATCTCTTCTCCTTCCTCTTGGCTTCCCATTGATACTGTTTGTGAGGAATTTCAGCCGGAACCCATCTCTTCTCCAAGCTCTTCTTCTTGTTTAGAGCTGTAAAAAGGTTAGCAATGGCTTCCTTTTTGAATTTCTGTTTTTAATGGAACCTTTAGAGCCTTTCTATCATGCATGCAAAGGAATTCTTGGAGAGCTCCTTCTCTTTTCAAAATATGATGTTTGTGAGTGTTTTTCATGGGGGTTTTTGGTGTAGATTGGAGCAACTGAGATAGGGAATTTCTAGGAGTGATTTGTGGAACCCTTTTACTTTGAGGAAAGTGAATAAACTGATATTGGAATGCCTGCAATTAAATTTATGTTTCTTCTTCAAAGTTGGATGTAAAATTGCTATATATTTGATCCTTTTCTTGGGCTATGTAGGCTGACTTCATAAGGTTTTGTGTTAATTTTAGGTGCAGAATTTCTGCATGTTTTGCATTCAATTATGTGCAGGTTTTTTTTTTTTTTTTTTTTTATGTCAAAGTTCAGATTTTTGCAGGTTTTAATGTTCAGTTTATATTCAGATTTCTGCAGGTTTTGTGTCTAATTTATGTGCAGATTTTCTGCAGGTTTTTATGTCCAAATAATGTGCAGATTTCTGCAATATTTTAATGATCAGTTTTGTGCAGATTTCTGCAATGTTTTAATGATCAGCTATATTCAGATTTCTACAAGGATTTTAGTGTGCAATTGTGTCCAGATTTCTACAGGATTTTTGTGTGCAATGGTGTTCAGATTTCTGCAGGGTTATGTTGTCCATGATAACCTGGGAAATTTCTGGCCACTGGTTGTTTTACTATGATAGAAATCTGATTTGAAATTTCACGTTCACTTATGTTAATATCTGAATTTTTGGCTAGTTTTACTATGATAGAAATCTGATTTGAAATTTCTGGTTCATTTATGCTAATATCAGAATTTTTCATTTAATTTGTTTATGGAATGGGATGGTTTGGTTGGTGTTAATTGGAGGTTGGATAGGGGCCTGGGTTTTGGCCCAGATTTAATTCTTGTGCAAATTGAGGCCCATTTGTGCACATTTGTGGCCCTATTGAGTATAAAAATTTCCTAATGGCTTATTAATCATCGGGAATTAAGAATTTGACCCCAAATCACTTCGTTTGAATTAAACCCATGGAGAAAGTTTAGTCATTAAATTACCCTGGGATTTTCTTTAAGTCTCTATATACACTTTGCGCTCTCAAATGTCTGGGACCTTCCGAGACACCAACTTCTTCACTCATAAATCGACATGGAGACACTAAGTGTGTATCGAGACGGCCCCGGTAAGCCCATCAAACACTATTAATCATCTCATTCCAAGTTACACAAATTATATGTTTTCTCATAACTTGTTTTGAAATAAATTGAGTGGTTCGCCACATTTGTAAAACAATGAAAGGCTACTATCATCTGATATGTCCTGAGATTTGTCTGATTGTTTTAATATAGAGTAGTTCTTTTTATCAGTTTGGATGACGTTTAGTAATTTGAATTATATCGTTTTGGATTTGAATCGGCACCACTAAGCTAGGACCACTTTGTCAGATTGATCACCCGGCTTAGGATCCTGCAAACTTCTGTTTGGACCCTTTGTTTGTTTGCTCCGGCCATGGCAACGGTTTTTGTCTGTCCGGCCATCTCGCATGGCATGACATTGGTTATCTGTTCCGGCCATTTTGTATGGCAACGGTTTCTATCTGTGTGCTCTTGTTACTTCGGTAATAGGAGAATATAGTTAAATGTGGTTTGCCAATATTTTGATTATTTACAGTCAGTTTGAAATATTTTAAATATAAAATTCTTTTATTTGTACGTAAATGGTTTATTTGATTTATTCTTTACTTATGTTTCGTTTCAATTACAATTTATGATTTTAAATATGGAATTTATACAACTTGTACATCTTATCTGTTTTATTCACCTGCCAGACTGTCGTGTCTGATATTCTTTTGTTTGGCGTCAGATGTCGGACCCGCAGATTTTGAGGCGGAGCACGCGGTTGAGGTGGTAGAGCCGCCAGTGGAGCGCGAGTGGCAACCTAACGATGTCATATAGACGTCGTGTTTGAAATTTGAGATGGGATAACATTTTGGGAACTTATTTTATGGCCTTATCGGTCTTCTTTTGGGATGTAAAACTTAATATACTTTCTTGATCTTCATAACTCTAACCTTAACTTTGGGCTATGCTCTTATATATATATATATATATTTCTCTTTTGATACAATGCTTGTGCAATTATACTATGTTTCACTTGATTTTTATTTTACTACATGCTTCCACATATTGCCATTTGTTGTGTAATTGATTGATTGGTTGTGATGGATTGTCTGGGATCCTCACTGCGGAATCCTGTGGGAAAATAATTAGCGTGTGTGGGCGAAATTTACCGGCCTGTCGGGCCACGACCCTGAATTAAGGACTTGATTATCAGCACTTCGGTCCAGGGGCGTGACATGAATTGAGCCCACCACCACAGTAATTAACTATGAGAAAAGTAAATGTCTCATTTACATTACCACCTTGTATTGTTCACGGCTTATAATCTTTGAATAATGCTACATGGACAAATTTTTTGGCCAGAATTTTGGCCAACCCATATGGTTTTCATTGAATATCATAGTGATATTCAATGGAAACCATATGGGTTGGCCAAAATTCTGGCCAAAAAGTTTGTCCAAGTAGACTTTTTGATAATCTTTTGTTGGAGCTCATTTGACCTTAATTCTTTTTTATACAGCTAAGGGAGTTGGGACCCCATCAAGCCCTAGGGTTAGGGAAGGTGGCTTGCCCAGGGTCGATTCTCGGGCACACACAGGTAAGAACTGCCAAGTGCCCTGACCATGAGTTGGTATTTATTCAATTCTATGCGGAAAAATGGACCTAAGTGATGGTTTGCTCATGCAATGGAAAGATAAAAGGCATAATTTTTTTCTCCATATCATTTCAAGCAATGAGGAAAATTGAGAAAGTAAAAGAACCTTGATGATGTGGAACTTATCCAATTCGTGTATGGAAAGCAATGAGGAAAATTGAGAAAGTAAAAGAACCTTGATGATGTGGAACTTATCCAATTCGTGTATGGAAGGACTAAGGACGGGGGATACCATATTTTGCAGAAAAAAAGCTGGTGTCCCACGTCAAAAGTCCACCTTCCCCAAACATCCCAAAATTTTAAGTGGCACCTCTTCATCTGTTATAACATTTGCAGGAGGTTGCCTTTTTAAGTGAAGAAGATTGGAATATGGTTTCAATTCTCGGGGATGGAAAAGAAAAGTCATAACATTATTCAACGGAACAACACTTTATCAGTGGCAGTTGCCTTTGACCCTTGAAATGAGTAATGCAGCGAAGGCATAATAAATAATGCAAAAAAAGAAGAAAAGAGAAGGAACTTTACATGAATTCCCCTGCGTAGTAGGCATTGTCATCATGGACTAAGCAAATACTCCATGGGCGAAATCAATCATATAAGAAGAGATTTCATAGATCTCTCTCTTCAAGCATCTTCAGAACCACCTATATCCAGTCTTAATGGTTGGCGTCTGAAAGAACTAAAAGGAATTCATTGCTAGTTGCTCTTCCATAAAGAGAATTTCTCATATAGTTATTCTCTTTTAGTTAGATGCTTGTGCCGACAGTTTGGCTTACATATACTGATTCTAGGAGCTTTCTTTGGAAAAAATTCCAAACGAAGCTCGGTCAATGTTCTTTGGATAAGGAAAAGAATCGGGGGTTTTGACATATTAGTCCTCCTTAAACACGGTTTTCTCAATTTCAACACTGAAATTCAAATAATATCATTAGAGTCAAGTGACATTGGTTAACATTTTTTGCCTCAGATCCCATGATATCATAGGAACAGTGCATGTCACAGAAACTAATAAATTCCATTATATCAGGAGACTGCCTCATGATGTGATGGCTTTTATGCAGCATCTTAGAGAAGAATTCCTCCGAATGACAAAACTTGAGAAATGATGGTAAGATCTGCATTTACTTTTTATAAAATTTTATATTTTATTTTTTGTAAAAAATAAAATCAATTTCTTGCTGGTTGCAGAAAGTGTATGATATAGAAACTGATAAATTCTATGATATCATGGGACTGTCCCATGATACCATGGAAAATGACTAAAACGAATAAAAAAAAATGTTTACCAAAGTCACTTGACTCTGGAGACATTATCTGAATTTTGATCATGAAATTGAGAAAGCTGAGTCTAACAAGAGCTAATATGTCAAAACCCCAAAAATTTGGCTAAAGACCATAGTGTTTGGACTTTGGAATAAAACCTATCTCCGAAACAGTCAACCCCCACTTGATGGAGTGCATAGGTTACTATCATGAAAAACTCAACTGAGATAATGTTCCCTATTCCCATCTGAGAATTTATTCGCACAAGAGGACTAAAGAAAAGCAAGGGATGAAGCAGAACAAGAACTTTGTATCAAATGTGAAAAATACTATAAATAGGCACTCAGGAATCAGTAATTGGCAGAGGAGGTTCCTGGTCCACACGCATAGTGAGAGGGGGAGAAGGTCTAACATGAAGACATGAGCCTCGTTAGACAAGCCAAGAATGACTTGCCCCGAAGTAGTTGTAATGTTTTCAACTTTCATATGAAACACAGGGAAGGGCTGCTCCTGCCAGGAGACCCATCATTGTGCTAAACCATGGACCATATCCAGGATTAGTATTTTCTTTATGTAGTGTTAAATGTGCCATCTGTGGACCTAACTTTTAAATGCATATACCTAGCCCAACAAATTTAGTGGATATTGATCCATCAGATTTGAGATCATTACATCATTCAAGGGCAGTCCTCTTCTTGGCTTACTGACAGTCTCTTGTCTCTTATGCTAGACCAAGTTTCTCCCGCAGAAGAATCTTGTAAACAAAAGAGGTATGTTTTAAACTAACATAATTGTCTTTGCGGACTCAGGCAATTTAGTGTCCAACCTGCATTTGAGAACGGGAGCAGCAGTTTTCATTAGACAGTCTAGACTTTGAATCTGGCATCCCTCATCCTTGCACATGTAAGTTGCTATTACCTTTTATGCATGCCCATCACTTCACATGCGTGAGTTGTATCTCCATGCACATGCGAGTTTTCATCACCTCGCACGTGCAAGTCTCACTGCATCTCTCAGCCCCATAGCTGGGATAAGAAAAATTGCATTTTTATTTTTCAACGAGTAATGTTCACTTTATTCACCAATGTTGTGGTTGAATGAGAACCTTCCAATTGTGATATTTGTATCCTCTCTATAAAGATTCTATTCACTTTTGAGTACAGATCCTCTCAGGACTAACTTAAAGAATATTTTGCCGACTCAAACGATATCAATAGGATCCCGATCCCCTGTTTCGTCCAAACAGGGCTTCCTGTTTGGAGGGGGGGGGGGGGGGGGGGGGGGGGGGAGGGATTTTTTCACTTTCATCCGCCCTCAGTTTTCTACTTTCTCTATTTTGGCACCCTAGCCTAGAGATGTCAAATGGTCCAGGCCGGGTTGTGTAGTCAACGGCCCACGGCATGGCCCGCGCCTCGGCCTAGCATGGCCCGCTGCGAGCTCCTATTCAAAACGGTCGACCCGCAAGGCCCACAAGCACTTCCTCTTTTTTAATCTAAATTTTCACAATTCAGTTGAGTAATATACCAATAGATATCCTACAATTTTTTTTATCTTTTTATCTTAATCATCCTAAATCCCAAATTATACAGAGGAAACTGAAGGAGAAAGTTTAAACTCAAATTTCTCACTGAATATTCGTCTGCTAGAGTACATCATTGATGTAGATGATGAGATCGTGAAGTCCGTATGAGGCATGGACAATGTATATGACCTTGATTTTTATACAGAACAATGAAGAAAAATTAATCGGGAAAAAGAAAATTAAAGAGGCACGCCGAGCAGAGCCAGCACGACACAACCCAGTCCACTTCAGGCAAGGCTAGCTCGTGGCGGGCCGTGCAATGCCAGTGTAAATCCCTGGCAGGCTGTGCCGGCATGTGGCCCCGGCCCTTAGGCCGAGATTTGGGAGGCCCGGGCAAGGTGTTTGACATCTCTACCCTAGCCAAGGGGGCTGGGACTTGAGGTACCCACGCAAGTGGGAAGAAGTGGCCACAAATGTGGGAAGATTTTTTCTTTTTCTTTTTGTGTATCCTAGCCAAGCAGGTTGGGTCCCATGAGAGGGCCTACACACATGGCAAAGGAAGCCCATACACGCGGGAATAAAAGCATGCACACATGGAAAAGGAATCCCACACACGCGAGAATAAAAGCCCACACACGTGGAAAAAGAAGCCCGCATGAGGGAAAGGTGACATATCCAAGATTCAAACCCTAAACAGACATGTGAGAACTGACGCTCCTTACCGGCTGAATAAGGAGCCCTTCTCATGGGAGGAGTTATGCTCACAGTAAGGTTGATCGTTTAACATATATGATGGCTCACACATCTATGGTTGGAGTATGGTTAGAAAAAGCGACCGAACCCAGTACATATCAGCCATCAACGTTCCTATAATCTCATGGGAACCGGTATCGATTGTACGTGCTCAAAAAATCAATCGATATTTTGACAATATCATATGATAACCAATATTTCCAACATATTGGCCGATGAACAAGGCCGTCTTCCTTACCCCCTTTCTTCCCTGATCTCGGCACGTAGTAGAAAATTGAGGAGGATAAAAAGAAAAGAAAATAGAAGGCGAAGAAAGAGAGAAAGGTGGAAGAATGACGAGAGAAGAATAGGTAGTGTACCTGGAGTTGCGGTTCACTGAAGCTTGGAACTCGAATCTCAGTACGCTGGAGTTGCAGCACTCAACTACAGGTAAGCTCCCCTCCCTTTTTCCTTGCTTTTTCTTCTTCTTGTTTTTTTTTTTTTTTTTTCTTTTGCCTTTTTTCTATTCGGTGTCTCCACTCCAGTCTCGACCCCTTTTCTATATGGGTGGGCATAAGCCCCTTTTATGGTCCTTTTTTTAATTTTGAGCTTTTTGTACATACCCCCTAAAGTTTGTAAAATAGGCCCCTGAATTTTCCTTTTAATACTATCCGTGACCCCATAATCAATAGTCTTCCAACCACCATATGTCTTTAGAGTGAAATGACATGTTTGTCCATCTCTTTTATCCCTATATGCATAATTTCAAAAGCTTGTACTCGATTTTTTTATATATAGAAAATAACATTAACAATTGCATTTAGTGGGAAAGAATAACCCTACATAATTTTATTTTTATTTTTATCAATGGATGGCTCATTTCATTAAATCCAAATTGAACATGACGAAAATCAACACTTGTACTTATAACCGATTATGATTTATCCAATTCATACACTACCCACCGTTGGATTAATGAAAGTCTCAAAATACACGATCTTGCTTCATGTGTAAGGGGGTGTAAATTAAATATTGGAGGAACCGACAAATGTAAATATATATATATATATATCATTTTTTAGAATTTATGAGGGGGGGTGTGGTGTTTGGTTCCATGTAAAAGAAATATTGGGGGAAGGGGAAATGTAAAAAATATATATATATATATATTAATTTTTAGGGGTGATAATTTTAAACTTTTCTTAGATATGGGTGGGGGCTTCAGCCCTGGCCCTCATACTTGGTTCCACCCCGGCCTGGTCATGTCCATGAGAGAGTTATTGAGAGAAATCATTGGAATTTGAGATAAAATAATTGTATTTTTGTAAATAATAATATACTACTCCTTTTTGTTTAATGGATGTAAGGGCAAAGTTGTCGTTTATATAAAAATCCAGCATAAATCTCATAGTGGCTACCCATTCTTGTCAGGAATACTGATTTTGGGGGCATGAAAGGCATTAAAAAGAAAAGGCTGGGGGCTATTTATAAATATTAAAACCTCAAGGGCCTATTTATAAATCTTACAAGCCTTAGGGGGTATATACAAAAAGCTCTTAATTTTTTAAGAGTTAGTTACAAGTTAGAACGAGCAGGGGGGCTCCACAGTTAGACCCCTATATAGAAAATCAAAGCTGCTCAAAATAATTGTCCCTCTTTTATATGGGCCCTAGACAAGTTTCACTCTCATAATTAAGAGATTAGCCCACCATCAGGTTGATCAGTTGATCAAGTTTAGAAATATCAATCAATCTAATAGTACCAAATCTCCAATTAAAATGAAATTTGGCCAAAACCCATATAAGAGGAGGGAAATGATTTTGAGCAGTTTAAGTTTTGTGTAGGTGGGCCCCACTATGAAGTATGGAGCCTACAAGATTTTCAAGATATCCTTACTCTTTTCCTTAATTTTACCTTATTAATAAGGCTCACTTGAGGAAAATATAAACTACTCTAAAACAAATGGCCCCTTTGAAATCTAATTTTTTTCTGGCTTTTGTAGATGACTAGATAATGAAGTGATATATATGAATAGGCTAATTATTGATGTTTCTAATAATGTGACACGAGCAATTCAGTTGAGGGCCTAACTCCAATTTGAGTAAATCCTTTACCAAGTTAATATAAGTGGTGATAGTTATTTTGAATGATTTGGATTTTAAATATGGACTGCATTAATAATAGATTTATAAATTATTAGGATAAATACAAAGATTAAACTTACAAATATATATTAAATAGTGATACAGGGTGCTATGACTTTGGGGCATAGATATTTTGGCTTATAGTGTGTACTAATGAATTTTTCTTTATTTTCTAGCATTTTTCAATATTCTGGATTTTCTGAATATTTCTTCAAATTTCTTTGGGATAAAAATAATTCACGCAACAATGAACGTGACGGATCATGAGCCGCAACTGATACCGATACTATATCAATTTTTCGAGGTTGACCGATATCACAATTTTTAACCATAGGTTGGAGTAATATTTGTCGAAGAGGTGTTATAAAAGAAGAAAAAATGATTATATGTTAATCAAATTGTTGATAAAGGGTATGATGATGGATTTCTAACGATTGTCTTAGTGGACATCATTAATGAAGTAGATCCCCTTATGTTGAAGATGAGAACGATGGTGATATTGCGGGAAACGAGGAGTAGTGCAGAGGATATTGCTCAGAGTCCCAAAGACTAGGGTTGCAAGCGGGACGCTTCCGGATTGGAACCTATTTCAGATCCTGTTTTGAATCGGAACCTGTTTTGTTGGCTCCGGACCTAGTTTCGATAAGAAAATCCGGGTCCGGTTCCGGAACCAAGTCCACCTAGAGGACTTGAATCTAGTTTCAAAATCTATTATATTTTCTCTTTATTCTTAAAATAAGAGTATCATGCAACTTATAACAGTGCATCAAGTCTACAACTTTTGGGTACTCGAAGAATCGATTATCCGTTTGGATCCCTACCAAAGACAACTTATTAATTTGATTTTCAAGTTTACTTTGTTATTAATTATGGACATGTAATAAGACCAGTGATCTTCAAGTTTATTAATTGTTTTTTTATGAATTTGATTTATCTAGTTCATAAAGAAGCTTTAATTTAATTATGCTCATGCTAATGCTTCACCTATCATGTAATGACTAGCAAAATGTCCCTGTATTTAGCACGGACAATCTAATTTATAAGATTAATATTTTAAAACACATTAATAGTTTACTAAGAAAAACTTAGAAACCCTGATTCTATCTTTCAGTATGAATTACACTGAGATGGTCAAAATTGTACTTAAAATATTTTGTTAATATATATACATACAATTTTTGTACCAACTTGAACCGGCTTCTATATTGAAGCACTAGCAAAGGATGCTCGGGCACAATTTGGTATAAATCTGGACCAGCTTCAATATTGAAGTACAAGCAAAGGATGCTCGCACTAAGCACGGGCAAGCGAGCAATGTCATTTGCAATATGAAAGTTGTAGAGAAAGATAGATAGAGAGACACGCATAAATCAACCAGCATAATCTTTTTAGTGCTTACTTTTGCTGCAATTCGATTGTTGAGTAAAATTGATGCTATTTTTCAAACGGGGCATTTGGCAACAGGTCCCTAACATTTCACTTTTTGGGCCTTAGATCCACAATCTTTTTTCATAGTGTGCTCGGTCCTTTTTCCAAATTTGAAGACCTAAATGTCCAAGAATTACCCTTTCTTTAAAAGTTCTTATTTATTTAAACAAAACTCATATCCCATGATTAGTGAGATATGTCATTGATATTGGTCAACTACCATTTAATTGGCCACGATTAATGAAAATCCCACTACTGAGATTTTCAAATAAAATTCAAAAACATACAAATAAATTTCAAAAAATGGAAATAAATTTCAAACAAATGTAAATAAATTTGAAAAGACGCAAATAAGTTTCAAAAGAACGCAAATAATTTAAAAAGAGAAAATAAATTTCAAGAAATAGAAATTAATTTCAAAATACGCTAATAAATTTCCCAAAAAACTCAAATTGAAAAAAAAAAAATTCCTAAAAAAAGGAAATAAATTTGAAAAGACGCAAATAAATTTTAAAAGACACAATAAAATAAAAAAATACAAATAGATTTAAGAAAATGCAAATAAATTTGTCAAAAAACTCAGATAAATTTTTCAAAAACACAAAAAGATTTTTTCAAAAACATAGTTTAATTTTCCAAAATGGTGATAAATTTTTCAGAAACTCAGATATATTTGCAAGAAATTCAGATAAGTTTTCCAAAAATACGAGATTTTTGAAAAAAAACTCTGATAAATTTGACAAAAACTTAGATAAATTTGATAAAAACGCAGATAAATTTGCCAAAAACTAAGATAAATTTGATTCCTCGTTGATTCCGGCCTAACCCGAACCAACCTGGAACCAACCCCATGAACAGAGTCTTCTTCTCTTCCTCGTCGATTCTGTCTTACAACATAATCTCTGCAATAGAGTCTTTGGAGCCTGCCAGGGGTGGATTCTCTTACCACTATCCTCCTTCATCGTCGAAGATGTAGCACTGGATGGTGGCGGCGGCAACAGCATCACAACCCTACTTCTCCGACAATGGTTTGCAGCAGTGGTGTAATAATTCCAAAACTTTCTTCTTCCTGCTGCAACTTTCACTACTTTTAGTTCTCTTGCTCGGTGACGACGAGGCTGCGGCTACAAATTTACAATGAAGATCACATAGTTCGGATCCTCTAAATCTCCTTCAGCAGCGACTGGCCCACCTTTGATCGTCTTCGAAATGAATCCAAACTAGTTCCATCTGCCTTTTTGCAAACTCCGTGATCTTCTCCGATCAACAGTCGTGGCCCACCTTTGGTGATCAGGCTCCATGTGACCCTTCTTCTCCTATGACTCTTCTTCCTCAACGATCGCGGGGGAGTTGTATGTGGCTTCTGTGGCTTCCAATCTAGAACAACTACAGATAAGGATCCTCTGTGCTTTTTTCTCCAGTTGGAGTTTTTGAACGATGGTCCGCACAGATCCGCACAGGAGATCCTTGGTTTTGCGATGGCCCCAACTTCTGCAAATT
Organism: Cinnamomum chago; assembly: GCA_038049695.1. NCBI lineage: Eukaryota > Viridiplantae > Streptophyta > Magnoliopsida > Laurales > Lauraceae > Cinnamomum > Cinnamomum chago. Next base: position 101,175,433 of record CP142453.1, on the reverse strand, counting down.
TGGAAGACCGAATCTACCTCTGGATCTGCCTCTGCTTCTGATCCTTTGCGGTGTAGATAGCACTGGCGGCGATTCCAGGAGGTGTCAAGTCCTCTTCTGCTGTTCTTCTTCTTTGGACTGGATCACAGCATAGAGTTACGATCCACTAGGGGTAGCAGAGATTGAGAGGATTTAGGAACGAGGGAGAATGGAAGATTTGCACTTTTAAAATTTTAAAATTTATGACTAAAATATTTGAAAGGGCAAATCAACAATGAAAATATCTGATATGGCGTATCTAGGTTTTTCATGCCTAAATATGTCCAGCTGTAAAGACTATAGGTCTTGAAGAAAAAGTAGTTGGACTGGAGGCCATACAAGTGCTGAGGGACTTTTGGCTAATATACCCTTTTTCAAACATTATAATATTTTAAGAAAAAACATCTAAACATGTTAACATGTGTCTAATCGATTAACTTCTCATCTATTTATAGTGAAGAAATGAAGGCAAGAAAATAAATGTGGATACATAACCACGGTGGGGGATAAAATTCTGGAATAATAGATAATAGAGCACAATGTCATAATAAACCAAAGCTTTTGCAAGTTTCAATGGTCCTTCCTCTTAAAGGCTTAAAAGTTTTCTTGTTTTCAAATTCTTGGATTAGCAAGATTAAAGAGCTTATTTGTTCTACCAAAGGCTTTGTTTTGATCAACAGAAGTGCGTGTGGGTTCTTTGGAGCAACTTCTAAGTTCTGACCCTAATTAATTATGTCTTAAGGTTAATTCATTGAATTTAGATGGTAATTGAGTAGATTCTCTAGCTATATTAGCAGTTGCGTTGGTTTGTGTGCTTTTAACCTAAGTTTAGTGCTTAGAAGAGCCTTTTGGTAATTTTAGGAATTGTTGTGGCATGTCTTTAATTTCAGAAGTATAGAAATATTGGGCTCATTAGATAGAGATAATTGTTTCATAAAACTTTTTGTACAGGGTGCGTGCCATTTCAAGTTCTAGATCATCTAGAAATCACATTTGTAAATTTCTTCATGCACCTTAAGAGAGATGTGCCATTTTGAAATCCTTCAAAACCTCACTTATTTGAGCCACTCGAGCCTCTATCACACTCCCAAACTGGATTAGCACAAATATCCACACGGTGGACAATTTAAAATTTTCCAGCAGCTATAGTTGCCACAGGATTCTGCGATGTGAGGCTAATAAAAATTTAGCGGAAGCTTGCGTGAGCCTTATAATATTGACAAGTATTTAAAATAAAAAGGCATCAAACAAGGTAGTTGAATAAGAACAACATTTCCATAGTACTAAATATCAAAATTTAACATGTACAAAATTATTAGTTACAACTTCCCAAATAAGAGTCCGGATCTTATGAGATTCTCACCAAAACGCCACGATGACCTTGAGTGGACCACTCACGATTCGCCACGTCATTGTGGGCAGCTTTCCATGCACGTAGCTAGGGGCTGCCCGCGTGACGTGGCGGACTCTAAGTGGCCCACTCATTGTCACCATGCATAGATCCCACTTAGAAGGTACCGATTCCCAAAAACAAAGGCCTACAAAAACGATGACTAATAAAAGTACAAAAGATGAAACCCAAATATTATCCCAAAATGTGTGGAGACCGCCCGCACTAGTTCGATGCTCTAGATGACATCATCTGCACACTATTTTCTCAAACCTTTCAGATCCTTTTGGATCATTGTTGCTTTCTGCTCTAGGGTAAATGGCTTGTCACCCACAACACCAAGTGTAGCAGGTCACGTTTACCATAATCTAACTAGTGATCATTTTAAATAGCCTCGCATGTTGTATTAGAGAATCAAAGATAGGAAATTAAAGAATTTTAATGATATGAAAAGCTGGGCAAGAAAGTGAAAGAATAATAATAACATTAAAGAATGGTTGAAGACAAAGCTATAACATGACAAAACACTAGTAAAATGAGAAAATATGCGGCGAAATTCTCTCGTTTGAAGGACTAGCTTTTCTGCGTGGCGCAACCGGGGTTAGCGGATATGAGAGTTTGTGGGGTCCAACCCTTTCGCGACCGGTGTCGGAATGCGAGCATCAACATTTTTTTGTACGGGTATGCCAGATTTTCTACTCTAATTGGAATTGACAAGTGGTCCGGAGATCCACCTTCGCAAGTAGAAAAGGAAATCAACTTTTTTCTAGTTTTCCATTGCACATATATTCAAGAAAAGAGACATGATTTGTTTGCCGTGAAAAGCAATGTTTGCAGTGAAAGGCGGTCTTTTTGCCGTGAAAGATAATTTTTTCCGTGAAAGGCGATTTACAATTCTTATTAATAATGAAAGACAAGAGTTGTGATTTCTTTTATGTCTCTTCAAAAAAAATACAAAATACAATGAAAAAGAAAGAAAAGGGGATCTAACTTCTCAGGAGATTGTGGGGACTCGTTCAGATTGACAGTCGCAAACCATGTGTGGACTTCGCCATCATCCTTCGGATGAGAACAGAGGTTGCTTTTAATTCGCTTGGCTCGGTTTATACATCAGATTTTTAAAGGACAAAGACCAAGAGGAGGTCCTATGTTCGATAAAAAGCTTAGAAGATGGGCTGAAAAGCCACGTCTAAGCCATAGAGGAGGAGAAGGAGAGGTCCTTGGAGGGAGTGACCCCCCAAGAGACTTTGGTCACCTTCTTGCTTCGGTCGCTGCAAAACTTCTTCAAGGTTGGAGAGGTCATTGTAGTAACTTTTTCATAGCTTTCTCTGCTTGTATAGATTTTTCAGATTGATTTTCCCGGGTTCGTTTCCTTTTGAATGACCCCTCTTTTATAGGGTTTTGGTAGCCATTAGGTGGGTTTATGGGCTTTTAATGCATTAAAGCCACATGATGGGAGGAGTTACATGATTTAATTCATTATTTTTGTAACTCCTTCTCCTTGGCTTCGGATTGGCCGATGGAGAATGAATGGCTTTTAATTGCCTTTAAGCTCCATGATGAGAGGAGTTACATGTCATGTTTATGGATAACTTGTAACTCCTTTTTGCTCGCTTCTAATTGGGCCGTCCGAAATAATGAGTTAATGACCGTAATTATTTGTCATAAAACAGGTCATTTAACAGCATTAAGTGATCGTTGAGCTGCTTGAAGAGTCGCAGGCAGTGCAGCGTCTTTTGAAATTCTTCTTGTGATGGTCACCGATGGATCTTCATGCTGATCGATGTCGGATGACCATGCAACTTCAAACATTTGAATAATGAAACGATTAAAGTAAGCATTGTTTGAGTTTTTAGAAATTTCAACCTAAGGATGAAAAATCTAAAATGAGCGGGTTTGACGAGCAAGTACCTTGGAATAGGCTTTGGCCATGCAGGCATTGCTCTAATCCAGTGGCGTAAGTCTTCAAGGGTAGTACTGCTTTAAGAACTTGCCGTTGATGGGCAGCATACATCCGTCACCCTCCATGTTTAGGAGAGCATATGCGCCGTTGGAGAAAACCTTGTTGATGACGTAGGGTCCCTTCCATTTTGGCTCCAATTTGCCTTTGGACTTGTGAGTGAAAACTGTAAGGTCTGCGACCTTACTGGGTCAGTTGGGCCCAATAACCGGCCCGTTGACCATTTATTTTGATAATTATTATAATTATTGTTTTGTTAGATATTTAAGTGGGCTTAGACCTTGAGCGAGTTTCTTTTAGTGTTAGAACAGTGTCTGCGAAGTTTCGTTTGATTTCGAGTTCGTTTGATCCTAGCAAGGGGGTAGTTTGCAAATTAGGGAAAATTGAGTGTTTTTCCCGAAAAATTCCTATCACCGTGATTTTGGGTTCGTTGGAAAGGTCTCGTCGCACTGATCATTTTTGTCTTCTGGCTCGTCGCGATCCGACGATCAGAAACCCTTCAAATGGTCCATTCTTTCACCGGACCCACTTAAAGGGCAATTCGGTCTTTTCCTCCCTCTCTTCTTCTTAAACAGGGATTAGCCCCAATCTCATTATCACTTCTGTAACGAGAGTTACAGCAGCCCTCGTTCTCCCTCTTCATCTTCTCAAGCCCAGATCTCCCTTCGGGAGAGATTACCTTCGCGATCCGGACCGCACATCTTCTTCCTTTCGATCTCCTCTCTCCATTGATACTAGTGGGTAAGCCTTTTCCCATCATCAACTTTTCCATTCGTTTTCTCTTTTGTTTAGAATAGGTTGGATCATGATCTTTTTCCTTCCTTTCTTCTTCTCGGTGTTCTAGATTACTTTTGAGCGGGGTAGATTGTGATCTTCGTGGTAGAAAGCTTCTCCTCAAGCTTTTCCAATTTCTAATCTTCTTGGTTGAGGCAAGTAGATATGCATTTTATATTTAATCATATGTGTATTTTTTTTCTTTTGATTTCAAAAATATATCCTTGTTAGATTACCCAAATTCCAAGCTTATTGTTGGTATTGCATTGGGATTGACATGTTAGGTTAGATTTGTGGTTTGGATTGGGTAAACTGTTAAATTGTAGCTTTGGAAGTTTTTAATTTGATAAAATGGATGGAAAGAATGATTGAAATGATTGGGGAGCATGGAGACTCGTTTTCTGCAGGAAAAAGGAAGAAGAAAAACCCATTTTCGGGCTCAGCTACAATGCCGATCGATTGGGCCTTCAAGCCGATCGATCGAACTGAAATTGCTCTCAGTTAACTGAGACAAATCTCAGACCGATCGATCGGACCTCTTGTCCGATCATCGGAGGGCATTTTCTTGTAAACTGTGACAATTTTGAAAAAAAAAAAAAAGAGAACTTGAAACGTGTCAGATGGTGCAACGTACAGAACAAGTCACCTGTGCATATGAATGAGATAATCCCTATGAACGTGTCTTGTATATTGAGCTAGCCAGACTTGCTTGTCTTGGTCTATTCTCTTGTCAACACCACATTATTATTATTATTATTATTATTATTTACATATCATGGCCAGCTGCAGTTTGGGAGTTTATTGATGGGCCAGTTACTCGGACATCGGGGTGGGAAGTCGGCTTTGGACGGCGTCCATGGCGTTGAATAGTTGGGAGCGGGCTAGGACCGTGCTACTATTCCCAGGACCGGGAGCTGGGATCCCCCTGGCGCCGGACTTTGGTATCAGTAGTCTGGATAAGATTGTTACTGGTACCCCGTGAGGTGGCTAGGACATCCACGGAGTCTCCCTCTTGTGCATTGCATTATACTGGTAGTGGTGATTGTTAGTATTGCTAGGATTTCTATTTATGATCCTGATGGTTATTTACTCATGCTTTATGCCTAGATTCGATTCCTTGTATTCCTACAATCTTATACTTGTCATTACTCTTATATTTGAAGCATGTCATGATTATTTATATATTGCTTATCTATTGCTCAATATGTCGTTGACTCTATTCCTTGGTGTGCAGATTCATCAGGTGAGTACTACTATGAGGAACAATCAGGTGAGGAGATCCCAGAGGATCTCCAACCGGGTGAGGAGGAACGAGAGTGGCGTGTAGATGACGTAGAGTAGCGTCATCATTCCTGGCACGAGAGTGATTCATCGGGACTCCCTTAGATTTTATTTCTTCGTTTATTATCTCTCGTTGAACTTTCACATTATTGACTCACTATTGTTTTAAATGGCCTTGATTAGTGGGATGGCCATTGAATAAATCAATTTCCTTGTTTCAGTTTATTTTATTATTTGTTCAACTTTAATTTATCTTGAGATTCATTATTCATTGTTGATATCCAAATATGCCTAGAATTGTATGAGTTCCGCAAATCCTTATTTTATTTGAGGCTTGAAATATTATATCCTCACAGCGGACTTACGATCCTTGGGCCTAAAGGCCAAAATGTTTAATTAGCCCTAAATTTCACTCCCCGGATCCGGTTTATTCTCTAATCGGGTTCGGGGGACGTGATAGAATGGTATCAGAGCAATGGATGGTTTCTCAGGGTAAAAAAAATTGTAGAAACCATAGGACGCGTGTGAGGATTCCGTTAGTTAGTAGGTTGGTTTGGTAGTTCTTTCTTAGCATGGTATTGTTAGATTGAGGCATTTTGGAACTAACCTTGAATGTTTTACAGGACAATGGCTGGTAGAACCACCCGAACTAATAACGGACCATCGCTAGAGGGTAGTTCTTCTCAGAGTGGTCCTGAGAATCAATGCCACCAATTCATGGCAGCATTTATTCAGTCTCAGAAGGATTTGGCTGAACAGAGTACTCGACAGAACGAGAGTTAGGCTGTATTCCAAGCTCAGATGCTTGAGGTAGTGCAGAAAGTGGGCCAGCCACAGCCCAAGGAATATAATCTCAACGAGTTGGTTGAGAAACTCAGTAAGAGGTTCCCACCAGAGTTTCATGGCATTGAGGACCCCGCTATGGCAGATGAGTGGGTTGTTCAGATGGAGAAAATCTATGAAGTATTCAAGTGCACGGGTGTCCAACAGGTGCAGTTAGCAGGCCACATGTTTCGTGGTGCAGCCGAGAGATGGTGGAAAATAGTTAAGCACCCTTATGAGACAGTCGAGGAAGAAGTAGCTTGGAAGACCTTCACTGAACAGTTCCAAAAGAAGCTTATCCCTGAGCACTATAGGGATCAAAAGATGGAGTTTGAGAGATTGGTTCAGGGTGATTTCTCAGTGCAAGACTATGAGATCTCTTTCACCCACCTATCCAGGTTTGCAGGGAATTTGATTTAGCCCGAATCGGAGAGAGTTCGGAGGTTTATCAAGGGACTACGAGCAGATATTAAGATGCAAGTTCAGCGCAGCAAGTTGACTGATTATGATGAAGTGTTCAAAGAAGCTTATTGGGCAGAGGAGTCCTTGAAGGAAGTGATTGCGCTAGAACAACAGAGGATCTTGGCGTTGATACCTCAACCCAAGGCACAGGGTTCTTCGTCCCAGTATTACCAGCAGCCAGCACCCAAGAGGCTACGGTATGAACCAGTGGTTCGGCAGTTGCCACAACGGATTATTTCCACTTTTTGTGGGGGGAGTCATCATGTTCGCGATTGCAGGAAGCAGACTAGTGCATGTTTTCATTGTGGAGACCCAGGGCATAAAGTTCGCACTTGTCCAGGGAAGACAGGAGTGGCACCACCAGCACTCCTAGCTCCGGCGCTCAGGCCTCCACATCCTGCACAGCCGTTGAGACAGGTGCCACCGGCACAAGCTAGACCCCAGCAGCAACAGATGATTGTCAGACCACCTCAGCCACTGCAGCAGCGTCCTCCAGTACCACAACAGCGTCCTCCAGTACCACAGCAGTGTCCTCCAGTACCACAGTAGCGATTCCAGCAGAGACCTCCAGCACCACCCAGATTCCAGGCTCGTGGTCCTAGGCCACAGCAGCAGTATCAACAACAACGTCCCCAGCTGGCAGGGAGAGCTTATGCTCTGACTCATGAGGAGGCAGAGGCGGCAGGCAATGTCATAGAAGGTACACTTTCAGTTTGTGGATTTGATGCTGAAGTTCTGTTTGATCCTGGATCCACACACTCATTTGTTGCACCAGCTTTTGCACTTCATTTAGGGGAGGATAAGGAGACACTACCTTATGATTTGATAGTAGCCACCCCTGTGGGTAGATCGGTTCCTTGTAATGTCATCTACCCTAGATGTAATGTTCAGATTGGAGAAGTTCAGCTGACTGCCAGTCTGATCATCTTACCGATGTCGGAGTTTGATGTGATACTTGGTATGAATTGGTTAGCAGCGAACCGAGCGGTGTTAGATTGTTTTAACAAGACAGTGAGGTTACAAGGTGCAGACCGTAGTGTTGAGTTTGTTGGAGCTGAAAAGCCCACCTCCACTCGGTTAATTTCTGCATTGAAGGCAGAACGATTGATAAGGAGCGGATGTGAAGGCTTTATCGCGTTTATCGCGGAGGACAAGGAGTCTAAGACTGTGGATGAGATTCGAGTGGTACGAGAATTCCCGGATTTATTTTCGGATGAGATTCCTGGTTTGCCACCTGTTCGTGAGTTGGATTTCACGATTGAATTGCAGCCGGGTACAACACCTATTTAGAAGGCCCCGTATAGGATGGCTCCAGTTGAATTGAAAGAGTTGAAGACTCAGATAGAAGATCTGTTGGATAAGGGTTTCATCAGACCTAGTGTTTTACCGTGGGGAGCTCCGGTGATATTTGTGAAGAAGAAGGACGGGACAATGAGGATGTGTATAGATTACAGACATTTAAATCAGGTGACAGTTAAGAACAAGTACCCATTACCGAGAATTGATGAGCTGTTTGATCAGCTGCAAGGAGCTCAATTCTTTTCTAAGATAGACCTGCGTTCCGGATATCATCAGTTGCGAGTCAGGAAGGAGGATGTTCCTAAGACTGCATTCCGGACGAGATATGGTCACTTTGAGTTTCTCGTGATGGCTTTCGGGTTGACTAATGCACCCGCAATTTTTATGGCATTGATGAATAAAGTGTTTGCTCCTTTCCTGGATCAGTTTGTGGTTGTCTTTATAGATGATGTGTTGGTATATTCGAAGTCTAAGGAGGAGCATGAGCATCAGTTGAGGACATCATTGCAGCTTTTGAGGGATAACTAGTTGTATGCTAAGTTGAGCAAATGTGAATTTTGGTTGGAAAAGGTTGCATTTTTTGGCCATATTATTTCAAAAGATGAATTGACGGTGGACCCTAAGAAGGTAGCAGCAGTTGTTAATTGGGGCAGTCCACGAAATGTAGCGGAGATTCGCAGTTTTCTTGGACTTGCAGGCTATTACAGGAGGTTTGTGAAAGGGTTTTCTACCATAGCATCTCCACTTACAAAGTTGACAAGGAAGGATGTTCCGTTTGTGTGGGCAGAAGAATGTGAGAAGAGTTTCTAAGAGTTGAAGACCCGGTTGACTTCAGCACCCATACTTGCCTTACCCTCAGGAAGTGGAGGATTTTTGGTTTATACAGATGCATCAGGTATTGGATTGGGCTGCGTTCTCATGCAGAATGATAAGGTGATAGCATATGGGTCCAAGCAGTTGAAGGATCATGAGAAGCAGTATGCCACGCATGACTTGGAGTTGGCAGCAGTGGTGTTTGCATTGAAGTTGTGGAGGCATTATTTGTATGGAGAAAGATTTGAAGTGCATACAGATCATAAGAGCCTGCAATACCTGTTTACACAGGGCGATTTGAATAATAGACAGCGAAGATGGATGGAGTACATAAAGGATTATGATTTTTCGATCAAGTACCATCCTGGTAAGGTAAATGTGGTAGCAGATGCTCTTAGTAGGAAGGCAGCATTTAGTGGATGTGTAATGCCTGAATGGAGATGGATGGAGCAGTTCAGAGATATGGATGTGGAAGTATTGCCTGTCAACGAGAAAGTTTTAGTTGCTACTATGGGAGTTTGGGAGCCAGAAATAGTTAACAGGATCAAGGAAGCTTAGAAGGATGATCCTGAGTTGCAGAGAATCATTGACAACATTGATGGCAATCCAGAGTTCCGATTGATTGAAGGGATTCTGTATTGTAAGGATAGGTTGTGTGTGCCAGATGTTCAAGACATCAAGTCAGAGTTAATGACAGATGCGCATCACACCAGATACTCTATTCACCCGGGAAGCACCATGATGTATCAAAATTTGAAGAATCACTACTGGTGGGTGAAAATGAAGAAGGAGATTGCAGAGTTCGTTTCCAGGTGTATGACTTGTCAGCAGATTAAGGCAGAGCATAAGAAGCCTCCTGGTTTGCTTCACCCGTTGGATATTCCTCAGTGGAAATGGGAGAACATCACTATGGATTTTGTGTCAAGGTTGCCAAACACCAGGAAGGGTAATGATGTTATTTGGGTGATTGTGGATAGATTGACTAAGTCAGCACATTTCCTGCCATTCAAGACTGGTCAATTTATGAACAAGATGACTACGTTGTACAGAGACAATATAGTCAAGCTACATGGAGTGCCTAAGTCCATAGTATCCGATCGAGACCCTAAGTTTGTCTCTCGGATTTGGTCCTCTTTTCAGTCATCTATGGGTACTCAATTGACATTCAGTACAGCTTACCACCCTCAGACAGATGGACAGTCTGAGCGTACCATCCAGACATTGGAAGATCTTCTCCGAGCTTGTGTTTTGGATTTCAAGGAGAGTTGGGATGAAAGCTTGCCTCTATGTGAGTTTGCCTACAATAACATCTATCATTCAAGTATTGAAATGGCACCATTTGAGGCACTATACGGGCGGAGATGCAGGACCCCAGCATGTTGGGAGGAAGTAGGAGTTCGGAGTTTCCATGGACCCTCAGAGATTGCTGACTCCAGTGAGAAAGTCAGAATTGTTCAGATGAGAATGAAAGAGTCCTGTGATCGTCAGAAGAGCTATGCAGATAAGAGACGGAGACCTTTAGAATTCCAGGTGGGGGATATGGTGTTTCTGAAGGTATCCCCGATGAGAGGTGTTGTCAGATTTGGACAGAAAGGAAAGCTTGCTAAGAGGTTTGTGGGACCGTTCGAGATCAAGAGCAGGATTGGAGACGTGGCTTATCGTTTGGTGCTACCGCCTGAGCTAGTCGGTGTGCACGACTTTTTTCATGTCTCAATGCTTCGAAAGTATATTCCAGATCCTACTCATGTGTTGCAGCACGAGCCACTTCAATTACAAGCAGATGCAACCTATGTGGAGCGTCCGTCGCAGATCATCGACACCAAGGAAGTGGTGTTGCGTACCAAGACTATCCAGTGGGTTAAGGAACAATGGGAGAATCACACTCCGGAGGAAGCTACGTGGGAGCTCAAAGACCAGATGCAGAAGGCGTATCCTTATCTCCTTCCCGATGAGGTATGTTTAAGCATTTGGGGGACCAAATATTCTTTTTAGAGGTAAGAGATGTAAGGTCTGCGACCTTACTAGGTCAGTTGGAACCAATAACCGGCCCGTTGACCATTTATTTTGATAATTATTATCATTACTGTTTTTTTAGATATTTAAGTGGGCTTAGACCTTGAGTGAGTTTCTTTTAGTGTTAGAATAGGGTCTGCGAAGTTTCGTTTGATTTCGAGTTCGTTTGATCCTAGCAGGGGGTAGTTTGTAAATTAGGGAGAATTGAGTGTTTTTCCCGAAAAATTCCTATCACCGTGATTTTGGGTTCTTTGGAAAGGTCTCGTCGCACTGATCATTTTTGTTTTCTGGCTCGTCTCGATTCGACGATCAGAAACCCTTCAAATGGTCCATTCTTTCACCTGACCCACTTAAAGGGCAATTCGATCTTTTCCTCCCTCTCTTCTTCTTAAACAGGGATTAGCCCTAATCTCATTATCACTTCTGCAACGAGAGTTACAGCAGCCCTCGTTCTCCCTCTTCATCTTCTCAAGCCCAGATCTCCCTCCGGGAGAGAATACCTTCGCGATCCGAACCGCACATCTTCTTCCTTTCAATCTCCTCTCTCCATTGATACTAGTGGGTAAGCCTTTTCCCATCATCAACTTTTCCATTCATTTTCTCTTTTGTTTAGAATAGGTTGGATCATGATCTTTTTTCTTCCTTTTTTCTTCTCGGTGTTCTAGATTACTTTTGAGCGGGGTAGATTGTGATCTTCGTGGTAGAAAGCTTCTCCTCAAGCTTTTCCAATTTCTAATCTTCTTGGTTGAGGCAAGTAGATATGCATTTTATATTTAATCATATGTGTATTCTTTTCTTTTGATTGCAATGATATCCTTGTTAGATTACCCAAATTCCAAGCTTATTGTTGGTATTGAATTGAGATTGACATGTTAGGTTAGATTTGTGGTTTGGATTGGGTAAATTGTTAAATTATAGCTTTTGAAGTTTTTAATTTGATAGAATGGATGGAAAGAATGATTGAAATTATTGGGGAGCATGGAGGCTCGTTTTCTGCAGGAAAAGGGAAGAAGAAAAACCCATTTTCGGGCTCAGCTACAGTGCCGATCGATTGGGCCTTCAAGCCGATCGATCGGACTGAAATTGCTCTCAGTTAACTGAGACAAATCTCAGACCGATCGATCGGACCTCTTGTCCGATCGATCGGAGGGCATTTTCTTGTAAACTATGACAACTTTGAAAAAAAAAAAACAGAGAACTTGAAATGTGTCAGATGGTGCAACGTACAGAACAAGTCACCTGTGCATATGAATGAGATAATCCCTATGAACGTGTCTTGTATATTGAGCTAGCCAGACTTGCTTGTCTTGGTCGATTCTCTTGTCAACACCACATTATTATTATTATTATTTACATATCACGGCTAGCTGCAGTTTGGGAGTTTATTGATGGGCCGGTTACTCGGACATCGGGGTGGGCAGTCGGCTTTGGACAGCGTCCATGGCGTTGAATAGTTGGGAGCGGGCTAGGATCGTGCTACTATTCCCAGGACTGGGAGCTGGGATCCCCCTGGAGCCGGACTTTGGTATCAGTAGTCTGGATAGGATTGTTACTGGTACCCCGTGAGGTGGCTAGGACATCCACGGAGTCTCCCTCTTGTGCATTGCATTATATTGGTAGTGGTGATTGTTAGTGTTGCTAGGATTTCTATTTATGATCCTGATGGTTATTTACTCATGCTTTATGCCTAGATTCGATTCCTTGTATTCCTACAATCTTATACTTGTCATTACTCTTATATTTGAAGCATGTCATGATTAATTATATATTGCTTATCCATTGCTCAACATGTCGTTGACTCTATTCCTTGGTGTGCAAAATTGTAGAAACCATAGGACGCGTGTGAGGATTCCGTTAGTTAGTAGGTTGGCTTGGTAGTTCTTTCTAAGCATGGTATTGTTAGATTGAGGCATTTTGGAACTAACCTTGAATGTTTTACAGGACAATGGCTGGTAGAACCACCCGAACTAATAACGGACCACAGCCAGAGGGTAATTCTTCTCAGAGTGGTCCTGAGAATCAATTCCACCAATTCATGGCAGCATTTATTCAGTCTCAGAAGGTTTTGGCTGAACAGAGTACTCGACAGAATGAGAGTTAGGCTGTATTCCAAGCTCAGATGCTTGAGGTAGTGCAGAAAGTGGGCCAGCCACAGCCCAAGGAATATAATCTCAACGAGCTGGTTGAGAAACTCAGTAAGAGGTTCCCACCAGAGTTTCATGGCATTGAGGACCCCACTATGGCAGATGAGTGGGTTGTTCAGATGGAGAAAATCTATGAAGTATTCAAGTGCACGGGTGTCCAACAGGTGCAGTTAGCAGGCCACATGTTCCGTGGTGCAGCCGAGAGATGGTGGAAAACAGTTAAGCACCCTTATGAGACAGTCGAGGAAGAAGTAGCTTGGAAGACCTTCACTGAACAGTTCCAAAAGAAGTTTATCCCTGAGCACTATAGGGATCAAAAGATGGAGTAGTTTGAGAGATTGGTTCAGGGTGATCTCTCAGTGCAAGACTATCAGATCTCTTTCACCCACCTATCCAGGTTTGCAGGGAATTTGATTTAGCCCGAATCGGAGAGAGTTCGGAGGTTTATCAAGGGACTGCGGGCAGATATTAAGATGCAAGTTCAGCGCAGCAAGTTGACTGATTATGATGAAGTGTTCAAAGAAGCTTATTGGGCAGAGGAGTCCTTGAAGGAAGTGATTGCGCTAGAACAGCAGAGGATCTTGGCGTTGATACCTCAACCCAAGGCACAGGGTTCTTCGTCCCAGTATTACCAGCAGCCAGCACCCAAGAGGCTACGGTACGAACCAGTGGTTCGGCAGTTGCCACAACGGATTATTTCCACTTTTTGTGGGGGAAGTCATCATGTTCGCGATTGCAGGAAGCAGACTAGTGCATGTTTTCATTGTGGAGACCCAGGGCATAAAGTTCGCACTGGTCCAGGGAAGACAGGAGTGGCACCACCAGCACTCCTAGCTCCGGCGCTCAAGCCTCCACATCCTGCACAGCCGTTGAGACAGGTGCCACCTGCACAAGCTAGACCCCAGCAGCAGCAGATGATTGTCAGACCACCTCAGCCACTGCAGTAGCGTCCTCCAGTACCACAACAACGTCCTCCAGTACCACAGCAGCAAATCCAGCAGAGACCTCCAGCACCACCCAGATTCCAGGCTCGTGGTCCTAGGCCACAGCAGCAGTATCAACAACAACGTCCCCAGCTGGCAGGGAGAGCTTATGCTCTGACTCATGAGGAGGCAGAGGCGGCAGGCAATGTCATAGAAGGTACACTTTCAGTTTGTGGATTTGATGCTGAAGTTCTGTTTGATCCTGGATCCACACACTCATTTGTTGCACCAGCTTTTGCACTTCATTTAGGGGAGGATAAGGAGACACTACCTTATGATTTGATAGTAGCCACCCCTGTGGGTAGATCGGTTCCTTGTAATGTCATCTACCCTAGATGTAATGTTCAGATTGGAGAAGTTCAGCTGACTGCCAGTCTGATCATCTTACCGATGTCGGAGTTTGATGTGATACTTGGTATGAATTGGTTAGCAGCGAACCGAGCGGTGTTAGATTGTTTTAACAAGACAGTGAGGTTACAAGGTGCAGACCGTAGTGTTGAGTTTGTTGGAGCTGAAAAGCCCACCTCCACTCGGTTAATTTCTGCATTGAAGGCAGAACGATTGATAAGGAGCGGATGTGAAGGCTTTATCGCGTTTATCGCGGAGGACAAGGAGTCTAAGACTGTGGATGAGATTCGAGTGGTACGAGAATTCCCGGATTTATTTTCGGATGAGATTCCTGGTTTGCCACCTGTTCGTGAGTTGGATTTCACGATTGAATTGCAGCCTGGTACAACACCTATTTCGAAGGCCCCGTATAGGATGGCTCCAGTTGAATTGAAAGAGTTGAAGACTCAGATAGAAGATCTGTTGGATAAGGGTTTTATCAGACCTAGTGTTTTACCGTGGGGAGCTCCGGTGATATTTGTGAAGAAGAAGGACGTGACAAAAACCATCGATCTTTTCACCGCAAGAACTATTCACCCTTTTTATAGGCGCGTTGCCGGACCCTTTTGTTGAAAAATCCTACCATGCGTGCTTGGTAAAGCTCAATGCTTTGTCGAACTTCGAGCCGTCTCTTGTCGAGATTGTCTAACTCTTGGAGTCTCAACTTGACATTGTTTTCTTGAGTCATGTCATTTTGCAAAGACACCCTTAAGTAAGGAATTTGTACCTCCAAGGGCACGAAAGCTTTGCATCCATAGACCAAGGAGAATGGTGTGCTATGGGTTGGTCCTCAAACAGTGGTCAATAGGCCCAAAAAGCTTCAAAAAGTTTGTCGCTCCAGTCTCATTTGTGAGTAGAGAGCATTTTCTTGAGGATTTTGCAGAGTGTCTTGTTGAAGGCTTCTGCTAAGCAGTTTGCTGCTGGATCATATGGAGTCGAAGGACAGCTTTGGATTTTCTATTTGTCTCAAAACCTGTACAATTGGTGATCCTAAAATTGTGGTTCGTTATCATGGACAAATCTTTTAGGTATGCCGAAATGACAAATAATGTGGGTGCACAAGAACTGAAGGACTGATGAGCTCTTCATATCGCCAAGCGTAAATGCTTCGGCCACTTGGAGAAATAATCCGTAGCGGCGAAGATAAAGCGATGACCTTTGCTTGACGGGGGAGAGATAGGACCTATGATGTCCATACCCCAGGCTTCGAAAGTCAATGAGATTGTTGTGGGGTGTAGCCATTCTTGAGGCATATGAACATATTCTCCATGAACTTTGCATTGTCGGCAGTGCTTAGCAAATTGCATAGCGTCAGCTATCATGGTAGGCTAATAATAACCTAACCTTCTTATCTGATCGAAGAGCTTAGGACTGGCTTGATGGGCTCCACAAAGACCAGCATGAACTTCTTTGAGCTTTTCCTTGGCCTCTTGTTGTGACAAGCAACGTAGAAGTATTGCATTGAATTATTTTCTGTAAACAGTTTTTGAAGGAATATCCAAATGAAAGTTTGGGGCTCGTCTTTGAATGCTTACCCGTTCTTTTGGATCTTTAGGGAGGATTCCTAACATGGTGTAATCAATGAATGGATCCCTCTAGTCGTCGATTGAAGGTCTGAGGATAGAGATCCGACTTCCAACCAATTGGTGACATTCAACAACTGCTTGGTGTATGTTAAGAGGAGTGAGTATCCTACTTTCATATACTGTAATTTACATGTTTTCCCCTTCCTGGATCGCCATGGATGCGGCAAGTCCGGCCAAGGCATCTACATGGATGTTCTCACCTCTGAGGATGTAGGTGATGTGACAGATGTCAAACTTTTGCCGGAGCGATTGTGCCTTGTTATAATAAGGCAACAGATTAGACTTCCTGACTTCAAACTTCTGATTCATCTAGTTGACGATCAGTTGAGAGTCTCTGAAGACTTCCAGCATGGTGATGTCAGATTTGAGGGCTAGTTCCAGTCCTACGATCAAAGCTTGGTATTCAACTGCATTGTTTGAACATGGTTCTAGTAGTGAGAAAGCATGTGAAATTATGTATTTGTCGAGGTTAACAAAGAGAATGCCAACTCCCGAGATCAACTTTCTTTTTTCATTTGTCCTGGTTGCATCGTCAAAGTACATGTCCCAGGAGGCATTTGGTGAGGAAGTCTCCACGTTGTAGACAAGTTCGTCCGGGAGATCATCTCTGAGTGGAGAATCTTTAGGCAATGGATGCTCTGCGAGAAAATCTGCTAGAGCTTGGCCTTTGATTGCTTTTTGTGTACATACCTGATACCAAATTGTGATAGGAGAACGGACCATTTTGTCGGTCGGTCATTGAGAGAACCTGCTTTTGTGACAAGGACCTTCAAGAGGTTGATTCTTGAAATCAGGTAGACTGTGTTGGAAAGAAGGTAGTAACGTAGCTTTTGCACGGCGAACATCACTGCAAGGCATTCTTCTTTTACTGTCAAGTCGCGATGCTCCACACCTACCAACATACGGCTGAGGTAGTATAGAGCAACTTCTTTTCCCTCGTCATTCTCTTATGTAAGCAGAGCGCCCAGAGAGTGGTCAAGAGCTCATGTATAAGATGTATGGTTTTCCAGTGGTAGGGGCAGCCAATACTGGAGGTTTAGTCAGGTATGACTTGATATCTTGAAATGCTGCTTCACATTCAGCATACCAAACAAAGTTCACACCTTTCTTCAACAACTGAAAGAAATGACGACATTTCCCCGAGAGATTGGAGGTGAATCGTCTGATATATGCCAATCTTCCTTGAAGTCCTTTCAGTTCTCTTAATGTTCTTGGAGAATGCATTTCTAGAATAGCCTTGACTTTGATGGGGTCAAGTTCTATTCCAGCTTTCCGAACTAGGAATTTGAGGAACTTACCCGACGAGACGCCGAAGAAGTACTTCAGAGGATTCATTTGCAATTTGTGTTTGCGAAGTAGGAGGAAGACTTCCCGAAGGTCTTTCAGATGGTCTTCTTTTCTTCTGCTTTTGACGATGAGGTCATCAACGTAACATTCAACCGTCTTGTGCTACATATCTTGGAAAATCTTCATCATAGCCCTCTGATATGTGGCACCAGCATTTTTCAGACCAAATGGCATGACAGTATAGCAATACACATCAAATGGAGTCTGAAATGATGTGTGTTTTTCATCCTCATGATGCATCTTTATCTGATTATAACCAGAGAAACCATCTATGAAATTCATTTGCTTGAACCCGCAGGTATTGTCAATCATAACCTCCGGTATTGGGAGCGGAAATTCATCTTTAGAGAAAGCGCCATTTAGGTTTTTATAATCAATACAAACCCTAATCTGCCCATTTTTCTTTGTCGCTGGGACAATGTTGGCCAACCATTTAGGATGTTGTTGCACACGGATGAAGTTAACGCTTTTAAGTTTTTGAACTTTTTGTTCAATTTTATCCATCACGTCTGTACGGAATCTTTTTTGGCCTTGTTTGACAGGCTTGATGTCTTTTTGTAGATTGAGTTCATGGACTGCTATTTTGGGGTCTAAGCCAGATATCTCAGCATAAGACCATGCAAAGCAATTAATAAACTCCCGAAGAAAAGCGATATACTCGGGTAACCCATCATCCTTTATATTCTTGATTATGAATACAAGATTGGGTTATCTAGTGTTCCCAAGTCTATATTTTGAACATAATCTTCTGTTGGAAGGTTCGAAGGTGGTTCTTTCACAATATTTTCGGAGGCTTCCAACCTAACGAAACCTTCTGAAGTACCAAGGGCATTTTCAGACCAATGCCTGGCTTCTGACCATGGCTCTTCTGGATTAGTGATCTTCTCAAGCTTGCTATGAGATGGTCTCAATCGCTTGTTGAAACTGGGTCAAAGTAGGGTACTTCTTTTGGAGATGATGGTTCTTTTGGGTCAGAATGTCATATGTCTGTATCATCGGACAATTCCTCTTCATCATCAAAGTGATGGACCCGGATTTTCCTTCCTCTCCTCTCCCATCCGTCCCCGGGGTCACCGAGAGGATCCGAATGGAGGGAAGAAAGGGGGGAGAAAGGCGGGCATCTATCTTTTTGTACGAGTATGCCAGATTTTCTATTCTACTTGGAATTTAGAAATGGTGATCCGGAGATCCACCTTCGCAAGTAGAAAGGAAATCAACCTTTTTCTAACTTTCCATTGCACATATATTTAAGAAAAGTGACAGTTTTTAAAATGCAGTGAGAGACGATTTCATTTTGTTTGTCGTAAAAAGCGAGTTTACCGTGAAATGCGATTTTTTTGCCGTAGGAGGCGATTTTGTGCCGTGAAAGGCGATTTACAAATCTCATCAATGAAGAAAGACGAGAAATGTGATTTTTTGTCTCTTAAAGAAAATACAAAGTACAACTGAAAAGTAAGAAAGGGAATCTGACTTCTCAGGAGATTGTGGGGACCAATTCAGATCGACGGTCGCAAGTCATGTATGGACTTCACCATCGTCCTTCAGATGAGAACGCTTGATGCTTTGATTCTTTGGCTTGGCTTGGACTTCAGTTTTTTAGAGGATACGGACCAAGGGAAGGTCCTATACCTAATAAAAAATGAAGAGACGGGCTGAAGAGCCGCGTCTTGGCCATGTTGAATAGGAGAAGAGAAGGCCTTTTCTTGGGGGGAAGTGCCCCCCAAGGGGCTTCAATCACCTTTTGGTGTTTGTTGCAGCAGAGTTTCTTCAGAGTAGCAGGGCTTCTGGATGATCTTCCTGGCTAATTCTCTCCGATTTTTCTGGATGGATTTCTTGATTGATTTCCGGATTTCGAAATTTGGGCCTTATTTCTTCTTGGAATCACCTCCTTTTATAGGCATTTGGTAGCCTTTAGGTGATTTTATGGGCTTTAATGCATTTAAAGCCGCATAATGGGAGGAGTTACAAGTTTTAATTCCTTTATTTTGTAACTCCTTTTTCTTGGCTTCTGATCGGGCGGTGGAGATAATGGGCATTTAATCGCCTTCAATCTCCATGATGGGAGGAGTTTCAGGGCTTTAATGCCATGATGGCTTTGACTTGTAACTCCCATTTCCTTGAATCTGATTGGGCCATCCAAAATAATGAGTTAATAACCACATTTAGTTGGGTCAATTAACAGCAGTAAGTGGTCGCCGGAGATTTGAAGAGTCGTGGGCCGTGCCGCGTCTTTTGAAATTCTTCTTGCGATGATTGACGATGGATCTTCATGTTGATCGATGTCGGATGATCATGCAACTTCAGACATTGGTTGATACTAGCGGGTTGGTGACATCTGTCTTGTCGATTTCTCGATCGGTAGGACAGAAAGTGTACTTTTTTTGTTAGCCGGTTGGCAATGTGGGAGCGATCGATGATGATTTCATGCTCTTGATGCGGATCCGAGATGTCGACGAAGATCAGTCATTTCCGAGTGTCGAAAATCAGATTTTCAGGAAATCACAGGGGCTGGAACTCCCGAAACGCGAGAAAGGACGGAAAAAGGGTCTTCCGGCGGAAATCCGGGACTCGAATTTCCAGGGTCGCCGGCGACCATGGGGGGATTTTCCCTTTTGGTCGCCGTTTCGTCGGCGGGTTTTCAAGTTTTTTGTCTATTTTTTTCTCCTATATTTTTCTTGACATTTTTCCTCATTTTTTTGGCTTAATTCTCCTGAAGAAAAACCCGACGAGAAGTCGTACAAATCAGAGCACAAAGTTTTCTATTTTTCGGAAAAGCCGAAAACTTTGCCGCGCAGAGTTGCCGTTTTTTTTTCAAGAGTCGAAACTAGGTCAAACGATGTCAGAATGACCTAAAATTTGACGTGAAGCCTCTTGAGCAGTAGATAGGACCAACCATGGGCTTTTGTTTGAGTTTTGAAGCCATTTGGAGTCCCGTCGCTGCTAGGCCTGATTTCGCCGCGAGGAAGATGTCGCGCTTTAATGTGCGGTCAACCGATGTCCGATTGGCCTGAAATTTGACAGGGAGCCTATTGGAGTCATTTTGTGATGATCCATTAGCTTCAATTTGGATGTCATGTTTCCGGGGTGCTCCGCCGCCGGTAGCCTTGATTTTCTTTCGGAGCGTCAAAGTCAGGTCAAACATTGTCGTAATGACCTGAAATTTGACGTGCAACCCTTTTGAAGCATATTGAAACCGCCCATGTGCTCCGTTTGATGAGTAATAGTCCCGGTGGTTTTCGCCGCTAAGAGGCTTGATTTTCTTTCGGAGTGTCAATGTCGGGTCAAACGTTATTGGAATGACCTGAAATTTGACGTGGAGCCTTTTGGAGGTATTTTGAGACCATCTGTGGGCTCTGATCGAAGTTTTAATGTCTTTGACGCCACCGCTGCCAGGAGCGCCTGTTTGGCTGCCGGAGGAGTGAAGTTGGGTCAAATGATGTTGGAATGGCCTGAAACTTCATGTGAACTCCTCTTTTGGCTGTCTTGAAGGATCTATCAGTTTCCAAGTGATTCTGGCAATATCTGATGCTTAAAGTAGTAGGATGCAGCTTCATGTGGCTTTTTGATGTTGCAGAGGCAAAGTGACATTTTTGTTGTCAACATAAAGAAATCGTACCAATTTGTAAAGCTTCCTGGATCCTTGACAGGTGACTCTTCATTGAGATATCCAAGAAGATCGATGTCTTCATGGACATGAGATGTTGAGGCTTGGTCGGTGATAAGTCCTTAAAAATGCATAATTTCCTCATTATTTTAGAATTAATTAAGGACTTAATCATCAAATCACAGACCATTTTAGTAAAAAAAATCATGTTTTATGTTTATGGGCATCAAAGTTTGAATTCGAATCAAAACTCATTGAAAAATTGCATTTTCACATAAAACCATGAATTTCTCTATTTTTGGCATTGAAAGTCACAAATTTCTCATTACTATTTATTTACACATGAAATGATGAATTTTATTTGCACCATTGATTTAATTGAAGATTAGATAAAATGGCGACATTTTATGCATC
The DNA here is from genome assembly GCA_038049695.1 of Cinnamomum chago. Taxonomy (NCBI): domain Eukaryota; kingdom Viridiplantae; phylum Streptophyta; class Magnoliopsida; order Laurales; family Lauraceae; genus Cinnamomum; species Cinnamomum chago. Next base: position 101,154,136 of record CP142453.1, on the reverse strand, counting down.
TATTTAATATGAATTGGGCCCGCATCTTGCATAATTCCTCCCTATATAAATAGTTTACTCTTTGACATTTGTTTTCATTTTTGTAGGAAATTTCAGAAATTGGGGCCCGCAGAAGAGAATTGATGAAGCAAATGCACCATGAGACCCATCTACTTTTGGCATAAATTCCACAGTAGGGGCGGCCATGGCAGGGTCCGCTCTCATATGCAAAAATTCAGATTTAATCTCTTGAATTTAAGTTCTAGATTTGTAGGCCGTGCGATGAGGTGTCCAAGGCCTTCCATTAAAGAATCACACATCAAAAGGGGGCCCATCATCTCTTACAAGTTGCAAAACAAAATCTGAATTTCAGATTTGGTGGTTCTGCATAGACATCCATGGTAAGGAAAAGCATTACACATTTCCAAAGTGGGGCCCACTCTTATGTCAAGTGTGCAATTAATTTCAGATTTGAGATGATTTTTAAGAGAGAAAGTGGGTCCACATGAGTTCCAAGATTTACATAAAAATCTGAATTTCAGTTTTCGAAATTATCTGTTAGCTAAAAGGGAGTCCTATGAAAGAGGATATTGCTTACCAAGAATTGAAATTCAAAATCAAATTATGAGGGGATATTGAAGATCCCACTCCCTTGGACGTCCAACCCTATGAATGCACAAAGATTGGCTAACAATCTGAATTTTTTGGGGAATATTATGTCATGAAATCCTTGGAGACAAATGAAGAGTCCTGCATGGAAAATCTAGCTCCACGAGAAGTTAACTTGGGAAAGGAATCTCTCTCAATTCAAATTTGTTTAAAACTTGCTTGGTGTTTAAGCTAAGGATTCTATGTTTAAACAAAAAAAAAAAGAGTCCATAGGAGGACCGGGGGTGGGGGGAGATGGGGGGGATTGCACAAATTGCCCAAAAAGGGAGGCTCCAAAAAATCACTATCCCCCTATTCTTTCTCTCTTTATCTCTCTTCCCCTCCTAATTTTTCTCTCTTTATTCTCTCCCTCTCGATCTCTAACTCCCTCCTCCCTAAATTCTCTCTCTTTCTCTCTCCCATCTCTATCCCTCACGTTTTTTTATTTCTCTTCCATATCCACTCTCTCACGTGAATCTCTCTCCGCTCCTAAATTCTCTCTCTTTCTTTCTCTCCCATTAACCTTTTTTTTAAATCCCTCTCACACACACGTCCAATACCCTCTCCATACCTTGGACAACCAGTAACATCTCCCCTCCCTTTTCCATTAATTTTTCTCCATCTTCCTTCTTCCATCAATATTTCATCCAAGGCCTTCCCTAAGGCACACCACCACTTGGATTTCTACGCCACCGTCGCGCCGCCGCCGTTGCTATCGTCATTCCACCATCGGACCAGCCATTCATCATTGGATTTTAAATTGAAAAACGAGAGCCGGTTGGATCGTCGTTCAAGACCGCGAGTCCCTCTCCTCTGTTTAGTGTTTCATGTGTCTAAGGTAAGGTTGGATGCATTTTATTTTGATTCAAATAATTTTGTAATCGTTATTTGCTTGTAAGGGTCTTTCATTAATAAATCAAGTTTATGGGGTCTTGGTCTTCACCAATGGGTCGACATCGAATTTTTTTGCGTAGTGACAATGCGCACTTGGTGCGATGATCTTGATTTTTATTGATGGCATTTAGGAAAGTAATTATTGCAAAGTCTTAGAATTAATTTTTTTCTCTGATTTTATTTTATTTATTTTATTTTCATGCATCTTAATAATTATTGCAATTGGTTGGACTAATAATTCTTATGGTGATGCAGTACTTAGATTAGGTTTCTAGATTAGGATTTTTATTTTTCTTTGGTTGTAATTAATTCTTTTTTCAGACTTGTAATTAATTTTTAATTAAAGTAGGACATTTGATTTGTATAGTTTTTTTTAGGCCAGAACTAGTTTTCAATCGGACAGGTTTTGCACGATTAATTACTCCCTGTGGATCGACCTCGTACTTCACCGAGTTATTACTACAATCGTGGCCTTGCACTTGGGGCTACGATCAGTCGGCAAATCGACTTTTCAGCCTTTGTGTTAACTGTCTTACGGGAGTGTCGGGAACATACCCCAACCCATGTGAAGATTTTTCTACATGACCATAGAGTCTCCAATCTTCCTATTGGCATTTGGTCAAGGTGGACCCCAATGGCGTGAGAATACCGCGACCTTGTCACAAACCGATTGGATTTTGAGCGCCATAGCCCATTTTCTTCATAATAGCTTGTGCTATAAGACTATATAGGGATAGTTGAGGCATACCTTCATTTTTGAAAGTTTTAAGCAAGGAATTTGATGAAGAAGCTTTGGATCTGTACAAGAAGATAGGCCTTTCTTCTGCTGAAATTGCCGGAACAACGAAGGAAGCAGATGCAGGATCTTCTACGTCAGCCGGTGTCTCCATTGGGGGTAGAGCAGGCTGAACTTGCTGAGTATCAGCTTGGCTTGATGGTGTGTCGTCATATGGCTCTGATTCTGAATCCGTATCTTGCATAATAAACCAAATAAAAACAACAAGCTTGCCCCCAGACTTTTGCTTTGTCTTCTTTGCTTTGGTTGTGATGACCAAAAACTTTAAAGATTTAAGGGAGATGACGAAAGGAGATTGACTACTCTCTTATGATTTACCGGAGGGTTTGTTTTCTTCCGATGATTGTTGAGGAGCCCTACCTTTATCTTTATGGAAATTTTCAGCAAAGGATGTTATTTCTTCCTTTTTTTTCTTTTTTTTCGCCCTCTTACATCTGGGGGTCCGCATAATGGACTTCTTTACCTTTGAAGGGTTTTCTGTCCGCAAACACTGGATGTATCATGCCATCGTTGTCAACGAACTTGATACATTGATGTAGAGTTGAAGGGACAACACCATTCTCGTGTATCCAAGGGCGTCCAAGAAGAAGGTTGTAGCATGTGAAAGTCCAGGATCCAAACCCTAGAGGGGGGTTGAATAGGGTGAGCTTCAAATTAGTGACCAATTATGATCAATTTTAACTTCTTTAAATTAAATTAGCCACTAGTGATGATTATCAAACTAAATGTGGAAGCTAACAAAAACAATCACCACAAAGCATGCACCATCACACAATGATTTATAGTGGTTAGGCCTCAATGCTTACATCCACTACCGGCTTGTGCTCCTACACCCCACCGGATTTCCACTATCTATGCTTTTTAATAGGCTAAGCAATAACCTTTACAATATGCTTTCCAAGGGTAAGCAATAACCTTTTACACTATGCTTTTCTTAGGCTAAGCAATAACCTTTGCAACCAAAAGGTTGGTTATCTCTCTAAGTAGTGTCTAGAATACACTTGATGGAGATATAATTTTAGCTTAATTCAATGCCTCTTAATTAGGCAGATATGAAAGTGAAAATCTAATTCAGACACACACACACACACTATGAATACACAATATGTATGTATGATGTCCTCAATCAATTTGAAAATAAAACCTCATACATGTATGCCAAAGGCTTTTAAAAGTTTTAGTTCATAGAAACATTTATGATTGAGGAAAGAATGCTAATCACATATTAAAAATAACTTGTAAAAGATATACCTATGTATTCCAAACAAGTTGTGAAATTCTAAGAATAAAACTTGTGATGCGTAAGGATTTCAATCAAATTAACAATGTAGCTCAATATATGTATGCTAAAAGCATTTGTAAGTGTAAAACATAAAAATATATTTGATTGAAGTTAAGGGACAAGTCATATGTAATTAAAAATTCAACTTGAAAATTATATACCTATCAATGCTTAGCAAGTTGTGAAACTTTAAAACAAAAGTACATATGATTTGTGAAGTTGTTGAATCCAAAACATAAGATAGATTTGAAAGTGATTTTCTTATGATTAAAAACAACAACCAAAGATTCAACCAAGTATAGGAATCATGTTACATATAATTTCAAAAATGTTTTCAATAACATGATTTACTTAGATATACCAATTTGAGTACTACTTGGTTTGAATCAAGGTGATGTATCCAAAACAATAAATCAATTCAAAACATATACATGTTAAGGACACAACAAATCATAGTTTATCATACTAGAAAAGATTTACCAATAGTTAAAGCAAAGCATGAAAACATATGATTAAGAAAAGTAAAGCTTATTTAGTGATTTAACTCAATGGAACCAAGCTTTAGTTTTCCAAATGACCCCTATCATCCCTTAGCTCGTTCCCCTTTGATTGGTCTCAAAACATCTCAAGGAGGGCCTCTTAGTTCCGCTTCTTTTTCAAAGGAATGAACTTGCTTTTATACTAAAAAAAATGAGTTTATGCGAGTCCCCGGTCAACCTGCACCTTTCCCCGGTCGACCTGGGCTTCACGGTAAAAAACCTGACTGTTTGAAAAAGAGCTCAACGACTCTATTCCCAGTCGACCTGCAGAGTGGTCAGTCGACTGGCCACACTGCAGGTCGACACGGTTCTTTAAGGGGAATTTTGGGCCAATGAATCAAGCTTCGAATCATAAAAACACGAAACATAAAAAGCTTAAAATGATTGGAAGTATTTCAAACTCATAGGCTTGCTTGATTCATAAAACTTATTTTCAAAACTAATTGCATCCAAGTTTAAAATCAAAACATGCATGAACCAAGATTTCTACAAGTCTTAAAAACAATGCATGTGTAAATCAAGATTTTAAGATTTTCTAAATCAATCCATGTGTGAAAATTCAAATGATGCTAAAATGATAATGCATCCATCAAATTGCAATAACACAAAATCCCTAACAGCATGAAGGGGTTTTTATCTCATACACAGTGACTTCAGAGATGAGGTCTCCAATTTGTAACTTGAACTTGATTTTGCCGATAGGCCTTTGAGTACTCCCATCATATCCAAAGATGAATAGGGATGTGTGGCTCATCTTGCTGGGTGGAATACCCATCTCTTCAAGAGCTGAAGTGGAGATGAGGTTGAGTGCAAAACCTGGGTCTGGATTCTGTGTATTGGCATTTCCTTGATGTACCCTATGAAATATAGGGGTCGGTTATGCATTGTTTCGCTAAGTAGGAGGTCTTCCCTAGTGAAGGCGATTGTTTCATTTGCTGCTTTTTGAACCGAGAGGCATTCAGTGCAAGATCCCTCAGTTTTCTTCTTTTTTTCCTTTTAAGGAAGTATCTGATTTTTTGACCCTATAGTCCATTTCAATTTGTAGGACTTATGGCGCATGTTTGTCGACATCTACATTCAGTGTTTGTGATTCTGAAATTAGATTATCACAAGTGTGTGGAGACATTCGTAAAAAATCTAAGATGTATAGTCTTGCAGGTATGTGTTTGAAGTACTTAATCAAGTCATACTAGAAAGCCACCTTCTGGCCTGCATGTTCATTATTATTGCCACTTGGGGAATTTACAACATCTTTTCCCTAAGGATTTACATAAGTAGAAGAATATTAGTTGTAATTTTTATGGTAATCCCGGCCAGAACAGGTACCTCTACCAACTTTAAGTGCTTCTTGAGAAGGGTCTTCGTTTGGAAGATCATCCTTGGGATCCAAGGGTTGATCCTTCTCATTTGCTGAAGATGTGTCTGCAACAAAGTTGCCATCCTCAATGATTACGTTGCATGGAGCATTTTCCAGGAACAAGTCCTGAACAACATCCAGCAACTTTTCTTCTTTGTTGATCAATAATCGGCCCAACCATCATTAGCTGGGGCTTCTTCATGATGATTAGTCGGGAAGGGTGTGAATTCTGATGTCACGGTCTCAGGAGACGAAGTCTGAGAAGGCAACATCTCAGTGGAATTTACTCGAGAAGAAGTAGCTCCAGAGGATATATTGCCATATGTGATCTGAGAGTAAGTGGCCTCAACAGACGAGGTTTCGGAAGAACTATGATCCCGAGTTATCACATTGCAGGTCACTTCGATAGGAGACATCCCCATAATGGACTGTTGGGAGTCAGACTCATCCTCGGATGTAAAAGGATCATCTATCCAACAGTTTTCTCCATTTTCAGGAGTTGAGGGAGGAGGTACCTGTTGGTCTCCAGGGACTTCCGGTTCTAGATCTTGGTTGCGACGAAGCTCATTGATGAGATCTTGCTCTTGTTCTATGGCAAGATGCTGCAGGATCCTCGCATATTCTTCAAGATTAGGAATGGGCGCCAAATCTTCTTCTTTGTTTGCTCCTCGTGGTTCAACACGATTAGGTTCCACTGGGGCAATGGCATCTGCTGGGTCAACAACATTTCCTTAGACAGCCTCTTGGTCTTCTTCATCATCAGACCAGAATCCTTGTGGCTATAAGGGGTTATGCCAGATTACTGGCATGAGGTGAGTTTCAAGAACCCATTCTTCGTCGGAGAGGTATTCTCCTGTTTCAAGGGATTCCTCCCATTCGTTGGTGTCATTGGGCTCGTATCCATTAATGGAGAATCCAACTACCGAATTGCAAGAGTATTATGCCCCCTGCGTAGTTTCATATCTGAATTGAGGTGGTATGAAATCACGGAGTGTGAATTTTCTTACCGCCTTTGAACTCTTGGGAAGGGACCTTTTTGTTGCCCCTAGTGAAGCGGTAGAGGAAGTCTCTGCCTCTTCATAGACTTCTTGTTTTGGTTGAGCTTTCTCCTGCTGTTTGAGCTTGCGGAGATTTCTCTTAGCTTGCCTTCGTTGTTGAGCTGTTGGCTTTATTTTGACAACCTCCCAGTTTTCATCTTCTAGGAGATCAGGATGCACCCATATGGGTTGTCCGTCCATTGTTGGGTAAGGAATAAGCTTTTGGGACGCTTAAATTCTTTTTATCACCTTGAAGGAAGTAGTGATCTTCTTCTTTGGTGATTTGGATGTTTGTCCACATGACACCATGTTGACGAAGCCAGACCCGTAGTTTTTTTCAAAGGTGATGACTCCGTTTTTCCACATCTCGTTTATCTTCTCTTTCATAATGAAGCATTGATTGAGAGGATGCGAGATCATTTGGTGGTATGGACAGTACCAAGGATCGTTGGTTTTCCCAACATCTCCCGGTATTTTGGGCTCATGCAAGGTGAGTTTACCGTTTGCTACGGGAGCCCCGAAGATTTCATTAACATCTTCATCGAACAAGTATTTCATTTCTACTCGCTCTTTGAAGGCATTAGAGAGTTCATGTCTTGTACCTACAGCTTTGTTTTCAGCTTTCTTTGGTGGCTGAGGAGTTGACTTGGTTTGCACATTAAGGACATCTTTTTTCTTTGGTTTTGAGGTTGCAATGAAGGTCGGTTCCTTTCTTGATAACTTCCGAACATTGAGATCTTTGATCACCATTTCAGCCTCCATGGAAGCTTTTAGGAGTTCTCCTAGGTTTTTTGATTTGTTGGTGATGATCATGGAGCGGATTCTTGCTCTCATGTTATTACGGCAGATGTCGACTAGCGACACCTGTGGCAACACATCCGAGCATTTCTACGCCATAGCTTTCCACTTGTGAATGAAGTCGTAAATTGACTCATTCTCTCCCTGTTTTAGGCTGCAAAGCTAAGCCATAGTAGCAGGTTGATCCTCACCTTTGAAGTGAGTTAGGAAGTGTCTCTAGCATGACTTAATTTTCGATGGAGTCCTCTGGCAGAGTGGAGTACTAATCAAAGGCCGTACCTTTTAGGGTACTTACAAAGAGACGGATATTGAGGGCATCTTAATCCGCGATAGCTCCTATCAGGATTTTGAATTGGATGACCTGACTAATCCCCTCCCCGAATATTTTTGGAGAGTAGGATGCTTGAATTTTGTAGGAAACAGGACCGAATCCATCCATAAGGGATATTGTGGCTTGATGTCATGTTCTTTAAGAGCGTCCTCTTCTCTTGCTTTGGCGAGGATGTCGTCCACGTCCTTTTTGGTGAGGGGCGTGACTCACTGTCTTCCCCATTTACCTCGTCATCTTGATGATTCAGAGGAAATTGATTATTTTCTTGACACTGAAAAGCGAGAAGAAGATTCTCCATCAGAGTCTCAATCCTCTGCTGACCTTGCTCTAATTGTTGGATGCGTGCGGTCGTTTCATCAGGAGGTGGATTGCGAGGTGGCTCAGAGTTTGTAGCCAGGATGTTTGTCCCTCGGGATTCAAACGAAGAAATCGTCCTAGTGACTGAGCTGGGGCTCATTCTTTTAGTTGAAGAGCTTGAGGAAGGATTACTCCATTGTCCTTGGCTTTAAGGAGTAAAGGATTCTTCCGAATGTCTTCGTGTCAGGGAGACACTACGAGTCACCGGACGTCGGACATGAAGTTTGGTTGCTGACTTCTTGCGTCTTCTGGTTTTTCCAACCATATGGATAATAGCAACTTGGTCGGGTCTTTCTCTTTTTACCTATTTTTTAGAGACCTGAAGTGTAGGATGCTAGGTCCTCTTCTCTAGTCTTTTTTGTAGATATGACACGTGGCGGCATATACAACAGGCAATTTGAGCTTCGGTCAGCTCTGGTTGGATTTTGGCAATGAAGGATGTACTCCCTCTAGCGCAACAGTCGAGCCTGTCTTCTTTAAATCTAGGCATGGACAGGATCTGAACCCGGTCCTTTGACTATCATAGCGAAGCTTTGAATCTTTCGAGTTCGGCCCCTGTAGGGATGAAGGGTCGAATCAAATGAGTGTGGGCCTTGGCAGATGCGTGTAGAGGCCTTGTGATGCACAATTTGATCTTGGGCTTGTAGGAACAAGTCGGCTCGTGATGGTTTGACTTCTTTGTCAGGTGGGAGATGGGTCTCTCCTCCTTCATGTATGCGAGAGGATAGAACTGGTACTCCTTGAGAGGGGCCAAGTATGCTAGCCTTGTGGATGCTTGGGACCTTCTTTGTTTTGATGAAGGTTTGAGGGACCAAGTCTTGGGATAGACCAAGTTGCTTGTAAGCTGAGGCTTCACGGGAGTACCGCGGGTTTTGGGTTTCTTGACGCTCGCCTTTGGTGTCACGGTAGTGACACGTTGAGAGGCGACCTTTTGCTTTTTAGCAGGTGTGGTTCCTTCTATGGGAAGTGGGAATGGTCCCAATGTCCCGAAGATGATGGTCCAGGGAGTAGAGGTCGACCCGATATTTGGAGAATTGTCGAGAGAGATGACGCTTCGGCAGGATGCTTGTGAGTGCGCATGTTTTGCTTCTGTTGAAACATGAGTTAGTACTTGCTTTCATCGAAATTAATGGTTAAAGAAGCTGACATTGTTAGTTTTAAAAAAACTCTTAAACAAGACCACATCCATTAGTAATCACGAATATAATGATCATAAATGAGAAAACTATGGTTTTTTCTATTCAAATCGCTCGAAGGACATGGTCCGACTCAAGCAACATGAAGTAGGCAAAAAGCCATAAAGGGTACAATTGTTCTCATCACAAGTATGATAGCCCCAGAATGGGCATTTCAGTGACTGCTAGAAGCAATTGTAAACCTTAATTCAAATCACTGCAAAGCAAGGCTCACTCGAGGTAATATAAATATAAGGTTGGAGGAACAAATGTGTCGGTTGCGAATACAGTAGACCCAAAAGGGAGTACTAGCACCGCTAAGCACAAATGTTAGAAATTGCATCCATGGAATGGACAAAAGATCGGATTTTTTTAAAGGTCAAGATTGGATTCATCAAAGAGAGCAAATGGTATTCCGATCCGGAAGCCGACTCAAACTTTTCCGCAAGCTTCGTTCCGAAATGGAAGGGATCAGAATTTCTCGAATCTGAACCCAAAGGTGACGGAATCTTGAAAGGTCAAAATCGAATCCATCAAAGAGAACAAACGGTATTCTCGTTCGAAAGCCGACTCAAACATTTATGCTAGCTTCATTCCGAAAGGGAAGGGACCAAGATTTCTTGAATCTGAACCCAAAAGTGACAAAAGTTTTTTTTTTTTTTTTGTTTGAAAGGTCAAAACCGGATTCGCAAAGAGAGCAAATGGTATTCCGATTTTGGAACCCGACTCAAACATTTTTGCGAGCTTCGTTCCGAAAGGGTAAGGACCAAGATTTCTCGAATTTGAACCCAAAAGTGATGGAATTTTTTTTTGAAGATTTCTCTTTTTCTCTTTTTTTTAAAAGAAAATTTTAAAGGTTGAAGAGTACACTTAGGCTTCCTAATTCGGTCTTATGAAACCTCAATTAATAGATTAGCCCCTAGGTAAAGGTAGGATTACTTAATGAATCCGTTTGGAGGACCCTTGCTTAGAATAGTCTAGCTGTCTCCACACTCTGGACAAGGCTTTTCTTGAGTCAATCGTGGTCAAAGAACGCAATTGGTGCGACCTTAGTGATCTTTTCCTCATTTTTGTTTTGTTTTTAGAAGATCCTTAACGGACTCATCAAAGATAAATGATGGCCCATTCCCTGATATGAACGATAGCTGCAAACATTTCTGTAAGCTATCAAGTTCGAAGAGGAAAGGATCAAGGTTTCTCAAAGTTGAATCCAAAGATGAGAAATCTAAAAAAAATTTGTTCGTTTTTTTTTCTTTTTTTTTGGAAGATCCCTAACGGACTCATTGGAGAGAAACGATGACCCATTACCCAATACGAACGATAACTACAAACATTTCTGTGAGCTATCAAGTTCAAATAAGAAAGGATAAAGGTTTCTCAAAGTTGAATCCAAAGATGAGAAATCTGAAATTTTTTTGTTTATTTTTTTTTTGAAGATCCCCAACGGACTCATCGAAGAGAAATGATGCCCCATTCCCCGATACAAACGATAACTGCAAACATTTCTTTGAGCTATCAAGTTCGAAGAGGAAAGGATCAAGGTTTCTCAAAGTTGAGTCCAAAGATGAGAAATCTGAAATTTTTTTGTTTGTTTTTTTTCTGAAGATCCCTAACGGACTCATCAAAGAGAAACGATGGCCTATTCTCCGATACGAACGATAACTGCAAACATTTCTGTGAGCAATCAAGTTCAAAGAGGAAAGGATCAAGGTTTCTCAAAGTTGAATCCAAAGATGAGAAATCTGAAAAAAAATTGGAAGAAAGAAAGAGTGGAAATAAATTCAAAGATAGAATTAGAAATTTTCAAAAAATCCTTTCTCATTTTTCCTTAGATACAAAATCCAGCATAGGCCACCAACTAGAAAGGGGCCAAGGAATCTTAAAAAAGAAGTATAAGCATAGAGTAGAAATATGATATGCAAATATTTATTTTCTAAGGACATGTTCTCAAACGAACGGGTCCCATCGGGTGTGCCATCTTGATGGACTCGCTTTTCCGCGTGGCGCTACCGGGGTCAACGAACGTGAGAGCCCATTGGGTCCAACCCTTTCGTGACCGGTGTCGGAATGATCCCCTACTCATCACCCTATTCATCTGGAAAATCTTGTGCCTCATCCCGATTCGGATCGTTTTGTCCACCTTCTCTACCTATAGTCTGCGTTGGATAAGGAGTTGGTGTGAGATCAACCACTCCATCAACAACTTCTTTAGACTTTTCGGTCTTCTCAATATCGCTAAAAAACTGGTCTTCGTGAAATACCACAATTATACTTCTAATAATTCTTCGCTTCGCTGGAGCCCATAACCTGTAGCCAAATTCATCTATAACCAACAAAGATGCAACATACTCCCTTATCATCCAGCTTTGAATGATGCTCCTTTGGTACATGTGCAAAAGCCTTGTACCCAATTCAAATGAGAATAAGAAGCATCTTCACCTATCCATATCCTCTCTAGAAGATCAAAATCCAAACGAATTGAGGGAGACCTATTAATAAGGTAAACAACATTCAGAATAGATTCAGCCCAAAATGGCTTGCGTAACTTTGTCACTGTAATCATGCATCTCATTTCTTAAGAATAATGCAGTTCATTCTCTCTGCCACATAATTGTACTGTGGAGCACTAGGAATTGTCCTTTCATTTCGAATACTATGCTTCAAGCAATATCCTTTAAAATGGTTCGATGTGTACTCACCACCATTATCTATGCGGAGACACTATAAGAGTTTTCTAGTCTCTTTTTCAATCATGACAAGAAACTGCTGAAATATTTGGAACACCTGATCCTTTGATTTACACACATAAACCCAAACTTTCCTAGATTCATCATCAATAAATGTGATAAAAAAAACTCATTACCACCCAATGACTCCACCTCCATGGGACCACAAACATTAGAATATACCAAGTCCAATATATTAGATTTTATCGTTGATGTTTTAGAGAAAGAAACCATGTATTATTACCAAACAAGCAATAATCACAAGGGTTAAGGGATGTACCTTTGGAGTAATGAGTTGGACCTTTCTTTGCCAATGACCGCAGTCCTTTCTCACTCATATGTCCCAGTCTTTTGTGCCACAAATTTAGAAAGGATCTGTCTTCAACAACATTCAACATACATTTACACAGCGTCACATGTGTCTTGTAGAGTGTATTACACGACTTCCCTGTAGCAATAACAAAAGACCCTCTAGTGACTTCCACCTACCATTTTCGAAGTAACTTTCATAACCTGAACGGTCCAATGAAGTCCCAGAAATCATATTTAACAACAAATCAGGAGCATATTGCACATCTTTCAGCATCATTGTGCAACCAACATCGACTTGAATGTAGACATTACCGATCCCAATAATCTTCGAATGACATGTGTTGCCCATCTTTACGGTACCAAAGTCCCCTGCTTTGTACATCGCGAATATCTCTTGACAAGGAGTAGTGAGGTAGGATGCCTCTGTGTCAACAACCCACTCAATATAATCATTTGCAACACTCAAACACTCTTCATCTTCACTGGCCCGTATCACTACATTATCCAAAGCAGCTGTAGTGTTAACGTCATTCTTAATCTCATTGTTGCCTTCTTTCTATTCCTTTAAGGTAACATAATTCTTCTTAATGTGACCCTCCTTGCCATAATGAAAGTATTTTTCAAACTTTCTCCTAGTCTATGTTCCATCTCTAGACTTGCCACAACCGTCCTTTGGTCCCCTACTTTTACTCTTCCCATTTTTCTTTGTAATAAATGCATGTGCATTATCTGTCCCTGTAGTTTTTCTCTTTGTTTCTTCATTCAACAAGATGCTGGTAACCTGACTCATAGACAATACACCATCTAAAGTAGAGTTGTTCACGGAAACAACCAATGTCTCTCATGTATCTGGCAAAGAATTTAGAAGCAACAAAGCTTGTATCTCATCATCAAGGGTCTTCTTCATCTTTGCTAATTGGGTCACAACACCTTAGAACTCATTTATGTGATCTTCAATTTGACCACCCTCCTTGAATTTCATATTCACAAACTTTCTAATAAAAAAGGTTTGTTCACTGTAGCTTTCTTCTCATATCTTGCTTCTAATTTTTTCCAAAGGGTACACGCATTGGTTTCATTAGCCACATGATGGAATACACTGTTATTCACCCACTGTCTAATGTGATCAATGACCTTTTTATGCATCTTACTCCAATTTGCATTAGACATATATTTTGGTCGGGCTTTATCCCCTTCAATGGGATCACAAAGGTCTCTGCAATAGAGGATGTCTTCCATCTTAGGTTTCCAAATCAACTAATTTGTATGGTTCAATTTGATCATGGTAGTATTCATAGTGTTGTTCTCCATCTCAATTAAATAATCTCAAAAAAAAAAAAAAAAAAAAAAACATCCACTAACCTCAATTTCTAAACCAAGCTGCAAATCTCATCACTATGAGCACACTGGAAGAAACAGACCTAAAATCCGACTCCTAATGGCTCCAATATCAATGGGATCATAGTTATTCCCTTCAATGGGATCACAGAGGTCTCTGCAATAGAGGATATCTTCCATCTTAGGTTTCTAAATCAACTAATTTGTATGGTTCAATTTGATCATGATAGTATTCATAGTGTTGTTCTCCATCTCAATTAAATAATCTCAAAAAAAAAATCCACTAACCTCAATTTCTAAGCCAAGTTGCAAATCTCATCACTATGAACACACTGGAAGAGACAGACCTAAAATCTGACTCCAAATGGCTCCCATATCGCAAAAATAATTTTATGCGCTCCGATCAGTCAAACTCCTTTGTTAATTGTAAAACTTTTAATCTCCCTTCACAACTGCAGAGATCTGCTTGCAACGAGGCCGAAGGCGCAAACAGACCTCCGATCAGACTTCGGATGATCAAGATATCGATGAAACAATTTTAGCCATCAATTCCCCGGCAAAGCTCTTCACCGTACCGTTCCGCTGACGTGGCGCTTACGTCATTGCTTTTGTTATGCTGGGCTCTGCTACACAGGTCAGGTCAACCCGGAAAGAACCCGGTCCAGATTCCTTTTCTTCTTCCTGTTCTGGCTCTGTTACCAGAATTTGTAAACCTTGCTGCCTTCTCCTTTTCTCCGGTGATCCTCCGCGGCAACGGTGAAGGGAGAAGCAGCAATGGCAATAGGGGACGATGAGGCGGAGGGAGCAGCGCGGACTCCGGCCTTTTGGTCCAGCGACAATCGCCTTACAAATCCGGTCCTCTGCTTTGGAATTCTTCTTTGAGAACGGTGAACCCCCACATTGTTATTTTTTTTTTTTTTCTATCTTTTTTTTTTTTTTTTTGTTTTTAATCTCAAGTTTGCCACTTGTCAAAACAAGACGGTTCCAAATCAAAACCCTTGTCGGTTTTTTGTTGTGGGCTGCCCTTGCATGAACAAATGCAAACCGAGACGAGATGGTGCAGCAAATCAAGATATTCCACCATTCAGCCACCAAAGCCGAGAACACTTTGCTTGGGATTCCTTCCACGAAATCCGATCCGTGCGGCCGTCCGGAAATTCGAATTGAGCCTTTGATTCAATCCTTCCATTGCAACGCAGCACAATCTAGTCTTAGAAAATTATAGGCTCTAATACCACTTGTTGCGAGTGTGTATATGGAAGCGTTAATCACCGCAATCAAACGATTAATCAACCACACGAGAAAAAGAAAATCACACACAAAGAATTTACGTGGTTCGACAAACTCATCAACATTCACAAGAAAGAAAAGCCACTTTCCTTGGGTTCTACTCTCTGATGTACAGTACTGCTCATTGGTTATAAATTACATGAATACATATATACTGCTTTCTTTCTTATCCCGCAGGAAACTCTATATTAGTCTATAAAAAAAGTTTCAGTATAATTACCAAAATGCCCACACTAAGTCCAAATACGCAAGCTAAGAACAAATGCAAACCGAGACGAGATGGTGCAGCAAATCAAGATATTCCACCATTCAGCCACCAAAACCGAGAACACTTTGCTTGGGATTCCTTCCACGAAATCCGATCCGTGCGGCCGTCCGGAAATTCGAATTGAGCCTTTGATTCAATTCTTCCATTGCAACGCAGCACAATTTAGTCTTAGAAAATTATAGGCTCTAATACCATTTGTTGCGAGTGTATATATGGAAGCGTTAATCACTGCAATCAAACGATTAATCAACCACACGAGAAAAAGAAAATCACACACAAAGAATTTACGTGGTTCGACAAACTCATCAACATTCACAAGAAAGAGATGCCACTTTCCTTGGGTTCTACTCTCTGATGTACAGTACTGCTCATTGGTTATAAATTACATGAATACATATATACTGTTTTCTTTCTTATCCCGCAGGAAACTCTATATTAGTCTATAAAAAAAGTTTCAGTATAATTACCAAAATGCCCGCACTAAGTCCAAATACGCAAGCTAAGATCCAATCCTAATATCTAATAAGTTTCATATCCAAGGAACCGGAGTTTTAAATGACTACTTGGTCAGCTAGTGGGGGCTTAAGATGGCCCATGAGTGATTGGCTTGAGTGCCAAACAAAATGCACAACAGGGGCGGGAGATTAGGGCCATTCGGCCATTAGCAACGGCCAACGGCCGAGTGGTACCCACCAGTCGGCCATTTGGGCTCTTGCGGGCCTATGGTGATACAAATAGCAACCCACCAGAAAAAATCAAAAGGAATTCTATATGTATTAAACAATTGTTTTATATGGCTTGATGAATATAACGAGATCTTAAGGTTTAAATAACTGTGTGCATAAGTGAGGATGCGTGATTTTCTCTTATTTGGAAAAAATATCATGGAAGTAGGCGGGACAATTTCATGGTTGGATTGAACACAAGATCACAATTTCTCCGATATCATGCACAAATTTAAAGGAAGTGCATTAGTTTAAAATCATTCATAATTTATTAGAGAAGAAGTCTCATTTAATTGAATGGGTCATCGACTCCGAGATTCAAGGTATAGTAAGTACTCCTCCACTTTACTTTTTTTAATTTTTTTAATTTTATGACTGAGATTCAAATAATGTCACCAGAGTCTATGGCCAACAATTTTTTAAAAACTTCTTTGCCTCAATTATCACAGAAACTGATAAGTTGCATGATATAATGGGCTGTCCCATGATGCCATAGCTTTTATTCTGCATGTTGGAGAAAATTTTTCCAGAATGATAGAACCTCAGAAGGCATTGTGGTTAGATGTGTATTTATTTTCCACAAAATATCATTTTTCTTATTCTCTAAGATACGAATTCACTAGCTGGTTGCAAAAAGGGTATGATACAAAAACTATTAAAACCCATGATATATATCGTGAGATATGGTGCAAAAAAGTATTAAAAAAAATATTGACTAGAGTCGGGTAACTCCGCCGACATTATTTGAATCTCAGTCATGAAATTAGAAAAACCACATTTAAGGAGAGCACTAATATGTCAAAACCCCTTTTGGTTATTTGCATTGAAAATTTGTCCCTCAATAACAGGCTTGACTTTTGAGTGACTGTTACATATGTTTTCTTTACTTTTCTTAATGCATCTTTGTGATTGAGCTGTTCTTTATGGTTTAATGTTACACCCCAACCCGAGTTAATCAAGATTAACTCTAATTAATCAAGATTAACTCTAATTAATCAAGATTAATGCATTAATTTAGATAAGTGTGATTAGTAGTCAAAATGGATTAAATTATGCATGAGTGACCGGATTAAGCATAATGAACAAGTATGGAAGTGTTTAGCTGAGTAGAGTTGAATTTATACTGAATTAGTGAAATTAAGGACTTTCTTGTAAATATGAATTTATACGTATTTCGTCGAATGTGGTAAAACTTTATACCAACAAGCGTATATTGATGAGTACAGCAATTTTCATAATATATGTGTTGTCATTTAACCTCAATTGAGTCAAGTGAGTCTTAGTTTGACTCAAATTAGAATTATGTGTAAAGTAAGAGGTTTATATGCAAAAGCACCTTTTATAAGGTTCTAAAAGAACCCATTTCAGTCGGTGAAACACTCCTTCAGCTAAAGCAATAGAGAGAGTGAGTACTCTGAGGTTTTCTTCTTCGTTTTTCCTTCTTAAGTGTGATGGACTTGATTTCCTTCATTTCCTCTCCCATCCGTACCCAAGGTACTGAGAGGGCCGAATGGAGGTAAAAAAGGGGGAGAAAAAAGGGTATCAACATTTTTGTACGGGTATGCCAGATTTTCTATACTACTTGGAATTTAGAAATGGTGATCCGGAGATCTACCTTCGCAAGTAGAAAGGAAATCAACATTTTTTCTAACTTTCCATTGCACATATATTTAAGAAAAGAAATAGTTTTTTTTTTAATGCCGTTAGAGGTGATTTTGTTTGCCGTGCAAGGCGAATTACAAATCTTATCAAAATGAAAGACAAGAATTGTGAGTTTTTTTTGTCTCTTAACGAAAATACAAAATACAACAGAAGAGTAAGAAAGGGAATCTAACTTCCCAGGGGATTGCGGGAACCCGTTTAGATCGACGGTCGAAAGTCATGTATGGACTTCGCCATCTTCCTTCAGATGAGAACGCTTGATACTCTGATTATTTGGCTTGGCTTGGACTTCAGTTTTTTATAGGATAAAGACCAAAGGAATGTCCTATATCCAATAAAAAAATGAAGAGACGGGCCGAAAAGCCGCGTCTAGGCCATGTTGAATATGATAAGAGGGGGGCTTTGCCTTGGGTGGAGTGCCCCCCAAGGGACTTCAATCACCTCATGGTGTTTGTTGCAGCAGAGTTTCTTCAGAGCTTCTAGGAATTCTAGACGATCCTTCTAGCTGATTTTTCTTTAATTTTTCTGGATGATTTTTCTGGATCCGTTCTTCTTGGAATGCTCTCCTATTTATAGGCTTTTGGTAGCCATTAGGAGGGTTTATGAGCTTTGATGACTTTAAAGCTCCATGATGGGAGGAGTTACAAGTTTTTATTTCTTGATTTTGTAACTCCTTTTTCCTTGAATCTGATTGACCGATGGAGAATGATGGGCATTTAATCGCTTTTAATCTCCATGATGTGAGGAGTTTCATGGCTTTAATGCCATGATGACTTTGACTTGTAACTCCCATTCTCTTGAATCTGATTGGGCCATCCAAAATAATGAGTTAATGATTGTATTTAGTTGGGTCAATTAACAGCATTAAGTGGTCACCAGGGATCTGAAGAATCGCGGGCTGTGCCGCGTCTTTTGAATTCTTCTTACGATGATCAACGATAGATCTTCATGTTGATCGATGTCGGATGATCATGTAAATTCAGACATAGATTGCTAACAGCGGGTCAGTTCCATCTGTCTTATCGATTTCTTGATTGGTCGGACAGAAAGTATACTTTCTTGGGCGGCCGGTTGGCGATCTTGGAGCGGTCAATGACGATTTCATGCTCTTGACGATTTCAGTCGATTCCGAGCATCAAAAATCAGATTTTCAGGAATCACAGGGGCTGGAACTCCCGAAACGCGAAAATGATCGGAAAACGGGCCTTCCGGCGGAAATGCGACGACCCAGATTTCCAGGGTTGACGGCGACCATGGGGGAATTTTTTCCCCTTTGGTCGCCGTTTTTCGAGCTTTTTGTTTCTTTTTTCCTCCTGTATTTTTCTTGACATTTTTCCTCATTTTTTGGCTTGATTCTCCTGAAGAAAACCCGACGAGAAGTTGTGCAAAACCAGGACACAAACTTTCCTATTTTTTGGAAAAGCTGGAGACCTTGCCGCCCAAAGTTGCTGATTTTTTGTCAAGAGTCGAAACTAGGTCAAACGATGTCAAAATGACCTAAAATTTGAGGTGAAGCCTTCCGAGTATTAGATAGGACCAACCATGGGCTTTTGTTTGAGTTTTGGAGCCGTTTGGGGTCCCGTCGCTGCTAGGCTTGATTTCGTTGCGAGGAAGATGTCGCGCTTTGATGTGCGGTCAACCGATGTCCAATTGACCTGAAATTTGACAGGGAGCCTATTGGTGTCATTTTGAGATGATCCATTAACTCCAATTTGGATGTCATGGTCCCGGGGTGCTACGCCGCCGGTAGCCTTGATTTTCTTTCGGACAGTCAAAGTCGTGTTAAACGTCGCCGGAATGACCTAAAATTTGACGTGGAGTCATTTTGAAGCATGTTGAAGCCGCCCATGTGCTCTGTTTGATGAGTAATGGTCCTGGTGGTTCTCGCCGCTGACGGGCTTGATTTTTTTTGGAGCATTGAAGTCGGGTCAAACGTCGCCGGAATGACCTGAAATTTGACATGGAGCCTTTTGGTGGTATCTTGAGACCATCCGTAGGCTCTGATTGAAGTTTTGACGTCTTCGACATCGTCGCTACCAGGAGCGCATGTTTGGCTGCAGGAGGAGTGAAGTTAGGCTAAATGATGTCGGAATGGCCATAAACTTGATGTAGAGCCTCCTGATGGCATCTTGGGGCCAGCTGTGTACTTTGTTTTGTGTGTCAGGGTCTCTGGCTTCACCGCCGCCAGGAGCGCCTGCTCAGTTGTTGGAGTGAAGTTGGGTCAAATGATGTCGAAATGGCCTGAAACCTCATTTGAACTCCTTTTTTGGCTGTCTTGAAGGATCTTACAGTTTTTGTTTGATTCTAGCAAGATCTAATGTTGTAGCACTGCCCGTTTGTTGTAGGATGCGGCTTCTTGATGTTGAAGAGGCAGAGTGACATTTTTGGTGTCAACAAATGCCCCCTCGAGGTACATCGATGAGTAGCTTTTGGAGTCGATATGCCTCGAAGAGAAACTTGAAGGAGAGATTTGACCAAGAGTCTTTGAGCATTTTTCTTTTTTTTTAATAGCCTTTTGAGTTTCCAAGGGGATTTTATGGCAGTGAGAGGGATCACGTACCGTCTCTTGGTAAAGTTTTGAAAATGACATGAGGGAGTTGGATTTTCGGTTTTCCTTTTGACCTTGTGAACCTAAGGGCTGTATGTGGCGCACCAAGCGGTCAAGAACGATATTTGGTTTTTTGACCTTGTGACCTAACAAGCTGTATGTGGCAGGTTATGGGGTTGGCGTTTGATTTTTTTAATTTTATTTTGACCTTGTGACCCAACAAGCTGTATGTGGCAAGTTGAGGGGTCAGATTTGGTTTTGACCTTGTGACCTAACAAGCTACATGTGGCGAGTCAGGGGGTCAGGATTTTTGTTTTGGCCTTGTGACCCAACAAGCTTTATGTGGCAAGTTAGGGGACCAGAGCGTGGTTTTTTGTGGGTAGTCAATTTCAAGATTTTGGCTTAATTTGGTTCATGAGGTTGGATGGTTTGGGATTTTGGAAGCTCAAGAAGCTTTTTTTTTTTTTTTATTCCAACCCACTCAAAAGACGCATGGGACCATTTTGTATGCTCCTGGTAAGAGGAATTTTTTGAAAGGAAGCCCTTTTTAGTGCTTAGGTGGTCAAACCTGACTCATGTGGGCTAGCCCATGGACCTTAAGCTTTTAAAGATGGCTTAGATCTCACATGGTGTCATTTTGTAAATAATATCTAAAAATATCTCTTTTGGATAGAGAATATCTAAAAATATCCTTACTTGGAGAGAATCTCTCAAGTTTCCTTTCTTTTGGGAGAGATCTTCTCAAAGTATCTCTCTTTGGGAGAGAATATTTTTCATTCCCTTTCTTTTCGGAGAAAAATTCTCAAAGAGTCTTCTCTTTGGGAGAGAATATCTCAAATCTCTTTTCTTTTGGGAAGGTTGCTAATTTTTAGCACTTACTTCCTTTCTTTTCTCCTTGTTTCCTCTTTTGATTTGCTCTCTTCAATAAAAGCAAGGGGACGTTGGATCTCTTGCTCTTATTGCTTTCTTTTTGCAAAAGTCTTTAATAGTGCTCCAAGATCAAGAATTCTTCTTCTTTTTCAAAGATCTTCATGCCTTTCTTCTTCCATCAATGACTTCAAGTAAGTCTTCTTTTTTCAAGAAATTTCCATTGTAGAAGTAGGATGGTAAGAAAAAAAATTCTTTTCTTTCTTTTCTTTCTTTTTTCTTTCTTTTTGTTTCTTTTTTTTTTCGTGTTGTTTTTTCCCTTTTTTGACTTTTTTTCTTCTTTTTTTGTGGCTTTTCTTGGCTGTACGAACGGGTCTGTACGAACCTGGCCGTACTACCACGTGGCAGTGGGCCACGGCCTGCTGGCCATTTTTTTTTTGAAGAAATTTCTCTCTCTATTTTTTTTTTTTTTTTTTGCTTCTCTTTTTTGCTCACCAAGATGATGAGGGTTATGCACCTTGGGGCTTATGCATTCCAAGATGTTCATGCATATTTCTTTTTTTTTCTCTTTTTTTTTTATGCATCAAGATAAAAGGCTAGAATCTCTAGGTCAAGTTAATATGAATTTTGACTTTGACAAAGTTTGATTGGTTTTGACCAAGTTGGGTTGGAATTGATCAAACTTTTGTTAAAGTTTTTCTAGCATCTAATGCATGATGGTTTTTTAAATGCATGCTTTTTAGTAAATTGATTGGGAGCATGATGATGCATACCTGGAAATCGTTTGCAAGTTTTGGGATTTGGAGCTCGTAGCAATGTTGAGCCCTTTCCTGATCTTGCTGGATTTTGAGGAGCTTTGCAAGTTTCGAAGTTTGGAGCTCGCAACAATGTTGAGCCCTTCTTCAAGCTCGCAGAGATTTGATGAGATTGGTTTGATCTCGCAGCAATGTTTGAGTTCAAACCTTCTTTGAGGATGCTTCTTTGAGCTTGCAACGGTGTTGAGCTCATCTTCAAGCTTCCTATCTTCTTCGGGATGTTTCCCTTTTCTTTGGAATTGTCCCGGAATCATGCCAAAATTTCGCTATAATCTTTTAACAAAATTCTGTCACTTTGATGATTAATTTTTCCTTTTCCATCATTTGCAGGTAGTTCATCCAGAGCGAACAAGGGCAAAGAGCCTGCTATTGATGCACCTCGTCGGTCTACCAGGTCTCCTAATGTGGCCGTACAGCAGGCCTAGGAGAAGGTCCAGTTTGTGGAGAAGAACTTGGAAGAATGCAACTTCCTCAACCGCAGTGAGATGAGACAGCGATTGATCGCTCTCAAGGATGAGGAGTTTTACAGGATTATGGTAAGCAACCGTCCTTGGGTCATGGACGATCAGAGCATTGTGCCCAAGCCTACCTTTTTCTTTGGCGATGCAGTCCCTGACGACTTGACGTACCAAAAAAGATGTTTACAGTTCTCTTACACAGCTGATGGTGAGGTGAGAACTATTTCTACCCGGTGGCCCTTTCATCGGACTGTCTCGATCATGAGTCTTTCTCCCACGTGTCCCAAGTGGGAGGATCCTCCAAGATGGGTGAAAAGGACCAATGTGATAAAGACCGGGGTTTTTGTTGGCGGCCCTTCCGGATATGCGCAGAAGTCGCCTGTCCGTATGGACATGTTGATGCCCTCCAATGGCTACCAGGGTTCTGACCATCCGTCGGTCAGTTTGAGACCGGTTGGTCTTGGCATTTTTCGGGGTGACGGCAATAGATGGGTGAAGCCTTTTCGACTTCGTGGTCGTTCTAGTGCTGATTCGAGCTGGGAATCATGGACTGATCACACCCTGCAGTTTGGTGGAGCCATTTTGAAGGAGGCCGGGATCTTCGATGCGGTTCGCGCTTTTCGGAAGACCGTGGTTTTCTCTGATGAGGCCTTCATGGCCATTCTAGGGTCATTCCTTCCACAAACCAACACCTTCATTGTGACGAACAGTGAGATTGGGCGTCATCACCGGGCTGCCTATCCTTGACAAAACTATGAGGAGTTTATGCCTATCGACAACGTCCTTGAGGAGCAGTCTGAGGAGTTCAAGCTCCTGTACTTCTAGCTCGTCGCCTTTTATGATTTTTTGAAGGAGAAGGAGGGCTCGAAAGTCCGGTGTAGCAGTTGGAAGAATTGTAGCTCCAACTTCTTTGATGGCAAAGAGTCTTCTGATGGTATGGCCCAAGATGCTAGGGCCAAGGGCCCAGGTTTGAAGAAGATCTCCGTCATGCGAGATGATTTGAAGAAGTTCTTCGAGAGTACAGACGCCATTTGTCCTGACATTGCACTGCGGAGGGATCTCGCTGTTTACCTCATTTATTGGTTGGGTGGGGTTGTTTTCGCTGGAGGAGATGGAACACACACCAGGCCGCACTGTATTTTTCCTGCTTGTCAGATGGCGTTCGGAGAGCAGTTGGCTTTGGTGCCAACTCTTTACTCCTACTTGTGAACCGAACTGCAGGCTGCTGCTTTCTTGGTTCGGATGGGGCTCCCTATGAATAGGGTATTTTCAGCCCATATTTTCTATTCATGGTATGTTTACCACTGTCCCGGCTTCCATCGCTTAGGAGTTGCGCAGGATGATGACCCTTTCATGATTCGATTGGCTAGAGGGACAGTCGTTAACGAATCTCTCTTGTCTGCCCGTTTGAGGATTCGACGGTTCAGGGACGTCGAGATCGGGCAATCTTCAGTGAAGCTTTCTCCAGGTTTGCGGAAGAAGGCTTTTGACTTTGGTGCCTCCCGTGATTCCACCAGGACGGGGTCGGGAAGACACTACTCCTTGACCAATGTAGAAAAGTGGTGGCTTTTAAACATACGTGCTGGTACGATGGTGTACCGGAGACATCTTTTTGTTGATATCCACCCGTATGTTCCCTCGCGTTTCGCGCTGCAATTGGGTTTCTCTCAAGGCGTTGTTGGAGCGCCTTCGAGCATGGTGAAGCGCTTTGGAGGTTTGCAGCATGGGAGGAATGCATGGGCCTTTTACAGTGCGAAGGACACTACCGCCATGATTTCCTATCCTGAGTTACCCACTTTTCGGACTGCTGGCTTCACAAAATGGTTTGTGGAAAGCTTTTCAATGTGCCGGGGGCTTTCCAAGAAGGAGCTTGATGTCAAGCAATCTCCTGGGAAGGGTCTTGGCAGATCAGATGGAGTACGGGGAGAGGAAGTTCTGGCTTTCCTTTCCGGAGAGAAGCACAAGATCAGCTTTCTCAGTGAGCAGGACATCATCAGGTTAGGAGCTGTACAAGAGATGCCTAGTGAGGAGGAAGTCGAAATCGACGCTTAGATGTAAGCGGAATTAACGAAGGCCTCCATGGAGTCCACTGGAAAGAGTAGACAATCCGGTAAGGAATCAAGCGAAGCTCCTGACTTTGATAGTGGGACGGGTACTTCAAGTAAACCAACCCATAGAAGCAAGAGGAAGAGAGGCAGCGCCGTAATAAGAGACGACACGATGACTCTCCTGATTCAGAAGTCCCTCTCATCACCACTGAAGAGATGTCAAGGGATGTTAATGAGCCTCCGGAAAAGAGGAGCCGAGAGGAAGAAACCGTTGATGAAGGTATGATTCCTCTTCTTTCTCTTTACATTTCTTTCTTTGAGATTTTCTTGTTTTGATTTGCCTTTTCTCCCTTTTTCAATGGAAGATGAGGACTTGATGATGCTTGAGGCCCCGACTGATGAAGTAGTGACGGATCCGGCTGCAGCATCCGAAGAAGAACCGAGGGACTCTAGAGTGATTCCATAATCTTCACCTGGTATGACTTCTTTCTATTTTCCTTTTTTGTCTGGGCTGTCATTTGCTAACATGTTGCTTGTTTTCTTGTCAGCTGACTTGCCACAGGATTCCAACGATTTCGAGCCATCCATGGACGCGGCCTTTGACGACACTTCGGATGAACTCATAGAGGCAGAAAGTATTCCGCCAATCGTCGAAAAAGGTATTTGTGGCAATAACCCTGATGATAATGATTTTTCAACAGGATCATATTCATACCTCTTTTGTTTTATTTTGCTGGCAGGTTGTGAGGTAGCAGAAGAAGTTCCTCCGTCTTTCTCAGTGCCCAGAGCAGGGGATGCCTGCAGTTGAACCAGAAGTGGGGACTTCTTCTTCCAATTTCGATGCGGCAGAGATGAAATCGTCTGAGCAGATTCTTTCGCCAGTGTCTCCGGTTAAAAAAAACTTAATGATCACTCCTCCAGCAGGACATGACACGGGCAGTCGACCAATGGAGGGGGGCGAGCCTTCATCCGGGTCATCTCTTGAGTATGCGAAGAAAGTGTTGAAGAGCGTTTTGAGCTCATGGGTCGAAACTCTTTCTTCTGGCCATTTAGAAGCAGGCTTTGGCATGGTTAAGCATGTACAGGACATCCTTGCTGACAGCGAAGAAATCAGCCTGGACATTGCAAATGCGAAGGCTTTCGTTGATGAAGTCATAGCCCTAGGGAACAAGTGGAATGAAACCAAGAGCTTCCCAAGTGGTCACTTCTTCAATGAGATGTTTTTGAAGCCTTCTGGCGAGGTCAAGTCTGAGCTGAACGAGATCTCGCAGACTCGGAAACAATTCGTTCGGGAGAGGAACGTTACCGAGTTGGCTATCATTGAGCTGATAGAAGATCTGCGCCATGTTGATAGAGAGGTCGTTGAGACCGGACAACATCTTGAGCTATGGAGGAACAAGCTGCTGCAAAATGGGCCGCTATTGTGGAGACTCATGCCAAAGAAGGACTCTGATTCGCCAAGTCGAGGAGGTTGAGAGCAATCTCCGGAGGAAGACTCAATAGTATGAGCAATGGTAGATTCTTTGGGAAGAGCTTCCTCGTGCTGTGGATGGATCGCGGTGTTTTACCGCATTTTATGGGAAGATTTTGAAGAAGCGTGGCCTGGACTGCTCAAGGAGTTGAGTCTTTGGTTGAAGATCATGTGAGACTGAGCTCCTGATTCTTGTAACAAACATTTTTCCTCTTCTTTTTGGTACCCGTGTATACACATATATTTTTTGGTACTCTTTCTTTTGTAGTGCTTGTGGACATTTTTTTTAGCACTTCTCTTTTTTGTATTCCCTCTTTTCACTCAAATTCCTTTGTGATAAATTCAAACAATATATAGTTAAATGAGAATGTTAGTTTGGAAATTTGATCAAAGTTTGTCATTTTTTGAAAAACCTTTTATCAAATGGTTGTTTTGGCGTGAAAGCCGAATTTTGAGATGGCATAGAAGCTGAATTTTGAGATAGCATGGGAGCCAAAATTTTGAGATGGCGTGAAAGCCGAATTTTGAGATGACATAGAAGCTGAATTTTGAGATGGCATGGGAGCCAAGATTTTGAGATGGCATGAAAGCCAAAATTTTGTGGCATAAAAGCTGAAATTTGGGATGTCATGGAGGCCGGTTTTGTTTGTGGCATGGGAGCCAAAATTTTTTGAGATGGCGTGAAAGCCAATTTTTGAAATGGCATGAGAGCCGAATTTTGTGGCTTAGGAGCCGAATTTTTTTTTTTTTTTTTTTGAAATGACATGAAAGCTAAACTTTGGGTCGGCATGGAAGTCAGAATTTTGAGATGGCATTGAAGCCAAGATTTTTGTTTGTGGCATTGATAGCCGGGATTTGTTTTTAGCATGGAAGTCGAAATTTGTTTTTGGCATTGATAGCCGAAATTTTGTGGCGTTTATAGCCGATTTTTTGTGGATTTTATAGCCGATTTTTTTTGTGGCGTTTATAGCCGAATTGTGGCATTGATAGCCGATTTTTGTGGAGTTTATAGCCGAATTAAGCGTCACTTTCTTGCTTTTTTCAAAAATTTTGGTTTTGTGGGTATCAATTGAATTTCGCTTCCCCACGATTTTTGAAATTTGAGGACTTTTTTTTTCCTCAGTTTTTGTTTGAATTCTGGGTTTGTGGATATCAACTGGAATGTTGCGTCTCCACGATTTTTGAAATTCTGATGGTATCAACAAAGTGTCGCTTCCTTGCAATTTTGAAATTTTGGAAGTATCGAATGGGGTTTGCATCCTTCCGATTTTTGGGTTTTGCGAGTATCGACTAAGCGTCGCTTCCCCACGGTTTCTTAAAAAAAACCTTTTTTTTAAGACACGAGGTTCGTAAATTTTGATTTAAAACCATTTTGGTTGTAAAAGTCAGGGTGGACTAGGGTGGAAATTCCTGAGTCCTGATTTTATTTCAAACCATGAATTTTGGGTTCAAGGATCGAAAATTTGGTCAAGTCCAGGAAGAGGCTCCTAAACTTGGATTTTTGGATTTGTTTTGAACAATGAAACTATGAAAGTAAGCATTGTTTTGAAATTTTAGAAATCTCAACATAAGGATGAAAAATCTAAAAGAGGCGAGTTTGACGAGCGAGTACCTAAGAATAGGGTTGGTCCTCAAACGGTGGTTCAATAAGCCCACAAAGCTTCAGGTAGTTTGTCTCCCCAATCTCTTTTGTGACTAGAGACCATTTTCTTGAGAATTTCGTAGAGTTTCTTGTTGAAGGCTTCTGCTAGCCCGTTCGCTGCCGGATTGTATGGAGTCGAAGGACAACTCTGGATTTTGTATTTGTCACAAAACCTGTAGAATCAGTGATCCCGGAATTGCGGTCCGTTATCATGAACAAATCTTTTAGGTATGCCGAAGCGACAAATGATGTTGGTGCGCAAGAATTGAAGGACTGATGAGGTCTTCATTTCACTGAGCGCAAATGCTTCTAACCACTTGGATAAATAATCCGTAACGGCGAAGATGAAGCAATGACCTTTGCTTGGCGGGAGAGAGATAGGACCTACGATGTCCATACCCCAAGCTTCAAATAGCCATGAGATTGCTGTGGGGTGTAGCCATTCTGGAGGCATATGAACATAGTCTCCATGAACTTGGTATTGGCGGCAGTGTTTAGCAAATTGCATGGCGTTAGCTACCATGGTAGGCCAGTAATATCCCAACCTTTTTATCTGATTGTAGAGCTTAGGACCAGCCTGATGAGCTCTACAAAGATCAGCATGAACTTCTTTGAGGGTTTCCTCAGCCTCTTGTTGTGACAAGCAGCGCAGAAGTACTCCGTTGAAGGATTTTCTGTAAAACATTTTTGAAGGTATATCCAAATGAAGTTTGGGGCTCGTCTTTGAACGCTTACCCGTTCTTTTGGATTTTCAAAGAGGATTCTGAACATGGTGTAATCAATGAACGGATCTCTCCAATCGCTAATTAGAGGTTTGAGGATGGAGATCCGACTTCCGGCCAAGTGGTGGCATTCAACAACTGCTTGGTGTGTGTTAAGAGGAGGGAGAATCTTTCTTTGACACACTATGATTTGCAAGTTTTCCCCTTCCTGGATCGCCATGGATGCGGCAAGTTCGGCCAGGGCATCTACACGGATGTTCTCACTTATGAGGATGTGGGTGATGTGACAGATGTCAAACCTTTGGTGAAGTGATTGTGCCTTGTTGTAGTAAGGCAACAGATCAAGCTTCCTGACTTCAAATTTCTGATTCATCTGGTTGATGATCAGTTAAGAGTCCCCAAAGACTTCCAGCATGGTGATGCCGGATTCGAGGGCTAGTTCCAGTCCTACGATTAGAGCTTGGTATTCAGCTGCATTGTTTGAGCATGGTTCCGGTAGCGAGAAAGCATGTGGAATCATGTGCTTGTCGGGCGGGGCTAACAAAGAGGATGCCAACTCCCGAGATCAGCTTTCTTTTTTCATTTGTCCTGGTTGCACCGTCAAAGTACATGTCCCAGGAGGCATTTGGTGAGAAAGTCTACACATTGTAGACAGGTTCGTATGGGAGATCATCTCTGAGTGGGGAATCTTTAGGCAACGGATGCTCTGTGAGGAAATTTGCTAGAGCTTGGCCATTGATTGCCTTTTGTGGTACATACCTGATATCAAATTGTGATAGGAGGATGGACCATTTTGCCAGTCGGGCATTGAGAGAACTTGTTTTTGTGACCAGAACTTTTAAGAGGTTGATCCTCGAAATCAGGTAGATTGTGTTGGACAGCAGATAGTGACGCAGCTTATGTATGGCGAACATCACTGCAAGGCATTCTTTCTCGACTGGAGAGTAGCGATGCTCCGCACCTACCAGCATACGACTGAGGTAGTATAGAGCTGAAAGTCCTTGGGATCCTAACCCTAGAGGGGGGGTGAATAGGGTGAGCTACAATTATGACCAATTTAAACAAATTTTAACTCCTTAACATAAACTAGTCACATGTGATGATAAATCAAACAAAGTGCGGAAGCTAATAAATGAATCACCACAAGCATACACCACAACACCAAGGTTTATAGTGGTTCGGCCTCAATGCCTACGTCCACTACCGGCTTGTGATCCAATCACCCCACCGGATTTCCACTATTTATGCTTTTTACTAGGCTAAACAATAACCCTTATAATGTTGTTTTTCTAGGCTAAACAACAACCTCTCAATGTGCTTTTTTAGGCTAAGCAATAACCTTTACAAAATGCTTTTCTTAGGCTAAGCAATAACCTTTACAAGATGCTTTTCTTAGGCTAAGCAATAACCTTTACAAATAAAGATTTCTCTAAGAAAGTGTCTTCACAAAAGATCACTCTAAGAGATACAAATTAAGCACAATGTATTTGCCTCTAAACTAGGCGGATATGAAAGTGAATAACTAACTCACACAAACACTAAATGAATGCAAATGTGAATGCTCATGATGTGTGTGTGTGATAACTTCAATCAAGTTTAAAAAGAAAGCTTAATCAAATATATGCTTAAAGCATTTCAAAGTTTTAAAGCTCATGAAAGATTTGATTGAAGTCTAATGCAAATCACATGTATGAAAATCAACTTATTAATGACATGAAAATCAAAGACTCACAAGTTGTATGAAAATGACTAACTTAGAACATGTGATGCATGTGCAATGTTGTTTTCAAAACCAAATTAATTTTACTAATGTTTAAATGAATGAAAACAACAAGTAATGTTTCAACCAAGAAAAAGAATCATGTTATATAATAGAAATCAAAGATTTAGACTAAGCATGATTAAGAAAGTTTAAAAACTACTTGCATGAAAACAAAGTGAAGAATCCAATCTTAATTAGATCAAAGATTGAGAGAAGAATGGATTCATCACATCATAGTTATCATGCTCAAAAACATTTACCAATAACTTAAACAAAGCATGTAAACTATGATTAAGAGAGGTAGAGCTTACTTAGAGATTTAACTTCATTAATCCAAGCTTTAGCTCACCAAATGACTCTTTGGTCTCTCTTAGTTCATCCCCTTTGTCTTGTCTCAAAGCTCCTCAAAAGAGTCTTCAAAAACTCCAACCATTGACAAAGGAAAGAACTCATTTTTATAGCAAAAAGTGTCCAACGGCTAGTCCTCGGTCGACCTGCAAACAGGTCTCGGTCGACCGGAAAAGCACAACGGTCAAATTTTTGACCATTGGAGCTTCAGGCCACTTTCTGCCTGCAGTGTTCCCGGTCGACCGGGACCTCTGGGCCGGTCGACCGGCGACACTGCCGGGACCAAAAACCCAACATTTGCATTTTTCAAAGATTTTCTTGGTGGAACTTTTTGGGCCACTAAATCAAGCTTGAATACATGTTTTAAATCAAATGAAGATGTTTAAAAACATGAAACACAAAAAGCCTAAAATGATTTGAAACTTTAAAACCAAAGGCTAGCTTGATTTGATAAAACTCTTTTCTCATAAAAATGCATACAAAGATGATTCTGAAAGTGATGAAAGTATGCAAGACACAAACCTAAATTCTCAATAAGATTTCACAAAAGTAATGCACAAAGAATTAGGTTTTCAAAAGAGTTTGGATTCTAAAATCAATGCATCCAAGTTTAGAAACAAAACATGCATAAAACAATACTTTTACAAATCTTAAAAGCAATGCATGTATAAAACCAGATTTCAAGTTTATCTAAAACAATGCAAGTGTGTAAATCAAATGATGCTAGAATGATTATGCATCCATCAAATTGCAATCTACAAAATTCCTAACAAGAGCAGTTTCTTTTCCCTCGTCATTCTCTTGTGCAAGCAGGGTGCCCAAGGAATGGTCGACAGCTCTTGTGTACAAGATGAATGGTTTTCCAGTGGTCGGGGCAGCCAGCACTGGAGGTTTGGTCAGGTATGACTTGATATCTTGAAATGCTGCTTCACATTTAGCATCCCAAACAAAGTTCACACCTTTCTTTATTAGGCGAGAGAATGGACCGCACTTTCTTGATAGATTGGAAATGAACCGTCGAATGTATGCCAACCTTCCTTGAAGTCCTTTCAGTTCTCTTAAGGTTCTTGGAGAAGGCATTTCTAGAATAGCCTTGACTTTGATGGGTTCAAGTTCTATTCCAGCTTTCAGACTATGAATCTGAGAAACTTTCCCGATGAGACACCGAAGAAGCATTTCAGGGGATTCATTCGCAGTTTGTGTTTGCAAAGTCGGAGGAAGACTTCCCGAAGGTCTTTCAGATGGTCTTCTTTTCTTCTGCTTTTGACGGGGAGGTCATCAACGTAGCATTCGACCGTCTTGTGCCGCATATCTTAGAATATCTTCAACGTGGCACCAGCATTTTTCAGACCAAAAGGCATGACAGTGTAGCAATACACGCCAGATGGGGTCCGAAATGATGTGTGTTTTCCATCTTCAGGATGCATATTTATCTTATTATAGCCAGAGAATCCATCCATGAATGCCATTCGCTCAAACCCACAAGTGTTGTCAATCATCACCTCTAGTATGGGGAGCGGGAACTCATCTTTGGGGCAAGCGCCATTTAGGTCTCTATAATCAATACAGACCCTGATCTACCCATTTTTCTTTATTACTGGGACAATATTGGCCAACCATTTAGGATGCTGTCCCTCACGGATGAAGCCGACGCGTTTGAATTTTTGAACTTCTTGGTCAATTTTGTCCATCACGTCTGGACGGAATCTTCTTTGGCCTTGTTTAACAGGCTTGATATCTTTTTGCAGATTTAGTTTATGGACTGCTATTTTGGGGTCTAAGCCAGGCATTTCAGCATAAGACCATGCAAAACAATCAACAAACTCACGAAGAAAAGTGATATACTCGGGTAACTCATCATCCTTTATATTCTTGCTTCTGAATACAAGACGTTGGTTATCTGGTGTTCCTAAGTCTATCTTTTAAACAGGATCTTCTGTTGGAAGGTTCGAAGGTGGTTCCTCAACAATATTTTCGGAGGCTTCCAACTCAATGAAACCTTCTTGAGTTTCAAGGGCATTTTCAGGCGAAGGCTTTGTTTCTGGCCATGGGTCTTCAGGATCGGTGATCTTCTTAAGGCTTGCTATGAGGTGGTCCCAATCGCCTGTTGAAATTGGGTCGAAGTAGGGTAGTTCTTTTGGAGACGATGATTCTTCTGGGTCAAAATGCCACATGTCTGTATCATCGGATAATTCCTCTTCATCATCAGAGAAATCATACCGATTGGTAGAGCTTCTTGGATCCTTGACGGGTGACTCTTCAAAGAGATATCCAGGGAGATCGATGTCTTCAAGGACATGAGATGTTGAGATTTGGTCGGCAAATCGACTCCTCATCATTTGTGTCAACTTTCTCATGGGAGTGTCGGGATCATACCCCAACCCATGTGAAGATTTTTCTACATGACCGTAGAGTCTCCAATCTTCCAGTTGACTTTTGGTTAAGGCGGGCTCCAATGGTGTGAGAATACCGTGGCCTTACCCCAGACCAACTGAGTTTTGAGTGTCATAACCCGTTTTCTTCATAATAGCTTGTGTCATAGGACTATATAGAAATAGTTGAGGCATACCTTCATTTTGAAAATGTTCAAGCATGGAATTTGATGAGGAAGCTTCTGATCAGTGGAAGAAGATTGGCTTCTCTTCTGCTAAAGTTGCCAGAACAACGAAGGAAGCAGATGTATGATCTTCTATGTCAGCAGGTGTCTCTATTGGAGGTAGAGCAGGCTGAACTTGCTGAGTGTCAGCTTGGCTTGACAATATGTCGTCTTCTGGCACTGACTCCGAATCTGTGTCTTGCATGATAGACACGAAAGAGACAACAAACTTGCCCCCAGACTTTTGCTTTATCTGCTTTGCTTTGGTTGTTATGACCAAAGGCTTTGAAGATTTAAGAAAGACACCGAAGGGAGATGGGTTGTTCTCTTCGGATTTACCGGAAGGTTTGTTTTCTTCCTATGATCGCTGAAGAGCCTTGCCTTTATCTTTCTGAAGATTTTCGACAAAGGGTGTTGTTTCTTCCTCTTTTTCTTCTTTTTCATCTTTGTACATCTGAGCATCTGCAAAATGGACTTCTTTGCCTTCGAAGGGCTTTTTGTCTGCAAACACTCGATGTATCGAGCCGTCGTTGCCAACGAACTTGATGCATTGATGTAGAGTTGAAGGGACGACACCATTCTCGTGTATCCAGGGGCGTCTAAGAAGGATGTTGTAGCATGAAGGGGTTCTTATTGCAAACACAATGACTTCAGAGATAAGATCACCGATTTGCAACTTGGACCTGATTTTACCGATAGGCCTTTGAGCACTCCCATCGTACCCAAAGATGGATACAGACGTGTGACTCAGCTTGCTAGGTGGGATGCCCAGCTCTTCAAGTGCCGAAGGAGAGATGAGGTTGAGTGTAGAACCTTGGTCGATCTGGACTCTGTGTATCGGCATTTCTTTGATGTACCCTGTGAAGTAAAGGGGTCGGTTGTGCTTCGTCTCGCCTAGCAGGAGGTCATCCTTACCAAAGGCGATGGTTGCACCTGCTTCTTTCTGTACCGAGAGGCATTCAATGCCTGATCCCTCAATTTTCTCCTTTTCTCCCTTTGAGGAAGTATTTGATTTTTTGACCCTATAGTCCATTTCAATTTGTAGGACTTGTGGGGCATGTTTGTCGACATCCGCATTCAGCCTTTGCAGTTCTGAAATGAGACTATCACGAGTTTGTGGAGACATTCGTAATAAGTTCAGGATGTGCAGTCGTGTCGGTATGTGTTTGAAGTGCTCAATCAAGTCGTACTTGAAAGCCTCCTTCAGGCATGCGTGTTCATTATTGTTGCCACTTGGGGCGTTTACAATTTGTGTTCCCGAAGGATTTACATAAGAAGAAGAAGAAGAAGATTGGTTGTAATTTTTGTGGTAATCCCGGCCAGAACGGGTACCTCTACCAACTTCAAGAGCTTCTTGAGAAGGGTCTTCATTTGGAAGATCGTCCTTGGGATCCAAGGGTTGATCCTTCTCGTTTACTGAAGATGTGTCTGCAGCAGAGTCACCATCCTCGGTGATTGCGTTACATGGAGCATTTTCCGAGAACAAGTCCTGAACAACATCCAGCAACTCCTCTCCTTCATTGAGTACTTTCTCGATCCAGAAATCTCCTATGAGGTCAGGTATCTGGGACCAATTGACCAGGTTTTCTTCAGTTGAAGTTTCTTCAGGATGATCAGTCGGAAGAGCTGAGTGGCGACGTCACGGTTTCAGGGGACGAAGGCTGAGAAGGTGTTATCTCAGTGGAAGTCACCTGAGAAAATGTATCTCCGAAAGATATACCATTAGGTGTAGCCGGAGAGTACGTGTCTTCAGTAGATGATGCTTCAGAGGCGCTATCATCCTGAGCTATCGCATTGCAAGTTGCCCTGATGGGAGACTCCCCTAGAGTGAACTGTTAGGAGTTGAACTCATCATCGGATGTGAGAGGATCATCTATCCAGCAGTTTTTTCCATTTTTCAAGAGTTGAGGGAGGAGGTACCTGTTGATTTTCAGAAACTTCTGGTTCTGGATTTTGATCGCAAAGATCTTGCTCTTGTTCTAAGGCAAGGCGCTGCAAGATCCTCGCATGCTCTTCAAGATCAGGCATGGGAGCCAAATCTTCTTCTTCGTCTGGCCTTTGTGGTTCAACACGACTGGGTTCCACTAGAGCGTTGAAGGGTGCTGAGTCAACAACATTTTCTTGAACATCCTCTTGGTCTTCTTCATCATCAGACCAGGATCCTTGTTGCCTATATGGGTTATACCGGATTTTCGGCATAAGGTGAGATTCGGGAACCCATTCTTCGTCGGAGAGGTATTCTCATGTTTCAAATGATTCCTCCCACTCGTCGTTGTCACTAGCGGTGTCACTGGACTCGTATCCATCCATGGAGAATCCAATTACTGAATTGTAAGAGTATGATGCCCCCTGCGTAGTTTCATTTCAAAATTGAGGTGGCATGATTTCAACATGGTTTCTTTCCACCTTTGAAGCGTAGGATTCCTCCGTTGCCCCAGCGAAGCAGTGGAAGAGGTCTCTGCCTTTTCAGGGACTTCTTGCTTTGGTTGACCTTTCTCCCGCTGTTTGAACTTATGGAGTTGTCTATTGGCTTGCCTTCGTTGTTGAGCAGTAGGCTTTGTTTTGACGATCTTCCAATTTTCATCTTCAAGGAGATCGGGATGCACCCATATAGGTTGTCCGTCTGGTGTTGGATAAGGAACCAACTCTTGGGATGTCTGAGTCATCTTTATCACCTTAAAAGAAGTAGTGGTCTTCTCCGTTGTTGACTCGGAAGGTGACACCATGTTGACGGAGGCAGACCCATAGTTTTCGTCAAAGGTGATGACCCCGTTTTTCCACATCTCGTTGATCTTTTCTCTCATAACAAAGCATTGATTGAGAGGATGCGAGATCATCTAATGGTAGGGACAATACCGAGGATCATTGGTTTTGCCAACATCTCCCGGTCTTTTGGGTTCAGGCAATGTGAGTTTACCATTCGCTATGAGAGCCTCGAAAATTTCTTCAACATCTTCATCGAACGAGTGTTTCTTTTCTACTATTTCTTTGAAGGCTTTGGAGAGTTCAGGTTTCTTACCTGTAGTTTTATTTTCAGCTTTCTTTGGCTGCTAAGGAGCTGGCTTGGTTTGCACATTAAGAACCTCTTTCTTTGGCTTTGAGGTCGTAATGGTAGCCGGCTCTTTCTTTGATGACTACTGACTGTTGAGGTCTTTGATCATCGTTTCAACCTCCATGGAAGCTTCTAGGAGTTCTCGCAGGTTCTTTGATTTGTTGCCGATAATCATGGAGCAAATCCTTGCTCTCATGTTGTTACGACAGATGTCGACCAGCGACGCTTGTGGCAGCACATCGGAGCATTTGTATGCCATCGCCTTCCACTTGTGAATGAAGTCGTATGTTGACTCATTCTCTCCTTGTTTTAGGCTGCAGAGCTGCGCCATAGTAATAGGGTGATCTTCACCTTTGAAGTGGGTGAGGAAGCGTGTCTTCAGCATGGCCCAATTTTAGACGGAGTCCTCTGGCAGAGTGGAGTACCAATCGACGGCCGTACCTTTTAGGGTACTTACAAAAAGACCGATCTTGATGGCATCTTGATCCGCAATAGCTCCCGTCAGTATTTTGAAGTGGATGACGTGCTGTCTGGCTAAACCTTTCCCCATATATGTTTGGAGGGTAGGATGCTTAAATTTTGTGGGAAACGGGACCAAGTCCATCCATAAGGGATATGGTGGCTTGATCCCATGCTCCTTTAGTGTGTCCTCTTCTCTTGCTTTGGCGAGGATATCGTCAACGTCCTTTTTGGTAAGGGCGCGTGACTCATTATTTTTTGCATTTTCCTCGTTATCTGGAGGAGGTTGGTTGTTTTCTTGACGCTGAAAAGCGAGAAGAAGATTTTCCATTAGAGCCTCAATCCTCTGCTGACCTTGCTCCAATTGCTTGATGCGTGCGGTCGTTTCATCAGGAGGTGGATTGCGAGGTGGCTCAAAGTTTGTAGCGAAGACGTTCATCCCCCGTGATTCGAATGAAGAGATCGTCCTGGTGACTGAGCTGGGGCTCATTCTTGAAGAGCTTGAGGAAGGATTACTCCGTTGTCCTTGGCTTGAAGGAGTAGAAGATTGATGTCTTCGTGTCCGGGAGACTCTGCGAGTCACCGTCGTCGGACATGAAGTTTAGTTGTTGACTTCTGACGTCTTCTGGTTTTGCCAACTATATGGACAACAACAATTTGATCGGGTCTTTCTTTTTCGACCCATTTTTGGAGACTTGGAGGATAGGATGCTGGGTCCTTTGCTTCTCTAGTCTCTTTTGTCAATACGACATACGGCGACGTATACGACGGGTAATTTGAGCTTCTGTCAGCTCTGGATGGGCTTTAGCAATGAAGGGTGTACTCCCTCGAGCGTAGCAGCCGAGCTTGTCTTCTTTGAAGCTGGGCATAGACAGGATTTGGACCCGGTCCTTCGACTGTCGTACCGAAGCTTTGAATTTTGAGAGTTCGTCCCCCGTTGAGATAAAGGGTCGAATTGTAGGAGTGCAGGCCTTTGCAGGTTCTTGCAGAGGCCTGGTGATGTATGATTTGATTTTTGGTTTGTAGGAGCAAGCCAACTCATGATGGGTTGCCTTCTTTGTCAGGCAAGAGGCTGGTTTCTCCTCCTTCATGTATGCAAGAGGATATAACTGGTTTTCTTTGAGAGGGGCCAAGTATGTTGGCTTTCCAGATGCTCGTGACCTCCTTTGTTTTGGTAAAGGTCTTGGGGACCAAGTCTTAGGGTGGACCTGGTTCTCTGAAGGTTGAGGTGTCGTGGGGTTGTCATGGGCTTCAGGCTTCTTTATGTTCGCCCTTGATGTCATGACAGTGAGACATTGCGAGGCGATCATTTGCTTCTTAGCAGGTGCGGTTTCTTCTACGGGAAGTGGGAACAGTCCAAGCGACACGAAGATGATAGTCCGGGGAGTAGAGGTCGACCCGGTGTTTTGAGATTTGTCGAGGGAGGTGACATTTCGGCAGCTAGCAGGGCGCTTATGAGTGCGCTTGTTCTGCTTCTCCTGGAGCATGAGCTGGTGCTTGTTCTCATCGAAAGTGATGGTTAATGAAGCTGTCATTGTTAGTTTTTGGAAAACTTTTCTTAAACCACAAGAATATAGTGATCATGAATGGGAAAGAACTATGGTTTTGTCTTTTCAAATCGCTCAAGGGAACATGGCCCAGTCCAAGCGAGGTGAAGAAGGTAAAAAGTCATAGAGGATACAATTGTTCTGAACTCAAGTACAGGAGGCTCAGAGCGAGCATTCCAGTGACTGCTATAAGCAATTGTAGGCCTTAATTCAAATTACCAAGAAGCGAAGCTCACTCGATGTAAGATGATATAAGGTTGGAGATACAAATGTGTCGGTCGCGAATATAGTAGACCTGAAAGGGCGTACTAGCACCACTAGGCACAAATGTTGCAAATCACATCCTTGAAAAGAACGCGAGATGAGATTTTTGAAAGGTCAAGATTGGATTCATAAAGGAGAGCAAATGGTTTTCCAATCCAAATAAGGGCTCAAACATTTCTGCGAGCGCTAAATCCGAAAAGGAGGGAACCATAATTTCTCGAATGTGAACCCAAAAGTGACGGAAGTTTTCTTTTTTGAAAGGTCAAGATTGAATTCATCAAAGAGAACAAATGGTGTTCCTGTCCGAATAAGAACTCATACATTTCTGCGAGCGCTAATTCCGAAAAGGAGGGAACCATAATTTCTCAAATCTAAACTCAAAATGACGGAGTTTTTTTTTTTTTTTAGAGAGATTTTTTTAAGATTCTTTTTTTTGAAGTTTTTTTTGAAATGTTTTTGCCTTTTTTTTCTTTTTTTGAAAGGAACACACAAGTTTCCAATTCGGTCTTATGTAACCATAGTAGATAGATCAGCCCCCAGGTAAGGGTAGGATTACTTAATGAACTTG
This sequence comes from Cinnamomum chago, assembly GCA_038049695.1. Lineage (NCBI taxonomy): Eukaryota > Viridiplantae > Streptophyta > Magnoliopsida > Laurales > Lauraceae > Cinnamomum > Cinnamomum chago. The sequence continues at coordinate 101,115,455 of CP142453.1, read as the reverse complement.
TTTGGAGGACCCTTGCCTCGAATAGTCTAGTTGCCTCTACACTCTGGACAATGCTTTTCTTAGATCCACTTTGGTCAAAGAACGCAATTGGTGTAACCTTAGTGGGTTTTGAAAAAAAATTTGATTTTTTGTTTTAGGATTCATCAAAGAGAACGAACGGTGTCCCAATCCGAATAAGGGCTCAAACATTTCTACGAGCACTAAATCCGAAAAAGAGGTGACCAAACTTTTTTCAAATTTGATTCCAAAAAAGAATCTTTTTTTGAAGGAGTTTTTTTTTCTGGAAATCCCTATCGGACTCATTAAAGAGAAAAGATGGCCCATTCCCCGATAAGAACAATAGCTGCGAACATTTCTGTGAGCTATCAAGTTCAAAGAGGAGATGATCAAAGTTTCTCAAAATTGAATCCAAAAAAGAGAAATAAAAAAAAATTGAAATGAGAAAGAATGGAAATAAGTTCAAAGGTAGAAATTTTCCAAAAATCTCATCTCATGTTTTTTTTTTATGCAAGATCCAACATAGGCCACCAACTAGAAAGGAGCCTAAGAATTCAAGCATCGCGTTCTCAAATGAACGGAGTCCCACCGGGTATGCCAACTTCATGGACCCAATTTCCTTCCTTTCCTCTCTCATCCGTCCCCGGGGTCACCGAGATGGCCGAATGGAGGGAAGAAAGGGGGAGAAAAAAGGGTATCAACATTTTTGTACGGGTATGCCAGATTTTCTATTCTACTTGGAATTTAGAAATGGTGATCCGGAGATCCACCTTCGCAAGTAGAAAGGAAATCAACTTTTTTTCTAACTTTCCATTGCACATATATTTAATAAAAGAGACAGTTTTTTTTTTAATGCCGTTAGAGGCGATTTTGTTTGTCGTGAAAGGCGAATTACAAATCTTATCAAAATGAAAGACAAGAATTGTGAGTTTTTTCGTCTCTTAAGGAAAATACAAAATACAACAGAAGAGTAAGAAAGGGAATCTGCCTTGTCAGGGGATTGCGGGGACCCGTTTAGATCGACGGTCATAAGTCATGTACGAACTTCGCCATCGTCCTTCGGATGAGAACGCTTGATGCTCTGATTCTTTGACTTGACTTGGACTTCAGTTTTTTCAGAAGATAAAGACCACAGGAAAGTCCTATATCTAATATAAAAAAAAAGATACGGGTTGAAAAGCCGCGTCTAGGCCATGTTGAATATGAGAAGAGGGGGGCTTTGCCTTGGAGGGAGTGCTCCCCAAGGGACTTCAATCACCTTGTGATGTTTGTTGCAGCAGAGTTTCTTCAGAGCTTCTAGGAATTCTGGACGATCCTTCTGGCTGATTTTTATTTGATTTCTCTGGATGATTTTTCTGGATCTGTTCTTCTTGGAATGCTCTCCTATTTATAGGCTTTTGGTAGCCATTAGGAGGGTTTATGAGCTTTGATGACTTTAAAGCTCCATGATGGGAGGAGTTACAAGTTTTTATTTCTTGATTTTGTAAGTCCTTTTTCCTTGAATCTGATTGGCCGATGGAGAATGATGGGCATTTAATCGCCTTTAATCTCCATGATGAGAGGAGTTTCATGGCTTTAATGCCATGATGACTTTGACTAGTAACTCCCATTCTCTTGAATCTGATTGGGCCATCCAAAATAATGAGTTAATGATTGTATTTAGTTGGGTCAATTAACAGCATTAAGTGGTCGCCGGGGATTTGAAGAGTCGCGGGCCGTGCTGCGTCTTTTGGAATTCTTCTTGCGATGATCAACGATAGATCTTCATGTTGATCGATGTCGGATGATCATGCAAATTCAGACATAGATTGCTAACAGCGGGCCGGTACCATCTATCTTGTCGATTTCTTCATTGGTCAGACAGAAAGTGTACTTTCTTGGTCGGCCGGTTGACGATCTTAGAGCGATCAATGATGATTTCATGCTCTTGACGGCAGATCCGTGATGTAGACGGAGATCAATCGTTTCCGAGCATCAAAAATCAGATTTTCAGGAAATCACAGGGGCTGGAACTCCCGAAACGCAAAAATGATCGGAAAACGGGCCTTCCGGCGGAAATGCGGCTACCCGGATTTCCAGGGTCGACGGCGACCATGGGGGAATTTTTTCCCCTTTAGTTGCCGTTTTGTCGGCCGTTTTTCGAGCTTTTTTTTCTTTTTTCCTCCTGTATTTTCTTGATATTTTTCCTGATTTTTTGGCTTGATTCTCCTGAAGAAAACCCGACGAGAAGTCGTGCAAAACCGGGACACAAAGTTTCCTACTTTTTGGAAAAGTCGGAGACCTTGCCGCGTAAAGTTGTTGATTTTTTATCAAGAGTCGAAACTAGGTCAAACGATGTCGGAATGACCTGAAATTTGAGGTGAACACTTCCGAGCAGCATATAGGATCAACCATGGCCTTTTGTTTGAGTTTTGGAGCCGTTTGGGGTCCCGTCGCTACTAGGCTTGATCTCGCTGTGAGGAAGATGTCGCGTTTTGATGTGCGGTCAACCGATGTCCGGACCTGAAATTTGATAGGGAGCCTATTGGAGTCATTTTGAGATGATCCATTTGCTCCGATTCGGTTGTCTTGGTCCCGGGGTGCTCCTCCGCCGGTAGCCTTGATTTTCCTTCGGAGCGTCAAAGTCGGGTCAAACGTAGCCGGAATGACCTGAAATTTGACGTGGAGTCTTTTTGAAGCATGTTGAAGCCACCCATGTGCTCTGTTTGATGAGTAATGGTCCCAGTGGTTCTCGCCACCGAGGGGCTTGATTTTCTTTCGAAGCGTCGAAGTCGGGTCAAACGTCGCCGGAATGACCTGAAATTTGACGTGGAGCCTTTTGGAGGTATTTTGAGACCATCCGTAGGCTCTGATCGAAGTTTTGATGTCTTCGACGCCGTAGCCGCCAGGAGCACCTGTTTGGCTGCCGGAGGAGTGAAGTTAGGCCAAATGATGTCGGAATAGCCTGAAACTTGATGTAGAACCTCCTGGTGGCATCTTGGGGCCAGCTGTGTACTTTATTTTGTGTCAGGGTCTCTGGCTTCACCGCAGCCGGGAGCGCCTGCTCAGCTGTTGGAGGAGTGAAGTTGGGTCAAATGATGTCGAAATGACCCGAAACTTCATGTGAACTCTTCTTTTGGCTGTCTTGAAGGATCTTGCAGTTTTTGTTTGATTCTGACAAGATCTAATGCTTAAAGTAGCATTGCCCTTTTGTAGTAGGATGCGGCCTCATGCGGCTTCTTGATGTTGAAGAGGCAAAGTGACATTTTTGGAGTCAACAAAGTGATTGAAGTAGAGTTAAACTAGTGAGTAGAGAAGAGGATTTCGTTGTATCATCTTCGTCATCATTATCTTCATGTTTCTTGAAGCTGTTATTGAGGGGAAGTCTCAGAATCTTCTTTTTCTTCTAGTCACAGTAAGTAGTGTTAGCTGTTATTATAAAAATCTTGAGTTCTATTCAATGATTTAGAATGATTTATAGAATAAATTGTTATAAGGAATTCGTTTTTGGTGTTTTCATGGAATTAAGGTTTGGAGGTTTGTGATTTTGAATCAAATAGAGATCAAAAGAAATGGGTTTTTGTATTACCTCTACTATAAGGCAAATATAAACAGATCTTTATGTTTATATGCTAATGGATGTGGTTTTTTGTTATAGTTTTGGTTTTGTCATATTCTTAGGTTTTGATTGATAGTATGGATTGATTAGTTGGATTAATGTTTAGAGAAGGTTTATATGAATGAATGAAGAATGAGGAGGGGACAAGAGGTCCCAATTCATGTGCAGGTACTGAAAGAAGTGGAGAAAAAGATCGGTTTCGGGATTCTACAACTGGGTTCGTTGCAGGTCCGATCGATCGGACTGTCATCCCAATTGGTTCTTTTTTAATTAAATCTTAATTTTCAAATCATAATTGGTCTATGAAAATTAGTTTAATGACTAATTATAGTACGATTAGTGAATAAGTAATTTATTACTATTTCCATAAAATGTTATCTTTGGATTTTGATCCAAAGTGAAGTATATGTTAACCAAAAGGTTAACCAAGGTTAATAATTCACTACACCATTTGGGTGATTTTGCAACATTTGAGATTTCTTATTAGTAACGCAAATATTTCCGTTAGGTAATTTCTCACATTTATTAGCCGTTAGTAATATTCATAACCGTTAGTAAATATCTTTGCAAATACTTGAATTATTTTGTAACATTTATTGGAAATTTTGTGACGATTAGTAATGTGTTACAATGGTATCAAAATAATAAAAAGAGGAAAAATCACATTGCTAAAAGCCATTAACAACCCCCCCTTTCCTTCCCACGTTTTTTTTCCTCTTTTCCCTTTCCCCTTTTCCCCTCCCGCGCCGCGCTCAATCTGCTCTCCCGCCGCACCAGCGATGATTCCGCCGGAGCTCCCTCCCTCCCTCTCCCTCCCTGCGCATGCCCTCCATCTCTCTCAATCTCTCACTCTCTCACCGCCTCTCCCCTGCAACCCTTCTTCTCTCACCGTCTCTCTCATTCTCTCGCCCATCTCTCCCCTGTGCATGCCATCCCCATCTCTTCTCTCTCCCATGTGCAGCCCTCCATCTCCCTCACTCTCACCGTCTCTCCCTCCCCTGCGCACGCAACAACATCTCTGTCAGTTTCTCACTCTCTCACCGTCTCTCCCCTGCAATCCTTCATCTCTCTGGCCCTCTCCATCTCTCTCACGCCACCTCCATCATCTTGCAGACCCACCTCTTCTCTCACCTTGCGCAGGCACATCATCCCTCACGCCGTGCTTGACATCTCTCGATTTCATCCCTCTCTCTCGGTCATCACCCCCTCATGTCGTCCTTTACATCTCTGTCAGCCGATCCGACTGAAATTCCTCTCCATTCGAAAACCCCCAAATTTCCAACTTTGTAATTTTTTGGGTTTTCTTCATCTGGGGTTTTGAATTTTTTGTTTTTCTTTCTGGGGTTTGTGTTTTTATAGTTGCAGCAATGGATTCAGGGAGCAAGGCTCTGGAATTCTTGGGCATACATGATGAACAGGGAACCTCACCTTCTGGAACTTCGGAAAGTCAGGTAATTGAAAGATTTCTTATGGAGAGTAGAATTTGTTATGCTATATGTATAAAGCATTGCAATCCAATAGACTTCTCGTTTCTTGTGATTGAGTGATGGGTTTTGCATAGGACATTTGGTCCTCCAAATGACTAGCATGACTTTCGAAGGAAATGCGGCTACTGTTTCTTCACTGGGATTAGAACGGTACCTTCCACGACGCTTGTTGAACCATCTGCATTCTCCTGGGTAAAAGCATACACCCTGCCATGTTGGGGTTGGTTTTGTTGTCCTTGCGCTGGCCCAAGTAGCCTCTGTTGACCTCCTTGTTGCTACCTCTGTTGACCCTGCACTTGCCTCTGCGGTTGCGGAGCTTGTCCCCTAAACTGCTGATTCTGAGGGGTTTTAAACTGCTGTTGTTGTTGCTGCGACGCCCGAGGAACCTGCTGACCTATCTGTTGTGGTCCTTGCTAAGGTGCTGTCCTCCCCTGCTGCTGTGAAGTCTCATGAGATCCCGTTGCCTGATTTGTTGATAACTAATTACCCCTATTAGGACAATCTTTCATCTGATGTCCAACCTGCTTATAGTGGAAACGTGCCCTTAACTGCCTGTAACACTGCTCTGTCGGGTGATTCTTTCCACACCGCTCACAATGTAGTATCAGACTGGCTATGGGTGGACTTTGAAATTTCTGTCGCTTTGAGTTATTCTGATGGTTCTAACTTGCCAACTGCCTTAACTCTTTCATCCGATGTCCAACCTGCTTACAGTGGAAACATGCCCCTAACTGCCTGTAACACTGCTCTGTCGGGTGATTTTTTCCACACCGCTCACAATGTAGTATCGGACTGGCTACGGGTGGACTATGAAATTTCTGTCGCTATGAGTTATTCTGATGGTTCTAACTTGCCAACTGCCTTAACTGATTCTGCTGCATTTTAGCCTGTCGTTCCAAAGCTCTCTTCTTTAGCGCACCCTCCGCCCAATATGCACTCTTAACAACATCTTGAAATAGTAGGCGCTGGTTATCCCCTATCATCATGTAAATGTCCGCTGAAAGGCCATTGAGAAAACGTCTGATCTTTTCTTCTTCCGGAGTAATGAGCGTAGGAGCATATTTGGCCAACCTAATAAATTGTTGCTCATACTGTTGCACTGACATATCAGCTTGTTTTAGATTCTGAAAATCCAACTTCCACTGATCCTTGACATACTTAGAATGAACTTGTCCATAAATTCTTTAGTGAACGTATTACATGAATCTTCTTCTGTCACGGTGTCTGCTTGGATTACTACTTTAGCCGAATTCCACCACTGGAGGGCTATTCCTCAAAACATGTAAGCTGATAGACTAACTTTCTGCTTCTGGGTGCAACGAAAAACTGCGAATATTTGCTCAAGTTGTTCTATGAAATCATCTGCTACCATGGGGTCTTTTGAACCATGAAATTCTGGAGGAAATCTCTTTTAAATTTCTCATATAGGTCATTTGGATCCACTTCTTTAGGAGGCATAACTACTTGTACCGGTTGAGCTACCCGATTTGTCAATTCCAGCCTTGAAACCTTGCCCGATCTAAACCAGCTTGTGCCCTTTCCGCAGCTCGTTCTTCTTTTTCTCCCTACCTCTCTACAACCTGCTCCTCTTCAGCCTTCTTTTTCTAGTTTGAGACTGCATAAAGGCTTCCAAGAGTCGATTAAAACGCTCATCATTAGAGTTCAACCCATTTCCATTATTATCCTGCGATTGACTTTCTGGGTGTGCCACTACTGGAATATAGGTGGGCCTTCCAGACAGGTTTCAAAAACTTTTGATCCACTTGATGCAGGGATCAATTGTCTAGAAGACAATAAAACCCAATCCAGGATGTAATCCCTCAAACTCATAAACCATGTACAGCAACATAACCTATCTAGAAGATAGAAAATAGCACATAAACATGCAACCACGAAATCTACAGCATACAAGGATGTAGATATACCTTTGGAGCTTTGTAGTGCTCTAATGGAGAATTTTAGTTCTTTCCTTTGATGATGAACACCTTCACTATCCAATTCAGAATCTCCAACACCTTTTGATCTTCCACGCTATTACCCGTATTAGATCTCTTTCCTCAATAAGATGGTGGAATCTTCAAGAGAAAACCCAACTAGTAACTCTAAGGAACTAAAGGTGAAAGAGAGGAAGAGAACTTGTGCAACACTTGCACAAAGGGGCTGGACTTGCTCTATGCATTATGCACGACCAAGAGGAGTTTATTCCTCTATTTATAGCCCTCCATTCCATCTCGTTTCCTATTTGAAATAGAAGTTCAACTCCCATTACAAAATAGTAAACTTCTCCCTTGGTAGTTGCCATAGAAGTCTCACTTCCACAACAATTAGTAGCTTTCTCCTTTCTAATTAAAATAGAAGTCCTACTTCCATTAATAATTAGTAGCTTACCATTACCACTATTAAAAGTCTCACTTCAAATAGAAATAGTAACCTTCCTTTTAGAGTTCAAGTAGAATTAGTATCTTTCTAACAACTTGGGCTAGTGTGGCGACCACTAAGGATTCCTTAGAAAGCTGGCTCAAACTGGGACACGCGACCCCACATCTCATGTGTAATCCGGGCCCACAGTTAATTGCAAATAACTCCACTATATAAATGCAATTGCACTCCAGTCTTAGGAATAAATTACAATGACAACCCTAAACTTCCTCAGTACTATAAGTAGGCCCCTCCATCTATATCCATTGATCAAATGGACCTGTCCACCAAATTAGATCCATATCTTATTATCCTTGAGCCCCAATTGATTATAATGATCATTTGGTACCGAGCCAATCAACTCTTAATTGGAATGGGTGCGCACTTACCAATGATAAATCCATTAATTGGCACAAGGGGATATTAAAGATAGATTTCATCTTGACCATTGAAAGTTCCCACAACTCTACTACCATGTACCCAAATCACCGAGGTGTTGACCTATAATTGGCCTCACTCATTGGTGACTCAAAGCAAATGTATAGATAGAAACTTGAGTTCATTAATGTCTCAGGATTATGAGCCTATTGCTAGAGAATTATGAGAGCAAACCTTAATATAAAGACAGTGTATATAAGGTCATGCTCCTCATGGTCCTTCACTACATCGAATGTACCGGCACCATGATCCAGAATCTTACATTCTGATGATTGAGACAAACCACACTATCTCATAGTGATCAAAGTGCTGCAACCTTGTCAGATGAGATGCCCCAATCTCATCACTGGTTGTGAAGATATTTAAGTATAAGATTTGCAATACATGTCTCATGTATGTGGATCTCATCCATACACATGTATTACATCTAGTATACTTGTGGACTCCGGTTCATCTCATGAACCATTATGTCTTTTGTATTAGTTATGTGCAAGTATATAATTAAACACCATTCATCTCATGAAAGGAAAGCATGATTGTATTGATAAATAAAGAATTGAATCAATTTATTACATCATATACTTGGTATTGAGACCATCAAAACTAACAATTTCCCACTTGGGCTCAATGCCAATCCGGATTGCATCTCATGCCCATCCCGTCTACATGCTGCTCAAAGACTTTGGTGGTCAAAGGCTTAGTAAAAGGATCTGCCAGATTGTCCGCAGAGGCTATCTTGGTGATAGCAATATCACCTCTCTGCACAATCTCTCTGACCAAGTGATACTTCCTTTGTACGTGCTTTTGGCTTTTATGGCTCCTGGGTTCCTTGGTCTGAGCGACTGCCCCGCTGCTGTCACAGTAAACTGTGAGCGGCTGTCGCGCCAAAGGTACCACTCCAAGTTCCAAAAGGAATATTTTGTCATACTACTTCCTTAGCTGCTTCACAAGCCGCTACATATTCAGTCTCAGAAGTGGAATCAGCAGTACATTCCTGTTTAATACTCCTCCAGCTGATAGCTCCTCCGCCAAGCATAAACACATAACCAGAGGTGGATTTCCTGGAATCCTTATCTGACATGAAGTCAGAATCTGTGTATCCGAATGGAATCAGCTCTTCACTGCCGTAAATCAACATGTAATCTCTAGTTCTTCTCAAGTACTTGAGGATACATTTTATAGCAGTCCAATGGTCAGGACCTGGGTTAGACTGATATCTGCTGACTAAGCCCACTGCATGATAGATATCCGGTCTAGTACATAGCATAGCATACATGAGGCTACCAACAGCGGAAGCGAATGGAATTGCTCTCATTTGCTCCTTTTCCTCCCGGGTCTTGGGACCCTGATCCTTGGAAAGGTGCACTCCATGCCTAAAAGGTGTGATACCCTTCTTAGAGTCCTGCATAGCAAACCGTACCAGTACCTTATCTATGTATGCAGTTTGAGATAAGTCAATCATCCTATTTTTTCTTTCTCGATGGAGTTTGATCCCTAGGATGTAACTAGCTTCTCTCAAGTCCTTCATATCAAAAGTCTTTGCTAACCAAACTTTTACCGTTGACAACATTCCTATATCTTTCCCAAGGAGAAGGATGTCGTCGACATATAAAACCAGAAAAACTACCATGTCACCTTCATTTTTCATGTACACACATGACTCATCTGGATTTTGACAAAAACCAAATGATTTGATTGCCCGATCAAAATGGATGTTCCAGCTTCGGGATGCCTGCTTCAGTGGACTTCTGCAGCTTGCAAACTCTTTGCTTTTGGTTACTTGTTATAAAACCGTCTGGCTGCACATATAGATGTCTTCCTCAAGATGGTCGTTGAGAAAAGCCGTCTTGACATCCATTTTCCAAATCTCGTAATCGAGATGAGCCGCAATGGGTCGAGTATCCGAATGGACTTGAGCATGGCTACCGGCGAGAAGGTTTCCTCATAATCGATACCCTCTTTCTGAGTATACCCTTTCGCAACAAGCTTGGCCTTAAAGGTCTCAACTCTTCCATCCGTCTTCTTTTTCTCTTGTAGACCCACTTGCACCCAATAGGTTTGATATTGGCAGGCAAGTCCACAAGTGTCCAGACCTAATTAGAGTACATAGACTCCATTTCAGCTTTCATAGCATCTTGCCAATGTCCCGAATCTATGTCATTAATTGCTTCATCATAGTTACAGGGATCTTGTTCCAGTTCTTCCGGGATTGCCTCGTAAGACTCTCCCAAGAACGAGAACCTATTAAGGGGCCTGATTATTCTCCCACTACGACGAGGCACTGGTGTAACTACTGGGTTTGGTAAGGGCGGTTCTTCCTCAAGTTCGGTCATACTTGGATTTGGAATTGATTGTTCTTGAATCTCTTCCAAGATCACCTTTTCTAAAGATTTCCGGTCCATCATATAATCTTCCTCCAGAAAAACCGCATTGGTGCTTACTAGCACTTTCTGCTCTCTGGGATTATAGAATAATCAACCTTTGGTTCCTTTAGGATATCCTACAAACGTGCATACTTCCGACTTCGTTTCCAACTTATCCGTCTTTACCTTCAACATGTGTGCCGGACAACCCCAAATGTGTAAATGTTGTAGACTAGGCTTTCGCCCAGACCACAACTCCCAGGGAGTCTTAGGTACATACTTAGATGGTACGAGATTTAGTATGTACATCGCAGTATCCAAGGCATATCCCCAAAAGGATATAGGTAATCCTGAGAAACTCAACATAGACAGAATCATATCTAAAAGAGTCTGGTTCCTTCTTTCCGCTACTCCATTATGTTGAGGCATACCAGGAGCAGACAACTGGGATAGAATCTCATTTTCTGATAAGTGTGCCATAAAATCACCAGAGAGATATTCCCCTCCTCGATCTGATCGAAGAGTCTTGATACTTTTACCTAATTGCATTTCCGCTTCCGCTCGAAACTCTTTGAACTTTTCAAAAGCCTCGGACTTGCGGTGCATAAGGTATATGTATCCATATCTTGAATAATCATCTGTGAAAGTGATGAAGTATTCATATCCTCCTCTGGCCCTGACATTAATGGGCCCACATACATCAGTATGCACTAATTCCAATAAATCTTTGGCCCTATTGCCCTTTGATGAAAAGGGTCTTTTGGTCATTTTGCCTTCCAGACAGGACTCACAGACAGGCATTGGTTCTACCACCAATGAATGCAAGATACCATCTTTCACTAGCCTGTCAATCCTATTTAGGTTTATATGACCTAGCCTCAAGTGCCAAAGTTTTGTTGGATTGGATGAAGGTGACCTTCTCTTTAATGATGGCCTATTTATTATTTCGGTATCATGTATCTCATACATTGTAGGAGTTAACAGATAAAGCCCATTGGTTACCTTGCCAGAACATATAAAAGTACCGTTTCTCTTTATGACAACTTCAGTACCAAAAGTAATAGAATAACTTTTATTCACCAAACTAGAAGCTGAAATTAAATTCCATCTTAAAGACGGTACATATAGAGTGTCTGACAAAACCAACTTATTATCTTGAAAACATAAAGTAATAACTCCTACTGAGACCGCATCCGCCTTAGCATCAGATCCTAGGTTGACAATGATTTCGCCGTCACTGAGTTTCCTGGTTTCCCTGAACCCCTGCAATGAATTACATATGTGATTAGTTGCCCCGGAGTCCACACACCAAGATTCTGAAGTACCAGTTGTAAAACTAACTTCAGAAACAAGTGACTCAATCATACCTGAGGTCTTCTCCTTAGACAGATATTCTGGACAATTCCTCTTCCAATGTCCTGTCATACCACAATGGAAACACTTTCCTTTTGTCCCTGACCCCTTAGCCTTGCCAACACCACCATTAGGACCATTCTCCACCTTAGGACCCTTCGGAACTGATTTCTTCTTGCCTTTCAGCCCTTTGCCTTTCGGTTTGGACTTGGCAAATGACTTTTCTGTCATCAGGGCAGTTGGTTTCTTCTTCATAATCCCTTCAGTCACCACCAGCTGGCTAGAAAGCTCAGTTAGAGTCAAATTCATCTTATTCATATTATAGTTGACCTTGAAATTGTTGAATGACTCTGGTAGTGACTCAAGGATTATGTCAATCTGCGATTCTGCATCAATCGCAGCCCCCAATACATCTAACTCATTCAATGAGTCCATCATTTTCAACATGTGGTCCTGTACTGGTGTGCCTTCAGCCATCTTGGTGCTTATAAGCACCCTCATAGCAGCCTGTCTAGCAGGCCTGCCCTGTTCCGCAAACATCTCCTTTAAGTTTGATATAATATCATATGTAGTCTTAAAGGATTGATGTTGGTGTTGCAAAACACTAGACATGGATGCATGTATGTAACATCTGGCCATCTCATCGTCTTTGGCCCACTTGGTGTAAAGTTCCTTTTCTTCCTGTGATGCTTCCGGCAATGGCTCATCTAAGGGGGGTTTAGTAAGGACATATTTATATCCTGAAGCTGTCAGGACTATATCCAAGTTCCGTTTCCAGTCTACATAATTGGATCCCACCAACTTACTCTGGTTGAGGATGGTCGCAAGTGGATTGAAAGTATTTGAATTCATGCTTGAAATACTGTAGCACATAACCATACATTCAAATAATGAATTTAAATGACATTAGGGTTTAGTATTCTACCAAATTTATATGGAATCCTCATAACCACTAAATTTAGAATACATCGGAATCCCAATCCCCGGGGTATGCCTCCTTGGGGAGTGCGAATACCACCTAGATTGGTGCGGATCAAAGTTGGTCAAAATTAGGATTAAGACTAACTTTCCATGATCCCCTTCATTCATTATTATCTATGTATCTCATACCAAATAATGAATGACTCCCGATTAACTTTGGTTTCTAAAATAAATGAGGCAAATCCTTGGAGATACTACATCATTATTTTAGTTAAGTGTGACCCACCAACTAGCATTGCATGACAACCGTTGCGAGCAGCTCCTCCTTGGGGAGTGGGACCCTGCCCCATCTCACCAACACTATCCATAGGAGATCCATATCTAGTAACCAGACAAGTAAAAACCCTCCGTGGGGAACGGCCATTCTCATGATGGCGCGAGGCTAATACTTTCCTTACAATGGACCTATGGCGGAAAACCATGGGGATTTCTAAATATAAATGCCCCGCTCCCACTTAATATTTTAGAATTGAGGATTTCTTTGTAAGGTATTAGGCCCCACATGTATACATATGAACATCAAGTCATCTCATGATATGATCTAAGATTTGTTCCAAGTCAAGTTATTTTAAGGAAAGTCCAGTTTCTAAATTAGTGTTACCAATGTGTCCATCTCATGGGTCATCAACACTAATTAGAACTCTTTCCAAAAATTAATTTTATTTGACCAACTTTAGTAACTTGCTATGTTTGGATCAGATCTGGAAATGTTCTAAATTAAGCATGCATCCATAAATAGAAATTGTAAAAAATAGAAACTAGTCCTCTCCTCCACATGGCCCAAGCGGAATAGACTTCTTGGACTTCTAGACTTTCCAAAACTTCTGGAGTTCATCAAACTCTTTGGGAAACTCCAAAACACTTTTGGTAATCTTCAAACTCTTTGATTAGGAGTCCAACATCGCTTTCCTTCTTTGTCTCGGACATCGCCAGAATTTACAAATTAAGAAAAAATTACATAAATTCCTATGCCTCGATTATGAGACTTACATGGTAATCTAAACATGGAAATAAAAGAGCTATAGGGAAATTCATCATGCCTTGCCCTTGGAAACCAAGGAAACCATGACTCCCTTTACATTTAGCCTTAAATAAACCAATCACCATAAATAGAAAGCAAAAGACTTGTGGGCCATATGGAGAGGACATTATCATCCGCAAGTTAGTATCTCATACAACCATATAAAACACAAAAATAGGCTGCCAAATAATGCTGGAAAAATAGGAAGTAAAAGAAGACCCGAAACTGGAAAAACCAGTTTCTGCTGCATACTATGCAGTTGGCTCGGTCGACCGGCCAGGGGGCTCGGTCGACCGACCTACAAGTCAGCCGGTCGACCGAGCACGGGGCCAGGTCGACTGGACTAACGAAAACCTGCAACATGGGTTTTCTGTTTCGTGTCCATTCTTCCCCAAATCACTTCCAAAGTGTCCCAATGGCTTCCTCTGATCCTTCCATCATTATTAAACCCTTTTGTGACTATCCAAACATGAATCTACTATCAAACCAAGTAAATTCATCAAAATTGATCCTTACATAGCCCTTGCTTCATCTTCTTCGCATCTCATGCAAAGATTAGAGCAAGCTTGCTGATCTAACATGATTAGAGAAGAGGTATGTCTCTGATACCAATTGTTGGAATATAGGTGGGCATTCCAGACAGGTTTCAAAAACTTTTGATCCACTTGATGCAGGGATCAATTGTCTAGAAGACAATAAAACCCAATCCAGGATGTAATCCCTCAAACTCATAAACCATGTACAGCAACATAACCTATCTAGAAGATAGAAAATAGCACATAAACATGCAACCACGAAATCTACAGCATACAAGGATGTAGATATACCTTTGGAGCTTTGTAGTGCTCTAATGGAGAATTTTAGTTCTTTCCTTTGATGATGAACACCTTCACTATCCAATTCAGAATCTCCAACACCTTTTGATCTTCCACGCTATTACCCGTATTAGATCTCTTTTCTCAATAAGATGGTGGAATCTTCAAGAGAAAACCCAACTATTAACTCTAAGGAACTAAAGGTGAAAGAGAGGAGAACTTAGAGAGGAAGAGAACTTGTGCAACACTTGCACAAAGGGGCTGGACTTGCTCTATGCATTATGCACGACCAAGAGGAGTTTATTCCTCTATTTATAGCCCTCCATTCCATCTCGTTTCCTATTTGAAATAGAAGTTCAACTCCCATTACAAAATAGTAAACTTCTCCCTTGGTAGTTGCCATAGAAGTCTCACTTCCACAACAATTAGTAGCTTTCTCCTTTCTAATTAAAATAGAAGTCCTACTTCCATTAATAATTAGTAGCTTACCATTACCACTATTAAAAGTCTCACTTCAAATAGAAATAGTAACCTTCCTTTTAGAGTTCAAGTAGAATTAGTATCTTTCTAACAACTTGGGCTAGGGTGGGGACCACTAAGGATTCCTTAGAAAGCTGGCTCAAACTGGGACACGCGACCCCACATCTCATGTGCAATCCGGGCCCACAGTTAATTGCAAATAACTCCACTATATAAATGCAATTGCACTCCAGTCTTAGGAATAAATTACAATGACGACCCTAAACTTCCTCAGTACCACAAGTAGGCCCCTCCATCTATATCCATGGATCAAATGGACCTGTCCACCAAATTAGATCCATATCTTATTATCCTTGAGCCCCAATTAATTATAATGATCATTTGGTACCGATCCAATTAACTCTTAATTGAAATGGGTGCACACTTACCAATGATAAATCCATTAATTGGCACAAGGGGATATTAAAGATAGATTCCATCTTGACCATTGAATGTTCCCACAGCTCTACTACCATGTACCCAAATCACCGAGGTGTTGACCTACAATTGGCCTCACTTATTGGTGACTCAAAGCAAATGTATAGATAGAAACTTGAGTTAATTAATGTCTCAGGATTATGAGCCTATTGCTAGGGAATTATGAGAGCAAACCTTAATATAAAGACAGTGTATATAAGGTGCTCCTCATGGTCCTTCAATACATCCAATGTACCGGCACCATGATCCAGAATCTTACATTCTGATGATCGAGACAAACCACACTATCTCGTAGTGATCAAAGTGCTGCAACCTTGTCAGATGAGATGCCCAATCTCATCACTGGTTGTGAAGATATTTAAGTATAAGATTTGCAATACATGTCTCCTGTATGTGGATCTCATCCATACACATGTATTACATCTAGTATACTTGTGGACTCCGGTTCATCTCATGAACCATTATGTCTTTTGTATTGGTTATGTGCAAGTATATAATTAAACACCATTCATCTCATGAAAGGAAAGCATGATTCTATTGATAAATAAAGAGTTGAATCAATTTATTACATCATATACTTGGTATTGAGACCATCAAAACTAACAGCCACTTCCTGCACAAGAGTGTTAGTATTTGATTCCTAATAATAATCTAACAAACAACACTATAGACTTTACCGTGCGTATGTAATGCCTGTCTAACGAGAACAAAATCCTCACCACGTCCTAATTGTTTCTATCCAATTTCACGTTCCGAGAAACGTGCTGGCTCTCATACCAACTGTCACGTCCCCAAAAATACAACCATGAGATAATGTGAAAAATAATAATAAATATTCATGTTCCTATGTTTAATACAACACAAGCTTCCAAAAGTGGACCCAAATATTGCAAACCGTGGTGAGTCAAAATAAATTTCATTAAATTCAACGAAAGCGTTATTCAATTGGTATTCAAGATTCAGAATTAAGATCCAACACAATCATCAGATGAAGGAATAATAATTAAAGTTGTAGAATAAGTCAAACAATTACTAAGGAAAAGTTTATAATTAAAGAAAATTCATCTAAAGAAGTTCTAAGATGACGTTCTCTCCCAAGCAAGATCCAACGGCTCTGTAGCCATCTCCGGCTCTCCACTCAATTTCGTTAACTGGTTCAAACGCTTGAAACTTTTGACCATCCTCCGTCTCCACAGTAGGGTAAGAGTCGGTACCTATGCACCAATAGACAAAGTAAACAACAAGTACGAAAGCATAATTCATAAATAAAACACAAGATCAATGAGAGTAAAGAAAGGTAATGATCATAAGAGATTAACAATGGAACAATCATGAAAAGAACGTATAACCTAAATTCATTCTACACAATAGAGCAATACAATAATCACACAAAATCACTGCTACTGCTTTGAGTGGTCAGCCCTAACTATAAAGCGGGAAAACCCGTTCGAAGGCCGGCGGTCATAAACCGGTTCGTAATCGAAATCATAGGCCGGATAAACTGGTTCGAAATTCGGATATTAGAGTGTTCGTACACATCGGTGATCAGCCGTCCACATACAACTGCAGTCATTCGAATATGACCAAATCAATATACATATATATACATATCATAGTAGAATAGACCTAATGATCAGTAATGCTCTTGACAC
Source organism: Cinnamomum chago (assembly GCA_038049695.1). Lineage (NCBI taxonomy): Eukaryota > Viridiplantae > Streptophyta > Magnoliopsida > Laurales > Lauraceae > Cinnamomum > Cinnamomum chago. The sequence goes on along the minus strand of CP142453.1, from coordinate 101,098,375 downwards.
AGAAACCTAAGTCAAAGTGAAGGGTTGGCTGCACAATAATCCATAATCGAACACCAAATGAATAATTCGAATAAACCTCTACAATATCTCAATCGATTGCCACGCCACATCACGGTCCATATCAAATCAACATAGGGTATGCAACTAATAGACCAATATCAAACTCAATCATGTATGCAAACCCGAATGTCAAGGAATAATCACCAGCCAATCCTAGGGTCAAACATCAGGTCTCGTACCCGACAACCACAGGAATCTCTAATAGATAAAAGATCAACGCACCTCTTTTCAATCAATGTTGCATAGACCCAATTAAGGGTTTTCCAATAGAGATGGGTTGAGCCCGAATCCATTAGGGTTTCCCCGAACTCATACGAAGTATTAAATCTCACGTTGGTAAGATACCGTTTGCCCGGACGGTATTTACTCGGTCCAATGATCCAATTATAAAGTACAAAAAACATATAATTTTACACCAAAAACATTATTTAAATATTAATTTACAAATAACAACCTTAATGTATAATTTTAGAAAACCTAAGGATTCCATTTATAATATTTTTCCAAATTCATTTTTTTTATAAAACGGGCCCAAGGCCTAATCTGGTTTCATGAAAATTACAATGTGCTTTTATTCTAAAATCTAATGGGCCAAAGTGCTAAAAGTCAAGTTGTATAACAGAAGTCATCTCTGCCCCCACCACGTCATCACCAATCTCCCTCTCATCCTCACACATCACCATTCTCTTTCTCTCACTTATCCCCACAAAATCCCTCACTTTTTCCATGCACTCATGGACCACCAATTCCCACCATCTCTTCTTCCCCTCATCAGCACACGTTCTGTACAAAACATTCCCAGTAAAAACGAAACCTCTTGCCCGGGACATTTAGCTTGCTAGAATCATGGGTCCCGCTGATCAAGACCCAGATCAGACCCTACCATGATGGTCACCCAGGCCCCCTCTTTAAGATCTGTGGTCCCGATCAAACATCAGTGGGGTCCACCTGGGTCCCACTTCCAAAACACGACATAGTTCCCAAACTATCTGTGTTCCCCTGTTACAAGGTCCGATTTTGAAATCTAAACAGAGGTGGGGCAGTGGTCAACATAAAACCAGAATATTGCTATAGTAATACAGTCATGAGAAAATCAATCGAATCACCAATAAAATTATCATCACATGAAAGGGCATAAAAAAGGGTTTCTATATGGATCCACACACGAATCAACGAGAAATACAAGCATTAAATTTATAAATTATGTTTAGGTACTTGCCTGAGATCCACAGTTGAGGGAGACGGTCTAGAATTCCTACCGCCAAAGCCCAAGGTGCTAACCCAGAAAAAAGTTGGAAGAGATATATATATATATATATACAGAGAAGAGAGAGAGAGAGAGAGAGAGAGAGAGAGAGAGAGAGTTTGTGTGAAAATAAAAGAGTGTGGTGGTGTATAAATAGGAAATAAAAATAAGAGTTGTAGTCTAACTTAGATTCTAAAGAATATAGAGTTTGGGTTTTTAGAAAATATAGGAGTTTGGATTAGAGAAGGATTAGAGTTTTGGTTTGAGAATAATTGTTCCACTAAATTGGGCCCGGGTTAACTATGGGTAAGACACTTATCCAACAAGCCTAACTCACCAACCTAAGTCTAGCGTGGTCCCCACTTAGACTAATCGCGCATTTAATTAAAATACAATCAATAATATAATAATAAGGGTGGATAAATAATATTGTCGCAAAAACTAGACAGTGTGGAGAAGTAGTGGGGATCACTGTCGACATAAATAAGGGTGGTTGGGAAAGCCTCCTGGTTTATGCTTAAGAAAGGGATAAGGAAAATAGAGAAACAACAAAAGGTGTGAGTTCTACGAAGAGGGGTTCCAGGGAGCTACAAGGTCTAGCTTGCTCCATAAATTATGAACAGCTTGACACTCATTGTGGCAAATACCAGTGCTTTAATAGGACCGTCAGGAGATCGAATGGATCTGATATTTGTTGTTCATGAAGATCTGCTCCTGGAACATGCGTGGTTTGGGCAATCGCATAAAGAGGGCGACTATATCAAAGAGGTAATTTGTTGCTTCAATTCTGAGATTATTTTTATTCAAGAGTTGAAACCCAGTGCTTTGTAGGATTCGACTATGAAAGAAATATGGGGTAATGGCTCTGCTAGTTGGTGTGGTAGTGACGTCATTGGTTCTGCCGGAGACATGTTAGTAATCTGGAATAGTATGTCTTTTATTGCCAGAGACCAGAGGATTGGAGTGTTTTCGCTGTCAGTTATATTGAAAGAGACAGCCAGCAGCATTGTTGGGATGTTGACCACTATCTAGGGTTTCACTGATAGAAGTCTGCAGACTTCTTTCTGGGAGGGGTCGAATGTAATTACGAGCAGCCGAAGAGGGCCTTGGCATATAAAAGGAAATTGGAATGTAATCAAACTCCCATCAAAGAGGTTGGGAGATAGTAGATTCACTATAGACATGATTGCTTTCTCTGAGTGGATAAATAAACACTCTTTTGGTGGTCTTCACTTGAGTGATGCAAATTATACTTGGTCTAATCACCAATCGCCTCCTTCCATGTCTCGTCTTGATAGGTTTTGTATTTCCACTGATTGGTTAGATCTTTTCCCATAAGTTTGCCAACTTGTTCTTCCAAACCTTGGTTTAGACCACTATCTGATCATACTTGACACTAGGTGTGAAAGATGGGCCCCTCTCCTTTTCTCTTTGAACTAATGTGGCTAGAAGATAACCATCTTGCTGGGCTTATCAAGAAATGGTGGAAGGATATAATTGTGGAGGGTTGTGCACGCTTCAAAATAGTGATCAAACTCAAAAAGTTGAAAGACAAAATCAAAGAATGGGCGAAAGAGAATTTTGAGGACATGAAGATTACCAAAGCCAAAATCTTGGAAGAAATTCAAAGCATAAACATCCGAGAAGAAACTGATCCATTATCTGAGGATGAGAAAGCAAGAAGACTCTCTTTGAAAAAGAGTTTTGCTAGGAAAGTAAGGGATGAAGAAGTTAAATGGAGACAAAGATCAAGGTGTTGGTGGCTTAAGGAGGGGGATAAGAATTCTATGTTTTTTCATAGAATGGCCTCTAATAGATTGAGAAGGAATAGGATGGCTCATCTAAAGGCATGCAATGTCAGGTTGGATGACCGAGAGGATATCATCAACCACATCATTGGCTTCTTATCTAAGTTGTACACTAAAGATGATTGGGATAGACCTTCGTTGAACAATTTGGCTCTCACGGGCTTAAGCAGGGATAAAGTCTCTTGGCTTGAGAGAGAATTTGAAGAGTAGGAAGTTAAATTTGCGGTCTTTGATCTTGGAAGTGACAAAGCACCGGGTCTAGATGGGTTTCCAATAGCGTTTTTTCAACGCTTTTGGGATATCGACAAAAAGGATATTTTGTACTTCTTGAGGGAATCTCATGAGAGGGGCAAACTTTCTAAAAATATGGGTGCTTCCTTCATCACTCTAATTCCTAAGCTACCTAGAGCAGATAGTGTGAAAGACTTTAGACCAATTAGTTTGCTTGGAAGCATATATAAAATGTTGGCTAAGGTCTTGGCAAGTAGGTTGAAAAAGGTTATGCCCTCTATCATTTCTCATTAAGAACGGAATGAACATCATAATAAAGTCTTAAATATGAAAGAGACAAAATATCAAAGAGTGGGAATGAATATCATACATTCAAATTCATAATTGTTTTTTCTTATCTTGAACAATTAAACAAGCAAAAAATGTATAGACAAATGTGGAAGACGCAAATCAAATATACTGTAAACCAAGAAAATAAATAGTGCACTTCCTGCTTCCCACTTCCTTTCTGAATCTCTAAAATTGTCTGTGTAACTTAACAAAATAAAGGACCAAAATAAACTTATAAAGAGGAAGAACAAGAGTTGAAATGAGTGGTTGATGAGAGGAGGAAGTTCATGAGGATGTATAATTATACAGGTTGCATATTTGTTAGAAGTGGTGGGGTAGATGGGAGTTATATGAGTGAGGAAGTGCACAAGAGAGAATATAATATACAGTTGTTAAAACCGAATGTAACTTCCTAACAAAATAGAAGATACGGTCAAAATTAGATCCATAACCTTCTACTTTAATATATTATAATTTGTTATCCTCTTGGTGTGTTTGTTTGTTTGTTTATTTTTATGAAAACTCTCCTTATCCAAGTTTCTTCCATTGCCTGTGTAGTGGAATCAACCAATCAATCTCAGAATCAATAGTTTCGTAAACCAACTCTAAACAATCTGCAACACCACCCCACAATAGAGGGGGAGAGGATTACCATACAATGTGGTCCACGTAACTGATTAAAAGGTGGAAAAGGCAATTGCTAATGCAGAAAGCCATAAAGGACACACTCTGGTTGTTTGCAAGGATCCTTATCAGGAGAGGTAATAATAGAAAAATGTTCTGCTAATGCCATTTCCAGAACTCTAAAGATAGCTTTGAAATGTAAAATCTCTAATAAGAGAACTCTAGGGCAAGATACAGTGGAATTTTTCTACATTGAGGAAAGACAGCAGAGTCACAGACTCTTTAGCTGCCAAGGGATAGGTAGGATTGATGACATGTACTTTAGGCCATACCTTATAACCTGTGATCTTTTACTTAACTTTCGGATGTCCTCAGTTATCTCGAGTGCACCCCTCTTATACCAGTTTTTTCCTGATTTCCTTGTACTCTCCACTTTATATAATTAAATTTGTTTTAATGCTGTAAAAAAACTAAACAACACCCCCCCCCCCCCTCCCCACACCAAAAAAAAAACAGAAGAACTGCAAAGCAAACTAGCAAGAATAAGAACACTCACCTTCCTCATTGAAGGCTTGAGCTCATACACTCTTCAACTCCTAGAAATCCAATATTTGCATCCTTCACCTCATTAAGATTCAATGCAAATAGTTCACAATAAAAATGTGCAATCTAAGCATTATATTCTTAAAAAAGAAAACAATCTAAGCTTTAAAATTTGCGCCCCAAGACTGCCCCATATTAAACCGAAGACATCACATGAGGCATGGCCACATCTTAGGCACTCTATCTAACTCTCCATTCCAGTCAATCTTGGGCATGTTTTTTTTCATAGCCAAGAGAAGGAATTACATTAGGAGGAAACAAAAGAACTGCAACACATACATATACCTGAGACCCTTACAACAATAGAATACAAATGACCCTCAAAAAACAAAAAACAAGAAAAAGCATACAATCCATGTCCTCGCACTTGTGTTATAATAGTTACTGCCCACCTTGAAGCTCCACTCATCATCTTATGCAAGCTTCCTCCAGCATATACAAACCTCTTGTGAATAAGCCTCCGTATAATTATAATTCATGTTGTTAAAACATATTGATCAAACCAATTTCTTATTGAGATAATTAGCGAAAGGTCCCTCATATAGGACTTGTAGGGCCTCCAGTCCACCAACTTTTCCTCTACGGCCTGTAGTCCATGCAGTTTAGACATACTTCGGTGAGAGGTCCCTAGACATGTCACCTCATGGAGAGAGGTCCCTAGACACGCCACCTCATATATTTTAATGATTGATTTGCCCTTTTAACTGATTAGGCATAAAATTTTAAATTTTAAATCTTTTATTCTCCCTCGTCTTCTTCTTCAAACCAAACATTGACATTGACATATTGGATCTCAACAGTTGAGATTAATCTCTGAAGAAAAAGACCCATACAAAGAAGAAAAAGAAGAAGACCCCAGCAGAGAAGAAGAAGACCCCTGCAAAGAAGAAGAAAAAGAATAAGAAGACCCCTGCAAAGAAGAAGAAGAAGAAGACCCCTGCAACGAAGAAGAAGACGATCTTTTATGCCATCGCCGGATTTCTTGCGCCACCGTCGTTCCTACGTGTTGCCAGAGAAGGGGGATTGCCACCGAACACCACGCCATGCCATCGCCAGAATCGAGGAAGAAGGCGAATGGAAGATGGTTTTTGTGTTTTTTATTCCAGAACAAAGAAGAAGAAGAAAGTGGTGTTAGGGATTTTGTATTTGCAATTTGATGGATGCATTTTCACTCTAGCATCATTTGAATTTTCACACATGCATTGTTTTAGAAAATCTTGAAATCTTGTTTTATACATGCATTGGTTTTTAGACTTGTAGAATTAATGATTTATGCTTGTTTTGATTTTAAACTTGGATGCAATTTATTTTGAAAAGAATTTTATCAAATCAGTTATGTCTCTTAAGTTTCATGAAGGTTTGAGCTAAATGTTTCTTTCTTTCATATGTTTTAACCTTAAGCTCCATTCAAGCTTTCCAAAGGTTCTTTCTTTAAAATCATTACTTTGATTTGGAGTTTTCATGACTTTAGAATTTCAGTTTTCATCATGTTTCAGTCATGATTTCATGCTTGATAAATGTGTCTCAAAGTCCCCTGGAAGATGCCCTCTAAAGTTGCAAGTTTCAAAAATTCAGGAATTCTGGGCATTCACCAGGTCGACCTGCCTGTGTGGCCGGTCGACCGGGCCAAGGGACCCGGTCAACCGGGCACACTGCGGGTCGACAGGGTTTTGAGCACCAACAGTCATTTTTCTGACCGTTGTGTGTACCAGGTCGACTGGGTAAGGGTCCAGGTCGACCGGGGAAACTAGCCGTTGAACTGTTTTTTGCTTTAAAATTCATTCCATTCCCTACTTTTGTGAGGCTGGTTAGATGAACTTTTAAAACCATTTTGGAGCCTAAGAAAGGGGAATGAGGTGAAAATGCTAGAAGGCTTTTTGGAAATCAAATGCTTGAGTTTTTTAAAAGGTACATCTTACTAGTTATTTTGATTTCCATTCAAATTGAAATCTATGCATGTTTAATTCTTTGTATTTTCATAAATGCATGATTTCTATCTTTTAAAGGGATGTTTAGCAAACTCAATATCATCTTTGGTAAATTAGATTGGTTTGCAAACTCTCTTGTCTAAATCACATGTGTTCTTAGTCTTTAATCTTCATACAACTTGTTTAGTTCATTTCTTCAAGTTGTTTGAGTCTTTCATGTGATTAGCATATATCTTCAATCATCATTTTCTAAGCTTTGATTTTAAAATGCATTGAGCATTCATCTAAGAGCTTCATTGTAGAATTTGATTGAAGTAAAACACTCATACACTTTGTCACACACTTTAGTAAATTGTTGTGTATGTTTGTAATTTGAATTACACTTTCATTTCAGCCTATTTAAGAGGCATTTCATTTGTGCTTTAATTGTATCTCTTAGAGTGTTCTTGAAGAGACACCTTCTTAGAGAAATCCTACATTTGTAAAGGTTATTGCTTAGCCTTAGAAAAGCACATTGTAAAGGTTATTGCTTAGCCTTGGAAAAGCATCTTGTAAAGGTTGTTGTTGAGCCTAGAAAAACAACATTGTAAAGGTTATTGCTTAGCCTAGTAAAAAGCATAATTAGTGGAAATCCGGTGGGGTGATTGGATCACAAGCCGGTAGTGGACGTAGGCATTGAGGCCGAACCACTATAAACCTTTGTGTTTTGGTGTATGCTTGTAGTGATTATTTATATTAGCTACCTTATCTTGTTTGATTAATCACCATTTGTGACTAGTTTATTTTAAGAAGTTAAAATTTATCTAATTTGGTCATATTTGTAGCACACCCTATTCACACCCCCCCCCCCCCTCTAGGGTTAGATCCCAGGACTTATAAGTGGGCCTAGGATCTGCAGCAGTTCTGGGTTGGTTCTAGGTTAGGTTCGACCTGACCCGTTCCAGAAGTCCATCCCCATTCTAGTCAAAGTTAAATTTATATGAGTTTTGTATTTTTTATCAAATTTATTTGTGTTTTGGACAAAATTTATCTGAGTTTTTGGCTATTTATGTGACTTCTAGAACAAATTTATCTGAGTTCTGGATAAATTTATCTGAGTTCTGGACAAATTTGTCTGATTTTCTTGCAATTTATCTGACTTCTGAAAAAAATTTATATAAGTTATGGACAAATTTATCTGAGTACTGGACAAATCTATCTGAGTTTCAGGCTATTTATCTGAGTTCTGTAACAAATCTATCTGAGTTTTAAACAAATCTATATGAGTTTTTGGTAGGTTTATTTGTGTTTTTAAATTTTATTTGTGTCTTTTGAAATTTATTTGTATTTTTTTTTAAATAAATTTAACTGAGTTTTTGACAAAAAGACTTGAGTTTTTTGCCACATTGTCCGCTAATTTGGAAAATTGGGTTATCTTAGTTTTGGCAAATGTATTTGCGTTTTTTTAAATTTATCTGTGTTTTTTAATTTTATTTACATCTTTTGAGAAAAATTTATATTTTTTTTCAATTTATTTGGATCTTTTGATATTTATTTGGATCTTTTGAAATTGATTTTCATCTTTTGAAATTTATTTATATTTTTTGAAATTTACTTGTGTCTTTTTAAATTTATCTCCGTTCTTTTGAAATTTATTGCTTTTTTTAAAATTTATTGTGTTTTTTTAAATTTATTTGTGTGTTTTTAGAATTTAATTGAAAATCTCATTAATGAGATTTCATTAATCGTGGCTCATTAAGTGGTAGCTGACTATTATTAATGGGATATCCCACCAATCATGGGATATGATTTAAATAAATGGTAAATTAGACATATCAGGTATGGAAATGTGTTAAAGGACCTTTGGCGCTACATGACTTTTTTTGTGGACTGTTTGCAACAAAGTCACACTCTGACGGACCTCTCGCCGAATGCCCCTTTCTTCTTTGGTCTTATAGTTGTCTCCATGAAAATAGACCAAAAGATCAAAGGATCAAGTATTGGTATACCCATCTCAAAAATTATATATTGATCAAGGACATCGCTTTGGTGCAATTGTAAAAGTCTCGGGTACGTGATAATGCAGGTTCGAGACCTATGAGCAGCCACTTTGTGCAAAATTACCAAAGGTTAGATCTATCTCCAATCTGGACCCTCCCAGGACCTTACTTTGACGGGACACACTGGCTGATGACCTTTTTGACCTTGTTCTTAAAACATATTGATCATGAGATGTTTTTAACATCTCAGAAGTCATGTTGTAATTGTCGCCCCCCCCCCCCCCCCCCCCTCTTCTTTTTATCTGGGCTTCATATTCGCAATCACAACAAACCTTACCTAATCCATAATTTCACCCTTAAGGGTACAGGGAGAATTTAACATGTCATACCTCCTTGGAAGTAGAGGTAATACAGTAATCACCTAATTAACAACAACAACAATTTCACCTTTGGTTAAAGAGATAATCAAGGTGATGTAGCATGTCATATTGACGTGCCAATCTTCAGGTACCTATTTTGTGGATATAGGTATTAGGTGTGGAATAAGCCTCTTGAACAAGTCCTATTCTGTTTTCTCCACTCTCCACTCTGTTAGCAGTTGCTATTTGTTAAGTGGGTTGTTGCTTATGGCTACTTTATAGGAAGTGGGTTATCCACTTTCTTTTGTTACCTTTGTATGATAAAGCCTATAAGTAAGTAGGGAGCGATCAATAAAAGTTATCTGGAATGAATGAATTGGAGGCAGGTTTTCCTCAAATTAAACCTTAGGAGGTCTCCATCCCCCTCGAAGTGGACACATTCTTCCCCATTCTAATTTTCTATTTTGTTTTTCTTTTATTATATAAAAGGGTACGTATCGGTTGGTATCAAAGCGGTTGATCCTTACAATTGCTACACCTATAGAGATTTTGCAGTTACTACGTGATGATTTTCGAAGAGGCTTCAAGAAATTGTTCGAGGATAATCAACGCATGCAAGAAGGCTTCAACAATCTTAGAAAAATTCTTCAAAAAGAATTTCAGGATGTCAAGCAAGCAAGTTCGTCGCAAGAAGAGCCTATTTTTATGGTAGTCTATCCTCCAGACATGTAGAAAAAAGCCAACGGAATGCAACTAATGTACAGCTCTTGAAATAGAAATTTGGTCCAACAACAGCTAACACAATCAACCTTGATCATGCTCGTGTTTTCTGTTACAAAGATAAAAAAAAATTTGTATATTTACAGAGTTATTTTCTAGCAAACTTTGGGATCCTGGGTATATTATGGTATATTTGTATAAATAAAACCTTGAGGACAAGGTTTTTCAAATAGGGATGGAATGATACGTACCTATTTTGTGGACATCGGTGTTAGGTGTGGAATAAGCCTCTTGAACAAGTCCTATTCTATTTTCTCCACTCTCCACTATGTTAGCAGTTGCTATTTGTTAGGTGGGTTGTTGCTTATGGCTACTTTATAGGAGGTGGGTTATCCACTTTCTTTTGTTACTTTTGTATGATAAAGCCTATAAGTAAGTAGGCAGCAATCAATAAAAGTTATCTGGAATGAATGAATTGGAGGCAGGTTTTCCTCAAATTAAACCTTAGGAGGTTTCTATCCCTATAAGGTCCCCGGCCTTACTGGGTCAGTTGGGCCAATAATATGTTTGTTGACCCGTTTATTTTTTTATTATTATAATTAATTATATTTTAGATATTTAAATGGGTTTAGATCATGAACGAGTTTCTTTTAGTGTTAGATTAGTGTCCGCGAAGTTTCGTGCGATTCCAAGTTCGTTTGACTCTAGCAGGAGAGTAGTTTGCAATTTAGAGAAAATTGAGTGTTTTTCTAGAAAACTCCAATCGCCGTAATTTTTGGGTTTGTTTGAAATGTCTTATTGTGCTAATCATTTTTTGTCTCCTGGCTCGTCGCGATCCGACGATCAAAAACCCTTCAAGTGGTCCATTCTTTCACTAGACCCACTTAAGGGCAAACTTGTCATTTTCCTCTGATCTTTTTCTTAAGTAGGGATTAACCCTAAATCCCCTATTTGTTCTCTGCAACGAAAAAAGCTATAGCTGCCCCTTCTCCTTCCTCTTCATCTTTTCAAACCCAGAACTCCACCTTAGAAGATCATTCTTGAAGATCCAAACCGCTCAACTTCATCCTCTCGATCTTCTCTTTCCATTGATCCTAGTTTGGCAAGGTTTTCTCTTACCCTCATCTTTTCAATCATCTTCTCTTTTGTTTAGATTAGGCTTGGTCCTGATTTTTTTTCCTTCCTTTCTTCTTCTTGGTGTTCTAGTTTGCATTTGAGTAGGTTAGATTGGGGATTTCGTGGTAGTAGAGCTTCTCCTCAAGTTTTCTCCATTTTCATCTTCTTCTTGATTGAGGCAAATAGATATGCATTTTATGATTTAACATGTGTGTATGTTTTCTATTGATTGGCTATACTTTCATGTTAGATTTTCCCTAATTCCAAGCCTGTTTCTGTTTTGATTTGGGAATTAACATATGAGATTAGGTTTTGGGATTTGGATTAGTTTAATGCATAATTGGTAAATCTAGAATGTTGTAATTTATATGAATGGATGGAATGTGATGAATGAATTGCTGGGAGAGCAAGAGGCTCAATTTCGTGCAGGTTCTAGCCTTTGGAAAGGCTCATAAATGGAGGAAATGTACTGGAGTGAAAGAGCTTCAGAAATGACTTGAATCTGATCTAAACTTGTGGAGTCGGTCAGAGTTCGGTCAAGGTTCGGTCAACCGAACTCGGGTTCGGCTAACCAAAGACCGGTTCGGTCCCAATTCCACAGAGCAAATTTTAGCCCCTGACGAATATTCGGTCAGCCAAACTCAGGTTCGGTCAACCGAACAGTGGAGTTCGGTCAACCGAAGATGAACCGACAACTAACCAAATCGAGGCGGAAGGTCTGGAATTCTAGACTTCTTTGCGGGACAGTACGACTAAAGTTCGATCAGGGCTTGGTTAACCGAACTCAACTTGGTCCCAATTCCAGAGAGCAGGTTTTAGCTATGTTAGAGTTCGGTCAGCTGAACTCAAGATTTGGTCGACCGAACAGTAGAGTTCGGTTAACCGAAGGTGAGCCGAAACGCCCAGTTTGCCTTGTTTATTTTGGAAATGAGATTGTTAACCTAGGTTTAGGACTTAGATGTTGGAAACTACGAACCTACTATCACATGACCATAAATGGGATTAAAATCAAAGAACGTGGCTTGGTGTGCTTCGATGGGTTGTCTACGTATTCGTGTACTAGGCATGGTGTAAACGAATGCGTGTGGAACTGAATCAATCGATGCTTAACATAATTGTACACCAAGGGATTTCCCCTTCTAGTATCATTGATTCAATTTCCATACACACTTCGCTAAAGCATGTGGGGTATAGGGATGACACTACTTGCCTAGGTTTGGATTGTAATTCTTCCTTGACTTGTTACTTGTATCCGTTGATGACGTTCCTTGTACACTCACTTGGCATAAAACACTTCATTAATTATGAAACATAAATCCCTGTAGAACTAGGACTTGTGCCTGACTTAGAGTGTATCTTAGGAACCAAGTGTCATGTATTGATAAACATGACTGGCTAGTTATGAAAGGGATTATCATGTGGTTGACTTGTCTTATATTGTCTTGATTGAGATAATCCCTATGTGCATGTCTTGTGTATTGAACTAGCCAGACTTGCCTGTCTTAGTTTTCCTTGTGTCAACACCATTTCATTACTATTTGCATGTCATGGCCAACTACAGTTTGGGATTTTATTGATGGACCGGCTACTTGGACATCGAGATGGGTAGTTGGCGTAGGACGATGTCCATGGCATTGAATAGCTACGAACGGGCTAGGTCCGTGCTGCTATTCCCGGGACCGAGAGCTAGGATCCCCCTGGAGCCGGACTTTTGTATCAGTAGTCTGGTTTGGATTGCTACCGATACCCCATGAGATGGTTAGGACATCTTCAGAGTCTCCCTCCTGATTCTTGCATTGCATTGCATGTATAGTGGTTATTGCTAGATGATGCTAAGATTTCCATTATTGCTTCTGATGATTATTATTCATGCTTTATGCCTAGCTTCACTTTCCTTGTATTTCTATGATTATGTACTTGTCATTATTCTATACTTGATGCATGTCATGTCATTTATACTTTGTTTATCTATTGCTCAACATGTCATTGACTATGTTCCTTGGTATGCAGACACCCCTGATGACAACTACTATTATGAGGAGCAGACTGGTGAGGACGAACAAGAGTGGCGAGTGGCATCATCGATCCCGGCACGAAAGAGATTCATATGGGACATCACTAGATTTTATTTATTCTTTATTATCTCTCGTTGGACCTTTACTTCATTGACCTTATGTTGTTTAATGGCCTTGATTATTGGGTTGGCCATTGTAATTAATTAACTCATTTGTTTAGTTTTGTTTATTCCTTTGTGCAACTTAAATTATTAAATGAAGTTATTATCTATTGTTTGATATTCCATATGCCTAGGGTTGTATGAATTTCGCAATTATTGTATGACTTGAGGTTTGAAACACAATATCCTCACAGCGGACTTATGATCCTTGGGCCTAAAGGACAAAATTTTTAATTATTTCTAAATTTCACTCCCCATATCCGGTTTATTCTCTAATCGGGTTCGGGGGACATGACAATCCCCCTTGAAGTGGACCCTTTCTTCCCCATTCTAATTTTCTATTTTATTTTTATTTTATTATATAAAAGGGTACGTATCAATTGGTATCGGAGCAGTTGATCCTTACAATTGCTACACTTATGTAGTTTTTGTAGTTAATGCGTGATGATTTTCAAAGAGGCTTCAAGAAATTGCTCGAGGATAATCAACGCATGCGAGAAGGCTTCAACAATCTTAGAAAAATTCTTCAAGAAGAACTTCAAGATGTCAAGCAAGCAAGTTCGTCACAAGAAGAGCCTACTTATTCTGGTAGTCTATCCTCCAGACGTGTAGAAAAAAGCCAACGGAATGCAACTAATGTACAACTCTTGAAGCAGAAATTTGGTCCAACAATAGCTAACATAATCAACCTTGATCATGCTCATGTTTTCTATTACCAAGATAAAAAAAAAAAAAGTTTGTATGTTTGCAGAGTTATTTTCTAACAAACTTTGGGATCCTGGTATATTGTGGTATATTGGTACAAATAAAACCTTGAGGACAAGGTTTTTCATTCGGGGATGGAATGATACGAACCTATTTTGTGGACATCGGTGTTAGGTGTGGAAATAAGCCTCTTGAACAAGTCTTATTCTATTTTCTCCACTCTCCACTCTGTTAGCAGTTGCTATTTGTTAGGTGGGTTGTTGCTTATGGCTACTTTATAGGAGGTGGGTTATCCACTTTCTTTTGTTACCTTTGTATGATAAAGCCTATAAGTAAGTAGGCAGCAATCAATAAAAGTTATCTGGAATGAATGAATTGGAGGCAGGTTTTCCTCAAATTAAACCTTATAATGAGATCTTTTTCCCCCTCGAAGTGGACCCTTTCTTCGCCATTCTAATTTTCTGTTTTATTTTTCTTTTATTATATAAAAGGGCACGTATCAGTTAATGCCATCACATGAAAGAATTTTTCCATAAACATGAAACAGAGATTCATAATCAATAATAGACAACAGCCACAACTAATAAGTGATTGGGTTTCAATTTTTCTTTAACAATTGCGCACTAGAGTTAGATCTTTAGAGACATGGAGATATGGATACTTTTGGTTGAGAGGTTGGCAAAGGAAAGTAGGAAACAGAGATTGGATTTCAATTTTTATAAGTGTCTGATCTAAAAGGGTAATGAGTAAAAGTCTTATATTCATGTTAAGAGATGTTCTATGATGTGAATTTAATTTCAATCTTTTAATACTGCAAGTGCACAGATGTCCTTTTGAGAGAGTGGCAAGTATAGGTTGAATCCCACAAGGAGCACTACTAAGTTAAAATTTAAAATCTAATTTTTTTAATCAAAGATTAATAAGTAATTGAGATCCTAAGAAGAAAAACTAAAAAAATTCAGAAACACAAACCAATCAAATATATAAAATAGATCAGAGCATCCAAAATCCACTAAGCAAGATAATTAATCCATCCATGCAATTATTCTACTATTTGTCTAAAAAATTAACTCGGATCATAAACAAATCAATGTTTTGGATCCGGAGGATTTGTCTTTCGCAAAAATTATTTTTTAATAAAAAGAATAAGGTTACAACCCAAGACCTCCTTCACCTCATAAAAGAATGAAAACTCATAAGCATGACTCATCCAATTAAGCATAAACTATCAAATGATTATAAGTATAATCTATCAAAATAAGTATAAATCATCAAACTATTTTCACTAGAAATCAAAATAGAAGTTGCCTAAAGCATGAAGACAAATCTATTATTCTAATAGAGCATACATTTAAAAGAGACAAGAAAGTAATAGAAGAATCACATAGATTAGATTAAAGATCTACTTAGCTTCATCTGTGTACTCCAATCTAGAAATCTAGTCAGCCATAGAAAAAAACTCCATAAGTAATTTCATTGATAGCATCTCCTTGTACAATGGTCTCTCATAAATCTCTTTTCTAAAAATCCTAATTTCTGGAACAGGGCTCCAGAATACCCCAAAAATAATTCTTAAATTCTATTAATTAGAGAAAGAAGAGAAAGAGGAGAGAGAATCATTATGGACGTATAAGGGGAGGGAGTTACTCTCGTATGCTACCTTTTGGTTCCTTTTATTTCTCCGGTTATCTATCAGATACGTTGAATCTGGACACATTCTCTGCTGATTTGATTTTTCTTGATTGATAAGGTATATCTCTTATCCTTTTTTGAATTTGAATGAGTTGGAAGCTTCTGGAAACCTCTGGCTGGCTTGGCTAATCTTCAATTGGGGTCCCACAAGGGATGTGCAGCAACTGATTATCAACGGTGTGGATTTAATTGCAATCTCGTCTAAAAATGAACATGAAAATCTCCAGACCCATAACTTTGTCAATATAGCTCTGATTTGCACATTCTTGGACTCCATGAGTATCTACTCTGAATAAGTTTTCCAACGGTAGGTAAATTTCATCGATCCGATGGTCGGATTGAAAGTTATGGCCATTTGAAGATAAGTTGTCCTGAGAAAAACGAGATTAGCTTTTAAAATTTGATTTGCAATTGATTCTATCTCTGCACAACTTTCATTTTTGAAAGGACATCAGATGTGGATGATTCAAACTCTTCTTCTTTTGTTCCAATGAAAATTGTACCTTTTGAATTATCCAGTAATAATTTCAACTTTGCAACTATTGCAGACCATGTCGTGTGGGACATTTCATCTGTTTGAACAGTGGGCCCTATGAGAAGTTTCCTACTGTAGTTAGAATTCCTCAACTGACATGAGTGGACCCCTCCTTGGACTGATTTGCAGATGGCTTGTGTGTAGGGTTCACATGGTGAATTCTTCAATTTTCTTCTTTTCAATCTTTAATTCAGCAATGCAGGGCCCATGATAACTATGTGTGCTCGAAAGTGGGCTCCATGACAGAGGTCTACAATTCTCATTTTCTGCACATTCTAATTTAACACATTAAATACTGAAGAGCCCATATTGAAGCGGGACCCATCCGAACAGAGTTCTACTCCAATTGAGACTCTTCGGAGAAAATTTGCATAACACTCTAAGTTAATGCATAAAATGTATGAGAATTCAGATTCCTAGGTGAAAATGCATGAAATGATGAAATTAGATGAATAATGATGCAAATCACCTCATTAAATCTCTAATTCATCTTAATATGATGCGTAAATGTGCAAATTCATGAACTTAACATTCTATCTTGCTATTTTCTTTGAGAAGCGCAGCTTCCTTCACAATATTCAGTAACCTCTTACCAAACAAATCCACCTGGTTAGCACATGAATCAAATTTACAGAGACATTCGTGTTCAAAAGCCTTGAGCTTTTCTTCAATTTCAATATACATTTTCCTCTCTTCCTCCTCTTTCTCTAACCTCTACTTTTCCAATTCCATCACGCTAAAAACAACACCACCATTTCCACCAACATCCTTGTAAATTGGATCATCAGGTTGCTGAAATCGTTGTGTACTCAGCGAATGTGTTAATTAGTATGGCTCACTATTAATTAGGAAGTCTTGGCTAACCGGGCTCCTAGATTGCCCAAGTTGTACTCTGATTAGAAGTAGGCCTAATTAGTAAGTCTACTGTGATTAGAAGTAGTTTTTGGGTGTAACAGGGTTTGGGGCTGATATTATAAATAGAGACCTAGAGTCTCTATGATGTAGACACAACTATTCTTATTGCATA
The DNA here is from genome assembly GCA_038049695.1 of Cinnamomum chago. Classification (NCBI taxonomy): domain Eukaryota; kingdom Viridiplantae; phylum Streptophyta; class Magnoliopsida; order Laurales; family Lauraceae; genus Cinnamomum; species Cinnamomum chago. The sequence goes on along the minus strand of CP142453.1, from coordinate 101,081,236 downwards.
GTGATTCTCTTGTCTCCCGTGGACGTAGGCCAAAAGGCGAACAACGTAAATCTCGTGTGTTTTCGGTGCGTGATTGTTCTTTTCTCGTAGCCCTAGATCACAACAGAATGCAACCTTAGTTTCTTTCAAAGCCTTCCTATAGCCATATAATAGTTGGGTCATGATGCAGAGTTCCTGCTCGAGCCAATAAATCTCCACTTGTTTTGTACCCTGTTCCTTCGGCACACTTCTCTCCAAGGAATGAATGATACTATCACGCTGCTGCAGCTGTGCAACAAAGTACTCCACATTCATTTGACCACGCATATATCCCCCCTCTTGCTCTTCATGTATCGCTCGAGCTTTATTCAACCACCTCTGTGCCTGTTCCATGCACATGGAAAAGCCATCTAGTGTATGGTCCCAATCCCCGGGACCCTTCATCTTCATATGGTGATCATTGTGAGTGACTCAAGGAACGACATCCTGATCATCGATCTCTTCCTTGCAAGCATTCCCAAACATTGATAACTCATTGGGAGGAATGTTCTTATGCATAAGATTACTTGTCTCCATGTCTTGAATACGACCAGCAGATGGCAACCTCTCAAACTTGGGAAATTTCATTGAAAGATCATACTATCCCTCTTCATCCTCTTTATCAATCTTTTCACCTTCTGAACTCTCGAGTTCATTTAGACTACAATGCCGCCACAATGTATGTTCAATTCCAATGTTCCTCTCATCCAAAAACCACTGCCCTGGTTCCTCTTTGCATTCTGGTAAGTTCGTCTAATTGTCCTCTTCGTCGTCATGATTTTGCCTCAAGAGACGGACCTTCTTCTTGATTGCCTCTCTTTTTCGTAGCGTGGGTTTCTTGTGCTTCGTCCCCCTCCGAGAGGCGACAGGAAGTTGAGATGGGTTTCCATGAAGAGGAGATATGTTCGTACCTTGAGATTCTGCTGCTTCTTGTTCTTCTACTGCTTCTGGTTGTTGGGTTCGTTCTTGTTACTGGTTTTCATGTTGGTAGGAGTCTTGGGATTGGGAAAGTGATGAAAGCAATCGAGGCTAATGATCTGCTTCGTTCATGGTGTTTGGGTTGTGGTACTATGAACCGGAACGAATTGTTCTGGTAGTCCTAGGCATGGAGATGATGAGGCTTTGGATGTGTGCTTATGCTGTCTTGTTGAGTTTCATTGTTGGGAGCCCACGCGTAGTCATTAGCTAGTCATGGATAAAGGTTTTGTATTTGTGGCCCACCTTGATTTTCACCCTTGCATGGGATGGGATGGGAACAGGCCGGTTCTGAATTTTCCAAGGCCCTTGGCAAGAGTAAAAATTAGGTATATATATAGAGGGAGGCTCTCCTCAACAACAGTTGAAGAGAGCCTTAGCTGCAATCGTGTGGGAAGTGGTGGGAGCGTATGGAAACTAAAAGATAATAGGGTCAAACAGTGCTACCCGCCCAAAATCGAATGACTGAAATTTCTGCAGCAGAAGCCCAAAATCAAAACCCTCCCTCCCACCTTCCTCTCCAGCCGATCTCTCTACAATCGCTCTCTCTCTCTCTCTCTCGCTCCAATCGGTTCTGCTCACGAGGATCTCTCCAGCTCTCCCTCCCGATCTCTCGCTCCCATCGGTCCTTCTCTCCCTCCCGATCTGCTGTGTCTCTGCTTCTCTCCTTCTCTCCCAGCAATCGCTCTCTCTCTCTCTCTCTCTCTCTCTCGCTCCCTCAGGTTCTGCTGTTGCGTCTCTGCTTTTCTCCCTCCCGATCTCTGCTGCTGCGTCTCTGCTTCTCTCCCTCTCTCCCTCCCTATCTCTACTGCTGCGTCTCTACTTCTCTCTCTCTCCCTCCCGATCTCTGCTGCTGCGTCTCTCCTTCTCTCCCTCCCGATCTCTGTTGCTGCGTTTCCTCTTGCGTCTCTGCTTCTCTCCCTCCCGATCTCTAGTGCTACGTCTCTGCTTCTCTCCCTCCCGATCTCTGTTGCTGCATTTGTTCTTGCGTCGTCGCTCTCGCTGGTGCTCTGCAGAGGGTTTCTCGCTTGACCTTGCGCTATCACCTCTCCATCTTGCATCGTCTGCTACAGTTGTGTCTGCCTTCCCTGCGCAGAATCCAAGTCTGCATCTCTCTCGCTGGACCTCTGCAGAGGGTTTCAAGCTGTGTCTGCCTGGCATCGTCTCCCCCACTGCAGTCTCCTTGAAGTCATCTCTCTGTTTCAACGGACCAAGCCCCTCCCTCAGCAACTCTTCTACATAAAACAGAGTAAGAAAACAACGTCTGGCCTGCTACTGTTTCTTTAATTTGTTTTGAATCCGGGAATGTGAGATGGAAATTGTGTTTTTTTTTCCAACTTTGCATTTGTTTCAGATGTGCTCCTTTTCTTTGACTATTCTTAGGACTTTGCATTTGTTTCAGATCTGCTCCTTTTTTTTCCAACTTTGCATTTGTTTCAGATCTGTTTTAATAGCTAAAACAGAGATGATTGGCCTGATTGTAAACCGTGAAAACAAAGATCAAAAACATGATTGGAAACCGTAGCCCACCAACTAAAGGAGAGGAGCATCCTTGTTTAATTTCTCAAATGGAAATACTATAAGTAGGCCATCTGTATTAATTTTTCATCCGTGTTTTTGCACAAGAGAATTTATACTTCAAGATAAATGTGCTCCAAATGCCATCCGTTGATCCTGCATTATAGCAGCCACTCTTAACTTTTTTTTTAGCCTTATTAATGATAGTGATATCTCTAGGTATTAATGGAAGTATATGGCTGTGGCTGTGGATGAACAATGTTTTATATGGATGGATTTACTATATTTAGACATGTTGTTGTGGAGAAGCATGGATAGATGATGAATAAACTATACGAATGGATAAATCTCTTCTTGTATATACATGTGGTTGTGGATGTCATTGTATGTTGTTTGCTGTTATTAAACCTTTCATGTACTTAATTTGATGAATGAAACAACTTTATGCCATTATATGTTGATTCGATCTTGAGACGGGGTTTTAACGTTGCAGTTCTAAATCGATTAGTGCAAGACAACAAAACCACAGCAAAATGTCGTCAGCATCGTCTTCAATACAAAACTTAGAATGGGCTCCAAAGTGCCCATGTGGGTATGGGTATATGATCTTAAAGACATCTCGTACAACCCAAGATCCGGGACGAAGATTTTGGAAATGTCCATATTTACAAGTAAGTGTCTATTTATTCCAGCTCCTTAAATTAATATTTATTTTCATGCAAATATTAATTTTGCATTTACTATGAATCTGTGTGTAGGGAGAAAGAGGTTGCAGGTTGCTTATTTGGATGGATGAGCTCGCAACTGAATCTACACAGGGACGAAGTTTCGGACATGCGCAAAACGAAAGTAGAGAAGATGACATGAGAAAGTCAATTCAAGAGATGAAGGAGGAGATTAAGAATGAAATCAAACTTTTGAGAGAAAGGGTTGAAGCTCATGAACAACACTTAAATTTTAGCAGGATTATATTGATGATGTTTCTAGTATTTGTTGCATATGTATGGGGATCAAGCGTTGCAACATGAGGATAGCTATCCCTATTAGCTGTTTTGTTTTTTTGTTTATTTTAATGGAGATGTCCAGACGCACGTCTATTATCTCTAATATAACCATTTTCAAGTGCATTCATGGATCATGACTATTTTTGTCACCTTTTTAAGATAAAAATGTGGAAATGAGTAGTAGTAGTTAATGAGGTCAGCTACTTGACTGTGTTTGCAACTCTAGATCTTGTTTTAGATATACTCTGCACAAAATAAAATTAAAAAAATAGAGATTAAAACAATGGAAAATGACAAAAGAAGTGAATACTTGAGAAAACATTTTGTAAAAATGACTTCATTTTGTATAGAGAGATTAAGAGACAGCCAAATCATTTTGTAAGACCTCAGCATTAGTAGAGGGATTCCAATGTCTTTCACATTGGAGAACCCATGCTGTTAGTTTCAGCAGTTTTTTTTTACTGAGTTGAAAAAGTGCGCGAGTTGAAAACTCATCAAACGCGATCGTTCCTTCCCCAAATATAGAAGATTTTAAGTCCGGAATATGGTCTTCTCATACCCCAAATTTCATCCAAAAATTCCATCCGGAAGTGGGTCAACCAGTTGCCCGAACAGGAGTACTCAGCAAGGTTTCATCAGTTTTCTGCGACTGAGTTGAAAAAGTGCGCGAGTTGAAAACTGATCAAACGCAATCGTTCCTTGCCCAAATATAACAAATTTTAAGTCCGGAATATGGTCTTCGCAAACCCCAAATTTCATCCAAAAATTCCATCTGGAAGTGGGTCAACCAGTTGCCCGAACAGGGGTACTCAGCAAGGTTTCATCAGTTTTCTGCGACTGAGTTGAAAAAGTGCGCAAGTTGAAAACCGATCAAACGCGATCGTTCCTTACCCAAATATAGTAGATTTTAAGTCCGGAATATGGTCTTCGTAAACCCCAAATTTCATCCAAAAATTCCATCCGGAAGTGGGTCAACCAGTTGCCCGAACAGGGGTACTCAGCAAGGTTTCATCAGTTTCTACGACTGAGTTGAAAAAGTGCACTAGTTGAAAACCGATCAAACACGATCGTTCCTTGCCCAAATATAGCAAATTTTAAGTCTGGAATATGGTCTTCGGATACCCCAAATTTCATCCAAAAATTCCGTCCGGAAGTGGGTCAACCAGTTGCCCGAACAGGGGGTACTCAGCAAGGTTTCATCAGTTTTCTGCGACTGAGTTGAAAAAGTGCGCAAGTTGAAAACCGATCAAACGCGATCGTTCCTTGCCCAAATATAGCAGATTTTAAGTCCGGAATATGGTCTTCGCATACCCCAAATTTCATCCAAAAATTCCATCCGGAAGTAGGTCAACCAGTTGTCCGAACAGGGGTACTCAGCAAGGTTTTTTGCAAATCCCAGCCAACCATTCCGGAATTTCACGAGGATCTCTGCGTAAATGCGATGCCCATAAAATCTCCATATTCTATACTACAACCTCCAGGACCTCAATATCGAATGTCCAATGTAAAATTTGATAGTGAGTAATTAGGGCAAGGACCTGTTTACAAGATATTACACTGCACACACATAAACCCATCACCCTGCACAATATTACACTGCACACATAAACCCATCTCTGCACACACATAAAAACATCTCTGCACAATATTACACTACACACATAAACCCATCTCTGCACAATGTGAAAGAAATAAATCCATTCATTCATTAAACATTACTGTTCATCAACACATTGATGTTTATCAACGTGTCAATCTCACACATATTAAACTACATAAACAAAATTCTTGCTTTTCCATGTTTTTCTTCATCAAAAGTACAGGAACAAAAGGTTGGCATAACAAAGAAGATGAATGGAGTCTTCATGTCTCATTCTCTGCATAAAGTCTTCATAAGCTTACAAAGAAGATGAATGGAGTCTTCATGTCTTCATTCTCTGCATTCTCTGCAACAAGTCTGCATATCTGCATTATAGTAATTGAGCTGCAATAGACATGCAACTTGTGATAAGTTATGGAGGGAAATAAAAACATCAACATGCTTGTGCCGGATGTACACAAGGTGCCATTCCTGCCAAGCCTAGAAGACAGACATACAAGTTTGTAGAGAAACTATTTCTTTCGAAATATGTATTATATAGAGGATAAAGTTTTGTTTTATTAAATCAAAATGAAAATCTATAAATGTGGATCATGGTCCATTTCACAAACTATTCATACATATGGCAATCTGCAATAGACGGTTATGAAAGAATTCCATCCATGTTGAGGGGTTTCAAATTAAAGAGCATATCCTACAACAAAATGATGATTTAAACATGCAAATAATGATATGAAACAATGGGGCATTATTAAGTTATCGCATAACATCAGATGATGACCATCTTCATATGATACAAGTTTTCCAATTACGCTCAACATTAAAATGATGTTTTTGGCGTTGGAAAAAAAATTCAAAACAAAAGTTTATTCAACTGAAAGTCACGAGACATCAATCCTGCTATCCATTTGTGGTGCATCCATGCATGAGTTGACAAGTGATCATAGTTGTCAATTCCATTCCAGCCTCCATCTGTTTTGGCCGTGGAAGGGACTGTTCAGACAGACTTTCTGCCATTATATAGATCCACTGCAGAAGTTGAAAATGGTAAAACCAACTAAAGATTTTTTTTTTTTAAGTGACATGTAAAAGGACATGAAAATTTTAAATTTGCATGATTCAACATAAACTGCACTGTACAAATGGCCATTTTCCTACTGAAAACTTGTAGCCCATTTCCTTTTCCAAACACCTCTTATGGTTTCAGGAATTATAGTTTTCTTTAGACAACTCTGTGTGTGTATAGTGAGAGAGAGGTGTATGAAGGTAAAACAACCCATCTCATTGTCTTCAGAGGGTCAAATGACCCTTATTCAAGCATATTAATTGCTTCTATGGGGTTATAAATGGCACCAGGCTGAAACAGACTAGAAACCAAGCCACAATTTTTTTTTTGTATCGGTAAACCACCAAGACAATTAGAAGACTACAGCCTCCATGATGACACTTCTCAGTAACAGAAGGTGCTCCAGGATTTCCTTTCTGAAGGTAAATGAATTAACAACTATGCAGATGATATTTAAACTTAAATTTCTCAACAATGTGCTTCTCCACCTAGCATAGACATTTTTGGCCTCTTTGTTTTATTGAGTATTATAGTTTTTGGAGTAGCTATTACCATTGTGACATTATAACTAATATATATATAAATTATTTACTTGTATCATCATTGGAGCTTTCTCTACTTCCAAAGTTAGAGTCTACTGACTTCCCTAGATCATCATCAACTAACCTGAAAGAATTTTTTTTTTTTTAAGTAATAGTTATATATGAAACATGTGAGATAATAACAAAAACTAGCATTAAATCGTTTACCTGTTTAACAACACCGGACAATTTCGCTTGTCATGTGATACACTGCGCTTGTTGCAACCCTTACAAAGACGCCCTTTTGTTGCATTTTCCTTCGATGATTCAAGACACAAAATGTGGCAACATGGGATGCCTTCAAATTCAAACTTCTTGCAAGAACAATATGCATGTTTCTCGTCTTTTTTCCATAAAACCTCTCTATCAATTTGCTTCTCATCGGAATAATTTTTCACGACGAACTTACAGGTGACATCATCCTCGTATACAATAACTTCTGCAACTGTCATGGTGTTGAATAACTCATCTTGAAACTTATAAAATAAGTTTCTTGTATATACTTCGGCCATTTGCTTTTCCATTGGTGAACATGTCTTCATTTTAGGCCTCCCATTGCTATTCTCAAAATCCTCTTTCTTTTCAAGATACTTTAGACGTTCAACCCCAGCATCAAAACGCAATATGAAATCAAGGAGGGAATTCTTGTACTCTACATACTGTTTAACAAATGCATTCATGCTTTCACTTCTTTGAGTGGTCGACATGCCGCCAAAAAATTTTTCCTTTAAATATGCCGGAACCCACTATGACGAATATTAAATATATCCGCCAGCCAATTATTCTCCATAAGCTTATTCTCTGTTATGATCTGATTCCAAAAACTCACGAATTGATCAGTAGTATCAGAGTTATGAACACATTTTTGTATCTGCTCTATTAAACCCTCATTGTAAATATGAACCCCTCCTAAATTCGTAGGCAACTTAACCAAAATGTGCCATAGGCAATACCGATGAACGGTATTTGGCATGACATTCTTTATAGCTTTTGTCATTGCCAGATCTTAATCTGTTATAATACCCTTTGGTGGACCAAAAGACATGGCTTCAAGCCAGGTGTTAAACAATCACTCAAAAGACTCTGTTTTTTCATTTGGAAGAAACCCACATCCGAATAAAGTAGTTTGCCCATGGTGATTGCAACCTACAAAAGTGGCAAAAATAAGTTCGTAACAGTTTGTCTTGTAAGTTGTATCAAATGTCACCACATCACCAAATGCTTTGTAAGCCGTACGAAATGATCCATTTGCCCAAAACACATGCGTTATCTTCTTTTCTGCATTTCGCTCAATGGTATATGTGAAACCATTTCTCATTTCTTTGCGGTTTTCAAAAAGTTGAAATAACAACTGTCCATCTAGCCCCCTTCTCTTTTCCTTTTCATCCCTACGGTGATTCTTAGCATCCTTATCTGTAAATCCCATTTTGTCTAGCCCCCCAGATTGAGATGCAAACACTTTCATTTGTTGTTTGTTTCGCACGTTTGTTGAATCATATGTGTTTATAAGTTGCCGCTTTGATTCTGGTACTTCACGATGCGACCTCAGCATAAATCTCTTACTAGGAGTAGCGGGGGCATGAGAGTGTTCTGGTACAAACTTGGATACCACATAACCACCTGACTTATCTATTTTCACTTGCATCTTAGCCTTACAATCGAATCTTGTTTCCATTCGACGTCTTTGAACAAGTTCCTTATCAATCCAATGTTTCTCATCTGTTTTACCCTCCTTTGAACAAACAAATCGCTTCCATACAACTTCCCCATCTTTGCCTCTATTACTGGATTTTTTTTCTTATACTAAATCCAGCGAGTTTTCCATATGCATTGTAAAAGTTATATGCCTCATCTAAATCATCGAAATGCATGCCCAATCTTGGTGTCATGGCTTCATCCACAACCGGGTAATGGACAGTTGGTGATGAGGAGGAGGTCATATCCATATGCAATCTGGATCACAAAAATTAAATCATATTCATGAATAACAAACCCAAATTCATATGTTATAAAACCATGACTAAATAAAAGACAAAAACCCCAAATAAATTACCCTGTTTTCTGTGGGAATTATAATGCAATAGGCATGAGTTAGCTCTGTTTTAATTATTAGTGCAATGGGGCAATCTGGCTTTCAACTCTCAATCCAGACCAGTAGCTCAAAATATATGCATTAAAGTGGCAACCATGGAGAAGGCCGAATTCAATTGGGGTTACATGAAAACTGATCTGGAAGGGGATAGTTGAATATTTTCATAAGATTTGAAAATGGTTCCATGATTTTGAAAATAATTTGAGCCTTTTGAACTTGGAATTTTTAGTGCAATGGGCAGGATCATGAAATAATTAAAATCAGTCCATAAAGGGGTACCAAATCAATGGCCAGGATCACAAAACAATTAAAAATGCATGAGGAAGATGACAGAGAGGTGTCTTACATCAGAAAGGGAGTGGCTCATCCAAGGTTGGAAATGCAATAGTAAAAGTAAAGGAGCAGATCTGAAACAAATGAAAAGTTGGAAAAACAGGAAAAAAAATCTACTGGGAGAGAGCACTTTTGTTGCCCTTCACTGGGAGAGAGCAGTTTTGTTGCTCTACTAAAAAAAATCTACTGGGGCAGAGAATGCAATTTCCTTCTCACATTCCCGGATCCAAAACAAATTAAAGAAACAGTCCTTAGCCAGAAGTGTTTTCTTACTCTGTTTTGTGCAGAATAGTTGCTGAGGGAGGGGCTTGGTCCGTTGTAGAGAAATCCAAATAGAGAGATGACTTCAGGGAGGTGGGGGAGACGATGCCAGGCAGACACAGCTGCAGCAAGGTCAATGTCCAAGAGTGTAGTGGCGAGGGATGAGAGCACCTCGGAACCCTCTGGAGAGATGAGAGCACCTCGAAACCCTCTGCAGAGGACCAGCGGGAGAGACGACTTTTGAGAGGAAATGCAGCAGGGAGAGAGAGGGAGTGCAGTGATGAGAGGGTGAGCTTATGGTGAGAGAGGTAAAGCTTTTGGCGAGAGAGAGAGATCTCGACGAGAGAGGGAGCGAGAAATCGCAGCAGCAGAGACGCAGGGAGTGAGTGAGGATGTCAAATTGCAGCAGCAGAGACGAGGGAGGATGTCTGATCGCAGCAATGAGGGAGAGATCTCGACGACTGGAACCTAAGGGAGCGAGAGAGAGAGAGAGAGAGAGAGAGAGAGAGCGATTGCAGGGAGAGAAGGAGAGAAGCAAAGACGCAGCAGATCGGGAGGGAGAGAAGGACCGATGGGAGCGAGAGATCAAGAGGGAGAGCTGGAGAGATCCTCATGAGCAGAACCGATGGGAGCGAGAGAGAGAGAGAAAGAGAGAGCAATTGCAGAGAGATCGCCTGGAGAGGAGGGTGGGAGGGAGGGTTTCGATTTTGGGCTTCTGCTGCAGAAATTTCACTCATTCGATTTTGGGCGGGCAACACTGTTTGACCCTATTATCTTTTAGTTTCCACACGCTCCCACCACTTCCCACACGATTGCAGCTGAGGCTCTCCTCAACTGCAGTTGAGGAGAGCCTCCCTCATATATATATATATATATATATATATTTAGTGATGGCCTCATTCATTTTTCAACCAATATCTAACCTATCAAAATTAACTAAGAGGGAATCCCTCACTTGAATATTACCCTAAAAACTTAGTGATGGCCTTTTTCCCGTGGGATCGTTTACTTTTAGAAAGTCTAAAAAATATTACGTAGGTCCAGATCCATCAGTGGGCCCACCCTTGGAATAGATTTAATAATTTTAGGGTGATCGAACAGTTGGCCCATTGATGATTGAAAGCGCATGTAAAGGACTAAAGGGATCGGACCGCTAGAAAGTGTTCTCTAACATTTGTCTGACTTTAATGGGTTGGATTCAGGCTCCACCTGAATTCAAGTCTAAAAATCCAACTCTTAAATAGATTCTCCACTTAAAGTCCCATTGTTTTTTCATTCACTGGGCTTTTATAGTCAAACTCTAGGAAGTGGAACATTTTATTAAGTGTGATTTATCATGTCTTTTGGATAAGGATTGCAACTAAAGTCACGGCAGTACGTTGTGCAAGCGCAATATCTATTGTAAGTCTAGAACAATAAAAAAAAATATGGAGAGAGAGATTGAGATGTGTAAAGGCCCTTTACATTGTCCCTTCTATTACAAAAATTAAAAAAAAGAAAAGAAAAAAGTATGTGGTCGGGGGGAGGATGAGTCAGTGATGGAGATAGCTGATGGGATGGGAGTTTGGGAGCTCAATAAGCTCATGTCCCAGTCTCCCAGGAACCCTGAGAGTTTTGTAAAGGGAAGAAAAAACATCAAAAATGCATATCTGCCTTCTAGCTAAAGTAGTAGAGCATTTAGCAGTTCCTCTTCTCGACGCCTCCATATTGCAGCGGCGGCATTTGAAGATGGGTAACTAGTAGGCCTGTCAATGGGACGGGTCGGGCCTGGGCTTGGGTTGTCCAATCCCGTCCCGAAAATAGGGCGGGCCTACCAGGTGTTGTCCAATCCCGGCCCTAAATTGAACGGGCCTGCATATAATCTCGTCCCCATACAGGCCCGGGCCTGGGCTTAGCCCGATTCTGGAGATAAGCAAAACATTCTCTAATTAATCCTACTGTCACCAGACACCCGGTGTGAACCGGACTTTAAACCCTTCTCCTTTTTCCTGGCTTGGGACCGGCAATGCAATGCAACAAGCAACATGGCAGAGTTAAAAACCTTTTTTTTTTTTTTTTTGCTAGTGACAGTAGAAAATCAGAAAATCAATAGAAATGAATGAGTATACTATAGGCTATATGAGTCAAGTAATATAGGAATGATTAAAACCTTTTTTTTCCGGTAAAAGTAGAAAATCAGAAAATCAATAGAAATAAATGAGAATGAGTATCCTATATGAGTCAAGTTAAAGTAATGTAGCATCAGTTAAAAACTTTTTTTTTAAAGTAGCATCAGTTTTTAGGGCTTTCATCGTCTTATAAAAGAGATAGACTGATGGAGGACGCAGTTACAAGAATGCCCCTTCTAACTAGCCGTTTTTTTACTGTTAGTGAGGGACAATTTAGGTAATATAAAACTTTTATTAAAATTAACTTGGAGCGGGCCGGGCCGGGCCTGAACGGGCTGGGCATCCTCTGCCCAGTCCCAGCCCCATTTTGGCCGGGCTTTAAAATTATTGACCAAGCCCAACCCACTGGGCTCAAATTTTTTTATAAAGCCCTGTATTTTCGGGCTTGGGACGGGCCTAGTCGGGCTTTCTACCCGTTTCAACCCGTCCCATTGACAGACCTAATAACTAGGAAGAGACATCTGGATTGCGAGACTGGGGTCTGAAAAAATCCTCTTAGATTGAAGGGATCAAAGAAGAATACAGAGGAGAAGATGTAAAGGAAAAAAAGGTGCAAACGTGAAGATTTTCAGAACTTGCTATTGGGTTTCCTTTTTCTTTTTTTTTTTAATGGCAACTATGAGGAATGTGGCTTTAATATTTTTTTAGACTTGAAAAAATAGCAATTACTTCACTTTTGGAATGTGAAGAGATGCAGTTGGGGCCTTATTATTTTGGAGACAAAAGGACGGCCATTTGCATTTTCTTTTTGGAATTTGAAAGATGCTAATTAGTTTAATTGGAGTCTAAATTTTTGGGATTAAAATAAATGCAGTCGCGATTTTATGACATTTTTGGGCCCCCCTGAAAAATGGGCCCGGGGCAAGCGCACTTACAGCCCCTCTTAAGGGCCGGACCTGGACTGGGAAGTTTAATACTAGCAACACAGCCGGACTATGAGAAGTTGAGCATAAAATAAAAATAGAACTAGCAACACAAGCCGTGGTAAACCAAGCCTAAATGAGAAGTTGAGCATAAAATAAAATTATATAATAAAAAATTAAAAAAAGGAGAAAAAAGTATAATATGATGTTATACAATCTCATAGTTTAATTATTTTAAAAAATCAAAATTGATTGGTTCCAATTTCCAAAATATATAAATTATTATGTTCATTGGGTTAGGCCAAGCCAGAGCCTGCCTGGCCTGACCTCTAAATAAGAAATACACAATTCACTTGGTTCATTGTAGGGTCGGGCTTCTTTTTTCAAAGCCCCACTCTTAGAAATCAGGCCAACCTTGGGGTTCGACTCTCAAGTACACAAGCACCACCCAGGCATTAATAAAAATAAAAAAATCGTGTAGTCATATACTACGCATGAAGTAAATATTATATGCATTCGATCGGTATATAAACCAAAGTCAAACTAGCAAAATATTAAAATGAATTAACAAAAGGAAGCAATCCAAGAATTAACAAAAGAATTGACCATACAAAATAATTAAATAAGAAGTAAAAGTTAAGTACATATGGCCACAGAACTGACATAAAAGTAAAATTGAAGCAAACAGTACCAATCTACAGTTTTATAGAGAAAATTGTATATCCGTTTAAAATTGTTTTGTATCTATATTAGAATATAATTTCTGCAAGTGTAGGCCATATCTATATCAAAATATGGGTCCTCAATAGATCCGGCTTGGTGTGCGACTAAGAACCACAAAATGCTCACAAGAAAGGGAAAAAAAAACATATTTGTATACCTTCAGGCCAGGTTGGATTTGCACCATCCTGATATACACGCACGATGCGCGTCGTAGATGCACGCCCAATTAAATGTTTCAATTGTTCTAAAGTGTATAGAAAATGGTAAAGCATTTAAAGTATTCTCAAAAAGTGAACTTTAGTAATGTAGGATGCCATGTTCTCTAGTATCCTTACACTTTTCACCTAAAGCAAAAGAGCAAAGGACAAAACAACTTTTCAAGTTAAAACACCTTTTGAATTTTTTGAAATAATTATAAAAAACCAACAACCTTTGCAGCATGTTCTAAAGTAACAGCCTATGGAATGATAGGTGTCCTGGTCTTGACAAACCTGTCCCTTCCTTTCAAGGGAAGACACTGATTAGGCTCTTCAAAACTTGGCTCCAACATCTTCGCTGCAAGGAAATGAACATTATTTTCAGCTTTAAGGCAGCCAACTGGTACCATTTCCCTGGAATGACTCTGAATGAATAACAACTCTGGCACCACCAGAAGCCAGTGCATAACCTACCATTCCAAGCCCATCAGCAGCATGCTTCTCAATCTCCTTCTTGACAACCTCCTTGGGTTATCCAAACTCAAACATTCTCCTCCTTCCAAACACACTTTTTCAACTCATTCAAAAAAATCATCAAATTCACTCTTTTAGTGGAAGCCGTTGTCCTTGAGTTCAGCCAAGGACCTGTCCATTTTATTATCTTATCTCCCAACTTCTTCAACTCATTTTTTAACGACGCACATTTCTCATCAACTTTCTTCGTTAACTCCTTTCTTAAACTCCCAATCTCATTCTCAACCTTCCTATCCACAACCACAACCTCTACTTGAACCTGCAACATCTTCACAGTACAGACGATAGTTGAACCAATTGTAGCTTTTCTTGATTGAGATAATTCATTAGGGGCACATTTGTGTACAAGCCTTTTCCACGGAATGAAGAATTTGCCACGTAAGCAAATTCCATGGTAAATGAATACCATAGAAATAGATTTCAGTGGAAGTTGGAAATTTATGTTTGGTGTAATTTTTTTCCTCATTGAATTGGTGCTTATTGTGTTTGATGCGGCTGTGGATTTATCAGCATCACCTCCTCATCATCAACCTGGCCATCATCATGATCGTCTTTGGATCAAGCCCTCGTCACACCGAAGCCGTAAACCACCACATTGCCCCGCCCTGCCATCATGCCCCAAAACCATCAACTGACCACCAAGTAACCTGAAAATCACCACCACCCCTAACTGCAAATCCCCACCCATCCAGCTCAAATTCAAGAACGAGAGAGATCATCACATTCCCAAACATAACTACAACCTAACTCCAACAACGATCATTCCACCTCAAATCCCCATTCCCAAACCTAACTGCAAATATCAAAAAAAGAGAGATTAGAAACCCTTTTTTTTGCCTCCATAGGTCAAGATACAAACATTCCCTCTTTGTTTGTGCTCCGATCAGAATGTGTGGCCCAAGAAGAATCAGATCTGCATCTCTCTTGTTTGTGCATCGAATCAGAAGTGGACATCGCCAGAGCGAGACAGTTTGGTTTTTCCATTCGATTTTGAGGAACGGGGGGGTTCTAGTTCGACACCCCCCATCGGAAACGCTATTCCGACTTTGAGAATGAAAATTTTGACGTGGCAGAAAACCATTTCCGCAGGCTTTTGTAACACCAAACACATGAAAAACTCCCTTTCCGTGGTGGGGGTGGGGGGTTTCTATGGAACTAGAAGTTTGACACCCCCTATAAGAAACGTTATTCCCACTTTGATGATGGCGGAAAACCATTTCTCGGACTTTTGTCAACCCCCCCCCATTGTTTGAAATCCATCCGTTGCGTATGTTATAAGCTTTAAGAAACATTTCAAATGAAGGATAAAGATTTAATTGTTGCTTAAATGGAGTTGATTCTAATCTTTTAAGGAAAACGAGATAATGATTGTTTTAAAATGGGAGTTATTGAGATTTTATAAAGATTAGTATAATAAATTTGAATGATAAAAAAAACTTTAAATGAGAGAGATAAGACCTATGGACAAAGTAAGATGACATTGTAAAAGCTCTTTGATTTTCAGCCATCCGAATTCTCCTTGTCGAGGGACATTATTTGGAATTCTCCCCAAAACGGGAGAATGAGCTAGATCCTTACAACACACACGTGGCCAGCCACGGGTGTTTGGTGCATCTGAGTGGTTGTCCAATGTCCACATCAAAACTCATCCTTCCCTAACTCGTGCTTGGTGCATCTGAGTGGACCCCACAAACGGTTCCCTGTAGATCTATGACCGTCCATCCAAACGAAGCCAATTTTAACGACCGCGATTGATCTCTAAGTGTCGTTATTTCTCTGATTGGGGTTTCTCCCCTCGCCGACTCCCTCCTCCTCTCTCTTGAAGCAGAAGAGGCGTTTCAAGATTAATTCCCTTTTCCACAGAGAGAGAGAGAGAGAGAGAGGGAGCGGAGATAGATCAACGGATTCATCACAAAAAAAAAAAAAAAAAAGACAATATGGTTCTGTCTAGGGTTCCTTTCGGTGCTTTCGTTCTCGTCTACCTCATTTTCGATCTCATTTTGCCTATGATTCAGGCTCAGAGCCTTGCTCCTGCTCCCGCGCCTGCAAGTGATGGTGAGTCCTCTCCCATTTCATTTCTTCTTTCCATTCCATCCTTCTTTTGCTTTCTTTTCTATTGTAGGGATTTTCTGTTTCTTTTGTGAAATATCATCATGTGTTTTGCATCTGGATCTTGTGATTTCATTACAAGTTCTGAAAATCTTACGCTGGATGCTTCTGATTGTGACAATCTGATTATTTTTGCATATCATCTGTTGAAACAGATTCAACCTTTGAGAAAAGTTTTGATTTGATTTGGTTTTAGTATTATTATTATTGTTATTATTGTTCTCTGTATCTTCTTTTACGCTTTGATCTCTCCTGCAAATATTGACCGATTTCACCTCCCGATGCTGCATTCTATTCTCTGATGAATTTTTCCTGCATGTTCTGTGTAGCAGAAATCCTGTTTTTAACCCATTATAAGAATCCGTTCAATGTCTATTCTTTTTATTTGGGTGTCAGCGTCTACATGCTGAAAATTCAAAATCTGTTCTTGCATGTCCGTCTATTTTGATATAAATTGGGTATAATTGCTGAACCCCAAAGGGTTGGCCGAGTGGTCAGGACCACGGTTCCTCCCTCTTCCGGAGCTAGAGGTCTTGGTATCGACCCCTGGTTCCCCCTCTTCAGGAGCCGAATGTTGAGTTTACTTGTGCTACCACCTAGGGGCCACAGGGATTTTACCCGGCTTCTCTCTGGGCCCGGAGGGAATAGTCCAGCCCAAAGGGTTTGGAACCCTCCATTAGCAAAAAAAAAAAAAAATACATAGATATGTTAGTTTTTTATTTTTTTTATAAGTGATTTTGTGAGTTACTGATGCTTTAGTGATGGAAATCAATGCACTTGTATTCTTGGTTTTGATCCACCTTATTATTGTGTTCTTGGTTTTGATCCACCTTAGTATTGTGTTCTTGGTTTTGATCCACCTTATTATTGTGGTAATCTCATCTAGACTCGAGATCTCATTTTTTTATTTTATTTTATTTTATTTAGAAGAGGTTTTTTTGCCAATACTTGAATGCTTGTCCTCTTAGGATGCTTCCAATCTTGCAATAGAGATAGAATGTAGATTGGTGGTCTAGATCTCATTCGCTGTGTTTAATGCTTTGATATCCAGATTTCGCAACTTACCAGTGTCTTATCCCTACTGTATCCATGGAGTGCACAACATAGGTGTAATGGGCAGTGATTAAGTTGGACCATGTATATAAGGATTCGCCTGCTCGTCTAGATCCTGTGTTAAATGTACATTGGTATTATTGCAATTTGCAACCTGCTCCTGTCAAAGTAACATTCCCTCCTATATGATTAGTGCAGTAGAGATTTATGCTAGAACTCTCAATCTCATATAAATAATTACACAGTTGCTGCTCTATATACAGCCTACTTGGGCTGAATTGTTATGCGCGGATACTGATGATGCCAAAAAGTGGTTTTCGGGCACCACCGGTCAAGTGATAAGCAATAAATGTGAAAATGAATGGAGAGAGGTAATTTATAGTGGTTCGGTCAGTGTGACCTACGTCCACTTCAAATTGGTGATTTTACTTCTCTGAGGTAGAGCTTACAAGTCAGAGGAATACAATGATAGGGTAAAAGTGGAGAAGAATTGCTTGCCCCCCGGTGCTGGTGGGGCTTTGTGATTTATAGTCTTCCCCTAACAGATGGGGACGACTCTTTAGCAACGGACGATTCAATCTGGCGGAGTCTTCGAACCGCCCCTAACAGACGAGGCAAATAGGATCTCCTCCGCAGGACTTGGTAAAAGCAGGTAGATTGAACGACGCGCTGACTTCGTCATTTAGTGGATCTGGACCCAACTTTCAACGAATGGATTTAGACCTAGGCTTATCACGAACTCGAGTCACTTAGGCCTGACCCGTCATTGTGGACCGAGTCATTTGGGCCTGACCCATCATTTGCCCCCCAATGCCCATTGTCTAAGAAAACTTGGAGAAGGGGCACTTAGCTTGAATTTTTGAGCTTTGGGTAGTGAAGACTCTTTCTGCTAGATGACTATTTCCCTTCATGATATATTTTTGCCTCGCTAAACACCCCAAGTATTTTCCATTTTTTGAATGATGGGCCGTTGTTGGGCGTGCAGCTGGAGTGGACTTGGTTGGGCGTGCAGCTGAAGCCATGGGCGCCTGTGGGGGCGACGCGGGAGAGGAGACCCAGGCGGGAAGAGTGGCAATCCAACTGGGCGAGCTGGTTGTTTGCACGAAGGGCGCTGGGAGCGCGGGCGCCGCCTGAGGTGGAAGCGCGGGCGCTGGGCGCGGCGAGCGGGCGACGCGGGCGCGGGGAGCACGGGCGAGGAGCGCGAGCGCGGGCGTGGGTACTTCTGTCCTGACTGACTTTCCATATGTACAGATCTACTTGTCTTCTGATGATGATGCTTATTTTAATTGTTGGGAGCCCTTGGCAAGATGACAAAACTTTTGTTTTAACTTGAAAACAGTCTAGTATTGGACATATCTCATGTTGAAGTATGGTCTTGAGGCACCCTCCAATGATTCAAATTAAGATCGATCTTTTATGAATGTCTAATTCTCCAACTCTTTTATACAATGGGTCCTCTACATGTAGATTGTTGCCAGCTGTCTGGTACAAGAGCCAAATGGTGGGCACATGCATGTGGTACTTTCTCTTCATTTTTTTTTTATTTTTTTTTTTTTTTGGGCGAGCACGCCCGTGAACCATGGGCGAGGCATTTTTTTTTTCTTTGCTGATGGGTGACGAACAAGGCAGGGGCGCCCAGCTGCTGCTGTGCTCGCTGACGAGGGGAGACTGGGCGCCCGCCTGTGCTCGCTGACATCGGACGGGCTGTTGCTATGCGCCAGGCGGGCGACGCCGGACGGGCTGCTGCGGGCGAGGCAAGTGTGGACGCCGGGCGAGGAGCGCGGGTGCTGGGCGCTGGGAGCTTGTTCGATCTTCACGAAAGTGTGCAGCATGTGATGTGGGCCCTGTACTTGTCCTGTTTTGTACGATCTGGCAACATCTCTTTATGTTCGCCACTCCTCGCCCATGAGGCCCAACAGAAATGCTGCCCTTTATTTCTGGAGGTGCCTGCAAGTTTTCCACGTCTTTCATTGTTTGCAAACCAGATTCTTCCAATATTGATTTATCACCTAATAAATAGCTAGTTAGTTCAATGTCAGGGGGAGGAGGAAAGTAGGAAGTTACACACAAAAGTAGAAAACACCCTGCATGTCTTCTTTGACTTTTGTTCCTTGGATAAAAAATAATAATATGGGTATGCACGTGGATGAGCCATCTTTTTTTTTTTTGTGGGCGAGCACGCCCGTGCACCACGGGCGAGGCGACGACCGAGTGACGAGGCGCCCTGCTACATCTGCTACCGCGGGGAGACACGCCACTGCGCCTGTTGTTGCGACGACAGGCGGCGCTGCTACTACGGGCAATGCTGCGGGCGCCGCTGTGGCGGGTGGACGAGGAGCTGGCACCGCCCTGGGCGCTTTCTTTTAGTTGATTCGGGCGAGCAGATCAGGCCAGCTGAAAAGAATTTTTTTTTTCTTTTTTTTTTTTTGAAAAACTTCTGGAGGCCAAAACAGTTGTTTCTGGACCTTTTTTGGACTTTTGACACCATCAATCACCGCCATAGGCGGTGAGTTCTGTAGGGCTCGTCAAGAGCTTCGATTTGATTTATATGCCCCGTTTTGGAGCACCTTGGGCGAGCCTAGGCTGCTTGGGAGAGTCGGGGCTGCCTTGGGGGAGCCGGGGCTGCCTTGCGAGCTTTGGGTGCTATGAAGGAAGCCGGCCTTGGCGTGCGGGCATCAAGAGGCACCACTTTGGGCGAGCTAAGTGGGTCAGGCGCCGCTAAGCTGGAGATAGGCTGTCTGTTTGAGAACAGTGCAGAGGTAGGTCAAGCTTTTTGGCGACCCGCGAGAGAGCCGCTAAGCTGGAGATAGACTGCCTGTTTGAGAACAGTGCAGAGGCCAAGCTTTTTTGGCGACCCGCGAGAGAGCCGCTAAGCTGGATATATAGGCTGCCTGTTTGAGAACAGTGCAGAGGCCAAGCTTTTTTGGCGACCCGCGAGAGAGCCGCTAAGCTGGAGATGGACTGCCTGTTTAAGAACAGTGCAGAGGCAAGTCAAGCTTTTGGCAATCCACGAGATGATTCACCTCGCCTAGACCTGTTGATTTCCTCAGCATTCATATATTTTTGAGCTTTTGCCTATAGTTCTGGCATGCTCTTTGGTGGTCGCTTCGTTACTGAAAAGAGGAGCTTGACGAGCGAAGGCTTCCCAGGAAGGCTGTCATGGAGACCTTGTCGTCGGGCTCTTCGACTTGGAGTACCTCGTTAAAACGAGTGAGGTAGCTCCTGAGGCTTTCACTTTTATCCTGCTTTATGCTGAGCAGGTGTGTGGCGGGCTTCTGGTGACGGCGTCCTCCAATGAAGTGTGACACGAAGGACTTACTTAACTCTGCAAAGGTGGAGATGGAGGCTGGGGCCAAACTGGAGAACCATTGCCTTGCGGAACCCTTCAATGTGGTAGGGAATGCTCTACACATGATCTCGTCCGAGATGTTGTGTAGTTGCATTAGAGTTTTGTAAGTTTCCAAGTGATCCAGTGGATCCTTTGTCCCATCAAAGGTCTCCATGGTTGGCATTTTGAACTTTTTAGGAAGTGGGTAGTTCGCCACGACGGGTTTGAACGGTGTGTCCGTTCGTTGTACCAAGTAGTCTATTGATTCTGGTACCTGTGCCTTCATGGCATTGAAGACATCGCCAATCTGATTCTGCATTTCCCTGATCTTTTCATCCCAACAATTGGGGGCTTCTCTAGACTGGCCTTGGAAATGACTCTCATCTTCTAGGCTGTGATTTTCACTTTCCCCCTCCTGGAAATGAGGATCTTCATCGTTGGAGGCAGAGGGAGGAGGTGGAAGCCCACCGGGATTCGACCCTTCAAGTGGGACTCCACCCGGGGGTGGAGGCACGTCTAGATGAGCGCGGCCTTGAGGGTCGACCAGGAGTCTTTCATGCGGGGCGACACGGGGAGCTCCACCAGAGGCGCCCTGGGCGCCACGGGAACGGGCGCCCAGGTGTACTCCTCAACCCTGGGCGCCATGGGGATGGGCGCCCAGGTGAGGATGTGGACGGGAGGCTCCTCGGCCCCTGGTACCATGGGGCTAGGCGCCCGGGGGAGGTGCTCCCCTGCGTGGAGCAGTCCGATGCGCCGGACGCGGTACCTCCTGCGGTCCTGCACCAGCTAGTGCTCCTCCTTGCCCTACCAATGAGTTGCAGTATCTGCTGGTTCTAGGTCACCAGCTGCTGCAAGGTCTCCAGCATTTGCTGAGGAGAGGGAGCAGGAGCATTTGGTGCAGGGTTACCCTCGCCTTCCCGGGAGGGGTTGTCATCTTGACGTCTTGTTGACTTCGTGGTGATCACCATAATTTCGAAAAAGAAAATCTTGTCGATCCCCACAGACGGCGCCAAACTGATGATGCCAAAAAGTGGTTTTCGGGCACCACCAGTCAAGTGATAAGCAATAAATGTGAAAATGAATGGAGAGAGGGAATTTATAGTGGTTCGGTCAGTGTGACCTACGTCCACTTCAAATTGGTGATTTTACTTCTCTGAGGTAGAGCTTACAAGTCAGAGGAATACAATGATAGTGTAAAAGTGGAGAAGAATTGCTTGCCCCCCGGTGCTGGTGGGGCTTTGTGATTTATAGTCTTCCCCTAACAGATGGGGACGACTGTTTAGCAACGGACGATTCAATCTGGCGGAGTCTTCGAACCGCCCCCAATAGAAGAGGCAGGTAGGATCTCCTCCGCCGGACTTGGTAAAAGCAGGTAGATTGAACGACGCGCTGACTTCGTCATTTAGTGGATCTGGACCCAACTTTCAACGAATGGATTTAGACCTAGGCTTATCACGAACTCGAGTCACTTAGGCCTGACCCGTCATTGTGGACCGAGTCATTTGGGCCTGACCCATCAGATACTTCAGCATGTACATTCTATCCATATATTATGGTACAAAACTATTCCCCCTAAAGAGAACAGATCACATTGTTTTATATGCACTCCATCTCTATGGCCCCAGCTCCTCACATTCATCATGGCATTCAATCCCAAAATTTTGTTTAGTGATTGCATTAGAAATTTGATGCCATTAGAACGAGTGTTGGGAATATTTCAAGTGTCTAATCCTTTTTTTTTTCTCTCTCTAAAACTCATCCATCATAGCAGGCCTTTCCAGCCATGGTTTAAAATATTGGCTGCATCAGTTAAGGAATTTCTGTAATTGATAGAGGGAGGGAGGGAGGACACATAAAAATAAGGAAAAGAGAAAGGCAGGAGGGGGAGGAGGAGGGGGTGGGGGTAGGGGTAGGGGTGAAGGAGAAAGTGCAAGCTCCTACTGCTGCTGCAATTGTTGCATGCTATGTCTACAGACTACAGCATCTTCTTGTTCTTTCTCTCTTCTCCTTTAAGTTCAAAACCCTTGTCCCCTCTATTTGATAACAAAGGTATGGTCTTCAAAATAATGTAAAATATGTGGGCTTCAGAGTCGATCCTGCTTATTAACAATCTGAAAACAAATGCCCTACTTTTTTTCTAATGGGCCTCGACTAAATTTACTCAAATAAGAGATGGGTCTATTATTTGATTGATTAAATTTATACATTGATCAATTTGATGGTGGACCCATATTCATTAAGTAAAATTTGATCAAGGTCCATAAAAAGATAGGATTGTTCATTAGAGGGGTTAATTTTGTTAATAGGTTGGCCCAATTATAGATCCTACAAACTTTCCATGAGTCCAAGCCGTGGTGCATCCATTTTTTCTTGGCTTGCTTCTTGTATCTTTCAAGGCACTTATTTAAAATCTAATTGACCCAAAATAAATGCCCCTTCTTGAATAAGCTTTCAAGAAATTTTAGTTCAATAGTAGTTAAGCTTACTGTCAAATTAATCACTTATAAAAAGTGAAATTTGAGGAAGAGCCATACAATGGGAGAATATTTATTATGAATAGTTTAGATTTTATTTTTTTTATTCTAATCATGTAGCATGGCCAATTTGATGGTGGTCCGACTCCAATTCATGGCGATCCAACTCTGGGGGGGTGAAGTTATTATTAGTGGTTTAGATTTTAAATGATAGCCACACTGATTGATTTATAAATTACAAAAATGGTGTAGAAATTAATACTAAAAGATTAACTCTTTTAATAGTTAATCACCCAACAATGATGTAGAATGTTACGATACAAAGATATTGATATTTTGATTTATACATGTTTTAATGGGAAAAATACTGTTTTTTACTATTTTTCCAATATTTTTTAGATTTTTTTAACTTTTCTTGATGTTGAGAAAAAATCATACTTGCAGGAGTGAACAGGGCCCTATTTTTGGTTTTGATATTTTATTTTTAATTTGTAAAAATAGATGCTCTTATCATGGAAAATACTCTCCTACAATGCAGTCCCGCCCTATGGGGCCCCGATGGGCCCACCTTTGATAAGTGCAGCCCATTTGAATTGATACTCTAGTAATCCCATGATTTGGCATCACGCCCAATTCTACAATCATGGAGCCTTTATTTTCACTTACTCCTCTCATCCAAACAAACATGATAAAGATCTTCAAAGCCTTGTCCCAACTATGTTGGGGTCGGCTATATTAATATTGTTTCTCCGTTTTAATCTATCTTGAGGCAAATCTTTAGATAAGTTACACTTCTTCAAATCTATTTTTACTACCACCACCCATGTCCTCTAAGGCATATACCTTTCCCTTGGTGGGCAATCAACTTGCATAGCCACATTTTTTATTATCAGCACAGTTGCTCGCCTGCGTTGGACATGCCCAAACCATCTCAAAAGGGTTATTCTAATTTTATCCCTATCGATGCTACCTCTAAATGCTCTTGAAATTGCTTATTTCTAATTTATTCTTCCTAGTATTACCACACATCCACCTCAACATTCCAATCTTTGCTACCTCCATTTTGTGCATATGTTGCTTTTTTATTGGCCAACATTCTACTCTATAGGTCATGGCTGGTCTAATCACTATCATATAAAACTTCTAAAGCCTTTCGCCATCTCTCGAGTTTTGCATTCACACTGTCTCTTGATTCCTCCACTCAAATAACATACTCATAGGTCATTGAGAACCTTGACCTAATCATTACAAAGATATAAGTGCTTAGGATCACTGGGAACTCACGTGTCTCTCCATAGGTAGTTCTCACACTCATTGCCATTCCTTCATATATCTTTAAAATTAAAATTTAAGAGCCTTAAATCAAGGGCTATAATGAGACTTTTCTTTCTACCCATCTCCCATCTAAGTGAACCCCACAAGCTGGACTTCTTATAAATGATATGCAGTCTGCTCACAGGCGAACATTCTTCTTCATTTCCGTTTCCATTCAGTAACCATAGCAGTCAACACCTCATAGGATTTGATGTTTAAGCATTATTCAACCACGATGCCAGTTGAATGGTTGTAGGGAGTTCTTGTTGGGTTGTTTGTGTCTAACTTGTAGACCTACTGAAGGACTTTGTCAACGAAGAGCGTCTGTTATTGTTAGGTGACAGTTTTGGCCGAAGTCCATACTGATTCCTGCAATTGGAATGGCCAATTTAATTTTTAAATTTTTTTAACAACTGCCAAAATTTTATTTAAAACCACTGTGATCTATGATGCACATATACATCATGGATATGGCAAGGACACGTCGTAGACACAGAAGGGACACAGATTTTACACATAAAAAGTGAAGTATTAGATACGATACGAAACGATGCATTGCCCATTTTGGAGTATCTGTGCATTATAGACTGTGATTCTGCATTTTTAAAATCCTCTTTATATTCATTTCTAGGGTACCTCAAATAGTATAAAGTTCCAATTTGTTTGATTTATGGTCTTAGGTTCATTTAAGTTTAGGTTTTCCATGGGATTTGAGATCTTTACAAGACTGTATTTTAAACATTTGAATTAGGGCAACTGTTTGCTGAAGATGTTCTGCGAATCTTGGTGATTCTTTTCTTGTTGGTTATTCTATGTCCATTAGAACTACTATCTTCTTCTGTTATTTGGCTTTGCTGTAGTACCTGCAAAAAAGTAGCTTTTGTTTACATGCACTTTCTAATTTGCAATAATTTCCTCCTTCCTTCAATTCAACTATAATTATTTTTTGGCTCTAAATTATTTGTTTACATGGGCTTTTGGTTTTCAGGCATGTCAATCGACCAAGGGGTTGCATATGTGCTGATGCTCGTCGCCCTTGTTCTTACATACCTCATCCATCCCATGGATGCTTCTTCCTTCCCCTACAAGCTCTTCTGATTTTGTTGATTGAATGAATGGTTGATGCTGGGCTTGGAAGGATGGGCAGAGTTGTTCGGTTCTGTAAAATATATTTGGTTGATTTGGCTTTGTCATTTAGATGTTAATTGCTTTCAATTCTGATGGTTTTGTGGGTTCAGATTCCAATGGACGGTAACTAATTGGCTGTAGCAGGTTGTTTTCCATAATTGCTATGGTAACTGCAATCACTCCTTCTGGTGGATAAATTGACTTTCTTGGCTTTCATGAATAGCTTGTTGGATTTTCATTTTGGTTTTTAGTCGACAGGGATTGAAATTGCAGTGAAGCTTCAAGTGTCGTTCTTTTTCGTGTAGGTTAAAAGAAAAAACAAAGAGAGAAATCGATCAAATCCATCACAAGCACACAAGATTTAATGAGGCCTATATACACGGAGACGATCTTCTTCTTCACTGAGAAAAGCAAAAGATTATGGAGACTCACTTTCTCACCGTCTCAAAAATGCTCTCTCAAAGTCGGCACTACTTTCTTCTGTCAAAGTAGGAAAAACCCTAGATTGGAGAATAACAATTTATACAAAATGTCCTTATAATAAAGAGCCCCCTGTGCCTCTACACCCCCGACAAGCTCAGCACAGAGCTCGACCCACATCTAGGAGGGTGCATGATCGTCGTTAAAGGCAAGGGTCAAACAAAATGCCAGACATTTCTACATAATGTTCTCCACCTTGGCTTGAATTTAGTTTGCCGTCATGGAAATAAACTACTCGATACTTTGAACACTGCACCTTGAAAGGTGCTATCACAATCCACTTGAAGGAGTGTGGTCTTATTGATGTAGCTCATTGACTATTCACCAAGTCCAAGCATTGCTTTAACTTGGATGCTATCACTGGCTTGGTCATCATATTTGTTGGATTGTCATCTCTAATATTACCTCCTTTTCCTAACCAAAAAAAAAAAAAAAAAATCCCTTCTAAGATAGCTGGAGAATTGAAAGAAAATTGTTTTTCATTAAATGGAGGAAGTGTTTACAAAGTTCTATACACTCGGAAGAGAAAGAAAAAGATACATCAAAGAAAAGAAAAAATACATTTATTGCTCTACTTCTTGGGCGCCGCAGCTTTATTCTCTGGCTCTGGAGGGACGGATGGAGCGGAGTCGAGAGCGCCTGAAATCTGGGGAGGAAGAGCCGCAGTGGAGGCTTGGGCCTGGTCCCCCTCGGCAGGAGTCGGGGGCGGAGGAGGGATGACCGCGGCTTCAAGAGGGGCTTCCGGAGGGTTGGAGTCGGGCTCTGACCCTGGGCTCGGTATGACAAACTGGAATTGGGGAAGATTCATGAATATGGGGTCATCCTCAGAAACCCCGTACTCACGAAGAGTTTCCCTGCATCTCATCTCGAACAAGACCGGGCTTAGATCCTTGATTTGAGCCACGTACTCCGCCGATGCCCAATCCATTCCTTCTTGTTATGCCTTTGCGGCCTGAGCACGCAAAGTGGACTCGACATCGGCCCGCTCCTTCCTAGAGGACTCGAGCTCGGCCTCTTTTCCAGCCAGTTCGGTTTCCTTCCGGGCAAGCTTGGCCTCTAGTTGCTGCACCCTCTTCACCTTGTCCTCCGCTGCGCCTTTAAGGTGCTTATTTTCGCCTCGCAACTTGATTATCTCAGCCTTCGCCGCTTGTTGTTCCGTCGCGAACTCGGCGATCTTCTCCTCCGCCTTTTTTATTTCTATCGCGCTAGCCTCCAGGGCATCCCCCATCTTCTTCTTCTCGGCGTCCATCTCAAAGACCCGCGTGGCTGTCCTCTCCAGTATTATTTGGAGCTTCTGTACATTCTGCAAGGACACAAAAGGGGTAGGAAGTCAGAGCGGACGACTAAGGCATAAAGCTTAAGGGACAAGAGAAGTGGGAATCACCTCAAGCGATGCCTTCATCGTCGAATAGATCAGGCTCATCGTCCCGGATTTATTATGCCTCTCCATGTCCAAAAGGAGAGCGCATGCCCGGGTGACTGCCGAGATCGTCTAGGTAGAGGTCCCCATCCGGTCCTCCACGCTCATGGGTTCGCCGGGGTTGAGGCCAAGGTTAAGCCTGAAGCGCATCGGCTTGTGAGGTCGGTGCTCCGGATCCGCTTCCGGGACCCGCTCCTCTTCGCCCCCCATGCGAAGTCTTTTCTTAGGAGGCAGCCCCTCACCCTCCTTCTCGGCCTCCGCGACCCGCGATCGAGTCTCCTTTGGTGGCCGAGTGTCCTTGGGCGGCCGGGCATCCTTGGGAGGCTCTTCCGACCTCCCCCTTTTCTCCTGCGGGGGGCCTCGCACGCTTTTCTCTTTCGCGGAAGAGGAGACCCCTGCTGAGCCCGAGGGACCAGAAGGGGCGCTGGCTGAAAAGCCCCGAGCTGCGCCAAGCGCACCGGGGGCACGCCTCGGAGCAGGAGGAACTCGGCCCCCAAGGACCATTGCTCCCAAGTTCTTCAGAGGGGGACGCGGCCCGTCCATTTCCTCTTCTGCTTGGTCTCAGTCGGAGGGGCTGTCTTCAACTAGGATCGGACTTAGGGGCTCCGAGATCTGGCCGCTAGTTTCTGCGAGCGCAAGCACGATCTCCCCTATCGGCTCAAGGGGGATCTCGGCAGTCTTCCTGGTGTAAGACTGATACCGCGGCTTGTACCCGAGCAGCGAGAAGGCAGTCCGATCGTGGTGGCCGTGGTAATGGTAGATCATCTCGAGCCAGGAGTCGTTCCTCTTCCAACGATCGAGGCCGGCCTCTCTCCTCCTTCGCTGAACACCTGCGCAAAAAATAAAGGACATCAGCTCGGCAAATCGATGGTAAAACAACACCAATAAACCCAGAGAAACGGGTATTTACTCGGAGGGGTCCCAGGTTTCCGTGGAACCTGGATTCTCCGCTCCTCCCCGGTCTCGGCCGCCCCGAACTCCCAGTTCCTCGAGACCAGTAGGCGGTCATCCCCGGCGTACTTGAGTCTTCCAGGGCATTGATCAAGGGTCGGCGTCTAGCCTTCGCCCGAAGATAGTACAAATCCTCGCCCCCCGCGGTCTTACAGATGTCGTAGACATCCTCTATGTCATGCACACCGAGGTTGATGTCGAGGATTCGGTTCAGCTCCGCCACGCCCATTATTATCTTAAACCCATTGGGCATCAGCTGGTAAGGGCAAATTCGCCACGAGCTAAGGCAGGACCGAAGGAGCGGGTGAACAAGAAACCTGACCCCGCCTTCGACTACCGACACCAAGAGGAAAGGCATCCAATCTTTGAATCTAGTGAGGCCATCATAAAGGCCCTGGTGGTCGCCTGGCTTCACCAGAACGTCAGCCGAAATCTAAAACGCCGCCCTAAGTCCTTCAGGGCTTGGGGGCCTTCTAACCAATGGCTGTAAATTTCCATTTCCTAAGGGCTAATGGGGCAGAGAGCAAAGAAGAGGGAGTAGAGCCTAGAAAAACCTAAGGGGTTGAAAGCCTCTAAACAAAAGGAAAAAGAGGTGAAAGGAGAGTAACAGAGAAGAAAACTCACAGAAAGGACGTGACGGTTTGCAAAGAATGAAAAGCAAAGAGTGGAAAGCAAAGGGAGAGGAGTCTCCGGGTTCGTTGAGGTTCTGTCTTTAGCAGGTCTGTAGCAGGATGCCTTCTTCAGCAGGGTCTCCTTCGGACGAAAGCAAAGATAAGAGGAGAAAGGGAAGGGGGCGTCCCCATTTTATAAAGGGACGCCCCTCTTGATTATCGCGCACGCGAAGCAACGCTTCTGGCTCGCCACGCGCCGCTTCGATCCCGGTGAACAACCAGACTAAGGGTTACACGTGGCAGCGCCGGTCCATCTCCCACCATACCTCTGGTACGATACTTATCACCTTGGGCATACGGAACGACGTCCGCGTGCCGACCTTGGTGAAGCAATTATGATACCGTATTTATTGCCTAGGGCAAACGAAAAGACTCCATGATGAGGATCACACGTCAGCAAGATACGATAAGACGAAGCCAGCACATCTTTTTAGCATTAGCTCCCGACCTCAGAGAGGACTCTGAGAGGTCGAGAGCTAGGGGCAATTGTGTGGGGCATTTTGTAATTACGGATTTATGTGGGGCCACTCCCCGATTTCGGGACTATCCTTCGTCTCGGTATAGGCCAGCTCAGCAGGAGCGCAAGTTTAAGGAAGCATGAGGCCCATCTCGGTGGCCACGACTGCGGGTGCCCACCTCGGTCTCGGCCTTAGCCTGATCTCGATCTCCTGTTACTCAGTCATAAATGCAGCCATAAATGCGCTGCCATGACGGTGGACGGCGAACTGACAAATAGAGTGGGCGCCGGACCTAGATAAGTGGCACGCCTTATCTCAGAGTCACGTCCATAGGTATAGGGGGATGGTCCGATGGGACGTTCCCTTTTTACCTACCCCCACTCAGGAGAGAAAGGTCCACGCTGATGGGACTTCCATCTATCCCTGAGGGGTCCAGTCCGATGATGACTCTCACGCCTATATAATGCATGGAGAGAAACTACATGAGGTACGCAACAAGCTTCCCCCCAGACTTCTCCTTCTTCTTCATTTTCCCTCAGTTAAAAAACTAACTCAGGCATCGGAGTGCCTTCGGCTGCCTACAGCCAGGGGCTCTGACGTTCGTTTTCCTTTTCAGGTGACTGGAGGCCTGATCATTTCCCTTAATCATCCCAAGATCACCAAATTGAGAGCTTTATCCTCTCCTAACCAAGTCCGTAATTTTTAGGCACTTACACTACTTTTGATAATAGAGAACAAATAGAAGTATGCTTGACTGGGGGAAAAGTTTCATCGAAATCGATACCTTTCCTCCGTGCAAATCTCTTAGCCATAGTCTGCCTTTGAATTTGGCTTCCTTGTTTTCTAAAGACCTTTTCTTCCTGAAAACATACTTACAACCAATTCCCTTCTTTCCCTCAAGTAAGTTCACTGTTCATAGCATCCAACCCCTTGTTTTGATTTTCATCTAAGGTTGCTTTTACGTAATATGATGGTTAACCATTCTCAATAATGAGCACAAAAGCCATTGTGTCTTCATCTTTATCTCTAAATCCCTTTGGTTTCTTTCTTGTCTGTTGTGGCATGATCCAAAGATCAGCTCTCATCGCGAAATGGGCAAACAATAATTTTGGGTATGCTAGATTCTCTGTTTGGTCCAAGAGAAGGATATTCTATCGCACAACAAAAAATCAAAATTGGGATTCCTTTGCACATGTTGAGAAAAAGAGATAATTTGATTTTGGTGCCGTGAAAAGCTTTTTTTTTTTTTTGTTTATTATGAAAGGCAAATTTGGGTGCCGTAAAAGGCGAATTACATGTCTAGTCGGAAAATATAAGGTTTGTGATTTTCTTTGTCTCTTTCAACACAAACGCATAAAAATGTGAAAATACGTCAAGATGATTGTAGGGAAATGTTCAGATTGGTGGACGCAAGCCATATATGTTTGCTTCTCTGAGGTTCCTCTGATTTGTAACGCGATGCTTGGATTCTTTGATGGGCTTGAACCTTTGATTTTTAAAGAATACGGATCATCACATGGTGTAGATCCTAGAGTTAATAAAAAGCGAAGTGATAGGCTGAAGTCATTGGAGTAAAAGATAAACAACCTTAGGGGGGAACCCCAAACGTCTTTGATCACTTTAGAAGTGGAAGTTGTATAGAGCTTCTTGTGTAATCTAGTATAGATGTGGTTATTGTAGTGGTGTAGCTCTTCTTGAAAGGAAACCAAAGGTCTCCTTTTATAGGCTTGGGGGAGACTCAAGGCGGCATGAGAGGAGGTGAAAGCCAAGGGCACCTTCATTCTTCTTTAATGCGTCAAATGCATTTAATCTCCATCATGTGGAGGTTATGAATTACTGACCATTCATTTATTGCTCATATGCCTCTTGGTCTCTCATTGGTTGTTACATGATAGTGGTATTTATTGCATTTAATTGTTGACAGACGTGCCAAAAAATGAACTTGCCAACTCTTGGAATTATTTTGCTGGAAGCTCTTGCGATCAGTAGCTCTAGTTGCAAGAGGACAACATCCGATTAATTATCATCAAATTAACAAGAAATCATTTGTTGATGACAAACTATGATCATCCATAAGTTGACTTTTGACCAATTTTGGAGAGAGGTAAGCTTTTGGATTGACTAAATGTGGACCTTTGAGTTTATCGGATGCGAACTACAAATGTTCATGGATCTAGACGAGCATGAACCCAACAAATGTATTTTCCGAAGGCTCCATAGGCAAAAATGGGCCAAAAGGCAAACTCGCAATCGAGAAACGGGTTTTTTTTTTTTTTTCAAGAAAAAGGGATCCGGTCCCAAAGTTGTCGTCGGTGGGCCTGTTTGGATGCATGGTGAATTGAAGTATGGTGAGGTGAAGCATCAAATCAAGAGATACTAAAATATAAGGTGTTCTAATGGTGTTTTGTTTTTAGTTGTTTGGTACGGAATCTTTTTTACTTTTTGTATAGAAAAGTGGAGTTTTTTGTCTTTTAGTGGAGAAATGAGGTTTTTTTTTTACTTTTTTTGAAAAAGATGAAGGGAATTTTGAAATTGTGTACTTTTGATATGATCCGTTGTCTTTTCTTGTCTGGATAATGGAGGCTTTACCTCACCTCACCTCACTTAACCACACATCCAAACACGCTGAGAGATCGCAGTGACCATAGGGCTCAAATGCCTAGTTTGACTTTTTCTTCCAATTTCTCGAATTTTTCTCCTATCCATGTTTTCTTGACATTTTAGGAATTTAATGCTAACTTTTCCCATTAACAAAACTAATGAGATGATGTGCAAAATGCGAAGTAAAGTTTCTAAGTTTGTGGGAAACTAAGTCTTCAAAGGGGGTTCGTCACAAGATGTTGCCTTTGTCGCAAAGCTGAATTTTGGTCAAATAGTGTCATATGACCTGAAATTTGATGTGAGCCCTCTTGGAGGTAAAACAAGGCCAACCTTGGGTTTTGATTGCAAAAATAAGGTCTTCTGGGGCATTGTTGTGAGAAGAATGAGCCTCGCAGCAACAAGAATGAAGTTGGGTCAAACGTCTGAACGACCCAAAATTTAATGTGGAGCCTCTTGGAAGTATTTCAACAACATCCAAGGACTTTGATTGGAGAATCATGATCTTTTAGGGTGCCATCGGGAGAACACACTTTGAGGCAAGAAGAACGAAATTGGGTCAAATGAGGTTAGAATGACATGAAATTTGATGTGGAGGCTCTTGGAGGTATGTTGAGACCATCCATGGGCTCTGATTGTACAATCATAATATTGTAGGGTGCCATCGCCAAAAGGGTATGCTTCACAGCAAGAAGAGTGAAAACTGGCACAAATGATGTCGGAATGACCCAAAGTTTGACATGGAGCCTCTTAGAGGTACTTTTACACTATGTTTGGGAAGAAGCTAAAATGAGGGGAAGGGAAAAAAAAGGGGGGGGGGGGGGGGGGGAATGGAGGGAAAGTTAAAATAGAGGGTGTTTGGGAAGGGGGGGGGGGGAAAGTGCGGGAGGGGAAAATTTTACCCCAAAATTTTTCCTTCAAAACTAGGGGGAAAGAAGGAGGCAAAGAGGGGATTTTCCTTCCCCCTCAAACTTTTTGACTATAAACAAACAAGAGGAGGGAAAATTAATTTTCCCTTCCCTTCATTTTTCCTTCCCCTCAAATTTTCCCTCCCCTCCCATCCTCCTTTCCCAAACATAGGGTTAAGGTTGTCCATTGGCTCTGATTGTAGAATCATGATTTTCTAGGGT
This sequence comes from Cinnamomum chago, assembly GCA_038049695.1. Classification (NCBI taxonomy): domain Eukaryota; kingdom Viridiplantae; phylum Streptophyta; class Magnoliopsida; order Laurales; family Lauraceae; genus Cinnamomum; species Cinnamomum chago. The sequence continues at coordinate 101,048,189 of CP142453.1, read as the reverse complement.
GAAATCACCCAAAGGATTTACTACCTGGCAAGAAGATAGAAGTTGGGCAAAACAATGTCAGGATGACCCAAGATTTGACATTGAGTCTCTTGGATGTGTTTTAAGACCAACCACAGGCTCTAATCGGAGAATCATGATCTTATAGGGTGTCGTCGCCAGAAGGATCTGTTTCATGGCTAGATGAAGGAAGTTGGGTCAAATGATATTAGAATGACCTAAAATTTGACACAGAGCCTCTTAGAAGACCATTTATGGACCTACATTGCAGAAACATGATCTTTTGGGATGCCGTTGCTGAAAGTCCGTGATCCAAACCCTAGAGGGGGGTGAATAGGGTGAGCTTCAAATTAGTGACCAATTATGACCAATTTTTAACTTCTTTAAATTAAATTAGCCACTAGTGATGATTATCAAACTAAATTCGGAAACTAACAAAAACAATCACCACAAAGCATGCACCATCACACAAGGATTTATAGTGGTTCGCCCTCAATGCCTACATCCACTACCGGTTTGTGATCCAACACCCCATCGGATTTCCACTATTTACACTTTTCAATAGACTAAGCAATAATCTTTACATTATGCTTTCCAAGACTAGGCAATAACCTCTTACACTATGATTTTCTTAGGCTAAGTAATAACCTCTACAACCAAAATGTTGGTTATCTCTCTAAGTAGTGTCTAGAATACACTTGATGGAGATATAATTTATAGCTCAATACAATGTCTCTTAATTAGGCGGATATGAAAGTGAAAATCTAATTCACACACACACACACACACACACACACACACACACACACACACACTATGAATGCAAAGATGAATGCACAATGTGTATGTATGATGTCCTCAATCAATTTGAAAATAAAAGATCAAAAATGTATGCCAAAGGCTTTTGAAAGTTTTAGCTCATAAAAACATTTATGACTGAGGAAAGAATGCTAATCACATGTTAAAAATAACTTGTAAAAGATATACCTATGTATTCTAAACAAGTTGTGAAATTCTAAGAACAAAACATGTGATGCATAAGGGTTTCAATCAAATTAACAATGTAGCTCAATATATGTATGCTAAAAGCATTTGAAAGTATAAATCACAAAAATAGATTTGATTGAAGCTAAGGGACAAATCATATGTAATTAAAAATTCAACTTAAAAATGATATACCTATCAATGCAAAGCAAGTTGTGAAACTTTAAAACAAAAGTACATATGATTTGTGAAGTTGTTGAATCCAAAACATAAGATAGACTTGAAAGCGATTTTCTTATGATGAAAAATAATAACCAAAGATTCAACCAAGTATAGGAATCATGTTACATAAAATTTCAAAGATGTTTTCATTAACATGATTTACTTAGATATACCAAATTAAGTACTACATGGATTGAATCAAGGTGATGCATCCAAAACAATAAATCAATTCAAAACATATACATGTTAAGGACACAACAAATCATAGTTTATCATGCTAGAAAAGATTTACCAATAATTAAAGCAAAGCATGAAAACATTTGATTAAGAAAAGTAAAGCTTACTTAGTGATTTAACTCAATGGAACCAAGCTTTAGCTTTTCAAAATACCCCTTTCATCCCTTAGCTCATTCCCCTTTGATTGGCCTCAAAACATCTCAAGGAAGGCCTCTTTGTTCCTCAAACTTTCTTTAGGAATGAGCTTCTATTTATACTAAAAACTGTCCAACGGCTAGTCCTCGGTCGACCTGGTATCTTGCCCGGTCAACCGGGTGCTCAACGGTCAAAAATCTGACCGTTTGAAAAGAGCACCAACGGCTCTTTGCCGGTCGACTGCATGTGTGCTCGGTCGACCGGGTCCATGGGCACGGTCAACCGCACACACTGCAGGTCAATCCGGGCCCAGGGACCAAAATTCCCAAAAATGCATATTTCAAAGTAAATTTTTGTGGGAACTTTTTGAGCCACTAAATCAAGCTTGGAATCATGTTTTAAATCAAACTAAGAGGTTTAAAAACATGAAACATAAAAAGCCTAAAAAGATTTGAAAGATTTAAAACATAGGTAGCTTGATTTGTTAAAACTTCTTTTCAAATATAAATGCATCCAAGTTTAAAATCAAAACATGCATAAATCAATAATTCTACAAGTCTTAAAAACAATGCATGTGTAAATCAAGATTTCAAGATTTTCTAAATCAATGCATGTGTGAATATTCAAATGATGCTAAAATGAAAATGCATCCATCAAATTGCAAAACACAAAATCCCTAACAGTTGCCAGAAGAACACGCCTCACAATAAGAAGGATGAAGTTGGGTTAAATGATGTTGGAATGACCCAAAGTTTAACATGGAGCCTCTCGGTGGCATTTTGAGTCCAACCATGTGCTCATTTTTGGAAATTGGATCTCTAACACTGTTGTCACAAAAAAGGTATGTGTTCCAATTAATGTGTGACACGTGGCACTCTAGTTTGACCAAATTAAATCCAAGAAAATGCAAAAATGCATGATATATGTCACAAATAAAAATTTAACGTGTGCTACTTAGGGGGTCTATTTCTCCCTAGCCCTTTCATGCTTCACATTCACTTCTTTGTTGTTAAAGGCGGTTACACCATGTTCAACATCATGGGCTCTCAAATAACCACCTGCGACTCCCGTGACGGGTCCTGCAACCCACCTTCAAAAAAAAGATGTTTTAGTGAAGAAAGCAGGAGGGGGGGGGGCATTGGAATTCATCCCCAACCCCACTTGTAAGTCTTTTAAGCCAATAAACATGCCATTTTAAGACAGAAAAAAGATCTAAATAGAGCCTAAAAGAAAGAACAAAAGACTGGGGGAGGGGGGGCATTGGGATTCATCCCCAACCCCACTTGTAAGTCTTCTAAGCCTATAAACAGGCCATTTTAAGTCATAAAAGGGATCTAAATGCAGCCTAAAAGAAAGAGCAAAAGACTGTCAAAGGTATAATGCAAAAACAATGGTAGAAAAAAGAAATTTCCGGTACAAGGAATAGAAGAAGCTCTGCAATAACTCCAACTTTGTCTCCCATGATCCTTAAGGTTCTTAGAACCTTCTTGGTGTTCCCCCAAAGAGGGTTTTGATTTCCTAAATGAGAGATGTATGCAAAACATGAACCTCGATGCCTAACTTGATTTTTCAAAAATCATGCAGGAAGAACTAGGTTTTCTAAAGAACATTTTAAGTTCTAAAACATGCAGGATGAAGTCATTTGAAAATCAAATGCATATGCAAGCTAGGAACTCAGATTTCAAAGTCCAAACTAAGATGCATGAGTGTGTGATCAAATGACAGTGAAAAAGATAGTGTATCCATCAAATTAGCAACATACAAAAATCCTAACAATCTCCCCCTTTGCAATTTGATAGCAACTAAGATGAACACAACACTTCTAGGACTTCAGTTTTTCTGAACTAATATGTTCTTGAAATCTCTTGAATGCAACTTCGTCCGAACGACCGATTTGGCGTGAGCTTTAACTTTTTCAAGTTTTCTCGCCCTTCGTTAGAGCTCTCCCCTTGCTCTAAGCTTTTCCTTTATGTTTTCTGAACTTTGATTCGCATTCAAGCGTGTTCTCCCTCTTTAGTCTTTGGACAGATCTCCCCTTTAGTTAGATCTGATCATCTCTCCTCCTTCGTTGGATCTTTTCTCCCCCTTTGTCATTGAATTGCAAAGGAACCTGTATACATGAGAAAACAAATACCTTTTTAGCAGCACATGTTACCAAATGAAATTGAAAATGGAATGCAGAACAGGTTATCATGTGCATTGGTTGTCTATGCAGTGTTTGAATGAAGCTAAGGCAAAAAATATTAATTGAGAGAATATATAGTTCAAAGTATCATAAACATTCATCAATTGAGGAATATAACAAGATAGGAGATGAACAAGAGAAACTGTAGATTCATTAATTTAAAAATAGAAGATTAGTACAGTTTTCACTAATTACTTGACCAATACAAAAATAAAAAAATCATGGTCAGTAATCAAAATATCAGACAGTTGATAGACAAAAATACATCAAAGAATGACAGTCTATCACTACCCCCCCCCCACAGAAATGAATGCCCTCCTAAGATCTAAGATGAATCTATAGGAGATGGGGGCATCACATCATCATGACACCTGCAGCTGCTGGAGATGTTCGAGAGATATTTCAAAGTTTTCTTCATCATCCCTGATACCTCTTGTCTAAACTCCTGAAACTCTAAACGCATAGTAGAAACAACTTGCTCCACAGAGGTCATACGGTCCTCTAAACTGCGCTGCTGAGGGTGCTCTAGATGATGTGGCTGATCAGCTACTGGATTTGCAGTCTCTGTCTCTGCCTCTATCTCTGCATCTCCTTCTGCTACTGGGTTCACTCGCTATGGTGGAGGAAGCTTCATCAAGAGAACGTTTGTTTTGTTGAAGACGGTGGTAGACTCAGTATTCTCTGAAGTTGGAGGAATCACACCATACGATCTGGCGAGCTGGGTAATTAGAAACCCAAAAGGAGCTACACATGGCTGAGAGCCTGTGATAACTCAGATGATGTGGTGCATGATGACTGAAGGTAAGCACATCAGAACACCCGAAATCACCTTGTGCAGGAGATTGGCCATGTAAGGAATCACTTCCGTCCTATTCCATTTCCTTGGATAGATGGAATGAGTGAAAATGATATGAATGATACGAAAGGAAGGAATCATGGAAGAGGCTTGCAGACAATTCTTGGCTGACCAGTTCTCAGATTTTCCACAGAGAGCCCTAGTCACTGAATCTCTCTCATCAAGAGGCAGAACTTCATAAATAAACTTTGGTCCACTAGACCTAGGAATGCCCAAGATGGAGGAAATCTTTTCTGTGGTGACCACCTTCTCACCATGAAAGAATCTGATTGTAAATGAGTTTGTAGTGGAGGCACAGATAGACTCATATAGGCCATGGACAGAAGATGCATATGTGTTGCCACTCCAAGTCAGAATACTACCCCAACCAATGGCTTCTAAGATAGAAGGGACATCGTAGTCCACTAGATCTTCAACTATGCACTTCTTCTCCACTATAATCCCTTTGTTCCAAAAAGATTTGACAACAGAAGATGGAGAAGGAATGGGATTGAATCGAATCACTAGAGGAGGAGCAGCTTCAGGAGAGGTTGAAGGAGATCTATGGGAAGATGAAGCTTGGCCTGTTTTAGACTTCTTGTTTGGCCTCCTAAGCGTTTGCTTGGTGTGAGCCATCCTTGAAGATATCAAAGTGTAGGATGCTCAAGGCTAATAAGCAAGAGCTAGACAGATTTGAGAGAAGAAAGTGATCACTAAGAACACTTAGGGCAGCACACACTAATGCCAGAAGAGGAGAGAACAACAGCCACAATTTCTATTTGATTGACAATTAAGAGGCGAAGGCAGTGGGTGGGGGAGCACTTGGGATGTCTTGATTGACTCCTAGAAAATATAACTCAGATACACAGCTCCCTTAGTAGTTGCTAGTGATAACTAAGAGCTAAGAATGAGCACAGCTACAGCAGACTGAAAAGAGCTGTGGTTTAGGCAATCTGACAAACAGTTGGAGTGCAGAAACTGAAGCTAAGTAATCCACAGATGATAGATGCCCAAAAGATGTGTACAGATGGTTACAAATACTCCTCAAAAAGGTAGAAGACACAACTTTAAACAATTGATCAGCCACACACATTAGAAACTAAAACCAAGGATTGGAATACAGAGCTTAGATAAACTGACTGCTGGATCGAGCATCACAGCATTTGGACTGAGTGAAGTCTGATCTCTGGATACGCTAGCAAGATCTCAAAAAAAAAAAAAAAATAGGGTCTTCAAGTATAGAAAAGTAATCTACAGACCTGGGGATGAGTTGGAGCCTAGAGAAGATGATGGGCAAAAATGAACGACTGCAAGGCTACAAGAATGAGATATGTCCTCAACTAGGAATATTGATGAAGGAACCACATCAGCTAAACCAGGTTTAAGAGGACGATGACCAACTCAGGAAGCAGCTTGGAAGAGGAAACCGAGCCCAAGGATGTCGACCTGCTCAACGAGAATAAGTTATGTTTGAAAAAGAAACAGCCTAGACTAAACAGTTTTAAATCACTGGGAGCGCACGCCCGGTCGATCGGCCACTTCATGATGTCGACCGGGTCAACAGAGGAAACCTAATTTTCTAATCAGGTTCAGAGTAAAAAGTCCAGGATTTTTAGGGACAGTCTACACACAATCTACCCCTAACCCAGCTATCCTACAAGCTTAATAAAATTTAGAAAAGAAATTTTACAAAATCAATTCTAAATAATTCCATTTGAAATACTGAAGACTTGAAAGACCAAGAAAAATCATTTTTCAAAAACATTTAATTTGACAAATATGGGTTGAATATGAATCCATTCAAATTTAAACAAATTTGGAAAAACAAATCAATTGACTATGAAAGTGTAACTTTTAAGAAAATATTTTTCAAATCAAATTGATCATAAACATGCATTTTATCAAAAAATACCTTTTAAATTAAAAATGCATTTTCAACAAGTAAATCTCAAACAAATGAATCTGAAACCTATATAAGATACTAAGAAAGGTAGAAAGAACTAGACTCATGACCAACTACACATATAACAATGAGAAAAGGTTGGTCCTATCTAATTAAAATACCTTAGTAATTGTCTAAAGGTCCAACTTTAGGTATCCATCTAAGGTCTTAAACTTTGGAGTCTATGTTTGAAATCCTACCAACTAGAGGAGATAAAGATTGAGTTCTTTTAGACTTGTCATCATATCTTTGAAGTTTGACCCTTTTAAATTTAGATTGATGATTAGTCTTTAGAAGTTGGTGTTTCATTTTCTTTTTATTCTTCTCATTTCTTTTAGCTTTTCCTCCCTCTATTTGTCTTTTGAACTTTAAGTTTAACTTTTCAACCTTTTTCAGGAGTTCTTTCATTTCCAAGGTTAGAGGAGGTAAAGTGAGAAGTTTCTTTTTGATAGGTTTATTTTGACTATTTTTTTTATTTGTCTTTTTAAAATCTATCTTAGAAGACTCTTGTTGAAATGTTTTAACTTGTTTGAACTTCCTAGAGTCTTCCTTGGAATTCAATGTCTTACCCTTCATAAAATTAGATTTTACTTTCTTAGGTTCAAAAATGGGTTTAGACATATGATGTTTTCTTAATTTGCACTCAAATTTGAAATGCCTTTCATTACCACAATAATGACATTTTGTTTTGGGCAAAGGAGAATGAGTGCTAGAGAATGAGGACTCACCTTTCACAAATGTGTTGGTGAAATTAGGGTCATGTGAAGTATACCTATCAAATCCAAGACCCGTCCTATCTCTTTGAGATGTACCCAATCTAAACAAATTTTCAAATTTCTCTTCACCTTGGGTAAATTTGCACTCAAACTTTTGTTTGTGGCTTTCAAGTTGAGTGACTTATTTTTTAAGGGTTGAATTTTCATTTTTAACCTTTATGAGTTCATTTTCAAATCCCTTAAGGTTGTTTAACTCTTCATAGGCAATTTTTAATTCAAATTTAAGTTCATTAACAACATTAGATCCAAGTTCTAGAGTTTTTAAATTACTTTGAGTATTAGACAAGTTTTCCTTGGAAATAGTCAACTTGGATTCTAAATTGATAATGTCTTCATCTTGCCTTTTTAATTGATCTCTTAGATTTAAATTTTCTTTATTAAGCTCATCACAACTTATCTTAATTTCATTTAGTTCATCTTGAACATTAGATAGGTTATGCAAAGATATCATAAACTTAGAGTCCAAGAAATGTATTATCTCTTTATTTTCTCTAAGTTCATCATTAGAAGAGACTAATTCTTTGTTTATCTTTTTAGATTCTTCTTTTAATTTTTTTATTTTTCTTAATAAGCTCTAAGGAAAATGTACATAATTCATCATAAGCTTGTTGAAAATCATCTTCATTTTCATCATTTTCTTCTTCTTTTAAATCAGATTAAGATTCATTAAATTGAAAGTTTGAATCTCCAATAGATGGAAGAATGAGGGGTCTAGAAGAATCTAGACAAGAATCTACACAATCTAACATAGTGGAATCCATTGTAATAATCTTCATAAAAACACGACACTAGGATTTTAACTCTAGGTTTTTACACCTAATCAAGAGTTCAAAAACACTTGATCCTAATATAGAGCATAAGGCTCTGATACCAATTGAAAGTCCATGATCCTTAACCCTAGAGGGGCGGTGAATAGGGTAAGGTACAACTTAGTGACCAATAATACCCAATTTTAACTTTTATAGTTCAATTAGTCACAAGTGATGATTAAGTAAATAAATGCGGAAGCAAACTGAAACAATCACCATAAAGCATGCACCATCACACAAGGATTTATAGTGGTTAGGCCTCAATACCTACATCCACTACCGGGTTGTGATCCAACACCCTACCGGGTTTCCACTATTTATGCTTTTTAATGGGCTAAGCAATAACCTCTAACAATGATGTTTTTCTAAGCTAAACAACAACATATTAATGTGCTTTTCTAGGCTAAGCAATAACCTTTACAAGATGCTTTTCCAAGGCTAAGCAATAACCTCTACACTATGTTTTTCATAGGCTAAGCAATAACCTTTACAAAGTAATTTTCTCAAAGAAGTGTTTACACATACACTTTAAGAGATACAATTAAAGCTCAATACATTTGTCTCTTAATTAGGCTGATATGAAAGGTAAAACAAGATACAAACATACACTAACAAGTAGCTAAGGTGTGTGTGCTCAAAGTGTATAAATGTTTACTTCAATCAATTTCTAAAATGAAGCTCTTAAATGAATGCTTGATGCATTTGAAAATCTAAGCACGGAAATTGATGATTGAAGTAATGAGCTAATAACATGAAATATTCAAAACAACTTGGAAAAACATACTACACAAGTTGTATGAAGTTTAAAGAGTAAAGCACATGTGATTGAGACATGAGTGTTTCCAAAACAATCTAATATGCTTAAGTGATTTGGTGTTTGCAAAACAACTCAGTTAAAGCTAGAAATCATGTTGATATGGAGTTACAAAGAGTTGTACATGCATGGATTTCAAATGGAATGCAAATCAAACTTAACTTAGAAAGATATACCTTTAAATCTCAAGCATTTGGATTTCCATTTGCCCTCTAGCTTTCTCAGCTCATTCCTCTTCCTTAAGCTTCAATACAATTCCAAAGATTCACCCAACAAGCACTTTTAAAGTGATGAATGAAATGAACTTTTATACAAAAAAAAGTCCAACGGCTAGTTGCTTCGGTCGACCCCATGACCCTTCGGTCGACCGGGTCCAACGGTCATATTGGCCAACGACTAGTTTTCCCGGTTGACCTGGAGCATGGCTCGGTCGACCGGGTACACTAGCCTGGCTGCAGCTCCAAAGAATTTCTGAGAAAATGTTTTATGAAAATAGGAACTCCAGACCAATATGATTCATGCATACTAAAAAGATTCTAAAAATGAGAGATGTATGCAAAACATGAACCTCGATGCCTAACTTGATTTTTCAAAAATCATGCATGAAGAACTAGGTTTTCTAAAGAGCATTTTAAGTTCTAAAACATGCAGGATGAAGTCATTTGAAAATCAAATGCATATGCAAGCTAGGAACTCAGATTTCAAAGTCTAAACTAAGATGCATGAGTGTGTGATCAAATGACAGTGAAAGAAATAGTGTATTCATCAAATTAGCAACATACAAAAATCTTAACAAAGACCTGGTGCAGCAAGCATGGAGGGGCCTGTGATCCAATCAGGCTCATCGTCGAAGGGGGTGACAGCACCTTCCCAGCAAAATAACCTTCCAACGGCTCCTCCCCTGCAAAACGCTCCGCTATTGGGGAGCCCCCAGCAGAATGTCCCCCCTGTTGGAGCCTCTCTCGTGAGATAAAGCTCCAGCAGCAGCCAGATCTCATCAATCCCACCATCAGGTGGACAGCGATGATGACGACAACTCGTTCCTTGCGGATATCAAGGCTCAAAACCTTATAATCCAGGAACAAGATGAGTTGATTTGCCAACTCAAGCAGCAACTCAAGGAAAAGGCGAAAGCTCCAGTTTCACCCTTCAGACGTGACCGTTCTCCTTCGGTTGAACAAGACTTCAGGCAAGTCCTAAGCAACAAAAGGCGCGACCGAGCCTATGATGAAGGCTCAAGCAGTAGCCACCTGCATGACGACTCAAAGAGGTCGCGCCAGAGACCGGAGAACAATGACGACCTAAGAGAATGGCTTGACCGTCAAGTCAAGCAAATGGTGCAGTAAAATATGGAGGTAGTCGGTTTCACCTGAGACCGGCTGAATGCCTACAACACCGAAGACCTCGGCGCGTCTCCTTTCTCTCAGGAGATAAGAGATTTTTCTCTCCCCGAGAAGTTCAACGTCCCCAGGTTCATTCCTTATGACGGAACTTCGGACCCTATTGCACATCTCCGACATTTTACTCAGCGAATGTCGGTATGGGGCGATATCGGTCACCTGAACTACAAAGTCTTCTCTTCCAGTTTAGGTGACCTCCCCTTAAGATGGTTTTGCCGTTTCCAGATGAGTCAATCTCAAGTTGGCGGCAGCTCCGAAACTCCTTCGTTAAGAAGTTTCAAGCACACAGGGTCATCCCCAAAACTGATGATGACCTGATGGCTATCAAAATGAGGCGGACCAAAAATATTACTCAGTTCGCTAAGAGGTTCTGGACCGTCCACAGCCAGGTCAAAGACACCACTGACGAGGTGGCCGTCAAATCTTTCAAACAAGCTCTGCTACCAAGCAAGTGACCACGGTGAACCAGTTCGTTGAGCAAGAGGAAGACGAGGCCCGAGCCTGCGAGAGCTTCAGCCTCTGGCAAGAAGAAAGACCCTCGAAGAGGGACAAAAAATTATCTTGGAAAGAGGTGGACCGAAACGAGACATCGACGAACATAGCGATGGCCTCAAATCCCACCTTGAGGAGCATTAAGAAGCCCCGGCCAGCTGTTGTCTCCTTCAAGGCTATTAACACGATCTTCAAGGAGCCCATCTACAAGCTCCTCGGCAAGATCAATGAGCCTATCACAAGCAAAATGGACACGTGACCGAAAACTGTAAGGCCTTCAAGTCTCACCTCGAAGAACTCATCAAGGACGGGCACTTGAGGGACTACATCAAATAGGACCGAGCTCATTGGTGCCAAGCTGACGATGGTCAGGACAGCGATGATCCGGAAGGCATTATCAATTAGATCCCCCATAGTACTCAGTGAAGCAACACCACCGCAGGCACATATGGCGGAGCTCGTCAAGGAAGCATGGTGGTTGTTACGGAACATCCACTTAAAGGCCCTTGTTACTATACCAAGCCGGCTCGATACCGAACTAGGGGGCAAACGGGTTGAGGACGAAGTCACCAAGACAGAAGAACAGCAATCTTGGAAACAGTTCCTTGATTCGCTATACGAGGCCTTCGTCCACGGGTCTCAGCTCGGTAACTATCTCAGTTCGGTTATGGAACCAACTGTACAAAACGCCAAGTTGAAGAACTCGGCAACTATCTCAGTTCGGTTATGGAACCAACTCTACAAAAATGCCAAGTTGCATAACTCAGTAGCTATCTCAGTTCGGTTATTGAACCAACTCTACAAAAAGGCCAAGTTACTGAACTCGGCAAGCAATCTTTATTGTTCAGCTTTCGCCAAGATTTTTTTTAACTCAGCAACTACCTACCTAACTGCTGCAAAGCATTAGGGAAATGAAGAGAAGCCTTTAATGGTTAGGGCTCAATAGAGTTAGAGAACTTGGTGGTTACTTCGGTGTTCAGAATTTAGGTATGGTCGGTTACGGAACCAAAACCAAATGTTCTACCACCGAGATGAAAAACTTACAATACAAATTGATCTGTCAGGCTCGGTTAATGAACTACGCTACGCTACGGATAAATTTTTGTATCCAGATACAAGTCTCTTGGGTTACGGAACTTAAGAGTAAACGCGGTCTCGGTTGTTGAACCGAACTCAGACGCTTAAACAAAATTACAACTTCCTAAAGCATGTAAGGGGTCCGGTCAGAGAACCGAGGTCAAACACATGGAAAATAATGTTTGAAACACAAGGAAGGAAGAAAATGTAATTTTATTTCATTGGAGAAATAAGTACATTATTTACAAAAAATCCATTACAAAAAGAAAATACATTATTGAATTTTTATTCGTCCTCGGCGTCGCCAGCCTCAGTCGCAACCACCTCGGGGGAACTTCGGAGGAAGAAGGAACAGGAGTCGGTCCCGGCTCCGAGCCCGGGAACTTAGCCGGATTCTTGTAAGCTTAGATGGTCCTCGAGGACCCCAGCCTCTTTCAACGTCGCCAACCAACCAAGCTCCCAGGACTGGTCTCTGATCTTGAGGACCTGAACCTCGTAGAGGACCTTTGCCTCCGCCACTCCTTCATCAAAGGCAACATCGGCCTCTGACTGAGCCTTGGCTTCGGCGTCCTCTTTCTCTTTCTCGAGCTAGGCCGTCCTTTTCTTCAGCATTTCGATTTCGGCCTTTGCCGACTTGAGCTTGGCACTGAGGCCTCGGATCATCCCCTCCTGCTCCTCGGTTTTCTTTTTGTTCCCCTCCAAAGCAATCTTGAGGTCTTTATTCTCATTCTCCAACCCCAAGACTTTGGCGTTATTTTGCTGGACCCTCTCCAGCGAGACTTGGCTCCTGTACAGTATCTGTAATAAATAAATAAATAAATAAAAGACGTCAGAAAAATAGTGGCCGAAATCAAACACTTGGTGAAAAATCTCTGAAACAGAAAACTCACCGCAATGGCCGCTTGCATTGTCCCCGAACGTCACCAGCCTCTTTATGCCTCGCCATGTCTCGCGGGAGGATGCAAGCCTAGCGCCGCGATCACAAGGGCGTTCCCCGAGACCCGATCATCTACAATCAGCGGCCTCCCGGGCCCAAGTGAGAGGCTCGGTCTCCAGGGAGCCGGCACAGTGGGCTGGGGAGCCCTAGCCTCTTCCGGTCCCCACTCGACCGGGCCCTCTATTCTGGCCCTGTTTTTGGCCCGCACCCCCTCCTGCTCGGTTTCGGCAAGGCGCTATCGATCTTCCGTACTTAGAGAAGAAATCGGGACGGGGGTAGGGACCTCTGCTGAAGTCAAGGGAGCCGAGGGAGCCCGAGGAGCCTGGTCTCCGAATGCCAAAGACTCCAAATCCTTGACAGCCAAGGGACGACGACACCGCTCCATGTCCGAGCTAGAGGAGGAAATGGAGGTGCTGGGAGAAGAACTAGAAGTCTCGGTCTCTGCAGACTCGGACCTCAGAGAACTCACAGGAGCAGAAGTGCTCTTTGGAGCAACCCGGGCTTCGACTTCGGCTTCAGGCTGTTCCTCTTCGGCCCGGCCTTCTTCTCTGGCCTGAGGTTCCCCGGTCCTCCTCTTGATGAAAGACAGGTACCTCGGCTCGTAGTTTAGCAGGAGATATGCGATGAGGCCCAAATGACCACGGTATCTATATAATGCCCGAAACCAGTCGTCATTTCTTGACCAGCAGGCCCGCTTGGCCTCTTGCCTTCTCTGACGAATGTCTGCACAGCAAACAGAAAACTTCAGTTCGGCATAAAAAGAGAGAAAGATGCAAGAGAAAAGACAAAAGGGGAATGAGTATTTACTCGGAGGGACCTCGAAGCCGCGGGGAACTCTATATGCCATTTCCACTTCGGTATCGGACGCTCTAATCTCCCATTTACCAGAGACGAAAAGGCGATCATCCCCGTCATATTTATTGGAGTCCTCCAAAGCATTGATGAGGCACTCCCGCTTCACCTTCACCCGGAGGTAATAGGTGTTATCACCTCCGGACTTGCATAAGTCATAGACATCCTCGATGTCGTGGACACCGAGGTTAATACCTAGAATTCTATTGAGCTCGGCAACCCCCATGATTATTTTGAAGCCGTTCGGCATCAGTTGACAGGGACAGAGGTGCCACTTGCTCAGACAAATCCTAAAAAGAGGGTGTAGGGGAAACCGAACCCCACCCTCTATTATGGTTACTAATGGGAACGGCATCTAGCCGTTGAGGAAAGTGTGGTCGTCGAAGGGATCCTCGGGGTTATCTAACCTAACTTGAACATCGTCAGGCACCCCATATCTAGCCCTAAACTCTGCCACGGCCGCTGGTGTCTCTAACCAGTGCCTATAGACGCCCATTCCTATGGTCTGAAGAGGCTAGAAAGGCGAAAAGAAGAAAAAGGGAAGAAACCCTAGACGGAGCATGGAAAACTTACACAGGAAGGAGGCTAAACTCACAGTGTGTTTTTCGACCTCGGCAAGGAACTCTTTTCTACAACAAAACTCTCTTTCTTCTCCAAAACGCAAAAGTGGAGAATGAGGGAGGGGTACTTCTATTTATAGAGGCAACATGCGCCGTTTCGAATTTCAATGACGCGTTCCGTTTTGAGTAATGGGCACGTCTCTTCGAAAAGATTGGACGACCAATCAGGCATTGACACGTGTTGCCACCAGAACGCCTCCTGCATCAAACGATGCGCTATTAATCATCTCGGGCAGACGAAGCAACACCGACGCGCTATTAATCACCTCGGGCAGACGAGGTGACATCGACGTGCTATTAATTGTCTCGGGCAGATGAATAGACATCATGATAGAGATCATATTTCATCAGCCGACACCGAGATGAAGTTCAAATTAAATACTCAGGACTCTCCCGTCATGATACTTAGCTCCCAACCTCAAAGAGTTGGAGAATTCTAAGAGGTCATGAGCTATGGGGCAATTGTGTGGGACATTTCCCTGATAGCAAGATTGAGCTAGTCTCGATAATAGTATCGGCTTGGCTTATCTCGATCTCAGCAATAGTGCCAAGTTACATCCAGCTCGGCAACAGTGCCAGCTAGCACCAAGCTTGACCTAGCTTCGGTAAAAGTACCAGCTAGGCTCGCATTGGTCTCGGTATAAGGCACCTCGGCAACAGTACCAGAATGCGTCCATACCTGGTCTCAGTATCATCTTCAACTCGGCACGACCAACTGAAATGAATACTAGACTATAATTGTACTCCCATAAAACCATGGCTACGTTACAAAACGTACTGACAGATAAGATGGGCACCGGATATAGATAAAGGGTTGTCCTAATCAGACGATCACGTCAACATTAATACAAGAAGTCAGCGCATGATCCGATGGGACAGTGCCTCCACCTACCTCCACTAAGGAAGCATGGTATGGGCTGATGGGACAGTACTTCCACCTACCCCCACTAAGGGAGCGCCAGATGAAACTTCCGCATATATATATATATACACACACACACACACAAGGGTAAGATCCCAAAGAGGTACGCAATACAATACAACACAAACTCACAATCCAAACCTTGCCCTTCTTCTCCACTCATCCTTTGTTCAGTAACTGTACTAACTTAGACGTCAGAGTGTGTTCGGCTGACTACAGTCAAGGGCCTCTAACCGTTGTCTGCTTCCCTTTCAGGTCTCAGGCATTTAATCTCATCCCAAGAGAAGCTTAACGGCAGTATCACGAGTTTCATACTCACCTAACCAAGTCCGTAATATTTAGGCACTTACAAGGGTGATATATAGATACGATATCTATAATTTGAATGAATCATGCCCCCACAAATCACCCCCTTAGTGGCGATGATAGATACATGTTTATCACCTTAGCTTTGAAATGCATGGTAATTGGCAAACCAATAATGCATGTGAGAGAGCCCAGGTGCTCCTTTTATTCAACCGCTACTTTACTCTCTCAAAGCAGAATGAAAATTTGGAAAAGAATACAAAACAACTATAAATTTCTGCTAAAACACATTTTCACAGTTTCTTATTTTTTTTTATATTAGTTTAACTTTCTTACAGTATTTTAAAATATAGCAATTTTTAAAATAAAATAAAAAACATCTCAATATATCAAGGTGTTTTCATATATCACCTATGTCTGTGACACTACCAGGATCATGACCGTTGATGGATGATGCAGTGTCCACTTACAATATTCATTGGGCGCATGCACCATTTGGTTAAGTAGCTATATTAGCTAATACATGAAAGGTTTCCAGGCTAAACAAGAATTACTTAGAAATTTGAGTTTCATCATCACACGTCCAAGTCCTTCAACTTGTAAGTTTTCTAAATTTCTCAACTTGTAAGAGGACAGGACTGTGAACTTTGCCAATCAACGTGACACTTGAAACATGCAACGTCCGCCTTACACTCACAGGGTTTGAAACATTGAACTTTTTTTTCTACGTTGGGGATTCAAACTCAGGCATTCCCACGCACACACCCATATCCCGTGGTAGCAGAGCTACAACTTGGGGAATGAAAAATTGGACTTGGTCCTACACTCAGCCATGGTCAAGTTGAATCTAAAGTCGGGTTGAACTTGCCGAGTCTCCATTTTTTTCTCTTTTTTTTTTTTTTTTTTTTTTTTCCTATCTACACATTGAGTCCATTGGAGAAAACGTGGGTCATCCAAATTTGGGATAGTTACAAGTGGTTTTTTTTTTTTTTTTAACTAATAAGATAAACAATAAACAGTGGTTTCTTAAACAATAAAAAATGGTTTCTCACCTTTTGATGTTTGAGTATTTCTTACAATTTAGGTTGCCGGAAGCATCCAAGAGATTGTGTTAAGTGAGTTTTCTCCTCTTTTAGATCAATGTGGTAGATACTCTTTCATCTCAAAGCCTTAAAAACTATTAAAAAAATAAAGACACTTTGTTCATAACTTATTGGAATATATATATATATATATATATATGTGAAAAATATATATATCTTTAGGGAAAACATGCCTCATTATATGTGAGACCTGTACTTTTTATACAAATGGGCACCTGAAACCTTACTCGAAGAAGCTCAAAACCTTACCTCAAGATCCTCAAATCCAAACATCTCTTTCAGAAGAAGGGCATTGGACAGTTTTCATACTAATCTCATATTAACTCCACCCAAAATATTGTCAAACTGTCCATGACCTAGCCCGAGTTGAATCCGATAAGTTCTAAATCAATATAAATTTAGCACCAAATTTTCTCCTGTAGAGATCTGCATGGATAACCATACCTGAGACTTAATCTCTGCCATTCACGCAGAGGGGTCCCACCTGCATTAACGCTGGGCATTGAGTTTCATGCACGATTTGTTTTACAAGTAGAGATCATAGCTAGTATTAGGTCTGGACTATAGAGGGGCAGCATTGATCATTGATAGGCCCTATTGAGCCCACATACCAGCCCACTATGATTAGTGTCTTTACGAATAGGCAAAACCTTCTCTTCCAAGAAGCCTATTCCTCCTCTTCCAATAACACCGACATGAACACAAGAACGCTCCTGAATTAAAGACTTCCATCAAAAATACATCACAATAGAGAAACCCCTTACGAGTACACACATAATAAAAAGTTCTAACCTAAGATGCTGTTGTGAAGCCCAACACCCATGTTTTTTGGTGCGGTCCAATGGGAGGGCTCGCCAAATTAACTTGCAATAGATAAAAAGCCTCAATCAGGATACCACCTCCCAAGCCATTTACATCAACAACCTCCTGCAAAAATGCACTCCACAAATTTCACTTCAAAGGGAGTACTTTAATCCCGAATCGATAACCCTTGAGGAGACAAGAATTCCCCCAAAATTTAATGAGTCAAGAAATCCATCAACTCTGTAATAAAAATGAAAAACAAATGAGAGCTAAGCATACATTGATGTGCGGATGGGCATTTCAATCAGGACTTCATTTAATTTTCTTGGGGCACACCTTAGATTGATCCAAGCCTTTAACTCTTTAAGCTTCCCAATGAATAGGTAGCACCCCAGATTTCACTCGACTAATGTCCAACATTAAATTCATTGATGTGTGAAAAAAAAATGAAATTAAATGTTTAGTTGAGTTTTGTTTCCATAGAAGTGATGTGTGAATGTGAATGTGAATGATTTGGATCAAAAGAAGGCCCACCACATAAGTTGAAATGGGGGTTGACTGCTTCGGAATCATTTCTAAAATTCAAATCACGACTTACAAATATAATGAAGAATTTAACCCCAAAATGCAATGCACCCTATTGAGCATCATGAGAACTTAATTGAGTTTCATTTGGATCTGTATTCATATCAAGACAAAAACCCACCCAATAGGGGTAGAAACAGGAAAAATAAAAAAGAATATCCCTCCCTCATATAGAACATGAAATATGACATCGGAGAATATATCCTCTTCCCTGCTATAAATTAACCTCAACCATATATCCTCTTCCCTGCTATAAATGAACCTCAAGCATATATCCTCTTCCCTGCTATAAATGAACCTCAAAATCCTGTTGCTAAACATGATTTTAGACGTTAGTGCAAAATTATTTCCAATTGCAGATGCTTTACAGTCACTGCAAGGTGGTGAACTGCTCTTAAAATGGCGCTCTCTGTGCCACCAACTTTGTGCAAGCTGAGACCTCAGAATGAATGGGCAACCAACCCCAATATCAAGTAAAAAGAAATTAATGAGATGGACTGATAGTTCAAGAATTTGTCCTCATGAACTTGTGTGTCTTTGATGTAAGGCATATTTCACTACTTCATAAAAGGAAACCACGATTCCAACTGATGGGCCCGCACGTGCTACCCGTGGGCCAATACCTGTAAAGAGTCCCTTCATCCCTCCATCCCTGTCACAAGATTTATATGTCAAGAATAAATATAAATTAAGCTTGCCAATTTGTCAACGGGTCACCCATTCAGAGAAGCGATCACAACACTACAGTTTTGTGAATTGCAAAATGGTATATTTACCATTTTAAACATTTATATGACTAGGATGCCAATGACGGTGGGTCTAATGAATATTTTCCCGATAAAAAAATTTTCCAGTATATCTAAACAATGCATTCAAAAAAGAAATAAAATAAAATAAAAAACAAATCTTAATATAATATTGAAAATTTGATGAATTTGTGTTGCCCCACATCCAAGAACATTTAATAATGGGTCTGGGAGATTAGAGAAGAATTACAAATTGTTTGATTTTAGCAATATTTATTTGTGAGCACGTGATTATAGTAACAAAAAAAGTTACTTTATTTTCTTGAATGTCATAATGTGTGCGCGCAGGAGAACGGGGGGGGGGGGGGGGGGGGGGGGGGGGGGGTGGTGGTGGTGGTGGTGGTGGTGGTGGTGGGGTGGAATGCCCATTTGAATTTTCATGTATCCTTTTCATATGTTAAAGGAAAGACAGAAACTGAGTGGGGACAAAACTATGTGGCTCTGCAATGGCATGTACATGATACACACAACACAAGTGTCATGTCTATTGTAAGAGAAATGATATTATGTTGCAATGTCAGAAAGAGCTGACAGCAGCTAAAACCTGATTTAACCTATGCATTGCCCACCTCTATATGATCCAAGCTGCTCCTATCACAAGCCTCCCTAGGTTAGGCGCGCACACAAATTAAGTTCCAGCTGAAGTGACATGCAATTTTAGATTGATCAAATGTTTAATATATAGTTTTCTACAATGATCAGTCCAATGGCATACATAACTCTGGAGTGAAATTTGGCCATTTACTTAATAATACGGAGGGGTGTTGTCACATGAGCAGGTTTCAACAAGTAAACGTGGGCGCAGGATAAACCAAATAATAAAGCACAATGTTCTGCGAGCTCAAATGAACTACAGCTCTTGGGGCCAACAAAGTTACATGTCTATCAATGGGAGGCTGGAAGATGAAAAGGTCTCCTTATGGAGTAAGGACAAGGGGAAGCAAAAAAAAAAAAAAAGGCCCACCAGATTATCCTAGCCCTTGATTTAACACCCTTGAAGTTTAATGGCCTCTTAACCGTGGAAGTTTATGAGATTCAATCCAATGTTGAGTAAAGGTTCAATGAGTGCAAATTTGGTCCTGATGGCAGATTATGGGATGACAAGAGTATCAAAGGGCCAACACAGAAGGACTGATGCTTGGGGAATACGTAAAGAAAAATAATAATAATAAATATCATAATAACTCAAAAAGAGGGGGAGAGGGGGGGAGGGGGCTAAAGTGGGCCCCATAGAGCTAGACTGCACTGCAGTCCACTCATAGGAGAAAATTGTCCAATAATTAGTTGTTCAATATGATACTGACAGCAGCAGAGGACAATTTTCACAAAGTTGGCTTTAGATCTGCAATTCATACATGCATCTGTACATGTGCATCAGTAGACATGACAATTCCTGACATAAACCACCTCAACCGTAATTCCTGGTTTGGGTTGACCCATTTCATTTTTAGGATGGATTTCATGTACTACACTTCTGACATGATTAAAAAATGGATTGGATTCAGGCTGAGCCCTTTTCTTGCTACTCAACCCACCCAAACTAACTAATTGCACTATGACCTGCCAATCCAATTCAATCCCATCCCATCAATTAAGAGTTTTGGTTGACCCTTGTATTGGGCTTGAGTTGACATTTTCAACTCGATTAATAAACGGGTTGGCCTTGGATTGGATCATTTACATGTTATCCAAAGTGCCCAACTGGACCCACTGCCATCCCCTAGCATCAGGTGGATACCTGCCCATCTACATTCTAATGACCAAACTCCACTAAATGAGTAAAAGAACGGATGGGACAACTAATTTTATGTGAGGACCCAAATTCATTTTTCAAAAGTTAGGCCTGTTTGCATGGGGCGCACCTGGATGCATCCAATCAAAGTTTGGAGGCAGAGGGCGATGTCTAATGTGGATTATGGGTGGCTAACTAGTACTCTAATCAGATCATCGTAACCCTTGATCTTAGGGCTTCAAAGTTCTGTCTGCACTTCTTTTTATTGTAATTCAAACCAATGGTGGATGTCACTGGGATGAGTGCCATTCATTGCGCTAGGGGTGTGTAAGGAGGTTGGTCATGACTATCCCCATTGTAAATAAAAAATAAAAAAATAATGAGCGCAGTTTGCTTTTTCGAAAGGATAACTATTATGCCCTTTTTTTTGCCCCTATATATGCATGCACATGTGGATCTACAAAGTCCATTGATTTGTTATTCGTACAGTGGATCAACAATAAGCCAATTCAGTCCATTGAGTGAATGAGAATAAAGACATAGTATTTTTATTTTATTTTTAAGAATGAAGATATAATAGTTCTTTACCAAATGAAATTGACAATTTCTAGGAAATAACAGTATGAAAGCATCAAAGAAACAAGTGATGCATACCTCCATACATCAATTAGTGTTTGCTTTGTTGTCATTCTCCATGTTTTTGCTGGATCCTTCTGAAAAAAAATAATAATAAATAAACAATGACACCTTCATACATTAGCAAACTAAGACAAATGCTCCAGTTATTCACACATGCTATGATGCCCAAATACGGACACAGACATGGACTGGATACTGATATGGCTGTCTTAATTATTTTTTTAAAATATTTCTGAATTAATGAAATTATAGTTGTCCACATTCCTTTCCAACATTTTATTATGTAAAAAATTAAGAAAACAAAGATTCGTATGAAATAATGGACTTGTTAAGTACAATATGATAAACCTGTACTCTAGAAGTATTGGGGCAGCATCTTGTACAGTCCAATACAGATTCATTGGGCATGTACAAGTATCTGGTATCATAGCACACGGCATTTTAAAATCTCCTATTTCAGAATTGAACGAAAGATTAACAGTTTGTTACACCACACCAAACCCCTATCAATCTTTAGAAATCATATGCTGCCATTGTAGTTGCTTGCTAATTCAGATTTTCAACAACATACCAGATTATGATGAATTTGGAAGGTAACAACTGTTTATTTAGATGGATTCCATTCTAACTAAATTGATAACGGTAGCATTTTGAGCACAGACTCAAGACAGCACCACGCGAGACATTCCCATTTTCGGTGCTACTTCACAGATTGGTTTTCAATACCCAAAAATAGGGTATATTCAAAAGGATTATGCATCCCTAATGAACTGTAACCTTTAAAACAACTATTTTAAACCAAATACTAGAAGGGTTATAATTACATTGATTGTAGGGGAAAAAGTTCAAATGTTGGAAATTGAAACCTAGATCCAATGAACGTATAAGCACAGATAAGGGATGCACCAAAATAAGTTTGATTGTGTTGGGTTTAGTGTGGACTATTAAGGTATCAAAGTCAACTGCAGAAAAAATGTTAAAACAAAGGATGTCTCGATGCAATGGTGAATGTCAGTCCCATGAGCGTCAAATTGGAGATGGCATGTAAAGGAGCGTGCTTGATCGTGCGTGTTCGGAAACAGAACAGGAAAAGACCCAGGCTACCTACTCACACTCCTCTCACCAAAACAAAGTGGTGCACTAGCCGGCCATTGTCTTGGGTCAAGAGACGAGGTTGAGGTCTTGGGTTTTGAGGATTTGCTTGGCCATTTTCAGTGGAGGAGAGAATGACAGGAAAGGAGCCAAATCAGCTTCATCAAGGGGGTTGCATTTGAGGGGGAGATGGTGAGGAGATGATGATGGGGAAGGGACCAAAGAAAGGTGCTAGTGGAAGAGGAAAGGAGAAAAGTAAAATTATAGGAAAGGATTGAGGGAGAGATATTTTTCCATTGGGGTTGGAACCATGAAATGAAGAAAAAAAACTCTGAGAGATATATTTCAAAATAAGAGCCCTATAGCAAGAGATCGGAGGTTCCGACCGGAGGAAAACCATGTTTGGGTCGTTATTTTGGTTCGGATAATTAAATGGGTCTGGTTAGGACCTAAACGGGTCCAGTTCAGGAACCAACAATGTTCCGACCCGTGGACCCGCCCATTTCCACTAAAATCCCAGACATTGTCGATGACTAGGCGCTCTCTCTCTCTCTCTCTCTCTCTCTCTCTCTCTCTCTCTCTCTCTCTCTCTCTCTCATACAACACAGTGAAAACATGCAGATGGGTCTGCTCAGTGTTGTCTTCTCTAATACAATAGTATCACTGTTCGAGTTTTTTAGTTTAACATCTGAGTCCCAGATAATTTTCTTTTCAGATCTTGACAATTTTCTGTTTAAAATATTTGATTTATGCAATTTTTTGTGTTTTTTATTTACTTTTCAAATCTCCAATCAGAACCGGTTTCGAAACCGGAACCCGGTCCTCCAATCAGAACTGGTTCCGGAGACATGTTCCAGGTTCTGAGTCAGAACCAGTTCCAGTATGGAACCAGACCAAACCCAAACCGTTTACATCCCTAATTGTAGCCGACAATCTCTTCTTTATATAAAAAGACATGATCGTTTTAATTTGATTTTTCAAAACCCAGCTTCTACGCAATTGCAGATCTTAACATTTATTTCCAGATCGTCACTCTTTCTTGTGGATAAATACAAATCCAGCAGACCCTACTATGAGAAATTAATAGGAATGGCCCACGTTATGATCAATCTAGCCCTAATATAGCAGGTCCCCAATTGATCATGCAAAATTTGATACTCAGGACGGCTTTGAGATCCTCAGAACGTACCTCTTTTTTTTATAACAATAAAATTTTATTTCAATGCAAAGGGAAAATACAAAGAAAAAAGGACAAACTACATAAGAGACGAACAACAAAAAACAACGTTAGATATCAAAAAAGATAGTTTCTCGAGTAAGTCCTTCCTTTGCAAAACCATCAGTTATCACATTGGCCTCTCTAAGAACCTCTTTTCATCAAATGGTTCCTCTTTTTCGTGCATAGGTAGGCCACAAGGACCACCAACCACCCACAAAACCCACACCCACACACAAAAATAAAAAAGGAAATCCTTTTCCTCTCTTTCTTATTATTTAAAAGATTAAAAGAGAGTGATCGTTAAATAAATTTTTTGTGCCTTCTGTAACTATATGATTTCAAACTACAGTCCTTAAGGATTTGTTTCCCTTCAATTTGTTCTCCAATTTTGTTGATTATTTATAAGCACTGAGGGATGTGGTAAAGGATTTTGAAATACAATTTCAAAATTTGTTCTATCAATTGAATATGATTTTGTAGCTCTGTAATTGGCAATGCTTTCAGCAAATCTGGTTTTCCATTTGTTCATCCATGCTTTTGTTAAACTCTTACAATCATCTGCAAAATTATGTAAACCTGGATATGCATTAGATTACTTGGATTTTATCTAATCTTTCTATGAGAATATATCTAGTTTTATGGGTTTTTCTTCATGCTTTATTTATTTTAATTATTATAAATGTACATATTTCTAGTATAAATAAATAAATTAAACCCGCTGAGTTTCTTGGTCAAATTGACCAGGTAACTGGCCAAGTCTAATTAGTCCACTGAGAAAATGGATTAACTTCGACAATAAGATGGAGACTGCCATTGATGTTGCTAGGCGCAAACAAAGATGATTTGGTGGCTACTTCTAAAAAGAGACTATTGGAATTTTTGTCCCTAGAATGTTGGAAAATTGGTGTGGGATAGATGTTATTGGTTCGGGTGAGAGTGTTATATAACATAGTTGGGACAAGGTTTTGATAATGACGATGATGACGACGATGATGACAAATATATATATATATATATATATATAAAATAGTGATCTGTGTGTTGCCTCCTCGGATAGTCTTTTTGTATATTTTAGTTCTGCAGACGGTAACCAGTTCCCATTTCAGAAAAATAAAAAAATAAAGAAATTATAGAGAAAGTTCTGAAAATCCTAGGGCTCACAGATCAAGCTGACCAATATTCAATATATGATCTGACTTTCAGAACAAAGTATTCTAGTTTAAGAACCCAATATTCTACAATGTTGGAAAATTGGTGTGGGATAGATGTTATTGATTAGTGTGAGATTTTATTTTGTATATAATAGCAATCTGCATGTTGCCTCTTTGGATAGCCTTTTGCATATTTTAGTTTTGATTAAAATAACCAGTTCCCACAAAAATAAATAAATAAATAAACAAAAGAAGTGTAGAGAGAGTTTTAAAATCTAGTCCCACAGTTTGAGCTGAGTAATAATTCAATAAAAAGGATTTTCAAATAAATAAATAAATAATATGATCTTTCATAACAAAGGATTCTACTTTAAGAACCCACCTGTATTTGTCTTCGTGTTTTGGCTACATCTAGTGGGCATGTAGCTGCAGCGGCAAGGCTTCCTGCAACAAAACCTGCAGTGAAGTTTGCCCCAACAACACTTGCTGCATTGGCATCCTCACCAACCAGCCTAAGTAATCTTCTTCTAATCTGTATGACAATAGCAGATATGATTACAAAATAGCAAAATAAAATAGTAAAACTGCAAATACGTGATTTATAACATTGTCACAAATACTGCAGCATTTAAAAAAAAAAAAAGACAACTTTTACACACACACACACACACACACAGAGAGAGAGAGAGAGAGACAGAATTTATCCTAAGAACATCATCATGAGATTCTGTTAGCATTGTCAGGATTTTTTTTTTGAAGTTTCAAAATCCTTCATGAGAATCTGTAAATCTCTAAAATTTAAGTACATCTATTTAAAGCAGTCTTCAATATGTTCTAAATTCTTTCCATTCTGTAATTATTTTATCTTTAGCAAGATATTTCTCACATATCAGAATAAAAGAACCAAATTTGGAGAATTTACCCAAAAAAATCCCAATACAAAAATTTGTTGGAGCATGGTTTGTGACAATGGTTTACATGGAAAGCTGGAGAAGAAACCTTACAGGCTCAAGAGTTGACCAGCAAATCGCAGAGTAGGGAACATCACGTGCAAGTTGTGCTCCAACACCAGTCCATAAGACTCTATAGCTAAACACTGTTTAAAGGGCATAATCATAATTTATTAGTGAAACAGGGAAGACCGCCTGACATAATAAAGTGATTCAAATTATATTCTTCATGCAATTGAAGTCGACATATGGGTTGAATCAATCTAAAAAATCTAAAAAACTATCAGAATTTAACCTTCTAATTTTTAATTTCCATTTTGCCAATTTGACAATAAATAGTAAAACATATCTATAGGAAAAAGAAAAATCCACATGTGCATCAGGATTGAATGGGTAAAACACACTTCATATCATTCAAAATACAGAATACATAAATACATAATATGACACCATTTCTTTTTCTTTTTTTACTAGAAATATAAAACCATTTCATGAATGCATATGTGCATCTCAGGTAAATGCATCTACAGCACTGACTCCTGATAAGGAAAAAAAGGAAAAGAAAAGGAAGTAGCTGTGCACGTGTGCACATGCAAGAAAGGAAAATAATGGGCGAATCAAGCTAATTCCCTTTTCCTCGAATGGTAATATTACTTGAATCCTCCACCATGTGACTGCAACAGTGAGCACCAACTGTGCTATGGGCTGTAAGCTAATTTTCTTTCTTTGTGGAGGGAAAATAAACTAATACGCTCTATACAAAGCCCAATAGGACTATATTATACAGGTGGGAAACAACATACTGTTCTGGTGGTTATTAGTACTCCTGACAGATGAAAGGACGTCAAGTAAAGTCTTCCACATTCCCGGAGGCTTTCCTCCCACTTGGAACTCTTTATATGCCTGTTGCCAACAACACAGGTAAGACAGCTGTTAAAAATTGAAGATTTTGAAACCAAAAGGTAAAATTTAATAAGAAAAGATAAAATTCCATGGGAGACAGAATTATTTAAAAAAAAACAGATTGCATCTAACTTGCATTGAAAGTAAACAAAACCAGAATCCACGCAACAGAAAACACTTAGTACACGATAACTTATGGTGGTTATGTGATATAAAATGCAACTAAAAAACACTTGTTAGTTATATAGAGTTATAGACATATCTATTATAAAACAAGAAATGAAACCAGAACTGATAAGTGTCATCGTGCCTATGAAGGTCTCAACAAGGATTAAAAAAGCACTTGTGGAGGGCGTATCACCGCATCCCAAAATGATACATATCAGGTATTAGCGTAAATTTTAGTTAAGGTAAAAAAAAAATATCTGAAAAAAACTTCTCTAATATCAGAAATTTTACTTTTGAAAGTTAATTTTCATTTTTTGTACTAGAAAATAATAGATGTAAGCAAATGGTGCCTGGCACAGGCAGTAAATTGACTTCTGGATCATCAAATTTGCATTATACACAGAATAAGAATGCATGTGTGTGGGTGGAAAGATAGATTTTTTCCATGATCAAACTCATCGATTTTTTCCATGATCAAACTCATCATCTAAATGGCCCAGATGGATTGCCTAATTGTGTTGCGACCAATTGTGCAACTGATGAGATAAAATGTTTTTACTAAACAACACATTTTACAGTTCATCCTTTCCTTTTTTTTTTTTTTTTTTTTGGCTAGAAGTTCTTCCCAAATATGCAAAGCTGACTATATTTAAAAATATGTATAGTAACCTAGATATGAAACATTAAATAGAATTTCAAGTTAATGAGACATTCTCATTAGATATTTTCTAATTAGTTTCAAATTTCTATACAAAGATTTTGTGGTGCTACATCTGAAAGGGTTAAAAAAGTAAGAGGTTGTGAGTTCAATTCCAACAACTACAAGATTTAATATTAAAATAAAAAATTATTATATATTAAAGCCAATTTGATAAATCGGCATTGAGTATTAAATTCAACCTGAACCTACTTGGGGCAGGTGACTCGAGACGGGTTAGGATTTAACTTGACCCGTACAAAACCCAACCAATTGCCAAGTCAAAATTAACACAAATTGGTCAAAATTGAATCCAACGGAGGCACCTGTTAAAAGGTGTGAAAGCATGGAGATTGCCCGGAGTAGGAGAGGGAGAGGGAGACCCAAGAGAAGTTTGAAAGAAACTATTAAACATGACCTTGCTTACATGGATCTAACGGAGGACATGGCCCTAAACAGATTTGATTGGCGTCGTCAAATCCATATAGCCGACCCCACCTAGTGGGAAAAGGCTTCGTTTGGTTTGGTCAAAATTGAATCCATATACCATCAGCTTAAATATATAATAAATCATTTTATCAGTTCAGTCTTGGCAGCTACATGCTTATTTTTATCCTTGCATCTAAACAAATATCATCATCATCAAAGCCTTGTCCCAACTATGGTGCTGAACAAATATGGTAGGGGAAAAATAAAACGCATCTCACAGTAAATTATCAATTTAAGAGACAACAAACGTGCATTTTTCTTGGGCATGTGAAAGCAGTGCATTCATTACCAGAACAGGAAACTTACCGAGAATGTTGGTTCTTTAATACTCCTTAAAAATGTTAAGTGCAAGACCCACAATTCAAACTGTTCTCATCTTAAACAAGGAATTCTATATCAAACTATCACAGGATTCTTGAGTCATGAAATGAATATGAAAGCAGTGGCGGACCCAAGACTTTTGTTTGGGTGGGGCTAAACATTTGCTCAGTTTGTTAACTTTTTTCACATGAATAATATCAAAAGAGCAAATTTATTGCATTTAAATAGAAATAAAAAAAATCCATGCTCAAGTTTCCTGCCCAATTAAAGGGTCTTCCCACTACCTCTCCCAAATTCAGGTTATGATTGATTCATTATCATCAAATAACCTAAGATAACATTTTCTTTAATCCTACAACGGTGATTTGGGTGAGCACCCAATTACCCAATTTAGGTTCCCAAATGGGTTTTGTTTGGATCTAAAGAATTTGGTTGCATGTACTTAATACCTTAGCTGTAAAAATAATTCCCTATAGTTGGTCATGGGCTCATGGCAAAAGAAAAAAAAAAGGCCACTTGAATGCAACTCAAATTATTCACACGTGAACTCTAAGACCCGATTTTTGTATTAATTGAAAATTAAAGCATGCCCAATGGTGATTTGGTCATCTTGTAGATATGCTCAGATTTGGTGATTTAGGGCTTAGGTTTGGATTAGGGTTTGAAAAAAGGATATGGAGAAATTTAGGTACATAGTGATTAGAATCATGCTACATATGAGGAGGGAGGCAGATTGCTTAATTTAGGGTTGTTTGGTGTGAGAGAGACTAACACGAGAGGACCGGCGAAGAAAAGTTTGATCGCCGTGAAAAGGATCTCACACTCTCAATAGAAAGAAAATGTCGAAAGAGAACGGAGTGAAGAGGATCCGTTACTTTCAATGGGAAGAAAATGTCAAAAGATAGGAGTGTTTTTACCAAGGTTTTGTGACGATGGGCAATCACACGGTTTAGACGTGAGGCGACTATTTATTAATTGTAAGTGGGACAGGTCAAGGCTCGTTCAACTCTAACATTTTCAAAATAGACCTGGGGTGCATGTAGGTCCGCCCCTGTATGAAAGGACAGAAAGGACACCAAGATATCTGGTTAGATTAATTGCATTCAAACTGCTTTCATCTTAAACAAGGCATTTGATATCGAACTATCACAGGGTTCCTGAGTCATCAAATGAATATGAAAGGACACCAAAATATCTGCGTAGATGAATTGAAGGATCTCTCCATTGATCACGATGGCACCACTTCCCATTTGCTAAGAGAGGCTCAACTTTGACACAGATTCACTAGTGAAGGGCGGTGTTTTGAATGATGTGTTGATGCTTGACTTGTAATGTTCTGTTTGTGACTTTATTCTCTCTTTCTATCTTGCGATTGGCATTCCCAGGAATTTTCCCCCATTTGCTTTTTGTTTGTGCTTTGCTCTTTGTAGGTGCTTCTTTTCTTTTTAATATAATATTTGTTTCCTTTAAAAACAAAAGCCATCTTCATATGCTCTAAACTTTTGATCTCTAAAAATCCCAACTTCTTTAACTTTCCAACTCCCTAATCGAAGAGATAAAACTTGTGATTTCTCCACTTGGCATTGCCATATGGCACGCAACCTTTCTAGAGAGTATACCACTCCTTTAGATACTTGAAAATAATACATTAAAAATGTGATAGCTGATGCAAACCCCAGGGAGAAAGTGGTTCAATTTTATGCTATTGTCATCTACCAACAAAAGCAAGTGCTTATTTTTCCAAGGGGAAAGGTTTCTTTAAAGCTGCTCTGCCATCAGTTCTATAAGCTCATCCTTGAATTCCCATTACACAGAAAGAGGCCAACATAAAACAATGTAAGAACTCCATTGAAAACAAGATTAAAACAAGCTCAGGCAACTTTATTATCGACCCAAAGTCCAACCCCATTCCACCCAGAGCAGACCATACGGCCACTACATCAAACCTCCAAGTAAAACCTTCTTATGTTGCCAATTCCAAAACTCTTTGCTCTATGTATACAAAGGATCCTTCCAGTAAGAGATGGCAATGAATACCCGATTATACGACGGAACCAGACCGTAAAAACTGCTATAGGTCTTAAACTTGGACCTGTTTGTATCATTTTGGGTCCAAGTTCAGGTTTGCAGCATTGGACCAAAAAGATTTCAGGCTGGGCTAGGTCCATGTGGTTCCAAATTTGGATAATCAAAACCAATTAACAGAAGTGATTCCATAACTCCTCAATAGCCCTAAAGTATTCTCAAACGCAAGGATCACTCCTCAATAGCCCTAAAGTATTCTCATTTGCAAGAGTAAACATGCAAGACCCTCCTCTCACAATCATTAGTCCCCTTCCCTCACTTGAACCATCACGACACACCATCAGCAAAACCTACCCTACCACAACATTGGCGTAAAGATATGTTTCTCCTCCATTCTTTTCATCCTCATTCTCCTCCTACTACTCCCTCTTTCTTCTTCTTTTCGTTCCTCTTTATTCTTTGCTCTTTCCTTGTTCCTCTTATCCTTCCCCCATAGGCTATGCTAGGCTCAAGCCTGATTTCAAGCTTAGAAATATGGCCTAGTTAGAAATTAATTATGGCCAAACAAAGCTTATAGATGGAGACCACTCCATCTTGCAAAAGTCGATCCCTAGTTGATAGGAGTTTAAAACTTTGTCAAGACTCAAGTGGTGTTGCAGGCCAAGGGTCATTCCTGCCACAAACTCAAATTTAGTATGGACCCATCAAATATCCCCTAATTTTGAATTTTATGCACTCCAAGCAAACTTCAGTGTACGTAACCAAAGTTCCAACAAAATGTTTTCTGAGAAATAAACAAAACTGTTCTTTAACAAATAACAATGTTTCCACCCCACGTCACAATTATCTTGTCCAGGCCCAGGTCCAAGGTTCCTTTAGAATCAAAGGATAGAGAATCGTCTCAAATAGAATGGTAGATGTGCTTTCCTGCCACTGAGGGATCACACCTACAAAAGGCCCAATGGTTAAACAAATAACTTGATGAAAATAAGCAGGAAACATGGAATCTGTGTTCAAGGCTGTCTTACTACTGCAATAGGTAGATATAATCCAAAGAAGGAAACATGGAAACCATGATCCAATTATGTCCAACCTAAAATTAGTTTCAGTTGAGGGTTCGATCAATGAATCAGAGCAGGAGCATAATCACCATCATTGATTGGGTTTAGCTCTCAACCAGTGCCGTGCTAAGGCAAAACCTTCCTCAATAAGATTTCTATATATGGCAAACTTGTGATTGCATTAAGAGAGTCATCAATTATCAATAGGAAACTAAATCCTAGCTATCAATATTAAAGGCCTTTCTTCTAAACAAGGAATCCTAAGTTCCTAACCTACCAAATCAAAGGGAAAAAACCTAATTAGAAGGGAAAACCACCCTTGCAGGAAAAGTGCACAACTTGCAAATGGTGATGGCTTTTAGTGCCCACATGGATAGTGGTTCATTCCAGATGTTAGACTAGTTTCAGGCCCATTGAGGCGGCATCAATTTGGCCCGAGCTCTTTCACCACAGCAGATCAACTGACAAGGTGCTGCATATGCATGGGCACCTGATGCTGCCCAAATCACCGGCTCACACATTTACATGTATCCCTATACTAGGCAGCATCGCAAGGAATGCTTACATGACAGAGTCCATCCATAGGACTAGGAAAAGCTTTTAGAAGTCAACAATGGAAGTGGCAATTTGGTTAAGGCACATACCATGCAGAGTACGTTTCTGGATTTGAAATTCAGTGTTGTGAAATTCTTTTCGGATCCCTGTTTCAGTTGGGCCTCCAAACTGAGATGTTTCGGTCGATTCGGTATTTCAGTGAAATATTTCAGAATTTCTATTTTAAAAGAATATAAAAATTATATATATATATAGAGAGAGATTCTCCTATGAGAGATGCTTTCACCTTACCATGAGAGATAAGGTTGGGGCCCTCACATCCATATCCAATGCCAACAACTTAAATGTGAGGACCCCACTCCTATCTCATATAAGGTGAGAGATATCTCTCATAGGAGCATCTTCCATATATATATTTACATTTAAAATTCAAAAAATTTGGTTAGAGCCCATTTCTAATTAGAGTGAACCTTGGCTTGAGCCCATTTAAAATTTGGCAAAAGACCTGATTTCTGTTAAAATGAAAATTGGCCAAAGACCTGATTTCTATTAGACTGTTTAAATATTTAATAGATGGACCGTAATGTGGACCCAGGAATCTTATTACAAAGGGTCTTCTGTAAGGTCAAAATGGGCCGTCTGCCTTAAATTTTAACAGGGGAGCCATATTGTGTACCCATAAATCTAAATTGAATGGGCCCTTTATAAGGTTCAAATGGTCCTTCTATGATCAAAAGATAAAAAATAAAAAATAAAAAATGGACAGGAAAGCCCGTTAAAAGGGCAAAGCTTCTCTCGAAAGGGCATTTGCCCCTTTTTGCAGTTGCTGATCGAGATTTTGAGCGGGGCAACTTGGCAGCTCTGTAGCTCGGCAGTTGATTCAAGAAGAAGGAAGATAAGGTTCAGCAGTTGGCAGCAGCCTCAACGAAGAAGATGTGAGGTTTGGCAGCCAGCAGCAGCTTAGCAAGGAGGAGGTCCAGAAAGTCCAGGTAGGTACCCTCCTCTTCTTCTTCTTCTTCTTCTTCTTCTTCTTTTCAGTCGAACCAACTGGTACCGCTTCTTCCCCCCCCAAAAAAAAAGATCAACTGAACCGGACAACTTCAGTTAGATTCAGCCGAAATTAGTGACTTTGGACCGAAATCACTGGTTTCGGCCGAATCAAACCGAATTTTGAAACAAATTTCTTTGGGTGGGTGTTTCGGTTCGGTTTACTCTCAGAACCGAATAATTTCGGAAATTTCGGACGAACCGAAACTAAATTCACCACATTGATTTGAATCATATGCAGCAGGAGATTTCATTTTGAAAATGATGACATTATCATTTACAAAGAACCTTGAAGATGAAAAAATTGAACTCAGGGAGCTCCATTAGAGCATCACTTGTCACTTCAGAAATCTCATGGTAACAGCTTGACTGAATTGATCAAGTCCACGGCACAGGCCCAAAAGTGTAGAGGTGTACCTGCAGATGTGCAGCCATGAATGTAATATGCAGCCGTGTCCAGATATTATCATCATGAAACGGGTTCAAGTCCAGAGCAGGTCCAGGCCCCTAGAAGCCAAAATGAGTTGGGTATATTTATGATCCAACCTGTCACCGTACCTTCTCTGTATCGTTCCAATTTTATTGGATGTCTATGAAGATATTGTCTCCATCCCTTCTTCCATTCAGTATGGCAATATAATTCTAGGCTACTTAATTTTAGATTATAAGCAAGTAGTTAATATCAAAACCCTTATCAACAACCAAATGTTATGCATCAGTTGATATTGTGTGAAATCTGTACTGGAGAAAACAATGGTTCAGCTGTATTGCCTTGTCGAAATGTATCAGAAAGTAGCTGCTAATATGCACTAATGCACCCATAAATTTTCGAAAAGTAGCTCTTACAGCCAAAAAATCTAACCTTGAGAGCTGATAAATACAAAAGGCTTGTAGTCAAACAATTGAAGTAAGAAAATATCATAAGTTCAATGCATGAAATCAGTCCAAGTAAATGAATACTCATGGTCAATAACGAGCACACACCTTAATCCATTGCATAAGTTTCTACTACCAAACGATGAAAATAAATGGAAAAAATGGGCAAAATTTGTATACCTGCATGCGAGTTCTTGCTAGTTCAATAGGAGAACAAGCAACGCATGCTAATGAGCGTGCAACTGAGCCTGCAACTAGAGGGGCATATGGTGTCAGCTTAGGAGAATACTGGGTTGTGAATTCTTCAATCCAGTTGCGGAAAATGTCATAGCAGGGTAAATAAATTCCCACCTAGTTGACAATTACACCAAGTAACAAATCAGAGAATTCAACTGGAAAACAAGAATGAAAATTCCTTCACCATAAAAAAAATGAATAGAAGTTGCAACTTTTGTCATAATATAAGTGATGTTTAAATATTTCCACTATATTGAAGATAAAAGATATGTGGCATAGATATAAATACAGGGGTCCTGCAGGGTAGCCAAATAAATCCCACATGCCAGTATTCTGAATTATGCATTAGTATGAAGCATTTATAAAAGCATATGGCATGTATCTTGTATGACTATCCCATTAAAGTATGCACTATGTCCACATTTTTTGCCCATGTCCACGCAGTTTACCAAACCCACTCATGATTGTGGCTGCCCAAATTTCACTCAGAGCAGACCAATAATAACCTCTTGGTTGAGAAATATACATTTGTTGATGTGGATCTACAATGTTCATTGTAATGATGTCAAAATATACTTCATGGTAAAGAAAATCATTTTATTCGGACAGACACATGAATATTGGAAACAATGACATACATGACCAGGTCTAAATCCACAAGTAGGTCCCAAGATGCACTTTATAAAAAATAAAAAAATAAAAAGTAAAAAAGATAAGACTCCTATGTCCAACAATACATAGTGCAAACTTTTAGAGAGCCCGCACCATGATAGGACCCTCTTTATGTGGCCAACATTGATCGAATCCATCCCCATTTCAACCACTCTTCCTAATGGCACTGCCCCAATTTTGATCTTGATTGGAGACTTGGGGTAATATTCGCCATTGGAAATTCAATTAAATTCTTCATTTTATCTTGATTGAAGTGACATTCATCATCAGCACATCTCCAAATTTGGCCTTGATTGGGGTAACTTCAAGACCGTTAAATTGAAGTTAGAATCATCTGATGCAAGCCAGTTTCAGCAAAACTGATGTAGGTCAGGTCCATGATCAAGCTCATCCAAGTGGCCTCAAGCCTATGGACCAGGGGCAAACCCACGAAGATCATGCCCAACAAACCCAGGCCAAAATACCAAGTTCGAGAATCTCTAATTTTAGCCAAATCACCCAAATTTCCCAAGTATCTGCACATAACAGGAACTGCACAATTGCAGTTATTGTAAAGGCTCGTATTAACCACTAACTGCACCCCATCGCGTCGACACCTGATTTTCCCCCAGAATTCTGGAACCCTAACACCCACCCCCCCAGATTGAAACCCTGACCCTCATGGACGGACCTACATACAAGCATTTGGGGGCGTTCACCCGCAGTGGACCCAGGTCCACTTCCAAAGCCCATAATAATTTTTTGGGTCCGCATCTAAAACTCGCATGAAAATTCTGAGTCCGCCGCCAAATCGCACATGAAAAATCCAGGGTTTTCCCCCAAAACTCAACAAACTGTTTGGGTCAAACCACCTCCCACCCCCCAACACCCAAAAAAAAAAATGAAAATCTTGGGTCTGCCACTGCTGACCCTAGACAAAATTTCTCCTCTATACCCTACACAATTGAGACCTAAGCCCATAACGAATTAAGCTCCCACCAAAATGACAGTAGCAGTCCCAAACAGGCCCCGTTTAAGCCGAATGAAATCATCAAATCCTTCCTCAAATCATCCCAGTCACTGTCCCAATTCCCAAACCTAGCCTCACCTAAACCCTAAATATTTAGCACCACTCAGTCACCCTAATCCCCCCAAACCAGTAGCCTTGGGTTGGTAACCAAATTTGCGGCAGCAACCAACTAGATTCTTACAGTCCCCAAATCCACAAATTCCATCCCCAAAATCTAACCTTAGTTCATCCATTCCTCCAAACGCTAATCCCTACCTTGACCACTTCCAATTTCCACATCAATTTGAAATTTTAGTTTCATCACTAACCCTGCACCATAGTTAACTAATTCGATGGTTCTGGCCTTGAACTGCGAATGGTTCAGATCATATAATTCATACTTCGATTTGCCATAGTTTTTCGATAAAAAAAAGCCCAGATCGAAGTAGTTCAGTGTAGCAGAAAATTGAAAAATCAAGGTTCATTAAAGGGAGAAAGTAAAAAGCTAAAGGCTTACCTAGTGCTCTAGACTCTTTCTCACCTTTTCCATGTTCGAGCAGATATTTTCAATTGCAGGAATCTCAACAAGGAAAATGATGTTTCATTGTTTTTTCACCGTTCAAAGAAGATAAACAAGAGGAAAGTTTCTAATTTTTCACCCCTCCCTCTCTCTCTCTCAGCATACAACTGGGAAAAAGGGGAAGTTTCTCCTTACCCTCTTCTCTCTCTTAGCTATCATCCATATGCACAATAGATATCTTGCAAACGCTAGAGTCTGGATCCTCAGTTATGACCTAAAAAAGTAGTCTATGCTATATATATAAATACATGGTTGGGGCGACTTTGTTTTCTTTCTTTTCTTTTCTTTTTTCTTTACTGGAAGGGGGGACTCTGTTTTCAATCCACACCAATGAAAATTGATATTTCAACATTCATGGATGTTGTAAAATACTATACCCCAATCTGAGTCAGATCAACAGTCAGATTTGTCAAATGCATTATAAAGTAACAATGCAAAGGAATGAAATCCTACTATTTTAGATGCAATAAATTTGAATGAGGGCCTAACTTGATTAAAGTAATTTTTTATGGGACCAATTCTGGGGGCGATGTTAACTCTCAATGGTTTAGATTTTTAAGATAGGCCCTACCGATGGGTTCGATGAGGATATATTGAATTTGACTAAAACAAAATAAAATGTTCAGAGAAGGGAAACAACATCAAAAGAGGACTTCTAAAATAATGCCAAAAAAAAAATTCTATTTCACTTTTCTTTCTTAAAGCAGCCCACCCATGCTCAACTCAATTCATCACACACACCTATCAAATCTTTTATTTGAACTATCACATCGAACTTGTTGAATTCAAACTAGGAATTAATCAAATTAGCAAACAAAATGAACCCACCCCATTGAACTGCAAACTAAGAATTCAGATGCGAACTAATTTAACCATAAACTAGGTGACTATGCCCTGCACGGGCCTGCTGCTCCATGTTTTCCTACTTATCCATCCCAATTGGATCCAAATCAAAACCCTAAGACAACCCTACTCCTAGTCCTGTTCACCCACTTTTGCTCCTCCAAATCAACATTTAGGGATGTTTGAGGTAAGGTTGATGGATATAGGTATGTGGATTGTTTTTGGTTGGTCGATGGTTGAATAATTAAATGCTTCTAGATGGGATGTGAAAGATATGGCTTGGAATGTGATTATTTTGGGATTCTTTGGTTATGGTTTGGGTTGATGAAAATGGAAGAACTTGGGATTAGAAAAAAACCAACAAAACTCAATAATGGAAACGGGAGAAGTAGAAAATTACCTAGATTTGTAGCCTCACGCAGAAGGCTTCATGCCTGATGGTCTCACACCAAATCTTATCACAGGAGATAAATCCAAAAGTTCCAAATCTTTTCATTCATTGTGAAAGACTCTTTACAATACTTTAAATAGAGGAAACCTAATCCTAGAATTGATCTCAACCATTAAAACACTTAAAGGGCTGAGATTAAAACATTTATATAAGACTACTGGCCCCTGCACAATAAGGGCCCGTTTGGATGTTTACAGAATAAAATATTTACATATTAATATATTGCAAGAATAAAATAGTACATAATAGAATAGTGTAATATTTGAATATTGTAGTATTTTTGTTGTTTGGCACTCTTTGAAGAATGTAACGTATTTTAAATTGAGTTGTTTGACGAGTGTCACAAATTATAATAGTTGTTTGGTAAAGTGTGGTAAAGAAAAGTCAATATAAAAGGCAACTATCTTACCACTCTTTTTCTTTCTCTCCCCCTACTCTAAATCATCGCATACTTAATCTCACTTTGCATTACCTCACCTTTTACCATAATGTGACATTTACCTTTACTTTACTTTACCAACTATGTAAATGCCTTTACCATAAGCGTGGTAAAGAAATGACTCACATGCCTTGACCCAAATGTGACCCACTCTTTCTTTACCAAGTTTAGATGAAAAAGTAGTGTAGTAAATTCAAGACTGGCCACCAATTTTTTACCGCAAACTTTACCACAAGCCACTTAATTTATCACAAGCCATGGTAAAGTATTGTGACAAAATAAAGTCAAAACAAAAGGTAACAATTTTATGACCCTCTCCCACTTTACTTCACCACATACTTTATCTCGCCTTTAGTTTACCTCGCCTTTACTGTCATGTGACCTATTCTCACTTTACCAAGTTTAGATGAAAAGGTAGTGAGGTAAAGAAAAGTCTAACCGCCACTTTTTCTTTACCGCATAAAACCATGTAAAGTGTTAATAAAGTAAAGTCAAAACAAAAAATAACAATTTTACCACTCTCCCACTTTACTTCACCACATACTTTATCTCACATTTACTTTACCTCATCTTTACTGTGATGTGAGATCTACCTTTACTACACATGCAAAAAAATACATCACGGTAGATTTGTTGAAGTAAAGACTTTACTTCACCATTTTGTAAACCGCATTTTGAAAGATTTTTATATTGTAGAAAGTTTTCTTTAGGGAAAATATTGAGTAAGCTTTTTGAAAGAAAATGATTTTTTTTCTTATTTTTCTTGGGTTGGCAAACGTACAAGGTTTTTTCTTTAAAAAATGAAAGATTATATGCTCTAAAATATTACATTCTTGTGTTTTGCATCCAAATAGGCCTTAAACTCCAACTAAAAAAAATAAGAGAATTTTACGAGAAAAAACCCCCTTAGATGGCCCATGCACGAAAAAGGGCCTCATAGTTCGAGTGCACGAAAAAGACCTCCCGCCAATTTTAACCTCTGTGTTTTTACCTTTTACACTGAGCGACGATATTGTTATCAATTTGCCAGGTGGATCTAATTACCTCAGTGCTTACCAAGGAACTTTGAGGGCGAGTTCTCTTCAAGCAAGGAAGAACTGGAATACTTTGAGTCAATGACCGGGCCCATCTAAGTGGGCCAAAGGCCCATGGGCTAATGCCAGGCCCACCTGGACCCTGCATCTACACTAGGAGGCCTTGGTTTCTAGCATTGTAACCTCCTAAGTGAATTTGGGCCCCCACATTAATTCATTAGTTAGTTCTTCCTATTTCCTAGTTCAATTGCAAGGTAGCGCGCAGTTTATTTGGAGAGCACTGATCAATTGGTTTGACCGTTTGAGTGCTACTGGGTTTTCATTAGATCTTTCTTCAAGTTTGGTGAATCATGGAAGGTGGTTGTTAGTTCATCTGGGGTAAAATTAAGTGGAAATTGTCCTTTCTCGCCATATTGTGGATCAATTGGAAGAAAATAAGCTAAATATGCTTTGAATGCAAAATTTTGTCAATGGAGTCTCTTACTGATTGGCTAAAATTTGTGGCTTTATGGGTATCTCATTTTCCTCTCTTTCAAGACCTCTCCGCATATAATGCGATGTTCATTGGAAGGAGGTCCGCTCATTCTTATCATGCCGCCGCCCAGAGTTGCCCTCCTTGGTCCCCTCTGTGGGCAAGTTGTCTCAAGTTGAATTTTGGCGGTAGCACAGATGGAAATCCATGGCACGCTGGTATTGAGGGAATCATTCGAGATTGTCATTCGAGATTGCTCTATTAATAAAGCAGAGTTGCTGGCTTTAAGGGAAGGATTGCAGGAAGCCTCACACTTATTGTGGAGGGTGATTCATGTGTCAGTCAATGGGCTTTCTGGCAGGTGCAACCCCTTGGGAGTCTTACCAATCATTCAATGGACTTATCAGTATAGCTCTTTTGTACTCTAAGGTTCCCTAATAAAATTAAACCATTAAAAAAATAAAAATAAAAATAAAAAATTGTGGCAATATTGAATATCATATCATTTTGTAAAAGCTCGGGTGCATTTGTAAAGCGAAAGGATTCCACTCTCCCTCAATTTCCATTTCTGCTATAGAGGGGAATCCTGCATTTCCACCCTACATTGGAAATTGAAATCCTCTCTGTCAAAGAAATTTAGTTCATTTTTTTTCCTTTTCCACAAGGAAAATGTGTCGCACCAACAATCAAAAAAGGAGTTGCAAAGAAATCCAGAACAATTTTCTTCTCTACTGCAGATTCCTCTCATCGTAAAAAAGCACCCTAAAGGATAAAGCTCTGACTTCCAAACATGGAAGAGTAAAGAAGCTTACAGTTGGTATGGCCAATGCTAAACCTGCATTTGTCCCTCTCCAAAGCCTGGCAAATCCTTCCTGAAAAAGTCAGATCCATAAATGTTGCCCATACTGACTATGATTATAAACATGCACAGGCATTAATAACCCGATGAACTTTTTTTTTCTATTAACATTAGCAATGTACCTGTCGGATGATTTTGTAGAAGACATCCATTGTTCCCTTGTATTGAGAACATTCAGGAGGACAAAATGAACCAGTTCCAAGAAGTCCACCATGGGTACACGATGGAGAACATCTCACATATGGAAATATCTGAACAGCATAATTTTCAGTCAATGACTACTAAATACATGAATCACACAATAAAAGCAACTAACTTCCCAATGTCCCACGTAAAAGAGAAAAAGGAATTCAGTAAATCTAATGGTTAAATTGCAGAAACTGGACCTACAATGGAAAGGACAGAAAGATGATTGTAAGCATCCCATCACTCTACAAACTTATAAAGGCACTCAGCAACTGCAAATATCAGTACTTCTAAACACTAACAAATTTAAGGCATCCACTCGCATTGTTCTAAAAACCTTAATGAATAATTATTTGCTTAAAGAACGATAGGACACTTTTTCTGGTCTATTTCCATAACACTTATATTTTCACAGCTGAAAACTAGAGTCATTGCATGCTCAGTCAAAAAGATGAAACTTGATTTTTTTCCTGAGGTGCCTGCCAAAAGAGGATCTTATATATTGTTGCATCTGGGTAGCTCCCTCAAGAAGGTTTCTGCTTCTTCACAATACATGAGGTTGTATTTTCTTCCTTTTAACTCACTTCTGGGGATGCTGAAGCCTAAAATCGACAAAGATGCTAATTGCAAATGAAGGGGCATCTTCATTGCATAGTGAGGTGCAACCTCTGCACTCATTGTTTAAAAGATTCACCTTAATGGATCAAAAGTAGGTCAATAAATGGGGATGGCTTATATATAGCATGGCTCAAAATAGGGGTGAGTTGAAAAGTAGAACTCACAAAAAGACTCTGCGTCGATGGGATAAGGATTTGATGATGATAACAAATGTCAGTCATCGTCATCAATATGTCTATGATAAGATATGAATTCGATCTTATGAGATATGATTCAACTTATGAGAGATATTCAAACCACAAGCAGAAAGGGGCAATTAGCTAGGGATTTCCCAAAAAAAAAATTAAATAAATAAATTCTATCATACCATGTTTGGCCCGAGAGATGCCATACACCTACTAATGTGATGCTGTGGATGTGAATAAGGAACTCCTGCTGCCTGTGCTTGCAGCCTTGTCTGAAGAGGAATAACAAATGCCTAAGCTCACCACAACACTTCAACAAGATCTCTAAAATTAATGCAGAATACACAAATATCTTGGCTACAGAATCCAAAAGGCAAACCAAATCAGTCCCAAGTCACATTACATTGAATATAAACAAAAGGAATGAAAGATATCAATACCAAAAGGCAGGTTTCTCTGGTATAGTGATATCCCACATAAAAAATGAGAAGTACAATTGAGCTTCTCATGAAACGCATCATAACAACTCACAACCAGACAATTCGAAGTCGCAATACTATCAATCAACAACAAATGGAGACAACAACAAAAAAGGACACAAAACAACTGAGTTTTCTCCAAAATCCCATATCAGACATGAACAGTACCAACCATGTTTCTCACAGAATCCAGCATCGCTACCAAAAAATTGATCGGCCAAACTCACATTGCAATCAATAACAAATGAATGCAGATAAGAGAGAAATATAAAATGGAATACAAACAGTACGTCTTCTCCAAGATTACAAATAAAAACAAGTCAATGCAAATCAAAATGATTAAAAGAATAAACTAGATTTCTAGCCAAAGATTTCATTTCAAAA
Organism: Cinnamomum chago; assembly: GCA_038049695.1. NCBI lineage: Eukaryota > Viridiplantae > Streptophyta > Magnoliopsida > Laurales > Lauraceae > Cinnamomum > Cinnamomum chago. The sequence continues at coordinate 101,005,997 of CP142453.1, read as the reverse complement.
AAAAATTACAATCAATCAAAAATATGACAGAGATTCCACATAAAACATTCTAATACAAAACCAAAATTATAAGTCAAAAAAAAAAAAAAAAAAAAACTGGCCTTCTCACAGATTTCATCATCTAAACTAACAATCTGAAAACTGCATTAGAAAATAAAAATAACTGCAATCAACCAAACAAATGAGAGGGGAAAAAAAAAAGAACCCAAACAAAAAATGAACAGATAAAGACACCTTGGCAACATCAAGCGGATTAACGATGATTGCAGAGAGAAAGGCAGCACCAGTGGCAGAAAGGACCCGTTCAGAGAAACCCATGTCAAAGTCGGAGAGGGAGTTCGATTGGTCCCTTCCGTCCAAGAACACAGCCTCGGGCATTGCCGCAGAGGCCCCACCGTCGAAATCAACCCTTGATGCAGCACTCAACCATGAGGGAACGGTAGGCCTTGAGCATACCATCCCTTCTATCTTCCTATAGATAACAACAAGAAGAAAAACAACAAACAAGGATTGTTACAATGATAGAAGCCCTTTGCTCTGCATCAAAATGAAATGGGTGACAATCATAAACCCCATATATATTATAAAATGACCCAAGAATTGTTACAAGGAAAAGCAGGCCTTTGATTTGCATGAAATGAAATAAAATGGGTGATAATCACATACCCTAAAAAAGGGGATTGCAGTGTATTATAAAATGACCCAAGAAACGTTACAAGGCCTTTGATTTGCAAGAATCGAAATGGGTTACAATCACATACCCTAAGAAAAGGGATTGCAGTGTATATAAAAAAATTCTCCCTAGAAAGAAGGAAAATGGCCCTTAAATTGTGTGGAATGTGTTACATGTATTAACATATTTACATTGATTCAATGTGGGAAAACTAGCACAAATGTGTGGTTGAAAAGGAGAAAGTGTAGAAAAGAAAGGAAGACTTACACGAGAAGAAAGCCACCCCTTTGAATCTTAAATCTTGTTGAATGGTTTCGGTTGAAAATTGAAATGTGACAACAGGGTTTTAGGTTGATTTGGAAGGGGAGACAGGACGGGCAGAAACGGGGACTTTTGGGGCTTTTATATTTTATTTATAGGGTGGTCTGGTTCTTTGGGACTTACGATTGGAGGGAGAGAGAGGGTGGGTCTCGTGGTGGGACTAGGCCCAATTCATGGGTGGGGGAGAAAAAACGTGTGCACTCTTCTTGTTTTCTTGTGGAAGGGTGTGCCTGTTTTCCTGATGTAGAAAATTGAAACGGATGGAAAGTTGGAACCTTGGTGCGTCTTTTAGGTTTATTAGACCATAAAAAGTGGGTTCTACTTGCACATTGGCCTTTTTGAACAGTATGGAAAAAAATATAAATTTTTTTACTGTTCACCACATCACTAAAGGGTGTGTTTATGAGAAAAGGAACGAGACAAGGCACCGGATTTTCCGGCGCTATCCTCTACCTGTTTGGTGCAGCAGCGATGATTCCAACCTTCCATGATTTTCGGTGCTTTATTTCATCCAACTTTTTTGTGCCTCCCGTTAAAAAGCAAATGTCACAAAAGAGGAAACGCAGGTTTTTTCTTTAGTGGCGCTATACAAATACGCCCTAAACATCAATCTTTTGTTTTCTACCCTATTTTCAGGAAAACTTCTAATAAAAATTGTATGCCCGGTTTATCTCTTGTCACATTCTCACATTTTCACTTCATTGATCACCTATTACATGACAACAAGAAAAACACAAAAAAAAAAAAAAAAAAATTACTATAATGTAATTTAGAGAAAATGAAGAACAGGTTTATGAATCATTGAATTCCAACTAGAGTGAATCTTATAAGTCTACAAAAATCAAACTCATATCTGTAAATTCAAGAGAAAATCAAGAACAGTGATATGAATTTTTGCACTCCATTTTGAAAGAATCATGCAAGTCACAACCCCTCACCTACAAATTTTAGTCCGGACTTCCTTCCTCTTCCTTTTTTCTGTCTCTCAATGATAACATCAAACACATGAAAGAATCCACTTTCGAACCCCCTCATTCCCTAAAGCCTCTCTCTCAGACACAAAATATCGAACACATGGACTCTAACTCCAAAGTCATCTCCACTCCTCTCCTAAAACTAGTGAAGGACCGAGACTTTCTATCCCATCTCGAGTCAAGGACCAGTCCCTCTACAACTTCTCTGATTTGCAACTTGCCCAAACCTATAACCGACCTGAGAACTGGGTCTTCTCCTCCTCCTTTGTTGTTGTTTCTACAACAGTGCACCGAGCGGACCAGAGTTCGGTAAATCAAACCTTTTTCTGAGAGTATGAAATCACTGGATCCTCGGGCCTTCTGCTCCGGCATCGATCGAGCGACTACTCCGATTTTCCTGCGGACAGAACCCCAAGATTTATCTTCTCTGGAAGCATTTGCAATAGCAAAACTCGTTGCTTCTTCAACTCCACTGAGCACAAAGAATCAAGTTTCTATTCCGATCTCCTTCTTTTCGATTATGGCATGTGAAACCCTCTGTTTTCCGACTACGTTATTCTCTTGGCCATAACGATTCAAATTCTTTGATCTCTTTCTTCTTCCTTGGCGACGAGCAACACACAGCCCCTTCTTCCTACGCTCAGACTTTGTAAGAAACTCCAAAGAACTCGATTTGTGTGGCTCACCTGGAGATCAACTCTGATCTCCGTCTCTTTGAGAATTGAGATCTGAAGATGATGGGGCTGAAAAGGAGATGGAGAAGACAATCGACTAGGGTGTCGTAGTAGACACTGATGGTCGATATAGACCATTCCAAAAAAAAAAAAAAAAACGAATGGGACCCAGAGGACCCCTTCCGTCTACATGATTTTACTGGGTCATTCACTGTCCATCGACCGCCTATGGGTTTTTTCCATAAATTCCCTAAAAAACTAGCTTTCCACGACATTGCTAAATATCAACATTTCTTCTTTTGGTTTTGGCCTTTTTTTTGTCCTCACAGCTAATGTTAAGAACTGTTTGGCCATTTTCCGTGGAGCTTAGAGAGGATTAAGCAGATGCTTATTTACCAAGAGATCATCTCTAACTTAAAGTCTTAAATTTTAATCATAAAGAGATTAGATTGGAATCAAACTCTTGATAGAGAGTTTTAGGTCCACATTATCTTCTCATCCTAGTCCACAGATACGGAGTTTGTGACTAGTAGTACTCTTCTATTTAAAGCATGTATTTATAGGGAGATGGGGCCTTATTTCGAGTATCCAAATAACCTTGGCAATGCAAGCCATCTTCAGATACCTATGACCATCAAAATGTAGAAAAACATTTGGAGAAGAGCATATGATGACCCCATCTGGGACTACCGAGCGTGAAAATAGAAAAGCAAAATCTTTTCCACGAGTTTCCACTGAAATAAGCTTACACAACATGCCCTTAGTTGAAAACTGAAGATCCACATCAATGCTTCATAAAAATTTAGGTATGATATTTTCACTTATAATGGTTAATGAAAGTTAAAGTTCACATTGGCAAGGACAGACTCGGGTGCTGGGTGATGGGGGCACTTGTCACATCTCTAATTTGGATGTCCTTAGTGCTTCCAATTTCATGGCATAACTACTATAGGAATTGAAGTCCTTCAATTTAATAAATGATAAATCCCACACCAACCCATAGGATATCACGGGTGAGTAAATATGAGCATTTCGAAAACTTTCCTATGAAAGCATAAAGACAATGATAACATTTTTTTATAAACAAATAATAACAGAGCATGAGTGTCACTAAGTTATTTACAACTGGTTAGTCTGTAAAATTTACAATAATATGATACATAAATACAGAAATCTAAAAGTTCTTTGACTACTCATTACACCACCAACTAAACTTTCCCGGACATTCTTTCCTCGGAACACTTTTACAGTCATCATGAGAGTCAGGTTTTTCATCAAGTTCACATGATCTCATCAGGTGTCCACTCACCTACCACTGTGTCAGTCTCTTGGAACATCTTAGTTCCCCGAGCACCAATGGTATCTCCTGTAACGTTAAATGTTACATTAGTAAAACTGAGTGAGTGAACTGATAATAAACAAAATAATAGAAATAATGATAAATTGAGCAAAACATGATACTGATATATAAAATATCAAAATAACTGAAATAACATTAGTCCAGGAGGGCAATAACACGTTAGTTAAATAATTAGAAATACAAAATAATAGTGGATACCATGTATGTCAGAAGTTCGCCACATACAAAGGTACCAAGAGAACAGAATACTCCAACAGAACAAAAAATAAACTGCAGCTAGTAACAGAATGGAATAGTCCAACCTTCACTGCGTCCAGTTCGAGAACGACTAAGCTAAGTGGTGTCAATTTCAAAGTACTTGTGTACATATAACAATATATAATACAAATACAGATTTCTTTACAATAATTTAGCATAAACTTGATTAATACTGAGAGGCTGCACAATGATGATATCAGATGTCATATTTTCAGGAAATTCGGAGAATTATAGAATTTCAAATATGAATCATGAGTTCAAAATTTAATTAATAAAAATCATTAATTTCAATAAATTCAGAAATTATAGACAACAATGTTTAATTACTAAAAACATGCTTAGTTTCTGTTAAAGAATCATTAAATAATCAAATAATACACATTTGAATTTAAATTAATTTTTTAGAAATTATTAATAAAATCTTCAAAGTAGTTGGTCGACCAGGGTGGACCTGGGGTGAACCAGCTTCAAAGAAAATCGAAAACTAAATAGTATCAATTGCAGAAAATTTCTTACAATTGGATTATAATATATATATATATATATTTCCTGAAAAGATGAGTTCGGGTCCTTATAATTCATCACAAGTAAAATACAAAAAATTGTTATGGACCAGACCTTTTCACATCTAATAAGCCGCTTTAATGATTTCATTAAATAATACTATCAATATAATGATGATAAGATCATAAGATCTTAATTATATCCTATTATTGTGTTTTACAATGAGTTGCTACTATATATCGTTATTAACTATTATCATAACAAAAATCTCATTATAATAATAATAAACATAAGATCTCAATCACATTAGGATCTTATAAATGATACTATTATTAAGAACAAGATCTTACAAAAATAAAAAAAAGCTCTTGTAATCATTACAATATGATTTAAAATTTATTATCATAAATAATAAGGCAAGTATCTTAATCTTGCGATGATAATAATGATAACCGGAAATAATATCAATGACATCTTACTAATTTATATATTATGATAAATTACCATTTTGTTAACAAGATTTTATGATTTTATTAATAATATGATCTTATTGTAATAGAGCATGTCATCTTATTACTTTTGATTTATGTTAAAGAACTTGGACACATCTTCCTATTACTATGGTTAGGGGAGTACAAAAATTTAAAGTTATGGCATGTACATTTTATTTATGAGTTAACCCCTTTAGGATTATTATAAAAATAAATTTCATGATGCGAGAGAACGTTGATAACGATTGGAGATGGCCCAGTGTAGATTGATTACAAGGAAAATACAAATTCAAAAATGTATTTGACCTTTTGATTATAGTACTATTATTACAATAAATTCTTTTAATTCTAATTTAGTCACAAGACTGAATTTAACAAAGTCCTTTTTGTTTAACTTATTTGTAATTCTTATATTAATTTTTTACTTTCCTAACTTTTTTATATCAAGAGAAATAAAAATATATCTAATTTTACGAAATACAATCCTTTTTTTTTAGGGCCAGACTTAGCTAAGGCCTATTCCACTTGTTTTAATATTGAACTCCAAATAGGTACCTTTAGGGTCCAATTGATAATTTTACATGTAGCTTTGATAAAAGAAAGCCCAAGTCTAGTAGCTTTGATAACAATCTCTCATGCCATGCCCGAGTTGCTTGGCGGAAACCATAAATTGATCTGACCATGCATCACACATGAGTAGGTTTAGTGGGCGTTTCACCCAAAAGAGGAAAAAAGAATATGAAGGTTCTTGTGAAGAAGCTTTTTTATTTATTTCATCCTTTGAACATTGCAGAAAGATATGTAGCTTTGATAAAAGAAAGCCCAAGTCCAATTGCTTTGATAACAATCTCTCATGCCATGCTTGAGGTGCTTGGCGGAAACCATAAATTGATATGACCATGCGGCACACATGAGTAGGTTTAGTGGGTGTTTCGCACAAAGGAGGAAAAAAGAAAATGAAGGTTCTTGTGAAGAAGCGTTTATTATTATTATTACTATTATTATTATTATTTCATCCTTTGAACATTACAGAAAGATGTGAAAATGACTTGCATGAATGTTTGCTCTCGCAGGAAGAGTCATCTCCACTTTTGTTTACATGGGTTCTTCTTTGCTTAACCTTCTGAGTGCAGGTTATTTACAATTTTTATACAACCCCCTCATTAGGCTTAGGAGATCAAAATAATGGAAATCTAAATTAAAGGGAGAGAATAGAACTCTGTTGTCTTCAAGAGTTTGCTAGAGACGAAATTGGAGAAGTCCATAATTTAGCTTATTCTGTCAGTCTTCGTATTCATCACCACTATTTAGGAAAGAGGATTAATCAAAGAAGTCTGCTTCAAAATAGCAGAAACAATCGTTGTCCTTACCTCATAATGAGAGGAACAAAGGCTGACTTCAGAGACTATAGCCCAAGTCCAGGAAGAAGCGTTCACCACTGCCTAATTCTCACCTTGAAAATGAAAAAGGAGAGAGTTTTGAAAATGGTAGAGTTTCTGAGCTTCTTTGCGGTGGATCTGACCTCCCTTCCTGCTCTCCCAAGTCTTCTTTTTATAGCCTTGAGGAGCCATAACTACCGGAGATCATGGAGGAGTGGAGGTGGTTTTAAAACTGTCTTCAATGGGAAACGTTATTGGTTCCCCTTTAGCATGTTCAGCGGCTATCAAAAGAGATAACTAGGCAATTCGTAGGAGATCGTGGGCATCAGGTAGTAAGGAGAGAATAAGCTCGGCGGCCAGTGTTTGTGGCGTCCAGCGGTCATCTTTCTGTCGAGGTCCAGCAGCTGCTTCGTCTCATTGAGCGGCCGGTATGCTGAAGGTTGCAGTGGCCGGTGGGCCTTACAAACAGTAGCCATTAGGGAATTCCCTTGTTGTAGCCGGCCAGACTCCAGTGGTCATCAATGTCAGCATTTTTTAATGGAAAAATGAGTATTTTGCCTTAGGGAAAGTTATGTATGGGCAAATGAATTTTTATTTGCCAACAGTGGGGTCTATGTAACCCTATTGTTGAGCCATGAAGAGGAACATGCTGGAGACGGCCTTGTGAAGATTACCATGCAAAAAGGCACATTCGACATCCAGCTGAGAGAGTGGCCAATTATAGGCACTGGCCAAAGCAAGCACCATGTGAATAGCGGTGTGCTCAACAACTTGGCTAAATGTATCGATGAAGTCAATGCCAGGTTGTTGATTAAATCCTTTAGTAACTAAACGTGCCTTATAGCGATTGATGGACCCATCGGGGTTGCGTTTAATCTCATACACCAATTTGCAACCCACCATATTCATGTGAGGCTCATGTGGCACCGAAGTCCAAGTGCCAGTGCCCTGTAAAGAGGTGAATTCAAGATCCATCGTAGCCTGCCGCTCGGGAGATTTAGCAGCCTGCATGTAACATGTAGGTTCCTCGACCAGGGAGGCAACCAATAATGCAAAGGTAAAGGATGTTTGGTGATATCCATATTTTCTTCTTAAAGATGGCAGACTATGATCGGGTCCACATGGGATGGTTGAGAATAGGGACTCGTGGGGGGGCTGGAATGGGACTGGGATTTGGACTGGCTACAGGGATAGTGGGTAAGGGGTCGAGGTATGACTGAATGTAGCAGCAGAGTTGGGCTTACTCTATGAAGGGATGGAGCGGGTGGGTTGGGGGGGGGGGGGGGGGGGGGCTGGACGTCTGAGTAGTTGTATGAATTGATGTTTGAAATGGGGGGGGGGACGTCTGAGTAGTTGTATGAATTGATGTTTGAAATGGGGGGGGGGGGGGGGGGGGGGGGGGGGGGGGGGACGTCTGAGTAGTTGTATGAATTGATGTTTGAAATGGACGATAAACAAAGGGAAGACTGGAGAAGGTATAAAGAATGAGATCTTCCTCACCGATTTGAGCGTTGCACGCCACAAGCTGATCAGCAACGACCATGAGTTGATGAAGATATTCTTGCATTGTAGAGGTACCTTTCTTCACGTGCCGAATGTGCTTCTCAAGTTCAATAACATGAAAACGAGAGAGTGAGCCGTAACGATGTTCCAAAGACTCCCATGTATCTTTTGTAGTTTCCTTACGAACAATATAATGAAGTGCAGATTCTGAGAGGGTGGCATTAATCCAGGAAAGAAGGGTTTGGCCCCGTGAAGGCTTGATTCAGAGAGGATTTACCATCCGAGCCCACGATTTCTATAGGTGGAACAAGCTTGGAACTGTCAATGAAGTGTTCCAAATGATGATTGCGTAGGATAGGCTTGAACAGTGACTTCCATAGTAGGAAGTTGGTACTGTCCAGCTTAAATAGGGATAAGATTTGCAGTGTTAGAGGTGATCAGATTAGGGGTTGATGAAGGGGATGATAATGCTGTGATTGTGGTGGATGATGATGCTGATGTAGCCATGGAAGATATTATGGAATTCGTGTAAGAAAATGGTATGTTGGGCTGATGATGGTTGCTCGATCGGTGTGACAGGATAAGGATGGATGATATGTTGGGATGGTGATGGTTGCTGGATTGGTATTACAGGATAAGGATAGTTGAGATAAATATGGGATGGTGATGGAGTTGTAATAGTGAGGATATATAAAAAAAAAATGCTGAATCGACAAATATGAGAATTAGAAAAAATTGGAAAGAGAGGCATGAGATTCATTCCTGCTCTGACACCATAATCCAAGGGACCTTTTGATGAAATCTAACTCAATTTTTCTTGAGTTGGACAAGTTTATCGGCTATATATAAACACATTACAAACAGTTATAACAAATGACACAATGGTGGAAACAACCCTATAGAATTGGTAAAATGGGTAGAGGTTGTTAAGGAAAGAGAAAACAGTCAACTTTACAATATGTGGGCTTAAATGTAGATGGGCGTAGAGTGGTATCTATCATACTCTTCATGGATCAAATTTGTGATACGTGCTTCTTGTTGCGGCCTGTATGACGGTGCAATCCATCTATATGTTGTGCAATTAGAACACACAATTGTGCACACTTTTGCAATCAACTGCTTGTTTGACTATTGTTCCTACGTAACATTCCGTGTGTGGGTTCTAAGATCCTCTCTGATTCATCGTGGCCACATCAGGTAACTCTTCTGGCACGATTTCTATTTCAAATATCACCAGCATTGTCTCCATTCGTTTGGATAGAGACAATTAACTATTGTGGAAGAGTCAATATCTTCTTGTCCTTCGGGCAAATAAACTACTTAAATATGTTGATGGAAGTTCTACTTGTCTGGAGAAATTCATAAAGGATAAGAATGGTACACCTACATTTGTTATCAACCCGGACTATGAACCGTGGGTAGAACAAGATGCTTTAGTTATTATCTGGATTAATGCAACTCTCACACCCTCGATGTTACAAAGGGTTGAGGGTCTCCAATTTGCTCATAAGGTCTAGTAGCGGTTGAAGAAGCTCCATCTAGTTCAATCGCGGTCAAGGGTGGGTACTTGAATTAAAAAAACAATTTCATACACTTAAGAAAAGGCATTTCCGATGCAGTTGAGGCTATTGCTCAATCCATCTCAGAGTATGATCTTTGCAATCAAATTCTCAATGGCCTTGGTCCAGAATATGATCTGGTTCATACTTCAATAGTGAACCGTGACTCCCCTATCACATTTGAACACCTTTTTGGTCAGCTCTTCGACCTAACCCAGGCCCGGTGCAATATTGTCCTCTTTAGCTCATGGGCTACTCGACTAGAGGACCTGGCCCAAGCGCATTCAATCTTGCCTCATGACTTTAAAACGCATCACGACAATACGGGGGACCCATCTACCGCAATATTGTCCTACCTAACTGGTGCAATGCGTACAAGCTAGCAGAGGTTTTGTTTATGATGGGAGGTCCCCATCCAGAACGCGTCACACCAAGTTAGGAAGGCATCGCACATTTAGCCTTCACTTTGGACACTCACATGAGCGATGTGGGATGTAACAATCCCCCACCCTCAGAGGAGAGCCGTCCTCGGCTCTGATACCATTTGTAACGCCCTACCCTTCACACATGCATGATATTGTCAGCTTTGGCCCACGGGCCTCACGGTTTTGTTTCTGATGGGCATCAACCCATCAAAAGGCCTCTTGCAAGGTAAGGGTGTAAGCTCTACATATAACCCCATTCACTTTCCTTTTTATAGTTGATGTGGGGTATTTGAGCTACGACTAGAGTTGCACCATTCTACTCCTATTGTAGAGCAACCAATACAAAAGGTCATGGATGTGGTCAAAGTCAAGGTCGTGCCTATTGACAAAATCAGAATAATTGCGGTGGATCTTCTTCTATTAATCAATCTCAGTCATCAAAGCCACACCCTTTATGTCAGATCTGTAATAGAGTTGGACATCTAGCCCTTGATTACTTCAATCGCTTAGATCTTTTGTTCCAAGGAAGACAACCACCTAAGAAGTTTCAAGCCATGGCTGTTGCTTAGCATGGAGAAACCACCTGGTTCACGGATATAGGGGCCACGAATCATGTGGCTCGGATCTTGGCAACCTGCCACTTCATTCTGATTATATGGGTATAGACGGACTTGCATTTGGTAATGGATCTACTATTGGGAACTCATAATACCATTCAAATGGATCTACTATTTGTTAGCGTGATATACTTTATGTCCCTTCTGAAAGTCTGGGATCCAAACCTTAAGAGGAGGGGGGGGGGGGGGGGGGGTGGTAAGCTTGAATTAATGACCAATTAAAATAATTTTTAAACTTTTTAAATTAATCAGTCAATTATGAAATAAAATGCGGAAGCTAATAAAGACAATCACCACAAATCAAACCCCATTGCACAATGATTTATAGTGGTTCGGCCTTAATGCCTACATCTACTTCTGACTTGTGATCCTACACTCCACCGGATTTCTACTATCCATGCTTTTCAATGGGCTAAGCAATAACTATCTACAATTATGCTTCCCAAGGCTAAGCGACAACATTTTAGATTTTATGGTTCACCCATAACCTTACACAAATGCTTTTCTAAAGCTAAGCACTAACCTAACACCATGAAGTTGGTTCTCTCTAGGATGTGTCTACAAAACACTAGAAGAGATTACAATTTAAGCTCAAATACAAAGCCACTAACTTAGGCAAATATAAAATGAAAGTACAACTCACACAACACTCTATGAAATGCAAACAAAGATGAATGGCTCATTGAGTTTGTGTGAAAACTTTAATCAAGTTTAGAAAATGAGAGTTCATAAATGTAAGCCTAAGGCTTTTGAAAGATTAAAAACACAAGTGTTTTGATTGAAATGGAGAAATTGTAAAGACATGACTTATCAATTTATGCAAGATGTATGAATTTTAAAAACAACTAAAGCATGTGATTTGTAAACTTCTTGTTTCCAACACAAACTAATTTAACGATATGCTTCAATGTATGGAAAAACAACAAGAATGTGATTCAACCAAGCATGAGATTTATGCTTATATGAGAAATCAAATTTTGACTCAAGCATGAAACCATTATTATATGAAAGTTAAAACTAACTTTGTTTGAATCTAAATGTGGAATCCAAAACAACAAAGTAATTCAAAATGAAATATGTGTAGTGGATTCAATCAAACCATAGTTAACATGCTAAAATAGGTTTACCAATATTTTAAACAAAGCATGTAACATATGATATTGAAAACAAAGCTTACTAAGAGATTTGATTTATTAAATCCAAGGCTTTGCTTTCCAAATGACCCACTAGCCTTCCTTAACCTGCTCCCCAATCCTTGGCCCGATTTCTCTTCAAAAGTTCCTCAAAAGTGCCTCTTTTTGGCCTTGGGATCAGCAAGTCTAAATAAAAAAACTGTTCCAATGGCTAGTTGTTGGTTAATCCTCTTAGAGTTTGGTTAACCAAACTCTCAACGGTTATATTTGCAACGGTCATATTTTTCAAATTTCGGTTCACTGTTGGTTAACCAGATTAGTTCGGTTAACCGAATTTGAACTGATAACAGAAAATGATAGAAAAACAAACTCTCTGGTTTTTTACTCAAAGTGGGTTTGGTGAAGGTTGGTTGACCGAACTCGGTTAGCCGAACTATGACCGATAGGTGTAACTGAGCATTTTTGGCAACCTAAAGAAAGTTTTGCCTGAAAATTCCTTGGAAAAAGATAATCTTGGTAAAGTTGATCAAGGAGGAAATTTGGGGCCATTGAAGGCAAGTTTGAATTCATGCTCAAATCTACTACAAGATGTCTTCAAATACATGAATTTATCAAACTCTGCAATCCAAAATCAAGTCTAGATTTCATGATTTTCCAAATAATGATGCACAAGTGAGAATTCAAGATATGTTAAAAATGAATGCTTATGCGAACATCAAATTGAAATCTAAAGATAGGTCTAACACCTTCCATCTCACAAAATCTTTTATATATCTCTTAGTTTACACGTGACAATGATTGTTACTTTGTTTTTCATGATTCTAGTTTAATTTTTTGGTTAAAAAAAAAATTTCGGGGAAGATCATCTTCCGCGGACTGATCCGTGACGTTCAGGAGATCCATCTACAACACAATTTATACATAATCTAAAGACCCCCCTAACAATTCTAGAGCTAGATTCATTACCCAGTGCTCCATGTACCCGTAATCAAAGTGCACCGCTTGGGTCCATTATGTCTTCTAATGTCAACATCTTGCCAGCCAAAATAGTTGCACAAGTGGTCGTTGACTCATCTCGCGAGTTGGCTAATGCATCTCTATGTGGGGCCCAATTTAATGTTGGTCAATCAAAACTCACTTCTTTCGATGATTCAACTAAGATGGTACTTGATGGTGTTCAACAGCATGATAAATCACCTCATATCACTAGCTAATTATTGTCTCCATCAACACCAACATAATCGGCTGATGCACAATCTATCCATGTCGATTCCACTAGTTTGGAACCATCTGTTGTGGCTAATACGTTCCCAAATGTCATACATGAGTGTGAGTGCCTAAACGTTAAGGACCCACATTAGGTTCATGTAAGACTTGTGATTCGTTGTTTAAGCTTCTTTGAGGAAGATAGATCGCCTTAGAACCTGAAAAGAAAGGAGAAATAGAGATCAGAGACCTTGACCGCCGTCAGCCGAAGGCTCTCCGATGCCTGAGTTAGTGCTGTCATTGAACAAAGGATGAAGATGAGAGGCAAGTATGCTCTTATGCAAGGCGTTCTGCAACGCTATGCAGTGTATGAAGAACATAACATTAGTCCATGAATCCATTAATTCATCCCTCCGAAGGGATTCTTACCCTCGTTTATGTAGAGGTTTCACTTGGCGCTCCCTTAGTGGGGGTAGGTGGAGAAACTGTCAGGTTGAATCAAGAGATGACCCTTGGCATTAATGTGGATGTGATCGATCAAGGTGACACCTGACCACCATTCGACGCCTGTCTTGTCTATCAGCAAGTTTTGCAACGTAGCTGTAACTTCATGGAAGTACAATAATGGCCTAGTACCATGGTTTAAAATTGCGGTTCGCGGTCATTGCGTCGTGGTTCGCGGTTATCGGGGTCATCGCGGCCTATCGTGGAGCGAATTTTTATTTGACAAAAAAAAAATCAGAAAAAATATTCAAAAAATCCAGAATATTATAAAATGATAGAATCTAATTTTTTTTTTCCATTAGTGCACACTTAAAAGAAAAATAACGGTCCTCTCAAGTTATAACATCCTACATTCATTGTTGTATCGATGTGTATATACTAAAATAAGCTGAAATATCATAAATTTGACATAATGCAACCATAATTTTGGGCAAACTAATAGCGTTAACACTTAAACATTTAAAGTCTACAATCAAGCAATAAATACTAATAGAGTTAGTGCATGTGCCTAATGCCAGAACGAGCGGTGTCCTGGCTCGATATTATCATCATCATCATTATTTCTTGAAGGGTAGAAGGCACCAAATAATCTAACTCAATATAAAGCCTTTGGTTCATGTATTACACAATCTTAAAAAAAAAAAAAAAGAACCCTAAAATAATTCGGATTTAAATAATGAAAAAATAAAAAATATTACAAAAAGTGTTAAAACTTGAATTTTTTTGCTCCAAAAGTATAGATCTAACACATCTCAACCACCTCTAAGTTATTTTGATGTTGAATCTTGAAAATAACTCCAAAAAATAAAAAAATAAGCTTACCAAAGAGGTCCCTTGAGTTTGATTAGCTTTCCCCACATACAAATCCACCCAAAAGTAGCTTAGATCTAAGCTTTTAGGTCTCCTCCATGCCTTAGAAGTTGTAGCAGCCCTTTAGGAAGCTCTCAGGGAAAAGAAAGAAGTGAAAGAAGAAGACAGCACACGATTTTTAAAAAAAAAAAAATTCCGCCAGTTGATATAACGGCCGCTATAACGGTTTGGCCGTTATATTCAAAATAACGGCCGTTATAACGGTTTGGCCGTTATATTCAAAATAACGGCCGTTACGAGCCGTTATTTACACGTTTTTTTTGCCCCGTTATGTATACCGGCCGTTATCGTTACATAACGGCACGGTAACGACCGTTATTTTAAACCTTGCCTAGTACCTACCCCCGTGGATGGACCGAGCTGAGGATGGTACTGAGGCCGGGTTCGGATGCATCCTGGCACTATTGATGCGGTGCGTTATATCGAGACCGAGATGAGCCCAATTGGTACTCTTACCAAGACTGGCTCAACCTTGGCGCAAGCTGGCACTGTTTGCCAGGCTGAGATGAGATGTCTAGCTGATACCGTTACCGAACTAAATGGATCTTGGCGTTGTGGCCGAACTTGGATACCAAGATCGGGATGCACTGAGCTGGTACCGCTACTGAGACCAATGTAATCCTATTCTTAGGAAAACACCCCACACAATGAGAATGAGAAAACATGTATGCAACAACAATCTGATTTTGCAATTTCTCAAAGGCCCCATACAATGCGAACTAGAGCTATGGATGGGAATTTCAAACCCAAAAAGCTTATGACAACTGAAAGTCTTGGATCCAAACAATGAGGGGAGGGGGGGGGGGGGGGGGTTTATTTTCTAATGCCAATTATGTTTTGGAGGTTAATTAACCTGACTACAAGTGAAGTTTCTAAGGCATGCATGAACAAGTAAAGAAACAATGTAATCATTCAACACTGGCATTTACTAAGAAGCATTAATAAACTAAGCATATGAACATCGACCATAAAGTAAAGGATCAACCACCACGACAACCAAATTTATAATGGTTCAGCCAATCATGCATACATCCACTCTTAGTTTCCCTACCAGACTTTCCATTATCTCAATATGAGGTTTCAGTTCACCTCCAACCTTACAAAATACACTTATGCTTTTCTAGGTTTAGCAATAACTTTTACAACCACTCTTTATACTTTTAAAAGGTTAAGCGATAACCTATACAACATGAAATTTTTCTTTCAATTCTATGCTTAAAAATGCATTAGGAGAGAATAATTAAGTACAATTTGATGCCTCTAAATAGGCTGAATTGAAAATGGAATCTTAACTTCTAAGCATATGGATGATGATTGCAAAGTCCTATGAATGATGCATATGCTTGACACTCTCAATCTCATTTTGAAATTTAAAGCTCATAATTGATGCAGAGATGAAAAGCATGAATGAGAGATAGAGATAATAAATGATGCACACATGTTTTAAAATAATAAGCAAACTAGTTTTTGAAAGATAACATGGAAGACTAGCTAACTTGTTTAAAACATGAAATTAATAACATGTGCAAACCAATTAAATGTTGAAAACATATTGCTAAGCATGTTTAAATTCCTAAGAATATTATGCAAACAACATTTGAATACCATTTCATCATGCTATTAAATGAAATAAAGATTAAAAAAGAGAGTGTGTGTTCATTTTGAGAAAATGAGACAAACCCATTTGATGAATCAAATGTTGAAATCCATTGGTTACCTCTCCTAATCTTCCTCTAGTTTAGCCTTGATGTCCCACCTTCCTTGGACGTCAAAAGACTCAAAAGTGTTGGCTCAAATCCCAAGGAAGAGCTCAATTTATAGCAAAAAAGGAGACTCCAACGGCTCTTTGTTCGGCTAGCCGAACACCAACTCGGCTACGTACTTTTTCCAACGTACACCAAAATTAAAGAATAGGAACGATGCATTGGCGTGGTTTTGAGGAGTTACAGATTAGGTACGGTTTCACACACATGGGTCTCAGAACTACATTTAGACAACTTCTCTTGGTGTTCAGACTCTCAAAGTGTCAAAAATATCCATAAGTTGGAGGTTTTTAGGAGGATGTTTGAATTGAGGATTTCATTTGGATCTCATAAACTGCAGGTATCTTTGTTGATCTCTTGAGTTTGTACAAAGGGTATTAATAGTCGTCGTGTCTTTCTTTTGATTTTTTTTTTGTTTTTGTTTTTTAAGCTTTTGAAGTAAAATCACTTTTACTTCTTGGGATTCTTTTCCTTGGAAAGGAAAAGATGCTATGATGCTCTAAAACAATTTCACTTAGAAAAGTTTTGATAGCTTCTTTATGATATCCACGTTTTACTTTTTTTTTTTTGTAATTTCAATCATTTTTCTACTTTTTTTTATATTCTCTAGTTTACTTTGATTATCTTAGTGTCTTTTCCTTTTGTATCCCTTACCTGACATTGAAGCTATAGTTAGAGCTTCTAGAATCTCCAGGAGTTTGTAAGAAGGAATACTTTCTCTTTTATTTCCCTATTTTTTCTATCATGCTTTCTTTTTTGATAATTTTCCTTTCACAAGTCAAGATAGATTTTCATAAAGTTCTTCCTTTCATAAACTTTTTTTCTATTTAGTAATTTTTAAATAAATAGGGTTACATTCAGAACAGTAAGAACAGTCAAACTGGTTTGGGCTAAACATTAGGGCTTTCAGCCGGCCAGGTCTGGGTCTCGTAAGGCTGAGGTTTTGAACTAGTTTCCTAAAACTCGGGCTGAACATTATTGTTATTTTTACTTTGGTAGAAGCAGTTGAAATAACTGGCCCAATAACGGCCCAGAATTAATTTTTACTTTCAGTAGTTTATAGCTTGGGGCCTAGGAAAGGTGAATTGGGCTTGGGCCTCAAAACCTAATCAATTGGGCTGTTGCCCGACCTGCTATCGTAGCTGGGAGGAATTACACATCTCCTTCAACAATATAATTGTTACAAACTTGGTGATATTTTAAAATATCATGGTATATAATGAAAACATCAGGTTCCCAACAATAGAATGATTGATGTTTATAGGAATAGAAATAGCTAGTAAAATCTGTATAAATTCAAATTTTATTGCAATTCATATTTTTTCTCAATGATATTCCCAAGATGATAATTTTGCAAGGATATTTGTGACAGAACCATATGATACACCACATCAGTGACATACTGACATGCCTTCATCAACCTAAAACATCCGAATTGTGGGCCTTGCTATGGATTATTGTATTGCCTTAAGTTTTTGTCCATTGAAGATCTGAGCAATGTGATTTCTGGGCCATGTTTTATCCAAGAGATGATATACTGCTTTGTTATGAATCCCTCTCAAGTACAAAATTTGATGATGTGAGTGCTCACACAGGTCTATATTAGTTCAGTTTTAAGGCTCCTCATGGGTAGGGCCGGGCCGGGCATTGGCTAGGTCCCACTGGACTAAATCAGACCCGATTTGTCGAAGCCCCCAACCTTTTTCCTGGGCCTCATTTGCAGGCCCTCGTCTAGCCATTAATCTGAAGGTTCGGTTAGGGCCCTTTTATTTATTTATTTATTTATTTATTTTTTGTAGGGCAAGACATATAATTGGCCTTTAAGCATGCACAAGTCCTGGACCATCCCATTTATATATCAATATGAGAAGGCCCAGCCCAGCACAACGTTCTTACACCATCACATGCTTATAAATTGGCATCTATTTCTCCAAGATTTGTCCATAGGCGTGACTCGCAATGAGGCCAACGGGCATTTGGCCCAAATGGGTCTTCCATAGCCTGATGGGCTTTAGCTAGGCCTAGATTACAGCCAAACTTCAAGCGTGGCCATTTGGGCCCATTTCAAGAGTGTACATTCGAGAACTAGCTGGAGACTTGAGTCCAGTCCCAATTCGTTCATTGAATAAAGCTGAATATTTGGTAAATTGACAGATAGCATCCGTTTTTGTCTGGCCATGCATGGCCCATGGGTCTAATTTCTAGAATCTAAATCACCTGTTACCTCTCTATCCAAATGTACACTCTAAAGTGCCTTATTGGGAGGTGTGGCAATGGATTGGGTTGGAACAAGAACCACAAGTAAATGTATATGACTAATATATAACTTACTTAATCGAATTGGAAATTACAGCCTATCCTGGAAGTTAAAAGAGTCAAATAGAATTCAAAACCAATAGGTCAGGTTCGGACCATGTTGATGAGTCAATAGTTCAGTGAATTCGGTTGATTTAAGTTTAGGTTAGTTGATGGGCGAACTATATAGTGCGGATCCAATATATACCTGACCCTTTAATTAATCAAGTTACATGTCTACACAAATGCAACCCGAAATTGAAAAACCCAAACCCTGAATTACTATATCAGGCTCAAGTTGGGTTGGGTGGGGAGTCAGAAATGTTATGCGGTTTTCATTCCTCATTGTTATCCTAGTAGGAATTTGGTTGCTTCGTTGTTCATCCTTGTTCATGAATTGTAGGAGTCCGGATTTTTCAAGTCATGGATAGTCCGATCCACTTTGGGATGACAAGATGAATGGTTTGAGGATGCCCAGCCTCCGGGGGCCTAGTCTATTAAGGGGTCGTTTGTCTACACCCATTTATGTATGTAAATGGTGAATATGCGTAATATTTACAAATCAGTCATGTTTGTATACAAGTATTTACGCATCTTGTGTGTAAATCAAATGTGTAAATGGTGATTTGAACACCTGTTCAGGTGAGAAAAGAGAATACCAAGTCACATATGATTTCAAAGAATACTCGTTGGAGGCAGACAGTTTGGTTTTGGGTTCGAAACCCCCTCCACGCCTCCAATGAAAACCCTCCCTGCATCTCATCCCCTTTTATAAAGGTAGCCTCTCTATTTATCTCTCTTGCCTTGCTATAAAAAAAAAGCTTTATAAAATCTATTTCTATAATTGATTAATATTAGCATAAAGCTGGTGAGATGCATGGATTAAGTTTTATGCAAATTAAATAATGAATTAAGATAATATTGAAATAAATATTAATTAACAAAAATATTAATAATAATTCGATTTTCTTAACCATCAGATTATAAACTCATATTTCCTTATCCAAACATGTTGGAATGCATTTTTTTAAAGGTGATCATTGATAGAAATATATATTTTTGAAAAGTATATTTCATGTCGAAAGACATGTTCTTTTTTAAGGATCTAAAATGCAAATGAAAATTTTGATATAAATTAGACCTTTTTTTTTTTTTCCCTCCTTTTCATATCATTATAGTAGAATATAATTTAATGATTAATAAGTAATATTTACAAAATCGTTTAGTACATATACATATATCATTGAAACAAACATAGAAAAATGAATCACAAGTAATATTTTAAATATGTAAACGTTACATACTTAAAATATTACGTGTGCTTAGTAGGGGATATTGTGTTAGTGTGTTCTACACATAATCAATTTGAATATAGGCCACTAATTGAAGTAAAATTTCACTTCGAGTAACGTAAATAACAATTACTTTGAGTGGTTTGAATTTGAGATGTAGGCTAGTGATGGACCAGCAGCAAGAGCACGGATGAATTGGTTGATTTAGTATGTTGAGCTCGAACTTCAAATCAAATGAATTGAGAAGCAAATCAAATGAGCTTATTGGATCAAATTTTCCGATGAAGTTAAGTATCGAGTTATGAATTACAAACTCGAACGTGAATTAAATTGAACTTCGAACTAGGTAAGGATGAATTGGGCCAAGGCCATATATGATGTTCTAAGCCAACTTCTTCATGGCTGCATTTTTGTTTTTCAGTTGTTTGAGGCTGGATCTAATTGCCGGTTTGCAAAGAGAACTCTTACACCTATCTGCCATCTTTTCTTCATGATGCAATCATTTAGTACCATCTTGAATTGACCTTTACTGGGTTCTCAGAAAGAAGGCAGGAGCATATGTTTGCTAATCACGATGCATGGAAGGGCGACAAAACAAGTCCCAGGAAAAGACGGTCCCTCTGGAGAATAACAAATTCCAAAGGGGGGCCAGAAACATCATAGAAGAGCAGTGTACATGAGAGAAGTTACAAGGCCCTTAATCCGAATCCATGACAATTGGCAAGGAAAGCACATGAATAAGAAAAGTGTTTTGAATAATTAATGTAATAGTTAGCTGCCTAAAAATCCAAATGATTACTCTTGTCTCATACTACATCAGATTCATGGTTTAGGATATTCTTAATCTCCTCAAAACAAGAAAAAGGTGCATGCATTGTCTTAAACTCTCAATGGTCTTAATCCCTCTCCAAAAAGTTTTCAAGATTCTGGGTAATTTTTTTTTGGTGTATTCGGGAATTTTTGAAAAACATTAAATAATTTTAAGATAAAAATAAAAAAAATTGTGGAAAAAAGAACCAAGAAGATATAACTTATAAAAAAAAAAATCATGTTTGTTTAGATAGAATACATATGAATTGATTCCACAAGTGGTTAGAAATGGGGATCTACGGTGAATATATAAAAATGACTATCAAATAATTAACCTCCCCTACAATGGAAAGTGAATTAAGGAGAGATAAGGAATAAAGACCCAGCTATCACCCTAGCAATTTGAATCCTACGAAAGTCAATGTCCCATCTAAATTTCTACCTTCCATCCTTCACCCGCACCTCATTTCATTCACACTTCTCCTCTTAATCTTTTGATGGAGATCATTGTATAGTGACTTCCAGTGTATTCTAATGCAAACAAATAGGTCCTTAAGGCAAAGTCTCAAGAGAATTTAATGAGATGCGGCTGTATTATAACAATATCAAATTTATATCAAGCATTTTTCAGTGAAATAACTCTGAGATTTCCAAGATTTGGTGATACTTGGACATGGATTTAGAGAAAGTTAAACACTAATTAGGACGGAAATTCTTACCCTGTGGCCCACTTGGTTATCTACAAAAGCCCCAAGGAAAAGAGGGATGCACTGACTTTAGATCCGAGGGGAAATGACTGAATGGGTTTGTACGTTGTGTTATCATCTAATTTGTAGGTTCATGAATGCTTTAGGTCCTTAATGTACCTTATTATCTTGAAGTAAGTTATGTCCTTTCGGATAGTCATGACTTTATTAACATTCATGTATGAGATTATTGAAGGGCGTTTTTCATCAGTTGCTAGTGCGGACACTGAAAAGAAGCACTCATGTCAACATCTAAACCAGTGTGCATGAGAGCATTGACTCTTCTTGATCAAATACAATTCATGTAAAATATAAAGCTTTTCAAACTTAATTAACACTTTGTTTTACCGATCATTCTAATACAAAATGGTTGCATTTTATTTTATTTATGGTTGTGGAAAGAGAAGATTCATTAAAAATAAGAAACACAGAAAGAGAAACCAAGCTACAACAGGATCCCAACAGTCTCGAAAAAAATTATTACCAAAAAAAAAAAAAAAAAAAAAAAAGTCTAGAAAAAAAAGACTGCATTTGAACAGTACTTGCCGACATCCTCATAATCCAATCATGATTTCCCATCTGGTTCAAGATATATTCAACTGTTGAGGTTGGGGTTAATCAGACTATTCTAACATCATCACTACTACCATCATGGTCCTGGAAGCTTTATCATTATTGGGTGGTCATTAAGAGGTATATTTCCCTTCTCATGATCCCCTTAATTTTCATCCTTATTTCTTAACTTGCTGAGTCAGAACTCGGGTTCAACTCGGCAAGCTAAGGATTGGAGTCACCTAAGCAACTCAGATATTTAACTTGGAGAGCAGGGTCAGTTTCTTATTTAAATTAGAATTTTAAGAATTTGTGAATTATTGAAAAAATAAAATTAATGCAAATATAGTAACAATTATGTAATTTTAATGCCTTGAGTAATTCAATTCAAGAAATTAATCAGTTTTCATTTAAGCATAAAACTAACGAAAGTGATATATAATTGAAAAATTGCAAACACTAAGTTTTTTTTTTTAAATCTATGATGATAATCTAGAGACTATTAAAAATAAGATATATAGTGTTAATTGTGTCACAACTCTTTCAATCTTTGGTTTAAGCTCCTTCCACTATACTGTCAATACTATTTTTCTTCTTCATTTCGTTGACACTCTTTGCATGTGAAGACCATGGATAAGTCCAAAGAGCTCAAATTGAGGTTTGAGGTTTATAATGGGTGAACATATTCTAATAAGCTTTTGTCAGTAGGAATAGAAATAGTCAGCCCCCGATTAAGTTAAAAACCATGGGTGACATCCACTGGTTTAATAGGAACCTGCCAAATATGGAAGTTAAAATGGTAACTCAAACCCTTAACTAATAGACTCGGTTTGAATTGGGTTGGCGGGTCATAATGCAACTAGCTAGTTGGGTTGGATTCAATCTACAGGTTAGATAAAAAGAACAGGTTCAACTTGAATCTGACCTATGTATTAAACAAGTTCAAACTTACTTGAATTTCTAATTTAAATAAAACCAAAGGTCTAAGAGAGCCCAAAGGAATATTCTAAAATGAGGCATGAATTTTTCATCCATCAAAAGGCAATTACATTAATTATTCATACTAATTTGATCTATGACTTTGAAAGGTTTGTTTAATCTTTGTGATGTTAAGTAGAGACAGGATTGCTTACTACATCGCTCAGATGGACAATATGGTTTGTTTTTTTTTGGTAAAATTGCTAGAGAGTCCTTTCGGTATGATCTCTGTGTGTGTGTTTTGCATGTTGGGATGTTCAGTTTGCATGTCCATTTTCTTGGCATTTCCTTTTGTACCAAAAGAGAAAAAAAGCCAACCAGATTCCCGACAATTTCTACCCATAAATGAGAGTTTTCCACGCGCACCCACAAACATAAGATCTACAGGGGAGAGAGAGAGAGAGATGAACATACATGCACCAACCATTATTCACATTCATGTATGAGTACAATGAAAGAAATTATTATTTAGATATTGTTGCAAGTCTATTTCTTCATCATTGTAACAATCCCAAAATAACTACTAATTGCTTGTCACCTTCTTTCATGTACAGTGAAACAGAACAATAGGATGATGCAGGGGTGGACCTCCATATAAATCACGGCCCAGGTCAATTTTGAAAATAATTTAAAGATTTGAATCGCCTAGATTTGTCCCACATATTTTTAATAAACAGTTGCTCCATATGTAAACCTTGTTCTTGCCCTCACATCACAAATTCTTATTGAAAACACTCATTTTCTCTTTTGACATTTTCTTGCCGAGAGTATCGGATTCTTTTTGCGTCGTTCTCTCTCAACGTCTTTTTTTTATTTATTGAGAGTCTGAGATCATCGTTGCACCAATCGAGCTTCTTATCGCTGGTCATCTTATGGTTAGTCTATTTCTCTCAACAAATAATCCTAAATAAAACTACCTCCCCCCCCCCCCCCCCCTCCCTCTAGATCTAGTATAATCCTAATAACTCTATATCTAAATTTGAACCCTTAATCTCTAAATCATAATTTCAAATCCTAAATCACCAAATTATAATCCAAACCCTAAGCCTAAATCACCAAATCAGAGCATATCTACTGGTTCGAAGATGACCAAATCACCATTGGGCAAACTTTATTCTTCAACTCATACATAAATCAGGTCTTAGGGTTCATATGTTTGGATAACTTGAGGTATATTTAACCGAAAACCTTTCTTCTTTGCCATGAACCCACAACCAACTATAGAGAATTATTTTTACAACTAAGTTAAGTGCAGGCAACCAAATTCTTTAGATCCAAATATAACCTCTTTGGAAACCCAAATTGGGTAATTGAGTGCTCACTCAAATCATTGTTTCAGGGCATCCAAACACCTATAATTAAAGAAAATGTTGTCTTAGGTTGTTTTGATGATCACTTGGGAGAGACAGTGGGAAGAACTTTCAATTGGGTGGAAGATCCAATCATGGAAAAAAGTTTTTCTATATTTAAATGAAATATATTTTTTTCTTTTAATATTGTTAATGTGAAAAAAGTCTAGCAAAGACAAACAAAAATTTAGCCCCATGCAAACAAAAGTCCTGAGTCCGCTACTAGGATGATGGGTGATTTTTCATTTGATTGTATTCTGTTTTTTTCATTTTTCTAAATGCATTTCAGATGATGGGACCTTTGCTGTATTGGTTGTTGATAGCTGTGAAATGTGTGGTTCCCATGCTTCAGATTTTCTCTTTTATTATAGACAGATTTTGCAAGTTCTGAAAATTCCCTCATTCAATTAAGGATATCTCAAGAAAATCTTTTTTTTTTTTATAGTAATCCTAAGCCTTTTTCTTCTCTTTTTTCCTTAAAAAGCAATGCACACTATACCTCATGTGGAAGTGCCCAATGGTCTACTGTTTGAACAGTCTAATGTAGGTTAAAACTGAATCTGTAATGGATATGACAGAGAGAAAGGTTCATAATTAGCCTGTTCGTGATTCCAAGCAGGATGATGTTGATGTCAAAGGCATATCAACATGCATGTCCTCAGAAAAATAGTTAATGACCTGTTTTAAGGAATCTTAGCTGTTTGTCTTTTATCCAAAATGGTACTTTTAAACACACTTTTCGTTTAAAGTTAAAGCAAGACTATATTGAGAAGATGGTGAAAATGCACCGGGAAAGTGATCGGCTATAGAAAATTATACTACAAGCGTTCTAAGACTAAGCAACAAAAAACACTATAAAAGACCCAATGGGAAAGGTAAAAACCCGGCCCACTGACTTGAAAAACAAAAGGTTAAAACAAGATCTCATAGCCTAAAACCAAGCTATAAAAGTAACCTACAGATAAGACACATGCAGAAAGATAGCCACAGCCTAGGCAATTCTCTGGAATGCTTTTTAGCTTCCGGAAAGTCATTCATGCCCAATTTATTATCTCATGTGGTTACCTCTATTTGATTAAAATTGAAAATTCAGATTGAATATACTCCTTTCAATGTAAACTGAATAAGAAAAAATAAAAAATGAATACCCAACCATCACCTTAGTAATTTAAATTTTAGAAAAGTCAATGTCCAGTATATATTTCTATCTTATGTCTTTCACCCCTCACCCTATATCATTCACACTTCACCTCAATAATAATCTCAAGTAAAACACATTAGACCATGAATACTTATGTTTTCAATTTTTATGTATTTTAATGTAAAACGCAAGCCTTCACTGTACACTCAATTCGCATCATAAATTTCGGGGTTTCAAATCAAAGTTGCAAATATTAGTCTACCGGCCTTTTCCCTTTGGGGTTATATGATTAACTCTAAATCATCTTATCATGCCCTACATCATGATTCATCTCAACAGTGTTACTTGGGTGGCCAATACTATCACAAGTGGAGTTTGAATTCCAATAACTTTCACAAAAAGGGACCCACTTGTGTTGATTGAACTTTAGAAGTTCTAAATGATAGATAAGTGTTATCAAATTTCTCGCTCTCTTTCTCTCACTCCCAATTTAGGCCTAAGTATCATGCCATTAAAGTGGGCGGAAGCCTTAATTAGATTGTCAATTAAGATTGGTTGATCTAAATGCGATTTGTGCATATAGGAAAATCCATATGGAGCAGACATAAAATAAGTGTGAATCTGCTTTACAGATTGATTCCCACTGAAAGGAGCTTTCACCAAAACCATTTGCAGGCAAATAAAGTGCCATTTGACTTGGGAATTCGGCCAAAAGGAACAGGTGAACATGGGACCATGGCAATACATCACACACATTTGCATCACTTAGAAAGAGGGTGAGAGAGAGAGTGTCCCCACCCACCTTGTTGAGCCGGCCCTCTTGGACGTAACAATGGAAAAGTGCGCATCAGCACCACGCACCAAGCGCATGGAACCACTATCTTTGGTGACGTTTGTTCATTTACTTGGGCAATTTGACTGGGTCCAAAAACTTATCCACTACGGTACAGCCAATTTGAAGATTCAAAGTAATATTATATATAAGATATCCACGGGTACAATATATATGTCATTTTACCCGATTCAATTAGATTCACTTGAAATAAAGCTGTTTTAATTAGACTATTCAGCAAATGAAAGATTTAGCATATCTTATTGATCAATTTGAAAAGCAAATTATTCATACTCTAAAAAGAACATGGGCAAACTTATTATATAGTTAAAATTAGTGAAACAAACTTGCTAAAAAGAACAATGTAATACAAAAAAAACTTATCATGTTATCAAAGTCATATAAATAAATTTGTAAAAAATAATAAAAAAGCTGAAATTGTTGGAGTGCTTTAGATATCTATGTCTAGCTATTTGAACAATTAAGTTACCGTTCTTTATTTTTGAAAGAAAGACGGTCTAAAAGCAGAATGAAATGGACATACACATAAGCACTCAAACAACTATTTAAATAAAATAAACCCAGAAATTTACTTACCAAATGGCATCTTATTAACAGATATATTTGAAGACATGTCCACATCTTCTTCAACTTTTTTCCAACTAAAAGTCTAAAATGGAAATGACGCCTATAAAGCTATACTGATGTGAGGCGTATTGATTACATCTTTGATATGTGTAGGAGTTGGATATTGATAGTTGAACCCAACCAGATCTTGGGTGACACATGGAAGAGATGTCAAATCTCATCTCCTTTAATGAATATATATATATTTTTTATCTCTCTCATGTAAGCACCCCCTGATTGATCCAAACAGGGATCCGTTTCTTAGTTGAACTCATGCAGCTGTGTCTTGACTGAATCAAGTAGACAAACTCAGTCTGGTGTAATATGATGGGGTTTTGTTATAGTAATTAGTGTATTCTAAGGACACCAACTTATCTTACGGTGAATCCGGCATTTTCATTGCTTTGCATTCAAAGTAAGTCCATACAAATGAATATTCCAAGTTTAAGACTTGAATGAAGTATTGACCCTTGAGAGACCTATTTGATATTGAGTGAACCCATCATGCATTAAGAAATAGATCGATTGCACATGCAAAAAAGATATCTGCAAGGCCAACGTTAGATGATGATGAAAGCGATGTGGACGGAACGGTGGACCATCCAGATGAAGGATTTTTAAAGCCATGTCATATGTCGCACGCGCCGTGGACAGAATTCTTAGCATTAGGCGCATTTTTCTCGTGCTTAGGCGACGTTATCAATGACATACGCAAACTCAACAATACATGCCGGCCAGCAACAGGAAGAATATTTGGAATTTTTACATACCAATCTAAGGTACTTCGTTTCATATTTTTGTTAGTCTTGCACGAGGCATGTGGGTTGTCCATGGGTGTATTTTATTTGTTTGGTTTTTTTTTTTTTTTTTTCCAAAGGTAAAATGGGCTAGTCTATTGTTGACATGGGATGTAGCCCTCGTGCAATGTAATATCCAAGTACTTTTAAATTTTGTGTTTGCATATAAAATCATTGAAAAACATCATGAAATGAAAATAAGATGTATGGTTGAAAGAATACAACAAGATATTGTATAAATGATTTGAATACAATGAAAAAGGAAAATCATTAGATAGAGACAATTTTTATATTTTTGGGCAACACATATAATAAAACAACACAAAGCAAGCAAACAAATAATACTAACAAGGAAGGGTTAAGAACTCGTCCAACCAATCAACAGCCTTGACACAAGATTGGCAGCCAAGTTAGAAAGATATGTTAAGAACTCATTTAACATTATCGAGAGGGTACTGCATAAGCAATGGGCTAGAGACTAATTGCTTTTACCTTTTGGTGATTATTTTTGAGAACTTGTTAGTCTGCATAAGAGCATGAGATTAAATTTTAGACATGTATTCTTAAAATCAACTAAAATTGAAGGAACAAGGGTGAAAACTCACAAATAACTGTCAACAATCTCTTCTTTTGTGGAGAATGCAAATCATCACCCTATAAATGAGGTCTGGTGGTCAGGGTCTATTTATGGATCCAACTAATATCCTTCACCCCCACTTCTTTAATTATTATTTTCTAGAAGCCATTTTAATTACCACGAATTTCTAAGAACTCAATTTCATGCAAATAAATATTCATTCACATGGGATATATGGGACTTTAATATATAGGAATTCATGCCCTAAGTGGTTAAACATGAAGATAAAAATGGAATATTAAAAAAATAACCATCAAATGGGAATTGGATTAGGAGAAGATACAATATGAATACAACCATCACCCTAACATTAAAATCTTAGGAAATTCTAGGTGCCATTTACATTGCTATCTCATATCCCTCACCTTTTTAATAAGTGGAGCTCATTTTAGTCGAAACCCCTATGTATTCAATTCCAACATATTATGCAAACAAATAGACCATTTGTGATAATAACATGATATTATCGTAAATACTGCAATAATGAGAATATCACAATTAAAGTTAAATTTAATAAAAAATTAGCTGAATTCACCTTAATATTATCAAGATAAAACTATTGGAACGTATTTATGCCACATCTAATTACTAACACCTCAAGAGTTTAGGCCTTGAAGTTTTGGTATGAATGGTTAGCTAAGGAAGCTTAATATGATGATATCGCGAGTTCGAATCGCAAAGGAATGACTCGCCGCAAATATATGTAAGTCTCCAAAAGTGTGCCGACTGAGTTGCTATATATTGAGGGGGCGTGTTGAGGAGTGAGCTCCACCCAAGAAAGAATATTGAAAAGTATTTATGCTGCTTACACTAATGCCTCAAGGTTTTTCTACTCAAGATTTTGGTTTGGATGGTTAGTTCAGGAAACAGAATAAAAGCAATTTTAAGAAAATATATTAATAATTATGATAAACTCAAATTATCAGCGATATTTGCAGTATGGCCTTATTCATGAATTGAGTGCTGATTGCGTGATTCTATTCAACTATTGAAAACTTATACAAACTCGACTAGGCTCAGCCGTGTTGACAACAATTTTCAATAGAGTGAGTATTTGGTTGAAAATTCATAAAGTCCACAACAAATACTTTCGAGACAAAGTCGATTCAAAATTTTGACTGGATAAGAACTAATAACACTTTTGCAACTCAAGAGAAATAATTTTCTTCAGTAGCCTTTGAAGCCAAGTTTATTTTTAAACTTCTTGAACATTTTTCCCATCTTATCATCTAAGCGTTTGAGTTTTCTTTCGGGGCCATTTATGTGATTGACCGTCAATAATATGGTTTCAACTTTCATGTATTGGTACTGGGTTTTGAAATTTACATGTTCACCCCACAGTTGAGAGTACAAAGAATCAAAGATTCGAATGAGTGGGAGTATGAATTGTGAAAGGCTGAGAGAAGTCCCATGCATCTCCTATCAGTAGAACTGACAAAAATGCAACAATCAGAGCGGCATTCCCATCCTCCTAATTAGAAAGTAGAAACCTTCCAAAATAAAAGCTGGCAGTCTTTGATGATACCAAAAAGTGGTTTTCGGGCACCACCGGTCAAGTGATTGGTAAATGATGTGAAATTAATGAAGAGAGAGAGAGAGTTTATAGTGGTTCGGTCATTGTGACCTACGTCCACTTAAATGGATTCCTTTACTACTTCGGGGAGGAGATTACAAGGTAGTCAGATACAATGATAGTGAGAAAAAATCCATCCTTCCTTCGTTAGTAGGACTCTCCTTTTATAGTCTTTCCCCAACGGGTGGGGAGGATCTCCCGCGATCTCAAACGGTGTACGCTCCAGTTTGGTGGAGTCTCCCGCACTGTCCTCAACAGATGAGCAGATAAGATCTCTTCCGCGGGACTTGGTGAAAGCCGGTAGATGGAACGACGCGTGTGCTGACTCTGTCATTCGATGGATCCGGACCCGGCCCTTAACGGGTAGATGACGACCCGGGCTCATCATGGACTTGGATCAGTTGGTCTTGACCCGCTATCGTGGACCGAGCTGTTCGGGCCTAACTCGTCACTACGGACCGAGTCATTTGGGCATGTCCCATCATTTGCCCCTCAATGTCTCGCGCCAAAGAAGGCTTTGAAAGGGAGACATTTGGGCATGTCCCATCATTTGCTGGCAAGACGGAAGTGCTGAACGGGGCAGGTGCAGGGCGCCCAGGCTGCAGTGCTTGCTGCTGGGCGCCCAGCCTGGGCGAGGAGCATGGAGGAGATGGGCGAGAGCGAGGAGCGCGTGCGCGCGGATGCTGGGCGCCCAGCCTGCTGCTGGGGTGCTGGGCGCCCAGGCTGCTGGGATGCTTGGCGGCCAAGGGTGCTGGGCGCCCAAGGCGCGGGGGAGGGCACTGCAGACGCGGGCGAGCGCTGCAGGCGCGGGCGCCGCGGGCGAGGGCGCCGCAGGAGCGGGCGAGGGCGCTGCAGGCGCGGGCGAGCGCGGGAGCTGCAGGCGCGGGCGAGAGCGGGCACGGGCGAGCGCAGGCGGGCGTGGGCGCGGGCGAGGGCTCTGCGGCCGCGGGCGAGGGCGCTGCAGGCGCGGGCAAGAGCGGGCACGGGCGAGCGCAGGCGGGCGTGGGCGCGGGCGAGCGCGGGCACGGGCGAGCTCAGGCACGCGCAGGAGTGCGCGGGCGAGGGCGCGCGGGCGCTCGGGCGAGGGCGCGCGTGCATGTGGGCGCCCAGCCTGCTGCTGGTGCTGGGCGCCTAGGCTGGTCTGCTGCTGGTGTTGGGCGCCCAGGCTGCTGGGTGCTGGTGCCTGTTGCTGCTAGGCGAGAATTTTTTTTTTTTTTTTTTTTTTAACAATTGAATGGCTGCTGTGCCAATGTGGGCGAGCACTCGGGTGAGCAGGCTACTCCAGTCCATCAAGTACCGAGAGATGCTGATCCAGGCGAGCAAAGAGGAAAAATGGCAAGCTGTTTTTGGGCGAGAGGACCGTATTAGGCCAGCGCTAATTTAATGTAGTCCTTTGTAGATGACCCGAGTTTCAGGATCCTTTTGAGATCGTGCTTTTGGAGCCCCATGAAAGAGCCGCTAAGTTTAGGGATTGGCTGCCTGTTTGAGAACAGTGCAGAGGTAGGCCAAGCTTCTTTGACGACCCACGAGAGAGCCGCTAAGCTGGAGATATGCTGCCTGTTTGAGAACAGTGCAGAGGTAGGCCAAGCTTCTTTGACGACCCGCGAGAGAGCCGCTAAGCTGGAGATATACTGCCTGTTTGAGAACAGTGCAGAGGCCAAGCTTTTTTGGCGACCCGCGAGAGAGCCGCTAAGCTGGATATATAGGCTGCCTGTTTGAGAACAGGGCAGAGGTAGGTCAAGCTTTTGGCGATCCATGAGATGATTCACCTCGCCTGGACCTGTTGATTTCCTCAGCATTTATATATTTTTGAGTTTTTGACAACAGCTCTGGCATGCTCTTTGGTGGTCGCTTCATTACTGAAAAGAGGAAACGGGATGAGCGGAGGCCTCCCAGAAAGGCGGTCATGGTGACTTTCTCGTTGGGCTCCTCGACTTGGAGGACCTCCTCGTTAAAACGAGTGAGGTAACTCCTTAGACTCTCATCTTGTTCCTGTTTTATGCTGAGTAGGTGGGTGGCAGGCTTCTGGTGGCGGTGTCCTCCAATGAAGTGCGACACGAAGGACTTGCTTAGTTCTGCAAAGGTGGAGATGGAGGTTGGGGCGAGACTGGAGAACCATTGCCTTGCAGAACCCTTCAATGTAGTTGGAAATGCTCTACACATGATCTCGTCAGGGATGTTGTGTAGTTGCATTAGGGTTTTGTAAGTTTCCAAGTGATCCAGCGGGTCCTTGGTTCCATCAAAAGTCTCTATGGTCGGCATTTTGAATTTTTTTGGGAGTGGATAGTTCGCCACGGCTGGTTTGAAGGGTGTGTCTGTTCGCTGTACCAGGTAGTCAATAGATTCTGGTACCTGTGCCTTCATGGCATTGAAGACGTTGCCAATCTGATTTTTGCATCTCTTTGAACTTCTCATCCCAAAGGTTGGGAGCTTCTCTGGATTGACCTTGGAACTGACTCTCGTCTTCCAGGCTGTAATTCCCACTTCCCATCTCCTGGAAATCAGGATCCTCATGATTGGAAGCAGAGGGAGGGGGTGGAAGTCCACCGTGATTCGACCCGCCCGGGGGAGGGGGTGCGTCGAGATGAGCGCGGCCTTCAGGATCAACCAGGAATCTTCCGTGTGGGACGATCGGCGGAGCTCCATCAGATGTCCCTTGGGCGTGGGTGGCATGATGACGGGCGCCCAGGGCGCCATGAGGATGGGCGCCTAGGGCTCGGGCGCCCAGGGGTTGGGCGCTCAGGTGAGGGCGGCCTCGATTGGCGCCTCGGCCCCGGGCACCGTGTGGACGGGCGCCCGGGTGAGGTGCCCCTCTGCGTGGAGCGACCAGTTGCTCCAAGAGTGGTGCTTCCTGCGGTCCTGCACCTAGCGCTCCTCCCTGACTCGCCAGCATGAGCTGCAGTATTTGTTGGTTTTGAGTTACCAACTGCTGCATGGTCTCCAGCATCTGCTGGGGAGAGGGAGCGAGAGCATTCGGTATAGGATTGGTCGGTGGAGGATTACCCTCGCCCTCGCGCGAGGGGTTATCATCTTGTCGCCTTGTTGATCTGGTGATCGGCATGGCTTTGTTGAAAAAAGGAAATTCTTTTCGTTTCCCACAGACGGTGCCAAACTGATGATGCCAAAAAGTGGTTTTCGGGCACCACCGGTCAAGTGATTGGTAAATGATGTGAAATTAATGAAGAGAGAGAGAGTTTATAGTGGTTCGGTCATTGTGACCTACGTCCACTTAAATGGATTCCTTTACTACTTCGGGGAGGAGATTACAAGGTAGTCAGATACAATGATAGTGAGAAAAAATCCATCCTTCCTCCGTTAGTAGGACTCTCCTTTTATAGTCTTTCCCCAACGGGTGGGGAGGATCTCCCGCGATCTCAAACGGTGTACGCTCCAGTTTGGTGGAGTCTCCCGCACTGTCCTCAACAGATGAGCAGATAAGATCTCTTCCGCGGGACTTGGTGAAAGCCGGTAGATGGAACGACGCGTGTGCTGACTCTGTCATTCGATGGATCCGGACCCGGCCCTTAACGGGTAGATGACGACCCGGGCTCATCATGGACTTGGATCAGTTGGTCTTGACCCGCTATCGTGGACCGAGCTGTTCGGGCCTAACTCGTCACTACGGACCGAGTCATTTGGGCATGTCCCATCAATCTTTGCTGAGGAAGGCAAGAGAGGGGCCCACCCACTGACCCACATCAGTAGTGGGTTGATAGAACCGATGACATTGAGACTGTAACTCATATCCTGCCTTTCCCTCGTCTAACAACGAAAATTAAGGTAGTTATTCAAACCTTAATACCAGTTACTTTGGTGGTCTCCTGTGTCTCTCTCTCAGGTGGGGGCAGCGAATTCTGACAAAACCATGAACCCAACTTCAATATGACCTACTAATTCAGGGTTTTGCTTTATCCTTCTTATTCTTTAGATGACATATGTAATACAATTTTCTTTATTACATGAGAGTAATTATAAACTATCCTAATCTTAAACTCACCTAATCTAAAATAGGGCCCAGCCTTGGGGTGCTTCATTCCATTGTTGCACGTGCTTTGTTAGTGTAAGTGCCTAAAAATTACGGACTTAGGTAATGGAGGGTCAGGCTCCTGATTCGTGGTTTTAAAGGTGTAAGGGGAAAGGATCGAGTCTCCGGCGACCTGAAAGGAAGAAAACAACGATCAGAGACCCTGGCTAAGGGTAGCCGAAGGCCCTCCGACGATCAAGTCAGTATATGAACTGGAAGAGAATGGAGAGAGCGAGCTTTTGGAGGGGAGGATCATGCGTACCTCGTAAGGCTTTCCTTCATGTAATATATAGACGTGAGGGTCATCATGGTACTGTCCACATGAAGGGATGGGAGTCCCATCAGCGTGTATTCGTACCTCTTGAGTGGGGGTAGGTGAAAAGGGGGTGTCCCATCGGATCATCATCCCATATCTATGGCCCTGAGATAAGGCGTGCCTCTTATCTAGGTTTGGTGCCCACTCCGTCTGTCAGCTTGCCATCCCCGTCGTGGCGGCGCATTTATGGCTGCATTTATGACTGAGTGACAGGAGCCGAGGTCGGGCAGAGGCTGAGACCGAGATCGGAGCCTGTGACGTGGCCGCCGAGACTCGATTCATGATTCCTCCGAGATGGCGCTACGGCCGACCTCATGTGGTTTCCGAGACCAAGGTTAAACCGAGACTGGGGATGGGCCCCGTCCGAATTAGCGAGCACAAAACGACCCCACACAATTGCCCCCTATCTCTTGACCTCTTGGGGCTCACCCGAGGTCGGGAGATAAGACTCGGAAGTGATGGGGCTGTCTTTTCGTATCCTGTTCTTATGGGATCCTCATCATGATGCCCTTTCGCCTGCCCTAGGTAATGAATAGGGTGTCATAATTGCCCTGCTATGGTAGGCACATGGGACGCCGTTTCGTATGACCGAGGTGATAAATATCGTACCAGAGGCGTGGTGAGAGACGAACCGTCGCTGCCACGTGGAGCTGTTCGAATGGCTGCTCACCGGGATCGAAGTAATGCGCTGGCAAGGTAATTAAGAAGGTGCGTCCCTCTATAAAACGAAAACGCCCCTTGCTCCTTCCCCTTTTACCCTAACTGTTTGTCTGAGAAGGAGACCTTGCTGAAGTGCTGGAGAACGTATTGCTGAATACCTTGCTGCAACTTCGCCCAAACCAGAGGACCACCGAACTTGGAGATCTCCTCCTCTGCTTCCTACTTCCTGTCCTCTCGTCTTCCGCAGTCCCTCTCGCCCTTTCTGTGAGTTCCTCTCTTTGTCTCTGCTACTCCTTCGCACCCCTCCTTTTCTTTGTTTTCAGAGGGTTTTGGCCCTTTAGGGTTTTTCCAGTTTTTTTCGCCTCTTTTTTCTTGCCCCTTAACCTTCTAGGAGAGATGGGGGTTTATAGCCATTGGCTAGAGAGTCCTGCGGCCCTAGAGGCTTTCAGGTCGTCGTTCAAGATCCCGGCCGACGTCTTGGTTAAACCTGACGATGTCAGGGACCTCCCAGGTGGCCTTTCCCGGTACAAGAACGGGATGCCTTTCCCCTTGGTGTCAGTGTACGAAGGCGGGGTCAGATTTCCCATTCATTCGCTCCTCCGTTCTTGCCTCCATGCATGGCACATCTGTCCCTTCCAGTTAATGCCAAACGGCTTCAAGATTATAATGGGTGTGGCGAAGCTAAACTGGATTCTCGACATCGGTCTCGGGGTGCATGACATAGAGGATGTCTACGACATCTGCAGGGCTGCAGGGGGCGAAGACCTTTACTACCTCCGGGTGAAAGGCAGACGCCATCCCTTGGTGAACGCCCTGGAGGATTCCAGCAAATACGCTGGGGATGAACGCATTTTGGTCTCGGGGAACTGGGAGTTCAAGGGGACCGAGACCGAGGAGGATCGGAGAATCCAGGTTCCGAGGAAGCCTGGGACCCCCCCCCAGTAAATGCCCATTCCTCTAGGTTTTGTTTGTACCGCCCTTGCTTGTCCTTACGCCGAGCTGACGTCCTTGCCTTTTTCTTGTGCAGGCATTCAGAAGAGGAGGAGGGAGGCCGGCTTCGACAAGTGGAAGCGGAACGACGCGTGGTTAGAGAAAATCGACCGCTACCACGGCCATCACGACCGAGCTGCCTTTTCGCTGCTGGGGTACAAGCCGCGGTACCAGTCTTATACCAGAAAGACTGCCGAGCTTCCCTCTCAGCCGATCGGGGAAATTGTCCTGGCCCTTGCTGAGACGAGCGGCCCAGCCACGGACCCTCAAGACCCGATCGTGATTGCTGACAGCCCTCCCTCTCGAGGCCAGAGAGGAGGAGAAGGAGAAGAGATGGAAGGACAGCGCTCTTCTCTGAAGAACTTGGGGGCCGTGCTCTTCGCGGGCCGAGCCCCTCCTGCCTCCACACGTGCCCCCAGTGGGTCAGGCGCCTCCCAGGGTTCCGCAGCGGTTGCTCCCTCCACCTTGTCGGGAGCAGCGTCAGGAGCGGCTGGGGCCGCCTCTGCCAAGGCCAAGAAGGGGAGATCGGCGGAACCCTCCAAGGAGGTCCGGCTGCCCAAGGAACCACGTCCGCTAAAGGACAACAGGCCACGGGTGCTCGAGCCCCCGAAGGAGGTTTTGCCGCCTCCGTCGCAGCAGCAGAAGGAGAGCCGGTCTCGGTCCGCAGAGGCCGAAAAGGGGGGTGAGGGGCCCCCTCCCGAGAAGAGGCCTCGCTTGGCGGGCCAAGAGGGGAGTCTCCAGGAGGCGGAGCAGCTGGCCAAGCCGTCCGTGCCGGCCCCATGGAGGCCCAACTTCGATCTCAACCCCAACGAACCCATGACCATGGGGGATCGGCTGGGCTCCAGCTGGGAGTCAGTCGCGGCCGTTGCTCGGGGTTGTGCCCTCCCCCTGGACATGGAGAAACATAAGAAGGTCGCGTCGGCTGGTCTACTCCACCAGACGCTGAGGGCGTCGCTTGAGGTAGCTCCCCACCCCTTTGGTTTCAGATTTCGGCCTCTTGGCTGACAGGATCGATTCCCTTACTATCTTTTTACCCTTTTGCAGAATGCACAGAGGATTCAAGTGCTGGTGGACAGGCAGACAGAGAAGACTGCCTACCTCGCCGTTCTGGAGAAGGAGAAGAAGAAGATGGGGGCCGCGTTGGAGGCCAGCGCGGCCGAAATAAAGAAGGTGGAGGAGAAACTCGCCCAGTCCGTAGCTGAGCAACAAGCGGCAAAGGCCGAAATTATCAAGTTGCGGGGCGAGAACAAGAACTTGAGGGGTGCCGTTGATGACAAAGCAAAGAGGGCGGTCCAACTGGAGGCCGAGCTTACTGAGAAGGGGGCCGAGCTCGCTAAGATGGAGGCCGAGCTCGCTCAGAAGAAAAACGAACTGGCCTTAAAGGAGGCCGAGCTCGACGCCTCCCGGAAGGAGAGGGCCGATGTCGAGTCCACCCTGCGCGATCAAGCCGCCAGGGCATACAAAGATGGGGTGGACTGGGCGTCTGGAGAGTACACGACTCAAATCCTTGATCTGGGCCCGGTACTGTTCGAGACGGGATGTAAGGCGGCTCTTCGCAAATATGGGGTTTCTGAGGATGACCCCATATTCGCGGATCTTCCTGAGTTCCGGCCTGCAGCACCGGGTCCAGAATCAGAGCCTAGCTCTGTCCCCCCGGGGACCCCTTCCGAAACTCTGGACGTACCTCCCCCCTCCTCCGACCCTTGTCGAGGCCGAAGCAGCCCAGGGTCCCCCTCCTCCGCCACCTCCGTCCGACGCCCCCGTGCCATCAGATCCTCCAGCCCCAGAGGATAAAGTAGCGGCGCCCGAGAAGCCATAGGCATATTTTTCTTTGTAATTTTCTCTTTCTTCTTCCGAATGTAGAGAAATCTTGTAATCACATTTTCAGATCAATGAAGAAAGTTTTTTCATCCTGCTGTTCTCCTCTCCTTTTTCTTTCTTCCTTTCTCGGTAATGGTGTGTGCAAATTTACAAGCCATGGTACGTGGATGCTCTGATGTGAAAATTTGCAAGTCCTGGATGCCGGTAAAGCGTTCGACCTCTTAACCCATCTCTCTGCCCCATGGTGATGAACCCCTTTGATGAGTCCACTAGGTTGCCCCAGACCAATGGCTAGATTTTGAAGATGACGATCCGGGAGGAATGCCTTAGGAAAGAATTTGCGATTAGTTTGGACTCATACCCCGAGACGCGGCCTATTCGCGGGGGAGCCGGGGTCGCGTCTTTATTTTTAGGGGGTACTCCATGGCGTTTCACGAGGTTTGGACCAAACTTGTGAGCGGGCCGAACTCCGCGCCTTGGGGAGTTGGTCCTGCGACCGAACTCAAGCAGGCTGGCGCGAGGGCCGGGGCCTTGGGGAGTTGGTCATGCGACCAAACTCAAGCAGGCTGGCGCGAGGGCCGGGGCCTTGGGGAGTTGGTCCTGCGACCGAACTCAAGCAGGCTGGCGCGAGGGCCGGGGCCTTGGGGAGTTGGTCCTGCGACCGAACTCAAGCAGGCTGGCGCGAGGGCCGGGGCCTTAGGGAGTTGGTCCTGCGACCGAACTCAAGCAGGCTGGCGCGAGGGCCGGGGCCTTGGGGAGTTGGTCCTGCGACCGAACTCAAGCAGGCTGGCGCGAGGGCCGGGGCCTTGGGGAGTTGGTCATGCGACCGAACTCAAGCAGGCTGGCGCGAGGGCCGGGGCCTTGGGGAGTTGGTCCTGCGACCGAACTCAAGCAGGCTGGCGCGAGGGCCGGGGCCTTGGGGAGTTGGTCCTGC
Source organism: Cinnamomum chago (assembly GCA_038049695.1). Lineage (NCBI taxonomy): Eukaryota > Viridiplantae > Streptophyta > Magnoliopsida > Laurales > Lauraceae > Cinnamomum > Cinnamomum chago. Next base: position 100,967,409 of record CP142453.1, on the reverse strand, counting down.
GACCGAACTCAAGCAGGCTGGCGCGAGGGCCGGGGCCTTAGGGAGTTGGTCCTGCGACCGAACTCAAGCAGGCTGGCGCGAGGGCCGGGGCCTTGGGGAGTTGGTCCTGCGACCGAACTCAAGCAGGCTGGCGCGAGGGCCGGGGCCTTGGGGAGTTGGTCCTGCGACCGAACTCAAGCAGGCTGGCGCGAGGGCCGGGGCCTTAGGGAGTTGGTCCTGCGACGAACTCAAGCAGGCTGGCGCGAGGGCCGGGGCCTTGGGGAGTTGGTCCTGCGACCGAACTCAAGCAGGCTGGCGCGAGGGCCGGAGCCTTGTTTGCAACAACTGGAAAGTCATAAGGCAGATCTTTGTCAAAAGGTTCTTCTTTGTTGATCAATCATTTTGAATACAACTTAGAAGTAATATTTCTTTAGATGGGCAGCGTTCCATGGTCGCGGCAACTCCTTGCCATCCATTCCTTCGAGCTTGTAGGCCGACCTTCCTGAGACGGAGACCACCTTGTAGGGGCCGAGCCAGTTTGGCGCAAGTTTGCCTTCATTAGGATCTTTATCTGCTGGGAGTGCTTTTTTCAAGACCAACTCTCCAACCAAGAACCTTCTTTCTTTTACCCTCTGATTGTATCCTCGGGACAGCTGCCGCTGGTAGGCGGCCAGACGCACGGATGCTGCTTCTCTTCGTTCCTCGGCCAGGTCGAGCTCTCTGGCGAGGTTTATTTCGTTCTGCCCTTGATCGAAGAGATTTGTTCTTAAGGTCGGGAGGCCGACCTCAAGAGGGATTACAGCTTCCATCCCGTAGGCCAATGAAAAAGGGGTTGCCGAGGTGGATCGTCTCGGGGTGGTTCTGTATGCCCAGAGGACACTCGGCAATTCTTCCGTCCATCTGCCTTTAGCTTTATCAAGCCTTTTCTTCAGCCCCTCCAGAACCACTTTGTTCGAGATCTCTGCTTGCCCATTGCTCTGCGGATAGGCCGGAGTCGCATAGAGGTTTCTGATGCCGAGTTCCTGACAGAAGCTTTTGAAGAATTTTGAATCGAATTGGGTTCCGTTGTCCGAGACCAGAGCTCTGGGGATCCCGAACCGCGTGACGATGTTTTTCCACACAAAATTCTTTGTGTTAAGCTCGGTGATGGAGGATAAGGATTCTGCCTCAATCCACTTTGTGAAGTAATCGGTGCCCACCATTAGCCATCTTTTGTTTCCCGGAGTTCGGTGGAGAGGTCCGACGATGTCCAGCCCCCACTGAGCAAAGGGCCATGGACTGGAGAGAGGGCTCAGGTCCCGAGCTGGCTGGTGAAGGGAATGGGAGAACTTCTAGCACTTTTCGCATTTCCTTGCGTAGATCTGTGCATCTTTCTGCATGTAGGGCCACCAATAGCCCTGGCTAATAGCTCTGTATGCCAGGGACCTTCCTCCGATGTGGCTTCCGCAGATTCCTTCGTGGATCTCAAATAGAAAATCTTCTACCTTGCTCGGATGAATGCATTGGAGATATGGCTCGGAGTAGGATTTTCTGTAGAGTTTTTCATCTGGAGATAGCCAGAAGTGAGCCGCCTTCATCTTGACCTTGTAGGCTTCGTTCTTATCTTCGGGGAGCTTGTCCTCTCTGAGGAACGTCATGATTGGGTCCATCCAGCTCAGACCGAGGTCAGTGCACAGAACTGGCCGAGCTTGGAGGAGCTCTATGCTGGGTTTCTCCAATGTCCCTACATCAACTGTCCTCCTTTTCCCAGCTTCTATGGCCGAGGCCAAGCTTGCCAGGGCGTCTGCATGGCGATTGGACTCCCTACCGACTTGCCTGACTTCAACTTTTTCAAACTGGGAGAGGAGCTGCCTGGTGTGGGCTAGATAGGCCACCATTCTTTCGTCTCTGGCTTGGTAGTCTCCGCTCAGCTGGCTCGTCACCAACTGGGAGTCACTGAAGACTGCCACCCGCCGTGCCCCCAGTATTCTCGCACTGCCGAGACCGGCGATCAGTGCTTCATATTCTGCTTCATTGTTTGATGCTTTGAAGTCGAGGGTTAGTGCCTGTTCTATGACTAGTCCTTCTGGAGATTGAAGGACGACGCCGGCGCCTGCTCTCTTGGATGTCGACGATCCGTCAACGAAGACTTTCCAGGCCGACTCAAGGAATTTTTTCCAGGACTGGTCTTCCTCAGTCTCGGTGTTACCTTCATTTCGGCCCTTGGAGTCCCCCAGTTCGGTATCGAGCGAGATCGGTACCGAACTAGGTGAGGTGAATTCGACGACGAAGTCCGCCAGGACCTACGCCTTGATTGCTGTTCTGGGTTGATAATGGATGTCGAACTGTCCCAGCTCCACAGCCCACTTGGAAATTCGACCAGAGAAGTCTGCCCTTTTGAAAAGCGACTTAAGTGGGTACTCAGTGACAACCACTACCGTGTGTGTCTGGAAGTAGTGGGAGAGCTTGCGGGAGGCACTGACCAGTGCTAGTGCTAGCTTTTCAAGCTGCAGATACCTGGTTTCGGCATTGAGTAGGGTTTTGCTGGTGTAATAGATGGGTACTGTTGCTTGTCGCTTTCTCGAACCAGCACCGAGCTCACCGCATGGTCCGAGACTGCAAGGTAAAGATAGAGAAAATCGTCTTACGACGGAGTGGACAATAGGGGTGGTGAGGAGAGGTACCTTTTAAGCGTCTCCAGTGCCAAGTCGCATTCTGGAGTCCATTGGAACTTAGAACTCTTCTTCAGGAGCTGAAAGAACGGACGACACTTGTCCGAGGCGCGGCTGATGAAGCGATTGAGTGCAGCAGCCATTCCTGTAAGTCTCTGGACCTGCTTGGCCGAGGTCGGGCTCTGGATAGCCTGTATGGCTGCGATCTGCTCCGGATCGGCCTCGATCCCTCTCCGAGTCACCAAGGTCCCCAGGAATTTGCCGGAGCCGACACCAAATGCACACTTCGAGGCATTTAGTTTGAGCTGGAACTCTCGGAGGATGGCAAATGTTTGACGTAGGTCCGTCAGGTGGTGCTGCGACTCCTTGGACTTGACTACCATCTCGTCAATATAGACCTCAATCGTCTTTCCCAGTTGGTCCCGAAACATCCTCGTGACCAGCCTCTGATATGTCGCTCCGGCGTTCTTCAGCCCGAAGGGCATCACCTTGTAACAATAGATGCCTCGAGGTGTGATAAACGCAGTTTTTTCCTCATCAGGTCTGTGCAGAGGGATCTGATGGTAACCTCGGTAGGCGTCTAAGAAGCTCATCCTGCCATGCCCCGAGGTGGCGTCGATCATCTGATCTATCTTTGGGAGGGGGAAGCTGTCCTTGGGGCAGGCCTTGTTGAGGTCGGTGAAATCCACACAGACCCTCCACTTGCCGCTCTTCTTCTTTACTACCACCGTGTTCGCTAGCCACCTGGGGTAGTGTACTTCGCGGATTGCCCCGGCTTCGAGGAGCTTATCCACCTCTTCCACTATTGCCTCTGTCTAGGGGACCCCCGTTCTACGAGCCTTCTGCACGACGGGCTTGTGTCCGGGATCTACATTCAGCTTGTGACATATGACCTCGGGGTCGATTCCCGGCATCTCATATGGAGTCCATGCAAAGACATCTTTATTCAGAAGTAGGAAGTCTAGCAATTCGGCCCTCTTAGTGTCGGGGAGCTGGCTACCCAGCAGAAAGTATCGCTCCGGATCTTCAGGATCAATCCTGACATCGGTGAGGTCATCTATGCTTTTCTGTCCGGCTGTTCGCCCAACATTCTCAATTTCGGCCTCGAGCTCGGCCATGTGCACTTGCTGCGGCTCAACCTCCCCGGGAGTTACGGCCACCAGGCATTCTCTGGCCATCTGCTGGTTCCCCCACACTGTCACAATCTCGACCACCCCACCAGGCTTCTCTAATGGAAACTTGGGTTTTTGATGGAGGGTGGAGGGTATTGCTTCCATGGCGTGCAGCCAACTTCGTCCCATTATCACATTGTAGGGGGATGGCGCGTCTACAACCATGAAGTCTGCCATCTTTGTCGCGCCTCCTACCCGGACTTCAAGTGAGATCTTCCCCTTGGGGTACACTGGTTCAGCGCTGAACCCTATCAAAGGGATGTGGGCTTCCTGTAGATCAGATTCGGGTAAGCCGAGCTGCTTGAAGCAGCTGTAGTAGATGACTTCGGAGGAGCTCCCTGGATCTATGAGGACGCGCTTGGTGGTGTAATTGTTGAGCCGCAAAGTGAGGATGAGGGCATCATTGTGGGGGAGCTGGACTCCCTTTAGGTCTTCATCTGAGAACCAAATCCTGGACCTCTCCTTCTTAGCCCTCTTCGGGGCGCTTTCTAGCTCTGCCGACATCACTTGCTTGCCATGGGCAGCCCTTCTGGCCTTTGACCGAGCTCGGGTACTCTGCTTACCCGGGGCGGGGGCCAGGTGGATGACGTGGATGATACCTGCCGGTTCGTCACTGTCCTGGTCATCGCTGGGTTGGTTGCGCCGCTGAGCTCGGTTGACTCTTTCTTCCCCCTTGATGTACTCCTGGAGGTGCCCATCCTTGACGAGCTTTTCGAGATGAGACTTTAGTGCAAAGCAGTCTTCAGTCATGTGCCCGTGCTGCTTGTGATAGGAGCAGTGTTTTTGCCTGTCTCGGGTGGATGGGTCGCCTGGCATCAGCCTCGGCCATTGGAAGTATGGTTCTGCCTTGATTTTGCTCAGGATTCTGTAAATGGGCTCCTTGAATACAACACTGATGGCTCTGTAAGGATCGCTGGCAGGCTTGGTGGGCTGAGACCTCTGCCTCTTGCTGTTGTCCGAGGAGATTGAGAGAGAGCGGGCAGGCTTTCTCTTATCCGACCTCGGCCTGGAGGACGTCCCCTCCCTGGTGGAGGCTTGGTGCTTCTTTGGGAGTCCAAACCGCTCCGTGCCGTGGGCCTCGTCCTCCTCTTGCTCGACATATTGTTTCACCCTTGCCATCAATGCTTTCATCGTAGCCACGGGGTTCCGGACCAGGTCCCTACGGAGTTCGTTTCCTGGGAGTAAGCCTTCCCTAAAGCACATGATGGCGACTTCGTCGTTGGCGTCGGTAATCTGGCTGTATATCGTCCAGAACCTTCTGGCGAAGGCAGTGATGCTCTCACCGTCTTTCATTCGAATCGCCATGAGATTGCTACCCGTCTTCGGGATGACGCGGTGTGCTTGAAACTTTTCAAGGAAAGAACTTCGGAGCTGCCGCCAGCTCGAGACCGACCCGGGGGGGAGTGCGCAAAACCACCGGAGGGGGAGGTCTCCCAGACTGGATGAGAAGACTCTGCAGTTTAGGAGACCGACGTCCCCCCAGACCGACATCCGCTGAGTGAAATGTCGCAGATGCGCCTCTGGGTCCGAGGCTCCGTCATAAAGGACGAACCTTAGGACGCTAAATCTCTCAGGGAGAGAGAGATTTTTAATCTCCAGTGAAAAGGGGGACATGCCCTGATCGTCCTCCTCATATTCACCTGTCTGGTCTCGGGCGAGACCGATCTCGGCCAAACGGGCCTGGACCTCCTGCTTGACATATTGGTCCAACTGCGCCTTGAGGTTCGTCTGGTCATCGAGTCTCGGGGATTCCGGCTCACGCCGTGCTCCCCCGAGACCACTAGGCAGATGACTGCTGCTCGAGCCTTCCTCCTCGCAGCGAGACCTCCTTCTGTGGTAGAGGACATGCCTCAGATCTTGGTTACCCGGGTGGGTCCGCTTCCGCCGGGGAGGCGGACCATGAGACTTCCTCTCATTCATCTCGAGCCGCTCCTCTAGACGACGAATCACCTCGTCTTTATCTTGGAGAGCCTGGTCCTGGGCATCGAGCTCTTTAAGCAGGGGGTCGTCATTTCTCGTTTCACGGATATGATGAAGAGATTGGTCGCCGTCGCGAGAGTGACGGTGGGACTGACGGGACGTCGCCTTGATAGGGGTTTTGCCCCGTCGCCGAAGATCCGACGTGGGGGCGTTCTGTTCCGGACCCCTTTGTGACCGACCATCAGGATGGAGAGGGATCCCCCGACGGTCATCATGGTGGGGGCGCGCAGTCGTGGGCCGAGACGAGGAGGCCGATTGGACTATGCCTTCCACGTACGCGGCTCCCGACTTTCCCCCAGATCTCCTCTGGCGCGGGTCCTCCGGTTCCTCCAGCCTGACAGGAGGAACCGCCATCGGCCCCGGAGGGGGAAGAAGAGCGGAACGAAGGTCGGGGGTAAGCTCTGGAAGTGCGGACTGCGGCTGCAAGAATGGGGGAAATGAAGGTTGTTCTGGCAGTGGGAAGGACGACGCCTTCCGAGACTTCGACGGTCCTCCGCCACCGTTTCTGGTCTTTGGAGGCATGGCTTCTTCAGAAGCTTTGGCACAAATCCTGGTTCCCACAGATGGCGCCAACTGTAAGTGCCTAAAAATTACGGACTTAGGTAATGGAGGGTCAGGCTCCTGATTCGTGGTTTTAAAGGTGTAAGGGGAAAGGATCGAGTCTCCGGCGACCTGAAAGGAAGAAAACAACGATCAGAGACCCTGGCTAAGGGTAGCCGAAGGCCCTCCGACGATCAAGTCAGTATATGAACTGGAAGAGAATGGAGAGAGCGAGCTTTTGGAGGGGAGGATCATGCGTACCTCGTAAGGCTTTCCTTCATGTAATATATAGACGTGAGGGTCATCATGGTACTGTCCACATGAAGCGATGGGAGTCCCATCAGCGTGTATTCGTACCTCTTGAGTGGGGGTAGGTGAAAAGGGGGTGTCCCATCGGATCATCATCCCATATCTATGGCCCTGAGATAAGGCGTGCCTCTTATCTAGGTTTGGCGCCCACTCCGTCTGTCAGCTTGCCATCCCTGTCGTGGCGGCGCATTTATGGCTGCATTTATGACTGAGTGACAGGAGCCGAGGTCGGGCAGAGGCTGAGACCGAGATCGGAGCCTGTGACGTGGCCGCCGAGACTCGATTCATGATTCCTCCGAGATGGCGCTACGGCCGACCTCATGTGGTTTCCGAGACCAAGGTTAAACCGAGACTGGGGATGGGCCCCGTCCGAATTAGCGAGCACAAAACGACCCCACACAGTTAGTATATAAAAAAGAAAGATTTCTTTGAGGAGCCAATATATATATACACACACACACATATATATATAAACCCTATATATAGTTTTCTATAACATTTGGGGGCCCATAAAAGACAAAAGGGGTGTTTATCATTTTTCTTTTTTTTTTTTTTCCTTCTTGGTGGGGTGTTTTGTTTAACCCCGTTCCAAATATTGGGCAGATCTGTCGGGAACCTAAATTGAACGGGCCTACATCAAATCCCGTCCCATGCGGGCCGGGGTTGGGCCATAGCTTAGCATGATCTTAATATAAGCTAAACATTTCTAATTATTCTTATACTGGCACCGGACACTAGGTGTGAATCGGACTTTAAACCCTCCTTTTTTCTGAGTTTGGAACTAGCAATGCAATGCAACAAGTAACAAAGTGGATTTTTTTTTCTTTCGATGCATGGTTTAAAATCTCAATCGATATCGGTTCATATCGGCCGATATGAATCGGTATCGGCCCATACCACGACGATATTTTACCGCGATACCGAGTCAGGCAAAATATCTCCAAAATATTGGTTTAACCGATATCTTGGTCGATATTTTCAAAATATCGGCCGAGATGGAGTAATTGTCAAAAATCCTAATTTCTTGTAACTTTTTCCCTATTTTCCCATTTTCTTCTCCTCTCCCCTCATCTCCTTAGAACAACCATGTCTCCATAGCTCAAATTCCAACACTATTTCTTGAAGAAATCATTTTATTTAGTAAGAGAAAATCAACTTAATTCTCTTATTTTTACTATTATGTGTTTTTTGTTTTTTATTTTTAGATAAAGCATAGAAATGAATGAAAAGATCATTGGCATCTCATTTTTGGGTTTGTGTTATGTTCTTCACTTAGATCTACACACTTTCATGCTAGATCTACTTATAAACATGATTTTGGGTGTAGAAAAATGATTTGTTTTTCAATCTTCTACTTTAAAAAAAATAAAATTGTTGGAGTATTTATGATACTAAATAGTAAATACTAAATGCTTATTAATAGTGTATAGATAATTGTTATGTTATCTTTATTTTCTTATATTTTACACTAATAAATTGACCATGAGCCAAAATAATAGTTACATTAAATGAAATACTGGAGAAGACGGCAAACTGCGATACATACATGACTCATAATTTAATGTGACTGATATTTTGATTTATTATTGTTACTAATGAAAAACAAAACATTCTTTTCCAGCATTTTCTAATATTCTGGATTTTTTGGATATTTTTGCGAATTTTTTTGGATTAAAAAAAATTCACACCGCGACAACCGCGATGGACTGATAACCGCGACTTTAAACCATGTTCCGATGAGAAAGTGGAAAAAAAACTAACATAAATCAACTAAGTATCTTTTGTTGGTCAAGTAATGTCTAAAAGAACTTAGTAGAAATCAATAGAAATCAATTTTATTTTAATTTATCTAAAAGATCATTTAGTGCATTTCCTTCATTGTCTGAATCATCATCACTATCACTGATTGGGTCGTGATTAAACCAATTCTGGGTACAAACTAATGCTTCTATCGTATCCGCTTTCAAAGAAGTCATATGTTACTTAAGTACCCTCCCTTCAGTGCTGAATGCCGACTCTGAAGTAGCTGTGGACACCAGAAGAGCTAAAATATCGAGAGCCATGTGAGATAAAACATGATACTTAGCTGAATTCAATTTTCACTATTGTTTATATCTACCGTGTCATCTTCTTCCGTAGACTTATCATCAAAATAACGATCAAATTCGTTTTTTTTTTCTACAACTGCCTTCTTGGTAAATTCTTTTTAATACTTTAAAAAATAGAACAAGCCTTTCCATGAGCATAGTTTTTCATGAATCAGTTCCCCATTCGCTCTCTTATTGATGCAAAGAGTTGTACAATATTATTAGTACAATGAAAAAACTATGATATCATTAAGTCATGGCCTTTGTATATATGTCAGTAATCAGTATTAGGAGTAGAGTTGAGGGAGGCTTTTCGTTCCTTGCAAGAAGTTTTATATAACAAAATGACAACTGACAATCCAACCTTAATGTGTGTTGTTAACTTTATGAGAAATTGAATTCAAGACTATATGCATCACATGTCTGTTATTGTTTTGAGGTTTATTGAATTCATTTTCCAAACAAATGCATCTTTATTTGTTTTATATAGAAAATGAGAATCCATGTCATGGACAGGCCAGGTCTAGACGGGATGGGCTTGTTCTGCTCATTTTCAATCCCATTTTAGCTAGGCTTTAAAACCATTGTCCAAGTCCAACCTGCCGGGCTCTGATTGTTTTAAAAGCGATGTAGTTTTGGGCTTGGGATGAGCCAGTCCAGGCCGGATACCCATTTTAACAGATTCAATTGATAGGCCTAACCACCGGGCTATCCAACGTTTATCAAATATCGAATACAATTAATTAATGGGCTACGATTGGTTTAGTTCATATTTGCTATGTTGCCCCGTCAAGTGTCAACCCATCCCAACTTACCTCATTTACAATGATCTACCAACCCAGCCTCAACCCATCCTATTAATTGACGTTCAAGTTGACAGGTCCCCATATAACATATCTAAGAATGAGTATTAATTCTTGGAAGAGAAACCACAACCTTAAATTGAGAAAAAAGGGAAATGGGTGCACATTCTCTTAATATGTTGATAATTTATTATTTTATAAAAAAATAAAAATCAATTAGAATGTAAAAAAAAAAAAAAAATACAACAAAAAGAACTCAGATTTTATTAATATCTAAGTCTTCATGGACTTTGAAGAGGAAAAGGAAAAGGGATCTTATTGGCAAATTTTAAAATTGAATTAGCTAATAAATGAAAACAAAAGGTTAAAATTTATAAGAATAGTAGATATGTAACTCATGATGAATGATGAGAAAAAAAAGGCTGGAACTTAGAATTTGGATTTTCAGAATTTATGAGAAAGAAGGAGAGGAGTTAATATTCTTTTATTAAAAAAAGGTATATATCAGAAATGGAAAAAAAAAAATCCTTGTTCAGGTAATAGAAAAAAATCTAGAAACCAATAATATGAATAAGATGAAAATGCACTCAAATACAAATGTGAAACTTGACATTTAGAGTCTCATTGATTTCTGAAAGGAAAGGGCTTAAAAAAATGAATTAGTTGAGAGTAAATTAAGAATTCACAATATCAATGGTTATATTATGATACATTTCCATGAATTAACGACCCATACATACCAATAAGGGTATCATATCAATGTCCTGTATTAGATAAAGTTTTTATTGGCTGATTTTTAGGACCTTGCACCAATTGAAACATACCAAAAGGGATGTTACATCAATATCCTGTATTACATAATAAGGTTCTTATAATTGGCTTATTTTTTGAACCTTGCCCCAATTGAATGGTTACAACTTACCACTGTTCAATCATCTTCTTTAATTCAATATAATCATGGCCCTCTTGCCTGGATTTTGAAATATACATCTTCACCACACAATTGTAAGTGCAAAGAAGATACAAAATTAGGGACGTCAGTCGGGTCGTGTTAACGAATTCGGGTTACGGGTCAAACGAATTCGGATCAGAATCACCTCAACACCAACACGACCCATTAAAAAAACGGGTCAAAAACCCAAACACAAACCCAATTTGTTTATTTAAACGGGTCATACGACACGACTCGTTAACCAATTAATTTTAAAAAAATATATTCATTAATCACTTTATCCTCTGTAAATTTACTAGAAGACCCCTCATACGGTCAAATGTTGTTATAATTTAAATAAATACATCTTCTAAGTAATTGTAGTATTTCTTTTCTAAATCATGGAGTCATACTTTATGTTTTGAGATTAGGCCCATTTTCTAAGTAACTGTTTTATCTCTTCTGATTAAGTGCATCTTCCACTGAATAAAAGTTATGTCACCCACACTTTGATTTTTTGCATGGTAATGTGATGCACACTTGGCAGCATGGCTTTTTGGCGGGTTGTATCGGGTCGTAATGGGTTACCGGATTTAATCTTTAACGACCCATTAATTTAATGGGTTAATGGATCCGACCCATTAACGATCCAAACTCATTAAGAGGTCACCTAAACTCATTAATATTGTGTGGGTTCGTATCGTATTAACGGGTAATATTACATTTTGACACCCCCAGTGATAAATGAATGCATGCATTGACATTTTGACGAGTCCGGATCCTGTGAGGATTTCCCCCACGGTGACCGTGAGTGGACGAATCAAGGCTTGCCACATCACCGTTGGCAGCCTGCCATGCACGCGGGCAGCTTGATATACATCCGGGCAGGACTGCCCACGGTGACGTGGCGGACTATGATTCGTCCACTCAATATCACTGTGGGGGAAAGCATTAGATGATCTCAATTCCATTTTGACACCCCCATGATAAATGAATGCATGCATTGTGAAAGACTGATAATCTCCGGTCAGCGGAATTGACAAAAGAAGCAAGAGACAGAGCAGCAGTCGGGTGTCTCAGTCTCACCTCCCTCATTGATTACTTTATAAAATGAAAAGCCGTCAGTATTTGGTAGGAATTAATGTAAGTTTGATTTTTTATCGGTCAGGAAGAAAAGCGAGGGGCCCACCTACTGCCCACATGAGCAGTGGATTGATAGAATCTATGACATTATTTTGTCATCGAGACTGGACCCCATATCCTGCCTTTCCCTGGTCTTCCAATGAAAAGTGGTGCAACCTTTAATACCAGTTATTTTGGTTGTTGCCTGTCTTTCCCTCCTGCAAGGGGTGGCAAATTCTGACTAAACCCATGAACCCAATATGTACGCCTCATTTTGGCATCCATGAATGATACCAATAGTCAGTATTCATGTTATTCATGTCCCTTCTTTTAACCCCATTTAGACATTCCTTACCAAATAAGATTGGATTTGAAGCCACTACACGTGACCACATGTACTCCAATATGGAACCAAATCTATATTTCATACTCTTCTACTCGTCGTGACCTTCCTAATGACATATAAAACTTTTGTATACAAGCCTATTCCACGGAATGAAGAATTTGCCATATCAGTAAATTCCGTGGTAAATGAATACCATAAAAATAGATTTTAATGGAAGTTGAAAATTCATGTTTGGTGTATATAATTTTTTCTTCCTCAATGAATTGGTGCTTATTGTGTTTAGTACGGCTGTGGATTCCTTAGTTTGAATGACATTTCTACCCAAACATGATCTTGAGTCCCACCAAAGCCATTAATTAAGCTCCGCCACATCTCTATCCAACTATGATCTTAATTCCCACCAAATCTATCAATTGAATCGCACCATATCTCTGTTCAGCCATGATCTTGAAAGCCACCAAATGAGTCCCACCACATCCCTACTTACATGCCCAGCCACATTTTTGCCTAGACCCCAATTGAGTCCCACTACACAACCCATCATAATCACCTCCTCATCATCAACCTGGCCATCATCATGATCGTCCTTGGATCAACTTGAAATCCCCCCCCCCCCCCCAAAATTGCAAATCCCCACCCACCTAACTCAATTCAAGGACGAGAGAGATCATCCCATTCCCAACCGACATATTCATGTCGTTCTTGGTTGACCATTCCTTGCAACATCAGATGCAGGAATGGGTTGTGACACTTTGTTTCGGGAACATGAAGTTGGAGTTAAAAATTTTTCGTAACAAACTTCAGGCATCAGACCTAGATGATGATGAGGAAGTGAATATGATTGACACAATAGTTGACCAAACAGTTCAATCGTAATGTTATACAGATCCGCTGGAGGAATTTCTAGCTCACTTCAATGCCGACATAGACATGGATGAGTCCATATGCGAAGTTAATGCATTATTGGATTCGGTCCAGCTGATGGATGTTTGCTAATGGAAGCAGAAAATTGAGCCTCTCTTTATATCTACCTCTGAACCTAAGGTCAAAGAAGAATTGAAACCATTTGAAACCATTACCCAATAATTTAAAGTATACCTACTTAGGGCCCTCTGCTAACAACCCAGTAATTACTGCCTCAAACCTTGAGGAAGAGCAGGAAAAGAGGCATCATGCAAAGTAAGGGTGTAAGCTCTACATATAACCCCATTTACTTTCCCCTCTATAGTCGATGTGGGACTATCCACCCCCCTTAAGGCTGCACATCCCTGTGCAGTAGTCTGCCAGTCCTCTTGGCCCGCCCACATGGAGACCTGCCCACTTGCACCAGGCAATGACAGGGGACCCACACTCGAACTAGTAGAGAGTCGGCCTTGATACCATTTGTAACGCCCCGCCCTTCACGCATGCATAACATCCTCACAGTTTTGCTTTTGATAGGCCTCAACCCATCAAAAGGCCTCATGCAAGGTAAGGGTGTAAGCTTTACATATAACCCCATTCACTTTCCTCTTTATAGTCGATGTGGGACTCCGGGGCGTCACACCCTACGTTAGACCATTTTGGATATTAAAGGAATCGGTCCCTCTGTAGTTAAGCACCAAATTCATCTAGAAGAATGTGCCAAACCATCTCGTGAACCGCAGAGGCAATTGAATTTGATCCTAAAGGAAGTAGTGAGGGGAGAAATAATCAAGCTTTTAGATGATGGCATTATCTACCCGATTTCTTACAGTTAATGGGTGAGTCCTGTCCAAGTGGTACCTAAGAAATCTGGCGTAACCGTTGTCGCTAACTGATTGTAGCCCCAAGTGCAATGCCGCGATTGTAGTAATAATCGGTGAAATCGGGTCGATCCACTGAGAGTTATTTATTGCAAAATCTGTCCTATTAAAAAAAAACTAGTTCTAGCCTAAAAAAATAATTATACAAATCAAATGTCCTACTTTAATAAAAAAAATTAATTACAACCAAAGAAAAAAAATTATAATCTAGAAACCTAATCTAACTATTGCATCCACTATAAGATTTGTCAGTCCAACCAATTGCAATAATTATGAAGATGCATAAAAATAAAATAAAATAAAATAAAATCAGAGAAAAGAAAATGAATTTTAATTCTCAAACTTTGCAACGATTACTTTGCTAAATGCCATCAAGAAAAATCAAGATCACCGCACCAAGTGCGCACTGTTACTACGTACAAAAATTCAATGTTGACCCATTGGTGAAGACCAAGACCCCATAAACTTAATTTATTAATGAAAGACCCATTACAAGAAAATAACCATTACAATTTTTTTTTTGAATCAAAATAAAGTGCATCCAACTTTATCCTAGACACATCAAACACTAAATGGAGGAGAATGACTCGCGGTCTCGAATGGTGATCCAACTGGCTCTCGTTTTGCAATCTGAAATCCAAGCAAGGGAAGATGATGAATGGCTGGTCCAATGGTAGAGCGATGGTGGCAACGGCGGCGGCGCGACGACGTAGAAATTTAAGTGGTAGTGTGCCTTAGGAGAGGCCTTGGATGAAATTGTGATGGAAGAAGATGAGATGGAGAAAAATAAATGGAAAAGGGGGAGGTTTAATGTTGCTAGTCGTCCAATGAAGTGGGGAGATGGGAATTCACGTCCAGCCCTTTGTGCTCTTTTTATATTGCTTTGATGGCTTGTGGTCCATGTGGGATTGTCATTATTTGAATAATGCATGACTTGGATAAAACCAAGCAATGGACATGCCTGTTTTGATGGATATCTTTTCTTGATTTTTTTCTCTTCTTGTCTCCTTCCTTCTCTTCTTTCGTTTCTTTCTTGACTAAAATTTCAAACTTGCAATGGAGATGGGCCCATGTGTGGGCATGCAACAACTGTAGGTGGCTAGTGTTTTGTTGGACGTCCAACACTTGTATAGATAATTCTCTTTGATTAGAAAGTTTTCAAATCTTGGAAACTTATTTGATTGAGATCTAGTTGTGGTGTCATCTTGGATAAAATCTTGGACTCTTTGAATTTTTTTCCAACTTGGATTGCTTAGCAAGATCTTCCAATCTTTTGAACTCTTCATGGTGTGTGACAACTTGAGAACAACTATGTTGGACGTCCATGCCTTGGCTGGAGTTTCTTTCCTTCCTTTCTTTGCACTGATTTGAATTTTCAAATTTAAAATCCTTCAACAAGGGTGGTGTGGACCCCCACATGGCTGGTAGGTGTGTGTGATGTCCCATACTCTCTTGATTGTCGATTCCTCTAACGACCATCCAATTTTAGAAACCTTCCCAGATGAGCAATTGTTGTTTGTTGATAGTAATACCTCGTGGCATGCAGATATAGTTAACTATTTGGTGATTGAGAAAACATCAAGCAATTTGTCAAAAAATGACCAATTCCGCTTCTTGTCTAGGACTAAATACTATTTTTGGGATGATCCCTATTTGTTTAAACACTGCCTTGACCAAATTATTAGAAAGTGTGTTTCCGAAATGGACCAGAAGAGCATACTTGAATTCGGTCATAACCATGCTTGCGAGGGACATTTTTCTGGTAAAAAGACAGCAGCAAAGGTGCTGCAATCTGGATTTATTTGGCCTACCCTTTTCAAGGATGCACATGAGTATTATAGGAGTTGTGACTAGTGTCAACGGTTAGGAAGGATTTCTAAGAGGAATGAAATGCCCCAATAACCTATCTTGATTGTTGAGTTGTTTGACGTTTGGGGTATAGACTTCATGGGTCCATTTCCTGTTTCTTTTGGTTATCAGTATATTCTTGTTGCGGTTGTTATGTGTCTAAATGGGTAAAGGCCATTCCTTGTAAGACCAATGACCACAAGGTTGTGGTTGAATCTTTGAAGAACCAAGTTTTCACTAGCTTTGGTATACCCCGCGTAATCATCAACGACGGTGGTAAGTACTTTTGCAACCAAGTATTTGAATCTTTAATGAGGAAGTACCACATCATGCACAAAGTTGCTACACCATACCAACCCCAGACTAGTGGGCAAGTAGAAATTTCAAATCGTGAGATCAAGAACATCCTAAAGAAAACAGTTGATCCAAATCGAAAAGATTGGTTTTTGCGTTTGCACAATGCACTGTGGGCATATAGGACTACTGCCTTCAAGACACCTATTGGAATGTCTCCGTACAGGTTGGTCTACGGCAAGGCATGCCACTTGCCGGTTGAATTAGAACATTGAGCATATTGGGCGATTGAGCGCCTAAACTTTGACTTAAAGGCTGGGGTCCAACGTAAACTGCAGCTTGCTGAACTGGAGGAAATGAGGAATGAATCATATGAATGTGCGAAGAGTTATAAAGCCAGGACCAAAGTGTTTCATGATAAGATAATTCTAAGGAAAGAGTTTCATCCTGGCCATAAAGTTTTGCTATATAACTCTAGATTGCACTAGTTCCCAGGCAAGCTGAGGTCTCAATGGTCAGGACCCTATGTTGTTCAGACAATCCATTCCCAGGGTACAGTTGAACTTTTGAATCCCATAAATGGCAGCACCTTTTAAGTGAAAGGGCACAGATTAAAAGAGTACCTTGAGTTTGTGGATCACGAGAATGTTGTTGAGGAGGTCCTTCTTGTGGACCCTGGATAAATTGACCTCATACCATGTTAGTTGTGTTTGACTGAAGACGTTAAATTTAGTGCTTGTTGGGAGGCAACCCAATATACCTGTGTGTCGGCGCCCCATGGTGAGAAATTCCAATTTGTCTTCCTTGTCCTATTTTATTTTTGTTCTGCATAAACATTAGGGACAATATTTAGGATATGTTTCGGGGTGAGGCACTGCATTTCATTACATTTTGTATGTGCATAAGTTGTCTTGTTTTCCATTTATAACAAAAACCCTTAAAATTTGAAAAAATCCAAAATCACTAAAAATTTGAAAAATTTTCAAAAATTGTCCATGGATTTTATCTTGAAGAGTTGTCATAGATACAAGTCCTATAACCTTTTTACACATTTAACCATATGAGTGTAGTCCAAGAGAAGAGCAAATCATTTTTGAGAGACTTGCAAGAATCATTAGTACAGACTAGAACCCATTGAGTGATTGAGCCTTTCTATATCCATTTGGGTGAGGACTTTGTTACTCTATTCTTGAGTAGAATGAATATCTACTCGTAGAGCTTCCTAGTCCAGCACTTCCGATCTCATAAGTGCTATTTCTTGTTCTAACCACAGAGGCGACATCAAAATGTGAAGAAGCCTTAACTTATAGCTTATGATACACTTTTATGAACTAAGGGGAAGATGATAGGCGTTCTAAAAAAAAAAAAACCAATGGCCAAATTTTGAGCCCCACTTATTACATTTTATACCCTTAGTAGCTCTCTTGAGCCTGTTTTACAAAAAACCTTCCTTTATTGTCCCAAGCCTCATCACCCATATATATATAATCCGTTTTTACCTTTTTTTTTTGAGAAGGGTAATGATACATGAGGAAAGGAAGGATTTGAGCATTAGCGATAAAGACTTTACATGGGCTACCAAAAGATAGATGTTCTACAAAGAGATGACATACGAATAAAGGAATTTGAAAGTTGAACTAAAGAGAAAAGTAGAAAGAAAAGAAAAGAAAAAAAATGAGAAATGAGAACCAAAGGAAAATAAAAGAAAAAGAAAAAGATATGGGAAACTAAAGAAAAGCAAATACCAAAAAGAGATAGAGTGGAATAAAGAACAGAAAGCAAAATGAAGAAGTGAAGACAGTGGAAGACCCTCCTATGAAGATTTGAAGACCATTACCTTCTCAAGAACCCGAAGCCACATTTAACCCTTATCCTACCTATTAACCCTAACCCATAACAACCTATGAAAGACCTATTGGATCGTAGGAAATGTTAGGTGCTGAATGAGTGAGAAGTTGAGTAAGCATTTCCACTTTCTAATGTTTATATCTTATTCTATGAGATCAATCATTTTATACATAAGCTCCATTCTTCATCAATTATGTGAGTCCTTAGCTTGTTCATACTCACATATTGAGAGTTAGTCAGTAAAATTTGTGTGCGTCCATTGTTGATAGTATGACCTGTAAGACAGTAGTCAAGATGAAATGTATTCCGTAGGGGACTAAAGTTGTGTGAGCTTCGACCTAAAGATTGCATGATTATTGGCTAAATACACACACATACATAGTGGGACTGAGGTATTGACTGACATATCTTCAGGAGTTGACCAGTATTCCTAACTTAGAACTCATTCTTATTAACTTGCTAAAGACCGTTGGACACAAAAAATATTTTCTTTCCAAAATAAAAAGAATTTTGTGGGATTTCGCTGAAAACCCTTACGAGACAAAACTCGTCCACTGGGGGAAACTAGGGGTTTAACGGCTTATTGCACGAGCTAAGTGTAGCCGCGATTTCTGCGAAAATGAGTTATGATTTTTACCGTATTTTCTTGCATATAGTTTAGTCGACTTTCTTTATAGTTTTTGCTCGGGACTAGCAAAATGTAGGTTTTGGGGGTATGATGAGTATTAAATATTGAATATTTTACCCTTCATTAGTCCGGATTTTATCGGCATCTCATATGCATATCGTTTGTTTTACATGGAGATTTTATCATTTTGTCACATTAACGAATTATCGGATTATCACGCATAAATTCGATTATTTATAGCGACTTTTTATGTAATTTCTCTTGTGTAGGTGGACCCCGCGACTACACCAACCTTTCGGCTAGTGTCTAAAAGCTTCAAGAAGATATTTCAATAAAGAAGTTACATAAAGAAATCTTGGTGAAGAAATCTTAGGAAGAGTTAAAGAATTCCAAAATAAGAGGAGAAGACTTTGATAATAAAAGGAGTCAATTTTTAACATAAAGGATTTGTTAGTGTATAGGTTAGAGCCTGGGTGCTTATGAAATAGGTAATAGGTTCAAATCCCAACAATTACATTTTTTTCCACTACATGACACAAAGGCACATATGAGAAAATCTTTTGGCAAGTTAGTCTTTTTGTAATTTTATTTTACATTCTTTATACTTTTATATTGTAATTAGGAGCTTAAGTGTAACTAATTTAGAGAGTGTGTAATTGAAGATCATTAATGAAGATTTGAATCTCTTTTTTTATGTTTAGCGGCTAAAGATCTTGGGTTAGGCTCTCCTTTTGAGGCTAAATAATGTGATTAGTTCAATTATATGCATACTTTAGTTTAAATTCCCTACTTGTGCCTTGATTGATTAGTAGATTTTAGATCTAATTGTGCTAATCTCTCTCATTTCTCATGCTCTATCTCTACACTTGATGCTTTGTAGTTGTATTAAGTTCTCTCATATAGCATGCTCTAGAGCCTTTATCGTTGATATTTTGTAGCTTGATTTTGATGAATTATTGTTAGGGTAGCTAAATGATGATCTAGGTACTTGACTTTTGATTTTTTTTATTTTAATCTTCATTGCTATATCATCCAATCCAATTAGGCAAGGGATTGCTAATTGGGTTGCAGATTTTGGAGTTGAATTAGAACATGCATTGGTTGGATTAATTACATACTTAGTGGATTTTGGATTGCCTAAACTCTTATTTTGATTGTTGTTAATTTTAATCTTTATTAGATTTGTTATTTACACTTTTAGATTGTGAGATCCATATTTCACATCACTTGTTTTAAAATCCTACACATTTCACACCATATCTTTACCTTAAATCTTTCATTTCCACCACCATTCATCCACTAGTTTAGTTTAGATTGTTAGATAAGCTTAGATCTAATTAATTTCATATATTAGATTGTTAATTAATTATTTACATTGCATAGTTTAATAGTTTTAATTGCTTACTTCAATTGTCTTTATTAGCTATATCTTAGTTCAATTATAGTTTAATTGGATTCATTGCTTGTTTCATCCTCTCTCCGTGGGATTGATAATCCAGACTCTTTATTCTTTTACAACTTGATGACACTGTAGTCTTGTGGTTAAGCGTTGCATATTTTAGTGTCGATCAGGTGCTTCAGTTGATTTGGCTCATCTAATATTATTAAAGGCTATAGACATTAAATTTTCAATTTCTGATATGTAAAATCTTTATAAACACTAAATCTTGCTATATATGTGAAATTTTAATTTAAAATGAATTTACAAATATTGTAAGGATCTTCTTTGATATGTTTAAGGGATGACATAGCAAAAAGTGTATTAAATGGAGTGCGCTAAATATGGAAAAGATAATATCAAATATTTTACTTTAATATTTCATAAATAGGTTTTCTTTTCATTATGATTATGTGTTTTTTTTTTATAGAAATCCAATTATCTAAGAAGTACTATGAATCTTTAAAGTAAGAATGATATTATAAATATATTTTAGTTTAATTATAACATAGCTATAATCTTATTTTAAAATCTCAACATAAGTTATGATTATCAAGAAAGATTTACCTTTCACTAAGAAGATTTTTATTTTAATCATAGAGATAAATGTCAATTTTATTTTTGTTTTTATTCTTTCTATTAACAAGAAAGAAATTGATTTTCTTTAGTAGAATGATTTTTATTTTATAATTGATTTTAACTTCTATTTATTTTGCCTTTAAGAGAATTTTTTTTAAAATTTTGTTGGACTGTATTTTTAAGTAATTGAATTGCCTAATCTCTCTCTCTCTCTCTCTCACATATGTATGTTTTATATTTCAGAAATCTATTTTCCTTACTCCTTTTTCTCCAGTAAATAACTTTGACAAGTCTATTGATGTACTGCTTTGTTGACATTTGCAGATATAAAACTTGAAAAATGGGTAAAGGTAAGTTGATTTGGTTATGAAATTTTTTTCTTCTTTTATATATGTAAATATCATATTTTACTTTTTTTAATAATTTCTTTTAGAAAATTTTATATTATGAATTATATTACTTGTACTAACCACGGGCATATTTTGCAAGTAGTATAATGAGACTCGAATTTGTACATTTGCTGCCTGGAGACCTAAGGTGTGCCCATCAACGGTTAAATTTAACAAGTTCTCCAAAAGTTTCTCATATAATAAAAGGGATAAAAGTTAGAAAAATGACGGGGAATTGCGATATCCTACTACATCACATAGTGCGATATCTGATGGCCTTAGGATATCACATGAACAACTCTACTTGGATTTTTTAAACTTCAACAATTGATGGGCAAAAGTCAAGTATTAGGGCAGCCATTTCGTCAAAATCTTTTATTTTTCTTACCAGCCTAGGTGGTTGCACCCTTGAGATAGCTGACAAACACGGGAGTGAACCTTAGCACATGCTGGGAGAAATGCCACCTACACATATAGGAGAGAGGACCCAGGGATCAAACTTTGGTTAGTTGGGAGTTGGGCGAGAATGAGACACCTCTAGTCTATCCTTTTATTCTTGATACTATACTTTTTTTTTTGGTACCCCAATCACGTGGAAAGAGAAGCCCATACAATTGAGAATGAGAGCCCACATACCACATGTAAGTGCCTAAAAATTACGAACTTAGTTAATGGAGGATTAAGCTCCTGATGCAAGGTTTTGAGGGAGGTAAGGGGAATGGATCGAGCCTTCGATGACCTAAAAAGAAAAGAACAACGGTCAGAGACCCTGGCTGTGGGTAGCCGAAGGCCCTCCGACGATTAAGTTAGTGCAGGGACTGAGAGAGTGGAGAGA
Organism: Cinnamomum chago; assembly: GCA_038049695.1. Taxonomy (NCBI): domain Eukaryota; kingdom Viridiplantae; phylum Streptophyta; class Magnoliopsida; order Laurales; family Lauraceae; genus Cinnamomum; species Cinnamomum chago. The sequence continues at coordinate 100,945,846 of CP142453.1, read as the reverse complement.
AAGAGTTCTGGGAGGGAGAGATTATGCGTGTGCGTACCTTTCATGGATTCTCTCATGCAATATATAGGTGGAGAAGTCATCATTGGACTGTCTTCCTGAGGAGACGGGAGTCCCATCTGAACGTACTCTCATCTCCTTAGTGGGGGTAGGTAAAAAGGGGACGTCCCATCGGACCAGCCCTCCTCGCCTATGGATATGACTGTAGGTATGGTGTGCTCCTCGCGTAGGTCCGGAGCCCATTCTGTTGTCAGACCGCCGATCCTGTTTTGGCAGTGCATTAATGGCGGCATTTATGATTGAATAAAAGGAGGCCGAGCTCGGTCGAGGCTGAGGCCGCAGTTGGGACTCGTGACGTAATCACTGGGGCCCGCTCCATAATTGCCCGAGACGGCGATGCAGCCGAACTTGGCGGCACCGAGATCACGGGTTACCGAGACTGGGTGGTGGCCCCGTTTAATTCCATGATCACGGAATGACCCCACACAATTGCCCCCTAGCTCCCTGACCTCGGGCTTTCTCCGAGGTCGGGAGCTAAGACTTGGATGTGACGGGGCTGTCTTTTCGTATCCCGCCTTAGGAATATCCTCATTATGGCGCCTCTTCACCTGCCCTAGGCAATAAATAGGGCGTCATGATTGCCCTGCCACAGCGGATACGGAGAGCGCCGTTTCGCATACCCGAGGCGATTAATGTCGTACCAGAGGCATGGCGGAATGCTTATCGTCTCTGCCACGTGGAGCCTTCTGTCTGGTAGGACACCGAAGTCGAAGCGACGCGACATGCGGTAATCAAGAGGGGGCGCTCCTTTATAAAAAGGGGCCCGCTCCTCTTTCTTTCTCTTTTACCCTAGCTGTTAGTTTGAAGGAGACTCTGCTGCAACTTTGTCCAACCCAGAAGACCGCCGAACTCGGAGATTCTTCGCCCTCTGCTTCCCGTTCCTTGCCCTTCCGTCTTCTGCAGTCCTCTTTGCTTTTTCTGTGAGTTATGCTTCTTGCCTTCATCTCCTCTCTGTATTTCTCTTTCTTCTGCGATTTCTGAGATTCCTAATCCCTTAGGCCCTCCCAGCCTTCGTTCCCTTTCTTCTATTTCTTCCTTCTCTTCTGTTTCAAGAAAATGGGAATATTCAGCCACTGGGTAGAGGGCCCTGCAGCCCTAGAGGCTTTTAGGGAGAACTTTAGGATCCCAGAGGATGTCCTGGTGAAACCCTTTGTCTTCCAGGGCCCCGTCAAGGGTTTCGTCACCTATAAGGAATGGATGCCCTTCCCTTTGCTGGCTGTGTGCGAAGGGGGGGTAAGATTCCCCATCCACCCACTCCTCCGGTCCTGTCTCCACGCGTGGAACCTCTGCCCCTTCCAGCTAATGCCGAATGGCTTCAAAATAATAATGGGCGTGGCCCAGCTGAACTGGATCTTGGACATCGGTCTCGGGGTACATGATTTAGAAGATGTCTACGATATCTGCAAGGCCGCGGGGGTCGAGGACGCTTACTACCTTCAGGTCAAGGCCAGGCGCCGTCCCTTGGTGAATGCCCTGGAGGACTCCACCAAATACGCCGGAGATGACCGCTTTTTTATCTCGGGAAACTGGGAGTTCAGGGGGACCGAGACCGAGGAGGACCGGAGGATCCAGGTCCCACGAAAACCTGGGACACCCCCTAGTAAATGCCCACCCTTCTAGGTTTAAGCTTATCTTGCCTTTGCCTGCTATTATGCCGAACTGATGTCCTTGCCCATTTTTCCGTGTAGGCATTCAGAAGAGGAGGAGAGAGGCCGGTTTCGACAAGTGGAAGCGCAACGACGCGTGGCTAGAGAGGATTGAGCGCTACTACGGTCATTACGACCGAGCCGCTTTCTCCTTGCTGGGGTATAAACCTCGGTATCAGTCTTACACCAGGAAGACTGCCGAGATTCCTCTTGCTCCACCGGGGGAAGTCGGACCCGACCCTGCCGAGACAGACGGTCAAGCCACGGATCCTCGGGACCCGATAGTTATTGGCGACAGTCCTCTCCGAGACCAAGGAGAAGCAGAAGAAGAAGAAATGGAGAGGCCGCGCCCACCCTTGAAGAACCTGGGGGCCCTGATTTTTGGTGACAAAGCCCCGGAAGCCTCCAAGAACGTCCCCAGCGGTGCAGGTGCCGCCCAGGGATCCGCCCCGGCCGCCTTTTCTAACTCGTCGGGCGCGGCAGGCGCTTCTTCGGCCAAGCCTTCGAAGGGGAGGTCGGGGGAGTCTTCCGTGGCCGCTCGGCAGACGAAGGACCCTCGTCCGCTCCGAGAAAGCAGGCCACGGGTAGTGGAACCCGGGAAGGAGACCCCGCCTCCTCCGCCGCAGAAGGAGGCCCGACCTCGGTCCGAGGCTGCCGGAAAGGAGGGCGAGAGGCCCCCTCCCGAGAAGAGGTCCCGTCTGGCGGGCGCAGAGGGGAGGCATCCGTCGGAGGATCCGCAGCCCCAGCAGTCCACGCCGGCTCCTTGGAGGCCCAACTTCGACCTCAACCCCAACGAGCCGATGACGGTGGGTGTGCAGCTGGGGACGAGCTGGGAGTCGGTCATGGCTCTCGCCCGGGGATGCGCCCTCCCCCAGGATATGGAGAGGCACAGGAGAGTCCGGTCTCCGAATTTAATCCATCATACCTTGAGGGCGTCGCTCGAGGTAGCTTTTCTTCGCTATTTCTAAAATTTTCACTTCTTAGCCACCTGATCCGACCTTCTCACCGTTTCTATTTCTTTTCACAGAACGCGCAGAGGCTCCAAGTACTGATGGAGAGGGAGGCGGAAAGAGCTGCCCAGATTGACGGGCTAGAGAAGGAGAAGAGGAAGCTGGGGAGTGCGCTGGAGGCCGGCGCGGCCGAACTCAAGAAGGTGGGGGAGAAAATCGCCCAACACGCAACGGATCAGCAAGCAGCGAAGGCTGAAATCATTAAGTTGCGGGGCGAGAATAAGAGCCTGAGGGGCGCCGCGGAGGAGAAGGCGAGGAGGGCATCCCGGATGGAGGTTGAGCTCGTCGAGAGGGAGGCCGAGCTCGTGAAGAAAGATGCCGAGGTCGCCGAGAAGCAAGGCGAGCTGGCCAATAAAGAGGCTGAGCTCGAGGCCTTCAAGAAGGAGAGATCCGAGGCCGAATCCATCCTGCGAGACCAAGCTACAAAGGCTTACCAGAACGGGGTGGATTGGGCCTCGGAGGAGTACGCGTCTCAGATCACAAATCTGAGCTCGGTGCTGTACGAGATGGGGTGCAAAGCGGCCCTACTCAAATATGGGGTCTCTGAGGACCATCCCATCTTCTCGGATCTTCCTCAGTTCCGACCTGCAGCAGTGGGCTCAGAGCTAGAACCAGGCTCCAATCCTTCCGAGGCTCTGGCCGATGCCCCCATCGCTCCTCCTCCGCCCCCGACCTCCGCCGAAGTTGAGGCAGCCCAGGCTCCTCCTCCACCTCCGACTTCCGCCGAAGTTGAGGCGGCCCAGGCTCCTCCTCCACCTCCGACTCCCGCCGAAGTTGAGGCGGCCCAGGCTCCTCCTGCAGCTCCTTCAACTGCTAGTGATGCCCCCACTTCTTGTGCACCTTCAGAGCTGGAGACCGACAAGGCGGCGCCCAAGGAGTAGACTTTTTAGGAATTTTCTTTATCAAGTGCACAGAGATCATGTAATCATACTTCCTGATTAATGAAAAGAAGTTCTTTTTCCATCTTGCTGTTTCCCTTCTTTGCTTCTTCTTTTGCAATGGTCTGTGGATGCTCTGATGTGAGGTGATGTCCAAAAATTTTGCCAAGTGGATGAGGTCGGTAGGAAGGGCCTGCCTCGGACAGACCTTTTCCAGTCTCGTAAGACTAGGTTGTCCCTTTCCTACTTTTGAATTTTAGCAAGCAAGCGAGTCATGCTGCCGTCTGACCGAAGGCTAGGCCTTAATGGCATATTTTTGAGGGGGAGGTTCCCAGGGCGAAACGGTGGCGAGCCCCCGACTCACATGCCGGGGTTTAGCTGAGGCCGTGCTCTCACGGTCTAGGTGAGACCCTAGGGTAGGCCGAGTTTCGCGACTTAGGATCATTAGCTTTACAGACGCCCCAGAGGACGTCTTTTGATCAGTTGGCCCTGCGACCGAACTCAAGGAGGGCCGGATCCTTGCGGGGTTGGTCCTACGACCGAACTCAAAGAGGATGGCGCGAGGGCCGGATCCTTGCGGGGTTGGTCCTACGACCGAACTCAAAGAGGATGGCGCGAGGGCCGGATCCTTGCGGGGTTGGTCCTACGACCGAACTCAAAGAGGATGGCGCGAGGGCCGGATCCTTGCGGAGTTGGTCCTACGACCGAACTCAAAGAGGATGGCGCGAGGGCCGGATCCTTGCGGAGTTGGTCCTACGACCGAACTCAAAGAGGATGGCGCGAGGGCCGGATCCTTGCGGAGTTGGTCCTACGACCGAACTCAAAGAGGATGGCGCGAGGGCCGGATCCTTGCGGGGTTGGTCCTACGACCGAACTCAAAGAGGATGGCGCGAGGGCCGGATCCTTGCGGAGTTGGTCCTACGACCGAACTCAAAGAGGATGGCGCGAGGGCCGGATCCTTGCGGGGATCGAAGAAATACACGGCAAATCTGTGTCAAAAGGTTCTTCTTTATTGATCAATTGTCTCGAATACAGCTAGAAATAATATTTCTTTAGGTGGGCAGCGTTCCATGGCCGTGGCAATTCCTTGCCATCCATTCCTTCAAGCCTGTAGGCCGACCTTCCTGAGACAGAGACCACCTTGTAGGGGCCGAGCCAATTCGGCGCAAGTTTGCCCTCATTAGGATCTTTATTTGCGGGGAGTGCTTTTTTTAAGACTAGTTCTCCAACCGAGAACCTCCTTTCTTTGACCTTCCGATTATACCCTCGGGAAAGCTGCTGCTGATAGGCGGCCAGGCGCACGGATGCTGCTTCCCTTCGTTCCTCGGCAAGGTCGAGTTCTCTGGCGAGGTTCATCTCGTTCTGCCCTTGATCGAAGAGATTTGTTCTCAAGGTCGGGAGGCCGACCTCAAGAGGAATTACTGCCTCCATTCCGTAGGCCAACGAAAAAGGGGTGGCCGAAGTGGATCGTCTCGGGGTGGTTCTGTATGCCCAGAGGACACTTGGCAATTCCTTCGTCCACCTGCCTTTAGCCTTGTCAAGCCTCTTCTTCAGCCCTTCCAAGACTACTTTGTTCGAGATTTCGGCCTGCCCATTGCTCTGTGGGTATGCAGGGGTTGCGTAAAGGTTTCTGATGCCGAGCTCCTGACAGAAGTTTTTGAAGAATTTTGAATCGAATTGGGTTCCGTTGTCCGAGACTAGAGCTCTGGGGATCCCAAATCGTGTGATAATGTTTTTCCATACAAAATTCTTTGTGTCAAGCTCGGTGATGGAGGATAAGGCCTCTGCCTCAATCCATTTTGTGAAGTAATCGGTGCCCACCATTAGCCATCTTTTGTTTCCCGGGGTTCGGTGGAGAGGTCCGACGATGTCCAGCCCCCATTGAGCAAAGGGCCATGGACTGGAGATTGGGCTCAGGTCCTGAGCTGGCTGGTGGAGGGAATGGGAAAACTTTTGGCATTTCTCACATTTTCTGGCGTAGATCTGGGCATCCTTCTGCATGTAGGGCCACCAGTAGCCCTGGCTAATAGCTCTGTAGGCCAGCGATCTTCCACTGATGTGGCTACCGCAGATCCCTTCATGAATTTCAAATAGAAAATCCTCTACCTTGCTCGGATGGACGCATTGGAGATATGGTCCAGAGTAGGATTTCCTGTAAAGCTTTTCATCTGGAGATAGCCAGAAGTGAGCTGCTTTTACTCTGACCTTGTGGGCTTCGCTCTTGTCTTCTGGGAGCTTGTCCTCCTTCAGGAACGCCATGATCGGATCCATCCAGCTTGGACCGAGGTCAGTGCACAGAACCTGCCGAACTGGGAGGAGCTCTATGCTCGGTTTTTCCAGCGTCCCTACATCGACTGTTCTTCTTTTTCCAGCTTCTACAGCCGAGGCCAAGCTTGCCAGGGCGTCTGCATGGCGATTGGACTCCCTACCAACTTGCCTGACTTCAACTTTTTCAAACTGGGAGAGGAGCTGCCTGGTATGGGCTAGATAGGCCACCATTCTTTCGTCTCTGGCTTGGTAGTCCCCGCTCAGCTGGCTCGTCACCAACTGGGAGTCGCTGAAGACCACCACCCTCCGTGCCCCCAGTATTCTCGCACTGCCGAGGCCAGCGATCAGTGCTTCATATTCTGCTTCATTGTTTGATGCTTTGAAGTTGAGGGTTAGTGCTTGCTCTATGACTAACCCTTCTGGGGATTGGAGGACGACGCCGGCGCCTGCCCTCTTGGATGTAGACGATCCGTCAACGAAGATTTTCCAGGCTGACTCCAGAAATTTTTCCCAGGATTGGTCTTCCTCAGTCTTGGCGTTACCTTCATTGCTGCCCTTGGAGTCCCCCAGTTCGGTATCGAGCGAGGTCGGTGCCGAACTAGGAGAGGTGAATTCGACGACGAAGTCCGCCAGGACCTGTGCCTTGATTGCCGTTCTGGGCTGATACTGGATGTCGAACTGACCCAATTCCACGGCCCACTTGGAGATTCGGCCAGAAAAGTCCGCCTTGCGGAAGAGGGACTTTAGCGGGAATTCCGTGATGACTACCACCGTGTGAGTCTGGAAGTAATGGGAGAGCTTGCGAGAGGCGCTGAGCAGTGCTAGTGCTAGCTTTTCAAGAGGTAGATATCTGGTCTCGGCATCGAGCAGGGTTTTGCTGGTGTAATAGATGGGGTACTGTTGTTTGTCGCTTTCTCGAACCAGCACCGAGCTCACCGCATGGTCCGAGACTGCAAGATAGAGATAGAGAAAATCGTCTTGCGACGGAGTGGACAGTAGAGGTGGTGAGGAGAGGTACCTTTTGAGCGTCTCTAGTGCCAAATCGCATTCTGGAGTCCATTGGAACTTGGAACTCTTCTTCAGTAGCTGAAAGAATGGACGGCACTTGTCTGAGGCGCGGCTGATGAAGCGATTGAGTGCAGCGGCCATCCCCGTCAGTCTCTGGACCTGCTTGGCCGAGGTGGGGCTTTGGATAGCCTGTATGGCCGCGATCTGCTCCGGATTGGCCTCAATCCCTCTCCGTGTCACCAGGCTCCCCAGGAATTTGCCGGAGCCGACGCCAAATGCACACTTCGAGGCATTGAGTTTGAGCTGGAACTTTCGGAGGATGGCAAATGTTTGGCGCAGGTCTGTTAGGTGGCTCTGCGACTTCTTGGACTTGACTACCATGTCGTCAATGTAGACCTCCATCGTTTTCCCGAGTTGGTCCCGAAACATCCTTGTGACCAGCCTCTGATATGTTGCTCCGGCGTTTTTCAGCCCAAAGGGCATCACCTTGTAACAGTAGATGCCTCGAGGTGTGATAAACGCAGTTTTCTCCTCATCAGATCTGTGCAGAGGGATCTGATGGTAACCTCGGTAGGCGTCTAAGAAGCTCATCCTGTCATGCCCCGAGGTGGCGTCGATCATCTGATCGATTTTTGGGAGGGGGAAGCTATCCTTGGGGCAAGCTTTGTTGAGGTCGGTGAAGTCTACACAGACCCTCCATTTGCCGCTCTTCTTCTTTACAACCACCGTGTTGGCTAGCCACTGGGGATAGTGTACCTCGCGGATTGCCCCAGCTTCGAGGAGCTTATCCACCTCTTCTACAATCGCCTCTGTCTGTGGGGTCCCCGTTCTGCGAGCCTTCTGCACTATAGGCTTGTGCCCGGGGTTCACATTCAGCTTGTGACATATGACCTCGGGGTCAACTCCAGGCATCTCATATGGAGTCCAGGCGAAGACATCCTTATTCAGGAGAAGGAAGTCTAGCAACTCGGCCTTTTCAGCGTCAGGGAGCTGGCTACCCAGCAGGAAGTAGCGCTCCGGATCTTCAGGATTGATCCTGACCTCGGTGAGATCTTCTATGCTTTTCTGCCCTGCTGTCCGCCCGACATCCTCGATCTTGGCTTCGAGCTTGGCCATGTGCACTCGTCTCGGTTCCTCTTCTCCAGGTGCTACGACCACGAGACATTCTCGGGCCATCTGTTGATTTCCGCACACAGTCACTATTTCGACCGTTCCTCCAGGCTTCTCCAATGGAAACTTGAGTTTTTGATGAAGGGTGGATGGCACTGCCTCCATGGCGTGCAGCCAACTTCGTCCCAATATCACATTGTAGGGGGACGGCGCGTCTATCACCATAAAGTCTGCTACCTTTGCTGCGCCTCCGATCCGGACTTCAAGTGAGATCCTGCCTTTGGGGTATACTGGCTGGGCACTAAACCCTATCAAGGGGACGTGGGCCTCCCGCAGGGCGGATTCGGGCAGGCCGAGCTGTTTGAAACAGCTATAGTATACAATCTCGGTGGAGCTCCCTGGGTCCACAAGGACGCGCTTGGTAGTGTAATTGTTCAGCCGCAGGGTGAGGATGAGGGCGTCATTGTGGGGGAGCTCGACTTCCTTCAGATCCTCATCCGAGAACCAAATCTTGGGCTTTTCTCTCTTACGCCTCTTCGAGGCGCTTTCCCACTCTGCCGACATCACCTGCTTGCCATGGGCAGCTCTCCTGGCGTCTGACCGAGCCTGGGCGCTTCCCCTGCCTGGGGCGGGTGCTAAGTGGATGACATTGATGGTACCCGCCGGCTCATCGCTCTCATGGTCATCACTGGGTTGAGTGCGCTGCTGTGCTTGGTGGACCCTTTCCTCCTGTTTGATATACTCCTGGAGGTGTCCGTCATGGACGAGCTTTTCGAGATGGGACTTCAACGCAAAGCAGTCTTCGGTCATGTGCCCGTGCTGCTTGTGATAGGAGCAGCGCTTGTTCTGGTCTCGGATGGATGGGTCGCCTGTCATCGGCCGAGGCCACTGGAAGTATAGCTCTGCCTTGATTTTGTTCAGGAGTCTATAAATAGGCTCCTTAAACACAACACTGATAGCCCTGTAAGGATCGTTGGCAGGCTTGGCGGACTGTGACCTCGGCCTCTTGCTGCTGTCCGAGGCGATCGAGAAAGAGCGGGCGGGCTTCCTTTTATCCGACCTTGGTCGGGGGAATGTTTCTTCCTTGGTGGAGGCCTGGTGTTTCTTCGGGAATCCGAACCGCTCTGTGCCATGGGCCTCGTCTTCTTCCTGCTCAATGTACTGTTTTACCCTTGCCATCAGTGCTTTCATTGTGGCCACGGGGTTTCGGACTAGATCTCTGCGGAGTTCATTTCCTGGGAGTAACCCCTCCTTGAAGCACATGATGGCGACTTCGTCATTGGCGTCGGTAATCTGGCTGTATATCGTCGAGAATCTTCTGGCGAAGGCAGTGATACCCTCACCGTCTTTCATCCGGATCGCCATGAGATTGCTACCTGTCTTCGGGATGACGCGGTGCGCTTGAAACTTTTCAAGGAAAGAGCTCCGGAGCTGCCGCCAGCTTGAGACCGACCCGGGAGGGAGTGCGCAGAACCACCGGAGAGGGAGGTCTCCCAGACTGGATGAGAAAACCCTGCAGTTTAAAAGACCGACGTCCCCCCAGACCGACATCCGCTGAGTGAAGTGCCGCAGATGCGCCTCCGGGTCTGAGGCCCCGTCGTAAAGTACGAACCTTGGGACGTTAAATCTCTCGGGAAGAGAGAAATTTTTAATTTCCTGCGAAAAGGGGGACATGCCCTGATCGTCCTCTTCATGCTCATCAGTCTGGTCTCGGGCGAGACCGATCTCGGCCAAACGGGCCTGGACCTCCTGCTTGATATAGTGGTCCAACTGCGCCTTGAGGTCCGTCTGGTCATCGAGTCTCGGGGATTCCGGCTCACGCCGTGCTCCCCCGAGACCACTAGGCAGATGACTGCTGCTCGAGCCTTCCTCCTCGCAGTGAGACCTCCTTCTGTGGTTGAGGGCATGCCTCAGATCTTGGTTACCCGGGTGGGTCCGCTTCCGCCGGGGAGGCGGACCACGAGACTTCCTCTCATTCATCTCGAGTCGCTCCTCTAGACGACGAATCACCTCGTCTTTATCTTGGAGAGCCTGGTCCTGGGCATCGAGCTCTTTAAGCAGGGGGTCGTCATTTCTCGTTTTACGGATATGATGAAGAGATTGGCCGTCGTCGCGAGAGTGACGGTGGGACTGATGGGACGTCGCCCTGATAGGGGTTTTGCCCCTTCGCCGAAGATCCGACGTGGGGGCGTTCTGCTCCGGACCCCTTTGTGATCGACCATCAGGATGGAGAGGGACCCCCTGACGGTCATCGTGGTGGGGGCGCGCAGTCGTGGGCCGAGACGAAGAGGCCGATTGGACTATGCCCTCCACGCACGCGGCTCCCGACCCCCCCCCAGACCTCCTCTGGCGCGGGGCCTCTGGTTCCTCCTGCCTGACGGGAGGAGCCGCCATCGGCCCCGGAGGGGGAAGAAGAGCGGAACGAAGGTCGGGGGGTGGTTCCGGAACAACCGACTGGGCTGGTTGTGACGGCAAGAATGGTGGGAACGCAGGTTCCTCCCGTAGCGGGAAGGACGATGCTTTTTTAGACGTCGATGGTCCTCCGCCACCGTTTCTGGTTTTTGGAGGCATGACTTCTGTAGAGGCTTTGGCACAGATCCTATCCCCACAGACGGCGCCAACTGTAAGTGCCTAAAAATTACGGACTTAGTTAATGGAGGATTAAGCTCCTGATGCAAGGTTTTGAGGGAGGTAAGGGGAATGGATCGAGCCTTCGATGACCTGAAAGGAAAAGAACAACGGTCAGAGACCCTGGCTGTGGGTAGCCGAAGGCCCTCCGACGATTAAGTTAGTGCAGGGACTGAGAGAGTGGAGAGAAAGAGTTCTGGGAGGGAGAGATTATGCGTGTGCGTACCTTTCATGGATTCTCTCATGCAATATATAGGTGGAGAAGTCATCATTGGACTGTCTTCCTGAGGAGACGGGAGTCCCATCTGAACGTACTCTCATCTCCTTAGTGGGGGTAGGTAAAAAGGGGACGTCCCATCGGACCAGCCCTCCTCGCCTATGGATATGACTGTAGGTATGGTGTGCTCCTCGCGTAGGTCCGGAGCCCATTCTGTTGTCAGACCGCCGATCCTGTTTTGGCAGTGCATTAATGGCGGCATTTATGATTGAATGAAAGGAGGCCGAGCTCGGTCGAGGCTGAGGCCGCAGTTGGGACTCGTGACGTAATCACTGGGGCCCGCTCCATAATTGCCCGAGACGGCGATGCAGCCGAACTTGGCGGCACCGAGATCACGGGTTACCGAGACTGGGTGGTGGCCCCGTTTAATTCCATGATCACGGAATGACCCCACACACCACAAATGGAGGAAAGAGAGGCAAACCAAAAGATTGATCTTTAGGCAACTGAGTGAGAGTCAGTAAGCAACCCTTAGTTCACCTCAAACTATACTGAAATCCAAAAGTGATTTAGTACAGACTTCAAAGAGAAACCAATGTACAATAGATATGAGTTATTATGCGCTGGGTCAGGCTTGCTAGAATCATGTCGAAGCTCGGCTGTTTTCACTTGTCGGCTTAATATTGAGGATTTGTTATAGTCCAAGGGCCAAAATTTAAAGCCCTGGACAGTCCATTTGCTTAATATATGATAATATGACCCCACGTTCTAAATTTTTGGGTCAAGTCGGGCTTTGAGATACATTTGTAGGCCCGAGTCAAACTACTTTACAATCAAAGTAGAAAGCTAAAAAGCCTTCTCCTTTTGTTCTCTCTCTTCTTCATTGGATGATATAATAATTGAAGATTAAATTAACTACTCAGTTAATTAAAGATTAGGACAATAACCTTTGTTCAGCACAGTATCTCCATACATTGCAAAATAAATAATTATACATTAAAAAAGTAATCTCTTTCCATAAAGCAAGTTAATCTCTTTTCATAGTGTAAGTTGCATAAAATGATAATAAAAAGATCAGAGAAAAAAGGGAATAGTTACATAAAGAAAGAATTGAAATGTGAGTGGTTGCATGACTACCAGAGAAAGAATGTGGAATATTTGAACTAAAAAGCATAACTGCTTGTCAAACTTAAAACCGCTGGTCAAAATTAAATCCAAAAGTCCTGGCTTTAGTATATTATAATTAGATAAACCAACAACTTTAATTATCAAACCACCTGTAAGCCTCACTTTTTTATTTGTATATTTTATTTCTTTCTTCTTTTCTAATCTTTTCTTAATTGTAAAAGTACAACACATTTTTTAAATCTTCCACGATATCTCCAATAATGTATCTAAAAAAAAAAAAAATCGAAAATGTCTAACAATTTCCCCCTACCACAAAATTCCTAGAGCTGTGACAATTATCACAAGATCAGAAAAAAAAAAAAAAAGGAAAAGAAAAAAACTATAGTCGGCACTCGGCAGTCGCAGTAGCCCCCAATCCATATACATTTTAGTGCATTTTGAGGGGTAAGAAACCACGTGCGGTAATGTGGAAGCCGTATAAGGAACCCTTGGGCCTGTGACCAACCGATAACTACCCTTACAGAGAGATCACGTCGGATGTGATCGTGGCCCACCTGGCCCATCAAAATTCATAGAGGTCTTTCAAGTGGGACCCACTTGGGTCCCACCAGATAGAACCGAATCTAAAATGGGATCTGACATTCACTTCTATAAAATGGACTCCCCCCATCATATTGCTCTGCCCAACAAGCTCGCACACAAATTCAAGTAATCTCTCTCTCTCACAGTTATTTTGCGCTGTTTCTATGTCTATTATTTTGCTCTGTTTCTATGTCTAGAGCTTATTGGAGAGACTTGTGAGTCTCTATCCAAAGTCGCCTGCTTGACTTTTCCAATCTGTATCTTGTTTCTTTTGCAGTCTTCCTGTGATTAAAACACAAAGCTTCAGGCTTTCTTGAAAAACACATCCGTGTTTGAATTGTGTGTTTGTTAGAAGGGTGTAGAAGGGCTTTGAGGATGTTGGAGAAGATGGGGGAGTTCAAGCAGCAGAGAGTGATTGAAGACTTCGAAGCAGCTACAAAGGATGCAGAGAGAGTTCAGAGAGAGACCCTTACAAAGATTCTTGAAGAAAATGGAGAATCAGAGTACTTGCAGGGACTGGGGTTGGGAGGCAGGACAGACACAGAGAGCTTCAAATCCTGTGTTCCACTTGTGACCCACAAGGATTTGGAGGTTTACATCCAGAGAATTGCGGATGGGGATGGCTCTCCTATTCTAACTGGGAAGCCCATCGAGACCATTTCTTTGAGGTGTTCGATTTTGGGTTTTTTTTTTTTTTTTTCATATTGTTTTTAATATCTATCTGTTGTTGTTTGTGTTGGTTTTGGGAGATTTGTAATGAGATTAGTCTGTTGTTGCAGCTCTGGGACTACTCAAGGGAAGCCCAAGTTCTTGCCTTTCAATGAGGAACTGATGAATTCCACTATGCAAATTTTTTGCACCTCCTTCGCTTTCAGAAACAGGTGAATAGATCCGCGCTTGACTTTGGAAAGGAGTTCCTGTTTCAGTGTAGTGCCTTTTAGAAGACCCATTTGAAAATTTTCTTGGGTTTCATCCTTGGGTGGGCTGGTTTTTTCTGAAATCAAGCTTTGCTTTTGTTGCTTTCTTGGAAGACTGGGTTTGATGTTTTGGAACCTTGACTTTGGAAGGAGCTCCTGTTTCAGTATATTCATCTAGAAGGAAAAGGAGAAAATACTTTTTGATTTGATCTTTACCACATGGCTTCCCCCCACCCCGTAAAAATTGGGGAATGCTTAGTTGCTTTCTTGGGCGATTTGATTTGAAGATTTGAAAGCTTGACTTAAGAAAGGAGTTCCTGTATATCAGTGTGTTCGTTCTCCAAAAAAAAAAAAAAAAAGTCATTTGCTGTTTGCTGGGATAGGCTTTTTCTGAAAATTTTGTTATGCTTTTGTTGCCTTGAATGATGATTTGATTTAATGCTTTTAAACATGGGTTTAAAAAACAAAAAACCATTTCATATTGCTTGGTTTTCTATTTTTTATTTCAATTAGATGGACTCTTCTGAAATTTGGGTTCTGTTTCTTTTGCCTTCTTCGATGGTTAGATTAAATGTTTGAAATCTGGAATATCAAACTTGTTTTCTTTTCAATGATTTTAAGTGCATCTAGTATTAGTCATGTGCCAATTTACATTTCAATTTTATTAACAAAATGTTTTTAACTGATCAGTAGTGTACCTTGTATAGTGTCTACTTTAGTTCCTTTCTGGATGTTATGAAACTATCTTGCTTTTAGTATTATTACTGTACTTATTTTGAAACAATACTATATAATACTAAATGTTTTTATGTATGGCAGAGAATTCCCAATTGCAAATGGAAAGGCCCTGCAATTCATCTTCAGCAGCAAGCAGTTTAAAACAGGAGGGGGACTTACAGCTGGAACAGCAACGACCAATGTCTATCGCAATGAGCAGTTCAAGAAGACGATATCTCAATGTTGCAGCCCTGATGAAGTGATATTCGGCCCTGACTTCCACCAGTCCTTATACTGCCATCTCTTATGTGGCCTCATCTTCTGTGATGAAGTGCAGTTCATATCGTCTGCCTTCGCCCACACTATTGTCCGTGCATTCCAAACTCTCGAGCATGTATGGGAAGAACTCTGCGTCAATATAAGAGAAGGGGTCCTCTCTAGCATAGTTACCGTCCCTTCAATCCGTGCAGCTGTTTCTAAACTCCTCAAGCCCAATCCAGAACTGGCAGATTCTATATACAAGAAATTCTTGGGTTTGAATGAATGGTATGGAGTAATACCAGAGCTTTGGCCCAATGCCAAATACATTTATGGCATAATGACAGGGTCAATGGAGCCTTATCTGAAGAAACTGAGACACTATGCAGGTGGTTTGCCGTTGATAAGTGCCGATTATGGGTCTTCTGAAGGATGGATTGGTGTGAATGTCCATCCTAGATTGCCTCCTGAATTGGTCACTTATGTTGTGCTTCCTGACATTGGGTACTTTGAATTTATCCCTCTTAAGGAGAGTATTGAGGAGCAGGTGGTTGACAAGACTTCATCTACCGTACTCTATATGGAATCAGAGCCGGTTGGTTTGACAGAGGTGAAGGTTGGTGAAGAGTATGAAATCATTGTCACAAATTTTGCAGGTAAGAGCTCTTGTATTCTTCTCTTTCTAGTATTTTGTATGAAATTTTTTGTTTCAATGTTGTTTTTATGTCATGCCAATTCTAACATAACATGCTCTGGATCATGATTCTTTTTGGACTCTATAACAAGATAATAATAATAATAATAATAATAATAATAATAATAATAAAAGAGAAGGTAAAACCCAATGGCAAGAGGACTGTTTTCTATCGTCCTTATATGAGAGCTCAAGCGACATAGATAAGCTTTTCTTTCTCTCTCGTTCTCTCATTTGAATTTTTTGTACTTTCTGTTAGTATAAGATAATGGAAGGTAACATGTTTAGTCTTTTGTTTAATATTATTTTTTTCTGCTTGTGTCTGTTGTGTTCATACTGTCACTTGCCTTTGTGCCTGTTGTTCTAAATCCTGGAAGGCTGAACCTATTTTTTTAATACCCTTGTCCTTGAGGGCTTGATTTCTTTTCCTTTTCCCAGTCTATTGTCCTTGGAACTTAGAATTTTGGATTAGATTAGTTGCACGCAAGACAAAAAGAATATAATACTAGGAAAACAGAAGGTTCAGTTTCTTTCCATTATTTCAAGATGAAAACTACAGCTCCCTTTATTTAAACTATTAGCTATTAAGACTATTCTTGAGTTTCAAGAAAATAGTAACTGCCCCTCGATTTTATGAATGAAAAAAATATACTCTCTGAAACTTGTATAGGAATGGTACTTTACATCTTTTCAATAATATTGACATGATTCATAAAGCATTCTGAAAGGCCAGTTTAGCATTTTCCTCTGCTCTGGATTTATTGGCAAAATGACATTTTATAAGGCTTCTTCCAGTTCCTCTTTTGATTTCAATTAAGGACCACCTCAACAATTGTAACAGTATTTGTCTAAATATGTTATAAACTCTTCACTTATGGCTGTTACTATTGTATTTTGATGCCCTGAAACATTTCATTAGCAATAAAAGAAGATGAATGGTTTGTCTGGTCCAGCATCAAAGCCATCAAATAGTGAAAAGTCAGAATGACTATGCAATATATATATATATATATATATATATATATTAAAAAAAAAAGGATTATGTGAAACATGGATACGAAATTCAAAGGTCCAGCAGCATCCTCAGACTGAAGAACAGGGTGGCTATGCGGCATGAATACACTCAAGGATTGTGTCCATGTTTGCTGTTTCTCTTTGTTTAATCGAATAATGTATTATTAAGGTAAAATCAAAACCATTGTTAGGTGTGGAGTGGGCTCTATTATATATATATATATATATATATATAGGAAGATGCTTCTATGAGAACATCTCTCACCTTACTATGAGAGATAAGGTGGGGGCCCTCACATTTAAGTTGTTGGCATTAGATATGGATGTTGGGGCCCTCACCCAATCTGTTATAGTAAGGTGAGAGATGCTCTCCCAGGAGCATCATCATATATATATGTATGATGCTCCTGTGAGAGCATCTCTCACCTTACTATGACAGATAAGGGTGGGGGCCCTTACATTTAAGTTGTTGGCATTGGATATATATAGACATATATAATATATTACTTATATTATAAAGATGCATAGTTGGTAGCCCCCTCTTTCAACTCTTGTCTAACGCATCTTGGGCGGCTGCAAGTTAATAGAGAATCTCTCACTGCTGTTTACCAAATTGTTGAAGTCAATCCATGTTTTCCTCTGTGAATAATATAAAATATCCTACATAAATAGACATATTCATGAGTACAAGACATCTGCCACGCTAATGGTCCTGTCTGGATATTCATTGCAGGTAATGTGGTTTATGAGTATATTCATAGAAATAAAATACTATAGTTTATCCCTGAAATGATCTAGGATTGATTACAAATATCTATGATCTGTCTTGGTTATGATAGACCAAAACACCTTGCTTATGTATTATTGGAAGTGCATTAACATAAATAAGTAGCCAGGAGAGTTGTAAACCACAAAATGGGTAAGACTAATTGAAGAATACCATCACTTCCATGTGATGACTCTACTGAAGTTATCCTATTACAGAAACAGCTTCTAGTATGCCTGTCATGATTTTTGTGCCTTGAGTTACCTCTACATCACTGTTGTTTATTCTTTGCCACAACCAATTACATGTAATCAGAGTTACAGGTAATTGGGGTTACAAGTAGCCTGATTTCAAGGGAACTGAGTACAAACGATCCAAATGGGGCCAATGGAATGCTCCAAAATAAACTCCCCATCAGTAAATGTGCAGAGGGATGCATTCTTGAAACTTCTAGTTTCATTTCCTGATGTTTTCGCCCTACTTGCTGCAAGATTTATGATTTTTGGTGCACTCACTGATTGCTCACATAAAATCTATTTGGGGCACATGGATAAAGAGTTGTGATATTCTATAATAAATATGTACAAAGTGCTCCAATATTGAGTTTATGTAACCTGGGTCACTAATTCAGAACTTTCTAATGGAACTGTTTTGAGCACATTGTAGTCTTTGAATGCTTGCTTTCCTTCTGGTTCATTGCCACAGTTTGCTACTAATGATGAGAAGGATTTGAAGATTGAAAAGAAGGTATTGGAAGGATATTTATTAAAATGGATATTTAACTCTATTATTTCATTTTCAGTTGACTGAATTGTGTGTCAGCTGTTGATGTGTACCAAGAATAGATAGAATAAGGTACCAATAGGAGAAGAAGATAGAACTTCGAATGAATTTGCGTGTAAATAAAAATTTAAGAGTGGTGCTGATAGAAGACAAGATAAAGGATTACATTTGAGATGGAGTGGACGTGTAAATAGAAGTTTATGAACAGCCCTTAAGTAGCCAATTGAAGTGTTACAACCTAAAGTAGAGGGAACTGATAGAAGGAGAAAAGACATGGTGGATTGTAGATTACAGAGAATATCGCTGGATTTAACTGGAAATTACAAAGCCGACCCCATTTAGATGGGATAATGCTTTGATCATGATGATAATTTTGTGTTGGTTTTGTAATTTTTTTAAACATATATTTGCCTATTTGGTCCATTGTTTTGTTTTCTTTCCCCTCTTGATACTTTTATAAAACCATCTTAATTCAAACTCATTCACATTTCATACTAGTAGATAGCCATTTATGCAACTGTTGCAGAGGCCATCGTTTTCCCTTCTGCTTTCCCATCTGAAGTAATTAACATAAATGCCTACTTATCTTCCCTCACAATGGAATTTTTGAAAAAAAGACTAATATATTTCAGCAAGTAATATTGCCTAATTGCCTTTGCATCTTTCATTTATTTGGTTTCACATATCTGATTCTCGAAATTGCAACAATGCATAAAATGGTATCAGGAACAATCTGGCATTTATGGACAGCATTTGAAAATTTTTAAATTTAATGGTGTTTTTTTTAACTTCTTAGTTTCTATAGACAATTTTGAAGCCTTCAATATTTCATGCCTCAATTCTGTTCTTATGGAATCTATTCTCGCTCAGTATTGCAATATAAAGCTACCTTCATATGTATTCTGTAGTGAGCAAGAGAAATCAGAAACCCAGTAAATTGAATTTTATCTTTCTTTTTCAATGTAAATATTGGAGGCATTTCTTTCTTGAAGCAAATTATCTGGAATTCCTTCAGAAAAGATTAAATTTTCTGAACTTGAGAAGGCGGCAGATTGGAGTCTTCTGGCAACCCTGAAAATGAAAGAACTTGCTTTCTTCTTTGAATTTTTACACTCCTCTCATTGCAGCAAATTAAAGAAACTTCCACACAACTATTTAAAATGGCATAGTTAACAGAACCAGAAGAGTATCCAGTGTTGTTTTCTCCAACCTGCTGATGACATGTTGATAAAATATTAAAATGTAAACGAATACATTGATTCTTGATGTCATTATACATAACATGTTAGTAATCTTTGAAGCTTTTGATGCAAGTGCCATTGTGACCACCAAAATTCCAAGAGATATTTGCTATTTAATTGCAGGTTTATACAGGTATAGGTTAGGGGATGTGGTGAAGGTGATGGGCTTTTACAATTCGACACCGGAGCTGCAATTTGTATGCCGGAGGAACCTATTACTGACTATCAACATAGACAAGAACACTGAGAAAGACCTGCAGTTGGCGGTAGAAGCGGCCTCCAAGCTTTTGGCAGAAAACAAACTGGAAGTTATTGACTTCACGAGCTACGTAGACCTGTTGAAGGAGCCTGGTCACTATGTGATCTTCTGGGAGCTCAGCGGTGAGTCATGTGAAGAAGTCTTGATTGAGTGCAGCAACTGTATGGATCGTTCCTTTGTGGATGCAGGTTATGTCAGCTCTAGAAAGGTCAAGGCAATTGGACCTCTCGAGCTCCGGGTTGTTCGAAGAGGAACCTTCCAGAAGATTCTAGATCATTATCTGGGTCTTGGGGGCGCAGTCAGCCAGTACAAGACGCCACGCTGCATTGGCACCTCCAACAGCACGGTGTTGCAGATCCTCTGTAACAATGTTATTACCAGTTGTTTCAGTACAATATTTGGTTGAAATGACATTAAGCTTGTAAGTTTTATTTTGTATTATTTAGGTGTTTTTGTATAAGATGGGTTGATCTCAACCATGTATCGGATTAAGGGTCAATCAAACTATCACAGCAGTGGATGCATTGTCTATAAAAACTGTGGAAGTTCCATCATTCTTGCATTTCACTTCCCATTTGAAGGCCTCTGATCACATTTTGAGGATGGTAGGCTTGGAATATGGTTCTAGGACTGTAGATGGATAATCCAGATCATTCTTTCTGCACCATGAGTTGCAGATGGATGCATGCACCGCAATGTGGAGTGGACCTCACAGATAGTGGTGAGCTAGAAAAGTCAATCCCCGCACTGCCATTTATCAGTCCTGAATTTGTTTGTTACATGGACCTTACAGTTGGGCCTGGGGCAAGCCAGTGAGATTTGGTGTTAGGTGAGTCCACCCATTGATCTAGTACCATCTTAAAGAACTCAATCTAACAGTTTAAAAACTTGTTTTGCTTAGCCAAGTTGATTAAGCTTGGTGTCACCATGTGGGGCGAGTTGAATTTGTCTGGTCAAGTCTCATTAAGTGCACATTCAACTCACCCCAGTTGCTCGGCTCAGTGACCTTTCAACTAAAATTGACTTTCCACGTTTCAACATATCATCAACCATCTAGAATCTAGACACTGTACCCACTTTGTTCTCTGTTGTGGTTAATTTAAGTCCATAGCCTATTGGCGTAAACCCCTTTTTCCTAGCCCACAACTACATGATCTATGGATACACAATGTATGTTTAAATACTAAACTAAAAAACTTCATGTTTTGCAACTGATATAGGCCCGAGAAATGTTTTTGTTTGAGCAATTTATATCCGGGAATTTTCTCTGCCAGAGGGTTGAATTTTTGCTTTCGCGCCTTTAACGCAGGGAATACTACTTTCATGGATCGCATGGAATGGGAATTCCACTCCGCCCTTGTGTAGGACTACAGCAGGTGAAAGTTCCGCAATTACATCGCACTTTTGGGCGAAATTCTGCGAGGTTGCAATCTTATTTTCAAGCCGGCCGATTAAATTTGGGCCTGAATGTTATTCTTTTTAAGTACACATCTAATATCATCATTGAGAGAAATACATCATATTTTAAGGGAAGATTAACTTTTGTAGGAATTACCCAGCAAAGATGTAGTCTAATTCAAGTAGAAATTAGTGGGGGAAATGGGGGGGGGCATATGGGAAAAAGAAGAAAAAAAAAAAATAAGGTGGAATTTCTTAGCCAAAAGGCTAAGAATGGAATGTATAAAAGGTGGATATATATCTCGTTCTTGACAATCACACGAGAAAAGTAGATTAGAACATTTATTTTCTAAATCAGGGAGATGTGTTTTTATCTAAAAAAAAATAGGAAATTTATTTTTTATTTCGATTATTCTATACGAAAGAGACTAATTTCAATTGAGAAATCACTCAACTTATTTTGACAGGATGAAATAAATTTTGCTCTCAAATGCCTCTCCAAATACCTCTTTAGACTCTTCCCAATGCCTCTCTATGTTACTTTGCATAGTGCACATGCAAAAACCCCCAAACCACACACCCCAATTCTATCATTTCATAACCACTTCTTTCATTAAATTTCTTTATTACAAATTCAATTTCATAACAGTCAACATTCATGCTATCATTTAATTGCTTTTTTTAATTGTTTATTTTGTATATTCCTCCTTCTCTTCCATGGACATTTTCAGAGGCCATGTGGTATTTATATTTATATACATGTCTCCACCTTCTTATTCTCCTCCTCTATTACACATTTATATATAAAACTTGTGTTTTTTTTTTTTTTTTCAATGGTCTAAGTCCCATTTCAAGTGGCCAGTCCAAATTAGTTGAAGGATTCATTTTTTTTTTTTTTCAGATTATTCTGTCCATTCACAGGTGAAGGTAGTACTCATTTACAAAAAAAAAAAAAAATGTTCTATAATCAGAACGGTTGAATGAAGATCATACAAACTAAATTCCTGTAGCCATTTATGTTGATGCCTTTCTAGTGATGATTTAGCTATACAGTGGAAATTGATAATATGCAATGTATGGTATTGCATCCTCTGTATTGTGGCTCATGAATGCAACGTTTAACATAGAAAATCGGCAAATAGGACCCTAAAAAACAATCAACAAAGTAGGATCATCCAATCCTCACCATGATGTAATTGCTCCATCAAATTTCCCCTCTCAAATCTGCTCTGAGTTTAAAATTTAAAACTACCACAAATTTCGTTGTTAAGATTGTTAACTTGTGTATCTTTTGATCATGTCTACTTCACATGAAACATCTTGAGTCATCCATCTTACCCTGGTCTACAGGTCACCCTTGGCTTAGGAACCACCATCCATCACATAAACTCTGACCGTCAAACCGATGGCCAGACTTTTTATTATTTTCACAGCAAGTGTTCCACAATCCTGATGAGCTTTCACCAAGTTTCATTACAGGATCTACAAGACCTTGGTTTTAGTTGTGAGGGTCCTGTTGAAGGCATATTGAATCCCATTTTTCCATTTTTCTTTTGTTTATGTACTATGCTGTTTTTATTAATGAATCCATTTTTATTTAAAAAAATTACATTATGTTATGTGGAAATAATGTCATGGTTTTGAGTATTTCTCTATTGCATTTACATTATATATGCTACATGGATTTTGGTTTTGGAATTTCGCATATTGTGCATGTGATTATAGAAACTTAGAAAACTGTCAATTTTGTAGAAATTTGGATTTGTTACCAATTTTGAATTTCATGTGTTTGTTAATTAATTGGATCTTCTTTCATTTTTATTTGGATTGGACTATTCAAAAGGACAAGGTATGGTTCTATATACAAAACCTTCAATTCTTTTTTTCTATAATTTTAATGTTATTTTATGTGAGCATTTTTTGTCCTTGAAAACTCCCATCTGCGTATGCCCTTCAGATTTTCTGTTAACGATTTTTTTTAATGTGCTTTTTTTTTTCTTAATAGAGTGAGAGTAAAAAAAAAGGGATGGATGATAAAGAAGGGGACAATGAAAATATTGAGACCAAGGCCTTGTGTGGCATCTCTACTCTTTTTTTCTGACAGACCATTCAAAAATAGAGCCATTAAAAAAAGAGCTATAAAAAAAAAGGAGACAACAACAAAAAAACATGTTTGGTAATGAACGGGTCTACTTCAAATAGACCGTTTGACATGCTCTCTATTTATCTCTTTTAGAGGGGTATCTTCTGTCATTATGTAAAAAAAATGAATTTATCCACATTTTCCAGATTTTCCTTAAGATTCATTAGAGATACAATAGTCTATAGTGAGGTGAAACAAGGTTTTCAAATCGCCCTATTGCCTAGAAAACCCAATAGAATGGTGACAATCTGATGACCCAAACATGAACATAAATTGGTTGTTTCTGGATTTTCTAGCCAAATTTGTGATTTTGATGAATTGGGCAGTACAAATTCTCTAAACCTTGTATTTTAAGTTAGGGAAAATAGCAGAATACCTACTTGTACTTTGGTCATTTTGCAGAGCACTCTTGGTACTTTTGTATTTTGTACTAAACTTGTTTTTTAAATCACAATGCAAATAAAGACGGCCGTGACGGAAAATACAAATTTACCCCTATATATAAGATGTGTCTTGGCGTTCCCCAAATCGACTCCTCCCTCTTTCGTCTGCACATTTGCATATCCAGATCAACTCTTCTCCAACCCCTACAACTAATCTTCTTCAACAAAAAATTCCTAAAATCCCATAAAATCCCAAACCCCATGCCATTTCCCATCACCCCAATGAAATCCTAAATCAATCACAGCTCATTGTCCCTCCCACCAACCTAAAACCCTAATAGACCCAAATTCCAGGTTGGGTAAGATTGCCTCTCCTGAAGGAGCCCCAATTCACCGTGTGGCAGCCAGCTTCACAGAAGCTTTGGCTATTCGAACAACCAAGCTCTAGCCTTCTGTCTTCTAGATCGCCCCACCTCGAGAGCTTGATCTTGCAGAGAATGATGTGGCGACGTCATTTAGGCTTCTCAACCAAATACCTACTCCTAAAAGGGAAAAGAGAAGCCTCAACAGAAGATCCAAGTGATGCAAGTTACTTCATGATTTCTAGTAGATGACTCTGAATTTCAAATATTCATTCAGTTCAACTGAATTTTTGGCTCCACTCACCATTTGCTAATGAAAATCTCCTCTTCTACCCTCACATAAAGATATCAAAGGAACCTTGGTTAGCCTGAGAGATTCTCTAATTTTTTAAAAAAAGAAATAAAAATGGAAGAAGAAGACCCACATCATGAAAAGCACTAAAGAATTAGAAACCAAAAATTTCTTCTACTTCCATTTAACCCTCTGAAAGGAGAAAGAGACTCAAGTACCCTCTTCTTCTTGATTTTGAACAATTCAAGAAGAAGAAGAAGACCCATTAATGAGATGGGCATTGCTTCCATTATTATTTTGTTGTTGTTGGTGTTGATGTTATTGTCGATATTAGTGCTAGTAGTAGTATTCAAGGGCATGATCAAACCATCCCTCTTGACGAAGTTGTGCTTATTATTATGCATCTGGACCTTCAAAACGCCCTTTCCAACTCCAATCTCATTGCAGAACTCCTCCACGGCCTTGTCGTCCTTCTTTTGCATCTTCCACCCAAGCTTCTCGGAGAAGGCATGCATCCTCTCCTTCTGCTCTGTGCTGAATTTTGTCCGGAACTGCTTTCGCCCCACCGACAGGCTCGTGTTGGGCATTGACGGGATGTTGTCAGCGTCGGCGCCAGGCTGAGGGCCATCAGCATCTAGGGGGCGGAGGGGAAGTGGGGTGCACTCCGCCATCCTCAAACAATGCCTCTCCAAGCTCGCCGAAGCAAAGGCAGAGAAGCACCAGCTCCACCTATAGACTATAAGCGCTCAAATCGATCCAATATTCTTCTTCTTGTTCTTTCTTTTGTAGATTTATTTTGTTCTTGACTTCAGATGAAAGGAGATGGCTGGAGATGGAAGCGCACGGTGGAGCGCAAGCCGGAGATTTTCTGGATCTGGCCGGAGAGAGGGAGAGTTGCAGATCGATTGGGTTAGAAATTTGGAAAGGGGGAAATGAGAGGAAAAAAAAAGCAGACCTGTGATTTTTTTTCTCCCCAAGGGCAAATAAGTCTTGTTGGGCAAGTAATTTGCCGTCAGTATGCACAATACACCATTTATACGACCTATGTCGTTAATACTAACAAAATCCGTGAGTTTTGCATGTTAATTAGAAATACAGGTAAGTTTAGTACAAAATACCAAAATGCAGGGGGTACCCTGCAAAATGACTAAAGTCCAGGTAGGTATTCTGCTGTTTTCCCTTTAAGTTATCTAACACTTCATTTGTGCTTTGGATTGCAGGCAACTTTGGTGTCTAATGTTTTCTCAGGGTGCATTTGGATGTTCTCAAATGGAAAGTGGTTATAAGGATACCATCTTAATTCATCACAATGTAAAAAGCATCACAAAATCAACAAAAAGCCCAAACCCAAGAAAAGTGCCTAGACCAAATTTCTATTAGAAAAAAGAGCCTGCATAGAATAGAGAAAATCTGCATCTAGGACCAATGCAGGGAAAACAAAAAGACCCAATTTCCAAGCGTAATTATCAAAATCAAACGAAAACCAACAAACAAAGAAAAACCCAAACAAGAAAAAAAAAAAAAAACAGAAGAAAGTAACCCAAAT
The DNA here is from genome assembly GCA_038049695.1 of Cinnamomum chago. Classification (NCBI taxonomy): domain Eukaryota; kingdom Viridiplantae; phylum Streptophyta; class Magnoliopsida; order Laurales; family Lauraceae; genus Cinnamomum; species Cinnamomum chago. Next base: position 100,920,541 of record CP142453.1, on the reverse strand, counting down.
TCAAGTATGAGGCATGGGGATCAGATTTGAAGAAGCGGGGTACCATGGCATAGAGTTGGTGAAACCATTGACAAGAGTAGGAGCTTTGGTGAAGCGTTGCTGGAATGCATCGCTGAGGTTATGAGCTGGGTCGGAGGAGACGATGAGAATTGAAGATCGAACCCTCGAGAGAGGATCGAAAGGATCGAATTGCAAGTCATCTTCCCAACACCTTCTTTCCCTCCCACAAAAACCCATTTCAGGGTCTCTTGTCCAAGATGTTCTTCACTGTTCCCTCTGGTAGTCCTTCATCATTTCAGGGTCTTCATAGAGTTTTCTTCCATCTCCTCTTTCTTCTCATCGATCTGGGATCTCTTGCCAACGAGCGAGGGTTTTTGGTTTTTGTTGGAGAGGATTTTCGTTGGCAATAGATCACCGTCTGAGGGTAGTTTTATCGCAAAAACAACCTCCGCCTCTTCTTTTTGTAGAACCAGATGCACTTATTTTTAAGAGGTACAGCCTATATTTCTCTAAAGTGGGTAGGTTTTCGAAACTTTTTGACCCACTTAACTCAGGGATCAAGTACCCATAAGGCCATAAAACCCAATCCAGGATCCAAGAACCTCAAACTCATAATCAAGATCAGTAAAACACTATCTCTAAGATAGCAAATAGCATCACTATGCAACCAAAATAAATCCACAACATGCAAGGAAGTAGATTATACCGTTGGAGCTTGGTAGTGCTCTAATGGAGAAGAAGACAAATTACTTGAACAAGAACTCTTCTTGTAGCGAATTCGGATCTCTAATACCTTATTTTCTTCCATGCTAGGACCCACTTTCAGATCTCTTTTCTCAAGAAGAATGGTGGAATCTTCAAGAGAAAATCAACTAGAAGCTCTAAAGAAACTAGAGAAGAAAAAGAAAGGAGGGAGTGCAACTCTTGCACTATTGGGCGTGAATTCCAAGGTAGGTATCCAAGGGGTTTGGTTCCTCTATTTATATCCCTATGCAACCTCCTCTTTCTAATTAAAATATAAGTCCTACTTCCATTAAGAATTAGTAACTCTCTCATTTCCAAGTATTATAGAAGTCTTACTTCCACAACAATTAGTAACCTACTATTACCACTATTAGAAGTCTCACTTTAAATAGAAATAGTAACTTTCTAATTCATTTCCTTTTGAGTTCAAGTAGAATTAGTAATGATCTAATCTTGGGCTAGCGTGGGGACCACCAGGGATTCCATAGAAAGCTGGCTCCAACTGGGACACCGCGACCCCACATCTCATGTGCAATCCGGGCTCACAATTAATTGTAAATAACACCACTATATAAATGCAATTGCACTCTAGTCTTAGGAATAAATTATAAAGAAGACCCTAAACTTCCCAATTACTACAAGTAGACCCCTCTATCAATATCCATTGCTTAATTGGATTAAACCTGTCCCTTCCAATCTTATATTTACATCTTATTATCCTTGAGCCCCAATTAATCACAATGATCATCAGTACCATTCAATTAACTCTTAATTGAGATGGGTGCGCACTTACTGATAACAAATCCATTAATTGGCACAAGGGGATAATATAGATAGATTCCATCTTGACCATTAAATGTTCTCACAGTCCTACTACCATGCACCCAAGACACCGAGGTGTTGACCTACAGTTGGCCTTACTCGTTGGTGACTCAAAACAAATGAATAGACAGAAACTTGAGTTCATCAATGTCTCAGGATTGAGAGCCTATTGCTAGGAAATTATGAGAGCGGACCTTAAGATCGAAACAGTGTTCCATAAGGTGTTTCTCATGGTCCTTCAATACATCAAATATACCAGCACCATGATCCAGAATCTTACATTCTGATGATTGAGACAAATCACACTATCTCATAGTGATCAAAGTACTGTAACCTTATCAGATAAGATGCACAGTCTCATCACTGGTTATGAAGATATTTAAGTATAAGACTTGTGACACATGTCTCCTGTATGTGGATCTCATCCATACATATATATCACATCAAATATACTAATGGGACCCGGTTCATCTCATGAACCATCATGTCATATGTATTGGTTATGTGCATTAAGTAATAAAACAACATTCATCTCATGAAAGGAAAGCATGACATTATTGATAAATAAAGAAATTAATCAATTTATTACATCATCTGATGGATTGAGACGTCCATACAATCTAACAGGCAGACGATAGAAATTTGTGCCAAACGCTCTAATTTTCCTAACCTTTGTCCGCTTTAGACATTTAGACAAGTAGAGGCTGAAAATAGAGATACCAAACAGGGGCTAAATGTTGAGACAGGGGAAGAGGTTAAGAAAGTGATGGACCCGATTTCCTTCCTTTCCTCTCCCATCCGTCCCCGGGGCTACCGAGAGGACTGAATGGAGGGAAAAAAGGGGGGGAAAGGCGGGTATCAACATTCTGTACGGGTATGCCAGATTTTCTATCCTACTTGGAATTTAGAGATGGTGATCCGGAGATCCACCTTCACAAGTAGAAAAGAAATCAATCTTTTTTCTAACTTCCCATTGCATATTTATTTAAGGAAAGAGACAAGGTTTTTTTTGTTTACTGTGAAAGGCGATTTTGCCGTGAAAGACGATTTACAAATATCATCAAAATGAAAGACAAGAAATATTATTTTTTTGTCACTTAAAGAAAATACAAAATACAATAGAAAAGTAAGAAAAGGGATCTGACTTCTCAAGAGATTGCGGGGACACGTTCAGATCGACGGTCGCAAGTCATGTATGGACTTCACAATCGTCCTTCAGATGAGAACATACGATGCTTTGACTCTTTTGGCTTGGCTTGGACTTCAGTTTTTTAAGGGATAAGGACCAAAGGAAAGTCCTATATCCGATAAAAAAATAAATAAAGAGACGGGCTGAAAAGCCACGTCTAGGCCATGTTGAATATGAGAAGAGGGGATTTTGCCTTGGGGGGAGTGCCCCACAAGGGACTTCAATCACCTTGTGGTGTTTGTTGCAACAGAGTTTCTTCAGAACAACAGGGCTTTTGAGAATTCTGGATGATCTTTCTGACTGATTTTTCTTCGATTTTTCTAATCCGTTCTTCTTGGAACGATCTCCTATTTATAGGCCTTCGGTAGCCATTTAGGAGGGTTTATGAGCATTGATGGCTTTAAAGCTCCATGATGGGAGGAGTTACAAGTTTTATTTCTTGATTTTGTAACTCCTTTTTCCTTGAATCCTATTGGCTGATGGAGAATGATGAGCATTTAATCGCCTTCAATCTCCATGATGAGAGGAGTTTCATGCCTTTAATGCCATGATGATTTTGACTTGTAACTCCCATTCTCTTGAATCTGATTGGGCCGTCCAAAGTAATGAGTTAATGACCACATTTAGTTGGGTCAATTAACAACATTAAGTGGTAGCCGAGGATTTGAAGAGTCGCGGCCCATGCCACGTCTTTTGGAATTCTTCTTACGATGATCGTCGATGGATCTTCATGTTGATCGATGTCGGATGATCATGCAAATTCAGACATAGATTGCTAACAACGGGCCGGTACCATCTGTCCTATCGATTTCTTGATCGGTCGGACAGAAAGTGTACTTTCTTGGTCGGTCGGTCGGCGATCTTGGAGCGATCAATGACGATTTCATGCTCTTGACGGCGAATCCGTGATGTTGACGAAGATCGACGGGTTACAAGCCTCAAAAGTCAGAATTTTGGAAAATCACAGGGGTCGGACGTTCGAAACGAGAAAAGAAGCCGAAAAATGGCCTTCTGGTGGAAATCCAGAGACCCGGATTTCCAGGGTTGCCGGCGATCATGGGGGAATTTTCCCCTTTGGTTGCTGTTTCGTCGGCCATTTTTCGATCTTTTTGTTTCTTTTTTTCTCCTGTATTTTTCTTGACAGATTTCCTCATTTTTTGGCTTGATTCTCCTGAGGAAAACCCGACGAGAAGTCGTGCAAAACTGGGGCACAAAGTTTCCTATTTTTGGAAAAGCCGAAGATCTTGTCGCGCAGAGTTGCCGATTTTTGGTCAAGAGTTGAAACTAGGTCAAACGATGTCGGAATGACCTGAAATTTGAGGTGAAGGCTCGTGAGCAGTAGATATGACCAATCATGGGATTTTGTTTGAGTTTTGAAGCCGTTTGGGGTCCCGTTGTTGCTAGGTTTGATTTCGCCGCGAGGAAGATGTCGCACTTTGATGTGCGGTCAATCGATGTCCGATTGACCAGAAATTTGACAGGGAGCCTACTGGAGTCATTTTGAGATGATCCATTGGCTCCGATTTGGATGTCATGGTCCCGAGGTGCTCCGCCGCTGGTAGCCTTGATTTTATTTTGGAGCGTCAAAGTCGGGTTAAATGTTATCGGAATGACCTGAGATTTGACGTGCAGCCCTTTTAAAGCATGTTGAAGCCGCCCATGTGCTCCGTTTAATGAGTAATGGTCCCGATAGTTCTCGCCGTCGAGAGACTTGATTTTCTTTCGGAGCGTCAAAGTCGGATCAAAAGTCACCAGAATGACCTGAAATTTGACGTGGAGCCTTTTGGAGGTATTTTGAAACCATCCGTAGGCTCTGATCGAAGTTTTGATGTCTTTGATGCCGTCGCCGCCAGGAGCGCCTGTTTGGCTACTGGAGGAGTGAAGTTAGGCCAAATGATGTCGGAATGGCATGAAACTTGATGTAGGGCCTCTTGGTGGCATCTTGGGGCCAGCTATGTACTTTATTTTCTGTGTCAGGGTCTTTGACTTCACCGCCGCCGGGAGCGCCTATTTAGCTGTTGGAGGAGTGAAGTTGGGTCAAATGATGTTGAAATGACCCGAAACTTCATGTGAACTCCTCTTTTGGCTGTCTTGAAGGATCTTGCAGTTTTTGTTTCATTCTGACAAGATCTGATGCTTGAAGCTGCACTGCCCTTTTGTAGTAGGATGTGGCTTCTTGATGTTGAAGAGGCAAAGTGACTTTTTGGTGTCAACAAATGCCCCCTCGAGGTATAGCGACGAGTAGCTTTGGGAGTCGATGTGCCTCGAAGAGAAACTTAAAAGAGAGCTTTTGATTTGACCAAGAGTCTTTGAGCATTTTTTTAATAGCTTTTTGAGTTTCCAAAGGGATTTTATGGTAGTGAGAGGGATCACGTACCATCTCAAGGCAAACTTTTGAAAATGACATGAGGGAGTTGGATTTTGGGTTTTCCTTTTGATCTTGTGAACCTAAGGGCTTTATGTGGCACATCAGACGATCAAGAAGGATTTTTTTGATTTTTTTGACCTTGTGACCTAACAGGTTGTATGTGGCAGGTTAGGGGGTCAGGGTTTGATTTTTGATTTTGACCTTGTGACCCAATAAGCTGTATGTGGCAAATTGGGAGGTTGATTTGGTTTTGACTTTGTGGCCTAACAAGCTGTATGTGGCAAGCTAGGGGGTCAGGTTTGGATTTTGTGGAATGTCAATTTCAAGATTTTGGCTCAATTTGGTATATGAGGTGGGATGGTTTGAAATTTTGGAAGCTCATGAGACTTGGATTTTCTTTTTTTGTGTGTGGTCCAATCAACTCAAAAGAGGCATGACATTTTGTGTGCTCTTGGTAAGAGGAATTTTGAAAAGAAGCCATTTTTTAGTGCCTAGGTGGTCAAACCTGGCTCATGTGGGCTAGCCCATGGGACCTTAAGCTTTTAAAGATGGCTTAGATCTCACATGGTGTCATTTTGTAAAGAATATCTAAAAATATCTCTTTTGGATATAGAATATCTAAAAATATTCTTACTTGAAGATAGTCTCTCAAGTTTCCTTTCTTTTGGGAGAGATTTTCTCAAAGTATCTCTCTTTGGGAGAGAGTATCTCTCATTCCCTTTCTTTTTGGAGAAAATTTCTCAAAGAATCTTCTCTTTGGGAGAGAATATCTCAAATCTCCTTTCTTTTGGGAAGGTTGCTAATTTTTAGCACTTACCTCCTTTCTTTTCTCCTTGTTTCCTCTTTTAATTTGCTCTCTTCTATAAAAGTAAGAGGAGATTGGATCTTTGCTTCATTGCTTTCTTTCTTTGCAAGAGTCTCCAAGAGTGATCCAAGATCAAGAATTCTTCTTCTTCTTCAAAGATCTTCAAGCTTTTCTTCTTCTTCTCCCTCAATGGCTTCAGGTAAATTTTCTTCATTCTTCATAAGAAACTCCATGTAGAAGTAGAATTCTTTCCTTTTTCTTTTCTTTTCTTTTCTTTTCTTTCTCCTCTCTTTCTCCTCTCTTTTTTCTTTTTTCTTTTTTCCATGTGTTTTCTCTTTTTTTCTTTTTTTTTTCACGTGCTGCCCTTCTTTCTGTGTTTTTTTGGCACGTTTTTTTTCCTTTCTTTTGGCTGTAAGGACATGTCCTAGCCATACTGTCACGTGGGAGTGGGCCACGGCCTGCTGGCAAATGTTTTTTTTTTTTTGAAGAAATTTCTCTCTTTTTTTTTTTTTTGCTTCTCACTTTGTTTTGCTCACCAAGATAATGAGGTTTATGCACCATGATAATGAGGTTTATGCATTCCAAGATGTTCATGCATATTTCTTTCTTTCTCTTTTTGATGCATCAAGATAAAAGGCTAGAATCTCTAGGTCAAGTCAACATGAATTTTGACTTTGACAAAGTTTGATTGGTTTTGACCAAGTTGGGTTGGAATTGATCAAACTTTGGTTCAAGTTTTCCTAACATCTAATGCTTGATGATTTTTTTTATGCATGCTTTTTAGTAAATTGATTGGGAGCATGATGATGCATACCTGGAAATCTTTTGCAAGTTTTGGGATTTGGAGCTCGCAGCAATGTTGAGCTCTTTCTTGATCTTGATGGATTTTGAGGAGCTTTGCAAGTTTTGGAGTTTGGAGCTTGCAGCGATGTTGAGCCCTTCTTCAAGCTTGCGGAGATTTGATGAGATTGGTTTGATCTCGCAACAATGTTTGAGTTCAAACCTTCTTTGAGGATGCTTCATTGAGCTTGCATCGGTGTTGTGCTCATCTTCAAGCTTCCTATCTTCTTCGGGATGTTTCCCTTTTCTTCGGAATTATCCCGAAATCAAGCCAAAATTTCGCTAGAATTTTTCTTTAGCAAAATTCTGTCATTTTGATGGTTGATTTTTTTATCCTTCGCAGGTAGTTCCTCCAGAACGAACAAGGGCAAAGAGCTTGTTACTGATGCACCTCGTCGGTCTACCAGGTCTCCTAATGTGGTCGTACAACAGGCTTGGGAGAAGGTCCAGTTTGTGGAGAAACTTGGAAGAGTGTGACTCCCTCAACCGCGATGAGATGAGCAGCGATTAATCGTTCTCAAGGATGAGGAGTTTTACAGAATTATGGTAAGCAACCGTCCTTGGGTCATGGACGATCAGAGTATTGTGCCCAAGCCTACCTTCTTCTTTGGTGATGTAGTCCCTGACGACTTGACGTACCAAATGAGATGTTTTCAGTTCTCTTACACGGCAGATGGTGAGGAGAGAATTGTTTCTACCCGGTCGACCTTTGATCGTATGTCTCGATCATGAGTCTTTCTCCCACGTGTCCTAAGAGGGAGGATCCTCCAAGTTGGGTGAAGAGGACCAATGTGATAAAGACCGGGTTTTTTGTTGGCGGCCCTTCCGGATATGCGGAGAAGTCGTCTGTCCATATGGACATGTTGATGCCCTCCAGTGGCTACTAGGGTTTTGACCATCCGTCGGTCAATTTGAGACCGGTTGGCCTCGACATTTTTCGGGGTGACGGCAGCAATTGGGTGAAGCCTTTCCGACTTCGTAGCCGTTTCAGTACTGATTCGAGCTGGAAATCGTGGACTGATCACACCGTGCAGGTTGGTGGAGCCATTCTGAAGGAGGCTGGGATCTTCGACGGGGTTCGCGCTTTTCAGAAGATCGTGGTTTTCCCTGATGAGGCTTTTATGGCCATGCTAGAGTCATTCCTTCCACAAACCAACACCTTCATTGTGACGAACGGTGAGATTGGTTTTACTTTAAAGGAATTAAACGTCCTCACCGGGCTACCTATCCTTGGCAAACTCTATGAGGAGTTTATGCCCATCGACAGCGTCCTTGAGGAGCAGTCTGAGGAGTTCAGGCTCCTGCACTTTCAACTTGTCGCCTTCTATGAATTTTTGAAGGAGAAGGAGGGCTTGAAAGTCCGGTGTAGCAGTTGGAAGAATTGTAGCTCCAACTTCTTTGACGGCGGAGAGTCTTCTGACAGTATGGCCAAAGATGTTAGGGCCAGGAACCCAGGTTTAAAGAAGAACTCCGTCGTGCGAGATGACTTGAAGAAGTTATTCGGGAGTACAGACGCCATTTATCTGACATTGCACTGCGGAGAGATCTCGCTGTTTACTTCACTTATTGGTTGGGTGAGGCTGTTTTTGCTGGAGGAGATGGAACGCACATCAGGCCGCACTGTATTTCTCCGGCTTGTCAAATGGCATTCGGAGAGCGGCTTGTTTTGGTGCCAGCTCTTTACTCCTACTTGTGTACCGAACTGTAGGCCGTTGCTTTCTTGGTTCGGCTGGGGCTCCCTATGAACAGGGTATTTTCAGCTCATATTTTTTATTCGTGGTATGTGTACCACTGTCCCGGCTTCTATCGCTTAGGAGTTGCACAGGATGATGACCTTTTCATGATTCTGTTGGCTAGAGGGACAACCATTTTCAAATCTCTTTTGTCTGCTCGTTTGAGGATCCGACGGTTCAGGGACGTCGAGATCGGGCAATCTTTAGTAAAGCTTTCTCCGTGTTTGCGGAAGAAGGCTTTTGATTTTGGTGCCTCCCGTGATTCCACCAGGGCGGGGTTGGGAAGACATTACTCCTTGATCAATGCAGAAAATGGGTGGCTTTTTAACATACGTGTTGGTACGATGGTGTACCGAAGACATCTTTTTGTTGATAGCCAGCCGTATGTTCCCTCGTGTTTCACGTTGCAGTTGGGCTTCTCTCAAGGCGTTGTTGGAGCGCCTTCGAGCATGGTGAAGCGTTTTGGAGATTTACAGGACGGGAGGAATGCATGGGCCTTTTATAGTGCGGAGGACACTACCGCCATGATTTCCTATCCTGAGTTGCCCACTTTCCGGACTGCTGGGTTCACGAAATGGTTCGTGGAAAGCTTTTCAGTGTACTGGGGGCTTTCCAAGAAGGAGCTTGATGTCAAATAATCTCCTGGGAAGTGTCTTGTAGATCGATGGAGTCCGGCGAGAGGAAGTTCTGGCTTTCCTTTCCGGAGAGAAGCACAAGATCGACTTTCTCAGTGAGCAGGACATCATCAGATCAAGAGCTGTACAAGAGATACCTAGTGAAGTCTTAGAACAGCTAGAAGAGGAGGAATCCAAGATCGACGCTTGGATGCAAGCGGGACTATCAAAGGCTCCCATGAAGTCCACTGGGAAGAGCAGACCATCCGATGAGGAATCAAGCGAAGATCCTGACTTTGACAATGGGGCGGGTACTTCAAGTAAACCATCCCATAGAAGCAAGAGGAAGAGAGGGCAGCGCCGTAATAAGAGACGACACGATGACTCTCCTGATCTAGAAGTCCCTCTCACCATTGCTGAAGAGTCGTCAGGGGACGCTGATGAGCCTCTGGAAAAAAGGAGTCGAGAGGAAGAAACCGTTGATGAAGGTATGATTCCTCCTCTTTCTCTTTCCGCTTCTTTCATTGAAGTTTATTTTGTTTTTTATTTTCTTTCTCTCTCCTTTTTAGTGGGAGATCTTGATTTGGTGATGCCTGAGGTTCCAGTTGATGAAGCAGTGACGGATCTGATTGCGGCATCTGAAGAAGAACCGAGGGACTCTGGAGTGTTTCCAGAATCTTCACCTGGTATGACTTCTTTTTGCTTTCCTTTTTTTGTCTGTGCTGTCATTTGCTAACATGTTGCTTGTTTTCTTGTCAGCTGACTTGGCACAGGATTCCGACGATTTCGAGCCATCCATGGATGCGACCTTTGATGACGCTTTAGATGAACTCATGGAGGCAGAAAGTGTTCCGCCGATCGTCGGAGAAGGTATTTGTAGCAATAACCCTGATGATAATGAATTTTTTTCAACAGGATCATATTCATACCCTTTTTTGTTTTATTTTGCTGGCAGGTTATGAGGTGACAGAAGAAGTTCCTCCGTCTTTCCCAGCAGGGGATGCTTGCAGTAGAACCAGAAGCAGGGACTTCTTCTTCCAGTTTTAATGCATTAGAGATAAAATCGTCTGAGCAGATTCCTTCGTCAGTGTCTCCGATTAGAAAGAGCTTAATGATCACTCCTCCAACAGGACATGACACGGGTAGTTGACCAAATGAGAGGGGCGAGCCTTCATCCGGGCCATCTCTTGAGTATGCGAAGAAAGTGTTGAAGAGCGTTTTGAGCTCATGGGTCAAAACTCTTTCTTCTGGCCATTTAGAAGCCGGCTTTTGCATGGTCAAGCATGTATAGGACATCATTGCTGATAGCGAAAAAGTCGGTCTGAACATTACAGGTGCGAAGGCTTTTGTTGATGAAGTCATAGCTCTAGGGAACAAGTGGAATGAAACCAAGAGCTTCCCAAGTGGTGACTTCTTTAATGAGAAGTTTTTGAAGCCTTCTGGCGAGGTCAAGTCTAAGCTGAATGAGATCTCGCGGACTCGGAAGCAATTCGTTCGGGAGAGGAACGTTACCGAGTTAGCTATCATTGAGCTGACAGAAGATCTGCGCCGTGTTGAAAGAGAGGTCGTTGAGACCAGGCAGCTTCTTGAGCTATTGGAGGAACAAGCTACTGCAAAATGGGCGCCATTGTGGAAGCTCGTGCCAGAGAAGGGACTCTGATTCGCTAAATCGAGGAGGCCGAGAGCAATCTCCGGAGGAAGACTCAAGAGTACGAGCAATGACAGATTCTTTGGGAAGAGCTTCCCCGTGCTGTAGATGGATCGTGGCGTTCTACCACATTTTATGGGAAGATTTTGAAGAAGCGTGGCCTGGAAGCTTTAGAGTCTAAGGCCAAGAGTCTGCTTGAGGAGTTGAGTCTTTGGTTGAAGACCATGTGAGACTGAGCTCCTGATTCTTGTAACAAACCTCTTTCTTCTTTTTTTGGTACCCATGTATATATATATTTTTTTGGTACTCTTTCTCTTATAGTGCTTGTGGACATTTTTTTTAGTAATTCTCTTTTTTTTGTATTCCCTCCTTTCACTCAAATTCTTTTGTGATATATTCAAGCAATAGTTAAATGGGAATGTTTGTTTGGAAATTTGATCAAAAGTTTGTCATTTTGTGAAAAACCTTTTATCAAATGGTTATTTTAGCGTGAAAGCCGAATTTCGAGATGGCATGGAAGCCGAATTTTGAGATGGCGTGGAAGTAGAAATTTGGGTCGGCATGGAAGCCGGTTTTGTTTGTGGCATGGGAGCCAAAATTTGGGATGGCATGGAAGCCGGTTTTGTTTTTGGCATAGAAGCCGAAATTTGTTTTTGGCATTGATAGCCGAGGTTGCGGCATTGATAACCGATTTTTTTTGTGGCGTTTATAGCCGAGTTTTGTGGTGTTTATAGTCGATTTTTGTGGCGTTTATAGCCTTTTTTTTTTAAATCGAGTTTTGTTTTGTTGGCATGAAAGCCAAATTTTGAATTGGCATGAGAACCAGGTTTTGTTGCTTTTATAGCCGATTTTGTGGCGTTGATAGCCGATTTTTGGCATGAGAGTCGGGTTTTTGGCATTTATAGCCAATTTTTTGGCATGAGAGCTGGGTTTTTGGCATTTATAACTGATTTTTTGGCATGAGAGCCGGATTTTGGTTTTCAAAAATGCAAGTATCGACTAAAAGTCGCCTCCTTGCTGAATGGTATTGCAAGTATCACTGGAATATTGCCTCTTTGCTCATTCGGTTGCGAGTATCGATGGAATGTCGCCTCCTCGCGAATTTGGGTGCAAGTATCGACTAAGCGTCGCTTCCTTGCTTTTTTTCCAAAATTTTGGTTTTATGGGTATCGATTGAATGTCGCTTCCCCACGATTTTTTGAAATTTGAGGTCCTCTTTTTTTTTTTTTTGGATGTCGGTTTTTGTTGGAATTTTGGGTTTGTGGATATCAACTGGAATGTTGTGTCTCCACGATTTTTGAAATTTCGCAAGTATCGACAAAGTGTCTCTTCCTTACAATTTTGAGATTTTGGAAGTATCGAATGGGGTTCGCGTCCTTCCAATTTTTGGGTTTTGCGAGTATCGACTGAGCGCCGCTTCTCCGCGGTTTATATAAAAACCTTTTTTTTCTGTTTAAAGACACGAGGGTCGTGAATTTTTACTTAAAATCATTTTTTGTTGTAAATGTCAAAGTGGATTAAGGTGCAAATTGCTGAGTCCTGATTTTGTTTCAGACCATGAGTTTTGGGTTCAAAGATTGAAAATTTGGTCAAGTCCTTTAGATCTTTTTGAATAATGAAACTATGAAAGTAATCATTGTTTTGAATTTTTAGAAATCTCAACAGAAGGGTGGAAAATCTAAAAGAGTACCTGAGAATAGGCTTTGGGCCATGTAAGCATTACTCTATCCCAGTGGCGTAAGTCCTCAAGGGTAGTATCGCTTCAGGAATTTTCCGTTAATAGGCAGCATACATCTGTCGCCTTCCATATTTAGGAGAGCGTATGCGCCGTTGGAGAAGACTTTATTGATGACAAAGGGTCCCTCCCATGTTGGTTCGAGTTTGCCTTTGGGTTTGTGGGCGAAAACCATTGGCCTTTTCACTGCAAGAACCAAGTTGCCCTTTTTATAGGCGCGTTGCCTGACCCTTTTGTCGAAAGATCCTGCCATGCGTGCTTGGTAGAATTCAATGCTTTGTAGAGCTTCGAGTCGTCTTTCATCGAGATTGTCCAATTCTTGGAGTCTCAATTTGACATTGCTTTCTTGCGTCATGTCATTTTGTAAAGATATTCTTAAGGAAGGAATTTGTACTCCCAAAGGGACAACGGCTTCGCACACATAGACCAAAGAGAATGGTGTGCTCTGGGTTGGCCTTTGAACAGTGGTTCGATAAGCCCACAAAGCTTCAGGTAGTTTGTCGCCCTAGTCTCTTTTGTGACTAGAGACCATTTTCTTGAGGATTTTGCAGAGTGTCTTGTTGAAGGCTTCTGCTAGTCCGTTCGCTGCCGGATTGTATGGAGTCGAAGGACAACTTTGGATTTTATACTTATCGCAGAACCTGTAGAATCGGTGATTCCGGAATTGTGGTCCGTTATCATGGACAAATCTTTTAGGTATGCCAAAGCGACAAATGATGTTGATGCGCAACAATTGAAGGACTGATGAGGTCTTCATTTCACTGAGCGCAAATGCTTCTGACCACTTGGAGAAATAATTTGTAGCGGCGAAGATGAAACGATGGCCTTTGCTTGATGGAGGAGATATAGAACCTATGATGTCCATACCTTAGGCTTCGAAAGGCTATGGGATCGCTGTGGGGTGTAGCCATTCTGGAGGCATGTGAACATAATCTCCATGAACTTGACATTTTTGGTAGCTTTTAGCAAATTGCATAGCGTTTGTTACCATGGTAGGCCAATAATAGCCTAACGTTTTTATCTGATCGTAGAGCTTAGGACCAGCCTGAACTTCTTTGAGTGTTTTCTCGGCATCCTGTTGTGACAAGCAGCGCAGAAGTACTCCATCGAAGGATTTTCTATAAAGGATTTTTGAAGGTATATCGAAATGAAAGTTTGGGGTTCGTCTTTGAACGCTTACACATTCTTTTGGATTTTCAGGGAGGATTCCGAACATGGTGTAATCAATGAACGAATCTCTCCAGTCGCCGATTGGAGGTTTGAGGATGGAGATTTGACTTCCGGTCAATTGGTGGCATTCAACAACTGCTTGGTGTGTGTTAAGAGGAGGGAGAATCCTTCTTTGACACACTGTAATTTGTATGTTTTCCCCTTCTTGGATTGCCATAGATGCTGCAAGTCCGGCCACGACATCTGCACAGATGTTTTCACCTCTGAGGATGTGAGTGATGTGGCAGATGTCAAACTTTTGTCGGAGCGATTGCGCCTAGTTGTAGTAAGGCAACAGATCAGGCTTCCTGACTTCAAATTTCTGATTCATTTGGTTGACGATCAGTTGAGTCTCCAAAGACTTCCAGCATGGCGATGCCGGATTCGATGGCTAGTTTCAGTCCTACGATTAGAGCTTGGTACTTGGCTGCATTTTTTGAGCATGGTTCCAGTAGCGAGAAAGCATGTGGAATCATGTACTTGTTAGGGCTAACAAAAAGGATGTCAACTCCCGAGATCAGCTTTCCTTTTTCATTTATTCTGGTTGCACCGTCAAAGTACATGTCCCAGGAAGCATTTGGTGAGAAAGTCTCCACGTTGTAGATAGGTTCGTCTTGGAGACCATCTCTGAGTGGGGAATCTTTTGGCAACGGATGCTCTGCGAGGAAGTCTGCTAGGGCTTGACCTTTGATTGTCTTTTGTGGTACATACCTGATATCAAATTGTGATAGGAGGATGGACCATTTTGGCAGTTGGGCATTGAGAGAACATGCTTTCGTGACAAGGACCTTTAAGAGATTGATCCTCAAAATCAGGTAGACTATGTTCGAAAGAAGGTAGTGACGTAGCTTTTGTACAACAAACATCACTGCAAGGCATTCTTTATCGACTGGAGAATAACGATATTCTGCACCTACCAGCATACGTCTGAGGTAGTATAGAGCTGCTTCTTTTCCTTCGTCATTCTCTTGTGCAAGCAGAGAGCCCAGAGAATGGTCGAGAGCTCTTGTGTACAAGATGAATGGTTTTCCAGTGGTAGGGGCGGCCGACACTAGAGGTTTAGTTAGGTATGTCTTGATGTCTTGAAATGCTGCTTCACATTTAGCATCCCAAACAAAGTTCACACCTTTCTTCATTAGGCGAGAGAATGGATGACATTTTCCTAACAGATTGTAGATGAACCGTCGAATGTATGCCAATCTTCCTTGAAGTCCTTTAAGTTCTCTTAAGGTTCTTGGAGAAGGCATTTCTAGAATAGCTTTGACTTTGATGGGGTCAAGTTCTATTCCAGATTTCCGGACTATGAATCCGAGAAACTTACCAGATGAGACGCCGAAGAAGCATTTCAGGGGATTCATTCGCAGTTTGTGTTTGCGAAGTCGGAGGAAGACTTCTCGAAGGTCTTTCAAATGGTCTTCTTTTCTCCTGCTTTTGACGGCGAGGTCATCAACGTTACATTCAACCATCTTGTGCTGCATATCTTGGAATATCTTCATCATAGCCCTCTGATATGTGGCACTAGCATTTTTCATACCAAATGGCATGATAGTGTAGCAATACACGCCAAATGGGGTCCGAGATGACGTGTGTTTTTCATCTTCAGGATGCATCTTTATCTGATTGTAGCCAGAGAATCCATCTATGAATGTCATTCACTCAAACCCACAGGTATTGTCAATCATCACCTTTGGTATGGGGAGCGGGAACTCATCCTTGGGGCAAGCGCCATTTAGGTCTCTATAATCAATACAGATCCTGATCTGCCCATTTTTTTTTGTCACGTGGACGATGTTGGCTAACCATTCAAGATGCTGTTCTTCACGGATGAAGCCGATGCTTTTGAGTTTTTGAACTTCTTATTCAATTTTGTCCATCACGTCTGGACGAAATCTTCTTTGACCTTGTTTCACAGGCTTAATATCTTTTTGCAGATTAAGGTTGTGGACTGCTATCTTGGGGTCTAAGCCAGGCATTTCAGCATAAGACCATGCGAAACAATCAACAACTCACAAAGAAAGGAAATATACTCAGGTAACTCATCATCCTTTATATTCTTGCTTATGAATACAGGACGTGGGTTATCTGGTGTTCCCAAGTATATCTTTTGAACAGGATCTTCTGTTGGAGGGTTCGATGGTAGTTCTTCCACAATGTTTTCGGAGGCTTCAAACTCAACGAAACCTTATGGAGTTTCAAGGGTATTTTTAGACCAAGGCTTTGTTTCTGGCCATGAGTCTTCTTGATTGGTATTCTTCTCAATCGCTTATTGAAACTGGGTCGAAGTAGGGTACTTCTTTTGGAGACGATAGTTCTTCTAGGTCAGAATGCCACATGCCTTTATCACCGGACAATTCCTCTTCATCATCAGAGAAATCGTACCAATTGGTAGAGCTTCCTGGATCCTTGACGGGTGACTCTTCAAAGAGATATCCAGGGAGATCGATGTCTTCAGGGACGTGAGATGTTGAGGGTTAGTCGGCAAATCGACTCCTCAGTAATTGTGTCAACTGTCTCATGGGAGTGTCGGGATCATACCCTAACCCATGTGAAGATTTTTCTACATGACCGTAGAGTCTCCAATCTTTCAGTTGACTTTTGGTTAAGGCGGGCTCCAATGGTGTGTGAATACTGCGACCTTGCCCCAGACCGACTGGGTTTTGAGTGTCATAACCCATTTTCTTCATAATAGCTTGTGCCATAGGACTATATAGAAATAGTTGAGATATACCTTCGTTTTGGAAAGGTTAAGCATAGAATTTGATGAAGAAGCTTCTGATCTGTGGAAGAAGATTGGTTTCTCTTCGGCTGAAGTTGCCGGAATAACAAAGGAAGCAGATGTAGGATCTTCTATGTCAGCAGGTGTCTCTATTGGAGGTAGAGTAGGTTGAACTTGCTGAGTATCAGCTTGGCTTGATGGTGTGTCGTCTTTTGGCTCTGACTTTGAATCCGTGTCTTACATTATATACATGAAGGAGATAACAAGTTTGCCCCCAGACTTTTGCTTTGTCTTCTTTGCTTTGGTTGTGATGACCAAAGGCTTTGAAGATTTGAGGGAGACAACGAAGGGAGATAGATCATTCTCTTCGGATTTACAGGAAGATTTGTTTTCTCGTGATGATTGCTGAGGAGTTTTGCCTTTACCTTTCTGGAGATTTTCGACAAAGGGCGTTGTTTCTCCCTCCTTTTCTTCTTTTTCATCTTTGTAGATCTGAGCATCTACAAAATGGACTTCTTTGCCTTTGAAGGGCTTTTTTTCTGCAAACACTCAATGTATCGAGCCGTCGTTGCCGACAAACTTGATGCATTGATGTAGAGTTAAAGGGACGACACCATTCTTGTGTATCCAGGGGTGTCCAAGAAGGATGTTGTAACATGAAGGGGTTCTTATTGCATACACAGTGACTTCAGAGATAAGATCACCGATTTGCAACTTGAACCTGATTTTGCCGATAGGCCTTTTAGCGGTCCTATCATATCCAAAGATGGATACAGACGTGTGACTCAGCTTGCTAGGTGAGATGCCCAGCTCTTCAAGTGCCGAAGTATAGATGAGGTTGAGTGCAGAACCTGGGTTAATCTGGACTCTGTGTATCAGCATTTCTTTGATGTACACTATGAGGTACAGGGGTCGGTTGTGCTTTGTCTCGCCTAGTAGGAGGTCATCCTTACCGAAGGCAATTGTTGCACTTGCTGTTTTTTTGAACCGAGAGGCATTCAATGCCTGATCCCTCAGTTTTCTTCTTTTCTCCCTTTGAGAAAGTATTTGATTTTTTGACCCTATAGTCCATTTCAATTTGTAGGACTTGTGGGGCATGTTTGTCGACATCAGCGTTTAGCCTTTGCAGCTCTGAAATGAGATTATCACGAGTGTGTGGAGACATTCGTAATAAGTCAAGGATATGCAGTCGTGCAGGTATGTGTTTGAAGTGCTCAATCAAGTCGTACTTGAAAGCCTCCTTCGGGCCTGCATGTTCATTATTGTTGCCACTTAGGGCGTTTACAATTTGCTTTCTCGAAGGATTTACATAAGAAGAAGAAGGTTGGTTGTAGTTTTTGTGGTAATCCCGACCAGAACGAGTACCTCTACCAACTTCAAGAGTTGCTTGAGAAGGGTCTTCATTTGGAGGATCGTCCTTGGGATCCAAGGGTTGATCCTTCTCATTTGCTGAAGATGTGTCTGCAGCAGAGTCACCATCCTCAGTGATTGCGTTAAATGGAGCATTTTCCGGGAACAAGTCCTGAACAACATCCAGCAACTTTTCTGCTTCATTGAGTAATTTGTCAGTCCAGACGTCTCCTATGAGGTCAGGTATCTGGGACCAATTGACCGGGTCTCCATCGGCTGAAGTTTCTTCAGGATGATCAGTCGGAAGAGCTATGAGTTGTGATGTGACGGTTTCAGGGGACGAAGGCTGAGAAGGTGTTATCTCAGTGGAAGTCACTTGAGAAAATGTAGCTCCGGAAGATATACTATTAGGTGTAGCTGGAGAGTACGTGTCTTCGGTAGATATTGCTTCAGAGGCACTATAATCCTGAACTATCGCATTACAAGTTGCCCTGATAGGAGATCCCCCCAGAGTGGACTGTTGGGAGTCGGGCTCATCATCGGATGAGAGAGGATCTTCTATCCAGCAGTTTTCTCCATTTTCAGGAGTTGAAGGAGGAGGTGCTTGTTGATTTTTAGGGAATTCCGATTCCGGGTTTTGATCGCGAAGATCTTGCTCTTGTTCTAAGGCAAGGCGCTGTAAGACCCTCGCATACTCTTCAGGATCAGGCATGGGAGCCAAATCTTTTTCTTCATCTGCTCCTTGTGGTTCAACACGATTGGGTTCCATTGGAGCGTTGAAGGGTGCTGAGTCAACATGATTTTCTTGAACAGGCTCTTGGTCTTCTTCATCATCAGACCAGGATCCTTGTTGCTGATACGGGTTATACTAGATTACCTTCGTAAGATGAGATTCGGGAATCCATTCTTCGTCAGAGAGGTATTCTCCTGTTTCAAGGGATTCGTCCCACTCGTTGGTGTCACTGGCGGTGTCACTGGACTAGTATCCATCCATGGAGAATCCAATTACCGAATTGGAAGAGTATGATGCCCCCTGTGCAGTTTCATTTCTGAATTGAGGTGGCATGAAGTCACCAAGGGTGAATTTTCTTACCATCTTTGAAGCCTTGGATTCTTCCGTTGCCCCCAGTGAAGCAGTGGAAGAGGTCTCTGCCTTTTCAGGGACTTCTTGCTTTGGTTAAGCTTTCTCCCGCTGTTTGAGATTGCGGAGTTGTCTCTTGGCTTGCCTTCACTGTTGAACGGTAGGCTTTGTTTTGACGATCTCCCAATTCTCATCTTTTAGGAGATCGGGATGCACCCATATGGGTTGTTCGTCTGATGTTGGATAAGGAACCAACTCTTGGGACGTCTGGGTTATTTTTATCACCTTAAAGGAAGTAGCGGTCTTCTCCTTTGGTGACTTTGAAGTTTGTCCATACGACACCATGTTGACGGAGGCAGACCCATAGTTTTTGTCAAAAGTGATGACCCCGTTTTTTCACATCTCGTTAATCTTTTCTCTCACAACAAATTAAGCATTGATTGAGAGGATCCGAGATCATCTGGTGGTAGGGACAATACCGAGGATCATTGGTTTTGCCAACATCTCCCGGTCTTTTGGGCTCAGGCAAGGTGAGTTTACCATTTGCTATGAGAGCCTCGAAAATCTCTTCAACATCTTTATCGAACGGGTATTTCTTTTCTACTCGTTCTTTGAAGGATTCGGAGAGTTCAGGTTTCTTACCCGCAGTTTTATTTTCAGCTTTCTTTGGTTGCTGAGGAGCTAACTTGGTTTGCACATTAAGAGCCTCCTTTTTCTTTGGCTTTGAGGTCGTAATGGTAGTCGACTCTTTCTTTGAATACTGCTGACTGTTGAGGTCTTTGATCACCGTTTCAGCTTTCATAGATGCTTCTAGGAGTTCTCCCAAGTTTTTTGATTTGTTGCCGATAATGGTGGAGCGGATCCTTACTCTCATGTTGTTACGGCAGATGTCGACCAGCGACGCTTGTGGCAGCACATCGGAGCATTTGTATCCCATCGCCTTCCACTTGTGAATGAAGTCATAAGTTGACTCATTCTCTCCCTGTTTTAGGCTGCAAATATGTGCCATAGTAACATGATGATCTTCACCTTTGAAGTGGGTCAGGAAGCGTGTCTCTAGCATGACCCAATTTTGGATGGAGTCCTCCGGCATAGTGGAAAATCAATCGAAGGCCGTACCTTTTAGGGTACTTGCAAAGAGACGAATCTTGAGGGCATCTTGATCTGCGATAGCTCCCGTCAGGATCTTGGTGATGTATGATTTGATTTTTGGCTTGTAGGAGCAAGCCGGCTCATGATGGGTTGACTTCTTTGTCAAGTAAGGGACTGGTTTCTCCTCCTTCATGTATGCAAGAGGATAGAACCGGTTTTCTTTGAGAGGGGCCATGTATGTTGGCCTTGCAGATGTTCGGGACCTCCTTTGTTTTGTTGAAGGTCTCAGGAACCAAGTCTTAGGGTAAACCTAGTTCTCTGCAAGTTGAGGCTTCGTGGGGTTGCCACGGGCTTCAGGCTTCTTTGTGTTCGCCCTTGGTGTCATGATAGTGATACGTTGCGGGGCGATCTTTTGCTTTTTAGCAGGTACGATTTCCTCTATGGAAAGTGGGAATGGTCCCAGCGACCCGAAGATGATAGTCCGGGGAGTAGAGGTCAACCCGATGTTTTGAGATTTGCCGAAGGAGGTGACGCTTAGGCAGCTAGTAGGGCGCTTATGAGTGCGCTTGCTCTACTTCTCTTGGAGCATGAGCTGGTACTTGTTCTCATCGAAAGTGATGGTTAATGAAGCTGCAATTGTTAGTTTTGGAAAACTTCTGAAACAAGACCACATCCATTAGTAATCACAAGAATATAGTGATCATAAATGGGAAAGAACTATGATTTTGTCTTTTCAAATCGCTCAAGGGAACATGGTCCAGTCCAAATGAGGTGGAGAAGGCAAAAAACCAGAGGATATAATTGTTCGTAACTCAAGTACAAGAGGCTCAGAGCGAGCGTTCCAGTGACTGCTAGAATCAATTGTAGACTTTAATTCAAATTACCGAGAAGCGAGGCTCACTCGAGGTAAGATGATATAAGGTTGGGGATACAAATGTGTCGGTCGCGAATACAGTAGACCCGGAAGGGCGTACTAGCACCGCTAGGCACAAATGTTGCAAATCGCATCCTTGGAATAGACACGAGATGATATTTTTTGAAAAGTCAAAATCGGATTAATAAAAGAGAGCAAATGGTATTCCAATCCGAATGCAAGCTACAAGCGATTTCCACGTGCTTTTATCTGAAAGGGAAGGAACCAAGATTCCTCAGATGTAAACCCAACAATGACGATTTTTTTTTAACGTTTTTTTTTTGAAACTTTTTTTATTTATTATTTTTGAAAGGAATACATAGGTTTTCAATTCGGTCTTATGAAACCTTAGTAGATAGATCAGCCCCCAGGTAAGGGTAGGATTACTTAATGAACCAGTTTGGAGGACCCTTGCCTCGAACAGTCTAGCTGTCTCCACACTCTTCGCAAGGCTTTTCTTAGATTCACTTTGGTCAAAGAACGCAATTGGTGCAACCTTAGTGGGCTTTGAAAAAAAATTTTGATGATTTTTTTAATGGACTCATCAAAGAGAACGAATGGTGTCCCGATCCGAATAAGGGATCAAACATTTCTGCGAGTGCTAAATCCGAAAAGGAGGGGACCAAACTTTCTCAAATTTGATTCCAAAAAAAAAAGAAATTTTTTTTGAAGGAGTTTTTTTTTTGAAGAGGTTCTTTTTTGGAAATCCCTATTGGACTCGTCAAAGAGAAAAGATGGCCCATTCCTCGATAAGAACAATAGCTGCGAACATTTCTGTGAGCTATCAAGTTCAAGGTGGAGAGGATCAAAGTTTCTCAAAATCGAATCCAAAAAGAGAAATCAAAATCTTTTTTTGAAATGAGAAAGAATGGAAATAAGTTCAAAGGCAGAAATTTTCCAAAAATCCCATCTCATGTTTTTTTTTTTGGATGCAAAATCCAACATAGGCCACCAACTAGAAAGGAGCCTAAGAATTCAAGCATCGTGTTCTCAAATGAATGGAGTCCCACCGGGTATGCCAACTTGATGGACCCGATTTCCTTCCTTTCCTCTCCCATCCATCCCCGGGCTACCGAGAGGACCGAATGGAGGGATAAAAGGGGGGGGGGGGGAAAGGCGGGTATCAACATTTTGTACAGGTATGCCAGATTTTCTATCCTACTTGAAATTTAGAGATGGCGATCCAGAGATCCACCTTCATAAGTAGAAAGGAAATCAATCTTTTTTCTAACTTCCCATTGCACATAAATTTAAGAAAAGAGACAAGGTTTTTTTTGGTTTGCCGTGAAAGGCGATGTTTGTTTGCCATGAAAGGCAATTTTGCTGTGAAAGGCAATTTATAAATCTCATCAAAATGAAAGACAAGAAATGTGATTCTTTTTGTCTCTTAAAGAAAATATAAAATACAACATAAAAGTAAGAAAATGGATCTGACTTCTCAAGAGATTACGGGGACACGTTCAGATCGACGGTTGCAAGTCATGTATGGACTTCGCCATCGTCCTTCAGATGAGAACATACGATTCTTTGAGTCTTTTGGCATGGCTTGGACTTCAGTTTTTTAGGGGATAAGGACCAAAGGATAGTCCTATATCCGATAAAAAAATGAAGAGACGGGCTGAAAAGCCACGTCTAGGCCATGTTGAATATAAGAAGAGGAGATTTTTCCTTGGGGGGAGTGCCCCCCAAGGGACTTCAATCACCTTGTGGTGTTTGTTGCAGCAGAGTTTCTTTAGAACAACAGGGCTTCTGGGAATTCTGGATGATCTTTCTGACTGACTTTTCTTTGATTTTTCTGATTCGTTTTTCTTGGAACGATCTCCTATTTATAGGCCTTTGGTAGCCATTTAGGAGGGTTTATGAGCATTGATGGCTTTAAAGCTCCATGATGGGAGGAGTTACAAGTTTTATTTCTTGATTTTGTAACTCCTTTTTCCTTGAATCTGATTGGCCGATAGAGAATGATGGGCATTTAATTGCCTTCAATCTCCATGATGAGAGGAGTTTCATGCCTTTAATGCCATGATGATTTTGACTTGTAACTCCCATTCTCTTGAATCTGATTGGGCTGTCCAAAGTAATGAGTTAATGACCGCATTTAGTTGGGTCAATTAACAGCATTAAGTGGTCCCTGAGGATTTGAAGAGTCGCGGGCCGTGCCGCGTCTTTTGGAATTCTTCTTGCGATGATTGTTGATGGATCTTTATGTTGATCGATGTCGGATGATCATGCAAATTTAGACATAGATTGATAACAGCGGGCCGGTACCATCTGTCCTGTCGATTTCTTGATCGATCAGACATAAAGTGTACTTTCTTGGTCGGTCGGTCGGCGATCTTGGAGCGATCAATGACGATTTCATGCTCTTGACGGCGAATCCGTGATGTTGACGAAGATCGACGGGTTGCAAGCCTCAAAAGTCAGAATTTTGGAAAATCACAGGGGTCGGACGTTCGAAACGAGAAAAGAAGCCGAAAAATGGCCTTCTGGTGGAAATCCAGAGACCCGGATTTCCAGGGTTGCCGGCGATCATGGGGGAATTTTCCCCTTTGGTTGCTGTTTCGTCGGCCATTTTTCGATCTTTTTGTTTCTTTTTTTCTCCTGTATTTTTCTTGACAGATTTCCTCATTTTTTGGCTTGATTCTCCTGAGGAAAACCCGACGAGAAGTTGTGCAAAACCGAGGCACAAAGTTTCCTATTTTTGGAAAAGATGAAGATCTTGCCGCGTAGAGTTGCCGATTTTTGGTCAAGAGTTGAAACTAGGTCAAACGATGTCGGAATGACCTGAAATTTGAGATTAAGCCTCCTGAGAAGTAGATTGGACCAATCATGGGCTTTTGTTTGAGTTTTGAAGCCGTTTACGGTCTCATCACTGCTAGGCTCGATTTCGCCACGAGGAAGATGTCGCACTTTGATGTGTGGTAATCGATGTCCGATTGACCTGAAATTTGATAGGGAGCTTATTGGAGTCATTTTGAGATGATCCATTGGCTCCGATTTGGATGTCATGGTCCCGGGGTGCTCCGCCGCCGGTAGCGTTGATTTTTTCTTTCGGAGCGTCAAAGTCGGGTCAAACGTTGTCGAAATGACCTGGAATTTGACGTGCAGCCCTTTTGAAGCATGTTGAAGCCACCCATG
This sequence comes from Cinnamomum chago, assembly GCA_038049695.1. NCBI lineage: Eukaryota > Viridiplantae > Streptophyta > Magnoliopsida > Laurales > Lauraceae > Cinnamomum > Cinnamomum chago. The sequence continues at coordinate 100,896,544 of CP142453.1, read as the reverse complement.
TGCTCCATTTAATGAGTAATGGTCCCGGTGGTTCTCGCTGCTAGAGACTTGATTTTCTTTCGGAGCGTCAAAGTCGGGTCAAACGTCGCTAGAATAACCTGAAATTTGATGTGGAGCCTTTTGGAGGTATTTTGAAACCATCCGTAGGCTCTGATCGAAGTTTTGATATCTTCAATGCAGTCGCTGCCAGGAGCGCCTGTTTGGCTGTTGGAGGAGTGAAGTTAGGCCAAATGAATTGGAATGGCCTGAAACTTGATGTAGGGCTTCCTGGTGGCGTCTTGGGGCCAGCTTTGTACTTTATTTTGTGTGTCAGGGTCTCTGACTTCACCGCCACCGAGAGCGCCTGCTCAGCTGTTAGAGGAGTGAAGTTAGGTCAAATGATGTTGAAATGACCCGAAACTTCATGTGAACTCCTCTTTTGACTGTCTTGAAGGATCTTGTAGTTTTTGTTTCATTCTGACAAGATCTGATGCTTGAAGCAGCATTGCCCTTTTGTAGTAGGATGTGGATTCTTGTGGCTTCTTGATGTTGAAGAGGCAAAGTGACATTTTTCGTGTCAACAGAAAGAAGTCAAAGTGGATGTGAGTATGAAAAAGATTGTGGTGAGGGCGGATATTATATAGGGAGGCAAGAATTATTTTATGAATAAGTAAATTATTTATTAGTTTGTCTTTGCTCTCATTTTTATTCTTTTGTTTATCTATATTGCTTCCTTCTTCTTGATCATATTGTGCATAATAGTTATCTGTGATAGTGCATTACTTTTATGAATGACATATCCTATTGTTCTTAGAAATTTTCTTTTGTGCAGGTATGATGGATGCTAAGGTTTGCATTTGAATTAACAACATTATATGTTGGTACAATGACTATATTTTGTATTATTTATACCTAATTAGATTATATTTTGACTTGTTGATTTCTCCTAATATATAGTATATATTTGGTTAAAGATGTTGAGCGAGAAGGGATGAGAGGAATTGAGAACACAAGCAAAACTAATTTATTGCATTTTACTAAACTGAATTACGTACAACAATATAAATAGGAAATCCTAAGTAAACCTAATAAATAAAGAGTCCTAGTCAAAATTGGAAACACACCATAAAAGATAAACAAAAATAAAGAAGCCTAACTAGATAATGAAAGTAAACCTAATCCTAATCTATATAGCATCATCGACGTAACCACTCCGGTGGGTGTGCTAAGTCAGTAATAACTTCAACACTTCCCCACAGTGCTGACTCCCATGCCAGCATCATCGCATCAAGTTTCCATTTGAATTAATGAAACATGTTCCATGTTCGTAGTGCTATCTTCTGCTGGACCTCAAAACGACATGGTCTCTCTAAGTAGGTCCTCACGTCAGTTCCCCCATGCTGAAAAACATCTTTGACTTTCATCCGCCTGAGCTTCCACCCTTCAGTAACTGTGATGCTAATATGCACTTGTGCGGTAGTGATGAGACTTAGACTGAATGTCTCTTCAAGATCTAACTTGTACTGTTGGTTGAGCCCCTTTGGTTCCAACCATGCTCTATAATGATCTTTGGACCCACTGGACTGACTTTCTCGATTGTCAACCATGCTCTCAATTGTCGTTACACCATCTAGACACATTGCCATGTCCCATGTCTCATCTCTAATCAAGGTTGCAATCTGATCACATATTGTGTCTTGTCACTCCTTAATCTCGTCTATCATAAGTTCTGCATCAATGTGAGTCTCTAAAACATTGCAAAGAATGAATTCAACAACCGTTTTGCCAACCATCTCTTGAGGATCGGATCCAATTCCGGACTAATCATCCTCCTTTTTTGACTCATTCCAGACTAATTTTGGATCCAATTCCTGACTAATCATCCTCTTCCTTTTCTGACTCATTCTCATTGAAACAATCTGGCACATGATCTTCAAGCTCCTGGGAATTTGGCATCACTCGAGGATTTGATCCAATCCACGATTGATTAATCTCCTCCACTAACGATTCCTCTTCTTCGAACTCATCTTGTGCTTGATTTTTAAACTCCAAAGAATCTGAAGATATCACATCATTAATGTCACGTCCTCGAACCTAATTAGTGGGTAAACTGGATCTAGGGTGTGAAAATTAGGAATAATTAAAAATTATCACCCTTTAAGCCAGAAGATCAAAGACCGTGATGAGGATTATGTATTTGAACCTCCTTGAACAAAATAACCTGCGAGACTTGGCATGTAAAACACACATCATTTCCTGTACAGATACCAAAGGAAAGTATGTATTTCATTCCCATTTAAATATTCAAGTTTCAAAATAGAAAGGACATATAAACTTTCTAAACAGCAAGGCTATCCCAAAAGCCTAAGCCCTGAACCAAAAGATATACAGAGTAGAGTATGATAAGTCCAATAGATCAAAAGACCAAAAGACAAAGATGGATTCTAGATGTTCTCATGAAGCACTCACTCATGCCGGGGAAGTTGACACTACTTTACGTCATTGGCACACCACTCTTGTTGCTTGTCCTTCTTTGGATGAGGATTATCTGGGATCGCCTCAGTGTCCGGGTCGATGTAGGTGGTGTCATCTGCATGCCAGGAAAGAAAGTCAACGATGTGTTGACAAGTGGATAAGCAGTGTATAGAGTGCATAACATGTTTCAATATGTGAGTAACGACAAGCAAAGAGATCATAAGACATTAAGGTAAGAAGTTAGGCATGCAAGCAAGAATAAGTACAAGAATCAAGTAAACAACAGCTCCTAGCATCATCTAGCAAGAGCAAGAACAAACACATAATATGCAATGCTCAAGCAAGGGAAGATTCCGAGGATGTCCAAGCCACCTCCCGGGGTACTAGTAGCAATCCTATTCGGACCACTGATACCAAAGTCTGGCTTATGTGGGACCCAAGCTCTCTGTCCTGGGAATAACAACACCGTCTAAGCCCACTCCTAGTTATTCTATGCCCTGTACGCTGTCTTGGCCGACTGCCCACCCCGGTGTCCGTGTAGCTTGTTATGAATGCAGTCCTCCCTATAGTGGATCCTACCATGATTGGATACGGTATAGTGATGCTGTGCTTAACACAAGATTTAAGACAAGCACATTTGGCTACATTCCAAGGTACAAGACCATATAATGAGGGCTACTCCAAATGAGCCTAGTTCTTAAGCAAGACTAAGAATCCCCATCGAGTAGTCCTCTAATAACATTCATGCATCAAGGTACGTCTAGCCACATGTGTCCATCAAGTATAAGGTAAACAAGGTACCTAGGGATACACTCTAAGTGTGGTCCAAGTCCTAATTCTAGGCAAAGTATATCTTCAACTTATATGGGTGTTTTATGGATAAAGTGTACAAGGTACGACAAGTAATAGATACAAGATTACTAGTTAAGGGAGAAAGTATGAACCAATCTTAGGTCAAGGGTTGTCCACTGTGTACCGTACATGTTCCCAATAGAGTGCACATGGAAGTTGAGTCAACAATGCCCTATTTAGTGAGCCCTTGGTGCACGAGAGTTATTTGGCACCATTCTACTCAATTCCATGTGCATTTGGCCAAGCGACGATCAATACGTGGAAATCTAGGAAAACCAATGAAGCACACCAAGCCAAAGCATTTTATTTTCAGTTCCCCGTGTTGGACATGTAAGGGTAAGGTCAAAGGGTCCCACACCTAAGTCCAAACTAGGGTTAAAGTCCCCTTTCATAAATGGGACATTGACCACACTCGCTTGACCCAAGAAAGACCTCGGTCGAGCAAGCAGGTATGCTGCCTGGCTCCATTATCCAGTTGCTAAGTTCGTTGGACCCAGGGTAATTTGGGTCGTGCGAACCTTTAGGTTCCTGCTCGACTAAGATCAAGGATTGCCCTACTCAAATGGTTTTCTACAAGCCTTCCAAGGGCTTTTCACTTTCATGGAAAGAGCCAACTTACTCTCCAAAACCACCTTTCATCATCTACATACTATCTCCAAATCCATTCCACGAATTAGGTCCAAATCATAATCAAACCCTAATCTCGCATATGATTTTCTCACTACATGATCAAGCTTGGAATTTATAGGTGGCTAAGAAAATAAATCATCAAGTTATCAAATAACCATACATGCATCATGTCTCTTATACAATGCTAATCAACTTGCCTCGCTAGCTTGAAAGAGAAATTGGGGGAAAATAAGAAGATAGAGACCCTTCTCACTCTCACCACCAAACCCACTCTTTATAGCTCCCAATCCACACCTATAACACAAGGGAGAAGAATGAAGAAGAGGAGAAATCACATGCAAAGCTCCAACAATGATCAAGAGAGAAATGGAGGGAGATAGAAAGAGGAAAACTTACCAAAAATGAGATCTATGGAAAGAGGAGATCAAGAAGAAGAAGATGCTCTTGGATGGCCTTGAAGAAAGCTCTCTCTTGACTTGAGTAAGGTTGAGGATGGAGAGGAGAAAAAGGATATGGGGTTCCAGCAACCTCTTTTTGTGAAGGAAATGAAAGATATGAAAAGGAGAAGGGACCGATGGGTTGTATATGGGTTTAAGTGAGGGCATTTTTGGAATTTGAGTTTTTGGCTCAATTGAGCAAAACGACGAAAACAACGTTATTTGACGGTCTTACAGTCATCAAGTAGCGATGCTCCAAGAGGGAAAAACGATGAGCACAATGAGGCCTTCCCAATGAGAACCCAAACTCAGCGAAAATGGCATTTTAAGGAAAATTACTCAATTTTCCTAAATTACAACCTACCCCCCTGCTATATATGCTCAAACGTGCTCGAAATCACATCAAACTTCGCGGACACCTTCCTAATGACAAAAGAAACTAGCTCAAGGACTAAACCCACATAATTGATTAATATGGAGATTAATTAAGCTAATCATGAAATTAGAAAAGCTAATAAACTAGTAAGGTTGGGGACCTTACAATCAATATCACATATTTTTTATGTTAATGTATATTGACAGATTTCGGCGGTGGTCATGAAATTTGCCGCTGGATCCCAACCATCCTTGTAACTAGCTCACCCTCCCTCATTTGATTCCTCTTGCCTTGAATCCTCTATGGCTAAATTTCCTTCAACAACTGCCATCTTCACTTTGCGATCCTGTGCAATGTGTCCTAGTTTTCCACATTGGTAACATGCCTTGTCCTCCGTGATTTTTGGCTTCTTAGCGAACATGCTTGCAAAAGTCTCTCATGCTTTCGTTCGAGTTTTCACATCCCATATATGATCTAGCTAAAATGTCATCGTCCACTGACACTTTGGTTGCAAGCAAAGCCCTTGCTCCTCTTATGGTCCACTTTTCCTTTGTGGGTGCCTCATCTAGCGGTGTCGTTTCTCCTCCACACATTATATCTCATAACTGTTAGGGATTTTGTGTATTGCAATTTGATGGATGCATTTTCATTTTAGCATCATTTGAATTTTCACACATACATTGATTTAGAAAATCTTGAAATCTTGATTTACACATGCATTGCTTTTTTAGACTTGTAGAAATATTATTTTTTGCATGTTTTGATTTTGAACTTGGATGCATTTAGTTTTCAAAAGAAATTTTTCGAATCAAGCTTGCCTATGGTTTTAAAAGTTTCAAATCATCTTAGGCATTTTAGGTTTCATGTTTTCAAAACTCCTAAATTGATTTAAAACATGTTTCCAGGCTTGATTCTATGGCCCAGAACTCCCTTTAGCAAAATACTTTGGAGTAGCCTTTTACTTAATCGTTTAAGGAGGCAAAACTTTTTTGGTGCTACAGTGTTGTCGGTCAGCCGAAGTGGATGTCGGTCGACCGAACTCAAGATGTCAGTCGACCGACAGTTGACCGAACCCACTTCGGTTCGCGTTCTAGAATGGTCAAAACTAGCCGTTTTTATGACCGTTGGGAGTTCAGTTGACCGAACTTGATGTTGGCTGACCGACAATAGAGTCGTTGGACAATTTTTTTTCTATATAAACAGATCATTCCTAGGACAAATGTGATGATCCAAGGGATACTCCTTGAGGTGTTTTGAGGCCAAAGAAAGGGGAATGAGCTAAGGGAGGCTAGTTGGTCAAAAAGGGAAGCTAAAGCTTGGAATCATAAGGAAATCTTCTATGTAAGATTAGTTTTCCTTTTCATATGTTTTCATGCTTTGCTTAAATTATTAGTAAATCTTTTTAGGCATGTTAACTATGATTTGTTGTGTTCTTAACATATATATGTGTTGAATTGATTTATTGTTTTGGATACATCACCTTGATTCAAACCAAGTAGGACTCAAATTAGTATATCTAAGTGAATCATGTTTTGAAATCATCTTTGAAATTATATGTAACATTATTCCTATAGTTGGTTGAATCTTTAGTTGTTGTTTTTCATGATCATAAGAAAATCACTTTTAAATCTATCTTATGTTTTGGATTCAACAACTTCACAAATCACATGTATTTTGTTTTAAAGTTTCACACAACTTGCTTAGAATTGATATACATCTTTTTCAAGTTGGTTTTTAAATAACATGTGATTTGTTCATTCACTTTAATCAAATCTATTTTTGTGCTTTACACTTTCAAATGCTTTTAGCATACATATATTGAGCTACATTGTTAATCTGATTGAAACCCTTATGCATCACATGTTTTGTTCTTAGAATTTCACAACTTGTTTAGAATACATAGGTATATCTTTTACAAGTTATTTTTAACATGTGATTAGCATTATTTCCTCAATCATAAGTGTTTTTATGAGCTAAAACTTGTAAAAGCCTTTGGCATATATTTATGAGCTTTAATTTTCAAATTGATTGAGGACATCATACATACACATTGTGCATTCATCTTTGCATTCATAGTGTGTGTGTGTGTGTGTGTGTGTGTGTGTGTGTGTGTGTGTGTGTGTGAGTGTGAATTAGATTTTCACTTTCATATCTGCCTAATCAAGAGGCATTGTAATTGAGCTTAAACTGTATCTCCATCAAGTGTATTCTAGACACTACTCAAAGAGAGAACCAACCTTCTGGTTGCATAGGTTATTGCTTAGCCTAGAAAAGCATAGTGTATAGGTTATTGCTAAGCCTAAGAAAATCATAATTTAGAGGTCATTGCTTAGCCCTGGAAAGCATATTGTAAAGGTTATTGCTTAGCTTATTGAAAAGCATAGATAGTGGAAATCCGGTGGGGTGTTAGATCACAAGCCGGTAGTGAATGTAGGCACTGAGGCTGAACCATTATAAATCATTGTGTGATGGTGAATGCTTTGTAATGATTGTTTTTGTTAGTTTCCGCATTTAGTTTAATAATCAACACTAGTGACTAATTTAATTTAAAGAACTTTAAAATTGGTCATAATTGGTCACTTATTTGAAGCTCACCCTATTCACGCCCCCCTCTAGGGTTCGGATCACGGACTTTCAATAACATGTCACTCACCAGGTAAGATTGCATTTGCTTTCTCCATAAGTTGGAATTGGACTTGTTGTGTAGTGTCATTCGGAAAAAGAGAAATAAATACATTTCGAAGTCCATTTGTGTTGATCTGCCTAATCTGCCTTGATTGCTACACCAATATGTAGATCTTGTCATCATGAGTGTATAGGCGGAAATGGGTCTCAAATCCGATAGTGGATGGCCTCGCAATTGAAGATTGAATTTTGGCCCTCAAATCTGGTCAAGATTATTACCACCCTGTTGACTAACTAGGCACTTCTTTGCTGGATTAGATCCTCCTAACTCGTACTATACTTGGACCGACCTAGTTTTAGAAAAAGGTGAAGGTTTGAAAACCCCCAATTTAAGGTTTAAGGTCCCTAATCAGATCTCTAATATGTAATTCAATTAACACAACAAACAATCAGAAACTTAGCAATCAAACACCACAAGAGAGGCAACGATATACATGGAAAAACCCAAACTCGTGAAAAAACCACGGGACTTGGAACCTAGTCTAGGGAAATAATCAAGCACTATGAATTAGAAGATTATGAGAACACGTACAACCCTCCCCCACTTGAATATCAACCTACGGACTGCAAACCTCTTGCCAACCACTCGCCGTTCACCTTCAATCGTGCGTGACTCTTCGTCTTCAACCTCAAAGCCAATTCGAGATGGGAACAAAACAAAGAATGGAAGATCTGGACTCTAGAGATGGAATTCTCCGTGCAAAAGGAATGAATCGCTCTAGAGAATGAAAAGCTCTTTCAAATGTCTGCAATAGTGCTTGGAATATTAGAGAGAGGTCATTAGGGAAAAACATAACGATCCTTATATAGTTGTTCCACTAGGGTTTGCCAAAAATGGAAATAGTTACGTGTGTTCGAACACAACTTAAAGAACGTTCGAACGTTCGAAACATCTCACAAATAATTTAGCACTACGATTGTTCGAACATGCCCACCGAACGTTTGAACTATGAAGCTGCATAGAAATTGGCTTGAAAAGCATTGAACATCACGTTCAAACGCTGCTGCTGAGCGTTTGAACGCTGGAGCTCTCTGGTCTTTTGGCTTGGAAAGGCACTACACAATCACATTCAAATCCGGCCGCTGAGCATTCGGACTCTAAAGCTTTTTGAAATCTTGACTTCATAAGGCTACAACCGATCACGTTCAAATGTGGCTGCTAAGTTCGAACTCTGGAGCTCTTTAGAATTTTGGCTTGATGCGGCTACGAACATTCACGTTTGAACGTGTCTGCTGAATGTTCGAACTCTAGTGCTCTTTGAAATTTGGCTTGCAGACTGCTCTCCCGTGGTTGGTTCGAACGTGAACATGGGACGTTCGAACATCCAATGAAAATCCTCAAGCGATGAGAATTTTGCAGTCCATTTTAGAAAAAAGAAAAATACATAGAGCAAACCCAAATTTTGTCCAATCCCATGAATTATGCCAACACTCGCAATGTAACAATAGGCCTGAATCACGGACACCGATTTCATTCTTCTCTTCTATTCTGGAACAGAAGGCCGGGTGGCGGTCGGTTGCTATGACAAATAGCATTTTCCAGTGAGTGGTGACACGCGTTTCAGTGGCCACTGCGAGTTGCTGGTGTTAATGGTTGTTCAACGATGGTCGATGTGCTAAGAGAGAACTCTCTCTTTCTTTGCCCACGTGGAAATTGAGAATAAAAAACGCCCTACTCTCCCTTGATTCCCTGTACAGACCATGGTCCACCTTTAAATCTGCATTTTGAGATATGAAACCCTCTGTAGATAGTTGCAAACTTGGATCGTTCTTTGGTTCGCACCTCCTGTGTGCAAGACCACCGAATTGATTCGGTTAGTGGCCCACCGTGATCTGATCTTCGTCTCTCTTCAGCTGGTCGCACAAGGATGATCTCTCTTCTTGATAAATAACTAAGCCTAATTTGATAAAGAAAGTAAACCTAATCCTAATCTATATAGCATCAACGTCCCTAACCCTCTGGTGCATTTGTTGAGTGAACGATGACTTCAACAGAAGTCTCATTATGCTTACTGGATATTTAGAATAATATACTTTAATTTAAATTCTTACTAGTTCATAGAGCTTTCTAATTTCACACTCTAATCTTCATATGCTTGAAGTACTCCAGTAAATATAAAATGATTACCTTTTTACTCTACTTAAATTTTTTTAAATTTTATTAACTACCATATCTTTTTGGGTTAGTGCCAGCCCAGGCTTGTTGCAAGTTAGGGTTTAATGAGTAGTATGATGCGATGGATATAGTATAAAGAACTGTAGAGTATTCAAGCCAAAGCATTTATTTATGTTATTGTGAATTTTTTCTTTTTTTCTTTTAATATGCACTTGGATATGGATGAAAATCTTTTCTTTTCTTTTCAATACAAGATTAATGAGCTTCAGGAAGGTTGATTGCAAATAAAACTATTTTCCAATATTCTTTTAATCTACATTGCTCCTATTTTTTATTTGTTCAATGCATTGGAAATTGTAAAAAACTATTGATATATTTATGTAGTTACAATTTTTTCTATCTTTTTTTGTTGAAGACAAATGATTTTCTTAATCTTGGATTATGTTATTTCAGTCGTGGAATAACGGATGTTAATTTTAATTATCAATTTAAAATTCTATTTTTAGAAACCAAACGAAACTACTATGAGAAATATGAGGTCCACTAAATCAGATCGAGGAAAGAACTAAAAAAATAGATGAAAATGTGATGGGCTTACTCAAATGATTCTTATGATTTCAAAAGAATGTTGAAGTAAAATTAAACAAACCAAACGAAACTACTATGAGAAATATGAGGTCCACTAAATTAGATCGAGGAAAGAACTAAAAAAATAGATGAAATTGTGATGGGCTTACTCGAATGATTCTTATGATTTCAAAAGAATGTTGAAGTAAAATTAAACAAATTGACATGCTCTCATTTTGAAATCAACTAAGGGTGTTTTTTTTTCTTCCAAAAGCAACATCAAATATTCCTATGCCTTCAAAAGCATCTTCAAATACATGTAATGATCAAAAGCATCTTATACAGTATACTTAGATTTTTTCATAACCAAATTGCCCTTCAATGCCTTCCTCACGATATCGAGACTCAACCGCATTCGTGGATTGAAGAATTTTGAGTATTGTTATTTTTTTTTCAATTCTTGTACTCGCTAGTTTATTCGTGACATTATAAGTAGTATATTTATTTTAGACTCATATTCTAAAGCAATAAGCGTTTAAGAAAAAGATCCTTATCTTTGAAGGTAATACTCTCCATAACTGTAGTAAAAGTATGGTTACGAATAGGGAATGGAGTGGAGCACAAATATTTGTATTTTTTTTTTTTGTAAAAATGGAAAAAAAAATAGATTTTTCTGAGCAAAATCTCCGCAACTTGTAGCAAGAGAATGCTTGTACCGACTACATTCATTATTAAAGAAACTCATAATAGAATAGTTGAAGTGATGTATCTACAGAAATCATTCCTTCAAATTCAGATTTGTTAGTCAATCTAAATACACCTCCATATATATATATGTTATCTTTTTGTTAACTTTAACTATTGAATTGTTGAGTCTCTTCTTGACATTGCAAGTTGTTTCTCGACATTGCACCTTATTCATGTTAATGTTCAATTTTTACGCAAGCCCATGAATGATATTGGACACATATATAGACACAAAATCTTGAGCTTGCGAGTGTTATGTCTCGAGCTCATGAGCCATATCTAAAGCTCGCGCGTGTCATGTCTCGAACTCACAACAGATAAAGTAAATGGCAATTTGGTTTAGAAAAAAAAAAAATTTCTGCTGTATAAGATGCTTATGGACTTTACATGTATTTGATGATGCTTTTGGAGGTATAGGGATATTTGATGATGTTTTTGATAAAAATCCCATTATCTAATTATATGTTTTTGTTGAAAGTATAAGTAATGATTTTGATTCCAATTTTTACCATCTCAAATATTTTTCAAATAAAAAACTTTATTACTTTAATTTTTTTGACTAATTTCTAATATGATGAACTATATTGCCCGTGCTGTAAATGGGCATGTTTTGCTAGTAGCTAGTGAATGAGAGAGAGAGAGAGAGAGAGAGAGAGAGAGAGAGAGAGAGAGAGAGAGAGAGAGAGAGAGAGAGAGAGAGATCCCCTCCTTTTCTAATGTCCACTTCAATTGCTTCAATATAATAATAAGACGATGATCACCACCAACTCTCTATGTTCATACTGAATGACTCTAATTCTAATTTGACAATGATTCAATCTTTATTCATGTTGGATTAATCATAAATAACAAGTACTGTTTAAAATCATTAACCTATTAGGCTCGAGAATTAAGGGTCTAAAATCTTTTATGGGGCTAATGTTCGACCCACCCTTAATACATCATATATGTCTAAATCTAATCATCCCCTTCTTTCCTTATTAGTCAAGCATCCATATGAACCCCTATAGAAGGTGGGCAGTTTTTTCTTTCTTTATTTTCAATAGACCGGTTCTATTATGATTGTTGGGTCTCTTAGCAACAAGAAGCAAATTAAATAGACAACCCACCACCCACACATACAAGTGGGAATATGACAGGCTAATAACATGTTTGCCTGCAAGGAAAAAATGTCAGTGGGACATAGTGGACATGCTTTCGACTAAGTTGACTTGTTGACTCGTGCCCCATGCTTTCTTCAGTATAGCATATAAAATTTGACAAGTTTGAATAATTTAATAAGAAATTGAATTGTATATATTGCGCGGATCCCTCTCATGCTATTACACGGAACCGTGTAACCCATGCTGGGATTTCCATCGTAGGATCCACAGAGAGAAAATCCAGACTATTGAAGATGAATCCCATCTCCTTCAGGATTATATATATCTTTAAATTTCAGTTCAATAGGAGTGGATCCGATCGTCTAATTAAGGAAACGCGATTAATGCCACGTCAGTAGTGATGCCATGCCAACACCTAGTCACATTTTCAGTCACGTGCTCATGAATCGGACAATGGGACCCACTCATATTAGATTTGAGGATATGTGACTGAAGGGGATGAGATTGATCTTGATCAGTTGGGGTTATCTCTATGTGGCTGGGCCCCATAGAGGAGTTCCTAGCATGTGTTTCATAGTTTTCGTGTAATAGCTGTGATAGAGATACGACTATTTCGTACATACCTCGAACATACATATAAAGTTGTGTACATACTTACAATACATACCAGTTGTTAGGGTATACGTGGGACCCGACAGATCATGGGATAAGGGGGGATTGAAAGATCGAAGTAAGACCACCCTCGATATCAAATTTGAAGTCAATCTAATGTCTCTAACTGGCCCCTTCATTTGTGGCTCACAAATTTGACAGCTTATATATATATATATATATATATATATATATATATATATGTAGGGATGTGCTCTTGTGAGAGACACTCTCACCTTACTATGAGAGATAAGGTGGGGGCCCTTACATCCATATCTAATGTCAACAACTTAAATATGAGGGCCCCCACCTTTATCTCTCATAGTAAGGTGAGAGTGACTCTCACAAGAGCACCACCCATATATATATTTGAGGATTTTACCGGTAAAATCTCAAAATACAGCCATTTATCCCGAAGGGTCCTGGCCATTTGTGCAGCACCAATGGGGTCTTCCCGCCGTATTTCTATTTTTTTATTTTTTATTCCTACTGACGATAGCGTCACTCAAAGAAATATTGAGTGACGCTATCGTCGCTTTGCGCGTCCTATATAATTTCCCTTTGTCCCCTGGTTTCTATTCTTTTTCTATTCTATCTTTCCCAAAGTTGCACTTTGTCTCCATCGGAAGGCAGATACTTTCTCTGGGCTTGTATCCTCACTTTATGGCTCCTTTTGATTTCATTTTAGTGGTTGCTGATATCCATTTAAAAGGTTTGTGCATTTATGCATACTTTTGCAGATTTACATAAAAAAAAATCAATATAATGTCTCATTTTTTATGCTTTTCCTTTTACTTTAGTATAAAAGAAGTTAGACAAGATCACAAACATTTATATTGTTTATTGGTATAAAAGTTTGTTAAAATGGGTGATGTAGGTTGTTTGCTTTTGTTGTTTGATGAAATTCTTAAAAATAAAAATCCCATCCCTGTACCATATAAGACCCACCTATTAAGGATCAACGAGTGTCCCTCTTTAGCCCTTTGCAATCTCACACTTCTTTGGTCAATTATGTGTTCTTGGCATTTTTCAGTATATATTTGTACAGTAATAATGCCTAAATATTTGTTTTTTTGTTTTTAATTAGGATGTCGGGTGGTGAGTTGATTGTGGTTTTCCACTACGACGGGGAATTTAAATTTGACATGATTCACTCGGTATACGAAGGCGGAAAATCGAAGATGAGGTCCATTCAAAGCGACATAACATTTCCCGAATTGGTGAACATAGCTCTTGAAAGCTCACATTGGGAGGAAACTTGCGAGAACCTAAGCATACATTATCTCCATCACAATGATCACGTGTTTTCATTGGCTGCCATAGAGGATGATAGTGACATCAAGTGCATGTTAACACTGGCAAATCACAAGACAAATGAGATATATTTATACATCAATAGATTACCGATTGGTTCCGCCAAACATATCAGAGAATATACAAGGTACATAAGTTACTTTTAAGGTAGTTTAAATAATGCATAATACTATTTCTAGTTAATGTCTAACGTTAATTGTTCTTTCCATCTATTTATATATCTTGAAGGTCATTTGGGATGGACTTCTGCTCTTTACGAGGACAACAAATTAATTGTTTGGGGAGCAATCATAATGTGAAGTGCAAAGTACCTCCCGTTCAAAGTCATGAAATTCCTACTGTCAATCTACGCGAAGACAACGACATTCATTTCTCAGAAGGGCAGAACATTGCTAGTGATGAATTGGCGAAAGAAAGTTATTGCGTTCTCGTTGATCGTGTCGATGTAGCTAACGTGCTTGATGACAGAGAGTTTGTTACAATTCAAATTGAATATGTGAAAACGGGAACCAGTCTTGCAGGGATTTCAAGTATAAGAGGCAAAAGGCTTCTGATGTTGAATGTCGGAGAACATAGCTCGCATAAGCGGAAAGTTATATTCAAAGATGACATGGTCTCAGATGAATTTGATACAGATTTGGAACAGAATTCATCTCGAAATTTGCAATATACAACTTCACTCTTCAGCACTTAAAGACACAACAGTTCAAAGTCACTGCACGATGCAAGGAATGTGACTATCCATGGCGCATTCATGGATCTATGATTGAGAGTGGATCACGCTTCAAGGTTCAGACCTACAACCCAACCCATAAATGTTCGAAGCCAATGATGGGCATTGCACATCGCCAGGCATCATCAGAACTTAGGGATGGCAACGGGGTGGGGCGGGGCCGGAATTGGGCTGCCCCACCCCCGCCCCAAACCTCCCTGTCCCCGCCCCGCCCCGTAATTCGGGGTATGTTACATACCCCGTCCCTGCCCCGACATGCTCCGCGGGGCGCCCCGCCCCGATGTGGTACAACCATAAATATAATAAATTAATTTTGAATTGACTATAATAAAAAAGGTAAATTAATTTATTTTACATGGTAAAAAGCACATGAATGATTCATCTATGTTGTCTCTATGCCTTTAATAAAATTAAAAAAAATTTCCCAAAATAGAATAAAAAGATCTCCCCGCAAAAATATTTTATAAGTGTGGGGCACTATTAGATTGTTTAAATTTTTTAAAATTATCTAATATTAATAATATAAATTTTCCTTTTCCTGAAATTTTACCTATTTAAATTGAGATTTATTCTTATAAGATTTTCTCTAAGCCCATGAAGGCCACTAACATACACTTGAAAATATCATATATGCTTTGAGACATTCTTTATAAAAAAAGACAATATCTCTCTAAAATATTATGAACTCCATCAATACATGGTTTCACTCCATTTATGGTATTGAACTGACTACATGATATATGTTCCAATTTTCCTTCAACAAGCTTACCCAACTTTCCATGGTGTGGGCGGTGGGCCCCAACCATATGCATACCAACCACAGGTAAGAAAAAGATTGGAAGATTTTAACGAGGATCAAGTCGAGTCAAAATTATTAATAGTTGATGGTCAATATCATTAAATCTCATTGATTTGGCAGGAACCTCACTTTAAGACCAATGAACTCCACTTACTAATAAAGAGGTTGATTACAAATAATTAAAATTAGTATAATTTATAGTGTTGTTAGTATGATTAGAATCATATTAAGTTACTAACTATAATTTACTTTGCTATTATAAGTTACTATAATTTACTTTGCTATTAAAGCATGATCCATCATTCTATTATATATTTATATTCGTTTTATTTAATACGATTTATCTTGTCACAATTTAACATTATATATGATAAAAGTAAAATAAGCTTAGATAGATTTTTTAACAACTTTAACTTCATTAAATTTGAATTAGAGGGAATGGGATCATATTATATGCTTTTATAATGTCTCATTCAATTACATGTTTAACTTTAAAAAAAGTCTTCAATCAATCTACTTAACCCTTAATAACAACATAAAATCAATATATACATTTACATATAAATATGTTTATTTATTATAAAAGAAATCTAATATATATATTTTAGAAGATTATTAATTTCGGGGCGGGTTACGGGGTGGGGCATGGGGCGGGTTATGGGGCGGTATTTCGGGGCGGGGCAGTGGGGCAGGGCGGGCCGAACCATACCCATCCCAGCCCCGCCCCAGATTCGGGGTATAATTTTTTGCCCCGTCCCCGCCCCGTCTAAGAGTCGGGGCGGGCACTCCGGGTTGGGGCGGGTTAAAAATGCCATCCCTATCAGAACTAATTGCAGAGTATATTTTGGAGAAAGTACGGTTAAATCGCAACATTAGGCCGAAGGAAATAATGAATGACTATCAAATGGAGTTTGGTGTCATAATTTCTTACAGGAAGGCACATATGGCAAAGGACATTGCATTGCGCATAGTTAGAGGCTCGTATGAAGATTCTTTTAAGATCCACCCTCTATATTGAGAGGAGTTGAAAATGATGAACTCGGGTACTGTCACCAATATTGAAAAGTCAGACGATGACAAGTTCAAGAGATTTTGTTGGTCTTTTGGTCCTTGCATTAGGTCATTCACATCATCGCTTAGGCCAATGATTGCGGTCGATGGAACACATCTCCGTGGCAAGTACCTAGGAGTTTTAATGGTGTCCGTAACTCTCGATGCAAACCACAAGCTGTTTCTAATAGCCTTTGCGTTTGCGTAGGCAGAAAGGAGCGACAACTAGGAGTGGTTCATCGCCAATCTTTCTGTATCATTGGGAGAACCGATGAATTTAACAATAGTCTCTGATTGCCAGAAGGGTCTTGTTCCTGCGTTGGCAAATATTATCCCAAGTGCAAGTCATTGTTACTATTGTCGCCTTCTCGCGGAAAACATCAAATCAACATTTAAAGATCCGGCAATTATGATGAAATTCTAGTGTGCCCAAAGGCATATAGGGCATTGTTAGGGTTTTTGTAGATTGCAATTTGATGGATGCATTTCATTCTAGCATCATTTGATTTACACACATATGCATTGATTTATAAAGACTTGAAATCTTGTTTTATTCATGCATTGCTTTTAAGATTTGTAAAAGTATCAATTTATGCATGATTTACTTTTTAAATTTGGATGCATTTGTTTTGAAAAGAGTTTTAAAAAATCAAGCGAGCCTATGAGTTTTAAATCTTTCAAAATGTTTTAGGCTTTTTATGTTCCATGTTTTAAAACCCTTAGAATGATTTAAAACATGCTTTTTAAGCTTGATTTAATGGCCCAAAATGTTCCACAAAGAAAATCATTGAAACATGAAAAAGTGGGAATTTTGGCCCCGGCAGTGTCGCCGATCGACCGGCGCAGAGGTCCCGGTCGACCGGGAACACTGCAGGCAGAAAGTTGCCCTGGTGCCCCAACGGTCATTTTTCTGACCGTTGTGTGTTCCCGGTCGACCGAGACCTGTTTGCAGGTCGACCGAGGACTAGCCGTTGGGCACTTTTTGCTATATATATGAGTTCTTTCCTTTGCCAAAAGTTGGGAATTTTAAGCCCCTCCTTGAGAGGTTTTGAGGCATATTCAAGGGAAAATAACCAAGGGATGAAGGGGAGCATTAGGAAAGCTAAAGCTTGGATTAATGAAGTTAAATCACCAAGTAGGCTTTACTTTCCTTAATCATATGTTTTCATGCTTTGTTTTATTTTTGGTAAATCATTTCTAGCATGTTAAACTATGTTTGTGTTGTGTCCTTAACATGTTTTATGTTTTGAGTTGATTTATTATTTTGGATACAACACCATATGATTCAATCCAAGTAGTACTTGAATTGGTAAATCGAAGTAGATCATGTTAATGAAAGAACCTTTGAAATTATATGTAACATGATTCCTATACTTGGTTGAATCTTTGGTTGTTGTTTTCCATCATAAGAAAATCACTTTCAAAACTATCTTATGTTTTGGACTCAACTTCTTTACAAATCATATGTTTTCATGTTTTGTTTTATCATTGGTAAATCTTTAGTAACATGATAAACTATGATGTGTTGTATCCTTAGCATGTTTTATACTTTGAATAGATCTATTGTTTTGGATGCATCACCATTTGATTCAATCCAAGTAGTACTTTATCTTTGGTAAATCTAAGTAGATCATGTTAATGAAATATGTAACATGATTCATATACTTGATTGAATCTTTGGTTGTTGTTTTTCCATCATAAGAAAATCTCTTTCAAATGTATCTTATGTTTTGGATTCAACATCTTTACAAATCATATGTGTATTATTGTTTTAAAGTTTCACAACTTGCCTTACTTTGATAGGTATATCACTTTCAAGTTGTATTTATAATTACATATGATTTGTCCCCTCTTTTCAATCAAATCTATTTTTATGTTTTGAGCTACATGTTGATTTGATTGACATCCCTATGCATCACATGTTTAGAGCTAATTCATTTCATACAACTTGTGTATCTTTGACATCATTAACAAGTTGTTACTTTTAACATGTGACTTGCATTCCATCCTCAATCATAAATGTTTTATAAGCTAAAACTTTCAAAAGCCTTAGGCTTACATTTATGAGCTTTCATTTTCAAAATGATTGAGGACCACACACACACACTTCATGTACTTTCATCTTTGCATTCATAGTGTGAGTGTGTATTAGATTTTCACTTCCATATCCGCCTAATTAAGAGGCATTGTAATGAGCTTAATTGAATCTCCATCAAGTGTTTATAGACACTATCTTAGTGAGATAACCAACCTTGGGGTTGAAGAGGTTATTGCTTAGCCTATAAAAGCATAGTGTATAGGTTGATGTTAAGCCTTGAAAAACATCAATGTAAAGGTTATTGCTTAGCCTTGGAAAGCATATTGTAAAGGTTATTGCTTAGCCTATTGAAAAGCATAAATAGTGGAAATCCGGTGGGGTATTGGATCACAAGCCGGTAGTGGATGTAGGCATTGAGGCCGAACCACTATAAATACTTGTGTGATGGTGATTGCTTTGTGGTGATTCTTTTGTTAGCTTCTGCATCTTGTATGATTAATCATCACATGTGACTAGTTTGTTTTAAAGAAGTTAAAATTGATTAAAATTGGTCATAATTGAAGCTCACCCTATTCACGCCCCCCTCTAGGGTTCGGATCCCCAGGACTTACAGGCATGTGAATATGTGGCGTTTATGGAAGACATTAGGGCTGTTAGCCAAGATGCGTATAATTATATAAACGGATTTGGTCGGCAGCGTTAGGCAAATGCATTTGTTGAAGGCCGGCGATATGACATGCTTACAAGTAATGCCGCTGAGTGCACCAACAGCATGTTGAAAGACACTCAGGCTTTACCGATAGTTAAGTAAGTGGAGGAGATAAGAGCTAGATTGATGGAGTTCTTCCAAAAATGACATGCTGAAAACCTCAATATTAACAGTCGGTTGACTCCAAATGTGGAGAAGATGCTCGAAAATGAAACAAAAGAAGCCCGAAGGTTGCACGTACGCATAGCCGGTCTAGTCGAGTTTTAAGTTCAGTCGGCAAACTATGTGGACATGGTTCATCTTGATCGTCGGACTTGCACGTGCCACAAATGAGAAATACTTGGGATACCATGTTCACATGCAATCGCTTCAATGAGAGTGAGGAAATATAATCCATATGATTTTTGTGACAATTGGTATCTAACAAATATGCTTCAAGCCACGTGCAGTGAGGTGATTCACGCTACTCGTGATAACAAATAGTGGGAGCACAGTTCAAATGAAAGAGTTCTACCTCCTCTTGCCTCTAGACAGCCCGGGAGACCAAAGAAGAATAGAAAATGAACTGAGGATCGTTACAAGTCGCGTAGGGTGTTCACTTGCTCCAATTGCAACGAGAGAGGCCACAATCGCCAGACTTGTCGGAATCCCCCGGCTCAAAACTGAACACTTACCAAGAATATTTTGTAAAATTGATGTCAATACAAGACTGTCATCTTTTTTTTTTCAGGGCATGTTGTTCTTGAATCTGGAGCTTACTTTTGTAAAATCACTTTTTGGGACAAACTTCTCTGAATATATCAATCTAAGCGTTACTATTTTGAATTTGTAAGAAATTGTGTTGAGGAATTTGGAAGAGCTTTTGTGAAATATGAATGTGAGGATGCCTCTTTTGAAAAAATGTTGTAAGAGTTTGCTCAAATTTGTTAGGTTATGATGCTGCATCACTTAATGTTTTTACAAGTTATTTTTAACATGTGATTAGCATTCTTTCCTCAATCATAAATGTTTTTATGAGCTAAAATTTTTAAAAGCCTTTAGCATACATTTATGAGCTTTTATTTTCAAATTGATTGAGGACATCATACATACACATTGTGCATTCATCTTTGCATTCATAGTGTGTGTGTGTGTGTGTGTGTGTGTGTGAATTAGATTTTCACTTTCATATCCGCCTAATTAAGAGGCATTGTATTGAGTTATAAATTGTATCTCCATCAAGTGTATTCTAGACACTACTTAGAGAGATAACCAACCTTTTGGTTGTAGACGTTATTGCTTAGCCTAAGAAAAGCATAGTGTAAGTTGTTATTGCTTAGCCTTGGAAAGCATAATGTAATGGTTATTGCTTAGCCTATTGAAAAACATAGATAGTGGAAATCCGGTGGGGTGTTGGATCACAAGCCGGTAGTGGATGTAAGCATTGAGGCCGAACCACTATAAATCACTGTGTGATGTTGCATGCTTTGTGGTGATTGTTTTTGTTAGTTTCCGCATTTAATTTGATAATCATCACTAGTGGCTAATTTAATTTAAAGAAGTTAAAATTGGTCATAAT
This sequence comes from Cinnamomum chago, assembly GCA_038049695.1. NCBI lineage: Eukaryota > Viridiplantae > Streptophyta > Magnoliopsida > Laurales > Lauraceae > Cinnamomum > Cinnamomum chago. The sequence goes on along the minus strand of CP142453.1, from coordinate 100,875,725 downwards.
TGGTCACTAATTTGAAACTCACCCTATTTACCCCCTCTTTAGGGTTCGGATCACGAACTTTTAGGATTGGGAGTGAGGTCTGAGAGGAGGGGAAGCATGCGCTGGTGGATATTGGGGTGCAAATAATCAGGAATAACCCAAGATCCAGAATGGAACAAAGATGAAAGTCGTTGGTCCTTGGGGAAATGCTGAAGAGGAAAACCGGTAGAAAGTGGGTCGTCTGCTGTCCAGGAATCATGCCGAGCATTGATGCTCTGACCATTGGCGAAGATCCAGGAGCTGTCCTAATGAATGAGAGGAGCAATACGACGGATTTTTCTCCATATGCAGGAGACATAGATTGAATTTTCAGAGTCCCATATGGGTTTGAATTTGAAGTAACGATTCTTGAACCAGGTGGACCAGAGAGATGTTGACGTAGATGCTTGTCAGCCAAGTTTGATGAAGGAGGCAAAGTTAATTTCTGAGACTTTCTTGATACCTAAGCCTCCTTCAGCCTTAGGAAGAGTGACTGGTGCCCATCTGACGGAGTGGATTTTTTTATGCGGAGCATTACCAGACCAAAGGAAGAGCCTCATTTTTCTCTCAATCTCTTTGCAAATTGAAGCAGGAAAAGGGATAATGGCAGCAAGGTGATTTGTCATGCTAGAGATGATATGTTTAATCAGAATTAAACGGCCACCAAAGGAAAGAAAATGGCACCTTTTAGGAGTCCCAAGGCAAATCGGAATGCCCACGTATTTTAATTGAATAGATGCTTCTTGGATGCCTAGGATTGTGCTGATTCTTCTCTTCCTTTTGAACTACACTTACCAATGTGTAATTGACTCTTATGAAGGTTGAAGAATTGACCTGCAGCGAATTGGTAAGTCTCCAGAAAATCTTGGAGGATGAGCACACTTGAAGCAGCGCCTTTCATGAAGATGAGTATGTCATCTGCATAAAGCAAGTAGCAGGGAGTGGAGGGAACCTTTGAGAGAGGGAGAAAAAGACCTTGCTTTTGGAGACTGTGTATGTGAAGGCTCAGAATTTCTTTAGCAAGGATGAAAAGGTAAGGGGAAACTCTTTGATTAGGGAAATCCAGGTGTATGAGAAATGGAAGAAGTGAAGGACAAAGAAAAGGAAAGGCCAATTCAGCTTGTCAAATGCTTTAGAAATGTCAAGTTTAAGGCAGAGGGAACCTTTGTTGATTTTGGAGTTCAGTTTTTGGTATAGCTCAAAGGCCATACCAGAGTAATGATGAATATTCCTACCTTTGATGAAGGTAGCCTAGTGGGGGAAAATCAGGTTAGGGATGATTTTAGAGAGCCTGGTGGAGAGAATTTTCGAAATGATTTTGTAGGAGAAATTCAACAGGCTGATTGGTCTAAAGTCAGCAAAGGTAGTTGGAGATTTGGACTTGGGGATAAGAGCTAAGAAAAAGGTGTTGGAAGCTCCGTGGATCCTTCTGGAAATGAAGAAATGTTGCACTGCAGCGGAGACTGTTGGTCCTATGATACTCCAAGTTGCAGTGAAGAAAGCTCCATTGAATCCATCCGGACCAGGGGAACTGTTTTTATCTAGGGAGAAAACTACAGTTTTGATTTCTTCATAAGAGGGAATGGCAGTAAGGAAGGAATTTTCTGAGGGAGAAACCTTTGGGCTATTGATCTGAAAAAGGGAGGGGCTAAGATGACTATCATGAGGTGTATATAAGTTTGAGAAGAAGTCTACTGCATGGGCTTGGATGGCTGCTTGGTCATCTGTGATAGTGCCGTTGACAGTGATATGGAAAATTGAGGTGAAGGAGCTTCTAATCTTAGCTGATTGGTGAACAAATTTTGTATTCTGGTCCCCTTCTTTCATCCAATTGATTCTGGATATTTGTTTCCAGTGAATTTCTTGAGCAGTGAGGGCTTCATGAAGCTCAGACTTGGCAGGCTGAAGGGCCTCTCTGGAGAGGTCCGAAGGAGCAGAATCTAGAGTGGATTGGCATTGCAAGACTTTGTCTTTAGCAGCTTTGTTATTGTGGAAGAGACTTCCATAGGTGGATTTACTCCAAAGTGTGAGGGAGAGTTTAAGGGTCTTGAGTTTTTGAGCAAGGATGAATTGAGGGTTGCCGTCTATGGAGGTGTCCAATCTGTCTTTAACTATTTCTACGAATGAAGGGTGAGAAAGCCATTTGTTTTCAAATTTAAAAGGGGCGTTTGAGGTCGGATTTTGGTTCTGATGGGTAAGAAGGATGGGACTGTGATCTGATGAGATTCTGGGGAGGTGGTGGACTATGGGGTCGCAGAAATGGTGCTGCCAATTGGAATTAACCAAAGCTCTATCAAGCATAGCAGCTACGTAGGAGGAGCCTTGCCTATTATTGGACAAGGTGAATTTGTTTCCTGCAAATTGGATTTCTTGGAGGCCTGCTAGCTTCACTGCAGTTTGAAAAGCTTTAAGGGAGGAGGGGGGAGGTTGGCGAATGTTGAGCTTGTCAGCATGGGAGAGGGTAGCATTAAAATCCCCTATGACACACCATGGCAGGTTGGTTGAGGAGGAGTCAATGAGGACTGTCCAAAGGTCCTTTCTAAGGGACGGGTTGGTGGAGCCATAGCCAGTGATGATTGTGTTTAAGCCAGAAGAGGAATCTTGGAGGAGCATAGAGAGGTGTTGAGTAGAAGATTCCTTAACAGTGATGGAGAGGTAGTGAGTAGATTTGGAGAGGAACAGGAGGTTAGAGATTGAGGATGCCGAGGAGGAGTCATTGGAATGGAAGGTATCGAATCCAAGTCTATTCCAACTGAGGCAAAAAGAAGGAATGAAGGGAATCATAGGTTTAGAGAGGAATATGAGGCCAGGTGAGTGATTGAGGATCATGTTAGCCATGTTACGTTGGGTGGGCCGATTGGCAATGCCCCTACAATTCCAGTAGAGAACTTTTAACATGGGAAAGAATGAGAGGAGGGTTTCTTTGCTCTAGACCTCCTTGTAATCGGGCCGGTTGAAGAGGGTTGTTGTTTCCCCTTCCTAGGTTTGCCTGTGGTAGTAGTGTTGTATGGGGTGTCTTCTGTGGCAACCAAGGGAATGTTTGGGGGGACTAGATCTAATGAACTGGAGTAAATGCAGTTAGGCTCGGCATCAGGGTTTGAGTCAGGCTGGATGGCAGATGGGAGGGAGGGGGCTCAAAACCTGGGGGGAGGTCTAAGGAAGTGCTACCTTCAGAGAGAGATTGGAGGTTGCGGCCATAGATAGAGGGGTTATGAGTTGGGTCTAGGAAGGAGCAATGATCAAAGATAGAGAAAGGGTTGGAGGTGTCAATGGTTGGAGTAGAGGATTTTTGGAGAATAGTAGAGACAGCTTCATATGGGAGATCTTTTAGAGAGGGAGGGTTAGTCTTCTGGGTGGTAGCCTGATGAATAGTAGCTTTATAGCTGGGAGCAGAAGTTTCATTGAAAGGAGAAAGGGGAGTTTGCTGGGGAGAGGTTAGGGGTTGGTCTGAAGGGTGATGGTAATAGGAGGAGTAGAGACTAGATTGGGTGAGGCAGGGTGGATTTGGGGGGGCTAGAGACCGAAGGAGGTGAAGGGGAGGAAGGTTGTGAGGTGTTGGGATTTGGCAGCAAGCCAGGGATATTGGCAGGGGAGGAGGGGCAGGGACCAAGGACATAATGTTTGTGGAGGTTGAGGTTGTTTAGGCCTGATGAGATGTCTAGAGATGTTGGCAGATTTTGGGTAGGGATGGAGTGGGAGGGGGGGGGGGGGGTGTGGGGATTGGGGAGAGCAGTTAACAGGGGTCAGGAATTGGGTGGACCTGTAACTGAAGGATGGTTAATAACTGAGGATTTATTAGAGATGGGGCAGTTTGGTTGATTGTGTCCTGGAGATAGACATTGACTATAAGGACAATGCTCATATTCCGCTGAAATTTCCAGCTCTCCTTCCCCTTGAAGGTTAACCAGAATGGAAGAGGGCTTGGGTTTAAAGAGGTCAATGTTCACCAGAACTCTGGCAAAGGTAAGGATTCTTTGAGCTATTGTGATGTTATCAAGCTTAATGGGTTGCCTTATAGTGTTGGCTAAGGAAAGAATAATTTGTTGGCTCCAGCAGTGGTAGGGTAGACCGGATAATCTTATCCATACAGGGGCTATAGAAGGCCAAACTGTTTCATCCTGCCCAGGGGTCCAAACTAAGAAGAAGATTCTCTTTTTGTCAATGGAGAGGAGAAAGGCTGAGGATTGAGGACTTATCTTTGGGAGAGTTGAAACGAAAGATGAAATTTCCTTTGTTGGTGAGGGAAACCATACAGGGTCCTGATAGGGGCCAAAGTTTAGCTTTTGCTTCCACCCATTCAAGAGATGGACGTTTACCGGCAAACCTACCTATGGCAGCATATGAAAAAGATTCTTTGCTAGAGTTGAGCATGGATAAAAGAATAGTAAGAGATGGTTTACCGTTAGTCCATGTTGAAGGGGGAAAAGATGCTGGCTTGTGGGGGAAATAGAGGGGTTGGAGGAATTGAGAAGAGGTTAGCAAAAGTTTTAGGTGTATGAAAAGGAGGAAGGGGTTAGGTTGGGCAATGGTTGGAGTGGGTAGCTGAGGAGGAAAAAGCTGGTTCAGAAAAGGATAAAGATTGAGTAGGTAATGGAGGAAAGTTGTGAGGCTGTAAGGAGAGGGGTTGGAGCTGGTTGGTAGCAGACTAATTGGGGGCAAGCTGGTTGGGAGCAGGTACATGTGGATGGGGGTGGGGAGCAAGCATAGGTTGTGCCTGATTTGTGGAAATGGCTGGGATGGGGGGAGGGCAGTGACTGATTTGTGGAGAGCAATCGGGTAGAGGAGGGTGGTTGGGGTGGAGGGAGGGCAATGACTGATTTGCAGGGGTGATTGGAGGAAGGGGGTGTGGCGGTGGATGACCAGTGGAGGTGGTCGGAATAGTTAGGTGAGTTTGGACGGGAAAAGACATTTTTTGGGTGTGATTAACCTTAGAGCAGGGAAACCGACAAGTTTTGAAGGTTAAGATAAAATAAAATAAAAATCCTAGAAGTGGCATTTGATATAAGCACATGAAGGGTATGTCCCCAAAATGTCGTGTAAGAGAAAATGTGCGTCTTGTAGAAACACTTTTCCCATGAGGTCTTGGGACTTAAATTGTCCCATTGATGAGTAAAAATAGTTATTTTTTAACACTTTTTCGCAAGAAATATTGTTGAAACTAATGGCTACAGAACAAATGCTTCTGTGAAACAGAATGTAAATGGAACAGTAATACCCGATTGAAGAAGGCTGCAACTGTGATTTGTAGGCGGAAAAAGAAGAGCAGCAACACCAGCAGGATTGTGACCGAGGCATGTCTAATGACGCTCTCTTTAGGACGAGTTCCATCCCCTGGACTCTATTCCCAGTTGCGAAGGTTCTCAGCAGAACTGTCCCCAGGATACAACAGCCTTCTCGTTTAGGCTCTGGTCGCAACGCATGCCCGAATATCGCAGACTCCCTTTGTGAATGCTCAGAGGGAAAACAGAAAGAAGAAGAAGCAAAGGAAAAAGGATTTTTTTCTATATATTTCAATAGCGCAGATAGCCCTAATTTAAATTAGGATTAGTAGTCCGTTGGACCATAAAACCTCTCCGTTTTAATATTCATAAATCCACACTAAAACAGCGATTAATCCACATTAAAACGGAGATTAAATTCATAACGTTAATCCACAACGTTAAAATCACCATTAAAATCAACGTTTAAGATTGGTTTTTAAAAAATTAAAAATAACGGCAAAAGGATGCCATTTCTATATCAATATATGGGACTGACCGGGATTTGCACCCCCCCTGCGCGCGATATACACGCAGGATACGCGTCGCGGACGCACGCCTGGTTAAACGTTTTCCGGACCCAGCACCCCTGGTCGGGCCTGGCTCGCTTGCGCGCATAGGGCCCATGGCAAAAGCCTTCAAAGGTTCTTAAAGTGTAAAGGAATGAAAACACATATAAACCCACCTCAAAAGTTGAACTTGAGCAATGTGGGATGTGTTGATTCCAAAAGCCTACACAACCCATAAAGTAAACAAGAAGAAAGGACAAAACAACTTTTACAAAAACCACCTTTAGAATTTTTGAAACAAAAAACCCAACAATCTCCCCCTTGTTTCAAAATATTTAATGAGCATTTCACTGGTAAGGTGACCAGGCTTGAACCTTACCGTCATGACATAATTTCAAACCTTTAGGAGTTGGAGTGAATAAGTTCTTGAACTTCAACTTTTTATATTAGTTCAGAATTATGTCAAGATTTGATCTTGGAGTCATTTGGTCAGCACTTTACGGCCATGTGCTTAATCCCAGATTTCATGAGTGCTCTAGAGAATCTGCCCAAATTCTCATAGGAAGCGGCCCCACTTCCACACTCATATAGGTGAGTCTATCAAGAGTGCTCCTGTAGCTGTGCACCCCACCATATAGGCTATAGATCTCACTAAGAATTAAATTCAACCTGATTCGCTACAGGTTATGTACCAACCATCAAATGAGTCATACACAACAGGGATGAGTTCAGAGTAACCATACTCTATATGTCGGTACTTCACATCATCGAGATAGCTTGTTTTTCCCATTGAACCTAATTCTCGGGATCTCCGGTCATTAAGTTGGGTTCCCACTATTGATGATTTATGGGCTTAACACCCATCCCTTTAGTTGTTTCTTTAATTTTTTCCCTTGCAAGGCCTTTTGTCAAAGGATCTGCTAAATTATCCTTTGATCTCACATAATCAATTGAAATTACTTCTCCACTGAGTAATTGTCTCACATAGCTATGTTGTAGTCGCACTTGTCTAGACTTTCCATTATACGTGGTATTGTTAGCAGTAATAATTGCTGCAGTGTTATCACAATGAATAATAATAGGAGGAATGGGTTTAGTCCACAAGGGAATATCAAATAATAAATTTCTAATCCATTCAGATTCCAGCGCAGCAGCTCCTAGAGCCAGGAATTCTGAATCTTTAGTGGAATGAGAAATTGCAGTTTGTTTCTTTGATTTCCAAGATACTGCAGCACCTCCCAAAGTGAAAATATATCCAGTTGTAGACTTAGAATCATCTAAGTTTGAATTCCAGTCAGCATCGTTGTAACACTCAACTACAGGTGGATAACCAAAATAATGCAATGCATAGTCTATAGTATTCTTTAAATACTTAAGTACTCTAGATACAGCTTTCCAATGTTCTATACTAGGGTTACTGGTATATTTACTCAATTTACTGACTGCATAAGCTATATCAGGATGAGTACAATTCATAGCATACATTAAGCTACCAATTACACTAGCATAATCAAGTTGAGATACACATTGACCATCATTTTTTACTAATTTAATACTAGGATCAAAAGGAGTAGACACAGGTTTACAATTAAAATGATCATATTTTCTCAATATTTTTTCAATGTAATGTGATTGGGATAACTTGATTCCAGAATCATCTCTTATAATTTTAATTCCAAATATAACATTTGCTTCTCCCAAGTCTTTCATATCAAAGTTATGAGAGAGAAGTCTCTTTATATCTTTGATGCTTTCCATGTCAGAGCCAAATATTAGTAAATCATCAACATATAAACATATTATTATTGTTGAACAACCATTAGATTTATAATAAATACATTTTTCAACTTCGTTTATTTTGAAGCCATAAGATAGAATTACCTCATCAAATTTCATATGCCACTGTTTAGGTGCTTGTTTTAGTCCATATAAGGACTTTATTAATTTACACACCTTATGTTCTTGTCCTTTTATGACATAGCCTTCTGGTTGATCCATATAAATTTCTTCTTCCAAATCTCCATTTAGAAAAGCAGTTTTGACATCCATCTGATGTATAATCAAATTATGAACAGCAGCAATAGCAATCAAGAGCCTAATATAACTGAATCTAGACACAGGGGAATAAGTATCAAAGAAGTCTATTCCCTCTTTTTGCCTAAAGCCTTTGGCTACTAGCCTGGCTTTATATTTCTCTATTGACCCATCAGGCCTAAGTTTTTTTCTTGAGAACCCACTTGCACCCTAAAGGTTTAGTACCTAAAGGTAAGTCAGTTAATTCCCAAGTATTATTGGCTAAAATAGATTCAATTTCATCATCTAATGCCTCCTTCCAAAAGGCAGCATCATGAGCAGTCATAGCCTCCTGGAAAGTAGATGGATCTTCCTCCACTAGATAGGTTTCAAAGTCAGGACCAAAACTAGTAGCTGTTCTTAGTCTCTTACTCCTTCTAGGTTGAGATTCCTCTTCCTCATGAGTTTCTAGTACTCTATTCAATGAAGAAGGTTCTGATATAAATTTAGTTTTAAAAGGAAAAAGGTCTTCAAAGAAGTCTACATCTCTAGATTCAACTAGGCTTAGTCTTCTATTTTCATGAATCTGTAGGCAGCACTATCTTGTGCATAGTCAATGAAAACACACTCCCATGAGTGGGGTCCTAATTTAGGTCTTTTTGGATCTACTATCCTGACATGTGCTAAACACCCCCAAACTCTAAAGTATCTAAGGTTAGGCTTTCTCCCTTCCCAAATCTCAAAAGGTGTTCTATTAGTTTTAGAATGTAAAACTCTATTTAAAATGTAACAGGCAGTCAACAGAGCTTCACCCCATAAGTTTTTAGGACTCCCAGATGCTATTAACATAGAGTTAACCATTTCAATCAAAGTCCTATTTTTCCTTTCTGCTATACCATTTTGTTGGGGTGTATAAGGGGCAGTACAAGTTCTCTTAATTTTTTTAGATTCACAATAGTCTAAAAATCTTTTGAGGTGTATTCACCACCTCTATCACTTCTGAATGTCACAACCTTTTTATTTAGTTTATTTTCAACTTCAGTCACATAAACTTGAAATTTAGATAGTGCTTCATCTTTAGTTCTTAATAAGTATACATAAGTATACCTAGAACAAACATCAATAAAAGTAATAAAATAATATTTACCACCTCTAGTCATAGTATTACTTAGATCACATATATCAGAATGAATCAATTGAAGTAATGTAGATTCCCTTTCCACATGTTTAAATGGCTTACGAGAAATTTTGGATTGAGAGCAAATTAAACATTTCTTATGATCATCATCATATTTATCAATTAGTCCGTCATTACTCATATTTCTCATAGTTCTAAAATTAATGTGACCTAATCTACCATGCCATTCATCAACTGAAGCGATAATATAAGCAGAAGAAGATGCAATATTATTATTGACAGTATTCAATTTAAACATATTCTCACAGGCATAACCCTTACCCACAAATACACCTTTCTTGGTGATCACAAATTGGTCGGATTCTATTACCTGTTTAAATCCGGCCTTATTCAGAAGATAACCAGACACAAGGTTCTTTCTTAATTCTGGTGCATGAAAGACGTTTAGCAATGTTACTGTCTTCCCGGAAGTGAACTGAATTTCAACCTTCCCTTTACCGATTACTTGAGTAGTAAAGGTAGTTCCCAGAGCGAGTATACAATCATTAGTGACCTTCTCATAGGTCTTGAACATACTTCTGTCAAAAGTGACATGGTTGGTTGCACCAGTGTCAATCCACCATCCTTCGCTCTTTGCTGTGCTGACAACATTTACCTCAGAAATAACAGCAACAAACTGTTCGGCTTCAGTAACATTAGCTTGAGGCTTGGTTGCTTGAGATTGTTGTGGACCTTTTTTTCGATGACGACATTCTCTTGTAAAGTGTCCCGGCTTGCCACAAACAAAGCCCTTTAGCCTGCTACAAGAGCCACCTAGTCCTTCTTCACGATCAGGGCATGGTTCAGTAAGAACATAAGCAATTTTCAAAGATGTCAGTAGAAATAAAACTTTCTGCCGTCAACGTCAAAAATTAGATCCATTAAAGCTATCCAACCGAACTAGGTCCTGGTGCATGAATTTGACAGCGGAGGTAGCCACAGCAGGTATTCGTCCTAAAATTGTTGAAACTAATGGCTGCAGAACAGATGCTTCTGTGAAACAGAATGTAAATGGAACAGTAATACCCGATTGAAGAAGGCTGCAACTGTGATTTGTAGGCGGAAAAAGAAGAGCAGCAACAGTAGCAGGATTGTGACCGAGGCACGTCTAATGACGCTTTCTTTAGGACGAGTTCCGCCCCCTGGACTATATTCCCAGTTGCGAAGGTTCTCAGCAGAACTGCCCCCAGGATACAACGACCTTCTCATTCAGGCTCTGGCCGCAACGCAGGCCCGAATATCGCATACTCCCTTTGTGAATGCTCAGAGGGAAAACAGAAAGAAGAAGAAGCAAAGGAAAAATGATTTTTTCTATATATTTCAATAGCGCAGATAGCCCTAATTTAAATTAGGATTAGTAGTCCGTTGGACCATAAAACCTCTCCGTTTTAATATTCATAAATCCACACTAAAACAGCGATTAATCCACATTAAAACGGAGATTAAATTCATAACGTTAACCATTAAAATCAACGTTTAAGATTGGTTTTTAAAAAATTAAAAATAATGGCAAGGCCAGCCGACCGGGATTTGCTCCCCCCTGCGCGCGATATACACGCAGGATGCGCGTCGCGGACGCACGCCCGGTTAAACGTTTTCCGGATCCAGCACCCCGGGTCGGGCCTGGCTCGCGTGCGCGCATAGTGCCCATGGCAAAAGCCTTCAAAGGTTCTTAAAGTGTAAAGGAATGAAAACACATATAAACCCACCTCAAAAGTTGAACTTGAGCAATGTGGGATGTGTTGATTCCAAAAGCCTATACAACCCATAAAGTAAACAAGAAGAAAGGACAAAACAACTTTTACAAAAACCACCTTTAGAATTTTTGAAACAAAAAACCCAACAAATATCAGTCTAAACCGTTTTTTAGAGAGACGGCACAGAAAATCTATAGCTTCTTTGTTTTTCTTCTATAAAATGGGGCTTTCCACAAACGCGTCATAAAAAATTAAGCAAATGGTTGTTTATTTGCATTGGAATACATAGGATTTTATACCATAAGTGGTTAAAAGTGAACACAAAAGGTGATTTTAAAAAGATGAGCATCAAATAATGTTTCCTTCTATGGAAATAGAATCAAGGGTAGAAGGAAAATAAATACCCATCATCACCTTAGTAATTCGTCCTAAGGGAAGTTAAGTTTAGGTCCTATCTATATTTGCACCTCATATCCTTCACCCTTTGCCTCCTAAGCAATAGATTATCTTGGAATTTAATAGTACACCGTATAGACCAAGAATGATGAGATTAGGGATGTAAAATGGGTCGGGCCACCCAGGCAAGACATTGCGAGGCAGAACAAACACCCCCCCACCAATGGTAAAAAAACAGCTAGGGGTAAAAAAACAGCTAGGGGCTGTTTTGACCCTTTTTTTTTTTAAAAAACAACGACAGAAGACGGTCATTTTTAAGGATATAGGGTGTCATTCCAATATTTGGGACCTATATAAATACCCCTTCCCCGGTTCTCAACAAACATCTACACTCTCTCCCTCTTTCTCCAAGCTCTCTTTCTCTCCACTACACCAAAAATCGGAAATTGGAACGGAAAAGCATTCCTAATCCTTCCGTTCCTAATCCGTTAAAGTGTTCCAATTTCCGTTCCAATTTGGTACCAACCGTTCCTAATCCAAATTAGAACGGAAATTGGAACACTTTAACGGATTAGGAACGGAAGGATTAGGAACGCTTTTCCGTTCCAATTTTCAATTTTTGGTGTAGTGTCACTAAGGCTCTAATGAGTCTAACCTCTCTCTCTTTCTCTAAAGCTCTCAAACTTCTCTCTCTAAGGCTAAGAAATTCAACTAGAATATTGTGGGGGACCAAGATCAAGAATCTAGGATCTCTCTAAGAAATTTTCAAAGCATTCTCTCTCTTCAAGGTATTTATTTATTTACATTTCAGATTTTATTTAATATATACATAGCAATATTATATATAAGTAAGTCTCATCTTCTCCTCTTTCTTATATAAAATTTCACAATAAATACATTATATATTTATGTATGATTTCTAATTTCTATTTCATAGAATTATTTTTTTGGAAAATGGTTGGACCATCACAAGATTACAACCTTGACTTTAGCCTAAATGACTCAATTCATGCAAAATTGGAAGAAGTTGAGAATGGTAAAGCAATGCATAGGCCCGAGCCAAGCCAATTCTCCAAAAAAAAAAAAAGGAAGTTGAATTTCGTGGTTTGGAGATTTTTCGATAGAGTTAAGGTTAAAGATGCAGATGGAAATTTGGAGATAAAGGCCGAATGCAAATATTGTAAAGAGCAATACAATTGCAAGTTTACAGGTGGTATTGGCCACCTTATCAGACACATGAAGAAATGTGTCCCCAAACATACTGGGGTCATGAATCCGATAGAAGGGGGAGTGACACTGAAACTCAACTTTCTTAAAGTGCTTCTTTTGGCAGTTTTAGTGGTTTTTAGTTATAAACCCAGTAATGCTAGGTACCAACTTCTAAAATTTATAGTAATTAATTAATTACCATTTCTATTTGTTAAGAATGATACATATAAGAATTTGTAAATATTGTCTTCACCCCCTTATTTAAAAAGATTTCTAGAAATACTGTCAGAAATAATGCAGTAAAGATGCTTATAAAAGAAAGGAGAATCTAGAAACTATTCTTCAAAACAGACTCGGAAAAATAGGGTTAATTATTTTTATAGGCCTTCAAACAATATGTTTGTTATATGTCAATAACTGCATATTAAATTGATACAGAATGGGTAATGTATAAAAGAATTATTTCATTATCTTTACTTGAGTACTAGGCCTGTCAATTGAGCCCGTTGAAATAGGTACCCGGCCAGGCCTGTCAATTGAGCCCGTTGAAATAGGTACCCGGCCAAAAATACAAGGCTTTTAAAAAAATTCAAGCTCAGTAGGTTGGGCTTGGACAACGATTTTAAAGCCCAGCCAAAATAAGAATGAGAATGGGCAGAACTGACCCAGCCCGTCCAGGCTTGGCCGCAAGGAAATTTTATTAATTTTTCATGAGTTTTCCTCTCTCTATCTCTCCGTCTATGCTCTGAGATCTTAGCTCTCACAGTCTCACTGCTTATCACTGCTCATGGTAAATCATTCTTTGCTTCCTTTTATTTGTTAGTTGAAGGCTCTTTTAGATTTTGCTTCTCCTGTTAATTTGTCCTTCCATGGTTCATCAGTTTCTTTACTCATATAATGTTAGTACCCTTTTGATATTTTAGTGAGCTGTTGTCCATACAAGTTTTGATCTTCATTTGTTAGTGTTACTCTTTCTTCTTCTATAGCTTCTATATGTGATTTAGGTAGCGGTATGGGAAGATGTGAATGGTACCATCTTTCTTATTAGATAGTGTGGTCTGTTTGTGGGATTCATTTTCAGGTTTCAAATTTTATTGATGATTCTCATTCCCTTTTGTTTGCCGAGCCATGGCCTGTAAAGTTGTTACGTATGCCTTTGTTAGAGAGTTGTCTAACCTGTTGAAAAGAAAAGTATGAATCATGTTCTATTCTTCTCTATTTGTTTTGCAGTTTGGTTTAGCGGACTTGGTTTAGCGAACTTGTTAATGTCTTTGGAATTTTGTGAATGGGAGTCTGCTGAATGCTAGTTTCAAATTAATGTTATTTCATACTTCTTATAATATCTAGAATTAAACTTTTGTTTGAGAAATTGAAAAATACAGAGTAGTTCATTAAATACATATCATTAGCTGAAATGAAATTGTTGTAGTAGGTAGTTAGAGTTGAGGGGAGAGGAGGGGGAGGGAGGCACCTCTAGTTGATGGAACATCATTTCAAATTCTTTGGATAGGTCTTGGGGTTTTTTATTGAATGTTAGTTACTTAATCTCAAAGAAAATTGTGGTTAATGAATATGCGAAATCTATCAAATCCGAAGGAGGATTTTCTAGTTTCTAGTGGATTTAATGTTTTTTGTAGGGAAAATTATAAATTTTCTTCTATTAGTGAGCTTTTTCATACTTTGCAAGTCGAGTTAACTAAAATACCTATTTGGACTTTAGAGTGATCATATCAAAATTCTCCACTTCTCTTTCTTTTGTCTCTTCATCTGGTGTAAGTGAGTAGTCCAATGCAAGAAATTAGCTAAATCTGCAACAATGAGAGTAAATGACCGGCGATTTTTTTTCTATCATGTCGAGACAAGAAAAAAATGTTCCAAAGCCCTAGCCTAGGCCCACACGGGACGGGATTTGATGTAGTCCTTTTCAATTTAGAGTCAAGATTGGACAACCCCTGGTAGGCCTACCCTATATTTGGGATGAGATTGGACAACCCAAGCCCAAGCCCAAGCCCGGCCCGACCCATTGACGGGCCTATTGAGTACCCTCATATTGGTGCTAGGATATGATCTACTATACTAAAAAAAAAGAAAAAAAAACACCCTAAAGAACATAATATTGTAAATAAAATTATTTTTATAACTTTAGTTAATGCAAGCACTGATAATAGCGATGCTGACTTTCTAAAATCTCTATTCCCACCTAGTCTAAATGGGGCTATTTTTCCCAATAGATGTGCATGCCACATCTTAACACTACACCAAAAATCGGAAATTGGAACGGAAAAGCGTTCCTAATCCTTCCGTTCCTAATCCGTTAAAGTGTTCCAATTTCCGTTCCAATTTGGTACCAACCGTTCCTAATCCAAATTGGAACGGAAATTGGAACACTTTAACGGATTAGGAACGGAAGGATTAGGAACGCTTTTCCGTTCTAATTTCCGATTTTTGGTGTAGTGTAAGTCTTATAGTTCAAGATGGTTTAAGGTTTGTTTATCATGTTAGAAATTATTAAGTATCTTGTAGGTCACATTTTCTTCATCTCCTTCTTGTAAACAAAAATTGGGAACAAATATGCAGGGGTCTTAATAAAAATCCGAAAAAAAATACAACTAGATGTTAAGCATAGGTAGATTGCCACCTGTTCTATGGTAAGGGAAACTTTGACATATAAAGATGTAATTAATTAATATTGTGCTTTATATTTAGCAGGTACATATGTCTTTAGAGATGAAGATATTTCAAAAATTCTTGAAATAATAAATGACTTTTTAGAAGTTTTGTATGAAGCAACTTTATTCTTTTCTGGGGTATATTGCCCCCACCTCAACCAAAATTTTAAAGCACTTCTATTAGATTAGTCTTGCTTTTGTAAAATATAGAAATGTAGAGTCTTTTAAAGATATATGTTGGGGCTGTCTCTAATCTCATGATAATTGTGTAATTATTCCATTATTTAGCTTGGAATTGAGATTTATACAATATTGGGTAATTATTCCATTAACATATTTTTAGCTTCTGTATTAGATCCTACGTTAAAATTAACATGCATAGAGACTTGACTTAATAAATAAATAATACTATGAATGCCACTAGTTTAAGGTCATTGTTTTTATGCAATGGTAAAAGTCTTGGGTGTCATGCATGAGAACGCAGGTTCGAAACTGCGAGCACCCACTTTGTGCAACAAAGCTGAAGGTTGGGTCTGTCTCTAATCTTATGATAATTGTGTCTTCGATGTTTGAAGGCTCAATCGGCTCAATCGTAGAAACATGCTGCCCTTGAATCTAAAACAAAAAATGCCATTTGTGTCATTAAGATCTAGATAAGATCAGCCCTAAATAATAATAGACATTTAAAAAAAAAAAAAAAAAACAGGGCCAAAAGCACCAAATTAAACAATATCCATCATTGAACTTAAGAAAATCGAATTCATATGACCTTTTGGATATGACAATTCATGCTAGGCCCAAAAGTTAAACGATTTAGACTAGCGGGTTATCTAGATTGCTAGCCATTTGTGTCATTTAGATCTAGATCATTCAGGGCTGGTTCTCCAACCGATCGCAATGTTGAAGGATTTATGATTTAATTTAGGATTCAATTTATCAATGCATTGAAATATAGACCCTGTTGAATTGTCATCCAAGTTTTCCTAAAGCAATATCCAAATCAAGATTCATTAGGAAAGGATCATGCCCATCAAATTAATAGCACGAAATGTCGGATCTAAATAGAGCCGCACTTGTAAATTTATCAATGCATTGAATTTGAGACGAATCACATGGAGTGGCAGACCCATGATTTTCGTTTGAAGGGGCAGACCGTAATAGGTAGTTTTGTTTGGGGGCAAACTGAGGTATTTTTATGTAGATTTTTAAGGTGGATCCATGATTTTTATTGGATTTTTGGAAGTTGATCCAGAATTTTCATATAGCTTTTTAGTAGTTGATCCAGGTGTGACCGCACCGACATGCCTCTACTTGGGTCTGCCCCCTGATCACATGTGGTGGGCGCGCATCGATCCACTAATCCCGAATTGCAATCAGGTGATCCAAGTAAGCTCGTTATAATCTTCATTCTTCTGTAAGCCAGCACACTTATACAACTTAGGCCTGAGAGGGACCAACATTTTTGGTGTGCCTCAAGTACAAAGTAAGTCCAGTATCTTCAAATATAAAATTTCAAAAAAAGCTATGGCGTTACAATTACTAGGCATTAATTATACTTTAATATCCTCACTAAAATAAGCCCAAGTCCAAAGTATACACCACACACATACATGACCCACAGACGCAATCATCGCTCAGATTAGCTGGTTTATTCAAATGGTTGCTCCACCAAATCCAAATCAAAGACCTGCAACATCCCTATAACGGAAAGAGAAGCTTTCGTGGGCATGTGTCATGAACCAGCTAAAGATCCTGAGGATTCCATCTGAGGTGCCTGAGCCCAAATGAAGGAAGAAGAGGAGAAAGAAGATGGTGAAGCAAATGCTCTTTGGGACTGTGGGAGCCCCTTGTATGACTCCTTTGAATTGACTTCTCTATATAATCTACTTGATCGAAAACTGATGGCGCATCCATTTCCCGGCGGATCTTCGTCGTCAAGGACCGGCGAGGTGGGGGTCAGTGGAGATAGCAGAGGACAATCTAAGGTGGTGGTGTTGGATGGGTTTGTTGGAGGGAACACGAGGAAGAAAAGGAAGGCTGATGGAGGATGGATGAAGGGTTACAAGGTTAAGAAGATGAAAACTAGTTTACATGCATTTTGCAATACTTTAGCTTTTTGGAGAAAGTGAAATCATGGGTTCATATGAAAAACATTGATACTGGTTTTTTTTTTTTTAATTTAATTTTATCTATTTTTGTTGATTAGATTATAAGTAACATAGATTTGTTCTCATTCACTTTCCATGATAGCACTCTTGTTTTCTTATTTTTCTAATGAACATTGTTCCTGATGAAGAATGTTTTTCTCTAAGCCGTGTGGCTGTCGTTGATTGCGTCCACTGACAGTCAATTATAAAGCAAGAAAAAAAGAAGGAGAATCGCTCAACTAAATATTAAGTCTACTTTTTAGAAAAGTATTTTTCTACAATATGTTTGTCCCTTTATAATACAAATGCATATGGCTGCAGTTGAATGCATCATACCCACAGTCAGCAATAAAATGAGAAAAAAAGGAGTAAATTAGCGAAAAACCCTTAAAAAAGTCTTATAAGGCCTCCAGTCCAACAATGTATGTATGTGTGGCTGTAGATTAGTGGATTGAGTCATACCGACAGTCAGTTATAAAATGAATAAAATTAAACAATGAATCACTATACTAAATATTGTGTCTACTTTCATAAAAACAGTAATGAAAAAAAGGGCTTTACATAACAATGGTACTTTAATTTGGTATATGGTATAATATCTCTGATTATCATGCTTGTTTCTAATTATTATATATGAAAGTTGTTTCCTCAATCTTGCAACTGATTGCTCAATTTTTTAATTGACTTAGATATATATTTTCGACTCAATTTGATTTGAATTTTAATCGAATGAATTGGTTTTAACTGATTAAAGAGGCCAATCTAAAGAGGAGATTCTTTCAAGTTATGGCCCAATTTTGATACCTCTAAAAATGGGTTATTTCCAAATGAAAGATATAGAGATACAGATGGGCCTTTTTTTTATCATTTATTTAAAACTAGGACAGAGAGGAACTCACGATCTATCTTTGCTCTTCAAATTCAGAAAGAGAGATGTGGCCCAATTTTGACTATTCTAATTGCTTTTACTTTTCACTTCTCAGTTTTAAAATTAGAAGGATAGGGATAAGCTCTCCATCTAGAAGCAACCAATATCTGTCTATATACAAATCTCTCAATTTAGCAAAACAGACTTCTATCAACTCTCTCTATCCAAAATAAGCAACCCAGATATCCATCCACGCTTGCTAATTGTCATCGATATCGATGAATAGATAGTCTACATCGATGATCAATACTTTAGGCAATAACTGTGTTTGCTCTCACTATTCATCAATTTCGGCTAATTGGTCATTGGTAGAGATGGATGGATTAGTTGCTATCGATGAACTGTCTCAAATTCATTTCTCCTATTTCTCATATGGATTCGTATCTTGTTGCTGCTTCATAGCTCTATAATGTTGAAGTTACTTCTTGTTGGAGGTTTATGGTGTTGTGGGTCTAGTCCCTTCTTGTTCCAACAAATGAAAAGATCATATGTTTAAGCCTCATAACATCTGATCTAAAATGTTCTATTTCAACCGGGTGTAAGGACCCAAACCAAGAAATATCCAATTATTAGATGGGGGATTCGGCGACGGGTCCCTGAACATTTCACTTTATTGCCGTAGATCCACAATTTTTTTTCATAGTGTGATAGGTTCTTTTTTCAAATTTGAAGACATAAAATGTCTAATTTACCCTTTCTTCAAAATCATATTCCACAATTAGTGGGATGTGCCATTAATAATGGTCAACTACCATTTAATTGGCCACGATTAATGGAATCCCATTAATGAATTTTTCAAATAAATTCTAAAAAAACACAAATAAATTTCAAAAGAACGCAAATAACTTAAAAAAAATGAAATAATTTCAAAAAACGCAAGAAATTTTAAAAGAACGCAAATAAATCTTAAAAGATCCAAATAAATTTCAAAAAACACAAATAAATTTCAAAAGATACAAATAAAACTCAAAAAATAGAAATCAATTTGTAAAGACGCAAATAAATTTCAAAAAACGTAAATAAAATCTCAAAAAAACACAATAATTTCAAAAAATGCAATAAATTTCAAAAGAATGAAGATAAATTTAAAAAAAATGCAAACAAATCTCAAAATATCCAAATAAATTTCAAAAAATGGAAATACATTTCAAAAGACGCAAATAAATTTCAAAAGATCCAAATAAAATTCAAAAAATGTAAATAAATTTCAAAAGACGCAAATAAATTTCAAAAGACATGAATAAAATTAAAAAATGCAAATAAAATTCAAAAAGCGCAAATACATTTGCTCAAACTACGATAAACCAAATTTTCAAATTTTAGATTCCAAAAATATAAATTTAAAACAACGCAAATAAACTTCAAAAGACACAAATAAAATAAAAAAATGCAAATAGTTTTAAAAAATATAAATAAATTTCCAAAAAACTAGATAGATTTTCCATAAATTTAGATGGATTTGTAAAAAATCTTAGATAAATTTGCCAAAAACAAAGAAAGATTTGCCAGAAACTCAGATAGTTTTGCTAGAAACTCAGATAAATTTGCCAAATACTCAGATAAATTTGTTAGAAAATCAGATATATTTACCATAAACTCAGATAATTTTTTCAAAAACTCAGTTAAATTTATCAAAGACTCAGATAAATTTGAAAAAATCAACCTCTGACGATGGGAACAGTTAATGTCCGATAATGAACGGTGACAAACAGCGATGGGATAGGCTGCCAATCAAAACCCCAATGAAGCCCACCTCCATAACCACCACAAATTAACAAAAACCAATGAAGAAGAAGATGAATAAATTTGCAGAAAACCCCTAGTTTTCATCTTTTTCCTCCTAAAAAACCCCTCATAACTAGAAGAAGAAAAACAATAAAAGGAAGACAAAGGAGAAGTTGCAGAGATAGAGAGAGATGGGTGGTAGCGGAAACGAGACACAAACAGAAAAAAAAGAAAAAGATAAAAAGACAAATATAGACCACCACAAATTAATAAAAACCAATGAAGAGGAAGATGACTAAATTTGCAGAAAACCCCTAGTTTTCATCTTTTTCCTCCAAAAAAACCCCTCAAAACTAGAAGAAGAAAAACAAGAAAAGGAAGACAAAGGAGAAGTTGCAGAGAGAGGTGGGTGGTAGTGGTTACACAGAGGGATAGAGAGAGATGGGTGGTAGCGGAAACGGGACACAAACAGAAAAAAAAAGAAAAAGATAAAAAGGCAAATATAGACTGGAGAAACCCCCCCCCCCCCCCCACCAGGTGAGGAAGCAATCAGAATTAATTATAGCCATTCACTAATAAGAAGTGAGGCTAACACTCAAAAGCTGTAAAAATTTGCACTCTTTCCAACTTTTTGAACCCACTCACACTAATCCAAATAGAAATAAATCATATTTCAATCAATCAATGTCTTTGTTGGCAGAGACTACTAGGATGTAGTAAGTAGTTGTAGTTCAAGGCCGCCTTCACCACCACCGACACTAGTAGCAACCCCCAGCCAAGCCAGCCAATAATAGCATCTCGACAGTTTCCAAGGGAAGATCTATTTTCATCTATTTCCTCCTTAAAAAACGCCTCAAAACGAGAAGAAGAAAACAAGAAAAGGAATACAAAATTGAAGTAGCAGAGAGAGAGAGAGAGATGCGTAGTAGCGGAAAAACTAGGCCGTCAGATCTCCTTCCATCTCGCACGAATCCCGAGGCAGAATCAACCTCTCTTCTCATGCGAATTCCGAGGCAGAACCAACACACAGATGGCGCAGTGGCCTCTCTGCTGGCGCTGACCCCCTCTTGTAACAATTGCTGCTGTCTAGACTTGTTCGTCTTGGTCTCTGTGCTCGAGGAGAAGAAATGAGTCTTCTTTCTCTTCTCTTCTGTTGTAGAGAACCAACGAGGAGAAATTTACAAAGAACCATGCTTTGATCTCGTTGATCCGCAGCCTTATCACAAGATCTAAACCGTCAAACGCACAAAGACAATGCCAATTGAAATAATTAGTTGGTCCCAAAAGAAGAGGGATAATACAAGATTTGAAATTTGAAATTAAAAATTTTATGCCTAAAATGGCTGAAAGGGTAAATCAATCATGAAAATTGTATCCAGGGACCTCTCGCCAAAAGATGTACAGCTGCATGGACTACAGGCCTTAAAAGAAAAGTTGATGGACTAGAGGCCTTACAAGTCCTATATGAGGGACCTTTCGCTAATTATCTCTTATTAGATTACCTTTGGTAACAAATGAGGAATTAGCAGATCTATGAATTCCTCAGCACTCATAAAAAAGGAAGATCCTCACCAAGGAATTTATAGTAGAGGATTTCTCATGTTTCACGTTTCAATACATTCGGTCTTTTTTACATCCCACATCCCATTTCATCAAGCGAGTAATATCCTCATTACTAGACAAATAAGACCATTTTGGGATTTGGCGGTGCATAATATTATGTCTTTCCCAAAAAAGAATCTCATTACATCTTATGCCCTAGTTTATTAGGGTGGAAAAGCATCCAAGACATCAGAATACATTGTACACGACTATTACATCAATGTAAATATATACTTGTATAACCAGCGGATTGTAATAGCATGTGAAGACAGGAGAGGAAGAAGAAGAAGAATAGTGGGAGAAGGTCGTGCATCCATTGAGCATCGACAGTTCTATAACAAGAGAATGGAAGAATAAATTCTATCCTATACATAAAAAGAGAGAAATCAGGGACTAAATCCTATCATTTACAATCTTGAGTATATATCCCACGTGTGGGCTTGTACATGGGCCTTTGGGTTGGGCCTGTTATCTTCTTCACTCCCCTTCAAATTGATGTGGTAAGGTAGAAAACATCAATTTGCTGGTTAGATCATGATGACGCGTTTTGGGAAGGACTTTGGTGAAGATATCCGCCAACTGGCTAAATAAAGAGACATGAGGCAGAGTTATCTTCTCAGTAACAACATGTTGACGGATGAAGTGACAGTCAATCTCAATATGCTTTGTTTATTCATGGAAGACTGGGTTGTTGGAAATTCTGGTAGAACCGGTATTGTCCCCATGGAGAGGTGTGGGACTATCAACAAGAGCACTTAATTCACATAGAAGGCGACGTAGCAAGAAAATTTCAGCACTGGCGAATGACATCGTCTGATATTCCGCCTCAGCAGAAGACTTTGATACAGTGGTTTTCTTTTTGCACTTCCATGAAATAAAAGATTTTCTAAGAAACATACACCAGCCAACAGCCAGCTCAGTCAGCATCCGCATAAGCTGATAATTGCAAAGAAGTATCAAAAGGGAAAAATTGACCATGATGAAGTGTCCCTTTAACAAAGCAGAGGATGTGTAATGCAGCAGTAAGGTGAAGCTTGTGGGGATTGCTAACAAACTAGCAAATCGTATGAACTACATGAGAAATATCTGACTGAGTTATAGTTAAGTAGAGCAAACTACTGACTATCCTCCGGAAAACAGAGGGATCATCCAAGGGAGTGACATCATCTGAACTGATTTTGTTGTTCAATTCCAGAGGTGTATCAAACGTGTGAGCATCATCAAGCCAGGCCGAAGTGATCGAATCTGTCGCATATTTGCCCTGGAAGACCCTAATGCCTGATTTGTTGCGCACAAACTGAAGCCCCAAAAAGAAGGTGAGAGGACCAAGATCCTTCATTCTGAAGTGGCGAGTAAGGTGGTATTTGAGATCCGTAATGCCGACTGTATCATTGCCACTGATAATCATATCATCAACATAGACCAAGAGGAATGTGTAGCCCTTCGATGTCCATTGTAGGAAGAGGGAATTATCATAGTGACTTTGACGAAATCCAGATTGAAGGATTGTTGCCCGAAATTTATCGAACCAAGCCTTGGGAGCTTGTTTAAGTCCATAAAGAGCTTTCCGCAATTTACAGACCTATTTTGGAAGACAAGCATATCCTGGAGGAGGTTTTAAAAAAATAATCTCTTGCAAGTCTCCATGTAGAAAAGCATTTTTTATGTCCATTTGCCATAGAGGCCAATTGCGGGCTACCACGACACAAAGAAGAGTACGAACGATGGTCATTTTAGCCACTAGTGCAAATGTTTCCTCATAGTCAATTCCATACTCCTGTTTATAACCATGTGCGACCAATTTGGCTTTGTAGCTATTAAGACTCCCATCAAAATGTACATTGACGTAGTATATCCATTTGCTACCAATCACAGAGGCTCCATTAGGGGCTGGTACCAATTCCTATGTTTGGCTTGCTTCAAGAACAACCAATTCCTTAGTCATAGCATCCTGCCAGTAAACAATCTTTGAGGCATGTGAATATGAGGTGTGTATAGGATTACTACCCAAGGAAGTAAGAAGAGCAGGAAATCCATAGCGGTTAGGGGCAACAAAAGGACGAATATAGCGTCGCAGAGAGATGGTGCTATTAGAAGAAGTATTGTTACCTGAAGAGTCAATAGGCGGCATTGGGAGAGGATCAGGAGAGGGAGTCACCAAAGGAGGGACCGTGTGCCACCGGACATAGACTTTGGGAAGAGATGATGGAGAAATTGACTCCGAGAATTGTGGCAGATAGGACATAGCGATAGGATGACTATTCAAACGTAAAGAAAAGAAAGGAATATGTTCCAAGAAAATCATATTACGAGATATGCACATGCATTTTTAGAATTGATCATAACACAAAAACCCTTTATGTTCTTTACTGTAACCCAAAAAGAGCCATTTAGCAACCTGATTTGATAACTTAGTGCGCTCAGTAGGCGGTAGCTGAATAAAACACAAGCAACCAAAAACACGTAAGTGAGAGTACGAGGGGGTATTGAAAGTCCGTGATCCTAACCCTAGAGGGGGGGTGAATAGGGTGAGCTTCAAATAGTGACCAATTTTAACTTCTTTAAAATTAACTAGTCACAAGTGATGATTATCAAACAAAATGCGGAAGCTAATAAAAACAATCACCACAAAGCATTCACCATCACACAAGGATTTATAGTGGTTTGGCCTCAATGCCTACATCCACTACAGGCTTGTGATCCAAAACTCCACCGGATTTCCACTATTTATGCTTTTCAATAGGCTAAGCAATAACCTTTACAATATGCTTTTCAAGGCTAAGTAATAACCTCTACACTATGCTTTTCTTAGGCTAAGCAATAACCTCTTCAACCAAAAGGTTGGTTATCGCTCTACGTAGTGTCTATAATACACTTGATGGAGATACAATTAATAGCTCATTACAATGCCGCTTAATTAGGCGGATATAAAAGTGAAAATCTAATTCACACACACACACACACACACACACACTATGAATGCAAAGATGAATGCACAATGTCTATGTATGATGACCTCAATCAATTTTAAAATGAAAGCTCATAAATGTATGCCTAAGCCTTTTGAAAGTTTTAGCTCATAAAAATATTTATGATTGAGAAAAGAATGCTAATCACATGTTAAAAATAACTTGTAAAAGATATACATATGTATTCTAAACAAGTTGTGAAATTCTAAGAACAAAACATGTGATGCATAGGGATGTCAATCAAATTAACAATGTAGCTCAATATGTGTATGTTATAAGCATAAAACATAAAAATAGATTTGATTGAAGTTAGGGGACAAATCATATGTAATTATACATTCAACTTGAAAATGATATACCTATCAAAGCAAGGCAAGTTGTGAAACTTTAAAACAAAAGTACATATGATTTGTGAAGTTGTTGAATCCAAAACATAAGATAGATTTGAAAGAGATTTTCTTATGATGAAAAACAACAACCATAGATTCAACCAAGTATAGGAATCATGTTACATATAATTTCAAAGATGTTTTCATTAACATGATTTACTTAGATATACCAATTTAAGTACTACTTGGATTGATTCAAGGTGATGCATCCAAAACAATAAATCAATTCAAAACATATACATGTTAAGGACACAACAAAACATAGTTTATCATGCTAGAAAAGATTTACCAATAATAAAGCAAAGCATGACAACATATAGATAAGGAAAGTAAAGCTTACTTAGTGATTTAACTCAATGGAACCAAGCTTTAGCTTTCCAAATGACCCCTTTCATCCCTTAGCTCATTTCCCTTTGATTGGCCTCAAAACACCTCAAGGAGGGCCTCTTTGTTCCTCAAAGTTTCTTTAGGAATGAGCCACTTTTTATAGCCAAAAACTGCCCAACGGCTAGTCCTCGGTTGACCCCATGACCCTCGGGTCGACTTGGCCTTCAACGGTAAAAAATCTGACCATTTGAAAAAGTAGCCAACGACTCTTTTCCGGTCGACCGCGCAGACTGACCACACTGCGGGTCGACCCGGGCCTGGGACCAAAATTCCCTAAAATAGCATTTTTAAAGTATTTTCATGTGGGGACTTTTGACCCATTAAATCAAGCTTGGGATCATGATTTAAATCAAACTAAGAGGGTTAAAATTATGAAACACAAAAAGCCTAAAATGATTTGAAAGATTTAAAACAGAGGCTAGCTTGATTCATAAAACTTCTTTTCAAATTAAAATGCATCCAAGTTTAAAATCAAAACATGCATAATTCAATATTTCTAACAATGCATGTGTAAATCAAGATTTTAAGTTTTTCTCTAAAATAATGCATGTGTGAAAATTCAAATGATGCTATAATATGATAATGCATCCATCAAATTGCAATACACAAAATTCCTAACAGGCATGACCAAAGAGAACTCTGTGAGGAGTAGTCTTTCATAGAACAGTATTTGGAAGACGGTTGATAAGATACACAACAGTCTGTGCAACATCACACCAAAATTAAGGAGGGACTAAGGATGCAATTAACAGAGTATGAATAGTTTCAAGAATATGTCTGTTCTTTCTTTCCGCAATCCCATTTTGCTGAGGAGTGCGTGGACAAGATTTTTGGTGAAGAATTCCTTTATCAGAAAGGAAGGCAGAGAATTCATGAGACATGTATTCTCCACCAGAATCTAATCTAAGAATCTTGATTGCTTTCTGAAATTGGGTTTGAACCATGTTATAAAATTTTAAAAAAATAGAGAAGACTTAGATATCAAGTGCATAAAGTAAATCCAAGTATGGTGAGAATGGTCATCAATAAAAGTCACATACTACTTAACACCTGTCCTACTCAAGGTATGAGCAATTCCCCAAACATCTGAATGAATAATGTCAAATGATGCCAAATCACGAGAATTATGCACAGAAAAAAGGGAAAATGTGACTTTTACTTAAGCAACAAGTTTCACACTTTGATTGAGATAAAGAAGACATCATTTTATTATCAATGGTGGAATCCAAACAACCAATTTTAAATAAAGAAATCAAATGTGCATTGTTCACATGACCAAGACGTTTATGCCAAATAGACCACAATTTATTGAAATTAGAAGAAGAAGCAAAAAAAGAATGATGTCCAAGGCGCCCATGTTTACTCCCCGTCCTAATCACCTTCCCAGTTTGTTGCCCCTATATAACACAACCAAAGGAAGAAAAGTACACAGGATAGCAATCATCAATAAGTTGTCATATAGAAAGTAGATCCGCGGTTAATTTGGGAACTATTGGGAAGGGTGATGGACTGGCCATATATACTAGATAAAGTAATGGTACCAACTCCAGAAATGAATAGGAGATCACTATTAGCAGTGGTTATTTTCTCTTTTCCAAGGTAATGGCCGGAATCTATAAAGCTATGTTCTACAGATGTCATGTGATTTGAGGCTCCTAAATCTAAACACCACGTGGATGAGGTAATAGGAGAAGAAAGACATGTAGAAGAATGAAAGGAAGGAAAAGCTTTATGAGAAGGAGTTTGATACCGACCACCAGAAAAGCCCATAGATGCATATGCTGAGGTAACTGTGCTTTGAATAAGTTCTTCAATTTGAGCAGGAGTCGTGGATACCGCCCTAGATGAAGTGCTTCCTGTATCAGATAATGGTGCTTGAGCCTGGAATGCGGATGGAATACTCTGTCTGAAAGTCCAAGATCGAATCCTAGAGAGGGGGGGGGGGTGAATAGGGTGAGTTATAAAAACTAGACCAAATTTAAATCTTTTAGCTTTTCACTTATGCTTTGATGAAGATTAATTATCTTATGAAGAGGAGTAGTCTCTAAGTTAAGCATACACAAGAAACTAACAAGTGCAATCTTCATTCGATGATAGTATCAAACATAAGAGCATCATCCATGTAATGAAAGCAAAAGATCAATAATCACCATAATACAAGCATTTATAGTGGCTCGGCCAACGAGCCTACATCCACTCCCGGCGTCCCTATCGGATTTCCACTAACTCAAATTAAGATTTAAGTTCACCTTCAACCTGACAAATACATCACTATACTTTTCAAAGCTAAGCATAAACCTTTACAACACTATATATGCTTTTCAAGGTTAAGCACCAACCTTTACAACAAGAGGATTCTCTCTTAAATAAAGTACCTATGAATGCATGGATAAGAGAACGATGTAAGTGCAATTTAATGCCTCTAAATAGGCTGAATTGAAAATGAAATCTCACTCTCTAGACATATGCATATGAATTGTAAAAGTCTATGATTGATGCATATACTAGAAATTTTATCATAGACTAGAAATTTTTCTATCTCTTTTTAGAAAGAAGAAATTCTAAACGATGCAAAGATGTTAATCATTTATATGAGCAAAAGTTGTATGATAAACACATGGGTTTTCAAAGTGAACAAACTTGATTTGAAGAAGTAAAACTTAAATGTAGCAAGTTAGTTTTGAAACAATAAAACAACCTCATGTGAGTCGCAAACCATATGTTGATTTCATAAAGCTAAGAGAATTTAAAGTTCTAAGCATGTTATGAAAAGCAACATTTCAAAAGATAGACAACTATTTAATCATGCTTAAAGCAAACAAAGATTTAGAAACAAAGCATGAGTTTAAACTTGGGATAAAGCAAGCACACCCATTTGAAGATCAAAGGTTGAATCAATGGATTAGCTTCATAATCCCTTTACTAATACTCTTAAAAAGTTGTTCTTCCTTGGCCTTAAAATTCCCCCAAAGTTCAGCAACTTTTTCCAAACAAAAAACCACTTTTTATAGAGAAAGAATTTCCAACGGCTAGTGCCCGGTCGACCTGGTACAGGTCCGGGTCTACCGGGTGCTCAAAGGTTCTAAAAATGCCCGTTGGAAAGGCCTAACGGTATAATTCCTCGGTTGACCCGCAGTGTGCCTGGTCGATCGGGTCCCTTGGCCAGGTCGACCGGCCACACAGGCAGGCCGACCTGGAGATAGCCCTGAAATTCTAAATTTTCAAAAAGATGAAACTATGAGGGCTTCTTTCTAGGGGACTTTGAGGCACAAAGATCAAGCTTGGGATCATGACTTAAAAAGGATGAAATAGAATTTTAAAGACATGAAACATTCAAACCAAAATATGGATTTAAAGTGAAAACAGTTGGAAAGCTTGAAAAGATTTTTGAATTCAAAGATAGAACATTTTAAGACTTGAAAATCTGAACTAAAAACTTCATGAACTTAAGATAAATAAGATTTGAAAAGCATGCATATCATATAATAAAAACAAAGATTATGAATGAGAAATATGCATGACGATCCTAAGATTAAGAAGTACATGAAAGAATGAGAGGTCAAGCTATGAAAATGAATGCATCCTATCAAATTACAACAAAACAAAAACTCTAACACTGTCTTGGCGGATTGGAGGGAAGTTTCATAAGCTGTCTCATTCCTTCACTAGAGGCTGCGGCAATCATCAATAATATGACCAGACTATTTACAGTATCGGTAAACCAACTTCTTGCGGAAATTCTTGGCAATATGACCGAAGCCTTTGCATTCATAGCATTGAGTGAGGTTCGAATTGGGGGTAGCTAGAAGAGCAGAGTCAGTCGGAAGGGGTGTGAGGACAACCTTCGGTTCTTCAAGAATAGCACTCTGTGGGGTGAGACGAAGTTCTTCACGAAGGACTTCTTGAAAGCAGGTTTGAAAGTTCTCTGTTCATGAGGGCAGACCGAACCGATTCAAAGTCTCGATCTGGTCGTAGATTCATAAGGAACTGGCTAATGTGAGTTTCCTCTTGGAGTTTAAGGGCCTCGAATAGAAAGCCAGGAGAGACTGTCTGAATCAACATTGAATCTTGTTCGGTCCATAAGGTGAGGAATCCATTAAAGTATTCTTGCACAGATATATCCCCTTGAGTAAATTTAGCAATTTCACTATCCAAGTGAAAATTCTGGCCTTTGTTGGTTTGATGATAGATTTTCTTGAGGTGAGCCCACATATCTGTTGCTGTAGCGTAGGCTTGAAGAGCTATGGCAAGGGAGGAATCAATAGAGTTGAGTATCTAAGTAATTACTTTGGCATTTTCCTTGGACCAAGTGTCTATGGCTTTTGAGTCCATGGTACTTGGAGTAAGAGGTTTAGTAATTGTTCCATCCAGATAACCAAATAGCCCCTGTCTTTCTGCGAAGTTTTTTAGATGGAAGGACCAGGCCATATAATTTTGCCCATTAAACTTAACGGGAATAACATCATACTTTTCCATGTTCTCAAAAATAGTAGAATGTGTCACAGAGAAGGAATTTCAGCAAAACAGTAGTGCCACTTGTCACTAACCACGCCGAAACAATAATCCAACAGAAATAAGCAGCAAATAGAATCGAAAATATAGTTCAGATTGGTTGCTGGATTAGCAGGAAGATGTCCAACCACAAAACCCTTTGACAGAGAGGCATGGAGAGGACTAAATAACAATTAGTCAGCAAAAACCAACAAGAGAGGCTGAATGATTGGCTCAGATGGTTAACTGGAGTAAAAAGATGAACTCCAAACAAGAAAATAACCCAATAGTGAGAAAAATAGTGCCAGATGACCACGATTTTGGTGCTGGAGTGGGCACGTGGGGCCCACAATGGGATCAAACCTCTGATAAGAGAATGGAGTCCTCCGTGTGAGACTTTTTACTAACTTCCAGATCAGGTTGCATGACAAACTGATTAAAATCCACAAAATTGAACGGATCTGATGAAAACTATCTTGTAAAACTGGGAAAGCATAATCAGCAGTAGATGGCCTACATCAAATGTGCCAAAAATCCTAGAAAAATGCCCATAAATCTTAGAGAAGATGGGCGACCCCTGTGGTGGAGATTGGTGTTGATTTCTGAATGATCTGAAGATGGCCCACCTTTGATATTCGTGTGCAGAATGACGACAGAGAGATTCTGCTCTGAGAGAGAGACTTCAAATCCTTGAGAAGAGATTGTGGTGATATGAGGAGAGCCCACAGTGCTTTTGTAATGCCCCACCCCATACCCATGCATGATATAGTCCGCTTTGGCCCACATGCCTTACGGTTTTATTTCTGTTGGGCGTCAACCCACCAAAAGGCCTCATTTAAGGTAAGGGTGTAAGCTCTACATATAATCTCATTCACTTTTCCCTCTATAGTCGATGTGGGACTCCGAGGCGTCACAATCCACCCCCCTTAGGGCTGCATGTCCCGTGTAGTAGAATACCAGTCCCTATAGCCTGCTGGCCATCTTGGCCGGTCCACATGGAAACCCGTCCACTTGCACCAGACCACAGCAGGGGCCCACACTTGAACTAATCGAAAGTCGGCTTTGATACCATTTGTAACACCTCACCCCATACCCATGCATGATATTGTCCGCTTTGGCCCATGGGCCTCACTGTTTTGTTTCTGGTGGGCCTCAACCCACTAAAAAGCCTCATGCAAGGTAAGGGTGTAAGCTCTACATATATTCCATTCACTTTCCTCTCTATAGTCGATGTGGGACTCTGGGACATCACACCTCTGATACTATGTAATAGTATGTGAAGAAAGAAGAGGAAGAGGAGGAAGAACAGTGGGAGAAGGTCGTGCATCCATTGAGCATCGACAGTTCTATTTATACTGATATTATGCCTTAATCAAGGCTCTAATTATGTAAAGTGTACAAACTAGAATAACGAAAGAATGAAAAGAATAAATTCTATCCTATACATAGAAAGAGAGAAATCAGGGACAAAATCCTATCCTATACAATCTTGAGTATATATCCCACGTGTGGGCTTGTACATGGGCCTTTGGGCCGGGCCTATTATCTTCTACACGGATTAGATTTTCTGATTTATATTTGAAATTGGCGATTTGAAACAATTCAAGATTTAATCAATGGATTTGATGTCTCAGATCCTGTTAACCAACTGCAATTGAAAAAATATTCCCATGCATGGATGGGAATAATTGACTGAGACGAACAAAAGGAAGCAACCCTTTCTTGTAAGTGTTAGATATACATATAGAAAGGGGTGAAGAATACAAATGGCATGCAAGACATAGAGAAAGGGTGAAATTAAGTTAGAAATGTTGATGTTAAAAGCTATAGAGAGAGGGATGGGAGAAAGAGGGTGGGGCATGGAGAGGGATCACAGGGGAAGGGTGGCTCGAGGGAGAGAGAGAGAGGTATTGCATGGAGAGGGTAGGCGGGAGAGCGGGAACAGTAGATAGATAAGTTCGTTAGATGGGAGACTTCATGAGAGAGACGAACGGGGGCGGGAGCACAAGACCGAGACAGAAACCATCACAAGTAGGATTTTGCAAATTCGATGGGGGAGGGTCGGATGTCAAGATCTTTACTACCGAGTATATTCCAAAAGCTTCGGTGATTTTAACTTACCTAATCTGGATTTTTCTTACTTATGTGGAAAGTGGGAATCCCTATCTCGGTGATTTTGTGACTAAACATGCCCTTAGGGGTCGTTTGTCTTTTACGCATGGGATATGTAAATGCAATTTACACGTGTAAATGATGCATGTGTAAATGTTAAGCATGTAACATTTATACATGCGTTTCTTTTTACAATGTTTGTCTAATAACACATGTGAATATGATTGCATCTACCAATTTACATGTCTTTCATAAATTTTGAAAATTTTCATGATGAATCAAGTGTTAAGATTCAATCCATTAGGCATTGTTGGCCTTCTAAAGAGGATTATCGGTTTGGATTAAGAAAAAGATGGCCACAAAAGTAATAAATGAAGATCAAACGAACTACAATTTTTTTGTAAATAGCTCACACTCAATGAAGATTCAACGGTTGAAAATTGGTCTAGTGGCCGTTATTAACCTTGTGAAGAGGATAGATTGTCCATATCAGGATTTCGGGACACACATGAGTATACAAATTGAAAAAAAAGGGCTAAAATTGTAGGAAGTTAGATTGTTATCCAATGGTTGTGAGTTTTTTTTTTTTAATTATATCTCAACATCCATGATGAATCAACGGTTGCAAATGGCACCCTTCGCCCTTTTGACCTTCTAAACATTACAAACGGTCTGGATTATCAATATAGATCCCATAAAAATCAGAAAAGCACAAAAGGCAGACTGCTTCTAGTGAGAATGGGCTGCACATAAGTTCATAAATGAAAATCTAACGGTCAGGACGTCTTCATCAATATCTCAAATTCTATAATGATTCAACAGATGAAAGTTGGTATAGCAGCCGTTTTTAGCCTCCCTCACATTATTAATGGTGTGGTTCTTAAGTTAAAGTCCCAGATTGAACACAAAAATACAAGAAGGCAATCTGCATTTTTTGTCACTACAGCACCGCCAAAACTGGGTCACATATGTAAACGAATGAGGTGTGATTCTTGGCTGCCTCTTTTGCATGTGATTTACACCCCTAAATCAAATGGGATTTACACACCTAGGTGTGTAAATGTGGTAAACAAATTAGCATCAATGTATGAAACCATTTCCCGTGTGAGATGGTTACATATGTAAAAGTTAAAAAACAAACGACCCCTTAGGGTTTTCTTGAATTTCGGTCCCAAATAAATTAATTGGGCAATTGGGACTCAATTAGGGAATAATTCAATTTGGGCACGATTCAAGTTTAATTGATGGAAATTGAGTAGTTTTGGGTTTAGTTATTTTATTTATCGAAACTTGGTGGCATCCAATTGGGACCCATTTGAATGATAGTTGAACTCAGTTGAAAGATAAGGGTCAGACCCTGAGTGGAGAGGGACTCATTTTTAGTTGAAAGGGTACATCTATTGTAGGGACTGATGAGTCTTTAAAATTACAAATTTTTCATCCTTTATTTTTAATAATTAAGGACTTAATCATCTAATTATGCTTGATTTCATTGGGAAATGATGATTTTATGTTTTTAAGTCAACATCCTTTGAAAAACCACATTTTCACATAAAATCATGAAAGTTTTGATCTTTAGTAAGAAAAGCCCAAAATCTCTCATAACTTTTGATTTACACATGAAATCATTTTTCTTGATTATTTTTGTAGGGTATCTTTGAATTTTTGGGACCTGCCTTAAGAGAGAAACAAAGGAGAAGAAAAGTCCACACAAGGTATATATGGGACCCACACCTGTACACGTGAGCACCATCCATAGGTGTGAACGCAGATGGATTGTCATAGCCGCAATATTGAAGACCTTTGCATGCCACATGAAGAACCGTGCATGCACCACAAGCGAAGCCAATTACTAGACGAACCTCACTGTAGCAACCAGATGAATAGGGACATTTGTCCCCCATGCAACCCTTATAAAAAGGGCTGCTCGTGAGTGATTTGAAGGGAGAGACCACAAAAAGGAGGCCGTGAGTGCTGCTTGTGAGTGATTGGAAGAGAGAGACCACAAAAAGGAGGCCGTGAGTTCTCCTGTGAGTTCTCCTCACGAGTGATTGGTGAGGCCATGTGTATTGCTCTTGAGAGATTGGTGAGGCTGTGTGTAGTGATCTCGAGAGACTGGTGAGGCCGGCTCCATCTCATCTTCCCTCTGCTTCTTTCCAATGATTTTATCTTTTGGTATCTTTGGGCTATGTCTAAGGACTTATTTTGAAGGAAGATTACTGTGAAAGAGAAGTTGTAAAGGTCCATTTTTAATGATAAATCAAGAAGTATCATTTGCTATGGGGGACTAATTTCTTTGATTAGATGTTAGTATTTTTATTGGCTAATTCATGGGTTGGACAAAACTCTGGATCCATTGAGTTGTATTTTCTAATTTATTTTAGAATGGACTGTAGTTGTGTCGCCGGAAGATCTGAAGCGAAGAATAGAAGAAAAAAGCAGACCGGGCGAAATTCCCTAGGCCCGATCGATTGGAGCCTCAGACCGATCGATCGGTCAGAAAAAGGCCTCAGTTAAATGGCAGGCCGATCGATCGGACCTGCAGGGGCGATCGGTCGGATAGGTGCGCAGAGTTCGGGAAAGTCTCCAGTTTCTATATGAATTTGTTTCCTTTTGAGATACTGTTTTCCAGTTTGAGTCCTACTTGTGCACTAAGTCTAAGGCACGAATTTTGGGCTATTTATAGGGTGTTTCTCTCAACCCTAGATGACCACCATCACAACTCTCATTGATCTGAGTTAGAGATATTTTAGAGAGTTAATTCTCTAGAGCCATTGAGAGATTATTCTGAAGGGCTGCTCTAGAAGGTTGTTGCTGCTTCTACTTTTCTTGTAGAAGATTGATCATCTTGGTTGACAAGGTGCAAGGAGATCAAGTAAGGAGAACGGGGCACGGTGGATGTCGTGTCAGTGGATTCTTTGCAAGAATAACTACAGTCCTTAGGTCGAGGTACAGACTGAGGTAAAGGAGCTAGTGAGTATATCTTGTAACTGTTCGTGAACTCTTGATTTCTGGTTCGTGGTTTTTCTCCCTGGATAGGGTTTCCACGTTAAATATTGTGTCTGCCTTCTTGTGGTGTGTGATTGGTAGATAACTAGTTCTATATTGTCTGATTGATTTATTTCCGCTGCATTGATTGGTTAAATAGAACTAGTAATCCATTCTGGTAACCCCATATAGAATTTTCAATTGGTATCAGAGAGGGTTGCACTATTTTTTTGTGTTGATCCAAATATTGCTAGAATGGATACCTATCATGAAGGCACTTCAACCAATAAGCCTCCTTTGCTGGATGGTTCTAATTATGCTTATTGGAAAGCCAGAAGGTTGCCCTTGTAAAAGTCATAGATCTGAAAGTATGGAAATCTATTGAGGAAGGCTATTCCTTGCCCACTGTCACTACTGATGGGATAACCAGTTTTAAATCTGAAGAACAGTGGACAAAGGATGAAGAATTGGCAGCCACTTATAACTCTAGGGCTTTGAATGCTATTTATAATGGAGTTAGCATATCTGAGTTTCGTAGAATTTCTACATGCACTACTGTAAAAGAAGCTTGAGATATTCTGCAGACTGTGCATGAAGGGACTGACACTGTCAAACAGTCGAAACTTCAGAAATTGTATACAGCCTTTGAAACCATAAAAATGGAGGATGATGAAACTTTTGATGAGTTTAATTCAAAGTTGAATACAATTGTGAATGATACCTTTACTTTGGGAGAGCCAATTCCTGAAAATAGAATTGTGAAAAAGATTCTGCGGTCTCTTCCAGAAAGGTTTGATGCAAAGGTTGTAGCCATTGAAGAGAATAAAAATCTGAATATTCTTAAAGTTGAGGAATTAGTTGGCAACCTTCAGACTTTTGAAGCAAACCTAAGAACCAATGGAAAATCAAAATCCAAAGGTGTTGCTTTGAGAGCCTCCAAAGAATCATACTAGAAAATTGCTAGTGATTCTGATTCTGATTCTGAGGAGATTGATCCCCAAGTTGCTGTTGAGTTTATGAAGCAATTTCAAGCTTTTATGAAGGGGAAGAAAAGTGATTTGAAAGTCCCTAAAAATTTTGTAAAGAAAAAAACTTCTAAAGGGATTCAATGTTTTGAGTGTCATGGTTATGGACACATTGCTAGTGATTGTGCTAACAAGAAACCAAAGAAGAAGGCTTTCAATCTGACTTGGGATGATGATACTTCTGAGGAAGATGATAAAAAATCTGAGTCTGAGAAGCCTGATGCTAGCAAAGAAAAATTCATGGCATTCATGGCTACATCAGTTTCTGCTACTCCAATTATTTCTGATGAAGGGACTGATCAAGATGTTAGTGAGTCAGAGACAGAACATGATTGGCAACCTGAATATCATATATTGTTTGCAAAGACCATGAAGATGCTCAAGATGAAAGAAAAAGTAGCTACTAGCTGGAAAGAATCTGAAGAGCATAATACTTCTTTAAAAGCTGAATTGTTTGAAGCTCTTACAAAGGTGAGTCACTTAGAAGCTGAAAATAACAAACTGGCAGATATATTGACTACTGAAGCACAGAAGTGTGAATTGCTTAATCACGATATGAAGATCTTGAAAGCTGAAAATACCAACTTGCAAGGAAGACTCAAGATTGTTCTTTCTGAGTTGGATACAAGCAAGGCTTCACTAAACAGGATGAATGCTGGGTCTAAAAAACTTGATGACATCCTGTGCAGTCAAAAGTCAAAGAATAACATGCATGACATTGGCTACGCTGACGGAGCATCTACATCAAAAGCCAAAGGTAATAATTGTTTTGTTCAAAATTCAGTTGTTACTAATTCTGTTGGTCATGTTACAAATACAGATGCCAAGAAGAAGAATGTGCCACGTCCTGAACGTATACCCACTTGTCATCACTGTGGAATTAAAGGACACATTCGACCCCATTGCAATAAGCTGCAAAAGTCTCCAAACCATAAGCAATGGAAAAAACAGACGGAAGCGTCACCTATGAAAACCAAAGATGTCTGGGTCAAGAAAGAAGACCTTACATCTGTCTTGGTACACACTATGCTGAACTATCTCAAAATGCAAGTGTGTGTGCCAAAACTTCATCACCCCTGATCTACAAGATCAAGCCCCCACCCCAGTGCTGATACGAAGCTCATCTTGAGGGGGAGTCTATTTAGGGGGAGCTGCAGAATCCAGATTGACAGAAGTTGCTTGAAGAAAATTGTTTGTCAATTGTGGACAAAAAGGGGGAGAATACTGAAGCCAGGGGGAGAAACAAGCAAAGATCTACAGATGCTGTTTTTTTTTAAAATTCAATGTATTTTGGGTTTTTCTCTTGGGTAGTTCATTTGTATAGGTCATTTGTATTGTTCTAGGGAGTTTTGTCCATGAATTGCCAAAGGGGGAGATTGTTAGTATTTTTATTGGCTAATTCATGGGTTGGACAAAACTCTGGGTCCATTGAGTTGTATTTTCTAATTTATTTTAGAATGGACTACAGTTGTGTCGCCGGAAGAGCTGAAGCGAAGAATAGAAGAAAAAAGCAGACCGGGCGAAATTCCCCAGGCCCGATCGATCGGAGCCTCAGACCGATCGATCGGTCAGAAAAATGCCTCAGTTAAATGTCAGGCCGATCGATCGGACCTGCAGGGGCGATCGATCGGACAGGTGCGCAGAGTTTGGGAAAGTCTCCAGTTTCTATACGAATTTGTTTCCTTTTGAGATACTATTTTCCATTTTGAGTCCTACTTGTGCACTAAGTCTAAGGCACGAATTTTGGCTATTTATAGGGTGTTTCTCTCAACCCTAGATGACCACCATCACAACTCTTATTGATCTGAGTCAGAGATATTTTAGAGAGTTAATTCTCTAGAGCCATTGAGAGATTATTCTGAAGGGCTGCTTTAGAAGGTTGTTGCTGCTTCTACTTTTCTTGTAGAAGATTGATCATCTTGGTTGACAAGGTGCGAGGAGATCAAGTAAGGAGAACGGGGCACGGTGGATGTCGTGTCAGTGGATTCTTTGCAAGAATAACTACAGTCCTTAGGTTGAGGTACAGACTGAGGTAAAGGAGCTAGTGAGTATATCTTGTAACTGTTCGTGAACTCTTGATTTCTGGTTCGTGGTTTTTCTCCCTGGATAGGGTTTCCACGTTAAATATTGTGTCTGCCTTCTTGTGGTGTGTGATTGGTAGATAGCTAGTTCTATATTGTCTGATTGATTTATTTCCACTCCATTGATTGGTTAAATAGAACTAGTAATCCATTCTGGTAACCCCATATAGAATTTTCATTAGAGATATGGATGAAGATAAGTAATTGCCTTTTCATTTATTGAGTAGTTACAATTTGTGTTCCATGTTTATGTGCATAATGATTAATAGACTTACCTTCGTGCCTTAGGCAAACATCTATTCTCAGTTTTTGAAAATAGAAATTTATTTTTGTTTATCCATGGTTAGGTTTGATAGCCCATACTTAGGACTGAGCTTCCTTTGACGGGTAGTGCTTAGATTATTTCTATACTTCTCTGAGGTGAAGGAAGTCTTGGATTTTGAATTTTTGTTAATTAAAAAGGTTTTTTAAGTTAAATTACCCAAGTCAGAAACATTGATTTGTCTTCGATTTGAAGTAAAAGCTAGACCAAGTTATGATTACTTGACAAATAAATGGGTGGATGCTTATTGGATTCCTAAGCTCTAATAATTTTTATCAACTGTTATTTTTCATCTTCTAATTGATTGTGTGATTTTATTTTCGTTATCTCATTTAAAAGTTCATCTTTTTTTATTAATTAAGTTTCTTAATATAAAAGTTTCTTTAACTAGCTCCCTGTGGGTTCGACCCGTATTTGCCACTATCTCAAAAAGATAGCGATGCGCTTGCGGTTAGATAATATTGTTCCTAAGTTGCTGGAGTTTTAGGGTAGACATTGCATAAAGAGGGCCTAGACTCACCATATTCATGAGTGACTACAGGAGATGAAACCAGCCAGAAATATTATAAAGAATTTAATTCCTTGCAATTTGGTTATTATTTTATTCTTAAATATCCAAATCTGAATTTTATAATATCTTTTGTTGAAGTATTTTATTCAAATGGCCCATGTAGACTAATTTTTACTACAGCTCCGGTATGACCTTGTGTTTGAATCTCTCTGGATATAGTGGGGACATCGATCAAGTTTTGGTGACACTAGATTTTTGGCGCCATTGCCTGGAAACAAGTTTTAAGATGAATTTTAAATCAGGAATCTTACTTTTTAAATTAGAAATCTTAATTAATGGGGACCGCTTTTGAGTAGAAATTGCAATGGAATTTAGAGGACTTTCTAGACCGCGGACCAGGAAATGCAAAACATGAAAAATGTCCAGCATAAAATCCTCTCTCCAACAAGCCCAACATTGACATACTTTTGAGGTCCCGACCAAAAGTCAACTATTTGACCAAGGATTTAAAATATATATATATATTTAAAAAGAAAAAAAATTGTTTCTTTCTTTCTATCTATTCTGATACTTATTTCTTTTGGCAGTTCGTAAGACAACAAATGATTGGGAAAGAAGGATTTTCAAAGACTTCAAGAAGGGGCGAAACTCTAGGGGTATTCTAAACTTGACCCACAACATCTTTTAGTCGCAAGTGGGCTTGGTTGATTTAAATTCTGTAAGTGTGAGTGCTTGATTAACACACAAGTTAATTGGACACGCACTTAGTTAAGGGCAATCAACCCCAGTAAGAAAAGAACCGGATTTCATCACTGGATTCTTGCCCACTAGGTTTAACCATACCCCACATAGGCATCCATCTTTAATTAAAATCAATTAGACATTGGCCCTAGGATTTCGAGCTCATTAGGACGAAGACCACCAAAGGTTGCACCAGTTGCACTCTTTGGTCAAGTCGATGTCTAGGTAAGCCATGTCCCTCTAAAAGGTGATAGTCTCTATTCTAAGAGTTTTGTATTTAAGCGGGACCGTGCCAAGTGCATTGTGACCCCATCATTCAACTTAGGGGCTTACCTGGTAGATTTGGCTTCATAAGCCCAGATTGGAGACATAGGTGTACTCTTCAAACAGTTAGGAATTGTCTAGTTGATTAGGTGAACCCATTAGATTCTCTGAGTGCCTTAATCTTTTCTTGATTGCATGTGCATCATATTAGGTTAGGATTGCATTAGGTTAGGATCCAGTGTATGTGATCAAAGAAAAATCAATTGGAAAAGCTTTGGGTACGTAAAAAAGGGTTTTTATATCAAATTAAGTCAGATTTACCTCTTACAGTATCTTCCATATTTGAGGAATTTTTTCGAACCTCAAGCTGTTAGTTGAGGAAGTACATGTACCCAACCCTAACTACCCAATCATCATGCATCACCCTACGTACCTCCAATGCTACATTCAAGCTGAAATTTGGCTTGATCTAAATGCTCCCTGTGTTTCATGGGATGGACAAGGAGAACGCATACCAACATATTAGGGAATTCGAAGACATATGTGGAACCATGAAATTGAATCAAATGTCCAAGGAATCCCTAAAACTTAGGTTGTTTCCATTTTCTTTAAAAGAAAAGGCTACATCATAGCTTTATGCCTTACAAGTAGGGTCCATCACATCTTGGGGCGCATTAGTTGAGGCTTTCTACAAGAAATTTTACTCCAAACAGCGCATATTTTACTCCAAACTCGATAAGACAAGCACCGAATAGTTTCCATTAATTGTTTGGGGAGACCATGTACAATTCCTTGGAGCAGTTCAAGGACCTTTTTCTCCAATGCCCCCACCATGGTTTTGAAAAGATTCGATTGGTTCAAATTTTGTATGAGGGGATGGATTACCCAACAAAGACTGTGGTGGAATCATTTTGTAATGGTGGATTCACACAGAAAAAGCAAACCAAGCATGGACATATTTGGAAGAGGTACGTCGCTGAAAACACATTGCAAAGGGCACCCATCAAACAGGAGCCCAAAAGACAAACCATTACAGAAAGAGGGGGCATGCATAGAATTGAACCCAAGCTTGAGGCAGAGGCCAAATTGGCCACAATGATGAGACGATTAGAAGCCTTGAAACTAAAACAGGGAAATCATAGTCTCACTCTAGACACCTTGGAGTCCCTAAAATACAGTCAAGTCACCTCCAGGCTTGAGTGTTGAGTCACCAAATTGGGTACATGGAGAAAATACTGAGGAAGTGAGTGTAGTGTGTCAAAACACTCAATGTGAGAATCGGCCGAGGTACGACTCTTATTCAAACACCTACAATTCGAGTTGGAAGGACAACCCAAATTTTTCTTGGTCTAAGGGTCTACACTAAGGCGGCCCATCTCAGGCCATGCCACCTCCAGGCTTCCAAAAACAACCCATGCAAAGTTTCAACCCCAATTCACAAAATCAGTAGGTAAATTCTCTTGAGGAAACCATCAAACTATTAGCCCAAATTACCCTCCGGTTTCAGGAAAGCACCGTTCGGAGTCTTAATGCCAATACGCAATCAATTGCAAAGTTGGAATACACAGCGAGCCTATTGGCTAACTCATTAAGTGTGAGGGATAAGCGAACCTTCACTAGTCAACCAGAAGCCAACCCCAAGAGCCAAATTAAAAAAGGCCAATTTGAAGTTCACACCATAAAGGGGAAGGCTCAGGAGCAAATTAAAGCCATAACCATACTTAGGTCCGGCCGTTAGGTTGATAACAAAGTAGAGATCCCCAAGAGTACTGAGGATTCGGGAAAGGATGAGCCAATAGTTGAAGACGAACAAATGGAACATGAGCCGGTTCAGGAAACAAGCACTACCATAAGAAACCCATCACCTAGTGGTCCACTTCCTAGGACTTTTATTCCTAAAGAACCATACCCTCAAAGGCTAGGCCCAGCAAAATCAAATGCCCAGTTGGATAAGATGCTTAAAGTTTTCAAACAAGTGAGGATTAACATCCCACTGTTAGATGCAATCCAACTAATTCCTTCCTATGTTAAGTTCTTGAAGGACCTTTGTACCTTCAAGAGAACCACCAACGTATCCAAAAAGCCTTTCTTAGCTTAGCAAGATAGCTCCATTATTCTTTGCCCAACCCCCATCAAATATAAGGACCTAGGGTGTCCTAAAATTTCATGTGAGATAGGAGACCATCATATTGAGCAAGCGTTACTAGACTTGGGTGTGAGTGTCAACTTACTTCCATATTCCATATACGAAGAACTAGGTTTGGGGGAGTTAAAGAAAACTCATGTGACCCTCCAATTGGTTGATGCTTCAATTGGATACTCGAAAGGGGTAGTGGAGGATGTCCTCATCAAAGTGGGAGAGTTTGGGTTCCCTGTGGATTTTGTTGTCTTGGACACAAAACCACCAACAAAAATTGTGGCCAAAATACCTGTCATTCAAGGACAACCATTTCTAGCAACATCTAATGCTTTGATAAATTATAGGAATGGTGTGATGCTAGTTTCATTCAGCACCATGACAATTCAAGTTAACATTTTCAATGTGACTAAGCAACCTCAAGTTGAGGATGATGGGATTGTTGAGGTTAGCTATTTACATGAGTTGGTGGAATATGGACAAATTTCCCCATATAAGTTGTGAGGACCCAGTGGAGGCTTGTCTTGTGCATTTTGGGAGTGATTTTGACATAAATGACCATATTAAAGAGGTGAATGGACTGCTAGATTCATCCCCATTCTTGGAAGAGAATAGGTGGCAGCCAAAACCAAAGATTTTGACCCCCATCGTTTGCCCCGCTTGTGCCATCGATTGTAGTACCCCCAAAATTGGAACTAAAACCGCTACCTGACACACTCAAGTATGTGTTCTTAGGCCTCCCAGAAACCCTTCCCGTCATTATAACTTTAGACTTGAACATTGCCCAAGAAGAATTAATGGTCAAAGTCCTTTGGAGTCATAAAGAACTATAGGGTGGTCAATCGTGGATATTAAGGGCATAAATCACTCTGTTGTTCAACACATAATTCATTTAGAGAAAAATGCCAAAACCTCTCGAGAACCACAAAGGTGGCTAAACCCGGCTATGAAGAAAGTGGTTAGGGCGGAGGTGCTTAAATTATTGGATGCAGGAGTAATTTACCTAATTTCAGACAGTTCTTAGGTAAGTCCTATCCAAGTGCTACCAAAGAAATAAGGAATCATAGTGGTGAAAAATGAAGGAAATGAACTGGTGCCAACCAGAGTACAGATTGGATGGAGAGTATGCATAGATTATAGGAAACTAAATTTAGCCACCCGAAAAGATCATTTTCTACTCCCATTCAGGGACCAAATGCTTGAGCGATTAGTCGGACATGCGGATTACTGCTTTCTTGATGGTTATTCTGACTATAATCAGATCCCAATCACATCAGAGGATCAGGAGAAGACTACCTTCACCTATCCCTTTGAAACATTTACCTATCGGTGCATGCCCTTTGGGTTATGCAATGCACCGGCTACTTTTCAGCGGTGTATGATGAGTATCTTTTCGGACATGGTTGAACGATTCCTTGAGGTTTTCATGGATGATTTTGAAGAGTGCATGCACCATCTGGAACTTGTGCTGATTAGGTGTAAAGAGAAAATTTTGGTCTTGAATTGGGAAAAGTGTAATTTCGTGGTGAAGAGAGGGATAGTCCTTGGTATGTGATCTCCAAAAAAGGCATTGAGGTAGATGAAGCAAAGATTGATCTTATATCTAACCTTCCACCACCACGGACAGTCAAGCATATACGGTCTTTCTTAGGCCACGCAGGTTTTTATATGAGATTCATAAAAAGATTTCAATGAAATTGTAAATCCTTTATGAAATTTACTTGTAAAGGATGTTCCATTTGAATTTAATGAATCATACCTTCAAGCCTTTGAACAACAAAAGAAAGCACTTACCTCTGTCCCAATCATTCAACCTCCCAACTGGACTATCCCATTTGAGCTCATGTGCGACGCATCAGATCGCGCTCTTGGGGCTGTTTTGGGACAATGATTG
Organism: Cinnamomum chago; assembly: GCA_038049695.1. Classification (NCBI taxonomy): domain Eukaryota; kingdom Viridiplantae; phylum Streptophyta; class Magnoliopsida; order Laurales; family Lauraceae; genus Cinnamomum; species Cinnamomum chago. The sequence continues at coordinate 100,832,066 of CP142453.1, read as the reverse complement.
GATAAGAAGCCCTATGTCATTTATTATGCGAGTCAAACCGTGAATGATGCATAGCTAAACTATACCACGATTGAAATAGATAGGTGTGGTCTTTGCCCTAAAGAAATTTAGACCCTACTTGATAGGATCTAAAGTCATCGTATACACTAATCACGCAGCCTTAAGGTACCTTCTTGCTAAGAAGGATGCGAAGGCTCATTTTCTTAGGTGGATACTTCTGCTACAAGAGTTTGATTTTGAAATTCATGACAAAAAGGGTTCCGAAAATGTTGTAGCAAATCATCTCTCTAGGTTGTCGGTAGACTCTCAGGATGATGTCCCGCTGAAAGAGAGCTTCCATGATGAATAGTTATTGAGTGTTTCCCAACTCCCCTAGTTCTTAGATTTAGTGAATTACCTTGTCACTGGGGAAATGCCTGAAAATTGGACCAAACAGGATAAGTACAAATTCTTGTCTGAGGTAAAATATTTCTTTTGGGATGACCCATACCTATTCAAGTACTGTCCTGACCAGATAATCAGGAGATGCATTCCTAATAAGGACCATCAAAGTGTCATTTCATTCTATCATGATCACGCATGTGGAGGCCATTTTAGCTCCAAATTGATAGCTGCAAAGGTTTTGCAGTGTGATTTCTATTGGCCAACAATCTTCAAAAATTGTCATGCATTCTGTCTAAGTTGTGAAAGATGTCAAAAGTTCAGTAAACTCGATCGTCACAATATGATGCCTTTGCACCCAATCCTGATTGTGGAAATCTTTGATTTTTGGGGCATCGATTTCATGGGACCATTTCCAAATTCCTTCGGTAATGTGTACATCTTACTTGCGGTGGACTATGTTTCCAGATGGGTGGAGGCAATACCAACCAAAAAGAATGATCATCATGTGGTGATCAAATTTTCGAATGAATACATTTTTTTTCTAAATTTGGTACACCCAGGGAAATCATAAGTGATGGTGGAACTCATTTTTTGCAATAGCACCTTCGATGATTTGATGAAGAAATACTATGATACTCATAAGGTTGCTACACCCTACCACCCGCAAACTAGTGACCAAGTAGAAGTTTTGAATAGGCAGATTTGTCCTTGAGTCCTATCTGGAAGGTAAAATGACCAAAAGACCATTTTCATCTAAGGGCAATAGGGCCAAAGATTTATTGGAATTAGTGCATACTGATGTGTGTGGACCCATAAACGTCATAGCCAGAAGAGGATATGAGTACTTCATCACTTTCACAAATGATTACTCAAGATATGGATACATATACCTTATGCACCGCAAGTTCGATGCTTTTGAAAAGTTCAAAGAGTTTCGAGCGGAAGCGGAAAAGCAATTAGGTAAGAGTATCAAGACTCTTCGATCAGATCGAGGAGGGGAATATATCTATGTTGATTTTATGGGATACTTATAAGAGAATGGGATTTTATCCCAGTTGTCTGCTCCTGGAATGCCTCAACAGAATGGAGTAGCGGAAAGAAGGAACCGAACTCTTTTAGATATGATCAGGTCTATGCTAAGTTTCTCAGGATTACATATATCCTTTTGGGGATACGCCTTGGATACTGCAGTGTACATACTAAACCTCATACCGTCTAAGTCTGTACCTAAGACTCCCCAGGAGTCGTGGTTCAGGGGAAAGCCTAGTCTACAACATTTACACATTTGGGGTTGTCTGGCACACATGCTGAAGGTTAAGACGGATAAGCTGGAATCAAAGACGGAAATATACACGGTTGTAGGATATCCTAAAGGAACTAAAGTTTGGTTATTCTATAATCCCAGAGAGCAGAAAGTGCTTGTCAACACCAATGTAGTTTTTCTGGAGGTAGATTATATGATTGACCAGAAATCTTTAGAAAATGTGAACTTGGAAGAGATTCAAGAACAATTAATTCCAAATCCAAGTATGACCGAACTTGAGGAAAATCCGCCCTTACCTGACCCAGTAGTTACACCAGTGCCTCGTCGAAGTGGGAGAATTGTCAGAACCCTTGACATGTTTCGTTCTTGGGAGAGTCTTACGAAGCAGTACCTGAAGAACCGAAACAAGATCCCTGTAACTATGATGAAACAATCAATGATATAGATTCGGGACATTTGCAAGATGCTATGAAAACTGAGATGGAGTCTATGTACTCCAATCAAGTTTGGAAACTTGTGGACTTGCCTGCCAATATTAAACATATTGGGTGCAAGTAGGTATACAATGTCATTCTCACAATTGCAGAATGCCAGAATAGAACGTGAGTTCTTGGAAACTGAATGTATTATTGTGTGTCCTCCCCTTTGGAGATCTAGTCCCAATATATAGAGTATTACATGCCTCAATCAAGGCTTCTCAGTTAGGAAACTAGCTAATTACATCAATTGCTATTCTAACTTTAGGAAACTAACTAATTACAAGAGAAAATCTAATTAAGAGAATATGTACAGCTGTTACAAGTTGACCCAATCAATATCCACGTGAGATATGATATTCTAGACAGGACAGGATATGTTCATGGGCCTTGGGCCTGTTTAGCACCCCCCTCAAATTGATGCGGGAGAATCAACAAGCATTAATTTGCCAACCAAGAACTGATGGCGAGGATGCGGAAGACCTTTAGTAAGGATATCAACAAGTTGAAGCTCAGTGGAGATATGCGGAAGAGGCTGATGACATCACGCTTAAGCTCATCTCTTATGAAATGACATTCAACCTCAATGTGTTTAGTGCGTTCATGAAAAATCAGATTTTCAATAATCCGAATTGCACTGGTATTATCAGCATAGAGGGGGGTAGCGCCTTCTGCCGGAAACCCAATGGCAGAGAGTAGACCTCGGAGCCAAAGAATTTCGGAGCATGCAGCAGACATGGCGCGGTACTCAGCCTCGGTAGAGGATTTGGAAACTTTATCTTGTTTCTTGCATTTTCAGGAAATGAGGTTATCACCCAAAAACATGCACCATCCTGTCATCGATCTGCGAGTATCTGGGCAACCAGCCCAATCAGCATCTGAATAAGCTTTGAGAGATAGAGGATTGTTGGATGGAAAATACAACCCGCGAGTCGGTGTGCGAATAAGGTACCAAATGATGCGACGAACAGTGGATCATAGCAAAGGAACCCTTTCTGGAAGGGTGCATATCCTAAAAAACCACACTGAGCAGATTGAGCTGTAAGTTTGGTCCGTTCAGACGGAGGCAAATGCACAAAGCAAACATAACCAAAAACATGGAGATCATCATAAGATGGAGATGTCTTGTAGAGACGATAATATGGGCTTTGATTGTCAATCAAAGAGGATGGCATGCGATTAATGAGATGAGCTGCAGTAGCCAAAGCCTCAACCCAAAAACGGGTAGGAATTGCTGATTCAAGGAGAAGGGAACAAGTGACATCAAGGAGATGTTGATTTTCCTTTCAGCGACTACATTCTGCTGTGGAGTATAAGGACATGTTCTTTGAGAAATAATACCTTTGGTTTGCAAAAATTGTTGAAAATCAGAGGACATATATTCCCCACCTGAGTCAGATCGCAAGATTTTAATGCAGGTGGAAAATTGATTTTCAACATAAGCTAGAAAAATTTTAAAAACATGAAAAACATCAGATTTGGAATGCAGAAAGTAAACCCATGTGAACCGACTGAAATCATCAATAAAGGTCACAAAGTATTTATAGCGAACATGAGAGAGAGCTGGAGCAATTCTCCATACATTGCTATGAACCAAATCAAAACTCTGAGTGCTGTGTGAAGTGGAAATAGGAAAAGGAAGGGTTTTGCTTTTTCCCAATTTGCAAGTAACACAATCAAAAGGCACACAAGAAGATAAACCAGCAGTTTTATTTATTAAACCAGAATTGAACATCAGGGACAGTCTTTGAATTAGGGTGTCCAAGTCTTTTATGCCACAATTGGCAGTTATCTCTAATGGAAAAATAAAACACATCATTGTCCAATTTATTCCTAAAGATTTTTGAAAAATCCAGCGGAAACAAGCGTCCACACTTAGGCCCCCTCGCGATCTCCTTCCCGGACATTTGGTCTTGTACAACACAACCAGAAGAAGAAAAAGAGATATTACAATTATTTTCAACAAGCTGCCCGACTGACAAAAGGTTAGAAGTTAAATTTGGACATAGATAAACATTTTTCAATGTAATGGGACCAGAGATGTCACCAACAACAGTAATGGGAACATGGCCCCCGTTAGCAGTTTGGATTTGAAGAGGGTCCTTGTAGCTTTGCACGTTGGAGAGTGGTGCACGGGAAGACGTCATATGATTAGACGCCCCAGAATCAAGAAACCAAGTAGAAGATGGAGGGGATATACCTGAGAGACCAAAAGCAGAGAGGGCATTGACAATCATCTGTTGAACCATTTCAGGAGTGAGAGAGGATGAGGGACCAGGCTGTGAGGGCGCAGATGTAGGAGCAGGCATAGCCGAAGAAGCAACATACGCATGCGGAGGCTGATACTGTAGAGTCTGAGGCTGTGGTGATGGACGTTGGGGTCGGCGGCGACATTCAGAGATGATATGTCCCGACTTTTTACAGTAACTGCAGACCTTCTGTTTGCATTGAGTTGCAATGTGCCCAAATTTTTGACAACTGTAACATTGCGTTTTGCTCAAGTTGCGCGGAGGAGGCTGAGAAGTTTTATTAGCTGAGAACGCAACTGAATTGATTAATTTCTTTATTCATCAATAAAATCATGCTTTCCTTTCATGAGATGAATGGTGTTTTATTACTTAATGCACATGACCAATACATATGACATAATGGTTCATGAGATGAACCGGGTCCTATTAGTATATTAGATGTGATGTATGTGAATGGATGAAATCCAGATACAGGAGACATATGCCGCAAATCTTATACTTAAATATATTCACAACCAGTGATGAGATTAGGCATCTCATCTGATAAGGTTGCAGCACTTTGATCACTATGAGACAGTGTGATTTGTCTCGATCATCAGAATGTAAGATTCTGGATCATGGTGCTGGTACATTGGATGTATTGAAGGACCATGAGAAGCACATTATGGAACATTGTCTTTACTTTAAGGTCCGCTCTCATAATTCCCTAGCAATAGGCTCTCAATCCTGAGACATTGATGAACTCAAGTTTCTGTCTATTCATTTGCTTTGAGTCACCAATGAGTGAGGTCAACTGTAGGTCAACATCTCGGTGTCTTGGGTATGTGGTAGTAAGACTGTGGGAACATTCAATGGTCAAGATTGAATCTATCTATATTATCCCCTTGTGTCAATTGGATTTATCATTATTAAGTGCGCACCCATCTCAATTAAGAGTTAATTAGATGGTACTGATGATCACTGTGATTAATTAGGTCTCAAGGATAATAAGAGATAGATCTATTTTGGTGGACATGACCAATTGATCCATGGATATTGATAGAGGGGCCTACTTGTGGTCATAGGGAAGTTTATGATCTTCTTTGTAATTTATTCCTAAGACTGGAGTGCAATTACATTTATATAGTAAAATTATTTGCAATTAACTGTGGACCCGAATTGCACATGAGATGTGGGGTCGCAGTGTCCCAGTTGGAGTGAGCTTTTTATGGATTCCCTAGTGGTCCCCACGCTAGCCCAAGTTATTCGAAAGTTACTAATCCTACTTGAAATCTAAAATGAAGGAATTAGAAAGTTTCTATTTCTATTTGAAGTGAGACTTCTAATAGTGGTAATAGTAGGTTACTAATTAGTGCGGAAGTCAGACCTCTATTTCTATTAGTAAAGAAGAGGTTCCCAAGTTATAAATAGAGGAGAAAAGGGGCAGGACATCCAATGCATAATTCCCCCTTGGAATTCATGCCCAGCCTCCCTTGTGTAAGTGTTGCACGGCATCTCTTCCCCTTCCTCTTCTAGTTTCTCTTCCGGATTCCTTTAGAGCTTCTAGTTGTTTTCTATAGGAGATCCCACTCATCTCCTTTAGAGAAGAGATCTGATACAGGACATAGTATGAAAAGTTAAGAGGTCTTAGAGATCCTACTTTGCTACAAAGAAAGAGTTTCTTCATCTAGTGAGTCTTCTTCTCCATTAGAGCACAACTAAGCTCCAAAGGTATAATCTACTTCCTTGTTTGTTGTAGATTTTTATGGTTGCATGTTATGTGTTGTTTCTATCTTCTAGATAGAACCTTTTGCTGTACACGATTGATGACTTTGAGGGATTATATTCTGATGTGGTTTATGGCCTTATGTGTACTTTATCCATGAGTCAAGGGGGTCAAAAAGTTTTGAAAACCTATCCACGAGGCCCACCTACTTCCAACAAGTCTAATTAATCAATCAATGCAGCAGATGTAACCAATCACATAATATAAAACTAGAAAAGAAATCTACCAAGCAATCACCGCAAAAAGGCAGACACAAATTTAACATGGAAACCCTTTCCAAGGAGAAAAACCACGATCTAGAAATCAAGATTTCACGGATAGTTACAAGATATACTCACAATTCTTTTACCCAAGTCTATGCCTCGACCTAAGGACTGTAGTTATTCTTGCACAGAATCCACTAACATGACATCCACCGTACACCGTTCTCCTTACTTGATCTCCTCCTACCTTGTCAGACAAGATGATCAATCTTTTACAAGTGAGTAGAAGCAACAAAACCTTTTAGAGCAACCATTTGGAACAATCTCTCAATAGCTCTAGAGAAATAAGGAAATCTCTCTTATGGTATTCTAATCTCATATCGAGAGAGAGAATTAACTTCTTGTGTATGTCTTTGGGTTGAGAGAAACACCCAATATATAGCCCCAAATCTGTGTATGAGTATTCTAATTAAACTCCAATTAGAACATCACTCATCATCAAACTCTTTCATAGAGTCTGGGTTTCTCGTGGCTCGCTATAGCAAGCCATACTTCTGCCTCATGGCCTGACAGTCGCCAGTCACTTTGACTTTTGGCCTAACAACCTCCCCCCTTTTAACAATTCTTGGACAAAATTCCCTAAAACAATATAATTTGATCTACCCAAAATAAAAATCCAAAATACATTGAATTTAAAATAAAAAAATTCAACACTGTAGATCTTGTATTCCCTTTGCTTGAACTTTTAGATCTTAAATTGCCTTAGCTTATAAAGCTCCCCCTAACTCCATTCTTCTCCCCCTGCATTTGTCCATAATTGACAAACAAATATCATCATGCATCTTCTGTCATTCTGGATCCAGTAGCTCCCCCTTAATATGATCTTCGTATCAACACTGGGGTGGGGGCTTGATCTTACAAATCAGTGGTGATGAAGCTTAGGCGCACACACTTGCAAATTTAAATATTTTAGCAAAGTGTGTACCAATACAGGAGGTATGTCTTCTTTCTTGAGCCAAACAGCTTTAGTATTCTTCTTTTTCAGCTCAGCCTTCTGCGTTTTCCATTGCTTTTGATTCAATAAACTTTGCAACTTATTACAATGAGGTCAAATGTGTCCTTTAATTCCACAATGATGACAAGTGGGGATTCGTTCAGGATGTGACACATTTGTCTTCTTTGGAGCTTTCTTTGCAACACTAACAACGGGATTAGTAAAAACTGAATTCTTAACAAAATAGTTTATACATTAGGCATTCGAAATGGATGCTCCGTCAACATAGCCAATGCCATGCTTATCACTGTGTGCCTTTTGACTGCACAGGATGTCATCTAATTTCTTCGATCCAGTGTTCATTCTATTCAATGAAGCTTTAGCAGTATCTAACTCAGATAGAACCATCTTGAGTCTTCCATTCAGATCAGAATTCTTTGCTTTCAAAGTCTTCATATCAGAATCAAGTAAGTCACACTTTTGTGAGTCTGCAGTCAATTTGTCAGCCAATCTATTATTTTCATCCTTCAATTTTTGTACTTTAGCAAGTGCTTCTGCAAGTTCAGCTTTAAAGGAGGTATTCTACTCTTCAAACACTTTTCAGTTTATAACAACTTTTTCATTCACTTTAACCATCTTCATGGTTTTCTTGAAAAGTATATCATATTCAGCTTTCCAATCTGTTCTTCCTTTTATGCAGTTTCTTGATCAGTCTCAGTTTCAGAAGAAACATGGGCAGTAGTAGAACCAAAAGTTGCCAAAAAAGCAATAAACTTCCCCTTACCAGTGTCAGGCTTGTCAGACTCAGTATTTTCTTCATTCTCATAAGAAGTTTCATCTTCCCAAGTAGTACTCAAAGCCTTCTTTTTAAATTTTTTATTTCCACAGTTGATGAGTCCTAAAAGCGCATATTTTCATACACATTTTGGACCATTTTAAGGGCTTATTGATATTAAAGAGCTTTATTTAGTGACAAATCATGATTTTATGCATTTTTGATCCATTGTAGTGCATCAAGTAGGGTCTCATGCAGTGTCCATTTAAATTCCTTACATAAAATTATTCTTGAATCCATTTGTTTTAATTTGTGTAGGAGAAATCAAGAATGGGACCCACATTGGTGAAATTTGAGAGAGATCAAGGGTAGGACATCTTTCAAGGTGGACCCACATATCTTGGTATTTTTGGAGAGTTTGAAAAGTCAACAATGGAAAGCTAGATTTGTGATTTCAAGATCAAGAAAGGAAATTTCAGATTTGGTAAGATCTAATTCTTACTAAGTTTGAAAACTTGAAAATCAAGAAAGAAATCCAAGAAAGGAAGGTGTACTAAAAGAGTTGACTAATCAATCAAAGAAACTTGGAAGCAAACCAAAGAGGGAAGGAGAATCAAGAAACAAGGAAAGAAATATCCCAAGATGCCTTTGGATGTCCATATGGGTCCCACACATGCCATTGCACAACTACCATTCCATATGTGCACAATTATTTTCGGATTCTTCAAAGGTAGCAAGATTAAAATAGTCATAACTCTTAATCCAACCGTCGGATTGGTGCAATCCATATACCGTTGGAAAGCTCTTTTCGAGTAGATATCTTTAGAACCCAAGATTGTGTCAATCGGAGCTAAAACAAGAAAGATATGGCCTCTGAAAGTTGGTGCTATAATTTCTACTCGGATTACAATTTTTGCACAAGGAAAGCACCAAAAATCTCTCACTCACCTTACTATTTCTTTGAAGACTTGTTGGCCAAGGAAGGGACTTGCCATACAAAGAAGATTTGCATGCTACAAACTTGGAGCAAAGAAGGAAAGAAAGAGAACAAAAATTTATAAATTGAAGGCATAAGCCTCCCTCTCCTCTGATGGGAAGATAGACCAACTCTCTCTAGAATTACTACTACACTCCATCTTCTTCCTCTCTCTTTCTCTCCATTTTGAGTCCTCAAGGAGATTTGGCCGGAAATCACACTACATACACCCTTGGGTTTTTCATCTAGAAGAGGCTTCTCATCCTAGTATGTAATTGTCATTGATTATTTTTTTATATCTTATGTAAGACTTTGCATATTAGTAAAATTGTTTCTTACTCTTTCAATTTTTCTTTCTTGTCCTTTGGTGATTGGTGCTTGTTTTATGTTTCTTTTCTTGTTGGTGTTTGGACTGACGACCCAAAGGCCCTAAGAGCATGATTCAAATTATGACCCCGCTTAGAAAAGAATTTTGAAAGAGGAGAATACACTTCCACACATTTAAATTTATGTTATTCCACACATTTAAGTTTATGTTAAAACCACACATTTACTTTTCTTGTTTTCACCACACATTTAAATTCTTGAACTTTTGTTTATTATCTTTATTTTTATGATCAATTCAATTTTATGTTCATTTTATGCATAGTTTATGGTTGGAACTAATTAGTATTGCATGCATATTCATATTGGTGGAGTTTAGACATGTTTAAGTTGTTGGAATTGGAGTTTTAAATTGAATAAGCAAGAACAATCAGAGATTTGAGTCAATGATCTTGGCCAAATAATTTTTGGAAATTCGGATCCTAATATAAAGTACATCATTCAGCACATTGTTGCAGGAATTTCTGGACAGATTTTGTGTAAAAAGTTTGCGATTAGAAACCTGAGCAAAACACATTATTTCTCGATGAAACTTGGAGAAATTAAAGTTTGGTCAGTGTATTTTCAAACCCCAGAATTTCAAGAAAAAATAATTTTGGAAAGATGGTGAACCAATGGCTCAAACATGGTTGGTCGGACCCACCTGTGTGCAGAATTTCTGCACAGTTTTTTTTTTAGGCCATGTTCATACACTCATATTTCATTCGTTTTAAATTTCTTTTTCACTTTCGTTTTTTTTATTTGATTCATGCATCATTGTAGTTCAAAACCCAACCATTAAACTTAGTTTTAGGTTGCATTAGATTAGGAAAAATCATGCATAAAAACAGCCATGCATACTAGTTTTTTAAGACTTAGAATTTTTAGCATCTCATGGCATACATTGCATTACTGACTTTTTAACTTAGGTTTCTTTTGTTTCTATTTTAGTTTCTTAGTTTTATTTTTGGTACTTTTTATTCTTGATGTTCTAACTTGTGTTTTCTTTTGTAGCAATTTTAGTTTTTAATTTTAAGATTTTTAGATTTAGGAAGTTTTCTTTTCATTGGAATGTATTTAATTTAAAGTAGGAATGATGAAAGTATTTTTCTAGATTTTAGGCTAAAATTAGATTTTATTTAGGGCAGGTGACAAAGTTGGAAAGCCTTATTTCTAAAACTCCCTGTGGATCGACCTGGTCTTACCAGTTTTATTACTACAATCGCACCCTACACTTGGGGTCCGGTCAACAGTCATTGGCAATGTGTCCATGGCCTTGACACTATAGCATTGAATCCCTTCAAAAGATTTATTCTTTCCAGGATTTTTAGGGATTGTCAAATTGGTTTTCTTCCCCTTCATAAAAAGCTTGAATTGATTCATGAACTGTACAGCAACTTGGGGATCAATTTTCTCCGAATCTAAATCTGAATCTTAATCATTTGCAGCTTTCTTGTATGACTCCTTGGACACTTTCAAAGCAATACCTTTAGATTGTGTCTTCCCATTAGACCTAAGGTTTGCTTCAAAAGTTTGTAGGTTGCCAACCAACTCATCAACTTTGAGCGTATTCAGATTTTTATTTTCCTCTATTAGCATAACCTTTCCATCAAACTTTTCTGGGAGAGACCTCAAATTCTTTTTAACAATTATATTTTCAGGAATTGGTTCTCCCAAGGTAAAGGTATCATTGACAATTGTATTCAGCCTCCCATTAAATTCATTGAAAGATTCATCTTCTTCCATCTTTATGGTTTCAAAGGCTCTATACAATTTATGAAGTTTCAACTGTTTGACAGTGTCAGTCCCTTCATGCACAGTCTGCAGGATATCCTAAGCTTCTTTTGCAGTAGTGCATGTAGAAATTCTTCGAAACTCACAGATAGTAACTCCATTATAAATAGCATTCAAAGCCCTAGAGTTACAAGTGGCAGCCAACTCTTCTTCCTTAGTCCACTTATCTTCAGGTTTGGGACTAGTTACCCCAACAGCAGTAATGGTGGGCAAGGAATAACCATTCACAACAGATTTTCAACCTTTCAGATATATAGCTTCAAGAAGGCAACCATCTTGGTTTTCCAATAAGCATAATTGTTACCATCCAACAGAGAAGGCCTATTGGTTGAAGTACCTTCGCAGTAGATATCCATTCTACCAAAAATAGGATCTACATAATAGAATAGTGCAACCTACTTTGATAGCAATGGAAGGTTTTGTAGGACCTACTAGAATGGATACTAGTCTAATTAATCAAATCAATGCAGCGGATGTAACCAATCACATAATATAGAACTAGCAAATAAATCTACCAGGCAATCACCACAAGAAGGCAGACACAGATTTAACGTGGAAAACCTTTCCAAGGAGAAAAACCACGATCTAGAAATCAAGATTTCACGAATAGGTACAAGATATACTTACCGCTCCTTTACCTTAGTATATACCTCAACCTAAGGATTGTAGTTCTTGCACAGAATCCACTAACACGACATCTACCGTGCACTGTTCTCCTTACTTGATCTCCTCGCTCCTTGTCAGACCAGATGATCAATCTTCTACAAGAGAATAGAAGCAACAAAACCTTCTAAAGCAGCTCTTCAGAACAATCTCTCAATGGCTCTAGAGAAATAAGGAAATCTCTCTTATGGTATTCTAACCTTAGATCAAGAGAGATAATTAACTTCTTGTGTATGTCTTTGGGTTGAGAGAAATACCCAATATATAGCCTCAAATCCGTGCATGAGTACTCTAATTAAACTCCAATCAGAACATTACTCATCATCAAACTCTTTCATAGAGTCCAGATCGGACTGGGTGTCCCGTCCACGCTCGTTATAGCGAGCCATACTTCTGCCTCATGGCCTGGCAGTCGTCTGTCAATTTGACTTTTGGCCTAACAACAAGAATGCTACATACCACCGTATGACATTAATGTGAGGTACCATTGGGTTCATGAGGTCATCGAATAGAGTCTCGTGAAGCTTGAGAACATTCACACTGACAAAAATCCCTCAGACATGATGACAAAGGTCATGTCTAAGAGAAAGCTGGAGTTGTATTTAGAGTTGGCAGAACTAAACTCCTAGTGGAGGGGTTCAATGTGTCTTCCCTATGGTATGGAGGGAGAGATTGTTGGCCAAGTGGGTTCAAGATAATGGGTGTTTTAGAAATTGTACCGGAGCTTTCTTGGGGGCTAAGAAAGGGTTTCTTGTAAGCAAAGAAAGTCCAGATTATATATTGATGTAATATGTAACCCTAGGCATATGCCGTGGAGAATCCAAATGAAAGTTGGATTTCTTTTCCGTGGACATAGGCGAATTTGTTGAACTATGTAAATCTCTGTGTGTGATTTCTCTTTTCTTGTGTGGCTTACTGATTGTTGATCATGGTGATTCGCACTTCTGCACACGCGCATGCAAAACACCCCTCACTGGACACGTAGCCCTCCAACGATGAGGTTGTCTACCTGATCCAATCTGACTTGCAAGCTATAATAAGATGAATGAACGGATCAGGTCATATAAATCAGCTTAAATATGCCATTGTGTTCAAGCAGGTGTTTCAGCATGCCAACACTACAACACATGCATTTCGAGTATGGAAACAATTCTCAAAGTACTTATGTTAGCATGAAGTTTACATAAGATCTATTCACTAGATAGAAGATCTAATCCGATAATCGTCAAGAAAACCCCATTATTTCCAATGAAGCTTCAAAAATCACCAAGAAACAAACATTTAACTGTTCCAAATCTTTAACAAAATATAGCTAGAGAACCACGGTGCAACTACTGAAACTGCAGTTGGAAGTGCAGAAAACATGTAGAATAGCAAAATTCACACGATTATTATTGGAAATCAAGTCACTGACAATCAGATATGCACCATGGAAAAGAAAGATCATGTTGCATAGATGGAAAGAAATGAGAAAATTTTGAAAAGACTGCCATGCATTGAAAAGACGTACGAGACTAAGCTAAAATATGAATAACAGTAGAAAATGCAAAAGGATATATACCAAATTAAGAGCTGAATTTCTCGATCCCCTTTTTAACCACTCACTTGAGCTTCTTTCACAAGTGGCTGGAGTGTGATGAAAATACTTCGAAGTAAGATCAAATGACAGGAAATGAAAGAGATGAAAATACTTAAACTTGCCTTAATACAGGCAGAGGTCCCAATAAAAATGATCTCAAACAAATATCAAGTAAACGTAATTAATCTAATAATTAACCCTAGTCCAGATTAAACAATCAAACCACAAGAGAGAAGGACACATGAATTTATACGTGGAAAAGCCTACTCGGGAAACAACCACGGGTCTTACCGTCTAGGCCAACAGACAACCAAGCACTATGTAAAACTTGAAGATTACAAGACACTTACAACCCTTCCCAGTTGTTGACTCAACCTAAGGACTGCTTTAGATCTTGTTGACTGCTCGTCATGAATCTTCACCGTGCTTGAACAAAGGAGTCTTCGAGAAGAGCGATGGAATCAGACCAAGACTTGGAACATCAGCATAGTAGTAGAAAAATAAGCCTTGGGGCAAGCAATGGATCTCTCAAACTCTCTCACACAAAGATTTTTTCTAATTCAGAGTAGTATAGAGAGGAGATATGAAGAGCCTATTTATAGATGTTAATTCGTGTATCTAAGGCTTCTTCAAATCGATAACTTCCTTCAAAGAAATTAGAAAGAGAAGTTCGTCCAGATTTAGAATTCCTAGGTTTACTCGAGCGGACATTGGGTTCGCTCGAGCGATCATGGATTCGCTCGAGCAAACCACGCTCTGTCTTCAAACACTTCATTCCAGAACTGACATGGGTCGAGCGTACATATTGATGGGTCGAGCGAACTAGGCTCTGTTTGGTCCGCTCGAGCAAAGGAAGGTTCGCTCGAGGGCCCTTGTAAAACTTCAGAATCCGGACTCCTTGGAAATCATTTCTATTTGAAACTCTGGCGGTCCTTTCCTAAACTCAATACATGATTAAAGAGTCCCAGTTTTGTCCAATAACCTATGAATTAGCCAATTAAAATCTTTACAATCTCCCCCTTTGGCAATTCATGAACAAAACCCCTATTACATTAAAAATCTACCCATCATGACAATTGAAACCAAAACTCATAACCAATCTGGATTTTAAAACAATGTGATAAATCTTTGGAGTACCTGCAGAGACTTTCACTTAAAGATCAAGTGTATAATATCATAGAAAATAACCAAATAAATTAACTCCCCCTTTTTGTTCATAAATTGAAAAATAGAAGCAATAGGAGAATAAATCCAAACCAACATAAACGAAAGACAAGATAGATATTAAACTAAAGCAAAAGGCAGTAACAGCAGGTCTAAGTAGCAAATTCTAACAGATGATACCAAAAGAGCAAATGCTAAGAAATAGTCCAAAAGCAACTACTAGTAAGCAGAAGTAAAGACATCAAATATCAATAAAGAAAAGAGATGAGAGATTCAGCAGCAGGGTGAAGTCACTGTGGTCCCTGTCCCCTACGAGCCAAGAGCTCCGCGAGTGCAGCATTGACTTGAGTAAAGCCCATATCAACCTGCACAGATAGATCTTGAACTTGAGTAGCAAGTTGATTAAATCGTTCGTGCAACCCTTGATGCTCCCCCTATCCATGTGCAGCACCAGCTTCCTCTTCTTGATTTCCTTCATCAGCTTGGGGTGCAGGAGGTATGTGTGCATAGGACTGAACAATAGTGCGTGAGTTGATAGGATTCTTAACTTTAACGAAAGGCTCATTTTGCCGCATAGGAATCTCCTTGAAAGCCAAGAATTCAGTGATCAGAACCCCAAATGGTAAGAGAGAATTCCTTTTGGTTGTTAAGGTGTGGACAAGGACATGCAGAATCACTAACGGAATGTTTACTCTCTTGCTAGTGCCGATACAATAGAGCAGATAACCATTCTTCTGAGCAAGATCAGATGCGTGACCCCTCGGCTCGAGATTATGGCACACAAACCGGTTAAGAAACAAGTATTCAGCAGTGAGATTCTCATGTATGATGATACCTCCTGGCCAATGTGTAGGTACACCACAGATGGTCGTGGCCACCAAGTCATAATCTATGGGCGCTGGGAGTTCATCTGGAATGGGTAATCGGCATCCTCTTCTACAGGAATGTTTATGAAGTCAGCAATATTTGATACGGAAATAGTGATCCACTTTCCTCTCACGGATCATTTTACCGAACCAGATTCTAGAACCTCCAAATTACAGTAAAATTCCCTAACCAAGTCCACATGAATTTTCTTGGAGTCAAACTTTCTCGACCTCGAAATGGGCCCCACATGACTGATCCGGGATCGGGACTATATTAATGATGATAGGGATGATGATATTACAACATTTAATGATTTCATATATTTATTTAATTTCCCACAGGTGTCCGCGGTGAGGATATCACAACCATAAATGAATATTTCTTTTAAGTGCGGAAGCGTGTAGCAAATCAAATATTCAATCCATCTAAAATTATAAAGATAATAGCATGAGTGTAAACCATATCAGGATGAGCAATGATTATTAGCATGTTACCCAAAGTAAGTTAAAGTTTATACAATTATCATTTTATTACATTTCCCCAAAAATAGAGGCCCACAAGGCCAATATAACCAAAATACCAATCCAAAGAATGGTTAAATAGTTTCCCCAAAATATAAAGTCTCTCATAGCCACCAAACGTCTACATGACGTCATCAGCACGCCACTCAACTAATTGTTGCGGTTCTACGACCGCCTCCTCGTGCTCCTCCTCGGGATAACCAACAACGGGACCTGAGTACCAAAGAGTAGGTCAAACACGACGGTTTGGCAAATGGATAAAACACAATACAATATGAAAAATATGTGAATTTACCTCCAAAAACATTTGAACCTGTTTAAATGACAATTTCTCTAAACAAGATAAAACATTTATTCAAATATGGGTATGCATCATAAAACATGTAAAGGTAACCAAGGGAACGGGAAACAATCAAGATGGCAACCACACGAAGCTAAGTCCTCTATCACTAAAGTGATAGAGCAATAACTAGGCACTGATCTCAGTCACTCGAGGTGAGGAGAAATAATGGATCTTATAAATACATATACATATACTATACATGACCACGGTAGCGAGCCGGGTATCGGGGACCACAGTAGCAATCTGCGGCATCGGGACAAGGCCACGGTAATAACCGGGTAGCGGGATCCAAACTGCAGCTGGCGGGACAAGAGGGGGATCTCCAAGTTGGTGGATCAGACCAACAGGGTTATCCAAGCTTAGTGGTGCCGACTAATAGGTCAAATAACAAATCGAGACATATGCAAGTAAATCAAGTACAATAAGTAAACGGGCAAGACGGGGGTACTCAAGGGCACACTGTCGTTTCATGTCGTACAATGCACTTCAAGACAAGTAACTATTTCAAGTGTAATTCAATGTTTTCGGGAAGACAAGACACGTAGTATAAATCTCGGGATCGATAAAGTACCATAAACAATCGAAATTTCGGGTAAAGCATCGGTTCAAGATTTATTTGAGGTGAATAGGGATCCCGTATGTCAATCTAATAATAATTTGGTACTCTTGAGTTTGGGGACATTCTGGGCTCCTTATACACTTTGAATTTTTCAAAACTTCGAATGGCATCCTTGTGATATGGTGTCTTTCTCGGATGGCCTCATGCAATGCCTAGTGAATCTCCTTTGACCGACAAAGCTCAGCGCTCAGCGAGGAGCTCTCCAAAACCTGGGAAATTTCAGTCACCTGGCGGTTAGCCGCCGCTGAGATAGGCGGCTAGCTGCTGGCTGACCGCTGGCTGACAGCGAATGGGCTGCAAATTGCAGCTTACTGGAAAACTAACCGCCAAGGTGCGGTTAGCTGGCGGTTAGCCGCCGATGGGTTCGGCGGTTAGCCGCTGGCTAACCGTGGAGCTGACTGAGTTTCAGGTGGAGAAGTGTGCTCTCTGGAAAAGCAACCGTGACATTTCGGCTAGCTGGCGGTTAGCCGCCTGGTGACGCCAGGTGCGGGAAACACCCACTGTATCCAGATTTAAGCCCTTTCTCCTCCTCAAAACCATTCTCCCCACTTCCACTTAGTCCCTGCAATGTAACTGAGCTAGGAGCTCCTCCAATGCACCTATCTATGCCTCTCCCAAAACTCCAATATGTGATCATTCATCACCTCATTCTTCCACATCAAGTCCAATACAAAGGAAGGAGGAAGGAAACCATTTCATAGACATTCTTTTAGGATATAACCAAAAGACAATAAATGCTAAACCAACATGTTTACAAAACATTAAATGGCTTAGCCAATATGCATTCAAGCATTCATTTCAAAAATCAATGCAAGCCAATAAATATGAGTGAAATGACAAGTCAACCACATTCCTCATAAAAACCATTGAAAGCTCATAAAAAATCAAATCATCCACTTGCCTTTTGTCTCTAATCAATGAAATCAGGCTCTATTACTCTTCCAAGCCAAAGATCCAAGCTATGAACAAAATCCCCAAAACAAACAAACAAACCCTAAAATGGTCAAATAATGAAATAGAAAAGGGGAAACCTTACAATAATGAAGATGAAGCTTCTCTAAGGCTAGAAGAATACAAGTCTACAAGAAGGGAAGGATCACTTACTTGGAAGGTCCTCTAATGGCAAGGGTAAGCTCAATGAAGATCTCAAACTTGGTGGATTTCTCAACAAATGGTATCAAAAGAAAGCTTGTAAGATGAGGAAGATAATGATAATCTCCATTTTGATGTTAGTGTAAGATTGGTGTGGATTGGAGGTGAAGAGAGCAAGAGGAAGAAGAAAAGTTGCTAAAAATAAACCCTAGGTTCTTTTTGTGCTAGAAAAAGGGAGTGGGGAAGATGGGTTCTCCTTATATAGCAAATGGGAATGGGTCCCACTACTAAAGACACTCTTTGGGCTGAAATCTTGGCTATCGGGGCTTCTAATGAATTCGACGAAGAAGGAAGGAATGATCGCCGAAATATCTAGTTTCCAAAAAGTATATGTTTCGCGGGTTTCGGGAATATCAAGTTTTGAGTACAGATTTTGTGCACAATGACTGTTTTGCCCTCAAGGCTATGAAATCGGGTTTCGGGATCTCGAACGGGGACGGGATCAACATAAAAGTTGTAGGGATTAACAATACCAATAAGATGATATTAAAACAATGAATGCAAAATCTCCGATAAATCTTCAAGCGCATGCAAGGTCATAAAAAGGAACCCCCAAGGGTCCCACTAACACAAGACCATCAAAATTCCCCAAAAACTGTTTCAAAAGCTATTCCAAACCCAACTTAGCCAAAATCATTAATCAAGCTTAGAACTAACACACGGCTTAATTAGTACTAATCGAGTTCTCTCGGGTCGGGGTCTTACATCAAACTTCATGAGTGGATACCAATCCTGATTAGCCAAGCTTCTGCAAACAGACTTGGCATGTAACTCTTCTACTACTTCCCTCTCTGATTCAATATTTCGAGTGGCAAACTGTTCATAATAATGATTGGATTTCCCTAATGTAGGGAAGCGAGTATGATCAAACGAAGAAGAGGAGGAAGCTTCATCATGAGGTCTCTTCTTTGGAGCCATAACTGTCATTGAAATCAAGGGATCTAGTTAGCAATCATTCCCTGCAAAAAATTTGGGTATCTCCACCCAACACCAACTATGCACAAAAACTACTTCTCCATCCATAACCAACCAATTCCCAATGCAACTTGACATCAACTAACAAACGCAATTGCAAAAGTAGTAACACATAACCAACATAAAAGAGTTCCACATTCACATATCTCCACCAAAGACAACGATTGATCATGTAGCAAATCTCCGTCCCCATTCAACTATAAAACAAGGAATCCATTCTCAAATCTCCTCCAGACACAGCAAAATCAAATCCATAGATGTGAAAACCTCATTCATATTCATCCAATGCCAACTTCATCCATAGAAAAGTAATAAAATACCACCAACACATATACTAGGAAGAAGATGAAATAGAGCAATTTTCAATAGATGTTTATGACGACCAAAGAAAATCTAAAATGAATCTCCTTAGAAACCAACCCAATGTGAGAAGAGGATGCATGCAAAGGATAAAGAAAATGCATGAAGAAGTGTGCAAATGGGGATGAAAACCCTAACGAAAAAGGAAGAACGAAAATGCTCAATAGGCTAAGAAAATGGAAAAAGATGCATATAAATGGAAATAGATGACAAAAAAAAATAAGATTAGATGAAGAAAAAGTAAGAAAAAACCTTGAGGAATGATGGTGGAGCACGAGGACGGCGAAGAAGAACCCAAAAAAAATCGCTAGGGCTGGGAGGAAAAGAAAGTGAAGAAGAAGAGGAGAAAATAGAAATTCGCGAGATATAAATGCGTGGGGTTCGCTCGAGCGACCATTCAAGTTCGCTCGAGCGAACTGCCAAGGGTTTCAGATCTTTGAAAGCAGCGCGGCAAAAGTACTCCAACGTCTCATTTTAGGTCAAATCTCTCCATGAACAGTGAAAAGATGCCACTGTAGAAATTTTCACAAGCTTAAGCACACAGTGAAGAGGTGAACAGTATGACCATGTAAAAAAATAATAAAAAAGGTGTGGTCTACTCCCTTTAAATCTTCTCAAGATGAACTATTTATTGCACAGGGAGCACACCCATCAACAAAACAGTTGAGCAAATGAGTTTCCCCCTTTTTTTATTTAAAGAGAACTCACTAGAGTAAACCAATTTTTTTTTAAGCGAGGACAGGCTAAACCATCATGGGTGACTTTCACGCTAATGAGTAGCCTTCTCCAAATGAAAATTACTAATCAAGTGGAAGCTTTCACACACATTCGTAAGTAGCCCATTTCCTCCGATTTAACCTAATTGCCACAACATCTCTCAAAAATAAAAAACGGAGATAGAAGTGAGAGAATTAAAAAGTAATTCGTGAAGTGCAAAAAAAAAATGGTCATTGACAATGTGAGTGTGCACTTAAACAAATAAAAATTTATGGAGTGTAGGGAATAAGAGAAATCCCTAACGATTTACGCGAAGATTTAAACCGGGTTGCATCCAAATGTTTTGTAAAGATATCCGCAAGTTGAGATTCGGTTGGAATATGATGCAATGAGGTTGTTTCTTCCTCTACTAGATCACGAATGAAATGATGCCTATTGTCTATATGCTTAGTGCGAGAGTGTTGGACTGGATTTTTGGAAATGTCTACTGCGCTTTGGTTATCACAAAAGATAGTCATAGTTTCTTGCTCAATTCTATAATCGTGTAGCATTTGTTTCATCCAAAGAAGCTGTGTGCAACAACTTCCTGCAGCAATGTATGCAGCCTCAGCAGTCGACAGAGAAGTCGAAGTCTGCTTTTTACTATGCCAAGCCACTAGATTATTCCCGACAAAAAAGCATCCACCAGAAGTACTTTTTCGATCATCAACGCATCCAGCCCAATCAGCATCAGAGTATCCAACGATGGTCATGTTGGTATCTTTTGACATCCAAATTCCAAATTTAACAGTTCCACAGATGTATTTCAAAATTCGTTTTACAGCTTGAACATGAGACAACTTCGGTTTTGATTGATATCTAGCACAAACTCCAACACTATAAGCAATGTCAGGACGACTCGCAGTAAGGTAGAGAAGACTACCTATCATGCTTCTGTAAGCTTTCTCATCAGTGTCTTGTCCACTAACATCAAGACTGATTTTGGTGGTTGTGCTTATTGGTGTCCTGGCATGCTTTGAAGATTGCATTCCAAATTTTTTCAGCAATTCTCTGGCATATTTTGGCTGAGAGATGAAAATACCAGATGGAGTTTGTTTGATTTGCAATCCCAAGAAGAAAGAGAGTCCACCAACCATACTCATTTCAAATTCACTTGCCATTTTTCCAGCAAACTTTTCAGCCAGGAATTCAGATGTAGATCCAAAAATGATGTCATCAACATAGACCCGTGCAATGACAATGTTGTTCGTGTCTTGTTTGATGAACAATGTTTTATCAACACTTCCTCTTTTAAATCCATGCTCAATTAAAAAAACTGTCAATCTTTCATACCATGCTCTTGGTGCTTGTTTCAAACTATATATTGCCTTTTTCAATTTATAAACATGATCGGGAGACTGAGGATCTTCAAATCCTTTCGGTTGCTCAACATACACTACCTCATTCAGAAAGCCATTAAGGAAGGCACTCTTGACATCTATTTGAAACAATTTTATATTCAGAAAACAAGCAATAGCAAGTAACAATCGCACTGATTCAAGTCTAGCAACAGGGGCAAAAGTTTCATCAAAATCTATACCTTCAACTTGGGTATAACCCTGGGCTACTAGACGGGCTTTGTTCCTAATTACCTAACCAGACTCATCGGTTTTGTTTTTGAAAATCCATTTTGTACCGATGACATTTAAGTTAAAGGGTCTAGGAACAAGTTCCCAAACACAATTTCTTTCAAACTGAGCAAGTTCTTCATGCATAGCATTAATCCAAGAATCATCAACAAGTGCATCTTTGACATTTTTTGGTTCAAAAGTATAAACATAACAAACATGACTTACCTCATCACGTACCTGTTTCCGTGTTTTCATAGGGGCGGAAACTTCACCAATAACGGTATCTAGAGGGTGATCTTTGATTACTTGACCTCTTTGCGATCGTGGGTGAACAGGTAGAGGAGATGCACTTTTTTCTTCAAAATGCCTAATGATCTCTGGAACATTGCTTTCAGAATCGTTTTTCCTTGGACTTTCGGTTCAGCAGTTTCAGATCCATCCTTTTTCTTATCTAAATCGGGTTCAGCATGACTTTCAATCAAGTTTTCAACCTGTGTAGAGGATGGGAAAAAGTTAGTCCCTCATCATCATCAGAGAAATGGTCAGAGGTTCCTGCATCATCTACAACAACATTAATGGACTCCATGACAATAGAATTCTTTAGATGAAAGACTCGATAAGCTTTACTTGTCAATGAGTAACCGAGGAAGATTCCTTCGTCACTCCTGGAGTCAAATTTATTAAGTGTTCTCTATCACGAAGGATGTAACACTTGCTGTCAAAAGTTCAAAAATATTTTATGTTTGGCTTTACTCCAGTCCATATTTCATATGGGGTTGTTTTAGTTCCTGGACAGAGATAGACACGATTGATCACATAGACAGCTATATTGATAGCCTCAGCCCAAAACCTTTGAGGAATGTTTTTGCTATGTAACATCACTCGTGCCATATCTTGTACCACCCGATTTTTTCTTTCCACTACCCCATTCTGTTGTGGTGTTTTGGGTGCAAAAAACTCATACTTAATTCCATGTGTTGTGCAAAAAGTAGCGAAATCCGAATTTTGGAATTCGGTGCCATGATCTGATCTTATTCTGGAAACTCCTCTGAATTCTTGATCTTTATCTGCAATAAGGAGGGACCACAAGTCATTAAATACAATAAAATTTTTTGATTTGTCACGCAAGAAACGCACCCAAGTTAATCTAGAGAAATCATCAACAGTCAAAAATATATGTTTTTTTACCATCAATGCTTTCAACCTTTGTGGGTCCCATAAGTTCCATATGAAGTAGCTCTAATGGTCTCTCAGTGGTAAGAGAATCAACCTTTTTGTGTGGAGCTTTTATTTGTTTACCAAGTTGACAGGGACCACAAACATTATTCGGGGCCCTTTTGAGTTTAGGGAGTCCACGAACCAATTCATGTGTTGACAATTTTTCAAGATCCCTGTAATTCACATGGCCTAGTCTTCGGTGCCACAGTTCAATGTCACTAATGATAGCGGAATCGCAACTCATATCTTTTTCTGAAGAAATGACATAGCAATTTCCCAATTTCCTTAAACCATGAATCACCGTTTTCCCTTTTTTATCCACAATTGTGCAATCTTTTACAGAAAAATGCACCTCATGATGATTATCACACAGTTGACTTATGCTTAAGAGATTTGTTTTCAAACCATCAACAAAATACACATCCTTTAAGTGTGACATACCTGGAATAGATACCGTACTTTTTCCAATAACTTTAGCCTTACCTCCATCTCCAAAGCGGACAGAACCACCATTATAATCTTCAAGAGAGGTAAACAAGGCTTTGTTTCTTGTCATGTGTCTCGAACAGCCACTATCTAAATACCACACATCTGAGTCGGTAGCACTCAGTGCTGTAAGGACCCATTACAGCGTAGATTAGATTTTCGGACCTAGACTAGTTTGGTCCTAATCTGTGAAGGCGACATTTTTTTACTTTCTACGCTGATTTCTATTGAAATTTCGCAATTTGTTGCAGTGTGGTCTTATGTGTCCAGTAATCTCGCAAAAGTGACATATGGTAACAAACTTTGATCTAGACATATAATTTGACTTGAAATTCTTTGAGTATGCGGTATTTGAATAGATAGGAGACAAAGACATCATGGTTTGTCCTTGAACAAAAACAGTCTTACCTTTGCCTTTCGATGTGGAGGCACCATGTACAAATCCAAGTCCAGTTTTTTATGTTGGAGGTAATTGACTTTCCAGAATTTGATTCAACTTTACGGATCCAGTGTTCATCCTATTGATTGAAGCTTTAACCGATTCCAACTCAACAAGCACCATTCTTAATTTTCCAGCAACATTATCTTTTTCAAATTTGCATACATTCAACTCTTTTCGCAAATTCTCCAATTCAGACTCAGCCCTTTGATTTTTCTGTTGAAGCTAAACATTTTCTTCACCTGCAACAATGAATTTGTTAGACAAAATTGCTCGTTGTTCTTCCAATTGTCTTACCTTTGACTGAGAGTCTGTCAAGGTTGCCTGTAGAGACAAGTTCTTTTCTTCCACGACTTTCAATTTCAAAGCCCTCTTTTCACTGATTTTTGACATTTAGATGGATTCTTACAGCAACTTTTGATAGTTTTCTTCTCCCTCCTGTTCTTCATTAGAAATATCGTTAATTTCTAAATCATCTTTGGATTTAGATTCTTACGCAGATGAAACATTAGACAAAGCAACAGAAGCAACATACTTTCTCGACTCACTCGAAGGTGATTCAGGTTCAGATCCATCCTCATCTGAATCTTCATCCCAGGCAACATTTAATACCTTGCTTTTGTTCTTTTCCCTCCGATTGGCACACTTAGAAGCTGTGTGTCCATATCCTTGACACTCAAAGCATTTAATTTGCTTGTTTGTACCCTTTGATCGATTATGTTCAATTTTGGGTACAAATTTTCCTTTAAAAGGTGCCTTCAGGTTTGATGTATCGTTCTTGTTGAAGGTCTTCCTATTCTTCCAGATCTTCTTCAGTTTTCTTGCGAGATATGCTTCAAACTTTTCATCGTCTGTATCACTACCTGGATCACTTAAATCAGGATCCTCGACTGAATTAGAGGACATTAGTGCAATGTCCTTTCCCTTTTTTTACGAGCAGTGATTTGCCTCAAAAGTCTGTAAATTGCCAACTAGTTCTTCAACAAATATTGAGTTCAGATCCTGGTGCTCCTCAATGGCAACTACTTTTGGACAAAACCTTTCAGGAAGAGACCTCAAAATCTTTTTGACAACCTTAGATTGAGAAACAGGCTCTCCCAAGGTATAGCATGAATTAACAATTTTGGACAATTTTGTGTTAAAATCATCAAAAGTTTCAATTCTTTCATGCGAATCGTTTCAAAAGCCGGTGTCAGATTTTGGAGTTTTGTTTGCTTAACAAATTTTGTTCCTTCATGAACAGTTTGAAGCAAATCTCATGCAGCCTTTGCAATGGAACAAGCAGAAACCCTATGAAACTCAGTGGGAGTAACTCTATTGTAAATAGCATGAATGGCCTTATTATTGCAGTTTGATTTGGCCTTTTCATCAGCGGACCATTATGGTTTGGGTTTTGGTTTTGTTTGTCCTTCAACGACCATTGTGGGTTTTGTATACCCATCAACCACAATATCCCAGACCTGGTCATCGATGGCCTTTAGGAAAGCTATCATTCTTGCTTTCCAATATGAATAATTTGATCCATCTAGAAGGGGGGGCTTGTTGGTAGAAGTTCCTTCTCTATTGATATCCATGAGAGATCAGAAAATTGATCACACAATAATTAGTGTAACCTGCTCTAATACCAATTGAAAATACTTAAACTTGCCTTAACACAGACAGAGGTCCCAATAAAAACGATCTCAGACAAATATCAAGTAAACGTGATTAATCTAATAATTAACCCTAGTCCAGATTAAACAATCAAACCACAAGAGAAAAGGACACACGAATTTATATGTGGAAAACCCTACTCGGGAAAAAACCACGGGCCTTACTGTCTAGGCCAACAGACAATCAAGCACTATGTAAAACTTAAAGATTACAAGACACTTACAACCCTTCCCAGTTGTTGACTCAACCTAATGACTGCTTCAAATCTTGTTGACTGCTCGTCATGAATCTTCACCGAACAAAAGAGTCTTCAAGAAGAGTGATAGAATCAGACCAAGACTTGGAACATCAGCATAGTAGTAGAATGATAAGCCTTGGGGCAAGCAATGGATCTCTTAAACTCTCTCACACAAAGATTTCTTCTAATTCAGAGTAGTATAGAGAGGAGAGATGAAGAGCCTATTTATACATGATAATTCGTGTATCTAAGGCTTCTTCAAACAGGTAACTTCCTTCAAAGAAATTAGAAAGAGAAGTTCTTCCAGATTTAGAATTCCTAGGTTCGCTCGAAAGGACATTGGGTTCGCTCGAGTGAACTGCTCTCTGGAAACAGACGTTCAGCGCATTGCTTCATGGGTCGAGCGAAGGTAGAAGTGCGGTTGAGCGATCAACTCTCTATGAGGGGTTCGCACGAGCGATCATGGATTCGATCGAGCGAACCACGCTCTGTCTTCAAACACTTCATTCCAGAACTGACATTGGTCGAGCGCACATATTGATGGGTCGAGCAAACTAGGCTCTGTTTGGTTCGTTCGAGCCAAAGAAGGTTCGCTTGTAAAACTTCAGAATCCGGACTCTTTGGAAATCTTTTCTATTTGAAACTCTGGCATTCCTTTCCTAAACTCAATACATGATTAAGGAGTCCCAGTTTTGTCCAATAACCTATGAATTAGCCAATTAAAATCTTTACAAGAGAAATGAGAGTGTAAAAGCACTTGGGAACAGAGGTTTGGCAATGACCATTTGTTCCTTGATTAATTTGCTTTGATTTATACATTTGGATGGTTTCCTTGTAAAATCAGGGGCCCTTTTGTGTGCTTGGTATTGAATTCCAATGAATTCTAAGAGATGTCTTCCTCTGCAAAAACTGAAAAAGTATATGAGATAATCACAAATGACCATCAAATAGTCTCTCCCTTTGGTAGGAAACTATTTCCCAACCACTGTCCCAATAAATCAAATCTTGGAAAAGTACCCAGGATGTGGGTTTATTTCACTTTACTTTAGACCAGGTTGTGGGCTTTTATTGTTTTCATGTCTTTAAACTCTCTTTTTTGCCATACTCCTCTCTTCGGAGTTAGGTGCGTTGTTTTTGGGGTTTTCCCTTTTTTAATAGAATCATACTTACTATTCAAAAAGAAAAAAAAAATCTTAGAAAAGTGAGGGTCGCATGCCTCCCATCAACTTGTGTCTTTCATCTTTCACTTCTCAAACTCTTTTACACTTCTTTTTTAGAACCCATTCTATTGTGAATTACATGAATTCTTAGAAATTAAATACAAAGGAGGCAAACAGGCCCTATATGAGGGTAGAGTTTCAAGATAAAGTCTCTACAAGGGTTGCTTCTAGATCACTTGCTAAATCACGTCCTTGGGGCCTCAATTCAATCAAAGGAAAAGAAAAATTATTAGAAGGCTAATCCAACTGGTTTGATTTGGTTGATCTAAACAACATTTTAAGGGTGTTCGCCAGGAAATGGATCCAACATTCTTCAGAAGGTTCTTGGGGTTATTAGGACTAGCTAGGGATGGCAACGGGTCAATTAAGATTAGGTTGTACTGGTTGATTAAGAATTGCTGATGACTGCAGGAATTAAACTTGCAACCTCATATATTTTTATGTTAAATGTATTGCAACTTCTGCTATAGATATATTGTATTTGAAGTTATAATAAGAAGTATACATATAGAATAGTTACAACCAGGGGAGCGAGCAAAGTGCAACCAAAACTTGAACTTGCCTCGAACCAGACTCAGGTGAAAGTAAAAAGCCCATACCCGCCTCTAACTTGAGCCCGTCACTGATAGGAGAGGGTCAGGATCACCTACTTAACCCGACCCATTGCTATACGTAATTAGGAATGCTAACTACCAAGTGAGAGGCTATTTCATCATGCAAATTTAGGTAAATTTAGTTGACAGAGGCTTCGCATAATAGTATCAGCCCATGTGAACCCTGATTCAGTCCATGCCATTTGGGGTTGTACCTGGGCCTGGCAAGGGCCAAGAGTTTAAGCTGATTTAGTCTTGGATTTTACTCCAGAGTTTTTTAAAATGATTTAGGTTTTCACAGGCCAAAGCCCATCCCATGCATGACCTTGCACTCCAATTTACCATGAAGCCAATAATGGATCTAGACAAGCTTATTCAACCATGAAGTGGTAATTAGCTAGCCCATGCCATTTTGAATCATTAATGAGATGTGTGAATTCATCAAAGGCCCGATAGTTCAGATCCAACCTCAACAAGTATTCCTTGGGCTCAGAGCCGGCGGTTCGTTTTAGGTCTTTGTAGTGGCTGGAGCAAGCTCCATTATTAGTTGGGTCCAGTATATCGACCCAGACCTTTCTTTGGATCAGCACTCATATATTTTATACGACTATCTCAGAATATATTAGTGTGTGATATATGATATATGATGTGAATAAATTGTTATGTAATATATGTTGATAAAAAAAATATAATCAGGTGAATCGGTAATAATACAGATATAGACCAGAACTGAGAAAGGTCTGGACTTTATTTAGGAAGTGGGCCGAACTACAGTCTCAAAGCCTGAATAGGGCCGGCTCGAGACAATTTGAGGCCTAAAGCGACAATCATAAATGAGGCCTCAAATTATCTTTTCTTTTTTCTCTTTTTTTTTAAAAAAAGTTTTGAGAATCTAAATTTGTATTTTTAATAGATACATTTATCATTTATAAATTATAACTAATAATATTTATAAATAAAACGAACACTAACTATAATAAACATACAATACGAGCATGGAATTAAAAAATATATTAAAATTATAAAACAATAGAACTTGATTTAGTGATTTATTGCTATTGGCCATAAAGATTGTAGATGTAGATGAATTTCGAATTTGATCCAACCTTTTCATTATGAAAAAAAAATCGATTACATTTGCGTTAGTGGGTTATGATTAACAATATTATAAAAAAAGTCACATTTATTATCAGAATATATCCATATATATTATTAAAAAGAAGACAAAACCAGGTCAATAAATCTTTAAAGAATATTACTTTAGAAATAAAAAAAAGTAATTATAGAGAAAGGCAATCTATGAGAGAGACAGAGAGTGAGAGAGTAAAGAGCACGTGAAATGGGAAAAAAAAAAAAAAAAAAGAGCGTTGGTGGAGAAACATTCATTTGAAAAATCTCACTGAAAAGGTGGCAAGGAAGTTGAGTTGAGATTTGTTAGGATTTAAAAAAACACTGTGTAGAGAAAAAAAAAAAAAGGATGACACTTGCTTTAATGCTTTGTTTGAATGTAAAAAAATAGCTTTAATGAGATGTAATACTAATTAGTATTGTGGGGCTTGGGAAAAATAAAACTAAGTCAATTGCTTGAATGCTTTTCTAGAATTTGAAAAGATGATTTTTATGGGACCTTATTTATTTTGGGGCCTAAAATAAGGACTTTTCTTACCCAATAGTCGAGCCGCCCCTGAGCGTGAAGTTTTCGGACTGTTTAGCCATGCAATCCAGATTCCAGTAAGTCCCGTTCAAACTGCAATACTTTTGGGTAT
Organism: Cinnamomum chago; assembly: GCA_038049695.1. Lineage (NCBI taxonomy): Eukaryota > Viridiplantae > Streptophyta > Magnoliopsida > Laurales > Lauraceae > Cinnamomum > Cinnamomum chago. The sequence goes on along the minus strand of CP142453.1, from coordinate 100,802,640 downwards.
TTCTTTCTCAAAAGCCATGAATAAGGGGTGTCCATGAGCCAGTCAGGCTAGGCTGAAGATTGTCGAACCATGGCCCTTGTAGTTTTCGAGGCTAATATTCCAACCACAACAGGCCTAGCCGTTCAAGAACATATATGCCTAGGCCCAGCCAGTTTTAACCGTAAGGCCATAGTAAGCCCCGGTCTATCCGTCAGACCAAAAACACCGAACAAGACTCGCCTAATGGTTAGGTTCGGGTGGGACTCAAGCTGGCGGAGACCATCGGCACCCTCGGAAAGGGGGTTAGGGCAGAATGCATAACTAGTCGAACCCTATACGACACAAATGGGTCCGATTATTAGGTGCAAATAATTAAGTATAAATATGCTTGACTTGACGGGCGATGTTGGAGCCGTTTGGATGTCACAATCAAACAATGTCGATGCAGAAGTCTACCTCGTGATGTTAGGGTCCAACCCCTGGTTCACACTTCACACTAATAAAAGCCGCGCACCCCCATGCTAGGGTCCAACCCCCTGGTTCACATTAATGAAAGGAACACCCACCCCACCAAAATGATAAAGTATAAATATGCTTGACTTGACAGGCGATGTTGGAGCCGTTTGGATGTCACAATCAAACGATGTCGATGCAGAAGTCTACCTCGTGATGTTAGGGTCCAATCCCTGGTTCACACTAATAAAAGGACCCTCCCCCCCCTGTTCACACAATCACGATAATAAAGAAAACGGTCCCACCCACGAGTAGATTTCGGCTCAATGATTAAGGTCACTGTTCAAATATTTGCAGCCCACAATACTTTTACGAGATAAAAACGAAAATTCAAGAATTTTGTGCTGATATTTGATGAAAAAAATTGGTACACACCTCCCTGTTGGCCTTTTCTTGAGCAGAGTCTTCGCATCTTTTTCTTTACTTTTTTTGTCCACTGGTTTCCTCAGCCAAGAGAGCTTGGCACGGTCCATTCCAGCCAAGCTTGTGCTGGGCCAAGGTACCCAAACCTGGGCACAGCCCGGCACATGGGCCAGCATCATCTCTGCAACTGCATCACTGAACATATGCTTTTCCCATCATCATCTTCAGCGCCATTTTACCCCCTTTTCTCATCTGAATCCTCCCAAACAAACAGCCCATTGCCCACTTCTTTTCATCACTCTTGGAACCCATCTCCTCTCCCTCTCCCTCTCCCTCTCTCTCTCTCTCTCTCTCTCTCTCTCTCTCTCTCACACTTTCTTTTCTTTTCCCTTATCTCTCTTCCCCTATAATCTTTTCTTTGCTCTTCTCTGAAAAAGCAATACAACCAAATCTATCTTTTTAGGCGATTTGACATTTCAGTGCCCCTTATATACTTAATTTTCAATTTCATAACTAAAATTATGTAAATGTCACCAAAGTCGTTTGACTCTAGTACACTTTGTTTTTTTACTTTTAATATTTGGATCCCATGATATCATGGGTTTTTATACTCTCATGATATCATGGGAGGGCAAAAAAGTATAAAAAAAAGAAGTGTACCAGAGTCTAACGACTGTGATGACATTTACAAAATTTTAATCATGAAATTATGGATTGAGTGTTTAAGGAATAGTGAAATATCAAATCTCCTTTTTTTTTCATTCTCACCGTTGCACTTTTCTCTCTCCTCAACATCATCACCAACTCAAAGTCTATCATTTGAACGCATCACAACTTCACTCATCACACTAATACAACTCCGTAACCCACTTTTTTTTTTGGTAGAACTCTTTAACCCACTCAGAAACCAAGCTAGCACTCATTCATCCCTGACATCTCTGGCGGCTACAGCAACCAATCCACTAGCCTGCAACTCAACCAACCACAACCCTACTTGCCTGAAATTTAGGTGAGGCTTGTCGAAATTCTATTTGTGTCACGACCTGGCCCCAGGGGTCTCCAAAAACAGCAATGTTGATCATTAGGTCGGGCCGTGATTGGTTGGTGTGGATGGTGATCACCACATAAAACACTAGTTAATAGGTAATTAGGCCCACATCGGACCGTGTGTGAGCTGGGTCAAACTGACTAAACCAAATAGAGAAATTATGGCATTCATCCAACAGAAAAGTAAAATAGCAATATCAGATAATAAGAGCAACTCCAACAGAAACTTCAAATTGCCATGTCAGCCTCTAACAACTCTAATTGACATATGAGATTGTCTCCAACAGATACTCAATATCCTACATGGCATTTGAAGTATGTGATGGTATGCCAAATTTGGCATACCATAAAGCATACTTCAAAAAAAAATTTTGAATAAAATTATGGTGAGAGCCCACTTGCATTTGAGTTTTTGGGTGCAAATCTTTCTTTTGAATAAAATAATAATCATAGGCCCACTTACATTTGCATTTGACATCTCTCTTGGAGTTGCCAAGTTACATTTGCCAAAATACATATGCCACATCAGCCTTCATTTTTTAAAAAGCATATCCAAATTTAAAGTACCTCTTGGAGATGCTCTAACATAGCATAGCATGTCATGCCCCGAGCCCGAGATTAAGCTCATCTTGAAGCATGACATACACCCGCGTGGAAGTTCAAACCAACATGAATTCCATAAACGGGTTTTCCCACAGGATATCACGTGTGAGATAAAAACAAATTCCTTAACCTGTATAGTTCAATCATAACTTATCTACATATATATATATAAACATCTATCAAATATATAATTATGATAAAAGAGCATAATCTAGTCCACAAACATAGTTAAGAGTTTAAGTTTCAAAGTTAGCAAGTAAAAAAGAAATACTAAAGTATAGCGGAAGCAAGTATTAATTAGGTTTATAAACCCAAATAAAAGTCTAAATCAAGTCTAAGTCTATGGCAATCCATGCCATGGTCAAAGGAAATGGTGACGCATGTACACTCAATGTATAGATGTCTAAAAGACATCCTCTAGGGCCCACTCTGTAACGCCCCAATTCCGGATACCGATAAAGTCGTTCGAATACCCGAAGTTGGCGCGCTACTTCCCGAAAAATCCGAGAACTTCCAAGATCGTAGGCCCGCAGTGAGGTCCAATTTAAAACTTTTGACCAATATAAACTCAATGGTTAAATGTGCGGAAGCATAATAAATAAAGCGGAAGCATTTGGTATCAATATATAAGTAAAGTGTGAGCAAAACTACAGTCTAGTTAAAAGTATCAGTTGTTAATCAAAAGTTAATACATTTTTCATAACTACTCGGCTCACTTACAAAATTCTCTCAAAACCCAAAATAAGTAAGTGCCCTCAAAACCCAGGTAACTCATCTCCGCCCTCCGGCTCGACATCCGGGTCGGCCGGGCCCCATCCGTAGTCTCCAACGATCGGCGCCTCTACTAGCGCAAGCGCATCCTTTGGGATCTCTGGGTCAAGGCCTAAGCACCAAAGATGGGTCAGATCTAAAAGATCTGGCAAGTCACAGTATACTACTAACATAGGATATATATATCAAATGAATAGAGACAGGTAAAGAAATTAAAGAATAACAAGGTAAATGAACTAGGCAGTTGAGCAAGATAAGCATAAGGAATCATAGTAAATTTACAACATCTAATCTACTACAAAATGGCACATTCACACGAGCTGGAATACCGCGGGATATTATGCCGCGGCCCTCCCATACTGAACACAGTTGCGGCGGGGAAATCTCACCAGTGCTGGGAATTACTAATCCCGCAAATCACTCATTATCTCATCACTCATCACTCGAAGACCGAACACGGTATCGCACCGTCCGTCTTAACCACACAGCTCATCATGATAGCTCCTCAACACTCATAATAACTCCTACCAGGGATGATCAGTCCACAGGCTGAGCTTAAATCAACCGAGTGAATGTCTATGCCGACTCGAGAATAACTCTAAGGGTCTGTATCCGTCTAGGCTTTGCCTTGCATGAACAAGGTCCTAACCAAATCTCTAAGAGGTCTGTACAACAATCAGTCTATGGATTATATTCCAAGTCCAAGCTCACTCGTTGGATCCATACCAAGGCCCATCAGCACATGGCCTGGTCTAAGACAGTCCAAACAAGGCAACATATCCATTTATACTGATATACAGTTCCTTCTAATTCAACATGACTTAAAATCTCAATATAGACTACCTCTTCCAACTAAAGGTACACATCTCCACACTTAGACCCAATAAGGGCCCGCCTAGCCACAGACACGGGTCAGTGTTCTCCAAATCATACAAACGGGTCACCTCTAAGATATCCTAAGTTCCGGTCCTCCATTTATATTTAATTAACAGTTAACAGTTATACTAAGGATATAAGAGTAACAGTAAATAATAGAAGTGAAGTATGAACTTCAATGAGAGAATCAACGGGGAATAACAACAGTCAAATTCTAGGTAATGGACCACATTCAGGTTCAGATCCATCTCTGGTAATTTGATCTCTAAACGAAGTCACCGGTGCCATATAATACTGTGTTTGGTGCTTATGAGGTTACGGGCATCATTAACAACTCTTAGGGGTCAAATCATCTTAGATTAACAACCAAAACCCTAATCAGTGGTCCCCGTGAGTCAAGGTTGAGCCACACCGTTGACTCGGGCTTAATACATTGATAAATGTCCATTTGGATGGTCAATGGGCCCCATAACTGATCACAACTCCTAAATGTTGAAAACCGGAAAATCAGGGTTTCCCAGTGTGCTGGGTCGACCTGGCATGGCCTGGGTCGACATGGCACACTTGGGGTTGACCCCCAGGTGGACCTGATGTGTAGTGGGCTCGGTTGACCTCCTGGCCTGGTGGGTCAACCGAGTGCACTGGATAATCTAGGTTAGGCCTCCTGGAAGACTTATTTCATTTCTAAGGGTTCCCAGCGTGTCCGGTCGGCCCAGGCCAGGAGGTTGACCGGACACGCTGGGAACCCTTAGAAACGAAATAAGTCTTCCAGGAGGCCTAACCTAGATTATCCAGTGCACTCGGTTGACCCACCAGGCCAGGAGGTCAACCGAGCCCACTACACATTAGGTCCACCTGGGGGTCAGCCCCCAGTGTGCCATGTCGACCCAAGCCGTGCTAGGTCGACCCAGCACACTGGGAAACCCTGATTTTTCGGTTTTCAACATTTAGGAGTTGTGATCAGTTGTGGGGCCCATTGACCATCCAAATGGACATTTATCAATGTCCAGCCATCCAACAAAACAACTAAGCTCCATGGTAATTCTAACAAAATGAAATTAACTGAACTGAAATTAAAGGAATCCAATGCACAGTATATAAACCTAAGTTAAGAGTATAATATGCACTTGCCTTTGATGGAGTAGAAGGTTGTAGAGAAAGAGAAGAGAAGAGAGAAATCCCAAGCTAAATGAAGAAGATGAAGTGGCTGTAGCTCCTAGGAAAAATCCTCCAGCATAACAGTAGCTTAAGAAAGGAAATGAGAGAGGAAATTAAGAAGAGAGGAAATGAGGGAGAGAGGAATGAATAGTTGCTGGGATTTGGGGAAATGTGCTACTTTTATAGATTTTTGGGGGTGGCTAATGACAGGAATAACCTTTGGGGTTGCATAGGATTAGGGTTAGGGCTAGGGGCATTAGGGTCTTTAGGTGGAAAGTTCTAGAAGATGCCTTTTGCAATAACCCCCCTATAGTTTACTAAAAACCCTAGTAAGGGTCTCCCTATACTAGTTAACTCTAGAATTACCCAAAACACCCTACTAATCCAATTACTAACTCAACTAAGCTAGTCTAACTACAACTTAGGAAAAATCTATCTAATCACCCTGATTAACCCCTAATTAGCATAATTAGCTAGTAATTAGCAATAATTAGTAATAATTAGTATTAATTAGCATTTAAAATATAAATTAGAGGGCCCACAAAGGGTGGGGCCTCACACACTCTGCTAGTTGTTGAGGAGTTCTCCTCCCCAACCTCCGTGATCTCTTGGGTAATGGCGTCGACATGGTCATCCCATATAACCCCAAGTGTAGCACCATTAGACTACGCTAAGCAAAGTAAACACGAATAAAATATAACATGCATATCAAACGAGAAAGATTGACAAGATAGATAATATGAGGACAAGTAAGGAAATCTAGGCATATATGATGCGTGAGTAAGCATGATACGTAAGGAATCAAAGATGACAAGTGCATAGACATACATATCATAACTAGCTGGTAAAACCACATGAGCTATATTCTCCCACATAAATATGTAAACATAGTCACATTAGAGCATGGCATAACATAACATAAACATGAAGTACCACTAGGAGGCATAAGGCCCAAATACTCCATCGCGGACCTGACGTACTGGTCAACCCCCCATTAAATTAAATACCATCTGCAGAGGTCCATAAAAATTAACCAAATCCGCACCCAGCCGGATCCAACCGGGCTAAGGTTGAAGCTAAGTGGTGCCGACTCAAGGGATAGAGTGTACATCAAATATCATGGTGTGAGTGTGTGACATAGCATGGACATAAACATATATAAATGTAAACATGGACAAGTACATGACGATAATTATAAGTGCGTAACATGACATATCTTATGAACATACATAGATACATAATGCATAAGGAAACATATGACGTTAGACAACAAAGGCACATGAACTAAGCAAATAGACACGAGATGACATTTACATATCATGCAAGAGCACTAGAAATAGAAATGAAATGCATGCATAAGGATTATATACGGAATCAATGATGCATGACAAACCAATCCTAAGGTTTTGAAATACTCGTGGGCTTCACCGTCCAACAATGTGTAGGCTTAAAGTTTCCGACATCATTGGGCTACAAAAGAACCCTTGGCGTTACGTAATTTGGGACGCCAAATACCTTAAGATAATACATTTGGTTCGGGGTAAAGAAGACCAATAACGAGTTTCCATGAGAGTGTACGTGTGCTCAAACAACACCCTCTAACATTAGAAATCCATTGGGCTTAAATTAAGGTTCAAGGATCCAATACTAAGGTCTAAAACTAAGTCCATAACCACCTAAAAATCCTATTAAGTTGATTCCAACATAACCACACTTGGTTCACCTAAGTACGATGTGGATAGCATGAGTTATGGGGCTAAATTCATTGGTTTAAATATCCCCTAACTTTCCTAACCTCTGATCATAAATTTGTATGGACCAATGAATTCTACATTCCAAGAGCTTTCCAGCGATATGTAGAACTCCAAAATTGGACATACGGATCAAAAGTTATAGCATTTCGAAAATTTGAAGATTCGGTGAAGAATTTGCCCAAATTCGGTTGGTCAAATTCTTGACTGAATTTATGACTTGAAATTTGGCATAGACCATGAATTATATGCTTGAAACTCTATCTTTGGAGTTGGCTCCTTCCCCAACCTCTCACAACCTTTCACACAAATTTCATATACACAAAAAGAATCTCCAATTCCCACTCCAAATCATCAAACACTTTATCAATCAAAATAAAACAAAGAAAATATATATATCAAGTTATTACTATACCCATTTACAAATTCAAATCAAATTAGAACAATGGACAACATGAGCTGAAATTGGGTAATCTAACATGAGATCCATTACAAGAATCATAAATAGAGAAAAACATGCACATTTTATAAAATTTTACTTGCTTTAGGTGCTTGCAACACAAATTAATAGAAATCCAAGCTATACGTACCCACTCAATACCAAGCTCTAAGAAAAAAAACCCCAAAATGGAACCTCAACCAAGTTCCTATAATGGTGAAAATTAAAAAACATAACTACAAAATCAACAAATATTCACTACTAAAAACCTTTAACCATTGCTTTGAATAAGAACAAGTGATTTGAGAAAAGTTTTGCTTACCTATGGAGTGAAATAGAAGAAGAAGAACAAATGAGAGCTTGAAGAAGATGAAACTTGTAGAAAATGAGTTCTTGCTTGAGGAAGATAAAGGAAAATACTCTCAAACATTTCTATTTGGTGTTTGGTAGTAAGGAAAATGATGAAGAATGGGTAGGAATGGAACCCTAGGTGCCTCTTGCCGATGGAGATGGAATGAAATGAAAGAGATGGGGTTTAGGGTTTTAGCTAGCCCTTTATACCATGAAATTATTGTATTTGAAGGAAAGTTCAAAAATATAATGAAGATTTATAATATAAGGCTTTTGGCTTCTAAATGGATCTAAATGAGCTCAAATGAGTTAGGTCAAAATATAGAAATTGAAAAATGACTCATGAACTATGAGATGCACTCAAAAAATATGAAAAAATAGAAAACACACATACGAGACCCAATAAACCCAAAATACCCAATAGTCATAATGCTACCTAGTCAATGGTCAACCCCCATTCTAATCTACCAAATCAAGCCCAAATACATTCAAAACATACATTAGGCATCTAATTAAAATTAATTAATTAGACGCTAAATACGATTAGGGTAGGATCAAGATATTACATAGCATGAGTAAACAGGAGTCATTAACAATTTAAATTTTGAAACAAGGTCAAGATTGTCTTAGTTACATCATGAGCCAACAAAAGGGCCAAATAAAGGAGTTCAAATGTATAAACTATCTAAAGGAAACTATCTCATCAACTCCGTGCTTAAGCGACGTCCTATTACACGTCGTCAGCAATCCACTCATTCGATCAGTCTCTTGGGGTCTCCAAAACCGCTGCAATCTCCCTGGAAGGAGAAGTGTAGTCACGGAGGCACCAGGCGAGACTATGGAATTAGTCTCAGTAGTAAACAGTATGAATGACATGTCATGATGTGAAGTAGTATAGACAAAAGCAGGAATTCAAATGAATAATCATGAACATATAAAATCCGCTTGGGTGATGCAAGATAACATAAGCATGTAAGTGAATGATCTATAGAAAATGAAATGTCCTAGGCAAATTAAGTGACATCCACGTGGCTAAGACGTCTTACTGTCCAACCACCATTGGCTAAGTCGTAGTAGGAACATCGCCACACAAACAAGCACAGGTACCATTAAGCAAGCACCTGGCCTAAATCTAAATAGGACTCGGTGTGGCCATATAATATGACATAATATACAAGCATGAATGATACTAAGTAGCCATAAATCTACGATCGCCACACGAAAACTACACTGCAATGAGTTAATAATTATCAAACCAAACGAGCACGCAGCCGTGCACCAATTGCACCGAATCGGGGCAAAGTGGAGCCGATATGGGGAAAACAGGTGTGCAGGTTATTGTCACGACCCGGACTCGAGATCAGAGTCATTAGGGTTAACCCCCGGGTCGCGATGCTCATACTTACTCCCGTAAACCCCGTTTAACCGAAGTTACAACGAAGCCTACAAGGGATCTTACATACAACCTGTCAATGTACAGTTGCGAAATACATACAAATAATATACATTGACAAGACCTAACAAAACGAATCAGAACATTTACTTTAAACGTTAAAGTTTACTTTACATTGGTTCAGTTCCCAACTATCAACCACTGCATATTTACAATACAATGCAGGGTATAACATCTACATTACTTACAACACCAAAATGATTCTACAAAATAATTTCCACAAAGTTTCCAAAAGATTCGATGTTTTTTTTTTCTCTCAAATCACGTCCACTCCGCTAGACCTCCTGGAGGCAGCGCATGGGCCTCCTCCGCTGACGAGACGGTCTCGGAAGGACCGGCACGGGTAACTGAGCCTGTAATATCACCAGTAATACCGTGAACACGACGGTTCAACAAGGTATACATATATTTATAACATTTCATAATTCCTAACAATTCACTGCTTAAGAGTGCTAAACAATTCACAATGAATACCACTAATCATAACAATATACTGGCAACTAGACTAGCAGGGGTTTCAACTCCCTTCTATTCATTTAATCTTCTAAAAGGAAGCATTTCATATTCATTTCAGTGTATGACTTTTTAGTCAATGACCTTTTGGTCCAGTGTGGTGAGATCTCCCAGTGTCTTGATCAGAGATCACTGGTGTCCCACGGAGCTCCGGACGCTCCCCTTCTCATCTATTGCAGTAGGAATAATCATTTCATTCATTTCTCATTTCATTTAATTCAATTGCATAATGAGTTCAGAAACCACTAGGTAGTGCCAAACTTGCTAACAATTCCTACCAATCTCAATCTAGTGTCCAATTCATCCTTGAACCAACCATAGAGTATAACTTTGGTTATTAATGCAAGTATTACGATTGATGATATTACTTATATGATTATGCATTAGAATAACCCTAGTTAACACATATGGAGGTTAAACACTACTATTAGTCATAATTGACTCATAAGCGATATCAATTTTCGTAAAATCCAAAACTCACTGGACTCGAATCGAGTCCCCCAATCGCGAGGACCGTTAGGTCCGAGTGATTGACCAAAATTTCCCTCACTATGAATAAACTGGTCATTTTCGGCTACCTCGGCGGCTACCTGGCGGTTAGCCGCGACTGTGCAGACGGCTAGCCGAAATGCACTGGCGGCTAGCCGAACTAGGTTCGGTCAGCGCGCGGTCAGCTTTCCAGAAGCTGAATTTCTGACAGAAATTCTTCTGACTAATTTCGGTCAGCTCGGCGGTTACCCCGCGGTCACCCCGCAGCTAGCCGAAATTCCAATTTCGGCTAACCGAATTTTGGCGGTTAGCTTTCCAGAAGCTCGCCAAAATCAGATTTTCTGGCGGTTAGCCTCGCGGCTAGCCGAAATGCGCCCAGAAACACAGTTTCGAGCTTCTGAAGCTATGAACGAAAATCACATATTTGAACTCCTTGAGTTCATACAAGTGCTATAAAAGCTTAAAAGCAATAAAAACGCATACACGTGCCTTAATTGAAGCTTGTCCTTTGCTTAACTTGGATTGAAGATATCCATCACCAAATTAGGGTTCTTAAAACCCATAATTCACTATAATATATGATTCCTCATGTATTTCCATCACAATCCATGAAAATACTATAACAAGTATAAATATATGCATAACTTGCCTTAATGGAAGCTTAGACTCCTTGTTTGGCTTGATTTGGGTTGGATTTCCTCAAAGTGAAGCTTGACTTCCAAAATACTCCTAGAAGATAATCAAGAAGATGAAGAAGAAGTTGAAGAAGATAAACTCCTTCACTTGAACCCCTCTAATTCACTCTTGATAATGAAGGAAGAAGAAGAAATCGAAGAAGGAAGAAGAACCGGATGAGAGAAGTGAAATGTTGCCTAGGGTTTCATAAGAAGAATGAAAGCAAGTGCTTATATAAGTCGCCTTCTTGCATTTAAGTCCCTTCTCATTTTCTCATTTCCACTTTGAGTCAATTGAAGGTCCATTTGATCCATTAGTCATCGAATCATTTCAAGTCTTTAATGAAAGTTATCATACTCGTCAAGATACACATGCGGGTATCAAGACTTTCCGTATTCGACAAAATACGTACAATTCCGTATTTATACACAAGTCCTCAATATGCTCATTTGAGCTTCATTTTCCATTTAATTCTTTTCAATTCATTTCACAACCATAGTTACTATTTCATTAAGCCTAAATAACTCATAGTTAGGCTAATTCAATTTCATTTAATCACTAAACCGGCTTAATTAGTCGTAAGCTCAATTAATTAGAGGTAATCGTGATTAACTCGGGACGGAGCCTAACAGTTATATATATCAGGTGAGTCCAAAACAGTAAAGCTCATCATGTAATGCCAAAGCAACGAAAATCGAGTCTCGAATATCTCAAAACCAAACTATAAGTAACCTATGTGTTGCCCCGAGAATTTTGAACGTGGGATAATGCCACAATTTAAAGAACAAGCAAAGAACAGGAGAAGAAACAAATTTGCATGAGAAAATGTCAAAATGCACCTTTATTTATATATTTTTTTGTTTTTATGTTTGTTCAACACTTTTCACCTCCCTGCTACAAGTTTTTTATATATCCCCACCGCATTTATCTTGTCTTGGGAGAACAAGTGCCAGGAAAAGCACATGGAAATACAAAAAAAAAAAATGTAGAAAGCATGAACTTTGGAAGACTGTCGATTGTTGCATGGGTTGGCCGGCAGTTTGCTATAGAAATGCAGGTTGGCAAGCTGTGATAAGTCCACGAAATTGTATCATTAAGTCATTATTTTATTTGAATTTATGGACTTGATTAGGAGAGTTTTCATGTGATTGCTTGATGGTGTTATTGTGTGTGTTTATCATGTTGAGACCATCGATCATGGATACTTTTCCGCTACGTCACTTTCCCAACAACAAAATTACAATCCAAAGCAAGAAACATTGGATTTTCTTTTTCCCCATTTCCATAAGTTTTGACGGCCACCGTAGATGGTTTATATCAATTATATATACGTTTTATGTGACAATAGAGTAAGTCCATTTGGTTGACCATTGATTGTAATTTCTAAGGTTGATATTACAGATCAAAGTGATTTTCAGAATGCAGGAACGACACGTAGTGCTCAACAAATGATGGGTGTTTTGCCATGTGAATTGGGGTCAAGATCATCACATTAGGCATGGGCAGCCATTTTGCTTACAATCAAAATCGCCCAATCTTAGCTGTTCTGCAGAAGCATAAACAAAACATAAATTCATAAATAGATTTTTCATAAAACTACATTGTAGCCCCATGGTTTGTCCCTACACACTAATCAAGGCTGGGAGAAAATGGATGATCTATATTGATCAGTATGATGGAAAAGGAACAATCATGGACTAACATGGGCATCACGGAGGGCTCACAAAATAAATCAGTAGACCTGACACTAATGGATAGAAAATTCACCACTAATTTCTGAACCTTTTGAAGAAATAAACCCTCACAGGTGTAGGTTTCTTATTCAATATCACATAACTTCTGCGGCAGCAGACAAAAAGGGCATATGGCACTTGCATTTCTCGGTATGAACACTAAGATAATGGTAGATATTTTTTAATCAAGACCCTCCTAATTAAATATAAATCTTAGGGTTGTTTGCCTTTTACGCATGGGATAGGAAGATGGGCTTTACGTATGTAAATTGCCCATATGGAAATGTTATAAATGTGAAACGCATTACCTTATTTGTCAAAACCACCATTTTTACATCAGTACATCTAGGGGTTTTAGATGTATTTGTGTTTTTTGGATTTTTCACAAAATTTTCAAAATCCATGAAGTATTTAGATCAGAAATTATATGCCTATTTGTTTACCATTAATACAAGAATATTGGATGGTTTGGATCATGAATTAGGAGTCTATAAATGTATACAAAATTAGATCTCGTTTGGACTTCTACACAAATTACTCAAAATTTATGAAGATTTAAAACAATTAGCTTCAAGATTGTGGGGTGAATTTGTTTAATTAGTAAATTCAACAATTTGGATTACAAAATATGGGGCCCACGGGAATAAAAAGGGTTGTTGATGGGTTTACAAGAAAAAAATAACATACTTTTGGACTGCACAGGCACATTTTTGCAAGAGGAATGTCAATCTAGCCCTTTGATGAGGGGGGCGCCCCGGCGTGGCTCTGCCAGCAAAAGCCCTCAAAGCGAGGGCTTCTTTTTTTTTTTTTTTTTTTTGTCCTAAAGCCCAAAGGTAGAGTAGGGCCCTATTTTGAAAAGCTCGTAATCTTGAGGGTCGAGCTAGGGCTTGACTCATCCAGCCCAAGAGGGCCTCGCCCAACCCTCAATTTATGAAGTTTGAAATTTTTTAAGAGTTCTTATAAAGCTATTTTAAAATCTTCAAGAAGTAAGTACCAATCTATTCATTTATTTTTACCAAAAGTGACTAGAATAGATAGTTTGTTGATACAGAAGTTAGATACTGTAGATATCTTTTGTAGAAGTATGGCTTGAAAAATGAAGGAAAATTTGATAAATATTGAAAGAAATATAACCATACTAAGTTTGAAGGTGATTAAATTGATACGGCTTGAATTGATCACACCTACCATGACATTGTCAAATGTAGATAAAGTCAATTTAGTATAAAAAAAAAGTTACTAAGTTTAAAGATAATTTTTTAATGTTTAAAAAACAAATGACCCAGTTAATTATTTGAGAGGAAAAACCTGAATTAGTTTGTTATTTGGAGGAGCCAGAGGATAAATATATAAATTTCAATAAATTGGATTGGTAGGAAGTTAATTCAGCAAAATATTTAGTTATTTCAAAAATAGCTCGTGACGTTTTAGCAATTCCAACTTCTACACTTGCTTTTGAATTGGCATTTAGTACAAGAGGAAAGATACTTGGCCAGTATAGGAGTTATTTAAAATTTGAGACTGTATGCAAGTCTTAATCTGTGCACAAGATTGGATACGTTCACAGCAACACAATAATAATAATGTATTAGCTAATCTTTTAGATATTTTAAAAGTAGATTGAATAATTAAATAAAGAACTATGGCTATTTATTGCATATGTATTATCATTTATATAAGGGGAATTCTCAAACTCCCCATGTCAAAAAGGGGCGTTTACACCCCTCTAAAACATCCAATAAGAATGTTTATTTATTGTTGAGTATGATCTTTGATTGAATGCCCAGCTAAATCAGGAGACATAAAGAGAAAAACAAGGAATCATTTAGCGTCAGCTGTACAAGCAGTTTTTAGGGACTCATTTATTTGTAACTTTCCCCCATGGGGTCTCCAAATCAATGAAAATAAATGGCTAGAGTTTTATGAGCCCCTATTTACACAAATAAGTGTTTGGCCCACTGTTAGATTTTGAGATTTTAATTTTTCTATAATAAGCATTCTGATGGTGGGCCAATCCTATTTGGAAAAAAATTCTACGGGCCCATAAAAGATGAGGGCATTCATTTTGATTGAATTAGATTTTTTTATAAATGGCCCGTAACGATTTGTCCAAATCACCACCTGTTTTGATCAATAAGTTTTTTACAAGTGAGTCCGTATCAACTTGTGAAAATCACCGTTTGCTTTGATCATTTTTAATTTTTATAAGTGGCCCTCATTGAAAAAATGACTTACACACATGATGAATGGGTGTTGCTTCTACCTGTTTTGGTAAAACAAATCAGGTAACTTGAAGCAAGGTTTTAGTCATTAAAGATCTACAAGTATTTGAATTTAAACAACCTCCTAAGATAGGATTCATCATTATCTCCAATTTACCAAATTTTTAGTCATTCCAGGTATGAAAGCATTTTGAAGTTGTAAAGTCAATAAAAGAGGGAGAAAAAGTAGCACATAGCCACATAACTCCATCTCATTCGTTAAAGGGGGCGTTTTGTGAAGGGCGTTTTGTAGGGCTGTCAATCCGGCCCTTTGACGAGGGGGCCCGGCCCGACCCGGTCCGCAAAAGCCCTCAAAGCGAGGGCTTCTTTTTTTGTCCTAAAGCCCGAGGGTAGGGTAGGGCCAGATTTTGAAAAGCCCGCAACATTGAGGGCCGAGCTAGGGCTTGACTTTTCTAGCCCGAGGGGGCCCGGCCCGGCCCGCAGTTTATTAAGTAATAATATAAAATATAAAATATAAAATATATGATATATTTATAATATATCTAAGCAACTTGGGCTTCTTGAAAATTTTGTAAGACCCAGGCCCAACCAAGCCCAGCCCACAGTCCCATAAACAATCACTTATTTCAATTTGGAGTATTTTAGACTTTTATTAAAAAGTCATAATTACCCCACATGGGGCCATCTGCAACGGTTACATTAGGGGCAATTTGGTCTTTTGGTAAAAAACCCTAAAGCTTCTCTATATCTTCTGCAACCCTTTCATCGTTGGTACCTCAACGCCTCCTCATTTTCGATCTCTCTCCCTCTCTAATCTTGTTCGTTTTCGATCTCTCATTCTCTGATCTTGAAGTTGCAATTGATCTTCTTCTTCTTCTCGCTCTCATTCACAGTCTGAAGTCACAACAGTAACACTCATTCAAGAAGTCACTGTGCTCACCATTTTGTTCTTTCTTCTACCATTCCAAAGGCCATTCTGAATACAGATTCGAGATTTGAGGTGAGTTTTATGATCTGGGTTGTTTACCCATTTAGTCTTTTAGTTCCCTTTTCATTCCTTACTAACAGTGTGAAACCTACAAATATTGCTTTTACACACAACATAATTCTTTGTGTATTTTTTTCTTCAAGCTTTTTGTTCATGTATTTGGTTTGGGTTTCTAAAACCCATTTTAAGGATTTTAATGACGACAATGATGGATAGTCAGTCTGTAACATATGATATCATTGGACAAGTTAGTGTTGAAAGATATAGTGACAGTTAAAATGGAAAAAAAGACCCGAAGAAATGACCAAAGTTATTGATGTTGGGTCAGATCTATCACAGCATACCCAAAATCCCCACCTCATGAATATATCAAACATACAGAAAATATAGAGCTTGTGAGAAGTTAAAAGGGTTCAGAAGAAGAAGAAACGTTGGGTTTGAGGAGTTGATATATTGAGAAGTTAAAGAGTTGGGTTAGGTTAGGGAAAAGTTTGTCGTGGATTTAAGGGACTGTCAAAATAATTTCAAAATGGTCAAAATCAATTGGTCTAATTGTCTGTCTGATTTTTCCAATTGAAGCCTGTTCGCTTCATATGGTATAATGTGTTCTTTTGCTTTATAGGAATTTTCTGGTCGTGCTCCAAATTGGAATTGATATGCATATTTTTGCAGAATGGATGATAATTAGTTTGGCACTGCCGAGAATGAAAAGTGCATTTCACTCTTCTTCTTCTTCTTTTCTTTAAAACTTCAAATGGAGAGAAGCAAAGCTTGTGTTGTTTCTAAATTTTGGACTTTCCCAAATGCATAGCAGAACAGATAATCGATCTGTTACACCTGAACATTCTAAATCTGCTTGTGATTTCAAAAAAGAGCAAAGGGTGAATGGATTTTGTTAAAACTGCCAGGCCCAGGTTATACTATATCTAGACACTATTTGCAAGGGCCATGCTTGGTCCCACTTTTGAGGCCATTAGAGTAGGACCAAGCTTGATTTTTAGGCCGACAGGGCAGGAATGGGTCTGAATTTAAGACCCACAGGCTTCTCTGGGGCTCAACCTGGCCAGTCTGTTGGCACTCCTATGTGGAACTAAGTTGCATATGTTTGTTATATTAGTGTGGGAATCTGTTTTATCTTGCAAACACCAATACAGGGTTCTTCGAAGTCTATGCCAAACAGGTTTTTTATTGTGAATGTTGTTACATGATTCTCGAATTGGATGTTACATTGAGTCATGGATGATTTGGAATGAGCAATTTATTGTGTATTGACAAATTGACTTGGATTGTCATGTCAAATTGTTCAAAATTTGGGTTGATATATGTAGCACAATTTTTAAAAAACTAAGAATATTTTGAATAGGATCTCTACCTGTCTAGTAATTAGTGATCCTCCTGTAGCCAGTCACTTATCATGTAAGATGCCAGTGAAGAAATTAGGATCTCTACGATAGCATCTATCGTTACTAACTTGATCATTGTATTTTTAGCAAAAAAACTTGATCATCATAGAAGTCACTGTCTTGGGAGGGAATGGAATTGATATTAGACCTGACCCAAGGAAAGTGCCTTTTCTAATCAAGTGGTGTTTCTATTTTATGTTTTAGTATACATTTTTATCTTCCATCTCTTAAACTATTATTGAAATAATGAATGTTTTCCTTCCTTTTGTTTTTTTTTTTTTCCTTCTTTTTCTCTTTCTCTTTCTCCTGAATCTGACTGAAACTTGTTACCTTTATGTAATTCCAACTCTTGTCTCCATACTAATGCAACTTAGGCTGAGTATCATGGCTTTTCATATGGGAGCTATGGCAGGTATTTTAGAGATGTAGTTCCAGTTTCACCATGTTACTCTCTCTCTCTCTCTCTCTCTCTCTCTCTCTCTGGAATCCAAAATTTGAGTAAATGAAGTATATGCCATATCTACATGAAACTGTACTAAGAGAGCTTTCTCATTCACCCTTTGCTCTTTTTTGAAATCAGAATTTTTTTTCCCTATTGTTTGTGAGGTATCCTCTGCAGATGCTTTCTAGTACTCATTCTGTTTTTGCTAACATTTTGTAAATTAAGTACTTGTGTGTTGGTTTGAGGAAGCAAAATGTGTAATTGGGGTTTCTTTGTAATTTGACTGCATAATGCACTTTAATTTGGGGCTGTAGAGTTACATTCTTATAATTTATGTATCTTTTCAAATTTTGGTTTTTTTTTCATATGAAATTTTTTCAAAGACACTAGGAGACTGCACAAAGACTTCTTTTCCTTTACAATACATAGTCATATATCTACAAAACCCCTTTAGATGCATATTTAAAAAAAAAATGGTCTGTTAGTGCCGATTCACAACTTTTGTTCATTGAAATAGTTCATATTAATTTCCTCTCTACTGCATGAATATACAAATATTAATTTATTTGTTTAACCCCTTATAGATGTCTCTATTTTTATTTTCTCTTGCAGATATTTAGGCAACAAAATTAAGATAATAAGTGTCGTGATTCGCGAATCAGGCATTGCCTTTCAAGCTAAGTATTCTTACCTCTCTTTTTTACTTTAATATTATTTATAAATTTCATACAGAGTTTTTATCTTAATCTTAGATTAATTTATCAACTATGTCTGCTCATAATGTTGCCAATGATAGCTCTCATGAGCCCATTCCAATTGAGGTGGATGTGAGTACCCATGTGCCCTTTGAACTTCCCTCCTCTTCCTCTTCCTCACCCACTCTTATTCCTATTTCATCTAGTACAATTTCTATTGATACTCCATCTAACACAAACTCGGGTTCTACGGAAAAAAACTCAAAAAGATCAAGTATTTGGGTTCATTTTAAACAATTAGAAGTTTAAAAAAAACAAAAAGATGGAACTGAAAAAGAATGTCGTGTTGCAGAGTGTAAGTATTGTAAGAAACAACTAAATAATGATAAAAGAAATGGAATTACCCACATAACTAGACACTTTAACGAATCATGTACCAAGAGACCTAGACTTAATAGAAACCAACAATCATTGCCTGTGGCTTTTGCCAAAGCCAATGATACCTCAGTTATCCATAAATTTGACCAAAAACAATGTAGAGATGCACTTGCAAGAATGATAATTTTACATGAGTATCCATTTAATATTGTGACACATAAAGGTTTTATCGAATACAGTAAAATTCTACAACCTCAATTTAAAATGGTGTCACGTAACACCATTAAGTCTGATTGTATAGAAATTTACAAACAAGAGAAACTTAAGATTTCTCAATTAATTGATGGCATATCATCAAAGATTAGTCTTACATCTGATATGTGGACGTCAAATCAAACAATAGGTTACATGTCTATTACTGCACATTTTATTGATTCTGATTGGAAGTTAAATAAACATATAATTAACTTTGTTAATGTTGATCCACCCCACAGTGGGGTAGTCTTAGCTGAAACTATTAAAACTAATTTAATAAAATGGAAAATTGATGATAGAATATTTTGCTTAACTTTAGATAATTGCACCACAAATGATGCCATGGTAAGGACACTTAAAAATCATCTTACAAAAAAAAAGGATGGCATCCCACTAAATGGTAGCTTGTTTCACGTGCGTTGTACTGCACATATTCTCAACCTCATTGTGCAAGATGGGTTGAAAGAAATAACCCCTACAATTCAAAATATTAGGGATACATTGAAATTCATTAAAAATTCAACAACTAGTATACACAAGTTCCGTGAAATGGTTAGTGAATTAGGGCTAAGTCGCACTAGGGGGTTACCTATTGATGTTTCAACTAGATGGAACTCCACCTACTCAATGTTGGAGTGTGCATTAATATATAGAGAAGTTTTCAATTCACTAGGGTTAGAAGACTCAAACTACAAGAACATTCCTTCAGAGGAAGAGTGGGAAATAGCTAGTATAATATGTGAATTTTTGAAGTGTTTTTATGAAGCTACTTTAAAATTTTCAGGAAATAAGTACCCATCCATTCATTTATTTTTACCAGAAGTGATTAAAATAGATAGTTTATTGGTAGAAAAGTTAGATAGTGAAGATATCTTTTGTAGAAATATGGCTAGAAAAATGAAGGAAAAATTTGATAAATATTGGGAGCAGTATAATAAGGTATTTGAAATGGCCATACTCCTTGATCCTACACGCAAGTTGTTATATTTAGAGTATGCTTTAAGAAAGTTATATGGATCAAGAGAAGATATAAGTATTCGTCGAGCTGATACTCTTAGACTCTTTAGAAATCTTTATAAAGAGTATTGTGTGATATATGATACACCGACCACAACATTGCCAAATGTGGATAAAGTTGATTTAGCAAAAAAACCTACTAAGTTTGAGGATGAATGGTTAGTATTTGAGGAACAAATGACACAGGCTACTGTTGTAGAAGAAAAATCTGAATTAGATCGTTATTTGGAGGAGCCAAGGGATAAATCTATAAATTTCAATATACTGGATTGGTGGAAAGTCAATTCGGCAAATTATCCAGTTATGTCAAGAATGGCTTGTGACATTTTAGCTATTCCAGTTTCTACGGTTGCTTCTGAATCGGCATTTAGTACAGGAGGAATAGTACTTGACCAGTATAGGAGTTGTTTAAAGTCTGATACTGTAGAAGTCTTAATTTGTGCACAAGATTGGATACGTTCGCAACAACACAATGATGATAATGCATTTGATGAATTTTTAGATATTCTAAAAATAGATTAAATAATTAAATAAAGAGTTATTGCTATTTGTTTTATATGTATTATCATTTATAGAACTATTGTTACATATTTTTTTTGTTTTACATCATTAGAAAAATTATTTTATCCCACCACCGACCTTCCAATAAAAAAAAGTTTTTAACTTCGCCATGCTGCCTTTTGGGTAGTATTGCCGGTCCCCAGCCCGGACAAAGGAGGAGGGTTAGATTGGAAGTCGGTGGTGATGTAAGAAAATTTTCTTTTCTTTAAAAAAAATTCCCTCCTTTTGGCCCTGGCCCGGCCCTAGCCCTTAAGGGTAGGGCAAGGGCCTAAAAATTACAAGCCCGCTATGAATGTCAAGGGCTTTTGCTCGGTTAGGCCCTGCCCGCACATGTGAGGGTAGGATAAGGGCTTACCTCGGCCCGGCCCGGGCCCGGCCCTTTGACAGCCCTAGCGTTTTGTGGCTCTTCCCTTTATAGAATTATTGTTATGTGCTTTATGTTAAAAGGGGTGTTTTGTGGCTCTCCCCTTTATAGAATTATTGTTATGTGCTTTATGTTTTACACTCTATAAATTATTTTATCCCACCCCCAGCCTTTCAATTAAAAAAACGTTTTAACTCTGTCATGCTGCCTTTTGCATTGCATTGCATTGCCGGTCTCTAGTCCGAATAAAGGAAGAGGGTGTACATTTAGTTGGAAGTCGGTGGTAGCATAGAAAAGATTTATTTTCTTTAAAGAAAAAGAATCTCCCTTTCCTTTGGCCCTGACCCGACCCTAGCCCGGCCCTGGCCCTTGAGTGTAGGGTAAGGGCCTAAAAATTATAGGCCCACTGTAAAAGTCGATGGCTTTTGCTCATTTAGACCCGGCCCTTTGACAGCCCTACTCTCATGCCTATGTAAGTGAGAGTTTTGTTGTAAATGGCCTTATTTGCACATGATATATCTAAATCAGTGCAAACAAACGTCATGATGTATAATCATTACCCGTGTGCATCGTCTACATATATACATGAGCATAAATAAAAGATCCCTTAGATGTCCTGCATAGTCTATATCCCTTTCCATAATCCAGACACCCATAGAAACTTTGAAAATTGTCCTAAACATCTTTTTACTTATGTTTAAGGCACACAACCTAGTAAACATTAATCTAATTCTTTCATAAACACTACACCCTTGAGAGGGACTATGCTTTGACGGTGCTAGTTACCATTGTATTTTATCACAGTAAAGCTAGAAGCTTTTTTGGTGGATGCATTGCGTGATTTACGATTAATAATGATGTGAGTTGTGGATATTGATCGACGATTTTGATGGGACCCACCTTGTCGTTTTGGATTGTTTGAGCACCTAATCACATTTTCTTTATCGGGGATAGGGATGTAAAATGGGTATCTAATTCTCTGATTATCCAAAGGTTTTTACCTATAAAATATCGGATCTACAACTTGTTTTAAGTTATGATTCACAAACGGTTCCAGGTCCAAAACCTAATTTAAGTTATGATTGATAAATGGGTCTACTCTTGGTCAATACAAGTTTCAACTCGTGGACGTACCCACGACTTGGCATACGAGTCTTTAATATCATAAATTGTAGCACAAAATCAACTTTGGTTGAGCATTTTTATGTTTAATCCTAGAGGTAGTAGACTTGATTTAATATTTTAAGTTGAATGATAGCCATATTTTAAGTAAAAAATTAAAAATTAAAAAACGGGAAAAGAAGTCAATTGGTTTTGGAACTGGATCCCAATCCTCTAGTTAGAATCGGTTTCGGAATCGGACTTGGGTCTCCTAATTGGAACTGGGTCGGAAATTAACCAACAAAATGAGTTTGAAGATAGAACCAAACTGTCATATAAAATCATTTCCGATTTTAGATCGAGTATGGTTTCAGCCGGAATCAGCCAATTTACATCCCTAATGAGGGAGCATGGCCCTCCTTTTTTATGAAGTATTAGAGTATTCTAACTGAATTATTAATTTTTTTGTTGCAAAAAGAGACTAGTCCAAAGTTTTTAAAACAACGTCAAAACATTTGACCATCAATCAAAGCACCTTGTTTACAAAATCTTGACAAAAAGCTTAGAACGTTACTATCTTGATTTCTCAAGGTGTTGTTTACAGTTTAAGTAAGAAAGAAAAGGCCATATAAATGGAAAAAGAATTAAGTATTTCAGTCCCTAAAGGCCGGTTTTATTGCGTGGGATGGAATTTTTAGGAATTTATGGTAAAATGAGTTTCCGACTAAGTAGTGGGTTTTAATTGTTTTGATGAGTGGTGTGAAAACTTTTTTTGATTGGCTGTCTCTGATGAGTCCATTTTGGTCTTTTTGTGGTTTCAGCAATAAGATTTTCTTTTACAAAAAAAAAAAAAAAACACTAATCTAAGGGTTATTATAAAGAGATAGAGGATAGAGCATATCAAGTGGAAATACATATGTGACCTTGACTTTCCTATAATTTATTTTATAGGGGTGATGGCTGAGTATTCATTTTCTATCTATCCAAAATTTATTTTATACTCATGGAGAGATTATTTTATGTCCTTTTATGAATCATCACCTTTGTTTTTTAATGTTTGTGAATTCCAGTAATACATTCCAAAGAATTTAACTCCATTCAAACAAATGCCCTTAAGGCTACAAGTCAAGTGCAGAAATTTAATTCTATTCAAACAAATGTCCTTAAAGGCTGCCAGTCAAATTCAGGGTTGTCAAAGGGCTAGGCCCACCAAAATCCTCATAGGGCCTGCACTACCTAAGCCCTTATCCTACCCTTGAGGGTAAGGGATGTGCTAGGGCAAGGCTTAGGCCTCAAAACAAGAAAACCATTATTTATTTTCATTAACACTATTCCAAATATCGAATGTCTACTATTATTATTTTGTCTAACCTCTATTGCAAAGGCATCACAAGAAAACGTTTGGAGAATAAGAGGCTATCTCTAAAAACTTTCTTTCATTGGACAAAATCATATATGCTTTGGCAACATGGGCTCTAAATGTACAATTTTATTTATTTTGTTAAAGAAAGAAATAGTTAAAAAGTATGTTTTATTTTATACCTTTCATAGGAATTTTCACGTACCATATATTTCTAGTAGAGTCTTATCTTCGAGAAATTTCAAAATATTTACATTCATCTACCTTTTATGATTTGACATTATTTTCAATTTAACACTGATCTAACTATTAAGCATTGTTGGATTTCAGTCATAAAAATAAATACACTTAATGTGAGGTCCCACCCTTGGTGGGCCCTCTAATTATTATTTTATAGACTAATTATTTCTAATTTATGCTAATTATTGGTTAATTATGCTAATCTTTGTTAATCTCTACTAATATTTGCTAATCTTGGGCTAATTAGGGGTTTATTAGATTGACTAGTTAGATTTCCCTAAGTTATAGTTAGACTAGCTTGGTTTAGTTAGTTTTGAGGTTAGTTGGGTGTTTGAGTCAATCCTAGGTTTTTAGAGCTAGATTGGTCATTAGTTAAGTCTAATTAAGTAATTAGGTTGGGTTAGTGCAAAAGGTGCTCTTCTAGAAGTTTTCAGCTAAAAGACAAGCCTACCCCTAACCTAAACCCTAATCCCATGCTAACCCAAGGGCTATTACTGTCATTAATCTCTCCCCTAAATCTATTTAAGGGCTCTTATCCCAAAAGCCCTAAACCCTAATCCCAAGCTCAGCCCCCATCCCAAGAAAACTACCTCCAGCCCCTGTTCACTGTTCCTCCCAACTTCCATTTCAACTTTCCTCCCCTACGTTGAGCTAAGAACTGCTGCTGTATTCCACTTCCTCATCTCAGCTGGGATTTCAGTCTTGGAGCCACTGCTGTAATCCTCCTTCTTCTTTATTTATTCACCTGGGAGGCCCTGTGGTGCTGGAATTCTGCTTAAAGCTACAGCAGTTGATACATCACCTTCTCCTTCCTCTCATTTCTTCACTTGAGGTACCGTGACTCTGCTGGAAATTCCACTTGGGCCTGCTACTACCTCTCCTTCATCCCTGCTGTGCTGGAAACCACTTGTTTTGAGCTGGGAGGAGTCTTGGTGATATTGCTGCTGTATCATCTTCTTCTCCCTCTTCTCTGGTAGTGCTGGGATTTGCCTCAAAGAGCTTTGAGCTACTGCTATTCTGCTGTGCATCTTCTTCTTCCCTGCTGGAATTCTGAACCTCTTTCTCTTCTCTGTTATTTCTCTCTACAATCCTCTCTCTCTCAAGCTAAAAGGCAAGTGCATCTTACTGTTAATGTAGCATATATGTTGTCTTTCATGATTCAGTAGGTTTCATTTCATGTTTATGCTTAAATTAGTCTTAGATTTCTACCTAGAGCTCTGTTTTTGTGTTTGGATGGAAAGGTCACTGATGGATGGGGGTTTTCACCCCCCATTTGGAAGATCAGTGGGCCATAAGGTGGTTAATGGATGGTTTATGGGTTGTTTATAGTTTGGAAGTGTTTGGGTGAAGTTTGGAAGTGATTGGAAGTGGTTTGGGCGAAAAAGGAGTAAAAACGGAGAAGTTGCAGAAATGCAACTGGGACTGAAATTTCAGTGTGCTCGGTCGACCGAGACCCCCCTCGGTCGACCGACGACACTGAAATTCCGAAAAAAATGAGCCTCAGTTAAATTTCTGCAGATTCGGCCTGACTCGCCCGGGACTCGCCCGACAGTGTTCTGGGTCGACCGAGAACACTGGAAAAGTGGAAAATAGAGCTCTCAGTTAGCTCTGTTCTGCAGGTTGTGCTCCCTGTTGTCTGGGTCGACTGGGACGTATCCTGGTCGACCGAGACTACTGAGTTTTGAGGGAAAAATTGGCCATCAGCCATTTTCTTGCAGAAAACCTATTTCAATTAGTTTGGTTGACCCGGCTTAGCCCAGGTTGACCCGGTATACAGGGTTTTCGCAGGGAATGACTGAAAGTTGGTTTTTCACCCGAAATACAGTCTGTTTACGCCCAAATCAACCTAAAACTTAGATTTAACATTTAGTAAGTGTTTAAAGCTGGAACATCAATCTTTCTAAGGTTTTCAGAGTATGCGGTCAATCACCTAGGCCTGGTTGTTTGACCGGACACGCTGTAAGCCTTTAGAAACGAATTGAGTTGTCCAGGAAGCCCGATTCAGATTAGTTAGTGCACTCGGTTGATCCTCCCGGCCAGGAGATCAACCGAGCTCTCAACACATCAGGTTCACCTGGAAAACCCTGATTGTTCCAGTTTTCAACATTTAGGAGTTGTGATCAGTTGTGGGGCCCATTGACCATCCAAATGAGCATTTATCAGTGATCTAAGCCCGAGTCAACGGTGTGGCTCAACCTTGACTCGCGGGGACCACTGTTTAGAGTTTTGGTTGATAATCTAAGATGATTCGACCTCAAAAAGTTGTCAACAATGCCCTTAACCAACTAAGCACCAAATACAGTATTTTACGGCATTAATGACATCGTTTAGAGATCGAATTACTGGAGATAGACCCGAACCTAAAGTGGCCCGTTACCTAGGATTGGACCGTTGGATTTCCCTATTGATTCCTATGTTGAAGTTCATGCTTCCTTATTATTGTTCTGTCATTCTTAGATCTTTAGATTAGATGTTTACTGTTAATTAAACATAATTGGAAGACCTGAACCTAGGGTATCTAGAGGTGACCCGATAATGTGGTTTCGGAGATCATTGACCCGTGTCTGTGTCTAGGCGGGCCCTTATTGGGCCTAAGTATGGAGATGTGACCCATTTAGCTTGAAGAGGTAGTTTCTATTGGACTGTTAAGTTATATGGATTATAATAGAATTGTTTATCAGTAGTAGTGGATTAGTTGCCTCGTTGGACGGTTTTAGACCAGGCCATGTACTGATGGGCCTTGGTATGGATCCAACGAGTGGGCCTAGACCTTGAATGAGATCCAGAGACTGTATTGAGATGTGTAGACCTCTTAGAGATATTGATAGGACCTTGTTCACGCAAGGCAAAGCCTAGACAGACACAGACCTTAGAGTTATTCCTGAGTCGGCATGAACATTCACTCGGTTGATTTAAGCTCAGCCTGTGGACTGATCATCCCCGGTAGGAGCTAGTTGAGTGTTGAGGAGCTATCATGATGAGCTGTGTGGTTGAGACGGACGGTGTGATACCGTGCCGATCTGGAGTGTTGAGATGATGAGATGATGAGATGATGAGTGAGATTTGGGATTAGTTATTCCCGCTGGTGAGATTTCCCCGCCGCAACTGTGTTCAGTATGGGAGGGCCGCGGCATAATATCCCGCGGTATTCCAGCTCGTGTGAATGTGCCCCTTTGTTTACAGTAGTTTAGACGTTTCTATTTATCTTGGTTCCTTATGATTATCATGCACACCTGCCTAGTTCATTTCCCTTGCTATTCATTTAATTTATGCACCTGTCTTTACTTCCTTTGATATATATGTTCTATGTTAGTAGTATGCTGTAACTTGCCAGATCGTTTAGATCTGACCCATTCATTGGTGCTTAGGCCTTGACCCCGAGATCCCAGACGACGCACTAGTTGTAGTCGAGGCACCCGTTGCAGGAGAGTACGCTTGGGGCCCGACTGACACGGATGTCGAGCCGGAGGGCGAGGAGTATCTACATGGGTTTTGAGGGACCCTCTTTTGTTTGGGTTTTGAGAGGCACATTTGTAGTGAGTTGGGTAGACTCAAAATGTATTAACTTTGATTAACCTTGAATCCTTTAATTAGACGAATGTTCTGCTCATACTTAACATATGTATCGATACCTATTGCTTCCGCTTTGTTTAAATTGTTATGCTTCCGCAATATTAAATGTTATAACTATGTTGGTCAAAAAGTTTTAAATTGGACCTCACTGCGGCCTACGATCTTGGAAGTTCTCGGATTTTCCGGGAAGTAGCGCGCCAATTTCGGGTATTCGAACGAGTATATCGGTATCCGGAATTGGGGCGTTACACTTAAAGTTCACTATTAGTTTACGGTTAAAAAAATTGAGTGTCACAATTATATAATTATAAGGATATTTAGATCACCTCATATCCTTGAAATTCTATGCAAATACAAATAACCTTTATAAATCGGGTGGTATCCAAAGTCACTCTACAGAAGAAAAGGTGTACCCTTATTAACAAGAGTACACATCTTTTTCACTAATAAGAATATATAAAAGCAATATAAAACTGCTAAATAAAAAGTAATAAAACTCAAAGGGAACAAAAGAAACCGTATAACACTTATTGCTTATGCATAAAATATAATACATAAATTAAATAATTAAATAGAGATGAAATGAACCAAGTGTACATATGAGTTTTTAGGGCATTCTGTAATAGGTAAGGGAGGGTGTGAAATTACCTTCGTATTCCCCTTTCATTACTCTTATGTGAATATTATATGGGCATTTTAGTGTGTGCGTGTGTGTATATATATATATATACTCCCATCAGAAATATCCCTCACCTTGTATGAGAGATAGGGGTGGGGGCCTCACAAACCTCTATCTCTCATAGTAAGGTGAGAGCATCTCTCTCACACACACACACACACACATATATATATATATATATATCTCCCATATATATATATATTTAGGGTAATTCTCAAAAACTCCCCATTCAAAAAGGGGCATTTTTGCCCCTCATTCAATTCTAGGTCTCTATTTCATTAAAATTGCATTTGATCTCTTCCTCTTATATCTCCTAAAAATTGGATTAAGTTGTTTTGGGAAAGAGGTCACAAAGGAACAGTTCTTTCATAAGACATGAGGGTCCCATCAAAGGTTGGTCATTTATTTTGATTGATATATAATTTTTTATAAGTGTGCCGCACTAAGGGGTGTCACGCATTCCCTTAAAGAGATGCTTATCTCTTTGCTTTGAACAAAAATTTAGGGTATGACATCTACTATAATTTTTTAAATTTGATGATGGCCCCACCATCAAGTTGATCCCACAAAATCCAAAGACTGTTTTAATTTCTTGAATGAAGTGTAGTACACATGATCAATCATACCTTGAGATCAAAGCATATGCAATTGGGTTTTTATGAGAATGAGAAAAAATAGTGATTACATTGTAGCCTTATTGGTAAAAAGAGAAAAAGTAGAGATAAAATTTGTTGCCTTTTAACTAGGCATTTAAACTCCTTAAATCCTCTTCCTAAAAGTTAGCACATTAGATTAAATCGTTGCCTTTTAAGATTAGTTAATGAGTTGCCATGAATGCCTCTTATTGGTCAAGAAAAGAGGTGTTCTTTTATAAGAAACTCCCGAGCATTTTGATGCTCTTGTGAGAGATGCTCTCACCTTAGTATGAGAGATGTAATGGGGGCTCTCACATTCATATCCAATGCCAACAACTTAAATGTGAGAGCCCCCACCCCTATCTCTCATATAAGGCGAGAAATATCTCTCATAGGAACATCTCTTATACACACACACACATACATACACTAGCAACACCACGTGCTATGCATGGTCTACCTTGATTTTCTTGCGTTGATACCGGGACCTAAGTGGGTCACCCGATGACCCATCTGATTCGTGGATCCGAAGGAGGACCCATGAGCGACCCAGTAGGTGGTGGACCCGTGCGAGGTGGACCCTGATTGGCCCATCATCCAGCATCTGATCAGAGAGAGGGAGAGCACGTGTTTTAGGAGGCAGTTAAGAAGCGTGAATTTTTTTTAAAGTTTCAGTCATTGTTTAGTCCATTCAGTTTCTTGCGTTGATACTAGGACCCAGGTGGGTCACTGAATGACCCATCTGATCCATTGATTCGAAGGAGGACCGACCGGAGACCCATTATGTGGTGGACCCGTGCGAGTTGGGCCCTGTTTGGCCCACCATCCACGTCTGATCAGAGAGAGGGAGATGACTTATTTTAGGAAGCAATTGAAAAGTTGGAATTTTATTTTTTAAGTCATTGTTCAGGCCATACAGCTGTTCCGCTTGATTTTCTTACATTGATACTGGGACCCAGGTGGGCCACTGGATGATCCATCTGATCCGTGGATCCGAAGGAGGACCCACCGGCGACCATTAGGTGGTGGACCCATGCAAAGTGGGCCTTGTTTGGCCCACCATCTAGCGTCTCCGAAGGAGGACCCACCGGAGACCCATTAGGTGGTGGACCGGTGCAAGGTGGGCCCAGCGTCTAATCAGATAGAAAGAGAGGACATGTTTTAGGAAACAATTAAGAATTGAGAACTTGTTTTTGTTTTTTTTGTTTTAAGTTTTAGTCATTGTTTGGGCCATTAAGTTTCTTACGTTAATACCGGGACCCAGGTGGGCCACCCGGTAACTCATCTAATCCGTAGATCTGAAGGAAGACCCATGGGCGACCCAGTAGGTGGTGAACCCGTGCAAGGTGGGCCCTGTTTGGCCCACCATCCAGCGTCTGATCAGAGAAAGGGATAGTACGTGTTTTAGGAAGCAGTTAAGAAGCGAGAATTTTTTTTTAAAGTTTTAGTCATTGTTTTGGTCATTCAGTTTCTTGCGTTGATACCGAAACCCAGGTGGGCCACCCAATGACCCATCCGATCCGCGGATCCGAAGGAGGAGCCACCGGAAACCCATTATGTGGTGGACCCGTGTGATGTGGGCCCTATTTGGCTCACCATCCTGCGTATGATCAGAAAGAGGTAGAGTACGTGTTTTAGGAAACAATTAAGAATTGGGAATTTGTTTTTGTTTGTTTTTTTTTTTTTTTTAGTTTCAGTCATTGTTTTGGCCATTTAGTTTCTTACGTTGATACCAGGACTCAGGTGGGCCACACGATGACCCATCTGATCTGTGGATCCGAAGGAGGACCCATGGGCTACCCAGTAGGTGGCGGACCCGTGCGAGGTGGGCCCTGTTTGGCCAACCATCGAACTTCTGATCAGAGAAATGGAGAGTACGTGTTTTAGGAAGCAGTTAAGAAGCGGGATTTTTTTTAAAGTTTCAGTCATTGTTTGGGTCATTCAATTTCTTGCGTTGATAGAGGGACCCAGGTGGGCCACCCGATGACTCATCCGATCCGTGGATCCGAAGGAGGACCCACTGGAGACCCATTAGTGGTTTTTTTTTTTTGGAAGTTATGTGGGTCGGTTAGTGAGAGTGGAGAGAGAGGAGAGTGGAGAGGTAGAGGAGATACTGACACGTGTAGCCCTGTGGTTAAACGAAGGAAGACTACATTCCTTTAGTAATATAGATAGATGCCGAGCTTCCATTACTTTTGGTCTCGAAGGAGGCATGGCCTCATTCGAGGTTCATCTCTTTATCTGTTCATCTTTTCAATGCATTGTAGTTCATCTGTCATTCTAAAAATCATTTCAGGGTAAAAAATAATGGACTGAATCATGTTCCACTTTGTAACTCATCGGGTGGAAGGATATTAGGTGTACGTGGTCCTCTGTTAGTCATTTCTTTGTTGTATACATACATGGGTGTTGCTAAACAGGAGGTTATGTTGCGTAGCATGAAAGTAAGATGCAGCGACAAAGAAATAAGTTATACATGGGTTCACTTAGTTTGATACAACTAATATTGAAATAACTTCTTAATATGGGTTCACTTATGTGAAACCCCGTGCACAGACTAATTAAATAAAAGGAGTATCCACTTGAAGTGCATAGAGTGACTGATTTTAGGGAGTGAACTCTTTCTTGGGGTACTTTGGTGGTTCAACGGAAATATTTCAGTAAAACACAGAAAGAATCAGACAATCTAATATCATATAGAAAATAACAGAAAAGAGAGCATAATTGAAAAACTTACCCATGGCAGAAATGGTATACGTTTCAGCGCTTCCTTTCTTTCGACGAAATGGTAGAGAAGAGAGATGATCAATTAGGTTCCGTTAGGAAGATTTTTTTGGAGAAAAATTGGAGAGTGGTGTTGACGTATTTATGCATATAGGCAGACATGTGTCACAGTACTAAGAGATAGTACATTCCCTTAGAACAGAGGCGGATGGAGTATATATCCACTGGGGGCCTGGGCCCCTAGTGGATTTCTAAGTTTTACTTGTAATTTTGGTGAGGCCCACTAATTTTTTCCATAAGGCCCCCAATGGATTTTTGTTGCCCAATATTAACTTTAGGTAATCCATATTCTTGTCCTCCCTAATTTTAATTGTTTTAATCACTTTCTTGTAGCATCACCGCGTTCTCAGTCTCCTACAAGGGCTAATGCCAAGGAAAATCAACAGCAGCCATCGCTGAGTCGCAGTCATCATTGGTTGCTCCTTGTGCATTTAGAAATAACCAAAAAAAAATTTTCGGGACTTTTTGGGAAAAGGTTTGGGGTAAATCTGCACACTATTTATTCCATATAAAAGGTTTGGGGTAAATCTGCACACTATTTGTCCTTGCTAGGTATGATTTGCAATGCAGTGGAAATCTATAAACTATTTGTCTTTGAATGCACATTTTTTGTGTATTAATTACTGATAGTGTATGTAAAAGGCCCACTACTTTTTTTGTGTATTGTTTTTTCTCAAGCATGAAGAAAAAAAGAAGAAAAAATCATTTGCAATCATATAAATAACCAAAAAAAAATTCTGGCTCCCAGTGATTTTGAATCCTGGATCCGCCACTACCTTAGAATAATATATATATATATATAATAAAATAATAAAAAGTAAAAGGATTGGGGCAAGGCCAAGGTCGGACTGCAAGCTGGTATTATTCAAGCCTGGTCCTAGGCTTTTTATTAAAGCAGAGAAGAAGCCTCAAGCGGAGGCCTTTTGTCTCATGGCGGAATTCACGAGACCATTGAGGGGAGCGAGAGAGATATGCTCTCCTGTAACTTTCAGTACAGCAAGAACTCTGCTTTATCAGACGTAATAGTGAAAAAGTTAATGCTGAAATTTTTTCCTGAGGAGAACAACTGAACGAATCTTACTTGTTAGACCTCTCAGAAAAGCAAATGAAGCCTTTCCACGTTTGACCGCATGAGCAAATTTGACTGCAAGTGGAGGGAAATGGAATATGGTGAACAAATTCATGTTGGCACTTGGATATCCGCTACAATTTTCTTAACCCCACCCATTCGATTGAAGAAGGGTCACGATCTTCTAATTAAATCAGCCGTTAATTAGTCCCCACTAACATTGTGGCCAGTAAATTCTGCCCTGCTTATCTAATGGGTCATACTACAAATGATAAGAGTTTGAAGATCCTGATTGTGGCTTTTCTTTTTATGATCATTGTCCCCTTCATCTTCTTGAAAATGATCCGGTGCGATTATCCCCTTACACATATCTGGCCTGTGCAATTATCCCCTTACACATATCTGGCCCAAGCCCAAATTTCACATTCATCCAATCGTTACTTATTGGTGGATTGAAATTTAAAAAAAAAAAAAAAAAACCTTCTTTTCAAAAGCATTAGATTTAAGGGTCATGGATCAAAAAATTAGGATAATCTAACGGACTTGTTATTTTGTACACTGATAGGCTCATAGAGCTCCTTCCATTCCCTATGTCCACCATCATTGTCATGACCCTAGGTGGGCTAGACAGGTTCATCACATTGGCTCAAATCCCTATATACTCTTATATAGTCCCATAAGTATCACATTTGGGAAGGATCCACCCACGCTCAAAGGGACTAGTTCAGTTGCATAAAATTGGCATTCTAGACGAAGAGGTTAAAATTTAAGAAACAAGGAAAAAACCGTAAATAACCATTAAATAGTCTACTCTTAGAAGGCAAAATAAATCAAGGAGAAGGAAAATAAATACCTCTATCTTATATCCTTCACATTATTATTGGTTGGAACTTGAACCATTTTACCTTTTTAGGTTCCCAGGACTTCATCTCTGAGAGCAGGTGGACTCATGGTTTCTGAAAGAAAATCAAAGGAGGTGAACTGTGAACATCATGGCAGAATCTTTTAACCGTAGAAAGCAGAGAGGCCCTCCCAATTGTTTCAGTACACAGCCAAAACCCGGCTTTATCAGACGTTTTTTTTTCAGAGAAAGCAAGTCTCTGATTCTCTCCCTATGAAAAGGACTCTTCCTTCTTCCTTGACTACTCCCACAAAAGCAAATACAAATAATGAATGTTAATCAGATGTGACCATAGCAGGTGATGGAACATCAAAAGAAATTCATGAAATCAGCCATTAATACCCACTTGCTTTGTGGGCTCTAAATTCTGCACAACTTGTGTGATGGGCCCACCCATTACGATAAGAAAAGGTCAAAATTATAAAACGTCAAAAATCTTGAGTTGGGGATCTTTAGTTGTTTTTCTTTTTATTTACCTATTAGTGGCTCTATCTAACAATTTTTGCTTGGGGTGGACCGGTGGAGACGGGGAACTCCAACACCCTGCGCACATTTGTGATGCCGCGTGAAAAGAAATTTAGACTATTTCCTAGAAACAGAAAGAGTGTTGTTTCATCCAATTCAAACTCGACAACTATACAAAATCTCTTCCTTAATTTTTTTTTTTCAATCCAAAAAAGCAATTGAGATGATACATTAGCTTATAGAAGATTTTATATAGGTGGCGAGTTTGGTTTTGATTAAATAGCATCACCTGTTTCTAGGAAAGAGAGGATCGGGACTAAAAAAAAATGAGTGTAGTTGAAAAATATATTGGGTTTATTTTTATTTTTATTTTGGGGGGCCATATATAAATATTATAAAAAAGTTTTAAACTTATTGGGGTTTTCAGAAATTTTGAGGGCATGCCCCTATTAGCCCCCTGGTTCTGCCAGTTATAATGGGAAATGTTCTCCTATGTGCAGCTGCCAGTGCGTTATAGCTTTATGGGGCCCACCTTTCATCAATTCAACCTCTTTTGATAGTCTTTTTATCCCATAATTTGGCATGATGCTCAATTTTACACTCAGTGAACATTCACTTCAAGAAAATCTACGGTCAAAATGCTATTAAACTTTAAGGTTGTTAAATTAAGAGCCAGGAGAATCTCACGGGGCTGATTTCTTGGATCTTGCTTGTCCACGACGAGACCTTACAATCTACTCTCCTTCCCATGATAGACTCGCATTTATGTGGGCCCCATAAGCTAAACTATATATAAGCCAGATGCAGTCCGCTTGTAGGTGAGCATTTCCCTTATATAATATAGCTATAAATAAATAGTCCTCTCGAGGCCTTGCAAGTTGAAACACAAGTGATAGCTCCTTGCGCCGCTTTCATTGCAGCTATATGCAGTCTGCTTGTATGTGAGGACTTCGCTTATATAATATAGCTATAAATAAATAGTCTTCTCCAGGCCTTGCAAGTTGAAACACAAGTGATAGCTCCTTGTGCTGCTTTCATTGCGTTATTCCCTTACTTTTTTCTACCCAAATCCAATTATATCCAAACATATTTCTTATTATATATTTTTGCCGAAATATGGGACCCACTTAAGAGAACTTGAGACAAAGACTTTGTCCTGGATAAACAGACACAATTATGTGCTTAAAAGTGATATATGAGCATTGCCGAATTGACGGGGTAAAAGGAAAATTAAGAAGTTGAAATGCCAGATTTTGTTGACTTGCTCTCCAAGAACAAACTAAAAGACAAAACAACGTTGAGAATTTCCTTAGGCTGGCATTTGATCATCATACGATTTTGGGGCTACCCAAGCCACATAAACGTCCTGCTGCTGCAACAAAGTCCCAAGTTTAAACAACCATCCAACTACCTAGTATTGGCCTTTAAAAAACAAATCTCTTACTGTGTACATAACTTTTGTAACTAAGATCCAAGGATGACTTACGGTAGGATCAGTGATAGTTTGTGAGGACTTCCGTTCTTCAAAGTAGGTGAGCGTGACATACAGAAATTGATCTATTGGGTGCAACTTGTGCAAGTGCAGCCTGGCCTCTATTTGACTGTTTTATTCTTTGGTACCCACAAATGTGGTGAAACTCTTGACAGACCTAACTAACGTGGGAGTGAAAGCCGGCACATGCAGTAGAAAAGACCACATATACATGCAAGGTATAAGAATTAGGGATTGTACTCTCGTTAGTTTTGTTTTAAAATACTAATTGAGATTACTCTGTTTCAAATGGATCTAATTGAATCAGTTCTATTCAAGCATATCAGAGTTTTGAAACAGACTCAAGCCCAAGCACAAGTCATATTAAGAGCATAAGCTATGTATTATATTACTATATATGTGTACGTTGCATTTATCATGTGTTTTATAAACTCACATAATATTAATACCAAGCCTGATCTTGGTCCAAATTTCCTTCAGGCTTCAAAGTTGAGCTCAAACATGTCCAGCCTGAATAAGGCAGGCATTCATGCATACCTAGCATGTAAACTTGTGCATGGTCTATCCCAAGTTGATCCTCTAAATTGAACAAAAGTGAACATGAACACCACCAATAAGGATCCAAAATTATCGATTTATCATTAAATCCATCTAAAAAAACTATTGTATATAAATGAAGGTAGTAAGGGCACTTTCAAATGCTAGTAACCTAAAAAATAATATTGTCAACTTTCCATTAAAGATAAGTTAACAAAACAAAACAGTCTCACTAACAGAAGAAAACAAACTTAATATATATATATATATATATATATATTCTAAATTGCATTTGACCTGCCCCACAAGCACTGATTAATTAGGTACTTTTTTCTTTGGTTGTGTTGAGTAAACATTCCTTTATAAGAGTCACAGGGCCTAAGCTCTGAGAAACATTCCTAGTGAGTTGAAAAATTTGCTATTGGCACTTGGCAGCCGGTATGTTGGCCTACTGAGGGAGAAAAGGCGGCAAATTTTTAAGGGTTTATTAGCCCGTGATTTTTCACTAAAGCGAAAACCCACTTAGTTCGGACTCCCAACAAATACAACAAAAAGATGTGGCCTGTTTGTTTATATTCGAATACATAGAAATTTAATAAAAGGAAACTCAAATAAGCTCCATTAGAGGAAAAACAGTTGAATTGTGAATGACTCATAGTGAAGTTTTTGGACCAGATATAAGAGGTTGAGAATTAAAGTCCAAATCAAACTAACAACCATTTAATGACTATAGATCAGTTTCTGATCGATTCTGATGCAAACCAAGGAGAGAGTGTAATCAACCAACTGATCTGATCTGCCAAATTCAGTCCCTCGGTACCTTTTCACCGTTGAATCAATATTTGGCTCCAAGCCATCAACATGTTCAGGCCCCACGTAGCCCGTCCTTCGCGCCATAACGCGGCAATTTTGAGGTAGGACTCAACTCGTTAACCGAAAAAGTAGCCAAAAACACAAAGCAAGACTTGTTTTCTCACTATGACATTTCATTGCTTTGGCTTTTTGATCATTTTCTACTTATTTTCCGACTCCTTCCTCTCCTTCTTTGGAAATAGAACCCACTGAAGCTTCTCTTTTATTGGGAAAACCACACCTTGAAAAGGCTGAGCCTTCTCTCTCTCTCTCTCTGAAGGAAGAAGAACATGTAAGGCTAGCTGCAACTCCAAATGCCTACTTTATAGAGTTTTTCTTGACTTGTGATTTCCATTTTCCTGTATAATGCATTGGATACAGAAATTTTCTTTCCTTTTTCTGCTATTGCAGTTGACATGGCAGCATTTAATGTTATCTACAGCTCGGCAGATTTCTTTCTGTCTTTTTTATTTTTTGGGTTTTTAAGGGTTTTAGGGTTACTCTGCTTCTTAAAGGTGCCGACTTTTTGCTTGAAAAATGTGATATTTTTCATGAAGATTGCTCTGTTTTGAAGTTTCTTGATTTGGGTTTCTTTGTTTGTGGGTGGAAGATGGAGGAAGGTGGGAAAGTTCGAGTAGTTCGTTGCCCCAGGTGCCATAAGCTTCTTCCAGAGCTACCTGACATTCCTGTCTATCGTTGCGGTGGTTGCGATACTACCCTTCAAGGTAACCAATCCATCTTTTGGGTTTCCCCCATTTTATAGTTTTTTCATGGAGTCTTCTTTTTTGGTTTGGTTTCCAGTAGTTTTTTCATGTAGAAGTTTTGGTTTTCCCCCCTTCTGTTTCAGCAAAAAACCAACAATCTGCAAGAGCAGATACTTCTTCGGAAAAATCTGATGAAGAAAAGGTCAGGTTTTGTGATAATTCTGACAGTATTTCTGGGAAGAGGAGGGATGTTTTGAATGAAATGTCTGAGACAGAAAGGAAGAATGATGGAGTGGAAGGTAGGAGAAAAGAAGGAGTCTTGCCTGAAAGAAAGGAAAATTCGAGCAGTAGTTTGTCGTCTAGGGGAGAAAATAGGGACATTCTAAATGATTGTAGTGGCAGCAGAGGGTTTGAAGAACCCGAGCCCTCTAGATATAATCAAGGTAAATATAGGCGCCCCTCAAAAAATCCTGTTGAAAATTGGGTCGCTTCAAACAATTTCAACTCTCATTCAGATGAATTGATTAAAGCGAATATAAAAGAAAATGGAGAGGCAAGTGGGGTTCATTGGGCTGCTAAGAGAGATGGGTCATTGGCGTTTCTTAGAGAGTGTAGAGCTGCAGTTGAAGGCTTATGGTATGGCCCTTATCCTGATGAAGGACCTTCGAATCACGACCTTCGTTCTGCTTATGAGAATCGCGAGAAGAACAAGTATCAGAACCTCAACCAATCTGATAGGGTACTCACCCTTGAGAAAGATCGAGCAGAGCTTCTGAGAAAGGTAGATGAGCTGAGGAACCAACTTGTCAGATCTCGTGATGTATCAGACAACCCAAGAGAAAAGGTTCCTGCAATTAGAAGGATGGTTCCTCCAAACTCTCATAATGTACATGAGACAGAAGGTGCCCCTGTGGCCAATGGAAGCCTGTACCCAGATAACCCAATTCGGAGACCGCTGTACTTGAACAATGATCAACCTGTTCCTTTGATGGGTAGGCATGATGTGGATGTGCAGGACTGTTATCCTCCAATGCGTACCCCTAATGATATTATGGGGTACAGGGAATCATTTGGGCCTCAAGTGCCCAGGAGAGAACCCATCGTCTTGCATCCTCCATATGGCTTCTATGAACAGCAACGCCCTTGCTCTGGTTTGCATTGCTACTCCAAACACTGTCAAATGCCCCAACAAATTTCCCCCACTGCTTTCTGCAATCAGCAATTGCCAAATTCTACAACAAATCATATGTTCTACCATCTCGACAATTCAAATACATATGGTCCAGGGGTTTATAACCATGCTAATGCTCAGTTGTATTCTTTTGAGCCACAGCCGCATATGAGAAAGCCAAGTGATCTTGAGTATGATATGGGTGCTTTTCGAAGGTCACAACCACAGCAGAGGTCTGTTCTTGCAAAGGGGAATCGGCGCAGTTGTCGGCCTATAGCTGATGGCGCTCCATTCATAACATGTTGTAATTGCTTAAAATTACTGCAACTTCCTCAGAATTTTTCATTGAGAGGAAGGAATCAGTGTAAGCTGCGATGTGGAGCATGCTCAAATCAAATCTCATTTACCCTTGACGGGAAAAGATTTATTTTTGCATTTGCTTCACAGTCCGAGGACTTGCTGCTTAAAGCTGATAATAATGACCCAGGTGATGCAATGAAAGAAGGTTTACATTTGAATGGTTATGCAACAAATGGGACTCTAAACTCTAATTTGTATAATTATGAAAGCTCTATTTATAACATCCAATCTAGATATGGCAAACCCATTTCTTCACCTTCTTTTGTTCTAGCTAGTGACGATCAGATGGGAAAGGAAAGCATGCTGAACTTAAGTGAGTCCGAGAACAGGCAAGGGCTACTCTCTTCATCGTCTTTTTCTTCTGAAGATGAGGAGCATCCTGACAGTATGATTGCTCATGTGTCAAACTCTATGGTGCATCCTTTAAAGGTGGATATATCTTCACCGGTAGCAGGTTTGCGTCTCCGAGAGCATTTTGAACACTCTCCAGCTAATCAAGTTATAGACAAGTTTGGAAAAGGAAACAGTAGTAAACGCTCTGATCAAGAAAGTGTATTTCCAGGTAAGGGCACTATCAGACAGAATTCTGTGAAAGATGCATCAGTGGCAACTGAAATAGATTGTTCCTACAATGAGTATCCAAATACTGGTATTTCTCAAGATTCTATAGAGGCAAGCAAAGAAGAAGATCGGAGTAAGTTCCGCAAAGGCGGTGAATCTTTCCTTGTGGGGCTCATCAGGAAGAGCTTCAAAGACTTTAGTAGGTCAAATCAATCAGTGGAGAATGATCAACCTAGTGTTTCAATTAATGGTCAGCCTATACCAGATCGTATAGTTAGGAAGGCGGAGAAGAAAGCAGGACAAATCCCCCCTGGTCAATATTGGTAATTTCGTCTCACTTATGCTACATGCATTCATTTTGATGGTTCTAAAAAAGTAGGTTCTGCATATGGCAATTAAATATTTACAATAAGACGTGTTGAGTTCTATGGTTCGTATGATAACCTGACTAGCTTAAGAGTATAGAAGTGTGATATCACTGATATGTATATACATGAATCATGTGCATATCTTGTGTGCTTAACATGCAAATATTATGTGCATCTGTGGGTGTGTACACTAACAATCACGTCTACATTGAACTTTGTGTTTTTCTCATGCATGCACATGCACACTGCAATAAACTAAGATAATTTTTATGAGCATATTCCTGGCCTGTAGCCTTTAGTCTTTTCCTGTAAATTTGTATTTAAAAGATCGAGTCCATGCTTTATTCCATGTTGTTTTTACTAAATTCTAACAATTTAAGCAGTTTGTAGTAGGAGATGCTTCTTTTTTTTTTGTGTAACATCTCTTACCATAAATGTCTTTAATGCACAATATTTTGCGTACAACTGCATGAACTAAATTAGTAAATGCTGCCTCTGTTATTTTTTATTTAATTTTAAAATTAATTTAATTTATCCTTCAACATAGAAATTGTCACAGCCTGTTCAGTATAAAAAAGAAAACAGAAAGATAAACATGAAGTTTCGGAATAAAGGTTCGGTTACTCTCTTCTCTATCATTGTCAGTTTTTTTATTTAAGGGATTTTATGGGAAAAGACCGTTTAAACCCCTAAAAAATGGTAGAGGGCCCAAACATTTCATATTCATGTCAGAGGGCCTCCCACTAATTTATTATTTATTTATTTATTTATTTTTAACATTTTTGCCCATATTCTATGATATCACAGGATGTTGGATAAACCATGATATCGCTGTATCTCAGAATCCCCAACTTTTTTTTAAGAAAAAAACCCACTTTTATTTTTTCTGTCTTATCTGTAGATGAGGACAAAAAATGACCTTGATTAATAGCTCAGATCACACAAAGCTGATCCTATCTTTGAGCTTCTGTCTCACAGTAAGAAAGAAGCTGGTTTCTCCTTGCCAATTTGAGGGTACAATCAAGGTATTACAGTTTCCAACACTAACAAAGCCAAAAAAAGTTTGAAGCATGCTGGATGATAGATGATGCCTTCCACCTCTTGGCGTTGGTTTCTAACACTAACATAGCCAAAAGAGCTCAAAGCCCGCTGGAAGACAGATGATACCTTCCACCTCTTGGCATCAACATGTAACAACTAAAACCATTATCGGCTTCCATTATCAAAATAGACTCCCTGAGTTTGTGTTAGAATTTCTCCTGGTTGGTACCGATGTTCTCTTCCACCTCTATGTGGTGTTTTCTCCCGCATGGATGTAGAGGAGTTGCAGGCTCTTTGCAAAGTGATCAGAATCTTGGAAATGGAAAGAGTGAAAGCAAGTTGAGATGATTGGAGAGTTTGAAAGGCCACTTTCCATCATCGTCTACAAACTGAAACAGAGAAAATAAAGCAACTGGTTTATTTTATTTTTTTGAAGTTGGGGATTCCAACATACTATCATGGTTTTCCAACATCCCATGATATCATGGGATATGGGCAAGAAAGTAAAAAAATAAGTGGAAATTGGCGGGAGGCCCTTTGGCGTCAATATGAAATGTTTGGCCCCACTGCCATCTTTGAAAGGTTTAAGTGTTTGTGGTTTTTTTTTTTCCACTTAAAACCCCTGTTCTTAATAGTTTTTTTTCCCATCCAATAAGTGTTTGACTTATTTCCTAATGTACTTAATCATCATCATCATTGAAGCCTTGCTAGTCACTCCATCTATTTGATTCTATGATACCCGGATACTTGTACAAGCCCAACGTATCCGTGTCGGATCGATATGACACTTGCATTGGTACTGGATATTGCACCGATACTTCTAGGGTACAAGTTTAACATATTGTACTTAACAAGTCCTTTATTTCATATAGCTCTTCTAATTTTCCTACTACTCAACATAAAAGATTTGACAATGTAAACACTGATGATGTCATTGATTCAAAAGTGATCTAAAGAAGAAAGAAAATTAGGACACCCATATTTATATCCATGTCCTACATTTTTAAAAGTGAGTTATATCCCTGATCCCCATATCAATGACCATATCTGTATCCGTATGCGGGCATCATAGGTTTGATGCCAACTTTATAAGTTGCGCATTTCCAATTATCCTTATTTAAGTCTATGTACCCTTATCACTCTTTTTTTCCTTATTTATTTGAACTATACACTCTTTTAAGTACAAGTGTACAGCATGTTACTTTTCACTATTTCCTTCGAAATCTTTATTGCTATGCCTCATCTCCGAGTTGTTACCCTTCAATTCTCGCTAGGGAAGGTATTTTCAGTTTCTCTGCGAACTTGCACAATTCATCTCCAATGGCATTCCTTTATTCACGAAATCCCCTGCACTCCTTGTGGTTTTTTGGTTGCAAACATTTAAATTTCCATAAGACATTAATAGGTCTTACTGCTATCTTATGGATTTCCCAATTTCTATCAAGATGAACAACTGACAGAACTGGACAATGTGACAAAACCTCGAGGGATGCATATCCTAAGTTGCCACATGGAGCACTGGAAAAGCAGTTAGTTCCATGTTACATTTAACCACTACTGTGTTTTCGACCTTACTAGGGTGCATCACCTAATGTCTCACAATGTGGCCCAGGTGTAGTCTCTGCATTATCCAGGATTGAGGGCATGTTTAGTTGCATGAGGGCTGAAATGAAATAAATTTAAGTGTTCAAATCAAAAGAAAAAATAAGAGGAAGGGGTTGAAAATAAAGACAAATAATGACCAAAAAAAAAAAAAAACCACCATTAAAAGGCACTAATTTACTAGAAGGGGAGGAGTGAATATTTTTTTGTCTTTTAGTTCTTTTACCCTCAACTCCCTCTTCTTTCTCTTTCTTTTGATTTGACCCTTAATTTTATTTCACTTCACTCATACAAACGAACATTCCGAG
Organism: Cinnamomum chago; assembly: GCA_038049695.1. Lineage (NCBI taxonomy): Eukaryota > Viridiplantae > Streptophyta > Magnoliopsida > Laurales > Lauraceae > Cinnamomum > Cinnamomum chago. The sequence continues at coordinate 100,759,798 of CP142453.1, read as the reverse complement.
TGATGGCAGTTAAAGGGTTGAATCAAGGGTATAGCTAGATTAATTGGCTATTTAGGGTCCCTGATTCAGATCTGGTTATGTCTTGATTTTCCAAATTAGACTCTAGATTCAAGTTTCAGAAAGAAGATTAGAACTGATATTTGTGACAATTCCATTGGAAAATTAGTATGATCTAACCTTATTATAATGGGATCTCAATTCATGGATCTGCATTAGAATCTTAATATGTTTGCATGGAATGGAATGCATAGGAATTCATGGGCAAATGGGCTCCAAGAAATGATTATTAAGAGGTGAGTGGTGACGGTTGTAAGGTGGAGATGTAGATGGTCATTTTTGGATATTCACATTTTTTTCTTTAGTTTTAACTTTTTTTAGAAATACAAGTCTTAGAATGCCTAGGAATTCAATTACATAACTAATGGGGCCTAATTGTTAAACTGAACCCAAGAATGGGTCCATTTCTCTGGCCAGGTCCTTTGTCCTTGGATAATTACATGAAAGTAATATCCATTGGCGACATGCTTGGTATCATGAGACAGTGGCTGACTTTGTGTGAAAGAATCCACTCCTTCAGAATCCAACAAACATGTGACAGCTGCCAAGTTCATTTTAATATTTAATCATCATTGTGGTCTTTTCCGCATCATGGTGCACCACTGCTGTTCCTATTTCTGAAAAATGGGTTCTTTTAACAGTTTGGCAGTTGCATAACATGGTTATTTAGCTGTTGCTTGAATAGAACTATAACATGTAGTGGTACAGGGTCAACCCCATTAGGCTGGCTAGTTCAGTCTGGTTTTAAAAACATTGATATGGATAAGTTTGTGTGTATGAATTCATGTATTTTGGTCAAACTTCATTGCAGTTACTCAATTCTGCAACCAGGAAATGATGTGGGCTTGAAAGCAATTTGCTGCTCAAATACTGGTTCCTCTCTGGATAACAATGGCATGATACACAATAAGAAAATTTGAATAAAACATGCTGTTGAATTGGAGTGAAACTTTTTTGTACATGTGCATGCATTGCCCACTTGCATTTTTGTTTAGTTTTTAATGACATGTAGGCAGCCGGTAAGTTGTGTTTGGTGTTTTAAAGAAGTCGTCAGTTTTGAGCATGCTGTAACTTTGTAGTAGGAAACACTTAAATGCTAACTTATTCGTCTGCTATGGGCATAACTATCTTGAGAGTTGTTTGTGAGATGCATCCAGATCTGACACTACTGGCCATATGTTGTTTATTATGTAAAAAGTTTCTAAATAGTATTTTATGCACTTGTCAATTTTTCTTTCTTCCTTCTGAAGTGCTCATATTCTCCCTTTTTTATATTTTATTTTTTATGCCTGCCCTAACCAGGTATGATTATCAGGCTGGATTCTGGGGCGCCATGGGCTATCAGTGTCTAGGCATAATTCCTGTGAGAGCTATGAAGACATTATTTATTGTGCATGTGCCATTGAATTTTATTTTCTTCATATGTTAATGAAGCATTCTCATATATTTTGCAGCCATTTATTGAAGAGTTCAATTATCCCATACCCAAGAATTGTTCAGGTGGAGATACTGGTGTTTTTGTGAATGGAAGGGAGCTTCATCAACAAGATTTGGATTTGCTTTCTGACAGGGGACTCCCAATTACTAGGGATAAATCTTATCTTGTTGACATTTCTGGGAGAGTTTTTGATGAGGCCTCTGGTGAAGAGCTAGAGAATCTTGGCAAACTTGCCCCAACGTAAGTCCTTACAGACTGCGAAGAACCACATTTTTGCCTTTTCCCCTTGTATAATGCGTAATTGGATAAGTAATTGTATAAAAAATTGAACATTCTTCCTGTTGATAATATCTACCATTTTCATTGTAATTTTTACAACTCATTAGTTATAGTTTTTTCCAATATGCTAGTCATCTTGTTGCATCTTCTATTTTGATTAATGCTAAATATGGGGGGGGGGGGGGGGGGGGGGGTGTGTTGTATGTAACTGTAATCATTCTAATCTGGGTAACCTCCTTTCACATGTGGTCTCTGAAAAACCATTGAGCTACCTTTAACAACCAGCACTCAATTTGGCCCAGTCTACAAAACTAATATTGATTAGCTGTCTTCTTTTTGTCACCATGAAATCAGTATTCAGTACCCTTACTATGATTGATACTTGCACATTGTTTGCTTGCATCACAGTGGTAACTAGTTTCTACAGCATCTGATGAAATGTCAAGAAGTTGGCTCTCTGTATCAGTTTATGAAATTGTAATGTGTAGTCTATATGGTTTTATTGGAGTGTCACATTCCCTGTTAGCGGTAGTCAGGTTGGAATTTGTTTTGGTTTCGGTATGTTAAATTACAGATGATTGGTGATCTATATAATCTGCCAATAATTTCATAAAAATTACTTTTAAAAAATGTCTAAGATGCAGTAATTAACAGAAGGTTGAGAAATTTGGTAGCCATGGAGTTGCTAAATAACTGAATAATGTCCGCATGCATCACTGATGAATGAAGATTTCTAACTAAAATAACCAGGATAACCAATGACAGTGCTTCTCTACTAAATGTTTCATTTTCCTGAAAACCTACTATATGTGTTGGTTTTGGCTTCTTGTATAACTTGTTTCATTTCTTTTTCTTCTTCTTCCTCTTTTTTTTTTTTTAAGGGCTTTTTTTTTCTGGTGATTAGATGCTTGTTAGTCACTCAACAGTTGAACCTATGAACGTTCACATTTCTGTGTAGCAATATCATCAATGAAGCATTATTCCATCGATTTGGGCTTGGTGTAGTGGGACTTGCTCATGTTAAGCAAGTTAAGCAACTACATCTTGATGGGCCTATCAGTTGTGGCTGGAATTCCATCTTTTCCTAGGAATCTGTTCTGAAACTATAGTGAAGCTGTTTTAGAAATGGGTTGAGATGCTTCTATGTGATAATGAATCCAGACTGGGATGAGTGAAGCAAATGTCTATTTTGATCACTTACTGGTTAACTGGTTCTTTACAGAATTAAGACATCTACTATTGAATTCCTAGGAAGGAATGGGCTTTTATCAAAAGAACTGAGAATTAAGAGTCTGAGGATGGAGATCTACAAGGGACCATCAATACTAGGACTCGGTTTCATAAGTTGAGCAGTACCTACATTTCTTATCAAAGATGGGAAATTTTTTTACATTTTAGATCTCCAACCTTGAATTTCCCTTTAATTTAAGCCCCTTTCCTAAGAATTCAGTAGGAAGTTGCCAGATAAGTGTTGTAATTCTTTTTTGGATTATGGTTCCCAGTGATTCTAAAAGTTGTATTTCGTGTTTTTACTTTACAGTTTCTAAGGATTTATTGCAAATGAACATGATGTTATGGCCCAAAACTGTATTGCGTCAGTGTTCTCTACCATCACTTTTAACCGAGTATAACTAATTGTAATGGAATTTTTCTGTACCATAACTGCATTATATTGAATTGAAGCGTGATACTTATTTGAGCAGGGTTGAAAAGATGGGACATGGATTTGGCATGCGGTTTCCTGGATCAATGGCGTAAATGATTTACTTGTCAGGTGGGATTGATGTTTAAGAGTTCTGTTTCAACTGCTACAGAACAAGTAAACTATGAAGTTGAGGATGCTTGGGGTAGCAAAGGGGGTATAATCACTAAATCTTCTTCTAGTGGTTCTCTTCCTTCTATTAAAAAAATATAATAATAATTGAAGTGCATGTGATAGATGTGTGTGAAGTATTGCGACGTGTGCCTATTATTTCTGTTTCTTCTCAAGTAGTTTTGGTTTTAGGTTGTTGGAAGTGGCCCAATCATCATAGTAAATGGTTGAAATCTTTAACTGATTCTCCCATGTTCAAATTATGTATGTTGTATACAACTGTAATTTGGCAATAGCTTGTATTTATCTGGGTATTTTTTGAACCTGTTTATAGCACCCATTCTTGGTATAGGCTAACGGAGTAATGATTCTGAAGTGCATGGTATATGAGCCTCCTCAATTCTATGGTTTGCTGGGGTGCAATGTTCTCCGCATGTTGTGACTATGTTTATGTGATCCTGACAGTAGATACGATGGGTCCATGTACATGTGCTCGCTCTCTCTCTCTCTCTCTCTCTCTCTCTCTCTCTCTCTCTCTCTCTCTCTCTCTCTCTCTCCTAGTTTTACATGGTGATTAGCCTTTTTTATGTATTGGCAATGATATCAATAATACATTAATTGACTAGAAAACATCATCTCCATCTTGTGGGGGGAGGTTTGTTCTAAGAGCTGGTAAGCTCTGTTTAATGGATCTCACACTGAGTTCATGCCTGTTGGACAACTCATAGTGCTATCGATAGCCACACCTGTAGGATGATTCTAGCCATTAGAGATGGAAACAGAGCCTAAGTTGGGGGTGGGTTAATGGCAGACATGTTACCAAATTCGGGTACCGTAGTATATGGAAAGATTAAAGAGTATGATGAATTCCAAATTTCCAGAACAATTGGCTTCTCGAATAGTTAGACCAATAAGATTTATATATCTGGACCTGCGCCCGATTCCAATGGAACTCTATTGGGCCCAGAACTCTGAATAAGTATATACTAGAACTTTATTAAAATAGGAGTGATTCACTGCTGTGACATCTTGTAGCATGCTTGGAAGAAATAAATGTAACTAGGAGTCAGATTAAAATGGCCATACTGGACCTAGAGATGTCAAACGGGCGTGCCAGGCCGGCCCGGCCCGCCCCAGCTTCGGCCCACCCGTGCCACGGGCCGGGCTGGCACGGCACGGCCCGCAAGGGAAAACCCCTAGCACGGCCCATCATGGGCCGGGCCAGGCGGGCCCGCTGGGCCTGGTCTGTTTTTTTTTTTTTTTTCTTTCTTTCATTCTTTTTATTTTTTTTTCTTTCTTTCTTTCTTTCTTTGTTTTTTTTCTTTCTTTCTTTCTTTCTTTTTATTTTTATTTTTCTTTCTTTGTTTTTTTATCTTTCTTTCTTTCTTTCTTTGTTTTTTTTTCTTTCTTTGTTTTTTTATTTTTCTTTCTTTCTTTCTTTCTTTGTTTTTTCTTTCTTTCTTTCTTTCTTTTTTTCTTTCTTTCTTTCTTAATCCAATTTTTAGCAAAGTTGAGCATATTGGCAAGTTGTCACGATATACACTTCTTACATAGAAATATTTGAGGGTTAGAAACTTAGAGTAGTATAAATAACATTAATAAATTTAGAAAAAGAATAGGAGGGTTAGAGTGTTATAGACTTCGTAAAATTGAAAATGACACAAAATATCCCTTATATGATCGTTTTATTGCTGTTGGGGGGGGGGGGGGGGGGGGGGGGTAAAATGGGTAATTTTTTTTAAAAAAAGTCACTTTTGGGCGGGCCGTGCCTGGCGGGCCCATCCTGGCGGGCCACAAAGGGCAGCCCACGTGCCAGGCGGGCCCGGGCCAAACGGGCCCAGCCTCCTCGGCACGGGCCGTGCCGTGCTGGGCCACGGCCCGTTGACATCTCTAACTGGACTTAGACCTGTCCCCGATTATCAACCAAGTCAAAATGAGGGTCTGCTCTCTGATTTTTTGAGTTGTAACCTTCGGAGATCCATTGACCTCCCTATTTCTGTACGTATATTTTTTTGCTATAGTGCTAGTACTTATATTTGAGCTACAAGGAGTTTAAGTATGCTGAGTCCTCTGAAATACAAGCTCCATCCTGTCCCCAAATTACCGCACATGTTCAATCTTGAAAGGGAAATTCATTGGTAGGGCAGTTTTCAAATTTCAACCCTTGTCCTTGGAAATGAGAATTTCACTCAGTGGTAGAAAAATGAAAAATCAACATTAGTGAGAGCCCTGAGACAGCCAGTGGTAAGGGCGTCTCATTCCCATGAAAGTACTGATGTCAGAGCACCCTCTATAGTAGCAGTGATGTCAAAGTACACTGCTAAATGTTAAAGGAGTGGGCTCCACCCGAGGGAGAGTATTGAAAAGTATTTTTGTCGCTCCTACTAACTAATGCCTAGAGGTTTTGGTAGGAATAGTTAGCCGAAAAAAATTTAAAATGATATCAGAGTCAACCGGCCGCGAATTTGAATCCCAGGAAGAACGGCTCAACGCGAAAGAAATATGTTCCTCCTGAAAAGAAATTTAAGACAAAACAACACACAGCAGTGGAAGTGCATTGGCAGAGCACTATGGTGGGGATCGTGGAGCAATGATGTGGAGCACCCAGGGATGAGCCTTGATATTGTAGTTAAGGATTAGGATAATTTTCCATTCCTATTGATAAAAAATACAAAAATAGTTTACCATTCCTCCCATGTTAAAATAAAGAAATCAGTAACATGAGCAAGCTTTATTTTCAAGTTCCTTGCTTGGGCAAAACTGCAGATAATGCAGTTTCGTTTCCACAGCATGCACAATTAATCCCTTGGCCTGCTCATTAGTTTAGACGGCTGCTTCTAGAGAGTCTTATGTATTCCGGACCGAAAGTTCTGCATATCTTGAAGTTTTTGGTGATAACAATTGGCTTGGGATAGGATTGTTTAATGATACTCGGTTTGCCCTTATTATGTGAATGGCACACATCTTCCCCGTTGCACTCACAACTAGATTGACTTCTATAACGTTTATACCAGCAACAGAGGCCCCGGCTTAAGAGTAATAATATATTAAAAAAAGATTTAATTAGAAATATTATTCAAAAAATAAGCCTAAAAGGGGAGGAGGCTTGACCTAACCAAAAAAAAATAAAAAATAGAGAGAATTGATTACGTAAAGTAACGTTCGTTCAAAAAATAGTCACCTTATAAAATTTCTTCATGAATATTAAGACATCCTTCCAATTAGGAGTGTACATGGATTGGATTGGTACGGATTATGTCAAATCTGTCATCAATCTGTTACCTACGGATTGATGGATTAAGAATCCGTTACCAATATCCGTGCCTGTTAAAAACCGATCCGATATGTTAAGGACCGGATCGGACCGGTTTAATCCGTTCAAACCGTTGAATCTAATGTTAAAGAAAATTTGAAGAGCATGCTTTCAAGGCTAGGGTTTCATTTGTTATACTTATATATAAAAGTGAATTACAATTTAACCCCTTAAGGTTTATTTTATTTTATTTTATGTCAATGGACCGGATCGAATTGAATCCGCGGATTAAGGGTGAAATCCATCACCGATCTGTTGCTAACGGATTACAAGATTTTCAATCCGTCACTAATTCGCTTACCTTCAGTTAGGTTAAAAATCCACGGATCGGATCGGTTTTACAAATTTACGGATTTGTTGTGCACCCCTACTTCCAATAGCATTTTCGTATGTAATAACCAAACAATTCTACACTAAATTTCACTAAAGATGACTTGCTTTTTAAGAAATAAAAAGACAACTCTACCCAACGTTCTCTTGTAATTTTATTACTTGGTTGTATAGCAAAAGTGAGGAGGAGCAAAACTAGGAAAAAGACAAAACTACCGATTGAAAAAATTTAAAAGACGATATCCCATGTAAAATCTTTAAAATGTTGAGGACCCTATGTAGATATGCCCAAGTTTCCATTCAATTTTGATCCTTTCTTGCCAATTTAAACAACTATAATATGGAGTCCATCCAACTAGATCAAGAGGAAAACTAAAAAATATTTAAAAATGTAACGGGCTCGTTGAATGATTCTCGTATTTAAAAAAAAAAAATTTGAAAGTGAGATTTGCAATTTATTTTAGGGGTATTTACCAAAAGCATCCTCAAATATCTATATACCTCCAAAAGCATCCTTAAATAAATGTAATGCCCAACAACATCTTATACAGCAAATTCTGATTTTTTTTCAAACAAAATTTTTCGTTCAACCCCTTTCTTGCGACAACGAGACTTGATTTAGCATGTTAAAGTATTTCAAGGCTAGTTTTGGCAAGGCAGTTGAAGTATTTCGATGCTAGTTTAACCCCTATCTCTCGACATTGAGACTTAATTTGACATGGCACATTAAAGTATTTCAAGGTTAGTTCAACTCCTTTCTCGTGACATCGAGATTTGATTTGGCACATTAAAGTATTTCTAGGCTTTTTTCTTTTCTTTCTTTTTTTTTTCTTTCTTTTTTTTTTTGTTTCAATTCTCGAACTGCTAGGCTAACGAGAAAAGAGAAAAACCAACCAGGGAGTTCCAAAATTGGAAAAAAAAAAAAAGTAGCCTAGAAATACTGCAATGCGCCAAATAAAGTCTCAATGTCGCGAGAAAGGGGTTGAACTAGCCTCGAAATATTTTAACGTGCCAAATCAATTCTCGATGTCGTAAGAAAGGGGTTGGAGGGCAATTTGGTCTGGAAAAAAAATCAGAGTATGTTGTATAAGATTTTTTTGGCATTCATTACATGTATTTAAGGATGCTTTTATAGGTATAGGGGATATTTGATGTTGCTTTTAGTAAAAAAAACCCGTTATTTTAAGCAATTTACATTCCATTCCTGGACAAATTGAAAGTGGCTCTAATTTTTAAAATATTTTTTTAATGCAATTCTTTCATGCTCATCAATAGGGATAAATTGAGTCCGAATCCCCTATTTCGTAGAAACATGCAGATACTGTTTCATACCGTCCACATTCTCCACCTATACAAATTTTTATGCCAACTAATGCACCATCTAAATTGCTTCATTGGAATGAGAAATCAAGGATGAAATTTTGTATGGGTGGCGAATGTGGATCGGATGAAACAATATCTCCCTATTTCTATGAAACCGGGGATTTGAACTCGGAGAAATTTAATTTTTATCTTCAATCATCCACTTTCAGCCCTTTTCATGGAAAGACAAAAAGGGGAGATAATTTGATGGCGGATCCTTATCTTCAATCTTTTACTTTTACCTCCGTTCTAGAAGGGCATTGAATATGAATTAAAAATATTCATTACAAATGAAAAAAAATAAAATATGTGGCCACAGCATTTTTATTAGAAGAAAAAAAAGTAGGTGTCCAAGCCCAACCTCACATGATTTGTGACAAGTTATGACCTCACGTGATTAGGGATGTTCATGATCTAAATTGGACAATTCATTCCTCTGCTGTTTGGCGTGCCAAAGGAAACTTGATAAACAAAGCAATCTTGCTGTTCTATCATTAATAAGTGAAATTCTCATTTCTGGAAGTTGGAAAGTCAGAAGTAGGGGGTGTTCATGGGCCCGGTCGGGCTAAAGAAAATTATGTCCAACTTGCCCATTTATTAATCAGGCCTAAAATTATTGAGGTCGAATCCAGCCTATAAGGACCTAAAATTCACACCAAGGTCAAGCCATTTCCAAAAGATAAACATTCCATTGTGTTAAATATATCAGGCTAGGACTGTCCTTCAAGGGAAGAAAAGAAAAATCGAGTTCTCCACTTCATTTGGACCACTATCTGTGCTAGCCCCTGGAAGGTGCCGGCTCTTGTCAGTTGATGTATGTTTATCTAACTAAGATTTTGATCTCCTTTTAAATGGCCATCCCAATGGTTTGGCTTTTGTTGTAGTCAACCACTTCGCCGGATGCCTCAACATCTTCGACTGGAATTGGTATTTTTAACGACCAAACTGAGTTGGATCGAATTCATAACTTTCCCAGGGACATGGAATGAGACTTTGATGGGGAGATTGCCTCTTTGGGTTATCAAATCTTTAATCCCATGCGTGTTCCAAAGGCATGAATCATGATGAGCCATACGATTTCTAACACTCCGGACTGCAAACAATTGAAAACAAAAAAAGGATTTTGAGAATTCCAAAGTGACATTATGAATTAATTATGATTCAACCCTGTTGGCGTGGGTTCACTTGAGACCCTCACCTAACACTTACTTTCTACCAAAAAAACTAACACCTACTTGTAAGATAAGAGGATATAATTGAGGTGCCGTTGAGTAAATTTATTAAGCAAGAATATGATTTCCGATCATCATTTCCATGTCAAACAAGCAAGAGCCAATACCTTTTCATATTTATGAGAGCCTCTCAAAAGAAAAGGAAATCTTAAGCTCTTCCTTTCTCTAGCAAACAAGATGAGCTCACATATCGGTCTCTGTCTCACCTTATAAATCTCCCATTACGTAATGTCTAAATGAGCTAAATAGCTAATGTGTGGGGTCGCTTCCTAATTACGGATCTGTGTGGGGTCACTCCCCAATTTCAGGATAGCCCTTAGTCTTGGTGTTGCCCGGCTCGGCAGAAGCGCCAACTCGGGGAAGCACGGAGCCCATCTCGGTGGCCATGCCTCCGGCCGCCCACTTCGGTCTCGGTCTTAGCTTGGTCTCAGCCTCCTGTCATTCAGCCATAAATGCAGTCATAAATGCGCTGCCATGACGGTGGACGACGAACTGACAAATAGAGTGGACGCCGGGCCTAGAGAAGTAACACGCCTTATCTCAGGGTCACGTCCATAGGTATAGGGGGATGGTCCGATGGGACGTTCCCTTTTTACCTACTCCCACTCAGGAGAGAAGGTACATGCTGATGGGACTTCCATCCAGTCCAATGGTGACTCTCATGCCTATATAATGCATGGATGAAAACTACATGAGGTACGCAACAAACCTCCCCTCATACTTTTTCTTCTCCGTTTTCCTTTAGTTATCAAACTAACTCAGGCATCGGAGTGCCTTCGGCTGCCTACAGCCAGAGGTTCTGACTTTTGTTTTCTTTTTCAGATCACTGGAGGCCCGATCCTTTCCCATAATCACCCCAAGATCACCAAATTGAAAGCTTAATCCTCTTCTAACCAAGTTCGTAGTTTTTAGGCACTTACAGCTAATCTGCTAATGGCACGTTTGTGGCACAACAAAAACCCAAATCCATGGAAAACCAAGTCCGATCCCCACCTTCAATGGAAAAGGGTTTTCCATGCAATTGAAGAAAAGTCTTCTTTTTTTGTTTTTTTGTTTTTTCTGGATATGGAATTTATTGTAGTACGTGTGGAAAGGCATTTACGCTCTTCTCATTATATCTTATAGTCTGGATTAGATTTGCATATGCTTACCTAGGTTTGTAGTGCTGCACATGGGTGGTTCAGATCGGTTTAACACTAAAACCAACAACCAAACCGAACCTGTCGGTTTTTTAATTAACTGATTCGATCCAACCAATGGAGAGGGCTTAAACCGAACCAAACCAAACCAAACGGTTCAGTTTGGTTCGGTCAGTTAAACCGTTGTTTTTTATTTTATTTTTTTGAAAATTAGATATTGAAAATTTCAAAATGATGATACCATGTCCTTTGCATTTGTTTCAATGTTTGGTGCAAATATAAAAATCCAGCAATCCATACTAGACTAAACCTATATAAAAAATAATTCTACTCCAAAAAAAGAGTTTGGACTAAACACAAGCACAAAAAAAAAAAAAAAAGTTTGCATTGAAACATTCATTCCACATGATACCCTCTGAGGTAGTGTTGACAATTGAGTTTATGTGAGAATGGAGTTGTCGACTTTAACTATGAAAGTAGTAAAAAACAAAACCATAAGGCTAAAATAGTAAAAAAACAATACTTGAGTTACCGCATACAGTCGGTTTGGTTTAAGTGGTTAACCGTGGGCTCAAATCAATAACCGACCAATGTAAGCGGTTTTTTATGATTTTCAAACCGTTAACCAAACCGACCCACTATAGACCGATCCGAACAGCCCGGTTCGGTTCGGTTTTACGGTGATACAAGATTTTTTGTGCAGCCCTATAGGTTTGAGCATGCATTTATAGTCTGATAGGCAACTTGTGAATATAGGCACCCTCGATGGGATTGACCTAGGCCTACGATTTCATGCCCATTGTACTTTAACACCCATATATACATGCGAGAGGGGAGGGGGTGTTTTATGTAAGGCCTCCTCTCTTTTTTCACATACGGTGGCCTCCTCAAGGAAAATTTATGGGTCCGTCATTGTATTTGTATATTATACGTGCTACCAATAAACCCTTATGATGCAGGTGCAAAGGATTAATGAAAAACCCTATTTTCCTAACCGACATAGCGTCTTCGGCCCAACCCCTCCGGTGTGAGCGCTAAGTCGACGATAGCTTCAACACTACCCCTCAGTGCTGACTCCCAACATCATTACACCAAGTTCCTATCTAAATCTATGAAGAATTTTTCATGCTCGCAGTGTTTTCTCTTGTTGGTCTTTTGTTAGGTTTTTGTGTATTGGCTAATTCATGTGTTGGACAAAACTCTAGAGATCCATTGAGTTGTAATTCATTTTTAAAAATGAACTCTGAAGATAAAAGACTGGAAGGACTCTAAGAAGAAAGCTGAAAGAAGAGTGTTGATTTTTCGAATCATCCAGAATAGCGCTCAAAGCTTCATTCGAGCGAACACAGTTAGAATAGCCAGATGCACTTGATAGTAGTATATTTGCGCCAAGATAGAACCTCATCCGCTCGAGCGGATGAAGGGTCTGCTCAAGTGAACAGGGCGGCAATGTCCAATTTAAATTAGAAATTTCTTTCTAATTGTGTCCAAATTGCTTGTTTTAATCCTAATCAAATTAGGAAACTTGAAACACGTCCCAAGGGCTATTTAAAGGAAAAAATGGCTATTTTAAAGACGGACCTCACCTCTCAAAGTTTTGAGTTAGAGATTTAATTGAGAGAATTCTTCTCTAGAAATTTATTAAGAAGTTGTGCTGCCAAGTTTTCAAGAGCTAGTTTCTTTCAACATCCTTTGTAAAAGATCATTTTCTTGCGTCGAAGATTTGAGTAGTCAAGCGCGGGATTGAGTCTGTTGCAATTAGCGGTGTGAAGTCGTTGAAGCGTGAAGCGACACAAAGTAACTTCAGTCCTTAGGTAGGGGATATCTGGGGAGGAAATCTGAGTTTCTTGTAATTGCAAGATTCATAGTGTGAGGCCCCACCCCTTGTGGGCCCTCAATTTGAATTTTTAATACTAATTAATAGAGTATATTAGCTAATTATACTAATTAGTGGGTTAGTAAGGGTAGATGTATATTTTTCTAAGTTTGAGTTAGATTAGTCTAGTTGTGTTAGTAATAGAGTTAATAGGGGTCCTTGTGCAATTTCTAGGGTTAGTTGTGAGTGGAGGACCTAGCTAGATATTAGTGTTATCTATAGGGGGTATCCCTTAAAGACTCTTGTAGAACCTTCCCCTAAAGACCTAAATGCCCTCTACCCTAACCCTAATCCTATACAAACAAGAATGGCATTTTAAATCCTAGCTAAACCCCCAATCTATAAATACAGCACATTTCCCAAGCCATCCCTAGCTACTATTCATCTTCTTCATTTCACCTCTCCTTTCTCTCTTCTAGACCTAAGTTCTGAGTTTGTTTAGTGCTTGAGAAGACCCAAAGAGCTGGGATTTTCTTCTTGTTGGATTGGCTCTCTTCTTTTTCTCTCTCTACAACCTTTCACTTTAAACAAGGCAAGTGCAATATACCTATTTAATATAGAATATATGTTTCTATTTCCTTTGATTCTGCACTTTTAATTCAGTTGATGTACATGTACTAGATCTACCTATGAGCTTAGTATTGATGGATTTTTGGCATTGATGGATGGGATTTACCCATTTGGAAGATCAATGGCCCCTTTAGTGATTGGATGGTAGTACATTGAAGTGTTTTTATATTTTATATTGTTTTGGTGATGTTTGGGCGAGATTCGAGGAGGTTTAACGGAAAAATGGGTTGAAGGAGATGAAACCCTGAAATTTGGGTTTTCTACAGTCTGCGTGTGCCCGGTCGACCAACCTGCAGTGCGGTCGACCGAGCACACTGAAACTGAGAAAAAAAACAGGCCTAAGTTATTTTTCCTGCAGAACTGAAAGTTCAGTGTGCGCGGTCGACCGAGCCCTGCTCCAGGTCGACTGAGCACACAGACTCTGTAGAGATCGACTGGGAGCTGGATTTTCCCTCAGACCCAGAAATCCAGTGTACGCGGTTGACTGAGCTCTGCTCCGGATCGACCGAGCACACAGGAATTGCAGTGGAAATGGCTGAGAGCTGGGACATCATTTTTTCCAGGTTTTCTGTGTATGTGGTCGACCGCCCAGGCCAGGAGGTCGACCGGAAACACAGGAAATTCCCTGAGAATGGATCATGCCTGCCAGGTGCCTGACCCAACTTTTCCAGTGCACTCGGTTGACGGACTAGGCCAGGAGGTCGACCGAGCACACTGCATCAGGGTCGACCTGGGGGTCAACCCCCAGTGTACTCGGTCGACCGAGCACACTGTGTACAGTGATTTTCCAGTTTTCAGTATTCTGAAGATGTGATCATTTGTGGGGCCCATTGACCATCCAAATGGACTTCTATTGATGTGCCAAGCCCGAGTCAATGGTGTGGCTCAACCTTGACTCGTGGGGACCACCAAGTAGGGTTTCGGTTGTTTAATCTACGGTGATTCGATCTTTAAACATTGTCAATGATGCCTGTAACTTCAGGAGCACCAAACACAGTATCCTTTGGCATTTGAGACCTCCATTTAGAGATCAAATTACCTGAGATGGACCTGGACCTGAATGTGGTCCATTACCTAGGTTGGACTATTGTTATTTTCCCTATTGATTCTCATATTTGAAGTTCATACTTCACCCTTCTTATTACTGTCACTCTTATATCCTTACCGTAGCTGATAGCTGTTAATTAAATGGAAATGGATGACATGAACCTAGGATATCTTAGAGGTGACCCGATAGTGTGATTGGGAGAACACTGACCCGTGTCTTTGGCTAGGCGGGCCTTTTTATGGCCTAAGTATGGATCTGTTATACCCTTAGAATTGGGGAGGTGTATTGTATTAGAACTTATAACTCATTTTGGATAAGAATGGACTGTTTATCAGTGGAAATGGACTTATTACCTCGTTTGGACTGTTTTAGACCAGGCCATGTGTTGATGGGCCTTGGTATGGATCCAACGAGTGGGCTTGGACTTGGATTGTAATCCATGGACTAATTGATATATGAACCTCTTAGAGACATGGTTAGGACCTTGTTCACGCAAGGCAAAGCCAAGACAGACACAGACCTTTAGAGTTTCCTCGAGTCGGCATAGACATTCGCTTGGTTGACTTAAGCTTAGCCTTTGGACTGATCATCCCTGGTAGGAGATGTTTATGAGTGTTGAGTAAGCTATCATGATGAGCTATGTTTAGACGGATGGTGTGATACCGAATCCAGTCTCCCCGAGTGATAAGTGTGGTGAGACTAATGAGTTGAATGTTTGCGGGGTTAGTTATCCCCAGCATTGATGAGATTTCCCGCCGCAACTGTGTTCATTATGGGAGGGCCGCGACATAATATCCCGCGGTATCCAGCTCTTGTGAATGTGCCATATTGTTTTAGACTAGATGCTATATTTATTCTGATTCTCTACGGTTATTTGCTCAACTGCGTAGATCATGTATCTTGATACTCTTTAACTGTATAACTTTCTTTACTCTATTTGATACATATCGTCCTATGTTACTTGTATATACTATGACTTGCCAGATCTTTAGATCTGACCCATCTTTGGTGCTTAGGTCTCGATCCCGAGTACGCGGACGATGCGCTTGCGCTCGTAGAGGCGCCTATAGCCGGAGATTACGGTTGGGGACCGACCGACCACGATGTCGAGCCGGAGGGTGGAGAGCCATTACCTGGACCTTGAGAGTTTACCTTTGTTTGGGTTTTGGAGCGATTTTGTTGTGAGCTGGGTAGCAGTTAAAATGTACTTAATCTTTGATCTTATCAGTTGATACTTTTAAACTGGACTACAGTTCTGCTCATATTTGATATATTATGATACCTATTGCTTCCGTCCCACTTCTTATGCTTCCGCAATTTAATCGTTGTTACTACATTGTTCAAAAGTTTTAAATTGGACCTCACTGCGGACCTACGATCTTGGAAGTTCTTGGATTTTTCCGGGAAGTAGCGCACCAACTTCGGATATTCTGACGACTCTATCGGTATCCGGAATTGGGGCGTTACACATAGTGCTTGATTGTTGATCTAGTTTGAATTCGTGGTTTTTCACCCGATCAGAGTTTTTCACGCTAAATCTGGTGTCCTTGTGGTGTGTGCTTTTTGAGTTTATTTTCCGCTGCATAGTTTATTGTTTTTGCACACTTTTGGGCTGATTTATTGAGTAGACCAATCTAGAGATCTCGAACCCTAAAACTTTCATCTTCGAAACCATGTGGCTGCTTCAAGTAGGTCTTCGTGTCAACTCTGCCAATCAACACTTATACGATGTTGATTTTCGCCACCGAACCAAAGGTCACTAAATTATCCCTAATTGGTTTGACCCAACTATAATTGAGAGAATAGAGGTTGCTCTCCAAATTGGACACCCCTTGATTAGTTCAAATGGAGATGATTGGGGATCTATGGAGACTAATATAGGGCTAGGATCTTTAGAGAATTTAAATGGAGGTGTATGATAGTCTGCATATCTAACTAAGGGAATGTAATTAGATTTAGTTATATAAAGGGAGGGAGTGGTTAGACTTTTTTTAGTTAGGAATATCCTCCATTTTGTGTGCGTTCCATTTTGTGTGCGTTGTAGAATTAGAGAGAGAGAGAGAGAGAGAGAGAGAGAGAGTTGGACGTGTGGCTTAAGGGAAGAAAGGAAAAGGAAGAAAGAGAGAGAGAAGAGAGAAGAGAGAAGGAAGAAGCTTGTCTTGGAGGTGGACTTCTTTGAGGTAGGTTTTCTTTTCATTTTCTTACATATTTTATTATTTAATTTCTTTCACCATTTTCTTCTCTAATACCTTCCCTCTTCCATATTTATTGATGCCCTTTAATGGTGTTTTAGCACCATGATGAAGCAACCCATGTCATTTTCTTTACTGAGATTGGCCAAGGGAAGAGGGGATCCAAGTTCATTGTTTCGATTATTGATTAGGCTTGGGTCATCATCAATGTTTGGATAGGAAAATGGTGAAATCTTAATTTATGGTTTAGATGTATTTTGGGGACTAGATTTTTAAAGATTAGATTTATTTTGTGCTTTTTTTAATAAATCATTAGACTTAGATTATTGGTTTTAATGATCATAGAGTTTAATAATTATCGTATTTCATCTTCTTCTAAAATCTATTTTTTTATAAAAGAAATTGTTATGCTTTCAGCCATTGTATTGTAATCTAGTTTATTTTAAAGATCCATATCATGGGAATAAAAGGGATAAAAAAAAGGGATTTTGGATATCCTAAATATTCATGATAAAGGAAAAATCTTTTTTTTGAACCCTTGGATTTGACAAATCAACGGTCGGATCGGACCCAAAAATTCTAGGGATATTCTCATCGATATATGCAAAGTTTTTAATAGTTTGGATCTTTGAAATAACTAGAAATCAAGGGTGTTAATTAAACTTTTAGTTTCTATTTTAATCATGATTTTAGGTGTTGGATCATTGGGACCCTTTTTTATTTAATCAGTTTGACTCTCTATGACTCATTGGTGCACCGATTGTAGATCTTGGGTTAGATATTAATTTTGGTATAAATATAATTAAATTCCAGCAACCATAAGGTTATGTTTTAATGGTTTTAAGGTGCTGGAATGGTGGATTTAAATATAAATGAGTCTTGGTTTAATGGGCTAAGCTCAAAACCTAACCCTAGTGCACCAATTGATCGAAATGGACAAATTGTAATGTTATTATTTTCTGTTATTTATATATTAAATTTAATCAAAGGACCAAATTAAATTATCAATAGTTGTTTAAATGAATTAGGAAGTGTGGCCACACCCTTGGCTAAGTTGGAAGCCATTTTGGCTAGACTAGTTGGTTGATCTAGTTGGTTATGCTAGGTCTATGTGTTATGGCGAATAAGTTTTTATGAATTAAATGAGGCCATTACCAGTAGTTATATACTTTAATTAAGTCGCTGGTCAGTAGGTTAAATCCCTTTATTAGTGGAGATTAAGAAGCCCGAATAAATATTTAAAAGTGCCATAGCCATCAAACCTAGACTAGGGGTAATTGGCTAGTTGGTTGGTAAGTGTAGGTGTGATTTAGTGGCTGATGTGTTATACTTAATTCCTCATTGTGGTACTGTTAGGTGTTGTTATGGACCTTAGGACACTTTATAAATCATGTGGACCACACCTTAAATCATAAGATTTAATAATTAATAAGTTTAGAATGTTAAATGGCTAGATTAGGTTCCCTAGTGGACCTTGGTGGGTTAGTTTTCACTTAGATGATTAATTGGTTAAGAAATTGGATTTAATTGATTCTAAAATATAGTTAATAACTAAGATTTAAATAATTAGTGTTTAATAATTATAATTTATTTTTGCAGCATAATTCACATTTTAACACCGTTTTTCTCAAGTGGTTAGTAAAGCTCCATAAAAGGGAAGTTTCAATTACTTTCTAAAAATTTATATACGTAATTGGTAATATGGTAATAGTGTTATGGACATTAAGGTATGTTGCCTAGCATTCAAATTATGGAGATTTCTATATGTTGTCATTTATGGCAAGTTTTGCATAACGTGCTATTTATTGAAAGTTTGTATGGCATTCTTTTAACATTGAAAAATGTATGATGATACTGCATAAAATATTAATTAATAATATTGATCGAAAGGGATGAACCATAAGAGTGTATATGGAGGCCAAGTAGCATGGGACGCTTGATGATAAGTATGCATATAATATGCTTTATTCTAATTAGGTTTAAACTAATTAAAATAAATGAAATATTAGAAAACAAACAAAAGTAGGGACCCCAGTTCCACAGCCCCACTACGTTGTATAACCCTCACGGGAAGACGTCTTACTGTGTGGTGGTCTAGTGACAGTGTAGTGATTAGTAATCGGTTACCTATAGCGGGCATTCCGAAAATGACCTTTGTCTTGGAGGGATTAAATTCCGAGACACTTTGTAGATGGGTGCACCGTTGGACTGGTCAGTGACACAAAGACTCAACCTAGTGTAGAGATTGATATTTTGTAATGATTTTTAAGTGAGTGAATGACCAATATGAAAGGGAATGTCTCAAAGTATTATAATGGCCAAGTGACAAGTGAATAGTGCTAAGTGTAATGTATTGTCACATGGGTTCTAATGAATGGTTCAAATGTAGTGTTGAGACCCTAAATTCCCTATCGGGAAGTGACTTATATTGTATGACATTTCAAGAAATGTTGGTGCTCCAATATTTATTTTATGAAATATTGTCATTTTAGTAATGTCATGTCATTTATTGTTTATCATATGTACATCCTCATTATCTTATACCTCTTATAATATATATTTTGGTTTGTAATTGTTATCTTGCGGAGTACCGTTGTGCTCATTACATTCCACCACCACAGATGATGTGCAGGAGAGTGAGGATGTATAGGACCCAGGGATTGAGGGTGAAGAGGAATACGAGCTTGTGCCACAATATGGTATGATGACGTCATTCTGGATGGTCAAAATGAAGATATTTAAATTATGAGAATTTATGACATTAAGTTTTAATTATGTCTACGACTTTATTAGTTTATTTTGGGATTGATGTATTTATTTAATTTTCGTACTTGGTTGATTTGGTGTAATAATTGTTGGATTATTATTTATGGTTAGGATCTTGGCTTACCTGATATAGGGTTGGGCAATGTGGTTTATGCATGATTATTAGTTGAAAAGAAAATTGACCTACTATTTGAACAATTGAGTGGCCTTAGATGACTGGGTCATTTGGCATCACGTCGGATCCATGTTGTCGGATCTTGGGGCGTGACAACCCATGTTTGGTCTACAAAATAAGATAGTGGGATATAGTTAACAAGAGAGCATTCATGTATTTTCAGCTCAATCCTAAATCAATCTATTTCTCCACCATGATGGGCCATAGTGGGATATTCAAATGATGGAACATGATCTTTAACCAATTGAATTGAATAACCAAAATGGTTTACAAAACATGTTTCTCTTCCATAATTCCCATGTCATTTGTCCTAATTGGCTGCCGTAAAACATGTAGCATTTCGGTACAATAAACGTAGACCCCAAAATGGAAGGAAGATAAGTTGGATCCAGTCAAATTTGAAGAACTGCGTTTGACTTTAGGCCTGCATCATCTAACCAAATTGACCAACATGGATCCGTCAAATCTAAGGCATAAAGCAAGGCAACCAAATGCTCGCTAAACCACAAAGACTGACTTTACATACGTCAAATAGAGTGATCTTTGCTTGGTCTTATTGATTTAGATCGAAAAGAAACCAATCGGCCATGACTGGTCTTTGGTGAGACTGCCTTTCAAAAAATTTTAGGTGACATCATGGTTCTATCCCCTGACTTTTCCCTTATGTTTTCCCTGATACGAGAAATCTTAGGGATTTTGAAGTTCTGGACGGTGAATATCTGAGTGAAAATTCACCAGAAAGTTCAATTATGATACTGCCAGAACACCGTTTTCCATATAATATATGCCACAGCCGGCAATTCTATGCACAGATTGGCCGACGAACCTTATATGGACTGGCTGGTGGGTGCTGAGTGCACAGTTTGTGACAATGGCAGATGGTACCATACTTTGCATCAAATTGTCAGTAACCCTTTGTTTGAAATAATCAGAGGTTGTGACTTGACATTGACTTCTTTTCTTCTTGGTTCTTAAGTGTTTGATCAATGAGACAATTTCTGTAGATTCCCACAGACGGCACCAATCTTTTGATTGGCTGAAAACTGAAAGAAAGCAAGCTATTTTTATTTTTATTTCAATTTCAACAAATATATAAAGAAACAAGAATGACTTGCACAATGATGTTTGAAAGTGCATTGAGAGACTATTTTAGGTTTTTTAATTTTACATGGGTTCTACTCGTCTCACCTTCTAAGTGCAGGTCATTTATAATTTTTTTTTATATGACCCCCTCATTAGGCCTAGGAGATCAAACACAATAGAATGTAAAATACAAAATTGAAAGAAAGAAAAGAGACTGATGCCCATGGCTGATCATCTTCGACTTGACTGGAGAAGAATGACCAAGTGTCCAAAAGAAGATATTTAATGCGCCATTCTTCAAGCATGTGTCGCTCAGTCAATCTTTGTAATCTACTATTGGTTTTCCTGGATAAGACATGAAAATTCAGGGGGGTCACCAACATGAAATAGTTGGTGAAGAGATAATTCATGGTGGTGCCACTTTGGGACCTTGGTATGGTAAGTCAAAGTGGAAAGAACACCACAAGCATACAAGAATTTGTCTTTCTGGTTAGTAGAGAAAACAAAGAAAGGCGTTGGAAATCATTCATAGTGATGGAGCAATAAAAGAACTCCACATTTGTACTATATTCAGCACCGGCCGATCCTTTCCTTGTGAAGAAGGCGAGGATGGATTCTTGGAGTGAAATTGACAGAGTCTCTTGGCTTTTGCAAAGTATGCTTAGTGCTGAATGTTGTATGGAAAGCCCTTTTTATAGGCATTTTGATGGTTGTAACTGAACAAACCAATATAAGTGAACTCTCCAACATACCTTTGTATGTGAGAGGAATGTATATTTATTGTGCGGGGCATCTCTTAATGCGTGAGTTAAGCAAAGGCTGGCAATAATTCCTGTTTGTGTTCCGTTTCGGCTGCATGCACCCCGGCACGAGCACTGGAGCGCTTGTCGAGACCAGTACTAATGGCCATCGTCTCGGCGATATGCTGAGACCAGGACAGGGCCCAAGATAGGAACCGATGGGACCCCAGCCGCCAACACGTCAAGGCAAGATCAGGCCCAACGTGACTGGCATTTAATGCAGCATGGGCTGATCGGACCCTCATTTAATGCAATGTGGGCTATATTGGACCCTCATCGATTGCTCTATGGGCTAATCTGTCCCTAGCAGTCAAATCAGGAGGTCCATTAACAAATATCCAAGAACTTTCTCATATAAGGGGATCGATCACCCAAAAGAAGGTATGCACGTTTTCATGCATGCAACTATCCAAGCACTACTCTTTCTTCTCCGATCAATTTCCTTGTACTAACTTAGGCATCAAAGAGCCCTGTGCTGCCCATAGCTAGGGTCCTTTGACTGTTTTTTCTTCTTCCCTTTTAGGTCCTAGAAGTGGTCAGCTCTCTCCAGTTATTTGGATAAGTCCTCTAAGGCTCCTTCTAGTCTTGTGAGTTGATATTTTCAGCACTTACAATTGGCGCCGTCTGTGGGAAACGATTTGCAGAGTTTTCCTTAGCACCATGACTAAGAGAGCTGCGAAAGGCGGAGAAACATCTAAAACACGACGAACAGGACCATCTTCTGTCATCCTCCCTGCTAAAAAGAGGGGCGAGAAGAGAACTGTTGCAGAAACTGTTGCAGACGATTATGATGAGCGCGGTTTCGTCCCAATCGATGTCCAGGAACATAATCTTCGCTCGGAGTCATTGTTGAGGGGAGTGACAGCCTCCCTCCGGCGAGGAGACCA
This sequence comes from Cinnamomum chago, assembly GCA_038049695.1. Lineage (NCBI taxonomy): Eukaryota > Viridiplantae > Streptophyta > Magnoliopsida > Laurales > Lauraceae > Cinnamomum > Cinnamomum chago. The sequence continues at coordinate 100,737,438 of CP142453.1, read as the reverse complement.
TCGACAGCAGTCTAGAGAGGGTCCTCAGCCGGGTTAGGCTCCTCTGCTGGAACGAGCCCCACGGGGCAAGTCTCCAGTAGTTAATGAGCCAGTCCTCTCCGATCGTTATGAAAATGACGAAGAGGACGCTGACGAAGACTTTGATCCCACCCTTGAGGAGATTCGAGCACAAAATGTCACCATAAAAAAGAAAGATGCTTTGATCCGCCAGCTCTAGCAGCTACTGGAGAGAGTGACAGGCTCGACCAGGCAGCAATAGTCGTAGCAACAAGACGAAGGGAGGGTGTCTCGTAGCAGACACACTGCTCCCCCCGAGAGAGATTTGAAGCTTCACCTGAACGAGAAGAGGCGTGACCGAGCTCGCGATGAAGGCTCGAGCACTAATCGCATCTATTCGAGGAAGGCGTTAGAAACCATTCTAGAGGCCAGGTATGACAACCCGGAGTGGCTAGACGAGCGCATCAGGTGGACAGTCCAGCGCAATCTGGAGGTGGCTGGTCTCATCCGAGACCAACGGGAAGCCTGTGAGTCCATCGATCTCGGCTCGTCCCCCTTCTCTCGCGACATCAGAAATTATCCCCTTCTGAGGAAGTTCACCATCCTGAGGTTCGTCACTTACGACGGGACTTCGGATCCGGCTGCTCACCTGTGACACTTCTCCCAGAGGATGTCTGTTTGGGGGGACGAGGGCCACCTGAACTGTGAGTATTCTCCTCTAGTTTGGGTGATCTCCCCTTGAAGTGGTCTGTGCGCTTCCAGAGGAGTTGGCAACAACTTCAGCAGTCTTTCATGAAGAAATTCTCGGCCTACAGAATCATGCCGAAGACGGACGCAGATATTATGGCTTTGAAAATGAAGCGAGAGGAGAACATCACCCGTTTCGCCAAGCGGTTTTGGACGGTCTACAGCCAAATCGAGAACTCAAAGGACGAAGTGGCAATCTTCTCATTTCAGAATGCCCTGCTGCCAGACAGTGAGCTTTGCAAAGATCTGGCCAGAAACCCTGTGTCCTCCATAGCAGCGCTGATGTCCATAGTCAACCGCTACATTGCCTAAGAGGACGACCAGATCTAAGCTCGGGAAAGCTTTGGGGTCGCGCAGAGAGACCGAGATGGCAAGCCTTTGAAAAAGGACAGGGATCGTTCCGAAGAGAGGAATCAGACAGACACTGGACTCCGGCCAGTTCGGCGAAGGCTCCGACATCCACCTCGGGGGGAAGCAAAAAGCCTAGGCTATCCGCGGACCCATACAGAGTAGTCAACACTATCTTCAAGGAGCTCATTCACAAGATCATGAACAAGATCAAGTCTAAGCCGTTCTTCAGCTAGCCGCAGCTCATGAGAGGAGACCCATCCTCCCGAGATCAGAGAAGATTTTGTACATATCACAAACAGGGTGGGCAGAAGACCGAAGAATGCAGGATACTGAGGTCGCACTTGGAGAAGCTCGTCCAAGACGGACACCTGCGGGAATACATCAAGGCGGGCGCCAGAGATGATAACCAAGCCCCGCGCCGAGACGAGAGGAGCCAGGATAGTGACGAGTCTAAGAAACTCATTAACATCATCCATCTAGCTCCCCCTCCCAAGGGGAGTAACTGAGCTCGCGCCGAGTCCAGGCGAGCCTCCCACAGTGGGCAGGTGATGGCTGCCGAACTCGGCTCAGCTCCTAAGAGGGCTCGGAGAGAGTAGCCCAAGATTTGGTTCTCTGATGCAGACTTAGAAGGGGTCCAGCTCCCCCACAATGACCCGCTCATCATCACTCTGAAACTGAAGGACTGTACTGTGTAGAGGATCCTCGTCGACCCCGGCAGTTCATCCGAGGTCCTCTATTTTGATTGCTTCAGAAGGATGGGTCTGACGTAGAAGGATCTGCAGGAAGCTCAAACTCCTCTCATAGGTTTCAGTGCCAAGCCAATGTACCCCAAAGGAAAGGTGACCCTCAAAGTCAAAGTCGGCAGAGCATCCGTGGTGACAGACTTCCTAGTGGTTGATGCGCCATCACCTTACAACGCCATAATGGGCAGGACCTGACTCCACAGTATGGAAGCAGTCCCCTCTACTCACCACCAGAAGTTGAAATTTCCATTGGAAGTTAGGAATGACAGAGTGAAGATAATTACAGTCCGAGGAGACCAGCAAATGGCCAACCAGTGTTTGATGGCCGCAGTGTCCGGGGAACGAGAGCCCAAGCAGGTCAACATGGCCGAGATGGAGAAGAAACTGGACGAGGTCGGCCAGGACCCGGAGACGAAGAGCATGGAGGACCTGACCGAAATCAGGATCGACCCAAACGATCTGGAACGGTTCTTTCTGCTCGGGAGCCAACTCGCGGAGCCCGACAAGTCAAAGCTGGTCCAATTCTTGGTGCGGAACAAAGAAGTCTTCGCCTGGACGCCCCGGGAGATGCCTGGCATTGACCCTGAGGTCGTGTGCCATAAGTTGAATGTGGACCCCAACCACAAGCCGGTGATGCAGAGAACTCGCAGGACCGGGGTGCTGCAGACAGAGGCCATGATTGAGGAGGTGGACAAGCTACTAGAAGCGAGGGTGATCAGAGAAGTCCAGTACTCATCCTGGTTAGCCAACACGGTGGTGGTCAAGAAGAAAACAGGCAAGTGGAGAGTGTGTGTCGATTTTACTAACATCAACAACGCCTACCCCAAGGACAACTTTCCTCCCCCAAAGATCGACCAGATGATCGATGCCACTACTGGACATGACAGAATGAGCTTCCTTGACGCGTACCGTGACTATCATCAGATACCAATGCATGCGCCGGACAAAGAGAAGACAACGTTCATAACACCCAAAGGCACTTACTGTTACAAGGTGATGCCGTTCGGATTGAAGAACGTGGGAGCCACCTACCAGCGACTCGTCACCAGGATTTTCAGGCCCAGCTCGGCAAGACCGTTGAAGTCTATATTGACGATATGGTCGTCAAGTCCAAACAGGCGCAGAACCATTTGGAAGATCTGGCTCAAGTCTTCAATATTTTGAAGAGGTTCAAGCTCAAGTTCAATGCTTCTAAGTGCGCCTTCGGTATCGGTTCCGGCAAGTTCCTTGGAAGCTTGGTCACATGCAGAGGGATCGAGGCGAATCCAGATCAGATCTCGGCCATCCTCAAAGTACAGAGTCCCACTACTGCGAAGGAGGTCCAGAAGCTCACTGGCATGACAGCCGCACTAAATCGCTTCATCAACATATCCTCAGATAAGTGTCGGCCTTTCTTTCAGCTTCTTAGAAAAAATTTAAAATTTCAATGAACTCCGGAATGTGACCAAGCCTTGCAGGAACTCAAGGCTTATCTATCTTCACCCCCTTTGCTCTCAACTCCGATGCACGAAGAAGTTTTGTACTTATATTTGGAGGTTTCGGATCATACGGTGAGCTCGGTCCTCCTTAGAGAAGATGACAAGCTTCAAAAGCCAGTCTATTATACGAGCAAAACCCTCATTGATGCCGAGACCAGATACCTACCCCTAGAGAAGCTCGCGCTGGCACTCGTCAGCGCCTCGCGTAAGCTCTCCCACTATTTTCAGACCCACACTATAGTGGTTGTTACGGAACATCCACTTAAATCTGTTTTCAAAAAATCTGACTTTTCAGGAAGAATCTCCAGATGGGGTGTCGAACTGGGACAGTACGATATTCAGTATCAGCCCAGAACTGGGGGCAGGGGCCATGAAGCGCCCACAGGTTCTGATGAACAATTACAAGGCCAGACCCTAACCCCTGTTTGGAGAGGCTTCGTTGACGGATCCTCCACTTCAAGAAGAGCTGGTGCAGGAGTTGTCCTCCAGTCTCCAGAAGGGCTGGCCATCGAGCAGGCTCTGACCCTGGATTTCAAGGCGTCAAACAACGAAGCCGAGTACGAAGCTCTGATAGCGGGACTAAACAGCGTCAAAATCCTCGGAGCTCAACAGCTAGTGGTCTTCAACGATTCACAGTTGGTGGCAAACCAGCTGACTAGGGACTATCAAGCCCGCGACGACAGGATGGCCGCTTATCTAGCCCTTGCGAAGAAGATGCTCTCTCAGTTCCAGATGGCCGAAATCTGGCAAATAGGCAGAGAATCAAACTCTCACGCAAACGCACTTGTTAACTTAGCCTCTGCTGTCGAAGCAGGAAGGAGAAGAAACATCGAAGTAGGGTCGTTGGCTGCGCCCAGTATAGTGATCCATCCACCTTGGGAAGTGTTGTGCCTCGACCTCGGCCCGAGCTGGATGGACCCCATAACAGCATACTTGAAGGACGACAAGTTTCTCAATGACAAAAGCGAGACTCATCGAATCAGGCTCAAAGCAGCCCGGTTCTGGTTGTCTCCCGAAGGCAAGCTCTACTGGAAGTAGTTCACAGGACCATACCTCCAGTGTGTCATCCGAGCAGAGTCGAAGATTTCCTCTTTGAAATACATGAAGGGATCTGCGAGAGCCACATTAGAGGGGGATCTCTTGCATACCGAGCCATCAGCCAAGGCTACTGGTGGCCACATATGCAGAAGGACGCACAAGTATACGCCAGAAAATGTGAGAAATGTCAGAAATTCTCCCATTCTATCCATCAACCAGCGTGAGACCTCAGTCCGCTCTCCAACCCATGGCCATTCTCCCAATGGGGGCTCGACATCATCGGACCACTTCACCGAGCTCTAGGGAACAAGAGGTGGCTAATCGTGGCCACTGACTACTTCACCAAATGGATTGAGGCGGAGCCATTGTCTTCCATCACAGAGCAGGATTCCAAGAACTTCATGTGGAAGAACATCATCACGAGGTTTGGCATCCCTAGAGCTTTGGTCTCGGACAACGGGACCCAGTTCGACTCCAACCTCTTCAAGAGCTTCTGCCAAAAGCTCGGCATCCGCAACCAGTACTCCACCCCGGCATACCCACAGAGCAATGTCAGGCAGAAATTTCTAACAAGGTGGTACTCGACGGACTGAAGAAGCGACTCGACAGAGTTAAGGGAAGATGGGTAGAAGAACTTCCGAGCATCCTGTGGGCTTACAAAACAACTTCAAGGTGCTCCACTTTGGTGACTCCTTTCTCCCTAGCCTACGGAATAGAAGTTGTCATTCCCTTAGAAATCGGCCTCCCTACTCTAAGATCCGAACTCTTCGATCAGGGCTCGAATGAGTCACACTTAACTTTGGAGCTGGACTTGGCCGATGAGCGAAGGGAAGCAGCAGCAATCCGGTTAGCCGCCTATCAGCAACAGCTAGCCAGAGGCTATAATCAGAAGGTTAAAGAAAGGAAATTCTCAGTAGGCGAGTTGGTTCTGAAGAAGACACTCCCAAGCGACAAAGATCCCAACCAGGGCAAGCTGGCGCCGAATTGGCACGGACCCTTCAAGGTGATCTCTACTGTCGGACAGTCAGCCTACAGACTTGAAGATATGGAGGGCCGACAGCTACCTCGGCCGTGGAATGCGTCGCATCTCAAGAAGTTCTGTTTCTGAAACCTGTACTCTGTACTTAGAAGATTTCAATGAAAGTGAATTTCTTATTCAAAGGACATGACAACTTTTATCAGCAGTCTGGCAACGGCCATTGATGAGATCGCCTCGGGGTCGGCATATGTGCCACCCGGGCGTGAAGCCATTATGGCTATTGATGAGATCGCCTCAGGGTCGGTATATATACCACCCCGGCGTGAAGCTATTACGGTTAGTGACGAAATTGCCTTTGGGACAGATCAAGTTCCACCTCGGCATTAAGCCGTTTCGGCCTTCTAGACTTTCCCAAGGTCGCTCACGCTGCTAGCACGAATCCGTTTCGGCTGGAAGGAGGGTTGATGTATAGCCTTCTGCTCGGAACGGTGTCGGAAGGCCAAGGTATCACAGAATCGACCTCTAAGTACGTGTCGAACGTATTATTAGACTTATTGTGTACGAGCTCTATTGCACCACGAAGGGATAGAACCATATTGCGGGCATGGTTAACCACGGAAAGTTTCTATCTGTTTCGCATGACATTCCAGTTTGGTCGTGCCTCCAACTCGAAACGCATCCAGCTGAACCCAAACACTTAAAAAAAAAGAGAAGCAATAGAGACAAAAGGCGAAAAGGAAAATGTAGAAACCATCACAGAGCGCGGAGGATCACAATTTGAAGATAAAAGCTCAATTTTATTGATTCATTGACATTATATTACAATCATTCCATTACAATTACAAAAAAAAGGAGAAGAAGAGATACATCAGCGATTTAGGTGTCAGCATTGGCGTCGGCTTCATTGGCGGGAGGATCTTCAGCAGGAGCTTGGGCTGGAGTGGGGGCAGGCTTTGGCCCTGGATCCGAGCTTGGGAACTTGGCCGAGTTTGTGTAGGCTGGGTCGTCCTCAAGGACGCCCACCTTGTCTAGTGCGGAGAACCAGCCAAGCTCCCGTGCTTTATTTCGGATGGCCACGACCTGTTCTTCGTATTGAGTCGTTGCCTCTGCCACCCCTTCGTCAAAGGCCTTCTGAGCTTCGGCCTCCAGCCTGGCCTTGATCTCATCGTCTTGTTCGGCCATTTTCTTTTTGTACGCTTCGACCTCGGCCTTTGCGGCTTCCGTCTCGGCGATAAGACTTTGGTTTAGCTTCTCCTGCTCGGCCGCCTTCTTTCGGCACTCCTCCATTGCGGCCTCCAGGGCCCGTTTCTGCGCCTCAGCCTCCGCCACCCACGCGCCGTGCTGCCGAGCTCTCTCCAGCTGCACATGGGATCGTTGCACCATCTGCGAAAGGGCAAAAGTAAGACGGTGTGAGAGAACTGTAATTGAAATCATAACACACAAGGGATTTGAGTTCCCGACACTTACCAGGAGCCCTGCCTACATCTGTGCCATCGCCAGCCCGATGTCGTCGATGACCCTGTGCCTCGCCATGTCTTTTGGCAGCGCACAGGCATTGGCAAGAGCCGCCATGACGAGGGGGCTCCCAGGGACTTGGTCCTCCACCGTGATTGGCTTCCCAGAACCAAGCTGGAAAGCCGGGCACCACGGAGCTGGGCGAGGCGGTTGCACCTCAGGAGATCCAGGGACTGTTAGAGTTTTTGTTTTGTTGCAATTTGATAGGATGCATTCATTTTCATAGCTTGACCTCTCATTCTTTTATGTTCTCATTCCTAGGATCATCATGCATATTTCTCATTCATTATCTTTGTTTTTATCATATGATATGCATGGTTTTCATTTCAGTCTTGTCTCTTAAGTTTCATGAAGGATTGAGCTCAATGTTTCTTTCTTTCATATGTTTTAACCTTAAGCTCAAATCTTTTCAAGCTTACCAAATACTTTATCTTTCAAATCTTTTCTTTGGTTTAAATGGTTCATGTTTTTAATATTCACTTTTTCATCATATTTTATATCATGATCCATGCTTGAGAAATGTGCCTCAAAGTCCCCTGGAAAGATGCCCTCTATTTTGCAAGTTTCTAAAAAATTAGGAATTATGGGCATTCACCAGGTCGACCTGGGACCCGGTCGACCGAGCACACTACAGCTCGACCGGGATTTTGAGCACCAACGGTCATTTTTCTAGCCGTTGTGTGTACCCGGTCGACCCGGCCCTGTACCAGGTCGACCGGGCACTAGCCGTTGGGAACTTTTTCTTTATAAAAAGTGGCTTTTTGTTTGGAAAAAGTTGCTGAACTTCGAGGGACTTTTGAGGCCAAGGACTTGCAACTTTTCTAGAGCATCTTTGAAGGGATTATGAAGCCATTCCATTGATTCAATCTTTGTTCTTCTATATGGGTGTGCTTCTCTTATCCTAAGTCCTTTAAAAATCATGTTTTGGTTCTTTATCTTTGATTTTCTTCAATGCATGATTAAATAGATGTTTTTCTATTGAAGTGTTGTTTTTCATAACATGCTTAGAACTTTAAAAATCTCATAGCATTATGAATCCAACATATAGTGTTTGTTTCACATGAAATTACTTTCTTGTTTCAAAACTAACTTGTTAGACTTAAGTTTATCTTCTTCAAAAACAAGTTAGTTCACTTTACTAAATTCATGTGTTAGGCAAACTACTCTTTCTCAAACAATTGATTATCATCTTTACATCAATCAAAGTTTCATCTTTTTAAAGAGAAAGAGTTAATTCTAGTAAATGCATTATTCATAGACTTTGTCATTCATATGCATGCTTCTACAAGTTGAGTTTTCACTTTCTATTTAGCCTATTTAGAGGCACTCCATTGCACTTACATTTTTCTCTTAATTAATCCATGCATTCATAGGCATATTTCTTAAGAGAAAATTTCTAGTTGTTAAGGTTTATGCTTAGCCTTGAAAAGCATATGTTGTAAAGGTTTTATGCTTAGCCTTGAAAAGCATAGTGATGAATTGTAAGGTTAGAGGTGATCCTAAACCTTAATTGGAGTTAGTGAAAACCGGTAGGTGTACCTGGAGTGGATGTAGGTAATTTGGCCGAACCACTATAAATATGTGTGTCATGATGATTGATCTTTTCCTTCCTTTATATGTATGTTACACTTATGGTTGAATGAAGATTGTAGTTAGTTTTTCTTTGTGGTTGCTTATCTTAGAGACTCCTCTCTATCACAAGATAATTAATCTTCATCAAAGCTTAATTGACTTGAAAGTTAAAAGAATTCAAATTGGTCTAGGTTTTTAAAGCTCATCCTATTCACCTCCCCCCCTTCCCTCTAGGATTCGGTCTTGGTCTTTCAATTGGTATCAGAGCAAGGTTGCTCTTGTTTAGGTTTTACCACCTAGAGTTAGAATCCTAGTGAGTGTTTTTCTTTTGTTGACACCATGCAAACTAATTTGGGTGAAGGCAATGCCACCAATAGACCCCCTTTGTTTAATGGAACACACTATCGCTATTGGAAAATTAGAATGCAAGTGTTCTTAGAATCCTAAAGCTTAGATGTGTGGAACATCATAGAAGATGGCTATCATCCTCCCACTACCACAGAAAATGATTCTGAGGGGAATGTCATATCCATAAAAATCAAACCCAAAAATACTTGGACTCAAGGGGAAAAGGATAGAGCAAACTTAAATGCTAAGGCAAAAAACTCTCTATATTGTGCTCTATCTCAAGAAGAATTTAATAGAGTAGTAAATTGCAACACTGCTAAGGAAGTTTGGGATACCCTAGAGACCACCCATGAAGGCACAGATCAGGTCAAGATAGCCAAAATTCAAATGTTGACCTCTAAATTAGAAGACATTAAAATGCTTGAAGAAGAAACATTTGATGAGTTCTACTCAAAATTCATGGAAATTGTCAATTCTCTTATAGGTCTAGGAGAAAAGATGGATGAATCTAAGGCTGTAAGAAAAATTTTAAGATCTCTCCCAAAAAGATTCAAACCTAAAATTGTAGCCATAACAGAAAGCAAAGATGTTGACAAAATCAAAATTGAAGAACTAAGAGGAAATCTCCTTACTTATGAATTAGACTTTGAAGTTCAAGACAAAAGGAAAGGAGTAGCTTTTTCCTCTCAAACTAAAGGAATTGAAAGTGAGGATGACAGTGATGAGGACAATGCTTTGCTTGTTAAGAAATTTAAAAAGTTCTTTAGGAACAACAAGAACAATAGAAATTTTGATGAAAGCAAAAGTCCTAGATTTCAAAGAAATCCCAAAGGATCTCTTATTAAAAAGGATGTGCAATGTTACAATTGCAAGGGGTTTGGACATATTGCCCAAAATTGCTCCACCCCTAAAGAATTTGAAAAGGGAGATAAGAAAGGAAAAAAAGGCATTAAACATAACTTGGGATGAGGAAGATGAAGATTGTGACAAAAATGAATCCTCTAATGATGAAGATGAAAATCTCCCTAATTGGCTTCTACTTTCATCTATTGAAGATACCAATGAGCATAATACATTAATAGATGACACATTAGGGCAAGAAGAAACAAATGAAGAAGATGAAGATAATGGAATTCAACAAGCTTATGATGAGATATATGAAAATTGGGAAATCTTAATTAAGAAAAACAAAATTTTAAAAGAAGATTCCAAAAAGCTTGTAAATGAAGTAAGTATCATAAAAGATGAATTGAAATTAACAATCAATGAGAAAAACAATTTGGAACATCAAATCACCACTCTTAATGAAGATTTAGCTCATGCTCAAAAACAAATTCATAATTTACAATCCAAGCTTGAATCTAGTCAACTTGAAACAAACTCTCTCCAAATAAAACTCAATAAAGGAAAATTCATTGTTGACAAATTCACCTTGGGAAATGATAAATTTTATCAAATATTGGGCATGCATAAGATTTATGGTGACAAGAAAGGAATAGGTTTTGAAGGTTCCCCTAGTGTCATGAAGAATAGTTTTCAAACATCTACTAAGAGTCCTCACAAACCTATAGTTAAGAGAAATTATACACCTAGATGGACTTGTCATTTTTGCAATTGTAGTGGACATTTGGTCCCTAATTGCCCATACAAAATTAGGTTGTCTCTCAAAAATCCCTCTAGAATACCTTTCAAATTTGTCCCCAAGACTATTCCCTATAAGTCTCCTTTATCTACTTGGATGGTAAAAGGAACAAACTTTGAGGGTCTCTTAGTTCAAACCGCCTTAAAAGCTAAGGAAAACCCTACTTGGTTCTTAGATAGTGGTTGTTCTAAACACATGACAGGAGACCGATCTAGATTCAACTCTATAGTGGAATATGATGGAGGAAATGTTTCGTTTGGAGACAATAGTAAAGCTCAAATCATTGGCAAGGGAAGTGTAAAAGGAGAACAAATACCAACTTTAAATGATGTATTTCTTGTGGAAGGATTGAAACATAATCTTCTTAGCATTAGCCAATTATGTGACAAACGAAACAAGGAAGTCTTTGACAGTCAATCATGCAAAGTGGTAAATGATAAAACCCATCAAGTTATTCTTACTGGATCAAGGACAAAAGGAAACATTTACATTATAGAAGAATGTGATGACAATGAATCTAGGTGCTTGATAACTAAAGATCAAGAGAATTACTTATGGCACCAAAGGATGGGTCATATAAATTTCAAATTGATGAAAACCTTGTCAAAGAATGAAATTGTGAAAGGGATTCCCAAGTTAAGTGATGAAAAAACTGAACTCTGTAAGGCTTGCCAACTGGAAAAACAAATAAAAAAGAGCTTTAAAGGTTTAAAGGATATATCGTCTTCTCGTCATCTTGAATTAATCCACATGGACTTGATTGGACCTGCACCAGTGCAAAGTATTGGAGGAAAGAAATTTATTCTGGTTATGGTAGACGATTATTCTCGTTTTGGATGGGTTGCCTTTCTTCATGCTAAATCGGATGCTGTGGACAATATCATAAGAATTTGCAATAAGATTCAAGTAGAAAGGGACTGTAAAATTCGGAAGATTAGAAGTGATCATGGGGGAGAATTTGAAAATGAAAAATTTGCTAAATTTTGTGAGAATCATGGAATTAATCATCAATATTCTGCTCCTAAAACTCCTCAACAAAATGGAGTAGCTGAAAGGAGAAATAGAGTTATTCAAGAAATGGCTAGGACCATGCTTAATGAAAAGAATCTCTCTCGTAATCTATGGGCTGAAGCTGTGAATATTGCTTGTTATCTCATCAACAGAGTCTATCTCACTAAGAATACCAACAAAACCCCTTACGAACTTTATTTTGAAAGGAAACCTGATTTGGGGTATTTGAAAGTGTTTGGAAGCAAATGTTATATTCTAAGAGATAGGGAGCAGTTAGAAAAATTTGAGCCTAAATCTGATGAAGGAATTTTCATAGGCTATTCTGAAAGGAGCAAAGCATACAGAGTTTTTAATCATAGAACCATGACCATAATGGAGTCAGCTCATGTTGTCATCGATGACACGAATCAAGTTGGAAGAATTCTTCAAGATGATGATGAAGTTGAAATGGATATTGATCAATCTAGTCCAAAAGATAGTAATGAGATCATTCCTTCCAAAGCCATTGTTCCAACAAAATTAATGAAAAATCACACATTGGATAACGTTATTGGAGATATCAGCAGTGGGGTTATGACCCGGAGACAAGTTCAAAATCTATGTGCTCATTACTCTTTTGTGTCTCAAATCGAGCCCAAGAATTTTTCTGAGGCTGAATCAAAATCTGAATGGATGGAAGCTATGCAAGAAGAATTGAATCAATTTAAGAAAAATGATGTTTGGGATCTTGTTCCCTTACCTGCAGAGAAAAATCCCATTGGCACTAAGTGGATTTTCAAGAACAAGTCAGATGAATCTGGAACTGTTGTGAGAAACAAGGCTAGACTAGTTGCAAAAGGATATATGCTCAAATAGAAGGAATTGATTTTGAAGAAACTTTTGCTCTTGTAGCCCATTTGGAGTCCATAAGAATTCTATTGAGTTATGCGAGTAGCATGAGAATCAAACTATTTCAGATGGATGTAAAAAATGCCTTCTTGAATGGAGAAATTGAAGAAGATGTTTATGTTACTCAACCAGAAGGCTTTGAAGACCCTCATCATCCTGAGTATGTATATAAACTCAAGAAAGCTCTCTGTGGATTAAGCCTTAGTTCGGGAAATGAAAAAGGACAGAAAAATAAAATTGAAAATTGAGGAGCTCTCATACTTGGAACCACCCCAGGGCGGCGGGGGACGCTGTACGCTCCAATCTCCTCGGCGCCGAACTCCCAATTGCCCGAAACAGACAACAGGTCGTCCCCCGCGTACTTGTTCGAGTCCTCGAGCGCCGTGACGAAGGCTTTTTGCTTCGGCTTGACGCGGAGGTAGTAGGTATCCTCCTTCGTCTTACATATGTCATACACATCCTCTATGTCGTGGATGCCTAGATCTATATGGAGGTGCCTGTTCAATGCCACAGTGCCCATAATAATCTTGTAGGCATTGGGCACTAATTGACAAGGGTAAGGTTCCAGGAACTGAGGCAGGCCCTAAGCAGTGGGTGCAACGGGAACCTGAGCCCCCCCCCGCCCCCCCTCGATAACCGCTATGAGCGGGATGGGTATCCAGCCGTCAGCATATGACCGGCGAACGTGGTCTACGAGCTTAGCCTTCCCAACAAAGACGTCGTCCAGAATCCCGAATGCAAACCTAAGGCCTTCTATGGATTGGGGAGAGTCTATCCAGTGGCTGTAGATCCCCATGGCTGATAGAAAGAAAAAGGTGAAGAAGGGAAGGGACTAGATGAAAATAGTAAGAAGCGAAGGACTCGAGGAACTTACTAACGCAAGGAAACCTAGAACAAGAACGGGTGCGGGTGCGCTGTGTGAAGATGAAAACTCTGTTCTGGATCTCGACTTTGGTTCTTAGAAGCACTCTTTCGGAAATGAAAAGTAAGAAAGAGGGAGAAGATGAAGATGAATCTATTTATAAGACAGGAGCACCCCCTAGTGGTGCCGTTTCCAAAAATTCAAAAAAGAGACGTCTTTTCGGAGACTGCACACGTGCCCTGTACGACAGCGTGGCCAACCAGGTGGCGACACGTGTCATCAGAGGTTCGCCTGCCGCAATGATTTAAGCATGGCATTTACTGTAATTAAACTACCCCTGGCGTGTGAGGAGAAGTTGAATAAGTGCCACGCGTCAATTGCTGTCGTCAGGACGAAAATCTCTGGCGGTCTTTTGCAATTATAGCTCCCGACCCCAAGGAATTCGAGATCCCAAGGAGTCGGAAGCTAGGGGCAATTGTGTGTGACATCTCTTAATGCGTGAGTTAAGTAAAGGCTGGTAATAATTCCTACTTGTGTTCCGTTTTGGCTGCATGCACCCCTGCACGAGCACTGGAGCGCTTGCCGAGACCAGCACTGATGGCCACCGTCTCGGCGATATGCTACGTCAAAAGAGATGCGCGTCTCAGCTACAGCCGAGGTGATGGCAATTGCCCGAGACGAGCACAGGTAGCCACGCCTGACATTCGGACACGTGACAGGGTTCTGGCACGCGCTGATGGGACATGTACACCATCCAAACCGTCCACCCTCAACAAATCTCTGATAGAGCCACATCCAATGGCTGCAGCCGTGTCAGGACAGGGCCCAAGATAGGATCTGATGGGACCCTGCCAACAAGTCAAGGTGAGATCAGACCCAGCGTGACTGGCATTTACTGCAGCATGGGTTGATCGGACCCTCATTTAATGCAATGTGGGCTATATTGGACCCTCATCGATTGCTCTATGGGCTAATCTGTCCCTAGCATTTAAATCAGGAGGTCCATTAACAAATATCCAAGAACTTTCTCATATAAGGGGATCAATCACCCAAAAGAAGGTACGCACGTTTTCATGCATGCAACTATCCAAGCACTACTCTTTCTTCTCCGATCAGTTTCCTTGCACTAACTTAGGCATCGGAGAGCCCTGTGCTGCCCACAGCCAGGGTCATTTGACTGCTTCTTTTTCTTTCTTTTTAAGTCCCAGAAGTGGTCAGCTCTCTCCAGTCATTTGGATAAGTCCTCTAAGGCTCCTTCTAGTCTTGTGAGTTGATATTTTCAGCACTTACATTTATAATAATATACAAAGATGCACAGAATATTCTCATAAGGAAAGCCAACTATTGATATGATTTTACACACTTGTAATATTTGACCGAGGATATGAATTGAGTTGGCATGATCCATTTGACACGTTGCTAACTGTGGAGGCCAAATCTTTGGATATTGGGCTAATATTCCCCCTCAAGCTGGACGGGATGGCAGTGACGGAAAGCTTGCCAATAATAAACTTGAAACGGTGTGGACTTAGCCCTTTTGTAAAGACATCTGCAAGTTGAGCCTGGGTTGGGACGTAGCCAACATCAATATCTTTGCGAACCACTCGTTCCTGGATAAAGTGATAATCAACCTTCACATGCTTGGTGCGAGCATGGAAAACCGGGTTGGCAGCAAGAGCCATTGCACTAATGATGTCGCACCAGACAATTGAAGGTGAGCGGATGTAAATGCAAAGGTCTTTGAGGAGAGTACAAATCCATGCAAGTTTGGCAGCCATGTGGGCTAGGGATCTGTATTCAGCTTCAGTGCTTGAATGAGCCACGGTAGTTTGTTTTTTTTGCACTCTATGAAATTAAGTTTTTGCCAAGGAAAACATAGAACCCATTTGTGGATTGTCTATCATCTGGGCAGCCCGCCCAATCCGAATCAGAATAAGCTTGGATATTTAATGATAAATCAGACTTGAAGACAAGACCATGTTCTAGTGTGCCTTTTAGATATCTCATGATTCGTTGTACCGCCATCCAATGAATTGTAGTGGGGGCATGCATGAATTGACACACTTGGTTAACCGCAAAAGCGATATCAATGTAAGGTATTGAAGTGCCCCAACTAAGCTCCTATAATCTGTGACAGTTGGTAGTAAATCACCATCTGATTTGGATAATTTCTGGCCACTAGAAACAGGTGTTGATTGTGACTTTACCCCATCTAATTCCCATCGTTGAAGGAGATCAACAATGTATTTGGTTTGACAAAGAAATAAGCCACTGCGATCTCGATAAACTTGAAGTCCCAAAAAATAATGCAGTTTGCCCAAATCTTTCATAGCAAAGACTGTACCCAGGCGTGTAATGAGTTGCACAAGCACGACGGAATTATTTCCCCCAACAGTAATGTCATCGACATATATTAGGAGAATGAGAATTGATGTCCTTTCTCTTCATATAAATAGAGATCAATCCGCATTTGATCCTTGAAAACCCAATTCAAGTAGAAAGCTAGTGAAATATTGAAACCAGGCACGTGGGGCCTGTTTGAGGCCGTATATTGCCTTGTGCAGACGGCATATATATGCAGGAAACATTGGATCAATGAAGCCTTGGGGTTGCTGCATATATACCTCCTTAAAGAGATGTCCATGTAAAAAGGCATTTTGAACATCTAATTGACGAATTGGCCAGCCAAAATGTACAGCAACCGTGAGAACTACTTGAATTGTTGTAGGCTTAACAACAGGATTGATGAATGTCTCCTTGTAGTCAATCCCCTCTTATTGGTGAAATCCTTTGGCCACTAAACGGGCCTTGAAACGTTCAATGGTGCCATTTGCTCTTTGCTTAACTTTGTAAATCCACCGACACCCAACAATATTTTGGTTTGGCTTGGGGGGATCTAGGGACCATGTGCCATTTTTTATTAATGCTGTGAATTCAGCTGCAATTGCATCACGCCATTCAACATATTTTGAAGCCTGGCTGTAGCAGGTAGGCACTGTTGGTAATGTAGTTGTTAGGAGAGCAATTGGAAGAGGATGACGAGTGGCAGTAAGTACCTTTGGGCGTCTGGTTCCATCCTTGTTGCGTGTAACCGTTGAGTATTGGTTTGTTGAATTGGTATATTTGAGTCAATTTGTGGCATTAGGGTTATTTGTGGCATTGGAGCAATTGATGGGGCTAAAGCAATTGGCAAGGCATCATGTGACATGTTTGCAGAGGATGTGGATGTGATGGGTGAATTAGGAGGTAGTGAACTTGGCAGTTGGTTTGCATCGGTGGAAGTGTCTTCCGCAGAAACATTAGTAGATGGACCTTTGGAGTGTATGAAAGATGGACCTATAAAAGCTGGTGGTGATGACTGTTGTGAATTATTGGAGTGAATGAGTTTTGAAAATGGGAAATCCTATTCATAAAAAATGACATGGCGAGAAACATATTTGCGTCCAGTTTTCGGTTCCAAACACTAGTACCCTTTAGAGTTTAAAGTATACCCAAGAAAAACACATTGAGATGAGCGGAATTCAAGTTTGTTATTATTGTAGGGCCATAAAAAGGGATAGCAGGCACAACCAAAAGTTCGCAGAATGCTGTAGTTAGGTTGATTTGAAAATAATGTTTCCCATGGACTGATATTTTTTAGAGTTTTTGAAGTAGACGATTAATAAGAAAAACGACAGTTGTAAAGGCATTGGTCCAGAAAGTTTTAGGAACAGAAGCATGAGCTATTTCGAAAACGTGCCTATGTTTGCGTTCCGCAACCCATCTTGTTGGGGGTGTTTGCGGACATGATAATCTGTGAGATATGCCTTTAGAGGTGAGAAGTTGCCGAAACTGATGGCTTGTGAATTCACCACCACCATCCCATTGAATTGCTTTGATTTTAGTAGTAAGCATGTTTTCAACCAACAACATAAAAGACACAAAAATCTCATAAGTTTGAGACTTAGCATTCATAGGATAAAGCCAAGTATATCTACTAAAATCATCAACAATTATTATATAATACCGTGCTCCACTTATTGAATTTATTGGTGAACTCCATACATCAGTGTGTAAAAGTGCAAAAGGTGAAACAGAATGTGAAAGGGAAGTTCGGAAAGGAAGTCGACTACTTTTTCCTACTTGACACGATGGACAGACATGTGATAGAGATGGAGAGCCACGAAGAGGTAGGCTTTTATGAGAGAGCAAAAACCGAAGAACTCGCTGTGAGGGGTGCCCCAGTCTATGATGCCAAAGCAGAGAGGAAACCCGTTCGCCAACGAGTGCACGAGAATGTGAACGAGAAGAAATGTGGCTACTACGAATAGGGAGGTGATAAAGGCCATCTTTAAGTATTCCGTGGAAAAGCGTCTTCCCCGTGCTCCGTTCCTTCACAACAAAATCCAAAACCATCAAATTCAAAGAAGCAATTGTTTTCTGTACTAAACTGTTGAACAGATAGTAGGTTGGAATGGAATGAATATGGGGAACATGTAAGATATTATTTAAATGAAATGTATTAGGAGGGATGGGCAAGGAGGAACTTCCAATGTGATGAATTTTCAAACTTGAGCCATTCCCCACCATTACATTGTCAGGCCCCTTGTAATTAATATGAATGAAGAGTAAGATTGGCCAGATCTGAAGTGATGTGATTGGCCCCCGTGTCGGCATACCAAGCATTGTCTGTAGTTTGAGTAGTAGCTGCTTGCATTGCCGCCAAGTGATGGGGTGGACCTCGACCTTGATAAGCAAAATCGAGGCGGTGATGACAATCCAAGGCAGAGTGTCCGACCCGATTACAGATCTGACATACCAAACGACTCTTTGGTTTGTCATCATCGCCATTGGTGTTACCACGTCCTCTTCCTCGTCCTCTTCCACGTCCGCTGCCTCTTGCATTATTATTAGTAGTTGATGTGGATTGACGATGATTGCCTTGTTGAGTGATGAAGGCTGTCGTTGGAATAGATTCCATTGGTAGCGTTGGTGTAACAAGTTCCAAGCTAATTTCTTAGCTGATGAGAAGGCCATATAGTTCGTCAAGGCTGACTGGATCTGATTGAGTAGTGACAGATGTTTTAAATGGACCATATTCAAGTCCAAGACCATTGAGGGTCATAAGGACGAGATCATCTTCGTCAATAGGTGACCCTACAGCAAAAAGATTGTCAGAAATAACTTTAATCTGTTGCAAATAGTCATAAACAGAGAGTGAGCCTTTCTTGATAGTTTGCAACTGTTGCTTAAGTTGCATGACACGCGCCCGACAGTGAGATGCGAATTTCTTCTCGAGCGTCATCCATACTGCCCTGGACGTGGTAAGTCCAACGACTTGGGCTAGCACAGATTTTGTCATTGTGGCAATGAGGCAACTGAGCAAGAGTTGATCTTACTGTTGCCACTCCACATACTTTGGATTAAGAGAGATGGAGGGCTTTGGATTTGCATCAGGCAGAAACTGTTCGGGGCAAGGCTAGTTCCCATCAACGAATTTCATGAGATCATTGCTTCGAAGGATGGGAACCAGCTGAGTCTTCCATAACAAGTAGTTGTTTCGGTCTAGTTTGACTGAAACTAAATGATTAATGCTATTAAGAGGAAGTTGTAATGAAGATCCAGAGGATGAAGACGATGATGTCGTGGTGGAGAATGAAAGAAGGAGAGTATTTGGATCAATTGAGTGTTAACTCTTAGTGTCGCTTTGATACCATGAACAAACCAATATAAGTGAACACTCCAACGTACCTTTGTATGTGAGACGAACGTATATTTATAATAATATACAAAGATACACAGAATATTCTCATAAGGAAAGCCAGCTATTGATATGATTTTACACACTTGTGATCTTTGACCGAGGATATGAATTGAGTTGGCATGATCCATTTGACACATTGCTGACTGTGTAGGCCAAATCCAAAGATCATGTTTTGTCTTTGGATATTGGGCTAATAGTAACTGACGAAGATTATGGGAGAGTAGGGGACGGTTTTAGAAAGTGAAGTAAAGAACATTGTAACTGCTCTTCCATGTGTTCACCAGCCACAAGACATGGTCAAAGAAGGAGGTGGTGGGGCGTCATGGGAGTTAATTGCTGATAACTGCTCACCGGTCATGGAAATGGCTGGGAAGTGCCGACTAGTCATTGGAATTGCATGGCGTTGGTTATTTGACTTTTTTGACTGACACCTAGTGGCCATTCGCCCTCAGCGACGATCGGTCATTGAAAATGTGTGACGCCGGCTATTGCGCTGTTGGGAAGTGTTCAACGGTCATTAATGTTGAACGATGACCAATACTGGTCCATACTCTTCAGCGGCCAGTGGACAAGAATTTCATGTATTGGCAGGTCATGTTCATCAGGCTTCATCAGCTAGTGGAGACGAAAATTGTTTGACTTCTAAAATTAATAAATAAAAATTTACATGTCAACAATAATATATACTTATTAGTTACTAGTGTGTTGTAGGTGGTGTTGGGCATTAACTTAGGGCCTGTGGGAAAAGAAGGTGGTGTGTGTAAGTGCAGAAATAATAATACTCACAAGATCAGGATGCCTCTTAGGACTTACTCAATGCATGGAGGAGATAGCTGCGACGGTATGAACCTGAAAGAGGAGGAAGACAAAGGTCAGAGGACCCTGGCTATGGGCAGCGCAGGGCTCTCCGATGCTTAAGTCAGCAATCGATCGGAGAAGGAAGCAGAAGAAGGAGAAAGACTGAGTGTCTATGTGAGAGTGCTTACCCCTTGCTCCCTTTGGCTCGTGCCTTATATATGGAACAGTTTTGGGTGAGTGCCAGTGGGCTTGGTGATGTGACCTGGGTCACATCAGCCCACAAAGTCATTAATGAAAGTCCATCATAGCCCTCTTTGCATTTAATGTGGGTCCGATCAGCCCACAATGCATTTAATGCCAGTCACATTGGGCCTGATCTTGCCCTGATCTGGTGGTGGCTGAAGTCCCATCAGATCCCTTCCTAGGGCCTTGCCACGACAGGGCCGTGGCAGTTAGCTGCAAGCGCAATACTGCATTGTCGAGCTTGCATTGCCGAGACTAAACGGTACGCGCGACCGAACTGAATTCTGTTTGGCCGAGACCAGCACATAGTGCCGAGACCGATATGGATCGGATCGTAGCCGAGATCGAGAGAAATGGCTCCCACACGTCAGCATATCCGAGCGCACCCTTGCCGAGACCAAGAGGAACAGGTTCAAGAAATGGCCCCCACACAATAGCCCCTCAGTTCTTGACCTCTAGGGCTCTCTCGGGCACTAGGGTTAAGAGCTGGACTGATCCCCCGCACTAGGGTTAAGAACGGAACCGGTCTCCCGAGACGGATAGTGATCGCCTTCCATCCGCTTTTGTTTAAGGGTTCTGACTCATTCGGCGCCAGACGCCGCCGCTGCTTCGTCTGCCAGAGATAATAAAGGGGACAATAAATGCGGGGCTATGATTAGTATGGGAAGGCGAACCATCATCGCAACAGCGCCACGCGTTATTGCCTGGTAGGCTCTCTTGTCTTTTCGAGGGGGCGTGCGACGCAGGTCGAGGCGACGCCTCACGCGTGTCCCGCTTCGAATTCCGGGATGGCGCCCATTTCTGCCCTTTATATTCACCTGCGTCTCCCTCCTTTGTCATCTCTGCAATATAACCCTGTCGAAGCTCTGCTAGAACTTTTGCTCGCCAGAACCTTCACTGCCAGAACCACCTCCATCGCCTCCTAGCTTCGTCTAGGACTTCATTGCGGGCCGGTGAGGGATCAACGGCCTGATTTGTGACTTCGCCCGAGTCTGTGAGTCTCCCTGCCTCGATTCTCTTCTCTTTTCATTCTGTATTTCTGTCCTGACCCCACCTAGGGTCTCCTCCGTTTCTCAGACCTTCCACGGTTTAGACCTCTAGAGATTGTTAGGGTTCCTTAGATTCAGAGATGGGGATTTTCACCCATTGGATAGATTCCCAGGCAGGCCTGGCAAACCTTAGGAGAGTCTACATGATCCCAGGCGATGTCCAGATCATGGCAGCCGACCCCTCCATCTACTCATTTCGCAACGGCTGGATGCCGTTTCCCCTGATAGCCGTGATCGAGGGTGGGGTCAGATTCCCCTTGGCCCCCCTTCTTAGGTCTTGTTTGGAGACCTGGAACCTTAGCCCCTGTCAGTTAATGCCCAATGGGTATAAGATCATCATGGGCGTCGCCGAGCTGAATAGGATTCTAGACATCAGCCTCGGCGTCCATGATATAGAGGATATATATGACCTCTGCAAGTCTAGGGAGGCGGGCACCTATTATCTTCGCGTCAAGGCGAGGTGCCAACCCCTCGTCACGGCGCTGGAGGACTCCAATAAATACGCCGGAGATGACCGCCTGCTCGTCTCGGGAAACTGGGAGTTCGGCGAGACCGAGACCGAAGCCACTAGGAGGGTCCGAGTCCCTCGACGCCTCGGGACTCCACCGAGTAAAGACCTAACCCCCTGGGTTTCCGATTTCTTTCTTATGTTTGATTTTTGCTGCCGGATTCTAACTCGGCTGTTTTTCGCAGGCCTTCCTCAACGCAAGCGCGAAGCCCAGCTGAACGGTTGGAGGAGGCACGCACCTTGGCTGAACAAGGTGTACTGCTACCGCGGCCACTACACAAGAGCTGCCTACTCCCTTCTGAAGTATGAGCCGAGATACGTGTCTTATACACGGAAATCCGGCAACCCGGAGAACTTCGCCCCCGATCTAGCCGAAACCATCGGGACCGTCTCGGTTGCGGGAGCGTCCGCAACGTTGGCCGTGGTCGCGGGCGTCCCAATAAGGGAAATTGAAGACTATACCTCCGGAGCCGAGGTAGACTCTCCGACAAGGGAAGTTGAGAACTATTCCTCCGGAGCCGAGGACATGGCGAGGCGAAGGCCGTCCCTTCAGCTGCTGAACCTAGAGGAGGCAGCATTCGGCGGGCGGGACGCTACCCCGAGCGCTAATCCCCGCCCTCCCAATGCCGCAGTCCCCCCCAACGCCGAGGCCCGCCTCCCCGCCGACACCGAGGGGGAGAGGCCCAGGAAGAAGCCTACCCAAGAGGAGCGCGTGGGAAGGAGCCTACCCAAGAGGAGCGCGTGCGGTCCCACCCTCCCCGAGCCACGGGGGTGAGGATCTCTTCGGGAGAGCCCGCCACCTCGGCTGGGCCTATGGTAGAGCGGCGCTCGGCGCCCTCCAGTCCTGTCACCTCGGCCGAACCCGCGATCTTCAAACCTGACCTTGAGCTCAGGAGGGGGAGGCCGTTGAACGTTGAGGATCGGCTCGCTGGGAATTCAGCTGTTATTTCGGCCCTCAGCCGAGCCTGTGCACTCCCCAAGGATATGGAGAGGCACAAGGCAGAGGACAGCCCCCAGTTGTTGATGAGGGCGATGCAAAATTCTCTGGCGGTAAGTGCGAGAAACGGACCATGTCTAAGGTTGGCACTCAGCCACCTAGATGAGTCGCCGAAACGGCCCATATCTAAGGTTGGCACTCAGCCACCTAGATGAGTCGCCGAAACGGACCATGTCTAAGGTTGGCACTCAGCCGCCTAGACGAGTTGCCGAAACGGCCCATATCTAAGGATGGCACTCAGCCACCTAGATGAGTTGCCGAAACGATCGGTGTCTACGGTTGGCACTCAGCCACCTAGCAAGTAACCTGATCATTCTAAAGGAAGCTCCTAAGGCCCGTCACTCTGTCATTGCCTCAGTAGGTTTGACACGATTCTTAGTAGGCATCATAGATCTCGTGGACCTCATCCGCCGAAATGAACGAGGACCTCCAAGGAGGCCAGAGCGCATGGGGCAAACCCTGATCTAGTTAGTTACTCTCATCCGAAGTCATACACGTTCGCAGGAAAGCACAAAGAAAAGGCCAAGCAAAAGACTTATGAGCCGGTGGAAACCAGACAAGACTTTCGTGGACAAAAGGAGGTTTTCATTGATGAACCATTCGTGTTTACATAAAAGACGGTCCATGACCAAAAAATTACATTCAAAAGCAGATCAAATACAAGAGAAGAAAATTCAAAAGAGAAAGTTAAGACGCCCCAGCATCGACTTCATCAATAATCACTATCGGAGCGTCGTCAGGCTGTGCGACTTCAGCAAGAGCAGATGCCTCAGCTTAGGCTTCGGGAGGAGGAGGTGCGTCAGCTTCGGCAGGGGCCTGAGGTACTGTTGTAACTGGCTTGAGCTCGGGGGGGTTGACATACAGCGGGTGCTCTTCATCCGCCCCCATCTCCTTTAGCCCAGCACGGAAACCGCGCTGGTACAGCTTGGAGCTCAGCTCCTTAACTTGATCAGTATAGCTCCGGCCTGCCTCTGCGGCCCCCTCCAGGAAAGCAGCGTCAACCTCGGCTTGGAGTGACGCCTGTAACGTCTCCTTTGCCTTCTTCTCTCCCTTCAGTCCTGTCACCTCGGCCGAACCCGCGATCTTCAAACCTGACCTTGAGCTCAGGAGGGGGAGGCCGTTGAACGTTGAGGATCGGCTCGCTGGGAATTCAGCTGTTATTTCGGCCCTCAGCCGAGCCTGTGCACTCCCCAAGGATATGGAGAGGCACAAGGCAGAGGACAGCCCCCAGTTGTTGATGAGGGCGATGCAAAATTCTCTGGCGGTAAGTGCGAAGTTTTCAGATATCCTAGTCTCAGATTTCTTTCAAGGCAGATTTCTCACTACTAACCTCCTCGTCTGTTTCTTTGCAGGGCGTCCAGAGGCTCCAGGTAGTGATGGACCGGATTCTCGAAGAGGACGCCAGCCTGAGCCGAATGACCAAGGAGAAAGAGAAAGCCGAGGCCGAACTTAAGGCCAAATGCTTGGAGTTGGAGGAGGTGGCGGCGAAGAAGACCGAGCTCGACGCTCAGGCCGAGTTGATGACGGGTGAGCTCTGCAAAATCAAATCAGAACACTACGAACTGCAGGCCAAGCTCATTGCCGGGGAGAAAAAGATGGTCGGGCTAGCAGCCGAACTGGAGGGAGAGAAGAAGGCAAAGGAGACGTTACAGGCGTCACTCCAAGCCGAGGTTGACGCTGCTTTCCTGGAGGGGGCCGCAGAGGCAGGCCGGAGCTATACTGATCAAGTTAAGGAGCTGAGCTCCAAGCTGTACCAGCGCGGTTTCCGTGCTGGGCTCAAGGAGATGGGGGCGGATGAAGAGCACCCGCTGTATGTCAACCCCCCCGAGCTCGAGCCAGTTACAACAGTACCTCAGGCCCCTGCCGAAGCTGACGCACCTCCTCCTCCCGAAGCCCAAGCCGAGGCATCTGCTCTTGCTGAAGTCGCACAGCCTGACGACGCTCCGATAGTGATTATTGATGAAGTCGATGCTGGGGCGTCTTAACTTTCTCTTTTGAATTTTCTTCTCTTGTATTTGATCTGCTTTTGAATGTAATTTTTTGGTCATGGACCGTCTTTTATGTAAACACGAATGGTTCATCAATGAAAACCTCCTTTTGTCCACGAAAGTCTTGTCTGGTTTCCACCGGCTCATAAGTCTTTTGCTTGGCCTTTTCTTTGTGCTTTCCTGCGAACGTGTATGACTTCGGATGAGAGTAACTAACTAGATCAGGGTTTGCCCCATGCGCTCTGGCCTCCTTGGAGGTCCTCGTTCATTTCGGCGGATGAGGTCCACGAGATCTATGATGCCTACTAAGAATCGTGTCAAACCTACTGAGGCAATGACAAAGTGACGGGCCTTAGGAGCTTCCTTTAGAATGATCAGGTTACTTGCTAGGTGGCTGAGTGCCAACCGTAGACACCGATCGTTTCGGCAACTCATCTAGGTGGCTGAGTGCCATCCTTAGATATGGGCCGTTTCGGCAACTCGTCTAGGCGGCTGAGTGCCAACCTTAGACATGGTCCGTTTCGGCGACTCATCTAGGTGGCTGAGTGCCAACCTTAGATATGGGCCGTTTCGGCGACTCATCTAGGTGGCTGAGTGCCAACCTTAGACATGGTCCGTTTCGGCGACTCATCTAGGTGGCTGAGTGCCAACTTTAGATATGGGCCGTTTCGGCGACTCATCTAGGTGGCTGAGTGCCAGCCTTAGATATGGGCCGTTTCGGCGACTCATCTAGGTGGCTGAGTGCCATCCTTAGATATGGGCCGTTTCGGCGACTCATCTAGGTGGCTGAGTGCCATCCTTAGATATGGGCCGTTTCGGCGACTCATCTAGGTGGCTGAGTGCCAGCCTTAGATATGGGCCGTTTCGGCGACTCATCTAGGTGGCTGAGTGCCATCCTTAGATATGGGCAGTTTCGTCAACTCATCTAGGTGGCTGAGTGCCGGCCTTAGACGGTCTTCCAACTTCACACCATTGTCACTATCAGGACGCCAGATCGCTACAAATTGAGGAGAACTGTAGTTCCATTAAATCCAGAAGCATTGTACAAGTACAGAGACTAAAAATAGAATTTTTTGAGGTGTGAGGCGTTCCATGGTCTCGGTAGCGGCCGTCCCTCCATGTCTTCGAGCCGATATGCTGACCGTCCAGCAATGGAAGTGACTTTAAACGGACCATGCCAATTCGGCGCTAGCTTCCCTTGATTCGGATCTTTGTCCCCTGGGAGAGCCTTCTTGAGGACCAGTTCTCCTACAGAGAACTTCCTCTCTCTGACGTTCTGGTTGTAGCCCCTGGCTAGCTGCTGGTAGACGGCTAGCCTGACTGCAGCTGCTTCCCTTCGCTCGTCCGCTAAATCTAGCTCCCTGGCCACATTGGTTTCGTTCTGTCCCCGGTCAAAGAGTTCGGACCTCAATGTGGGGAGGCCGATCTCCAGAGGGATGACTGCTTCCATGCCATAGGCGAGCGAGAAGGGGGTAGCCGAAGTGGAACGCCTCGGAGTAGTTCTGTAAGCCCACAGGACGCTCGGCAGTTCTTCCACCCATCTTCCCTTTGCTTGGTCCAGCCGTTTCTTGAGCCCATCGAGGATCACCTTGTTGGAGATCTCGGCCTGGCCGTTACTCTGTGGGTAGGCTGGAGTGGAATAATGGTTTCGGATGCCGAGCTCCTGGCAGAAGGTCTTGAAAAGTTTAGAGTCGAACTGAGTTCCGTTGTCCGAAACCAGCGCTCTGGGAATGCCAAACCTTGTGACGACATTCTTCCACACAAAATTCTTGGAGTCTCGCTCTGTGATGGATGAAAGTGGCTCTGCTTCAATCCATTTGGTGAAGTAATCTGTCGCCACAATAAGCCACCTCTTGTTCCCTGGGGTTCGGTGGAGCGGGCCCACTATGTCGAGCCCCCACTGGGCGAATGGCCACGGGCTAGAGAGCGGGCTGATGGAGAGAGTGTGAGAACTTCTGGCACTTCTCGCACTTCTTCGCATATACCTGCGCATCTTTCTGCATATACGGCCACCAGTAACCCTGGCTGATGGCTCGGTAGGCTAGGGACCTTCCTCCGATATGGCTCCCGCAGATTCCTTCGTGTATCTCGAAAAGGAGGTCCTCGACCTTACTTGGATGGACGCACTGGAGGTACGGTCCCGAGAACGATTTCCTGTAGAGCTTGACCTCGGGAGATAGCCAGAACCGAGCTGCCTTGAGTCTGACCCGGTGGGCCTCGCCACTGTCCTCGGGAAGCCTGTCGTCCCTAAGGTAGGTGATAATGGGGTCCATCCAGCTCGGGCCGAGACCGATGCATAACACCTCCCGAGGTGAACAGAGCTCAATGCTGGGCGCAGCTAGCGATCTGACTTCGATGCTCCTCTTTCTTCCTGCCTCAACAGCGCTGGCCAAGTTTGCAAGAGCATCTGCGTGAGAGTTTACTTCTCTGCCAATCTGCTTGACTTCGGCCGTGTGGAACTGAGAGAGCTGCTTCTTGGCCAGGGCCAAATACGCGGCCATCCGGTCGTCGCGAGCCTGATAGTCCCCAGTCAGCTGGTTTGTCACCAACTGTGAATCACTGAAGACCATCAGCTGTTGAGCTCCGAGGATATGGGCGCTATTCAGTCCGGCTAAAAGGGCTTCGTACTCGGCCTCATTCTGTGCTTTAATCTCCAGAAGGGTGGAGTCCAAGTCGTCATCAGGGCTGTAGTCTTCATCCTCAGTATCTTCAACGTCTTCTACCCTGCCCTCAACGTCCTCCACTTGGCCCGGGGGGCGTGATCCATCGACCACTGGAGACTTATCCCGCTGGTCTCCCCTCGTCAGGAGACCTGTAGGCTGCTGGGTGTCTCCCTTCCCGGGAGCGGACTCCGAGCGGAGGTCACGCTCCTGAACGTTGATCCGGATGAGAGCACGTTCAGCATCGTCCTCTGTGACTGGTTGCTTCCCAGCCCTCTGGTTGGCAGGGGGCGGCCTTGCATGCTTTGTCTTGGAAGTTTCTCCATCTTTCGCAGCTCTCCTCGTCATGGTGTTTAGGAATAGGAATAGGAAAGATTATAGAAATCTTCCCCACAGACGGCGCCAATTGTAAGTGCAGAAATAATAATACTCACAAGATCAGGATGCCTCTTAGGACTTACTCAATGCATGGAGGAGATAGCTGCGACGGTATGAACCTGAAAGAGGAGGAAGACAAAGGTCAGAGGACCCTGGCTATGGGCAGCGCAGGGCTCTCCGATGCTTAAGTCAGCAATCGATCGGAGAAGGAAGCAGAAGAAGGAGAAAGACTGAGTGTCTATGTGAGAGTGCTTACCCCTTGCTCCCTTTGGCTCGTGCCTTATATATGGAACAGTTTTGGGTGAGTGCCAGTGGGCTTGGTGATGTGACCTGGGTCACATCAGCCCACAAAGTCATTAATGAAGGTCCATCATAGCCCTCTTTGCATTTAATGTGGGTCCGATCAGCCCACAATGCATTTAATGCCAGTCACATTGGGCCTGATCTTGCCCTGATCTGGTGGTGGCTGAAGTCCCATCAGATCCCTTCCTAGGGCCTTGCCACGACAGGGCCGTGGCAGTTAGCTGCAAGCGCAATACTGCATTGTCGAGCTTGCATTGCCGAGACTAAACGGTACGCGCGACCGAACTGAATTCTGTTTGGCCGAGACCAGCACATAGTGCCGAGACCGATATGGATCGGATCGTAGCCGAGATCGAGAGAAATGGCTCCCACACGTCAGCATATCCGAGCGCACCCTTG
This sequence comes from Cinnamomum chago, assembly GCA_038049695.1. Lineage (NCBI taxonomy): Eukaryota > Viridiplantae > Streptophyta > Magnoliopsida > Laurales > Lauraceae > Cinnamomum > Cinnamomum chago. The sequence continues at coordinate 100,709,201 of CP142453.1, read as the reverse complement.
CCGAGACCAAGAGGAACAGGTTCAAGAAATGGCCCCCACACAGTGTGTTTGATCTCTACCAATCATTTTCATGCATTGATATATTTTCTTAACTTTTAACTTTTTAAGGTCAACTTGACCCCAGTTTAGATGGGGCGGGTTTGGTATCGCATCCTAATGACTGATAATGGGGTGGGTCAAATTTGTATAAAATAAATTTGAGACCGGACATGTTTGGATTTACTCCAACCCTTATCAAAGTTGCTCCATTGCCATCCCCATATAAATCTATCACGAGTTTGATCGGTCAATGACGGGGCATTTGTTAAAGTTTAGGTTGACCATTCATAAGGCTGTTAGATTTGGATGACATAAATCTTAGACGGAACAAGTATGCATTTTTTCCATCCCGATATAAACCTGTATCAAGTTGGGTGTGCATACGGCGGGTCCTGTGTTATAGGTTTAGTTTAAGTCGTACCAAACTCAACTTGTTCACTACTCCCCAATGTGACATGATAGGTTTATGTGGTCTTAGGGCTTCTTTTTTTTTTTTTCCTTTTTTGGATTTTGGCCATATTGGTACCCTGTCTCACGTGTGACACATTTAAAAGCCCTTATAGAATTGTCTGAGTGGTGCGAAAATAGCAATAATAACAATTTGGCCATTATACTACCCTAAATCATGAAACTCTCATCTCTGTGTTTTCTTTGCTCTCTATGAAAACTTAATGCAAACTCAACGTTGTCATGTTCTCAAATTCGTCAATCTCACTCTTTATAAAAGGTATGTGGACCCGATCTCATCCTTTGAAGACAGATAAAATGAATTCTTAATTGGTATAGAAGAAGTTTTTTCTTTTTGGTTTTCATTAATGGATGAAAAGTTAAAAAAAATATTTTCCACACATTAAGATTGCAATAACAATAATCTTTTTTAACATCAAACAACAATTTTAATGTGGGAGTAAGAAGCAGGATTTTGGTATCTCACAGTAAAAGACAGTTTTTTTCCTTTTTTAGGGTTGAGTTTTCAATACCCACCATCACCTTGATAATCATCTCAAGAAAGTAAAATCCCATCTACTTAACATCCTTCACAACGCAGGGTACCAAAAAAATTGAAAGGGAGGATTATAGATGCAGAGAAATGGAAGATTGAGAAAAATTTAAGAAGTTGAGGTAGGTGTTGACACCATTCATATGTAGTGTCGGCTTTGAGGCAAGTTACCAAATAAACTATTTTAATGGTCATTAAAAATCTCTGTAGACTTTTATATTTTGCCTCAAAGTTGGCAAGTGTTTTTAGTGATTCTTGTTTCTTTTGCCTACACATTTCCTTAAAAGAAAAGAAAAGAAAAGAAAAAAAAAAAAAAAAAAAACCTCACACACACACAAAGAGCAACAGACAGAGGACACAAGTTCCGTCCTGGTCAATAGAACTCCCACTCCACTTCCACCTAAAAAGAAAAGTTCCCATCACCCTTGCATGAACAGATGACAATTATTGCTTCTCTCTCTCTCGCTCCCTCCCCTCTCAATTGCTCTAATTTTTGTTGGGTATTTGTATTTTGAGGAGAGGCAGCCTATTGAGTAGTTGCAGGTAGTACTTGGATCACCTTTAGAGAGAGAGAGAGAGAGGGAGATGGTGAAGGAGACGAGGTTCGATTGGAAGCACCCATGGAATGTCCACAAACCCAACCACTTGTTTGTGAAATTAGGAGCCTCAATTCTTCTCATGTGTGTTGCTTTTCGCCTCTTCTTCTCTCAATCCATTACCTTTTCATCGGTTACGGAAAGCCCATCCGTGGAGAGAACAGCTGCTGCAGAGACGCATGTTCCTGACGGGGCCCTGCAGCGAGAAACTAGGAAAGGTTTGTAATTTATGATGTTTATGAGTATGGGTTTTGGAGAAATCCACAGAGAAGAGACTCCTATGCAAAAAGATTTGAGTTTTAATTAGTAGTTTAGTGGGTGCTGTTTTCCTTTGATAATTCAAGTAATTGGTTTTTTGTATTGGGTATCTGATACAGTATTGCCTGGTACTATGAGAAAACTTGAGCGAATTTTACTACAGTTCAATTCATCTTCTCTACAAATTCTAGAAATTTGGAATGGTATTGAGGAATTTGTTTATGCTCTAGACTGGATTACAGTGGTGGTTATGTAGTAAAGGGAAGCATTTATCATTGAATATGCTAGAAGCATAGAATTGGTATTTTTTTTTTTTCTGAATATAATGTCATTTCCCGGATCTGATTAGATCATTCTGTTCTAAACTTCACCTCTCATCCTGTAATTACCAAATGACATTGCAGGAAAATGTGATCTTTTTACGGGAGAGTGGATTCCAAACCCATTAGGACCAATTTACACTAATGAGAGCTGCCATGTTGTGGAAGAGCATCAGAATTGTATGAAGAATGGGCGACCTGATTCGGGTTATCTGTATTGGAGGTGGAAACCACGGGATTGTGATTTGCCTCTGTTTGATTCGCTGAGGTTTTTAGAGAATATGAGGAATAAGTCCTGGGCGTTTGTTGGCGACTCAATTTCTAGAAACCATGTGCAGTCATTGCTCTGCATTCTTTCAAAGGTTTGTTTTCTCCCTACTTTACTGTTTTATAATCTTAGTGGTCTCTGTCATTTTTTTTTGTTTATAAATCATGATTTTGTTGCTGTCAAAACTCATTATGTGCTAGTTCTCCCGAATCCCTGACAGCTATTTTTCCTTCTTATTTTGTTCTCTTGTTCTGTTTATTGTATCTAGTAGATTCTTGTCCTTGGAAACATTATTGTAAGAATTCTGTGAATTGCGATAATTATAAGCAATGCCTTGTCTTTCTTTTTTGTTGATATTGGTGGACAATGAAGGTTACCAAACAGAAGATCACTCATTGATGCAACATCAATACAGATAAATAATTCTAGATTTTCTGTAGGCCAATATCGAATTTTCATTCTGGATCATTAAATTCAACTCTCATGTTGACTACTATCATGATTCTAAGGCTTTGAATCTGAATAGATGTTATCAACATTTTTGTGACAAACCTATTCTTCCTAGATAGTTTGTCCTCTTGCGTTTTGACTCGTTTCACACTAAAATATGCGAACTTCGTACTCTTGAACAGATTGCTAGAACCTAGTCAGAAGATGTACTTGAAGCAGAAGCTCTGCCAAATTCTTACTTTTAAGTGTCTGTACTTCACATTTCTTACTTAAGTGTCTGCACTTCACATTGTCGCATGGTTGCGGGTTCCAACTCATGTTACCTATCAAAAAAGGAAAAAAAAAAAATCACTAAAGTGCCTGGTAAGTGTTGAAGGAAAATCTGTGGAGCCTTGTGAAGATTGAAGGCTCGCATTCAACATGCCAAATAATGAGCCCTCAAATTTTCAACTTATGAGAGAGAAGCTGGTCCTCTTAAACAGTATCAATAAATTGTTTTTTTATTATTACTATTTTTTTGTGTGTCAGTTATCCTCCATTTTCTGCCATACACTCTTTTAAATGATTTGGAAAGCATGCCATGCACACTTTTCTTCCATTCGTAGATGAAGTAAATGGGCCTTTATTTTATTTTTTTGGGAGCGAATGATGAATTTGTAAAATAATAATGCTATAAAAGTAAAAGGTTTATTAAGGGGGAAATGTTCACCCACAAGCATACTGCATCCAGCTTATATACTATCTAGCTCATGAAGCCCACGTAGATGCAAGTTTACCAATGGGAGGAGGGCAGATTGAAAGGTCTCCTTGTGCACAAAGGAGATCCAAAAAATCAGCCCCACCAGATTATGCTAGCCCTTGATTTAAAAGCCTTAAAGTTTATTGGCATCTTAAAGTTGGAGAAACATAATTCATGTTGTTGACCACAACATAGTTGGGACAAGACTTTGATGATGGTGATGGTGATGGTGATGGTGATGATGATGATGAAAGTTTAATGGCATCTTAACCGTAGATTTTCTTGAGATTCAATCCAATGGTGTATGAAGGCTTAGTGAGTGTTAAATTGGGCCTGATGCCAGATCGTGAGATGAAAAGACTATCAAAGGGGCTGCAATGATGAAAGGTGGGCCCCCACAGTGCTGGACTGCACTTTCAGGTAGGAGAACATTTTCCCTATTAAGGAGGTATAGAAGGAAATAATGACAACTTAATACTGTTTTCAATAATAATAGTGTTTTGGTTACTCCTGATTTCAATAATAATTAGTGTTTTGGATACTTAGTACAAGCATTTCTATTTGGCTTAAAAATTCTTATCCTCCTCTCATTCCAAATGCCTCATGCAATTGTTAAGAATAACTTTGCATTGGCTGGGGTCGAGGGGCCCACCAAATCACGCTAACTCATGGAATTGGATTGATGAGATATCCATAAGCTTGTAATTAGTTATAGCTGACTCATATGATTTCTATTGATCTGTAATCTCCCCAATTATGGGGATACAGGATACTTGCTGTGATTATCCAGGACAATCATTAAAAAGAGAGAGGATGGTCCTGAGGACAGTACTCAGCTTTCTGGCATCAGTTTGATTGATAGCAATTGCCAATGGTGAGAGTTTCCATAGGATTTGCCTTCTTAGTTGAGAACAAGCCCCTACCTTCAATGAGATCATGAGAGAACAGGGAAAGGAGAACATCACTCCAAACATGTAAAGCAAAAGCCACCAAACGCTTTTGCTCACAGCACAATTGGCAAATAAATGATCAATGAGCTCCTTTATTTACCAACATAAATAGAGCACATATTCAGTCATATTACAAGGTTTATAATTTACCTACCAAAATGATTGTAGGTAAGGAGACGAAACACGCTTATATTAAAAAAGATCCCAATGAATTCTGACTTCCAAATCTACCTCTCTCCCCCTCTAAGGGCCATGAAATTTCCTTTTTCGGATCTCTAACAACCATGTCAATTTTTCTCTCCAAAGTCTCTATGATTCCTTCTAAAAGAAAGATTCCATATCCATGAATGTGCATATGAAGGACACTTTCCTTGAATGAACTTCCTTTCAATTATATACTATGATACCCGGATACTTGTACAAGCCCAATTGATCTGTATCGGACCGATATGACACTTGTAATGGTACCTGATACTGCACCGATACTTCTAGGGAACAAGACAACAAGTTAACATATCCTACTTATCAATTATCTCATATAGTTCTTTTAATATTTTTACTTCTCACCATAAAAGAGTGCTAGAAAGGGTTGAAAAAAGGGATAATTTCATTGATTCAAAAGTGATATAAAGAAAAAATTACGACATCCGTTTCCGTATCCGTGTCCTAGATTTTCAAAAGTGAGAAGTCGTATCCCCATTTCCCGTATCAGTGTCCGTATCCATATCCGTGTCTGGGCATCATAGATTATATACAATAGAAAGTCTTGAAAATCTTGATGCTAGAGAAGCATCATCCACCCACCTAATTTGAACTACTATATGAATACATGTGTTAGAATTTGACACTGATATGAGGTGCGGATTCAACAAACCTAGGGCTGCAGCTTGGGTCTAGTTAGAACACCATAGCCTACCCAAACCTATACACCTTCAACTTTAACCGGCGGTCAACTAGAGCCCGCCCAATTACAAAAACTTTAGCCAATGCCCAATCCTACCAACATGAATTCTTTAAATCAGAAAATTTAAAGAATAAAAATACTTACACCATAATCTTTAAAATTAGCGACATTACCAAATTTTGGACTAGCTTAAAGTTTAATTACAAATTTCCTAAAGTAGTAACTTGCAAGAGTAAAAAGTTTAGGAAAGCCCCAAAATTACCGCCACTCAATAATATCTTCAAATGAAGATAACGACAAAGAGAAGATAATTAACACCGAAATTGTAATATATAAATCCTTCGGCGCGGGTGCTTTCTTAAATTAAGATCTAGTCATGTAGATTATCTAAGCACATTCAAGAAATCAGTCAAAAAGAGAGAAAAAAAACAAGAGTAGGGGCTTTTTGAAAAAAGGGCAATATGAGAAGTGCTTACAAGGAAGTGACAGAGATATACTTGACTTACCAGTGTCAAAAAGCCCTAAGATTTTTGCCCTGGACTTATAGAAGCATCAGATCAGTAAATTCTCAAAATTTGTTCAACAAAATGCTTAAATTTGCAAAAGCCCCAAAGTTGCATAACAAATAGCAAAAACACAGGAGCAACAAATTACTGTTGGAGTTGATTCAAACAAGGAGAAAGAAGCGGTTCCATTTGATAAGGAATTGTTCTTAAGGCTAGTTTTATCAATCAAGTGACATGATCACTCTTGGCATCCTCCCACACGGGCATATAATGAAGCCTGGTTACTGTTGTGTGTGTGTACTGTAGAGAGAGAGAGAGAGAGAGAGAGAGTTTTATGCCTTGGTTCCATAAGCATTAGCTCCTTCTACAAGAAAACATTTAACAAAACTACAACAATTTTCTTGTAAACCTAACAACTATGCGAAATATGACTCTGTGGCTTCCTTCTCATCTTTCTTTCAGAAATTGAAACTTCACTCCCTTTACGGCAGTGAACTCATCTATTCTCCAAATTTTCGTTTGAAATTTGAATTTGATAAGAAACATGTATTTAAGGTCTTGGTCTTAAGTACGTGGGATTAATAGAGTCCAAAGAAGTGGAGGTGGTAGCGATCCTAGAAGTGCTTCAGCTTTTTGTTCACTATTTTCCCAACGACGTAGTGGTGGAGAATCAGAGTGGTTCTTTGAATGCTATTATCCTGGATGTCCTCTTTGTAATCAATTAAATAAAATATTGAGTTAATCTCTCTTGCATTCTGAGAGGATTTCTGTATTGCTTTTTATATAGGTGTGTACATTAATAAGGACGGGATACACGTAGCCAGGTTACGATTTTTGGAAACTTAAACATTTGAAGTCATTTGTATTTTGACTTTTTTGAGGATTGATTCTTTGCTAAAATGTTATCCTTGGTAGAGACCTTATCTGTTGAGTTGGAAGTCTTATCAGTTGATATGCCAACATCCCCCGTCAAGCTGATGGGTCATTGACGAACCATTAGCTTATCTTTGATCAATAAGAATTGATTAGAGGTTAATCCTATTTTGAAGATGTCAGTCAATTGATCAAGTGTAGAAATAAAACGAACAATCAGCTCTTTGTGTAACACTTTTTCGCGGATATAATGATAATTAATCTCGATATGCTTTGTCTGAGCATGAAAATAGGATTGGAGGCCAATGAGAAGGAACCAACATTATCATACGATATGATGTGAGTTTGGGCCATAGGAATGTGAAGTTCTCCACTCTCTAAGAATGTATAGTATCCAAGATAACTTAGCAACAAAATGTGCTAGAGAGCGATATTCTGATTCAGTGCTTGTTGGCAATGGTATGATGTATTTTTTTGCATTCCACGTGATTAAATTGTTGTCAAGAAAGACACATTATCCTGAAGTGGAGCTGCAGTCATATAGATGGCCGGCGCAATCAGCGTCTGAGAAGCATGTTAACACCAAGGTCGATGATTTTTGAATGAGTAACCCATGATTGATTATGCTCTTAATATGCCTCAGAATCCATTTTGACTGCTGTCCAATGATTAGTAGTTGGATTATGCATAAACGTACATACTTGGTTAAAAACAAAAGCAATTTAAGGCCTTGTCTAGGCAACTGCACTACGATATTCAAAGGGACCAGGAAGAGGATCTCCATTGAATGCCATCAATATACTTCCATTTACCACAAGAGAAGAGTGCGGTTTTGCACCATCCATCTTGTACTTCCATAATAGATCAATTGAATATTTTGTCCCAGGCAGAAATAGAGTTCCATTTGACCTGTGCACCTCAAGACCCAAAAAATAATGTAATGGTCCAAGATCCTTCATGGAAAAGGTAGAACCCAACTAACGAATGAGGGAATGAATTGCCGAAGTATTGTTTCCTGGTAGAATAATATCATCTACTTAAAGTAACAAGATGATAAATGTATTCTCATGATGCCATACAAACAGTGATGGATCCGCAGAAGAAGCTTTAAAGCCAAAAGATGTTAAATGAGTTGTGAATTGTTCAGACCATGCCCGAGGAGCATGTTTGAGCCCATACAGTGATTTATGCAAGTGACAGACACAGTTAGAATGCTGAGAGTCAACAAAGCCTTGTGATTGATGCATATATACTTCTTCTTTAAGTTCTCCATTAAGAAAAGTATTGTTAACATCATGTTGTGTAATCACCCAATCAAACTCAACCGCGAGAGACTGCACTATTCAAATAGTGGTTGGCTTGGCACTTGGACTAAATGTTTATGTGAAATCAACCCTTTGTTTATGAAAACCTTTTGCCGATAGGATGGCTTTATAATGCTCAATGGATCCATCAGTTTTGTGCTTTAATTTGTAGACCCTTTTTTTTTTTTTTATAGGCAACGAAGAAAATATATTAAGAAAGGAAAGAGTATTACAAAGAAGCCCCGGGCAAATGGCACTATGTTGTAGCATTATACCACAAAACAAGTCGGTACCAATGAGTCAAGTAGACCCATTTGCACCCAACAATATTCATATTAGCACGAGTCGGTACCAATGACCAAGTTCCATTACGTTGTAGTGCATCAAACTCAAGAGTCATTGCAGCCCATCATTCAGGACTCGACTCCATATTAAAGCAAGTGGGGTCAACTATAGAAGTTGTGACAGTAAGAGCAGTAGGCAATGGGTGCTGAGTAGTCGATAGCACTTTGGGTTTACGGGTTCCGTCTTTAATTCGTGTCACCACAGTGCAAACAGCGACAGATGAGGTGTGATGCCGTTTTCTAATAAAGTAGGTGTAGAAATTGTGGGCTTATGAACATTTGCTGATGCTGTTGAATGTATGGATGGGTTGGACTGTTATGTAGCAGCAGTAGAAATCGTGGCAGCATTGCCATCAACTCGGGGCGGTGAAGGTCCTCTATGTAGTGTTTGAGAATGTATGATTGGGTCAGCAACTGTGACGCATGTTTCTTTGTGGGCAGGAACTATGGGGCCTGGTACACTGGGAACCGTGGGGCCAGAGACGATGGGCAGCTATGTGTCGATAACATTTTGGCCAGGTGTTAGGGCAGCGGATACAGAGCAACTGAGAATTGGGTACCAGGTGCTGGGATAGCCTAGTTAATGTTGCTGATGGATGTGTCACAGGATTTAAGTGGCAAGGGAGGAGAAGGGCTGGTGATGATTGCTTGTTCTGGATTGGCAATTGGCTTAGTATGCTTAGTTGTAGGATAGACACACAGCTATTGTTTGTGGCTGTTCTTGGTGCATTAGCATGTTGTTGAAGTAAGAGCATTAGTTTAGAACTTTCTGCGGCAGAGTTACATAATGGAGAAGGTGCTGTACGCTTGAATGGAAAACAATGCTCATTGAAAATAACATGTCAGGAAAGGAAAACATGTCCTATATGTCTAAATCAAGGCATCTATAGCTGTGTTGGTTTAAACTGTAGTCTGTAACCAAGAAAAACACAAGGCTTGAACCGAAATTCCAATTTATTTTTGTTATATGGTCTTAACCGAGGAAAAGAAAACAACAACGAAATGTATAATCAGGTTTCCTATGAAATAAACATTCCCACGGGGACCTATTTGAAGTTTTTTGGGAAGACGATTAATGAGAATATATTAAAGGCCTCCACCCAATAGCATAGGTGCAGGTGTGCTTTAGCCAATAAGGTAAGCCCCATTTAGACAATATGCTGATGTTTTCGCTCAGCAACTCCATTTTATTCCTGAGTGTGAGGGCATGAGATACGATGGGCTATGCCTAGAGATGAAAATCTGGGTGGGCCGCCCAGTCCCTGCATAGCCTAGCACGGAAAAAATTGTGCATGGGCCATGCTTGGGCCGTTGACTTGGTCAATGGGCCGACACGGCACAACCCGGTTTTCCCACCTGGGCCGTGCAAGGCTAGGGGTCCCTGGGCCTTGTCATGGCACGGCACGAAAAATATCCGTGCTGTGCTGAGCCCGGGCGCTTGGGCCGAGGCACGACACGACACAGCCCATATATAATTTTAAATTTTTTTTATATAAATAAAATATAAAAGTTAAAATATTAAAGATTTATTATTCATTTGTAAATTAGTTCAATGTTTGTGCATTTATTTTAATAGTTTCAACTTTATTTCAAGTTAAGAACTCCTAGAAGTCCATAAAGTCTCTTTCAATTTATATAAACAAATTTAAAAAAATTGTAAAAAAAATTAGAAGAGGAATGTGGGCAGGCCCATGGGTGGCACAGCCCAACATGACACGGATAAATCCGTGACTTGGGCCGTGTTGGGCTGAGCCCCAGCTGCCTGTGCACGGCATGGCCTAGGCATGGCCGGGCCCGCAGTTATATGGCACGGCCCAGTTTTCATGTCTAGCTATGCCAGTAGATGCCAAAAATGTTTGAAAGCGTTTGCTCATGAATTACCCACCGTCATCAGATTGAAAAACCTTAATTTTGAGTGACAACATATTTTCCACATGCGACAGTGGATACATCCAAACATTTTTAGTGCAATCATCAATAAAAGAAATGTAATAATTATATCCACTGACTACCAACTCAGGAGAAGAACCCCAAAGATCACAATATACTAAATCTAAAGGCTGAGACGAGAAAGAATTAAAACTAAAAATGGCAATTTCCTACTTTTGCCCATTTGACATTCAGTACAAATGGACTCAAACTTTGATGGGCCAAGAATTGGCAACTGATATGCTAAAAAAGATGATGTAATACGGTGGATGGCGATGTCCAAGCCTCTAATGCAATAAAGAAGTAGAAATTTGCTCACTGACAAATGCAACAAGACTGGTTTTATTAGAATGGTTGGAGATCCTACGAATTGGAAAAGGATAGAGTCCATTTTAACTCTACCAGTAGAAAAGCGTCTTCCCTGTAGCCTTGTCCTTAACAAAAAAATCATATGCATCAAAAAGAGAAAAAACGTAGTTGTTATCACTAGCGAACTGATGCAGAGATTAAATTGGCAGAAATATTGGGAACATGCAACATATTAGATTGGTGAAATTGAGTAGTAGGTGTGGAAATAGAAATAGACCCAATATGTGAAATGTGCAAACCTGCACCGTTGCTGACAGAAACCTTGTCAGGCCCTTGATAGGCAGACCAGATAGACAGATTGCCATTGTAGAGGTGCTGTGATTAGTAGCATTGGTATCCTTATACCAGGTATGGTCATCAGGAAACTGATTTGAAGTGGCCACAGCAGCAAGTTTTGTTGGTGGATGATGGCCTTGATTGATATGGCCCATCCACTGGTAACAATCCAAAGCAGAATGGCTAGTCCTATTGCAAATCTCACATGGGGGCAAGGTGGACCACACGCAGAATTCTGGACTAGTGGAGTTGTTATTTTTGCCTGAGCCATGAGAATTATTGAGGTTGCCAGTACCGCAGCCCCCATTACCACCACCGCGATCACGGCCTTGGTTAAAGGAACGGCCTCCGCCATCATCAGAATGATTAGAATTCCCAGCTTTAGAAAAAAGTGCTGTAGGTAGTCTGTTATGAGGGAGAAGAGGATGAAAATCGATGGCAGGCTATGCACATCTCCATATTAAGAAGGAGACCATGAACATAAGCGACAGATACATGACCAGCTTGATTCGCAGCTGCCACGTACATTACAACCTGATCATATTCCTCAGGAAGTCTATCCAATATGTAGGTCACTTGATCAGACTCATCAACAAAGTGACCACACATAATTCATCAACAATTGTTGTGTTTAAACAAGTAATCTGTAATAGAAAGATTACCTTTTGCTAGATTTTGGAGTTGACGTTTCAACTCAATAGTATGAGCATGAGAAAGTGAAGCAAAGTGCTGTTCAATGGCATGCCAGACATCACGAGATGTACGCAAACCCACAACTTGCAATAAAACGTGCTCAGAGAGAGTAGCACGAATCCAACTTAGCAGGTTTTGATCTTATTGGTTCCAGTTCAGAAATTCATTGCTAACAGTGGCCGTGACTTTCATATCCTTATCACGTTGATATTTCTCTGGGCAGGGGTTGGAACCATAAACAGAGCCCATTAAGTCATTAAATCATGACTAAGTAGAAGAGGTTCAAACTGAGCGCGCCATAGCAGATAATCATGGCGATCAGGTTTGATGGACACTAAGTTGGATATGTTAGAGATGACAAATGATCGAGCAGAAGTACTGGAGGTACCTGAACTAGCCATCAATAAGAGTACGAAAGTGGGAATCTGCAGCAAGAAACACAGATGGGCCGCAGTATGCATGGTGCTGCAAGTTTAGTGAAGAAGAAAGAAACCAGTGGAGCATGTTGAGCAGATCACAGCTTGCAAGATAACATGACAGATCTGAGGAGCCCAATCTGAGTGTTGAATGGTTGCTACAGTAGGCAACAATCCAAGCTTTGCTTTGGAGATACAGATCTGATATAAAACTTGTCAAAAGAGATGGTCAGGTTTTATGGTGCTGTGTATGAAGAATAGAAAATTGTAGGGAAAGAATGGGTGGATCAGAGATGGGGCGGTGATAGATGGGAAGACTAGGAGGGGTTGAACAGATGGAAGACTCAGAGGGGTTGAACAGATGGGGCAGTGTGCATAGGGATAGCAAGCCAAACACTAACGCAGACAGTGCGCAGGTGGAGTAGTATAGGGTATGTGACACGAGCCTTACAGGTCGTTCGATACCATGTAATCAATTAAAAAATATTGAGTCGATCTCTCTAGCATTCTGAGAGGAATTCTGTACTGCTATTTATGTAGGTGTTTACACTGATGATGGATACAAGTAGGTTACAATTTTGAAAATTTACACATTTGAAGTCATTTGTGTTTTGAGTTTGCTGAGGATCAATTCTTTGCTAAGATGTTAATCCTGGGTAGAGACCTTATCAGCTGAATTAGAATGCTTATCATTTGATATGCCAACACTTTTGTGCCTTGCCTCCATGGAGGTTTCAGTTTTATTTCAATGAGATCAAGGAGTTATCTTCTTCAATTATTGTGGAGTCCGTCATGTGGGGTGGTCGGCTAATAGCTTTGCCAATTTGTTAGCAAAGCAAGGGGTAGAAAGATCTCATCCATTTCTTGTTTTCACATCGTTCATTTTTGTGTTTCCTCTGCTGTAGTTTTCTTTGTGTGATGTGGGTATAATGCTTTTATACCTTCAAATCTCTAATTTTTTTTTGGTTGGGGAACTGTTCGTTGTATTTCTCTATTCTAATGATAAGTTTCTATTACTGGTCAACAAAAAAAAAGTATTTAAGGTTCATTTGTCCAAACCTTTAACCTGAGCTCTGCTTAAATTTTGTTCTGCTAACATTTTCCAATCCAATCAGTGTCCAAATTTCAAACTGGCTACTCAACCTTAGCAAAAGCTGGGTTGGGTCACTCAGGTTCGAGTTAGGCCTGACCAAAATTGCAGCCCCAGACAAACCATAAATAATAGAATTCATGGATTCAGCATAACATTCATATAAATTTAGATAAATGATTGCTTTTTAAATAAAATGTTCTGCAAAGTATTCAAGTAATATATGTTTCAATTTTTTAATTTGGTTTTGAATGAAGAAAAATGCAACAACGTTTTATCTACTTAAAAGCAATGTTTAAATTAGTAAGAATCTGGATGGTATTGTTTCCAAGACAGGTCCGACATGGGTATGTTGCTCATTTCAAAGAATCCATGTAACATTCTACTCATTTTTTCGATAAATGAAGCCTAATCTTATCACCCATCAAGAATGTAGAATTCTCATTTACTAATTACCCACATTACAATTCTCATTTTTCCAACTTGATGATATCCTTAACTAGTCACTACCCTTGTTCCTGCTATATTTTATCCTTCTTCCGACATTCCAACCTTTACTTTCCCCATCTTAAAGCAATAACTTTCCTTTCATTCCCAAACAACAATTTCCATTTTGACAAGAAAGCCCAATTATTTTCCATTATATTGCTAATAATCAAGCCCCCATTCTCCTTTGTTTACATCTTCCATTTGGTGAGATGGATTTTCTTTTCCTTTTTTTTTCTTCCCACAAAAATCCTGTTGGATTTTTTCCCTTTTTAGCTATTTTGCTATGCATTTTGGGATCTGGAAAATAGACATAGTAGAGTGGGAAGTTTTAAATGTAGATTTTCTGAGAATAATTTTACCACCAAAAGTTTGGTACTTAATTTTTTCCAATGTGGCCATTTGTTTTCAAATTCTTTTAATAGGATTCAACATAGGAAGTGATCTAGAGTGAGTTCTAAGAGGAAGACCAAGATATTTAATATCAAAACAGGTATTGTCTATTGACATCCATCGAAAGTTGCTAAGGGACTGACTTTCTCCTCTTGCATTGATTATCCTGCAATGGAACTTTTTCTCAAGACAATAAGTATTATCTTTGTTTGAGGAAGAGGCATCACAAAAAACAACAAGTCTCATCTGCAAAGTGAAGATGTGACACTTTGACCTCCTCCTCTTGAAGCCTATGAGAGATCCCTCTTCCATTTCTTTTTAGAGCATTCTGCTAAGTCTTTTCCCCACTATGGAGAAAAGAAATGATAGTAAGGGGTATCCTTGGTGAAAACCTTTCAACTTTGATGCATGCCCTAGGTCTAAGGCTTGTGTGGAGTGCCGAAGCTCGTGTCCATAGACACTTCAACAAATCTCAGCAAAGACGATAATGAGGACGCACCTCAACGGGAAAACCCAATTCAATTAATCAGATTCTCTAAAAACCCGTCTCCTACAATGTTGTATAAATAAGAAACATAACTTATGGCCTAAGAAACCTAATTAAACTAGGAAACTAAGCAAAGCAGAATCCTATACTAATTATAATTCCTTAAATAAAATTAGAAACTAATGACATATAATTAGTCAACAAAAATCCTAAATCTAATTGGGCCCAACACGTGGCCTGAGGTCTATCTGCATCATTCTCCCCGGCTTGGAAAGAACTCAACCTCGAGTTCGGTAAATGTCCACTTGGGTCGAAGATCAATCTTACGAACTTCCGATTCGTCGGTTGATCTGCAACTTCTGTGTACAGCTTCATTTATAACTTCTTTTGATGGCCGGATGTTATGTGGATGTGAGATCGAACCCTGAGGCACTTCATGTGTGGAATCTGAACCATCAAATCACAATCTTTGACTAGTTGTTGTTCATCTCCAAGTTTCCATTATTGATCCCTGAAGATAAAATCAATGTGAGATCTGAGAATTAATGTGGGGGATTGCAACAACTTGTTTGTCTTTCCTTGTTGCGTGCACCTCTTGATCATAAAGACTCATCAAAGGACAATGAGGCTCCTTTTTGTCATTTTGATCATTATTTGGTGATGGCATCTCAATGTTAGTTTGGATATCCTCTGCCTCGGGTTTCACAACAAGCCTCATGAATATTCTTGTAATCATTGTTTCTCTCCACTATATCCGATCTTAAACCTCTGAGAAAATTTGTTAAATCATGTTCCTCATCATCCTCTAATCCACATGCAGCATGGATCCTTGAAAATTGGTTATAGTATTCAAGAACAAACAACTCTTCTTGTTTCAAATCAAGAAATTGCCAAAATTAGTCTTCATTCTCAGCATACCATATTCCATATTTAAGTGCATATTTGGTTCTTTGAAGTGTATTGTAGAATTTACTGATATGCAATTGCGTAATGATTCTGATGTAAGAACGGATTGACCTTTCTGTAGATCTGCTCTCCATGGTCACACAGGCAAAAACTGATTTGAAATTGGATTTTAGATGGCTTCACAATTAAAAAACAATGTTGGAACCTCGATTTTGGTAAAATCTGAGTGTTGACCAGATCTGCTGATTTCAACAGTTGCTTTGCTGTGCTTTAGGAATGTGGGTAAGGTCTGCATGACTCGAACCTGTCTTGAAGTAAGCACCAAAGCACTTGGGCTCTCTTTGAAGTGTCCTGGTCTATGTGCCCATTCTCTTGTTGTTACTCAATGGAGACAGCAATGAGCGACAACGACAGTTTGATGATGGAGATCTCGAAGGTGCGACTGTGGCCCAACATGTGATGCTGCAGCGGCGGCGTCTATGCTCTCTTTTTTTTGTTTCTTTTCTCTTCTTCTTGCTCCCTTTTTTTTTTTTTTTTTTTTTTTTTTTTTCACTTCTCTGGTTTGGGGGGTTTGGTGTTGGTGGTGACTGTGGGTGGGTTCGATTGGGATTTGATGAGGGGGATTGGGTTTGGCTAACTGGGTTGAAGGGGGTTTGATTTGGGTTGGTGGGAATAGGATTTCATCCGGGAAGACAGTGTGGTTATTTATTTATTTATTTATTGTCTGGGTTGGATTCTGGGGTGTCGATTGGGGTTTGGAAAAGTCAAGATGGGTTCTGGATTTAGGCAAGGATAGGGTTTGGTTTGGGCTTGGGGTTGGGATGACGATTTTGGATGAGATTGTAGGGATGGGTTTTGATGGCTAGGATGTGAGGAGGTGGTTGAGACAATGATTGCTATTGTGACAACAGTTGGGGATTTGGGTCTGATTGGTTGGGATTCGGTGCACGGGTAGTGGGACTATGGTTTGGATGGATGTCCGGTGAAAAGGAACAGAGATGGAATTAATAGATAGGGTAGGATTGGGGATCAGAGCGATGTGGATTTTCTCTCTGATACGAGCTGATGCGGGCCCTAGGGCTAGGGCTTGCGTGGAGTGCTGAAGCACAATACGGTGCCGAAGCACGTGTCCGTAGCTACTTCAACAAGTCTTTGCAGAGACGATAATGGGGACGCACCTCAATGGAAAAACCCAATTCAATTAATCAAACTCTTTGAAACTCCATGCTCTAAAATGTCATATAAATAAGAAAAATAACTTATTAAAGTAGGAAACTAAGAAAAGTAGAATCCTATCCTAATTACAATTCTTTTTTTTTTTTTTTTGAATGGTGATCCTCGTTACAATTCTTTAAATAAAATTAAAAAATAATGACATAATTAGTGAATAAAAATCCTAAATCTACTTGAGCCCTACACGTTTGGCCTCCATCTACATCAAACGTTTAAAGAATTGTTAGGTGAACCATTAATGAGAAAAAGAATAACTTCTATAGAAATGCATTCCCACATCCATGAACACCATCTCCAAAGCCCATTCTGATAGGGCAATGAGTAAAGCTTTATTGATGGTTGTAAGCATTTTTCCAATATCGATCTTGCAAACCTGTTCTGGAATCCCGCTCTTGTCTCTAGATGCATTCATTTGCCACTAGGATGCCATCTAAACTTTGTTGGTTGTCACCAATGGCTCCTTGATAAAGGGTAGTAGTGTGTTCCATAGCGTCTTTAATTCAATTTTTAACATCCTTTTAATAATCTTATAAAGGCTTCCCACCAAACTAATAGGTCTAAAACCTCTACTTCCTCTGCTCCATATTATTAACATCATGAACTTCGCATTTAGGATTAGATTTGTCCTTCCCCTTTTAAAGAGTTCATTGAAAGCTTTGAGTAAATCTTCCTCCAAAGAGCTCCAACAAACTTGATAAAATCAAGGGAGAATCCATTTTTGCTGGAGCTTTATCTTTATGTCATGAGAATAAGGATCAAAATAGCGGTTGAGGCAGGCATAGCGGTTGATGGCCGAAACGCTAAGTAGCGGCCGATACGTAGTGGTGGCAGAGTAGAGGTGCGAATAAAAAGTTGTCAGATATTATCAAAAGATTCAGAATTTTGAAAATTGTTAGAATTTGATGCTCTTTTCCTATAATAACTAAGATGATTTTATTTTTTTTGGGTGGGGATCCCTTCGGTCCATAGAAGTTCTTTATCACTGAAAGATTATTTAAAAAATAATAGTATTGATCTAATTTTTCCCATGTATTCATGTTGGTTAGCCATACTAATTACTAAGTTGGATTCTACTATTCATTTCTAAATTCATAATTCAAACAAGCAATTTAGTACAACTGCCTTTGACAAAGGATATATAAATTATAAAATAATGCTTAAATTAAGTTTAAAGTTCAAATGAAATACCAAATTACCTTTCATCAAAACAAACAATATATTTTTGTTTAGTGTAGAGAAAAGAATATCTCTACCAAAGGTGGTATCTACCGGGATATACTTAGAGAAGAGCCCTTGAGAGGAACTCTCTATATCGGTCTCAATTTGGCAAGATCATGTGTTTTTTGCTTTTCTTTTGAGCATAGAACGGTAGAAGAGTTGCATAGAAGTGTTATCTGGAGAGAAGAGAAAAAAGAAATGTCTTATGTATTTTAAATATTTTTGGAAAGTAGTAGTTTGTCTCACTACATGGCGACCCTTTAGCGGACCGTAGTGGCCCTAAATACCAGTTAGTGTGGTGGTCTTGGCTGCTACGGCCACATAGAGGCTGCTATTTTGATCTATGGATGAGAAAACAACATCATTGACGTCTTTCTCTTCAGATGGCCTTTCCTAGCCACACTTAGATAAGGGGATAGCCGGATAGAGTCAAAATGCACTCCATTATGGTTGGGACTCAAGGACAAGGCGTTGACAATGATGATGATGAGTCAAAATTCACTCGGTCCAGAGTTGTCTTCTGATAATCCCTCTTTAGTGTACAGCTTCACATAGGATCATACAAACTCCTCTTGAGCAGACTATGTCCTCCGTGCAGGTTCCATCAACCATTAATCTAGTGATGGAGTTCCTTTTGTTGCCTTCCATTTGTTATCCTATGAAAAATGGCATTTTTTTGTCTCCCTTTCATAGGGTTCTTGATCCTTGTCTCCATGGAATGGGAGTTTTAAAACTCGGCTGAGTCTGAGTGAACTTGGCCAAGTTGACTCAGACTCGGCCATTACCGAGCAGCTTAACGGGCAACCCGGCCAAGTCTTTTTAAAGATATGTTTTCTGAGTTCTGAATCTTTCTACTGTTTGGCCCCTCCTCCACAGCTAACCTATTTCAGGATATGAGGAATGGATAGGAGAATCTATCTAGAATAAACAAGGAAAATCAGATCGAAGAAAAGAAGGGGCTGGTCTCTCTTTCTCTCAGCCTCTCCCCCTGGTCCCAGGCTCCTCTCCCCCCCCCCCCCCACCAAAAAAAAAAAAAAAAAAAACCCACCCCCTGGGAAGCACGGACACCTCTCCGGGGCCGGAGTGTCGGTGTCCGGACACACTCCGACACATGTCGGACACGCAAAAAAGAGTGTCTAGTTTATTTTTTGATTTTTTATATTTCGGACACGCTGGGGACACGTTCCGGACACGTGTCGGACATGCTGGGCCTCTTTTTAATTGAAACAAAAATAGAATAAAAGGGCCATCCTTAAAAAAAGAAAAGCAAAGGGGGCTATTTGTAAAAGGAAATTGATGCTGCTCCCTTTGTCTTTGTATGAATATTATGGAACTATGGATATTTCATGTTTAATGATTATTAATTATGTTTCAATTTTGTATTGCTATTTGATAATTTGATTTGTTTGTTAGTTGGTACAGTGGTACTTGATTTTTTATTTATTTGATGGCTAAATTGATTACAAAGTTAAAATGATAGTATCTTTTAGTATATTATTAGATTTATTATTATTATTATTATTAACATGTCCCCGACGTGTCCGTGTCCTACTTTTTTGAGAAATGCCGTGTCGGCGTGTCCGTGTCGTGTCCGTGTCCCGTGTTCGTGTCCGTGCTTCTTAGCCCACCCCTAACTCTCTCTCTGTTTTTTTTCTTCTTTTTTGCAATTCTGCAATTCTCTCTGTTTTTTTTTTTTTTGCAATTCTCTCTCTCTCTCAACTTGAATGCCTCTCTCTTGGGCTGAATTACTCCTTGAGGGTTGCAAACCCAATTGTATTTTGCTTCTTCTTCTTTTCTGGGAGCTCTCTCTCTCTCTCTCATGCACACGCACACACAAAAGAAGAATACTAAAGAACTTTTACCAAAAAGTAAAGAAACTGCCATTGCTTGATTCAGCGAGTTGACTTGGACTCGGCCAACTTGAGTGGGGCCAAGTCGCCTCCTGAGTCTGGATTTTTGCTCCCTGCATGGAATATCCTCTTTCTTTAAAATCTCTTCCAACTTTCCTTCCGTACGGCTCCTGAAAGTGCTATCTTCTCCGTAAAAAGTCTCTTGGAACAATCACCCACTTTTAGTCCTTAATCAATTTCCTGTTCTTTTTCCATCATCTTCCCAAAATCTTTCCTTTTTAATTCTTTCAATTTGATTTGATAAAATGTAACCTTTCTGAAAATAGAAATCCTACTTCTAGTCTCCCTTTTAACTTTTAATCCCACACATCCAGAAAATTTGATTATTATTTGATATCACTCTCGGAATAAAGGTCAATAATACAAAAGGGAAATCAACATGCCAAGAATCACAAAAGTAAGCGATCTAATTTGCACATACAGCTTACCTTCTATTGTTTTAACATGTAATTTACATCCATGGGACACGGGGTCAATTAGATTGAAGTTTTTCCATCAACTTGTTGATCTTTTGAATGCTTGTTGCAATGCTACTTTCTCCAGATCTTTCTATAGAATCACATAATTCAAAACCCCAGGTTCTACCCATCTCTTAAAGTAACAATTTCCTTCTACAGAGCATCTCCTTCTGTAATCTGTTATCTGTTAGTCTATATATGTTTGAGACCATCCATCTTCTGTTTTTAACTTAGTAAAAAATGCATAAGATAGAGAATTGCCCAATGCAATGATCTTCAAACTTAAATGACATTTGAATTCCAAAGCATAATGATTTCTCCAGCTCTTCCCATGGATTACTTAGCAATTCCCTTTCTACAAATTTGAGCCTCCTATATATGAAAGAACTGATCAGTGCATGAGCCTAATTTTGACTTTTGTAGCATTATATGAAATAAATGTTAAAAAAATGTGACTTTCTTCAGTAGCCTTTTTTATTTTATTTTCATCAAACTAAATAATAATCCTTCAGTTGTCCTCTCATACCTTTTTTCCCCAGTTCTGATAGGTTTACAAGATGTCATCCAAGTCCATTCTCCCACCAATATCTAATATACTTCAAGGTCAACTGTTCTATAAATGCAAGATAAAAACAATTAATTTGACTCCTAATTGATTGACGGTTTGGGACTTTGAATACCTCGAGCTTTAGAATTTAACTCATGCATGTACTAGTACATCAGTGGCCTTACACGACATCAATCCTCGGCAACATGGTTACAGCCATTGCATGTTATTCCCAATAGTCTTGTCTGTCTACACTTGTAGATAGACTATTAAGTGTCCCTGTTGGAACCATTTACACAAGCCTACGAATTTCAATGAAATCTCAGGATACCATGCATACATAAAACATGCAGGGAGACCCAAAAATGCAGGGAGACCAAAAAAAAACACACTTTGTCCATCTATTGACACCAAAGACTTGATCCCATCTATTACTACTTTGCCTTGTTTATTTTCATAGTGAGAAAAAAATGAAATCGAATAGTGTTAGTGACATGGGAAATGGAAGAACTGGTTGTTAATTGGTCACCCAGCTAACTCCTGTGCTTTGAAGTTCTGCACCGTTATTGTATACCCACTGGCATGCTAAATTTTTATAAACTTGATTTTTTTTGGGTAAGAAATTAACTTGAGTTATTGTTGCATGTGTACTACAGGTGGAAGAAGCTGTCAATGTATACCACGACAAAGATTTCAAATCCAAAAGCTGGCTCTTCCCCTCCTACAACTTCACTCTCTCAGTGATCTGGTCCCCTTTCTTGATAAAGGCTGTCATCTCTGAAGACATAAATGGTGTCTCGACATCTGAAGTCCAGGTGTATCTTGACACACTTGACGAGAAATGGGCTGATAAATATTATAGCTATGATTACACAATATTTTCTGGCGGAAAATGGTTCCTTAAATCCTCCATCTACTGGGAGAAGAACAAAATTATTGGCTGCCATTATTGTCCAGGAAAGAACTTGACAGAAATCGGTTTTGAATACTCTTACCGCATAGCCCTTCAGTTGGTGCTCAACTTTATAGCTACATCGAATCACAAGGGGTTGACATTTTTTAGGACCTCAACGCCAGACCACTTTGAGAATGGGGAATGGTTCAGTGGAGGAACCTGCAAAAGAACCGTGCCATTTAAAGAAGGTAAGATAAGTCTGAATTCTCTGGATGAGATTCTGCGGAAAATTGAGTTAGAGGAATTTGAAAAGGCAGCAGTTGTAGGATTGGAGAAGGGAGTGAATATAAAGCTTTTGGACACTAACCCTCTATCGCTGTTGAGGCCCGATGGGCATCCGGGTCCTTACAGACACTTCCATCCATTTGCAGAGGATAAGAATGCGAAAGTTCAGAATGATTGTTTGCATTGGTGCTTGCCTGGGCCAATAGACAATTGGAATGATTTAATCATGGAGATGGTGATGAATAATTAATAGATTATTGAACGTGAGGTATTATTAGTGTTAGATTGTATGGTCTCAATCTAGTAGATGATGTAATAAATTGATTTATTTCAATATAATCATGCTTTCTTTTCATAAGTTGAATAGTGTTTTATTACTTGTTTGCATATAATCAATACGAACGACATTCTGGTTCATGAGATGAACCAGAGCTCACAAGTATATTAGGTGTTGATGAGAACCTAAAAGATACATTTTAGGCCCCTTAATGAGGACTTGGTTATACCTTAGAAAGAGATTAATTAGATTAATTATGTTATTTTATTGTTTGTAGGTATTACAAATGCAAGGAGAGAAATTCATAGCTAAAATGGAAGAAATCACAAAGCATGACAAAGAAGGAGTTGCAAGTAAGAAAGATTGCCAACTATGGGAGGAGACTCAAATAAGAAAGCAAAGCAAGAGTCCAAACATGCCTTGGATCTCCAACATGGGTCCCACTCATCCCATAGCATGCCAACATGGAAGGTCTTCTAATTGAACTATGATTCCCGGAATTTTCAGAGGCAGCAACTTGAAATGGTCATAACTCTCAACTCGAGTGTCGGATTCTTGAAATCTACATACCGTTGGAAAGCTCTTTTCGAGTAGATATCCGTGGAGTCCAAGATTGTGTAAATCGGAGCTATATTGGGGGAGATATGACCTCGCGAAGTTCGCTGTGATGACCAGTGGGCCCGGACCCGACGGGAATCCATCTCCTACCCGAATTAAAGATCCTTTTTCACCCCAAAACTTATATATAGGAGCCCTAACTCGTTTTTGGGGATATTCATACTTTGGGAGAAGGTCTGGAGCAAGGTTTTGGAGCTTTTGGAGACGGAGCCATGGCGATTTCATCAGAGAATATTTGCCAATCGTCGTCCATGCGTAACTAACTCCTTATCTTAGGGTTGTGATGAAACCTTAGTTTTTGTGTTTATGGTAAAGTGTAGGTTCTAGGGTTTTATGTGAAACGCTTTACTTATATGACAAGATGCTAATCCATTGATTGGATTTTTATGAATGCAATATTTCTTTTGGTATTTTATTCTTGTAGTTTGGAATACCAAGTTATATGAGTATGTTGATTGAATGAATGTGTTTGTTAGATCTAGGATAATCTATGCCATAGAGATAGGTTATGCCCTGATTTGCATCCACTACCCCTTTTTGGTGACTCTGTGAAGGTTTGTAACCAGAACGAGTCTGGAAAGCATTGACAGTGAAACCCTAGACCTATATTCGCCATTACACAAGGCTATGGTGGATTCATACCCTAAGACTTTTCTCTAATTGAATCAACCCGTCTTTAATTTGTTAATTTAGAAATTAATTATTTGTTAATCAAAACCAATCAGCCCATTACTTCGTTTTCCAATAGAATTAGTTTAGGAATTTAGGAAACAGCGCAACTTAGCCTTTTTGTCCCAGTGGATACGATACTCGGTTAACGTCTTTGCTTCTTCAAGCAGAGATAATAGCGGAGAATAATTAATAATTGCAACCCTGTTCTAGGATTGACCATAATTTTGGCGCCGCTGCCGGGGACAATTAGCACGGTTGTTTGTTTCTTTTAATTCTGATTTTAGTTTAGTTTAGTTAATTTTTTTTAGTCTGTTTTTTCAGCTTTACTCGCATTGTTTATTATCCTTACTGCAGGGCATTGATTTTAACACAGATTTCTAGAATTTGTGCAGGGATCTAAGAGAGTTCACAAAGGACAAAGTTTTGCTCAAAAAGAAATCTCTCTTCTCCTCCCAAGTGCACTGTAAGCCTAGACTTTCTGATTCTTTTCATATAATTGCAGTAAATTTTTGTGGGTGCGTGCTTGGTCGTCGCTCTTGTCATCCAAATTTTATTTTTTTAGACCAAAATTTAGAGCGAGCCCTTAGACAAATTAGATCATCTAAACACCCTTCTGCTGTCTCACACACAAATTCATTAATGGCTGAAGAAAGAAAAGAAGATGAGGCTCCACCTCTCCGACCCTTGAAGGAGCACTATACTCCTTCAGAATACGCTTCACCATCGTGTATTCAGCTGCCTACTGTACAGGCAGCTCAATATGAAATCAAGCCTAGCACAATCAATCTTATTCCTTCTTTCTATGGCTTGAACAATGAGGACCCGTACAATCATATTGATGAGTTCTTGGTTATTTGCTCCACAGTGCGAATAAACAATTTCAGTAGTGAGGCCCTAAAATTGTTTCTCTTTCCATTTTCATTAAAGGACAAAGCCAAGTATTGGCTGAGTACTTTACCTCCAAATTCTATCAATTCTTGGGCCCAACTCCAACAAAAATTCTTGGACAAATATTTCTCTGTGGGCAAAACAAATCAGTATAGGAGATCTATCACATCCTTTGTCCAAACTAATAATGAACAATTTCATGAGGCATGGGATAGATTCAAGGATCTCATTAGAAAATGTCCTCATCACCAAATTGCCAAGTGGCAATTGGTTCAGTTCTTTTATGATGGGTTGTCTCCTGAATGGCGAAACATGGTAATCACTGCTAGTGGGGGATCAATTATGCTGAAAAATGAGGATGAGGCATGGGAGCTTTTTGAGAATATGAGTGAGACCTTTCAGCACCATGCTTCCACTGCTAGATTAGAGAGGCCGACAGCCTCTAATTTGCAAAAACCTAGAGGTGTGTTTGAAATTCAGCCCTCTAATGAGCTCACAACCCAAGTGGCTGCCTTGACCCAAAAGTTAGATCAGCTGATTTCTGGGGGACAATCTCTCCAATCTTCATCTCCCCAGCCCCCTGCTCATCAAGATGCTTGTGCTTTATGCAATAGTCCCGCTCATTTTGTGAGCAATTGTCCGGCAGCACCCCAATTTCCTGAGTTTGTGCAAGAGCAAGTGAATGCTGCACAGGGGTTCTCCAAACCGGGTAATGATGCATTTTCGAATACTTTTAACCCGGGATGGCGCAATCACCCCAACTTTTCATGGAAGTCGCCCGGTCAAGGCACTTCATTCTCTCAACCGGGAAATGGGCCAAATTTTCAATACAATCCTGCGGCCTATCGTTCCCAACAATCCTACCAGCAACCCAACCCTCAACCACCTCAAAGAACTCCATCATTTGAGGAGACAGTGCTGCAAGAGCTCAAAGAGCTCAAAGCAACCACTCAGCTGGTCCATTCCCATTCTCAATCCATAGCTAAGCTAGAGGTCCAGATCGGGCAAATAGCTAATGCTCTTAACAAAAGAGAGGAGGGACGCTTGCCTAGCCAACCCACGGTTAATCCTAAGAATTCTTTTGATGTGGGTAGTGGCTCGCAACATAATGATACCTATCATGAGCAAGCGAAAATGGTTGTCACATTATGGAATGGGCGTGAGGTTGAGACTAGGCCCGAGGAGCCTAAGAAAGATGTGAGAGAGACCACAGCCAATCCCAAGAGCTCTCGGGCTGACATGATTTCTAAGGAAAATGAGGCACCCCCATATGTGCCTAAAGCCCCTTTTCCCACTTGTCTTGACTCACCCTCTCCTTTTAGTAAAAAGAAAGCAACCATGGATGAGATGTTGGAGGTGTTTAAGCAAGTAAAGATTAATCTGCCTTTGCTAGATGCTATCAAGCAGGTTCCTTCTTATGCTAAATTTCTGAAAGATTTGTGCACTCAAAAACGCAAATCAAAATCTCATGTGCCAAAGAAGGTTTTACTTACCGAGCAAGTGAGCTCAATTCTCCATAATGACACTCCTCCCAAGCTGAAAGATCCTGGCACTCCCACCATTACTTGCACAATTGGGAGTCACGTTATTGATCATGCATTGTTGGATCTGGGAGCAAGTGTCAATCTCTTGCCTTACTCGGTGTATGAGCAGATTGGGCTAGGGGACTTAAAGCCCACTCTGGTAACCTTACAACTTGCTGATAGGTCTGTTAGGGTACCCCGGGGAATAATTGAGGATGTTCTGGTCAAGGTCGATAAGTTTTTTTTTTCCTGTCGATTTCATCGTCCTTGACACTGAACCAGTGCAAAATTCACGGAAGCACACTACTGTCATTCTTGGACGGCCCTTTTTGGCCACGGCCAATGCGAATATTAATTGCCGAACCGGAGTTATGGATGTTTCCTTCGGGAATATGAAAGTGAGGCTGAATGCTTTTAGGGCCTCTCATCAACCTTCAGACCAAGATGACTGCTTTGCAGTCAATGTTGTTGATGAGATTGTAGAAAACGCTCTTCACCCTGAGGATACTTTGCCAGCTGTCATTGCTCCTGATCTGTCTGACGGTCAGGAAGCTCAAATTTTGGATGTGTTGGAAATGCACAAAAGTGCACTCGGCTATTCAGTCGCCGAGTTGAAAGATATTGATCCCTCCATCTACATATCTTGTCTCCCTTGCATTGCTGATTTTACACTTTCGCGAGATATGCAGAGATTTTTAGATCCTAACCTGGAGGAGGTAGACATGAAAGAAGTGCTGAGTCATGTCTTTTTGCAAGTTTGGTTTGTACTTCTTAGGTTTTCTTTGTTCCTGTTTATTGTGCTTGCCGCTAACATTCCGCAGGTACTTTGGTCTAAGTTGGGGGGAGTGGTGGAGTCCATTGCTTTAATGGACCCGTCCTATCCTATGGGCTGAAAATACTTGACGTCTGGCTGACGACGTTAAACCAAGCTCTTGCGGGAGGAAACCCGATTGTAGATAGAGTCGTAGCATAGGTGTAGTGTCTTTTCACCCTTTTTATTGTTACAATTGAGTCCATTATTGGGTCACCCAAGATGGAGGAGGGGGATACCTTTAGGTAGTGAGTCCTAGCCATGAGGGCTAAAAAAAAAAAAAAAAAAAAAAAAAAAAAAAAAATCTCCGGCGTCTGGACGCCCGGAATTTTTAAAAGCAGGCTGCTCTCTGTCTCCGGGCGTCTGGACGCCCGGAGCCGGCGTCCGGACGCCCGAGATGTTTTTAAACCAGGTTGGTCTCTGGAATGGGGCGTCCGGACGCCCCACCTGGGCGTCTGGACGCCGGAAATTCCGAAAAAAAAAAAAAAAAAAAAAAAAAACAAGTGATGTCTCTCACATACCCAGTTCCAGTCTGCCATGTTTTTATCCTTGCACCATTGGTGGTGTCTTTGAACGTGCAATGAAACAGATGAATCTGTTCCACCTTTGCAAGGCCTCCGTCTTTACCTAAGCTTCCAATGCTTATGCCATGGCCAGGCCCACATGTGAGCTAGCTAATATTAACATTAATAGTGTTGTTCAGAAGGGCAATACAGTCATCTCCTGTTGCTATTGTGGAGTTGTAAATCTGCAAATCTTCTGTGTCTTGTATGTCAATTCCATCTGTGTTTGGGGAATCTCCGGGAGCTGTAATAGCAAGGTTGGAGACGACGCCTCCGTTGCAAGCTAACAAACTGATGTGGTTCCTTGGGTTGTTGTGAAGATGCAAACCATTGAGACGAAGGCCATTGCCAGAAACAGAACACAACTTGGGGAAGAAGAAATTGTAAAAGGAGACTTTGACTTGGTAGTCCGAGGTACATGGAAATTAATGCTCTCTCAAGCGCCACATAAATTGGTGATCCCTCAGTCCTGGTTATAGGCCAGACCAGTTTCGGGTCAGGTTGACCCGGTCCACGCAGAAACCCAGCAGCAAGGCGCTGACATCATTGCTGACATCAGCGCGGTACGGTCAAAGGCAGATTTGACCAATCAACGGTTGAAAATTGTTTTCGTGATATCTTGACGATCCGGAGTCCGATTTGAGATCCGTTTGAACCTACGGACTCGTCTCGAGGAGATCTACGCAGGTGTAATGAAAGATCTGCGAAATGGCTGCTAAATTCGAGATTGAAAAATTCGACGGAAAATCCAAAAAAAAAAAAAAAAAAATCTTTTTGCTTTTTTTTCCTTACTGTTCTTCTTCTTAATTCTTTTGCACTTGTTCAGTTGTACACCCTCCTGCGGGGTGGGTCATTGGTGCTAACATTTTGCAGGTTCTTTCATGCAAGTTGGGGGGTCTACCCGACTTTTCTTTCCTGTGCATCGTTTTGTTTAGCACTATCCAGGTGATATCCCTCCTTTTCCCTTTACTTTTATTGTCCTTTATCTTTTATTTTATGTTTAACATTGTGGACACTGTTACATTCAGTTGGGGGGTGGGGTATGACCTTGGGAGTAGTTTAGGGGTAGTTTTAGCAGTTTTATTTCTGTTTGCTTGTTTTCTTTTATTTGTCTTTTCTTTTTCCTTGTTTTTTCCCTTTAAAAAAAAAAAAAAAAGCTTTTGCTAATTTTTGGTAGTCTTTAGGGAGATTTCCAACCGGGATTTTGTGAAACGAAGATACCCTGTTCTTGGAAATTTTTGTGAGGAAAAAGAGAGAAATGGTTCACTATCTTGTTTTAGGAAAGAGTTTTTGAGAAAATGTTGAACTATTGATCTTTCACTTGACACGTATTATATAGAAAATTTGAAATGTGAAGCTATGATTTCCATACCAGTGAAAACTTCAGAGCAATTATGATGGAAAGCTGACCCTCGGTCATACTGAAGTCGGGCATATGGAAAGGGCTACCTATTGTTAGGGACCGTTTTTAAAAAAAAAAAAAAAAAAAAAAAAAATTAGTTTGGGTTCGTAGCCTTTTTAACTCGAGCCAGTAAGCCCATAGGGGTATTGCCATACCTAGTGCCCTAAGGACATCTGTCTTGGGAGTCATTGGCTGAATGCTCGTTACATGGGTTAATTAGAAAGCTTAAGGGACCTAGGCATTGCACAGTCATTGCTTAAAAAAAAAAAAAAAAAAAAAAAAAAAGAAAAAGAAAAAATCAAAATAGTGCTTTCATGTCCTTTGAAAAACAATAGTGTGAAAGCCACCACTAATGCCTTGAGAGGAATCATGTTAACTTTTACTGAGGTTCGGTGGCCCAGCATTTCGAAAGAACAAGATGTGTTTTCACGGAAATTTTTAGTGAATCGTTTTATGCTTTCATGTTTCTATATGTACACACCTTCCACTGTGCACGATTAATTTTTCCAGCATGATTTTGAGGATTTCTGACCAAAAGATAGGATTTGTGAACCACATTTGAGTGTGTATTGAAAACCCCAAAAATCAGGAATATCCGGTGTTCGTGGATACCTTGGTGGAAAATGCTCCCTATTTTTCTTTTTTGTTTTAGGAATTTTGTGGGTAGATTCACTGCAAACCCTCACGAGACTATAACTCGTCCTCTAAGGGGAACTTGGAGGTTTAAAGGCTTGCTGCACATGCTAAGTGCAGCCGTGCTCCCTACGAAAGTGGCCTTAGTTAGTTTTCTTTTTGTTTTAGCTTTGCTCGAGGTCTAGCAAAGTGTAAGTTGGGGGGTGTGATGAGAACCTAAAAGATACATTTTAGGCCCCTTAATGAGGACTTGGTTATACCTTAGAAAGAGATTAATTAGATTAATTATGTTATTTTATTGTTTGTAGGTATTACAAATGCAAGGAGAGAAATTCATAGCTAAAATGGAAGAAATCACAAAGCATGACAAAGAAGGAGTTGCAAGTAAGAAAGATTGCCAACTATGGGAGGAGACTCAAATAAGAAAGCAAAGCAAGAGTCCAAACATGCCTTGGATCTCCAACATGGGTCCCACTCATCCCATAGCATGCCAACATGGAAGGTCTTCTAATTGAACTATGATTCCCGGAATTTTCAGAGGCAGCAACTTGAAATGGTCATAACTCTCAACTCGAGTGTCGGATTCTTGAAATCTACATACCGTTGGAAAGCTCTTTTCGAGTAGATATCCGTGGAGTCCAAGATTGTGTAAATCGGAGCTATATTGGGGGAGATATGACCTCGCGAAGTTCGCTGTGATGACCAGTGGGCCCGGACCCGACGGGAATCCATCTCCTACCCGAATTAAAGATCCTTTTTCACCCCAAAACTTATATATAGGAGCCCTAACTCGTTTTTGGGGATATTCATACTTTGGGAGAAGGTCTGGAGCAAGGTTTTGGAGCTTTTGGAGACGGAGCCATGGCGATTTCATCAGAGAATATTTGCCAATCGTCGTCCATGCGTAACTAACTCCTTATCTTAGGGTTGTGATGAAACCTTAGTTTTTGTGTTTATGGTAAAGTGTAGGTTCTAGGGTTTTATGTGAAACGCTTTACTTATATGACAAGATGCTAATCCATTGATTGGATTTTTATGAATGCAATATTTCTTTTGGTATTTTATTCTTGTAGTTTGGAATACCAAGTTATATGAGTATGTTGATTGAATGAATGTGTTTGTTAGATCTAGGATAATCTATGCCATAGAGATAGGTTATGCCCTGATTTGCATCCACTACCCCTTTTTGGTGACTCTGTGAAGGTTTGTAACCAGAACGAGTCTGGAAAGCATTGACAGTGAAACCCTAGACCTATATTCGCCATTACACAAGGCTATGGTGGATTCATACCCTAAGACTTTTCTCTAATTGAATCAACCCGTCTTTAATTTGTTAATTTAGAAATTAATTATTTGTTAATCAAAACCAATCAGCCCATTACTTCGTTTTCCAATAGAATTAGTTTAGGAATTTAGGAAACAGCGCAACTTAGCCTTTTTGTCCCAGTGGATACGATACTCGGTTAACGTCTTTGCTTCTTCAAGCAGAGATAATAGCGGAGAATAATTAATAATTGCAACCCTGTTCTAGGATTGACCAGGTGTGATACATGTGTGTGGATACGATTCATATACAGGAGACACGTGTAATAAATCTTATGCTTAAATTGTTAAATTGTATCACAATCGGTGATGAGATAGGGCATTCCATCTGACAATGTTGCAGTATTGTGATCACTATGAGATAGCGTGATTTGTCCCAATCATCAGAGTGTAAGACTCTGGATCATGATGATGGTACATTGGATGTATTGAATGACCATGAGAAGCACCTTATGAAACATTGTCTTTACTTTAAGGTCCACTAATGATTCTCTAGCAATAGGCTCTTAATCATAAGACATTAATGAACTCAAGTTTCTATATATTCATTTGCTTTAAGTCACCAATGAGTGAGGCCAACTGTAGGTTACTACTTCAGTGTCTTGGGTACGTGGTAGTACGACTATGAGAACATTCAATGGTCAAGATGGAATCTATCATCATTATTTCCTTGTGCCAATTAATGGATTTATCATTGGTAGGTGCGCACCCATCTCAATTAACAGTTAATTAGGTGGTATTGATGATCACTGCGATTGACTGGGTCTCAAGGATAATAAGATGTGGATCTAAATTGGTTGGACATGTTTAATCCAATTGATCCATTAATATAAATGAAGGGACCTACTTGTGGTCATAGGGAAGTTTATGTTCTTTTTGTAATATATTCCTAAGACTGGAGTTAAGTTGCATTTATATTAATATAATATTATCAATAATATATTTAGATTTGAAAAGCCTGTAAAAGAACATTAATGCCATAATATTGTTAATATAATATTAAAATATAATAATAATAATAATAATATTAATATTTCAATGTTATGACGTCAATGCATCATTATACGAACACATATATTATATATAAATTTTAATATAACCATTAGTATAATATTAATATTAGTATTTTGATATAAAATATCCGAGGCTTTTTTTTTTTTTTTTTTTTGCTATCGGAGGTTTCCCAACCCTTTGGACTAGACTAATCCCTTCGGGCTCAGAGAAAAACCGGGTAAACTCACCTATAGTCGCAGTGTGGTAGTGCAGTTTCGAACTCCTTCAAATGATTCTAAAAAATAAGTGATTGTTGAAAGCACAAAAAGTAATGATTGTTATTTAAAATTCCAATTTAATTTTCAAAATCTTTTTGAAATCATGAGAATCATTCAATGGGATAATCACATTTTTAAATATTTCTTTTTTACTTTTTTTCTTGATTTGGTTTGGTAGATTTTGTATACTAAATAGCTGATTGGATTGGTTTGTAAGGTTAATGTGATTCGATCTCTATAATTCTTAATACTAAAATAAAAAAATTCAAATAGTATTGAAGGGATCAATTTGAAAGTGGAGTGTTTTAATTGGACCTAAGTTCAATTGTGCTACTTTTAGATTGTACGTTGTCAATGTTACAAAAATCAGTAGTGGAACCTATGTCCAAAATCCAAGCCAATAGAAATGATATTTCATTTTTACATAGGAATTATCATAAATTTTACATTTTTTTGTAGTTGCTCTGCTTATCTGATTATTCACTTCTTTTTTTTTATAACGCAGGTTTCTCAGCCCTTTGGGCCAGAATAATCCCTACGGGCCCAGGAGTGAAGCCCGGGTAAAATTCCCCTATGACCTCAGTGTGGTGGTGCAGTTTTGAACTTACAACTTCCGGGTGCAAACCGTGGTTATAGGCTAACTGAGTTACCCTTGTACAATACATTATTGACTCATGGGCTCATGGTAAAATTGTCTACCTGCAAAACTTATCTAAAAAATTATAAGAATATAAGACAATGGAGATTAAAAACTTAGAGTAAAAAAAAATAATGTTATGAAAAATAAAAATAAAAAACTCAGATATATCGAAGGGATCAATTTGAAAATGGAAGCATTTTTATTGGACCTAATGGTTTAGGGGCTCAACTTTTAGATGGTTCACTAATAAAAATTATCCAATGTCAAATCTATTTCTATAGGATAGGATTTGTGAAAAAGTTAGAGAGAGAGAGTCTCGAAGATAAGAAAAGGAAGAAAAAAGAAAGAATATCATCGCTTTCCACGCGCTTTGGAGTTCAATAACAAGATCAATTCCAAAGAGAGAGAAATATGTGCCCTTTAGTGAATAAGCAACGTAACTCACTGTGTGGGGTCGTTTTATAATCACGGATTTATGTGGGGCCGCTCCTCTATTTCGGATTACCCTTAGTCTCGGTGCCACCTGAGGTCGGCAGCAGCGCCATCTCGGAAAGATCGTGGAACGCATCTCGGTAGCCACGTCATGAGTTCCTGCCTCGGTTCCGGCCTCAGGCCTGATCTCGGTTTCGACCTGGATCACGGCCTCCTGTCACTCGGCCATAAATGCAGCCATAAATGCGCCGCAGTGACAGGGACGACGAACTAACAAACAGAGTGGGCGCTGGACCTAGACAAGGAGCACGCCTTATCTGAGGTCATGTCCATAAGCATGGGGCAATGGTCCGATGGGACATTCCCATTTTACCTACTCCCACTTGGGATAGAAGAGTACACACTGATGGGATTTTCATCCCTCCCCAGGTCCATCCCAATGATGACATTCACGTCTATATATAATGCATGAAGGAGAACTACACAGGGTACGCACTTTTATATCCCTACTACACTTCTCCTTCTCCACTCCTCCTAATTCTCATACTGACTTGAGTGTTGGAGTGCCTTCGGCTGCCTATAGCCAGGGGCTCTGACTTCTGTCTTCCTCTTTTAGGTTATCGGAGGCTCGATCCTTCCCCTCATATTCTCCAGATCATCAAACCAAGAGCTTAATCCTCTTCAACCTTCCATTAACCAAGTCCGTAATTTTTAGGCACTTACAGTTGGCGCCGTCTGTGGGAATTCAGGATCTTCGAACCAGTGATAGCCATGCCTCCAAAGACCAGATACGGTGGTGGAGGGGCGTCGAAGTCCCGAAGGGCATCGTCCTTTCCACCTGTGGAGCAACCCCTGTTTCCACCATTTTTACAACCTCAGCCGCTCCAATCGGCACCTCCGGAACAGCCTGCTGGTGCTCGCTCCGCTCTCCTCCCCCCTCCAAGACCAACAGGGGCTCTCCCCGTCAGGCAGGAGCAGCCAGGGGTTCCTCGCCAAAGAAGGTCCGGGGGAAAGTCTGGTCCCGCGTACGTAGAGGGAGTTGTCCAGTCGGCCTCCTCGTCTCGGCCTGCAACGACGCACCTCCGTCTCGACGACAGTCGTGAGGCTCCTCGCCCCCGCGACAATCAGCCACCCAGGGGTCTACGGCAGAACGCCTCCCCGTCGGGCCCTCGACAACGAGGCAAAACCCCTGTCAGAACGAAATCTCATCCATCTCATCATTGCACTCACGATGACGGTCAATCCTATCATCGAGCCCGCGAACAAGGAGACGACCCCATGTTCGAAGAGCTCGAGGCCCAGAACAGGGTCCTCCAAGAAGAGGAGCTAATTCATCATCTCCAAGAACGACTCAAGGCAAACGAGAGGAAGCCTCCCAGGCGGCAGCCGAGACGTCCAGAAAACCAAGATCTGAGGCAGGTCCTCAATGATAGGAGGAGAGACCACTTCGAAGAAGAAGGCTCGAGCAGCAGTCACTTGCCTAGCAACATCGGGGGGCCTCGCCACGAGCCAGAATCCCCGAGGCTAGAGGGCGTGACGGGCCTAGGAGAATGGCTAGACTACTACATCAAACAAGAGGTCCAGGCCAAGCTGGCTGAGATCGGTTTTAACCGAGATCAGAAGGAAAACCAAGAAGAAGACGACCAGGGCATGTCCCCCTTCTCCCAGGAGATAAAAGACTTCACTCTCCCCGAGAGATTCAGTGTCCCGAGGTTCGTCCTTTACGACGAGACCTCGGACCCAGAAGCACACTTACGACATTTCACCCAGCGGATGTCGGTCTGGGGGGATGTCGGCCATCTGAACTGCAGAGTCTTTTCCTCAAGCCTAGGCGACCTCCCACTCCGGTGGTTTTGCGCGATCCCTTCCGGGTCAGTCACGAACTGGCGGTAGCTCCAAAACTCCTTTATCGAGAAGTTCCAGGCACACCGCGTCATCCCGAAGACGGGTGGCAACCTCATAGCGATCCGGATGAAGGACAATGAAAGCATCACTGCATTCGCCAGGAGATTCTGGACAATATACAGCCAGATCACCGACGCCAACGATGACATCGCCATCATGTGCTTCCGGCAGGGCTTACTCCTAGGAAACGAGCTCCGAAAGGACCTGGTCCGGTCCCCTGTGACCACGATGAAAGCGTTGATGGCGAGGGTGAACCAGTACATCGAGCAAGAAGAAGATGAAGCTCATGGCAAAGAGCGATTCAGACTCCCACAGAAGAGCCAAGCTTCCAAGGGAGAGGGAGTGTTTCCCAAGCAAAGGCCAGACAAGAAAAGGGGTAAGGAGACGAGTTCGGCATCTTTCCCAACCTTCGTCTCGGGCAGCAGCAAAAGGCCGAACTCCAGCCTCCCAGGCCGATCGACGATCCTTACAGGGCCGTCAATGTAGTCTTCAAGGAGCCCATTTACAGACTCA
Organism: Cinnamomum chago; assembly: GCA_038049695.1. Classification (NCBI taxonomy): domain Eukaryota; kingdom Viridiplantae; phylum Streptophyta; class Magnoliopsida; order Laurales; family Lauraceae; genus Cinnamomum; species Cinnamomum chago. The sequence continues at coordinate 100,673,588 of CP142453.1, read as the reverse complement.
TGAACAAAATCAAGGCAGAGCCCTACTTTCAGTGGCCGCAGCCGATGCAAGGCGACCCATCCACCCGAGACCGAAGGAAGAACTGCTCCTATCATAAGCAGCATGGGCACATGACCGAGGACTGCAGGGCTCTGAAATCGGACCTCGAGAGGCTCGTCGAGGACGGACACCTCCGGGAGTACATCAAGGAGGGAGAGAGGGTCAACCGAGCCCAACAGCATGCCCCACCCGGTAATGACCAGGACAGCGATGAACCAGCAGGTATCATCAACGTCATTCACCTGGCTCCCCCTCCGAGTGAGGGAAGTGCTCAATCTCGGTCAGAGGCGAGGAAAGCTGCCCATGGCAAGCAGGTGATGCTAGCCGAGCTAGAGAGCGCACCAAAGAGGGCTAGGAAGGAAAAGCCCAAGATCTGGTTCTCGGACGACGACCTAAGAGGGGTCCAGCTCCCCCACAACGACGCCCTCATCCTCACCCTGCGGCTCAATAATTATACTACGAAGCGCGTCCTTGTAGATCGAGGGAGCTTTTCTGAGATCATCTATTTTAGCTGCTTCAAGCAACTCGGCCTGACCGAGTCCGATCTGCAGGAAGCCCGCGTCCCTTTGATAGGATTCAGCGCCAAACTGGTGTATCCCAAGGGGAGGATTTCACTTGAAGTCCGGATAGGGGGCACCATGAAGATGGCAGACTTTATGGTGGTGGACGCGCCGTCTCCATACAATGTGATACTGGGGCGAAGTTGGCTGCATGCCATGGAGGCAGTACCCTCTACCCTTCATCAGAAACTTAAGTTCTCATTAGAGAAGGCTGGAGGAGCAGTCGAGATAGTGACCGTGTGGGGAAATCAGCAAATGGCCAGGGAGTGCCTCATGGTCGTGGCACCTGGAGAGACGGAGCCAAAGCAGGTGCATATGGCCGAGCTCGAGGCCGAGATAGAAGATGTCGGGCGGACAGCGGGGCAGAAGAGCGTAGAAGAGCTCACCAAGATCAGAATAAATCCCGAAGACCCCGAGCGCTACTTCCTACTGGGTAGCCAGCTCCCCGACAATGAGAAGGCCGAGTTACTAGACTTCCTACTGCAAAACAAAGATGTCTTCGCTTGGACTCCATATGAAATGCCTGGAATCGACCCCGAGGTCATGTGCCACGAGCCGAATGTTGATCCCGGACACAAACCCGTGGTACAAAAGGCCCGCGGGACAAGAGTCCCACAAACAGAGGTAGTGCTCGAAGAAGTCGACAAGCTCCTCGAAGCTGGGGCAATCCGCGAAGTGCACTACCCAAGGTGGTTGGCCAACACAGTGGTAGTGAAGAAGAAGAATGGCAAATGGAGGGTCTGCGTGGACTTCACCGACCTCAACAAAGCCTGTCCCAAGGACAACTTCCCCCTCCCAAAGATCGACCAGATGATCGACGCCACCTCGGGACACGACAGGATGAGCTTCCTCGATGCCTACCGAGGCTACCACCAAATCCCCTTGCACGGGCCTGATGAGGAGAAAACCTCGTTCATAACGCCTCGGGGCATCTACTGTTATAAAGTGATGCCCTTTGGGTTAAAAAATGCCGGGGCGACATATCAGAGGCTGGTCACGAAGATGTTTCAGGGCCAGCTCGGGAAGACGATGGAAGTCTACATTGATGACATGGTGGTCAAATCCAAGGAGTCACAGGACCATCTGGGGGACCTGCGCCAAACATTCGCCGTCCTCAGAAAACTCCAGCTCAAACTAAATGCTTCCAAATGTGCGTTCGGCGTCGGTTCTGGGAAATTCCTGGGAAGCCTGGTAACCCGGAGAGGAATTGAAGCTAATCCAAAGCAGATTGTGGCTATCCGGGCAATCCAGAGTCCGATCTCGGCCAAACAAGTCCAGAGGCTCATAGGAATGGCTGCCGCCCTCATTCGCTTCATCAGTCGGGCCTCGGATAAGTGTCGCCCTTTCTTTCAGCTTCTGAAAATGAGCTCCAAATTTTAATGGACTCCCGAGTGTGATCTAGCACTGGACGACCTCAAAGAATACCTCTCTTCGCTACCGCTATTATCCACTACGTCACCAGGTGATCATCTCTATCTTTACCTAGCAGTCTCAGACCATGCAGTGAGCTCGGTGTTAGTTCGAGAAAATAACAAGCAGCAGCAGCCCATCTATTACACGAGAAAAATCCTACTGGACACCGAGACCAGGTACCTTCCACTCGAGAAACTTGCGTTGGCACTCGTCAGTGCCTCCCGCAAACTCTCCCACTACTTCCAGACACATACAGTGGTGGTCATCACAGAGTACCCGCTCAAGTCCCTTTTTCGAAAGGCCGATTTCTCTAGGAGAGTCTCCAAGTGGGCCGTCGAACTGGGGCAATTCGATATCCAATATCAACCCAGAACGGCAATCAAAGGGCAAAAAATTCTTGCAGATTTCATCGTTAAGTTCACCTTTCCAAGTTCGGCACCGACCTCGCTCGACACCGAACTAGGGGGCAATAAAGGTAATAAGGCAGCAGAAACCGAGACGGAAGAAGACCGATCTCGGGAGCAGTTCCTGGAGTCGGCCTGGAAGGTCTTCGTGGACGGATCCTCTACATCCAGAAGGGCCGGCGCCGACATAGTTCTTCAATCACCTGAGGGCCTAGTCATTGAGCAAGCTCTGACCCTTGACTTCAAAGCCTCCAATAATGAAGCAGAGTACGAAGCGCTGATTGCAGGTCTCGGTAGCGCAAGGATACTGGGGGCACGTCAGCTAGTTGTCTTCAGCGACTCCCAGTTGGTGACGAATCAGCTGAGCGGGGAATACCAAGCCCGAGATGAGAGGATGGCAGCCTATTTAGCCCAATCAAAGCAGCTCCTCTCCCAGTTCGAAAAAGCAGAAGTAAAGCAAATCGGCAGGGAGTCTAACTGCCATGCAGACGCCCTGGCCAACTTGGCCTCGGCCGTAGAAGCAGGAAAGAGAACGACAGTTGACGTGGAGGCATTGAGAAAGCCAAGCATAGACCTTTCCCCACCTCGGCAGGTCTTATGCGTCAGCCTCGGTCCGAGCTGGATGGACCCGATCACAGCATTCCTAAAAGAAGATAAACTCCCTGAAGACAGGAACGAAGCCCACAAGGTCAGAATGAAAGCAGCCCATTTCTGACTATCCCCAGATGAGAAACTTTACAGAAAATCCTTCACGGGACCGTATCTTCAATGCATTCACCCAAGCAAAGTAGAGGACTTCCTTTTTGAGATACATGAAGGAATCTGCGGAAGCCACATTGGAGGAAGATCACTGGCATACAGAGCCATCAGCCAGGGCTATTGGTGGCCCTATATGCAGAAAGATGCTCAGCTCTACGCCAGGAAAAATGCAAGAAGTTCTCCCACTCCTTGCACCAACCGGCACAGGACCTTAGTCCTCTTTCCAGCCCGTGGCCTTTCGTTCAGTGGGGGCTAGACATCGTGGAACCTCTTCACCGATCTCCAGGGAACAAAAGATGGTTGATAGCGGGTACCGACTATTTCACCAAGTGGATAGAGGCAGAGGCCTTGTCATCCATCACCGAGCAGGACACAAAGAATTTTGTATGGAAAAATATCGTTACGAGGTTCGGGATCCCCCGGGCTCTGGTCTCGGACAACGGGACCCAATTCGACTCAAACTTCTTCAAAAGCTCCTGCTAGGAGCTCCGTATCAGGAACTTTTATGCGACCCCGGCCTACCCATAGTGTAATGGGCAAGCAGAGATCTCGAAAAAGTGGTATTGGATGGACTCAAGAAGAGGCTTGACAGGGCTAAAGGCAGGTGGGTTAAAGAATTGCCAAGTGTCCTTTGGGCATACAGGACCACCCCGAGACGCTCCACTTCGGCAACTCCTTTCTCTTTAGCCTACGGAATGGAAGTTGTAATCCCTCTTGAAGTCGGACTCCCGACCCTAAGGACGGATCTCTTCGATCGGAGGCAGAACGAAGTAAATCTCGCCAAAGAGCTCGACCTGGCCGAGGATCGAAGAGAAGCCGCATCTGTGCGCCTGGCCTCCTACCAGCAACAACTATCCAGAGGGTACAATCAAAAGGTCAGAGAAAGGAAGTTCTCCATCGGGGAACTGGTCTTGAAGAAAGCACTTCCAGTAGACAAAAATCCCAATGAAGGCAAGCTCGCACCGAACTGGATCGGGCCTTTTAAAGTAGTCTCGGTTTCCGGAAGGTCGGTTTACAAGCTCGAGAGCATGGATGGCAGAGAGTTGCCACGGTCGTGGAGTGCCACTCACCTCAAAAAATACTACTTCTAGTTGTATTCAAAATGATGAAATCAATAAAAGAGGAAGCTTGTGAAAGATGAATGTTTTGTCCCTCTCAAGTTGTGAATCAAGGTTCCGGTCCTCACAAGGTTCGCCCCTCGCGCCAGCCTCCTTGAGTTCGGTATGAGGAATAGCTCCCAAGGTTCGGCCCTCGCGCCAGCCTCCTTGAGTTCGGTCTGAGGACCAGCTCCCAAGGTTCGGCCCTCGCGCCAGTCTCCTTGAGTTCGGTCTGAGGACCAGCTCCCAAGGTTCGGCCCTCGCGCCAGCCTCCTTGAGTTTGGTCTGAGGACCAGCTCCCAAGGTTCCGCCCTCGCGCCAGCCTCCTTGAGTTCAGTCTGAGGACCAGCTCCCAAGGCTCGGCCCTCGCGCCAGCCTCCTTGAGTTCGGTCTGAGGACCAGCTCCCAAGGCTCGGCCCTCGCGCCAGCCTCCTTGAGTTCGGTTTGAGGACCAGCTCCTAAGGTTCGGCCCTCGCGCCGGCCTCCTTGAGCTCGGTCGTATGACCAACTCCCCAAGGTTCCGGTTCTCAAACCAGCCTCCTTGAGCATGGTCACAGGACCATCCCCCTTGGGACAAGAGAGATCAACTATCTAGAAATTCACTCTGAAGTTTCAGAGCTCGGCCTGCTTCTGTGTCCAAACTAACTATAAGTTCTTTTAAGACATTTCCCTTAAATACGCGTCGTTAAAAACACAGGGCAAGACGTCCGCCGACCTCAACCACTTGCAAGAAGAAAGAAAGAGCATCCACACACCATTGCAAGAAGAAAGAAATAAAAAGACAACTGGAGGATGAAAAAGAAATTTGTTTTTCATTGATTAGAAGAATGGTTACAAGGCTTTATATCTCTCAGAAAAAGAAAAAAATACACCAAGAAAAGAAAAAGGAGGGGCAATTTCCTATCTGCTCTGCTTCTCAGGCGCCACACGCCTTTATCCTTCGGCTTTGGAGGAACGGACGGGGCGGGAGCCTCGGGTGGAGGGACCTCGGGGGTGGCCTGGGCCCTATCAACCTCGACGGGAGTCGGGGGCGGAGGAGGAGGACCTTGGACTTCGGGAGGAGCCTCAGGAGTATTGGAGTCATGCTCTGACTCTGGGCTCGGAATTGCTGACACGAATTTAGGAAGATTCGCAAATATGGGGTCGTCCTCAGGAACCCCATACACACGAAGGGCTTCCCTACACCCCATGTCATACAGCTCCGGACTCAGATCCGTGATTTGAGCTATGTACTCCGCCGATGCCCAATCCACCCCCTCCTAGTAAGCTTTGGCAGCTTGGGATTGCAGGGCAGACTCGACATCGGCCCGCTCCTTCTTGGAGGCTTCGAGCTCGGCTTCTTTTCCAGCCAGTTCAGTCTCCTTTTTGGCGAGCTCGGCCTCCAGTTGGCTCACCCTCCTCGCCTTGTCATTGGCTGCACCCTTTAGGTGCTTATTCTCACGCGCAGCTTGATTATCTCGGTCTTCGCCGATTGTTGTCTGCTGCTTGCACGGCGATCTTCTCCTCCGCCTTCTTTATTTCAGCCGCGCTGGCCTCCAAGACGTCCCCCATCTTCTTTTTCTCCTTCTCCAGCTCGACGACTTGGGCGGCCGTCTCCTCCCGCCTCGCCAATATTATTTGGAGTCTTTGTACATTCTGCAAATGAACAAAAAGAACAGGGGGATTAAAGCAGGCAACCAAAAAATAGAAATTCAAAGGCAGGAGAAGGGAATCACCTCGAGTGACGCCTTCATCGTCGAGTAAAGCAGGCCCAGCGTCCCGGCCTTTTTGTGCCTCTCCATGTCCACTGGGAGGGCACACCCCCGGGCAATGGCCGCGACCGACTCCCAGTAATTCCCCAGCCGATCCTCCATGGTCATAGGCTGGTTGGGGTTGAGGTCGAAATTGGGCTTCCAGGGCATTGGTTTGTGAGGACGGGCCTGCAGGTCCACTTCCTGGATGCTTCCTTCCTCGCTCTCCACACGAGGCCTCTTCTCGGGAGGGGGGCCCTCACCCTCCTCTTCAACCTCCACGATCGGAGGCCGAGTCTCCCTTGACGGCGGAGGCGGTAGAGCCTCCTTCTCGGCCTCCGATGCTCGTGGCCGAGTCTCCTTGGGCGGCCGAGGGTCCTTGGGCAGCTGCACGCCCCTGGAAGACTCCTCCGACCTCCCCCTCTTCTCCTCCGAGGGGCCCTTCGCGCTTTTGCTCCTCGCGGAGGAGGAGGTCCCTCCCGCGCTTGAGGAACCGGAAAGGGCGCTGGCTGAAGAGCCTTGACCGACGCCTGGCCCGCTGGGGGCACGCTTGGGGACAGAGGAAGCTTGGCCCCCGAGGATCATCGCACCCAAGTTCTTCAAGGGAGGGCGCTGACCGTCCATCTCTTCTTCTTCTTGATCTCGGGCGGAGGGGCTATCAACGATGAGGATGAGGCCTTGGGGCTCCGAGGCTTGGTCGCTGGTCTCGACAAGCGCTTGACCGCTGGTCTCGACAAGCGCTTAACCGTTGGTCTCGGCTAGCACAAGTATGATCTCCCCTATCGGCTCGAGGGGGATCTCGGCAGTCTTACTAGTATAAGACCGGTACCGTGGCGTGTACCCAAGCAGCGAGAAGGCAGCTCGATCGTGGTGACCGTGATAGCGATAGATTTTCTCAAACCACGAGTCGTTCCTTTTCCACTTGTCAAAGCTGGCCTCCCTCCTCCTTCGTCGGACGCTTGCACAGGAAACAGAGGGTATCAGCTCTGCATGACAACGAACAAAAAACAATGAAAATAAGTCCAGAAGGACAGATGTTTACTGGGAGGGGTCCCAGGTTTCCGTGGGACCTGGATTCTCCACCCCTCTTCGGTCTCGGTCCCCCCGAACTCCCAGTTCCCCGAGACCAATATCCGCTCATCCCCGGCATATTTACTCGAATCTTCTAGGGCGTTCACCAGGGGCCGACGCCTGGCCTTCACCCGGAGATAGTAGGAATCCTCGCCCCCCGCGGCTTTGCAGATGTCATACACATCCTCTATATCGTGTACGCCGAGGTTTATGTCGAGGACCCAATCCAGCTCCGCCACGCCCATTATGATTTTAAAACCGTTTGGCATCAGCTGGTAGGGGCAAATCCGCCACACGCTGAGGCAGGATCGGAGAAGCGGGTGAATAGGAACCGAAACCCGGCCTCGCATACCGACAACAATGGAAAGGGCATCCAGTTCTTGTACAACATAAGGCGATCAGGGACGCCCCTGAGATCATCAGGTTTCACTAGGACGTCGGCCGGAATCTTGAACGACGCCCTAAAAGTCTTCAGGGCTGCGGGACCCTCTAACCAGTGGCTGTAGATCTCCATTTTTCTAAAAACTAGAGCGAGAGTAAAAGTACAGAGAAGAAGGAACGGGGTCTGGGAAAGACCTAATCAACAGAAACGCTTTGGGCAGAAGGAAAAAAGAGAAGGAAAAACGGAGAAGAAAACTCACAGAGAGTGCGACTGAAGAGCAAGAAGCAGGGAATGAGAAAGCAGAAAGTTGAGGATCTCCGGGGTTCTGTTCACCGCAAGTTGTTCTTCAGCAAAAATCTCCTTCAGGCAAAAGCTAGGGTAAGAGAAGGACGTTCCCATTTTATAAGAGGAACGCCCCTCTTGATTGCCACGCACGCGAAGCAGCGCTCCGGGCTTGCTACGCGTCGCCTCGACCCCGGTGAACAGCCACACAAAAGGCTCCACGTGGCAGCAACGGTCCATCTCTCGCCATGCCTCTGGTACGGCATTTATCATCTCGGGCATACCGAACGACGCCCGCGTGCCCACCTTGGCAAAGCTATTATGATACCCCATTTATTTCCTAGGGCAGGCGAAAGGGCGTCATGATGGGAATCGTACGACAGTAAGATACGATTAGACAGGGCCAGCCTGTCCGATCAGACCTTAACTCCCGACCTCAGGAAGAGCCAAAAAGGTCGAGAGCTAGGGGGCAATTGTGTGGGGTCGTTTTATAATCACGGATTTATGTGGGGCCGCTCCTCTATTTCGGATTACCCTTAGTCTCGGTGCCGCCTGAGGTCGGCAGCAGCGCCATCTCGGAAAGATCGTGGAACGCATCTCGGTAGCCACGTCATGAGTTCCTGCCTCGGTCCCAGCCTCGGGCCTGATCTCGGTTTCGACCTGGATCACAGCCTCCTGTCACGCGGCCATAAATGCAGCCATAAATGCGCCGCGGTGACGGGGACGACGAACTGACAAACAGAGTGGGCGCTGGACCTAGACAAGGAGAACGCCTTATCTGAGGTCATGTCCATAAGCATGGGGCAATGGTCCGATGGGACATTCCCTTTTTACCTACTCCCACTTGGGATAGAAGAGTACACACTGATGGGATTTACGTCCCTCCCCGGGTCCATCCCAATGATGACATTCACGTCTATATATAATGCATGAAGGAGAACTACACAGGGTACGCACTTTTATCTCCCTACTACACTTCTCCTTCTCCACTCCTCCTAATTCTCATACTGACTTGAGCGTTGGAGTGCCTTCGGCTGCCTATAGCCAGGGGCTCTGACTTCTGTCTTCCTCTTTCAGGTTATCGGAGGCTCGATCCTTCCCCTCATATTCTCCAGATCATCAAACCAAGAGCTTAATCCTCTTCAACTCTCCATTAACTAAGTCCGTAATTTTTAGGCACTTACACTCACATTATTATTAGTTTTAGAGGAATTATTTTAAAAAAACTGAAAATGAAGACAAAAACTGTAAATAACCTATTGATACCACTCAATTTAATTATGGCAGGGAAACTCAAACTCATGGTTGGAAATTGGACTTTTGGTTACAATAGGAAAAAGAAATGAAGAATATTTATAATGGAATGTTAGTGATGGGTGGCAGCCAATTTGCCGAAGATAGTAAGTTCACATACCTCATTATTTAGAGTAACAATCCGTTTTTCATGTTGAGAGGTTAAAATGTAATTCTTTTGATATCGCGGATTCACCAGCGAAGTAAGGGATTGAAACAGAAATTCCTTTGGTAGCTCATGTTATGTAGTTCGGTCTTTTGGGTATATTGCTCTCATACCTTTGTTTTCTTTTCTTGCTTTCCACTTAGTGTGTGGTGTCTTTAATGTACTCTCTCTTTTTATTAATTTGATTTTTAGTTATTGATAAATAAAAGTTTAAATGTAATTAAACAGGTAGTCCGTTATAAACAATACAAAGTGAAAAAACTTAGAAGGAGACAACTGCTTTTAAAAAAGGGAAACAGTGGGTGTATTAGAATAAATGGCAGGTTCTAGCTACAACAAGAAAGCACAAATTAACAATAATAAAAATGGAAGATGACAAATTCTTAATCTTAAATGATCATTAGGAGAATCATAAAATTCAACCAAAACACTAATTCTTTGGCATAGTATGACTAAGAAAGGATTGATACATATTCTCCTCATTTGCATGACTAAGGTGAAACAGTGCAAATCAATCAGGGCAAATAATTTTTCATTAAGTTGTTTAAATAAGTAGCATTAAAAAAGGGGAAAAAAGATTTGTTCATAATTAAAATGCTTCTTAAGAAATAATAGACTTAGAAATTATAACAATGGTGCCCTAGTTACTGAAAGGTGTACTTAAGCATCCAAAAGAAATGCAACTTATATCATAGTAGATGCGAATTTGGATAGAAAGAAATGGAAAATGATATACATGACAATGAGTAGCTGCTTTATGCACATCTTGAATAAGATTTATTTCATAAATGTGGATTGTGATTCAAGTGCGAAAACATGAAAATACTACATATGGATTTTCTGTCTTTTCTTTTTTGTTGTTTTGCTTATATGTTTTCTAATTTATTCGTCCATTTTGGTGAAAATTCGCTGGTTACTAAACAAATGTTACAAACATTTATAAAATTGACATATTCTATTTCCAATTGACATTTATAAAATTGATGTGAGTGGTTTCCAATTAGTCATTTCAAGAAATATGAATAAATTTGTTTACCTCAAAATGTATATTTGGAAATGAAATTATCTGTTGATGTGGAGTCTGCGTTTACCATATCAATGGTGATGATGCCAAAAAGTGATTTCGGACACCACCGGTCAAGTAACAAGTAATAAATGCAGTAATTTAACGTGACACAGAAATTTATAGTGGTTCGGTCAAGAGTGACCTACGTCCACTTCACAAAAGGCAGGGTTGCCTTGTTTCTTTACTAATCAGAGGTGTGGAGATTACAAGTTGAATAGCACTGAGCAACAGTTACCTATATCTTGCCCCTCAAACATTGGTGGGGGCTTTATAGTCGTCCCCTAACAGTAGGGGCGACTCTCCAGTGATATCCCATGAGATCCTGCAACGGGCGTGGCTCCAACGGGCATCCACGAACAGGTGTAGTGGGCAGGAAATACTCCGCCTGACTCGGTAAAAGCAGCAGCCGCCATGACGAAGCAATCCTCTAACTTGTATTTGAGATCATACGGCCCTAACTTACTGGCATGGGTTAGGTTTCTTGGACCTGGCTAGCTACACATTCTGGGTCACCGGACTTGACCTGTCATCTGACCCGCTACGGTGGATCGGACCGGACCCTTAACGGGTAGATAACGACTCGGGCTCATCATGGACTTGGGTCAGTCAGACCCGACCCACTACCGTGGGCCGAGCCATTTGGGCCTGGCCCATCATTTGCCCCTCAATGTCTCGCGTAAAAGAAGACTTTGAAAGGGAGACATTAGTACAATCTAAGCTTCTTCATGTTGAGTGGTTTGTAACTTTTCTGAACATTAATCCCCCTTTTAATATATGCCCCTTCGCAGAGGGGGTCCAGGGGTGTCCCCCGGCGGTGGTCGAGCTGACCGGTCAGCTCGCGGGGGTCCAGGGGGCAGCGCCCCCGAAACAAATTCGCTTCCTTCGTCAGGCCCCGGAGAGTTCTTCTGCAATTTATTCCTTCTTGAATTTTATGGCAGAGTTCTCTTGGCATTGGACTCTCCCTTAGTATCCTCTTTCCAACCCTAATACAGGGTCTATAAAAGAGAGCTACTTGCCCTTCTTACCACTGTCTTCATCTTCTTTAGGCTTTCTTCTTGCTCAAGAAAAGGAGAGGTGCAGGCATGAGGGACACGAGCATGGTGATCGTGGCTGAGCGGGTCTTGAACACAGGTGACGAAGCACAGGGCGCTCCAGTCGCAGGCGGCGTGGATGTGAGCAAGCAGGTGCTGGGCGGCGATGTGCTGCAGGCGGGCGCCCTGGGCGGCCAGGCGCTGCGGGCGGGCGCCCTTGGCGACCAGGCGCTGCGGGCGACGGGCGCCCTTGGCGACCAGGCGCTGCGGGCGACGGGCGCCCCAGGCGGGGGCGCCCTGGGCGGCGAGGCGCGGCAAGCGGCGGGCGGCGATGTGCTGCAGGCGGGCGCCCTGGGCGGCCAGGCGCTGCGGGCGGGCGCCCTTGGCGACCAGGCGCTGCGGGCGACGGGCGCCCTTGGCGACCAGGCGCTGCGGGCGACGGGCGCCCCAGGCGGGGGCGCCCTGGGCGGCGAGGCGCGGCAAGCGGCGGGCGGCGATGTGCTGCAGGCGGGGCCCCTGGGCGACCAGGCGTCACGGGCGGCAGGCGCCCCAGGTGGCGAGGTGCGGCAGGCGGGCGCCCAAGGCGGGGAGGCGCGACAGGCGGACGCCCCAGGCGGGGGCGCCCTGGGCGGCAAGGCGCTGCAGGTGCGGCAGGCCGTGGGCGTGGGTGGCCGAGGCGCCCTGTCACAGCAGCAGGGGGGCGCCCTGCAGTGGGAAGGAGGGGGCCCCGTGCGGGCGTCCTGGTCGGAAGAGGGGGCCCCAGCGGACGCTACGGGCACCTCGGTGATGCCAGGTGGATGCCTCTTATTAGGGGCGTGGAGCACTACCCAGGCGAGGGATGTTCAGGCGGCTACGGGGAGCGCATCGTTCCAAGTAGCAGGAGATTCAGGAGCGGGGGCTTGCATTGATCCTGAGGTGAGGGGCCATCCTTCTACCAGTGTACTAGACAGGCTGCGCCCTCGCCCGAAGAAGTATCAGACGAAAGTAGTCGTGGAGGACAATAGCTCCAAGGTAAACACTATCTTTAGTGCGTTTAATTCAGACGGAGAAATTGCTAGACTTGTTGCTTCATACCGTATTCCTCCCACGGTACCGTGTCGACGGGCTGACGGAGATGAGGCTGCGAGTGAAAACTCCTCGGGTGATATTGTGGTTTACGAGGAGATGCTCGAGGCGGGGCTGAGGTTTCCTATGCCACCTCTTGTTTGCAAGATCCTCCATTACTTCTTACTGACCCCAGGGCGGCTAGTTCCCAATGGATGGAGGTTGCTAATTGGCTTTCTCGCCTTATGGAGAAAGGTACATCGCGGGGACGCTTCCCCTGTTGAATTCCACGCCGCTTACAGCTTGATGGAATCCCCGGCACCCAACAGGGGATGGTATTATTTCTACCCGAGAGGTGGTAAACTTCTAACAGGACTGCGTTCCAACTGTCACAGCTGGAAGACCCGCTTCTTCTTCGTTGGCGGTGAGTGGGCCTCTGATGCTGACCGGGCCTTAGTACCTACGCAGTGGAGGGAGGCCAAGAAACTAGGTACTCTACTGATCCTTCGTTTACTTTTGCTTTCATATATGTACTCCTATTAACGTGTTTCTTCAGAGTCCCCAATGTTGTCTCCAGATCAGGAGCGGAGGCTAAAGGCAGTGAGGGCACATCACGACAAGGATTTGGATACCCTCCTTCCTAGAGGTAGCAACGGTATTGGCGGGCCCTCTCCGAGAACTTCTTCGAAAAGAAAAGGTATATATATATATTTTTTATTTGGTGTCATTGCTATTCATATGTGCCCGAATGACTGTGTTTGCTTCTGCAGTGGTAAGCAGGGATAGAGTTGGGGCCCGTCTTTCAAAGAGATGTACTTCACCCTCCCAGGCGATGAGGATTAGCGATGCTGGGACTCCTTTTGTGGACAACGTTAGCTCTTCCGCCAGGTCAGATCAGGTGCAAGTGCAGGTGGCACTCCCAGGAGCTACACTCCAGAAGGCTGCTCCTATCGTGGGGATTGCCTCTCAGGGACCCTCGAACTCGACAGCACCTTCCCTATCTAGGCCCTTTGGCCCTGGGGATAGGACTGCACCTAGGCCCTCAGGCCCTAGAGATAGTTCCGCACTTAGGCCCTCAAGCCCTGGAGATCTTGCAAATACACCACCTCGAGCTCCGTTAACAACTCGAGACAGATTGACGAGAGTCGCCACTCCCTCAGAGGTGGCTGAACTTAACAATGCGGGCACTGCGAGGGTTATAAGTGCTTTCTTAGATAGCATGGCTCAGGTGAGGGGTTTGATTCCTTCTTCTAAAAAACTCTTCCTTGACTCATTGTTTTTTGTTCCTGCCTGTTCCAGGTTTCCAACGCGTCCGTATGCCTGCTGTTAAGGGCCGAGGCCCATAGCCAGTTGAAGCGGAGTAACGAGGGCATGAAGAGACAACTTTCTGCTTCTCAGGAGAGAATTTCTTTTCTTGAAACTTCTAAAGGAGCTTTGGAGGAGGAGTCTTCGGCGGCCCGCGAGAGGGCAGCCAAGTTGGAGATGGAGCTTTCAGCTGCGCGCGAGAGGGCAGCTGAGTTGGAGGCTGAGTTAGAGAGGACCCGCGAGAGGGCCTCAAGCAGCGAGGCTGAGTCTGCCAAAGCCCTAGAGAAGGCTTTACTCAGAGAGGGAGAGGCGAGGTTGGCGCACGAGAGGGCCACCCAGATCGAGGAGAAAGCTGCCCGGGCCGAGGAGAAAGCGGCCCGGGCTGAGGCGAGGGCGGCGCAGGCCGAGGAGAAGGCTAGTCAGGCTGAGGCGAAAGCTGCCCAAGCTGAGGAGGACATCGCGGATAGTGTGGCCGACGCTTTCATTGATGGTTATGAGGAGTTGAGGGGAAAGGTTTCTACTGCGTACCCTTCCCTCGATCTTTCGCACTTCGTGCCTACTGAACCGCCTGCCGATGGCGGAGAGAGCACCGAAGAGGATGGCGAGGGTGATGATGGAGATGATGAAGAGAATGACGACGACGATCTGGAGAGTGACTAGATACAGGACATTGGCATATATATTGTTTTTTTTTTTTTTTTTAAATGGCAATGTACAGCTATAATAATCTATTAGAAAATGATTCCTTGGAATTGAAATTGAATAAAAGCTTGGCTTTCCTTTTATTCATGTAACACATTGCATACCATTTTTTTTGTTACATATGGCATTCAAACAAAGACAAGGCTGACAAAGACAAGGCTCCTCCTGATCCCTTTTACTGATAATATTTCTTCAAGTGCTCCGCGTTCCATGGATGGGGCAGATCCTTCCCTTCGGAGTCTTGAAGTCTGTACGTGCCTGGCCTTACTACCTCTGTTACAAGGTAGGGCCCTTCCCAATTGGGTCCAAGTTTCCCCTCGCGAGAGTCCTTGGTGGCGAGGATTACTTTTTTAAGGACCAAGTCCCCGGGCTGGAAAGAGCGAGGCCTCACCCTCGAGTTGTAGTACCTAGCCATGCGCCGTTTGTACTCCGCGTTTCGGATCATGGCCATCTCCCTTGCCTCCTCTAGCAAGTCGAGGTTGAGACGGAGCCCTTCCTCATTGGCAACGGGGTCATGAAAATGAACCCTTAGGGAGTGCACACCAATTTCGACGGGGATGACCGCTTCAGTTCCGAAAGCGAGGGAGAAGGGAGTTTCACCCGTAGGGGTTCTAGGGGTAGTGCGATATGCCCATAATACCCCCGGGAGTTCTTCAACCCAAAGACCCTTCGCTCTTTCGAGCCTTGTCTTGAGGTTGCGGAGGACCGTGCGTACCATCACTTCGGCCTGTCCGTTTGCTTGTGGGTGCGCCGGACTGGAGTGGGGCTGCTTTATTTGGAGCTCGGCGCAGAAAGTGTTAAGGAGTCTGTTGTCGAACTGCTTTGCATTATCGCTGACAAGGGCGTGTGGTACCCCAAAGCGACAGATTAGGTTCTTCCATATGAAGTCCTTGACCTTTGAGTCCGTAATTCTCGCCAGGGGTTCTGCCTCAGCCCACTTGGTAAAGTAGTCCACCGCGATTATTACGAATTTGCACTGCCCTTTACTCAAAGGCAAGGGGCCCAGGATGTCGATACCCCACTTGGAGAAAGGCCACGGGCTCAAGATTGTGGTGAGCTCCTCTGGTGGCTGCCTAGGTACAGTGGCGAATCTCTGGCACTTGTCACATTTCCGAGAAAACTCCTTTGCATCTTGAACCATAGTAGGCCAAAAATACCCTTGCCGAAGGGCTTTAAGGGCGAGGGAGCGCCCACCTGAATGGTTGCCACAGATGCCCTCGTGAATTTCACGGAGGGCATAATCTGCTTCCTCTGGCGAAAGGCAACGAAGCAGTGGCAGAGAATGACCCCTTTTGTATAACGTATCCTGGAGGATGGTATACCTTGAAGCCCGCTTTTTGAGTTTTTTCGCCTCGAAGGGATCGTCCGGCTCTGTTCCGTCATGGAGATAGGCCCGTATGGGGCTCATCCAGTTCAACTCCCCTGTAGTACAGTGGGTGCACGAAGTTTGATCTGATGAGCTGGGCTCCAACTGGTATCCGATGAACGTTGGCTGAGCAGGAGTGGTCTCTAAGGAGGAGGCGAACCGGGCAAGTGCATCTGCCGCCATATTTTCTTCTCTAGGAATGTGGCAGATTTTGAAGCGTTGGAAGCGTGGGACTAGGTTTTTTACCAGGTCCAGGTACTTCTGCATCTTTACCCCTCTTGCTTCGAAATCGCACTTAACTTGATTTACCACCAACTGGGAGTCGCTGTAGGCAACGAGGGACTGGGAGTCCATCCCGACTGCCATTCTGAGGCCGGACAGCAGAGCCTCGTATTCTGCTTCATTATTTGAGGCATTGAAAAGGAGCTTTACCGCGCACTTCATGGGTGTTCCATCAGGGCTGATTAAGACGAATCCGGCCCCGCTTCCTTCACTCGTTGCGGAGCCATCTACATATAGTTTCCAATCTGGCTGCGGCGACAGGATCTGATAGTCTGAATCCAATTTGTCTGACCGTCTGTCACCGCCGCTCGCAAAAGGAGATTTCTGGGTCCCCTGGGCGTCCATGGGGGAGACCCCTTGGGCGTCCAGAGGGCTTGGGGAGTCGGAAGGGGAAATCCCCTGGGCGCCCAGGAGAGGGGAGGGACCCAGGAACTCATGGGCGCCCGAAGGAGAGAGGGCGTCCAGGGAATCTTGGGCGGCTTCGGGGACTGAGGCTTCAACCCGTTCGTCCGGGCGGGCAGGGGGTGTGAGCTCAGCTACAAAATCAGCCAGGGCTTGCGCTTTTATTGCAGCCCTGGGCATGTACTGGACATCGAACTCACCCAACTCTACTGCCCACTTGAGGAGCCTGCCGGACAGGTCTGGCTTTCCTAGTACCCTTTTCAGTGGTTGATCAGTAACCACAATGATTGTGTGGCTCTGAAAGTAGTGCCGTAGACGCCTTGCCGATGAGATAAGGGCGAGGGCAAGTTTCTCGAGGTCGAAATATCTGCACTCTGCCCCCCTGTAGGCTCTGCTAACATAATAAATGGGCCTCTGCACCCCGTCATGTTCTCTGATGAGGACTGAGCTGACGGCCGAGGAGGAGGCGGAGAGATAAAGGTAGAGCGCCTCCCCTGGTGCTGCATGTGAGAGACTGGGTGGAGCCACCAGGTAGGCCTTAAGGATCTGGAAGGCCTCTTCAGCTTCAGGTCCCCAATGGAAAGCCTTTCGGAGGATCTTGAAGAAGGGTAGGCACCTATCCGCAGACTTGGAAACAAACCTGCTGAGGGCCGCGATCCTTCCGTTGAGGCGCTGCAACTCTTTGGTCGAGGAAGGTGACTTCATGTCAAGGATGGCCTTGATTTTATCTGGATTTGCTTCGATTCCTCTCTTGTTGACCATGAAGCCCAAGAACTTTCCTGAGCCTACACCGAAGGCGCATTTCTCAGGGTTCAATTTCATGCGATAAAGCCTGAGGACATCAAATGTCTCTTGAAGGTGCTGGATGTGATCTGCCGCCGCTAGACTTTTCACCAACATGTCGTCGACATAGACCTCCATGGTTCGCCCGATCTGAGAGCGGAACATCTTGTTCACCAGGCGCTGATATGTGGCGCCTGCATTCTTTAACCCGAAGGGCATGACCCTGTAGCAGTAGGTCCCCCTCGGAGTGATGAAGGAGGTTTTTTCTTGATCCGGAGGGTGCATACTGATCTGGTTATACCCAGAGTAAGCGTCCAGGAACGAGAGGAGCTCATGTCCTGCCGTGGCGTCGATAAGGAGATCTATCCTTGGGAGGGGGTAGTAATCCTTCGGGCATGCTTTGTTCAGTTCGGTGAAGTCAACGCATAAGCGCCATTTTCCATTCGCCTTCTTCACCATCACAACATTGGACAGCCATTCGGGGTATGACACTTCCCTAACAGCCTCATTCTGAATTAACTTCTCAACCTCTTCGTCCATTGCTCGGGCCCTTTCAGTGGAGGCGCCCCTCAGCTTTTGCCGGACGGGTTTGTGATGAGGACTGACATTGAGTTGATGGGTAGTGACCTTGGGGTCAATTCCTTCAAGATCCGCATGTGACCATGCGAAGACATCCAGATTATCTTTCAGGAAATTCGTCAGGCGGTTGACCAGATCATCAGGGAGGGAGGTGCCGATGAATACTTTCCTATCTCGAAAGTTTTCATCGAGCACTACCGGAGTTAGGGCCTCGACTGGCTCGCCCCTCTCTGTAGTGGCTTCGTCTCGGGGGTCCAAGGTATCCACTTGCATTGCCTCTTGGACTTTTTTGGCTTTTATCGAGGAGATGTAGCATTCCCTAGCAGCTACCTGGTCCCCTCTTTGCTCCCCGATGCCGAACGGGGTAGGAAAACGGATCATGAGGTGATACGTGGATATGACTGCCCTGAATGCATTGAGGGCAGGTCTCCCCATAATGACATTGTATGCCGATGGGCAGTCAATCACCAAAAAAGTAACCATGATGGTGGATCTCCGAGGTGCGGCCCCCATGGTGACTGGTAGTGTAATTGCTCCTAGAGGTCGTACCATCTCCCCCGAAAACCCAAAAAGAGGAAACTTAACGGGCTGCAACCTCTCCCGCCCCAGGTTAAGTTTGTCATAGGCTCCCACGTATAAAATATCTGCAGAGCTTCCACTGTCTACCAAGATTCTATGTACCTGGTAGTTGGCAATGGTGACGGTGAGCACTAGGGGGTCGTCATGGGGGTGCTGGATCCCTTCCAAATCTTTTTCTGAGAAGGAAATGACCTCCTCGCTGCCCAATCTAGGTGCTTTGGATGGGAGAGCTTCCTCAGGATGCCTAGCCTTTCTTGCCTTGGCTTTCATGGCGGAGAATGACTCCGCCAGTCCTCCCGAAATGGTCCGGATTTCACCCATTGGCTGCTGTTCCTCCTGATGATTATGTGGCGGCGGGGGTGGCGGCCCCTGCCCCCTACCAGCTACATACTGGCGCAGATGGCCACGCTGAATGAGGTCTTCAATCTGTCGCTTTAGTTCAAAGCAGTCGTCAGTGTCGTGACCGTGGTCGCGATGGAAGCGACAATACTTGGCCGGATTTCTGCGGTTAGGTGGGGACTTCATCCTCCCTGGCCACTTTATGGCCGGGTCATCTTGTATTTGGAGCAAGATGTGGCTGACGGGAGTAGTGAGAGTGGTGAAGGTCTGACGGTCCCTCAGTGGAGTAGGCCCGAGCCGATCCCGAGCAGGTACCCGCTCCGTCCTGCTCCGCTTGTTATTAGCATTGGGCCTTTCTTCTCTTTCTCGCTCCCTCCCTTTTTCAGCGGCTTTGGAGGAGGATTCACCGCGCCTGGCTCTGGTGACATCCTCGGCGTTCATGTACTTCTGTGCCTTCGCCAGCAGCTCTGGCATGCTCTTCGGGGGGCGCTTCATAATAGAGAACAAGAAACTTGACGAGCGAAGGCCTCCCATGAACGCAGTCATAGTCACCTTATCATCTGGCTCCTCCACCTGGAGCACCTCCTCGTTAAAACGAGTGAGGTAGCTCCTGAGACTCTCATTCTTATCCTGCTTTAAGCTTAGCAGGTGCGTGGCTGGTTTTTGGTGGCGACGCCCCCCGATGAAGTGAGACACAAACGCTCTGCTTAGTTCTCCGAAGGTGGTAATGGAGGCCGGGGCGAGGTTGGAGAACCACTGACGGGCGGAGCCCTTCAGAGTGGTTGAGAATGCCCTGCACATTATTTCATCAGGGACGTTGTGCAGTAGCATGATGGATTTGTACGTCTCCAGGTGGTCCAATGGATCCTTTGCTCCGTCAAAGGCTTCTATGGATGGCATCTTAAACCTCCGCGGGAGTGGATAATTCACTACGTTGGGTTTGAACGGTGTGTCCGTTCGCCCAACGAGGTATTCCACAGTCTCCGGCTCCCGGGCCCTCATAGCGTTGCAGACATTGCCGAGCTGATCTTGCATTTCTTTGATCTTTTCATCCCAGAGGTTGGGGGCTCCCTGAGATGGTCCATGGAAATAGCTGCGGTCCTCCAGGCTATGGTTTTCACCTCCTCCCTCTTGGAAATGAGGATCACCCCCGTCAGAGGCAGATGGATGAGATGGACCTTCCTTATGGTTTCCTCCAGAGGGAGGTTGGGAAGGCCCTTCCTCATGGAGAATTCCCTGGGCATCTATACGGAGAACTCCTTGGCGATGGGCGCCCTGGTGGGGATGGGCGCCCTGGTGGTGATGGGCGCCCTGGTGGGGAGCTCTCGTGCGCGGAGCTCTTAAGGGCCGCGGCACCACTTCCCCTTGGGGCGCTCCCTCCTGCCCCATCAGCATGAGCTGCATCAACTGCTGGTTATGGGCTATCAGCTGCTGCATAGCCTCCAGCATTTGATGCGTAGTGGGAGGAGGGGCATCGGGGGTAGGATTGGTTGGCAATGCACCGGGGGTGGGATTGATTGACGGAAGATCCTCGTTCCCCCCTGCTTGCCTCTTTGACCTTGTGTTAGTCACCATGATGCTGGAGTGGAAGGTGAGAATTTTGGAGATTCCCACAGACGGCGCCAAACTGATGATGCCAAAAAGTGATTTCGGACACCACCGGTCAAGTAACAAGTAATAAATGCAGTAATTTAACGTGACACAGAAATTTATAGTGGTTCGGTCAAGAGTGACCTACGTCCACTTCACAAAAGGCAGGGTTGCCTTGTTTCTTTACTAATCAGAGGTGTGGAGATTACAAGTTGAATAGCACTGAGCAACAGTTACCTATATCTTGCCCCTCAAACATTGGTGGGGGCTTTATAGTCGTCCCCTAACAGTAGGGGCGACTCTCCAGTGATATCCCATGAGATCCTGCAACGGGCGTGGCTCCAACGGGCATCCACGAACAGGTGTAGTGGGCAGGAAATACTCCGCCTGACTCGGTAAAAGCAGCAGCCGCCATGACGAAGCAATCCTCTAACTTGTATTTGAGATCATACGGCCCTAACTTACTGGCATGGGTTAGGTTTCTTGGACCTGGCTAGCTACACATTCTGGGTCACCGGACTTGACCTGTCATCTGACCCGCTACGGTGGATCGGACCGGACCCTTAACGGGTAGATAACGACTCGGGCTCATCATGGACTTGGGTCAGTCAGACCCGACCCACTACCGTGGGCCGAGCCATTTGGGCCTGGCCCATCAAATGGCACTCTCATTCCATGGAATGTGTGTTGCTTATTCGGAGTAATAATATACTACTCCATCCATGTATATATACATATACCCATAAATGCATCCATGAGATTAGATTAGATAGAAACAGAAGACTACAATACAGCTTCATACAACAATTCACACAGCCATCTCCAGCAAAGATAACTTATTTTTTTTAATAACTGGGGGTGTCCCGGCCCTTTGGGCAGGAATAGTCCCTACGGGTCCAGGGGGAGCCAGGTAAATACCCTGTGGATAACCTTAGAATTCTATTATATTTGAAATTAAAGGAAAAAAAAGAAAACTCCAAGAATTTGCATACAAGTGATACATAGAAACAATGGAAAAGTAAATCATCAAGAGATGAAAGAACAGCAAGAAGCATTGAAAAAATAAAACGGATTTGAAGATTTGGAATGGAAACTTACGTTGAGAGATCTTAAAGATGGCGGGAGATTTGAGCTACGTAAAGCTTTTGCATATATCTTTCTGTCACCGTGTGGCATTTGGTGTGGTATGGCTTTGTGTGAAGAGGTTGCAAACAACTCCTTTGGCTAAAGGGGAGTCCAAAAGACTCTTTGATATATGTTTAATGATATTGTTGTTATTGTGATTCATGGGATATTAAATCGAAATTGATTGCATATTCATTAGGTCAAGAAACCAATTGAGGGTTAACGCATTTGGAAAAATGGTTTTAGTTATTACAAGGTCGAAATAAAGAGGAATATAAAGAGGCACTTGAGAGAGTCAAACTATGTAAATCTAGTCAAAATCAAATTGAAATGAATAGGCTGATTTCTCAATTGGAATTAGCCAGGTTCATCTATAATAACAAAACACACCCATGCCAATAAAATTCATGATATAGTAATTTCAAAATAAGAGCACTTCAATTTGTTAGATTTCACTTCAACATTCTTTTGAAATCATAATAATCATTCTAGGAGACCCATTACATATGTTTTTTAGTTTTTTCCTTGATCTGATTTAGTGGACTTCATATTTCATATAAATGTTTCATTTGGTTTCTAAAGTTTTGTTAAATTGCTAATTAAAATTAACAACCATAATTCTAGAAATGATATAACACAATTTAACATGACAAAAAATAATTGTAACTAAAGACACATATAGGGCCGTGGTTTTCGCAATTACCAATGCATCGGACAAATGAAGAATTAGATTAATGTAGATTAACAAATATCGTAAAATAAAGCTACTTGAGACCAACCTAGTTGAAGCTCACTCATCTTTCATTCAAAAGGGATAAAAGAAGAAGTGCATCTCCATCATAACCATGCACATATTAAAAGAAAAAGGAAAAAAAATTCTCAATAACATATATAAATGCTTTAGCTTGAGTATTCTACAATTGTCTACACTATCTCAATCGCATCATACCGCTCGTTTAACCCTAACTTGTAGCAGGCTCGAGCTGACACTAACCAAAAAAAAAGATATAGTAGTTAATAAATTTGAAAAAAAAGTAGAGTAAAAAGATAATCAATTTATATTTAATTGAGTGCTTCAAGCATATAAAGATTAGAGTATAAAATTAGAAAGCTATGTGAACTACTTAAGAATTTAGTTAAAATAAATGATATTGAGTATCTATTAAGCAAATGTATTACATATTAGGAGAAATCAGAAAAGCAAAAATAAATCCAATTAGGTATAAGTCATACCAAATATAGTTGTTGCACCAACATATAATTCAAAGATAAACCTTAGGATCCAATGTATGGACAACCCTCCTCCTGTTAAAATACATACTTATAACTACACAAAAGAATACTTCAAATAAAAACAGGGCATGTAATTCATCGAAGCAATGCATGGTCACAAATAACTATTATGTAAAGTATGATCAAGCAGAAAGAAACAATAGATAAACAAAAGAATAAAAATAAGGAGAGAAAAACCAAATTAATAAATGATTTGTTTATTCATAAATAGAACCTCAAATGATAAAACGGAATTTCATGATTTGTTCTACTGTTTGTGGGGCACCAAATCGAAGTTGTTAAATCAAACCCTTCCTGAACGGATCAATGTAATGCCAAGGTTTCAACTTCAACCATGAGGATTAATATTAACATTTGGATACATATAAAAAAAAAAGAGGTTGGCTCTTCATCAATTGTAAGTCTACACATAATAATTAGAAGAAAGAAGACACATGGGGGGTGGGTTGGTTGGGGTGGGGGTTGGGGTTGCATTTGGGGGGCCTAATGGGGGGGTCCTAAACCTAATAGTGTCCGGCACGGATTACCTATTCTCTTTTGCTGAAAGTTGAAACGAGTGTATAGATATGAAGACCAAAATATCCCACTGCGAAAATTTCACCCTCTCCTTTCCTCTCCCAAAGATCGAGCAGAACACCAAAGAAGAGACTAAACAGAGAGAACCATATGAATTAGGAAAAAGGAAATCAACCTAGTGATGTAGATACAAAATACAATACAAACAACAGAAAGAAGGTAATCCACAATCTCTAGTCCTCATACGTACATACTGTTCTATGAAGTCTTAGTTGTTACACCCCGACCCAATTTAACCCTAATTAGTGCTAATTAAGTGTGATTTAGTTAAATTAATTGTGCTTAGATAGTAATTATGAAAATTAGTGTTAATTAGCCTCCTTAGCCTGAGTTAGTTGAGTCTTGAACCTTGAATAGGTGAGTGGAAACCGATTTGACTCGGTAGGTTAGAGTCAAGTTTTTTTTTTTTGTAATTATGGGTTTTCGCAATTTCCATCATTTACACGTCATCTTGGCATCATCGCATGTGTTTTGACGAGTACATAGATTTTTGTACTAGACTCCACTCCATTTGAGCTACTGTTGAGTATTTGGACCCTCATTTGACTCAAAATGAAAATAAACTATTCTTAGTGAGCTTTATTGCAAAAAGGGCATTTTTACCCCTTATATACAACTTACCCCTTCTCCTTTCATTTCTTTCCATCCCTCTTTTCTCTATACCCTTCTTCTTCACTTCTCTTCTTTTCCTTCTCAACCATCAAGAGGCCTTGTGCATGTACCTTGGGAGCTAGGAGAGGAGATCTTCTTCACCTTCTTCATCATCTCCATCTTCCTCTCTTCATTGTTGGCAAGAAACCATCTCCATCATCTTCTCTTCTCTTCTAATTCGAAATCCTTGCTAAGGGGTAAGGGCCAAAACCTTCTTGTTGTGTTTTGGAGTTGCATTAGAGTCAAAAGACTCTTGGGGTAGAAATACATGCATATTCATGTGTTTTTCTATGTGTTTTGTGTCATTAGGGTTTGATAATTTGGGGTTTTGGGTTTTCTTGAGCTTAGTTGTGAAGTGAAGAGTTGGAAAGCTCTATTAGAGGCAAGTATAAGCATAAATTTGGATTTACATTTTATTTAATTCTATTTGATTCAATTGAAACTCTTATTCAATGAATCTATCTCTTAAAAAATGAATGGGTTGGATTGTTTATATGGTTTTGATTGATTGAAATGGATGGAAGGATTTCATGCTATGTAAATGGGAGCAAGAAGGCTCCATTGTGCAGGTGTTGAAGTGGAAGGAAGTTGAAAATGGATAGGAGGAAGAAAAAATGAGAATTCCAAAATCTTGAATTCTTGAGCATTCGCTCGAGTGAACCTCCTCCGGAAGCAATTGGTCAAGCGAACAAAATGATCGCTCAAATGTCCACCTCTCTGGGTGGGGTCCGCTTGAGCGAACCTCCCTTTTGTATCCCCCGCTCAAGCAAGCGATAAGACTCGCTCAAGCGAGTAAACCTCTGGATGGCTCCGCTCGAGCGAACTTGAACTGAAATCTGGGTCTTCTCTAACCCAATTTTTAGGGTGATTTATCGCCCTTAACCTATCATAACCCACCATAATCCTCTCTAATAGATAATTATGGTGCTCACCCTTATTTTCATAGGAAACTAGGATTCTTTAAGACCATATGACCCAAGAATGGAATCGTTAACTTGGTAAATTGGTCCACAAGGCATTTATCAGTCTAATACTATGCCATGAGGGTTAGTTTGGAAATTCAACATATTTCTCGTAATAGTGACACCTAACAAAGTAGTAGTACATTGACATTCCCAAAATTACCTTGTGTTGGACGGTGGAAGACTAAAAATGAATAGTCTAGTATTGGTTAGTAAAAATGTCTTGATTCTTTTAAATTATTGCATTTCATATTGGAGTTTACAATTTCATTATTGATATCATATCCTAATTAGTAGATAGGTTGCATTATTAGTATTCATTGTGGCTCGATGGTCTAAATTCAATTCGTGATTTAATTATTGTACATCCGATTCAGTATTCGTTGGTAATGTGGACTGAGTAAGTATTCATGTATATGGGATTTCTATTTGATTCGATTATTAACAAGTGAATACAAATTTACTGAAATCCAATTATTATTCGATTGTTAATTGATTCGATTGAGTCGTCACTACTTAGCTTCGACCCTGTGATACCCGACAGGGTTAAACTTGGTTTAGTTATTCGAGACTACTGTACTAAGTCATTTGGAGTACTAGAACTCCAGACCCGGGTAGTCAGGTAGCCTTTGGCCGGGCTGCTGGTGACATCCCAACTAGATTCGTTCTCTTTTTGAGAGGATGAGCTCAATGCAGTAGCCAATTAGTATGTTTTCATTTCATTTGATTCTCAAGCATAAATTATTCGATATTTTCACAATTTTGCCTAGTCATTACTTATCATTGACATCTATCAATTTAAATGTCTTTTAATTTAATTTGAGACATGATGTATTTCCTTATTATTGCCTATATTTGCAAGATTGTTGTATTGAGATACTATTCTTGGTGTCACATCGCAGGTGCAACTCCCGGCCTTGAAGATGCCCAGAAGGGAGATGAGATTACCCAAGAAGTACCTTCAAGGCTAGAGGAGTGGCCAGAACAAGGGCCAGGTTAGATTCTTCTTGATGGAGCGCGTGTTGTATATTTTTTGAGATGTCGCAGTCTGTGTGACTAGCCCCTTTTTGTGTGGGTCACACTTAGTTTTAATTATTCTTTTGAATATATTTTTGGTAGTGGTGCATAGGGTTCTTTTATACACCCTCTTTTGTAACAATGTATATACTTGTATAATTCTTTTGTATTAAACCTGAATATTTAATTGAACTGAATGGGAAATGATACTTTCATGTGTATGAGTTGCAGCTTTCACTCTGATTTAAATGTTATTGTTATGTTCTAGTGAGCTCGACTCACGAGTTGGAAAAGTTATTTTTTTCTCCTTTGTGTGTTGTATTTGGCTCGAGACATGTATAGCATCACGGGAGTACATGTGTCTCACCTCGGGGATTACCCTAGGTCAGGGTGATTCGGGACCGAAATGTAACATACATAAGTATGGTATCGGAGCCTTGAAAGTCTTCCTAAAAGACTTAGTAACCAATTAGAAATGTTGTGAGGACGCGTTAGAATCGATTGTGAGCATCAAATTGTCAGGGCTAGTTAGTGTTAGTCTTGAGTGTGTTATTAGCATATTGTGTCTATAGTTAGAATTGTGTGGAGAGAGTTAGTGTACAACTCTAATTCTTACAATTGTTTTGCAGGACAATGGCATCCGGCTCCAGGAGTGGGCATAATGGTGGGAATAATGAGTCTCATAATGATGACTCGTTCGTGTTTCTTGAAAATGATCCTCCTTCCATGGAAAGTCGCATGATGATGTTAATGGAGCAGATGGCCAAGAAAAATGAACATTTGGCAACATTCCGGGAACCCAAGTGGTCATTCAGTCTAAAGAACATGACCTGAATGCCTTGTATGAAAAGTTTAGGAAAAGAAGAGCTATAGAGTTCCAGGGGAAAAAAAGACGCGATACAAGCTAATGAATGGCTAGAGCGTATAGGAGATGTACTCGAAACAGTGGTCTGTGACAACAAACATCGAATAGTGCTCACTACCTCGATGTTTCGAGGTGTTGCCAAGGATTGGTGGAAAAGTGTGAAGGAAGCTTATAAAGTCATGCCCAATGCTACTATTTGGGAAACCTTCCAAGAATAGTTCCGCCGCAAGTTCATACCGGATTACGTGTACCCGTAGAAAGAAGAAGAATTCATCTCCCTCAAGCAGAATCAAATGACAGTGGCGACCTATGTACATACTTTCCTCCAATTGTCCAAGTTTGCCAAGGATTTAGTTGACATAGAAGAGAAGAAAGTGAAGAGATTCGTTGGAGGGCTTCATCCTATATATGTATGAGGAATGGGTGATAATGTACAAGTGGCCCGAGGCTTTTCAGGATGCAGTTGATCGAGCGTACACTATAGAAGAAATGGCTATTAAGAAGAGAAATGCTGACCCTAAGCGGAGTATGTCTCATTCCGGGCGGAACTTCCAGCACAAGCGATAGAAAGGTGTGGCTAGTGGCCCCAACGCACCAAGGTGTGGGACTTGTGGAAAAGGCACCCCACCCAGAGATGTTGGAGTAACAACGGTGCATGCATTATATGTGAATCCATGAAGCACCAGGCAGCAGCCTGTCCTAGAGACAGAGGTGGTTATAAAGCACCTCAACAACAACCTCCTCAGCAGCCAACCAGGCCAGCAGTTCCAGCCCCACCTCAGCGGTTGGCATTACCAGCACTACCTCCAAGACCCCAGCGGCAACGGTAACAACAAGGCAAGCCAGGACAACAACGTCAACAGGCCCGACAGCTGCCATAGCAAATGGGGAGACTCTTTGCAACAAATCATGAACAGGAAGAAGCAGCGGGAAATGTAGTAGAAGGTACCATGTTGATATGTGCTAGAGATGCGAAGACTTTATTTGATTCGGGGTCCACACATTCATTTGTGGTGCCCCATTTTGCTAGTGGACTTTAGCAACCACTTGAGTTGCTACCATTTGTGTTGATGGTGACTACCCCGGTGGGTAAGCAAGTAGTTTGTGATAACTACTACCCTAAATGCAGTGTTCAGATTGGGGATTTGCTGATGCTAGCATATTTGATAATTCTGTCGATGCAAGACTTTGATGTCATTCTTGGAATGGATTGGCACGGGAGATATCGAGCTTGTGTGGACTGCTTCCATAACATTATCACCTTTAAGGTAGAGGAGCCCGAGTCGAATATGATATTCGAGGGTGTATGGAGAGAAAGGTCCAATACCAGACCTGTGTCAGCGTTGGATGCTGTAAAGCTCTTATAGCAGCGTTTGTTAATTGGGGTAGTCCACGAAATGTAGCGAAGATTTGTATTTCTCTGAGACTTGCGAGCTACTATAGGAGGTTTGTGAAAGGGTTTTCAGCTATAGCATCTCCACTCACTAAGTTAACAAGGAAGGATGTTCCGTTTGTGTGGACAGCAGAGTGTGAGAATAGTTTCCAAGAATTGAAAACCAGGTTGACTACAGCACCCATAATTGCCTTACCCTCTGGCAGTGGAGGATTTGTGGTTTATACAGATGCATCAGGGATTGGATTGGGCTGCGTTCTCATGCAGAATGATAAAGTGATAGCCTACGGGTCAAGACAATTGAAGGATCATGAAAAGAAGTATGCCACACATGATTTAGAACTGGTAGCAGTGGTGTTTGCATTGAAATTGTGGAGGCATTATCTGTATGGAGAGAGATTTGAGGTGCACACAGATCACAAGAGTCTACAATATCTGTTTATACAGGGTGATTTGAATAACAGGCAGTGGAGATGAATGGAGTACATAAAGGATTATGATTTTTTGATTAAGTACCATCCTGGTAGGGTGAATGTTGTAGCAGATGCTCTCAGCAAGAAGGCAGCTTTTAGTGGGTGTGTAATGCCAGAATGGAGATGGATGGAGCAGTTCAGGGATATGGATGTGGAGGTATGGCCTATTAACGAGAAAGTATTGGTTGCTACTATGGGAGTTTGGGAGCCATAAATAGTTAACAAGATCAAGGAAGCTCAGAAGGATGAGCCTGAGTTGCAGCGAATTATTGAGCACATTGATGATCATTCAGAATTCAGATTGATTGGAGGAATCCTACACTGCAAAGACAGGTTGTGTGTGCCAGATGTACAAGACATCAAGTTAGAGCTGATGACGGATGCGCACCACACCAGATATTCAGTTCACCCAGGGAGCACCAAAATATATCAAAATTTGAAGAATCACTATTGGTGGGTGAAAATGAAGAAAGAGATTGCAGAATTTGTTGCTAAGTGTATGACTTGTCAGCAGATTAAGGCAGAACAAAAGAAGCCTCCTGGTTTGCTTCACCCGTTGGACATTCCGTAGTGGAAATTGGAGCACATCACTATGGATTTTGTGTCAGGGTTGCCAAACACCAGGAAGGGCAATGATGCTATTTGGGTGATTGTGGATAGATTGACGAAGTCAGCACATTTTCTGCCATTCAAGACTGGTCAGTTTATGAACAAGATGACTATGTTGTACAGGGACAATATAGTCAAGTTGCATGAAGTGCCTAAGTCCATAGTATCCGATCGAGACCCTAAGTTTGTCTCTCGGTTTTGGTTTACTTTCCAATCATCTATGGGTACTCAGTTGAAGTTCAGCACAGCTTACCACCCTCAGACAGATGGACAGTCTGAGCATACCATCCAGACATTGGAAGATCTTCTCTGACCATGTGTTTTGGATTTCAATGAGAGTTTGGATGAAAACTTACCTCTATGTGAGTTTGCCTACAATAACAGCTATCATTCAAGTATTTGAATGACACCATTTGAGGCATTATACAGGCGGAGATGTAGGACCCCAGCATGTTGGGAGGAAGTAGGAGTTCGGAGTTTCCATGGACCCTCAAGGGTTGCTGACTCCAGTGAGAAAGTCAGAATTGCTCAGCTGAGGATGAAAGAGTCACGTGATCGACAGAAGAGCTATGCAGACAAGAGGCGGAGACCTCTAGAATTTCAAGTGGGGGATAAGGTGTTTCTGAAGGTGTCACCGATGAGAGGAGTTGTTAGATTTGGATAGAAAGAGAAGCTTGCGGAGAGTTTTGTGGGACCATTTGAGATTATGAGCAGGATTGGAGACGTGGCCTATTGTCTTGTGCTACCGCTTGAGTTAGTCGGTGTGCACGACGTTTTCCATGTCTCAATGCTTCAGAAATATGTTCCAGATCCTACTCACATGTTGCAGCACTAGCCCCTTCAGATTCAAGCAGATGCAACCTATGTGGAGCGTCCGGCACAGATCATCGACACCAAGGAAGTAGTGCTGCGTACCAAGACCATTCAGTGGGTTAAGGTACAATGGGAGCATCATACTCGTGAGGAGGCCACATGGGAGCTCAAGGACCAGATGTAGAAGGCATATCCTTATCTTTTTCCTGATGAGGTATGTTTAGGCATTTGGGGGACCAAATGTTCTCTTTAGAGGTGAGAGATGTAAGGTCTGCGACCTTACTAGGTCAGTTGGGCCCAATTACCGGCCCGTTGACCCATTTATTTTGATATTATTATAATTATTATTTTATTAGATATTTAAGTGGATTTAGATGGTGAGCGAGTTTCTTTTAGTTTTAGAATAGTGCCTGCGGAGTTTCGTGAAATTCTGAGTTCGTTTGACCCTAGTAAGGGGAAGAGATGTCAAATGGGTCGGGCCGGGTCGAACCCAGTCAACGGCATGGCCCGAGACACAGGCCGTGATGGGCCCGTTCGGCCCGAGCCCGCCAGGCCCGCGGGCTGGTGGCCGCTGGAATTGGCCCGCTAGCCCGCCAGCCCGCCCAACAACCATATCCACTTTTTTTTTTAAAAAAGTCACTTTTACCCCCCCCCCCCCCCCAAACAGCCATAAAACGGTCATATAAGGGGTATTTTGTGTCATTTTACAAAGTCTATAAATACTTTAACCCTCCCATTCTCATTCCTCACCAATTTACACAACTCTTTCATTCTCTTTATACATTCTCTAGTTCTATCTCAAAGCATTCAACTCTTTCACTCTCTCTAAGAAGTTTTTGGAGGGCCAAAGATCAAGTCATCAAGAGACAAGATAAAGGGGCCTTCAAAGATTTAGAGGTATTTATATTATTTAAATTTGAGATTCCATATCTATAAGTTTATATTATATTATATTAACTCTCATTTTCTCCCCTTTCTTATATTAATTATCACAAAAGAAGGCTATTAGAGCCTATTACTGTTATTATTTATAAAATTTATTTTTTGAAATATGGCTAGAAGACTTTCCACAAAATCTTCTTCTGTTAATTTAGGGGGTGAACAAGAAAATTTTATTGAATTACAAGATAAAGTGGGTGATTTACCACCATTTCCTCAGAGTTCCCGTAAATCAACCAAGAGAAATAGAACTTCAGTAGTTTAGGAAATATTTACAAGGTTTGAGGTTATTGAAAATGGAAAAACAGTTGAAAAGGCAAAATGTAAATTTTGTAGTAAGATTTATGGCGCCTCTTCAAAAATGGGTACCGGCCATTTGACAAGACATAAGCAAAAATGTCTTGCCTTACATAAGCCGGCTGATGCAGGGACATGGAGGCCTGGATCACAGACCCAAATTTCTAGTACTGGTGGTGGTGGTGGTAGTAGTAGTAGTTTATGTCTTTTTTCTTTTAATGCACAAAGTTGTAGACAAAATCTTGTTAAAATGATTGTGTTATCCGAATTACCATTTTGTTTTGTTGAAAATGAGTTTTTTTGAAAAATGGGTCCAGGAATACTGTCAACCACAATTTCACAGTATTTTAAGAAATACAATCAGAAATGATGATATTAGACTCTGGCAGGAAGAGAAAATAAATATAAAAAATTACCTTGTAGAAATTCCTGGCAGAATAGCCATAACCATAGATATGTGGACATCTCAAGGGGGTGACAGTTATCTTTGTATTACTACACATAACATAGATTCAAAATGGATTATTAATAAACGTATAATTAGTTTTAGCACTCTTGAATGGCCACACAGTGGCACTAGAATAAGTACATTTATTTTGGAAAAACTAGATGAATATAATATTAAAGAAAAAGTTTTATCTGTAACTTTAGATAATGCCAGTAATAATACAGTGGCTATTGAATTAATGAGAATGCAGATGCCACTTGCAACTTTGATAGATAGCTCTATCTTTCAAAATAGATGTGTATGTCACATCTTAAATCTCATTGCAAATGTTGGTTTAAAGTATATTGTAACTTACACAGATTCTATTAAAAACATTCCTAGATTTATTTTCACATCCGCACAAAAAAGACAATTGTATGCCCAAATATGTGCGAGGCAAGGCGTATCAGCTATTAAAATACCCAAGGAGGTAGAACATAGATGGAATTCTGTGTATGATTTGTTAAACAAGGCACTTGACCGGAGAACTATTTTGAATGAATTTTGTACTTTTCATGCACAACATTTGATGATTAGTGATGAACATTGGGAGTTATGTGCACATATAAGGGATTTATTAGAAGCTTTTTATACTTCAACATTATTTTTTCCGGGATATATTATCCCACATCTAATGAAGCTTTTTAAAATTACTGTACAATTTTGTAGATTTAGAGATCATGATTTACTGAGTATCCCTGTTAAAAACATGGAAGAAAATTTTAATAAATATTGGAAAGAGGCTCCAATGACATTTTCTTTAGTTGTCGTATTTGATCCTAGGTTAAAATTAAGTGGTGTATAGTTTTTTATTGATGAAATAAATAAAAATATGAATTATATAAACTTAAATACTTTTTCAACTATTAAGACAAATTTACAAGCACTTTTTCAATTTTACTGTGAGCAAATGGGTACAGATGGGCTTAGTATGGGCAAATCAGAAGTCCAGCAAACAGGTGTTGGTGAGTGGGATGTGTGGTATTCTTCCCTGTCTACGGGCATGACATCCGGCTCAAGTTCAAGTAACACTGTGACGGAGTTATCATCGTATCTTGACATCGGTGTAATACGGATGCAGGATGCATCTAATTTTGACCTTTTAGCTTGGTGGAAGCAACAAGAAAGCGTTTATCCGGTGTTAGCCGCCATGGCTCGTGATCTATTGACTATTCCAATGTCTTCTATAGCATCAGAACAGGCTTTTAGTGCAGGTGGACGTGTGGTGGATGACAAAAGAACCAATCTGACTGAAAAAACGGTGGAGTGTTGTGTTTGCCTACGAGACTGGTATTTGGCAGATAAGAGGAAGCAACAGTTGACATCAATTGAAGATTATGATCCAGTAGAATACTTCAGTGGACTACACGTCTGATTTTTTACTTTTTCCTTCATTGTAATTTTTAAGTTTATAAGTTTAACATTCTTTTTTTTATTTTTTATTTTCTAAAAAGATTGTAAGGTTTTGAAGGTAGTCCTATTTAGAAACCTTCAAGAAGTTAAGATCCAAATGGTTTTCTCTTCTCAGTGGAGTAAGTCGAGTTTGACCGAACCACTTAAATATCTTTTTCATTCTCCGTAATTGTGTATTTGCATTCTATTTTTTTTTAATACTGAAAAAAACAAAGAGCAGGCAGGCCCGCCTGGCCCGGCCAGCTCAGGCGGGCCGTGCCATGCCAGGGGTTTTCCCTGGCGGACCGTGCCGGCCTGGCCCGGCCCGTGGCACTGGCGAGCTGAATCTGGGGCGGGCCGTGCCGGCCCGGCATGGCCCGTTTGACATCTTTAGTAGAGGGTAGTTTGCAAATTAGGAAAAATTGAGTGTTTTTCCGAAAAATTCTTATCGATGTGATTTTGGATTTGTTGGAAAGGTCTCGTCGCGTTGATCAATTTTGTCTTCTGGCTCGTTGCGATCCGACGACCAGAAACCCTTCTAATAATTCATTTCTTTTCCGGACCCACTTAAGGGGCAACTTAGTCTTTTCCCCTTCTTTCTTCTTAAACAAGAGATTAACCCTAATTTCTTTTCTTTCTCTGCAACGAACGAGAACTAACGCAGCCGTTCTTCTTCTTCCTCATTTTCCAAGGCTCCAGAATTCCTTCCCTGAGGGATCACTTCTGTGATCCGAGCCGCTCATCTTCTTCCTCGAGATCTCCTCTTTCCATTGACATCAGTTTGGTTAGATTTCCCTCTCTTTCATCTTTTCAATCAATTCTTTTTGGTTTAGATTTAGGTTAGATCTTAATCTTTTCCTCTCTTTTCTTCTCCTTTGCGTGATAGATTGCGTTTGGTCGGGGTAAATTGAGGTTTCTGCAGTAGTAGGGTTTCTCCTCAGATTTCCCCAATTCCAATCTTCTTTTTGGCTGAGGCAAATAGATCTGCATTTTATAATTAAGCATGTAACGCCCCAATTCCGGATACCGATATCCTCGTTCGAATACCCGAAATTGGCGCGCTACTTCCCGGAAAATCCGAGAACTTCCAAGATCGTAGGCCGCAGTGAGGTCCAATTTAAAACTTTTTGACCAATATAATAATAACATTGAAATTGCGGAAGCATAACAGTTAAACAATGCGGAAGCAATAGGTATCGATATATAAAGTGTGAGCAGAACAAAGGTCTAGTTACAGTATCAGTTGTTAATCAAAACTTATACATTTGAATCTACCCAACTTGCTACAAAATTGTCTCTCAAACCCAAAACAAAGAGAGTCCCTCAAAACCCATATAGATCGTCTCCACCCTCCGACTCGACATCCGTGTCGGCCGGGCCCCACGCGTACTCTCCTGCAACGGGTGCCTCCACTACAGCTAGTGCATCGTCTGGAATCTCGGGATCAAGGCCTAAGCACCAATGAATGGGTCAGATCTAATTTTCTAAACGATCTGGCAAGTTACAGCATACTACTAACATAGAACATATATATCAAAGGAAATAAAGACGGGTATAAATTAAATGAATAGCAAGATAAATGAACTAGGCAGTTGTGCATTTAAATCATAAGGAATCAGTATAAATGAAATCATCTAAACTACTACAACAAGGTGGCACATTCACACGAGCTGGAATACCGCGGGATATTATGCCGCGGCCCTCCCATACTGAACACAATTGCAGTGGGGAAATCTCACCAGTGGGAATAACTAATCCCGTAAATCACTCATCAACTCATCAGTTCAACACTCCAGATCGGCACGGTATCACACCGTCCGTCTCAACCACACAGCTCATCATGATAGCTCTACAACACTCATCTAGCTCCTACCGGGGATGATCAGTCCACAGGCTGAGCTTAAATCAACCGAGTGAATGTTCATGCCGACTCGAGAATAACTCTAAGGGTCTGTGTCTGTCTAGGCTTTGCCTTGCGTGAGCAAGGTCCTAACAATGTCTCTAAGAGGTCTACACATCTCAATACAGTCTCTGGATCTCATTCAAGGTCCAGGCCCACTCGTTGGATCCATACCAAGGCCCATCAGTACATGGCCTGGTCTAAAACCGTCCAAACGAGGCAACTAATCCATCTATTACTGATAACAGTTCCATTACAATCCATAACAGCTTAACAGTCCAAAAGAAACTACCTCTTCAAGCTAACGGGTTCACATCTCCACACTTAGGCCCAGTAAGGGCCCGCCTAGACACAGACACGGGTCAATGATCTCCGAAACCACACTATCGGGTCACCTCTAGATACCCTAGGTTCAAGTCTTCCAATTATGTTTAATTAATAGTAAACAGCTATTCTAAAGATCTAAGAATGACAGAGTAATAATAACAGTGAAGTATAAACTTCAATCAGAGAATCAACGGGAAATCCAACGGTCCAATCCTAGGTAATGGGCCACTTTAGGTTCGGATCTATCTCCGGTAATTCGATCTCTAAACGAAGTCATTAATGCCATAAAATACTGTATTTGGTGCTTAGGTGGTTAAGGGCATTGTTGACAACTCTTAGAGGTCGAATCATCTTAGATTATCAACCAAAACCCTAAACAGTGGTCCCCGCGAGTCAAGGTTGAGCCACACCGTTGACTCGGGCTTAGAACACTGATAAATGCTCATTTGGATGGTCAATGGGCCCCACACCACAACTGATCATAACTCCTAAATGTTGAAAACTGGAACAATCAGGGTTTTCCAGGTGAACCTGATGTGTTGTGAGCTCGGTTGATCTCCTGGCCGGGAGGATCAACCGAGTGCACTAACTAATCTGAATCAGGCTTCCTGGATAACTCAATTCGTTTCTAAAGGCTTACAGCGTGTCCGGTCAAACAACCTGGCCTAGGTGATTGACCGCATACTCTAAAAACCTTAGAAAAACTGATGTTCCAGCTTTAAACATTTTCTAAATGTAAGTCCCGAGTATCAGGTTGATTTGGGTGTAAGGAGTCTGAGTTTCGGGTGAAAAACCAACTTTCAGTCAATTCTTGCAGTAATAGTGTGTTCCAGGTTAACTTGGTCAAGGCCAAGTCAACTTGGCTAACTGAAAAGGATTTTCTGCAAGAAAATGGCTGAGGGCCAATTTTTCATAAAAATATAGTGTTCTTGGTCGACCAAGGTAGGCCCCAGTCGATCAGGTACACTAAAAATACAGTCTGCAGAACAGCACCTAACTGGGAGCTGTTTTTTCCAAAATTCCAGTGTTCTCGGTCGACCAAGGTAGGTCTCGGTAGACCCAGAACACTGCCGGTTGTGTCAGGTCGAGTCTGCAGAAAACAGAATAACTGGGAGCAGAGTTTTCAAATCTACAGTGTCGTCGGTCGACCGAGGGTGGGGTCTCGGTCGACCGAGGACACTGCATTTTCAGTCCCGGCAGTTTTCTGCAACTTCTCCGTTTTGACTCCTTTTTCGCCCAAACCACTTCCAAACCTTTCCAAACTTCACCCAAACATTTCTAATCATTAAATAACTCCATAAACCATCCATTAACACCTTATGGCCCACTGATCTTCCAAATGGGGGGTGAAAACCCCCATCCATCAGTGACCTTTCATCCAAACAAGCAAGAACAGAGCTCAAGTGTAAACTAGACTTAACTGAACATATATGAACTGAAGACTAATGGAATCACAAAATAAAACACACATCCTAAGTTAGTAGTTTGATGCACTTGCCTTTTAGGAGGATTGAGAGAGATTTGTAGAGAGAGAGAGAACTAGAAGGAAGATCCAGAAACCAGTTCAGCAGAACAGAGAAGATGTTACAGCAGCAGTAGCAGTAGCTGTAGCTGGGAGGATTCCCAGGTGATATGAAGGAGAAGAAGAAGATGACCCAGCTGCTGTAGGTAGTAGCAGCTCCAAAACAATCCCAGCACAGCTGAAATGGTAACAGCTCTATGTAGAAGAAGGAGAAGTAGCAGCAACAGAACTCTTAGGGAAAATAAAATCCCAGCAGAGTGCTGATTCCAGCAAGGAAGATGAGCAGCTGTAGTCTTCAAGATGGGATTCCAGCAGCAGAACCAGTCCGGCAGAGTCTCAGTAGTAGTGACTGGGAAGGAGAAATGAAGAGGAAAGAATAGAGGAAATGGAGAAACAGCTGAGTAGTTTCAAGAGGAAAAATCCCAGCAGAGTTTCAGTAGCACCTTCAGCTCCAAACGTAGGATGAATTGAGAGATGAAGGAGGAGAAGAGGGGAATGGAACAGTGAATGGAATTTGTCTTGGGAAGGGGGCTGATATTAGCTTAGGGTTTTGAAATGGGTTTAAGAGACATTTTATAGGTTTAGTGGAGGGTGGTTAATGACTAGATTAACCTTAGGGTTTTCATGTGGTTAGGGTTAGGGTTAGGGTAGATTAGGTCTTTTGGTAAGAAGTTTCTAGAGAGGGCACCTTTTGCACTAACCCAACCTTAATTAATTAATTAGACTTAACTAATGACCAATCTAGCTCTAAAAGCCTAGGATTAAATCCAAAGCACCCAACTACTAAAATAACCCAACTAAGCTAGTCTAACCCAAAGACTCAGTAAATCTAACTAGTCTCTCTAATTAACCCCCTAATTAGCCCAAATAAATAGCAATTAACAATAATTAGCAAAGATTAGCATAATTAACCAATAATTAACATAGATTAGCATAAATTAGTCTATAAAATAGCCTTTAGAGGGCCCACCAAGGGTGGGACCTCACAAAGCATGTGTGTATGTCTTCCATTGATTGGATGTGTTTTCTTGTTAGGTTTCCCTAATTCCAAGCCTGTTCTGTTATTAATTTGGGATTAATATGCTAGATTAGGTTCTTTTGGGGAATTTGAGTTTATTTAATTTAATTGTTAATCTTAGTTTGTTAATTGATGTAAGTGGAAATGATGATGGATGGAATGAATTATTAGGGGAGCACGGTGGCTCAATCTTGTGCAGGTGAATTTTTAGAATGGTTTGGGCG
This sequence comes from Cinnamomum chago, assembly GCA_038049695.1. Lineage (NCBI taxonomy): Eukaryota > Viridiplantae > Streptophyta > Magnoliopsida > Laurales > Lauraceae > Cinnamomum > Cinnamomum chago. The sequence continues at coordinate 100,635,441 of CP142453.1, read as the reverse complement.
AAAAACTGGAAAATATGGGGTTTCTGTGTTTAAATGTCTGACGGATGAAGGGATGATAATACTGACGAAAGGGACAGGATGTTCAGACATTTGAATGAATTAAAAAAAAAAGGGGAGGAATCTGCATAATGGTCACTGACGTTCAGAACGTTGAACGTTCTGAACGTCCAAGAAAATAAAACGTTCAGACATTTGAAAAAAAGAAAAGTCAGGACGTGGCTGAGTGGCCACTGACGCTGATGGCTGCTGGGAACATCCGAACGAATGAATCGGACATCAGACGGTCCGTCGCGCAAGAAAAAAAATTACAGATTTATAAGTGCTATAACTTTTAAACCATACGTCGGAATTTTACATATAATATGCCGTTGGAAAGCTCTTGAGATGTAGAATCCAATTGTTCTAGTTTCATGACGATCAGAGATCGGGAAGTGGGATGATTACTCAGATTAATGATCTAGTCCATGTTTTATTGGAAATGAGACTTGTTAACCTAGGTTTGGGCCTTAGATATTGGAAAATATAAACCTAGTCTCATGTGACCATTAATGAGGTTTTGAAATCGTAGCACGTGGCTTGGTGTACTTCGATGGGTTGTCTAGGTATTCGTGTATTGTGTATGGTTTAATCGAATGCGTATGGAATTGAATCAATCGATGCTCAACAAGATTGTACACCAAGGAAATTCTTTATAAGCATCGTTGATTCGAATTCCCCACGCACTCCGTTAAAACAGATATGGTACATGGATGACAACACTTGCCTAGGATTTGATTGTAATTTCTCCTTGATTTGTTAATCGTATCCGTCGATTTTGTATCCTTGTACACTCTCTTGGCATAAAACACCTAATTAATTATGAAACATAAACTCTTGTAGAATTAGAACAAGGACTTGATTTAGAGTGTACCTTAGGAACCATGTATCGTGTATTGATAAACATGACTGGCTAGAATGTAAGGGATTATCGTGTAGATGGTCTATCTTGTATTGTTTTGAATGAGATAATCCCTAAGAACACGTTTTGTTTGCTGAGCTAACCAGACTTGCTTGTCTTGGTTTTCTCCGCGTGTCAACACCACTTTGTTATTAGTATTATTTGTATATCATGGCTAGCTGCAGTTTGGGGTTTATTGATGGGTCGGTTACTCGGACATCGAAGTGGGCAGTCGGCTTTGGACGACGCCCAAGGCGTTGAATAGTTGGGAGCGGGCTTGGACCGTGCTACTATTCTCAGGACCGAGAGCTTGGATTCCGCTGGAGCCGGACTTTGGTATCAGTAGTCCGAATAGGATTGTTACTGATATCCCGTGAGGTGGCTTGGACATCCACGGAGTCTCCCTCTTGTGCATTGCATTACATTGGTAGCGGTGATTGTTAGTATTGCTAGGATTCATGTTTATGATTCTGATGGTTATTTACTCATGCTACATGCCTAGTATTGTTCCTTGTATTTTTACGATCTTGTACTTGTCATTACTCTTATATTTGATGCATGTTATGTTTTAATTATATCTTACTTATCTATTGCTCAACATGTCGTTGACTCTGTTCCTTGGTGTGCAGACTCCTCAGGTGAGTGCTACTACGAGGAGCAGGCCGATGAGGAGATCCCAGAGGATCTCCAACCAGCATAGGAGGCACGGGAGTGGAGTGCCGATGACGTAGAGTAGCGTCATCATTACCAGGCACATGAGAGACTCACTTTGGGACAAACATTAGATTTTATTTAATTCATTGTTATTCTTCGTTGAACTTTTCTTTCATTGACTCTATGTTGTTTAATGGCCTTAGTTTCTGGGATGGCCATTGTAATTAAATTAACTTCCTTTTTAGCTTTAATTGTTTCTTGCAACTTTAAATTTAATTGAGATTTGTTATCCATTGTTGATATCAATGTATGAATTCCACTATTGTTTTATGTTTTGAGGTTGAAATACATTATCTTCACTGCGGACTTACGATCCTTGGGCCCAAAAGGGTAGAAAATTTTAATTGGCCCAAAATTTCACTCCCCGAATTTGGTTTATTCTCTAATCGGGTTCGGGGGATGTGACACGCAATTTCCATCATTTACACGTCATCTTGGCATCATCATGTGTGTTTTGATGAGTACATCAATTTTTGTACTAGAATCCACTCCATTCAAGCCACTACCATTGAGAATTTGGACCCTCATTTGACTCAAAATGAAAATAGACTATTCTTAGTGGGCTTTATTGCAAAAAGGGCATTTCTATCCCTTATATACATCTTACCCCTTCTCCTTTCATTTCTTTCCATCCCTTTTTTCTCTCTACCCTTCTTCTTCACTTCTCTTCTTCTCCTTCTCAGCCATCAAGAGGCCTTGGGTGCTAGGAGTGGAGATCTTCTTCACCTTCTTCATCTTCATCTTCCTCTCTTCATTGTTGGCAAGAAAACATCTCCACCATCCTCACTTCTCTTCCAATTCGAAATCCTTGCTAAGGGGTAAGGGCCAAAACCTTCTTGTTGTGTTTTGGAGTTGCATTAGAGTCAAAAGGCTCTTGGGGTAGAAATACATGCATATTCATGTGTTTTTCTAAGTGTTTTGTGTCATTAGGGTTTGATAATTTGGGGTTTTGGGTTCTCTTGAGCTTAGTTGTGATGTGAAGAGTTGGAAAGCTTTATTAGAGGCAAGTATAAGCATAAATTTGGATTTACATTTTATTTAATTCTATTTGATTCAAACGAAACTCTTATTCAATGAATCTATCTCTTAATAAATGAATGGGTTGGATTGTTTATATGGTTTTGATTGATTGAATTGGATGGAAGGATTTCATACTATGTAAGTGGGAGCAAGAAGGCTCCATTGTGCAGGTGTTGAAGTGGAAGGAAGTTGAAAATGGATGGGAGGAAGAAACAATGAGAATTCCAAAATCTGGAATTCTAGAGCATTCGCTTGAGCGAACCTCCTCCTAAAGAAATTGTTCGAGCGAACGAAAGGATTGCTCGAATGTCCACCTCTCTAGATGGGGTCCGCTTTAGCGAACATGGAGTCCACTCGAGCAAACCTCCCTTCTGTATCCCTCGCTCGAGCGAGCAATAAGACTCACTCAACTGAGTAAACCTCTAGATGGGTCCACTCGAGCGAGCCTGAACTGAAACATGTGTCTTTTCTGACCCAATCTTGAGGGTGATTTATCGCCCTTAATCTATCCTAACCCAGCATAATCCTCTCTAATAGATAATTATGGTGCTCACCCTTATTTTCATAGAAAATTAGGATTCTTTAAGACCTTATGACCCTAGAATGGAACCATTAATGTGGTAAATTGGTCCACAAGGCATTTATCAATCTAATGCTATGCCATGAGGGTTAGTTTGGAAATTCAACGTATTTCTCATAATAGTGACACCTAACAAAGTAGTAGTACGTTGACATTCCCAAAATTACCTTGTGTTGGACGGTGGGAGACTAAAAATTAATAGTCTAGTATTGGTTAGTAAAAATGTCTTGATTCTTTTAAATTATTGCATTTCATATTTGAGTACAATTTCATTATTGATATCATATCCTAATTAGTAGATTGGTTGCATTATTAGTATTCATTGTGGTTCGATGGTCTAAATTCAGTTCATGACTTAATTATTGTACATCCAATTCAGTATTCATTGGTAATGTGGACTGGGTAACTATTCAAGTATATGAGATTGTTATTCGATTCGATTATTAACAAGTGAATACAAATTTACTCAAATTCAATTATTATTCGATTGTTATTTGATTCGATTGAGTCGGCATTACTTAGTTTTGACCCTGTGATACCTGACAGGGTTGAATTTGATTTAGTTATTCGATACTACTGCAGTAAGTCATCTGGAGCATCGGAACTCCAGACCCGGGTAGCTAGCTAGCTTTTGGCCGGGCTGCTGGTGACATCCCAACTAGATTCGCTCTCTTTTTGAGAGAATGAGCTCAATGCAGTAGCCAATTAGTATGTTTTCATTTCATTTGATTCTCAAGTATACAAATCTGTAATATTCTTGAATTTATATAGGCTAGATTTGTCATCTATTTTATGGAATATCTCAGTACAGATCAACGTTGTACAGTGTCTGTATTAAGGTCCGGGTATTGACTGGTGGCTTTGATTTCAAAGTCCACGTGGATCAATGTGGATTGTTGGTGTTGTTTTCTTTCCCTTCCCTCGTCTTGCTGAAGTTTAGTAGGTCTAAAGCATTTGACAAGTATGTTTTTTTTCTAATGAAGTTAAAGCATTTGGTACGTATTTATGGCCCTTGATGTGTAGTATGGAATAGTCGAATTGATGTTCAACAGTATCCTCATTGAGGATGGTTAATTTACTGAAACCATTCAATGGTATGGTAGGTATGGTAGCTACCTTTACCAATCATATGTTAACTTACATCATTTTCCAACATTTATACATATATCTTAATGGATGTAAGGACATACTTGTCATTTTAATAAAATCTCATCCTTAAAACTCCAAGTGGTTATTTATTACCATCAACTTGACATATTTAGAGACATGAATGGTATTAAAATGCCAAAGCAGGGGCATATCCATAAACTAAATTAATGACATAAACTTTTTAATTGCTTATCTATTTTTAATGCCAAATCGAATTATACCTTTAATTGACACTGATTAGGGCTTAATTCTTACTGAACAGGATCACAGCCACATTATCTTCTTAGGTCAACGCCAAATAAGCATTCCCAAACCAGGCCCAACACACACACACACACACACAAAAAAAAAAAATTGCTAACCTTGCCAATATGATACAAACAAGTAATGACAGAATCAACTATTACAGTATTACTCAACTTCATCCCCAAGCAGAGCATATAATAATAACTTTGAAAAGGACACTCAACCATCTATAATAAAAAGTCTCACATCAGACCTGAGGAGAGCCATCAGCTACGCCTAATCTTTGTATGAAATGAGGTGTGAAATACTCCACATATATAGATGGTATTTCGTGGTTGTGAAGAAGACGTACGTCGTGTACTTCACACTCATCAACCACGTGAATACAAGGTTATTTCTCAAGAAACCTTTTTCTCTCTGTTATATGAATACACCCACATGCATATACATCTCTCTCTATCTATCTCAAATATTCTCAATACATTATCTTCTGAAGTACTGAGAAAAAACAAGAGATGGAGAAGAGACAAGAAGGAAATCAGAGACAAGGGGAAGAAGAGGCCAAATCCCATGTATGGGATTGTGATAGCTCTCTCTACGACTCCTTTGAGCTGAGATCTTTCAAAAGGCAGCTAGACTCTGCTATTTCTTCCAGAACTCTATCCATGCCTCGTTTGTTGGAGGTGCAACGACCATCTCCCAATCCCATAACGAGAAGATCGTCGAAGATCTCTCGATCTGTACAGAAGCTGATTAGATCGGTCTTTGGGAGGAAACCCAGTTTTGGAACAGTTGTTGGCCGTGATGGGTGGTTGGAAAATGGGTTGTATGTCTTCCCTCCAAGATGTCTGGGTGAGGGAAGGCTGCCTAAGATACCGGAGGTTTGCAAGGAGGGCATCGACTCCGGCAGAGTCTCGCCAGATTTTGGCCCAATGGTATGGAGATCAGCCTCAGAAAGGTTTATGGGTGATGGTGTGGCCGTCTCTTGTTCTTGAGTTTGCATGGTGTAAGACCTTTGGTATGTTTTGCTTTTGTTGCCTTGTTCATGCTATGGGATTATGCTGTGGTAGTAATAATAAGATACAAAAAAATGTTGGTACTTAATTGCATGTTTGGGGAATATCATCATCATCATCTTCATCATCTACACTACAGATAATAGTTACTAATTATCTCAAACTTAGCATGGATTGGCTTGAATTAGGCCAAGCTTAGCTTGAAAGCTCACACTAGATCAAACTGGCACTTGAGAATAAGCTTGATTAGAAATCAAATTCGTTGACAAGAACCATGGCATAATGGAAGGTGCTTAGTATTGTAATTTTGAGGTTGTTGACTCAAGTTATGTAATCAATAAAAATAACAACAAATTAGAACTTATGTTCATCTAAACAAGGCTGAGTTGGGCTTGGCACTCCATATAGAGTTTCAGCTTTAGACAAATGTGACTAAAACATTATCGATATCCTTGGAAGCGCTTAATAAGCAACATTGGACACCACAATGAGCTTTTAGTATCCTAAAAATCAAGAGGATGAAATAAATAAAAGGCTTTCTATGGATGAGAAATAGCCTAAATTCAGGAAGTCCCTCCCGATCCGATCCAGCTTAGTTGCTTATAAGGGTTATTGGATTCTTTACCCTTTCCCTTTTCCCCTTTAGATGATTTAGTGTTGTAAATCGATTATTTCTTTATTTTTTTCCATAACCCATGGTGAAAAAGGTAATCAGGACTTTTGCATGTTTCTTCTTGAACTTTCATTGTGATTTCAGACACTTTTCTAACATTTTCTTTTGTTGATCTGTGATATTACTCCTGTTGTCCTTGGAATTTGTATATGTTGAATCTTATGTGGATGAAAGCGATTTTAATTTGTAGCTTCTGTGCATAAACTATTTAATTTAAAGAAATTAAAATTGAATCTTGTGTGAATTGTATTTCTTATTGACCATATGCCTTTGGATTTATGATTTGCTTACATTATAGTTGGATCATGTTGTGCCTTAATTATTACATCTATTGGCTAATTCTCACAAATATATTCTCCATATTATGTTCTTGTTTCTTGGGAAGCTAGTGATTTTTTTTTTTTGTTTTGCAAAGGGCATCGTTTTCTCAATTGACCATTATCCGCCCCACTCAAACAAAATTCTGATTCTGCCACTATCTGGTCCCATATACAATTTTGATCATATGGTTAATAATGTGATTAACCAAAGTTTCAACAGGGCGCCTCTAATATGGAGCCTCGCTTGAGCTATATAGGAAAGAAATTATTTATTTTATTTTATATTTTTGCACAACCATCAAATGTCAACTTGATGTTAACCAATGCAATGTGAAGTTAGCAATCTCAACATACTATAAAATCATGGAGAAAGCGTAAAAATGGGCCTGCAGACAAACCACTAATCAAATAATAGCGGCCTTTCCACTTGGATAATTCCTTATTTAAGGGATGAAATCACGATGAGTCCAAAGCGTAGTTGTACCTAAACTGAATTGCTCATAATGGATTCATTCCCATTACATTTCCAAGGTAAAGACTCTTACCCATATTAACCTTTTAAATGAAAGACCGGAACCTGGTCAGAACCAAATTAAGGGTATATATCCTTTACCAAAATTAAGACCTGAATACTCAAACTCCATGTTATGTACTTAGGGCTTGTTTGGCAAATCTTATCTTTACGAAATAGATCTGTATGATATAGATCTATTTCAAATGGAGCGGTTGGAAATTGATGTTTTACAAATAGACTGTTTGGTAAGACATAGATATTTTAAAAATAGACTGTTTGGTAAGACATATGTAAAAATAGATCTAATGGTCTAGACATTTTGCAAATCTGTGATCATCCAACGGTTGGAATTTTATCTCAAACACGTGTTCCACATTTTAATTACTATAGGCGGTTTGGATCTTCATTTTGGTTTGGATTTTGCATTTAGGGGCCATGATTTAAAAAAAAGTATATATAAATGTCTGTCGTTTTTTGTAAATATCTCAAAATCTATGATGATCCAATGGCTAAAATTTGGACCCTTAGTCGGGAATGATCTTTTGAATATATCCAATGGTTTGGATCATGATTTATGATGTCTGAATTTAAAAAAAAAATAAAAATACTACACTGCTGTGTACAACTTCAAGACTCAACACTAAGGCATGGGACATCAATGGTCAAAAACGTTTTTGTAAATATCTCAAGATCCACTTTGAATTAGAGGCTCAATTTTGGGCCCATAGCCGTTTTTGGCCCTCCAAAGAGAACCAACGGATCGGATCTTGAATGTGGGGCCCACAATGTCCGGAATATTACATCAAATGGCTCACGTTTTTTTGCAAATATCTCGAGATTCGAGAAAGATCAACGGCTGAAATTTGGACACGTGGCCGTGTTGGGCCTTCTTCACATTTCTAACGGCTTGGATCATGATTGTGGGTCCCATAAATTAAAAAAAAAAATGAAAAACCGGACTGTCCTAGGAGGACGTCCGTTTCACTGTAGCAAATCCAAGTTCAGTTGTCTTTCCGCTTCAGACATGAAGCACTGATTCAAATCAGGTGCTTTTGATGGCTTCTTTTTATAGACACCTTTCCTCTTAAAACCAATTGAAATGGGCACAGTAAATACCCCTACCAAACATTCTAAAAATGGATTCAATAAGTTTTAAGTATATAAGAGGCAAAATTAAGAGAATCCAAACGGTACCTTAATATATGTTTTTAAGAACTTACACATGAAAAATGATCTTATTCAATCACCAAATTGGTGTCCGAGGCAGATGACCACCTGATTTGACTCGTGTGCCACTGTCATAAACCAGTTCTCTTTGATTAGACCAGATCTCTCCTATCTGACTAGTGAGCACTTGGATTGATGTGCAGATAATGTACCTGTGTTTCTTACCCGTTCCATCTAACAGTACATCGCTCTTATTGTAGTCAGTCAAAGCCATTATCTAAACGTAAATCCCGCATTATATGAATGGCCGGACCAGACAAAGGTGGGCTGACATGGGTGAAATAGGCATAAACTACTGATAGCATCATACCGGCGTTAAACTCTATACTTGTATGATGCATAATGTGATATTTATCGATTATAAAATACCGTAAATACATGGGTGCCTGTATGAGACAGTGGCAAGAACGGATCAAACCCATTAGGAGCTAATTAAATTTTTTTTTTAAATTAAGAAAACTAATTAACTAACAATTTTTTTTTTGAGTTTTTAGATATAAAAATAAGCAACTAATTTAGAAATTCGAAATCTATCAATTAATGAAGGTGATTAGAGCATATGAATCCAATAAGCATCCACCAATTATTTATCAAGTAACCCTAACTTGTTCCAATTTTTAATTCAAATCAAAGACAAATCAATGTTTTTAATTTGAAAATTTTAACTTTTAAAATCCCTTTTTAATCATAAAAAAATTCAAAACTCAAGACTTCCTTCATCTCATAAAAGAATAAAAATAATTTAAGCATCATCCATCAAAAGTAAGCATAAACCATCAAAAGATCTAAATCCTAAGCATGGCCTATCAAACCTAAGCATGAGTATTCAAAAATTAATTTTTATTTTTAGAAATAAAAATAGAGATTTGCCTAGAGCACAAAGACAAGCTTATTAATCATTAAGCACATAATCATGGAACACAAATTATAATAACTAAACAAATAAAAAGACAATTACTTACCTTCATCCATAACTCTAATCGAGAAAATTACCCCGCCATTGCAAAGAATGCTTCTTGATTTATCATTAAAAATTGCATCTTTACAACTTCTCTCCTTCACAAATTTTCTCTTTCAAAATAAATCCTTGAACGCCCAAGGCTACCAAAAATATAAATAAACTAATGGAAAAGAAGAAAGGAAGAGAGAAAGAAAGGAATAGAAGAGAGGGTTGTACTAAGATGCTTGATGGAGAATGACTTTATCGATGTTGATGCCTCATTTTTAGCAAAGAATCTCCTCTCTTTTATGACTTGTTTCCTTATTGGTCAAGTTAGACTTCGCACTTGGAAAGAATTTGAATTGAAAAGGATTTTTTACTAAGTGTGGTCTCTTGGGCTCCAAGTCTTGCCAAATTGAGCTCCTCAAACATCTCTCAAGTTGCCAATTTTGAAAACTTTTTGTAATTCCCGCATAGACTTATAATAGCCAACTTCCGGAGATCATATCTCCCTCGATATAGCTCCTATTTATGAAATCTTGGGCTCCACGGATATCTACTCGAAAAGATATTTCCAACGGTATGTAGATTGCACTAATCCGACACTCAGGTTGAAAGTTATGACCATTTCAATTTGCTACCCCTGAAAAATCTGAGAATAATCGTGCAATTAAGGGAACTTCTATTTTTGGCATGCAATGGGGTGTGTGGAACCCATGTTGGATGTTCAGGATATGTTTGGACTCTTTATTTGCTTTCTTTTTTTATTATCTTCCTAAATTTGGCATGCTTCCTCACTTGCAATTTTGACTAGTCAACTCTCTTGGCAAAGTTTCCAATTTTCTCTTTCTTTCATGAAGGGCGTCCCGCCTTAGATCTCTCTTCAAGTTTCACCCGTGCAGGCCCCACTCTTGATTTCTCCTACATAAATAAAATTAAATAATGTCAATAATAATCAAGTGTGAAGAATCTAGATTGACTATGCATGGGACCGTACATGCCTACTTAATGCACTAAAAATATCTAACTTTCAAAAAATAACACATAGTGTCAAAATTAGCAGGTATGCATTAGTGAAGCTAAAAAAAAACTAATTTTTTGGGTGATGAATGAGATGAAAATCCCTAATTTTAAAAAAGTCATGCAATGTAATGAATTTTGACCAAATTTGACTAAGATTCAAACTTTGATGCTCAAATGCATGAAATCATGAAATTAAGTGTAATTCTATGCAATTAACCTAATTAAGTCCACAAATGCATATAAAACGATGAATGGAAGCTACAATTTTGTGGACTTATCAATGCATATGGTGGTGACCCTTGAATATACCAAAATTTATTTCAAGTCCATGAAGTGGACTTACCTAGACATACCCCATTCGTTCAGGTTGAGTCCTTCGGGATCCCCATTTTCATTTCTAAGTTACGGAACTGGATTCCCTGTTTGGACCATTCAGGGGGTATCACATGGGGTTGAAATCTCACATCCCATTTCTTTAAAAAAAATCACAAGTCTTTAAAAAATTTCAACTCCCATGTGGCACCCCCTGAGTGGTCCAAACAGGGGATCTGGATCCCTAAGTTACATACTCTTTCGGGATCCCCATTTTCATCTCTAAGTTACATACTCCTAAGAAAAGAGTCAAAAAAAAAAAAAAAAAAAGAAAAAAAACTACAAAACAGAACAAATAGTATGATCATCAGAGATGATTACTATGATCATCAGAGATGATTACTGCTGCTCCAAAATCCTTTTCTGTCATGATTCAGACAACTATTGCTTGAAACATACAAAAATGCCCCCACAAGGTACTGCAATTTCATGCATTTAATATGGTCAATCGAAGCTCTTGACCAATCACAACTTAACCAGAAGAGTTTCTTTTCAACTGTGCCTATGGTCAATTAATTTTCTACTCAACTGGAACATTCATGTCAAAATGGAGCAAAAGACCAGACCCATCTGATTGCAACATTGTCCATTAAAAATAATAATTTGCAAAGCATCAAAGAATATAGAAACTATGGTGGAAGATGCCAGCAGAACACTTTGTTCTTAGAATTTTCTTTTCTTTTATTTTGGAAAAAAGAGAGAATGCAATTGGTTTTTAAACCCAAATAACGATTTTAACATGTTCAACAAGGATTAAACATACCATCACGTCCTCTGATGCTTGATCCATGAGCTGCCCATCTCAGTGTGCATGAATCATTCGGAACACTTCCATCCAGTTCGGCACCTGCCCATCGGGATTTCGTGTCCGCTATAATCATTTAAAATAGTTAGATTAAAAATAATGAGATGGATATCCAAAGTATTATATTAACAAAAATGATTTAATTAAATAAGAAATCACTGTTTCATCCGTATTTGGGCGAAACTTTTTGTTCTAGCCGTATCACTAATCATCTGTGCCTCACGATTTATAGAATTTCTTCTACTTCGCGCCTATTTATGATAATGCAAACATTAGTTTTTGGAAGAAGAAAAACAAAAGTGAAAGAAAAATTAAAAAATTCGGCTTAGAAATCAAAAAGTTCTTATTTATTTCATACCCCCCCTCCTAAGACCCCCAAAACGTAACGAGCGACGGCCATTAATTGGTCCGGATTGACTCTAGTAGGACAATGCTGCAACCGCTCCCGAATGATATGATATGGGTTATAATATTTCTTTTTCAATAAGGCTTTCCAATTCCTCCAACTGCGGCTTATCGCAATGTAAAATCATCTATTCGATTTCTCGTTATTGCCCAAATCAATTTTTTCCTGCAGGACATGCATGAAAAACTCGGCATTAATAGAAATAAAACACATGCTATCATCATAATTGAATCAATTACATTAATGACAATATAGCCTGCCACATATCCGTTGTCCGCTCTGGAGGCATTCTCCTCCAATCAGAACAAGTGAGGAGAGCTTTCTGCCCATCACTTGCAATGACGCCAATATACAAAGACAAAAGTCTCTCATTCCTTCCAATGGGCTGCCCATATTCATTACATTCTACCACGATGCGCTCTCGCTGATTAGTGAGAGCAATGCATTGATTTGGGCCTCTTGTCCTCCTTGCTTGAGTCCCTGTTTAAAACACAATTCAATAATTAAAGGGAAATGAAGGTCAATCATTTTAAATGATATCAATAGATTTTGAAAGTGAAAAAGAATTTCATATTCTAAATCTGAACCTAACTAATATCAGCAAAGGAAGACTAAATTTGAAAATCCTGCATAAATTTTAGTTAACAATAGATTATTAAATAACAGGGGATTTTCATATAGTTCTTTTTATGCTTTCAGTCTTGTGATTTTAGTTGTAACTTGACATTTTATAATTTCAGTACTAGTCCCAGCATTTTCACATTGCTAAACAATTTATGAAATTCTGAACTAACATATTCTCTCCTCTGCAAGTCTGAGTTGGTACTGAAATGACAATTTTGGGATGTCAAGACATCACTTTTAATGGAGAGAATCATTAATAATCAACAACCTCACTCCATTAATAAATCCAGAAAGGAGGAAAAAAAAGGGCAGATTGCATCCTAGGTAATTAATAATCATGTAGCATGAAAATAAAATCAATTCTAAAACTCAATGCTCCAAAACAAAAATAATCCAAATTTCTAAGTCAAACCAAGATTAGGATGTGGATAAGAAAAGAAAAAGGCAAAATGAACATTTTACCCTCACAAAATCCTTCCTTTCAGCAGTAAATTAAAAAAGGCATCCTTCGAAAAAACAAAAAAAGAAAAGGAAAATCATCAGTAGGAACCTCCCATAAACCCAATAATTGTCAAAGACATGGAAAGAGAAGAAGACCTCTATTAGAACCATCATCCTCTCTATTGTTGAGTCTAGATTTCGTCAATCTCGGACCAAATTTGAAAACCTCAGCAACACACACATAATATATATATATATATATATATATATATATATATATATATATATATATGCTCTCAGAAGATAACCACTCAAAATCAATAAGCAGGACAAGATCAAAAAAAGAAAAAGAAAATGAAGGTCAATCATTTCAAATGATATCAATAGATTTTGAAAGTGAAAAAGAATTTTATATTATGAAACTAAACCTAACTAATATAAGCAAAGGAAGACTAAATTTGACAATCATGCATCCAGCCTGGCCTTAATTACATGGGCAACTCTAAGCCTAAGTTTTGGATCAACCCAAATTATCAACCTTGAGCTGGAATTTGAATTCAGAGTTGGCACCCGAGTACAAATTGGAGTCGTATGATGTTAGAAAGAGGAACAAAACTTCCCAGCTTGTTAGATGCATGCAGCTGAAATGGGTCCATGATCATTTACTCACAAGATATATTTATTCAACATAAAAGGAAAGATAATAAGAAATGAAAATAAGCAACACAACAACAATAATATAAAATCATTGCAACATAGAACAAAATAACAACAATGAGTGTTGAACACAGAAAGAATTAACAAAAGAAGAGAAGATTATTAAACCTAAACTTCCTATAAAACTATTTTTGAATATATCATGTAATTACCTGAAGTAGATGCCTGGGTGTCCATCCATGCTGGCCGGTCCCATGCCTCTGATGAAGATGACATATCTAATATGTGCACCAATGAGCTTATATTCAATAATAGTCACTTAGTAAATTCAAGGATTTTTTAAAACACAAAAGAAATACTTGTAGCTAACACACACACATACACACAAAAAAAAAAAAAAATGCAAGGACTTGGGATTCAATTACATGTTAAAAAAGTGGAGTCATTCATTTACGTTGACATTAACACACACCTCTCAATGGGGTACATCCATCGGTATTGTATTGGTCCTACGATCTTAGCTTTTCTTGCCAAATGAACCATGATATCGAAGAAGGTTGGTGGAAATATCATTTCAAGATGGCACATGTTGAGATTCGAGATTCTAATCCATTAAGAACTTTGTCTATAATGATTTTCGGGCATGTTTCCCTAAAGAAATTGCTTAACTCAATCAAGACTGCACTGACATTCTTTGGCAAGGCCCTTCGCACTGCTAATGGAAGTAATTGTTGCATTAAAATATGGTAGTCATGACTCTTCAATCCAAAGATTTTACGGTCTTTCAAGTGCACACAATGTGATATATTAGCCGCATAGCCATTTGGAACCTTCACCTGAGATAATACCTTACAGAAAATATCTTTCTCTTTCTGAGCCATTGAGAAGCATGCGAGAGGCAAATATGTTTTATGTCCTTGTGCATATGGATGAAGCGCGGGTCTTATACCCTTTTTTTTTTAGGTCTAGATGCGCCTTTAAGCTGTCCTTTGTTTTTCCTTCAGTATTCAATAATGTCCCAACCATATTGTCACACATATTCTTTTCAATATGCATAACATGCAAGTTATGTCGTATCAATAGATGCTCCCAATATGGTAATTGGAAGAATATACTCTTCTTCTTCTAGCCAACCTTTCCGTTATCATCCTGTTTTCTCTACTTACTGGATGTATTGGAGTTATGCATTCCGAATGTGATGTTGATGTCACGACACTGATGCAAGAGCTCCGTCCTAGATCTTGATGGAGGAGATCTAAATTCCGTCTTTCCATCAAATTTTATTTTATCACGACGAAACTCATGATCGACATTTAAGAAACGGCGGTGACTCATATAACATAACTTTTGCCCATGTGACAAGTAGTAATGAAAAGTGTCCTCATTTCAATGAGGACAAGCAAAGCGACCTTTTGTGCTTCATCCTGACAAGTTTGCATATACAGGAAAGTCACTTATTGTCCATAACAATGCTGCACGCATCTGAAAGTTTTGATTGGTTGATGCATCCCAAGTGTGTAATCCATCCTCCAACAACTCCTTCAACTCATCTACGAAAGGTTGTAAATATACATCAATGTCATTCCCTGGTCCACGAGGACCAGGAATAAGCAACGACATCATAATAAATAGTTGCTTCATGCACATCCATGGTGGCAAGTTGTATGGCATCAAAACAACAGGCCATGTGATGTGGGCAACACTCATGGTACTAAATGGATTGAAGCCATCGCTTGCTAACCCAAGTCTAACACTATGAGGCTTCGCAGCAAAATTTGGGTATCGGTTGTCCAGATTTTGCCATGCTTTGGAGTCAGCAGGATGCCTTAAGACCCCGTCATTGGTGCGCCCCTCTGCATGCCGTCTCATTAAGGAAGATGTTCTATCTGACATGAAAAGTCGTTGAAGCCTTGGCTTCAAGGGAAAGTGAAGTAAAATCTTCGCAGGGATTTTTCATTCCTTGGAACGTGATGGTGATGCACCATCATCATTGGCTTTCCACCTTGAAGTGCCACATACAGAACATGCAAATTCCTTAGCAGCTTCTTTCCAGTACAACATACTATCACTAGGGCAAGCATCAATCTTTTTGTAACTAAGGCCCAATTCTCCAATGATCTTTTTGGTTTCATAAAGGACTTAGGCAAGGTTTTGCATTCAGGAAATGCTTCTTTCAACAACTCAGGCAACATGGTAAAAGACTTGTCACTCCATCCATTCAAACACTTTATGTGGTATAATCGCACAACAAAAGCAAGTTTGGTGAAATTCTTGCATACTAGTTACAACTCTTAGTCAGCATCTTCTACCAATTTGTAAAATTTCACTAGTTCTGCATTAGGTTCCTCTTCAAGTTATTATGAACTAGACTTAGGATCTTGGATTCCAAATGCCGACCGTAACATTCCGTGCATATCATCAACTTCATCCGGTACATCTTCATCCAAGGTAGCATCACGAGACCTTTGATGTGGTGATGCAAAAATTTCCCCATGAAAAGCCCAAACACCACGGGCGTCACTCTTTTCAAATCCATTGCACATCAGATGCTCTATGATATACATTACTGCAATTCTTGCATGGACATTTGATCCTTTCCTTTGATATTGCGTTAGAAAATGCAAAGTCAAGGAATTGTTTGACCCTTTCTTCATATGTAATGCTCACTCTCGACTCAAGAGTCCAACTCTTGTCCATAATGTTTTTTTCACAACTAATGGACCGTTAATTTGAAATAAAAGAGAGTAAAGTCTAAGTGATTAAATTTAAGTTTTAAGGAAATATCTCTTGTGGCCTAATTGTTAGTACTGTGAATGACTAAAAATGAGATGAGAAATAAATCAATTAGGAAAAGACTAGAGGGAGAAGCCACTATTGAGACAATTCATGAACACAAAAGTTCACTATTTTTTTACCAATGAAAAAAATATTAAATCTTTAACTGTTAGACTAAGCAAGGATCTTTGGCATTTTGATGCATTCATTTGAGTGATGTTTACTATGCATAAGAAAGCTAAAAGAGGACATTGGCGCTAAATATGCAACAATTATTCCTATAGCAAATCAAACCAGATTAAATCTGAACATGGTCCACACATTAGATTGGTTATTTAGATGGCTGTTGAAGTCACCTATCCAATTTCCTTAATGATCCATTTGGTCAGGAATTATATGAAATTCTGGAACAAACTGTTCTATGTGGGGATAAGTGGAGCTCCTGGCTAATGTGGATTTTTTTCCATTGTAACAGATACGTGGAATGCTGGAAGGGAAATTCTAAACTCACCCACATCGTTTGCTGAGCACACCCACCTTTCAAAAAAAATTACAAATGACGAAAATACCCTTATTCCTCTCCTTCTTTCTCTCTCCCTCTCCCTGCTTCGGTAACTTCCGCCGCCATCCCCTCGGTGCTGCCGAAGGGAGGGAGCGACAGAGAGAAAGGGAGGGAGAAAGAGAGAGAGAGAGAGAGAGTCAGGAGGGGGAGAGGGAGATGGAGAGGGCGGAGGGGAGGGGGAGGGGGAGGGGGAGGGAGGAAGAGGGAGTAAGGGAGAAACAGGGAGACGGTGGGCGAGGGACGCAACAACGGGCGGGGGGGGCGAGAGGCAGAGAGAGGGAAGGAAAGAGGGGGAGAAGGAGGCAGAAGGAGAAAGGGAGAAAGAGGGAGAGGGCGGGTGGGGAGAGGGGAGATGGAGAGGGCGGGCGGGGATCTAGGGGGAGAGGGAGGCAGAGGGAGAGAGCGGGCGGGGGTTGCGACTGCGGGCGAGAGGCAGAGAGCCGGAGAGAACGAGGGGGAGAGGGAGATGGAGCATCCGAGGAGAGAGAGGCAGAGGGAGAAAGGGAGAAAGAGGGAGAGGGTAGGCGGGGGATGTGACGACGAGCGGCGGGCAAGTGGCAAAGAGGGAGAGAAAGAGGGGGAGAGGGAGATTGGACGGGCGGAGGGCTGGGAGAGGGAGAGGGCGGACGACGAGTGGGGAGAGGGAGGGAGAGGGAGAAAGGGAGAAAGAGGGAGAGGGCGGGCAAGGGCTACAGCGATGGGAGGCGGGCGAGGTTCAGTGGTGGGTGAGAGGTAGAGGAAGAGAGAGGGAAGGGAGAGGAGAGGAGAGGAGGGTATTTTGGGTATTTTTAGGAATGTGGGTGGGCTCAGCAAAATAGGTGGGTGCGTATAGAATTTTCCATGCTGGAATTATATGTCATATAGATTAACATGAGGTTTCTTTTTCCCCAATGGATATTTTGAAGAATCGGATTGGGTTTCTCTGTTCTCTCTTTGGTAACACTCTTTAACATTCAAACCCAGTTGGAGTCTTTTAAGGAGAAGTATCTGGTATGTTGAGATCATTCTAGACCATTGTTTGCATCCCCGAACCACGTTGAATTTAATGAAATCACGACACGAGAATTAGATGGAGCAAATTGGCATAAATTACACCATTGGATGTAAGAGAAAGAAGAAAAAGAGAAAAAAGACCATAGCATTACTATCACATGTTGCAAAAACATGTTGAAGATGGGGTGGTTTTATTCTAACATGATTCAAATCAATACCTTGTAATTTCTAGATTTCTGTTTTGGCCTGAGAATCCTTTTGTAGCATTTTATGTATACCCTCTACTACAAAGCCTATAATTAAACTACTAGCAGTTAGCAGAAAAAATAGAGGTAACACACTTTCACTACTTGGATTTAGCTCCAATGCAATTTCTTTTCTTGTATCACTCCAAAGTCCGAGGGTCCTATTCTTGACTACTCAAATTAGTCAACTTTGATGTCAAAACTAAAAGACGAAAGAAAATTGTCGCAAAAAGTCTGAGTAACAATTAGTAGTGTTCTCATGGCTGTCTAAATGATGGCAAACAATAACACAATTACCAACACAAAATTACATATGAGCTGAGCAGAGCAGAAAATCTTTACCTCTATCCTTTGTTGGCTTAAGCCCCTGCTGGTTGCAATCACCAAGTACCGATTCTTAATCATGATATCTTCAGCAGCTGCAAGTTCAAGAACACAATCTAAATTTAAAAAAAAAAAATTTTAACCAAAACAATACAGGAATTGCAAGCATTCTCCACCAAAGATAATCATCACAAGCAAAGGATACAATGTGCCCTCATTCTTGAAAACATTAGAATATTATCATTCTCTTGCCCATAAAACCAGTCATCCCCTCTGATTCAATTCATATCAAGGAGAAAAAAACCATGTAGACAACCATTATACTGTATGTGACCCTTTTGCATTGGATATTATTATACAAAATCAAATGTAAAAATGAAAACATAAGGGCATATGTGTAGTTTAGAATCAAATTTGAACAGGCTCGCTCGCCAGTTGTCTTTAAGGAAAAAAAAAAGCAAGAAAGCCCTTGGGTCCAATGAATTGACTGATGTAAGGCATGAAATAGTAACCAACCAGAAACAGGGAATCATAGAGTTGATTAGAACAAGCAAAAGGCATAAAGTGCTTATGAACCACAGAAAGGAAAGGAACAAGAAAATGACTAGACCCTAAGATGGGAACACAGAAGGGAAGGAACAAGAATATGACTAAACCCTAAGATCATGCATGTAAGTCTCCATGGGTTGGTGGTTCAGATTGATTGATCGAAAGGTTCAGACCATGCCTTGTACAAGTGTGTGTGCCCATGGATCGGTGATTCAGAAAAATCTTATGGCCTGAACAGTTGATGATGTGCCAAAAACGTTGTAGGTTGGAAGATTGTGAAGGGTTAATGTTCAGTCAGGGGATTGTTAGGGTAATGGTCTATCTATATTGGGCCCACCTGATCAAGAGGAACCAATGGACCATGGATGTTCTTAGTCCTTGGTTTTGATGCCTATCATCAGACTGCAATGAGGGCTGTCAGTGGTCTAGACTTGAGTTTCTTTTAAGCCCTGATATTGAACTGGTTGGATCTTGGCTATTCAAATTGTTGGGTCTTGGCCCTTGACATCCCTAGCTGGGATCATATACTTCCTGTTATTTTTTTAACGGTAACTAAAACATTATATTAAAAAGAAGGCAAAAACAAAAATGCATTACACCACCAACAACAGTTATAAGAGCCTTATACCCAAAGAACAAAGACAATTACATGGTATAAGCAATCAAGGGAATAACCCTATCTACCCCTTATTTCGCTGGAGAGATTGCCATTGCATTTGCCATCCTTTTGACATATACTTCCTGTTATAGCTGATGATAAATGAATAAAACATGGTGCATTTATGCAGGATTCAAAAAATACTTGTTTACCATTGAGAAAAAAGATAAAAAAAAATAAAAAAATCAAATGTATTAATCACAGAAAAGAGAACAAAGTCAACCAACAAACTTAGAAGACCAAAAAATTGGTAGACGAGTTATACCGAAGAAAACCAAGGATTACAAATTCAAAATGACAAAAGGAGAGGCGATACACCCTCCGTTTGGCCAATGCATCCTCCGTAGCATGGGTGGAATGCAAAATATTAAATGAAAAAATAAATGCATAACTGTTTCTAGCTCCATATGATGTTCACTCCAGCTGCATACTGACATTATTTTGAAGGCAATATACTCCTTTGTTGAGTGGTGGTGTAAATACCACATCAGCCATAGCCGAACCTCTACCAAAAGCACCACCACCACCAACACAACCTAACATTAAAAGATTAGAATTCTGGAGATAAGAACATTTGATTAAGGTATGAGGTAACAAACAAAACATTTGATTAGACTTGAAAAGTAAAATTAAATAATACATGTTCCAGCTACTTTTCTCAACATCTTTAACTGTTAGACTAAGCATGAATATTCACAGGTGCCACACTCATTCAATTTCTATGACATTTTCGAAAACATCCTTTAAGCGCCACTGAAATTAGGGGGGGATGTAAATGGAACAACAATCATACAAAAGAATGGAGCAAACTCCAAACCTTCTGAAGCAGTAAAGATTTAAAAAAAAAATATCTAACACACAAATCCCCATAAGTTGAGTTTTTGCAATGTATGAATCAGAAACCAATAGCACAGTGAACACATATAATAAACGGTATCAAAACTTCCAAACAGATATAATGCATAACTCATCATTAAAAACTCAACTAATTGTTCATCAATTAATACTTAAAAAAAGAACAAAATCCATAGCTGCACTGATTAATCTGTCAAAATAGTAATTATAAACTCTAACTAAAGAAGCCTAAATGAAAGTTTTCAGCTCCATGCTTCCTCATCTACTCTTCCAGGTAGTCGAACAAGACCAAAGCCTCCACTAAGGCTCTAGCCTTAACCAAACTCCCAAAGAAGAGATCGATCTAACTAATTGTGCTCTTTTCTTTCTTCTATGATAATTTCATCAAAGCTTTTCAATTGGGATAGCCAATTCAATCAAATACATTACACATACATATCATAAACTCCAAGTGTGCAAACACTGGCAAATAAAACAGTTCAAAAATCTGTTGAAATCTAATCCAATCCAAGCACCAAACATCAGAGACATCATAGTACATTAAACAGAGAAATCATACACTCAAACACCATCTACATGAAAAATAAAAATAAACATAAAAAAACACAACCACCCCACCTTTTAATCTAAAAAATAAAGCCCCACCAATCGAAAAGGACATTTGAAAAGAAGATACAGATTCGACTATTTTGATCGAAAGAAAAATGAAGAGGAGAAGAAAACCACACCTTTATCAATAGCTAGAGATGGAAGAACTTTCCAATAAGATTGAGATGCAGTTTGTATATAGATCAGGGTTCCTGAGATTAATCTAGCAACAGACCTAGAGCGAGAAAGGGTAGAAGCCCTACGTAAGCAGAGGATCCAAAGCAAACTCCTCCTAAAGCCCTAAGATTGCCATCCCTTTTCCAGATCACGTCCGTTTAAAAGATCCTTGAAGTAAAAGAAGCAGAGGATCGAAAAAATGCAGGGAAGTACTAGCTCAAATATGAAAGCTCGAAAATGTCGATCAGATACCTTCTTCTTCTTCTTCTTATATGGAAGATCTTGAAGTCCAAACAAAAACTTTAAAGCTTGCTCAAAGCTCCAGCACAAATCAACTGAACGATTACGGTTTTGAGGAAAGAAAAGATCTCAAAGATTAGGATTTTAGGGAAGAGAGATATCTCAAAGATTAGGGTTTGGGGGAAGAGAGAGATATTTGTTTTGGGGAGGAAAATGCTGGGTCTCAATGATGAGATTAGGGTTTTGGAAAGAATAACTTGTAGCAGGCAATCTCTCTTTATATTACTTTTCCTTCTCACGAACCACGGGAATGTTGGGAGGAAATAAAAACGTATAGTAGCGGAATATACTTTCCGCTACTATAGGTACAAATAATGTTTATAGTGGCATAATACATTTTCTACTGCTAAACGTATGAATATGTTTGTGTTTGTGTATATGTGTGTGTGTGTGTGTGTATATATATATATATATATATATATATATATATATATATATATATGAATATGTTTATAGCAGCAAAATACAATTTCCGCCGCTATCTGTATTAAAAACATACATACACATACACTCACTACAAAAAAAATGTCTTAATGAGTCACTTTTAAAGTGTCTTAAAAAGTGGTTTGTGTCGCTTTTCTGATTACTATGCAAGCGTCTTATTTGCCGGCGTCACTAAAAGTTCGTAAAAGCGTCTCAAGAAATACATTTGTTGTGTCAGTTTCTGTTATCAAAGTGACACAAAAAAATGGTTACTTGTGTCACTTTAAACTCAAAAGTGACACTGAAATAACTTAAAAGCGTCACAAGAAAGATAACTTTGTTGTCTCCCTTTTCAAAAGCAGTGGTCAATATGTTGTTTTCGGACCAAAAGTGACACAAGTAGTCATCAGTTGTGACAGTTTCCATAGAAGCGAGATACCATCCATTTTTTTTAAAAATAAAAATGCAATATATACATTACTAATAACATGTTGCAGTATGGATACACTTTCAAATCACTAAACCTGCCTTACAAAAGATGCAAAAAAATATAGATAGTGACATTCAATAAGAACCATTTCATTAATTGGAAATTAATCACCATTCACATTAAGGAACGTACTTGCTCGTCCACGCACTAAATCAAACAAACTATTCAAAACATAACCAATTTGAATCCATCCATAATCCAAGCTATTTACATTAACCTTCGAATTCGTAACCAAAGCGTCACGACGTAATCCAAAACCTTCACAAAAGCATCCAAAAAAAGGCAAGCTACATTGTAAACAATTTCTGGAAATCCCTAACTAACCAAAATTAACTTAACCTAATTAGTAGATCCACTTAGCAAAAGGCATTCCATCTCCGTTTAATTAAGTTCTTCATTCACCTACAAAATAATAACAATTTGACTATGTATCAATAATATAATCAAGTAAGAAGGAGAGTTTAACCAACAATATCAAGGATTCATGTTAAAGAGAAAAAACTGAATGTGTCTCTTGGAAAGATGTTCTTGTTGTCACATAGACCAAAAGCAATGGCAAAGAGTGGATTCAGATTGGATGGTTAAGTTGTAAACAATCTGCTAAAAAGACTTAATCTCATCATATTCCAAAGTTAACTACTTTGAGTAGTTCCCTCACATCAATCATGAATCACCACTTCCAAAAATAATAATAATAATAATAACTACTTTAGCTAACCTTTGGCTTATCATTTACTTTCCATACATGTCGTTGCAACGCCATGTCCACATTGCCATTGTGTCACTAGTGTGAATTTAAATTATTGATCCCACTAGTAAGTTCAGATGACTACATCAGGATGCATCTCAAATGCATGTAACTTAGCTATTTATATTTCTTATTAGAATTGTCTATTGTTGACATGTGATGTCTTTTAGAAAATGAAATTCCCTTGTTAAATAGATTTTACATAATAAAATAAAAGAATGATGAACATGATCTAGAAGGTTCTAGAGATTTAAGTGTTAAGGACTTTCAGTAGGGGGTTTCATGCCAAACTAGTAATTAAGTGTCACCAAAACAGTGCGATAAAGTAGACCAAGGAAAAGGGATGACTAGTGTTTTGGCATTCAATTATAAATTAAAAGTGATTTGGTATTTAGTTTTTATGATTTAGAGGGAGTGTATTTGTAAACATAAACACCATTTAAGAAGAAAATTTGTATTTTGAATGAAAAAATACTTCTCTTATATAGATAGTATTTTATTTCTTCAATGCACATTTTTCTTTTTTAGTGAAAATTATACACTGTTACTGATTAAAATAAATAAATAAGGGAATGACCTAAAAATCACTAGGATTAAGGAAACCACAAACAACAGGAATTATTCACAAGTTAGCTACTACCTTCCACTACAAAGGCAACATCTGACAGTGTAGCATTGTTAACATACTGCTCCCCCAAATATACCTGCAGCAAGAATTGTTCGTCAAAGAAAGAACAAAACGTTATGACCAAAAATAACAAAAGTGATTACAATACATGAACTGCTAGCAGAGAATTTTACTGGATAGATTCCAATGCCTGTTTTTAATAATCTCTGCCTTTAGATTCCAATGCCTGTTGGCGATGGAGGGGCTGCATCCATAGAAGAAAGTGACATGACTTTTTTAGCCAATTTAAACAATGCCGCAGAACCATCTTGCTGCTGCTGAGAACTTGTAGACCCAAGAAGACCCAAAAGCAACTCCAATCCTGCATGCAGATTGCAGACAACATGACTAGTAATCTGTCAAACATTATAGATAGATAGATAGATAGATAGATAGACAGACAAACAGACATATATATGCATATATATATATATAGAGAGAGAGATTATTAAATATAAGAGTATACCATTATTATCAATGAAGATTGTTCTCTGATCCTCAAGAGAACAAAGGTGAGCAAGAGCCAAAGAAACCCGCCTTTGAACAACCCTATCAGCTGTTTGCATTAAATATAGCAAATGCCTCAATACTTGTCAGGGAAAAGCGTAAACGGTATGTTTACAAGTGCTGATTCCATGAACAGAGGAAGTTTCAACGAGAAATTTGAGTAAATAAATATGTATAAAAAAGAGACTGCGGCAACCACATTAGGTATAGCATTGTCAGAAATTAGAGTAAGAAAATGCTCACTCGTCCATGGATCTTCTCTTCTATTCTTTTTAAAGTCTTGGCAACACAATCTTTTGTCGCCTGTAATTTCATTTAATGTCACTATTCAGAATGGTTCACAAACTGAGAACAACTGAAACCCTACTGGTGATATGTATTAAAGCATTTAGAAAGCAACCACCAATGGATTTAAGCAAATTCAAAGTAAACAAAGTGCAACTGGCTTACCTGAACAATGAATTCTCCATCTAGCAGCTTTTGAACACCTCCAACTTTGAAAAAATCTGAGATATTATCCTAAAGAGTAAAGACAAAATACAGTGTTCATTAAGATAGTTGACAATGGATGCAAACAGAAATAAATATAGCAATCATAAAAATTTAAAATGATCTCCAGGCTGAGACACCTTTAGAAATTAGATTTGATCCTCCCTTGAAGTTCTTGATTAGGCCAACATTCTCATTTTCATGTTTGCCTCTCAAAGTATTTAATGAAATATAACATCCATTTTGTTAGCTAAGGGACTGGTTTATTAAAGAAATAGTAAAATCTCCACAGTTCTTTAGCTTCCCCACTTCCTCCAGATATCTTGCTAGCTAAGGGACTGGTTTATTAAAGAAATGGTAAAATCTCCACAGTTCTTTAGCTTCCCCACTTCCTCCAGGTATCTTGCATTCCTTGAATCACCTTCCACCACTAATGCCTTATACAATCCTTAAGTCACCTCCACCGCCAACCCCTTATATAATCCCTATTTTCAACCTATCTGCTATGGCTAACATATCCACCCTATCTCAGCACCAACCCCATCCAATTGCTCTTGCAAAATTTGACACAACTTGCTTTATCAAACAACCAAGGGTTGGACATTTTTGAGGCACTCAAAACAGTACCTCATGTGATCAGATTGTTCCAAGTTTTTTGCCAAAAGGTAGGTCATAGAGAAACATTTGAAACTCCATATGCCCCATGGTAGGTCATAGAGAAACCTTTGAGACTCCATATGCCCCATGAATTATGCTTCCAGGTGGGAAAAAAGAGAAGTCCACAAGGATGAAAAATTCTGCATGACTCAACAATACCTCATTGTCTGCAAGGCCATAAAGAGCAAATGCAGCATTATGTTGTAGAGACCCATTCTTGGAGTCAAGAAGCTTCAGAAGTGGCATCGAACCACCAATGTGAACAACACCAGCTTGGTTGTGTGTGTCCTGAAAAATAAATAATAAAAAGCAATAAATTGCACCTGCTATTATTGATTGCATGAATCAATAGTTATGCTTATGCTCCACTATCAACAAAATTAAGCAAGAAAGTGAAAAAATAAGGCTTTCAATTGGCCTGAATCAGCCAATGGCGGAAACAACTGTACTGCAACAAGACATATAAACCTCAGCCGATATGGAGGACTAGTTTTGGATACTAATCTAAAGTTCTAAGGTTCTTAAATAGGCAAGGCCTACCTACATCTTGGTACCCAGGTCTGCCACGCATTGATATGCCATTTTAGAATTCAAGTTGGATTCTGATAGGGCCCGTTTAGGTTTTGGATTCAAACTAAGGTTAAGATTCAGCCTCAGGTCCAGATTTCAGATCTGAATATTTAAATAAGCAACCTCAGGCTATGATTTAAATCCAAGATCTAGAAGAGTCATAGGGTATATCAGTAAGAAACTAATATGACTTTCTCAAATGACAGCTTCAAGTAATCAAATACAATAGCCAAATTATACAAAAAAAAATGAGAATATTAAATATAAAAAAAAGACTCATCATATTTCCCACTACTGGAGTTTAAGATCAGCAGTGAACATAACACATGCAGTTATCACATCAGAAGCACTGCCATATTTGCAAGCAAAGTTTGCTGGGTCCATTCATTCAGTTTTATAGTTGCTTCAGTTTGAGCTAAATAGAATACAGGGCAAAAAAGAAAAAATTACCTGTGCCAACCGCCCAAGTGCAAAAGCCGACATCTCCTTAATCTGTATATTAGGGGATTCAAGCATATCAATCAGAGGATGGACTGCACCTCTCTGTACAATGTGCACCTGAAAAAAAAATCCCTCTCATTAAAAGAAAATTACACATGAATATATAACAGACAGTAGCAATACATTGGAACAAAAATATTATCATAAAAACATAATCCAAGAATTCCACAACAATCAAAAAAACAATCGGAAACCCAAATTACATTTCCATCTCTCCAATCAAAAACACAGTTTCCAAAATTCACCTTGACAGCAAGAAGCCCAAGCACGAAAGCACACCCTTTCTCCATCTCATGCTCAAACGCCACCTGCACCCCGCCCATCTCTGCCACAGGCGGCGCCTGCAGCTGCCGCACAAGGGCAGGCACCGCGCCGCCATCCACGATCATATTCACAACATCCTCTGCACAAGAGCAAAACCCTCGAATTGAGGAGGACTGAATCAAGAAACAAGGTCCAAAACCCTAGAAAATCGCAGGTTGCAGGTGAGGTGTTTGTGTGAATGCTTATACCGTTCTTGGCGAGCTCTGCGAGGACGTGACCGGCACGCTTGGCTGCGAATCGGTCGGATTTGTTGGAGGAGAAGGTGTTGTTAAGGATGCTAACCTGTGGTCTAATCTAAGGTGTTGTTAAGGATGCTAACCTGATTCGTTGGAGGAGAAGAAAAAAAAAACCAGAGAAAGAACAAGAGACGAAGGGAAAGATTGAGACAGAAGGCATACCTAAATCTCCTTCAGTCGTCTCTTCTACAGTCTGCGGCGGGAGAGCAGATCGAGCGCAGCGCGGGAGGGGCAAAGAGTAAAAACAAAACGTGGGAAGGGAAAGTAGAAAAAAACGTGGGAAGGAAAAGTTGGGGGGGGGGGGGGGGGGGGGGGGGGGGTGCGTGGGTTTAGCAATGTGATTTTTCCTCAACAACCTCGTTTACTCCTCCTCTAAAGTAACACATCAGGACTGATGTGTCACTTTATTGTAAAAGCGACACAAAAACTCATTTTAAAAGCGAGACTAAAAGTCCTTTTTTTTGTAGTGACTACACTTAATAGCAGCAAAATACAATTTCCGCTGCTATATGTATTAAAAATGTACATAATAGTTAGATGTAGTGACGGAATAATAAACTGCAGCTATAAACCGCCGCTAATTGTCAATTTTCTTGTAGTGTTAAGTTGACATGGATACCTATCCACTTGACATTGAGGACTGGATTGTAATAGAGATGTAAGGTCTTATGAGTGTGTTGGCTAATTCATTGGGTTATGGACAAAATCGGGAATATGTTTTACATTGTAATTTTTAGATGGACTACTCCTAGAAAGTGTTACATGACCAAAGGAAAGTGTTTTGATGGACTGCTACAGAACCTTTAGGTGCTCGAGCGCGTCATTATCCGCTCAAGCGCACCCCGGGCAGTAAGATCACGCACTAGAGCAGATCTCATCTCGCAAGTGCGTGCCCAAGGCAGTAGCTCCATGCTCTCGAGTGTGCATACCTGCGCTCAAGCGCCTTGGTTGAGAGAATTTCAGATCAAGCATTTTTCATTTCTTATTTTCTCTCCTTTTGCTATTACATGTTCTATCCGATTTAGAAAACTTCATGCACGGCATAAAGGCTATATATTGAGCATGAATACACCCCTAGAAGACAGAACTCTTATTCTCTCTTGTTCTAAGCCCTAGAATCACTTAGAGATATTTCTTATTTCTTCTCCAAAGTTCCTGGTTTGCTGCCATGAAGTTCTAAGCTTTGGAGTTTCTTTCTCTACTCATCCAATGTAGATTCATCTTGAAGTGGCATTCAAGGTGATTGGTTCAAGCATGATGAAGGTGTACGGCGAGCTGTCAGCATGATAATGCAGTCCTTAGGTTGAGTTGCAACTAGGAAAGGGTTGTGAGTTTTCTTGTAACTTTCAAGTTATTTAGTGCTTGGTCGTCAATTGGCCTAGAAGATAAGTCCCATGGTTTTTTTCCAAGTAGGGTTTTCCACGTATACATCGTTTGTCCTTATCATTGTGTGGTTGCTTGCTCTTAATCTAGATTATGATTACTTATGAGATTAATCACTTGATTCTAAAATCTAATAGAGATCTTGTTATTGGGACCTAAGCGTGTTAAGGCCGGTTTTTCAAAAGATATAGCTAAGATGGGGCTAGTTGATTTGGAAGGAGAATCAGCCTAATATGTAATATCCTTTACCAGATGGAAAAAGAAAAAAAACTACATTACATGAGCATTTAGATTGAGAGAAAGATCCTGCACTATATTTTACCACTAATCATAATGAATATAATAGGAGATGAAAGAAATCTTAGTTATTTCGCATGAAGTAAGAACTAGCCAATTTGTAGAAATCTTTGTTCTTTCAAAGGAAGTATACAAAGAATAAAATCCCTAAACCTCTAATTTCGACTCCAATACACACTCGAATCTTACGCCCATAGCCCCAAATCTTAAGTTCCACTAAAAAAAGCCCCAAATTTTATCCCATAAAAAAATCCATCAGTTTAACATATCAATGGAAAAAACACAAAAAAGATCCAAACCTAAGTTTTTTCCCAAATACATATGATCCATGGAAAAAAAACCCCAAACTCAAGTCACATAGAGAGAATCCATACTTGAGCCAATCCGTTTCTTCTCTCATTTTTTTTCCTCATCTTTTCCTTATCTTCTTCATACCCTTTATCTGTAATGTAGCTCCAATAGAGTCATTGGAGGGACGAAGAGAAGGAGGGGTTGGGGCATGCAATGGTATTTTGGGTGAGTTGGAGAAAGAGGCGAAGAGAAGAAGGGGCGTTGGTGTCTTCAATGACTTGAGAAAGAGACGGAAGGGAGGAGAAAAAAAGCGGAAAGAAAAAGGATAACTTTCCTGGGATGTTTGGATATATGGTGAATTGAAGTATGGTGAGGTGAAGCATCCAATCAAGAGAGAATAAAATATAAGGTATTATGATGGTGTTTTGTTTTTAGTTGTGTGGTATGAAATTTTTTTGATTCTTTGTATAGAAGAGTGGGATTTTTCTGTCTTTTAGTGGAGTAAGGATGTTGCTTTTTTTACTTTTTTTTTTAAATTCGGAGGGAACTTTAAAATTGTGTACTTTTGATATGACCCCTTGTCATTTCTTGTCTGGATTCACTTTACTTTACTTTAAGTAGTTAATTGCCAAACACGCCCGAAGAAAGCAATTACTTACATCTTTGACTCTCTTCAGAGTATAGGGTTATAGATAAAATAGTATATATAATCTCCGCTTTCTTAGATCCTAAGAAAGCCATGTACAATAACCAAAATACGACCAAAATACCCTTAACCTTGAACTTGATCATTGGATAACCCAATGGACCACTCTGGTAACCCTGGAATACAAAACATAAACCTAACAATATCCACCTTGGCTTGAGATTTTGCACAACTCGAGCCACTAGAAAGTAACCAATAATGTTTTTTCCTACCTCGCGGACAGGTGCACAGTCTCTTCAACACTTTGACATGTTGAACCAACATTCTTATTAATACTCTCCGCCTTGAACTTTGACGCTTCATTGACGATATAATAGGTGTTTTTTGGACCAGACACTACACAGTTGTCAATTTGCTCAAATTTTTTAACTACCTTGTAGATCACATCACCACGAGCGCGTAAGATCAGACGGATCTGAGATCCGACTCCAAATGGCACCAATATCGCAGACACGCATCAATCAATCAAACTTCCTCATTGACTATAAAATTGCCATTCTTCTAAAATAAACTCATAGATCTGATCCCAACAAGTTTTTAAGGCACAAACAGATCTCAGATTGAACACTGGATGATCAAGATATCACCGAAACAATTTTTGACTATTGATCTGGCCATACCTTCTTTGACTGTATGGCTCGGCTGACGTCGCCCACTTGCTGTGTGTTGTTGGGCTTCCTACTGTGGGTAAGGTTGACCCGATCCAGACCCAACCTGAAATCGATCTGGCAAAGAACCAGTCTCGATCCGTCCTCGTTCTTTATCATCCTGGTCCGCAACAGGAATTGGTGTCCTCTCCTTCTCCGGTGACGCTCAAGACCGGCGATGGGAGGCGGAAATGCTGAAAACCTTCTCCTATGACGGCGTCTGTTTTCTCCGATCTGCAACTCCGGCCTTCTTTCCCATTCGTTCATTGGATTGTGGCCCACTTTGAGATCAAAACGATCTTCCCTAGAAAAGCAGATCGAAACCGAGTCTTGATGCTCAACCGACCTGGAAATAACAGATTCAAATCCGGAATCCTCTCTGATACCCTTTGTCTCTCTGTTCTGTGCAGTGACCGGAGAAACCGCAACCCCTTCCTTTCGTGTCTTCTGTCGTCTCCAGCAGACGTCCTCCGGTCTTCTCTGTAGTGACCAACAGCAACCCAAATAGTGACTTTTCTCATTTTCTGCAAGTCGATCTGAACCAGTGTGGCACACCAATCAGATCAAATCCAATCTTCTCGGGAACCAGAACAAGCCAGACACCCTTTGTTCTTTTCCAATCCCAGATGGCCAAAACCCAGCCTCAGCACAACTGTAGCCCCTGATACCACTTGTTAGAGGTCTGATAACACTTCCTGAGAGAGATGGTTGAGAAAAAAGATGAGATCTCGCATTATTCTATTGAATCCAATTACATTCACCAATATCAATTGGAAAACTTAAGTATACTTGCTATGTAAGAAATCTACTCATAATATGAAACCTAACTATATGAAAATAATCAGCCTTATGCTAAAATAGAATTCTACCCCACATAGGGTCACTGGCGGAACCCCTCCAGTGTGTTTGGTGAGTCAACGATGACTTCAACAATCTTTTGGTCCCCTTGTTGGAAGTAAGTGGGCCTCGTGGATATGTTCTCAAAACTTTTGACCCACTTGACTCAGAGATCAAATGCTCATAAGGCTATAAACCACATCCAGGATGCAATCCCTCCATCTCATCAATCATGTACAGCAATAAACTCTATCTAGAAGATAGAAATCAACAACAAACAAGCAACAAAAAATTCACAACATCAAATGAAATAGATTATACCTTTGGAGCTCGGTTGTGCTCTAATGGAGAAGAAGACTTGTTAGTTGAAGAAACTCTTTCTTTGTAAGCAATTTAGAATCTCTAAGACCTCTTAGTCTTCCACGCTATATCCCGTATCAAATCTCTTCTTTAAAGGAGATGGATGTGATCTCCTAAAGAAAACAACTAGAAGCTCTAAGGAACTAGAAAAGAACTAGAAGAGAAAGAGAAATTGCACAACACTTGCACAATGTGGAAGCCTGGGCGTGAATTCTTGTAGTAGATGTCCAAGGGGTTTGTTCCCCTTGTTATAGCTTGGCAATCCTCTTCTTACTAATAATTAATTAGAAGTCTCACTTCCAAAAGAATTAGTAACTTACTATTACCACTATTAGAAGTCTCACTTCAAATAGAAATAGTAACTTTCTAATTCCTTCCTTTTAGAGTTCAAGTATGATTAGTATCTTTCTAATAACTTGGGCTAGCGTGGGGACCACTAGGGATTCCATAGAAAGTTGGCTCCAACTAGGACATCGCGACCCCACATCTCATGTGCAATCCGGGTCCACAGTTAATTGCAAATAACACCACTATATAAATGCAATTGTACTTCAGTCTTATGAATAAATTATAAAGAATACCCTAAACTTCTCAATTACTGCAAGTAGACCCCTCTATCAATATCCATGGATCAATTGGATTAAACATGTCTCACCAATTTAGATCCACATCTTATTATTCTTGAGACCCAATTAATCACAGTGGTCATCAGTATCATCCAATTAACTCTTAATTGAGATGGGTGCGTACTTACTAATGATAAATTCATTAATTTTCACAAGGGGATAATATAGATAGATTCCATCTTGACCATTCAATGTTCCTACAGTCCTACTACCACGTACCCAAGGCACCGAGGTGTTGACCTACAGTTGGCTTCACTCATTGGTGACTTAAAGCAAATGAATAAATAGAAACTTGAGTTCATTAATGTCTCAGGATTGAGAGCCTATTGCTAGGGAATTATGAGAGCAGACCTTGAAATCGAGATAGTATTCCATAAGGTCTTTCTCATGGCCGTTCAATACATCCAATGTACCAACACCATAATTCAGAATCTTACATTCTAATGATCGAGACAAATCACACTATCTCATATAGTGATCAAAGTATTGGAACATTATCAAATGAGATGCCTAGTCTCACCACTGGCTGTGAAGACATTTAAGTATAAGATTTGTGACACATGTCTCCCATATGTGGATTTCATCCATATAGATATATCACATCTAATATACTAATGGGACCCGATTCATCTCATGAAACATTATATCATATGTATTGGTTATGTGCGTTAAACAATAAAACACCATTCATCTCATAAAAAGAAAGCATGATTTTATTGATAAATAAAGAAATTAATCAATTTATTACATCATTTGATGGATTGAGACATTACAAACTAACACCCCTCAGATGGGCCCTCACATGGCCCACCACGCCAGTGCGTAAGTGTGTGTATAAATATTCTTCATTCTCCATCTTCCATCTTCCTCCTTCCATCTAAAACCCAAGAATTCAATATGAAGCATGGATCATGCCATCTACCATTGAAATGCAAGTGCAATGGGCTCAAAAATATGACTAATTAGTATGACATTCACTACACGATTGAACTCAATCTCTTTGACTCTCTCTCTTTCTTTTCTTTTTTCTAACCGAAGGTTCCCAACCCTTTGGGCTGGACTAATCCCTCCGGGCCCAAAAAGAACTCGGCTAAAACCCTTGTGGCACCAGGTGGTAGCACTAATGGACTCAACCTTCAGTTCCTGAAAACGGGGAAGCGATGATCGATACTAGGACCTCTAGCTCTGGAAGAGAGGAACCGTGGTCCTGACCACTCCGCCAACCCCTTGGGTTCTCATTGACTTTAATCCAAAGATCTTAGTTGGAATAGTGTCCTTTTTAAGGGACAGATGCCCCATTGTGGGCCTGTTAACAGAGAAAAATAATTTAGCATCTTTCATACAAATTTCAATCCAAATACTCCTAGATATCAGCTTCCACCCATTATAAAAATTTATTTCTATGTTGATTCTATAACACTAAATAGAAACAAGCAAGCATTTGTACATGTAGGATTTAGTTTCTCTCCAGCAGACACAGGGGCAGATCAAGGGGGGGGGGGGGGTGGCTGCAGCCCACCCAAGCTTTCAGCCCAAAAAAAAAAACTTGTTTGTCAATTTTGGGGTCTGGTCTCACAAGTCACAACTCAAGTCTCAAAAGCAAAACCCTTTTCTTATTCTCTGTCTCTATCTCTCTGTTATCTCTCACTCTCTCAGTCTCACGGTCTCACCCATTTTAACATTGAGGCTGCCTCCGTCGCTCCAAGTAGTTGGTTTCAGTGGTTTGCGAATTCGTTGCTCGGTTGCTGGCCACTCTCTCCGACGAGAACGACGCTCTTCGACAACTTTCTCTCTGCCTCTGGATCTCAGGTACGAATTTGGGGTGTTTTTATTACATGAGTTTGTTCATTTTCTGGTTTTTTGTTCTTCTTTTATGGTTTTCTCAAATGAAGGTTTTGTAGTTTCTTTCTATTCTTCATCTTGATTCTTTGTGGTTGTGCCCTCCGGATCTCATGTACGAATTTGGGGTGTTTTTATTACATGAGTTTGTTCATTTTCTGGTTTTTTGTTCTTCTTTTATGGTTTTCTGAAATGGAGGTTTTGTAGTTTCTTTCTATTCTTCATCTTGATTCTTTGTAGTTGTGCCCTCGGGATCTCAGGTATGGATTTGGGGTGTTTTTATTACATGGGCTTGTTCATTTTCTGGTTTTTTGTTCTTCTTTTATGGTTTTCTGAAATGGAGGTTTTGTAGTTTCTTTCTATTCTTCATCTCGATTCTTTGTGGTTGTGGAGAAAGATTTGTTCTTTGTGTTACTAGAAGTTGTCAGCCTGCCACGTTATGGGATTGAGTTTCCCATTTACAGTACCTCTGTAACTCTGATCATCACTTCATTGTGAGCTGAAAATGAAAAGAAAAAAGAATTAGGAAAAAAAAATTAAAATCAGTCCTATGTATTGTATATTGATGATTATTTACTATCTTAGGTTATAATGTCGCATCGTCAAGCGCCCATTTTTGCTATCTTTGGTGGGACATTGTTGCTATTTTTCATAATTTTTGGTGAGACATTGTTGCTATTTTGTTAGTGTAACTTAAGTGCAGCCCCCCCAGATTAGAAGTCCTGGATCCGCCCCTGAGCAGACGTCCTCCGATCTTCTCTGTAGTGACCAACAGCAACCCAAACAGTGACTTTTCTCATTTTCTACAAGTCGATCTGAACCAGTGTGGCCCACCAATCAAATCAAATCCGATCTTCTTGGGAACCAGAACAGGCCAGAAACCCTCTAATCTTTTCCAATCTCAGATGGCCAAAACTCAGCGTCAGGACAACCCTAGCCCCTGATACTACTTGTTAGGGGTCTGATAACACTTGTTGAGAGAGATGGCTGAGAAAAAAGATGAATACACAGTCTCACATTATTCTATTGAATCCTATTACATTCACCAATATAAATGGGAAAACTTAAGCATACATGCTATGTAAGAAATCTACTTATAATATGGAACCTAACTATATGAAAATAATCAACATTATGCTAAAAAAGAATTCTACCCTACATAGGGTCACCGGCGGAACCCCTCCAGTGCGTTTGGTGAGTCAACGATGACTTCAACAATCTTTTGGTCCCCTCGGATGGGCCCTCACATGGCCCCACCCCAGTGCGCAAGTGTGTGTATAAATATTCTTCATTCTCCATCTTCCATCTTCCTCCTTCCATCTAAAACCCAAGAATTGAAAATGAAGCATGGATCATGCCATCTACCATTGAAATGCAACTACAATGGGCTAAAAAATATGACTAATTAGTATGACATTCACTGCAGGACTGAACTCGATCTCTTTGACTCTCTCTCTCTCTCTCTCTGTTTTTTTTTTTTTTTCTAACTGAGGGTTCCCAACCCTTTGGGCTAGACTAATCCCTCCGGGCCCAAAGAGAACCGGGGTAAAACCCTTGTGGCTCCAGGTGGTAGCACTAATGGACTCAACATTCGGTCCTTGGATATGGAGAAGCGGGGATCAATACTAGGATCTCTAGTTTTGGAAGAGAGAGGAACCATGATCCTGACCACTCCGCCAAACCCTTGGGTTCTCCTTGACTTGAATCCAAAGGTCTTAGTTGGAATAATGTCTCTTTTAAGGGACAAAAGCCCCACTGTGGGCCTGTTAACAGAGAAAGATAATTTAGCATATTTCATACAAATTTCAATCCAAATACTCCTAGATATCAGCTTCCACCCATTATAAAAATTTATTTATATGTTGATTCTATAAAACTGAATAAAAACATGCAAGCATTTGTACATGTAGGATTTAGTTTGTCTTTTGCAGACGTCCTCCGGTCTTCTCTGTAGTGACCAGCAGCAACCCAAACAGTGACTTTTCTCATTTTCTACAAGTCGATCTGAACCAGTGTGGCCCACCAATCAGATCAAATCCGATCTTCTCGGGAACCAGAACAGGCCAAAAACCCTCTGTTCTTTTCCAATCCCAGATGGCCAAAACCCAGCCCCAGCACAACCCCAGCCCCTGATACCACTTTTTAGGGGGTCTGATAATACTTGTTGAGAGAGATGACTAAGAAAAAAGATGAATACACAATCTCTCAATTATTCTATTGAATCCTATTACATTCACCAATACAAATGGGAAAACTTAAGTATACTTGCTATGTAAGAAATCTACTCATAATATGAAACCTAACTATATGAAAATAATCAACCTTATGCTAAAATAGAATTCTACCCTACATAGGGCCACCGGCGGAACCCCTCCAGTGCGTTTGGTGAGTCAACGATGACTTCAACAATCTTTTGGTCCCTTCGGATGGGCCCTCACATGGCCCCACCCCAGTGCACAAGTGTGTGTATAAATATTCTTCATTCTCCATCTTCCATCTTCCTCCTTCCATCTAAAACCCAAGAATTGAAATTGAAGCATGGATCATGCCATCTACAATTGAAATGCAACTGCAATGGGCTAAAAAATATGACTAATTAGTACGACATACACTGTAGGATTGAACTCCATCTCTTTGACTCTCTCTCTTTCTTTTTTTTTTTTTTGCTAATTGAGGGTTCCCAACCCTTTCGGCTGGACTAATCCCTCCGGGTCTAAAGAGAACCCTAGTAAAACCCTTGTGACCCCAGGTAGTAGCACTAACGAACTCAACCTTCGGTTCCTGAAAACGGGGAAGCAATGATCAATACTAGGAGCTCTAGCTCTGGAAGATAGAAGAACCATGATCCTGACCACTCCGCCAACCCCTTAGGTTCTCCTTGACTTGAATCCAAAGGTCTTATTAGTTGGAATAATGTCCTTTTTAAGGGATAGATGCCCCACTGTGGGCCTGTTAATAGAGAAAAATAATTTGACATCTTTCATACAAATTTCAATCCAAATACTCCTAGATATCAGCTTCCACCCATTATAAAAATTTATTTCTATGTTGATTCTTTTACAGTGAATAGAATCCCGCAAGCATTTGTACATGTAGGATTTACTTTCGTTGAACTCAATCATCAGTGCATTTGCTAAGCATGGTGATTGGCCCTGGTGAAAGACGGGTGGGAATGTTTCAATTCAGGCTTGTGATACTATACCAAATAACCTTGTTGGGATTTTGACAGCTTGTGTCAACTCAAGTTTGGTGAAAGAGGGGTGGGAATGTTTTAATCAGCCTCCTACCGTGTGGGCCATCTCAATGAAACTATGAATCTTATCAGATCAATACCTTTTTTTTATATTAATAATTAGCTGAAACCTTGATCAAAGGCCAAAAGAACAAACCCCTACACTAGCCTAGAGCTCGTTGGGGGAGATGAAAATTTGAGAGAAAAGGTGGGAGGAGGAAGAAGGAATCTAATATCTTAAGGGAATGTAGGCTCCCTTAGTATTGTGCCACCTATTGGCTAGCATGCACACCCACGTCAACAGCTCTCTACGTCATCCCCACTCCCCACTCCCCACTCCCCACTCTTCTCTTCGTAACTAAACCCAACTGAATGGAGCAAAAGCAACAACTTCTTATCTCTCTCTCTCTCTCTCTCTTCTCTACCATTTCATCAAAAGAAAGGAAAATGGCGGTTTCCTTATGCAGGCGTCTACGAATTGGAGCGGCTTGTAATTGGGATTTACTTCAAACCAGAACCTCTCTCTCATGATATAGATCTTAATCAATAGGGAGAATAAGCTTACATCAGATGTTCTGACATAGGTAAGCTTCTCTGTATATGATAGTATACTGTTTCATTCTTTCTCTCTTTTACTGAATCATTACTGCTAAAATCTGTTCATTACTGGGATCTGTGTATTGTGCTATGTGTGCATGTGTCCGAAATCTGTTCATTACTGGGATCTGTGTGTTGTGCTATGCATGTGTTGGATTGGGCATGGATAGGAAGGGCAGAGAGAGAATGGCAGTGAGAGAGGAGGGAGTCGGGCAATGAGAGAGAGAGAGAGAGTGGGGAGAGGGAGAGAGAGAAAGAGGCAGAGAGAGTGGCAGGGAGAGGGAGAGAGGGAGTGGACAGAGAGAAGGAGTGGGGTGGAGTGAGGGGGAGAGGAGCAGTGGAGAGAGAGACTGTGAATGATGTAGACAGAGAGGGAGAGGAGGGAGACGGGCAGTGAGAGGGAGGGAGAGTCGGGCGAAGTGAGGAGAGGAAGTGAGAGAGAAAGAGGCAGAGAGAGAGAGTGGCAGGGAGGGAGATAGAAAGTGGGCAGAGAGAGTGGGTGGGGCGTAGTGATAGGGAGAGCAGCAGTGGAGAGAGAAGTAGTGAAAAAGGGAGATAGAAGGAGAGAGAAAAATGAGAAGGAAGAAAGAAAAAAGAAGATAAGAAGGTTGCTCGGTTTGTGAAGGGAGAGAGAGAGAGAGGGTGGGGAGGAGTGAGAGGGAGACAGAGAGAGAGGGAATGGCAGAGAGGGAGAGGAGGGAGACGGGCAGTGAGAGGGAGGGAGAGTTGGGCGGAGTGAGGAGAGGAAGTGAGAGAGAAAGAGGCAGAGAGAAAGTGGCAGGGAGGGAGATGGAGAGTGGGCAGAGAGAGTGGGTGGGGCTCAGTGATGGGGAGAGCAGTAGTGGATAGAGAAGCAGTGAAGGAGGGAGATAGAAAGGAGAGAAATAAAGATGAGAAGGAAGAAAGAAAAAAGAAGAAAAGAAGGTTGCTCGGCTTGTGGAGAGAGGGAGAGAGAGAGTGGGTAAAGAGAGAGGGTGGGGTGGAGTGAGAGGGAGAGGAGTAATGGAGAGAGAAGATAGATAGAAAGAGAGAATGGCAGAGAGGGAGAGGAGGGAGACGGGCAGAGTGAGGATAGGAAGTGAGAGAGAAAGAGGCAGAGAGAGAGTGGCAGGGAGGGTGATAGAGAGTGGGTGGGGCGCAGTGATGGGGAGAGCAGTAGTGGAGAGAGAAGCATTGAAGGAGGGAGATAGAAGGAGAGAAATAAAGATGAGAAGGAAGAAAGAAAAAAGAAGAAAAAAAGGTTGCTCGGTTTGTGGAGGGAGGGAGAGAGAGAGAGTGGGTAGAGAGAGGGTGGGGCGGAGTGAAAGGGAGAGGAGCAGTGGAGAGAGATATAGAGATAGAGAGAGAGAATGGCAGAGAGGGAGAGGAGGGAGACGGGCAGAGTGAGGATAGGAAGTGAGAGAGAAAGAGGCAGAGAGAGAGTGGCAGGGAGGGAGATAGAAAGTGGGCAGAGAGAGTGGGTGGGGCGCAGTGATGGGGAGAGCAGCAGTGGAGGGAGAGAGATGGAGAGAGAGAGGGAGAAAAACGGCAGGGAGGCAGGGAATTGGAGAGGAAGAGAGGGAGAGAGGGAGAGAAGAAATAGAGTAAGAGAAAGAGATGGGTCCAGAGGAAAAGAGGGAGAGTCAGGTGGAGTGAGGAGAGGAAGTGAGAGATAAAGAGGCAGTGAGAGAGAAAGAAGGAGGGAGATAGAGAGTGGGCAGAGAGAGTGGGTGGGGCGCAGTTATGGGGAGAGCATCGGTGGAGAGAGAGAGAGAGAGAGGGAGGAAAACGGCAGGGAGGCATGGGATTGGAGAGGTAGAGAGGGAAAGAAGAAAGAGATGGGTCGGGGGGGGGGGCAAACAATATTCACCAAAAGGGAAATGGAGAGGAAGAGAAGGAGAGAAGAAAGAAATAAAGAGATGGGTTTAGAAAGAGAAAAGAAGTTGCAGCAGATCATAAGTCACCTGCATGCACAGGGAACTCTACTTGGTTAGCACATTAGAGAAAAAAATACCAACTTTCTTCTGAAATCAGCTGGTTGATCCAAAATAATTTCCCATTGTGGTTTAATCATTAATGACCAACCTTTTGGGGTTGGGAACACAGTTATAGCCACAAACTCAAAACTATTTAACCGGATGTGATGGGCTCAGGTGAGCCAGGGGTGGGGTCCACCCATATATTAGCTATCAATCAACAATATGCACTATATATATACACTTAATATATACTATTTAACGCTATATATTAAATATACTATTAGTATATAGTGCATAACATAAGCTTACCATGAGTAGAGGTGGCAATCAGGTCGGGTTGTGCTAAACGGGTCGGACCCGTTTATTAAAAGGGTCGAAAACCCCTAACCCGCACCGACCAAGGGTCAACTCGACCCGACCCACTTAAACCTGCATAATAATTGTGGGTTATACAGGTCAGGTCAACCCGTATACTTGCATAAATGAGTGATAAGTTTCTTTACAAGAAAATAGAAAATAATAACAATACAAGCATGGCTCATGCAAGGCAAGCAAATCGTAGTTCACAAATCATTAAAAAAAAAAAACATCCATGTAAGATGAACAACCCCTAGTCCCTAGAGTTAGAATTAATGCCAATTGCCAACCCCCACGTACATTCTAATTAAGTATTGGTAATCTTAAATAGACTTAAATACAAAAAGTAATGCGGGTCAAGCGGGTCAAGCGGGTCAACCCTAACCCGACCCGCTTAATTACGGGTCATGAATACTTGACCCATGACCAACCCGCCTATCAAACGGGTCGGGTTAAGCGGGTAATACGCAGGTCTGGTCGGGTCATATTTTGCCACCTCTAACCATGAGTATACCTATTTAATGCTCTTGGAGACCACTGAGATCCGGCCTCGCCGCATATACTACAACTGCCAACGAGCTCCAAACTTCTGTCGAACGACGAAAGGGCACGATCGTTATTTTAAAAATCTTGGGTACTTTTGCCAACTTGCTTCGTCTTTATATTTATATTGGAAGTTCTTTTAAATTTCATGACATGCTTATGTTCAAGAAAAATATAATTTTATTCTGTGAACTACGAACTTGACAAATCTATTATTGCCGGTGGAGGAAGAATATCACGTTAGTATCTTCCTCTCTTTTTTATTACCATGAATATCTATCATGTTGGTATTTCTCTCTCTCTCAACTTCAACTTAATTTGTTTCATTTATCCCGAATATGTTTCATAATCTGCTAAATTGTATTTTGAAAGTTTAGGATTTAGTGAGTCTTCAAAAAATATGGTACTGGGACTAACTGCAAGCCTTTGATTAATTACAGACTTAACTATGAGATTAGGGACATTAATTTATATTTTGAAATACTTGGTTGTAGCGTCATTAAAAAATAAAATAAAATTATTGAATTGGGTGCTGGGTCTAACTGCAGGCCCGATATTATTAAGAGACCCAACCATGATATTATGCCCACTAAAAATGATATAAGGCTAAAGAATAAATTTTACTATCTATCTTAGTGTGTATTTCTTAAAACTTCATCCAATGATGATGTTTATGAATTATAAATTTTAATTTCATGGACTCCAAAAAAATAGCTCTCGAATTCATCCCAATTCGAGCTTTAGTTTGCTAAATGTTTACTATTGATAAACCAAAAATGTCAGAGGTTTTAGTGCCAATCAAACTAAAACAACTAAAGGGATTGGGTAGTGGGTCTAGCTACAAGCCTTTGATTAATTAGATACCAAGTCATGATTTTAGGCCAACTAATTTATATTATGAGATTCTTGGATTTGGAGCGTGTCCAAATAAAACAACTTAAGGAATATTGTACTGAATATAACTGCATGCCTGTGAATAATTAGAAGCCCAGGCATGATATTGGGCCCGCTCATTTAATTATGGGTTTTTAGTAATAAATTATGATGAATATAATGTAGTGATAGAGTTTAGTTAAGAATGCTAGGATATCATAAATTGCTCAAAACTACTGATCTAGGGGTTTAGGTATGAACTGAATAGAATGACTTAATGAATTACATACAGTGTCTAACTGCAAGCCTGTGGTGAATGATAGACCCAAGCATTATATAAGGCCCAAAAAAATCATATTTTGTAATTGTTTATTCAATATATTTCTCCGTCTTAAACAAAACAAAATTAATTCATCTGTAACAAAGGATAAACTTCACTCGAGAAAAAGATACATAATTAAAAAAAATTAGAAATATGTACCAGGGGCAATAGTGAC
The DNA here is from genome assembly GCA_038049695.1 of Cinnamomum chago. Classification (NCBI taxonomy): domain Eukaryota; kingdom Viridiplantae; phylum Streptophyta; class Magnoliopsida; order Laurales; family Lauraceae; genus Cinnamomum; species Cinnamomum chago. Next base: position 100,593,096 of record CP142453.1, on the reverse strand, counting down.
AAAATTAAATCTGCATTTAGATGTGTAGGTAGTTAATTACGCCTGATTCACTCCTATCTATCTATTATACTAGGGATGTTATAGGGCCTTCTAATGGTGGTATGCAACTAGCCATCGATTCTACGATAGGCTATCATATCATTCATACAGTAGTCGGTAAATATATGTGTCTTCAAGATCTACATGACTCGATATCATATATTTCTTATAATCTACACAAATAATATACAATTGCTATGATTCAATTCTAGGTGCAAATACACAAAAATATGAGTCAAATCATTCACTCGATGCAAAACGAACAAGATCAACCAGGAAATATAAAAAGAGTCATGCAAAAGGATGCAAGACGCGTAAGATCCACAATCTTGCGTTCAAAGCGACAACGTCAATCTCATTCCAATGTGACGATGGGCAACAGAATGGCTTCAACATCTAATTATGATGTGATGTCGGGCAAGAAAATTGTTTCAACATCAAATACCGAATATTATTTTTAGCTGCTCACTTTCATTAGCCGACAATACTAAGTTTTTAAAGGCTGATAGAAAAATTAATTATAGGAAATAATACAATATTCTGCTCGAGGAGGAAAAATATATGCATGCGATGGAGCTTCGTTTCCAGAGTTGCAATATGCTCTCACTGTAGAGCTGTTATGTGGCTTGGTGAAAGGATTAGAGACAGTTCAATTTCAAGACCAAAGTTTAGTCTGTGCTGTCATGGAGGAAAGGTGATGCTGCCACTACTACCAAACACGCCTGAATTTCTACATTCTCAATTCCTTCAATCTAGATTTATGGAGAAAATAAGAACATACAATTCGATGTTGAACTTCACGTCCATGGGTGGAAAAATTGATCGCACTGTGCTTGATGGAAGAGGACCATATCTATTCTGAATCAGTTGATCAAATTATCATAGGATCGGTTCATTACTACCTGCACTAGAGATATGCCTAAGTTTGCTTAGCTATATATATGGCATGGAACATGAAACATCCAATAGATTAAGGGTTGTTCAAGGAAGGGGGGATGCAAATGATGCAAATGAGATTGACTTGACTGTATTGGAAGGCTTGCAGACAGTGCTAAATGCTACTAATCCTTATGTAAGATTGCTCCGTAATGCAAGAGATAGGTTGAATGAAAATTGTAATCAAAATCTACATGTCCGAATTCTGCATTCATGGGAAGGAAGACAGTATGCAAGACCAACCACAAATGAGGTTGCAGCCATCATTGTCGGAGATGAGTCTGAAATTACAGGAAATCAAGACATCATAGTTAGAAAGTTAGATGGAAATCTCCAGAGGATTAACGAAACACACCCTTCGTACATGCCACTCCAATACCCGTTGCTCTTTCCATATGGAACTGATGGATGGACAAAGTTCAAAAGGTTTGCACCTAGTTCAAACTATATGCGTGAGGGTGTGTCGATAAGAGATGGCGAAGGGACGTCGTTGCTTCAGGGTGGCCGATTGTTCCAGCAGTTTGTGGTTGATTGCTATGGGGCAATAGAGCAGGAAATGCTTAGTTTCATCAGGAACAATCAGAATGCTTTGCGTGCAGATTTCTATAGGGGTTTACAGGATGCGGTCAACGCTGGTGGTACGGATGCAACTGCAATTGGTATGCGCTACATTATTCCTTCGTCATTCACTGGTGGTCCAAGGAACATGATACAACATTATCAGGATGCAATGATTATTTGTCGTACGATGGGTTTCCCTAATCTATTTATAACATTCACATGTAACCCAAGTTGGCTTGAGATTCAACAACAACTATCACGATTTCCTGGTCAATGCACTGAGGACAGGCTAGATATAGTTGCAAGGGTATTCCACATTAAGCTGAAACAACTGATAGAGGACCTCAAAAAAATAATTTCTTCGGCAGAGTAATTGCAGGTAAACAAACTCAATTATTAGCATACTTTAACTTTAACATTTACTCTTATTTTTTGAAATTGTATTACTCTGTCCGGATGATTTTGAGACATCCTATTAATTACGAAAACCACCACACTCTGAACAGATATTTATGCCATTGAGTTTCAAAAACGAGGATTGCCGCATTCTCACATCATCCTCACTCTTGCTGGTGAAGACAAACCACAGTTACTGGAAGAGATTGATGACATTATTTCGGCGAAAATACCAAGTGAGGTTGAAAATCCGTTGGCATTCGCGACTGTGACGAGATGCATGTTACACGGGCCATGCGGTTATCAAAATATGAATGCTCCATGTAACTGTGGTTATCCAAAACCATTTGTCAATGCAACGACAATAGCGGATAATGGATTTGTGGTCTACAGATGTCAAAATAATAACATGACGTATAGAATCAACGGTTTTGAAGTAGATAACCGATGGATTATTCCTTATAATCGTGATCTCATTGTAAGATATGATTCACACATAAATGTTGAGCGGTGTGCCCAAAATAAGGTCATCAAGTACTTATACAAGTACATTCATAAAGGTCCAAATTGTGCAACGATTGTTATCGAGGACAATATCATACAGCCTAATAATAGTGGAGAACGTATGTACAGATGTGTGAATGAGATCAAGCAATTTCAAGACGGTCGATACATATCTTCGATTGAAGCATGCTGGAGAATATTCGAGTTTTAATTGTAAAAAAAATATCCCTCGGTGCAAAGGTTACAATGTCATCTACCAGGTGAACAATTTGTTGTATTTAGGGACACGGATAATGTTGAGTCCGTGATTAATCGGGATGGCATACATGACACAATGTTTACCAAATGGTTCAAAGCGAACCAAAACCACCCGGATGCTAATGAATTCACGTACGTTGAGTTCCCAACAAAGTGGGGGGGGGGGGGTCTGGAACGCAGAGCAAAAACAGTGGACAAGGCAAAAACAACGTACGTGTATTGGATGACTTGCTTATGCACATCTAAACTCGGGATAATGTCATTATTTGGGTTGCTACTAAACAAGGTCCGGGGGGCAAAATGCTATGAGGACATTAAAACCATCGGCGGAGTGGTGCACCCAACATACAAATCAGCATGCTTTGCACTTGGCCTGCTTGAACATGATGGTGAATGGCATGAAGCACTAACCGAAGCGTCAACATGGGCCACAGGTTCCCAACTTAGAAACATGTTTTGTTCAATGCTGATGTTCTCGGCAATTACAGATCCCACGGAATTGTGGGAAAAACACTGGCTGGACCTAACAGATGATTTACAAAGTCGAACGAGGAGACAGCTTGGAGACAGAGATAGATATCTTGATGAAAGTGAATTGAGAAATTTAGGGCTCCTGGAAATTGAGCGTATACTGAATAGGAATGGCAGATCATTGACAGAATTCCCCCCGACCCCCGCATGCAACTGCCATCTAACCGGTGGGGCCAAATTGTGACAAATAGGCTTATGATGGAAGAATTCGAATATGATAGCACAGCTGAAAGCCATCTGTTCGAGTCGTTACATGTCAGCTTAAATGATGATCAGAAGAGGGTCTTTGACACGATAATGGATCCGTACACGAGACGGACGGGGGGTCTCTTCTTTGTTTATGGCAGTGGAGGAACATGCAAGGCGTATATGTGGAGGACTTTAATAACAAAAGTCAGGTCACAGAAAAAAATTGTTCTCTCGGTGGCATCATCAAGAATTGTTGCCTTGCTTTTGCCAAACGGAAAAGCTGCGCACTCCCGTTTCAAAATACCGTTAAACCTCCACCAAGAGTCATGTTGTCACATCACCCATCGGACCGAATTGGCAATGTTAATTAACGAAGCAGATTTAATCATATGGGATGAAGCTCCAATGCTGAGTCGCTACGCCTTTGACGCTGTTGATCGAACATTTAAAGACATTCTGCAAAATACGAGTAACTGTTCCTCGGAAAAGGTGTTTGGAGAAAAAATATTTGTACTTTGGGACATTTCAGACAAATACTGTCGATTATAATAAAGGGGGGACGTGAACAGATAGTTGGAGCTTCGTTGCCGAGGTCGAGTATTTGGAAATATTGCCAGGTTTTACATTTGAATATAAATATGCGTGTTAGGACAAACAATGTTTCTGAAACTTTACGATCTCGGTTACATGATTTCACGGAGTGGATTAAGATGGTTGGCGATGGAAAGGTGTCCGGGATATGTTTTGGAAATGATTATGATCCAAATTGGATCAAAATCCCAAATGAGTTTCTCATACGAAATGATGAAAGGGGAGTACAACGGCTAATTGAATCAACTTATCCGGAACTAATTGATGGGTACCGTGATTCGTCCTACTTAAGTGAGCGTGAAATACTTGCTCCGAAAAGCATCGATGTCAACCACCTGAACTCGATGATGTTATCAATGATACCAGGAGAAATGCGGGTATTTTATAGCGCAGACAAGCTATGTCCTACATCAGGAGAATCTATGGATCATGTTTTGCAACCTCCGGAGTTTCTGAATTCTCTGGACTTGCCGAGATTACCAAGTCATGCTCTGGAGTTAAAAGATGGAGCTCCGATAATGTTGTTGCGAAGCTTGAATCAGTCTTTGGGATTGTGCAATGGTACCCGATTAGTTGTTCACAAGATGGGGGATAAAGTCATACAAGCTAAAGTCATGACAGGTTCTTGCATTGGAGAAATTATATTGATAAGTCGTACTGACCTAACATCGGCGTCTAGTGATTCCACATTCGAACTTAAAAGAAGACAATTTCCTATCAAGCTGGCATTTGCAATGACCATAAATAAGAGTCATGGACAGACACTAAAGAATGTGGGTGTGTACCTCTTTAATCATGTATTTTCACATGGCCAGCTATATGTAGCTTTGTCGCGTGTTACGTCTCCGTCAGGTTTGAAGATGCCACTTATCAATAAACAAGGGATGCCAAATAATATCACCAAAAATATTATGTACAGAGAAGTCTTCAACGATATCCCCCATTAAAACATGTTATGAGATTTGATATCTGTTGAATTTAATGTATAGATACAGAGGGACAAAGATTGGTTGAATTTTTCTTAAATTGTTGATAATTATATTTTATCGTGCGGTTGCTTAATTGTCGTTATGTTCATTTTACAAGTATTTTATAATGTCTGTCAAGTTTATAACTTGCTTACTATGTTGTTGCTAATTTGAATGAACTGTTGTTGCGTTCATTTAAATGACAATCAATAGAATAATGTTTCAAAACTAAACCAGATAAGATGGGTGCACCTCTCAAATATTGTCGTGGCAATGACTCTCTACGTGTTAGGGAGTGGACATATGAGTTCGAACGTAGACCGTTTGAGCATGACACCCCAATATCAAAGCATGGCTCACGCAAAATACAACTAGTTCAGTGGTTGAAAAAGTGTGGAAACTTCATCCCCGAAAGATATATAATGATAAAAATTGCCGAGACATTGCCACCATCTTGGAATGCTGCAAAAAGGAGGATATTTGAAATTTTACGACAATGGCATGCGGTGGAGTTTGTCGACCTATTGCAGTCATTTGAAAAATATATTTAGCCCTCGTGGATACAATTCAGGAAAGAGAAAATGGTTGAAGGAACATGTGTTAGGGATCATTTGCTGAAGAAGGAACAATTGTTCTACGATCTCAAAAGAAGAGGATTTGAACCGAATATTATAGATTTGGTACATTCCATAGTAAGCACTCTACCAGCTCCTCCTTGGCCGGTACAAGACATCCACGCTAAGCTGAAGACAAATTTCGTAGACATGAGGGAATTAGGGGAAATTTTGGAAGAGATCGAGTTAGACCTTACAACGATGAAGGTTTTAGAAGATTTAGAGGATGGACTGAACAACAACAACACCGTATGAAAGGAAATCTCCATATTCCATGTAAAAATGTCCTCTTATGATGAATATTGGGATAGTTTCATTTGAATATTTTCCATTAACATAATATATAATTAATTATAAAATTATTAAATAGGTTTTCATTTGCCTACAGGTCCACTGTGAACTACTTGAAAGATGGAGTTACAATTACTCGACATTGTTCATTTGTTTGATATTGTCTGTGTTATAATTTGTAAATACTTTCCATTTCTAGAGGTTAATGTAAACCCTTCAAAATTTGAATTCAGTGCCTTCGCATTTGTAAAATTCATACGAATGTTTATATTGTGAACCCCGTGTTGTTAAATTTACATTTACTCTCATTTACTATATTATTTTATTTATAATGTGTCTTTTATTTAATTTTTTATACGAGTTTCACAGGCTCCATTTATACCTCACGTAAATAATAAAACATCTAGAAAAACTCATAAAAATCAAAATAACAACAAAGAAATGACTAAACAGTTTAAATAATAAATTATTTAATAAAAATAATACATCTTAGTTTGTGCGTTTAATGATTTTGTGTTCCATGCATAGCACGGGGTGTTGCTAGCATGGAGAATGAAGAAGGAAAGAGGCAAAACCAATACCCAAATTTCTAAAACTGTTGTACGCATAAAGCCTTAAGGGCATTTTTGGGTTTTTAAGAAAAAAGGGGAAAAATCACCGGTTCCAACGGTTGGTCTTGATCCAAAAGAAAAGTGGAAAACTTAGCCCTTATTTGAAATGTAGTTTTCTTTTATATATTTTTTCCTGATTTAAAATGTGCACAAAAGTTAAGCCCTAATTTGAAAATTTTCCTTTTAAGTAACCAGGACCACATCATGCACTGGTCATGACGGGTCAACCAAACTTGACCTCCCTGGGGTGGGTCTGAATATTCTGACAGTTAAAATAAAAAAAAATGGGTTGGTAATGAGTTGGGTCCATGCCATATGCCTCATGTGTTGATCAACCCAATTGGCTCAACCCTACCAATTTGCTACTCTAGACTCTTCCTGGGTCTAGGCCTGGGATGTAAATGGGTTCCCAATTTTTTGATTACTCAGAGGTTTCGATCAGTTAAAAATCGGGTTTGGATCCTATTTAGGCCCCAATAAGTAAATGTGTTTTGATCCGAGTTTGGACCTGTGACCTAAATGGTATCGGTTCCGATTCCACATTGGTTCGGACTCAGGACCAAAGACCCAACATATTATTTCAATTTTCGAAAATCACTTATTAAAATTAGATTTTTTACCATACCATTGTCTATCTAGATCCGGACCCAGCCCCAAATCTGCCCTATTTATGGTTCGGTTTGAAGTCCAATTCCACCTTCTCTTTTAACTGTTGTGGCTCTGGAGTGTGGACCCATTTACATCCCAGCTCTAGGGGTTCATTTGAATATTTATTTATTTGGAATTATTACTGTCGCATGAACGTACACATTTGACGCGTTCCCAGTCTAGGCCACGACCGTGCTGCCAACTTCCGTGTGAACCTAAGAACCATAGCAAAATGATTAAAATACAAAATATCGCCAAAGTCAAAAATTTGTGTTTAACATAGGACTTGTTCAACTTCTATTTAATTCCTGGTATCCAATGTAGGGTCCAAAGGGCCTTTTTTGACTTTTCAAATACAGTACAGTACAAGTCCACCTCCCATTTTTGATTCCATCTTGCCCCAATTTTGGTCAACCTACTGCTTCGATCCCCTCACTTTTTATCACATCCTGTGTCGCTTCAAAAGTCGTGAAATTCTAACTAAAAAGAGGGGAAATGTACAATGGGTCTCACTTATCGAAGTCTACGCATATCTAATAATTGTCCTCCGATTAGATATGGTATCCTAAAAAATGTTACACCAATTCAAACTTTCTCCACCGTTGAATTGACTTTTTAATTAAAAATTAATTAATATAATTTATGCATATTCATTATTACATTTTCATCAACCAGTTAATCCAATAAAGGAACAAAGTCGGATTGATTTAACACTCGGAGGGACACATATTCGTAGAGGATGTTTATTTTGAACAGTCTAAATATTCTTTTAACTAAAGTTTACCAAAAAAAAAAAAAAAACAAACCGCCTGCTTGCCCGAGGTTAAAGCCTAATCAGAGGAACCTCTCTCCTTAACTACGCAGTGGAATCTACCAGGATGTTGCCCACACGTATTGCATATTTAGTCCAAGAAAGGGGCTGTTTCAGTTGCAAACTCCCCCAACCATGTTGTTTTTGCCACTTGCACCCTAAACAATGCTGTAAGTACCACTTGCACACTAAATAAATACAATAACTATAAACATCAACTTTATAAACACTCAACCTTTGCTTATTATCCACTAGCCAAAACGCGTAGAAGATGTGCATGAAATCCACACCATCCATCCCATGCCTTCCCTTGGTTAAAAAATCCAAACCAATGAACCATCTGATCTAGGAATCTTCCGTAGTACATCATGTCCCGTTAGAAAATTGCAATATGATAATGCAGGAAGGGAAGCCAACGAAATAGAAAATGTGACCTCAACACAGTGATGTCATGGCATAGCCTATGTAACTATGTCAATTCTTCTCAATACACTTAATAATCTTGAACTATTTCAATACTCAATAACCTCAATTATTTAAAAATCCGGTTGGCCTGCCCAAGAACTCATCAGAGAGAAGATGCCATTGCCACATTCGTACAAATTACTAGGCATCCAATCCAAAGTCTCCCCTTCCCCTCCAACCACAGAATCTATAACAGAGGACAACCTCTTGTAGGGTGTTCCGTCATCTTATTTCCACGCATGCCACTTTTCTCACTTATATATCGGACTGTGAGTTAGAATCTCAGGTTGAATGATGCAGTGCGAAAAAAAATGTGCATCATCTAAAATGCGCCAACCGGATTTCAATCTAGAAAAGTGTGGATGAGTAGACTCCACCCGAGGGGGAGTATTAAAAAATATTTATGCAGTCTCTACTAACACCTTGAGTTTTTTTTTTTTTTTTTTCCCAACAGTGAATGAGAGAGTGGCTTGGATTTGTCAAAGATGGAAGCGGTATGTAGAATAGAGACAGAAAATGGGTTAAAAAAAACTGCTTTGAGAAAGAACCAAGATTTTATAAAAGCATCGAATATTATTAAAGAGATCAATGAGGCAAATTGCTTATGAGGATTGGTACACACTGGTGTCTCCTATGCTACGAAGACAGTTACAATAAGGAAAAAAAAAAAGCAGCAGCAGAAAACAGATACTAAACAGATCATCTGATAGACTTCTAATACAAAATTCGCTTAGGCTTATTTGTTTAACTGGGTATTGAATTTCTAGGATTTTTGAGCAACGCCTCTCTGTCAATACACTAAAAAAGTGATGAATTAAAGGTGAAGATTCAGAATGGGCCATCATATATTATCTTTTTATGGGAAAAAGATTATTCACCCATCACCATAGTAAAGTAAATCTTAAGAAAATGACTGTCCCAACTAATCTGCACCTCAAACTCTTCACGCACCTCTTTAATAAATCCTCCCTACTAAGAACTGTTAGGAATTCAACACCGAGTAGACAAATGAACCCACAGGAGTTGGAGTTGTGTTGCTTCCTTTTCCTGTATGCTCTTGCAATCTAAGACAGGAAAGTGGAAGCGTCGAATTGATCGAGACTGAACTCAAGGTCCACCAATGAAGAATTCGACCCAGAAGTAACCGCTGAGATTATTTCATTGATATCGGATGTTACTGATGTCGGCATACTAGTGCTGCCTCCTCCTCCGTAGCTATTCATGTGGCACGGTGACACCGACGAGAAGTAGTTTGATCCTGAAGTCGCTGGTGACATAAAAGGAGTGCTCATGAAAGGGCTATCGAGACTCGAGGAAGAGAAGATGCACTCTCCCACATTTGCACCCTGAATTGATGCATAAGGGAAGGAGAAGGAAGAAGAATTGACACCCTGGGTGTCCAAATCTTCAGTTTTCACTTTAAGGCCTGTTTTGAAGTTGAAGAGTACTCCTTGTTGCGGGGGCTGCTGCTGTTCTTTCAGCTCGGGTGAGGCCGGAGATGGCCCCCGAATCACATTTGTTGCTTGCATACATGTATGATGTCCTTGATACATTACTTGGAATATTGATGGATCTTCTTCAGACCTCTGCACTTGTTTTTTGGCCGCGCACCCTTGAACGTTGCGGTGTGTGCACCGATAGTAAGATCTGCGAGTTCAAAAGCCTCAAAATTAGAAATGGAGGTCCCAAAAATCTCTATCTAGCTACACATCTCTAAGTTTACGAAAGAATAGGTCCACAAATCTCTATCTAGCTACACATGTATGTGTGTATAGTTATTTTGTTTGTAGAGTCCTGCTACACCGACTGGGGACTGGGCCCGAATTTGGTCCCCCAGGTCGGGCGGGGTGGACTTTCCCTTGTTTGTATACCTCAACTTGGTGAGCAACTAGAGGTATTTTAAGTGCCAAAAGGTAGCTTTTCTGGATGGGACCACGGAATCATGACTAGATTAATGCAACTTCTACATGGGTTGTCTGCTACATATATAATGAACTCAATGCTTCAGAATTCAGATGCATGTATGTGTGCTATTCTGTCTTTAGAAACGTATCGTTGTGAGGGGTTAACTTACAATGTACATGAGGACTCACAAATCGGATGGGTAACGCTTCCATCACAGAAGGGTATCTACAATTTTGGCTAATTGTGGCATCTGTACAAACAGGGGAAGCAAAGAAATGGGTCCACTGTATGTAGCATTGTGGGTTTAACTGGGTTTTTAATTTGGTTGGAAATGCCAACCTGTATCAATTATAAGATATGATTAAGAGTTAACCTGAACCCCAAATTAAGATGTCGGCTTTGGGTCAGGTTGCAGGTTGGCAGGCAAGAGTGGGGACAGGTTGATGGGTATGACTGTATGTAGCCAACCCTAACCCAAACCCAAACCCAAACCCAGCCTATTTATTGATCGGGTTGAAAATGTCAACCCTGTAACCCAACCTCAAATTGGAAATAGATCAAATCTGAGGCCCTATGCACTTGGACTTGGACAAGCAGAATGCCCCACAGGGTCATGTCCAGTGATTGGAGCACCGTGGGACATGCATGTGAATCAGGGAAAAGCGCACCACCACTTTTACAAGAACAAGTGAAATCTGTGATGATGACCCAATTCAGAACACTTTTGCCATTCAATTGTGCTGTAGAGATCTCTCACCTTGGATATTTAGCTCCAAGAATGTCTTTCTGCCCATACTTTCTCCAGCTATTTCCATCTTCTGGGGGCCCTTCTAGGCTAGGTCCTGAGGAGACCCGAACCTGTTCTGACCATTTCGGCTGCATCTTTCTGCAACACAAACATGTCTTCATCAGAATTATGTAAGAATCGATGAATCTGAAGAAAGGGGTACATGTTCTACACTTGAATGGTACCTCTTCTTGGAGCCATCTCTGCATTCAGGATCCAGGAAGGCCCGATTGGAGTTCTCGCTACGCGGGCTTTCGCTTACAGAGTGGGGAGAATCAGTCCCAGAAGCAGGGCCTGTGAGCTGGGGCTCTCCCTCGGAATCATTCGATTTGAGCATGGAGAGAGCTTTGTTGAAGGAAGATAAGATCTTTTGTGTCAGCAATTCACCAGGAGAAGAAGGGCTGAGATGGTTTCTGAGCTGTTTTGTAAGCTTGTGCGCTTGCATTAGCTCGTTGATGACCAGCCTTTTCTCCCAATCTCCGGCACTCTCCATCTTCTAGTCGGTTTGAAAGGATGTATATGGGAAGAGATCGAGGATGTAACAGATTCACTGAAAATGGAATTCGAGTCCGAACAGATGTAAAGGAGATGAGAATGACACCATTAACAGTTGATGATAGCAAGGAGTTAGAAAATAACGAGAGAGAAGGAAATTTCAATGGTTTTTTTTTTTTTTTTTTGGCAGCCTGGGAGAGCAGGAGAAGCTGTAAAGCCACAGAATCAGGATCCAAACACACGAAAGTAAACAATATAGACGTGGATTTTTATGTTCTAATGCAGGAAAGCTAACAAAAATTATTTCGATGGCAACTTGGAAGAGCAGTATAAGGCTATAAGCTCCAAAACCGCAGAATCAGGACCCAAACAGCTACAACTAGGCACTATGGATGTGGGTTTCTATGGGCTGATGAATAAAAGCTAAATCGATGAAATGGGTTATTGTAATCAGTCCTCCTAATCCAACTACTATCCAATCACCAAAGAAACAAAAATCCAAAGCTAAAACCAAATGAAACAGCTGAAAAGGTGAATTGGGTTCTCTTGAGTTTTCCCTCTCAGACGTGAGTAAAAAAATAGAAAGGTCTTAGGGAGAGATAACAGAGGGAGCGATGGAGATGAAGAACGGAAGGAGATTGGATTTTATTGTAGATGGAAGAGTGCTAAAGGTTTGAATGGTTTGAAAGGAAAGAGAAGTTTGACTGAGAAAAAAAAAAAGTGTTGGGGAAGATCTAGTGAGAGGGGTTAGACCGGTCTATGGTCATGAAGCATACGAGAAGATTGTATTCGATTGGTCAGGAGAGGAGGACAGGGTCTAAAAGACTCCGAGTGCTGACTGATTCTTCTGCCTTTCTAATTTTCTCACATTTGCGGCCGTTGTTTGGGCTACTTTCGGGATTTCGTAGAAAACGCGAAGAAGAAAGTCAGAGATAGAGAAAGAGATGACCAAGAATCTTCAAACCTTATTACGCGTTGGCTAGTGCTGCACTCTCCGACTCCGAGTACGCGAGAGTGAGAGAAACGAGTCTTTTTTCTTTTTTTGTTATCTTAAAAAAAAAAAAAAACAACCGAGTCTCATGCTTACGTGTGGCCGTTGCATCACCATCACCACTGGCGTACGCTTATGATGATGAGTCCGGATCTCAATCAGCATTGCCGTGAATCTGGAGGGCAGAACTCAAAAATGGGAACCATCTATTCAAAATCCAAGCCCACTCGTTTTCACTGAGAGAAAAGGTTGGGGTATTTTTTTTTTCTTTTATCTAGGTGCAGAAAAAAAGCAATAAAATGGAGATTTTATGCATAGAGCTTACTTCCACTAAAGGCTTGTTTGGTTAAGAGAATTGTGAACATAGTTTTGAGTATTCCAAATGCTGCCCCCAGAGTAGAATTTTAAATGTTCAACTCTCGTAGCATTTAGAATTTTAAATGTTCAACTCTCGTAGCATTTGAAATTTGGAATTCTAGGAATTCATAAGGCTAGAAGTGTCTTTTCAAGTGGTTTGGAATTTTAAATTCTTGCAATAAATAGAACATTTGGAATGTTCCGAGGAGAAGTTGTCGCATCATGTCATAAATCCCTAACAAGCCCATTTCCTTGTCAGACATGCTATCAACCAAACAGACCCTAAAAGATTAAAAAAAAAAGGACTGGGTGGAATATAAAGAGGCCTTAGTGGGATGCCACATCGACGAAAATAGGTCCTACCGGAAGACTTGACATATGATGGATAATATTGTAAATACAATCTTATGTATTATTAGTCATATTCATTAATTATATGATTAATCATATGTTCAATCTTATGGTGAGACTCTTTTATATTAGAGTAAAATTTCAACACATCAATCCAAAAGTGAAGATTTTTATTTTGAATTGTTCAGATTTTCAATATATAGGTCCTACCAGACGACTTGACATATGATGAATAATATTGTAAATACAATCTTATGTATTATTAGTCATATTCATTAATTATATGATTAATCATATGTTCAATCTTATGGTGAGACTCTTTTATATTAGAGTAAAATTTCAACACATCAATACAAAAGTGAAGATTTTTATTTTGAATAATTCAGATTTTCAATATATATGTGGGCTCCATTGTGGAGTTCTAAATCCACCCCCCTCACTCATGGGAAGGTTGAGCGAAACGCTGGAGGATCCAAACTCCTGATGGATGGGCCTTACAAGTGAGATCTTCAAAATCCCTGTGCGCGTTGACTTATAAATCCAAGCAGCGGGGCCATTAAAAAACAAAATTTATCAAATATCAAAGTTATAAGTTATTTTTTTGTTAGTACTTCCTCAATTTTCACTCTCATAGGAGTACTCTCATAGGAGTCTGGCCCACCTTATGCTTGACCACATGTAGTTCCAGGTGTTTGTATGCATGATCAATGAACTGTTGCAGTGAAATCTTACCAAAAAGGTAGAGTTTATTTTCCGGGGTTGGATATATATATATATATATATATATAAGTGGGCTTGGCATTTCTCTTTTATGTTTTGGGATCCAGCTAAGGGGGCTCGTACCCAAGTGAGCCCTCTTAAGTAGGAAGAGGAAGCCCATACCATGGAAAGGATAGTCCACATAAATATAAGAGTGGCATATCCAGGAATTGAACTATTGACAGGGTTGTTTGTTGCCCTCCTTAAAACTGGCTCATTGGCATTTGTTGCCCTCCTTAAAACTGGCTCATTGGCATTTCTCTGTTGTAGAACTGAAAATGAAGCTCAAAAGGGTGCTTCTGTTTACAGGAGTCTTTTATTATAGTTTTAGGACACGGTTTTCTTGGACACTGTACCTCTGAAAGCCAAAACCTTGCCATGTGTTGTTTTCTTGTGTTTTTTTCTGAAATTTTTTAAGTATCCTATTTCATTAAATTGTTTCAGGGCATTAGGATTGCATCTGCGCAGTTTGGGCCTTCCCTACCAACTTCTTAGTTTAATTGCTCTTCTTTATTTCTTCTTATGTGAGGGAGGGTGTTACACCCCGATCCAAACTAATCATGATTAAGGCTAATTAATTGATATTAATGCTAATTAAGCATGAGTAATTGGGTTAATGAAGACTAATGACTAAAGAGCTTGAAAGAGAACTCAAGACCTCTTTACTTGGAACTACTAGTAAGTAGTTGGTCTTCTATTAAGATTTCCAAGTTCTATTGGTTGTTTTGTAGAGATTTCTAGCTCAAATAGCTCATGAGTTGTGTATTTTCATATTTTCATGGGATTAGGGTTTGCTTTGTGGGTTGTAATCTCAAGTCAAGCTAGGAAAAAGAGGGTTTTTGCGACTAAGCTTTAAGAGAGGCAAGTATAAACATCTACTTGTGATTTTGTGTGTTATTGAGGTGTTTGGAGTTCAAGGGATTCAATGTACATAAATTAGCTTCAGAAATCTGAAACTCTGGCATTCGTCCTGGGTTTAGTTCGGCTAGCCGACATGCTAACCGCCGAGCCAACCGTAAAAAATCCACAGAATGGTATGTCTCTGGAAAGCTGACCGCCATCTAACCGCTAGATTTCGGTTAGTCAAAATCTAAATTTCGGCTAGCCGGAAGGTAACCGTTAAGCTGACCGAATTTGAGTTAGGAATCTCCAAGCTTTTGGAAAGCTGACCGCAAGCTAACCGAACCAAGTTTCGCTTAGCTGCCAACCAAAGTTCGGCTAGCTGCCATCCGAAATTCGGCTAGCCGCTAACCAAATTTCGGGTAACCGCCAAGGTAACCGAATTTGATACTGGCCAAGAAAGCATTAATTGTGATTGAAACTTTGATCAATCGATCGGACCTAACGATCCGCTCGATTCCAGCGGATTTTAGATTTTTGCATGGACTTGGAGTACTTCTTGTAAGTATAAGTGCTCCCTCAATTAGTTTTAAGTCCAAACTTCCATGGGTGATAATTATGGGGACTATATAATGCACATATTAAATATTTAAGTGTGATGTCCATCGAGAATAACACGTGCATTTAGAAACCAATGGTTACACCCAAATGGTTGTTTGGATTTGAGACAGAGTTAAGTTAAGTAGAACCATAAATGATTAGTAGGTTCTCTCATTGTATCGTACACCACATTGTTGGGTCTCAATCTAGTGAGATTGGTATTACTACTATTCACTTCTCTTGTTACGAAGAGAATTATTGAATTGAATTGAATCCAATAATTGATTGCTTATTGGAAAGTATTAACTCTTGAGTCTGACACTACATAGCTATGCTATTAGAACTTTAAATGAGTTCAATGAATTAATAAATGACTATTCCTACTGCAGTAGACGGATTTGGGGCGTTTCGGAGCTCCGTGGTGATGCTAGTTGTCCTTGGCTCGGACACTAGTAAATCTCACATATTCCGATCATATTTATGGGTATTGATTGATGTCTTCCATTTGGAAGATTAATCCTTCCTTTGAGGGAAGATGATAAATTAAATAAATGAAATAAAATGAATGAATGAAAGCTATGGTAGTGATCATCTTGTACATGTTTGTTGATTAACTCTTAAGTTTCATATTGTTATTGTAGGAATTATCTAGACTTGTCTAGAATGGTAATTGTTACTAAATAAATTTAATGAATTCAGTATATGTATTAACATGTGCTATTACAAGATTTGTTTATACATTGCTGAACCGTCGTGTTCATTAGTGTTATTGATGACATTACAGGCCCGATTGCCTTTGCCGGTGCAGCAGCGCCCCCGGCGGCAGCGGGTGAGACCTCTCCGGTTCCTCGAGGAGGTTTAAACGAATGGAATAGTCGGGATACCATTTGATATGGGTATCCACGTGTGAGAAAAGAACTATAACGTTTTGAAAAGTTATTTTGTATAATCATTTTGAAATGTAATTAATTGTTGTTGCATGGTGTTTTGGATGTGCACCGATTGACAAACAATGATGGGGTTGATACATGTATAAGGACTTTATTCTTTTGTATACATGTAAATCGTAAATTGACGTTGCCAAATATATAAGTTTCCGCAAAAATTGAGTATTTGATAGGTTTATGGAGAATGTTATCCCTTGTGGATTCCGTTTTAACTTCAGTTAATTCGGAGTTTATGGGAGTAAGTATGGGGTCACGGCTTGGGGTTATCGTAATTCGGGCCCGGGTCGTGACAAAGGGCTTAGAAAACTTCTTTCTCAAATTTCTAACCATGACCTTAAAATTAAAGATCAATTATTTCAGAGCCTGTTTGGATGCACAAAAATACAAGAAAGTAATCTTTTATAGAATATAATCATTTATTTTTATTTTTTTAAATCTTGTGCGTTTGATAACCCAAAAAAATATAAAGAAAAGATTCCTTTCTTTCAAAAAGCTTAAATTTTTTCCTACAGCTCTTCCATGTAGAAAACTTTCTACAATATAAAGATCTTTCAAAATGAGGTTTACAATATGGTAGAGTAAAGTAAACAACTTTAAGAAATCTACCATAATGTACTTGTTTACATATTTAGTAAAGTGAAGTAAAGTAAAGGTAAATGTCACATCACGCTAAAGGTGAGGGAAAATAAAGGTGAGATAAAGTATATATATGGTGAAGTAAAGAGGGTGAAAGTGGTAAAATAGTTTGTTTTTGTTTGACTTTACTTTATTACACTTTACCATATTTTATATGGTAAATGAAAAGTGACTTGTGATAAGGTTTATGGTAAAAGGGCAGTCGCTAGACTTTACTTTACCACATTATTTTTTTCATCTAAACATGATGAAGGGATAATATGTCACATCTATGTCAAGTTATGTTTGTCTATATGTGTGGTAAAATAAGATAAATATTGATGTCACATCATGCTAAAAGATGAGATAAAGTAAGGTAAGATGAAGTATGTCGTAAAGTAAAGTAGGAGATAGAGAGTTGTAAAGTAGTTGCTCTTTGTATTGACTTTAATTTACCACACTTTACATGGTTTTATGTGAAAAAGATAAATGGCTTATGGTAAAAAAAGTCGACAGTTGAACTTTACTTTACCACACTCATCCAGACATGGTAAATTATATATAAATTAAGCAGTTAAGAAAAACTTATGATAATAATAAACTTTATTATAATCAATAACATTAACTTCTTGTTATTTTGGATTTTTTAATATATATTAAAATCATGATGCCTTCCAAATAACTCAATTTAAATCTACAATATTCTTCAAAAGTTCCCAAACAACAAAAATATTATAATATTCTATTCTAAACTATTTTATTCTTGTAATATTTAAATCTATAAGTATTATATTCTGTAAACATCTAAACGAGCACTAAGGATGTGGAAGATATTACCAAAATCTATATCCAAAGTTTTGTTTTGATTGATAAAAGAATTTGGCCACTACACCAAAAATCGAAAATTGGAACGGAAAAGCGTTCCTAATCCTCCCGTTCCTAATTCGTTAAACCGTTCCAATTTCCGTTCCAATTTGGTACCAACCGTTCCTAATCCAAATTGGAACGGAAATTGGAACGGTTTAACGGATTAGGAACGGGAGGATTAGGAACGCTTTTCCGTTCCAATTTCCGATTTTTGGTGTAGTGGGCCTTTAACTAAAAATAGAAGTATATCTACCAAATTTGCTTATAAGACAATCTCTTCTTGAATACTAGTAATAGTAATGGTATGGTCAAATGGAAAAGTTTTTGGAAAAATCAAGTTCCCTAAAGGATTCTCCTCTTTGGATGGAAATATCTATGTCAGGCCATCTTTGTAAAGAAATTGTTAGGTCCTCAAACAAGTTCAGGATCTACTATGTGTCCTATTTGTGATTCCGAAGAAGAAACAGTGGAACGTGCTCTTTTCTTATGTAATCACGCTAGAGCAGTTTGGTTTGGTTATAATTTAGGTTTCTTGACTCATTCAACAAGGAGTATGGATACAGTTGAATGGTGGGGAAATCTCATGAAAATGAATGATTTGGTTGGAATGCACGAAGATTTACGTCTTCCTTCTATGGTTTTATCTATATGGTGGGCTTTATGAAAAGCTAGAAATAATAATATTTTTAAAGGTGTTACCATTAATCCCATAAAATTTATTGGCACAATAAAGAACTTGTACCCTTTTGATAGTGGAGGGGGCTTTAAAAAAGCCTCTCAAGGCCCAAAGTCTCAGGGTTGCCCGAGGGCTATTCAAATAACACCTTATTGATTTTAACAAATGCAACGTATAAATTTGAAGATTGAAAATCTTCTTTTGGTTCTCTAATGATGTTGTATAATCCATTTGTTTGTGCACGAGGTCATTATGGGCCAAAAGTCCCTTCCTCTAAAGAAGAAGAAGTGAGGGCCATTCTTTTTGCGCTAAAGAAAGCTTCTTCTTGGGGCTTCTCTAGGATTGCTCTTTTCTCGGATGCTCAAGAAATGATTGACTCTATCTATGGGCAAGAGGATTGGGTCATTAATCCAATTATTTTGGACATTAAAAGTCATTGTAGTGGATTTTCCTTATTTAGATTCTTTTTTATTTCTAGAACTTTGAATGAGGCTAAGTCATATTTTTCCAAGCACTGTTCTAGGCTTGGTAGTAGGTTAGGGATGATGTTGTTCCAAAGTGGGCTAGGCCTTGGTTGCCTTATCCCTAGTTGTTGTTTTGTCTTTGTTTGTTTTCAATGATATTTCTACTTGCCAAAAAGAAAAAAACTTGCTCCCTTTTTGGAATGAGTATATGTTAAGTAAGCATGGGACTTTTCTCCCTTTTTTCTTTTCATTTTTTTTTTGCTATCGGAGGGTTCCCAACCCTTTGAACTGGACTAATTATCCCTTTGGGCCCAGAGGGAAGCCCGGTAAACTCCCCTGTAGCCCTAGTATGGTAGTGCGGTTTCGAACCTACAACCTCCGGGTGCAAACCGTGGTCCTAGGCCAACTGAGCTACCCCTTGGGGTTAGTAGGCATGGAACTTGATTGGGCCCAATCTGCACATTTTTATGTGTAAAGGAGAGCTTCTTCTTCTTTTTTTTTTTTTTTTTTTAAATGCTACAAATCTAAGATTCCACACATCTAAATGATTATAGTTTACTTTTGCTATGTTAGCATTTTCTTCTTTGTATACATGAAGATTTCCTCTTACAAATGAACTGCACATGCAGTCCAACTCTATGAAGCCCATTTGATCCTACATTTGATCAGTACAACTCCTTTCACACTATTATCCTCTGATGATTTGCATGCCCAATTTCATGTTCATCAAACCGTTGCTCACCATTGGATTAAATCTAATAAATATCTATGGTTAAAAGCCTGTTAAACCTTTAGGCACACAGTTAAAGATAAAGGCTTGGGTAATCCATGTGGCAAATCTTTTGCAAGACCCTTATCGATAAAGAGATCTTCAATCCATCCCAACCCTAATGATAAAATGCAACTAAGTGGGCCCCATGATTTGGACTACATTCGTACAGTACACGTTCATGGGTGAAAATCTTCCTTATATACATACTAGCTAAAAAGGCCTATGATAAGCCAAGCCCCTAAAATAAACTAATATATCTATAAACTTTAACAATTCATTTAGGTTGGCTAAAATAATAAAAATGTAGCAACAAGATGAGCAATTATGATGCTATAGTATACTGAAAATTTGGAGTACTCCTTGAAATATTATTGAGAGGAAAACTAATAGAAAATAAAGAAAATATATTGTTAAAAGCTTTTCCAAACTCTATATATCAAATATTAAAAAGGAGAAAAAGTGCAGTAAACTTACATAAACTACAACTCAAGATTGAAGTTATAATTTTCATTTATTTTGATTTTAGTGTAACTTCTAATCAAACTTAAGTTGATCAGGTTGTCATTGTGTCTAAGAATTTCCCGATAAAAAAAAATGTGCCTAGATATTGTCCATCCAAAATGGTTCTCTCATGCTGGTACAATTGATCTCATCATACATATTAATCACGAACTAACAAGTTTGATTAACACTTAAACAATGAAAATAGAAATGTGAATGTGTCATACGTCCACAATGTGAACGTGGGTTTTCATATCTCCACAATATACACATACAACAAAATTTCGTGCATCAGCATATACAAGTTTTTTTTTTTTTTGGCTATCCAGCGATAGGGGGCTAGGACCCCGCCCTCGGATGAGGTGATGGAGCCCTCGGGTGAAGTAAGGCAGCATGGACAATTAGGTGAGAATATATGCCTCTTACCGCTCGGTTAAGGTGTCGTTCTCAAAACATACAAGTGTTGAGACATAGAATGCGAGAAGGCAAGTGGGTAGGAATTTTTTTTTTTTTTTTTTAATAATGAATCATAGGGATTGCTACAGAAATAATCTAGTCCAAAAGATTGGACAACGTCTGAGTTTCTAACTACTTAAGTGGCATAGATGTAGAAATAATAGTGGGCTAGAATTAAATGAACTTCCACGCTAACCTAACTTAAGCTTTCAATCACCAGGCACTTTAGACCTCACACCATCATAATATGGACCTCCCACCCATTTTTCCAAGAAAGAAGAATTGGGGATGATAGAAGCAACTAATTTTATTAGGGTTCTTCTTTTTGCTTATAAGAGAAGGGAGGCTTTCCAAAACATAATTTTTCTCCTGATCTTTACAATGAGGGAAAGGAAGCTAATATTTCTATTCTTGTTCATAATAAGGGGGTTTCTTAGGCATCTCTCGTTGTTCATCATGAGCCTCACACCAAGTGTAAGGCCCCATCTCAAGAAATGCCTAGTGGGACCCAATTTGACCAAGTCAACCCTAGGTCACCACTACTAGAAAAAAGGGCTTTTATATCGGCTAAAAACCGATATAAAAGACCTATTATATCGGTTTTTCAGTAAGCTTTAAACCGATATAAGTACCCCCGATATAATAAACAACAATAACCGATATAATATGTGTAATATTTCATATCGGTTTTTGGACAACTGATGTCTTTTGAACCCGGAAATATAACACATATTATTGTAAAACCGATATAAAATAAAAGTAAAACTGATATAAAAAATATTTATCATATCGGTTTTCGATAAACTGATGTGTTTTGAAACTGAAATTACTGTAAAACCGATATAAAAAAGAGTGAAACCGATATAAAAATAATTTATAATATCGGTTATAAAGGGCTTTGTTATATCGGTTTTTTTGGATTGTATTATATCGTTTGTTCTGTAACCGATTTAATATTATATATGCATTTTTTTTTATCAAAAGAATTTGCATTGATGCAGTACCATTAATGCAGCACAGTACTGTACACCAATAAAACTTTGCACTATATATACACATTAATAAATTGATCATATATATATAACTAAATAATAATTAACATAATAAAGCTTGACTAGACAAATTGCTCTATGGAAATATTGTGTGTGTATATATATATATATATATATATATATATATATATATATATAGTATATATCTACATCATCTTCCATGGGATGTACAAAAAGTTGGAACTATATATAAACAAAAAAACCAAAAGATAAATAATCATAATTTACCTCCAGAGCTTTCATCTTTTCGCTTCCCTTGGAGGCAAGACCCAACTCCTTTTTTACTGGCGCTAGCTATGATCAGTTTCTGAAAAAAATTTACACTGAATCATCTGTGAAATTGCACTCAATCAACCTGTGTAGGGTTTGAAGGTCCTACCTCTAATGTAGGTTGTCCTTGATAGTGCAGGCTAGGGCCAATGACTAAGTCCTAGAGGGGGGGGGGGTGAATATATAGGACTAAGGGAATTAATTATACCAATTTTAAACTTTTTAGGGCACTTATAATAAAACCAGAACAGATAACAGAACAAATGTAAGAAGATCAGAAAGACTTAAGTAGCATATGTGTTCAACAAGACAGCGTAAACAATACCAAGCAAAGAGATACAATTAGATGAGTAGATAAGCTCAAGTGTGTGTGTCTATTGAATCTTAGTGATGACCTATCATACATAACAAATCCCACAATATAGATATAGAAATGATTAAATCATGCCACAAAGAATAGACACAGGCAACTTCTCACACAACACACTCATCTTGGAGCTAATGGAGCTCTAGGATTTTCCTAAATGTACTATACATGAGTGTTTGGAACAAGATTTGAGAGCTAAGATATGTTGGGAACAAAATAGCCTGCAAAAGCACTCTTAAAAGAGTCACTGTGAAAGGAGAAATAAGCTCCAGATTTATAGAAAAGATCCAACGGCTATGTTGGCGGCTAGCCCCTTTAGACCAGCGGCTAGCCGATTTCAAATAAGGGTCTAAAATTTCAAATCAGGTTAGCTCACGGCTAGCCGCAGGAACAGTTGGAGGCTAGCCGTGAGGCAGCCGCAAGATGATCTGACAAAAACACAGCCTCTGGAAAGCAAAACGAAATCCCACGGTTAGCTCTGCGGCTAGCCGTGGGTGACTGGCGGCTAGCCGTGGGTGCACTGGCGGCTAGCCGCATGTGCACTTGCGGCTAGCCGCAGGAAGCACAGAAATTTTTTTTGAGAAACTGCTTACTGGAAAGCTAGCCGCAGGTCTGGCGGCTAGCCCCTTTGCAAGGGGCGGCTAGCCGCAGGTGACCGTAGGGTCACCTGACCCTTTCCACAGGGACTAATTATCAAGGATAAAAAACATGAGTTTAAAATACAACTTTTCCCAGGGATCTAATTAAGGGTGGGTATGAATTACCTGAAAAGGTTGTCAAGCACAAATGGAGACCTTCTTTGATTAATCCGGACTTTCCCACAAGCTTGATAATCCTTCTGAATGTGATCTTCCTTGAGTCAATTTGAGAGGCAAGAACTTTGGACCTCATTGGCGTGGAATTGACAAACAAAACTTAGTGCACACAGACATGTGACACTTACAATCTCCCCCTTTGTCAATTTCGTGACAAAATCATTTAGCTAATACAAGATTACAGAAGATATCCAAAACAACTCAAAGAACAACCATATACTATCTACAAGACCTTTTACAACTGAAAAACGAATACAAGAACAAAAAGGCATCAAGACTAGTATGCATAGCTCTTCATATGAGATTGAGAAGTTGAACCTGTAAAAGCACAACACTAACAAACAGAGATTAAAAGCATGAGAATGGAGATGGATTCTCTCCCTGCAAACTTAAACCATACTCCCCCTTTTTGTCACAAATTGAACAAGACAGAATAACCATGGATGTAGAGAAGACAGACAATAAATGCAAGAAGATAATAGACAATTAAAGCATAAAAGCAGTTCATCACTAAGACCATAAAAACATCCATATCCAGTGAACATCCATAGAGAGTAACCAACATAAGTTTAAACCAATTAACCATAGGAGGGGCAGCCACAAGCCAAAAGAACACCACCAAAAAGATTACAACCAATAAAAACACAAGTGGCTATGAATCCCCAAAAGAACTAATCTGACGGAGGTGAAGGAGACGGAGGCATGATAGTAGCATCTTGAGTTCTGCACGCTTTTGACAGTCCACTGAGATATTTGAGAGTCTTCTTTAGAAGCTTTTCGGTTTTGGACTGATTGCGTTCGAAAGCATCCATCCGTTCTTCAATACTCCGGGGAACCGATGAAGAGGAAGCCTGTCGATGTGAAGAGGAAGGAGCGAGCCCTGAAGGTGCCTGATGTTGAGGAGCTAAAGGGGCTTGGGGTTGAGGATGAGGGGGTACATCCCCTTCTTCTTCATATGGAAAGAGATTCATCTGAATTAGATTAGCGGTGCCAAAAGGTGTATGGGAAATAGTAGGCTCATTTGGGCGGAGAACACCAAGAGACCGAGCTATTTGAGAGATGAGGAAGCCAAAAGAGATTGCTGGCTTAGAGGCAGTGGAGAGGTGAAAGCGAACAATGGTTCTACAGATAAGAGAGGGAAGACACATTTGAACACCTGACACCACTTTAGAAAGAACATTTACCATATACGCAGTTAATTCAGTCCGATTTCCTTTACGAGGATAGACATTGAAGGTGAATAGGTGGTGCAACAGCCTGTATTTTGGAATGAGGGATCCCAATGGAAGGAAGTTCTTAGGATCCCATTTAACAGAACGACCACATAGAACAATAGTAGCCTGGGCCTTTTCAGCTTCAGTGAGGGTGTCAGACACCATGGAAAGACCATCAGGGTTCACTGGAATATTCATGATTGAAGAGATAAGATCGGGATCAACCGTAACTTCTTTGTTTTGAAAGGCAATTGTGAAGGAACATGAGTCAACGGAAGATACTGCACCAGTGATTGAAGCAAACACGCCAAAAACAAGAGACGGATATGCTTTGTCCCCCCAGTCTAACATGTTTTCCCATCTGACCTGAGCAAGAATGGCTGCTGACTCATGGGGATTTACAACATTACGCAAAGTGCGTCTTTCAACCATGATTGATCTTTTTTTCAAAGCATCCAGCATATGGGCATTGGGTTTGAGAACAGCAGAGCCCGGCTGTGGAGGAGGAGAAGAAGGAGGGGTAAGAGAAGGAGAGGTGGACTGAGAGGTAGGCTGAGAGGGTGAGGGAGATCTAGTTCTACGAGAAGAGGAGGCAGCAGTGGATCGTCCTCGTTTAGCAGGGCGGTTCACAGCTGTTTTCATTCGTGGAGGCATTTTTACAAACACCTGGAGTGCACAAGAAAACACTAGGAGGAAGAAAACACAGCATAGAGCGAAAAGGCAGGATTTAGAAGAAACAAGGAAGAGAAAATCACACGACAATAAGTAATATGAAGAAAGAAACCAATGGAAGAGAGAAATGGAGGAAGTTGGAAAGAGAGAAAGAAAAGAGAAACACCAAAACGAAACAGATACTGTTAACAAAATGGAAAAGAAAATAATTCTACAGAACTGAAATATAAGAGAAAAAGAAGGGAAGATACCTTAGAGGAAGAAGGGAGAAGAGGATCAGATACGTAGCAATGAAGAAGACCAAAGAAGGAAGAGAACAGTAGCTAACCGAAAGAAAAAGAGGGAAACGAAAAGCAACTTAAAAGGGCGCAGGCCCAGTATGCGGTTAGCCGCATGAATTTTCACGGCTAGCCGAAAAAGCCCCCTTTTTTTTTTTTTTTTTTTTTTTTTAAAGAGTATCTGCAGGATGAATATTGTGTAAATCAGTTAAGGATGGACCATCTGTTTGGCCATAAGAACGAGGCCATAAATGCTCCCCTACAAGGAACATGAAGCAAATAATCATGCTAATGCTCATGCTCAATTTGAGCTCACACACAAATTTCAAGCTCACTCACATTATCAAGCTGAAGCTCACTGCAGTTAGCAGCCATCCTACAGAAGCTCAAAAAAGCTTGTGGGATGCCCTGGTGTACCGCTGCTCCCCGATTAGTTGTCCAATGAAAAATGGACCTACAAGGCATAAATCACTTCATCGATCAATACTTTGCAAGAGAAGCCTATCTAATATGTATATGCTTCCTATCATAAATGACATAGTAGTAAGTTTTAAGAACATTTTGGATGGTAAAAGCTTGTGGGAAGTTGACACTTCCCCTATTCGATGAATCAAGACAAAACATGCATTCATGACAATTTAGAGGCAAAAGCATAGAATGTACCTATTCAACATTGTTGATAAAATCTAAAATGTATTCAACTAACTCCAAACGTAAATCATTAAGCTCCTCATCGCCATATGTCGCTGCCTCCCCAAGTTCTTTCAACTTAGATTTTGTCGACACGAGAGGATCTTCCATAAGATGCTTCATAAATTTCATTACATAAACCCCACATTCCTTTTTCCCCGTTTGCTTAGGACACTACATAGAGACCATAAAAAGCATACAAATTAAAAGGATTATGTTGTATGTGTGATATCATAAACACAATTATTCATTGCTCACCTTCACCAATTCGCAAGTTGGATTTCCTTTAATTCTTTTTCCCATTTCCATAGCTGCCACTTTCATTGCACTTCACACAACGATATCCATTTAGACTTAGTATTTTAAAAGAGAAGCCTTGAAAACAAATGAACAAGAAGAATTAATGGACTACTCACTCATTCACTATGAACTTTACATTCAAGTCAACAACCTTTCGTACCAAGGAGTCCAACCAGAACACTTCCATTGATGTCATATCAATGACTAATAGAAGCCAATGACCCCTAATTCCATAAAAGCGGACGGATTAAATGACAAATAAGATTTAATTACACACAAGTGGATATAAAATGACTACTAAGATAAATTGAAGACACGTGAAAATATAGTACGCCCTTACATGGTGGAGTATGGAACAAAAATCAGTTGGTCCTTTTTTGCAAATCTCAACCGCTTTATCATTTTGCGTTTCATCTCTTCTTTCTCTCCAAAATCATTGAAATGTGCAGGATGTGAAAATCCATATCTTGCTCGAGAATTTTCAAATCGATCGTAGAGAAACCTAAAGAAATAAGGTAAATAAAATGGCCATAACATCAAATATATTAGAGACTGATATTTCTTAGGAAAAAGACAAATAGTTTACCTTTGGTATGCAGTCATTGAGTTAACCTCTAGCTTCTTCATGTTACAAAGATCTAACAAATCAGATTTGAAAAAATAATTGAATTCTATATCTTCTTCAAATACCCCTTTCTCAAGTGGAATACTTATCTGACTTGATTTCATCATCGTTTCTATAATCTTGCCAAACTTTTGAAGGTGACTTGCCCCTTCACCATTGTTTGCATCACCATTAGCTGCAGAAGAATCATCAACCGCACTCTACATGGAAATCCAAATTAAAATGAAAAAGTTAATTACGGTAGTTTAACTTAAGCATAACTAATAAGAGTTGGAAAATACACTTTACCTTATCATCTAATATCACCCATTTTTCAGGCCAAGCCACAAATGAGTTGTGTGCATCTAAAATAGTGGTCAAAATACCACGTACGGGTATAGGAAGAGGGGAATCAGGACACAATACACAATCTATCGACACTCGTACATTGTGCTCCCCTAAAGAAATATTGTGAATCTTTTCCAATGGTCCAGTCTTCCCATAAACCTTTCCTTTCGCAACAATCTTGTCCTTTGATCCCAATGCCAATCTACAATTCTGCATCTTCAAATAATATATAAGTACTAAATCTTACATCGACTAATGTATATAATACGATGAAACTAATGTTGGTTGTAATTTCTTAATTTAATAGCCGGCCCATAAAACATACTTGCGGGGAACCAAGATTATTTGATGATGTCTGGTTCACTTTTGAGGTACCTCCATATTCAAGCTGCATGTTATAAGAGTTAAATACGAATTCAAATGGTTATTAACCAATGCATATAGTTAGGAAAAATAGTTAAGAAATCATGTATTCAACATAATATACCAAAACAACAAAAAACTATGGTTTGGTAAATTACCTGTTGACCTTTTAAAACGCCACTACTATTGGATGCAATATTTTCTGAATGGGGAGAGTTCTGACGTGTCTCTATATCCTTCACAACTTGTTCTAAAATTCTCACCCTTTTCTTGAGATTCATGTAACTGGGCCAACAACTCCTCATTATACTTCTTCGTTCCGCGTTTTGGTATTTTGAAATAGGCCATTGGAGTGACATGCTTCCCTTCCCCTCTAACTCATCCACAATGCTCCGGGGTACCCAAAGCCATAGTAAGAACATCATTGCTCCCCTCAGTCATTACAGCCCCCTCATTTACTTTCTTTTTCAGATCATCCTACAATAATCATGACACCAATGAATCCCGAGCCATATGTATATAGCTAATATTTAAATACCAATGAATCCCCTTAGGGAGAATACTCAACCTACAAGTTATAGTGAAGACGTTTGATGCCTCGCATCTACCTTGGGCACTCTTACAAAAAGTCTAAAACAATTTACAATTTTTCAAAGAATGAAAACTTACAATTTTTCCTACTACTTCCCTTGTGGAATCATTTGAATATTCCCCGTTTTTGTTTTGACGAGCCAATTTCCATTTGAGACTCCTATCTTCATGATCAACGAAAATGCCCGTCTCTTTGGATTTTTTTTCTATACATTAAATATGAAAACACAATTAAACATCTAAGTTAGTTTAGTTCAACCGTAAGAAACTATTTAAAATAGTTCTATATTAAATGTACTTACAATATCTTCTTCAAGACCCGCATAGCCTGATCTGCTTAGTCGGTGTGTATACACATTATTGGACTGCCTTTTAGATTGTAGAATGTTTAACTCCTTAAAATTACAAAGAAGAAAATACATTATTGTGCCGGGGTGTGCTGCAGTGTACAGGGGTGTGCTGCAGTGCAGTTGTGGGCTGTGTGTGGTGTGCTCAGTGTTGTGTGAGTGAGTGCAATGGTGTGGCTCCACAAGTAATCTATAGAAGTAGATATATACCTGAAACTCTGGGGTCAACCTTGATTGCACAAATTTAGTCCAATCTAATTTATCGATAAACTTATACTTTGTAGGTGGCTCCACAAGTAGTTCGGGATTATCTTTGAATGAAAGTATGTACTTAGTAGTCAAAGTTGTCTTGAACGTCCTCCACTTGAGGCCAATATCAGATATAACTTGAGCCTTAGTATTTTCATCCAACACAAATCTGGTCTATACCAAATGAATTAAATAGTAAAAAACGATAAATAGCTTAGTAAGGCACATATTATTCTAAGGTCTTCCAAAAGTAACAGGAAATCACATATTTATTTACCTTCATTGTATCCCATAAATCTCTTTCCAGTTGCCCTTCCCTAAGATCTTTCAATTTACGCCAATCACTAACTGCGTTAAGTGGGACCATCACTCTTGCCAAAGTCCCTTCATAACCAGCTATTTTCTGGCGTACTTCTTGTGGTGTAGGCCTACCCTTTTGATCATACTCAACAGTAATTACCTTTCCATCCCAATTCTTGGTCAACTCAAGCATTAAAGTTGTCCCCCTAGCTTTCCTTTTTTTTTGAATGCGGTGTTCACCAACATTACTTATGTTGTCCTGTGATTCACGAAAATGACTTTCTGGATCCATTACTAGCTGTGAAAAAAAAAAACATACATATCAATAAATATATTGTGTATGTCATGGAATAGGTAATACATACAACAATGCAATGCATAGCATACTAACACTACCACTAAGTGTGACATCAGTTCAAATAACCTATATATGCTTCTTACAAAAAAGTACATAAGGGAATATTTAGCAATAATAAACACTTACACAAAAAACACAATTATAATGCATTTTCAAATATCAATGTCAGTCCAAGTCCCCTCAGCATCTTCACGCGTGTACATTGCCTCAGATTCATTTATAGCATCCAATGGTTCATCCAATTGCATTACTTCATGACGAGTTTGATCTTCAAAGCCAGCATCAAAGAGGACTTCTTCATTGTCATCAACATTATAGGTTCTTTCAGGAGTTGCTAGAGCAATGGACCATTTATGATTGACTGGATCAGGTACATAGAAGACTTTCTTTGCTTGAGAGGCTAAAATGAAAGAATCAGATTTATAACCAATTCTAGCCAGATCAACTATGGTGAATCCCAGCTCATCTACCTTAAAGCCAGTCTTGTTGTCAACCCAATCACACTTGAACAATGGGATTTTGAAATGACTATAATCAATCAACCATATTTCCACAATAACACCATAGTACCCTGATTCACAGAAAACAGGATTATTATCCTTTGCACTAGACACGTTCATCGCCGTGGCCACTAGACTTACACCACTATTCTGAGTGACATGTGAAGCATCACGATCCTTTGTGGTAAAATGAGACCCATTAATGGTATAACTATGATATTTTATAACGTGTATACGAGGACCTTGTGATACCCATCTCAAGATTTCTGAGGTGTTGTTACCGGTGACACGTCGATCTTCAAAAACCTGTGTTCCTAAGAAAGTTAGTCACATTTAGTAAATAGACACAACACAAGTCTTATGATTGACAATTGTTACCTCGTTTTTGAGCCAAGAACTAAAAGAACGGTTATGTTCATCTTGTAACCATTTAAGAATTTTGGACTGCCGAGGAAATGTTTTCTTTAGGTGGTTCATGTGTCTCCTGCATAGTTTTCCATACGAACCGCATGTTAGCGGTAAAACTAGTGTAACGCTTTAATTTGTAAGTCAAGAAGTTAAAATACAATTACTCAATATAGGGTTGAACAACACTTGTGTTGTGCAATACATAACAATGTGCTTGCTCCAAGGACTTAGCATCAACTTCAACAAAATCACCTCCTGGAGGTTTCTTGCCAGTCACAATTTCAGGGTAAGTTTTATCTTCAAATGGTGGAATTCCAACTGCATCCAATCCAGAGAAGTGCTCACTACAAAATTCAACCGCTTCCTCTGCAATATAACACTCTGCCATGCAACCTTCTGGACGGTAACGATTTCTTACTTGACCTTTTAAAACCGACATATACCTAAAACATAGTAAACCATTGATTACTTTAAATAATTTAAATTAGTAAATTACACTTGAAGAATATTTAAAGTTATTCATACCTCTCAAATCCATACATCCATCGGAAACAAACAGGGCCCCCAATCTGGACTTCTCGAACGAGATGGACGGTTAAATGAACCATAATATCAAAGAATGATGGTGGGAAATATTTTTCTAGCAAACACAAGGTGACCACCAGATTCTTCTGAACTTCAAGCAATCGAGGTACATCTACTACCTTCGCACATAACTCATTAAAAAATGAGCAAAATCTGATAAGTACAACTCTCACATGTTTTGGTAGCACGGATCGTATAGCAACAGGAAGTAATTGCTGCATCAACACATGGCAATCATGAGATTTCATACCCCCCAACTTTAAGTCTTGCATAGAAACCAATGCTCTGAAATTTGATGAGTATCCATCTGGAACTTTTAACTTATGCAATGTTTCACACACACTGAATTTCTCTTCTTTGGATAATGAGAAACAAGCTGGTGGTAAGTACGCTCTATTCTGACTTACATCAGGTGCCAGTTCATCCCTTAAACCCATATCCTGCAAATCAAGGCGACTATTCAGTCCATCCTTTGTTTTACCTGGAATATTCAGCAAGGTTCCAATAAGACTCTCACAAACATTTTTCTCTATGTGCATCACATCCAAGTTGTGTCGAAGAAGCAAGTATTTCCAGTAGTCGAGGTTAAAGAAAATTGACTTCTTCTTCCAACAAATTCTAGCACCATCATCACTACCATCTTCCACTCGCTTCCTCTTCAATGAAGTCGATCTTTTTTATTTTTTTTTCTTTTTCTTGGGCTTCTCTTTTGGTACTGGTTTCCCCCACAAGGTTTTGATTCCATTAACCTTTTCTGCCACTTCTTCACCAGTCAAAATCATTGGTGCTTTTCGAAACTCTTGCTCACCATTAAATGATTTTTTCTGTTTCCGAAAGGGATGATCTTCTGGAAGGAACATTCGATGGGCCATGTATACGTTCTTCCTCGAATGTTTTAATCTGCATGATTGTGTCTGTTCGCCACATATGGGGCAACCATGATAGCCTTTTACAACACAACCAGACAAATTACCATATGCAGGGAAATCATTAATGGTCCACAACAACATTGCTTTCAACGTAAAAGCCTCTTGTCGGTAAGCATCATGAGCTTTAACCCCTGTATCCCATAGTGTTTTCAAGTCATCGATTAATGGTTCTAGGTAAACATCGATGTCGTTTCCAGGTTGTCGTGGACCCGATATCAACATCGTTAAAATCACAAACTTTCTTTTCATGTACAACCAAGGCGGGAGATTGTAAGTGACTAACATTACTGGCCAACAACTATACTTGCTGCTCATCGAACCATGCGGATTGACCCCATCCGCTGAAAGTGCTAAGCGCAAATTTCTTGGCTCTTGTGCAAACTCCGGCCATTTATCATCTACCAACTTCCATGCGGGGGAGTCAGCTGGGTGGCGTAACTTATCGTCAACCAATCTCTCATCAGCGTGCCAAGTCATCTGTTTCGATGTCTGTACCGACTGAAATAATTTCTTAAACCTAGGGATAGGTGGAAAATACCATAGA
The DNA here is from genome assembly GCA_038049695.1 of Cinnamomum chago. Lineage (NCBI taxonomy): Eukaryota > Viridiplantae > Streptophyta > Magnoliopsida > Laurales > Lauraceae > Cinnamomum > Cinnamomum chago. The sequence continues at coordinate 100,560,516 of CP142453.1, read as the reverse complement.
ACTTTTGCCGGCACCCCCTTACATTGCTCAGTCAGGGTCTTATTCACTTTGTATCTTGACTCACCACGAGTAGGGCAACTAGTTTTATTCTCATTATCAGATCCCTTTCTATAAAGCACGCAATCATTCGGACATGCGTCTATCTTCTCATAGCTCATCCCATACACAGACAATGTCTTTTTAACCTCTTTCATACTTCGGGGCAGTAAATTATTATCGTCGGGTAGCATGTCTCCAATGATTTTCAACAACCGTGAAAAGCTTATGTCAGACCACCCACTCCTTGCTTTCTCATTAAACAATGTAACTACTGCAGATAATTTGGTAAACTTTAGACAACCTTTGTATAAAGGTTCCTCAGCCTCTGCAAGAATTCTTTGAAACTTTTCAGGATTTGATGAATACTGGTCACAAGCGGTCTGAGCCAATTTTAATGAGCTTGCAGCATCATCTGGGGGTGTAGTATCATCTGGGACATCACTCCCAAAATGGTGTTGGGTGGACCTATTTAAAGGCACACTTGAGGGAGCTTCACCAGGAGATGCTTCTCCATGCCATATCCACCTAGTATAACTTCGATCGATACCATGGAAAAAGAGATGGTACTCAACATCCTTAGCTACAAATTTATTGAGATTCCCACATGTTTTGCATGGACATGGCATGGGATTCCCATCACCAAACTTCTTTTTCGCAAACATCAAAAAACTTTCAACCCCTTCCCCGTATGCAATAGAAAACCGATTCAATGACATCCAAGACTTGTCCATTTCTGAATAGCCCAATAAAATGCTACAGACAAGCAATAATCAGAAAGTCATTGCCATATAATGCTAATATTACAACCAATTAATGTGAGAGAGACCTGGGTTGGTGTGCACCAAACGAACTGAATATCCTTGTTTCCAACCTTGGTTATTCTCGTTCGGGCAAAGCTTTCAGATTGGCTGAAGATTTGTAGAAATAAATCCATGGACAGAGATTCACCAAACAACAATACAAAAGCAACCAAGTTCAAAAATTCACAATTAAACCAGATACAAATATTTAAAAAAATTAACCCACAGAGAAGAGTAATGTAGATAATCCACAGAAAAAAAAATGACTGACATTAATTGTGCAGAGATATAATTGTGCGTTGAAGTGACTATTCATGTCCCACTTACTGTAAATTGTGCATTTGAGGATAACAACTAGCTCAATTGCTCCCCTGTGACCAAGAAAAAAAAAACCATCTTCCAAAACCATCTTCCAAAACCCTCTTCCCAAACAAAAACCAACAAAACAAACACCAGCACCAACAAAAAGTGAAAACCGAAATAAACAAAACACCAACACACCCCATCCACGACGTCTACCTCTCAGAAAATTGAATCAGATTGGCTCACGGCTAGCCGCAGGAATAGTTGGGGGCTAGCCGTGAGGCAACCGCAGGGGTCATCGCAAGAGGGTGTTCTAAAAAACTTGTCTCTGGAAATCAAACCGAACTCCAACGGTTAGCACTGCGGCTAGCCGTAGGTGCACTGGCGGTTAGCCGCCAGTGCACCTACGGCTAGCCGCAGGACGTACTGAAAATCATCCTGAGAGAATAGGCTTCCTGGAAAGCTGACCGTGGGTCTGGCGGCTAGCCCCCTTACAAAACACCTACAGTGCCAACCAAAATCCCATACCATAAAACCCAAACGCCCAAACGCCCAAACGTAACAGGTTAAAACAGATTGAGAAACATTGACAGTCAACAGAAACTACACTGTCAAAGAGGCACATAAAGCTTCTTCCTGGAATGAAAATACTGAGTAGAGCTAACAAGCCCAAACAAATTAAGTTAGGGAAAAAAAAAACATAACCATAGCCATAACCATAAGATCCATCAGAAAGAATCCAAAAATAAAAATAAAAAAAAAGGAAAGAAAGAAACAACCATTTTGAAATTGAGATAGAACTAACAAAAAGATAAGATGGTTAGGAGAGAAATGAAAAAAACAAAAAAAAAGGTCCATGACCCAAAATTGCAAAAATAAGAACTCCAATGTCTCATCTTTACAACCCAAAAATTAAACAGGAAAAAAAGGAGATAAAAAGACCCACTTATAAAATAGTAGCAAAAGAAGAAGAACCAACCTCCATTCAAACAGATAGTAAGGGACTTCTTCTAAGGATGCTCCTCTGCTTCAGCAAAATAGTAAAAGAGACTCCTCCCTCTCTTCTGAGAACGAGAGTGAGCGAGAGAGACAGGGAGAGTAGAGAGAGTAGAGAAAGCGACAGTGAGAGAAGAGCAGAGAGAGTGAGAGTGAGGAGAGGAGAGAGCGAGAGTGAGAGGAAAGGGGTTATTGGAGGGAGAGAGGCGCTGGGAAGAGAGGCGAGAGTGAGGAGAGAAGAGAGCGAGAGTGAGAGGAAAGAAGGAATGATGGAGAAAGAAAGAGAAGGAGGGAAGGAAAAATAAAAAGGAGGGAAAGAAGTACTAATCGATCGAGCCCCGCGCGGGCGATTAAGGGATTCGAATAACCGATGTAATATGATTGGATATATAATATCGGTTTCAAAACAACGGACATAAAAGATTATATAACACTTGCGGTTAGCCGCAGGTGCACTGGCGGTTAGCCGCATGTGGACTTACGGTTAGCCGCATGTGCACAGCGGCTAGCCGCAGGACGTCCTGAAAAGGGAGGGAAAATAAAAAGGAGGGAAAAACCGATATAAAACATGTGTTATGTAGGTAAATAAAATATTTGTCTATAATAACGGTTTTATAATAACCGATCTAAAATATTGATATTAATATCACATCTTTTCTTAACCGATATTATATATAGAAATTATTATATCAGTTCCTGTTTAACCGATATAAAAAAAAGTTTACCGATATAATTAAATATTAACCGATATAAAATACCTTGAATGAAGATATTATATCGGTTATATGAAAAACCGATATAGGGTTCTTTTTGTAACCGATATAAAAGACCTCTTTTCTAGTAGTGCACCCTAATTGATAGGTAATTAGCATGGATATAGTTGAGTAATTCCCAACTAATTGAGCCTAATTTATAGGATTAGGATTTTCTTAAGATTTGTAGAACCATTAGGTGTCTAGTTGAATTCCCTAGAATTAATTAGTTTATTACAAGCACATAATTGTAAATCCTAATTATTGAAGGGCTTCCCTTTGAGAATTGTGCAACCAACCTAGAGTGACCAAATTACCCATAGCCTTATCCATTAGTCTATTAGCTATAGGAGGGTACCCTAGTCTTTCCACCCAAATCATTTTCCTCCAAATTAGAAGCCCAAATACCCTAAATTACCTTAGGCTCTTTCACTAGCAACCAACCAAATAAGGGCTCTTTAGTCATTACATATAGAATACTTGAAATAAATATCTTAGGCTCCATTATCAACCACTCAAGAGTGAGGGCAATTTAATCAATGAACTTAGATACCTAAACTACCCTCATCCTTATATTTTATTTCAATAACCAACCAAGTGCTCCTTAGTCATTTCATTTATACTATCCTAAATACCCCCATCCTTATCCATTACGTCCATCACCAAGAGAGGGCATTTTAGACAAATGATCGCAACCAATTCCTGTATAAGAAATTCCAAACTCCCTCCAACGTTTTCTACCTCTCTCTCTCTCTCTCTTCTCTCCCTCTCATTTCATTTCCTTCTTCTTCCTCTCTCCAAGATAGAAGAATTCCTAGATCTAGGGCTTCCATCTACAAGGTCTAAGGAGAATTCCTAGAGATCAAAGCTCCTACAAGAAAGAAGACCTTCCTTTCCTTCTTGATCTTCCTCCCCTCTCCAATCTAAGGTAATTTTCATCCCCTCTTTCCAATTCCTTGTAAAACTATATTCTTCTCTGAGAATTTCCCTTTCTAATGCACTTCTCTCTTTGGGAATGAGTGTATGGACTGTAGATCTAGCTATTGGAGAGATCCGAGAGGTTTGGAGTGGAGCTTAAGCTATTTATGGAGTTTCTTCATAATTAGGCAAGTAGACATGCTTATATTCCTTGATTGTTTGGTTAACATATGTAGGTGGATAATTTATGTCTCTTATGGTTATTTGATTTGAATTCTGTAATTGAAAGGTTGAATAGATGATATGACGTATGAAATTGCTGTTCTGAACTCTTTTTATGTTTTTTGGCCATTGTTGGACAGGAATCCCCCATTTGGAAGAGCAATGGCCTACTTGTGATGGGGTTATGATGTATGAGGTGGATTTGATGTTTGGAGATGTATGGGTGTAGATCTGGAATGGAATTGATGGAGATTTGACTAAAAAATGGAAAAGGAGAAAATTTAAAAATGTGGAATCCGTGTGTACCCAGTCGACCAAGCTAGCATGTATATCGACCGGGTACACTACGGACTTCAAATAATTAGGAGCAAGTCTGTCGGGCCAATCAGCATAGGGTTAGTGTATCTGGTCTACCGGTCTATCCGGGATGTTGACAAAGTACATTGCGTAATTGAAGGCTACTAGCAAGCAGGTTCCTAGGTCCCGCTATGTAGCCAGTAGACCAGGCTGTCCATGATGTCGACCGGCCACATTATGAAATTTAGAATTGGGGATTGTCTGCCAAGCTCTTGTTAGTTGGTCTTAATGTACCTAGTCGACCAGGCTATCCAGGATGTTGACCCGGCACACTACATACAACAACTTTTCAGATTCTATTTTCTTTTATGACTCGATCATATATGAGCCTCGTTGACCTTTCGTTTGGATCATTTGGAATACGCTGGACACTAGTCAAGGACCGGGCTTAACCTTGACCCGTGTAACCACCTAAGTAGGGTCTTGGGTTATAAAATGGGTCTCGATTCAGTACCAATGCTTGTCCTGGTTTGTCATACACATGCAGGAGCACCAAGGATAATTAATAAACACCCATGACTCCTTTGGTTACTGTTTCATGTGAAGTGGGACCCTGGACCTGAAGAGAGGGGCAGCGACTATGGTAGATTGAGGCATACAGTGCCTATATTGCTATGGATGGACACTAAGGCCAGCTGGTAGGTCCGAAATGTGAATGTAAGACCTAAGGTAGCGTTTGGTTCGCTATAATGAATGTCGGAATGGAATGGTCATTCCAACGGAATGATCATTATAGCGTTTGGTTCGCCAAAAAGTGGCGGAATGACCATTACCTCCGGAGTCTCATTCCTTTATGTGAGGGAATCATCATTCCATTGGGGATGGGAAGGAATGACCATTCCATTCCTTTCTAACTTCTTGTTGAGACCAAAATACCCTTGCTTGACATCTATCTCTATTATAAAAATAAATAATGTTCCATGGTAGTTTCACCACACCACTGTGGGGCCACCCAAAATATTATAATAATAATATAATATCTATACCCTTATGATCTATCTATCTCATACAAACTTTTTCACTACACCATTGTGGGGCCCACCCCCAAATATTATAATATAATATAGTAATATATTATTTTGAGAAATTACAAAAAATTTCACTATACCTTTGTGGGGCCCACCCCAAAATATTATACTGCAAACTTTTTCACTACACCATTGTGGAGCCCACCTCCAAATATCTACTATCTACTATCTACTACTATTATAAAAGAGGGAAAGTTGCAAACTTTTTTCACTACACCATTGTGGGGCCCACCCCCACATATTATAATATATTATTATAAGAAATTGCAAACTTTTTCACTACACCTTTGTGGTGCCCAACCCCAAATATTATAATGCAAACTTTTTCACTACACCATTGTGGGGCCCACCCCCAACTTTTTCACAAACAATGTAATGTGACAGGAGAATCTAATAAGGGTATTTTTTTCAATTTTATGTAAATTTGATTCCATTCCGGGCATCATTCCAGCATACCAAACGCAGGAATAAGAATCGGAATTCTATTATTGGGTTGATTTCTCAGCATACCAAATGCTGGAATGGAAATGACTATTTTTGCCTCATTCCATTCCAGACTCATTCCGGTCTCCATTCCATTTCCCGCCTACAACCATTCCAGCGAACCAAACGCTACCTAAGAGAGTATTAGTAATCAGGGCATTGCACTTAGACTCTGATTCACAATCACAGTTTGGATTTGGGTAGAAGGTCAGGACATGGCACTTGAAGCTCTAACATAGAATATTGAGAACATAATGGTAGATATTAATGGATGGACTTAATAACAAGATATTATTAATTAAGCGTATAGAGAAGTGGAGTATGCGAGGGTACGCTAATCGGCTTGCTTATTCGTTCGCCGGACTACCAAGGTCAGCGGATGTGAGAATCTGTGGGGTCCAACCCTTTCATGACCGGAGACAAAGCGAACGTCATCTTTTTTTGTACGGTATGCCAAATTTTCTACTCTACTTGGAAATAACAAGCGGTAGTTCGTGGATCCACCTTCACAAGTAGAAAAGCAAATTAACTTTTTTCTAACTTTCATTGCACATGTGTTAAGAAAAGAGACATGATTTAGATTTTCGTAAAAGGCGATTTTCATATATTTACTCTGAAAGGCAATTTACAATTCTTATAAAAAAGAAAAGACGAGTTGTGATTTTTTTGAATAAAAAATACAATGAAAAGGAAGAAAAGGAAATCTAACTTCACAGGAGATTGCGAGGACTCATTCAAATTGATGGTTGCAAGTCATGTTTGGACTTTGCCGTCATCCTTCAAATAATAACAGAGGATGATTTTGATTCTCTTGGTTCAGCTTGAACCTCAGATTTTTAAAGAATAAGGACCAAGAGGAGGTCCTATATCCAATAAAAATTTAAGTAGACAGGCTGAAAAGCCGCATCTAAGCCATGGAGACAGAAGGAGAGGGCCTTGGGGAGGTGGCCCCCAAAGGGACTTTGGTTATCTTGTAGTGGTGGTCCCTGCGGAGCTTCTTCAATGAAGGAGAGATCGTCATTGGAGTGTCATAGAAACGTTGTAGAGTATTTTAGGATTCGCACGTTATTTCCTGGAATGGTGGAAATGGCCTCCTTTTATAGGCTTTTGGTGGCCACGGGGGGAGTTTATGGGCTTTAAATGCATTAACTGCATTAATGCTCTATGATGGGAGGAGTTATACATTTTTATTTAATTCTTTTGTAACTCCTTTTGTAATTCCTTTTTCTTGAATTTTGATTTGCCATTGGAGAATAATGGGCTTTCAATTGTATTTAATCTCCATGATGGGAGGAGTTACATGATTTAATGCCATAATTGTGTTTGATTTGTAACTCCCACTCCTTAGCTTCTGATTGGGCCATCCATAATAACGAGTAATCAACCATATTCATTTGTCATAAAATGGGTCATTAACCATATCACGTGGCCGCTGAAGTAATTGACGAGTCGCGGGCAGCGCCGTTTCTTTTGGAATTCTACCCGTGACATAGGAAGCCTTGATTGCCATTGGATTTTTCATGCCATTTGATGTCAGATGATCATGCAATTTCAAACGTTAATTGCTACCAGTGGGCTAGTACCATCTATCCTGTCGATTTTTCGATTGGTCGGGCAGAAAGTATGATTTCTTGGTTGACCGTTTGACGATTTTGAAGTATCCAATGAAGAATCCATGATTTTGAAAGCAAATCCATGATGTTGTCGGCACTTGACGGATTTTGTGCCTTGAAAATCAAATTTTTGAAAAAACATAAAGGCCAAATAGCTCGGAACGTGAAAAAGACCCAGAAATGTGTTTTTGGTGGAAATTCGGTGACCTGGATTTCCAGGGTCGGTCGCCGGCGACCATGGGGCATTTTGCCCCTTTTGGTTGCCATTTCTCGGTCGTCTTCTGGTTTTTCTTGCTTTTTTTTCTTTGACATTTTTATTGGTATTTTTGTACAATTTTTGGCATGATTTCCCTATAGAAAACTTGATGAGAAGTCGTGCAGGTCAGAGGGAAAAGTTTCTGATTTTCCGGGAAAGCCAAAGACTTTGTCGCGCAAAGGTGCCGATTTACCATCAGAAGCCAATAGAAGGTCAAACAATGTCAGAATGACCTGAAATTTGAGGTGAAGCTTCATGAACAATAAATAAGCCCAGCCACGGGCTTTCGTTTGAGTTTTGAAGCTGTACGGAGTCCTATTGCTAGTAAACTTGATTTTGGCGGGAGGAAGATGCCGCGCTTTTATGTACAGTCAAACGATGTTCGATTGACCTGAAATTTGACAAGAAGCCTCTTGGAACCATTTTAAGATGACCCATTAGCTCCGATTTGGAAATCATAGTCTCGAGGGACTTCGCCACATGGAGGCCTAATTTAGCTTTCGGGAGGTCAAAGTCTAGTCAAATCTTGTCGAAATGACATGAAACTTGACTTGTAGCCCCTTTGAAGTATTTTGAGACCATCCATGTGCTTTATTTGGTGAGTGATGGTCTCGGTAGTTTCTACCGCAGAAAAGGCTTGGTTTTGCTGTTTGGGGGTTGATGTGGGATCAAACATTGTCGGTTTGACTTGAAATTTGAGACAGAACTTAGAAGTATTTTAAGACCAACCATAGGCTCTGATCAAAGATTTGATGTCTTTGACGTTGTCGCCACCGGAAGAGCTGGCTCTTCGGCGACCTTTTGATTTTTGGGCCAAACGGTGTAGGAATGGCCTGGAGTTTGATGTAGAGCCTTTTAATGGCATTTTGAGGCCAACTGTGTGCGCTTTTTTTTTTAATCAAAGTCTCCAGCTTCACTGCCGCTGGGAGCTCCTGTTCAGTTGCTGGAAGGGTGAAGTTAGGCCAAATGATGTTGAAATGGCCCAAAACTTCACGTGTACTCTTCTTATGGCTGTTTTGAAGGATCTTGCAGTTCTTGGATAATTATGACAAAATCTGATGCTTGAAGTAGCATTGTCTATTGTGGTTGGATGTAGGTTTGAAAGGGTATGAAAAGGCAAAGTGACATTTTTTATGTCAACATACGCATCATTAACTGTTGAGACCCCGAATGAGGAATAGTAGTACCCGAACTCCACGGATCATACCTTTGACTAATATCGTCCCACACGAAGGCAATAAGGCAATTTGGATCGGAATACTCCCACGTGGTGACATGGATGATATGTGAATAGACAGCTGGAAGACTTTAATAGTATATGATCATTTGCGGCCGACAGACTTCGGTAATTCACATATGCGGGTATATATACATTCGCGACCGACAAACTTCGGTAATTCAATTCACATATACGGGTATATATGCATTCGCGACTGACAGACCCCGGTAATGCATATATGTTTATTATTATTATGATGATATATGAGTATAATTGGTGCCTTCAGGATATTGAGAAAGTTATAGCGCTCGAACCGGGAACACTATCAAGTGATGATATGATGATGGTTATGAGCATAGTAGGTACCTTCAGGGTACTGAGACAGCCGGATACGCGGGAGCCGGGTGCAATGGATGTATACAAATATAGAGACATCATATAAGACCATGACTGAGATCATGGCCATGCATTTGGATATGGATATTGATAGACGAAATGGATACAATTGTACGATCCTATTCGATGGTATGACACCGATGGGTGGCCATGACCCCCATGGTTGATGTCCATCGACGATTGGAGGAACGATTGCACGATGGGTGGTTCGACCTCCTGCATCCCTTGTACCTCAACTATGGACATACCATCATGAGCTTCTATGGATGTATATGGGATGGAATGATTATATGATATTGTGAATGTTGTTATGTAATGCTTTTAGCTGCAGACATTGGTACGGCTGAATCGAGGTACATTGTACATGGATATGGTGAGATTACCCCCCTTATATTTATTGCTGGTAATACTTATGTGCTTGCTGAGGGTATAGTTGATCTACTGATAATGATACTATTAGGCTGTATACATTGTAGATGCCTTTTAGCTGTAACTATGAGAAAATATTGATGATGATGGCTTCTCTTATTCACATGATATGCTGCATCAAACATTTGTTATTTTATGCTATTTATATGTCTTTTATTGATCATGTACTACAATCCACACCGTTTCTCGTTGCACTCTGATATCTTATCTCTATTATTGAGGTACTAACCATGCAGGTACAACTGTGAACATGTATGATATTTTCCCCTATATGTCATTATAATGTATTCTCATCGTTGAGTGAGGCCCAATCTTGGTGCTTTCAGGCATCTCTCTCATTTCTTTGCTTGGTTGATTGCTTGGTGACTGTTCGTTGCCACCGGGTTCAGAGAGTGATGCAGTTGGTGCATTGAGAGGCCTCAATCATGTAGAGTTTGGCATCGCCTTTCTTTCATTTGTAGATGGCCATGCTAGTCTAGGATTGTATTTTGGTTAACCTCGGAGTGTGCCTTTGTAATCCTTTAAAGTGAAATAAAATTGTAGGGCATTGCCCATTTACTTGCTCATATGAGATTCACATTTGCTATCGTATCGAATTTTTTGATTTTCTTTTGGTACTTTCTTGTAATGTCCTGGGATTTGAGGCGCCCGGATTTTGGGGCGTTACACTTAGGATTGTAGCAAGTTATCTCTTCCTAATGCCACGTGTACCTTTCACAAAGAAGGTAGTAGATTTATCAAAGTTAACAAGCTATCCAAGTAAAAGGCAATAATTTTCAAGGGTATCTTTTATAATTCTAATTTTACTAGATTTAGCTTTACAAAAGATGAGGCTATCATTAGCAATAAATAAGTAGGAAATGTTAGCTGGCGATCTAGAGACTTTAGCTCTATATGTATTCCTTCTCTATTCCTCACTTAGGCCTTAGCAATATTTGAGAGAGGACCTTGACACCTAAGATGAATAAGTAAATGGAGAGGAGATCCCTTTGTATTAATCCTCTCGATGGGTTACCCAACCCAAATGGAGAGCCGCTAAGTAGAATCGAGAAGGAGGCCGAAAATATACACTCTAAAGTAATTTTGATAAACTCATCATGGGAACCAAAATCCTCTAGGACTATATTTAGAAAATCTCATTCCATAAAATCATATGCCTTCACCATGTCTAACTTTAGTCCTATATTTTTCTCCTTTCTCTTACTTTTGAAATAGTGGATCACTTCATGGGCTATAATATAATTATTAGCAATTGATCTTCCCTCCACAAAGGCACTTTGGTAGGGCCTGATAATTTTATTGAGCACTTTTTAAAGTTGTTTTTTATTTGACAACCACCTTAGCAATGATTTTGTAAATAGCATTACATAGACTAATGGGCCTCAAATCGTTTAGATTTTGGAGACTCTTCATAGGGATATACACTACACCAAAAATCGAAAATTGGAACGGAAAAGCGTTCCTAATCCTCCCGTTCCTAATTCGTTAAACCGTTCCAATTTCCGTTCCAATTTGGTACCAACCGTTCCTAATCCAAATTGGAACGGAAATTGGAACGGTTTAACGGATTAGGAACGGGAGGATTAGGAACGCTTTTCCGTTCCAATTTCCGATTTTTGGTGTAGTGATAAACTATAAAGGTTTTGTTGATTTTCATAAAAGAGTGTTTTTTTGTAAAGATGTCTTGCACAAGAGTTTTGTTGTCGTGTCCCATTAAGTCGCACATATGATGGCAAAATTTAGCTGAATAACCATCCGGACGGGGAGATTTGAGGGACACAATTTGGAATACTGCCTTCTTGATCTCCGCCTCTGAAGGGATAATTATGAGTTCCAAGTTCTCCTCTGGGGAGACAATGGGCCAGATCATAGAATAAATCTCATTGAGATTTTTAGAACCACCTATCCTTATGAAGAGGAGAAATCTCACTGGTTTCTTTCCACAACAAAGGAAGGCCACTTGCTTTTTCATTAGCTTGGACAATATCTGTTTTAGCAAGATTTAGTCTTCTGCATAGTTTTCTAATCTCATCCTCATTTGATTTTTTTTCCAAGAGGAATAAAAAGTTAGGCTGACTTTCTCTGCACATTTTCTTTAGTTCCCAAATTGTAGCGGTTGTTTTAATTTCCCTACAGTTCTTAATGAAACCTTTCTCAAATGTAGGATAGTTGTTATTAGTATGGTTCTAGAAGACTGAGTTTTATGTGTTACTTGGTGAATTCTGTTTATCAAGGCTCTAAGCATGGAAGTTAGAAAAATAAAAACAAGTAGTAGGAGGGGAAGAGGAAGAAAGGGTTACTTCTTTTTTGTTAAGGGTGGGCCATCGTCTGGTTGTTGTTATTACCGACCTTAGCCCACTCCATATCGCAGTGCTTACTTGCAGATGTGCCTTCTTTTTAATTATCCTGCAATGGTCTCTTTTCTTTTTTTCCACTCCTCCCATTAGGGTGGAGAAGTAATTGGGGACATCAAAGTTGCTAGGTTTTCATTTACTAGTTACCGGTGTTGCATTTTTCTTCCTATCATTAATAGGATGTTTGACGACAAGGTATTAATTCTATTCCACTTTGGACGACTTAAGTGGGACAACATCCAGTATACAACAATGGTGACAAAAGATGAAGTATGTTAGTAGTACCTTAAGAGACAATCCTCCATTTGAAAGAATTTTTGAAGCAATGAAGTGGGTGGTACACAATGAGCTTCATCATATTGAATACACATATAACAATGGCCGATCTTTCAATTTGATTAGCGTAAAGAAGGGTTTTTTATGAAATAATAATTAAGCTTTAACTCTGATTAAATGAATTTATAAAGAAAAATATGTAAAATACGATATAACGGTTCATACTTTTTTTAGGGGACTAAATTGCTCCAATTGATGATATCGTTAATCAACTCCTAATAATGAAATCCAAAATCATTAACTCCAAACCCCATCGTCTTCTTCTCCTTTCAGTGACACGCAAAGAAAAAGAATCTCTCTTTTAATCTTTTCTTTAATGTCATTTACAACCTCCCTCATCATTTCTCTATTTATGTCTTAGTACTCAATGCCTCTTTAAAGATCCTTGAATGAAGCTTATTTGGGTATGAATTCATATCCATCTTACCGTGGCTATCTAGTCATTGACCCCACACATAGTGGTTTGATAGCAAGATGCGCGTGGCTCAGACGCGGGTTGCTTGCTTGGCTCAGTAACCTTATACATGTTAGTGCCATAGTCATATATGCACTATCCTAGTATTGTCAATTTCATGTAAAACCCAAAACCTTGCGCCTAGAAGTTTCTATAAGGAAGATAGTTCAAAAGCAGAAGATCAAGTCTTGGAAGGGCCCAAGTTCATCAAGTTAGAATCTCCATAATGTGCCAACCTATTCAGGTAAAAAGACCTTAGGCAAACCAAGAATAGGCCCCTAGAACCCATAAACCAAATTGTAAGATCAATAGGGTTAAAATGGCCAAAATGAGCAGCTAAGTTGTTCAGTTGCAGGTCTCATGGCTAGCCATAATAGGGGTACGGCTAACCGTAAGAATTCCAAGGCCTGACAAGGTTGTTTTTGCGGAATGGTGATTTTCATCATAGAACAACGGTCAACTTATGACTAACCGTAATCCCTATTACAGTTAACCATAATGTCATTCTAACCAAGTTGTAGAAGTCCTCCGGTCGGCTCACGGTTGCATTTCCAGAATTTAATACTTTCAACAACTTTGAGTTACAATTAGCTCATGGCTAATCATATATCCTCCATGGCTAACCGTGAGCCAACTGTTGTGCAAATTGACAACCCTAGGCCTAGACCTCCAATACCTTCTTGGTTGAGCACACATTGGTGAATCTACATCACCAAGGAGCATTGTAAGGATCCTAAAGCTTGGAGTTTTGATACCGAGCATCAAGGAGTGCACTCAAAGCAGCTTCTTAGTATAGACAAGCTTTATTTTATTTTCAGAGTCATATACATTATAATATGGATTAGACATTTGTGATCGAACAACTATAAAAAAAAGGTGGGTAGAGTAGACCTTAGTGATCAAAACACATTATTAAAAAAAACTTCTAGGTGTAATTGGTTCGAGGTGAGCCATTCCAAAACCCTCAAATAGTGAATATTGTAGAGCAAGGAAGCAGTCATAATAGGAATGAATGTAGGTCATGTTGCCCGAACTACTATAAATTTAGTGTGTCCATCTCATTTTGATTCTTTTCTCATTGGAATATCTTTTATGATTATGAGATTGGTATACATAGTTACTTTCACATTTGCTATAGCTTAGTTAACTTGTTCTCGATTCACATATCATTTGAAGTTATATCACATTGCTACATATTTTGAATTGTTCACTTGCTCACTCTATTGCTCATTATAATAGTTATATCTTGTGATTCGATCTATTCAAGTGACCATTAGTTGAGTTTATTACTTGTAAAATAATTGATTTGGTCAAAGTTTAAATTAGTCCTATTTAGGCCCCTAAGACGTGGCATAGGTTCAACTTTTACTATCAACACATTGACAAGCCCAATGACTAGCAAAATAGGCTTAATTTAGACGTTTTATTCTACAGGCAATGAATCCTGAGTATAGTATGCTAGACAAGGCAATGGGCATGCATATAACAAGGGTTGTGGCTACAAACCAATTGAGCTTACATTCACATTTCTGATTGAGAAGTTAGAGGTTAGCAAGGGGTCGGTTGGTGGCTATTGCAAAGGTGGATATTAAAGAATATTTAGATGACTGGGAAGTGTTTTTTGAAAAATTAGAGAGGAAAAACAAGAAGAACGAAATGATTTCTATGTTCTTTTTGTTGGAAGTAGGTGGGCTGTAAGGTCTTCGACCTTATTGGGTCAGTTGGGCCCAAAGGCTGGCCCGTTGACCCATTTATTTAGTAATTATTATAATTAATTGTATTTTAGATATTTAAGTGGGTTTAGATCATGGACGAGTTTCTTTTAGAGTTAGAATAGTGTCTGCGAATTGTTTCGTGCGATTCTGAGTTCGTTTGATCCTAGCAGTGGGGTAGTTTGCAATTTAAGGAAAATTGAGTGTTTTTTTGAAAAATTCCAATCACCGTAATTTTTGGGTTCGTTGGAAAGGTCTCATCACACTGATCATTTTTATCTCTTGGCTCATCACGATTCGACGATTAGAAACCCTTCAAGCGATCCATTTCTTTGCTGGACCCACTTAAGGGCAACTTGGTTTTTTTCCCCTTATCTTCTTCTTGAGCAGGGATTAACCCTAATCTCTTATTTATTCTCTGCAACGAAAGCTACAGCGGCCCCTTCTTCTTCCTCTTCATCTTCTCAAGCCCAAAACTCTACCGGGAGAGATCATCCTCGAAGATCCGAACTACACATCTTCATCCTCGAAATCTCTTCTTTCCATTGATATCAGTTGGTAAGTCCTTTCCCACCATCAACTTTTCTTATCATCTTCTTTCAGTTTAGATCTAGGATTTTTCTTGATCTTTTCCTTCTTTTCCTTCTCCTTTGCATTTTAGGTTGTGTTGGATTGAGTTAGATTCGTGGATTTCGTGGTAGAAGGCTCCTCCTCGAGTTTTTCCCCAATTATCTTCTTCTTCTTGGTTGAGGCAAGTAGATACACAATTTATGATTATAACATGAATTTATTATTTTATTGATTGATATTGATCAAATGCTACAAGACCCAAATGCTAAGTTTGTTTCTAATTTTGATTTAGGTTTTTAACAAGCTTGATTAGGTTTTAGAATGGGATAGGTTAATTCTTAATTGGTTGGTTTAGATGTCTTCAGTATGCTAGAATGCATGATTTGTGATATATGTAATGGATGGGGAGCATGGTGGCTCATTTCTGCAGGTTTAGCCATGGAATGGCCTGAGGAGGAAGAGGGCAGAAACCCAATTTCAGGGTCATAAGTTCGTTGTCCAATTGATCGCATTGTGCGATCGATTGCTATCGATAGGACAGTGAACAAGCCCCAGTTAACTGAGGGTCGTCCACTATCCGATCGATCGGATAGAGGGAAGGAAAAATTACAGCCAACTGGGAGGTGCCCAGGTCCGATCAATCGGACAGGGTGCACTAACTGGGAGATGTTCAGTGAGTATCGATCGGACCGGTGCAGGTTCGCTGGACATGTTAACTTTGAATATTTGTAACTTTTAATTCGTCCATTGGATTTCTATACGTAATATATTGATGGAAAGCCCTAGAAATGGAGAATCCAATGATTCTGGTTTCATCATAATCAGAGATCGGGAAGTGATGTAAATACTCGGATTAATGTTCCAGCTCATGTTTATTTGGAAATGAGACTGTTAACCTAGGTGTGGGCCTTAGATATTGGAAACCATGAACTTACTCTCACTTGACCATTATTGGGGTTTGAGATTGAAGCACGTGGCTTGGTGTGCTTCGATGGTTGTCTAGGTATTCGTGTACTATGCATGGCTTAAACGAATGTGTATGGAATTGTCTCAATGGATGATTAACATAATTGTACACCAAGGAATTCTCCCAGAAGCATCGTTGAATCAATTTCCACACGCACTCCGTTAGAACAGGTGAACAGGTACGGTACAGGGATGACACCGCTTGCCTTGGAATGGATTGTAACTTCCTCCTTGACTGGTGAATTGTACCCATCGTTATTGTTCTTTGTACATGTACACTCTCTTGGTATAAAATACTAAACTAATTATAAAACATAAATTCTTGTAGAACTAGGACATGAACCTGACTTAGAGTGTATATTAGGAACCATGTGTCATGTATTTGATAAACATGACTGGCAAGCATATAAGGGATTATCATGTGGGCTGGACTTGTCTTGTATTGTCTTGAATGAGATAATCCCTATGTTCATGTCTTATGTATTGAGCTAGCCAAACTTACTTGTCTTGGTTTTGCTTGTGTCAACACCACTTCATTACTGTTTGCATGTCATGGCCAACTATGGTTTGGGGTTTTATTGATGAGCCGACTACTCGAACATCAGGGTGGGCAGTCGGCTTAGGACGGCATCCATGGCATTGAATAGTTGGGAGCGAGCTAGGATCATGCTGCTATTCCCAAGACCAGAAGCTAGGACCCCCTAGAGCCGAACGTTGGTATCAGTAGTCTGATTGGATTGTTACTGATATCCCGTGAGGTAGCTAGGACATCCTCGGAGTCTCCCTCTTGATACTTGCATTGCATTGCGTGGATAGTGGTTATTGCTAGCTGATATTAAGATTCATGTCATTGCTTCTGATTATGATTATTCATGCTTTATGCCTATCATTGTTTCCTTGGATTCACATGATTATTATACTCGTCATTATTTTGATACTTGATGCATGCCATATTTATTATATCTTGCTTATCTATTGCTCAACATGTCGTTTACTATGTTCCTTGGTGTGCAGACACCACAGGTGAGTACTACGAGGAGCAAGCAGGTGAGGAGATCCCAGATGATCTCCAACCAGCAGAGGAGGAGCAAGAGTAGTGTGTTAATGACGTAAAGTAGCGTCATCATTCCCAGCACGAGAGAGATTCAAATGGGAATTCACTAGATTTTTATTTATTCATTTATTATTCCTCGCTGGACCTTTCCTATTGTTGACTTTATCATTGTTTAAATGGTCTTGGTATTGGGATGACCATTGTTAATAACTTGACTTCCTTTCTTAGTTTTAATTGTTCTTTTATGCAACTTTAATTATTAATGAGATTATTATTCATTGTTGATATTCAATATGCCTTGAATTGTATGAATTCCGCAGTTTTTATATTACTTGAGGTTTGAAATGCAATATCTTCACAGCGGACTTATGATTCTTGGGCCTAAAGGGAAGATTTTTTAAGATGATTCCAAAACATCAAAATTTTTAATCGGGTTCGGGGGATGTGACATGGGCCTTCAAGATGATTTCAAAACTTTGGACCCACTTAATGTAGGGATCAAACTCCCAAAAGGCCAAGAACCCAATCCTAATATCTAAAACCCTAATTTCAAGCATTAATATCAAAGATTTATCAAAAAGACAGATCAAGAAACGCAAGCACAAACTAGAAGATCTACTAAAAGAAACTAGATGGTAGATCTATACCTTTGGAGCTTGGTTGCGCTCAAATCGAGAACTTGAATACTTGATCTCTAAAAAAATCCTTTTCACATATTTGATCTCATTTGCCTCATGTTCTTCCACATTATTAGCCTTTCATAGAGAACTTCCCAAAGAGAATGGTGGGATCTCTAAGGAGAAGAAAATCATAAGCACTCTAGAGGGAAACCAGAAGAGTAGAGAGAGGGGCTAATGAGATTGTGTGTAGAGATCTCTAACCCTCTCCTCTTACTTATAGTTTATGGAACACCTCCTCTTTGTCCAAAATTAGAAGTCTCACTTCTATTCTTAGTATATGTCCTACTCCTCCTTTTAAGAGTTCCAATTGGATTAGTAACCTTCTCTTCTTGGGGCTAGCATGGGACCACTTAGGATTCAATAAAAACTAGCTCCAACTTAAGATTTGGACCCCACATCTCATGTGAACTCCGTACCCACAGTTAATTGTAAATAACTCCACTATATAAAAGCAATTGAACTCTGGTCTTAGAAATATTTACAAGAAGACCCTAATCTTCCCAATTACTACAATTAGGCCCCTCCATCAATTATATATTGATCTATTGGAATAAATTTGTTCAACCAAATTAGATCCACATGTTATTATTCTTGTGACCCAATTAATCACAATAATCATTAGTACCATCCAATTAACACTTAATTGAGATGGATGCGCACTTACTAATGACAAAACCCATTAATTGACATAATGTGGTATTTCTCTTTTTGGAGGATAGATTCTATCTTGAGAATTATATGTTCACACAATCTCACTACCACGTATCCAAGACATCGAGGTGTTGACCTACAATTGGCCTCACTCATTGGTGACTCAAAGTAAATGCATAATAGAAACTTAAGTCCATTAATATCTCATGATTGAGAGCCTGTTGCTTGGGAATTACGAGAGCAGTCTTTTAATCATAGACAAATTTGGATAAGTCCTTTCAATACATCCAATGTACTAGCACAACAATCAAGAGTCTTACGCTCTGATGGTTGAGACAAACCACGCTATCTTATAGTGACTGAGGTGTTACAACCTTGTACAGATGAAATGCCCGGTTTCATCATCGATTGTGAAATTCCTTCAAGTATAAGATTTATAATCTATGTCTACTCTATATGAATCTCATCCACACGCATGGATCACATTCAATATACTTGTGGGCTCCGATTCATCTCATGAACTGTCATGTCATTTTGTATTAGTTTTGTGCAATTATATAATAAAATACCATTCATCCCATGAATAAAGCATGGAATTATAAATCAATTAAGGAATAATTTAATCTATTCATATCATCCATTGGATTGAGAAAATTCAATCTAACACTTTTACAAGTTACTTTCATGTCACCCACTGATATAGTTTTACCCAATTATCAAAATCTCATATTAGGGCACACAATGGCTGGTCTCTATGCACAATTGAGATTCAGAGGGACAAAAACCTCTATGTACTCGTGAGGTAGCTAATTGATTAATGTCATTTACAGATCTTCGAAAGAAAATGAACAAGCATCAACATGTTCGTTGACACCATATATGTGACTCCATTAGTGCCCCATCACCACTTCAACAACTCCTATTCACCTCACACAAACTACGAAAAAGGGTGAGATTCTTTATGGGTGGTTCACAACAAGGAGAAGAAGAACGTGGGATTTGGAATTGAGGATTTGGGGTTTTATTTCCAAGAGTTGGTTAAAAATATTGTCAACTGGGCATTTTGGTCGAAAAAAGTACGAACCACTTGTTAGGAATTAACTAGGCCAAACACGCACACGATCAATCACACCACAAGAAATTACATGACACAGGAGATTTACGTGGTTTGGTAACTGCCTACGTCCGTGGGGCTATGAGCATCCCACTCAATTTCACTATGCAAGAAATTAGGTGACTCATTACAAGGATTCCAAACCCTCCAACACTTAACCTACTCTCTCCCCCATAGGTCTCAATCTCACATCTTCTCACCTCTCTTGCTCAAAATCTAGGGTTACCGATTACATCAATATATAACCTCTGGCCAAGAAAGCCCCGGTGCAAAGACCAAAATACCTTGACCCTAAACCTCGTCATTGGCCAACCCAATGAACCAATTCGGTAAAGCCAGAATACAAGACAAACCTAACACCATATTCTTCTTCATAAATCTGTTTAATCAGAGTTTAAGCTTAGTTATTTCGTAAAAGTCCCTATTATTATATATGAAGCAAAGTGATTTCCAATTGATTTTGACCAATTTAATTTAGTTTGACCCTAGCAAACGGATAGGATCGGGGTAGTTTAGGTCGGGTCAGAGATGAAGCACACTTTTTAGACCCAACCTGATCTGTGTATTTTTAATGACATGGTAAAAATTAATCTGATTTGTGTCGAGACTCGAACTCAAGACAATATGAATTTCAAAGGAACAACCCTACCATTACACTACAAAGCATCTTTTTGCTAATAGTTATCAACAAAAACTTAAAATTAGCTTAGAGACCCGACGCCCCCACTTTGGAATATTGACCGTGAGTTGGAATTTATCTGCGAGGTATTTATAAAAATAATTTATTTTTATAATATTGACCCCTATAAATACTATTGTTATTATTTTCATACTTATGCATTGTACTTTAAGCATAGATGATCAAACTTTTGAAATAACTATTTTATATGATTTCCCATATAGTCATTAATTTTCTTTGACAACCATTTTAAAATAAAACTAACTCAAATGAATATATAATATATGAATTAATTAACAAAAATAATAAGTTTCATAGTTAATAAGAAAATAAAAATATTATTGAAAAAAGAAAAACTCGCGACAACAGCGTGGAGCTAAAGAGGAGGCGGGAAACTTTCCATTTAACTGATGTGCTACAATGCACGCTTGCCAAGGGAGAAAGGGTGAGTCTGGTTTTTTTTCTTTTTTGTGTGTGTGGCTTTAAATTTTATAAATCGTGATGTAAATGGAGTGGAACACTACGATAGACCCCATCAATTAAAAATCAAAAGCATTAAGTCAAACATCATTGCTATTTATGGAATACCTCAAATTCACACCTCATTCTGGGTTATTTCCAAGGTCAAATTCATTCTCTGATAAAAAAAAATATAAAATACTGGAGTTTTCCAAATAAAGTTTTTTTTTATTCGGACTCTCTATCATGCCTTTTGTCTATTAAGAAACTCTCAATATCATCATATTTCTATTAAGCAATAGCATTTGAGTGTTAAGGGGTCCCAGTGTCTATAAGTGTCACTAATCTAAGGAATTTCAAGTATTTTTGTTTCTTCTGTTTATATTTTTTTTCTTTTTTTTTAGAATGTGAAATGTCGATTTCTAGGTTGTTTGATTTATTTAATCCTTATTCTTTTTTATTTAATCCACTCTCAGTTCTGGGTTGTTTGCTTTCCTTTTTATCTACTGATTTTGATTGTGCACTTTTTTTTTTAAATGCTGAACTAATGGCAAAGGGAATCTCCAATAATATTGGTCCATCTAAGTAAACAATTAAGCTCATTCTTATTATCATCATTTTCTACTTTCTCAAATATAATTCTATTTCTCTATGTCAACCAGAGAACTTTCATTTTTTCCATTCATTTACTTTTAAGTTCACTGTATTTGTTTAGAGCAACTTTAATAATTTTTTTATTTTCTTTATGTCTCCTTTTAGTACCGTCTCATGTCTAATTTGGGTGCTTATTTTAGATCAGTGTAAAATGTGAGCACCTTAAGACAATTGGTGCAATTATTAAACATTTCAATTTGAGAGGTAAACCTTTTTAAATCATCATTTTAAAATTTCTATCATAAGTTGGTTTGGTTCTTCTAAATTTCTTTTATTATTGTATTGTCTATGAATCTTTGTTTATATATTTTTATAGCCTTTTTAATAAAATTTATTTCGTTTTATTTTGTATTTCTTATATTATAACTTCACACTTGTGATGGGTTTTTAGTTTTTTTTTTTTTTATGGTTTTTCATGAATTTTTGGGTTCTTTTGTCTTTTGCCCTTCTGTGCTCCATTTTTTAGTTTTTTTTTTCTCATGAGTGTTTGATTCTTTTAAATTGCTTATATTATTGAGTTGATTATGGATTTTCACTTCTATGTTTTATTTCTATGTGTCTTTCAAATTTCATTGGATTTGATTTATAGTTTATATTGTTTGTTTGTTTTGATTTTATTTTTTAGTTTTCTTTATCATTAATCTTCAATTTTCATGGGCTTGTGTTTTTTTTTTTTTTAAATTATATGGTATTCGATATTGAATTCTTATGGACTTTTTTTTTCTTTTCCCTCTCTCATACTAAAATCTTTTGCATTTAATTTTAAAGAAACTTATCATAATTTTTTTTTTATAAATTTTAATATTATAATTATATTGCCCGTGCTAAGCAAGGGCTTGTTTTTCTAGTAAATTAAAAGAATGATAACAACATCAATGTAATGTTTACAGCATCTAAAGCTTAGATAAATGTTGTATGTGACAACTGATAACGATACAGATCTTCACCATTCATTTTCTAGGTATGCAGTTATGTCATACATTTTCAAGACACCAATTATATACGTTTCTGCATCTAATGAATTATTATGTATGCATTGAAGGCTTTAATAGTGTGAGAGGTTTGGAGACGTTTGGAGGAAGCTTGACAGCAAGGGGTAGACAACACGAAATCAAAATTATGGCTGGAGGAATTCGACAATGTATGCAATTACTATAAACATTTCGGCTACTGTCAAGCACAAGGCAAGACCTTTTACAAGAGTAGTTAATATATTTGAAAGTTTTTTCTCGTGAAATTTTGTGTGTGTAGTTTTTAGTTAGAGATTTATACATTACTTAAGTAGGTCAGCAGCAAGAGGAAATAGCTGACCGCAAAGGAGAGAAAATAAGAAAATGGGGAAATGGGGAAAGAATTAATTCAATTTAGAGATAAGATCGATATAACTTACGATATTGTTATTTACGATATCATTAGTTGTGGTTACTTTTGTCATGAAAATTTCATAAGGCAGTGAAAAACATGTTTAAGAGAAATATTTTAGTTAAGATCCCTTAGTTAATTACATTAGTAATGACCCAATTTCTCCTCTAATTAGGATGCTAAAGAAAGAAATTGAACGGAATAGGATCCTGTTGCAGAGGGCATTTGAGTATGTTTGGCTTTCTTTGCCGAAATTCATCTTTTGTCCTTCTCCTGCATATTCCCTTTTAGAAATGATAGGACTTGTTTGAAATAAGAGTAGTAAAAAATTTGACTATTAACTTCTCTCTTCTATATATAGAAAGAACTTTAATTTGTGGTAATAAAAGGTATGGTGATTTTATGGAAATGGATTGACTTTTGGATTTCTTATGGTATCAACTATCAAAGTTACAATTAGGCAGGCCACTATTATGCTTCCACAATTATCTCACTATCACTTATTTCTCCCTTTTCAATAAAAAAGAAAAGTCGAACATTCTCTTTTATCCATGCACTGATCCAAGCCTTGCAATCTCATTGTTCTTATCAAGTTGCATAATTGAAAGACCCTCGAAGAGATTATGACAGATCTTATCTATTTGGACACCAACATCAACAGATTGGCAAAGAGTGAAATGCAAAGTGAGTCTCTACAGATAGACAGTAATCGGCAACAAAGTAGGATGATCTACCTGATATTGACTGGTTATTTTTAGAGATCAGGTGGTCTATTATTTTTTTTAATCAATCACACTATCCTTTTATAATAAAAAAAATACATTTGATGGGAGAGGGGAAACCCACATAAATCCAATTTCATTAATATGAAGCCTATTTCATCAAATCCAGACCGTTCTAAACAATGACAAACAACCATTATTAATATATTTTGTTATAATTGACTGCAATGCACACATAACCAACCGTTGGCATGGATTGACGAAAGTTTCAACACACATAATTAGATATCATATACGTGCGCGTGAGAGAGAGAGAGAATTGGGATAAAACTTTGGAGCCTACTTTTAAATAAAGTTGGAAAACTTGTGATTCAGGCTGGACTCATCTAATGCAACAAAATTGACTCGGATAGAGTCAACACGAAGAGTCTAGTCATGTTTTTCTTTAAAAGATATTTAAAAATACTTAAAAATAAGTTCATTACTCATAAAATCTAAAAATAAATTTATTTACATGCATTCATGATAATCAATTCAATTTAATAAGTTTATATATGCAAGAAAAGTACTACAATAAGGAAAATAAAAAGAGTATTGCATGTTACATAATTTGTTACTCCAAATGTTGAATATAAAAGATTAAATATAAGTTTCAAATTACATTCTAGCTATCATTTTTAAGTTATTGACTCTAAACCTCATGCATAATTACTTATAAATAAATTTTAATGGCTTAAAATTAGATTTACCTATTAAATCGTTCGAAATGCAAACGACTTATCAAAATGAGATGATTGGGCTAAGTCTCCCATATTTTTTACTCGATCCTTCATGAAACTAAGATGAGAGTCAAGAGTCATGTCAGAGGGCTTTCCAACCTTGCTTTTAAATTCCAAAAACCTTAAACTAGGGATATACAAAATATTCATCTTGAAAAGTCCCTCTTTTCAATTAGTAAAAAAGCCCTACGCGGGCACTATTTGATAACCTTAACCATCTTATTGAGGGCCCTAGGGCTCAACTGTCTAATCCAAAGGAGACCTTTAGATCCCAAGCTACACACTAATTAGGATGAAAGAATTGGTGTAACGTCCTGGAATTCTAAGGTTGTAATTAGTCTAGTTAATTATACTTTTAGCTAATTAAGCTCGTTCAGAAGCCAAACGGGTTCGGTAAATCATTAAGATCGTGCGTGTGAAGTTGGGTTGAGATCCGAGCTCGTTTTGGTACAGTAGGGGCATGTGTTGCTATTTTTGGAAAGTTCCAAGGGCTTTCTAGTATTTTCCGCTTTTCGAAATTTTGGCACCATTAAGGAGATTACCTAATTCCTCATACTTTGTCCTTTTGTTGCATCCCGAGCCAAACCCTCGAGCCCACCCAAAACCTGACCTGGCCCAACCAAAGGCCCTAAAGGCCATTTGGTAATTTTCCATATTCTGACCTTTATCCCATGTGAACCCCACCTCCCCATCTTATTCCCATCTTATCCCCACCCCCTTAGTGCATAGGCGAGAAAGAGGAAACCTTTCTTTCCTCTTCTGCGGCAAGACCTTTCTCACGGTGGAGGTGGGACTTGCGCATCCCCTCTTGGCAAAGAAAATCGGAGGCTTTAAAGGCGTTGGAAATTACGGAAGGATGGATTCCACCCTACACCAAACAATAGCAAGATGTAGCTGGAATTTCAGGAGCCATGTCGACAACGGTTTCCGCTGAATTCCCCCCTGCACAAATGTGCCATTAATCCGTGTGCAAAGCCCCCACTGGCCCACCCGCACCATCATCTCCAGCGAACCCCCAGCCCACTCCATCTCTCTCTATTTCTCTCTCTCATGTTTTCCTCATTTCCCCCTCTGTTTCTCTTTCTTTGTTTGATTTCCTTTCTTTATTTCCTCTCTTTCACTCCTCCTGCTACATGGATCAGCTTCCCCACCCATCTCACCATTTCATTCCCTCTTTCTTTCTTTCTTTCTCTTTCTTTATTTCCTCCCTGCCAATGTGACTGAGCACCCACCCATTCCACCATTTCATTCTCTTTCTTTGTTTTTCTTTTCTCCCTCCTTGCTGCCAACATGAGTCGGCTCCTTCCCCCACCTATTTCACTCTTTCTCTCTCTAATTCTTTCTCTCACTATGTCTTTCTTTCTTTCTTTTTGTCTTCATTGTCCTCCTTGTCAATGGACCACTAAGACCCTCCATCACCACCAATCAAGTGAGCCACATAATCTCCCCATCTCAATTTCAGTCCTCTCTCTCTCATTCTCTTTCTTTCAATCTCTCTCTCCCACGTTGCCGGAAATGGACTGCAAAGGCAACCCCACCTCCGATCGTCACCATCGATCATGGCCATCGCAATCTCCACATGGACCCTGTGAACTCATCCATCTCTAAATTGCAAGCCACCACTCCATCCACCCATCTGTTTGGTAAGCTCATCTTCCCCTTAGGTTTGGGTTAATATACTTTGGGTGTAGTAGTGTGATAAGATAGCTTAGAGCTTTCCCTTTCTTTTGGTTTATGTTTTAATTTAGTTTTATTTTGCTAATACTTCCTTAGGTTTGGGTTGCTGGGCATTTAGCTAGGATTTGTGGATTTGCGCATTTTCAACCAAGGCAAGTAAATATTTATATATATGCTTGGATAAGTTTGTCTCTCCTTTGATTTGATGATTGATGATGATTTAGATGACGGCCACATGCTCATTTGATGCCTTCAAATTTGGAAAACATGATAATTAGGCTTATTTGTTTAATGAAATGGATTCTTAATTGGATGGTAAGATTGTTGGATTGTATGGGTTGGGTATGGACTTGTGATTGGAGGATGTCTAAGGCATTTAGAGAGGGCTTGGCCCTATAATTTCTTTTGTCTACAGGTGTGGATGTTGGAGGGGAGTGGAAACCCCCATTTCTAAACCAAACACAAAATTTGCTTCAGAATTCTAGGAGCAATCGGTTAACTGAACTTGGTTGTCGGTTAACCGAACTGCAGCTCGGTGACCTGCCGGTTCCAATTCCAGGGAGCAATATTTTGGAGGAATTATGCAATCGGTCGACCCCTCGGTTAACTGAATTGGTCGATTCAGTTAACCGACTATGATATTTATTCTAGATTGAATTCCTTATTTTTAAAAGGGAATGCCTCCCTGGTTTGTGGACTTAGGTGGAGCCTTGGCTACCCCTTTTGATGACTCATTTGACTATGTGTGAGAATGTTTTGAGCCGACGTTTTCTCATGATTATTTCGATTGTATCGGGATTCAACCTGGCTCGATCATGAACGGTGTGGGACAACATGATACCCTCCTTTATATCTATACATGAAGATGATTTGTTCGATTATCACGAACCTTAATTCATTTTGTTGACTGAGTAGGGATGTACAATGCTTTAGGAATAACATTGTACTTAGGATTAGATTGTCTATCGCTTCTGATTCCAAATTGTACCGTCTAGTACCTTTATCTACACATCAATGGACATGTTCATTAGCTTTGTTTACTGTTTTGTTTTGGGGCTCACATGAAGAACTTAGATGATGGACTCAAGACCCCCTTTGATATTCCGTTTGTTCTAAAGTTTGAAGTGTTGAGGTTAGGCGGCTTTGATTGTAAAAGCTTGATGATGACTACTTATGGTATTGATGTTTGCAGAAGTTTGCTTGTTTTGATTTTGAATTAATGATGGAAAAGTAGTCTTTCTTTTGATTAATGAATCTTGTTCACGCAAGAAAGTCTAGCCCTTCACTATTGCATGTTTAATTCTCTTTGTATCATGCACCACTCAGTTATTAACGTCCAACACAACTGGGGCATCACCTATGTGGGGGCTTTGGAATTCTGGGCCGTCTACAGTTCAGATTTTTATATTTTAGATGGATGTACACCATTGGATACCCCTTTTGAAAAGAAGTATTGAGGTATGGTTTTGAAGGGGTATCATTTTGTTTAATCGCCGGGTTTTTATCCCGTGCCCTGCTTATCTCTACCACAACTCACATGCAAAGCCAGGAGGGCGATTGATGCAGGCCAGATCCATGGTCTGCCAACTAATTGGGCTCAGTCCACAGCCCAATAGGACGTCCATTTAGTTAGAGTTTTAATTAGTTAAGAGTCTTATTTAGAGAGTTGTTATTTATTTAGAAGTCATTAAAATTAGGAGTTTTGTTTTATTTGGATTGTAACCAAGTTTTTTATTTGGATTGTAACCAAGTTTAGTTTCCTTTATTGTTTAGGAAAGCAGAGTCCTATTTGGAAAGGGGATGTTCAACCCTTCATATAAATATGTAATCCCTCCATTAGGAGAGTAGCTCAAGATTATTCAATAATAATGATTAGTTTGGTTTGGTTTGGTTTCCTCTTTCTCTTCAATGGAAGAATGCTATTGAGTTCTGCGAGGAATTCGACTAATTCTCATATGCGGAGTTGGTCTTGACTTGAATCTGTCCCAGATTCGGCAAACTCTCTCACAGGGCTTATCTATACCCCGTTTAATCACAGCTGGCGGATCCAGGCAGCTTTAGCGATGTTGAACTATCCCATGGTGATTAGCATATGTGGACTGCCTATTTGTTAAGATGTTTATGATAGATCTTTTTTATTCTCAGATGCTATGCATTTCCTATGATCTTATCTATTCGTTTACTCTATTTCGTACTGCATATCTACTAATGTTATATATATATAGGGAGTGGCTCTCGTGAGTTGCTGTTGAGATTACCATAAGCTATAGCGTGCGGTTCGCTCTTGTGGAGCAGATATGTTTTTTCTTTTTGGGTTTTCGTCTGGAATCACATCCCCTCTCGTCCAATATTTTATTCACATCCTGCCCTCTCTTGCACTTTATCTTTTTCAAAAAAAAAAAAAAAGGAAGAGAGAGAAGGAGAAAGAGAATGAACAGCAGAGATGGGAAAAGCGAGATCTTCTCTAGCGATGGGAATCTAAGTATCGCATCTTGGAGTTAGGTAGGTAACTGAGTTGACATTTTTTTTTCTCCGTTTGAGCATAATCGTGTTGGAAACTCTCCCATCAGTGAGAACTCTCACGATCCAATGCAACAACTCTGCTTCTGCCACATCATTAACCTAGTCTCCATCAACACTCCTCCTTGTTCCACTTATAAAAACTGAGATTCCTTCTTATGTTTCTCTTTCACAGTATCGGGATTCCGTTTCAAAGGCTGATTCTAACTGATGAGAGCCTAAAAGATACATTTTAGGCCCATTAATGAGGACTTGGTTATACCTTCGAAAGAGATTAATTAGCTTAATTATGTTATTTTATTGTTTGTAGGTATTACAGATGCAAGGAGTGAAATTCAAAGCTAAAATGGAAGAAATCCCACAAAGCATGACAAATCAGAGTTGCAAGTAAGAAAGCTGCCAAATATGGGAAGATACTCAAATAAGAAAGAAAAGCAAGAGTCCAAACATGCCTTGGACATCCAACATGGGTCCCACTCACACCATAGCATGCCAACATGGAAGGTCTTCTAATTGTACCATGATTCTCAGAATTTTCAGAGGCAACAACTTGAAATGATCATAACTTTCAACTCGAGTGTCTGATTCGTGAAATCTACATACCGTTGGAAAGCTCTTTTCGAGTCGATATCCGTGGAGTCCAAGATTGTATAAATCGGAGCTATATCGAGGGAGATACGACCTCACGAAGTTCGCTGTGATGACTAGTGGGCCCGGACCCGACGGGAATCCGACTCCTATACGAATTGAAGACCTTTTTCACCCCAAAACTTATAAATAAGAGCCCAAACTCATTTTTGAGGATATTCATATCTTGGGAGAAGTTTTGGGAGGCTTTCTTGGAGCTTGGGGAAGAGCATCAATGGGGATTTCGTCAAGACTTCTTCGTCAATCGTCTTCCATGAGTAACTAAATCTCCATCTTAGGGTTGTGATGAAACTTTAGTTTTGTGTTTATGGCAATGTATAGGTTCTAGGGTTTTATTTTAAATGCTTTGATTATATGACATTGATTTAATCCATTGATTGGATTCGTTTATTAATGCAATATCTCTTTTGGTGTTTTATTCTTGTAGTTTAGAATACCAAGTCATATAACATGATGCTTGAATGAATGTGTTTGTTAGATCTAGGATAATCTATGCCATAGAGATAGGTTATGCCCTGATTTGCATCCACTACCCTTATTTGGTGACTCTGTGAAGGTTTGTAATCAGAACGAGTCTGGAAAGCATTGACAGTGAAACCCTAGACCTATATTCGCCATTGCACAGGCTATGGTGGATTCATACCCTAAGACTTTTCTCTAATTGGATCAAAAACTTGTCTTTCAATTTGTTAATTTAGAAATTGCAAAACCAATCATCCCAACACTTCGCTTTCTAATAGGATTAGTTTAATAATCAGAACTTTGTCTTCTACTAGAATTAGTTTAGGAATTTAGGAAACAACGCAACTTAGCCTTTTTGTCCCAGTGGATACGATACTCGGTTAACATCTCTGCTTTTGCAAGCAGAGGTTGTTAGAGTTTTAGTTTTGTTGCAATTTGATAGGATGCATTCACTTTCATATAGCTTGTTCTCTCATTCATACATGGCTTTATTCATAGGAGCATCATGCATATTTCTTCTTCTTGAATCTTTGTTTTATCAAATATCATGCATGGTTTACTTGTTCAGGTTGCCTCTTCAGTTCATAGAGTTTTTGATTTCAAAACTTCTTCCAAGCTTTCCAAAGTTTCTAGCTTTAAATTCATTATTGTGATTTGGAGTTTTCATGGCTTTAAAATCTCAGTTTTCATCTTCTTTTAGTCATGATTTAATGCTTGGTAGATGTGTTTGAAAGTCCTTGGGAAGGTGCCCTCATAAGCCTCAAGTTTCTCTCAATTGTCAAATTTCTGGGCTGTTTCAGGCAGTGGTCTCGGTCGACCGAGACCTGCATCTCGGTCGACCGAGACAACTGCAGGTCATTTCTGCAGAATTCTGAACTGAAGCTCCAACGGTCAGATTTATATCCGTTGTGCTTTCTAGGTCGACCGAGACCTGTTTCTCGGTCGACCGAGGACTAGCCGTTGGCAACTTTATCTTTATAAAAAATGGCTTTTTGGTTGGAGAAAGGTGCTGATATTTGAGAGACCTTTGAGGCCAAGGCTAAGCAACTTCTTAGGAGCATTTTCACAAGGATTATGAAGCCATTCCTCTTATTCAACCTTTGATCTTCAAATGGGTGTGCTTCCTTTAATCCTACTCTTTTCAAAATCATGTTTTGTTTTGAATCTTTGATCTATTTTCCAATGCATGATAAACAAGTTGCTTTCCTATTAAGATGTTGACCTTCATAACATGCTTAGTTCTTTAAAAATCACATGAGACTTATGAATGCAACATATTGTCTAAGTTACACATGATTTTAGGTTCTTGATTCAAAAATCAACTTGTTAGCGTTTAGATCATCTTTTTGAAAACAAGTTGTTTTTCATTATGAATCACTTGTGTTAGACATACAACTCTTTCTCAAATATATGTTAAACATCTTTGCATCCTTTAAGTTCATATCTTTTAAAAGAGAAAGAGTAATCTTTTAGAAAATGCATTTCACATAGACTTTGTCATTTTCATGCATTGTTCTAGAACTTGAGTTTCTTTTTCAAACTAGCCTATTAAGAGGCACTTCATTGCAATTCATTGTTCTCTTTATCCATGCATTATTAGGCATATTGTTTAAGAGAAAAGTTCCATGTTGTAAAGGTTAATGTTTAGCCTTGAAAAGCATATGTAGTAAAGGTTTATGCTAAGCCTTGAAAAGCATAGTGTTGGTTGTAAGGTTTGAGGTGATCCTAAACCTTAAGTGGAGTTAGTGAATACCGGTAGGTGTACCGGGAGTGGATGTAGGCAATTTTGGCCGAACCACTATACGTGCTTGTGTTATGGTGATTGCCTCTATGCTTTCTTTTTATGGATTATGCTTGCTTAGTTGATTTCATTATTATTCTCCAATGCATAAGTGACTTAAAAGTTAAAAGAATTAAAATTGGTCTAAGTCTTTGAGCTCACCCTATTCACCCCCCCCCCTCTAGGATTCGATCTTGGACTTTCAATTGGTATCAGAGCCTAGGTGCTCTTGTTTAGGTCTAACAACCTAGAGTTAGAATCCTTAGAGTGAGTTTTAGCCTTTGTTGTCATCATGCAATCCCAATTAGGAGAAGGCCATGCCACCAATAGACCTCCCTTGTTCAATGGCTCTCATTACCGGTATTGGAAGATTAGGATGCAAGTCTTTCTTGAATCTCAAAATCTAGATGTTTGGAGTATCATTGAAGAAGGGTATCATGATCCCATTATCACTGAACAAGATTCTGAAGGACATGTCATTGCTATCAAAGTTAAGCCCAAGAAAGATTGGACTCAAGGAGAGAAAGATAGGGCAAATCTAAATGCTAAAGCAAAAAATTCCTTGTTTTGTGCCTTGTCCCAAGAAGAGTTCAATAGGGTAGTAAATTGTATTACTGCTAAGGAAGTGTGGGATACCTTAGAGACCACTCATGAAGGGACTAATCAAGTCAAAGTAGCTAAAATCCAAATGTTGTCTACTAAGTATGAGGAACTCAAAATGCAAGAGGAAGAAACATTTGATGAGTTCTATACTAAATTCATGGAGATTGTTAATTCCCTCATAGGTCTAGGAGAGAAGATGGATGAGTCCAAAGCTGTTAGGAAAATATTATGATCTCTTCCCAAAAGGTTCAAACCTAAGATAGTTGCTATAACTGAGAGCAAAGATGTGGACAAGATCAAAATAGAAGAACTTAGAGGAAATCTTCTCACTTATGAATTAGACTTTGAAGCCCCTAGCAAGAAGAAAGGTGTAGCTCTTAGCTCCCAACATAAAGAAAATGACAATGAGAGTGAGAGTGATGATGAAAACACTATTTTACTTGCTAAGAAGTTCAAGAATTTCCTTAAGAACAAAAAGAACTATAAATATTCTGAAGATTCTAAAAATGAAAAATTTCAAAGAAACTCAAGGGGATCTTTTACCAAAAGGGATGTGCAATGTTACAACTGTAAAGGTTTTGGTCACATCGCTCAAAATTGTCCCTCCCCTAAGGAATCTGAAAAGAAAGATAAGAAAGGAAAGAAAGTCTTAAACATAACTTGGGATGATGATGAAGATGAAAGTAGTGACAATAATGAACCTCAAAATGATGAAGACAATGATAATTCCACTTCTTGGCTTCTCTTCACTCCCATTGAAGAAAACAATGATCATAATATGTTAATAGAAGAAGTAAATGAAGAGAATAGTGACAATGATATTCATCAAGCCTATGAGGAACTATATGAACTATGTGAAGTCATTACCAAGAAAAACAAAAGCTTAAAAAGTGAATCTAAAAGGCTTGTGAATGATCTAGATGTTTTAAAAGATCAATTAATGTTGAAAGACAATGAGATAAAAAATGTTCAATCTAAGTTGACTACCTCTAATGACAATCTTGCTAAAGCTGAAAAAGAAATTCATAAATTACAAAGTCTGTTGGAATCTAGTCAACAAGAATCAGAATCTCTTCAAATGAAACTTGAAAAGGGAAAACATGTTGTTGAAAAATTTACCTTAGGCAATGACAAATTCTATCAAATGTTAGGCTTGAATAAAGTCTTTGGTAACAAGAATGGTATAGGTTATGAATGCTCCTCTAGTAGCAAGAAGAATAGCTTTCAACATAATACTAGGACTCATCTCAAACCTATAGGTAAAATCTTCTTTTCCTCTAGATGGACTTGTCATTTTTGCAATCAAATAGGTCATCTAGTTCCTAACTGTCCTTTTAAGTTTAGGATGTCTCAAAATCTTAGTTCTAGAGCTCATATCAAGTTTGTTCCCAAGACTTCTACCTCTACCTTCATTAAGGCTACTTGGATTGAAAAAGAGAAAAGTGTCAAGAATTTTTTTGCTCAAACCGCTCTTAAAGTTAAAGAAAACTCTAGATGGTTTTTGGACAGTGGTTGCTCCAAGCATATGACTGGAGACCGTTCTAGATTTATCACTCTTGAGGACTATGATGGAGGTAATGTGTCTTTTGGAGATAATCGGAAAGCTCAAATTATAGGAAAAGGCTGTGTTGGAGGAGATCAAATGCCTACATTAAAAGATGTTTTCCTTGTGGATGGTTTAAAGCATAATCTCTTGAGCATAAGTCAGTTGTGTGACAAAGGAAACAAAGTTGTCTTTGACAGCAAATCTTGCAAAGTTCTGGATGAGAAATCCCACAAAGTTCTACTCACTGGATTACGTACTAAAGATAACATCTATACCATAGAAGAATGTAGTGAGAATGAATCCATGTGTTTAATGTCTAAAGTTCAAGAAAATCAGTTGTGGCATCAAAGAATGGGACATATAAATTACAAACTGATGAAGATCTTATCAAAGAAAGAAATTGTTAGAGGAATACCCAAATTAGATGATTACAAATCTGAATTGTGCAAGGCTTGTCAAATGGGTAAACAGATCAAGAAAAGTTTTAAAGGTATAAAAGATATATCCTCTGCTCGTCCCCTTGAACTCATTCATATGGACCTCATTGGACCAGCACCTGTTCAGAGTATTGGTGGGAGAAAGTATATCCTAGTGATGGTTGATGATTATTCGAGATTTGGATGGGTAGCCTTTCTTCATGCTAAATCAGATGCAGTAGATAATATTATAAGGATTTGCAAGAAAATTCAAGTTGAGAAGGACTGCAAAATTAAGAAGATAAGAAGTGATCATGGAGGTGAATTTGAAAATGAAAGATTTGCAGACTTCTGTGAAAGCTATGGGATCAGTCATCAATTCTCTGCTCCAAAAACTCCACAGCAAAATGGAGTAGCTGAACGAAGAAACAGAGTTATTCAAGAAATGGCCAGAACCCTTCTTAATGAGAAGAATCTCCCGCGAAACTTATGGGCTGAAGCTATCAATACGGCATGCTATCTTATTAACCGTGTTTATTTGACAAAGAACACTAACAAAACCCCTTATGAGCTGTATTTTGGAAGAAAACCAAATCTGGGTTATCTTAAAGTGTTTGGTAGCAAGTGCTATATTTTAAGAGATAGAGAGCAGCTTGAAAAGTTCGATTCAAAATCTGATGAAGGGATCTTCTTAGGATATTCTGATAAAAGCAAGGCTTATAGAGTGTTCAACCTCAGATCAATGGCTGTCATGGAATCAGCTCATGTTGTTATTGATGAGACTAATCAAATTAAGAAAGCTCCTCATGATGAAGAAGAGATCTCAGTTGAGCAGCCTATTTCATCTGAAATTGAAGAAGAGATTCCCTCAGTCCCCACTATGCCCACAAAGCTTTTAAGAAATCACAACTTGGATAATGTCATTGGAGATATCACAAAAGGAGTCATGACAAGAAGACAGGTTCATAATCTGTGTGCTCACTATTCATTTGTTTCACAAATTGAACCCAAGAACTTCTCTGAAGCAGAAACCAAGTCTGAATGGATTGATGCCATGCAAGATGAGCTAAATCAGTTTAGAAAGAATGATGTGTGGGATCTTGTACCTCTTCCTGAAGGCAAAAGCCAAATTGGCACCATATGGATTTTCAAGAACAAGCTGGATGAATCAAGAAATGTTATAAGGAACAAAGCTAGACTTGTAGCCAA
The DNA here is from genome assembly GCA_038049695.1 of Cinnamomum chago. Lineage (NCBI taxonomy): Eukaryota > Viridiplantae > Streptophyta > Magnoliopsida > Laurales > Lauraceae > Cinnamomum > Cinnamomum chago. The sequence goes on along the minus strand of CP142453.1, from coordinate 100,525,298 downwards.
AGGGTATGCCCAAATTGAAGGAATTGATTTTGAGGAAACTTTCGCCCCAGTAGCTCGGTTGGAGTCTATTCGAATTCTATTAGCTTATGCCAGCAGCATGAAGATTAAACTGTTTCAAATGGATGTGAAGAGTGCCTTTTTAAATGGTGAAATTGAGGAAGATGTGTATGTTTCTCAACCTCAAGGCTTCGAGGATCCACATCACCCAGAATATGTTTTTAAGTTAAAAAAGGCTCTTTATGGATTGAAACAAGCCCCAAGAGCCTGGTATGAAAAGCTAACAAGTCACTTACTTGAAAATGGATATGAGTGTGGGAATGTGGACAAGACTCTATTCATTAAAAAGGTTGGTAAAGATATTCTCATTGCTCAAATATATGTGGACGACATTGTTTTTGGATCAACATCTGATCATCTTGCTCAAGGATTTTCTAAGTTAATGAGCTCCACGTTTGAAATGAGTTTGGTAGGACCCCTTCAGTTCTTTTTAGGATTACAAGTTAGTCAGACTGATCAAGGTATATTTCTTAGTCAATCCAAGTTTGCTCTAGAAATAGTGAAAAGTTTGGATTAGGAGAATCTAAGACTAGTTACAATCCTATGGGATCCTCTACTAAAATCTCTAGTGACCTTCAGGGTAAGAAAGCAGACCAAAAACTCTATAGGAGCATGATAGGAAGCCTTCTCTACCTCACTGCTAGTCGCCCTGATATCTCTTTCAGCGTAGGAATTTGTGCGAGGTATCAATCTGACCCCCGAGAATCTCACATTAAAGCTGTTAAACGTATCATAAAATATATTAATGGGACTTCTCATTATGGTATCTGGTATCCTCATGACTCAACTCTGCAATTAATTGGATATAGTGATGCAGATTGGGCAGGATCCATAGATGATAGGAAGAGCACTAGTGGCTGCTGCTATTTCTTAGGAAATTGCTTAGTAGCCTGGCATAGCAAAAAGCAAAATTCTGTATCTTTGTCTACTGCAGAAGCTGAATATATTGCTGCAGGTAGCTGTTGTGCCCAGCTGTTGTGCCCAGCTGTTGTAGATGAAACAAACCTTATTAGACTATAATGTTCCACAACAATGCATGCCTATCATGTGTGACAACTCTAGTGCCATCAGTATCTCAAAAAATCCTGTTCAGCACTCACGCACTAAACACATTGACATTCGCTATCATTTCTTGCGTGATCATGCTGACCAAGGCACTATTGAACTATTGTTTGTCCCTACAGATACCCAATTGGCTGATCTGTTCACTAAACCCCTTGGAAATGATCGTTTCATTAAATTGAGACATCAATTGGGCATTGGCCCTTGCCCTGAATTCTAACTTCTTGTTGGCCTCTCACCTGTTTCTAATCTTATTTTTATATCTCTTATAAGCAGGTGCTACTAACAAGGTTATGTGTTTTATCTTTCTTGGGCAGGCTCCTTTGCAATTAGATGTCAAAGGGGGAGAGAGCTCACCAAGTGAGGGGGAGAAGATTTAAAAAGGGTTGCTTTGATTGAGGGGGAGTAGCTTTGCCTAGAGTGCATTTTGTGTTTAGCTTCTAGGTTGGTCGTCTTTTGTCGTCGCTCCTACAAGGAAAATCCAAAGCTCCAAAAGATCCAAATGCTCCCAAATGTCCAAAGCTCCTTAATTATCCAAAGCTCCTTAAATATCCAAAGTTCAAGCTTCAAGAGTTCAAGCTGAAGAGAAAATTGAAAGAGAGTTCAAGCTTCAAGAGTAGCCATCAAATTGCAAAGGGGGAGATTGTTAGAGTTTTAGTTTTGTTGCAATTTGATAGGATGCATTCACTTTCATATAGCTTGTTCTCTCATTCATACATGGCTTTATTCATAGGAGCATCATGCATATTTCTTCTTCTTGAATCTTTGTTTTATCAAATATCATGCATGGTTTACTTGTTCAGGTTGCCTCTTCAGTTCATAGAGTTTTTGATTTCAAAACTTCTTCCAAGCTTTCCAAAGTTTCTAGCTTTAAATTCATTATTGTGATTTGGAGTTTTCATGGCTTTAAAATCTCAGTTTTCATCTTCTTTTAGTCATGATTTAATGCTTGGTAGATGTGTTTGAAAGTCCTTTGGAAGGTGCCCTCATAAGCCTCAAGTTTCTCTCAATTGTCAAATTTCTGGGCTGTTTCAGGCAGTGGTCTCGGTCGACCGAGACCTGCATCTCGGTCGACCGAGACAACTGCAGGTCATTTCTGCAGAATTCTGAACTGAAGCTCCAACGGTCAGATTTATATCCGTTGTGCTTTCTAGGTCGACCGAGACCTGTTTCTCGGTCGACCGAGGACTAGCCGTTGGCAACTTTATCTTTATAAAAAGTGGCTTTTTGGTTGGAGAAAGGTGCTGATATTTGAGAGACCTTTGAGGCCAAGGCTAAGCAACTTCTTAGGAGCATTTTCACAAGGATTATGAAGCCATTCCTCTTATTCAACCTTTGATCTTCAAATGGGTGTGCTTCCTTTAATCCTACTCTTTTCAAAATCATGTTTTGTTTTGAATCTTTGATCTATTTTCCAATGCATGATAAACAAGTTGCTTTCCTATTAAGATGTTGACCTTCATAACATGCTTAGTTCTTTAAAAATCACATGAGACTTATGAATGCAACATATTGTCTAAGTTACACATGATTTTAGGTTCTTGATTCAAAAAATCAACTTGTTAGCCTTTAGATCATCTTTTTGAAAACAAGTTGTTTTTCATTATGAATCACTTGTGTTAGACATGCAACTCTTTCTCAAATATATGTTAAACATCTTTGCATCCTTTAAGTTCATATCTTTTAAAAGAGAAAGAGTAATCTTTTAGAAAATGCATTTCACATAGACTTTGTCATTTTCATGCATTGTTCTAGAACTTGAGTTTCTTTTTCAAACTAGCCTATTAAGAGGCACTTCATTGCAATTCATTGTTCTCTTTATCCATGCATTATTAGGCATATTGTTTAAGAGAAAAGTTCCATGTTGTAAAGGTTCATGCTTAGCCTTGAAAAGCATATGTAGTAAAGGTTTATGCTAAGCCTTGAAAAGCATAGTGTTGGTTGTAAGGTTTGAGGTGATCCTAAACCTTAAGTGGAGTTAGTGAATACCGGTAGGTGTACCGGGAGTGGATGTAGGCAATTTTGGCCGAACCACTATACGTGCTTGTGTTATGGTGATTGCCTCTATGCTTTCTTTTTATGGATTATGCTTGCTTAGTTGATTTCATTATTATTCTCCAATGCATAAGTGACTTAAAAGTTAAAAGAATTAAAATTGGTCTAAGTCTTTGAGCTCACCCTATTCACCCCCCCCCTCTAGGATTCGATCTTGGACTTTCAGAGGTAGTAGCGGAGAATAATTTATAATTGCAACCCTGTCCTAGGATTGATCATAATTTTGGCACCGTTGCCGGGGACAATTAGCACGGTTGTTTGTTTCTTGTATTTCTAGTATTAGTTTAGTCTTTCCTTTTTTTTTTTTTTTTTTTTTTTTTGCCATCTCTTCTCACACTTCTACTATTCTTACTGCAGGATATTAATTCTAACACAGAGAGTTATACGGTTTATGCAGGATCCTAGAGAACGTTTGACAACTTGAAAGCCCTACTCAATTAAAAAGGTTGCTTACACCTAGAGCGCGGTAAGCTTAGACTTTCTAATTCTTTTCAGATAATTGCAGTAAATCTTGTGTGTGCATGCTTGGTCGTCGCTTTTGTCATCCAGATTTGGTTTCTTTAGACCAAAATTTAGAGCGAACCCTTAGAAAAATTAGATCATCTAAACACCATTCTGCTGTCTCACACACAAATCCTCTAATGGCTGAGGCAAGAAAAGAAGATGAGGCTCCACCTCTCCGACCCTTGAAGGAGCACTATACTCCTTCAGAATACGCGTCACCATCGTGTATTCAGCTGCCTGTAGTACAGGCAGCTCAATATGAAATCAAGCCCAGCACAATCAATCTGATCCCTTCTTTCTATGGCTTGAACAATGAGGACCCGTATAACCACATTGATGAGTTTTTGGTTATTTGCTCCACGGTGCAATAAATAATTTCAGTAGTGAGGCCTTAAAATTGTTTCTCTTTCCATTTTCATTAAAGGACAAAGCCAAGTATTGGCTGAGTACTTTACCTCCAAACTCTATCAATTCTTGGGCCCAACTACAACAAAAATTCTTGGACAAATATTTCTCTGTGGGCAAAACAAATCAGTATAGGAGATCCATCACATCCTTCGCCCAAACTGACGGTGAACAATTTCATGAGGCGTGTGATAGATTTAAGGATCTCCTTAGAAAGTGTCCTCACCACCAAATTGCCTGCAATTCTTCTATGATGGGCTATCACCTGAATGACGAAACATGGTAGTGACCGCCAGTGGGGGATCAATTATGTTGAAAAATGAGGATGAGGCATGGGAACTTTTTGAGAATATGAGTGAGACATTTCAGCACCATGCCTCCACTGCTAGATTGGAGAGGCCAGCAGCCTCGATTTTACAGAAACCAAAGGGGGTATTTGAAATTCAGCCCTCTAATGAGCTCACTACCCAAGTGGCTGCCTTGACCCAAAAGTTAGATCAGCTGATTTCTGGGGGACAATCTCCCCAATCTTCATCTCCCCAGCCCCCTGCTCACCAAGATGCTTGCGCTCTATGCAACAGTCCCACTCATTTTATAAGTGACTGTCCTGCAGCACCCCAATTTCCTAAGTTTGTGCAAGAGCAGGTGAATGCTGCCTAGGGGTTCTCCAAACCGGGTAATGATCCTTATTTGAATACCTACAACCCGGGATGGCGTAGTCACCCCAATTTTTCATGGAAGTCGCCCGGTCAGGGCACTTCTTTCTCTCAAATGGGAAATAGGCCTAACTTTCAATACAATCCTGCGACCTATCGTTCCCAACAATCCTACCAGCCTCCCAACTCTCAACCCCCTCAAAGAAACCCATCATTTGAGGAGACGATACTGCAGGAGCTAAAGGAGCTCAAAGCAGGTAATCAACTGGTCCACTCTCATTCTCAGTCCATAGCCAAGTTAGAGGCCCAGATGGGCCAAATAGCTAGTGCTCTTAATAGAAGAGAAGAGGGCCATTTACCTAGCCAACCCACTGTCAACCCCAAGAATACTTTCGAGGTGGGAAGTAGCTCTCAACCTCATGGTACTTATCATGAGGAAGCTAAGGTAGTTGTCACGCTGAGGAATGGGCGTGAGGTCGAGACTAGGCCTGAAGAGCCTTCAAAAATCATTAGAGAATCTGCCCCAGACCCCAAAAGCTCTAGGGTGGAAACGAGTCCCAAGGAAAAGGGGGTCAGCACTCCCACTTCTTCATCTATCCCAGCTGAGGCACCCACTTATGTGCCTAAAGTCCCTTTCCCCACTTGTCTGGACACACCCTCTCCGTTCGGGAAAAAGGGAGCAACCATGAATGAAATGCTAGATGTGTTCAAACAAGTAAAGATCAATCTACCTTTGCTGGATGCTATCAAGCAAGTGCCTTCGTACGCAAAATTTCTAAAAGACTTGTGCACCTAGAAGCGTAAATCCAAACCCAATGTGTCCAAAAAGGTCTTGCTCACCGAGCAAGTGAGTTCCTTAATTCAGCATGACACTCCTCTGAAGCTGAAAGATCCTGGTACCCCCACTTTAACTTGTACAATTGGGAGTCACATTATTGATCATGCGTTGTTGGATCTTGGAGCTAGTGTCAATCTCTTGCCTTACTCACTGTATGAGCAAATTGGGTTGGGTGAGTTGAAACCCACTACGGTCACCTTGCAACTTGCTGACAGATCCGTCAGGGTGCCCCGGGGTATAATTGAGGATGTTCTTGTCAAAGTGGACAAATTTCTTTTTCCCGCTGATTTCATTGTCCTTGACACAGAACCAGTGCCAAACCTACGGAAACAAACTCCAATCATCCTCGGCCGCCCCTTCTTGGCCACAGCTAATGCGACCATTAATTGTCGCACTGGAGTTATGGATGTTTCCTTTGGCAATATGAAAGTAAGGCTGAATGCTTTCAAGGCCTCCCATCAGCCCCCGGAAAATGACGACTGTTTCACAGTCGATGTTGTTGATGAGCTAGTTGATGAAGCCCTCCCTTATGTTTTAACTGAGGACCCCTTAGAGGCTTGCTTATCCCATTTTAGCTTTGATGAGTACGATGTTGACCAATCGATTACTGAGGTCAATGCCCTTTTGGATGAGGTAGCTATGCTGGATTTTCCCCCGTGGAGAGCAAAGATCGAACACCTACCTCCACTCTCTAAAGCACCAGCCCCTCCCTCGATTGAAGTTCCTCCCAAACTTGAGTTAAAACAACTTCCTGCTACACTCAAGTATGTCTATCTTGGTCCAAAGGATACTTTGCCAGTCATCATTGCTTCTGATCTATCTGATAATCAAGAGAGTCAGCTCTTGGATGTGTTACAAGAGCACAAAAGTGCAATCGGCTGGTCTGTAGCCGATTTGAAAGGCATTGACCCCTCCATCTGCATGCACCGCATTCATTGCGAAGATGACGCGAAACCGTCACGTGAAATGCAGCGTCGTTTAAATCCTAACATGAAAGAGGTGGTCATGAAAGAAGTACTGAAGCTTCTTGATGCGGGTATTATATACCCAATTTCTGACAGCAAGTGGGTAAGCCCTACTCAAGTGGTGCCCAAGAAGTCTGGCATCACGGTTGTGGAAAATGCGAACGGAGAACTAATTCCCACACGTACCACTACTGGGTGGCGCGTGTGCATTGATTACCGAAAGTTGAATTCCATGACCCGAAAGGACCATTTTCCCCTACCTTTCATTGACAAATCTTAGAAAGGTTAGCTGGCCAAGAGTTTTATTGTTTCCTGGATGGTTATTCTGGATATAACCAAGTGGCCGTCTACCCCGATGATCAGGAGAAAACAACTTTCACGTGTCCTTTCGGTACATTCGCTTACCGGAGGATGCCATTCGAACTTTGTAATGCACCCGCGACTTTTCAACGGTGTATGATGTCTATCTTCTCCGACATGGTGGAGAAATTCTTAGAGGTGTTCATGGATGATTTCTCTGTTTTCGAACCTTCCTTTGATGAATGTCTCCATAATTTGGCAAAGGTGCTGAAACGTTGTACCGAGACAAACTTGGTCTTGAGTTGGGAGAAAAGTCATTTCATGGTGCGAGAGGGCATCGTTTTGGGGCATATCGTCTCTGTTAGAGGCATTGAGGTGGATAAGGCCAAGGTTGATCTGATATCCAAACTTCCACCTCCCTCAACGGGTTAAGCAAGTCCGTTCCTTTTTAGGACATGCAGGGTTTTACCGTAGATTCATTAAAGACTTTAGTAAGATCTCTAGACCCTTGTGCACATTGCTCACCAAGGAGGCCTCGTTTGACTTTAACGAGGCTTGCATGCAAGCTTTTGAAAAGCTGCGGGAGGCCTTGTCTACCGCCCCTATCATTCAGTCATCGGATTGGGCCCATCCGTTTGAGATTATGTGCGATGCTTCCGACTATGCGGTCGGTGCAGTCCTGGGCCAATGGGTGAACAAGGTTCCACATGTTGTCTATTATGCTAGCAAAACCCTCTCCGATGCCCAACTGAATTACACTACAACGGAGAAGGAATTGTTGGCTGTTGTGTTCGCCTTGGTTAAATTTCGGTCTTATCTGTTAGGATCGAAAGTTATAGTGATCACAGATCATGCTGCATTACGGTACTTGTTGTCGAAAAAGGACACTAAGCCAAAATTGATTCGGTGGATTCTTTTACTTCAAGAATTCGATTTTGAGATTCGGGACAAGAAGGGTTCCGAAAATAGTGTAGCTGACCACCTATCCCGGATCTTGGTGAACACCACAGAGGACACCTTACCCTTACATGACTCATTCCCAGATGAGCAATTGCTTATGGTGTCCCAAAATCGCCCCCCCTGGTATGCTCATATTGTAAATTATCTGGCAGTGGGGGCAATTCCTTCAAATAGGTCCAAGTAAGACAAGGATCGTTTCTTCTCCCAAGTAAAGATGTATTTTTGGGAGGATCCTGAACTTTTCAAGTTCTGTCCAGACCAAGTGATTAGGAGGTGTGTACCTGAGAGTGAATTTAACAGTATCCTTACTTTCTGTCACTCTCTTGCGTGTGGAGGACATTTCAGTGGGAAGAAAACTGCTGCAAAAGTGTTACAGAGTGGCTTCTATTGGCCCTCTCTTTTTCGAGATGCACATCAGTTTTGCAAAACTTGTTTGCGCTGTCAGCAAACAGGTAACATGTCTAGGAGGAACATGATGCCCCTACAACCGATTTTGATTGTAGAAATTTTTGATGTCTGGGGCATTGATTTTATGGGACCGTTTCTGCCGTCTTTTGGTTTTCAATACATTCTAGTGGCGGTTGATTACGTGTCCAAGTGGGTGGAAGCGGCTGCTACAAAGACTAATGACCACAAAGTTGTGGTCAACTTCCTGCAGAGCAATATTTTTAGTCGTTTTGGCTGTCCGCGAGCAATAATAAGTGATGAGGGAACCCACTTCGTGAATAAACACTTTGAGGCGCTGGTTAAAAAGTATTCCATCACACATAAGGTAGCTACACCTTATCATCCTCAAACCAGCGGCCAAGTCGAAGTAACCAATAGGGAAGTGAAGCGTATTTTGGAAAAAACGGTCAAGCCCGACCGCAAAGATTGGTCGTTGCGGTTAAATGATGCCTTATGGGCTTACCGTACTGCGTACAAGACCCAATTGGTATGTCCCCATATCGATTAGTGTTCGGCAAGGCCTGCCACATGCCCGTGGAACTCGAGCACCGCGCCATGTGGGCTATCAAGCAATTCAATTTCGATATGGCCGCTGCCGGTTCCACTCGAAAACTCCAACTCAATGAGTTGGAAGAGATTCGGAACGAAGCCTACATGAGTTCAAAAATTTACAAGGCTCGGACTAAAGCTTTTCATGACAAACACATTTTGCGAAAATCCTTTGAGCCTAATCAGAAAGTTTGGCTTTTCAATTCCAAATTGCGTCTCTTTCCAGGTAAATTGCGGTCACGGTGGGATGGACCGTATGTGGTGACCAAAGTTTTTTACCATGGTGCAGTAGAAATTCGCAACCCCACCACGGGGGGCTTTCTCAAGGTCAATGGTCAACGGTTGAAACCCTATATAGAGGATATTACTGCAGGTGAAGTGGTGGAGTCCATTGCTTTAATGGACCCGTCCTATCCTATGGGCTGAAAATACTTGACGACTGGCTGACGATGTTAAAGCAAGCTCTTGCGGGAGGAAACCCGAGTTTAGATAGAGTCGTAGCATACGTGTTAGTGTCTTTTCATCCTTTTTGTTGTTAAATTTGAGTCCATTTTGAGTCCACTTGGGGGTGGGATACCTTTAGGTAGTGAGTCCTAGCCATGAGGGCTAAAAAAAAAAAAAAAAAACTTCCGCCGTCCGGACGCCGGGGCCGGGCGTCTGGACGCCCGGAATTTTTAAAAAGCCATTGCTCTCTGGAATGGGGCGTCTGGACGCCCAGAATTTTTAAAAAGCCATTGCTCTCTGGAATGGGGCTTCCGGACGCCCCAACTGGGCGTCTGGACGCCCGAAATGAAGAAAAACGTCAAAAGGTCTCTGGAATGGGGCGTCCGGACGCCCCACCTGGGCGTCTGGACGCCCGGATTTTTTTAAAAATAGTCTGTTCTCTGGAATGGGGCGTCCGGACGCCCCACCTGGGCGTCTGGACGCCGGAAATTCCGAAAAAAAAAAAAAAAAAAAAAAAAACCGTGGGGCATCTTAAGGACTGCTAAGGGCATCCCCTTCCCCACTTTCTTTCCTTCTTCTTCAAACCCACTTTCTTTCCCTCCCACAACCACCCTCATTACAACATACATCCCTACTCTCCTCCTCCACTTTTCTCCACCACCATTACCTTCCTCTCCTTCCCCTCTTCCATTCTACCCCATTATTCTCCTACACAAGTGTCACCGGAACCCACTTTCCCGCCGGCAACCTCCATACTTTCCAGCTAGATCTACCGGCACTTGCGGCTCTCCACCAAAGTAGCACCCTTGGGTTCTCATCCCACCGAGCTCCTCTACGCGCCGGCGGTCCCCGCTTCTCTCTGGCGAACTTTTCCGGTCGTCTTCTCCGGCGACAAAAATTGTGGGTAAAATTCTTTTTCCTTGTTTTCCTTACTGTTCTTTCTCTTAGTTCTTTTGCACTTGTATTGAGTTAGTTTAGGTTGTTTTTCATTTTACAGTTTAATTTTTTCAAAAAAAAAATGCCCGGCAACGGCGCCAAAATTATGATCAATCCTAAAACAGGGTTGCCATTATCAATTATTCTCCGCTACTACCCCTACTTGCAAAAGCAGAGATGTTAACCAAGTATCGTATCCACTGGGACAAAAAGGCTAAGTTGTGTTGCTTCCTAAATTCCTAAACTAATCCTATTGGAAAACAAAGTTCTGATTATTAAACTAATCCTATTAGAAAATGAAGTAATGGGTTGATTGGTTTTGATTTCTAAATTAACAAATTAAAAGACAAGTTTTGATCCAATTAGAGAAAAGTCTTAGGGTATGAATCCACCATAGCCTGTGCAATGGCGAATATAGGTCTAGGGTTTCACTGTCAATGCTTTCCAGACTCGTTCTGGTTACAAACTTTCACAGAGTCACCAAATAAGGGTAGTGGATGCAAATCAGGGCATAACCTATCTCTATGGCATAGATTATCCTAGATCTAACAAACACATTCATTCAAGCATCATGTTATATGACTTGGTATTCTAAACTACAAGAATAACACACCAAAAGAGATATTGCATTAATAAACGAATTCAATCAACGGATTAAATCAATGTCATATAATCAAAGCATTTAAAATAAAACCCTAGAACCTATACATTGCCATAAACACAAAACTAGGGTTTCATCACAACCCTAAGATAGAGATTTAGTTACTCATGGAAGACGATTGACGAAGAAGTCTTGACGAAATCCCCATTGATGCTCTTCCCCAAGCTCCAAGAAAGCCTCCCAAAACTTCTCCCAAGATGTGAATCTCTTCAAAAACGAGTTTGGGCTCTTATTTATAAGTTTTGGGGTGAAAAAGGTCTTCAATTCGTGCAGGAGTCGGATTCCCGTCGGGTCCGGGCCCACTAGTCATCACAGCGAACTTCGCGAGGTCGTATCTCCCTTGGTATAGCTTCGATTTACACAATCTTGGACTCCACGGATATCTACTCGAAAAGAGCTTTCCAACGGTATGTAGATTTCATGAATCCGACACTCGAGTTGAAAGTTATGACCATTTCAAGTTGCTGCCTCTGAAAATTCCGAGAATCATGGTACAATTAGAAGACCTTCCATGTTGGCATGCTATGGGGTGAGTGGGACCCATGTTGGATGTCCAAGGCATGTTTGAACTCTTGATTTGCTTTCTTATTTGAGTCTCCTCCAATATTTGACAGCTTTCTTACTTGCAACTCCGGTTTGTCATGCTTTGTGGGATTTCTTCCATTTTAGCTCTGAATTTCGCTCCTTGCATTTGTAATACCTACAAACAATAAAATAACAAAATTATGCTAATTTATCTCTTCCGACGGTATAACCAAGTCCTCATTAAGGGGCCTAAAATGCATCTTTTAGGCTCTCATCACACCCCCCCAACTTTCGTAGGGAGCACGGCTGCACTTAGCATGTGCAGCAAGCCTTTAAACCTCTAAGTTTCCCCTAGAGGACGAGTTATAGTCTCGTGAGGGTTTGCAGTGAATCTACCCACAAAATTCCTAAAACATAAAAGAAAAACAGGGAGTATTTTCCACCAAGGTATCTACGAACACCGGATATTCCTGATTTTTGGGGTTTTCAATACACACTCAAATGTGGTTCACCAATCCTATCTTTTGGTCCGAAATCCTCAAAATTATGCTGGAAAAATTGATCGTGCACGGTGAAAATTGTGTACATATAGAAGCATGAAAGCATAAAATGATCAACTAGCAATTTCCGTGAAAACACATCTTTAGGGGTAGTTTTAGCAGTTTTATTTCTGTTTGCTTGTTGTCTTTTATTTGTCTTTTCTTTTTCCTTTTCTTTTCCCATTTAAAAAAAAAAAAGGAGCTTTTGCTATTTTTGGTAGTCTTTCGGGAGATTTCCAACCGGGTTTTTGTGAAACGAAGATACCCTGTTTTTGGAACTTTTTGTGAGGAAAAAGAGAGAAATGGTTCGCTATCTTGTTTTAGGAAAGAGCTTTTGAGAAATTGTTGAATTATTGATCTTTCACTTGACACGTATTATATAGAAAATTTGAAATGTGAAGCTATGATTTCCATACCAGTGAAAACTTCAGAGCCATTATGATGCAAAGCTGACCCTCGGTCATACTGAAGTCAGGCATATGGAAAGGGCTGCCTATTGTTGGGGACCATAAAAAAAAAAGTTGTGACTAGTTTGGGTTCGTAGCCTTTTAAACTCGAGCCAGTAAGCCCATAGGGGTATTGCCATACCTAGTGCCCTAAGGACATCTGTCTTGGGAGTCACTGGCTGAATGCTCGTTACATGGGTTAATTAGAAAGCTTAAGGGACCTAGGCATTGCACAGTCATTTCTTTAAAAAAAAAAAAATCAAAATAGTGTTGTCCTTTGAAAAACAATAGTGTGAAAGCCACCACAAATGCCTTGAGAGGAATCATGTTAACTTTTACTGAGGTTCGGTGGCCCAGCATTTTGAAAAAAAAAAAAAAGATGTGTTTTCACGGAATTTGTTAGTGGATCGTTTTATGCTTTCATACTTCTATATGTACACAATTTTCACCGTGCACGATTAATTTTTCCAGCATGATTTTAAGGATTTCTGACCAAAAGATAGGATTTGTGAATCACATTTGAGTTGTGTATTGAAAACCCCAAAATCAGGAATATCCGGTGTTCGTCGATACCTTGGCGGAAAATTCTCCCTGTTTTTCTTTTTTGTTTTAGGAATTTTGTGGGTAGATTCGCTGCAAACCCTCACGAGACTATAACTCGTCCTCTAGGGGGAACTTAGAGGTTTAAAGGCTTGTTGCACATGCTAAGTGCAGCCGTGCTCCCTACGAAAGTGGCCTTAGTTAGTTCTTTTTCTTTTGTTTTAGCTTTGCTCGAGGTCTAGTAAAGTGTAAGTTGGGGGGTGTGATGAGAGCCTAAAAGATACATTTTAGGCCCCTTAATGAGGACTTGGTTATACCGTCGATAGAGATTAATTAGCTTAATTATGTTATTTTATTGTTTGTAGGTATTACAAATGCAAGGAGCGAAATTCAGAGCTAAAATGGAAGAAATTCCACAAAGCATGACAAACCGGAGTTGCAAGTAAGAAAGCTGTCAAATATGGGAGGAGACTCAAATAAGAAAGCAAAGAAAGAGTCCAAACATGCCTTGGACATCCAACATGGGTCCCACTCACCCCATAGCATGCCAACATGGAAGGTCTTCTAATTGTACCGTGATTCTCAGAATTTTCAGAGGCAGCAACTTGAAATGGTCATAACTTTCAACTCGAGTGTCGGATTCGTGAAATGTATATACCGTTGGAAAGCTCTTTTCGAGTAGATATCCGTGGAGTCCAAGATTGTATAAATCGGAGTTATATCGAGGGAGATATGACCTCGCGAAGTTCGCTGTGATGACCAGTGGGCCCGGACCCGACGGGAATCCGACTCCTGCACGAATTGAAGACCTTTTTCACCCCAAAACTTATAAATAAGAGCCCAAACTCGTTTTTGAGGATATTCACATCTTGGGAGAAGTTTTGGGAGGCTTTGTTGGAGCTTGGGGAAGAGCATCAATAGGGATTTCGTCAAGACTTCTTCGTCAGTCGTCTTCCATGAGTAACTAAATCTCCATCTTAGGGTTGTGATGAAACTTTAGTTTTGTGTTTATGGCAATGTATAGGTTCTAGGGTTTTATTTTAAATGCTTTGATTATATGACATTGATTTAATCCGTTGATTGAATTCGTTTATTAATGCAATATCTCTTTTGGTGTTTTATTCTTGTAGTTTAGAATACCAAGTCATATAACATGATGCTTGAATGAATGTGTTTGTTAGATCTAGGATAATCTATGCCATAGAGATAGGTTATGCCCTGATTTGCATCCACTACCCTTATTTGGTGACTCTGTGAAGGTTTGTAACCAGAACGAGTCTGGAAAGCATTGACAGTGATACCCTAGACCTATATTCGCCATTGCACAGGCTATGGTGGATTCATACCCTAAGACTTTTCTCTAATTGGATAAAAACTTGTCTTTTAATTTGTTAATTTAGAAATCAAAACCAATCAACCCATTACTTCATTTTCTAATAGGATTAGTTTAATAATCAGAACTTTGTTTTCCAATAGGATTAGTTTAGGAATTTAGGAAACAACGCAACTTCGCCTTTTTGTCTCAGTGGATACGATACTCGGTTAACATCTCTGCTTTTGCAAGCTGAGATAATAGCGGAGAATAATTTATAATTGCAACCCTATTCTAGGATCGATCATAATTTTGATGGCGCCGTTGCCGAAGACAATTAGCACGGTTGTTTGTTTCTTTTAATTCTAATATTAGTTTCGCTTTTTCTAGCTTCTATTTTATTTTATTTTTCAGTTTTATTCACATTGTTTATTATCCTTACTGCAGGGCATTGATTTTAACACAGATTTCTAGAATGTGTGCAGGGATCCAAAAGAGTTCTCAAAGGACAAGGTTTTACTCAAAATAAATCTCTTCTCTTCCCAAGGCAAGGTGAGTCCCAGACCTTCTGATTCTGTTTATATAACTGCAGTGAGAATTGTGTGTGCATGCTTGGTCGTCGCTCTTGTCATCCATATTTGGTTTCTATAGACCAAAATTTAGAGCGAGTCCTTAGGAAGGTTAGAACATCTAAACATTTTTTTTTTTTTTTTAAATGCTGGGCCACCGAACCTCAGTAAAAGTTAACATGATTCATCTCAAGGCATTTGTGGTGGCTTTCACACTATTGTTTTTCAAAGGACATAACAACACTAATTTTTATATATATATATATATATATATATATATATATATATTTTAAGAAATGACTGTGCAATGCCTAGGTCCCTTAAGCTTTCTAATTAACCCATGTAACGAGCATTCAGCCAGTGACTCCCAAGACAGATGTCCTTAGGGCACTAGGTATGGCAATACCCCTATGGGCTTACTGGCTCGAGTTAAAAAGGCTACGAACCCAAACTAGTCACAACTTTTTTTTTTTTTTTTTGTTTTTTTTTTTTTTTATGGTCCCCAACAATAGGCAGCCCTTTCCATATGCCCGACTTCAGTATGACTGAGGGTCAGCTTTCCATCATAATTGTTCTGAAGTTTTCACTGGCATGGAAATCATAGTTTCACATTTCAAATTTTCTATAGAATACGTGTCAAGTGAAAGATCAATAATTCAACAATTTCTCAAAAACTCTTTCCTAAAACAAGATAGTGAACCATTTCTCTCTTTTTCCTCACAAAAAGTTTCAAAAACAGGGTATCTTCGTTTCACAAAAACCCGGTTGGAAATCTCCCGAAAGACTACAAAAAAAAACAAAAGCGCAACTTAGCCTTTTTGTCCCAGTGGATACGATACTCGGTTAACATCTCTGCTTTTGCAAGCGGAGATAATAGCGGAGAATAATTTATAATTGCAACCCTGTTCTAGGATTGATCACTAACACATGATAAGATGGCTCTGCTGGACTTCTTCTCGTCTTCCTTTTGCCGTTTTCCTCTGCCAATTCTCGAATCCTTGATTTTCCCCAGTAATTGACTACAGAAGGTGAGGATGTGATTGGAGTTGGCGATGATGATTCGGTCTGAATGAAATGAGCTGTTCTGATTGCCGAACTGTCAGGTTACTAGATTTGTAAATACTTTTTTTCCTCTCTCTTGGCGAAAGATGGGATTTTTTGTGGGTTTAAACCATTTTCCAATTAGGGTTTGATTAGATTTTTATTGGTGATTGAGTAGATTTTGGAATATTTTGTTTTGGCCGATTAGATTTCCAGTTGTTTGACGTTTTGTTGGATTCTGCAGCTTTTCTATTTTTTACAATGAGTTGGCTAACCAATTCTCCATTTGAGCATCACATTTGAGGTGTCTTTTAAAAAAATAATAATAATAATTATTATTCAACACAAATGCAACCCACCCAATGCATCTGATGATCTTAGGGTAGGACACAAAACATGAGCATCACTTTCGATCGTATGATTTTGGGGTTTTTTTATTATTATTATTCAAACCAGATGCAACACACCTCAGGATTCGGGTATGTGGAGGGAGAGGTTGAAATGGGCTTGTTTGTAGTATGCAGCTGAATAAGATTTAGAAAAAAAAAAAATTTAATTAGATTTTGGAAAAACGAAACAACTGAAGAGGCTGAAATGGGCATCCACGTAGTGTGCACAACCCATCTGATCTTTTTCACATCTCCGCCCCTCAACTCATCTTAGGGCATCAAATCATTTTTCCTTTTTTTTTTTTTTAAGTTTTTTTTTTCAACTGAGTTGCAATCATATTGTTTGTTTTTTTATTCAACCCACCTGCATTGAAAGAGACGTAACAGATCCTGAAACAGAAATTAGCTAAACAGGAAGGAGAAACAAGTTCAAATTGGCTCAAGATGCCTGTGTGGATACAGGCATTATGATTTTAAAGTCATCTCTTATACCATCCAAAACTAGCTGGGAATTTTGGAAATGCTTAGATTTAAATGTCGGGGTTTATACGTTTCAATTTCATGCATTAAATTAAAGGCTTACTGTAATATTCATTGTCTAATGCGATGAACTTGTTTATAGGGAGAAAGAGGTTGTGTCGGTTCATGTGGATAGATGAAATTCCAATTGGAGGCTGTCTTGGGTCATGTGGATAGATGAAATTTGACACGACCCAAGCCCCAAATTATCATTAATCCGAGATAACCCCGAGTCGCGTCGCATATTTACTCCCGTGAATCTCAACGCATAAAATTCACAAGGGATACCAAAAAGACATTATGCGGAAATAACAAATATATACATCGCTTGATGAAAACACAAAATCATTTACACTATATACAAACTAATCACTTGCACATTTACATACAATGCAAGGATTAAAAGTGTAAAGTGTCATTCTATTTACAATAGAGTTTTCTCTTTCAAACTCTCATTTGATTCTTATCATTTCCATTTAACTAATCCTCCTGGAGGAACCGGATTGGACGTCTTCGGTGGCGCTGTGGCCTCAGAAGGACCGGCATGGGCAGCTGTGCTTGTAATGCCATCAATAACACTATGAATTTCACAATTCAGCAATGTATAAACAATTACCTGACTAAACATGCTAATAAGACATTCCATTCATCTAACTTATCGTTAGACTAGTTCAATTCCAATTCCAACTAATAATCCATAAGAGTCTTTTTACTTGGCAAACTACAATAGTATTTCAATTTCAATTCAATTCAATTCCATTTCCATCTTCCTCAAAGGATGGGATTTCCTCTTCCTCAACAGGAAGAATATATCTATATATTGTGGGACTTATCAAAGTCCGGGCCAGGGACAACTGATATCACCACGGAGCTCCGGAACACCCCCAACTAATCTGCTGCAGCATAATCAGCTCAGACGAGCTTATAGAAATCACCATGTAGTGCCGGACTCAATGAACAGTTCAATTATCATTTTCGTTCAATACCTTTAAACTTTAATGAACAGATACAACTCAATTAAACAATTAAATAAGTCAAATAAGTAAATAATATCATCCATTCTGGTGTAATCCTCAGGTGTTCAATGTACGTGTTATTCTCGATGTACAATACAATATATATAGATGTTGTACATTAAATTCCTTTTGATTAACACCAATGGAGGTATAAACAACATTATCAGCCTAGAAGAGTCTTGAGATGATCAATAGGCTTTGTCTTTCAAATTTCGAAAGACATTCTACATTTATAATAACTCCGACAATTAATTTTGAAAGCTAATCGTACCATTGAGTTATAATTATTACCTCGGTTAACCTGTTGGTTAACATACACTTTTCTTTGGATCACAATCCAAAGATAATATTTTATGGAATATTAATAAATTCCTTATTCACTAACCGTACTAGAATTAGTCGTTAAACTAAGTTTTTACAGTCCATGTATGATCCTAAACCAAAATCTAACTCAAAAGATGACCAAATTTCACCCGGATTTTGTCACAGTTAAGTGACAGTCCGATCAATCGGACTTGCAACGAATCCAGTTGCAGAACCTGAAATCGATCGTTTTCTTTCCTTTTTCTCTACATTCACTTCATAACCTGCATAGTAAAAATGGAACCTCATGTTCCCCCATCAATAATCATCTCCATACATACCAAAATCACACTTCTATTCATCATACAATCCATTCAAACAATCTACAACTCAAAGAAAATTCTAAACATAAGGTGTAAACCAATTGACAATAAAAACTCAAGAAATACCATGCTAAACACAAAGCATTATTTATACTTGCCTTAGAAATGAATCTAACACAAAACCCCTTTTCTCTAGTTGATTCAAAATCACCAACCTTCAAGCACAAGTCAGTCACCTTAAGAAAGAAGACAATGGAAAAGAGATGAAGATCACTGTTTCCTTTTCACAATCACTTGAACTATCTCCTTTCCTACTCTTGATAGCAAAGAAATGAAGAAAAAGACCTTAGCTAGTTTTCTCCCTGTTTCAATGTTGTTGGAATGAACCATCACAGGATTGCAACACTAAATACATGCAGATGGGTTTATTGACACCTATCCTATGCATTTTGCAATGAACCTTACAATATTCTCTACCAATTTTCAATTTGAGTCAAACTAAGACCCATTTGACTCATTTCAATTCAAACGAAAACGTGTGTATTATGAAATTTGTTGTACTCATTGAGATACACACAATGATATCAAATTTCACCGCATTCAACGAAATACGCACAAGTCCGTATTTACGGAATAGTTCTTAATTCCATCAAGTTGAGTCTAAATTTAACTTAAGTCAGTCAATCTCTTTCACACTTATTCATTACACTTAATTCATTCATTCAAGACTAATTTGATCCATTACAATCATTAATCACTATTAAATCACCTAATCATGCTTAATATGCATTAATCGTAAGTAATTAGAGTTAATCTTGATTAACTCGGGTTGGGGTGTAACAAAATATACACTGGATCCAAATTCTAAGGGGGTTAAATTGACATTTGGAAGGAAGAAATAAAGGCATCGCTTCAAGAGATTAAGCAGGAAATCCGATGAAAAAGGCGAACATGAAATTCTAGTTGTGAATTTTCTACTGTTTGTAGCATGTACGTATAACGTGGTGAAAAATGATTTGATGTATGCATTGTTCCAAAGGATTTCACTTTATTCTCTGAATATGTTTTTGCTTCCAGTTGGGTAATGTTTTTCGGATGTCAGGTTGCAACATGTGTAGAACTTGATTTTTCCACTGCGGTTTTTAAATAATATACAATTTTCTTCTCTCATGAGGAGTTATTGTATGATGGATGATTCTTCAAAGTTCAATTCCACCATCTTGGGTTCAGCTTCTTGTCAATAGAAATATCAGCCATGTTTTGGGCTATAGCTTGTGTAGCTCCACTGGAATATACAAAATGCTCTAAACATTCTCAATGGAGTTTTCAACAAAATAGTTCCACATCCAAAACAGCTAAATTCAACACTTGTATCTCCATACACATTTAAATCCAAAACACAATTACATCATTCAAAGTACAACAAAATTTTATGCCACACAAATTGAACCAGTAATTGAAGTGCACATGCAAACAACTTTAAACATGAGAAACATTAAGTTCATAGATTTTTTTTTTGCTTTAAGGGTAAATGTATTAAAAGAAGAAGAAGGAAACAGAGGAAGAATTTACAAAGGTCAAATAGGACCCCCAAAAACAGAAAGAAGAACAAATAGGAGGAGCTTAGCCAAGAGCCTAACTCTCTTACAATGGAAACTAACCAGAGCCATACACTTTCAAAGACAGGCTTAATGCCTTGAGCTGGGGGCTACAAAAGGGCTTGGAAATGTTCTTCACAGAGATGATGATAGCTTCCTGCAGCTGCAAAATGGTGAAGTTGAAGTGAAACTTTTGGTCTTCAAAGATAGCTTTGTTCCTGGACTTCCATAGAGAATAGATAACTTCCATGAAAACTGCTGCCATGAACTGTCTGCCTGTTGAATCATTTCCTTGGGTTAGAGAAAGCCATAATGCTGCAGCTGAGAAGAGCTGAGGAGGCCTCAAGTTGGTAGCACTAAAGAGCCAAAGCCATAGCAGTCTAGCCTGGGGACAGGAGAAGAAGAGGTGAGGAACAGATTCCTCCTCTTGGAGACAGCCACTACATCTGGAAGCAAGAGAAACTCCCCAGCGTTTAAACAGAGAATCGGTTGGAGTTTTGTTGTGCAGCAGGCGCCAACCAAAGCATTGCACTTTAGGAAGGGAGATGGAGTTCCAGAGAAGCTTTGGCCAAGGTAGAGAGAAACCTCTAAGCCTGATCAGATTCCAAGCTAAACACATAGAGAGCTGACCATCTGGAGAGTCTCTCCATCTGAGAGTGTCTCTGTCTACCTGCCTTGGAGAGAGACCTGAGGCCTGACGAGAAGACTGGGATTGGACTGCTGGCTGGATCACTTCATTTACAGCTACCCAAGATATACCTCTTTGAAGGAGAGGAGCCAGGCGTCTCAACTTTCTCCAGATACAAGATCCATAGATCGAATTCTGAGGGTGCCAGATTGGTTTGTATTTAAAGTATCTGTCCTTGAACCAGGCAGACCAAAGAGAAAAAGCTGTGGATGCTTGCCAGCCTAGTTTGAGAAAAGAGGCAGTATTGATGTCTTCTAATTTCCTTATGCCAAGACCTCCTTCATCCTTAGGGAGAGTTACTGAACCCCAATTAACGTAGTTGGGCTTTGCATGAGGAGCTTTGCCTGACCACAAGAATTGTCTCATTAATCTCTCCACTTCTTTACAAATAGAAGCATGAAGAGGTAATGAAGCTGCTATGTGAATTGGCAAACTAGAGATCACATGTTTTATCAGAACTAAACGACCAGCAAAAGAAAGGGAATTAGCTTTCCAAGCACTTAGCTTTGCTCTGACAATGTCCAGAAGTTTGAAGAAATGGAGCCTCTTAGGGGTTCCAAAGCAAATTGGAATACCCAAGTAAGTGAACTGACTCAAAGACTCTTTGATTCCAAGGATGGAGCAAATTCTGTTTTTTCTCCTTGATCCACCTTTCCCTAGGAAGAGTTGGCTCTTGTGGAGGTTGAGGAACTGGCCTGCTGCAGCCTGGTACTTCTCCAAAAGGTCTTACAGAACTAGGACACTGGCAGTAGCTCCTTTCATGAAGATAAGAATATCATCTGCATATAGCAGATGACAAGGAGTTGAGGGAACTGATGAAATCTGACGAAAAATCCCTTGATTTAGAAGACTTTGCAGCTGGAGACTCAGAATTTCCTCTGCTAAAATGAAGAGGTAAGGAGATAGGGGATCTCCTTGTCTTAGCCCACAGGAAGAGCTGAAGAAGCCATGCGGAGTCCGGTTTATAAGCACTGAACACATTGAGGTGCAAACACATTCTTTGATAAGATCTATCCAAGAGTCTGAGAAGTTAAAGAGTGAAGAGGAAGGTCCAATTTAGCTTGTCAAATGCTTTGGTAATGTCTAGTTTGAGGCAGAAACTACCTTTAGATTGCTGGAGATTCAGCCTCTGGAATAGCTCAAAAGCCAATCCTGAATGGTGATGTATGCTCCTTCCTTTAATAAAGGCAGCTTGATGATTGGAGATTAGCTTAGGGATAATTTTGGCAAGTCTACTGGCTAGGATTTTGGAAATAATTTTATAAGAGAAATTCAGAAGGCTTATTGGTCTGAAATCTGCAAAGTTGGAAGGAGATTTGGATTTTGGAATGAGGGCCAGGAAGAAGGTGTTCGAGGCTCTGAGAATTCTCTTGGAAGTAAAGAAGTGCTGCACTGCCTTTATAACCGAGTGACCGATTATGTTCCAGGTTGCTGTGAAAAAATTCCATTGAAGCCGTCCGGACCAGGGCTGCTCTGGTGCTTGAGGCCAAATACCGCTTCTTTGATTTCTTCTGCAGATGGGATAGAAGTTAAGGCCAGGTTCTCATTGACTGAGACTTTGGGACTGTCCACCTGAAACAGGTAGGGACTTGGATGACTGTCCTGCTTCTGGAAGAGGTTTGAGAAATGATCCACGGCCAGAGCTTGGATAGATGCTGAATCTTCAAAGGTCCTGCCATTAACTGTGATGTGATGGATTTTATTGAAAGCGCTCCTTGCTCTAGCTGAGTGGTGGAAGAATTTTGTATTTTTATCTCCCTCCTTCATCCAAGCTATTCTGGATCTCTGAAGCCAGTGGATCTCTTGAACTTTGAGAGCATCATGAAGCTCTGCTCTGGCTGAGAGAAGCTCTGCTCTTGCAGACTCTGAAGGGGAGGAGTCAAGCTTCTGTTGACTGTGGAGCACTCGAAATTCAGCTGCTTGGATGTTCTGTTGCATGTTACCAAAGGATACTTTGCTCCATTTCTTGAGAGTGATCTTCAGGGCCTTTAGCTTTTGAGCTAGAATAAACTGAGGATTTCCTGAGATAGGAACATCCCAGCTAGTTTTGACAGCCTCCAAGAAAGAGGAATGTAACAACCATTTGTTTTCAAATCTAAAGGGAACTTTAGAGGGGGAGGTTTGAATTTTGTTGGCTAGGAGGATTGGGCTATGGTCTGAAGAAATCCTAGGGAGATGAAGAAGAATGGGGTCTGGAAAGTGGGCCATCCATTGAGAATTGACTAAGGCTCTATCAAGCCTAGCTGCAACATAAGAAAGGCCCTGTCTGTTGTTGGCCCAAGTGAACTAGTTACCTGAGAAGAGGACTTCAATTAGTCCAGCTTGGAGAACAGTTGCTTGGAAATCTCTGAGGTTAGAAGGATTAGACTGGCGAAGACTAAGTTTGTCTTCAAGGGAGAGAGTGGCATTGAAGTCCCCTAGGACGCACCAGGGGAGGGGAGTAGAAGAGAAGTCTATGAGCACTTTCCAGAGCTCCTTTCTGAGAAAGGAGTTATTGGAGCCATATACTCCTGTAATGAGACTTGAGAGACCAGTGAAGGAATTTTGAATGAGCATGGAGAGGTGCTGGTTGGAAAAGTTTGAAATGGAGATGGAAAGATGGTGGGAAGACTTTGAGAGGCACCAGAGATTGGTGACAGAGTCTGGGGAGGCATTGGAGTGGAAGGTGTCAAATCCAAAACTACTCAGCTTAAGGGAGGAAGTTGAAGAAAAAAGGGTCTTAGGTTCTGAAAGGAAGATGAGGTCAGGAGAATGATGGTGAACCAGGTTAGCCAGAGCTCTTTTGGTAGGGGAGTTTGCTATTCCCCTACAGTTCCAGTATAGGACTCTTAACATGGAGACAGGTTTGGGCGGGAGAGTCTACCTCTAGATCTCCTTGTGATTGGGCCAGAAGAGGGGTCTTTTGAAAGATTTGGTCTCCTTATATTTTTGCCTTTATTTTGAGGTCTGGGATTGATGGCAGCCTCTTCTAAGGAGGAGCTGGTAGTCTCAGAGTGGGACTTAATTCCTGAAGCTGAAGCAGCTGGAGGGGGAGACTGGCCTATGTGTAATCCTGAAGATTAGGCAACTACTGAAGGTGAGAGGTGGTCAAGTGACTGAGGTTCGAGAGGAGGAATTGTATGCTCAAATCCTGGAGGGAGATCTGAGGAAGAGGAAGAGTTTCCTTCTAAGAAGGCGTGGAGATTACGGCCAAATGTAGAAGGGTTGGAGACTGGGTCTATCAAAGAGCATTTATCTAGGATGTCAAAGCACAGGTTAGCCAGAGCTCTTTTGGTAGGGGAGTTTGCTATTCCCCTGAAGTTCATAGATTGGATAGATGTAATTCAGAAGCACAAGTTCAGTCCACCACAAATTCATTGAATAGATACGAAGGCTACTTGTGATACAACTAGGGGCATGTGTCTCATTACATGAAACCTGTTCATGAACAGTTATAATGATATTTGGAGCATCCATCTCATTGCATGTCCTCACTCCACGGTAAAGATGAGAAACTCATATTAAGTAGAAAAACCTGTCCCAACAGGTCCATTCAAAATGCAAACAACTTTAAACATGAGAAACCTTAAAATCCACTGGTCTCTAACTCTCAACACGGGATATTCATAAGTTTCAATACCACCTATACATTCCACAAGTACATGATGAATCCAAGACAATTAATCCCAGAAATCAGAGCAAATCAGAAGTGTTGAAATCTTCCTGCTTAAACTCCATTTCAATTCTCACCAATGACGCCGACCCTGCACATAGATAAAGTGATAAACATTATCAAAACATAAATTAGAGCAAATGTTTGAACAGAACATTATTCTTTCTATTAAAGCTACAACATGAACAATTTATATGTTAGAAAAGAACTATGAAGCAGGCTTTGATTGATTTTAACTGATTTCAATAATTTATTTGATTGTGCAACTGTTATGTCATGGTCGAAACTTGAAAAAGATAGAATCAATCGTCAAACCGATTTGGATTAGACTATTCAATCAAGTGGTTTGCCTTCCAATTCAGTTTTCGAAACATTGCTTTACCTTGGCCGCACAAGAAAACCGTTTATAATTGCATCATAGCATTTCCAACATCAATCCAAGCACTACAAAGCTCTAAACTTGTGGAAAATTGCACCTTGTACCAAAATCAACGGAGTTGAAAAACCCAAAAGTCACTGCTACCATTTCTATTCATACACCACCAATGCAGACATAATTATAAATAGTGATACACCCAAGGTCCCAATTCCCAAAACAATGATTCTGTAATGTTTCAAATCAATGCCATAACAGAACACTCGATACACGGGAAAAAAAAAAAGAATCTCCCAAAAGCAACCTAACTAAATCAGCAAAACAGCAAAGCTAGCACTAGTGGTTAAACCCACAAAAAAATCCATTCTTTCGCCAAGAGAGAGGAAAAAAAAAATTTGTAAATCCAGTAACCTGATGGTCCGGCTATCTGAATAGCCAATTTCATTCGCACCGAATCATCATCGCCAATTCCGATCACACCCTCACCTTCTGTAGGCAATTACTGGAGGAAATCAAGGGTTCGAAAATTGGTAGAGGAAAACGGCAAGAGGAAGATGAGAAGTCCGGCGGGGCCATCTTATCATGTGGGAGAAATCAGCCTTTGAAACGGAATCTCGATATAGTGAAAGAGAAAGAGAAGAAGGAATCTAAGTTTTTATAAGTGGAACAAGGAGGAGTGTTGATGGAGACTAGGTTAATGATGCGCCAGAAGCAGAGTTGTTGGATTGTGAGAGTTCTCAATTGATGAGAGAGTTTCCAACACGATCATGCTCAAACGGAGAAAAAAAAAATGCCAACTCAATTACATACCTAACTCCAAGATGCGATGCTCAAATTCTCGTCATCGGAAAAGATCTCTCTTTTCCCATCTCTGTCATTCATTCTCTTTCTCCTTCTTTCGCTTCCTTTTTTTGAAAAAGATAAAGTGCAAGAGAGAGGGGGAGGAGAGGGCAGGATGAGAATAAAATATTGGGCAGGAGGGGATGTGATTCCAAACGAAAATCCAAAAAGAAAACCGCACGTTGCAGCTGATGGTAATCTCAGCTGCAGCTGAGGAGAGCCCATATATATATATATATGAAAATATTCAAGTGGTGGAATGCTCACACAGGCTGCAGCTGTTCTTATTACAAGCTGGAGCCTGTGTGAGGCCCAACGGATCTGCCTGGCCTTACACAGGCTCCAGCTTGTAATAAGAACAGCTGCAGCCTGTGTGAGCATTCCTCATTCAAGTGATAACTAGTTCTCACCTATTATATGTGAATTTTTTTTGGGGCCCAATCAACAACCCATCCAAATCTAGCAACCAATAGGGAACCCAAGAAACCCCCTGATAATCACTAATCCCAAGGATTGGCATACATCTGAATGGACTGAACCGTTGGATTGAGGGTTGAATATTTTTCTAAATATTAAGCTATTAAACTTGTGGGCCACGAATGAAGGGATTAGGGGTATGGGTTTGGGGTCAAACTTACTACTTGGGGTGGTCTCACATAGATCTTTCCATTCCCTTTGGTCCCATCCCTAAATGGGGCCCACAATTGGGCCGCATAAAAAAGTTCTCATATAATATGTGAGAACTAGTTGTCACTTGAATATAAATATAAATATATATATATATATATATATATGAAAGCCGACCGTAGTGTTTGATGATGCACTTAGTGCATAGGTACTGGGTACATCCACCTTTGCAAAAGTGGAGGCGTCGCTTCAGGCAATTTAGCCTGATGGTGAGTACGAGTTTTATGTCGACGTTATTATCGTCATGACCAGCACACAAGTGTCATACTTTTATTAGCTTTTGCTAAACTTAAACTATAGAAGAATAAAAAAAGATGTGCGTACTCTGAAATGTTAATATTATGCCATTTGTTTGTTATGATGATCTGTTGTGTTTTACGGATGCCGAGGAAATATTTATACCTCATTGCGGATTTCGATTCTATTGGACATGATTGGGCCACGTTGATAATCTCACGCATAATCCCCGTTCTTGGAAATGGGCGTGACGGTTGGTTGCCCAAAAGCAGGTTCCTGATTATCCTCACATATTTTCTCGAAGGGTCTTCATCCTGTTACGGCTTCTGATCAGTTAAAAATGTGCATGTAATTAATCAGCTCTATCCACAAACTGAACAGATTAATGAACATCAGCTCCATTTCGTAAACATCCGGGAACCAAACACTACATCTCAAACCAAAATATCCTGCTATCTCACGGCTTCTAGAATGAACTTCTTCCATTTAGACTGGTCATGAGTTTCTAAAAAAGAAAAAAAAAAGTCTGGTCACGAGTTTCGTCTGTTGCTCTTTTTCTTCTATCTAGAGCCTTGACCACCGGTTAGTATGATATCTGACTGTACGGATTACTGTGAGAAGAAGACTTACTTCTTCCTTCCCTCTAGTTGTAAGGGATACCTTGACCAGCCTCCTATGCAGTCCAAGATCTATTGCAACTTCTCTAAAACATAGCACACATGATATGTCTTTGGGTTATCAGTCACAGACTCACAGTCAAAGCCATCTATCATATCTACTGTAAAATAATATCAATCAAAAAGTGGTAGCCGTCCAATCTAAAGCCATGAAATGTGAAAGTTTCTATATATGTATTCACATTTGTTATGGTGCTTAATTTTCATTGGATCTGATTTTCGGAACGTTTTAGCTGCTCAGCAAGTCCTTCTATGTGACTGGTATGTGCGTGTCCTTTTAGAAAAAGCTGCAGAGGATCTAGAATTCTAGATTCATTAAATTAGTATCCGATATCGTAAGTGTCTTTCCAATTTAATCTTCACATCTAAATTAATTTCGACTCAACAGGATTCAGTCAACAATTAATAACCAATGAAGTCTTAGGTAGTGGAAATAACCTAGCTTTTTATTGACTGTGGAATACAATAAGAAAGTCAACTAAAGACTGTTAACTTTCAAGGTCGGATTGAGCAGTTCTAGTTGGCTTATCATGATCTGTATGATTCAGTGATAGACCTAGAATATAAGCAAAAAATGCATAACAAAATTATTAAGGGCATGACAAAATTAAAATGTTTTCAAATCTTAGACCCAGTTGGATATTGATTACTTGGCTTATCCCTAAATGAGAGTATAAGCATTTGGAAAATTTAAGTGGTAAGAGTGGTTTTGCTCTGACATAACTAATTAATCCACATAAACTATAGTTATAAACTTACAGGTAGTTAGATTTACAGGTAAACTGAGAGGATAGTATTGAAATAGGACCTTTGAAATGGTGAGTTGAAATTTGTTTTTGAATGCTACCAGCACTAAAGAAGCTGAAAGGGCTCTTAAAACTTAAGCTCATTTTTAAGCTTAGATCAGTAAAGGGCCTAGAGGTGGAAAATGTCAATTTTTTTTAGTATATTTGGTAATTAAGACCCATCTGTTTGTATGGGAATGAACTCCAAGGATTTATTCGAAAAGAGTCTCTCAAAGTGGCCAAAAATAAAAGAAAACAAATGAAGATTTACAGATGGCCATCAAATAATCCGTCTTCCCAAAAATAAATGAATATCCAACTATCACCTTAGTAAATCAAATCTTAGGAAAGACATGTTCTATATGGATATACACTTTATATCTTTCACCCTTGGCCAATGGCGAAGCCGGGGTTTTCTTGTAGGGCCAAGCGATAGTCAACAAATCATATCAATTTTGCCCTACTACATTTTCTATAAAAAAGAAGAAAAAGACAGAGAAAAGAGGATTTGACAATGGGCCCAAAATTGTATTGGAATGAAACTCCTCAAAGAAAGTGTGCATTTCTTTTTGCATCCCGCTGATAAGTCCAAGGCCCACCAACGTCATTTTCATTTAAATACAAAAAAAAAAAAAAAAAAAGAAATCAAAGAAGTGGCCAACGAGAATTTCGTGAGTCCACTCCATGGGCCTACTAATAAAAGTCTAAATAAATAAATAAAAAAAGGTCTCCTTTTATAGTGTATAGTCCTCTTCAGGTTTCACTAACAATCCATCATCCGACTAATAACACTCAAGCAAAATATTACAAAAATTTAAGACTTTCGTATAAATATATCTAATGGTGGGCCTTCATATCTTATTTTTCTTAATAATATATCTAATGATGGTCTTCATATCATATTGGGTTTATTTTTTAACAAAAAGATGTATTTCTTTTATAGCGTAATTAGACTTTTCTTACATCCTACTATAAGATTGAGAATACAATTGCTAATATGATTAATGTATTAATTATATGCTTACTCTTAGATCTTAGTAGAGTAAGATATGAGAAAATAAATGACACCAAAAGAGAGGGTGGTCATTTTGATCGGTTTGGAATTGAATATTCAATAGGTGAGCTTTATCGTAGATATCCACTCATTTAGCTTACATTCCAGTGAGAGGACAAGGATAAAAGAGTTAAGAAGGAGGAGACATGGACGTGAGTTCTTTAATATCTTTAAAAAATAATTAAGAAACTAAAATGCCATCACTGCTTTGTTAAATTCTCTTTTCCTATGAAAGAAGGAGAAAAGCGAGGAGGGCAAAATCGAAAAAAGATAAGTCATTGCTCTTGGTCTCTTTGATACATTTTTTTCGTGGTGATATGGATATCCCTAAGGTCTTTGACTCAACATGATTAATCTCTTGGGTGTTGCCTGCCAATCCCCCAAAAACGCACGCTAGGTAAATTTGGGGTCTTTTCGAAACAAGATGTGGGGAGCAAAATAACACCTTATGCCATTTCACTAACTCCTGTTTGGTCTTTGGTATTCATTCTTTTGAACCATTTTACCATGATTTGTAAGAATTCAATTTCACAAAAGGAGCCAACAAATGGGTCCTAATGAAAATTCTTGAATTGTGAGACTCGAATCCAAGAAATCTGCAAAATCCTTACCAATAATTAAAAATACGCACACTCCACAATCTCCACTGTGACGAGTAGGATTGGCAAACAGGCCGGTCGGGCTAATTCAGGTTGGGTCAAAGGTGGGGCCAAATTTTTGGACTCCAACCTGTGACTGATCCATTTGGTTGCAGGTTACTCATGATGCCTCGAGTCGGGCCAACCGGCCTAACCCGGTCAAGCTGACAATAACTGACCCGTGTAACTCAGTTTTTTACCTGATTCTGAGCCTGTTAAAAATGACGGTTACAGGATTCTATCTCATGGCCTTTGCCTTTCAAGACAACTAACTTAACCACTATATCACCTTCTCGTTTTACGCCGATATTGATAAATAAATGAAAAGGCTTAAATAGATGAGGAAAGGCCCTAGCCATTAAAACTACTATGAACTTATGAGTAGGTTGGAATTACTTAAGAGTTAAATTAGACGGGTCAACCGGATTAGGTGGGCCAACCAAACCCAACCCATGTTTATACAAGTCTGGAAACCTGGCCCGTGGCTGACCTGTATATTTGGCAGGCCAAAATTGGGTCGGGTTACTAGGTCGTTTAACATTTTGCCGGCCCTAGTTACAAGATCTTGAGGGAAAATGGGTTGAAGGATGGAGTGTAGAGAAGTAAACCTAGGACTGGTATCAGTATATGTTTCTTTCGAGATAAGCTAGTGATCCTCGCATATGATTAAACGCTGGGTGTTACATTTAAAAGACATGCAAAGGTTGGATAACCCACACATGTAAAGTAACAGGGACTCACACATGCAAGCAAGACTCTCGCACATGTAAGGGAATGAGGACTCTTCATTTTTTTTTGCTATCAGGGGTTCTCAACACTTTTGGCTGGACTAATTTCCCTCCGGGCTCAGAGAGAAGCCGGGTAAACACTCTTGTGGCCCCAAAGTGATAGCACTAGTGGACTTAACCTTTATACGTGCTTAACTACTCTTTGTATGCATTTTGAACATGTTTTCCATAATTCAATTGTAGCAAAATTGGTTCTATAGTACCCTACTTGATCAAGAGTTCATAGGTTTGCGACCCTCCTTCCTTATATTATAGGTAATATTCCATTTATTTTAAAATAAAAAAGTTGACAAAGGTCAGGCTTAATTTTACAAAAATTGAATCACCCACCTGTCAAATCTAATGACAAAGAAGCCCACACAACAAAGACTCCAGCCACTCAGTGAGCTAAATGACACTCGTTCCTGAGTCATCATTTACCTGTAACTAATTCTGAGTCATCATATATATATATATATATATATGGGAGGGGATCACACAGGCTGCAGCCTGTTTTATCACAAGCTAGAGGCGTGTGAGAGCCCAACGGATCCTGCCTGACGCTTATGACTAATTTGAATTGCAAACAGTAACGAAATGAAGTTTTGGCCCGCTCTTTCTGAAATCGTCTCCCCCTTTCTCATTTCTCATTCCTCTCCTCTGTCTCTGGTCTCTCTCCCTTTCTCTCATCGAATCGCCTGAGGAGAAACGCTCGGACGACGACTACCGGCATCGACGACCATCGAGCTCTCCATCTCTCGTTTTCCCCCTTTCTCATTCCTCTCCTCTGTCTCTCGTCTCTCTCCCTTTCTCTCATCAAATCGCCTGAGGAGAAACTCGCCTCTCTCTCTCTCTCTCGGATGACGACGACCGGCATCGATGACCATCGAGCTCTCCATCTCTCGTTTTCCCCCTTTCTCCTTCCTCTCCTCTGTCTCTCGTCTCTCTCCCTTTCTCTCATCGAATCGCCTGAGTCAAACTCGCATCTCTCTCTCTTGGACGACAACGACGCGGCAAAGACGACCACCAGCCCTCCATCGCCTGCTCTCTGTCTCTGACGACGACGATCGGACGACGAGGGGAAGCTCTCTGTCTCTCGTCTGATCTCTCTCTCTCACGGCGACGCCGGACTCTCCCTCGCTGCTTCTCTCTCTCTGAAATCGACGAAACCCTACCCTCTCTCAGAGCCTCATCTCTCCCAGCGAAGCTCTCTCCCTCCCTCGCCGGTCTGAACTCAGGTCTTTCATCTCAGGTATGAACTCCTCATCTCTCCCACCATGTTGATGGCTGACAAATGACAAAGGCTTCATCTTGATTTGAAAAATAAAAAAGACAAAGAAATCCAACAAGCACCTCATTCTTTTCTTAGATTGTGTTAAGTTAATTTGGGGAATATGTGTAAATCATGGTGCATAGTATCTGGTTTGTACTCTATTAGTCTATTTCTCTGTGCTTCTATGTATTTTTCATTTCTTGCATTTCCAGTTCTTTGGGCTGAAAGGAACTGCACTGCCTTTTTATTTTTGGCTGAACTTCTTCTCCATCCTCTAATTGCTCGGGTCAGTCAATGAGGGCTGTTTAGCAAGATCACTTGTGCCCTGTTAAAAAATCATATCAGTACATTAAGTTTAAGGCCCCTTAGTAATGTCATTTGATTTAAATGTACCCCATATCATATGTGAAACAGCAACTAAGTTGAAACAGAACTATCAATTTCGCACTGAGAATTGATGGTGAATGATGATGCAGAATATTATTTTTTAGGAAGGTTGAAGTTGTTAGGATATGTTTTAGGATTAATTAAGAATAACATGTTTAGATCATGTTAGGATTATTGTCAGCATTTAAGAGCTAGATTAGATAAAGATTGATCTCTAACTTAACCCATGAATATTCCCTGACCAGGGTTGTGTGCACTCGGGGAGAGTTGTTACACACTCCATAGCAAATTTTACTTCCCACCTTCCTAATGTTTAAATACTCTTATCATTCTACCTGATGGAAATAGAAAGCCTACTACATTAACATGGGCAGAATGCATCCTCTGCTTCTTTCTACCATTAGAGATCTAAATACAGTTTATTGGAGGAAGAACAGAGAACATGTAACATCATGCAATGGGTTGTCAACTTGTGATGATTAAAATAGTTGGAATTAGCCAATCTTTATAAACCTTAATTCATTCAAGAGGAACACTAGCAGCAAGAAAACCCACAGCCCCCTAAATTCTCATTCAAGTATAAAATATAAAAAAAAATCTACACAGCACCATTTTCCTCATAATGTGAGGGAACTCTAGTATTTGAGTCCTCAGAGAAAATACAATTCAATGAACATGAACATGAAAAATGGAGTGTCATCCAAAACCCAATTTCTTCCTTTTCAGCCCAAAGAGCCTCATACTAGTCCTCTTATTAATAATAAGAGGGCCAGCAATAATAAGAGAACTCTTCAGGACTAGTATGAGGTTCTTTTGCCAGGACCTCATTTCACCATTTCCCCACCTGTTGGACTTGTCAATAGTTGTAGCTTTTTGTCTGACTTCTACTCCATAAAAGTCATCTAACTACCAAATCCTATATGGATTCATGGCATTTTTCTTTCCTTTCTATTACCATGTACTCTCTCCCTTAGTTGCCTTTGCTGGCGGAATAGGTTTTGTGTTTTTGTTAATTTGGCATATCAAAAGGACCTCAGCCAATGACGCAATCTTAGTGTGCTTAATTAAAACTCTTCTTATGGTAGACATAATGGATGATTAAACTATAGTAGTACACTCCCTCAAATGATGAAATTAGTGAGCCCACATTTGATTTATCATATGCTTGCTTGCATAAGTCACATTGTGATTTTTAACCTCCTAAAAATCCAAAACTCACATAAAAATGTTGGATCTACCTCCAATTAATCCATGTGAAAGACAGTTCTTGTTCAGATGCCCTCTAAATATCTCAACTTTTCCCATTTGAGTTGCTAGCTTTTGAGAGTTATGTCTGAACTCTTTTATCTGATGTTATCCTTTTGTTTAAAGACTTTTTGTTTATTTTTTCTTCCCATAATGGGAATAGGCTTACAAATGTCGTCAGCATCGTCTTCCGTTAGAAAATTAGAATGGGCTCCAAAGTGCCCATGTGGGCATGGGTTTATGATTTTAAAGACATCTCGTACGGCCCAGAATCCAGGACGAAGATTTTGGAAATGCCTGGATTTACACGTAAGTATTAATAGATTTCAACTTCTTAAATTACTATGTATTCCCACTCTAAAATTAATATTTCTTTTGCTATGAATTTGTGTGTAGGGAGAAGGAGGTTGCGGGTTGTTTATTTGGATGGATGAGGCTGCGATTGAAAATTCACCGGTCCGAAGTATGGGACGTGTGCAAAGCGAATGAAGAGAAGATGAAATGAGAACGTTACTTGAAGAGATGAAGCAGGAGATAAAATCTTTGAGAGAAAGTGTTGAAGCTCATAATGTTCAGCCGCAACACCCAAATTATACTAGCTATATATTGATGATGTTTATACTATTTGTTGCATATGTATGGGGATCAAACTTGGCAACCCGAGCTTAGCCATCTCTGTTAGTTTTCTTTTTTTTTCAATGTTGAGTGTTGAATGTTGATTTATGGAATGTCCAGATGCACTTTTTTTCTTATTTATGTTTAATGTTGAGTTTAAAATAGTTGATGTTGAAGCCAATGTTAAATGTGAATGTGGAATGATCATGTTGGATTTCTTTTTGTCTCATGTTGATATGTGTATCATGTTGAATGGTTCCTACATAAGTGTTGTTGGCCTTGCTCAGGATGAGCATGAGCATGGTGCTGAATCTGAATATTTGTTAATGTTGAGTAAGAAAGGTGATGTTGGTGCTGAATATGGATGCTTGTGTTGATTATAGGTGAATGAATGGTTGGTTTGATGTTGAAGAAGAATGAAAAATGTTGATGTTTTAAGTGATGGGCAAAAACAGGTTGAGTTTGAATGTGGAAGTTATAGGTGAGTGGTTGGTTTGATGTTGAATAAGAATGGTGAATGCTGATGTTTTAAGTTATTGGCAAGAACAAGTTTTTTTTGTTTTAGTGATGCTGAGTACCCCTGTTTGGGGCACTGTTTAGCCCACTTCTCGAAGGAATTTTTGGACGATATTTGGGGCTTTCAAAGTCTATATACTGAACTTGAAATCTGCAATTTTTGGTTAAAAAAAAAATCGCGTCTGCGTAGTGTTCCAATCGCGCACTTTTGGAACCCAGTCAGTCAAATCTGCCAAAAACCAATCTGAGTAGCCCTATTTAGGTCACTATTTGACCCACTTCCGGAGAGTATTTTTTCATGAAAATTGGGGAACTCGAAGTCCATATAATAAACTTGAAATCTGAAATTTTTGGTTAAAAAAAAATCGCGTTTGCCCAGCGTTCGAATCGCGCACTTTTGGAACCCAGTCAGTCAAGTCTGCCAAAAACCAATCTGAGTAGCCCTGTTTAGGTCACTGTTTGACCCACTTCCGGAGGGATTTTTTCATGAAAATTGGGGAACTCGAAGTCCATATAATGAACTTAAAATCTGCATTTTTTTGTTAAAAAAAATAGCGCTTGCCTAGCGGTCTAGTCGCGCACTTTTGCAACCCAGTCAGTCAATCTGCCAGATTGGTTTTTGGCAAATTTGACTGACTGGGTTCCAAAAGTGCGCGACTGGAACACTACGCAGACGCGATTTTTTTTTAACGAAAAAATTCAGATTTTAAGCTCATTATATGGACTTCGAGTTCCCCAATTTTCATGAAAAAAATCCCTCCGGAAGTGGGTCAAACAGTGACCTAAACAGGGCTACTCAGATTGGTTTTTGGCAGACATGACTGACTGGGTTCCAAAAGTGCGCGATTGGAACGCTGGGCAAACGCGATTTTTTTTAACCAAAAATTGCAGATTTCAAGTTTATTATATGGACTTCGAGTTCCCCAATTTTCATGAAAAAATACTCTCCGGAAGTGGGTCAAACAGTGACCTAAACAGGGCTACTCAGATTGGTTTTTGGCAGATTTGACTGACTGGGTTCCAAAAGTGCGCGACTGTAACGCTAGGCAAACGCAATTTTTTTTAATGAAAAAATTCAGATTTTAAGGTCATTATATGGACTTCGAGTTCCCCAATTTTCATGAAAAAAATCCCTCCGGAAGTGGGTCAAACAGTGACCTAAACAGGGCTACTCAGATTGGTTTTTGGCAGATTTGACTGACTGGGTTCCAAAAGTGCGCGACTGTAACGCTAGGCAAACGCGATTTTTTTTTAACGAAAAAATTCAGATTTTAAGGTCAGTATATGGACTTCGAGTTCCCCAATTTTCATGAAAAAAATCCCTACGGAAGTGGGTCAAACAGTGACCTAAACAGGGCTACTCAGATTGGTTTTTGGCAGATTTGACTGATTGGGTTCCAAAAGTGCGCGACTGTAACGCTGGGTAAACGCGTTTTTTTTAACGAAAAAATTCAGATTTTAAGTTCATTATATGAACTTCGAGTTCCCCAATTTTCATGAAAAAAATCCCTCCGGAAGTGGGTCAAACAGTGACCTAAACAGGGCTACTCAGATTGGTTTTTGGCAGATTTGACTGACTGGGTTCCAAAAGTGCGCGATTGGAACGCTAGGAAAAAGCGATTTTTTTTAACGAAAAAATTCAGAATTCAAGTTCATTATATGGACTTCGAGTTCCCCAATTTTCATGAAAAAAGACCCTCCGGAAGTGGGTCAAATAGTGACCTAAACAGGGCTACTCAGATTGGTTTTTGGCGAATTTTTTTAACCAAAAATTGCAGATTTCAAGGAGAACATGATAAAATCAAAATTAAAAAAAATAGATTTTAACCCTGCGATTACCAATGGAACATATTCAATAATTGGCAAACATATTACAGTCGAAACAAATAAACAAATCTCAACCACAAAACCATTCATACTAGTTCTGAAAAATGAATATATAGAATGGCCTACAACATGGTTAAACAAGGTGCTGGGCATCTAAAGATTCAATCTAGTTGACAAATAGATACATTAATCTTGACAAACAGATACATTAAAGATTCAGTCTACTTGACAAACAGATACATTAAAGATTCAGTCTACTTGACAGACAGACTTGACATTAAGCTTTTTTTAGGTCTGTGTAAGACTGTCCGCAGCCAACAAACATCACAGGGGCTCCAGAAATAGAAACCATGGTCAAAGCAGCTCCAACCTGCATGAGAGTTCATGTTATGTTAGATGGCTCCCAAAAATCTCACATCCATCATGATTTGCTTGCACCTCTACCCAAAAGTCAGCATACCTTGTCATCAATGGTATCAAAGTTTGTGAGCAAGATGCCGTCAATCAATCTCGCATTAGGTGCAGTTGAGAGATCCGCTAATTTCTGCACAGCATAAGAGAAGTCAATATTAACAATATGTCCAGGGGGATTGAAAAATATTCACAGCATGAATAGAAGGACCGCAAGCTGTGCCATATCCTTTTTCATAAGTCAACTGCGAATCGAAAAAGGATCTCAACCAAGATTTTGATCAATGATTCTAAAGCGCAAAAGCAAATGTATCAGTAACAACTGTGCACCAGGACCGAACCTGATCAAAGACAACTGTAAAATGAATTGGAGAGTGTATCATCTTGATGTAAAATTAGCATTTTTAAACGGTGTTGTGCAAGAAGAAATTTACATTGAACAGCCTGAAGGTTTTGGTGTTAAATTCACAACAAGCAAGGAGTTCAGGCTGGTTGGTTTCTCTGACAGTGACTGGGGAGGTTCCATTGATGATATGAGAAGTACTTCAGGCTACTGTTTTACTCTTGGATCTGGTGTTTTCTCATGGAGCTCGAAGAAGCAAGAAACCGTGGCTCAATCCACTGCTGAAGCAGAATTTGTTACTGCAATAGCTGCTGTTAATCAAGCTTTGTGGCTAAGGAAGATCTTAATGGATCTCAATCTGGAGCAGAAAGAAAGCACTGAGATTTTTGTTGACAACCAAGCTGCCATTGCTATTTCCCATAATCCTGTGTTTCATGGGAAAACTAAGCATTTCAACAGAAAGTCATTTTTCGTAAGAGAAGTGCAGAAAGAAGAATCTGTGACTCTGGTTTACTGCAAGTCTGAAGATCAGTTGGCAGATTTGTTTACAAAGCCACTTCCAGTGAGCAGGTTCGAGTTTCTAAGGCAGAAAGTTGGTGTTTGCAGTTCCTAAAGCAAGGAGGAGTGTTAGGAAAATGCTTCAGGACTGAAACATGTCCACGTGCAGCTTATGTGTTTGTTTTGTTTTTAAAATTGTTGTCCTAGTCTTTAGGAAGCAGTTATGCAGTTTCTTTTAGTGTTGTTGATCGTGGCTTATTTGTAGAACCATGTTGTTAGTGGTTAGTTATTTTCTTCAAGTATAAGTTGTAATGTTTCCTGGAGTAAA
The DNA here is from genome assembly GCA_038049695.1 of Cinnamomum chago. NCBI lineage: Eukaryota > Viridiplantae > Streptophyta > Magnoliopsida > Laurales > Lauraceae > Cinnamomum > Cinnamomum chago. The sequence goes on along the minus strand of CP142453.1, from coordinate 100,487,495 downwards.
GTATGTTCTGTTTTCTTCCTTTCATATGTTGCTATCATATCAAAGCACTGCAGTAGTTTTCAAACCTTGAATTCTTTCTTTTCCTGTCAAAATTAACAACAATCTCTATCTATCTCTACTTGTATAATCTTCAACAAAAGAACTGCATGGAAATTTCCATTGCACTAACAACGAATGATTGAGCAATGATGGAATTGAACAACAACAACAACAACAACAAAAAAAAGCTATAAATTCTAGTAAATTGGTGTTCTGGGGTTGTTTTCCGATTCTGGGGGGGTCTTTGATTTGATGGGCTCTGAAGGAGAGGAAGTGGGTAAAAAGGAGAAAGATGGAGAACCAAAGGGAAGTCTTTGGCAGTTCAGATGCTATGTGTTTATACAGATGTGGCTGATCTTGGCTTGTTTTGGGCGTGGGAGTGGCTCTTCTTCCATTGCTTTTTCTTGAGTAGAGTTCAAAGAGCCTGCTTTTCCTTCTTTCTTCTCTCAAGACTCCTCAGTCCTGTGGGACAAATATATCTCTCAATGTCTGGGGTTTTTAGTTGTGGAATTGCTATAGTCATGAAGAGGTTGAGTAGCTCGGATTCTTTGGGTGCTACAATCATTTCTATCTGCCCATCTGCAGGTATTTCTTGACTCTCATTACTCTTTCTATGAGACTCATTTCTACTCATTTAATGCTTGTTTATTATTTTCTTTCATGGGTTTGGTGTGGTGGGGTTATCTAGTAACTTTCAATCCTTGTTTTACTTGAGTTTTCAGATCTTTTTCATTGTTTTTACACTTTCCTCTTTTAAGTGTAGTGCTAAAAAGGTTAGCCTTGAATTGGATGTTTGCTCAAATCTGTAACTATCTTCAATATTCTTGTTTTAGATGATGTTTTATTACATTAGGCATATTTTTAGTTGATGGGTGTTTTTTTCTTTCTTGTTGAAACTTAAGATTCAATTGAGATCAGTTCTTTGCTCTTCCTTCTTCCCCTATTATCACCATCTTCCTTAATTTTCAGCTTGATTTAATGGAAAATTGGGTGATCTCTCTTCATTTTATTAGTTTTCTGGATCTGGGTGTTGTGTCATTGCATCAGATCTTTATTACCCATCTGGGTCTTTTTGTTTTAGTAGATGAAAGTCACTCAACTGACCCAAAGCTATATTCCATCCTATATTGTACTCAGATTTGGCCTTTATGCATGACTAAATTTGAAGACAGTGAAATTTAAAGACTACAGTGATGAGATCTAATATGAAAGACACTGAAATTTAAAGAATGCCATTCCATTCCAATCATTTTCACAAATTCCATCCATGCCATCCATTTCATACAACGAACTGAAACAATTTAATGAGGTGAGTTATGCATGGAAAAGGCTTATGAAAGGATTTTTTTTATCATAAACAATCTTAAAGTAACAAATAAATTACCATGATTAGTGGCTTGGATATCTTCATCAGAGCTTTCTCTACTTTCATCGATAGAGGCCAATGACTGGCTTGGATTAGCATCAACTAACCTGAAATAATTTTTTATAAATATTAGACTTATATGAAACATGGGGGATAACAACATAACTCAAATTAAATTGTGTACCTGTTCAACAACATTGGACAATTACGTTTGTCATGTGATACACCGCGCTTGTTGCAACCCTTACATAGACGCCCTTTTGTTTCCTTTTCCTTGGACGACTTAAGTCTCTTCGCGCGTCCTTTCGTCACAACATGACCTGGCTCATTATACTCAACCACATTGCTATCCACAACTGCCTTCCCTTTATCAATGGTTGAATTGGATGGATTGTTTAACATCAACTGCCTTAATTTCAATTCCAATTCATTATGACCACTGATTAAACATTCAAAACCTTCTTTAGATTGACTAGCTGTGTCAATAAGCCCTGCAAACATACAAGACAAGTGACTATGTCTAGCCAAGCATGGGTCAACACCTTCTGATCCACCCGATTCCACCACGTCTACAAATGCATCTCTTGTAACACCCTTCGTCCATCTTCTCAATATGTAACGCTCAGGTAAACATAATATAGCATATCTCTTCAAGACACACAAAACATGACAACAAGGGATGCCTTCAAATTCAAACTTGTGGCAAGAACAATATGCATGCTTCTCATCTTTTTTCCATAAAACCTCTCTTTCAATTTCCATTTCATCGGAATAATTTTTCACAACGAACTTGCAACTGACATCATCCTCGTAAACAATATTTTCTGCAACTGACATGGTGGTGAATAACTCATCTTGGAACTTATAAAATATGTTCCTTGTGTATACTTCAGCCATTTGCTTTTCCATTGGTGAACATGTCTTGATTTTAGGCCTCCCATTACTATTTTCAAAATCCTCCTTCTTTTCAAGATACCTTAAACGTTCCATCCCGGCATCAAAACGTAATATGAAATCAAGTAGGGAATTCTTGTACTCTACGTATTGCTTCACAAATGCATTCATGCTTTCACTTCGTTGAGTCGTCGACATGCCACCAAAGAAATTTTTCTTTAAATATGTCGGAACCCACATATGACGAATTCTAAATATATCCGCTAACCAATCATTCTCCATCAGCTTATTGTCTGTTATGATCTGATTCCAAAAACTGTCAAATTGATCAGTAGATGCTGAAGTGTGAACACATTTTTTTATCTTTTCTATTAAACCCTCATTGTGAATATGAAGCCCTCCCAAATTCGTCGGCAACTTATCCAAAATGTGCCATAGACAATACCGATGAACAGTATTTGGCATGACATTTTTAATGGCTTTTGTCATAGCCAAGTCTTGATCTGTTATAATACCCTTTGGTGGACTATATGACATGGCTTGAAGCCATGTGTTAAACAACCACTCAAATGACTCGGTTTTTTCATTTGGTAGAAAGCCACATCCAAATAAAGTAGTTTGCCCATGATGATTGCAACCTACAAATGCGGCAAAAATAAGTTCATAACAGTTGGTCTTGTAGGTTGTATCAAATGTCACAACATCACCAAAGATTTTGTAAGCGGAATGAAATGATCCGTTTGCCCAAAACACATGCGTTATCTTTTTTTCTACATCTCGCTCAATGGTATATGTGAAACCATTTCCCATTTCTTTCCGGTTTTCAAAAAGTTGAAATAGCAACTGTCCATCTAGCCCCCTTTTCTTTTCCTTTTCATCCCTACGGTGATTCCTGGCATCCGTATCTGTAAATCCAATTTTGTCCAATCCCCCAGACTGCGATGCAAACACTTGCATTTGCTGTTTGCTTCGCACATTTGCAGTATCATATGCATTTATAAGTCTTCTCTTTGATTCTGGCACTTCACGATGCGACCTCAACATAAATCTCTTACTTGGAGTAGCGGGGGCATGAGAGTGTTGAGGAACAAACTGGGACACCCCATAACCACCTGATTTATCTAATTTCACTTGCAACTTAGCCATACAATCGAATCTTGTTTCCATTCGACGTCTTTGAACCACATCCTTACCCTGCTTTGAACAGACAAATGTTTTCCATACAACCTCCCCATCTTTACCTCTATTACTAGATTCTTTTCTTACACTAAATCCAGCAAGTTTACCATAAGCATTGTAAAAGTTATATGCCTCCTCTAAATCATCAAAATGCATGCCCAATCTTGGTGTCAGGTTTTCGTCTACAACCGGACAGTGGCAAATTGGTGATGAGGAGCAGGATGTCATATCCATTTGCAATCTGGATGACAAATAATTAAAATTGGACATGAATAACGGACCCAAATAAAGAAATGGACATGTTATTTTTTTTGAACAATTTTGCTACCTCTTACAATTATCGTGTCTCTAAAATGACAATAGTATCAAATATTTAAGAAAACCTATCAATCAACCATAAGAAATGCAACGGGATAGAAAAGATTAAAAAGCATTTGCCTATTATTTCAACAAGGAATCTTGGATATGTTAGTTCTAACTCAAAATCTACCACCCAACACTAGTTTATGAAAAAAATCAAGGTTCATTCATTTGGATGACCAGAGTCACCTATAAAACTGCCATTATTACACACAGAAAGAAACTTGTGGTTATGGTTGAATCAAATAAAAGACTTTGTTATTCCTGCTTGCCTTTCTTTGTATCTTCTCTCAATCGTTTTTGGGTAGAGAAAGCAGGAAAAGAGAACCCTTTGTATTGCGGTTTCCCTTTTCTTTGTTTCAAACACACGCCACTACTCATCAGCATCACTGTTTGCACTTGACAAATCCCAATTCCCAAATTAAAGTTGCATCCAAACACACCCAAAGTTTCAGTATGAACATGTAATACTTCTATTCCTATGCAGTTACATACTTAAGGCACAAGACCATTTATTCTGTTTCTGAAAATTGGTGGTTGGTATCAGCTCATGTTTAGTCAACAGGCCATTTGGCTGTTGATCTTTCAATTATTTAAGACATTGATACGGAAATTCTACCCTGTTTTATTATTTCATAGTACCACATAATTATGCAATAAGCAAAGTCCTGATAGCTAAATTATTTTCTTAACAGCCCAAAAACTATCAGCTTCCTTTCTCAAGTCAGGAAAAAAAAAAGGAATAAATAAACGATCATCAATACTATCTCTACTCAGAGATTTTGAGCCTCAATGGGAAGTGAATGCAATCCAAATAAACGCCATTATGACCTTAGCATGTCCAGGAGAACAAGGAAATCCACAACCTCATCAGCAAACTCATCTGATCAAAATGGTGAGTTAGAGGATTATGCTGATCAAAATGGTGAGTCCGTGGGCTCTGATGATCAAAATTGTAAGTTGGAGGGCTCGATAGGAAAATTGCAGAAAACTCAACGAAAACTCAAAGAATAAAAATCCATTATATGGACTAAAAGATAAGGTATTGGGCTCTTTGGCACTCTTCCAAAATGGAGAACCTGATCGTTTCTTTTTTATTTTATTTTTAGCCCCTTTCATTTCAACCATATTTGAGTCACAGGAATTTTAATAACATGCTTATCATGTAAGATATTAAAAGGAGTTCATACCTAAGATGAAAGACCTGAGTTCAGACCGGCGAGGGAGGGAGACAGCTTCGCTGGGAGAGATGAGGCTCTGAGAGAGGGTTTCGTCGCTTTTAGAGAGAGAGAAGCAGCGAGGGAGAGTCTGGCGTCGCCGTGAGAGAGAGAGAGATCAGACGAGAGACAGAGAGCTTCCCCTCGTCGTCCGATCGTCGTCGTGAGAGACAGAGAGCAGGCGGTGGAGGGCTGGTGGTCGTCTCTGCCGCGTCATTGTCGTCCGAGAGAGAGTGATGAGAGTTTGACTCAGGAGAACAAACTCAGGCGATTCGATGAGAGACAGAGGAATGAGAGACAGAGGAGAGGAATGAGAAATGGGGAAAACGAGAGATGGAGAGCTCGATGGTCGTCGATGCCGGTCGTCGTCGTTCGATAGAGAGAGAAGCGAGTCCTCAGGCGCTTCGATGAGAGAAAGGGAGAGAGACGAGAGACAGAGGAGAGGAATGAGAAAGGGGGGAAAACTTTCTCATAAGAGCGGGAAATGGCTGCAGCTTCTCATTCAGTCATCGGATCCGTTGGGCTCACACGCGCGTCCAGCTTGTGATAATATATATATATATATATATATATATATGGATGTGAGGCCCCCACTCAATCTCTCATTTATATATATTGCCACCTCATTGTAACTTTATCTGGATCATGGGCGGCGCTACATGGATCCACCCCACTGAGATCTGAAAAAATATTTAAAAAAAAACACTCTTTAATGAATTGAAGTTATGGAAAGCTTTTGACCCAACTCAATGCCTAAATTAATGGGCCATTTGTCTGCCAAAACAAAATAATAATAATAATAATAATAATAAACAAAACTAATGGGCCCAATTTTTATTTTTTAAAGAAAATTCTCTTTTTTAGACATTTTGTCAGTAAGTTTACCCTAACTTAACCTCTAAATACGGTATTCTCCCCATATTAAAAGAAAAAAATCTTACTATTATCAAAAGTAGATGACATATGTTGATAAAAGTAAAAACAAATTTATTTGATTTGTGGAAGATAAATCTTTTATTGACCCCGATGACTCGAGTTTCTGGAGCCGCCACTAATCTGGATAATAACAAATTGTTCTCCCAAAGCTTTAGTTCTTCTTGTTCTTGTTCTTGTTTTCCATAGTTTCAAAATTTAGATAATTTGGGAAGGGGTACTATATGCCAGTTGGGTCTAGTTCGGGTAAATCTAAAATAATGCTGAACTAATCTATTGCCATCCCTACCTATCATGGGGTGGGCCATAATTGTCTACCCCAAAACCACCTATTCCGTCAATCACGCCACAGGCTAGGCAGTGCAATAGCTCGTTCCGGCTTTCTAAATGTTTATACAAAATGCTGGCTAAAACTAAAAAACACTACTTGTTTAAGCCAGCCCTAGCTGAGCTTTAGGCTTTCTTTTACTTAATCCAGGCCTGGATCAAAGAATAAACAGGCCCAAATTCAAGATTTAGGCTCTACCCAAGTACTAAATTAAAGTGATAAATATGGGTTATTAAATTAGATGTCGTATATCAACATTTATTTGTTTTCTACAAAGATAGCATCAATAAGTGATTTGTTAACAAAGAATCGCTTGAGATGGTTTGAACATGTCCCAAAAAAATTTCAACTAAGGTTGATGGACTTTCAAAGAAAAGTGATCGTATCATGTACTGAAAACAAATATTAAAAATAAAAAAAAATAAAAAACAGAAAAACTGTTACATATTTGTATGCCAGTTATAACCAGTGAATCCACAATAACCTTTTTGATTTATTAAATGATATATATTTGATGGGCCAGGCCCAAATGACTCGGTCCGCGATGATGGGCTAGACCTAAACGGCTCGGCCCACGGTAACGGGTCAGGTCTGACTAACCCAAGTCCATGATAGGCCCAGGTCTATATCCACCCTTCAAAGACCGGGTCCAGATCCATCGAATGACAGAGTCAGCACACGTGTCGTTCCATCTACCGGCTTTCACCGAGTCCCGCGGAACAGATCTTACATGCTCATCTGGTGAGGACAGTGCGGGAGATTCCACCAGAATGGAGCGTCCCTCGTTGGAGATAGCTGGAGAATCTCCCTAACCGTTGGGGAAAGAGTATAAAAGGAGAGTCCTGTCAAAGAAGCAACTCACCTGAATTTCTTCACATCATCGTTGTAATCTTTTACTTTGTAACCTCTTCCCCAGAGCAGTAAAATCATAAGTTGGAGTGGACGTAGGTCATATCGACCGAACCACTATAAACTCTCTCTCTCTCTTCATTAATTTTTACATTAACTACATATCACTTAACCGGTGGTGCCCGAAACCTCTTTTTGGCATCATCAGTTTGGCGCCGTCTGTGGGAAACGAGAAGAATTTCCTTTTTTCAAAAAAGTCTGTCGATCACCAGGTCAACAAGGCGACAAGATGGTAATCCCTCGCGCGAGGGCGAGGGTAATCCTCCACCAACCAACCCTGCACCGAATGCTCCTGCTCCCTCCCCTCAACAAATGCTGGAGACCATGCAGCAACTGGTGGCTCAAAATCAGAAAATATTGTAGCTCATGCTAGCAGGGCAGGGAGGAGCACCAGGTGCCGGGCCTCAGGAAGTACCGCACTCAGAGCAACCGGTTGCTCCACGTAGAGGGGCACCTCACCCGGGTGCCCGTCCACACGGTGCCCGGGGCCGAGGCGCCAACCGACACCATCCTCACCTGGGCGCCCAACCCCTGGGCGCCCATCCTCTTGGCACCCTGGGCGCCCGTCATCATGGCGCCCACGCCCAGGGCACATCTGCTGGAGCTCCGCCTGTCGTCCCACACGGAAGACTCCTGGTCAATCCTGAAGGCCGCGCTCATCTCGACATACCTCCTCCCCCGGGTGGAGCCCTGGGAGGGTCGAACCGCGGTGGACTTCCACCTCCTCCCTCTGCTGATGAGGATCCTGAATTCCAGGGGGAGGGAAGTGGGAATTACAGCCTGGAGGACGAGAGCCGTTTTCAAGGTCAGTCCAGGGAAGTCCCCAACCAGTGGGGCGAGAAGATCAAAGAGATGCAAAATCAGATTGGCAATGTCTTCAATGCCATGAAGGCACAGGTACCAGAATCCATTGACTACCTGGTGCAACAAACGGACACACCGTTCAAACCCTCCGTGGCAAACTACCCACTCCCCAAAAAATTCAAAATGCCGACCATGGAGACCTTTGATGGAAACAAGGACCTGCTGGATCACTTGGAAACTTATAAAACTCTAATGCAGCTACACAACATCCCTGACGAGATCATGTATAGAGCATTTCCAACCACCCTGAAGGGCTCCGCACGGCAATGGTTCTCCAGCCTGGCCCCGGCCTCCATCTCCACCTTTGCAGAGTTAAGTAAATCCTTTGTGTCACACTTCATTGGAGGACATCGCCACCAGAAGCCCGCCACGCACCTGCTTAGCATAAAGCAGGATAAGAATGAAAGCCTCAGGAGCTATCTCACTCGTTTTAACGAGGAGGTACTCCAAGTCGAAGAGCCCGACGACAAGGTCTCCATGACGGCCTTCTTGGGAGGCCTTCGCTCGTCAAGCTTTCTCTTTTCGGTGATGAAGCGCCCTCCAAAGAACTTTCCGGAGCTGCTGGCAAAAGCCCAGAAATACATGAATGCTGAGGATATCACCAGGGCTAGGCGAGGAGAGTCCTCCAGACCAGAAGGCAAGGGGAAGGAGTGAGACGGAGAGGACAGGAAGGAGAACAACAACAAGAGAAGCAGGACGGAGAGGGTACCCGTCAAAGAGAGGCTTGGTCCAGCTCCTCAGAGAGACAGACAAGTCGGACATATCTTGTTACAAATCCAAGGTGAGCCCGCGGTTAAATGGCCAGGGAAGATGAAGTCTCCCCCGAGCCACAGAAATCCTAACAAATATTGTCGCTTCCATCGCGACCATGGCCATGACACTGACGACTGCTACGAACTCAAGAAGCAGATCGAGGACCTCATCCAGCAGGGTCACCTGCGCCAATATGTTACTGGGAGAGCTCAAGCACCGTCACCACCTCGTCATCAAGAGAACCAACAGCCCTTCAGAGAAATTCAAACTATCTCCGGAGGATCGGCGGAGTCGCTCTCGGCAATGAAGGCCCATGCCAGAAAGGCCAGACACACTGATGAGGCACGCCCGCCCAAAGCGCCCAGGCAAGGGGACGACGAGGTCATTACCTTCTCGGATAAGGACCTGGAAGGAGTACAGCTCCCTCACGACGACCCATTGGTAATCACCTTGACCATCGCCAATTTCCAGGTGCATAGGATCCTGGTGGATAGTGGCAGCTCCGCTGATATACTGTATGCAGAGGCTAATGACAAATTGAGCTTAGGCAGGGAAAGGCTTCGACCTGTCAAGCCACCTCTTATTGGTTTCTCAGGAGAGAAGGTGTACTCCTTGGGAGCGATTACGCTTCCAGTCACCGCCGGAGTGGCACCTCGAAGCTCCACAATCATGGTCGACTTCCTGGTGCTTGACTGCCCGTCAACTTACAACGTCATATTGGGGCGACCTGCCCTCAATACGTTAAAGGCTGTTCCCTCCACCTATCACCCCATCCTCCGCTTTCCAACCCCTAATGGAATCGGAGAGGTCAGGGGAAACCAGTTGGCTGCCAGGGAATGCTACGTCTCCTCAGTAAAGGATAAAAAGCCGAAGGAAGCGTTGCAGATTGAGACCCTTGATCCAAGGGATGATGCCACCATTGAGAGGGGAGAACCAGTTGAAACACTCACCACTGTGGTCTTAAATGAAGACCTCCCTGATAGGAAAATGTACATTGGCTATTCTCTCCCTGAAGACCTGGTCCGCCGCTTGACCAACTTCCTGAAGAACAACAAGGACATCTTTGCATGGTCACATGCAGATCTTAAAGGGATTGATCCCAAAGTCGCCACTCATCGCCTCAATGTCGACCCCCAGCACAAGCCTGTCCGACAAAAGCTAAGGGGCGCCTCCACTGAAAGGGCCCAAGCAATGGACCAGGAGGTCGGGAAATTGATAGAGAATGGAGCTGTAAGGGAGGTGGCATTCCCCGAATGGCTCTCGAATGTTGTGATGGTGACAAAGTCCAATGGGAAGTGGCGCCTGTGCGTCGACTTCACTGACCTTAACAAGGCGTGCCCGAAGGACTACTTCCCGTTGCCTAGGATCGGTCTCCTCATCGACGCCACGGCGGGACACGAACTTCTCTCCTTCCTGGATGCTTATTCTGGGTACAACCAGATTAGCATGTATCCCCCAGATCAAGAGAAGACGTCATTCATCACCCCGAAAGGGACCTATTGCTATAGGGTCATGCATTTCGGATTGAAGAATGCAGGGGCAACCTACCAACGCCTGGTGAACAAAATGTTTCACTCACAGATTGGGCGTACCATGGAGGTTTATGTGGACGACATGCTGGTGAAGAGCCTCGCCACCACAGATCACATCGACCATCTCCAAAAAACCTTCAATGTTCTCAGACTCTATCACATGAAGTTGAATCCTGAGAAGTGTGCCTTCGGAGTGGGGTCGGGAAAATTCTTGGGATTTATGGTCAACCAAAGGGGGATAGAGGCGAATCCCGACATAATCAAGGCTCTATTGGACATGAGGTCGCCCGCTTCCACCAAGGAGCTACAATGCCTCAATGGAAGGGTTGTAGCGCTTAGCAGATTTGTCTCCAAGTCTGCAGACAAGTGTTTGCCTTTCTTTAAAATTCGCAGGAAAGCTTTCGAGTGGGGGCCCGAGGCGGAGGAGGCCTTCCAGAAGCTTAAAGCCTACTTGGCCACTCCCCCTCTTCTTTCACATGCTGCACCAGGAGAGGTGTTGTATCTGTATCTCTCTGCTTCCCCCTCAGCAATCAGCTCCGTCCTCATCAGAAATCATGATGGAGTGCAGAAGCCCATCTATTATGTAAGCAGAGCATACCGAGGGGCAGAGTCCAAATACGTTGAACTGGAAAAACTGGCGCTCGCCCTCATCTCGACAGCAAGGCGGTTGCGTCATTATTTTCAGAGTCACACAATTGTTGTTGTTACTTATCAGCCTTTGAAGAGAGTACTGGGAAAGCCAGATGTATCCGGGAGGCTCGTCAAATGGGCAGTAGAGCTGGGAGAGTTTGATGTCTAGTATCAGCCAAGGTCGGCCATCAAAGCGCAAGCCTTGGCAGACTTTGTAGTTGAGTTTACACGTACAGAGGGGGAGACGGATGAACTAGCCTCGCCCATACAAGGTGGGTCGCTGCCAGAGGAGGACAACCAAGAGGTCACCCACACAACTCCAGATCTCCAAGCCTCGTCTGGGGACCAGACAGTCCCGGGCGCCCGGGCCTCTCCAGCACCCCTGGGCGCCCAAGGCTCGGGCGCCCAGGCCTCCCCAGCAACCCTGGGGGCCCAGGCATCCCTTGACCTGGGCGCCCAGGCCTCTCCAGCTCCCCTGGGAGCCCAGGGCTTGGGCACCCAGGCCTCTCCAGCAGCCCTGGGCGCCCAAGCAATGCCTACCTCGTCCTCGGGCGCCCCATCGCTACCTGTTTCCCAATCTGGCGTCCAGAATCCCTCAGTACCACTATGGAAACTTTATGTGGACGGCTCCGCGACCAGCAATGGAGGTGGAGCGGGTCTTGTATTAATCAGCCCTGACGGCACACCCCTCAAGTGTGCAGTGAAATTTCACTTTCCAGCCTCCAACAATGAGGCTGAGTACGAGGCATTGGTTTGAAGTTGGCATTGGAAATGAACGCCCGACACCTCATCGCTTACAGCGACTCTCAGCTGATAGTGAACCAGGTAAAGGGCGAGTTTGAAGCAAAGGAAACCAGAATGCAGGACTATCTCAGCCTAATGAAAAAGTTGATCCCGCAATTCCAACACTTCCAAATCAGTCATATCCCCCGGGAAAGTAACGTTGCTGCGGATACACTGGCCAGGCTCGCCTCGTCCATTGAGACCTCACCAGACGAACCAACATTCCTTGGGCACCAGCTCGAACCGAGCCAGATGAATGAGAGCACTGCAAACATCAACTGTGCTACAGCTGAAATGAGCTGGATGGCCCCGATAAGGGCCTACCTTCAAGAGGGCACACTGCCTGAGGACCCCCTTGAGGCGAGGAAACTGAGGATGAGAGCCTCCAAATTTACACTTTTGCAGGATGTCCTCTACAAGAAAGGTTACTCGTTGCCCCTGTTGAGGTGCCTCTCTCCCGAAGAAGTTGATTATGCCCTGCGGGAAATCCACAAGGGAATTTGCGGGAACCACTCGGGCAGGCGCTCCCTTGCTCACAAAGCACTTAGGCAAGGCTTCTTTTGGCCCAGCATGCTTGCGGACGCCAAAGAATTTGCCAGGAGGTGTGACAAATGCCAGCGCTTTGCCACTGTGCCAAGGCAGCCACCAGAGGAACTCACTACCATCATGAGCCCATGGCCTTTCTCGAAGTGGGGGATCGACATCCTAGGACCCCTCCCATTGGGTAAAGGGCAATGTAAATTTGTAGTGGTCGCCATCGACTACTTCACGAAGTGGGCGGAGGCGGAACCCTTGGCGAGGATCACAGACTCCAAAGTAAAGGACTTTGTCTGGAAAAGCATAGTTTGCCGCTTTGGGATCCCACATGCCATCATCAGTGACAACGCAAAGCAATTTGACAACAAGCTCTTCAACTCGTTTTGCTCTGACCTTCAGATCAAGCAGCCCCACTCCAGCCCGGCATATCCACAGGAAAACGGGCAAGCGGAGGTCATGGTGCGAACGGTCCTGCGAAATTTGAAGACAAGGCTTGAAAGAGCAAAGGGCCTTTGGGTGGACGAGCTTCCCGGGGTATTGTGGGCATATCGGACCACGCCAAGAGCTCCAACCAGGGAAACCCCTTTCTCTCTCGCCTTTGGGACTGAGGCAGTCATCCCAGTTGAGATTGGGGTCCACTCTCTTAGAGTCCAGCACCATGACCCAGACACCAATGAGGAGGAACCTTGATTTGGTGGATGAAGCGAGGGAGATGGCCAACATCCGCAATGCTGAGTACAAGCGGCGCATGGCCAAACACTATACCTCAAGGGTAAAGCCTCGCCCCCTCCAACTCGGAGATCTGGTCCTCAAAAAAGTCATCCTCGCCACTAAGGATTCTCAGGAAGGCAAGCTAGGCCCGAATTGGGAAGGTCCTTATCTCATAACGGAGGTGGTGACACCTGGCACTTACAGGATTCAGGATTCAGGATTCGGAAGGAAAAGTCCTACCTCATCCGTGGAATGCAAAACATCTAAAGAAATACTACCAGTGACCAGTGACATAAGAAAGGGGTAGTTTAATTTTTTTTAACACTTTGTAAAATGTTCTTTTACCATGAGCAATGGATCAATAAAGTCCTATGTTTTATTCATTCCAAGTGTTAGGCTACATAACTGCTTTTAAAAAAAAAAAAACTACATGTAGTGAAGCATGGCAAAGTCTCCTACATCCTAACTACTCTCATGGCTCCCCTCGTCATCCACCTCATCCTCCTCGCCGTCCTCTATATCATCAGGCTCCTCAGTGGGCAAAAAGCCTGAAAAGTCAAGGTCAGGGAAGGCAGCAGTAATCTTCCCTCGAAGCTCCTCGTACCCATCGATAAAGGCATTGGCGACGCCCTTCGCAAGCTCCTTCTCAGCCTGAGAAGCTCTATCGTGCGCCGCCTTCATCTCTATTGCCACAACAGCCTCTCTGAGCGACGCCCTCTCGCGGGCCTGCACGAGCTCAGCCTCCCTGAGTGAAGCCCTCTCGCGGGCCTCCCCTAACTCAGCCTCCCTGAGTGAAGCCCTCTCGCGGGCCTCCACCAACTCAGCCTCTACCCTCCTCCCCCTCTCATGGGCTAACAAAAGCGCAGTCTCGAATCTAGACTCCCTCTCGCGGGCAGTCAAGAGATCACCTTCCGCCTTAGTAGCCCTCTCACTGGCTGACGAGAGCTCAGTCTCTAACCTGGACGCCCTCTCGCGGGCCGCCCCAAGATCGGCTTCCCTATCAGCCTCAAGGGCAGCAATCTTCTGCTAAGCAATGGAGAGCCCCTTCCGCAGATTTTCATTCTCTCGCTGCAACTGGCTGTTGTGTTTGGCCTTTGACAGCAAGCTGACGGATGCAGTGGAAGCCTGGAGCAATAGGAAAAGAAATGAGACATCGAAAAAAAAAATATTTTGAAAGTCTGGAGAAAAGGAAAAGCCTTTACCTGAGCCAGACCCTCCAGGAAGGTATCTATGAACCTCTCAATAACCAAAGAAGTGATCCGTGAAACCTCGTGAGGAATCACAAATCTCCCGAGCCTCTCCCGAATTACCGGCGGGTTGCCCAACATCTGACTCTGACCAGCCCCTGCAGGAGCCCCCGGGCGTGGGGGACATGAATGAGGGACAGAAGGTGCAGCTGGAGAGAAAGACTCTTGAATAGCCATCGGAGCAGAAGAGGTCGGGGCAGAAGAGGTGGCTGGCTGGGGGGACACTGTTGGAGAGGCCGCCCTATGAGAACACAGTCGTGCCCCCGCTGAAGGGGCAGATGCGAGAGAACTGACCCTGAAAGACACTGGCGGGGAGTCCCCTCTTGTGGCACTGTCTATCCTCGCCGCCTTGGAAGGGGAAACACTCCTACTTGAAAGGAGAGGCCCGATCATCCCTCTATCTACTGCTGCAAAAGCCAAAAGGTTACTTGTGCATAAAAATAAAAAAAATAGATAAAGAAAAAGCAAAAGTCAAATACCTTTTCTCTTCGCGGGAGGCGCCTGAGAAGGGCCACTAACTCCACCACTTTCTTTGGGTAGGAGAACACCCAAGTCTTTTTCGGGATGGTCTTTTACCGCCTGTAACTTCTGCTCCTGACTGGTAGAGAGCACCAGCGCGTCTGCAAATAGGCAACGGGTGAGCACATAAATAATATCAATAAAGGGAAAAAGTAGCAAAAGAATAACTTACCAAGTCTCCTAGCGTCTCCCCATCGAGTTGGCACCAATACTCGATCTGTCTCAGAGGCCCATTCTCCGCCAACAAAGAAGAAACGGGATTTCCAACTGTGTCAGTTGGAACGAAGACCCGTAAGCAGCTTGCCCCCCCCTAGGGGTAAGGTAGTACCATCCCCTGTTGGGGGCGGGAGACTCAATCAGGCTATAGGCAGCATGGAACTCCTCAGGAGAAGCGTCCTCCAGATGAACCCTCCTCCATAGTGCAAAAAAGCCAAGCAGAACTCTCCAACCATTGGGCGCTAACCGCCCCGGGGTCAGTGAGAAGTAATGGAGAACGCGACAAACTGGGGAGGGCATGGGGAACCTAAGCCCAGCTTCGAGCATCTCTTCGTAAATGGCGATCTCACCCGAGGAGTCGTCGCAAGCGGGTTCATCCGCCTCAACCCGACGGCATAACACAGTAGGGGGAATGTTATAGGCAGAGGCAATTCTCAAAAAATCATTATCAGTACTGAGCAAACTGAAAATAGTACTCACCTTGGACCCGTTGTCCTCGACGACCACTTTTCCTCGATATTTTTTGCGATGAGGACGTGTCGTGTTCACCTCCGTGGCACCAGTACTCATCTCTCCATCAATAGCAGGCTGGATCGGATTCCTCGCTGCCGCAGTGAGGGCAACCAAAGATTGGGCGCCCAGCAGCACGTGCACCCCAGGTTGTCTCGCCACCCGTTCCCAGGGCGCCCCCGCCTGGAGCGCCCGTCGCCTCCACGCCCGCGCCCAGGGGGCTGTTCGCCCGCGCCAAGGGGGCTGGTCGCCTGCACGCCTGCGCCCAGGGGAGTGCTCGCCCGATCGCCCGCGCACGGGGTGCCCGGTGCCTGGGCGCCCATGTCTGGGGCGTGTCCCTCCTCGGCAGTTTGCACAGTAGCAGGGGCGCCCGCCTCCCCTCGCCCGCGGGAGATCCATGCAGACCAGCAGCGGCAGCCTCACCGCCCAGCTCACCTCCAGCAGCAAGGGCGCCCCCTCCGATGCCATCCGACCGCCCGCCCTGTGCAGCAGAAGCAGGCGCCCCGTCTCCCCTCAGCCGAAGGTGCAGCAGCTTGAGACGCCCGCCTGTTGACCGCCACGACAGCAGATGCCGGCGCGCCCCCGGTGATGCTCCGTCCGTCGCCTCTCCTAACAGCAACCTGCTCATCCTGTCCATTACTCATCTCTTCCATCCCTTGTTGGAACTCACTAATAGCTACTCCCCTTTTCTTTTGAACAACAAGAAGATGCAGGAACTCCAAATAATTAGCAACTTTAGTAAGGAAAGATGGGTAAAAGCCACATCTATTTATAGCCTGTGCACTAGGGTTTTCAAGGAGGAGGAACCCTAAGCCAAAAGAGCAAAAGAGAGGAGCCCCCTGAGCCACAAGAATACTTCTAGAGAGAATAGACCGCCGGGAGGACTCTGCTGGAAAAACTACAAATTGCTTGGCACGAAGAAGCCTGGATATTCCAAAATGCCTCCCTTTCAAAGTCTTCTTTGGCGCGAGACATTGAGGGGCAAATGATGGGCCAGGCCCAAATGACTCGGTCCGCGAAGATGGGCTAGACCTAATTGGCTCGGCCCACGGTAACGGGTCGGGTCTGACTGACCCAAGTCCATGATGGGCCCAGGTCTATATCCACCCTTCAAAGACCGGGTCCAGATCCATCGAATGACAGAGTCAGCACACGCATCGTTCCATCTACCGGCTTTCACCGAGTCCCGCGGAAGAGATCTTACCTTCTCATCTGGTGAGGACAGTGCGGGAGACTCCACCAGAATGGAGCGTACCTCATTGGAGATCGTTGGAGAATCTCCCTACCCGTTGGGGAAAGAGTATAAAAGGAGAGCCCTGTCAAAGAAGCAACTCACCTCGAATTTCTTCACATCATCGTTGTAATCTTTTACTTTGTAACCTCTTCCCCAGAGCAGTAAAATCATAAGTTGAAGTGGACGTAGGTCATATCGACCGAACCACTATAAACTCTCTCTCTCTCTCTCTCTCTCTCTTCATTAATTTTTACATTAACTACATATCACTTGACCGGTGGTGCCCGAAACCGCTTTTTGGCATCATCAATATTGACCTTAATCGGTAAGTATTGGCGTGTATCTAACTTGACCCATTTAACACAACATGGCTGGGATTCAGTCTTTAGCCTGTGGATGGATCTGGACCTGTATACTTCGCCCACTACGTGGACTGAGCTTCGATCAATAAGCTTTCGGGTGGCCCACACTAGAACAAAAGCACCACCCGTAGGCATTTTCATATTTTTTCCACTTATTTTATTTTGGGATTGGAATATTCGTAAATTGATTTATTAAAAAAGAAAAAAAAAACCAAACCACTACAACAAACTGTACTTTTAGCGACGAAATTTTTCGTCGCCAAAAGTAAAAAAAACGTCGGATAAATTTTTACCGACGAAACTTTTTTCGTCGACCAGACGTCGGTAACAAATGGTGGAGAAAACCTTTTCCCGACGAAAATTGTTTTCGTCGATAAAAAATTTCACAATTTACCGACAATTATTTGGACTTTACTGACATTTTTAAAACGTCGGTAAAACTATTTTACATTTCTAACTATTTAATAAATACTTTTACCGACATTTTTTTTTCGTCCGTAAAAAAATGAACAAAAAATAAAAAAATAAAACTTTTTCCGATGTTTATTTTCATCGGCAAAAGAAAATTGAAAAATTTATAAAAAATAAAAACACTTTTACCGACGTTATTTGTTGTCGGCAAAGGAAAATGGAAAAAATTAAAATAAATAAAAACACTTTTGCCGACGTTTAGTTTTCGTCGGCAAAAGTAAACATAAAATAAAAATGATTTACCGACGGTATTTTTCCTCGGAAAAAATTGAATTAAAAAATAAAAAAGTTTACCGACGTTTATGTTTCGTCGTCAAAAGTAAAAAATATATATATAAAAACGATTTACCGATTTTTACCGACCGTTTTTTTTTTTGTCGGCAAAAATCAAATTAAAAATAAAAAACGTTTACCGACGAAATAAAACGTCGGTAAAAGTGTTTTATTTTTTTTTATAATTTTTCTTCCAATATAATTTTCTTTTTTCCTTTAAACCTCTGTATAATTTTCTTTTTTCCTTTAAACCTCTGTATCAACACCTGTTTCAAACCTGTTCAATATAAAAATCGCATGGAAACAAAAGTCCATTTTTCATCAAATCATTCATCTCATTAAACAAATATTACAATCAATAATGATACAGTCCCATATATATGTCCAATATACATATACAAATAAACTAAAAAAATAAAACACATTTAGCTAGCCTACAACCGACCCCAAAGCGTCCATCAATCTGCAATAACAAAAACAACATTAGAATCTTTTCAATGAATTAAATTATAAATGAAAGATAAACATATATCTATATAAAACTTTTCCTCTGTTTTTTTTTTTTTTTTTCAGAAGCCGGGAGAGTTAGATGGGAAAACAAAAGCTTCCAAAAATTGACTACTTGATCAAGTGATTCACAAAACATCAGAAGGATGTTTAATCATTCAGTGATTTTAGTTATTCCATGCATCTGAACAATTCCAGCACTGACAAGCTTTTGAATCTTGTGCATCACCTGAAGGTTCTTGAGATGATCCTGTCTGGAAGTCCATCAACACTCAAGGCCCAACCCCGTATCAATATTTTTATCTTTTAGGGGTTCAAGTGATCCATCATCCTTTTTGTTATACTGCATGAATACCAGATTGTAGAACTCTATAAACCTAGCATCATCTCCCAAATCCTGTGCATGCATTTCACATAAAATCAATACACATTAACATATTATAATTTACAAACAATAGAAATGTTCTCCTCCGAGCAGCTATATATGTAGTCCAGCCCCGTTGGGCCCACCTTTTTTTCCACGTACTCCATCATCCTTACCGATAAATAGATATCCAAGTGGGCCCCACGAGCTGGACTGCAAATGAGAAGTTTGCAGTCTGCTTATTGTCGAACATTGCCCCTTACAAAACAAATGGATATAATGTATAACAACTTGACTTAAATAATACACACAACATCCGAATGTCCCCACTCAGGATGGAAATCATAATATATCTCAGAGCATGGACCACATGGACCAGTCACCCCACTGGTCCAGAAGTTGTCATCCTGACCCATCCGCTTTATTTGCTGCACAGGAACACCCACCTGATGATAGAACCCTGTTAGTACAAATTATTACATAGGTTGTCACAAGAAAATCTGACCAAAAAATAAATAAATAAAATAAAATAAAACAAGAACTCAGCCAATGGCCTACACCCGTCATATGTGAGGTTGGCCACCTCAGTAGACTAGCCTGATCTGGTACAGGCAATCCACAAGGTAGGCCCACCTGATGCATATTCTATGCAGCAAATATGCACATATTTGCATGTGCAGAACCATGGAGACACTTGGCAAGGAAGGAGTCATGTTTAGCTTCAGTGACTCAGGGTCATGCATGTTCGATTTAAACAAGAGTGTGGTAACATACATTCACTAACTGCTATTTCATTAGGCACAATAATATTTCCAACCGGGATTTGGAACTCTAGGGTTATGCCTTGAAAAATATGCTCTTAGTTTATAATAGAACATTGAATAGAAAAGAATGAACAAGATACGCACTGAAAGCATTCTAAGACCTCAAGTTATGTCCATTATGGGTAAATTGTACAAGTCGGCCTACTTCAGGGAGCTAGCAACCAGATTCCTATTGGAATAGAAGTGTTTGGAGATGTCAAGAAACTCGAATCATTTAGTACCATAGACATAAGACACCCTAAGCACTTGGTAACTTATGACTATATCCACAATTAACTTATAAATCATCATTTTCTTTTATTTAACCGAGAGAGAGAGAGAGAGAGAGAGAGAGAGAGAGAGAGAGAGAGAGAGAGAGATATGATGGCATATGCTTGACTAAGCATTCTTAGAAATGTAAGTGATGCCCTTGACAATCCAAATTGTTTGCCTAACCATGTTCTTGACTGACTCCAAGCTCCAATATTGAAGGAATGATATTCACCATTGGACTGACAAAACATGATTAAAACCCACAAAAATGATGATTTTTTACATCACAATATTTTATACAGTGAGGCTCACCTTTTAAAGACTCAAAATGTCCAAACACATGCACACCTGTTTTTCTATCACTGAATGATATTTCATTCCTACTGACTGTTCCTAACTGTTAGATTGGGCAAACATAGGTTAACCATGCTTTTAAATGTGTTAGTCCAATGGTTAACCTTACTCCAAATGAAGTTAAGTTGGGAGCTTTTCAGTTAATGGATTGCACAATGGGGATGAATCAAGTGGGGTTCCACAAACAATGGCGCACTTTTCAAAACTAACACTGGTTTTTCTAGTCATCCATACATAAAATACATCGGTCCCCCAATAAACTGTACCACACTACTTATTGATGGGTCAGGCCCAAATGACTCGGTCCATGATGACAAGTTAGGCCCAAATGACTCGGTCCATGATGACAGGTTAGGCCCAAATGACTCGGTCCACGATGGCGGGTCGAGTCAAAGTGACCCAAGCCCGTGATGAGCCAGTGTCTAAATCCACCCATTAAGGGCCGGGTCCAGATCCACTAGATGACGGAGTCAGTGCGTCGTTCCCTTAACCGACTTTTACCAAGTCCTGCGGAGGAGATCTTACATGCTCGTCTGTTAAGGGCGGTTCGGAAGACTCCACCAGAATGGAGCGTACGTCGCTGAAGAATCGTCCACATCCGTTAGGGGAAGAGTATAAAAGGAGAGTCCTACCAAAGAAGCGGGAGATCTAGTTTTTTGACACCATCATTGTAATCTTCTACTTTGTAATCTCTTCCACAGAGCAGTAAAGTCATCAGTTGAAGTGGACGTAGGTCAAACCGACCGAACCACTATAAACCCTCTCTCTCTTCATTAAGTTTTACATTAATTGCATATCACTTGACCGGTGGTGCCCGAAACACTTTTTGGCATCATCAGTTTAGCGCCGTCTGTGGGAACGAAAATTTTTTTTTACAAAGCTATGCCAATCACCAGGAGGTCAACAAAGCGACAAGATGGTAATCCCTCACAAGAGGGCGAGGGTAATCCTCCACCGACTAACCCTGCACCTAATGCTCCTGCTCCCTCTCCTCAACAGATGCTGGAGACCATGCAGCAGCTGGTGACTCAGAACCAGCAGATATTGCAACTCATGCTGGCAGGGGCAAGGAGGAGCACCGATTGGTACAGGACAGCAAGAAGTACCACGCTAAGAGCAACCGGTTGCTCCACGCAGAGGGGCACCTCACCCGGGCGCCCGTCCACACGATGCCTGGGGCCGAGGCGCCAACCGACACCACCCTCACCTGGGTGCCCATTCCCAGGGCGCCCAGGGTCGAGGAATACCCTTGGGCGCCCAAGCCCTGGGCGCCCACGCACTGGGCGCCCATCCTCATGGCATCCACGCCTAGGGCACATCTGCTGGAACTCCGCTTGTCGCCCCGCGTGGAAGACTCTTGGTCGACCCTCAAGGCCGCGCCCATCTCGACGTGCCTCCACCCCCTGGTGGAGCCCCAGGAGGGCGAATCACGGTGGACTTTCACATCCTCCCTCTGCTTCCAATGACGAGGATCCTCATTTCCAAGAGGGGGAAAGTGAAAACCACAGCCTCGAATATGAGAGTCATTTTCGAGACCAGTCAAGAGAAGCCCCCAATCGGTGGGATGAGAAGATCAAGGAAATGCAAAACCAGATTGACAATGTCTTCAATGCCATGAGGGCACAGGTACCAGAAACAATTGACTACCTAGTACAACGAACAGACACACCTTTCAAGCTCGGCGTGGCGAACTACCCACTTCCTAAAAAGTTCAAAATGCCAACCATGGAGGCCTTCGATGGGACAAAGGATCCACTGGATCACCTAGAAACTTACAAAACTTTAATGCAACTACATAACATCTCCGACCAGATTATGTGTAGAGCATTCCCAACCACGTTGAAGGGTTCCGCACGGCAATGGTTCTCCAGTCTAGCCCCAGCCTCCATCTCCACCTTTGCAGAGCTAAGCAAGTCCTTCGTGTCACACTTCATTGGAGGACGTCGCCACCAGAAGCCCGCCACACCCATGCTCCGCATAAAGCAGGATCAAAGTGAAAGCCTCAGGAGCTACCTCACTCATTTTAACAAGGAGGTACTCCAAGTCGAGGAGCCCGACGACAAGGTCTCCATGACAACCTTCCTTGGAGGCCTTCGCTCGTCAAGCTTTCTCTTTTCAGTAACGAAGCGACCACCAAAGAGCATGCCATAACTATTGGCAAAAGCTCAAAAATATATGAATGTTGAGGAAATCAACAGGTCCAGGCGAGGTGAATCATCTCGTGGATCGCCAAAAGCTTGACCTGCCTCTGCACTGTTCTTAAACAGGAAGTCTATCTCCAGCTTAGCGGCTCTCTCGCGGGTCGCCAAAAAATCTTGGCCTCTGCACTGTTCTCAAACAGGCAGCCTATATATCCAGCTTAGCGACTCTCTCGCGGGTCGCCAAAAAAGCTTGGCCTCTGCACTGTTCTCAAACAGGCAGTCTATCTCCAGCTTAGCGGCTCTCTCGCGGGTCGCCAAAAAAGCTTGACCTACCTCTACACTGTTCTCAAACAGGCAGCCTATCTCCCAGCTTAGTAGCGCCTGACCCACTTAGCTCGCCCAAAGTGATGCCTCTTGATGCCTGCACGTCAGGGCCAGCCCCCTCCGTAGCGCCCAAAGCTCCCAAGGTAGCCCTTGCTCGCCCAATCAGCCCAGGCTCGCCCAAGGTGCTCCAAACGGGGCGTATAATATACCTCTTTGCTCGCCTGGATCAGCATCCCTTAGTGCATGATGGACTAGAGTAGCCTGCTCACCCGCGTACTCGCCCACATTGGCACACAACAGATGGTGCCTCAGCCCCGTCCGTCGCGCGCAGCAGCGCCAGGAGCACCGCCGCCAGCAGAAGCACCCCGAGCAACAGCGCCTGGGGCGCCCAGGCTGGCGCCTCGTCTTCCGTCATGCACAGCACGTGGGGCGCCCAGGTTTCCAGTGCACTTGCCTACACCAATGACCAAACCATGTCTCATCAGTAAAATAATTATTTAACTTCAGTTGACAAATAAACTGAACTAACTGACTTTAGAAGACTTTGACCAACCTCACAAACCAAACAAGAAGACAGTGGCTGATGTCATCAAAGAGTTGGTAAAAAGCAGAGAATTGAATCCTGCCAAAGTTGAGTTGTTGCATGAGTGGCCCACCTTTCACAAGGAAATGGCATGTATCTTTTTGTCTACGCCTGATAAGCGTAACTGGATACTTCGACACTTGTATAGGATCCGTAAGGATAGATTATTCAGTTGAAGAGCAGCGCCACAAGGGGCGCCCACTTGTTCGTCGCCCATAAAAAAAAAAAAAAAAACACTGTCGCCAAACAGCAGCTCGCCCACACCAGCAACAGGGCTGCTGGGCACCCAGCAACCACATGGGCGCCCCCTTGCCGTGGTTCATCCACATGATCGCGCACCAACAGACAGAAAAAAAAAGTGAAAAAAGATACACGGGCGCATATACCAAAAAATAAAAATAAAATAAATAAAAAAATAATATGTATGATGCTCGCCCAACAGCAGCAGGCTGGGCGCCCACCAGCGCCCGGTAGCTCGCCCGCGCTCCTCGCCCGCGCCCGCGCTTCCACCTAGGGCGGCGCCTGCGCTCCCAGCGCCCTTCGCGCAAACAACCAGCTCGCCCGGCTGGATTGCGCCCCTAGCTTGGATTGCCACCCTTCCCGCCTGGGTCTCCTCTCCCGCGTCGTCCCCACAGGCGCCCGGGACTCCAGCTGCACGCCTAACCAAATCCACTCCAGTTACACGCCCAACAATGGCCCGTCATTCAAAAAATGGAAAAGACTTGAGGTGTTTACCGAGGGAATCTCCACCACCCAGAGCTAAAAAATTCAAGCTAATGCCCCTTCTCCAGATTTTCTTAGACAAGGGGCATTGGGGGGCTAATGATGGGTCAAGCCCAAATGACTCGGTCCATGATGACGGGTTAGGCCCAAATGACTCGGTCTACGATGGCGGGTCGAATCAAAGTGACCCAAGCCCGTGATGAGCCCGGGTCTAAATCCACCCATTAAGGGCCGGGTCCAGATCCACTAGATGACGGAGTCAGTGCGTCGTTCCCTTAATCGGCTTTTACCAAGTCTTGCGGAGGAGATCTTATCTGCTCGTCTGTTGAGGGCGGTTCGGAAGACTCCACCAGAATGGAGCGTACGTCGCTGAAGAATCGTCCCCATCCGTTAGGGGAAGAGTATAAAAGGAGAGTCCTACCAAAGAAGCGGGAGATCTAGTTTTTTGACACCATCATTGTAATCTTCTACTTTGTAATCTCTTCCCCAGAGCAGTAAAGTCATCAGTTGAAGTGGACGTAGGTCAAACCGACCAAACCACTATAAACCCTCTCTCTCTTCATTAATTTTTACATTAATTGCATATCACTTGACCGGTGGTGCCCGAAACACTTTTTGGCATCATCACTTATTGTTCCAGCTGGGCATGGCCACTCAATGGGAGGGGGGGATGAGAAGACCTATGGGTAGAACGTGGAATATGGATAGCCCATCATGAACATCACCTTAACCACAATACTTCATGATTTATATTGTTTAGAAAGGAAATACCCACACTCAGAAAGGGACATATAGCATGACATTGACACCGCATGCATAGATCACCACATACCAGAGCCAACATAGCACTAACACATTTACATTAGGCACGTGAGATCTAAATCCATACCTGTCCAAGTACAGGGTCAGACAAAATATTCTGAATTTCTGGATCCTGCATTGCCTTTGCCCGCAAACAAGTTTTAAAACCTTTTCTCACAGAACACATGAAAGAAGGTGTAAGTGCTTAAAAATTACGGACTTAGTTAAAAGAGGATTAAACCTTTGATTCGATGATCTTGGGATGATTGGGGGAATGGATCAGGCCTCCGGATATCTGAAAGAGAGAACAAAAGTCAGAGCCCCTGGTTATAGGCAGCCGAAGGCACAACGACGCTTAAGTTAGTGTGGTAAATGGAGAAGGAGCAGTATGGGGGGAGGACTGGTTGCGTACCTCATGTGGTTCTCCTTCATGCAATATATAGACGTGAGAGTCATCATTGGACTGGATCCCAGGGGGAGACGGAAGTCCCATCAATATGTATTTTTCTTTCCTGAGTTGGGTAGGTAAAAAGGGGACGTCCCATCGGACCATCCTCCTACGCCTATGGACGTGACGTTGAGATAAGACGTGCCTCTTATCTAGGTCTGGCGCCCATTCTATTTGTCAGTTCATCGTCCCCGTCACGGCAACGCATTTATGGCTGCATTTATGACTGAGTGACAGGAGGTCGAGATCGGGCTTAAGGCCGAGACCAAGGTGGATGCTCGTGAACGTAGCCATCGAGATGGGCTCCACGCTCCCCCGAGAAGGTGCAACTGCCGAGCTTGGACAATACCGAGACTAAGGATAGTCCGAAATTGGGGAGTCGCCGCACATAATTCTGTGATTACAAATCGACCCCACACAATTGCCCCTAGCTCTCGACCTCTTTGGTTCCCCCCGAGGTCGGGAGCTAAGATTTGAATAGATGGGATGGCCCTGTTCAATCGTTTCTTGTTGTCGTGCAATCCTCATCATGACGCCCTTTCGTTTGCCCTAGGCAATAAATATGGTATCATAATTGCTTCGCCAAGGTGGGCACGCGAGCGCCGCTCCGTATGCCCGAGGTGATAAATGTCGTACCAGAGGCACGGCGAGAGATGGACCGGTGCTGCCACGTGTAACCCTTCGTCTGGTTGTTCACCGGGATCGAAGTGACACGTGGCAAGTCCGAAGCATTGCTTCGTGTGCGCGATAATCAAGAGGGGCGTCCCTCTATAAAATGGGGATGCCCCCCTCCCTTTCTCCTCTTATCCTGCTGAAGAAGGCGTCCTGCTACAATCCTGCTAAAGACAGAACCTCGCCGAACCCGGAGACTTCTTTCCCTTTGCTTTTCACTCTTTGCTTTTTACTCTCAGCAAACCGTCACATCCTCTCTGTGAGTTCTCTTCTCTATTACTCTCCTTTCGCCTTTTGTTTTAGAGGGTTTCAGCCCCTTAGGTTTTTCTATTTCTTGCTTCCTCTCCTTTGGTCTCTCCCCTCTTAGCCCTTAGGAAATGGGGATTTACAGTCATTGGTAAGAGGGTCCCGCAGCCCTGGAGGGATTCAGGGCGGCGTTTAAGATTCATGCTGACGTTCTGGTGAAGCCCGGCGATCTCAAAGGCCTCTTCGACGGCCTCACCCGATACAAGGATTGGATGCCCTTCCCTCTGTTGTCGGTATGCGAGGGTGGGGTTAGGTTCCCTATCCACCCGCTTCTCCGATCCTGCCTTAGTTCGTGGCGGATTTGCCCTTTCCAGCTGATGCCAAATGGGTTTAAAATTATAATGGGCGTGGCGGAGCTGAATTGGATCCTCGACATCAACCTCGGTGTACATGACATAGAGGATGTCTATGACATCTGTAAGGCCGCGGGGGGCGAGGATTCATACTATCTTCGAGCGAAGGCTAGACGCCGGCCCTTGATCAATGCTCTGGAAGACTTGAGCAAGTATGCCGGGGATGACCGCCTATTGGTCTCGGGGAACTGGGAGTTCGGGGATACCGAGACCGAGGAGGAGCGGAGAATCCAGGTCCCACGAAAACCTGGGACCCCTCCGAGTAAATACCTGTTTCTCCAGGCTTATTTGTATTGTTTTTGCGCGTCGACTTGCCGAGTTGATGTCCTCTATTTTCTGTGCAGGTGTTTAGCGAAGGAGGAGAGAAGCTGGCCTTGATCGTTGGAAGAGGAACGACGCGTGGCTAGAGAAGATCTATCACTACCACGGTCACCACGATCGGGCTGCCTTCTCGCTGCTCGGATACAAGCCGCGGTACCAATCTTACACCAGGAAGACTGCCGAGATCCCCCTTGAGCCAATAGGGGAGATCATGCTCGCGCTTGCGGAGACCAACGGCCAGACCTCGGAGCCCCAGGGCCCGATCTTAGTTGCAGACAGCTCCCCCGACCGAGACCAAGCGGAAGAGGAGATGGACGGGCCGCGCCCTCCCTTGAAGAATTTTGGGGCCATGATTCTCGAGGGAAGAGTTCCCCCCACCCCGAAGCGTGCCCCCAGTGGGCCTGGTGTTGCTCAAGGGTCTTCAGCCACCGCCCCCTCCGGTTCCTCGGGCGTAGCAGGGACCTCCTCCTCCGCTAAAGGCAAGAGCGCGCGAGGCCCCCCGCAGGAGAAGATGCGGAGGTCGGAAAAGCCTCCCAAGGATGCCCGGCCGCCCAAAGACTCTTGGCCGCCTAAGGAGACTCGGCCATAGGTAGCGGAGGCCGATAAGGAGACTTCGCTGCCAAGAGAAACTCGGCCAAGGGCAGCGGAGGCCGAGAAGGAGGGTGAGGGGCCCCCACCCGATAAGAGGCCCCGCTTGGGGGGCGAGGAGGAACGGGTCCAGGAAGCGGATCCACAGACCCGGCCTCACAAGCCGATGCCCTGGAGGCCCAACTTCGACCTCAACCCCTGCGAGCCTATGACCGTGGAGGACCGGATCGGGACCTCCACCAGGACGCTCTCGGCAGTTGCCCGGGGATGTGCTCTCCCTTTGGACATGGAGAGGCACAATAAATCCGGGACAATGAGCCTGCTTTACTCGACGATGAAGGCGTCACTCGAGGTGATTCCCGTTTCTTTTGCCTTTGAACTTTATGCCTTGGTTTTCCGTTCTGACCTCCTGCCCCTTTTGTCCTTTTGCATAATGTACAGAGACTCCAAATAATACTGGAGAGGACAGAGGAGACAGCCAATCTGGTTATCGTGATGGACAAGGAGAAAAAGAAAATGGGGGATGCCCTGGAAGCTAGTGCGGTGGAAATAAAGAAGGCGGAGGAGAAGATTGCCGAGTTCTCAATGGTACAACAAGCGGCGAAGGCCGAGATAATCAAGTTGCGAGGCGAGAATAAGCACCTAAAGGGCGCAGCAGAGGACAAGGCGAGGAGGGTGAGTCAACTGGAGGCCGAGCTCCCCAAGAAGGAAACGAAGTTGGCTGGAAAAGAGGCCGAGCTCGAGTCCTCTAGGAAGGAGCAGGCCAATGTCGAGTCCACTCTGCATGCTCAGGCCGCAAAGGCATATCAAGAAGGAGTGGATTGGGCGTCGGCGGAGTACGTGGCTCAAATCAAAAATCTGAGCCCGGTGTTGTACGAGATGGGATGCAGGGAGGCTCTTCGTGATTACGGGGTCTTTGAGGACGACCCCATATTCACGAATCTTCCCCAATTCCAGTCTGTCATACCGAGCCTAGAGTCAGAGCCTGACTCCAACCCTCCGGAGGCCCCTCCTGAAGCTCTAGGCCTTCCTCCTCCGCCCCCGACTCCTGCCGAGGGCGACCAGGCCCTATTCTCCACTTGGGCTCCTCCTCCCCAGGCTTCGGGCGCTCCCACTCCGTCTATTCCTCCAGAGCCAGAGAGCAAAGTTACGGCGCCTGGAAAATAATGTGTAGAAACAATGTATCTTTTCTTTTCTTTTTTTTTAGTGTACAGAATCTTGTAAATACTTCCTTCATTAATGAAAAATAGTTTTCTTTCACTGATCTCTTTCTCTTGGCAATAGTGCATGGATGCTTGTTCTTCTAACTTCGAGCAGAAAATATTGCCCAATGTCCTGTCTACTTCTGTGAATTCATCTGTCTATTTCTGTAAATCCTTAAGTTTCTGAGATCGGCTCACTTATCAGACCGAGGCTAAACGGCTTTCGACTACATACCGAACAGCACGCGTCCACTTAGCCTTCTAACCTTAAGATATTAAATCGGGATGAGGCCCCCTGTCCCCTGGCCAACTCCCCAAACTTCCAAGTGGGTAAGGTCGGGGAACATCTGGCTCCAAGGCCGAGGCATGCATCCTGGCGAAACGCCCTATATATAAGGAAACTTGCGTTTAACTTAGATTCACACCTCGGGGTGCGACTTCGCTGCTAGAGAGCCAAGGTCGTGCCGAACTCCGTAACTTCAGAGCGAAATTCAGGTAGTTGATTTTGCTCTCGTCCCAAGGGGGATGGCCTGACATCCGACCTCAACGAGGCTGTAGCGAGGAACAAAGTCCCGGCCCTGTGGCCGATTTCAAGGAGGCTGGCGCGAGGGCCGACCTTTGGGAGCTGGTCTTATGACGAAAGATCGAGGAGGCTGGTATGAGGATTGAACCTTGGGGGCTGGTGCGATGACCGGAGCCTTGGGAGCTGGTCCTATGACCGAGCTCAAGGAGGCTGGTGCGAGGACCGGAGCCTTGGGAGTTTGCCCTATGACCGAACTCAAGGAGCCTGGTGTAAGGACCAGAGCCTTGGGAGTTGGCCCTATGACCGAACTCAAGGAGGCTGGTACGAGGACCGGAGCCTTGGGAGCTGGTCCTATGACCGAACTCAAGGAGGCTGGTGCGAGGACCGGAGCCTTGGGAGTTGGCCCTATGACCGAACTCAAGGAGGCTGGTGCGAGGACCGGAGCCTTGGGAGCTGGTCCTATGATCAAACTCAAGGAGGCTGGTGAGAGGACCGGAGCCTTGATTTACAACTTTGAAGGATACAAAGGCACACTTTCTCCAAAAGATCCCACTTTCATTGATTTATCACTTGAGTATATTTTAGAAGTAGTATTTCTTGAGGTGCGCGGCATTCCATGGTCGTGGCAATTCTCTACCGTCCATGCTCTCGAGCCTATAAGCCGACCTCCCGGACATTGAGACCACTTTAAAAGGCCCGAGCAAGTTTGGGGCTAGCTTGCCTTCATTGGGATCTTTGTCTGCTGGAAGCGCCTTCTTCAAGACTAGTTCCCTGATGGAGAACTTCATTTCTTTGACTTTCTGATTGTATCCCCTGGATAGCTGTTGCTGGTAGGAGGCCAAGCGTATTGATGCCGCTTCTCTTCGCTCCTCGGCCATGTCGAGCTCTTTGGCGAGGTTCACTTCGTTCTGCCCCTGGTCGAAGAGATCCGACCTCAAGGTCGGGAGACCGACTTCGAGAAGGATTACAGCTTCCATTCCGTAGGCCAGGGAGAAAGGAGTTGTCAAAATGGATCGCCTCGAGGTGGTCCTGTATGCCCAAAGGACACTTGGTAATTCTTCCACCCATCTGCCCTTAGCCTTATCAAGTCTCTTTTGGAGTCCGTCCAGTACCACCTTGTTTGAGATTTCTGCTTGTCCGTTGCTCTGTGGGTAGGCCGGGGTTGCATAGAGGTTCCTGAAACCGAACTCCTGGCAGATGTTTTTAAAGAATGTCGAGTCGAACTGGGTCTCGTTGTCCGAGACCAGAGCTCGGGGGACCCCGAACCTTGTGACAATGTTCTTCCATACGAAATTCTTTGTGTCTTGCTCGGTGATGGAGGACAAGGCCTCTACCTCTATCCATTTGGTGAAGTAGTCAGTGCCCACTATCAGCCACCTTTTGTTTCCTAGATTTCGGTGAAGAGGTCCCACGATGTCTAGCCCCCACCGAGCGAAGGGCCATGGGCTGGAGAGAGGACTCAAGTCCTGCGCTGGTTGGTGCAAGGAGTGGGAGAACTTCTGACATTTTTCACACTTCCTGGGGTAGAGCTTGGCGTCCTTTTGCATATAGGGCCACCAATAGCCCTGACTGATGGCTTTGTATGCCAGTGATCTTTCTCCGATGTGGCTTCCGCAGATTCCCTCGTGAATTTCAAAAAGGAAGTCTTCTACCTTGCTCGGATGAGCGCATTGGAGATATGGCCCCGTGTAGGACTTTCTGTAGAGCTTCTCATCTGAGGATAGCAAAAAATGGGCCGCTTTCAGTCTGATCTTGTGGGCTTCATTCTTGTCTTCTGGGAGCCTATCTTTTTTTAGGAATGCTATGATTGGATCCATCCAGCTAGGACCGAGATCAATGCAGAGGACTTACCGAGCTGGGAGGAGTTCTATGCTTCGTTTTTTCAATGTCCCCACATCAATTGTCCTTCTCTTTCCTGCTTCTACGGCCGAGGCCAAGTTGGCTAGGGCGTCTGCGTGGCAGTTGGACTCTCTACCTATTTGTTTGACTTCTGCTTTTTCGAACTGGGAGAGGAGTTGTTTCGTGTGGGCCAAGTAGGCTGCCATCCTTTCGTCTCGGGCTTGATAGTCTCCGCTTAGCTGGTTCGTCACCAACTGGGAGTCACTGAAGACTACTAGCTGATGTGCCCCCAGTATTCTTCCGCTACCGAGACCCGCAATCAGTGCTTCGTACTCTGCTTCATTGTTGGAGGCTTTGAAGTCAAGGGTCAGTGCTTGCTCGATGACCAGGCCCTCTGGTGATTGGAGGCCTACGCCGGCGCCAGCCCTTCTGGATGTCGAGTATCCGTCGACGAAGACCTTCCAGGCCGACTTAAGGAACTATTTCCAGGGTCGGTCTTCCTCGGTCTCGACTGTCTCACTGCCCCCGGAACCCCCCAGTTCGGTATCGAGTGAGGTCAGTGCCGAACTAGGAGAAGTGAACTCAACGATGAAATCTGCCAAAATTTATGCCTTGATCGTTGTTCTGGGTTGATATTGGATATCAAATTGCCTCATTTTGACGGCCCACTTGGAGACTTTGCCGGAAAAGTCCGCCTTCCGAAAAAGGGATTTGAGCGAGTACTCTGTCACAACCACCACCGTGTATGTCTGGAAGTAGTGGGAGAGTTTGCGAGAGGCGCTGATGAGTGTCAGTGCCAGCTTCTCGAGTGGCAAGTACTTGGTCTCGGCGTCGAGTAGGATCTTGCTTACATAGTAAATGGGCTGCTGCTGCTTGTCGTTCTCCCGAACTAACACCGAGCTCACTGCGTGGTCCGAGACTGCTAGGTAGAGATAGAGGAGGTCACCTTGTGATGGAGTGGACAACAGCGGTGGCGAAGAGAGGTATTCCTTGAGTTTTACCAGCGCTTGATCACATTCAGGGGTCCACTGGAATTTGGACCACTTTTTCAGGAGTTGGAAGAAGGGACGACATTTGTCCGAAGCTCGGCTGAAGAAGCGATTGAGTGCAGCAGCCATCCCTGTGAGCCTTTGGACCTGTTTTGCCGAGGTCGGGCTCTGAATTGCCTGGATTGCTGCAATTTGTTCTGGATTAGCCTCGATCCCTCTCCGGGTTACCAGGCTCCCTAGGAACTTGCCGGAGCCGACACCAAACGCACACTTGGAGGCATTCAATTTGAGCTGGGATTTTCTGAGGGTGGCGAATGTCTGGCGCAAATAAGCCAAATGATCCCGCGACATCTTGGACTTGACCACCATGTCATCGATGCAGACCTCCACTGTCTTCCCGAGCTGGGCTTGAAACATCTTCGTGACCAGCCTTTGGTATGTTGCCCTCTCATTTTTCAATCCGAAGGGCATCACCTTGTAACAGTATATGCCTTGAGGTGTTATGAATGCAGTTTTTTCCTCATCGGGCCCGTGCTTGGGGATTTGGTGGTAACCTCGGTATGCGTCAAGGAAGCTCATTCTATCGTGTCCCGAGGTGGCATCGATCATCTGGTCGATCTTCGGGAGGGGGAAGCTGTCCTTGGGGCAGGCTTTGTTGAGGTCGGTGAAGTCCACGCAGACCCTCCACTTGCCATTCTTCTTCTTCACCACTACTGTGTTGGCAAGCCACTTTGGATAGTGTACTTCGCGGATCGCCCCAGCTTCGAGGAGTTTATCTACCTCTTCGATTACCGCTTTTGTTTGTGGGACCCCTGTCCTGCGAGCTTTTTGCACTACGGGTTTGTGTCCGGGATCAACATTCAGCTCGTGGCACATGACTTCGGGGTCGATCCCGGGCATCTCATATGGAGTCCAAGCGAAGACATCCTTGTTTTGCAGTAGGAAGTCTAGCAGCTCGGCCCTCTCGTTGTCAGGGAGCTGGCTTCCCAGTAGGAAATATCGCTCGGGGTCATCGGAATCGATCCTGACTTTGGTTAGCTCTTTCACGCTCTTCTGCCCCGCTGTTCGCCCGACATCCTCGAGTTCGGCTTCGAGTTCGGCCATATGCACTTGCTGCGGCTCCGTTTCCCTAGGTACTACGGTCGTGAGGCACTCTCTGGCCATTTGCTGATTTCCCCGTACGGTCACTATTTCGACCGTCCCTCCAGCCTTCTCTAGTGGAAACTTGAGCTTCTGATGAAAGGAGGAAGGTACTGCCTCCATGGAATGCAGCCAAGTACGCCCCATTATGACATTGTAAGGAGATGGCGCGTCCACTACCAAAAACTCGGCCATCTTCGTGGTGCCTCCTATCCGAACTTCAAGTGAAATCCTCCCCTTGGGATACATCGGCTTGGCATTGAAGCCTACCAAAGGGACGCGGGCTTCCTGTAGATCGGACTCGGTCAAGCCGAGCTGCTTGAAACAACTAAAGTAGAGGATCTCGGATGAGTTCCCTGGATCTATAAGGACGCGCTTCACAGTATAGTTGTTGAACCGCAGGGTGAGGATGATGGCGTCGTTGTGGGGGAGCTAGACCCCTCCCAGGTCCTCGTCCGAGAACCAGATCTTGGGTTTTTCCTTCCTAGCTCTCTTCGGAGCACTTTCTAACTCAGCCGACATCACCTGTTTGCCATGAGCAGCCTTCCTGTCCTCTAACCGAGCTTGGGCACTTCCCCCATTTGGAGCGGGGGCCAAATGAATGACGTTGATGATACCTGCCGGTTCGTCACTGTCCTGATCATCACTGGGTGGGGCGTGCCGCTGGGCTTGGTTGACTCTCTCTCCCTCCTTGACATACTCTCGGAGGTGCCCGTCCTTGACGAGCCTCTCAAGGTGGGATTTCAGAGCCATGCAGTCCTCGGTCATGTGCCCGTGCTGCTTGTGATAGGAGCAGTTCTTACTTCGGTCTCGGGTGGATGGATCGCCCCTCATCGGCTGCGGCCACTGGAAGTAGGGCTCTGCCTTGATTTTGTTCAGGAGTCTGTAAATGGGCTCCTTGAAGACGACATTGATGGCTCTATAGGGGTCCCCTGCCGACTTGACAGGTTTGAACTTTGGTCTCTTGCTGCTACCCGAGATAGAGGTTGAGAAGGTTGCCAAACTGGAGGTTGTCCTCTTCTTGTCCGGCTTTTGTCTGGAGAACACTCCTTCTCCTTTGGAAGTTTGGTTCTTCTGCGGGAGTCTGAAACGCTCCTTACCGTGAGCTTCATCCTCTTCCTGCTCAATGTTCTGATTTACCTTTGTCATCAGCGCTTTCATCGTGATCACGGGAGTCTGGACCAGGTCCTTCCGGAGTTCGTTTCCTGGGAGTAAGGATTGCCGGAAACACATGATAGCGACGTCATCGTTGGCGTCCGTGATCTGGCTATATATTGTCCAGAGTCTCCTGGCGAATGCAGTGATACTTTCACCATCTTTCATCCGGATCGCCATGAGGTTGCCACCTGTCTTCCGGATGACGCGGTGCGCCTGGAACTTCTCGATCAAGGAGTTTCGTAGTTGCCGCCAGTTCGTGACCTTCCCAGAAGGGATCGCGCAGAACCATCGGAGCGGGAGGTCACCTGGGCTTGAGGAGAAGACCCTGCAATTCAGATGGCCGACATCCCCCCAGACCGACATCCGCTGAGTGAAATGTCGCAGGTGCGCTTCTAGGTCCGAGGTTCCGTCATAAAGGATGAACCTCGGGACGCTGAATCTCTCAGGGAGAGAGAAATCTTTTATCTCCTGTGAGAAGGGGGACATGCCCTGGTCGTCGTCTCCTTCGCGGTCCTCCATTTGGCCTCGGGTGAAACCGACCTCGGCCAGCCGTGCCTGGACCTCTTGTTTGACTTAGTGGTCCAGCAGTTCCTTCAGGCCCGTCGTGCTCCCTAGCCTCGGGGATCCTGGCTCGCGACGCGATCCCCCGAGGTTGCTACGTAGGTGGCTGCTGCTCGAGGCTTCCTCTTCGCAGCGATCTCTCCTTCTATTGTTGAGGACCCGCCTCAAATCTCGGCTGCCCGAACGGTTTTGCTGTCGCCTGGGAGGCTGAACACGAGACCTCCTCTCATTTGCCTTGAGCCGCTCCTGGAGATGACGAATCAACTCCTCTTTTTCTTGGAGGACCTAATTCTGGGCATCGAGCTCTTTAAGTAGGGGGTCGTCATCTCTTGCTTCATGCGCCTGGTGAAAAGACTGGCCGTCGTCGTGAGTGTGATGATAAGAGTGGTGGGATTTTGCCCCGACAGGGGTCTTGCCCCGTCGTCGAGGATCTGACGAGGAGACATTCTGCTGTAGGCCCCTGGGTGGCAAGGAGCCTCCTGATGGTCGTCACGACGAGGGGGTGCCGTCAGAGGTCGGGACGAGGAGTCCAACTGGACAACGCCTTCCACGTATGCGGGACTAGATTTTCCTCCGGACTTTCTCTAGCGGGGAATCCCCGACAACCCCTACAGGACGGGGGGGCCCCCGCTGGTCCCAAAGGGGGAAGGAGAGCAGAGCAAATGCCAGTGGGCGGTTCTGGAGGTGCCGACTGGAGCGGCTAAGGCTGTGAAAACGGTGGGAATGAGGGTTGTTCTGGCGGAGGAAAGGACGATGCTTTTCGGGACTTCGATGACCCTTCACCACCGTATCTGGTTTTTGGAGGCATGGCTTTCACTGGTCTGATTTTGGTAAAGATCTTATTCCCACAGATGGCGCCAACTATAAGTGCCTAAAAATTACAGACTTAGTTAAAAGAGGATTAAACCTTTGATTCAATGATCTTGGGATGATTGGGGGAACGGATCAGGCCTCCGGATATCTGAAAGAGAGAACAAAAGTCAGAGCCCCTGGCTATAGGCAGTCGAAGGCACTCCGACGCTTAAGTTATTGTGGTAAATGGAGAAGGAGCAGTATGGGGGGAGGACTGGTTGCGTACCTCATGTGGTTCTCCTTCTTGCAATATATAGACGTGAGAGTCATCATTGGACTGGATCCCAAGGGGAGACGGAAGTCCCATCAATATGTACTTTTCTTTCCTGAGTGGGGGTAGGTAAAAAGAGGACGTCCCATCGAACCATCCTCCTACGCCTATGGAAGTGACCTTGAGATAAGGCGTGCCTCTTATCTAGGTCTGGCGCCCACTCTATTTGTCAGTTCGCCGTCCTCGTTACGGCAACGAATTTATGGCTGAGTGACAGGAGGCCGAGACTGTGGTGGATGCTCGTGAACGTAGCCACCGAGATGGGCTCCACGCTCCCCCAAGATGGTGCAACTGCCGAGCTTGGACAATACCGAGACTAAGGACAGTCCGAAATTGGGGAGTAGCCCCACATAATTCTGTGATTACAAATCGACCCCACACAGAAGGTATAGGCAAAAGACAAACACAGAGCACTGACCTGCCTTTCCTTTAGTTCATCTGGACTAATCTCACCCCTGTTAGCTTGTTAATCTGTTCAATGCATCCAAAAAATGGATTTGAAAAATAAAAGTCAGTTCCAGCTACTCCCATGATTTCAGTTCCAGCAAAAGGTAGTATTGCAATCAAATGATTGCAATCCAGCAGTCTAAATAACTAATGCAGACTCCAGAACTGAATGTAAATCAAATGATGAGTTGCACCACGTCAAATGACCCTCGTAAGAGAGAACAATTTATATAAAAATAAAAAGAATGGAACTAGGATAGTTGTATTATCACCCTTACAAGAAACATAATGATTAATATAGAACTATGAAAGCTTGAATAGTTGAACTGGTCATTAACATGAAACTATACGCACATCGTGATGTAGTGAAAGGAAATACGACATCAGCAGTCCACCCATTGAATGTGAAATAACATTGACTTTTTTCCCTCTAGATGCCTTGTAAGTTGTAGCCAGTTTTATTTTTAAGCCATCCATTGCTTTATTGATTGTACATGGTATCTGCTGGCAGAACCCAGTCCCAGATCCTGGAACCTGATTGATAATCAAATTCTGTCCTAGATGAACTAAAATGATGTGTATGGAAACATTGGTGCTCAAATAACTTACTGCAATAGGTGTACACCTAATAGGATCGATGTAATTAGCAGATTTTGTGACCATTCCCTTCATTGAATTAATACATAACCTGCACCATGTTACATATGGTATGAGAACTATAGTAATATATGTCAAAGAAAAAGGAAGATTGGAACATAGATAAAGTAACATGGATCAAGATCATTAAAAATCCAATTGAGGCAATTGAGGTCCTTCCCATCCATCATAATAATCACCGCTAACAAGATTGAACAAAAAACCACTATGATCAATGAATTGTACAAGGAGGAGCCCTTTTTCCCATGCCATACTCTCTAACAGCCGCTCTTCCAAGGAATGTAGATGTTGTTTCAACTCTCTTGGAAGGGTTGTTGATCATACTTGGGTTTGGATTTTGAGTTGAAATTGTTGTCAACATAGTATGGCAATTTTAGTGGGTCAGCCCACTTGCAGCCCAGTTGTGCAAAGGCCCAATCTAGTGGGAATGCAAAAGTCTCCATAAAGGTTCATTAGTGGGGTCCACAACTATTGGGTATGCTCATATGGAAAAGAACTTTTGTATAGATACTAGATCCAACTTTTTAGGATCTAAGGTTTAAGTTAAGAAGGGGTGGTGACATGTGTGCATAGCTTTTTGATTTTCTATTCAGCAGAGAAGAAAAGGACGAGTGGGTATAGGGATTGTTTATTCATCATAGAGAGGATTGAGGGCATATAGAGTAGTGCTGAGATTGGTGAGGTTCCTGCCCCCTGGCACCCGTCCTTACTACTCCATTCAAGACCTTTTCCAAAGAGCCTACGCCCATTCCACTTGGATTCTCCAAAAGTATTCAGTAGACCAATCTGCGGTGAATAGGCTGAAAGAGATCTATTGTCGGTGGCCACGCACAGATGCAGAGAAGATGCTTGCAAGAATTCCCTATATAGGCTGATCCGTTCTTCATCTGTGGTAAGGTCATCTTGCTCTTTACTTCATGTGGATTTATGCTCCTACTTGCAGTCTTTCTCATATTATGTTTGTGTGGGCAAAAGGTGTGACTAGAAATTAGTGTTTGTGGTTGACAAGAGTTGCAGGGCAAATTTAATTGAGAACTAATCTCTGTGAAATCATCTACGTGATTGATATTTTCTTGACACCTGTATGTGTTGCTGGAATTTTATTGTAAGGCACCTGTGTGTGTCATAAATTCTTTATATCCTTGTAATCGTTCAAGTGGGTGCTTGAGTGTACGGGTTGGTGCTCCTGTCCGGTGGTGTGGGCGAAGTTGTAAGGGGTTGGTGCTTCTAGCAGTTGGTGTTGCTAAAATAGTGGAAGTGCACTCTTTGTGCACCGTGGATGTAGCCTGAGCGTGAACCACATAAAAACTTTTGTGTTGTGGTTGTGTGGTTGTGCGGTTGCATATAATTTTTTTTAAGACACACTGATTCACCCCCCCCCCCTCTCAGTGTCCGTGTGGTGTCAACAAGGGTTTCTTCATGCCTAACAAAACTCTCTATCACTTTGCTCAAATCAAAGGCAGTAATGCCAGTTCTCTCCAAAACAGCAGAAAACAACATGGTAACTGGAAATAGAACCTAACCCACAAAATATGCAAAAGATGATATTATGGGGCAAAGTAAAAGGACAAAAAAAAGTAACTTAATTGCAACAATCTTACCAAACCTTGTCTTTATACTTCTCATGGGGAAGAGGAACCCCCCACTCAAAAGATATCCTCCCATGCATTGCAGCCAACATAAGGGGAGTCTAATCCAAAAAAAAAAGAACCAAAGATCAATGAACTCATATTCACATTTCCATCTCAAAATCTAAAAAAGAATCCACCCCAGTTCCCAAAATCAAATCTTTATTCACATTTCCGAGGTGTTGAAAATGCTACATTTTTTGTGTTTATAAATTTTGACTAGTTATTATGTTAAAATTTCAATAGAATAATCTACTAACCAAAGGGTCGCATCGTGATCTCCAGTAGATGTGCCATCACCAGCAGAAGAGGTCCCTCTCGTGATGTCTTGAAAGCTGGTCAGATCTATCCCTGTCGCAGCTACCAACTGTTAAACGAGGACCTCAAGTGTTCGTTTCCTCCTATCCTGCTCAGCCACCTTCCTATCCTGCTCAGCCACCCTCCGACCCTGCTTAGCTAGTTGCTCCTGCAGGGCGATCACCTCAAGATCCGGTGTCCGAGACTGTGTGGAAGATGCAGAGATCCTCGTATATATGCCATACCCTTTTAAGTATCCCGACCTCTGCCCAAGCACATCAACATCAATTTGCTCCTGAGTCATCAGAGCTGTGACAGAGGGCTGCGACTGCTCCTCAGTTCGCTGCACCAAGGCCTCCTGCCATTTAAATAAAAAAGGGATTTAGAATGCTTTTATGACATTATTTATCAAAATTGATTTATTAGCAAACGTACATGTCTCTGCTGAGCCACCTCATTTACCCACTGATTACTCTTTTCTCTGTAGTGGGTGTCGCGGAAGAATTGAGTAATAGGTGGCGCTTGACCGGCATTGTGTGCCGTCTGTCATTTGAAATAGCTTTGTATTAGATATGAACCTAGCTACATATTGATAAATTAATAAACTTAATCTAGTTTCTTCATATGAATATAATTAGTACCATCAGAGACAGTCGCGATGCAAATGACCTAGAGCCACCAGTATGATTATATGGCAGCTTGGCTCGACTCTCTTGAGCTTTTTTCGACTTCATCTACATAGAAAAACAATAATACAATAGCAGTCATTTATAAAATCATTACTAATAGAATTACGTTGGAATACATAAATAATTGTTGTAGATAGCATCCTAAAGTTACCTTCCAGGCTGGCGATTCCCAACACTGCGAGACCATCAACTGCCAGTCAGCTGGATCACAACCCTCTGCCGGGTGGTCCTGGGGTCGGGGAACCCCTTGTTTCAACAACTCCAAATAGTGACAATGCAGCTCGTACTTCCAACTATTATACAAAACCCCGCATTGGCTGTCAATGTCCGCCCTGAGCTGCATATCGCCCTCGTAGTCCCCGATATCAAAAACTTGCTGCAATTAGGGGAAAGCCATATAAAGATTAGTAATAACAAAATATAATCAGATTTTGTAATGCGGAGCACAATTATAATCAATTTGGTTGATATTTCTCGTTTCGGTTTACCTGAACTATAGCAATAACAGCAAGCTTGATCCCATTGTCAAGCTTCTTCCAGCCATGGGGCCTGACTGGGGTAACCTCTCTAATGGCTAACCCAAGATGGTTAACCAGTGATGAGGCATGTTCCCCTTCTGGCCTATGACTGGAGATGGGGATTGGGACTGGGATGTTATGACCCAGTTGTCTCCTCAGCTTTGTCACATTCTTCCCTCGCGTAACACCCCTTACACTGTTCGGAACCTCCGAGGCTAGGGCTAATGCTGTTAAGACGAAAGTGCTAAATGAGTTTGTGAACACAAATCATTAAATTGAGGTGAACCATTCTGAATAATGACAAAAATATAATTTTCTCACCTATGTTGCTCCCGAGTGTATGAGGACTCGTCGGAGGCTGGGACAACTGAGGCTGGGTCGGCGAGGGCTGTGTGGTCGGCACCTGAATCGGCAGAGGCTGGGGGGCTGCCAAATCAGGGGTGCTCCCTGATCCTCCAGACCGTGTAACTAGAAGAGCAGCCGACGGAGGCTGTGTCGAGGCCTCAGGTGGGCTCTCTACACGAGCTAACCCGAGTGTAGCTGCAATCGAGCGCGTTTCACCCTATTATCTCGATGCATCTCTGCAATCTGACCAGGAAAATAACTAATTATTAGCAAAAATTGATAATATTAATAAAGTGAATGTCAACAACTTACATTAAATGGAAATGAAAATCATTTTAGCATGAGTGTCACCATAAAAACTAATATTATCAAGTACACGTCATAGACATTCACAGAAAGATTACCTCATCTGATTGAGACCAAGATGTCTCGTCATTTACATCATCATCTTCGGGGGGAATGTAGTTCTCATCGTTATCATTTCTACTAACATTCCTCTTTCTCTTCTCGTTTGTCCCTTGAGCCGAACCAAATATAGTGCGTGCGGTCGGCGGGAGCCCTAGAGATGCAAGTTTTTCTACATTCTTCTTAATTGTTTTTGTTTTTCTCTTTAATAAATAATTGGATGCTTGCACTTGACGGGACAACTCTCCTGGTTTGACCCATTTTCTTCCTCCGTTTGGCATCTTTTGCAACTATTATATATAGAAATAAGAATAAAATGTGAAATGTAGAAATGCCTTTTCTATATATGAACAAATCAGAAGAGAAAAAGAAATTGAACACAATGTCATTATGTAAGACAAGATCTTTATTAATTTACTTAATCGTTACATGTGCAAAAACTGAAACAAACACTACATGTCATATTCCATGTCATCATCTTCTTGACTATGAACATCATTTTCTTCTTCATCTTCGTACTCCGCCAATGTTTCATCCTCATCTTGGCCATCCTCGTCTACTGACTCATCATTGAGAACGATCTCAGGATCTATATCACCCCTAGAGTATTAGACACTAGTACCATCGACGAGGACTGGGACAACAAACGTCGTTTCGTCTTGTTGAAATGCATCATTAGGCACATCATCGTCGTCGTCATCATCCCGCTTAGCGGGTACATCCCATACTCCCCGAGGCTTGACCAGTTCTACGACTCTCCAATTTTTTCCTCTGCTGGTGTCATTGACGTAGAAGACTTGTGTCACCTGACTTGGTAGGACAAATGGATCATTCGTACACCAACGACCCATGATATCAATGCTTGTAACATGGTCTTCGATGTTTATCTTGTGCTTGGTACTAGTGTTCTACCATTCACATTCAAATAAGACCACCTTACCCCCGTGCCGATAGGACAATTCCCAGACTTTGCAGATGTAGCCATAGTAGTCATGTTTCACCCCTTCGTATTCCCCTTCCACGACCAAGCCGCTACTCTGGCTCCTACGACACTTCTCACAGTCTATAGTGTGTTATCGGACGCAATTGCAATCACACCCCTGGTAAAGATTCACTAGGGATCTAGGCCCATTCGCTAATGACCACATCTCATCAGAAGCTTCCGGTGACCCTAGAGCTCGCAATTGATTCATCTACATAAGAAGATTAAGACAAATGTATTAGACTAATGTTAATTGAAGTGTAATCCAATAATATCTAGCAATTAAAATGACAATATTTTATATGTCTTACACGTTGTTTAAACCATCCTGCAAATTCTTTTCGTTGTATCTGACCGACATCTCCACCTCTTTGATCTTGCATTGAATTCTTGTGTTCCCTACTCAAGATAGCTTCCAATGAATAAGAGTAGAGACTGAATAAAGGAATTAACAAGCAATGTATAAATATGGCTAGATTGAAGCACATACTGTACATACGGCTCCACCTCGGGGCAATTATTCAGCACAAACCAATGACCCATGTCACGCTCTCTTTGAGAAGGATCATGTGCCCTTGGCAGCAGTCCGATGGGACGGACAGTTTGTGTGAAGACCGACATCCCCGGGCCACGTTCGCCACCATCATCATAACACTGTACTTGATCAGTCTGCCTTAAATACATTGAGCAAAAAGTGAGGCACTCTTTGACAATGTAAGCCTCGGCGATCGAACCTTCAGGCCGAGATCGGTTGCGAACGTACCCTTTTAGGGTCTTCAGAAACCTTTAAACAATCAGTGATAACAATTACGATTTTCAATGCATGCCAATTTCACTAATACATAAATAATTAATCAATGGTCAACAACTATTACCTTTCTATTCGGTACATCCATCGATATTGCACCGGTCCACCAAGTATGGCCCCGCATGGCAAGTGAACCGATAGATGAACCATCACATCAAAGAAAGCAGGAGGAAAAGTCCTCTCCAGCTTGCACAATATTAAAACTATCTGCTCCTCCAATTTTTTCAAATCATCGTGTCTTTGTGTTTTCGAACAGATGTCTTCGAAAAAGCTGCCTAACTCAAATAATGTTGTATAAATATCCTTATTCAGAAAGCCGCGCATGCCAATAGGAAGGTTGCGTTGGATAAGGATGTGGCAATCATGGCTCTTTAAACCAGCTAATTTATCATTTTTCGAGGTTACACACCTCGAGAGGTTCGCCGCATAGCCATCTGGGTATTTGATCGACATCAAAAATTCATAAAACCCATCTCTATGTTTTGGTTCCAGAGTGTAAGAGGCACGCGGCTTCAAGATGGATCCATCGCCCCTCTCCACTAGATGCAACTCTAGCCTGATGCCCATATTTTTCAAATCCTTGCGCGCTTTATTGGTGTCCTTGTTTTTGCCCTTTATGCCCAAAATTGTTCCAACGAAAGATACACAGATGTTCTTCTCAATGTGCATAGGATAAAGGTTGTGTCGGAGTTTTTTGCACTTCCAGTAGGGCCATTCAAATAGGATGCTTTTCTTTGTCCAATTCAGTTCTCCAGAGTCACGAGGTCTTTTGTTATTCTTGCTAAACTTGACCGGCACTAGTTCTTCTAGCTGGTCTAGTACCTTTTGCCCCGGCAAATCCAAAGAATTTTTTTCACGCTCAGGCTAACCGTTGAAGGCCTTGCTTCTACGCCATTGGTGGTTCAGTTCCAAGTATTTTCGATGGCCAATGTACCCAATCTTATCTTTCAACTTCACCCCTAACGAGCCGTCGTTACACGAGGGGCAAGCGTTATAACCTTTAGTGCTCCACCTAGACAAGTTACCATACGCAGGAAAGTCATTTATCGTCCACATCACAGCCGCATGCATTTGAAATGTCTGTTTAGTGGAGGCATCATAAGTCGATACACCATGATCCCACAACTCCTTCAACTCTTCAACCAAGGGCCTCAGATATACATCGATATCGTTTCCCGGTGAGTTTGGTCCTGGAATAAGTAATGACATCATCAAGAATGGCTCCTTCATGCACATCCATGGTGGCAAATTATGACAGGGCACATGCTATAAGAGGTGCTCATGTTACCGAAAGGATTGAATCCATCGGTAGCTAACCCCAGCCTCACATTACGTGTCTCTTGGGCAAACTCTGGATATTTCTTATCAAATTCTTTCCATTCCACTGAATCAGCCGGATGCGCGTTATCCCATCGTCAACGCGCTTATCACTGTGCCAT
Source organism: Cinnamomum chago (assembly GCA_038049695.1). Classification (NCBI taxonomy): domain Eukaryota; kingdom Viridiplantae; phylum Streptophyta; class Magnoliopsida; order Laurales; family Lauraceae; genus Cinnamomum; species Cinnamomum chago. The sequence goes on along the minus strand of CP142453.1, from coordinate 100,443,317 downwards.
CTCATCTCTGTGGCTGTCTTCCTTGACATATACAATCTATGTAACCTCGGTATCAATGGGAAGTAATGAAACACCTTATGAGGGATCTTCTTTCGCTTGTCATCATTGACCTTGTACCTAGGCTCTTCACATTCTGGACATTTATCCAATTGTGCATTCTCCTTCCAATACAACACACAATTGTGTTTGCAGGCATCTATGTTCTTGTATCCCATGCCCAAGTCACGTAATAATTTCTTCACCTCGTAAACTGAGGCCGGCACCACATGACCTTCGGGTAAGAAGTCCTTAAAAATCTGCAGAACCTTGTCGAACGACTTGTTACTACACCCACTTTCTACCTTCACATGCAATATCTTGATGACAAACGATAACAGAGTATCTGAGCTTTTGCATCCTGGGTACAGGCCACGCTGAGAAGCCTTCAACAAACTTTCAAAATCCTGCACATCATCCCTCTCTTGAGTATCTTCATCTAAGTAAGTTCCCCAACGATGGTCCTCTATCAACTCATCGTATTCATCCTGATTATCTTCTGATTCATCATCGCTCTCATCTGAATCATCGGGTTGAACTATAGGCTCCTCGTGCAATATCCACCATAGGTATGAGACCATCATTCCATGAATGTGCAAATGAGTTCTCACGGTTACATAGTCTTGCTTCCGATGGTTACAGCAATCGTTACACGGGCAGTTAATCAACACTGCCCCGGGGGAATTCGCCTTTGCAAAATCAATAAATGAGTTCACACCAGCTATGTACTCAGCACTAAATCGGTTCTGATAATGTAATATCCAACTCCTGTCCATATCTAACCTAATCATAAGTAATTAGAAATTATAAACAATGGGTCAGTCCTTGTATTCTTATTATTCATGCATTTCTTACCTAATCTAACCAAAATGAACCAGTAGTAGAAAATGCATGTTTGGAGACCTAATGTTGAACATTGGTTAAGGATCTATGCATGAATGTCATAGCTATGTTAAGTTGATAATCTTTTCCTCTAAACTCAGTTTTAGTTTTTTTAGTTAACACATTATACAAAATGAATTAAATTGCCTCTCTTTTGGATGGTGGTATTTGCAGGTTGATCCATATTGCATCTTTTTGCGACAAGTATCAAATGTCAGAAGATGAATTGAAGAAGACAATGGAGAAAGCTAACAATTTAATTGTTGACATTTTGAAGAAAAAACCACAATTAAAGTGCTTTTTATGGGATTTTTTTATTTTAATTTTCAAGATATTTTATTTTTTTTATGTTTTTTAGAAATGGGACTTTACCTTACTTGACTCTACAAGTAGAATTGCCAAACAAGCCCTAAAGAGCACGTGAATCTCCTTTTTTTAGCTTAATTAAGACAGTTGCCTTGTTTAAGGAATTGAGATTTTGTATTTTTTTTTCCTTTCATATTCAGCGGATTCCCATTTGAGTGTGTCTTTTTCTGTCTATGGGCAGAAAATTCTTGTTAGACCGAGTGCCTAAGATATCACACAAGCCATAGATGTGTAGGTTCATACTAGAAACATGATACTTTTTTGCATTATCCAAGCATCATGAATCACTTCACTGGCAGCAAGCATATATTTTATATGAATGTACAATTCATGTAAACATGAATATTAATTATTTCTTTCTGAATATAGCGGGGATTTATGATTCTATTGATGAAAGAACTATACACCTTGCATGCAGGTGGATCGCATAATGCCATGTGCATTTGATACACCCCATGTCAAAACGAGCAAGGTGTGTATCAAGCGCTTGAGTGCAACAAAATATATACCAAGCAAGCTCATTCCAATGAAACCATCAGTTCAAAGTGTATCCACAAGCTGCTTGTAGTTTTAAAATCCCACAACAATATAGTTTTGGCCAAAATGTAATTTAGAGACCCAGTTTCAGACATCAAATTCAGCAATTCTAAACTTCAGCACAGAGCGACCCATATATCATCCAATCCACATAAATATATCCACAAAACGAAAGTAATGTTAAAAACATGAACTAAGCTGATTTATGGAACAGTTGCATCACAACATAATACAGGGAAGAATCCCAATCCAGGGAGGTTTCCACATCTAGGACTGTCTTACAGAAAGGCAATCTCTATGTCCTCTAGAAAAAGGTTAAATCCCCAAGATTCAACACATCTTTTTCAAGAAGATATAAACCTCCAATGTTGTAAAAAACCTCAGCAACACATCAATAGCTTCAACTCCTTTTTTCTCAAAAACAAATCAACTGGCATATATCTTCGTATAAGGTCTTAGAAGATTTCAGGTGGACACAATCTTATCCAAGCAGGATGTGAAAGATAATAGCAGACCACCTTGGGGGAAAGTAAGTCATTATCATGTCATGTGTGGAAATCACACGTTTCTAGGGACTATGGCATACGAATATGTTTTTGTCAATAATTCATTTGTTTTGCTTCTAATAGTTACCGTTATTACTTACCTTTTATCTGATGTAATCAACAGAGATTAGACTTAATCTTATGAGTGAAAATGCCATAATCAGTTGTGATTTGATCCAACAACCCAGTCTAATCACAAATTATAACCACATCGCTACACTCTCCAAGTTATGTCTCACTCACCCACGTCTCCTATCATCCTCTCTTCTTTTTCTATTTTTCTTACTTCACTTTTACACATCCCTGATACAAGGACCACTATAGTGATAGCACATTTGCAAGTTCCTTTTAGACCCTTCCAAAGTTCTCAAATATTTCTTGGGTGAAATTCGTTGTTAAGCCCGGATAGTGTCAAATGGTTATTATCTCAGTATAGAAACAAAGTCATAAGCCTTTTCCCATTTTCTTTTCTTTTTTTTTAAGGATTATAATTTCAGTATAGAATGTACTTAAGCACTGAACAAGAAGTAGAAAACAATAATTATGCAATTTTCCTAGATTGAATAATGCTAATGACAAATTCAGTCAGAACAATAGTTTCAAATTCAGAAATCTTGAATCCTAACATGCCATTCAAACAAAAAGTAACAACAATGCATAAGCAATCTCATTCCATACACAGCACAAACATATCATCAATAATGATTAAATTCCCCATTTTATTAGTATGTATCTCTCCAGTGAAAAAGAAAAAAAACATATTTTCAGTCAGAACATCACCAAGTTTGTCGATGCCCCGACAACAAATGACTCCGTCAACAGCCGAGTCAAGAAATAGAACATGACACCTAATGCAATCGAGATGGGAAGTGCAGGCAAAGCACGACGGTACACTGACAGCAAAATAAGAGTGCACCCAAGTCCAGATATGATTGCAAGGTAACAGGCATAAACTGTCATCAGATCATACATTGCAGCCCTGCCCACAAGAACACTGTAGAATACAAAATCCCCCAAACCCAGCTTAATACCTCTACTCATCGACATCTCAAACTCCTCATTGCCTCTCCCTGTTCGCGCTCTCTCATCCTCCAAATTCATAACCTCAACAAGGAGCGACATTTCATCATGAACAGTTCCAATTCCAGAATCCCCACTGACTGCAAAATCCATTCCACGGTACAAGCAACCTTACAATATAAACCTAACACTCAATTCATTCCATCTCATTATAACTAGACCACAGCATAAAACTGTAACACATCGATATTTTTGTAAAACAAAAGGAAGCAAATAATTCAGATTTCAGTAAATAAATGAAAAAAAGAGAGAGGAGATGAGAAAGAGAGTTAACCTGCAGAGAGGGGAGAGATGCAGAGGCAGCAAACTCCTGTTGGCTTTGGAGAAACGACCAGAAAAGGGGTCAAATTCGTGCTGGCTTTGGAGAAGACGACCGGAGAAGGGGGCACCAGTTTTCTTCAGTGGGATGGGTCTGCGCTTGATAACTGAGATGGGTTTTTGGAGATCGACAGAGATGGGTTTTTTTAGATCAACAGAGATGGAGAGGGTGAGGTCCGCGTGAGTGGTAATGGAGATGATGCCGATGAGGGAATGGAGATGGAGATGGTGAGGGAGATAAGGGAAAGAGCAGAGAGAGAGAGCGCCGAGAGAGAGAGAAAGATGAGCAGATGAGAGAGAGAAAAGCCAGATCGAGAGAGATAGAGAGAGGAGAGAAAATCGAGAGAGACACAGAGAGAGAGCGCTGATCGAGAGAGAGATGAGCAGAAGAGAGAGAGAAAAGAGGGAAAAGCCAGATCGAGATCGAGAGAGAGAGAGAGAGAGAGAGAGAGCGTCGATCCAGAGAGAGATGAGCAAATGAGGGAAAAGAAAAGAGGGTTTTAGAGCGTTGGCGGGAGAGGGAAACGAGAGATGAGCAGATGAGAGAGACAGAGAGAGAGATAGAGAGATGAGCAGATGAGGGAAAAGAAAGAGGGTTTCAGCGTTGGCGGGAGAGGGAAACAAGAGAGGAAAAAGTAAATAATATTTACCGACGTTTTATACTGAACGTCGATAATACTTTTTGCGACGCATATTTTCGTCGGCAAAAAAACATTTTCGTCGTTAAAAATTCCTCATTTTTAATTTTCTTAAAAATAAAATTCAGCTTTACCGACGTTTTACATAAACGTCGCTAAAAGTTCAAATCAATATTTATTTTACACTTCATAATAAAATTTAACATTGCCGACAGTTTTTTTTTGTCGGTAAAAAAAATGAAAAATAAATAAATAATAAAATACTTTTACCGACGTTTTTTTTCATTGGTAAAATAAAAAATACAATATTTTTACCGACGTTTCTTTCGTCGGTAAAATCAAAAATTAAATAAAAAGGACTTTTATCAACGAAAAAAACGTCGGTGAAACAAATAAAACGTCGCTAAAGGTTCATTTTACCGACGTTTTATAATTCATCGGTAATAATCTATGGTTTTAAATAAAGTAAATTCCACCCGACGTTTTTTATAAAACATCGGTAAAAGGCTAATTTTCACCGACGAGATTATAAAAGCGTCGCCAAAAAACGTGGCTAAAAGTGCAATTTGTTGTAGTGAACGAGGGAGGATGTTCTTTAATAAATAAGGACCACAAAAGGCATCCACTAGTCCACTCAAGTGTTTAAATGCATATGGGGCCCACTTGGGGATGGGATCGGGGGGATTCAAACCCCTTGAATGATGATCCTAACTACTTGATCAATGACTAACAGGTTTTTACCAACAGTCTAGTTCATTCGAGTGTGTGCCAAACCCTCTGATTGGTGACCAATAGGGTGTGAACCATTCCCCACCTCATGACTAGAATTGGTTTTAATCAAACTCAAGAAAAAACTCCCACAAAACTGTGGGAAAATAGCCAAGCTCAAAAGGACAAATTCTTTTTTGCTGGAAAAGATATCTATCTACTACCCTTATATAAAAAGAAGAAGAACTATCCAGCTTTCTCCTGTTTACCATTTTCTCTACACACCTGGGCCCACTTAGTTGCAATGCCAAGACGTGACTCATGCGGGAAAGGGGCATATGTAGAGATCCTCTCTCCATGGACTAAATAAAATAAAAAAAACCAGCCCCTCACCTTTTCATCCCTCTCTCCGTCTCTCGCAGCCCTTCTCATCCTCATCCGCAACGGTACATCTACCATTGCCAGAGCTAGAGAACCCGAATCGTTTTTACCTCTCAAACCCGACTTGAAAATATACGGGCCAAGTTTTCCCAACCCAAGTAAAAATGGGTCAGGTTAGGGTTAGCATGGTTAACCCACTTCGACCCATTTGACCCGTATAACGTTTTAAGCAGATGCAGTGCATTTGACTTATTGGATTGTACTGCAGACCCAAGAATCCAGTAGATCTTTGGCATGTCTTCTCACCCCCCCCCCTTTGTTCCCTGTACCATGGTTCTTGCTTAGAACAAAGGAAGAATATGAGTAGTTTGGGTGGTCTCTCTCTCTCTCTCTCTCTCTCTCTCAAATTATGTTGTTGTAAGCTTAAGATCCCTCAATCCACATGAGGATCTATCCTCGGGTCTAATCCAAATCCAAATGATACAATTAAGTAAACATAAATAATCTGAGAATGGGGAGGAGCTTACCCGACTCCATAGCTCTTTCTTTGAAGTGACAGAAGCTCCTTGAAATGACAGAGGCTTGGAACTCACATGGGGTTTACAACTCATTTGCCTTTGCTATTCTTTCTTACTTAGTGATGGAGGCCAAGAAACTATTAACCAAAGGAGTTATCCAAGCGGTCATTTTATAGGAGATTCCTACCCATCAAGGAACCATTAAGCCCCAAGTATCACCTAACCTTTTAATCTCAGCCGATTATGAGTTTGTTGGCAAGTGAGCTCAAAATAATTAGGTCTCTTAAATGTGCAGACAAGTAGGTATAATTAAAGAACCTTAATTGTTGACACCAAAAATGTCACTTTGCCTCTTCACACCAAAAGCTACATGGAGCCGCATCCTACCAAAAATAGGCAGGCGCCACTTCAAGCATCAGATCTTGTCAGAATCAAACAAAAACTGCAAGGTCATTCAAAACAACCAAAAGAGAGGTACACATGAAGTTTCGGGCCATTCAGACATCATTTGGCCTAGCTTCACTTCTCCAACAGCTAAGCAGCAGCTCCCGGCGGCGACAGTGTCGAAGACCCCAAATCTTCGATCAGAGCCTACGGATGGTCTCTAAATACCTCCGAAAGGCTACATGTCAAGTTTCAAGTCAAACCGACACCGTTCAACCCTCCATCAACTCTCGAGCAGCAAAATCAAGCCCTTAGGTAGCGAGAACTACCGAGGTCGTCACTCATCAAACAGAGCACATGGGCGGCTTCTACATACTCTCAAAGGGCCACACGTCAGATTTCAGGTCATTCCGATGACGTTTGACCCAGTTTCGATGCTCGGAAACAAAATCAAGCCTACCGGCAGCAGAGCACCCCAGGACTATGGCACCCAATTCGGAGCTTGTAGATCATCTCAAAATGACTCCAGTAGGCTCCCCATCAAATTTCAGGTCAATCGGACATCGTTTGACCAGAAGTCAAAGCTCGGTATTTCCCTCGCGGTGAAATAAAGGCAAGCTTTTGCATGACCCCAAACAGCTTCAAAACTCAAACGAAAGCCTATGGTTGGTCTTATCTACTGATGAGGGAGTCACACGTCGAATTTCAGGTCAATCAGACATCGTTTGACCAAAAGTCAAAGCTCGGCATTTCCCTCGGGGTGAAATCAAGTCAAGCGTTTGCGGGACCCCAAGCGGCTTCAAAACCTGAACAAAAGCCTATGGTTGGTCTTGTCTACTGCTCAAGAAGCTACACGTCGAATTTCAGGTCATTCCGACATCGTTTGACCTAGTTTCGACGCTTGACAAAAAATCGGCAGTTCTCCACAGCAAAGTCTTCGGCTTTTCAGAAAATGGGAAACTTTGCTATCTGATTTGCATGGCTTCTCATCAGGTTTTCTTGAGGGAAATCCAGCCAATAAATGAGAGGAAATTCCAAGAAAAATGCAGGAGAAAACAGAAGCGAAAAACGACGAAAAACGGCGAAGAAAAGGCGACCGGAAGACGGCCGACCATGGGGCACAAACCCCATGGTCGCTGGCGACCATGGCCCATGGTCGCCGGCCCCATGGTCGCCGCCGACCATGGAGGTCCGGGCCGCCGGACCTCGCCCAAAAACCCCGTTTTTCGGGTATCTTTCGCGTTCCGAGTTGATTGGCCCCTGTGATTTTTCCAAATTCTGATTTTTTGAGCATGAAATCCGTCGATCTTCGTCGACATCGTGGATCTGCCACCGGAATCATGGAATCATCATCCGACACCTCAAAATTGTCAACCGACCGATCAAGAAAATGCACTTTCTGCCCGACCGATCGAGAAATCGACTGGACAGATGTCGCCGGCTTGTTGATATTAATCAAAGTCTGAAATTGCATGATCATCCGATGTCGATCAACATGAAGATCCATCGATGATCATCGCCAAAAGAATTCCAAAGGACGCGGCGCGGCCCGTGACTCTTCAAGCGACCGGGAGACCATTTAATGCTATTAATTGACTTGTTTATGGCAACTTATTACAGTCATTAACTCATTATCTTGGACGGCCCAATCAAAAGCAAGCAAATGGGAGTTACAAATCCAAGTATTCATGGCATTAAAACCATGAAACTCCCCTCATTATGGAGATTAAAGGCAACTAAATGCCCATTATCCTCCACCGGCCAATCAGAAGCCAAGGAAAAGGAGTTACAAAACAAGTAAATTAAAACTTGTAACTCCTTCCATTATGAGCATTAATACAAATAAATGCTCATAAACTCTCCTAAACGACTACCAAATGCCTATAAATAGGAGGCCATTCCAAGGGAAACGGAGGCAGAAAAAATCGCCAGAAAATCATTCAAAAATCCTCGGAGAAATCTCTACAACCCTGCTCCTTCAAGAAAACTCTACTGCAACAAGCACTACAAGGTGATCAAAGCCCCTTGGGGGGGCCACCCCCTCCAAGGCCACCTCTCCTTCTATCCAACATGGCTAGATGCGGCTTTTCAGCCCATCTACTCGGCTTTTTACCGGATATAGGACCTTACCTTGGTCCTTATCCTCTAAAAATCTGAGGTTGGAGCCAAGCCAAGAAATCAAGCATCAAAGTTCTCATCTGAAGGACGATGGCGGAGTCCATACATGACTCGCGACCATCGATCTGAACGAGCCCTCCCACAATCGCATGAGAAGTCAGATTCCTTTTTCTTACTTTTCTGTTGTAAATTGTATTTTTTTTAAGAGACAAAAAAAATCACAATTCTTGTCTTTTCATTTTGATGAGATTTGTAAATCGCCTTTTACGACACCAAATCGCCTTTTACGGCAAAATCGCCTTCAACGGCACCAAACCGCCTTCTACGGCACAAAAATGCCTTTCACGGCAAACAAATGAAAAACGCCTTTCACGGCATTCAAAAATTGTCTCTTTCATTAAAGTATATTTGCAATGGAAAACTAGAAAAAAGTTTGATTTCCCTTTTTACTTGTGAAGGTGGATCTCCGGATCACCATTTCTAAATTCCAAGTATAAAAGAGAAATTGGCATACCCGTACAAAAAAAAACTGATGCCCGCTTTTCCTTTCTTTCCCTCCACTGTACCCCGTCAGCCCCGGGGCGGAGGCAGCTTTGGAAAAAGAAAAAGCCGGGTCCATCATTAATAGGCTTGTGGTAATGTGGGCCACACCCATTTAATCCAACATTCTCCCACTTGCCCATATGACCATGAAAACAAAATCCAAAATTTTAGATTACGGAAATTCATTTTCAAATAGTACTTTGAAAAATGATAAAACGAACTTGACTGATGCGCATCGACTTTAAGATAATTGCCAACGTGTCTTTTATGTTGAGCCTTAATACTGTGACTAAATTGGTTTACCAATGTGAACCATAACAGTTACATGTCTTTAATGACATGCACCCTTCCATAATTACTCTAGCTACTAGCACCCCAATCTAACGAAGTACTTGATAATGGTAACATAGGACATTTTCAATGGACATCCTATTTAATTGGGTACGATAATGTCATTCTCTTTAATTTTCTTATTTTATTCACCTTAATACATGTAGATATTTGACAAAATAAGAATTGAGAAATTATTACTGTAATGATGTCCTCAATAATAAGGCAAATCAATAAGGCCCATATTTCTCACGGGCTCTCTATAAGCTTTTGGCGCCAATGCCTTCGTTAACAAACCCGCTATCATTTGGCTTGTTGGAGCCCCAACAATAGACACAAATCGATCCCGTACCTTTTCTTTAATACAAAGTACTTAACTTCCAAAAACTTTGATTTACTGGAAACTTTGTCATTTTGATCAAATCTTCTTGCTGCATCATTATCGCAAAAGATTTTAAAAGGTTTAAAAATTGTATCCATAATTCATAAACCTGTGAGAAAATCTTGCATCCATAAAGCATGACATGTTGCTTCGAAACATGCCACATATTCGACATCGAATGTGGATGGAGTCGCTAGGGTCTGTTTCGCACTTCTTCATGATAATGCCCCACCAGCTGATAGGAAAATATATCTTGAAGTCGACTTTCTTATATCAAGACATCCAGCGAAATCTAAGTCTGAATAATTGATCACTTCTAATTGATCGGACTTTCTGTATGAGAGCCTGTAATTTCTAGTACCACTAAGATAACGCAAGACTTTCTTAACTCCTACCCAATGTGCCATTCCTTGGTCACTTTTATGATATCTACTAAACATGCCAACTATAAAATTGATATCATGTCTAGTGCATGTTTGTGCATATATCAGACTCCCTACTGCAGCAGCATAAGGACATTGGCCCATTTGACATCTTTCAATTTCATTTCTTGGACTTTACTCTTTACTAAATTTGCCACCCTTAATTATTGGTAAGTCTTGGGGCCTACATCCTTCCATACAAAATCTTTTAAGAATAGTTTTGATATACGATTCCTATGATAACCCAAGTAATCCTCAAGATTTATCCCGATATATCTCAATTCCTATTACAAAGGTTGCTTCTCCCATATCTTTTATATCAAAATTATTCTTAAGATATTCATTGGCTTCATGAATTATACCAAGGTCATTACTAGCTAGCGAAATATCATCGGCATACAATATCAAAATTATAAACTTGCTCCCACTAACCTTGAGATAGATGCAATGGTCTACTAGATTTTCGGAAAAGCCAAAGGATGTAATAATGCGGTTAAACTTAAGATACCCATTGCCTGGAAGCTTGTTTCAATCCATATAAATTTCTTTAATTTACAAACTAATTTACTGTTATTCCCTTTTATGAATCCTTCTGGTTGTTCCATGTATACCTCTTCTTTTAAATTTTCATTTAGAAACGCTTTCTTAACATCCATTTGATGTCGCTCTAAGTTGAAATGAGCTAAAAAAAGCCATAATTATCCTAAATGAACCATTTTTAGACACCATAGAGTAAGTCTCACTGTAGTCAACTCCCTCTCTTTGAGTAAAACCTTTGGCCAAAAGTCGAGCCTTAAATTGTTCTACATTTCCTTTCGAGTCCCTTTTGGTCTTGAAGACCCATTTACAACCTACGGCCTTGGAACCCTTGGGTAGTTCGATAATATCCCAAACCTCATTAGTTGCCATTGATTCCAACTCTTCTTTCATAGCATCCATCAATTTATCAAAATTCACACTTTCTATGGTTTCTTTGAACGTTCTAGGATCATCTTTTTGTTGAAAGTAGGTGGGCCTTGTGGATAGGTTTCAAAAAAAATTTACCCACTTTGATGCATGGATCATCCATCCATAAGGCTACAAACCCAATTCAGGATCCAAGACCTTAATATCATCAACCATGATCAGTAGAACTCTATCTCTAAGATAGAAAATAGCAACCAACAAGAAACCACAAAATCCACAACATACAAGGAAGTAGATTATACCTTGGGAGCTCAGTTGTGCTCTAATGGAGAAGTAGCTAATTAGGATCTCCAAGACCTAATTGTCTTCCACGCTATGACCCGTATCAGATCTCAATTCTCAAAGAGAATGGTGAGATCTCCAAAAGAAATCTACTAGAAGCTCTAAGGGAAACCGGAAGAGAACTAGAAGAGAGAGGAGACGAGAGAGGGACGTGCAACTCTTGCACTAGGGCTAGGCGTGGATTCCAATGGGTGGAATTGGTGTTCGACGTCCAAGCCTCTCCTCTCCTTTTATATCATGAGCAACCTCCTCTTACTAATTCTTATTAGAAGTCTTACTTCCATAACAATTAGTAACTTTCTACTTTCTAATTATTATTAGAAGTCTCACTTCCATAACAGTTAGTAAGTTTCTATTTCCTTTCCTTTTGAATTCAAGTAGAGTTAGTAACTATCTAATAACTTGGACTAGCATGGGGACTACTAAAGACTCCACAGAAAGCTGGTTCTAACTGGGTTACCCTAACCCCACATCTCATATGCAATCCGGGCCCACAGTTAATTGCAAATAACTCCACTAAATAAATGCAACTGAACTTCAATCTTAGGAATAAATTACAAGAAGACCCTAAACTTCCCTATGACCACAAGTAGGCCCCTCCATCTATATCCATGAATCAATTGGACATATCCACCAATTTAGATTTATATCTTATTATCCTTGAGACTTAATCAATTATAGTGATCATCAGTACCTATCCAATTAACTCTTAATTGGTATGGGTGCGCACTTACCTACCAATGATAAATTCATTAATTGGCACAAGGGAATAATGATTATAGATTCTATCTCGACCATTGAATGTTCCCACAGTCCTCTACCACGTACCCAAGACACAGAGGTGTTGACCTACAATTGGCTTCACTCATTTGTGATTCAAAGAAAATGAATAGACAGAAACTTGAGTTCATTAATGTCTTAGGGTCATGAGCTAGGGAATTATGAGAGCAGACCTTAAAGTAAAGACAGTGTTTCATAAGGTGCTTCTCATGGTCCTTCAATACATCCAATGTACCAGCATGATGATCCAAAGTCTTACACTTTGATGATTGAGACAAATCACACTATCTCAATGTGATCATAATGCTGCAACCTTATCAGATGAGATGCTTCAATCTCATCACTGGTTGTGAAGCTATTTAAGTATAAGATTTGCGACACATGTCTCCCGTATATGGATCTCATCCATACACATGTATTACATCTAATATACTTATGGACTCCGATTCATCTCATGAACAATCATGTCATTCGTATTAGTTATGTACAAGTAAGTAATAAAACATCATTCATCTCATGAAAGGAAAGCATGATTATATTGATAAATAAAGAAATAAATCAATTTATTACATCATCCACTGGATTGAGACCATATAATCTAACACTTTTATCCCAATATCACCTTCCTCTAAATATACAACATAATCGTATGAAATGGCTGGTCTACTTATTTGAGTTGACCTCCTTAATTTCGAATCATTAGGAAGTGGATTATCATGATGTTCTGAGAGTGGATCATTGATGAGCTGACCATTATTTTGTTCAACTTAATGATTTTGTGGTTGTTGTATCTCCTGATGATTATTGATGATATCAAGTGGAACAAACCCATTTTGTGTATCAGATAACTCAATATTTTCCATGATTTCTTTATAAACTATATGTCTCTTTCTTGAACACTCCCACTACTCTCATGATTTTTTAGAAATTTTGCATTTTCCGATTCTACAATCCTAGTGGTAATATGATTAGGACAGTAAAACATATACCCTTTAGACCTATCAGGATAACCAATAAAAATATCCACTAACAGTTTTATAAATCAGCCTCTTCTAATTTTCATAAAACATCAATTCTTCCATCACCCTCAATTCATCCTACAGGCATAACTTTCCCTGTTTATTCAAAAGTAAAAGATGAAGATATACAATCAGTAAAATTAATTGAATCAGATTTTGATGCCTAAATAAATACAATCTCCTTAATTCATAGATCTAATGAAGAAATACATGATTTCAAAATTGATAAACAATTCCTTCAACAAGATTTATTAAAACATCCAAAAACAAAATGATTTTTTACCAAATTCTCTAAGTTTGAGAGATCTCAAGTAAAAGAATTGTAGTATGAACAAATGAATCAAGAACGGCAAAATATCCCTTTCTTTGATTGGCTTTCGTCAAAAATAAATAAAAAAGGAACTGTAATGATGACAATTAATAAATCCACACAAACATGGGAAACCGAGAAAGGTAAAGTTGAATCTGTTCACCCCCCTTTAGAAACTATAAAGCATAAAGATATCAATGCCACTCCATTTAAAAATGCTCTACCAACCTTTAAAATCCTTACTGTTAAACATTTATCTCTCATCTAGTTGAACAAAGTAACTTTACAAATCTCTATTTACAAACTATTGGTTCACAAACTCAAAGAATTGAAAATATTATATCTCAACAAGAATTGAATTCATTAGCTCAATATAAAATATCAAGAGATGTTCCCTCATTATGTTCAGACTTTATTACGAAATTAACTCCAGATAAAAAAACCATTAAAACTCCCTGCTGACTTTCAAAATGAAATTTCTTTACGAATCAATCCTCTTGATAAAGGCAAATCAATAAATGAAGGTACCTCAATTAATGCAGTTGTTGAAGGACCATCAATTCAAATGTCTTCAGACACTCCTACAGACACTTCCACTGATGACTCCGAAGATCAATTTATTCCTCAAATTAATAGAATTTTCAATCCCAAAACTCATACGTAAAAAACAAAAAATTATTACAGTAGACCCACTCCAATGAATCTCCAATTTGAAGAAATTCCTGATATAACAAATTGTAAATATGATGGTAGTTCATTAGTAGAATGGAATATTGATGGACTTACTGAATATGGAATTCTTAATATTCTACGAAACATGATCCTATATACGAATGCAGGCATGATCTATGGCAATACACAAGCTGAAATCATCAAATCAATTATAATAGGATTTACATGCCAACTTCATGGCTGGTAGCTAGGAATATTATCTAACCTCAATTCAAAAAACTAGTATTCTAAATTCCGTCAAAATAAATGAAGAAGGTAAACCCATTCTTAATATCAATGGCCACCCAATTTCTAATGCCATTGAAACATTAATTCATAATATTTTAATCAATTTTCTAGAAATGTTAGTGATCAAATAGAAAAGTAGAGAACAATTAATAAATCTAAGATGTCGGACTTTATCTGATTTCCGATGGTATAAAGACGTCTTTTTATCCCTTGTTTTTCAATTATTCAATTCTAATGAAGATTTTTGGAAAGAAAATTTTATTTCTGGCCTTCCAACTCATTTTGCAGAAAAAGTAAAAAATGTTCTAAGAGAACAAAATAATAGACGATTAAATTATGCTAACTATACATATGGTGATTTAATTCAAAAAATTTCTCATGTTGGTATGTCTATTTGCAGTGATATGAAAATTAAAGCTGATTTACATAAACAAAAGAAAATTGGTAAACAAAAATTAGGGGATTTTTACTATCAATTTGCCTATGAACCCCCTACAAAATCCATCTAATCGAATTTATCAAACTAAACATCGGTCTAAAAAGAAAAGATATAATGAAAAATCATATTGATCCTATAAAAATTATAAAAAAGGAAAACATGAAAAAAGCAATTCAAAGAAGCGAAAATTCAGCTCTTCTCCAAAACATAAAACTAATAAATCTGATTGTACATGCTATAAATGTGGCAAAGAAGGACATTTTGCAATAAATGTGGCAAAGAAGGACATTTTGCAAATAACTGTTTTAATAAAGATTCAAAAAAGAAAATCAATGAATTAGATTATCATTCTCATAATTCAGAAAATGATAAAGATATATGTATATGTTGCGAAAGCGACGAAAGTTCTTATGATTCTTCCTCTTCATCCTCTTATTTCTGAATTAATGTTTTAAGTGCTCAAGATGAATTACTTCTGGAATTAATAGAAAATATTTCCTCTGAAGAAGAAAAGAAAAAATATTATAGATAAATGCTTGAAGATAAATCTACTGAAAAAACCTCTAAGAAAAATAAAGATTTTCAATAAATTTCTATGAAAGATATTCTTTCCCAAAAACCTAGCTCTTCAAAACCTTTAACCCTTCAAGATCTCCAAAATGAAGTTAATGAAGAAACAAAACATGAAATTGCAAAATTAAAAGAAGAAGCAACTAAAGAAATTGCAAAATTAAAAACAAGAATTGAAATCCTTGAATTAGGTAAAGAATTTAGTTCAAACAATCAAGAAGATTCCAACCTCGAAAAAGAATTTGACGATGAAATTCAAGAATTTGTAAATTCCATCACTAAATATCATTATCATAAATGGTATACAACTGTAACTCTAAAAATCAAAGAATTTAATTTATCTGTTGATTGTTTAATTGACAATGGCGCAGATGTAAATTGCATCCGCGAAGGATTAATTCCAAGAAAATATTTTGAAAAAATAAATAATTACACTAGTGGCACTGCAAATGGAAAGAATATAATAGTCAATTATAAGATTCCAAATGCTAATATCTGTAAAAATAGAAAATGCATCCAAACTTCCTTTGATGTGACAAAAACATTAACAAATGTTGTCATCTTAGGGACGCCCTTCTTATTAAAAATTCAGCCATTTTCCGTAAATACAGATGGAATTCATACATTAATTGATGATAAACCTATAAAATTTGAATTCATAGAAAGCTCAAGGCTTGGAAGAATAAATGGAATTAATATTTAATTGCATACATCTTCATATTTCAAAACGCGTAGTTTTATTGCATTAATAAAGATTTTTTTCATCACTAATTTAATTCCTCTTCCCCTAGGGAACCAGTCATGTCAGTCATGTCTTCTAAGGATAAAGGCAAACAATCCATAGATTCAGATAAAGCCTCTGTTCCTGTTATTGAAGAACTACCTTTTCAAATACATTTTTCATCCTTCTATCCAGCACCCTTTGCTGCTTCTCAAACCCTTATTGATAACATTTGGAGTGCATGCCTTACTGGCCAATGTAATTTTCTAATGCGAAAGCACCTCTCTGATTTGTCCAATCATATCTCAAATACTTAGAATCAAAAATTCAAATGCTTGAACAACAATGTCCATCGTCATCTCTCCCTCCAATTGAATACAGACAACAAATTCTGGAAAGGGTTGATACCCTTCTTCCGGATGATTTAGTTGCAAGAATTAGATAATAAACGCTATCTTGTCAGATCATTGAGCGGTTAATCAATCAAGCATCTTATCTCAGCTGGGCCACTGGTTTTCCAAAGATGTTCTTACCCGCTGAAGAATTTGATATTTCTTCTATTGAACAAGGTCTAGTTCATCGATTTATTCTCGATAGAGACAATCTAGCAATTCATCAACAGTTGCCTGCAATTGTCAAATATGCTCTCAGTTGGCTTGGCATAACCAAGCGCAATCTTCTCATGACAATCTCTTCCACTCTTGGAGAAATAGATGAATTCCGATTTTATCAACCATATCAATTATGGATCATTATGAATTATGAAGACGGAGATTTATTTTGTCAAAAATACAACGTGCCAATCAATGATTATGAACATCTTCCTGATCGAAATTGGAATCAAGCAGCACAATTTGAATCCTCAGATGCTGCAGATCTCAGTTACAGTCTGGAGCGTCTACAATTCTACAATATTCAAGCAGATCAAAATCAAAGATTCATCAATCTCAAAAGACATCTTGAATTCGCCCATACTTTTAAGGGACTTTATGCATTGATGAAGATCTTGCGGACGATACATTCGTTTATTATGATCCATTTCGAGCTGGCCATATAGTCCTTGATGAAATTCTCAAAACATTTCAAGATGCATCGTCTCTTCATGTTACTGAAAGAACAAAGAGACAGCTTATCAAGCTCTTCCAAAGAGAAAATGACTATGGAGTATGGACTCCCAGTCCTTAACCACCAGATTACTACCTCATAAATGATTAAAATCCAACACATGCAGCAATTCCTCTACATATAGTTTTTTCAAATGCAGATCAAGCAAATTTCAATGCGGATTTCGCCATCAAATGCAGCCTTCATCACTTCCCATACAGTATTAATCTAGCAATACAGATGTCCGAAATGCAATTCTCAATGTAGTCCTCAAGTCAGCACAGCTATTCCCATGCAGCCATGTGTCATGTAAGCAATAAAACTCCTATATCAAGAATGCATCTTCCATCAATTTCTAGACAACATAAAGTAAAGACATAAGTACATGTCATTATCTTGTCCTTATAAACAATTCATTAAAATAATGCCCATCCGACTGCTATCATTTGTAAAAATATAAAAAACTACCAAAAATCCACTTTTGTGAGCTAGAGTAGTCTATAGCACTATGTCAAATAAAGAGTTTTAAAATTCAAGGTCAATAATACAGCTACAAGTCCATGCAGCCACCACAGTCTCTACAGATCATACAGTACAATCTGCACCCTGCAACGAATACAGCAATAAATTTATCAGCCGACTGTCAGATGCATACAGTAGTAATAGCAATGAAGTCCGTCAGCAATGAAGTCACTAATACTGTTCACTCATGCAGCAGCAGCAGTAATGCATATTATATGCAACAGTGATACAGTGCAAATGACGTATACATCTTATCCCATTGCGGATCTCAACTGCATTTCAAATGTAATTCAGTATGAAAGTCTATAAATAGGGAATGTGAGCCCTTGTCTCACATCATCCAAAACAACCTCAATTCTACACTTGTAAATCTTTCACTTTCTTTCCTTTCTTTCAATTCAGTCTTACTGAGAGTTTATTGGTTTCATCCCGGTCTCTTCCATTTGGTTTGTTGACTTTCTTCTGCATCAGGATCCATCATGCCAATAATAAATAAAATTTCAATTAAAAATCTAGAAGAAATAAGTTTTGATGATATAGAAAAATCAATCCAAGATTGGACAATACCTAAAGTTTCTTTAAAAGAAATTTATAAAGAAGGATCTTTCATACAAAAATCAAATTATGTAATAAAACGGTTGAAGAAACCCTCTCAATACACCAAAATGAAGAAAATTTACATGTTATTCCTGTAGAAAAAATTGAAATCCATAAATCAAAATACAAATACATGCATATAGCACTTGTTCAAGTTGCCATAAAGCCATTAACTAGACTTGGTTTGAATACATTCTGCCTCGCATATGTTCGAGATAGAAGACATGTTTCATTCAAAGATTCCCTAATCGGGATGGTAGAAGCCAGTCTTCATGACGGCCCTGCCTTTTTTAATTGTTTTCCTAATTTCACCGTATCACTCAGTGATCCCGGTGCTCATGTAGCCATCACTCTAGGAATACATACACAAGGATTCAATATGAAACCCCAATCGCAAAATGTTGCAATAGTATACAGAATTTATTATAAAGCAATTAATACAATTGTCCTTGAAGTAGCCTATTCCTCACAAATCAAAAGAGTAACCACTTTATTCCTTATAAATTTTCGAAATAAAGTCACCACTCCCAAACTCATAACTTGGGATGATGTAAATCTTTTTGGAAAATGGGAACTTGATGAAGCCCAACCAAACACACCTTTAATTAATGAAGATATTGAATCTATTACAGAACATCCAATTGGAAAAGTAACCATAAATTTTGTCAATACACCAAGATCAAACTTTTCATCCACAAAAAGATCAATCCCTTCAGAAGTTGGATCTTATAAATCAGGATCTTCTAATTTTCATAAAACATCAATTCCTCCATCGCCCTCAATTCGTCCTACAGGCATAGCTTTCTCTATTTATTCAGAAGCAAAATATGAAGATATACAATCAGTAAAATTAACTGAATCAGATTTTGATGCCTCAATAAATACAATCTCCTTAATTCATGAATCTAATGAAGAAATACATGATTTCAAAATTGATAAACAATTCCTTCAACAAGATTTATTAAAACATCCAAAAACAACCTCAATACTACACTTTAAGTAATTACCTCTAGGTACGTTGGGTGCTCTCAAATTTTACATCAATTTGAGTTTGTTCCACTTATAAATACTTGATTTTAAAAAATGGTGATTAACACAATTTTATGCAATATTCATTCTCACAAATTTATTTATTTTTAGGAAAAAAACTCATATTGAAGTAAAATTTGATGTTACACTAGAGAGGGCATTTATATATTGAACGGCTAGGATTTCAATGGGCCCACCTTTGAGTTCCACTCCTTTTAACTCAGGATTTATATGTCCCTATTTTTTTTAGGACTTCCAAACAAAAATTTGGATGGGGATGGGGACCTTCTCGGGCCTCTTTTATATTTAAAATTTTGAAATTTCTCATTAAAGATTAAATTTTTAAAGTTTCAAATAAAGGAGTATCTATCTTTCTCTCTTTTCAGTTATCATCAGAAATCTCACATCACTACTTAAAAAGACTTTCTACTACCATCTCCAATTAGTTGATGCTCAATACCCGGATTACTCCAATATAAAGAGGTGGCAGTAACAGTTCTTAGGCCTGCACTAGCTTTTCTATAGTATATCAACTACCCTTGATTACTCCAATTCTCAGGTAATTACTGTTCTTAAGTCTTCACTATCTTTCCTATTTATTAACCTATGAAGCTTAGAAAATCTGAGATCCAATTACACTTAGAAAATCTGAGATCCAATTACACTTAAAAATCCCCTGCTATTACTCTTATTAAGATGGAAAGAAACGAGAAATAAGAGCTCTCGAATTTCAGATGTACACCATATAACAACTAGAAAAAGAGAGGACTAAACTACAGCAGAATGCTCGGGATCAGACCTTCGGAAACTAACTGAGACAGGAAATTGAATCAAATAAACACAAACAAGTTACATCTCAACATCGAAGTCGCAAACAAATAAAAGCCAAACTAACATCAAACTATGAGAAAAAGCAAGTAAGAAAACAAACAAACAAACCATCAACTGCAAAAGCCAACCCTAACATCATCCAGATGTTTCAACCAAAAACTACAGAAGCTAAACATCAAACCAATCTCAATCAAGAGCAAAAGCAAAACTAACCCAATCATTAAAAAAAATAAAAACAGAAACAGAACCCTGGTGTAAATGCATAGCAGAATTCACAGCAGTTGGATGGATTAAAATTTACAATCCATTTGATTTGGGGTACCTCAGTCGAGAGTCGTATGGCGATGGCGATGGTGTCCTGTAGACTTGTCCGATTTCTTCTCTTCTTCTTCTTCGTTTTCTTCCCCTCGTTTTCTTCTTTCCTTTCATTCGACTTAGGGCTTTCCTCCCCGCAGAGACAGAAATGGCAGAGATCTCCGAGCAGTGGCAGCCGCGAGAGAGAAAGACAAATTGAAGCGTCGAGAGAGCGAGAGCGAGGGAGAGAGAGACAGAGCAGAGTGAGAGAGAGCGAGCGAGAGAGAGAGAGAGAGACAGAGCAGAGCGAGAGAGAGACAGAGAGAGACAGAGCAGATCGAGAGCGAGAGAGAGAGAGAGAGATAATGTGCAGATCGAGAAAGCGAGAGCGATAGAGAGACAGAGACAGAGCAGAGCGAGAGAGAGAGAGAGCAGAGCGAGAAAGAGCGAGCGAGCGAGAGAGAGAGAGAGAGACAGAGCAGAGCGAGAGAGAGCAGAGGGCTCCACCGACAGAGAGCGAGCGAGAGAGAGAGAGTGAGAGAGAGACAGAGCAGAGAGATCGAGTGAGGGAGCAAGAGTGGGCGAGTGAGAGAGAGACAGTGCAGATAGATCGAGTGAGGGAGCGAGAGTGAACGAGTGAGAGACAGCGAGCAGATCGCAGAGAGCAGAGAGAGAGGAGGGAAAAGAGAGTGAGGGAAAAAGAGGGGAAAAGAGGGTTCGGTGGCGGGAGAGGGAAAAACGGAACTTCACCGACGTTACTTTAAATTTTACCGACGGAATAAAAACATCGCCACAAATTAAGTTTTTTTTTATTTCTAAAAAAGTTAAAACTGAAAACTTTACCGACGAAAAAATGAACGTTTTACCGACGTTTTTAATAAAAACGTCGGTAAATTTGATTTTTACCGACATTTTAAAACGTCGGTAAAAATTTTATCACTTTTTTTTTAAAATAAAAAGTTAGAAGTCATCTTTTTAACGATAAAATTAAAAACGTCGGGAAAAACAATTTTTACCGACGTTTTGTTGAAAAACGTCTGTAAAAAGCTGACTTTTGGCGACGTTTTTTAAGAAACGTCGGTAAATTAGTTACTTTTTGCGACGATATTAATTACGTCGGTAAATGTCACCCTTTACCGACAAATTTATAGAAACGTCGGTGAAAGTGCTTTTTGTTGTAGTGTCTGTAAGCGAAAGTGTCAAACGGACAGGTGAAGGTGGTCTTTACCTGGTCCTCGGGTGCAATTGGAATTTGATTGTAACCGGAATAACCATCAAGAAAACAATTATAAGCATGACTGGCTATCCTTTCGAGCATCTTATCCATGAATAGGAGGGAAAAATGACCTTTTTGAGTGACTGAGTTCAACTTTCTATAATCAATGCATACCCTCCATTTAGTCTGTATCCGAGTGGGTACCAATTCATTGCCTTCATTTTGAACCACTGTTATTCCAGATTTCTTTGGTACCACTTGAACTGGGCTCACCCATGCACTATCAAATATAGGGTAAAGCACCCCAGCATCGAGTAATTTTAACACTTCCGACCTAACAACTTCCTTCATTGCAGGGTTCAATCGCCTTTGTGGTTCACGAGAAGTTTTTGCATTTTCATTCAAATGGATTTTATGTTGGACCACAGATGGGCTAATTCCTTTGATATCTGCAATGGACCATCCTATAGCTTCCTTGTGTTCATCCAAAATTTACACGAGTTTTTCCTCTTGGACAGGGTCCAAGTCTGAAGCTATAATCACTGGAAGGGTTTGTAGCGGGCCTAAAAATACATATTTCAAGGTATCTGGCAACTGCTTGAGTTCTAACTTAGGGGGCTCTACAATCGATGGGACAGGTGGGGAAGCAGATGGAGTTAGAATCTCATGCTTCGGTTGCCACCTGGAGCAATCCATGGATGGGGTTGAGTCTAACAGTGCATTGACTTCCTCAATATGTTCATCTACATCAAAATCACTTCCAAAGTGGGCCAGACAAGCCTCTAGTGGATCTTCAAGTTTTAAATGGGATAAGTGATTTTTCACCAATTCATGAATGTAACTAACTTCAAAACCCCATCATCCTCATCAGGAGGTTGCTTAGTGACATTAAAAATGTTCACTTGAACTGTCATGGTCCCAAAAGAAATTTGCATCATTCCATTCCTACAATTGATCAAGGCATTTGACGTGGCTAGGAATGCGCTCCCCAAGATGACTGGAACTTTAGGTTCAGCTCCAGATGTGTGTTTGGTATCCAAGACAACAAAATCAATAGGGAACACAAGTCTCCGACTTTGATAATAACATCATCTACTACCCCCTTGTGGTATCGAATTAATGCATTAGCCAATTGCAAGGCCACATGGGTCTTTTTCAACTCCCCCAAACCTAATTCTTCATAAACAGAGTATGGAAGAAGGTCCACACTTGCACCCAAGTCTAGCAAAGTTTTCTCTATGTGATGGTCCCCTATCTGGCAAGAAATGGTAGGACACCCTAGGTCTTTATATTTGATTGGGGTTGAACAGGAAATGATTGAGCTAGCTTGTTGGCCTAGAAAATCCTTCTTGGGCACATTGGTAGTCCTTTTGAAGGTGCAAAGGTCCTTTAGAAATTTTGCATAGGCCGGAATCTATTGGATAGCATCAAGTAGTGGGATATTAATCCGCACTTATTTGAATACTTCTAGCATTTTATCCAACTAAACAGTTGATTTGCTGGGCCTAGCCTCTGTGGATATGGTGCCTTGGGAACATAGGTCCTAGGAGTGGGCTCACTAGGTGATGGTTCAGTATTGACTGGGCTCTCTGGTTCTAATATAGGTTCAGGATTCATACTTGGTTCCTCAGTTTCCACTTTCTTACTTGATTCTTCCTCAGGTTCCTTGGGTAGTTTGACCTTGTTATCAACCTGTGTAGCCGACCTAAGAGTGATTATGGATTTGACTTGTTCCGGGCCTTTTCCTTTAGGATCATGAACAACTTGGCCCTTGGGATTAGGTTCGGGTTGACTAGGGAAGGTTCCATTGTCTCTAGCACTGATGGAGTTGGCTAGTTGGCCCATTTGATATTCCAATTTTGCAAGGGTTTGAGTGTGGCCATTCAAAGTTGAGCAGTGGTCTGTTGAAATTGAGCAGTACTTTGAGACAATTGGGCCGTGATTTGAGACACGATTTTCATGGCCTCTTTTAACGAATCTACCCTCTAGGTCAATGGACTGAGGTTGAAGTTGGGTTTTTGAAAACAGGGTGGGGCATTGACTTGAGATTGATTGGGCTAAAATTGAGTGGATTGAGATGGACCACCTTGAGTTGGGCCTTTGGTCCAAGAAAAGTTCGGGTTGTCCATCCAACCTAGATTGTAAGTGTTAGAGTACGGACCATACCTCTGACGATTATCAAAACAAGTGTTTTGATATAGTGCATTAACCTCTTCAACAGATTCGATCTGACCCAAAGTTGTTGGGTCAATCCCTCCATTCATGGCCTGATTATATCTTAATGACTCTAAAGTGTTTGGAGTGGGCTTTTGGTTCAACTCTAAGGCCTCTATTCTCCTTACCAGAGTGTTTAATTTGGCCTCTGCCTCGATTTTAGGTTCAATTTTGAACATCCCCCCTTTTTCAGGAATGGTGGGTTTGATGGGCTCCCTCTTGATAAGGCCCACTGCAATGTGTTTTCAGCGGTATCTTCAAAAAATGTCCAAGCTTCTTCCGCTGTTTTCTGTGTAAAGTTCCCACTACAGAAAGATTCCACCATTTGTTTGGTTGGGTAATCCATGCCTTCATACACAATTTGGACTAATTGGATTTTTTCAAATCCATGGTGGGGACATTGGATTAAGAGGTCCTTGAATCGTTCCAAATAATTGTAAAGTGTCTCCCCTTCCATTTGATGGAATCCATTGATGGCCTGCCTAATCGAAGCGGTTTTTTGCTTGGAGTAGAATTTTTTGTAAAATTCTTCGACTAGCTTGGCCCATGTAGTGATGGACCCGGCCTGTAAGGCATAAAGCCAAGCTTTAGCCTTCTCTTTTAGGGAGAAAGGAAATAATCTAAGTTTAAGGGCCTCATAAGTTATGTGATTGATTCTCATGGTCCCACAAATGTCCTCAAATTCCCTAACATGTTAATATGAGTTTTCCTGGTCTAGCCCACGAAATACTGGGAGCATTTGAATTATGTCAGATTTTAGCTCAAATGTGGCATTGGTCTGAGGCAGGGTGATGCAAGACGGTTGAGTTGTCCTGGTGGGGTACATGTAGTCCTTCAAAGTCATAGGTGGGTCCACTTGATCAGCCATCCTAATAATTTCTTCAAAGATGGAAGACTTTCCGACAACGGTTAAGGGTAATTTGGGCTCTATCCTGACTAACCTCTTACTCTTGTGTACCCATAATTTCTCTCTCTCAGGTCTAGAGCGCATGCATCAGGCTCAACCTTAAAGAAATGCAAGCCTAATCTATATGCGGGGCCCTAATGGTCTTACTAGATGATGCACAAGCAGTCAAGCACAAAGATTGAACACAAAAAATTATCCTAGGGTTAGCCTAACTCACTAGACAGCTCCTAACTGGTTTAAAGAGTGTACTAAGGCCTCCAATCCGGTCTTATGAAGCCAAATCAACCAGGTAAGTCCCCAAGATGAGTGGTGGGGTCACAATGCGCTTGAGAAGGGTCCCGCTTAAGAACCAAACTCCTAGAACAGAGACTGCCACCCTTTTTGGTAGGGACAAGACTTACCTAGACATCAAATTGACCAAAGAGCGCAATTGGTACAACCTTTTGTGGTCTTCATCCTAATGAGCTCAAGTCCTATGGTCTCGTTTCTACTTGATTTTAATTAATGTTTAGGTTACTATGTGAGAGATGGTAGTTAAGCCTAATTGGGCAAGGATCTGGTGATGAAATCCAGTCCTTATCTTATTGGGGTCAACTACCCTTAACTAAGTGTGTGAGGTCCAGTTTACTTCGTGTGTTATTCACACAATCATACTTGCTGAAATTTAAATCACCCAAACCCTACGTGCAAGTAAAAGATTCGTGGGGTAAAGTTTATAAACTCTTACAGCGGACCCACGCTAATCCTTAAACTGTGTAGGCTTAATCTCTTTTTTTGACAAATTTTGCAATTCTGAGAGCAATTTGTTATTAACAATTCCGAGAGCAACTTATTTGCTTAGAGCAAATCCACGCAATTTCCTGTTTTTGTGTAATTCTCCTCTTATAAGGTAAGATATTCAAAAGAAACTCTTGTTAGTAAATCCTAAGTTAACAAATCAACTCAAAATTCTATCTTATCCTAATTTTTTTTAAATAAGAAAATTTAAAACACATCAAGTTAATAAAAACTCTATCCAAAGTGGATTCTAAGTTATTAAAACAAATCAAAAATTCTATCTACAAAATAAATAAAAAATCAGAAATTCTAAATTATCCAACAAGTGTCTAGATGTGGTTAGAGTTTTCAAATATAAGAAATCCAATCTTATCCAATTCAAATTTCAGATTTTAAAACTCTAACTAATCTAAACAACTTAAGAGATAGAATTTTAAAATTTTCAACTACCTAATTTTAGAATTTAAAGGTTAGCATATTAATCAAAACAACTAATCCTAAAGATTTTAAACTCTATCTTACTAATTTTAATCTAATCAAGACTTTAGTTAAACCAATCTAAAATAACATTTTTTTTTGTTTTTATTTACTGAAATTCGAAATTAAAATAAATCCCTCAAAAAAAATTTATTATTTATTATTAATTCCAAAAATTCAATTAATTATAAAAAAATATCAGAAAAATCTTAGAAATCAGAAAAGTCTAAAAAATTAGCAAAGTGAAATACTAACTAATACTAATTGCAAAGAACACTATTAATGCAAATTAGATGATTAAATAACTAATGCAACCTAGATATGAGCATGCATATGAATCTAATAAAAAAAACCATATTTTTAACAAAAACTCAGATTTGGTTCTCCGGCAACGGCGCCAAAAACTTAATGTGAATTTAAATTCAATCTTTTAATACTGCAATTGCACATCTGTCATTTTGAAACAGTGGCAAGTACAGGCCGAATCCCACAGAGAGCACTACTGAAATATCTTTTTTTATTAAAATCTGATTTTTTTTATAACGAAAATAAAAATAAATCAAGATTTGAATGATAGATAAAGCTACTATGCAAGATGAATGGATAACAATGATGATAAAGGTAGATCAAAGCAACAAAGAGTCCATTAATTAATTTCAATTCTCAATCCACATACTTTAATTTAGTCTTTTGTCTTGCAAATAACTCAGATCAGAAACAACTCAATGTTTCTGATTCGGAAGATATTTTTCTTTTAAAATCCAATTCTTAAACAGGAGAACCCAAGATCTCCAACACCTCATAAAAATCACTTTGAGCATCAGTTAACAAATTAAGCATAAAATATCAAAGGTATAAAAACCTAAGTATATCCTATCAAAAGAAGATTAACTGATCAAAAAGAGATTTATTTAAAATAAAAAGTAGAGGTTTGCCTGTGGCACAAAGGCAGATATATTATTCTACTAAACATGCATCATAGGGACATAAAAATTAAATTAAAGACATATAACAAAAATAAAATCACTTAACTTCACTTTGTTCTCCGATCCAAAAGAATCTACTCCTCCATTGCAAAATATGTAATTTTCATTAAAAACTTCATGGCAATTACAATTTTCTCTCACACTCTTCTAACCTAATTATGGAACAGGGCCCCAAAATACCCAAAAATAACTCTTAAATTCTATTGATTAGGGAAAGAAGAGAAAACGAAGAGAAAATAATTAGGGACATCCAAGGGAGGAGTGTCTCTCGTATGCTACTTTTTGGTTCTTTTTATATCTCCGGTTATCTTATAGATACATTGGATCTGGACACCTTCTTTGCAGATTTGATTTATCTTCATTGATAAAGTATATCTCTTATCCTTTTTGAATTTGAATGAGGTGGAAGCTTCTGGAAACCTCTGGGTGGCTTGACTAATCTTCAAATGGGGTCCCACAAGGGATATGCAGCAATTGATTATCAACGGTGTGGATTTAATTTGCAATCCCGTCTAAAAATGAACATGAAAATCTCCGAACCCATAACTTTGTCAATATAGCTCTGATTTGCACATTCTTGAGCTCCAAGAGTATTTAATCTGAATAAGCTTTTCAACGGTAGGTAAATTTCATCGATTTGACGGTCGGATTGAAAGTTATGACTATTTGAAGATGAGTTGTCCTGAGGAAAACGGGATTAGCTTTTAAACTTTGATTTGTAATGGACTCTATCTCTGCACAACTTCCATTTTTTGAAAGGACGTCAAATGTGAATGATTTAAAATCTTCTTCTTTTGTTCCAATCAGAATGATACTCTTTGAATTATCCATTAATAATTTCAAATTTGCAACTACTGCGGACCCTGCCATGTGGGACATTTTATATGTTTGAATAGCGGGCCTTATGAGAAGTCTTCTACTATAGTTAGGATTCTTCAACTGACATGATGAGTGGACCCCTCCTTTGATTGATTTTCATATGACTTGTGTGTGGGGTTCACGTAGTGAATTCTTCAATTTTCTTCTTTTCAATCTTCAATTCAGCAATGCAAGGTCCAGGATAAACCTATGTGTGCTTGAAAGTGGGCTCCGTGACAGGGGCCTGCATTTCTCATTTTTTGCACATTCTAATTCAACACATCAAATACTGAAGAGCACATACTGAAGCATGACCCATTCGGACAGAGTTCTACTCCAACTAGGACTCTTTGGAGAAAGTTTGCAAAACAATCTAAGTTAATGCAGAAAATGTATAAAAAGTATGAAAATTCAGGTTCCTAAGTGAAAATATATGAAATGATGAAATTAGATGAATAATGATGCAATTCACTCAATTAAATATCTAATTCATCATAAAATGATGCGTAAATGTGCAAATTCATGAACTCAACAGATCCCCCCTTCTCTCTCTCTCTCTCTCTCTCTCTCTCTCTCTCATGTATGTCTAGGATTATAAAAATCAAGCCACGTATGTTAGGAAGCCCTCTCTCCCTCTCTCTCTCTCATGTATGTCTGGGATTATAAAAACCGAGCCACATATGTTAGGAAGCTCTCTCTCTCTCTCTCTCTCTCTCTCTCTCTCTCTCTCTCTCTCTCTCTCTCTCGTATGCGTAGGATTATAAAAATTGAGGGGTTTTGACATATTAGTCCTCCTTAAATTCGATTTTCCCAATTTCATGACTGAAATCTAGATAATGTAACCAAAGCCGCTTGACTTTGGTCAACATTTTTTTAAGAACTTTTTTGCCTCGAATCCCATGATATCATCAGAACAGTGTATGTCACAGAAAGTGATCAATCCTAATCTCATGATGTGCATGGCTTTTATGTAGCATATTAGGAAAGCTTTTCCTTTCGTTTCTTTTTTTATGTTTTTTTTTAATGACGGAGCATGAGAAATGTTGGTCAAATGTATTTACTTTTCACAAAATGTAATTTTTTGTATTATGTGAAAAATGAATAAGTTTTCTTCTTTTCTTTTTTTTTTTTTTTTGGTATTCTGCGAAAATTGAATAAGTTTGTTGCTTGCAAAAAGTGTATGACAACAAAACTGATAAATCTCATGACATGTTGGGACTATCCCATGATATCATAGGAAATGTTACAAAAAAGTTGAATAAAAATGAGTTGACCAGAATAAAACTACCCTGGTGGCAAGATCTGAACTTTGCTCATGAAATTGAAAAAGAAAAAAAAAACCCTTAAAATTGAGCCACGAACGGTAGGAATTAAAGCTATGTTGTGATCGTCTACCCAAGTGAAAGAAGAAAGAGAGAAGGAATAATGTAAACAGGTGAGGTTAGGGGCGTAATTTGGGGGAGTCTCTCTAGTATTGGATCAACTCTGGCCCTACCCGAGCTGCACGAAGGCAAACTTAAACCAAAACCCGACCTGAACGAAACCAAACTTTCCTTTAATGCTGCCGCAATTGTGGCTTTCATATCCGACTGTAATTCTGGTTCTGTTTTGGTTTACTTGGGTCGTATCAGGTACCTAAATGTTTGAGTTTGGTTTAGTCTTCAAAGGTATAATATTAAGAAACTGTATCTATATTATTTCATATTAACTATAGTGTATATATTGTATATTATGAAGCATGTTTGCAGCTAATTTGAGTATCTGAAGCCCAAACATGTCCCTGGCCCTAATTTCGTTATTATTTTTTTTTTTTTTCAAATCTAGGTGCAGGCCCTAAGCCCCTAAATCTTATTGGGCCCTACATCAATCAAGATTCTTATAATGTTCTGTAAGAGACCCGATTTTTTGCCCAACAATACTAATTAAAATTCACTTCTTATAAGTGGGGTTAGAATATACAATAAACCAACATGTAACTGAATATCTAATGCATTGGGCTCCACTTTTTTTAACTAGAAAAGTGGAACAATGGCACCGACACAATCGGAAATGTTATGGCATATTATAGGAAATGGGAAAATTTTAAATAGGGCCTTAAGTTTAATTTTACCTTATTTTAACCAAGGACATAAGTTTTAAAAAAATTCAAATTGGTCCCTAATTTTTCTAGTAAGTTTTCAATTAAGGAAATCTAACAATTTAAAGATATTTTCTGGCGAATTTTCCTCTTAATCTTTTTTAAATGCCCAAATTGCACTTCATTTAAAGGCATGACATGGTTTCGACATGCAACCGATTATCGTCAGAATGCCGGTTGTGTATTTATCACTGTGAGGATGCCGATAAAGGAATTAACGAGAATGTAAAGGAAGTGAAGTAGAGTCTTATTTCAATGAAGTGTAATTTAGGTTTTTTTTTTTAAATTGAGGAAAAATCCCCTGAAAAAAGCTTTAAATGGACGGATGTCTTTAATTGAAAACTTCCGGCAAAACTTAGGTACTAATTTGAAAACTTTTGAAACTTGTGTCCTTTTTTCAAATAAGATAAAAACTTAAGACTTGATTCAAAATTTTCCCAATTGATGTTTTTAGGCTCATTCGACACTAGTCCTACCATGTGGGCATTGGGTCGAAATCCCCTTGGAGCTGGTTTAGTTACTGTCATGTTTAATTTGATGGATCACCAGACATCCGAAGCATGCAACAAATAAAGCCCACCCGCCCTTCCATAGTGACGTAGATTGATCCTCAATGGGTTGGTAATCCCAGTTCATGTGTCTAAAATTTCGCAAACGGACCATTGTGATCTATGGTCAACTATGACCTTTTGATTATTGACATGGCCTTGTTCACTGCAGTTAATCTTTTTTTTTTTTTTCCTTTTCATTTTTCCTTTTTTTATTTTTTATTTTTTGCATACCATATACTCCCCGTGTTGGTGACTTTACTGTTAAAATGAATTGAAGTCAAAGATCAAATTAAAAAATAAATATAAAAAGGGTCAAATCAAAATGTAATTGATTTTTGTTGTCCAGTAAAAAGAGGAGGTAACTTTGGTTT
Organism: Cinnamomum chago; assembly: GCA_038049695.1. Classification (NCBI taxonomy): domain Eukaryota; kingdom Viridiplantae; phylum Streptophyta; class Magnoliopsida; order Laurales; family Lauraceae; genus Cinnamomum; species Cinnamomum chago. The sequence continues at coordinate 100,412,211 of CP142453.1, read as the reverse complement.
TTTTGAAGTAGATGGGTTTTTTTTTTTTTTTTTTTTTTTTTTTTTTTTATCATGAGTGGAAATATAACTCTTTTTAACATTTTATTTGATAAAGGATGAAGGACATTTTTGTCTTTTTGAAATGATGATTCAGTCTGCTTCGCTAGTGAAGTACCTCCCTTCCTCAGACATGATCATTACCAGTGGCGGCTCCAGGATTTTGAGTCAGTATAGTATGGTCAACAAAAGACTTATTTTCTGCAAATCGAATAAATTTATTTTTTCCTTTATCAACATTTGTCATCTACTTTCGATAATTAGACAAGTATAGTATAAAATTATCAAATAATCTATTTCCAATAATCCGACAAAGATAATATTGAATTCTAATTTATTTTAATACATTGTTACTAATAGTTCTTAATCCAAAAGTAAAATCCAACTACTTAAACTCCTATAGCTGCCTTCAATAGGTTTTTTATGTGTTGAAATCGTTGCATAATAGATTCATTATCAATATTAGCAACCACAAATTTTTCAAAATATGTAACCAAACAGTCATTCATCCATTGATCTCCTATTCGGTTACGCAATCTGTTATCTATGTATTTCATTGCTGAAAAGCCCTTTCTACCGTGGCGGTCACTGCAGGTAAAATCAATGCCAATTTTAAAAGCAAATAAACCAATTGGAATATGATATATTTATCTCCACTAATTTTCTAGCAATGTCACAAATTCCTTTAAGTTCTAAAAACTTGTTGCTAGAGCGCATATCAGTAATGTGGGCCCATTAATTTAATTTAATTTTTGGTAGACAATTAACCCATTAACTTAGTCGGTTGATATTTTATGATGACTTTTGTTCACTACTACAACAATAAAGAAAAAGTGTAAAGTTAGCTAATGTGGAGTGAAACTCTTAAATTGAGTGGGTCAAACGCTTCCCATAAGTTTAATTCATAAAATAATTTTTTTTATTTTTAAATGCTTTTCCGTATTTACCCCCACTCTGATGTACGTGGAGCCCCCCATGATCATTACCTACCTCTGCGGGTTTGACTGCTGCTAATCTTTGCCTTGTAAAATGGGTACTGACTTAGCTGGGCAATTGTCAGTCAGCTTCATAAACTTCATCATCACATGACCGCCCGCCCAGGGAAAAAACTAACGTTTCAAATGTGACAGTGAGCTGGTATGCAGCAGAGCAGGTTAAGGGCTTGTTTGGCAAATCTTATCTTCACGAAACAGATCTGTATGATATAGATCTATTTCAAATGAAGCGGTTTGAAATTGATGTTTTACAAATAGACTGTTTGGTAAGACATAGATATTTTAAAAATAGACTGTTTGGTAAGATACATGTAAAAATAGATCTAATGGTCTGGGCATTTTGCAAATATATCAAGATCTGTGATCATACAACGGTTGAAATTTTATCTCAAACACGTGTTCCACATTTGAATTACTGTAGGCGGTTTGGATCTTCATTTTGGTTTGGATCTTGCATTTAGGGGCCATGATTTAAAAAAAATTATATATAAATGTCTGTCGTTTTTTATAAATATCTCAAAATCTATGATGATCCAATGGCTAAAATTTGGACCATTAGTCGTGAATGATCTTTTGAATATATCCAATAGTTTGGATCATGATTTATGATGCCTGAATTTAAAAAAAAAAAAAAATACCACACTGCTGTGTACAACTTCAAGACTCAATCACTAAGGCATGGGACATCAATGGTCAAAAACGTTTTTGTAAATATCTCAAGATCCACTTTGAATTAGAGGCTCAATTTTGGGCCCATAGCCGTTTTTGGCCCTCCAAAGAGAACCAACGGATCGGATCTTGAATGTGGGGCCCACAATGTCCGGAATATTACATCAAATGGCTCACATTTTTTTGCAAATATCTCGAGATTCGAGAAAGATCAACGGCTGAAATTTGGACACGTGGCCGTGTTGGGCCTTCTTCACATTTCTAACGGCTTGGATCATGATTGTGGGTCCCATAAATTAAAAAAAAATGAAAAACCGGATTGTCCTAGGAGGACGTCCATAATACTGTTGCACATGTCTACCCGCTTCAGACATGTATGTCAAATTGAATTCTGCTGGTTTTTGGGACTTTATGAAACAGACTCAATTGGTCTAAATGCTATATGAAATGGACACAGTAAACCCTCATACCAAACATGCTGAAACCGGATTCAATCCATTTTAAGACAATAAGAGGGGAAAAATAGACATGCCAAACTGAACCTAAGTCTAACTTGACATGACCATGCCTAATAGCTGAGGTGCAAAAGGAAAAACAGAAAAATGGGCAGATATAGATGACTCCTGTCCCACTTGGGATGGGAATCAATGTTGGCTTTTATTCTCTTTAGATTTCATGTTTCCCTATTGTTGCTCTCATTTTGGTAGTATCTGTCTATTATTTTTATGGATTCTCTTCTTTTTTTTCATGGAAGATTTTTAAGTAATGTTAAGTTTTTGCTTTATTAAAAAAATTACATAAGTTTCAAAAATTTTCAATTTAGTGCCTAATTTTCTGATGACTTTCTCTCTAAGTTTTTAAAAATACCTAATGCCCTTCATTGAAATAAAAATCACCTTCACTTCCACCATTTTTTCTTCAGTTCAACGCCCCCGCAGTGATTATTGGCATATAGTGGCTACTGAAAGCATGTTATGATTTTGAATGAAGGGAAATTTAGGTGTTTTAAAAAATGAGAAGAAAATTTCCAGAAAATAACTTTAAATGATTAGTTGTTTTTAATTGAAGACTTACAACAAAAAATAGACCCTTATTTGAAAAGTTTTGAAACTTTTATCATTTTTTAAAATAAGGCAGAAACTTATAGCTTTATTTGAGATATTTCCTTGTAAACATGATGAATCATATCAGTTGTATGGTGATTGGAGAGATACGACTCGAGAAGACTTGATTGAAAAAACTATGAAAAGTTTTACACCATTTTGAATATTTCAATTTTGGTTATACTTTTTTGAAAATGAGCTAAAAATTTTACAGTTTTTAAAAAATTTCCCAACAAACAAGAACCCTCTTTTAATGTTTTCATAAGGGTGTTTTTGTCATTTTTTGAGAAAAGTCGCAGCGATAAATAGAAAGCATTGGAAAGGACTTGATTGAAAAAACTATGAAAAACTTGCTATCTTGGATATCAAATTTATCATATATTTATTTTAAAAAAGGCTAAAAGTCTTATAACTTTTTTGAAAGTTTTCCTTAATTTAATAGTTGTTATTACTTAGATGGAAGTGATTTTCCTTTTTCCGAGCGATGCCTCAATATTTATATTTGTGTGATATGCACAACTTAGATATATGCAAACTTGCCCCAACATACAGCTTTGAGAGAGAAAGAGAGAATAATGGTTATTAAACTAGAACTAGAATCTAAGATATGCAACTTGCAACAGGGGCTGAGTAAAAAAAAAACACGGAAATTAACAATAGATTGAAGTTAGGGCATTTTAATAGTCCGTACACTGCCATCATCTACTCATGAAAACCAAGTACCTAGAAGGATGATAGGAAAAGAGGGATTCTAAAAAGTAAAAAATGAAAATTGAGAGAGAGAGAGAGAGAGAGGCAGAGAAGATATCTTCAAACTCCAATGAACGACATCAGTAAAGAAAAGAGTTTGATGCATTTGAGCTTTTCCGCTTCTCCTCAAATCCTTCCCTATGTCTCATTACCCAAAATCTCTCTATTTCCTCCGGTTTCCTGCCAGGGATCCGACCAGCTATTATAGCCCACCTGTAAATCATTGCATGTTTCATCAGTAAACTCATGCTTGAATAAACTACTGATTGGTAGTGTAAATTATCTTATATGTTCATTTCAAGATTACTGTTGATTAAGAACCCTCTTCGCCAACTACGCATCGAACATAAATTATTTTAGCATGAGCCAAAGAGCTATGGTTTAGGTCTAATTGACACTAGGGCCTTGGTTAGTGTCCGGACCTTCTTTTTTTTTTTTTTTTTTTTTTTCAATAAGAGGTTTGGGCTGGACTAATTCCTCTGGGCCTAAAGGAAAGCAGTGTAAACACCTATGTGGCCCCAAGGTAACAACGTTAGTGGAATCAACCTTCGATTATTGAAGAAGAGGGAATCAGGATCGATACCAAAACCTCTAACTCCAAAAACGGGAGAAACCGTGGCCTTGACCACTCGGCCAACCCCTTGGAATTATCCAAACTACTCATAGCTCTAAATATACAAATTATTTAACAAAAGTTTTGTTTCTAAGAAAAATTTGGATCATACTTTTATCATATCATAAATTATAAACTCGTAGGGATAATAAGTTTCATTTTGATAATATAATGTTAGAGATTTTTCTTGGTTGATTAATTCTTTCTAACAAGATTTTATTGATAGATGAATTACTATAACCAAAGAATTACTTGAATTGCAATACAAAACAATAAAAAATGGAAATGGAAGAAGGAAAGATATAATTTTTATCTACGGCCCTCATATTTAACAGTTTTAGAAAGCCTACTTCTTCTAAATTTCAATTCAATGGTGAGTAACAATCTACTAAATATCAAATTTGCAGCACTATAATTAGTCAAACGGCAAATTCCTATTGAAATACCACACTAAAATACATTACCTAGAGGATCGATGTCTCTGATCATTTGTTCTGTTAAATCCTTTTTCTAATACCAGTCCAAGGAACACTAATTTGAAGCTTTCTTGTAAGTATTATATTAACAATAATAAGATTCCATATGAAAGTCATTCTATGTACCAACCCTCAGTATTCAATAGCCAAACTGCCCCATTCTTAAATATAATTGCACCACAGCAATCTGGCCATAAAGTCAAAAAGAAGACTAAACTGAAAGCCTGAATATTAAATGCACCCTCTATAGTGACAGTGGCAAAATTACACCCATCCCAACAGAGTCGTAGTACGGCCGTGCTTCCCCCTAACTACAGCCTAACTCTGCAGATCCCATGGCCCACCTGTGATTATGTGATATCAACATCTTAAATGATCAAGGATTGATATAATAGTAAACTGTGATTTTTGGACGCTCAAGGGTCTGTTTGAATGTATGGTGAATTGAAGTATGAGGAGGTGAAGCATCAAATTAAGAAATAATAAAATATAAAGTGTTATAATGGTGTTTTGTTTTTAGTTATTTGATATTGAATCTTTTTTACTTTTTGTATAGAAAATTGAAGTTTTTTCGTCATTTAGTGGAGAAAGAATATTTTTTTGATTTTTTTTGAAAAAAATAAAGGAAAATTTGGAATTATGTATTTTTATATGACTAATTATCCTATTTTTATTTGGATAATAGAGGCTTTACCTCACTTCATCTCAACTCACCACATATCCAAAAACACCATGTCGTTTTTTCTTAGTGGAAAAGTCCCCCGTCAGGTATTTAATGCCAATCTTCTGTACGGAAGGCAGCCATAATTTATTGTGGAGAAGGACTTGAATGCGATCTCGGAATCTAAGGCCAGTCTTAAAGAGAGTTGTCTCATCTAGTCCAACGTGAAAAAGGTGTGGGGGGGGGGGGGGGGCGGGAACGGCTGGATCCACATAGCACCCCTGGTTCAACATATCCTTTTAAGTGGGGCCGCCTTTGAAATGCACGTCGCTAATATCGCCATCTCTCTGGCGTCGAGTTTAATGAGGAGGCTGTGATTTTACGCTGTTAGATTCTACTCTGGATTTTATTTACTACAGTTACTTATCTGAGCTTTGTTTGTTTAAAATTTTAGCAATTCCTGATAAAATAAGCTCCAACAAAGAAACATTAGAGACGTGTTGGATGAAAAATTTAATGTCAAGAACTAGGTGTGCAAAAAAAAAAAAAAAAAAAACTATTAATTGATTAAACTGAATCAACCGAACTGTTAATAACCGTATCTCACGATTTGATTACGATTACTGTTATTAAAATCGGAAAACTGTATTTCACATACGGTTCAGTTACAGTTTTCAGTCTCAACTCACGGTTATGAATTGAACCAAACCGCAAATTACTATTTAGTTAGCAATTTTCACAAAATACACGGTTAACCGAACCGTTATACAAAAAAAAAAAAAAAAAACTAAAGGGCCTAGATTTTTTGTAGTATAATTTTAGATTTTAGTTGTGTTTATTTTCATAAAAAATTGATAGTGTTGTTTTGCATGCACAGTCAAAGGGCAAAGATGGATTTTTTAAAGTGACAATTAAACGTCACCGAACCGTCTAATATAGTTAACCTTGGTGTGGTTTTTAACGATTTTTTAGGGTACGGTTACGGTTTATAAAAATTGAAAACCGTAAAATACGGATCGGTTAACGATTTTCTCAAAACAAACGGTTAGTCGAACTGTGACACCCCTGAAAGTAGTAAATCTTTAAAAAAAAAAAAATTGGGATATAAATGAGACACTCCCTTTCATGGGATTTGATTTTCAAGTGTGCTGTACGCACAAAAGATGAGGACGAGATGGTTTTCATTTTCCATCTCCCCTAAATTTATTTATCATTGCGGGGAAGATTATTTGAATGCCTTATAGATTATTTTGCTTTTACTTCTTCTATTTTAGCAACTTTAGAAATACACTTATAAGAATTTTAAAGAATTTGGTTCCATACAAATAAACAGGTCCATAAGATATATTTACCTATAAACACACTCATAGTTGAGTGGTGTTGGCGCCTCGATATTACACAGATGAATATTGATCAATCCTGACCTCTCAAATTGAGTGTATCACTCCTAGTAGAACAACCTAGCCCAAAAAAACTTTTTTTTTTTATTCTTTTATATATTTACTTAGTATTGAATTCTTACTAAGTGGCTCCGTTCTTTCAAAATGTATGATTTTAAGTGGCTCCGTTCTTTCAAAATGTCTTTAAGGACTCATTTGATTGGGGAAGAAGAAAAAGTTGGAAATAAAACCACTTCTGCGGGATAAAATGGGGAACAATCAGTGGGCTAACCAAAAAAAAGTTCAGCTGATGGGCGCTTTTGCAGTTGTTGTATAAAGGAGATAGAGGCAAATTCAAGGAAATTAAAAAGAAAATTTCCAGATTTGTTCTTACACCAATGAAGGTTTGACTGGAGCTTAGACATAAAAATATAAAAGAAGAGAAAAAGAATATATATATATATATATATATGTTGAAAAGTTAGTTCTAAAAAAGTTCTTTAATTTTTTCTTCTTCTATCAGTACTGTTTAGCAACTTGTTCAATTTTCATTGTTATTTTGAAAAATGATAAGACCTTGTTTGGGAAAAATCTCTCTACAAAAATATTATAATAGCCAGAAAGATATATTTTAAATATCCCCTACATCTGTGCCCATACCTTTCTTTTGTCTTTACTAAGAAGACTCTTATCAATGGCCCAATTGACTTGACCCTAAGTGCCCGTTTGGAAACTCTATTTTCAACCTCTTAATATCTTAAAGAGGATTCAAAACGTATTAAGAACGTTTGGAAGTGATTTTTGAAAACCTACTTCAATCCACATAAAGTGGAAATTCCTTTGATTCGGCCAGCAAGAAAAATGACCACAATTGGAACAGACCTGTTTGTCTGAAGCGGAAAGATAGACAGGTGAATAGTGTTTGTATTGTGCATGTGTATGCGGAAACGTGAATCAATGCAATCGAGAAATTAATCAGCCACACAAGAACAAGCAATCACACAGAGATTTACATGGTTCAGCAATCTTGCCTATGTCCACGGAAAAGAAACTCGACTTTCCTTTGGGTTCACTATGTGTATGATTTGTTTTGTTACATTATGGGTTACACATTACATCATATATATATATATAATGCTCTCTTTCTTTTCCCCCAAGAAATCCTATCTTAGTTAATAAGAAAGTCCCGATACAATTACTATAATACTCATGACCCTGAACCCAATTTGGTCTGGACCCACTTGGCCAACAGTTTGGACGTTAGTTTTAGTATCATTTTTCTTTCTTTTTTTTTTAACATGGGGTACTAAACAATGATCCAAACTGAGTGTTAAGAAGGCTAGAAACGGCCCATAAGTCAAATTTCATCAGTTGATCTTTCAAGGATCTCGAGCTTTTGTAAAAGAAAAAAAAAGAAAGGATAGAACTATATATATCTTAATTTTTGGAATTTTGTGGGGCTCGTGATCACGATCGGAACAGTTAGTCCTCTTTGGAATGCCATAATTAATTATGAGGTCAAAAATCAGTCTTTGATTCTAGGTGGATCTCTGAGAAGTTTACTGATCAACTGTTGACTTACTTGGCCAAAGAGGCTAGGTTTTGGGCTTCTCTGCACACAGTCTATTCCGTCTCACTTTTTTTTCCAATTGTAGTCCTTTCAAGCTATAATCTGGATCGTACAAACTCTTAAAAATACTAAGAGCAACCACCATACCAAAATTCAACCGTTGATCCTTCAGATTTCAAGGTATTTAAAAAAAAAGTGAATTATTTGATATAAATCTTTGAACTTTATGGGCCCTTATATCAACATCTAAACCGTTAATCCTTTTTGGAATACTAATAAAGACAATGGGGTCAAAAATCAACTCTAATTCATTTTGGATATTGAGAAATTTACAAAAAAATCATGCACCGTTAGATTTAAAAACTTCATTTCAATTAGTTTTTCTATCTAGCCAAACAGCCTATTTCAAAAGCATCTATTTCAAACAGGGCAATTTAAAACAATCTATTTGATTCAGATCTGTTTCTTATGGGTAAGATTTGCCGAACAAAGCCTAAGACCATCAGCTTACCAAACCTACATCCCACCCACTACAAGGATCATAGCGCCCCATGCCCCTATTTTAATTATTTCAACCCAATTGAAGAAGAAATTATTTATTATAAATTTTTAGAATTTCTGTCAAAAATGTCAAGATCTTTTGGACATGACATGACCTCTTATTTTTCTAACATTTACAAATGTAATGTTTCTTGCAAGCATTTCAAAATCTCAACCACAAAAAATGTCTCAAATGACGTTTAGAAATTTAAAACATCCAGCCCCTTGCTTTATGATAAAATTCCCAAAAGCTCAAATATAAGGGAGCATTTAGGAATTTCACCCTATCTAAAAAATTTAAAATTCTCTAACTCCAATAAACAAACAGGCCGTGAGACATCATTTGGTAGAAGAATAATCCATAAAAAGAAGTTGATTAAAACCAACAGATGCAAGGCGCCCCGAGGAAAGGGCTTATTGTGAATGCAGACCAATGAGCTCATGAGCAGTCACAAACATCCCCCTATTGGATTTTTTTTTTTTTAATATATTAACCTCGTCATCAGATTCTCGCCTTAAGCATGGGTTTAGAAACTTAATCAAACTTTAACAAGGATAAACATGACAAGAACTAGAAAAAAGAGCATCTGCTGTATCCTATTACCAAAAATAGAAAAAAAAAATCAAAGAGTTGTGCATAATACTAACATATTCTTTTACCAAAAATAGAAAAAAAAATCATAGTCAAGAATGCCGAGAACCTAAAACCCATTTCCTATGTGATCTTTCCTTGTCAGAAATCCCAACCCATTCTGCTACAAAACAGTAGTGTCCCAACACAGTTCAGACCTTCTGGCCTTGGGATGTGCCTCCTCAACAAGTGTTAATTTCTGAAAAAAGCTGAAAACTTTTCCTTCTTTCTTTCTTGGTTTCTGTAAATTTGGGGACTGGGGTGGTGTCCTTTCGTTTGCTTAATGTGGACATAATGGTTGAGAACCGCTGGATCTCGGGGGGATCGGGTCAGAATTCGGTCCCCACTATATCCCAGTGGACTTTCGGATTTTATTTTTCTGCTCTTTCAGGTTTTGCTATTGGAGCTCTCTCTCCTCTCTTACCGGTTATCAAAAACTGGGCCTGGGCTCAGGAAAACACAAATTTCAATTAGGCCTGGCCAGGCCTTCCCCTCCTTTCTAATACACAATGCGTGTGGGTGTGGAATTTTATTTTCTTCAGAAAAGAAAAATGAAAGATCATCAAGAGTTTCTGAGTTTGGATTGTGATGACGCCCAAACAACAGATTTTATATTTTCATGGAAGTGCCTTTTTTTTTCTGCGATTACACCCAAGGCAAACAACCCAACCCAATCTGTGAGTAAAAATCATTGTGCATTGAGAACATATATTTCAAAAACACAGTCAAAATACACAAGTGCCAATGCATTGTTTTAAACAGAAAAAGAAAGTTTACCTGTCACCCACAAGTCTATACATTCTATAGATGAGATCTTCTTCTTGATCTGTCATTTTAATGAGTTCCCACTCGATGCTACTAACCTCTGCAATAAAGAAGAAAAACAACCGATATGGCCTTTCTGATGAGAAGATCCCAAGTGAAATCACAATTCAAGCATAGAAAAAGCGACGTAACCAACCTTCTGAATCATTTGTAGAGGCCTTGGCCTCCTTCCTTCGACGTTTATTATCCATCAAGAAAGAGAGAGAGAGAGAGAGAGGGACAGAAGTGGTAAATTAATCTAGGGAGGGAGAGTGAGTGGATGCAACGGTTTCTACAATGGGACAGAAAATATGGAGAGGAGAGAAAATGGTTGGAAGTATGAACGACAGCTGCGTAGAAATGCGTGTTGACGAGTAGTTGTCGTCATTTAGTGGTTTCTTTTAGTTTTTAGGGAAAATTAGCCTACGGACGGCCCAAAAACCGATGGTCGCCTAATACGGGACTAAAGACTGGAAATTGCTGGATAGATGATCGTATATAAAAAATTGTCTAAAGTAAAATGGTTTTATCCTTTATTCTGCAATATTATAGGGCTGTAGGATATCACAAGATTCGATATCCTAAATTTGTAGGATATAACACCTTTACCTACTCTCACCCCAACATATATCACATTTTTTTCAAATTTTACGGCTTGAAAAGTCACAGACAACAATTAACAAAGGAGGAAAGCGTAACAACTCTCTTTGAGATTTGAACAAACACCATGGGTGCAGAAAACAAAGGAACGAATACATGTTCCCTTATGTACCTCGGAGTGATATGTTGGAAGTTACATTTAAACAATAACTGTCTCTAGATTGTTGAGACAAGCACACAAGTAAATAAATACAAGAGATTTAAGAGAATCCTCATCAATAAGTTTCAAACACCACTTCCAAACACTAAAAAACATGCACACACCAATCACACACCAATCAGATTCGAAAATCCTTCAATCATCTTCAAAAATTATATAAAGAAACTTAATCCATCAGCTTCCTCACCCACATTGTGAAGTAAAGTGCCAAAGACACAATATGAAAAGAATCTAACCATACCTCAACCAAACCAACACATTCAAGCAAAGAAAGATCAAATGTGATATCTATAGGGTGGGACTAGGTAACGGTGCAATATCCTACCGGTATAAGATGTCGAATCTTGAGATATCCTACAGCCCTATGATATCGCAGGATAAAGGGTAAAACCGTCTCACTTTAAGCGTCCTTTTATGTACGATCTTTTATCCGGCAATTTCTAGTCTTTCATTTGATATTGGGCAACTGTCAAGTTTTGGGCCGTCCGTGCGGTAATTTTCCCTTATTTTTATTTTTATGTAATTCTTATTATAACCTATACACCTTAGAATAGATGTTGTACGTTTTTCTTCTTTTGTGCTGGTTCCAACGTCCAACTTACTCCAAGTTTTTTGTTTGTGCAGTAGAGTCGACGGTGCGAATTATAATTCTATTGAATTTTCTATATGAATTTGAGTTTTAAACTTGCTTTCCAAGATTATTCCTTACATGATGGGTGAGACGTAAGATTTAACTGTTAATAGCAAGGAACTATCTATTTATGGTTAAGATTCTAATTTATTTCGACAAACATTATTAAATTGCTTGATGAGAAGATTATTTATTGATCAAACGTGTGGAGTTGTTGGACCTTGACGCTAAGAAAATGAGACATGTGGCCCAGAGGCTAAATGAGTCATGTGGCTCATTGGGTAAACAGGGATAATGACCGTATGAATGCTCTTATTCCCGACAATTGTTTCAAAATTGTTGAAAAATACAAAATTTCTACAGAGATGTTCTTACAAGAATAGACTCTTTGAACGTGATGATTTTACCCTTAATCTTGCGATATCATAGGGATGTAGGATATCCAACTATGTGATATCCTATAACCATAAGATATCACATAAATCTATAAAATTCTCGCCTTCATCTTTCTACCGAAGACTCTGTAACTTTCCGATAAATAGAAAAAAGCAAATGCAGTAAAACCCTGAAATAGGTAGGGCCCACATGCGTGATGTGAAGACTGAAATGAGATAAGGCCCACATACCTGTTGTGATGACTGAAATGGATGAACTCTAAATGATAGAAACTCAATGAGGCCCCACCTAGATGTATAAAGACTAAGGAAGCATATCAATTGAAAGTGGCTTAGGAATATTCAATTGATCCTAGGCTTTGATTTTTTATACTCAAAGTTTAAGGGGCGAATTTATCTTTTTATCTCAAGGAATAAATCATTTGAGTTTCTTTTTAAAGAAAAAATGGTATAAAGTAAAGAATTAATGGCCTAATTAATTTTTGTTCAATGTGGCTATGAGTCAAGGGAGATTTGAATATCAAAACACAAAATACAATGGCATTTCTTGAGAATATATGAAACTAAAGGGACCCATATGTAAAAATCTCTTGGAAAGTGAAAAAAAAAAAACTCAAATGTGGGGTTTTGAAATCATGTACAAACCCCGAGGGGTAGTTCAGTTGGCTTAGGACCACGGTTGTACTCAAAGGTTGTGGGTTTGAAACTGCACTACCACACTGGGGCCACAAGGAAATTTTACCCAGCTTTCTCTCCTAGGCCCGTAGGGATTATTTTGGCCCAAAGGGCTAGAAACCCAACGTTATAAAAGAAAAAGAAAAAGAAAAAAGAAATCATGCACAGCAAGAATAGTGACCAAGTTTTTGTGAGAATATGTGAAAACAGAGCCTTCGAGCCCGTTTCTTTATCAAAATTCCTAGAATTCATGTCTGGAATAATTTCAAATTCTCCAAAAATTGTCCATATAGGTAGAATTCCAAATCCCTCTTTTTGATGAAGGATTTGAAATTCCAACAAATGGTATAGAGAGTGGAATTCCAAGAATTCCAAAAGATCTTTTAGGTGGTTGGAATTTGTAACTCTAATGAAAGAAACACAGCATTTCAAATGTTAGGGGACAAGATGTCACATCTTGTTGATATTTTTCATAACAATGAAAGTTTAAATATTTTCTGTAAAGTTGTTCTTACAATAACGATACCATATCACACGACCTTAAGATATAGCACGAACAACTCTGTAAAAAATATTTAAGTTTCGACTGATCATGAGTGAATGTTGGGCCCATTTCTTTATCAAAATTCCAAGAATTCATATATGGAAGAATTTCAAATTCTCCAATAGTTGTCCTCGGTGGAATTCCAAATTCTTCTTTTTGATGGAGGATTTGAAATTCCAACAAATGGTATAGAAAGTGGAATTCCAAAACTTCTAAAAAATCTTTTAGGTGGTTGAAATTTAAAATTCTAATGAAAGAAACACAGCATTTCAAGCCCTTCATATGTAAAATCTCCTAGAAAGTGAAAAAAAAAAGGTAAAAATTCAGTCCACAGCTAGCTTTTGAATTCATGTGGACAACAAACATTAAGTCTCACGTACGCTTTCACCGGTGAGCTACTAGCACATCATGTTACTGATCTGGCACATCATTTAATGTGTTGAACAATAATGAGTGTGGTATGTGTTATAAAATAAGAGTTTCTGATTTGGCACATCATTTTACTTGTGCCGGAGCCTGATTCATTTCGGACAAGGCCGACACTGAGTTGACTCAGGCAAGTCGACCCGGTGTTGAGCAGAATTTCGAACCATGGCATGCATTCCTGACCACTCATTGTGTGAGGCCTCTACATAGGGGTGGCCTCTCTCATTTGTAGCCATTCTTGAGAACTAAGTGACAAGTTCTTTTTCTCTCAAGTGCTCTCTTTGTCATCTTATCTCTCTTCTGTGCTTGTGAGGCACAAGTGTGGCACGAATAAGTTTGTTCGATTTCACTAAGTTTGTGATACAACGCTTGGTGCAATGGTAAGTGTACTCTTAGTATGGGAGAGGTTCAAGGGTCGAGCTTCTAAGGGCCGGCTTACTCTTAAGTTTCTTCATGAAAAATTAGAGAAAACAAAATAGCAAAAGCAAGGCTATTGAAATGTTAGAGTTTTGTCTAGGACCTATTTGTAATTTTTGGATTGTTGGGATCAAATTCATAAAAATTGTAATGTGGATTGCATTGGAAGAGGAATGAATGATATAAGGTGGAGATGGAGATGGGAAGACCAAGTAATTGTTTCCTACTTTCCGATTAAAGGGGAGATTCTTTGATTGTCATTTGTTAATTTTCACCTGTAATCCTTTGCTTTGAACCCCTCTACAAGAAGAAATGTCTAGAATTTCTACAAATTTAGTATGCAAGTAAACAGATGGGCCCTTAAAAATCGGCTTTCCTCAAGTAGCATTGAACGTTTGAAGGCACTGAGGATTTATAAGAGACCATCAAAATATAAGAAATGATTGCTAAACAAACCTTATGAAATTATTTTGTAGGAGTTCGGTGATCTCTTTTAGATCTTTACCCTTAAGCCTTTCATTCTTCATCCCTTCATCTAGGGTGATTACTAGGTTGAATTTGAGTGCAAAAGAATTAATATTTTGTACATATAGTTTTGGCCCAACCTTCAAAACTATGGCCATAAAGGAACTCGAGCCCAGCTCATTGACAACCCAGCATTTGTTGATACAGAAAAAAATATCACTTTGCCTTTTCATACCCTTTCAAATATAAAAAAGCTACATGAAGCTGCATCCGACCACAACGGGCAATGCTACTTCAAGCATCATGTCTTGTCATAACCATTTAAAAACTTCAAGATTCTTCAAAATAGTCATAAGAAGAGTACACACGAAGTTTTGGGTCATTTCGATATCATTTGGTCTACTTCACTCTTCTAGCAGCTAAACAGGAGCTCCCAATGGCGGTGAAGTTAAAAATCTTGTTTCACAAAAAAGAGCACACAATTGGCCTCAAAATGCCACAACAAGGCTCTACATCAAATTGTAAGCCATTCTGACACCATTTGACCCAAAATGTAAAATGTAGCATTCTCAAGGCAGCAAAGTCAGACCTCCCGGCGACAACAGTATCGGAGACATCAAATCTTTAGTCAGAGCTTATGGATGGTCTTGAAACACTTCCTAGAGGCTTTATGTCAAATTTTAGGTCAAACCGACAATTTTTGACCCAACATCAACCCTCAAATAATAAAACCAAGCCTCTTGGCAGCGGAAACCACCGAGACCAACACTCATCAAACAAAGTACATGGATGGTCTCAAAATACTTCTAAAGGGCTACATGTCAAGTTTCAGGTCATTTCGATAACATTTGACCAAACTTTAATCTGGACGCTAAATGAGGTCTCTTGGCGACGAAGCCCCTTGGGACCATGATTCCAAGTGGCTACCTGTTAAATTTCAAGTCTCGGACATCGTTTGACCGTATATCAAAGCGCGACAACTTCTTCGCAATAAAATCAAGTCTATCAGCGAAAGGACCCCACACGGCTTCAAAACTCAAATAAAAGCCTGTGATTGGTCTTATTTCTTTCCCATAAAGCTTCACCTCAAACTTCTGGTCATTCTGATATCGTTTGACCTAGTTCTGACTTTTGACAGCAAATCGGCGCTCTTATGCGATAAAGTCTTTAGCTTTCCCAAAAAATCAGAAACATTGCCCTCTATTTTGCAAGGCTTCTCGTAAAGTGTTTTATAGGTAAATCATGCAAAAAATTGTACAAAAATGCCAAGAAAAATATGCCAAAGAAAAAAAAAATCAGAAAAAAGGACCAAGTGGGCCCATGGTCGTGGCAACCCTGGCCCATGGTCAGCGGTGACCATGGTTGCATGGTCGCCGGCGAGCCTAGAAATCCAGGTTGCTAGATTTTTGCTGAAAACCCGTTTTTGGGTCTCTTTTAGTGTTTCGAGCTAATTGGCCTCTACAATTTTCCAAAAATCTGATTTTCGAAGCACGAAATCAGTCAATCTTTGACAACATCAAGGATTCTCCGTCAAGATCATGAGTTCTTCATCGGACACTTCAAAACCGCGAACCGACCAACCAAGAAAGCACATATAATGCCCAACCGATCGACAAAATCAATAGGACAGATGATACTGGCCAACTGATAGCAATCAATGTCTAAAATTGCATAATCATACAACAACAAT
Source organism: Cinnamomum chago (assembly GCA_038049695.1). Classification (NCBI taxonomy): domain Eukaryota; kingdom Viridiplantae; phylum Streptophyta; class Magnoliopsida; order Laurales; family Lauraceae; genus Cinnamomum; species Cinnamomum chago. The sequence continues at coordinate 100,395,921 of CP142453.1, read as the reverse complement.
CGGCATGAAAAGTCCACCGGCGATCAAGGCTCCTTATGTTGCGGGTACAATTCCAAAAGACGCAGCGTGGCCTGCGACCCTTCAAGTACTTCGGCGGCCATTTAATGCAGTTAATGACCCATTTTCATGACAAGTTAATGTAGTTAATTGCCCATTATTATGGACGACCCAATTAAAATCCAAGGAATGGGGGTTACAAGTCAAACTCAATTACGACATTAAACTATGTAACTCCTCCTATCATGGAGTTTAAATGCAAATAAAGGCCCATTATTCTTCAACGGCCAATCAAAATCCAAGAAAAATGAGTTACAAAAGTACAAATTTAAAAACATGTAACTCCTTCCATCATGGAGCATTAATGCAATTAATGAATTTAAAGCTCATAAACCCCCTATGGCTACCAAAATCCTATAAAGGAGGCCATTTACACCATTCCAGGGCATGAGGTGCAAATCCCACAAAAAACTCTACACCTTTGCTACGACGCTCCAATGGCGATCTCTTCTCCGTTGAAGAAACTCCGCAGCAACCACTACCACAAGGTGATCGAAGTCCCTTGCCCCCCCTCCCCCCCCAAGGCCCTCTCTTTCTATCTCCATGGCTTAGACGCGACTTTTCAGCCCGTCTACTTAGATTTTTATTGAATATAGGATCTCTTCTTGATTCTTATCCTTTAAAAATCTGAAGTTCAAGCCAAGTCAAGAAAATCAAAAGCATCATCTGTTATCATCTGAAGGATGACAACAAAGCCCAAAGATGACTTGCGACCTTCAATCTGAGCGAGTCCCTACAATCTCCTGTGAAGTCATATTCTCTTTTCTTTCTTTTCATTGTATTTTGTATTTTTAAAACATACACAGAAAACACAAGTCTCGTCTTTTCTTTTGATGAGAGTTGTAAATCACCTTTCACAGCAAAACACAAAATCGCCTTAGACGGTAAAAATATCGCTTTCACGACAAACAAATGAAAATCGCCTTTCACGGAATTCAAATTCAAATTATGTCTCTTTTCTTAACACATGTACAATGAAAGCTAGATAAAAGTTAATTTTCTTTTCAACTTGAAAAGGTGGATCTACGGACCACTGCTTGTTATTTCCAAGTATAGTAGAAAATTTGCAATACCCATATACAAGAAATTGATGTTCGCATGTCTCTGGTCACGAAAGGGTTGGAACCCATGGATTCTCACACCCGCTGACCCCAGTAGTCCCGCAAACATTTAGCAAGCCTTCACCACCGAGTCTTGGTTGGAAAACTCTCCAACTTGATCACTCTCTCGAGTCATCGCATTTTGACAAAGGACCGAGTCAGAAATAAGGGAGACTCGGCCAAGTTATTTCATTTTCATAAATTATTTGTATTCTCAACCATTTGATAGATTAATCGACTCAGCCGAGTCATTTCATTTTCATAAATTATTTGTATTCTCAACCATTCGATAGATAAATCTAACTTAAAATAATTAAAAGTAATTTATAAATAATTATGAATGGGGTTTGGAGTCAATAATTTAAAAAAGCTGACTAAAATGTAACTTGAAACTAATATCTGATCTTTTACATTGGATATTTGGACTAATAAATTATGTTATATGCAATATTTTTTCTTTTATTTTCCTTATTGAATTACCTTTCTTGTATATATAAATTTATTAATTTGCATTGACTATCGTGAATATATGTAAATAAATGCACATTTATACTTTATAAGAATGGATTATTTTTTAAATTATTTAAAAAGATATGACTCTCCCAAGTGCCCGCGTTGACTCCATCCGAGTTAAATTTTTTGCATTAAACGAGTTGAGTCCGAGTCACGAGTTTTCCAACCTTGCATTGAGTAGCTCGTAGACGAAGGTTTATTTTCCATTTTCTAATTGGTCATTGTATGACAAGAAAGTGACAGGAATGGATTCCCCAAAAGGGGGCAAAAATGATAAACATTAATGAAATAATGAGAAGAATTTTCTTTTCGGTAAACTCATCACTTTTCACTATGTATCGAGTTCACTAATTATAAAAGAAGATTTTAGATACTTGGAACAAAAACAACAATTTTTAAAGAGTCACCCCATTGTGTTCGGATCATTTTTGTTGTAGGGATCTGTTTGCATTCATTTTACATATATAAATGTTGCACATCCATAATATTTACCCTTAGTTCTATTTGTTCGTGCTTATTTACTTATGTAAATGAGTTCATTCTCATATAAAAATACTTACATCTAGGAAAGATAGGAAACAAATATACCACCTTGCTGAAGAATGCATCAGTATAATGGATGCATGGGGAAAGTTGTGATATCAGATTCCTTAACTACTTTTTACTTTTTATGCTCAAATTTTTTTATTTCAAACCATTCAAATTTTTCATTGACCCATTAGCCCCGATCCTTTTAATTTCATATCTTAAATATTCATAGATTTTTAAATATATGAAGATTTTACATATGTAATCCCAACCCGTTCGTTTACTCGTGCGAAAATGGTCTCAGATAAATATGATATCATGTTTCAGAATTCCGGATCCATATGTACAAATCTTAATTACATAGGTAAATCCCATTTCATATCTCATGCATGAAATACAAAAAAAGGGATAATTGGTATATAAAGTTCGAGAGTAAATTAGATTTGGTACAATGTCATTTCAATTCTTAGGTCTTGAAAATTTGTTCTTAAATTTTAATAGCTTTATGTTGTTGTTGACACCTGTAAGTGCCTAAATATTATGGACTTGGTTAGATGGATGTTTAGTTTCTGATGCTACAGTAAAGCTTCTTTGGAAAAGATAAACCGCTTGATGACCTGAAAGGGAAGGAAGAGGAGAAAGGTCAGAGGCCTGGGTTGCTGTCATCCGGAGGCACTCCGATGCATGAGTTAGTACTATCACTGAACAAAGGATGAGTGAATAAGGAAGAAGAGAGAGTGTAAGGTGAGAATGTATATGATAGCATATGTTTCGTGGATTTACCTCATGCATATATATAGAGAGAGGTCTCTCCCTTGGGGGTAGGTGGAGGCACTGTCCCATTGCCTCATGACATGCTTCCTTAATGGCGGTAGGTGGAGGCAACGTCCCATTGGATCATGCGCCGAATCCTTGTATTAATGTGGACGTGATCGCCTGATAAGGCTAGCCCCTTATCATAATCCGTCGCCCATCTTGTATGTCAGTACGTTCTGCAACGTAGCCGTAGTGTTATGGGGTACAATTATGACCCTGTACTCATCCTAGCTGGCAGTGCCGAACTGAAGGTGATGTCGAGATTAGACATGGACGTACTCTGGGACTGTTGCCAAGATGCATGGTGTTGAGACCGAGATGAAGCCAACTGGTACCTTTACCGAAGTTGGCTTAAGCTAGATGCTAGCTGGCACTGTTGCCGAACTGAATGTATCTCGTACTCCTGCCGAGCTTGGATATCGAAATCGTGATAAGCAAGTCGATATTATTACCGAGATTAGCGTAATCCTGTTCTTAGGAGAAGCCCCCACACAATTGCCCCAAGCTCTTGACCTCGTAGAGTTCCCTTACTCTTTGAGGTCGGGAGCTAAGTGATATGACTATAGAGTCTTGGGGATTTAATTTGCATCCCTCCTTGATGTCGGTTCCTCTGCCCGAGATAGTCGATAGCACGCTTCCGTCGCTTCGTCTGCCTGAGGTAATTAATAGGGTGTCTGAATCATTGTAGGAGATGAACTGGCGGCACCATGTGTCGCCATCTGGTTGGCCGCTCAATTAATTTGAAGTGACGCGTACAGCTTCCGAGGCGATGCTTAGCATGCGTGCTTTTCGAAATTCGAAAGTGCGCCACATCTCCTATATATAGGGGTGCCCCCTTTTCCTTCTTTCACTTTTGCCTTTGCATTCATTTAGAAGAGTCTTTGCAGAGAGAGCTTGCTGTTAGCCTTTTCTGACCAGAGTCCGGCGTCTTTAGGATCTCTCCTTGCCATTGTAAGTCTTCGTATGCCTCTTCTCATTTCCATTCTTTGGTCCCTTTAGGCTTTTCTTCTTCTTTACCTTGTTTAGGGTTTCTGTTGCCTTCTTGATTTTTTGTTGCCCTTTCTCTCAGTTTCTTCATATTTAAATATGGGGATCTATAGGAATCGGTTAGATACTCCAGCGGCTCTAGTGGAGTTCAGGGCAATGTATAAGATCCCAGACGATGTAAAGATCAGGTTAAATAACCCAGAGGACCCCTTCGATGGTCGCTCTTACCGGGATGGCTGGATGTCATTCCCGTTGGTGTCGATAATCGAGGGTGGAGTCAGGTTTCCTGTACAACCCCTCCTTAGGATCTGCTTGAGCAAGTGGCGTCTCTGCCCTTGCTAATTGATGTTGAACAACTTCAAGATCATCATGAGTGTAGCCGAGCTTAATAGGATTCTGGGTATCGGTCTCAGTGTCCATGATAACGAAGACTCCTATGACCTATGTAAGTCCGGGGGGGGGGGGGGGGGGGGGTGGGTGGGGGGGACATTCATATTATCTCCGGCTTAAGGCAAGAAGAGTGCCTTTTGTCCAGGACTTGGAGGAATCAAATAAATACGCCGGAGATGATCGGTTGTTTATCTCGGGCAACTGGGAGCGAGGCGAGGCCGAAACCGATCTCGAGAGGGCGTACATGATTCCTCGTCACCTCGGGGCTCCCCCAAGTAAATACCGAACTCCCGAGCTTTTGCACTGCTTTTTCCTGTTTTTGTCGACCTGATGCTTTGTTTTCCTGTGTAGGCGTTAGTGAAAGGGGACAAGAAGCGAAGCAAGCGAGGTGGAGGAAAAATAATGCTTGGTTCGATGTCGTTTACCGATATAAGGGCCACAAAGGTCGGGCTTCTTGAGTGTTGCTCGGGTACGAACCAAAGTACCACTCCTTCATCAAAAGGAGAGAGGGCGAGCCATCGGGGAGTGGGGGAGCCGGTATTGGCCCTGACCTGCGCTCAACGCCAAGAGACATCAGGTGCCGAAGCGTCAGTCCCGCACTCTGATTCTGGGGAAGCCGAGCTCGAGCGAGTTATCGAATCATACGCCTCCCTAAGCTCAGAAGAGAGAATAGGGGGAAACGGCACCGAGACGTCCTCTGATGATCAAAGATCTGAGTTTCCTCGTCTTCGGTGGCTGAGCTTCTTCAACCGACCCAGGCCCTTCCACCGAGGTTGCTGACAATCCTGTCCCGACCTCGGAAGTTCGGCAGGAGGAGCAGGGTCAGCGGGAAGAAGAAGAGACCCGACCGGAGAAGAGGGCCAGGGCTGAGAGCCCGTCTGGAGACATTCTCGACAACATCGCGACACCTCAACTTCCCGGGCCGGTAGCATGGAGACCAAACTTTATGATTGAGCCCGGGAGGACGATGACGGTGGAGGACCAGATGTGGGGGAATCCCAACGTGATTGCGGCTTTGGCCCACGCCTGTGCCCTGCCAAGGGATATGGCGAGGCACAGGGAGGCCGATGATGTTCAGCTGACGGCGTGGAATATGCAGTCAGCCCTCTCGGTAAGACTCAGTTTTTCATGAGTTTTTCCATTTCATCTTGGTCATTGTGTCTTGACAATCTATCTCCTTTTCAGGTGCTGCAAAGAACCCAAGTCTAGCTGGAAAGGTCTCGGCAGGCCGGAGCTTGGATCGCGAGGCTAGAGGAGGAGAAGCGGGCCCTCCAAGCAGCCATGGAGGAAAATAAGCGTTGGGAGGAGGAGCGGGAGGCGACGGTCCAGATTATCATAATTGAGCTCAAAGCGGCGAAGGCTGAGGCTAAGGAGCGAAAACAGCTAGTTGCCGAGCTTAAGAAGCAGAAGGAGGATTCCAAGGCCAAACTTGTATGCAACTTCACAGCTATATGATGCTTAAGCTTTGGATCTGAGCCAGAAAATTTGGGAGCTTGGGTGGAGAGGTGTTTTGAAAGAGACTGGAACTTCTGAAGATCATCCACTATACAAGAATCCACCCAAGTTCCAACCCTTAGAGCCGGAACCAAGTCGAGCTCCTTCTCCTGAAGTACCTCTCGTGTCGACCGAAGTTCCTCCCGAGTCGACTATGTCCGAAGTCGAGACAAGGAACGCCGAGGCCAAAACTGAGACCAGGGACGTCGAGGCTGTCCTTTGAACCTTTTGATGTATTTCTCCTTGCTCTTTTGGACGTAATGTAAATTGTAACTTTTACAATGAATACAATCCCTTAATTTTTTTCATCTTGTCTCCAATCTTTTCTTTTGACAATTTCTTTGGATGATTCAAGTACATGAGTTCGGTACAAGAACATAATAACTGAGCTTGGTTCAATAACCGGAACTACTAAGTAATCATTAGGCAAATAAACTTGGTTCCATAACCAGAAACACGTTAACTTAATCGAACTCGGTTCAATAACCGGAATTCCTGTTGTTCCTGAATTCTGTAACTCAAGAAATCAGACTAAGTTTGTACCGTTAGGCTTGGTTCACTAACTGAACCCATCAGAAGCAAATTGGATAAAGTTCTTTGGAGATATTCCAGGTTTCTCCTTGCAGTAGAATTTCTAGTTGGTTCAGTAACCGAACTTAGTTCTTCGAGGCAGTCACCGAGTTCTTTAATTGGGTGCTTTGTATAGTTGGTTCCATAACCGAATTGGGATAGCCGCTAAGTACCGTAACTCAGCAGTCCGTATGGCTGGTTCCATAACCGAGCCGAAGCCACCGAGTTCTACAACAAGGCATTTTATATAGCTGGTTCCACAACCGAGCTGGAATTGGCGCCGAGTTCCGTAACTTGGCGTTTTGGTATGGCTGGTTCCATAATTGAACCGAAGCCACCGAGTTCTACAACAAGGTGCTTAATATAGTTGGTTCCATAACCAAGTTGGAATATATGCCTAGTTCTGTAACTTGGCGTTTTGGATAGCTGGTTCCATAACCGAGCTGGGGCCAACGAGTTCAACAATAATGTGCTGATTGAAAGCAACGAAGCACATCCTTCCATAAGAATTCACTTTTATTGATTCCAGAAATTGAGTACAATTCAAAAATAGTATTTCTTAAGATGTGTGGAGTTTCATGGTCATGGTAGTTCTTTACCATCCATGCTTTCAAGCCTGTAAGCTGATTTTCCGGCTGCCGAGATCACTTTGAATGGCCCATGCCAATTCGGTGCCCGCTTACCTTCATTAGGGTTTTTGTCTGCTGGAAGCGTCTTCTTTAAGACTAGTTCTCCAACTGAAAACTTCCTCTCTTTGACTCTTTGATTGTATCCTCTGGCTAACTGCTGGTGATAGGAAGTCAGACGGACAACTGCTGCATCCTTTCTTTCCTTAGCTAGATCAAGCTCTCAGGTTAGGTTCACTTCGTTCTGACCCTGGTCGAAAAGTTCCGACCTCAGGGTTGGAAGACCAATCTCAAGGGGGATCACAACTTCCATTCCATAGGCAAGGGAGAAGGGCGTTGCCAAAGTGGAACGCCTTGAAGTAGTCTTGTACGCCCAAAGGACACTGGGAAGTTCTTCCACCCATTTCCCCTTGACCCGGTTGAGTATCTTTTTGAGTCCATCGAGCACCACTTCGAGATCTCCGCCTGACCGTTGCTTTGTGGATATGCCGGAGTCGAGTAGTAGTTCCTAATGCCGAGCTCTTGGCAGAAGTTCTTGAAGAAATTGGAGTCAAACTGCGTTCGTTGTCCGAGACTAGGGCACGCGGTACTCCAAATCTTGTGATGATATTCCTCCATACGAAGTTTCTTGTATCGTGCTCATTGCTGGAAGACAGTCCTTCTGCTTCTATCCATTTGGTGAAATAATCAGTAGCTACCATTAGCCACCTCTTATTCCCTGGAGCTCAATGGAGTGGTCTGACGATGTCGAACCCCATTGAGCGAAAGGCCATGGACTGGAGAGCGGGCTCAGGTCTTGTGTTGGTTGGTGGAGAGAATGTGAGAACTTCTGACATTTTTTGCACTTCCTAGCATAGAGCTGAGCGTCTTTTTGCATGTATGGCCACCAGTAACCTTGGCTGATAGCTCAGTAGGCTAATGACCGACCTCCAATGTGGCTTCCGCAGATTTCTTCGTGGATTTCATAGAGGAAATCTTCGACTTTGCTCGGGTGAACGCACTGGAGGTAAGGTCTGGTGAAGGATTTTCTATAAAGTTTGTCATCTAGAGATAACCAAAACCGAGCTGTTTTCAGCCTGATCTTGTGATCTTCATTTCTATCTTTAGGGAGTTGGTCATCTTTTAGGTACGCTATGACTGGGTCCATCCAGCTTGGGCCGAGGTCAGCGCACAAAACCTGCCGAGGTGGTTGGAGCTCTATACTTGGTTTTTCCGGCATTTCCACTTCGACAGTTCTTTTCTTCCCGGCCTCGACACCGGAGGCTAAGATGGCAACAGTGTCAGCATGGGAATAAGATTCCTTGCCGATCTGTTTGACTTCAGCTTTCTGGAAATGGGAGAGGAGCTGCTTTGCGTGTGCTAAGTAGGTTGTCATCCTTTTGTCTCGGGCTTGGTAGTCTCCGCTCAGTTGGCTCGTCACTAGCTGAGAGTCGCTGAAGACCACTAGTTGCTGTGCCCCCAGGATTTTAGCACTACTGAGTCTTGCGATCAATGCTTCGTACTCGGCTTCGTTATTGGATGCTTTGAAGTTGAGTGTCAAGGCTTGTTTGATGACAAGGCCTTCTGGAGATTGTAGCACAATGCCGGCGCCAGCCCTCTTGGCGGTTGAGGATCTGTCGACAAAGACTTTCCATGCTAAATTGAGGAACTGCTTCCAAGATCGGTCTTGTTTCGTCTAGGTAGCCTCATCATCCTTATTGCCTCCCAGTTTAGTATCGAGCTGTATCGGTGCCGAACTAGGAGAGGTGAACTCTACAATGAAATCTGTCAAAATCTGGGCTTTGATCGCCGTTCAGGGTTGATATTGGATATCATATTGGCCCAGTTCGACGACCCATCTTGAAATCCTTCCAGAGAAGTCCGCCTCTCTGAAAAGGGACTTAAGCGGATGTTCTGTAATAACCACTATGGTGTACGTCTGGAAGTAATGAGAGAGTTTGCGAGAAGCACTGATGTGTGCTAATGCAAGTTTCTCAAGTGGAAGATACCTGGTTTCGGCATCAAGCAGGATCTTGCTCGTATAGTAGATAGGCTTCTGGTGCTTGCCTTCTTCTCTGACTAATACCGAGCTCACTGCATGATCTGAGACGGCCAGATAGGGGAAAAGCACCTCGCCCTGTTTCGGTGTAGACAATAGGGGTGGTGAAGACAAGTAGGCTTTGAGTTCCTGAAGAGTTCTGTCACATTTCGGAGTCCACTGGAACTTTGAGCTTTTCTTCAAAAGCTGGAAGAAGGGGCGACACTTGTCCGAAGCTCAGCTTAAGAAGCGGTTCCGTGCAGCTGCCATTCCTGTGAGCCTTTGGACTTGTTTTGCCAAGGTCGGACTCTAAATTGCCCGGATCGCTGAGATCTGCTCTGGGTTGGCTTCAATTTTTCTTCGGGTGACCAGGCTTCCCAAGAATTTACCAGAGCTGACACAGAAAGCGCATTTGGAAGTGTTCAGTTTCAGCTGGAACTCTTTGAGGACGGCGAACGTTTGACTCAGGTCCGCCAAGTGGTCCTGTGACCTTTTAGACTTGACAACCATGTCGTCAATGTAGACCTCCATTGTCTTTCCAATCTGGGCCTAGAACATCTTCGTTACCAACCTCTGGTAATTTGCCCCTGCATTTTTTAACCCAAAAGGCATCACTTTATAACAGTAGATGCCTTTAGGTGTTATGAATGCGGTCTTATCTTCGTCAGGCCCGTGCATCGGAATCTGATGGTAATCTCGGTAGGCATCGAGGAAACTCATCCTGTAATGTCCAGCAGTGGCGTCGATCATCTAGTCGATCTTCGAGAGCAGAAAGCTGTCTTTAGGACAGGCTTTATTAAGGTCGGTGAAGTCCACGCAGACCCTCCACTTTCCGTTCTTCTTCTTGACTACCATTGTGTTGGCCAACCATTCTGGGTAATGTACATCTCGGATAGCCTTGGCCTCCAGGAGCTTTTCGACTTCCTCGATCACTGCTTCTATTTGTGGGACCCTCGTTCTGCGAGCTTTTTGCACTACACGTTTGTACTTAGGGTCCACTTTCAGCTTGTGGCACATGATCTTGGGATCGATGCCTAGCATCTCGTAAGGCGTCTAGGCGAAAACATCCTTGTTCTGCAACAAGAAGTTAAGCGGCTCGGACTTTTCATCTTCGGGGAGCTGGCTCCTGAGCAGAAAATATCTCTCAGGGTCGTCGGGATCGATTCTGACCTCGGTCAAATCTTTAACGCTCTTCTGCTTTGCAGATCGACCGATGTCCCCGAGCTCAGCCTCGAGTTTGGCCATATGTACCTGCTGCAGTTCTGCTACACCAGGCACCACAGCCATCAGACACTATTTGGCCATCTGCTGGTCTCCTCGCACTGTGATCACCTCAACTCAGCAGCTCACATTCTTTAACGGGAACTTGAGTTTTTGGTGATGGGTGGAGGGCACTGCTTCCATGTTATGTAGCCAAGTCCGCTCCATGATTGCGTTATATGGGGATGGTGCATCCACCATTAGGAAGTCGGCTATCATGGAGGCGCCTCCGATTTGGACTTCTAGGGAGACTTTCCCTTTGGGTACACCGGCTTTGAGCTGAAGCCCACTAGGGGAGTGCGAGCTTCCTGTAAGTCTTCCTTTTTGAGACCCAGCTTCTTGAAGCAGTCAAAATAAAGGATATCTGATGAGCTTTCGGGATCGACAAGAATTCACTTCACCTTGAAGTTCTTCAACCGCAGGGTGAGGATTAGTGGGTCGTTGTAGGGGAGCTAGACTCCTTCAAGGTCTTCGTCCGAGAACCATATCTTGGGTCTCTCTTTTCGAGCTTTCGTGGACGCAAGTTCCAGCTCGGCTGTCATTACCTGTTTTCCGTGTGAAGCCCTCTTGGCCTTGGCATGAGCTTGGTTACCCCCTCTAGGTGCGGGGGCCAGGTTAATGACATTGATGATGCCTTCCGGCTTGTCGCTATCCTGATCCTCATCAGGTCGACGTTGATGAGCTTCGTTGACCCTTCCACCTTCTTTGATGAAATCTTTCAAAGTGCCCGTCCTTGACGAATTTATTGAGATGGGACTTGAGGGCCATGCAGTCCTCGGCCCTGTGCCCATTCTGTTTATGGTAGGTACAGAACTTGCCCTAATCCCGGGTGGATGGATCACCTTTCATTGGTTGCGGCTGTCACGCCCCCGAACCAGAACCTCGGGGGCGGGAAATGGGATTAAAGCATAAATGTATTTTACTTCTCCCAGGATCCGCGTGTGTGAAGACAACACATTCCAACACATTCTGAATATTTTGCGGAAGCATTTGTGGCGTTGCGACCCGAAGTCCGTGGCCATCGGATTCCGCGTCGCACTCAACCTTTAGCACATAGCTATTATATCAAGAATCATATCAGACTGGAGTAACCATCACAATAAATTACAGAGCTGACAGTAACAGGATATTACATTCCCAAATATGTTCAAGTTACAATTATCAATGTACATTAATTAAGAACCCCAAGAAAAAGGCTAATAAAAGCCATACAACAATAAGCTATAAACTACTACCCAAATGTGACGTAGCTCCGATGTCAAGCTCAATGTCTACATGACATAGCCGACAGAACAACCTGCAAAACATGGCTCCACAGCCAACAAAAGCACTCGTCTCGAGACGAAGAAAACTGAACCTGAGTACCAAAAGTAGTGGGTCAGACACGACGGTCTGGCAGGTGGATGAAAAGATAACAAATATACTGAAGAATTAAAACATAAGATAAATCATGCTATTCGATCAAATGCTGCATATAATTAGACGGGTGTAAAGTCGGGAATCTCGGGAAAACCTGTATTCATTTCAAGCTTGGGTAAAACATGAATATCTACTAAAACATGTGTTCATTTACATCATCTATAATCATAGATATTTGACAATCGGGTGTTCGTCTAAAACATGTATAAACATAGCGGTATGGCAAAACAACGTTCATTTGAAACTTAAGTAAAAACACAAGTATACAACAAACCAGGTATTCATAGCAGTCTAGCAAAACCAATGTCCATTTGAAACCTATGTAGAAATACGTATATTTAACAAACCGGGTGTTCATTTAAACGTATTTCAAAGCATGGATATTTAAACAAATCGGGTATCATTTAAAACAGGTATAAACGTAGGGATCTGGCGAACAAGTGTCATTTGAAACATATTTCAAAGCATGGATATTTAACAAATCGGGTAATCATTTAAAACAGGTATAAACATAGGAATCTCACAAGCCAAATGTCATTTAAAACAAAGCACGGATATTTAACAATTCGGGTATTCATTTAAAACATGTGTAATCACATAAATCTAGTAAAACCATCGATCGTTTGAAACATATGTAAAAGCATTGGTATTCGCCCAACCGGCATCCATTTAAAACATGTGCGGGTACAAAGAACAGAAGACAATATAATAATAACTGAATTTACATTGGAGAATATTAACACTTGTTTAAATAACAACTTTCATAAAGGAAACGAATCATTTATCGGAAAGCAAGTAAGCAATATAAAACATGTCGGGTATCCAAGGAATCGGGAACTGACAAGATGGCAATCACGAGAAGCTAAGTCCTCTATCACCGAAGTGACAAGAGTATAACGGGACGTTGGTCTCACTCACACAAGGTGAGGAGACTCAACGTAAATCATATATACAATATAAATATACGGGAACGGGACCACGGTAGCGAACCGGGTATCGGGACGGGACCACGGTAATAACCGGGTATCGGGATCCAAACTGCAGCTGGCGGGACGGGAGAAGGATTTCCAAGTCGGTGGATCAAACCGACAATGTATCCAAGCTTAGTGATGCCGACTCATAGGTCAAAACCAATCGAGATATATGCAAGTAAATCAAGTACAGTAAATAAATGGGTAAAACGGGGGTGCTCAAGGGCACACTGTCATTTCATATCGGGCAATACATCTCGGGACAATTCACTGTTACTAGTGTAACTTCAATGCTTTCGGGAAAACAAGTCATGTGATGCAAATCTCGGGAAAAGAGGTGAAACAATGAACTATAACAATTTCGGGAAAAATATTAATTTCAAGTTCTATTTAAGTGAATAGGGGTCCCGTATGTTGATTATAATAATTACTTGGTACTCCTTGAGTTTGAAGACATTTCGGGCTCCTTATGCACTTTTCGATTTTCCAAACTTAAAATGAGCTTATGGGTAGTACTAGATGTTACAATAGCAAAAAATCAAGATTATAAACGGTCCATCCTAGGCATGACATTAATCCGGAAACATCGAGCAACCTATTCAGTCACCGAAAGGAATAGAATTCGTGATAACCAAGGGGAAGACTTGTGTTTAGATATAAAGAACATATCGTGTCGTTCCATCCCGTTCAAGATTGAAATGGATTGAACTTCGATGCATCCGAACCAACCGTGAAGAGCATCGGCTCAAGACGCTCTCCCATATGGTCAAGTGAGTCCAAGGAGGGTAGCCAAGGTCCACAAAGAAAAATAAATATCAAAAACCCACTGGACTCAAACTGAAATTCTGTCCCAGTGCGTTTAAACAGTTCAACGTTATCCCAACGTGGCTTATGCCAGGCAGACCGCATCGCTCGAGTGAATCGAAGAGTTCGCTCGGTCGAGCGGTTATTTAAATGCGTTCGAGCGACCAAGCTACTGGAAACGCCCGAATCCTTTCCTGGACAGGTCGCTCGAGCGAAGTGTCATGGTCGCTCGAACGAACGGTCCAGAAATGGATTCCGGACCAGTTCAGCTGTCCTCTTTCTCTTCCTTTCCTTCCAACACATAAACCACTAACATTTTTATTCCATATTCACTTAAAATCCTCATTAAAACTCCAATGAAAAATTAACTTTAAACACCTCTTTCTTCCCATTTAACAAAAAACCAAACCAAAGGAAAGAATCTCCAATGTATACAAAGGTCCAATTGAGCCAAAAATCTATGGATACACAAAGTCTATTGATCACATTTCCATCACAATAGATGATTTAACAAAACTCATTAAATGAGTATCAACTTCAAGTCAATGTAACTAATAAACATAACCATGGATGGCCAAACCAATCCTATTCCTTATAAAACCATATGAGCAAACTTGACCAAATGAAATGCATACCTCTCCAAGAGATTAACAAGATAGAAACAACCATTAATATGCAAATTTCGAAATCCATATATAAGTGACAAGGAGCATATGTGCAAGCATGTATTCAATGCTCAAGAACAAGAAATAAACTTAGGGTTTTCTCATAAAACTTTGATAACATTAAAACCATCCATTCATCCACTTGCCTTGGGTTCCAATCTAGCAAATCAAGCTCCTAATCACCTCTCAAGCTCAAGATCCACAATCTCTACAAAAACCCCCAAAACAAACCCTAAAATGGGTTAAGCAATGAAATGACAAGGAAACCTTTCAATAATCAAGGTGGAGCTTCTCTAAGGCTAGAAGATTACAATTCTAGAAGATGAAGAAGAACACTTACTTGGAAGGTCCTCTAATGGACAAGGTAAGCTCAAAGGAAGTCTTCTGATGGAGGGTTCTCTTCACAAATGGTATCAATGGAAAGCTTGCAAGATGAGGAAGAGGTTGGTGATCTCCATTGCTTGATTGATGAACTATTGGTGTGGCTTGGAGATGAAGAAGCAAGAAGAAGAAGAGAAGCACAAGGAGAACCCTAGGTTGTTGGTTTGTGCTTGAAAATGAAGAATGGGATGCAATGAAGGAGATGGGTTCCTCTTATAAGCAAGTGAGGTTTGAGTCCCACAACTTAAAGAACTTGGGTGGCTGAAATAATCTCTTTTAGGACCTCGGATGGATTTGACGAAGAAGGAAGAAATGATCGTCGAAATTTCTAGTTTCCAAAAAGTATATGTTTCATGGGTTTCGGGAATATCAAGTTTTGGGTACAGATTTGGTGTGCAATGACTGTTTTGCCCTCAAGGCCAAGAAGTCGGGTTTCGGGTTCTCAAATGGATACGGGATCAACATGAAAGTTGTAGGATTCCTCAAGATGAATGCAACGGGCCAAAAACACAATACGAAACAAATCGGAAAAATCTCACAAGTAAATGCAAAGCCGAAAGGGGAACCCCCAAAGGGCCCCACAAGCTACCAAAGCGCTCAAAAGCCCAAAACTAGAAGAAAACCCATTCTAGCTCACAAAATCAACCCAACAAATACTAATCCCACTGAAAGAAACTAATCCACAAATAAAACAACACTAATCCAAGAGATTAGGGGTCAGGTTCTCACAGCGGCCATTTGAAGTAGGGCTCCGTTTTGATCTTGCCGAGGAGCTTATAGATGGGCTCCTTGAAGATTGTGTTTATAGCCCTATAGGAATCAACGACTGGCTTGACTGGCTTGGACTTGGACTTTCTGTTGCCCCCAGAGGTGGAGGCCGAGATGGCTGCCGAGCTTGTCGAAGCCTTCTTCCAGTCTGGTTCCCTCTTAGAGAATTTTTTGTCTCCTCTGGGGGGCCGGTATTCCTGCCAGAGGTCGAAGCTCTCATGAGCTCGAGCATCATCCTCTTCTTGTTCGATGAACTGATTCACCCTAGCCATCAATGCTTTCATCGTGGCTACGGGGAACCGAACCAGGTCTCTGCGGAGATCATTACCTGGGAGCAAAGGTTGCTGGAAGCACATGATGGCCACCTCATCATTGACGTCTTCGATCTGGGTATAGATGGTCCAGAATCTTTTCGTGAGTTGAGTAATGTTTTCAGTCTGCCTCATCCTGATTGCCATGAGGTTCTTACCTGTCTTTGGGATGACTCGGTGCGCCTGAAACTTCTCCACGAAGGAGTCTCGGGATGCTGAGTCTCTCAGGGAGAGAAAAGTCTTTTATCTCCTGAGAGAAGGGAGACGTGCCCTGGTCCTCGGTGTCGTAGGCGTTTAGTCGGTCTCGGGCGAAGCCGACTTCCGCCATGTTGCGTTGGACCGTGTGCTTGACAAGGCGATCAAGTCATTCTCTCAGGTCTTCATCGTTCTCTGGCTCCTGGCGCGATCTTCTCGAATCTCCGTGCAGATGGCTACTACTTGAACCTTCTTTGTCACCTCGGTCTCTTCTTTTGTTGGTCAGGACTTGCCTTAAGTCCTGATCAGCCGAGGGAGCCAGATTCCGTCTGGGGGATGGTACCCGGGTCTTCTTATTCTCTTTGAGCTGCCTCCTGAGCTGACGAATCATCTCATCCTACTCTTGGATGAGAAGGTTCTGAGCCCTAATGTCAGCGAGGAAGGCGCTGTCGTCATCACCATCGTTAGCCTGATGACGAAAGTGAGGAGATTTGGCCACTGATATTGTGAAGGGTCCTTTTACACTCATCCCTACAGATTTCCGGCTAGATCTCCCTTTGCGAGGGGGATTCTCGAGCGGCGGAAGTAGTGACTCTAGTAGCGAAAAGACCAGTGGTGGTGAGAACTCTAGTGGTGGTGGCATCGGGGGTGGTAACGACGAATCCTTTTGGGCCTTCGACGTACCTTCGCCATTTCTGGTCTTTGGAGGCATGCCTTCTGTAGATTTAGTTTAATCGTTCTCCACAGACGTCGCCAATTGTAAGTGCCTAAATATTACGAACTTGGTTAGATGAATGTTTAATTTCTGATGCTGCTGTAAAGCTTCTTTGGGAAAGATAAGCCGCCTGATGACCTGAAAGGGAACGAAGAGGAGAAAGGTCATAGGCCTGGACTGTTGTCAGCCGGAGGCATTCCGATGCCTGAGTTAGTGCTATCACTGAACAAAGGATGAGTGAATAAGGAAGAAGAGAGAGTGCAATGTGAGAATGTATATGATAGCATATGTTTCGTGGATTTACCTCATGCATATATATAGAGAAAGGTCTCTCCCTTGGAGGTAGGTGGAGGCACTGTCCCGTTGCCCCATGCCATGCTTCCTTGATGGCGGTAGGTGGAGGCAACATCCCATCGGATTGTGCGCCGAATCCTCATATTAATGTGAACGTGATCGCCTGATAAGGCTAGCCGCTTATCATAATCCGGCGCCCCATCTTGTCTGTCAGTACGTTTTGCAACGTAGCTGTAGTGTTATGAGGTACAATTATGACCCTGTACTCATCCTAGCTGGCAGTGCCGAACTGAAGGTGATGCCGAGATTAGACATGAACATACTCTGGCATTGTTGTCGAGATGCATGGTGCCGAGACCGAGATGAGGCCAGCTGGTACCTTTATCGAAGTTGGCTCAAGCTGGATGCTAGCTGACACTGTTGCCGAACTGAATGTATCTCGTAATCTTGCCGAACTTGAATATCGAAGTTGTGATAAAAAAAGTTGGTACTATTACCGAAATTAGCGTAATCCTATTGTCAGTAGGAGAAGCCCCCACAAAATACCAAAATATCACTTTCCCCATTATACAGTTGGTGATCCTGCTGAGCCCCGACATAAACCTAGCTTGTCCCGACTCGAAGGGTAACTGGTAGGTGAAGAAAGAAAGATGTTGAGCATAAAGAGATAGCTTGCAATTGCATTTTACCTATATTTTATAAGGGCACTCTTATTGGTGTACCCAACACATTGGTGTCCGTAAAGCCCTTTGCTCCATGTCTGTCTGTTCCATCTTATCTATCTTATCTATCTGTAACAGTACCTGAATGGAGCTTGGAATATTCACATACCGAGGATGTTTTAGACAGGCAGGAGTTCGATGTCCTGTACTCATTTTAACATAAACAATTAGGTGAGCCATTCTTCCCATATCCATAATGGTGGGCTACCTTCCCAGATTGCACCTGTGTGGGCTCCTTTTTCTATATATGTGGATTTCCCACACATGTGTCGGACTACTGGGTCTCAACTCCCTTAGTTGGGATAAAATAAAATAAAATATAACAATTAGGTACGGATGGTGACACATCCTAACTTGCACCATCAACTCAACCGGAACTTGGCCTATTATTTATTTTGCAATGGTCTGTACAACTCACACA
The DNA here is from genome assembly GCA_038049695.1 of Cinnamomum chago. Taxonomy (NCBI): domain Eukaryota; kingdom Viridiplantae; phylum Streptophyta; class Magnoliopsida; order Laurales; family Lauraceae; genus Cinnamomum; species Cinnamomum chago. Next base: position 100,377,897 of record CP142453.1, on the reverse strand, counting down.
CCTGAAGCCTGAAGTCTCTAACCCTCAATGGTACGGATAGAGATCAGACCATGATCATTACTGTGGAGAGGGAGGTGGCTCACCATTGAGCTAACAGGAAGCTTAACTTAACCATTTGTATTTTGAATTAGTTAGGTTGACGTTTGGACCAACCCACTTAATAAATGGGTAGGGTTCGAGTTTGGTCCATTTTTGCTATTGAATCCGCCTACCTGATCTGGACCCAACAATTGAATGCTGACCTCCCACTTGGATGCAAACCAGATATGATAATTATGGGCAATTACTTTCAGGCTGGGGATCGATTGGATATTGACAACCCCATTAGACCACTATACCTCATACAAATGTTTACTATTCCAAACTCTTAGAAGGGTTGTGAATGGGTCACGCTCGGGCCAAGCTGCCCAGGCCTACCCCATTTATATTGAGGCTGAAATTTGGGCTATTGCAGATGGTGCTGAGCCTAAACCCAATGTTTTTTTATTTTATTTTTATTGGTAAAAAGCCCGAACCCCCTTTTAAACTGCTGTTACCCCTTCATAGATTTTCAAAGAACCAAATTGATATCAGGTACTCCTACCTGTCCCACCTTGTCTCTGAAACTATCGTAATATTGAAGGAAATAGATCTTCACGAGATTTGCAACCAGATCCTCCACGGCTACAAATGCAGGAAGCTCCCTTCAGGTGATGTGGTAGAGTTTGTGGGACCGACTTCTAGTTATTCAGTTTAAAAGATGTTTCAAACCCTAAGTTTTGGGTTTATTTCAAAAAAGGGAAAATCTCAAATAAAACCTTAAGTTTTTTACTTATTTCAAAAAAGGCTACAAGTTTTAAAACTTCTCAAATTAGGGCATAAGTTTTCCATTAAGTTTTCAATTAAGGACAGCTGGCAACTTCAAATTATTTTTCTGTGACTTTCTCTCTCAATTTTAAATAAAAGACACAAGTTGCCCTTCATTGGAATAAAAGCCTCTTTTTTTTGTGGTTTTCTACTTCATTCTTTTACTAGTGTCCTCATAGTGATCGACGGCAACTAATGTTCCCACTACAATTGGTTGTATGTAGTGGTTCCTTAAATCATGTCATGGCTTTAAATGAAGGGTATTTTGAAAAATTAGAAGAAAATGTCGCCAAACAATACTTTTAAATGGTCAGATGTCCTTAATTGAAACTTAGGCCCTAATTTTTTAAAATATTTTGAAACTTGTGTCCTTTGCTGAAATAAAGAAAAACTTTTAGGCCTTATTTGATATTTTTCCTTTCAAGAAAGGACAGTAAGAATCAAGGATTTTAAATCAGGGCCTAAGGTCTCCACAAAGATTTCAAATAAAGACAATAGCCGAAAATAGGCTACCCGACAAAAACGCCCTTTTGGGCTTTTAGAACAAAAGGAACTTTTGCAAAATAATTAAGCTTATAGCCTAATTAGATAGTTTATGAAGAAAAACAATAAAACTATGGGAAGTTGTTTGTACCTTTGTCTAAATGAAAACATACCAATTGACGATATCATTAGCTTGGTTGACGATATCGCCAATAAAGTTGATGATATCATCAATTGGGTTTTTTTTTTTAGTTCCGGTTGTCATGTAGTTTTAAGGAGGTTGGTTTGACCCTTAAAATTTAATGGGGAAGCCCATCCAACTACAAATGGCACCTATAAAATTATGATACTTTTTATCATACTAGTTCTTGAAGTAGTGATTGATAAGAAATATGAAATACAAATGAGATAGGAGCAGTTCAGTGTAGGCCCATCTATTAAAACCTTTGGATGAATTGTAAATGAAGCCAACCCCTAGTTGAATGTGAAGTTAAACCATTGAGGCCTTGTTATTTAACCCGTGTGTTTGCTCGTCATGGTCAGGCACTTAAATAACACAACCATAATAAGGATTTCAAACATTAGATAAAAGAGAGGTGGAGGTAGAAACTAGAAAGACCTGTTGGTGCTTTCCAATACTAACGGGCATAACAAAGTTCCCAATAGTGGAAGGAAAGAAACGAGTGGTCCTCTCTTACATTATTAGTGTAAAAAGTCTTCAGTAGAAAATTCCTTTTAGTAGTATTACAAAAAAGTTACAACATCAAACCACTATTGGCACACAATCAAGGAAATTGGATACTACTTTATTCACTTTGACTACTTGTTTTTGGGTTTAGGTAAATTTTGAGGAAGTCCAGAAATTATAGACGAAAGTAGGATCAAAGTGGACACTACTTTTTCCCCGCTTCTCATTTCATCTTTTCCAAGTAGCCTCTCTTCAAGCCATACAAATAGCTGTTCATTTAATACTTTGAAGGGGTTAGACCCTCAAAATCCTTACTTTAAGGGGGTAATAGTGCTTTGATTCTGACTTTTTAGGTACTACGAAAATCAACTTTAAAAATTCATTTTAATTCTTATCAAGGTGATGCGGGGTAGATACACAAAATCCTTGATTTGTGGGGTTAATGAGAATGGGGTCTGTTAGAGAAAATGCACAAGAGGCCAAATGAGGGTGTTTTGGATGTAGCAACCACTGGAGATTACAAAATTCTTATTTACCTTGTCAGTTCACCCATTCATCTCCACTTCTATCTACTTACTCGACTCCTAAACATTCACCATCACTCTGCTAGAGACTCATATAAGACAAAACCGCAAGATCCAATCTGAGAATTGAACTTACTCATCTCCATTACATTAGCAACCACTTACTTTTGAATATATTTGAATCCACTAACCATGCACCTAGAAAATATCCATCTTCACAGCCTAGTCTAGTGGCAGAGCCAAAATTTTCTCTTAGGAGGGGCAAGAAGTTTCTCGAGGAGTTTGAGAAATAATTAATTAATTTTTACTAATAAGAATGATAAAAGAATTAATATAAATTAATTATTTAACATAATATCAAGATTTTAAAATCATGTATTTAATCCAATGTAACTCATAAACTAGTTATTAAATAAATCCAATACTAATCAAAATGATGAACTTGTACTGCCCTCCACATCCAACAACATTTAATAATGGACCTAGAAGACTAGAAAATAATTGTAAATTGCATGATTTTCACAAATATACTTGTGAGCACGATATCAAATTTACAAAAAAATCAAATTAAATAATTTTCTTAAACATCATAATATGGGTTTCATATTCACATCATTCAGATGTAATTTACTTTTTAATTATCAACCCTTTATAAATGAATGTACTGATGACATTAATATAATTAAATATAGTATTTTATAATGCATAAAATTGTGTTAATTAGAATTTGAGAAAATCCTTTAAGTGGGCCGCATTGTAATTTGTAGCTTCCATTTGAGCACTTCAAATTTTTATTAAGTGGGCCGCATTGTCATTTGTAGGTTCCACTCAAGAGAAGTAAGTTTGTGGAGAAAGAAGAGAGATAAACACTTGAAACCAAACATATAATTCAAATGGAAATGGTAGTTGGATAACTTTAATGAGTTGTCTTTTTTTTATAAAAGTAATTGACTAATCAATTGCCCTCATGTGTTTTGAAACTTCTTCTTTAGAGAGGGGAAAAATTGTTAAGGGCAAACGAGAAGGTAAAAACAAAGTTGCGCATGGAGAAAGACATAAGAACTTTCAAGATATTTTTTCCCTATATTAAAGGAAACCAAGATACTGAGGAGGGGCAATTGGGGACTATGTGGCTCCGCCACTGGCCTAGCCCACTCCACACTCAACAATAGAACTTCACATCTTCATTTACCATACACCAAACCTCCAAAAGCAACATCTAAACTCAATTCGAGCTTGGAATTTGTTGGAATTCATTCAGACATTTTACCACACACTTAGATGGGACCTTGGTTTTACTGGGATTTGAATTACAAGGGGATTGTGTATTCATTTTCTGTTGAGAAAACATTGTCTTTCTTTGTTTCTTCTCCCCATTCACATCTTTTCTACATGGCATAATAAGTCATCAAAGCCACCTATCTAAACCACCCTAAGCCACCTAGTAAGGCCCGCCCTAAGCCACTGTCCTAAGTCATCTAGCAAAGCCGCCCTAAGCCACCGTCGAGAGTATTTATCACATGAGGTAAATTGGCATGCGTCTCCTCCATGTGTCCTTCCAGGAACATTTTCCTTGTGTCTATATAAAGAGATATTTGGTTTGGTTGCTGTTGTAGTAAGAAGTGAGATTTGAGTGTAGTCGCGCGTGCTGACATGTGTTGAGTGTCATAAAATTCGTGTAATAGGTATTGCATGTGGGGGTGTTCTCTTGTATTAATTAGGTTAGTGTATCTTTATATAAGTTATGTTAGCTAGTGACAATAAAAAGTTGATTAGTGTTCTCTCACTTGTGTGATGTATTGCCGCACCTCATTCCACCTTTAATTTCCTACAAGTGGTACCATCCATCCATTGTGAGCAGCAGTGAGAGGAGCCGCGACGCTGTGAAGCTGATTGGTCTGGGACCAAGCTTCTTAGTGGTAGAAATCATTAAGCACAATGGAGGATCTTGCCAATTCAACTGGAGGGCTAAAGAAGCTCAACAATAACAACTAGAGTCTTTGGCGAACATTGTATATATCTCCAAGTCCAAGATCTATGGGAGGACGGCGGTGGCAGTGAGACCACTGCACAGCTGAAAATGTAGAGGCATATTTACCTGAGATGGCAATGACCTATTTACAAATTTTAGAAACCTTAGACAAAAACCTCTTTTTTTAACATTACAAGATTCATAAGAGCAAACCCATGAGACTATAACTTGTCATACTAATTGAGATAAAAAAAAAAAAACAACAAAACTGTGGTGGTTGGTTCTTGCAGGTGGTTGACCACTGGTGGTCTCTGCTGCTTGCCAGTGGCAAGGAGGTGAAGGAAGGAGAAAGAAGAAGAATGAGAAAGGGCAGGACCGATCATCCATTTGAATGGATGATAGGCTCGATCAGAAACGATCATACCCATTGGACATAATATTTTGTGAATGGCAAGTGTATAAGCATTCTACAGCTGGTACCTCATTTATTTATTTGTTTTTGGTATCCAACTTAGGAGGTTGAGACTCAACTTACTAGGGAGGGGAGTAAACCTTGGGCGAGGTAGCCCTCCGATAATGGAAGGTGAGACTCTTTAGTTTCAAACCTTGGACAGTCAGATAATAACTGACACCTTTTACCACAGCGGTGAGAGGCCGTTCTTTATAGCTGGCAACTGCTGAATGCAAAAGAACCAGCAATGAACTTTTTTTTTTCTTTTTCTTATTAATGAGAAAGAGCCCCACGGGACATGGCCCATATACTTGGCCTTAGAGATGTCAAACGGGCCGTGCCGGCGCCCCAGCTCCGGCCCACCCGTGCCACGGGCCGGGCTGGCACGGCCCGCCATGGGGCGGGCTGGACCGGGCCGGGCCTGCTGGGCCTGGTCTTTTTTTTTTTTTTTTTTTTTCTTTCTTTCATTCTTTCTTTCTTTCTTTTTTTTCTTTCTTTGTTTTTTTTCTTTCTTTCTTTCATTCTTTCTTTTTTTAATTTCTTTCTTTCTTTCTTTCTTTGTTTTTTTTTCTTTCATTGGTTTTTTTCTTTCTTTCTTTCATTCTTTCTTTCTTTCTTTTTTTTTTTTCTTTCTTTCATTCTTTCTTTCTTTCTTTCTTTCTTTCTTTCTTTTTTTTTTCTTTCTTTCTTTCTTTCTTTCTTTCTTTCTTTTTTTTCTTTCTTTCTTTGTTTTTTTTCTTTCTTTCTTTCATTCTTTCTTTCTTTCTTTCTTTTTTTTCTTTCTTTCATTCTTTCTTTCTCTGTTTTTTTTTTCTTTTTTTCTTTATTTTTTTTGGCGGGCTGGCGGGCTGCGGGCCTGGCGTGCCCAGCGGGCCGGTTCCAGCGTGCCCAGCGGGCTGGAACCCCAGCCCATGGGCCTGGCGTGCCTGGCGGGCCAACGGGCCCAGCAACCTCGGCCCAGCACGGCCCGTGCCGGGCCACGGGCCGTTGACTAACGTGGTTCATTTGACATCTCTACTTGGCCTAATATGGAATCGTGACACATAATCACTGTAAAAAACAAAAAAGCAGTGTATTCAAATTAATCTGCTTATTCTCTTCTGTTTCGGTTTCTTAATATAGCAATCATCTTTCAGTAACGAACAGTCTCTTCCGGAACGGGAAAGTTGTTGCATCCTTAAAACGACTGGTGGTTGGGTCTTCTTCCTACCATGCACCTAACTACGCAAATATTGATGCTACATATGATGCTCTCTTTTCATATTTATTATCTCTGACAATGTAAGAATACTTGCAGATTTCAAACATATAATGCACTTGCAAAAGACAAGCTCTCGCGACGTGGTGATATTAGAATTCAAGGAACTCGCACCTTGAACTTGAACGGTTGTTGAATGGTAAGCTTTGTCATTCAATCATTAGTCTCGGATATTGCTAGGAATTTAACTGGATGGGTCATTGGGTGGCTAAATGTGGACAGTCTGGATTTCACTTATTATGATCTGGCACACCGGATAGTGGGGGTTCTTGGTTTGGTACTTTTGTTTTGTTGTTTGGCTTGTTTCTTTTAATTCTTTGCTAAATTGGATTTTTTCTTCTATGTAATTTTTTTTTTCAAATATTAGACTTTATGCTCATTTTCATAAGAGTACATGAAGATTTGAATGTCTAAAAAAAATTATAAAATTTTGGAAGCTGCTATTGCCACAACTCCACTTGCTCATTCCACATCCTTTTTTTTTTTCAAAACCTAGACACCCTTGTAAGAAATCTCCAAACTACCCCCTCTCCCTATCATTCCCTCTCTCTCCCTGCTTGTCGTCTACCTCCACCCTCACTCTCTCCTCTCCTTCCCATTCTCTCTCCCCCTTCCTGCTCACCCCCACCTCTGCCCGTGCTCGACCCTCTCCCTCTTCCTGCTCGCCGCCCACCTCCGCCCACCTTCGCAGGTGGCCTGACCCCTCTCCTTCTCCTTCTCCCTATCTCCCTCCCTCTCCTTGTCGTTCGGCCACTCAGGGCCAAAAAAATTAAGATTGTTCGGTCCTGAGCGGCCGAACGGAAGAGAGAAGGACGACAAGCAGGGAGAAGGAAAGGGAGAGAGGGATGGCAAGCAAGGAGAAGGAGAGGGAGAGAGACAGGGAGAAGGAGAAAGAGAGGGGGAGAGGGAGAGGGCGCGGGCGGAGGAGTGGCCAGTAGGGAGAGGGAGAGAGACATGGAGGGAGAGGGAGAGAGAGGTAGGGAGAAGGAGATGGAGAGGGGAAGAGGGATACGGCGCGGGCGAAGGTGGCGGCGATGAGCAGGGAAAGGGAGAGAGACAAGGAGAAGGAAAGGGAGAGAGGGAGAGGGTGCGGGCAGAGGTGGGCGGCGGGCAGGGAGAGGGAGAGGGATGGAGAGGGAGAAGGGTAATTTTAAGATTTCCTACAGGGGTGCCAAGCTTTTGATAAAAAAAACAAAGAGATGTGGAATGAGCAAGTGGAGCTGCAGCAATAGCAGCTCCCAAAATTTTTCCAGGACTCTTTCAATCAAGTCCTCTTCTTAAAAACTAACAAAAATAACCTTCCCTTATTATAGGTTTTCCTCTTTTATTAGTCTTTCTTCTCCCAAAACCAACCATTTTGATATGCTAAAGTGGGCCCCACTAGGTCATGTGGGTTGGACTTTATCAATTTTCTTAAATGACTTAATAAAGGGAAATTTCAGAAAATGGCATAAGGGTGTTTTTGTCATTTTTTAAACTTTTGTCTTGGAGAGGACTTTTGATTGAAAGAAATATAGAAAACTTTTATATTTTTATAAAATATTCAAATCTTCTTCTACTTTTTTGAGAATGGGGCTGGATTTTTATACCTTTTTGAAAATTTTAATTTCCTTTAAAAAAACCAATAACAACAATAACAACAACTTGACTTATTTTTTTTCTTATCCCGGGCCTAAGACCTAAAAACGAACTGGGCCTGCCTACAACTACCACGTACCTCTTGTTAGTGAGTCTAGATCCTCCGTGGCACCTATTACACGATCAGCATGTAATACTTTATTGAACTCCATTTTGGATCCCACGTACTGATAATCCAGACCATTCAAGATGATACCCATCCCCTCCACTAATTGATCTTCAAATTTAAAATCAAGAATAGTGGGTTCCACCATCCAATTGAGCACAATGACATAAATTGGATTGACACTACTCAACAACGATTCCTAGTCATGTTTCTGTCATTATGCTCAATCAAACAGTTGGATCGACTCATTTTAAATTGAAACTTAATGATCTATCAATGGAAGGGATGGGAAAAATGTTACATACGTGTATTGCTGTGGACTTGGGCTGGAATTGTGTTTTTTTTGTTCATGTGCTACCTAGTTGTGGCTTGGTTCCCTGTAGATGGGTTAGAATTACCATAATCATATGTATCAGTTGGAATATTTTAATGAAAATGGGTTGGTGAAGTTTGCTTGTCCATGAATGCTTTGTTCACTCCTTATTTTGCTCTGAACTTTAATCAACCTGTAATAAGAAAAGCATCATCATCCAAACACTCAATCCAGACAATATAAAAGGTCATCTATGCTGCTCCAATCCATCATCATCATCCTAACAGTCAATCCAAACAATAAAAAATGGTCATCTATGCTGCTCCAAACAGACATCATCATTCAATATGCCAATCCAAACAATAAAAAATGGTCATTTATGCTACTCTAAAACAGTCATCATCATCCAAACAGTTTTTTGAAACAGTCATTGACAAACTACATCAGGTTTTCTTAAAACACCATCATCTCCCAAACAGTCTATACCGCCCCATAAACAAATTTACAACATCATCATGACAAAGTTTTTTAAAACATAACCAAAATAAAATCTTACAACATCATCCAGACAAAGTTTTAAAATAGAATCAACATAACATCATCAGATTGTGTTGCCTTTTCCTGCTCCAATCCTCCCTCTACCTCTGGGTGTTGATGCAGACCTCACTGCTTGTAACTTTCCTCTACCATTGATATTACTTGCTGATGAAAGTGGCTGTGAAGCTGGCAACGACTGAGAAAAAGATTGTCTGACTCTCCCCTAATCAATCAAAATTTTCAATACAGTAGTTAGTAAATGCATGCATATAATCTAGTTAGAAGAAAAAGTATAAAACATGGGTGAAAGTATTGTACCCTATGTGCTGGCATGGGCTGTGATGCTGGGTGGGAAGCTGGCATGGGCTGAGAAGGTGGCATGGGCTGTGATGCTGCCATGGGCTGTGGTGAAGCTGTCATGGGTTGTGATGCAGAACGAAATAGTCTTGAATTTGGATGCACTGGTCCTTTGCAAGACCTGACATTATGGCCTATTTTCAAGCATCTAGCACAAGTCATTGTTCTGTTCCTTCTGGAAACTCTACTGGAATTATGTACCTCATCCGCTTCCCTCCTCCTCAACTTCCTTGGCCTACCTGCAGGTCTTTTATACAATGGAGGAGCAATTGGTTCTGATGATGCCAAAAAGTATTTTTGGACACCACCGGTCAAGTAATGAGTGATTAATGTGGAAATTAAAGAAGAGAGAGAATTTATAGTGGTTCGGTCAATCATGACCTACGTCCACTCTTGAATGGCTTTGGTTGCCGGGTACTTTATTAGCTCAAGGGTGCAGGGAGCAAAGAGTACAAGCTTTGAGAAGGAGAGGAGAGAGTCGTGCTCAGGTAAAATGTGATCTGCCCCCCAAGTGTTGGTGGGGCTTACAATTTATAGTCGCCCCCTAATAGATTGGGGTGACTTACTAGCAACTCGATAGCTATTGTGGTGGAGCTCACGACTTCTTCTCAACGGGTGAGTTGGTTGAGGTGCTCTCCATGAGACTCGGTCAAAGATGAGGAGAGGGCTGACTCCTTCCGAGGTGGCGATGGTGAGGCTCCTGGATGCTTCTCCTGATGATGTAGCCAGGCTATGTAGCTCCCTGATGAACTTGACTGGACTTGGACCACTTTGGGCTTGGTGGCATAGGTGGGGATAAGGGTTTACTAATTCTAAAGTGATGATGAGGCATCCGAGTGTGCTGGGATGACATGACCAGGCTCATGGGTTGGGCCTGGACCTTATCGGGTCATGAGTTTTGGTCCCAGGTCAATATGGATTGGGTCACTTGGACCTGACCTGTCATTTGCCCCCCAATGCCTCGCGCCAAAGGAAACTTTGAAAGTGAGGCATTTTGAATATCCAGGCTTTCTTCATTCCGAGCATTTATAGCCTTCCCAGACATTGCCCGTCTCTGCCCTTTCTTCCTGGGTTTCATAGAAGAGTTCTTTTTGCTCTGGGTTCTTTCTCTTTTTGAAAACCCTAGGTTATAAATAGGAAGTGCTTTCCCCCACTCTCCCTTGAAATTGTTTCTCCTTCCTTGAGGTTGTTCATTCTCTTCTTGTTCAAAAGAGAAAGAAGGCGATGGAGTCTCCTGATTGACAAGAAGTAGAAAAGGGCGTGGTGTGCGACGGAAGGGATGGGTTGGCCACTGCCAACCCTGCTGCTACTAGGGAAGATGGCTGACGAGGCGCCGCCTTGGGTGCCCCTGCTGCTGCGCCGAACGACGGGCTGGGCATCCCTGCCAAGGGCGGCGCTGCTGCGGCGTCAGACGTCGGACGGGGCGCCCCTGCTGCACGCGAAGGCTGCGCCCCTGGCGCTGGCGTTGCTGCGCGCGCCTAGCCTGCTGCTGGTGGAGGACGGGGCGGCGCCCAGGGCGCTGGCGCTGCTGCGCGCGCCCAGCCTGCTGCTGGTGGAGGACGGGGCGCAGCTGCGGCGAGCGACGGATGGGGCGCCCCTGCTGCAACAAGCAACGGACGGGGCGCCCCAGCTGCTGTTGCAGGTGACGGTCGGCCTGCTGCGGTGGCGAGGAGCTCGGCCCAGTGGGCTGCTGTCGATGAACGGGGGGGCGCTCATGGCTGCGACGGGTGGCGCTGCTGTCGCGGTGGATGGACGGGGCTGGGGCGCCCAAGGCTGCTGTTGGCGCTTTGGGCGAGCCTGGTCTGTTTTGGGCGAGCGGTATCCAGGCGAGCTAATTTGCGTGCAAGGGCTAGGCACCAGTGCAGACGAGGCGGCCCACGAGGTTTCTGGTGAGCCTGGTTCTGGAGTCAGAAGATAGAGTACGCCGGGCTCTTTTGGTGGTGATGATCCGGCTTTTCCTTGTGCAACATCTCAGAATCAAATTCTTCAAGGCTTCTCGGGTAATGGACTGATGATGCGCTGAGGAGGCGCCCTAGTGGGGGATGAGGCCGATCTGACCACGTCACAAATGGAGTAGCACCTGTGGTGTTGGACGCTTAAGGTGTTGGGCGCCAAGGTTGGGCGCCTGTGAACCGTTGGGTGCCTGAGAGGTGCTGGGCGCCTGAGAGATGTTGGGCGCCTGGGTTGGGCGCTGCTCGAGAGGCGATTTTGCTGATCGCGATGGAGGAGCGTTGTTTGACGACAGGCGCAGGCAGGCCTCGTTTGCACTGGAGAGAGAGAGAGGCACGCTGCTTGCGTGAGAGCAAAGACAGCGTTTGAGGATTGCTCGTGTGAGAGCTTGCACTTTTTGAGACTGAGCTTTCGGTGACTCCTGAGAGAGCCCTTGAGCTGAGGGTATAGGCTGCCTGCTTGAGAACAGAGCAGAGTTAGGCCAAACTTTTTGGCGACCCGTGAGGGAGCCGCTAAGTTGGAGATAGGTTGCCTGCTTGAGAGCAGTGCAGAGGCCAAGCTTTTTGGCGACCCGTGAGAGAGCCGCTAAGCTGGAGATAGGCTGCCTGCTTGATAGCAGTGCAGAGGCCAAGCTTTTTGGCGACCCGTGAGAGAGCCGCTAAGCTGGAGATAGGTTGTCTGCTTGAGAGCAATGCAGAGGCCAAGCTTTTTGGCGACCCGTGAGAGAGCCGCTAAGCTGAAGATAGGCTGCCTGCTTGATAGCAGTGCAGAGGCCAAGCTTTTTGGCGACCCGTGAGAGAGCCGCTAAGCTGGAGATAGGCTGCCTGCTTGATAGCAGTGTAGAGGCCAAGCTTTTTGGCGACCCGTGAGAGAGCCGCTAAGCTGGAGATAGGCTGCCTACTTGAGAGCAGTGCAGAGACAGGTCAAGCTCTTGGTGACCTGCGAGATGATTCACCTTGCCTTGACTTGTTGATTTCCTCAGCATTCATATATTTTTGAGCTTTTGTTAATAGTTCTAGCATACTTTTTGGTGGGCGCTTTATCACCAAGAATAGGAAACTTGACAAGCGGAGGCCTCCCAAGAAGGCCATCATGGTTACCTTATCATCGGGTTCTTCAAGTTGGAGTACTTCCTCGTTAAAACGAGTGAGGTAGCTCCTGAGGCTCTCATTTTTATCCTGCTTTATGCTGAGTAGGTGTGTGGCAGGCTTTTGGTGGCGGCTACCCTCGATAAAGTGTGAGACAAAAGATTTGCTCAACTCTCCAAAGGTGGCTATGGATGCTGGGGGGAGATTGACAAACCACTGCCGAGCGGAACCCTTCAATGTAGTTGGGAATGCCCTGCACATTATTTCGTTAGGGATATTATGCAGCTGCATTTTGGTTTTATAAGTCTCCAGATGGTCCAATGGATCCTTCGTTCCATCAAAGGTCTCCACGGATGGCATTTTAAACTTCCGAGGAAGTGGGTAGTTCACCACGTCAGGCTTGAACGGTGTATCCGTTCGCCCGACCAGATAATCTACCGTCTCCGGTGCCTGCGCCCTTATAGCGTTGAAGACATCGCCCAGTTGGTTCTGCATTTCTTTGATCTTTTCCTCCCAGCGACTGCTGGGTTCCCTGGACGGACCAGGGAAATAACTTCCATCTTCCATGCTGTGATTTTCACTCCCCCCCTCCTGGAAATGAGGATCCTCATCGTTAGAAGCAGAGGGAGGAGGTGGAAGTCCACCGTGATTCGCCCCTCCTGGAGGTCCTCCAAATAGGGCTCTACCCGGGGGTGGAGGCACCTCGTGATGGGCGCGGCCTTGAAGGTAGACCAGGAGTACTCCGTGTGGGGCGACCTGGGGAACTCCAACAAAGGCGCCCTGGGCGCCATGGGGATGAGCGCCCAGGTGAGGATGAGGACGGGCGCCATGGCTTGCCCCTCTGCCCTGGGCACCATGGGGACGAGCGCCCAGGTGAGGTGCTCCCCTACGTGGAGCAGTCGGATGCTCCGGGTGCGGTACTTCATGCGGTACTGTACCAAATTGTTCTCCTCCTTGCCCTGCGAGCATGAGTTGCAGTATCTGCTGGTTTTGGGTCACCAGCTGCTGCATGGTTTCCAGCATTTGTTGAGGAAAGGGAGCAGGAGTATTCGTTGCAGGATTAGTCGGTATAGGATTACCCTCGCCCTCCCGCGAGGGATTGCCATCTTGTCTTCTCGTTGATCTTGTGATGATTGCCATAATTTCAAAAAAGGAAATTTTCTTCGTTTCCCACAGACGGCTTCAAACTGATGATGCTAAAAAGTGTTTTCGGACACCACCGGTCAAGTAATGAGTGATTAATGTGGAAATTAAAGAAGAGAGAGAATTTATAGTGGTTCGGTCAATCGTGACCTACGTCCACTCTTTAATGGCTTTGGTTGCTGGGTACTTTATTAGCTCAAGGGTGCAGGGAGCAAAGAGTACAAGCTTTGAGAAGGAGATGAGAGAGTCGTGCTCAGGTAAAATGTGATCTGCCCCCCAAGTGTTGGTGGGGCTTACAATTTATAGTCGCCCCCTAATAGATTGGGGTGACTTACTAGCAACTCGATAGCTATTGTGGTGGAGCTCACGACTTCTTCTCAACGGGTGAGTTGGTTGAGGTGCTCTCCATGAGACTCGGTCAAAGATGAGGAGAGGGCTGACTCCTTCCGAGGTGGCGATGGTGAGGCTCCTGGATGCTTCTCTTGATGATGTAGTCAGGCTATGTAGCTCCCTGATGAACTTGACTAGACTTGGACCACTTTGGGCTTGGTGGCATAAGTGGGGATAAGGGTTTACTAATTCTAAAGTGATGATGAGGCTTCTGGGTGTCCTGGGATGACGTGACCAGGCTCATGGGTTGGGCCTGGACCTTATCGGGTCATGGGTTTTGGTCCCAGGTCAATATGGATTGGGTCACTTGGACCTGACCTGTCAGGTTCCATTCCACTTTCTATCCAATCATGCATGCCAGGTACAACGTGTATCATACTACTATATGCATTCAAATACATCTCTTTGCTGTAGCATTCATGAATATAATCTTCAGGCCTTCCTGATTCATGTATATACATGCTATGGCATGCTTACAAAGTATCCCAGTCAGATCCCACATTCTGCATAAACATGTTCTACTCTCAATGTTCACAACATAAGTTTTTGTAAAACAGTCAACCTCAAACTCACCTCTGCCTGACCAATTGGGAAAACAATGTCTGCTGTCATTCTTGTTTTTTTCCAACTTCTCCAATATCGCAGGACATATTGTCCCATCATATTTAGTCATTCCTTTTAACTTCACTTGAGTTCTAATCATAAGTTTCCTCCTGACACACTCAAGCAAACCAACAATTGGTTTCTCCCTAGCTTCAAGTATATAACTGTTGAAAGACTCAGAGAGGTTATTTGTTAATGCATCATATTTGACCCTTGTAGTAAAATGAGATCTGGCCCACCTATTTGGATTAGCAGATATCAGCCAATTATATGCAGCCTGGTCCATCTCTTTCACCTTCTGCATATGACTATCAAACTCTCTGGGTGATCCACATGATGCTGCAGCCCACATAACATCTTTCAATAATTTGTCTTTAAACAGTTTTTTGAAGTTATCTTACATATGTCTCAGACAGTGCCTGATTTCAGCAGTAGGAACTACTATCTCAAAAGCTGCGTCAAGCACTTTCTGTCTATCAGACAAAAAAATCTAGCCCATGTCACCCCCATTTCCAATGTCATCAATTAATGATTTCAAAAACCAAGTCCATGAGTCCAAATTTTCAGCCTCTACAACAGCCATTGCAATTGGGAACATATTATCATTCTCATCTCTACCAACTGCAGTCAACACTTGTCCACCATAACTACCTTTGAGGAAGCACCCGTCTAGACCAATTATGGGTCTACATCCACTAAGGAACCCTACCTTTTGTGCCTCATAACAGACGTACAATCTCTGAAAATTTGGAATTCTATCCATGTGAGGTCTTTGTGTCACCACAAATATACTTGTGTTGGGATTGTACTTCTGGACAGTGACACAATAGTCCCTCAATCTAGTGTATTGGATTCTAATATCTCCAGAGATGTTATCTGATGCATTCCTCTTCCCTCGATACAATTTATCCTTCGACAAATTAACCTTTAGTTCTCTTCTCAGCTCTTTTTGCATTGTATGAATTGACCATTTCAAATTGTCACTCATCCTCTGCTGGTATTTAGCAGCTATATAGCTGGAAGTTACCAAGTGATTCTCAAACCTCATACCACATGCATGTTTGGGTTTCAATGTCTTAATTTGAAATGTCATCTCACCCTGCATGGGTGATGCATGAATCCTAAACCCACAATCATATTTACAAACAGCCGTGATTCTCTTGTTCTCATTTTTCAGATATTTAATGTCATAGCCTTACCTTACAGTCCATTCAACAAGTGCTTGTCTGAAAACTTGTGGACTTGAAAATATCATACCCAACTTCAGTTCAGGATTCTCCATATCAGTCAGCTCATTAAACTCAGGCCATTTAGACCTGTTGTTCTCATCAGATGAGCTGCACAATGAGTGAAGATCATCCCCATGCTCATCATCTGTAACCCAATCCTCATCAACTGGTACTTGTTGTTTTCCTTTATGCACCTCTTCCACATTCTCAGAAGATCCTCTGAAGATATTCTCATCTTCTGGCTTCTCAATATCCTCATGTAACTCTGGTGGCTCATCAGGATCTATATGATTCTCTTCACTTTCAACCTCACTGTCATCATCTAACTGATGCTGTTGGTTTTGATAATCTCCAACATCAGGATGCTGATGAACATTATCCTCATCATGACCAGCACTTGTTTGAGGATGCTGATGAACATTAGGGTCATCATCACTGCCTTCATCACCAGAAGCTTCATCCTCAACATCAGCAGCATAGTCATCCTCACAATGAAGTTTCCTACTAACTGATGCTACTTCTGCTGCAGGTAACTGCTTCAAGGGACCTTCAGTGTGAATATTTTCCATCAAGATCTTCCCCTTAGGTGACACTACCATCAAAGGTTCATGTCCCCTCTCTATATAAACAGTCAACACCTTACTGTCCTTATAATGTTCTAATAGAATAAATACATCCCTGTCTGATTCAATTCGCCTCAAACCATCATCAAAATCCATTCCTGGCACTTTAAAATACATTGAACTGTTCCCTGGGTACCCTAATTCTATCATATAATCCCTGAACTCAAAAAATGATGCTTTGTCAATATCAAATTCTCTGACTTCATGTACCATACCCCCAATGTATAAACTATTTGGTGGGTCTGTAAAATAACCACCATGGTGGAATTCAATTGTAACTTCATCAAACATCTGCATGTAGAACCTTACACCAGTTAAGAAAAAAACTTAATATGTAATTTCTTAATCTAACATATGCAATTTCATAATCTTGATCCTTTCTATAGTGCTTCTAAATAATATTCTAAATAACATACAAACACAAGGTCTAGTGATCATTTTCACAAGTTATCTGCCCTTTTTGTAAGATGGTATTACTTGAAATTCTAAAATTTGAGGTAAATTTAAGAGACCTTGGAAAAGAGAAAAAATAATTTCAAGATTTTGTAAGTAAAGAAACTTTCTGCTTAGCCTTGAGTAAACAGAGGACATGTTTAAATGGCCTTGAGTTAACATATTACTTATCATAAGGTATGACTTTTCTTAACCGATGACATGTTTAAATGGCCTTGAGTTGTTTTTATCACAGATTTGACACTTCAAAAGTATCTCTTATCTTAAATTGAACTTCTCTCTCTTACAATAGAACTCATTCAACTTGTGGATCTCATCTACTCTTTATAGTGGTCTAGACCATCACTTCTCATATAAACAATTTAAAGCATGCAACTAGTTTTTAGCACCAGAACATCACTTCTCATATACAGAAGCTACTAGATTATCCATTTTGCAACTGTTATCTGAGGCAGATTGCTGGCCAAAGCCCACTAAAAAAATTGAAATCAAAACATGATGTAATTTCACCAATTGGATTACAAGATACAACACTCAAGCTGAAGAAGACCTCTATGTTGTTTTTCATTTCCTATCATGGGCCCTGTAGTCCGCATTACATTTTCCAATCAGGTTGGCCAATCCTTTCGAATCTCAAAGCAGTAAGAAATGTCCAAATACCACTTTCCGTCATCGTCGTCTACAAACACAAGGTCTAGTGATCATTTTCACATCAATATTTTTATCATCAACAACTTGCAAACAGTAATATTGGAGAAATGAATGAGCCCCACAAAATGGCATCTTTGATCTCTCTTTCCTTTTCTTCTTCTTCTTCAACCTTCAAACCTACATACAATATAGACATTCTCACTCACATCATCCTTAATTACCAGAACTAGATCCAATACCTAATCATCGAGACCCACCTCCAATATAATAACAGTGCAGACAATGGATATCCAACAAGGGTTGACTGTGGTCCCCTCCATGTGTAACAACCACCATGGATAACCCACAAAAGCAGCAGACAAGTGGGGTTTCTATTCCACCAACATTCAAACAGAAACAATAAACAAAAGAAACATATTTTTTCAAGAGGGGACCATTTTCGACAGCGAAAGGCCCTACACTTTTCTATAAGAGACATTCACCATATCAGACAAAGAAGTTCAAAATCCTAAACCCATGGTCATCGGCAATGCTTAGAACCACCACATGCATCAAATATATACATGATTAAGGGTATGAGATCATACCTCTGAAACTGCTGATGGTCCTTCGGTGTGGATCTATTGTTCTTCTTGAGGGATCTAATGCATGCAAGGAAGGAGGTGCGGTTTCGCCTAAAATCGCCAGAACTCTAACCGCAAGTGAAAAGGGGGAAAACGAGAAAAAATCGCTAACAGTAAAACGAATATATCAAGGGTAAATATGTCATTTACTATATTCCGTTACGGCAGTTAGTATTTGCATGTCAACTAAAACTACAGGTAGGTTTAGTCCAAAATACCAAAGTACATGGGTCACTCTGCAAAACGTCCAAAGTACAGGTAGGTATAGTGCTTTTTTCCCTAAGATTTATGATTTCTGTATCCTCTAAGCCTAAATCCAGGTAATCATGGTTGACTCGAGCTAGTTACTAAAAACACTAAAACAATGATATGGTATTAGAGAAATTTTAGCATTAATGTTTTGATTTTCATAGTAAAAATCATATATATATATATATAGGCAAACGATCGTGAACATCCGATGTGTACGGTCTTATGATACACAATATCTAGTGGGGTCCACTTTATGATCCACCCAAATGGACCACATATGTACAACACCCCTGATAGTCACCGATTGCATGATGTACTGAGATATAAAACATGGGTGTCAATCTTATGCACTCAACCCCTTGATCCATGGCCCACAATTTTAGCAGTTTTATAATAAGAAAATTGACCCTCGATCAAACAATCTATTCCATTTGATGGGTGTAAATGCCAGTATTCAGTGACTATGAAGAAGGATCATGCGTGTGTGATCGCTTTTGATGGATCGTAAGGTGGGCCCTTCTATATTGCCCTCACCGTAACAAGGCGAAAGGAGTTCTCACAGGAAATTTGCATATGCGTGTGTTTGTGCGAATGTATGTGTGTGTGGAAAGTCCTTTCCCGACCTCATGAGCTCACCGTGCACAAAACCTAGCTGGTGGGGCCAACCTTATGATCCATCTGAGTGGCCATAAAATAGGGAAACCGCCTCTCCCCGATAGTCACTAATCCAGGGGTCTGAACCGGTGAATTGACTGCAAAATCATTTGTATGATGAAAATTTATGAGTTGTTGATTAAGTTGATAGGATGATCATTTGAGCATTCGCCACCATACACGGGTAGGGGTGAGATCTTTAGCGATCCCCCAATTCCCTTCACCTGGTGGGCCCTATAAGTGTTTGCTCACTTGAGATGATGAGCTGAGGTGAGAGGGCCCTAATAGTTACCAAAACCTTGGGTTTGCACCCATTCAAATGGACTGGACAATTGGATCAACTGTGCACCTATTTTGGATTGTTGAAACATGTGGGCCTTTGATCAAGGGGTTAGGATGATCACATGAGCCCTTGTCACCAATACACCAATCCGCCCAACCTAAATATTTCATTCCTTGTTATTCCATCCCCATTTGAGCCTAAGGTGGCCTCCATAGACAGCGAGGTCCACATGGAGCTGTCCATGCGCATCGTGCACGTGGGGCAGCTCTCATAAGTTAAAGTTTAGGATAATGTAAGCTCAAGTGTGTGGTAGGGCCCCCCCCCGGAGAACCACATGGGGATGTAGGTGATTTTAAGGACTCCCTAGGATCCTTTTCTTTACAGAAAATCAATCCCAACCGTGGTTTCTATCATCTCCATCTGAGCCCCAAAAGTTTAATGGTCAACAGTCCATTCGGATCGGTACATAGTCGATCCAATGGTCCAGTAAATTCGGATCTAACTGAAAGTTGGCGGACATGTGCAATTCAGGGGGTCGTGTGTTTGGTCCATTTGAATAAACCAAGGGTGGGCCTTACAAGCACGAGCTTACGGAATTTTATCATAAGCCTTAAGAGAGCCTTGCCCATATACCGTTGGATCGACTGGGTATTTGTATGTATAATTCTCACAAGATGAAGATTATATATAATCCAATACCATTGGTTTTTATGTATCTATTATTGATACACGATGGCATGAAACATAGTAATTACCTGTGGATCCCACTCTGTGTGGTTTAGTTGGTCAGTGCCTGGACGTGGATTGTATAAATCTATACCCTTATATACTAAAGGGCAACATAATGTCGTGCTTGATTGCTTGGACGAATTTCTCTCCATTAGCTAACATTTCATTTTTATAAATATCTGAAAAACTATTTCCTATGAATACTTATTTAACATGCAATTCCTAAGTTTCAAGAATTGAGCTTACGCAGATCTATTGGTCTCTAAAATGAAAAGAAAACTAAAAAAATACAAAAAAAAAAAAAAAAACGACAAATGTACATTGCTTGCAAGTAATCCAAGTCATTTTGTAAAACAATTACAGTAATTATCATGCCAATTTTGGATATTAGCAGACAACCGAGATACCCAACTTAATCTAAGGTACATTTTGGGTTGTGACAGAAGATTTCTTATTGATTTCAAAAGTATACACTTTTCCACTCAAAAAATGTCTATACACTATCAACTATAAACAACCATTTTATCACATAAAACAATTGAGGAACATCATTAGACTGTATATGACCATGAACAAACATTTTACCTTCAGTCTTCAAACATAAATGAGATTTCATTTGCATGATAGATGTTGGTTCCCACCTGTGCTTGCTTCCCTTGCAAAACTGAATTTG
Source organism: Cinnamomum chago (assembly GCA_038049695.1). NCBI lineage: Eukaryota > Viridiplantae > Streptophyta > Magnoliopsida > Laurales > Lauraceae > Cinnamomum > Cinnamomum chago. Next base: position 100,357,380 of record CP142453.1, on the reverse strand, counting down.
TTGAATGCATACTTCACTCAATGTCTTCCTCTATGTGGCGATCATGTACACAACAATGTAACAATAACGAATGGCTCCAAAATTAAGCAATAATGTACCATAGGAAGAGGTATAGTAATAAAGGGAAACAATATCAACTACATGAACGTTATTTCATAGAAAATGCGGCCAATATCTAAAACTGTAATTCTATGAGAATTAGAAAATTATTTAGAAAATATAATATGCAAGGTAACTTAACCGCCATTCAATGTAGAAACCAAATTAAAATGAAAAAAAAAAAAACAAAAATAAACTTAAAATGCTTACCAATCAACATAAAAGGACAAAAAAAGGGCATCCATGAAGCAGGCAAGATTAAACCCACGCAAAACTCAATTATAAAAAACATAAAAACCCACGAACTCAATAGAGTTTACGACCATCTAAATGAATAATTGGTCTCAATTCACAGGGAAAAAAATGATAATAAGCACACAACCAACTTTTTGGTTCTACATTTGCTCGAATAAAATGCTTAGAGATGACCATGTGTGTAACCAAAACATCCCCTCTTTCTTCAAATTCTTTTACCTATTTGTTGCCCAACTCATTCATCTTTACACTGACGTAAGGGACAGCAATAGGAGTGGGTGACAGACGATCTTCACACTGTTATACATGTTAGCCCTCACTTTATGAAAGGAAAGAGATATATTTGGCCCCCGACTTAAATGATCCAAAATGAGAGGGATATCCCTATTAAAAAATTTCATGTTTCATTCATACATTAAAGGTATCATTCAAATTTTAACCCTAACAAAGAGTAATTTATATAGCAATATAAAATTTGATTTAGAAGAGCTAGGAACAGAGAATCGACATCATGAAGTATCTTAAAGGGCAAAACCAAAAAGTGACAAATTAACACCTTGAGATAAGACTCTAGTGATGGAAAAATGAAGGGGGGAAATCATCAATCAAAAAGCAATCTTTCACCCTCCCAACAAAGGTCTGAAATGAAAAGAAGTGAGATAGCATCAACTTCAAAAACATGTAAAAAAAAAAAAAGAAAGATAACATCTATAGTGAAATAAAAAAGCAATCTTGCGAGGGATTTTGAAGAGCAGATCCACCATTATCCATGTTAAAGCTTTGTTATACTGTGAGATGCAGTGTGTTCCTAAGTGAGGTTACCTTTGATGACTTGGACTTTTGTAGCCTGGACGTAATCTTCATTGGATGATTAAGCCTAGTGTTTTATACAATCATAGATCCACCATAAAAGGCAAAAAAAAGAGGACAAATGAGTTATAGTTTAGCCATCCATGGCCAACCCTTGATGGATGGCTTTGAACGACCAATTAGGATAATAGTGGGCACTTGATCAAAAAGGAAAAGGAAAAATAGTGTCATGTTGGCTTAATCTAACAACAATGTATAACCATTAATTAGCAGTGTAAGTTGATACAATTTCAATACATCTCTCATTAGTCTTTCAGCATGCAACAAAAAATGATCTTAGATGATTTTAGAAGGTGAACTTAAGCCAACCTGGATTACCTGGTTATTAAGACCCCAGTTTTTAGCCAACATTTGCTTGTCTACATAAGTGGGATACCTAAAATAAATAAGTAGATAGCTCTTGACACCAACTATATCAAATCAAGCTTCAGAAGATTGTAATGGACGCATGCCCTTTGGGCTATGCAATGCACCTGCCAGCTTTCAAAGGTGCATATTGAGCATATTTTCTGACATGGTACACTACAACAAATCAGATTTTCAGCGACGAAAATATTTGTGACGCAACCCAAAGCGTCGCAAAAAATAAATTTTTTGCAACATAAAATTAGACCCGTCACAACAAGTTAAGTATTTGCGACACACGACTCCATGCGTCGCAAATAGATACTTTCAGCAATGAATATAGTGCGTCGCAAATAAATGCGTCAAAAAATCATTGGCGCCAAATGGCGGTATAATTATTCGCGACGCTAGATAGTCATTTGCGACATAATCATCTGTCGTAAATAAGTGTCTCTATTTGCGACGTAATCCCCGCGTCGCAAATAATTTTTAGTCTGAGCTATGTCATAGAAAAGTTAAGGTTTTTTGCAACAGTTTCCTTTTTGCGTCACACATAATATCTTATTCGTGACGCTGATGTCTTTGCGTCGCAGATAATCATTATTAGCGACCTCCATCATATGGTGTCATAAAAAATTTAAGCTAAAAAAATAACTATTTATTTGGGACGCAATTTATACGTCACAAATAATATTTAGTTGTGACAGTATACCTGCTACGTCGCAGATAATGAGTTTTTTTGCAACGTGGATTTAAATGCGTCGTAGATAATAGTTTTATTAGGCGACATTATTTTATAGTGTTAAAAAAAATATAAGTATTTTATAGGGTAAAAGGTGTTTTTTTTGTTTTTTTGGCTAAAAGGTATTTATTGCTGCGGCCATTAGTGACCCCCGCTAGAAGTTATACATAACTTTTGATTCGCTTTACCTTATATCCCTCTCTTTCCTTTCAAATGAAAGCCCTAGCCCTACTGAAGAAAGTCTCACGCCCTCTCCTCTGCCTCAGATCCCACAGCAGCCCTCTTCTCCGGCAGCGATTCGGAACCGGATCTCTCCTTCCCGTTTGTTTGTGGTGGTGGGATCCCAGTCGAAATCAACCCAGTCTTATCTCTCTCCCGATCTCTACTTCTGCAACATTGCAAGCAGCTTCGTCTTCTCCGGCACCGACGAATCAAAAACCGATAGCACTCTCTTCTTGGCCTTTCATCAGAGGCAAACCTGATCGCTTCTCCGTTTCTCTGTTTCAAGAAACCAGAGACCCTGCTGCTTTTCCGATCTTGTCCGCGTCTTCTCTGGCAACCTGATCCTTTTCTTTGGTTTAGTCTGCAACCCGAAACCTTGCTTCTTTCTTTGGCTCCCGGCAACAAAACGAATAACAAGGACGAAGCTAATCCCAGGCCTAACTAAGTGTGAATCACAGGCCTAACGAAGCCCCTCTGCAGGTGAATCTATTATTGCCTTTTGATTGGAATCTGCTACTTTTGCTTTGATTTTTGTTGTTTCTATTTAGGTTTTGATGATGACAGATGTTTGTCTTCATAGTTATTCTTAATTGATTTGGGGCCTTTTGTTGATTGGAATCTCCAACCCTAGCTTTCATTTCTATTTCTGATTTTTCTCTCAAATTCTTGTTTTGATATGCTTCGTCTTATTATGGTTTTCATCGAAGTTAATTTTTGGATTCTTCCTCTAGATTCCATCTTTTGGCTCTGAGAGAAGATCTCATGGTCTTCTTGGAAGTTAATGTTTTAGGGAAATGATTCCGCTTTAGGTTAGATTTATTTGTTCATATAACTCTGAGAGAAGATCTCATTGGTCTTCTTGGAAGCGCTCATGTATTCATTGGAAATGATTCCGTTTTAGGGTTAGATTTATGATGTACTAGTGGTCATCCATTGATTTTCTATTCTCTCTTTCTTCCTTTCTTTATTTCTTCCTCATTCATTCTTCCCAGCAACGTCACTGAGCACCCACCCATTTCTCTCTCTCTCTCTCTCTCTCTCTCTCTCTCTCTCTCTCTCTCTCTGTTTCTTTCTCATTCTTTCTGATTTCTTTCCTCCCCCTCTTTGCCCAGTGGACCACCGAGCACCATCACCACCACTATTCCAGTGGGCCATCGATCAAGTGGGCCCCACGATCTTCATCATCCCTAATTTCAAGCTTCATTGTTTTGTAAGCTTCTTCCATTTGATTAGGTTTTGTTAATTGGGGGTTTTCCATTATTTTGAACTGTTGAGGTAAACACTATCATATAATATGTCACTAGCGGATTGGGACTGCCCCAGTTGGTTATTTTTAGCATTGTCACACTTGGGTTCATGTGAGGATGATGTATGAGTGGACTAAGCATCTCTGTGTAGATCCGGGTTCAAGAGCAAATTTTCTAAACAAAATATTTTGATTTGGATACATTCAATTAGGTGATGTTCTATGTGATTGGATTAAGCAGACTACAAATGGCTTGGGTAAGGTTATGATTATGAGGATGATGGCGGCAGCAACATGACTCCCTGATGAAAATTGCCAATCATTGTTTGCTTTAACTATAACTTCAAGTAGACTTGGTTTACTACTACAAGGGGCAAAGTCAAATCCCATCTATCTAGGATGACTTTGTAGGCTCTCACTTGATCTATTCAAATCATATTCCATTTCTCTCCTTTTCCCTAAATGATTGTTAAAGTTTCATCAGTTACAAGACATTCTTTAGAAGGTATATATTGCACTGACCAATCCATCAAGTTCTGGAAAAATAAAAAAAGGAGGGGGTTGTGCGGGCTGGGTGGGGGTGGAGAGAGTCAATTTCACTTAATAGCATGAGCATTAGCAATTCTTTATCTTAACATCTAGATCTTCTCCTTTAGTCTTAGCATTAATCTTTTCTGCATTAGAATTTCTTGTATGCTAGCTTTGTTTATCTCTCTTGTTCATAATGTCTACTAACTCTTGCACTCTTTTCTGCCAAAGTACACAAATTCTAAATGCTTAATCATAACTTTTAAACTAGTTCTTTACCTGCATCACCCTTCATGGTGTAAGAACCCTGACTGTTCTCACAACAAAGCAAAAGAAAAGTGGGGAAAAACAAAGCATCTTTGTTGCAAGTCACTTTCAGAAAACGTCTACCAAACCCTTTTTTACTTGACTACACCATGGGGTTCCACCATGTATTGCCTTTGATGAATGCACTAGTGTTAAAATCTTAAAAGTAGAGTTCACATTTAAGCAGGGAAAGTTTCATAATTAATTAACCACCTAAAACCAATCCATCCAGGTTTGGGACTAACGAGCTTTAGAGTTGAAACTCTATGAAATTTTGAAGTCTCAGATAGAGCTCTTGTATGACCATACAGGTTCTGCAGTTTTTTTTTTTAATATTTATCCATCTGTGCAAACCAATACAGGTCCAAATCATTAAGGTCATAAGTTGAGAGGACTATCAATGTAAATGATGAAGTCCTTTTCACTAGCCAGTATATTCATGGGTTTTCCTCAATGAATTGTAGGTTAAAAACAAAACTAAGGTTCTAATCCAAAAGAGACGAGCCAGAGGAATCTAAAGATTTTCAATTTAATGAGTCTTTAGCTCTTGAAAGTTGAAAGCGTAGCAGATCCATTAGACAAATCCCATCCTTCAACTAATGAGTAGTGTCGACTGTTCTGCTCTCCATCTCCCTCAACAGTTCATATTAAATGTAGTTTTTAGCAATGGTAGAGGAAGTCCTGAGTCCTCCCTGAGGGGATACTATGGACGGCAAAACCATGGGTCAAACAAACAAACTTCAGCCTATAGAAATCCCAACAGTGTGATCAATTATCAAAATGATTCATCAATATTGCCTAGGTTATTTGTTTTTAGCATGAACACAAAGTACTGATTATCATTACATAATTTCACAAGTGATGAAAATGGGGGAGGTAGTTTCAAAACCCAACCTGGAACCATTCCACCTTTCAGTAGACAGCTCAAAGCAAGCTGGACTGCCCCATTGAGAAGTATAACTTAACAATCCAACATGAAATGCAAAGCAGAAATCAGAGGTGATTCTGGAAAGAAACTTGAGCTTTTCCATTTTCTCAGGATCTTCTCTCTGATAATGAAGCTGCGCCAAAGTCCTTTTTGTGATGTTTTTACTTCATTCTCAATCAGGTTGAAGATTTTGAAGTCTTTCTAATCTATACCTTCCCCATGTCATTTTAATGCAATTTGTGCGCCTATTCCCATCCATCTACAACCGGAAACTTCTTTAAAGTTTGTCAAGATTTAAAATTTAACTATCTTTAAAGCTCAGCAATTATTTTCAGAAGTTGCTTTGCTGCTACCTATGACCTCTGCCTTATTTAAACATTCATTTTTTCCCTTTTCAGGAATTTAGACGAACAAAGGGAAATATAAACTCCATGAGAGAGCATGCTGAGCTCCTTAATTCTGTCAGGGATGATATTAGTGAATACAAGGTGACCAAAACAGGGGTCGTGAATACCATTGATTAATATGATCTATTTGGTTCTTTTATCTCAGTGAATTGTATTTATATTTCTACATATAGGCATCAGGGAGCATGTCACCTAGAATGCAATTATTACGAGAGCGAGCTGCTATTCATACAAGCATTACTCAGGTAAGACTCCAAATCACTGTCTGTTCATTATTATTGATTTGGGACTCACTAATAAGGAAAAACCTATCTCTGTCAAGTCTCACTTATCTTTCTTAGGCATCTGATCTATTAGCCTTTCACACGAAAACAAGTTTTTCAGTTATCATGAATTCAGACATGATAATTTTGCGAAACCAAGCGGTTGAAATAAATTCACATGAATGTTATAACATATCTTATGAAAATGCTGAGACATAAACACTGTTGATTGTTGTTGTTGCAATGCAATAATTTTATTGAATCTGTCAGTGACACTATGGTTAGGTTGTGCTTCATAAAAAACAAAAAAAAACTATGGTTAGGTTGTGATAGGCTAGGGTGTTTTTTTTAGTGTCCCCTTATATGCATTGACTTCCTTAGGACTGGTTTTTCAAACTCGTGGTTCAGAGACCTCTCCATGTCAATATTGTAAACTTGAAAGTGGAAAACAAAAAAACCCAAAGCACCAGTTCCAATAAAATAAATTTATGTGTTTTTCCATAGGTTTATTAAATATGGCTTCTTTCAGGTTGTAAATCGTAATCCATATTTAAATGTACTTGGGTTGGTTTGAGCAACTTGGATCACAAGTAGGGTCGTCCACAAGCTAAGTTAGCTTCCAAGCCAGCTTGACTCAGCTTGGTTGGACTCAAGTTCATGCTTGGCTCATTGTCACAAGCCAAGCTCGAGCTACTTCTGCCGACTCAGCTCAACTCAAGTTCAGCTTGCTGAGGGCTCAGTTCAATGATGCTGATTCATCATTTTACTTATTGTATGGTATCGTTGAACTATTATATGTGCATGCATGTAGGGCTGCACATGGGCGGTTCGGATCGGTTTAACACTAAAACCAACAACCAAACCGAACATATCGGTTTTTTAATTAACCGATCCGATCCGACCGATGGAGAGGGCTTAAACCAAACCAAACCAAACCAAACGGTTCGGTTCGGTTCGGTCGGTTTAACCGTTGATTTTCATTTTATTTTTTTGAAAATCAGACATTGAAAATCTCAAAATGATGATACCTCGTCCTTTGCATTTATTCTAATGTTTAGTGAAAACATAAAAATCCAACATTCCAGACTGGACTAAACGCATATAAAAAATAATTCTACTCCAAAAAGCGAGTTCAAACTAAACGCAAGCACAAAAAAAAAACTTGCAGTGAAACATTTATTCCACATGATACCATTTGGAATTACAATAGAATAATAGTTCATGTAAAAAAAAGTCACACACAAACAAAATCTGTATCAGAACCCACTGTATTTTTCAGAAATGAATGTTTTTTAACACATTGGTTAGGTGAGACCAAAACTAACCATCAAAAGGCTAGACTCTACTGGCTTTTCTAACATTCTCAAGAGCGCAGCCTTCTGATAAAAACTTCATTGAAACGATGTAGGAATTATGATGGAAGGAAAACACCATGTACAGTAACCCATTCATAAAAGAGATGCACTGAGGCAGTGTTGACGGTTGAGTTCATGTGAGAATGGAGTTGTGGAATGTAATGTTGAAAGTAGTAAAAAACGAAACCCTAAGACTAAAATAATAAAAAAAGCAACATTTAAGTTACTACATACGGTCGGTTCGGTTTAAGCGGTTAACCGTGGGCTCAAACCAATAACCGACGGATGTAAGCGGTTTTTATTATTTCCAAACCGTTAACCAAACTGGTCTACTAAAAACCAATCTGAACCGTCCGGTTCAGTCGGTTCGGTTCGGTTTTGCGGTGATACTGGATTTTTTGTGCAGCCCTACATGCATGCACTGTGGTTATCAACAAGCATGCTTTATATTGTACAAGGTGATATTGAAGCAGTTCTTTTTTCTGCTTTATTTATATGTCATGTATACCAATATATTGAAGGATTCAGAATTGTTAAATTTTCAGGAGTTATGAACTGATGGAAAAATTACTTAAAGTTTATATCTACAAGGATGGGGCAAGACCAATTTTCCACACACCACAGCTCAGAGGCATTTATGCTTCTGAGGGATGGTTTATGAAACTAATGGAGGAAAACAAGCAGTTTGTTGTGAAAGACCCAAACAAGGCCCACTTGTTCTATCTACCATATAGTGCACGCCAGTTAGAGCTTGCTCTTTATGTCCCTAACTCTCACAATATGCGGCCACTGTTACTCTTTCTTAAGGACTACATAAACATGATCTCTGCCAATTATCCTTTCTGGAACCGCACGCGAGGATCCGACCATTTTCTTGTTGCCTGCCATGATTGGGTATACAATATTTCAATTTTGTTTCCTCCTTCCGTGCTCTGGTTAAATTGTATCTTTGGATTTATGAATTGGATACAACATTTCCTTCCATCCTAAAGAATTATGACTATCATGGATATAGTTTGAAATATGACAAAACTGTTGTTTAACTGTCTGACTCCTGTGTTTGGGGGAACTTCTACTTGGTAGTGATCAACTTAGCAAGGAACCATGAAAAAAATTGTTGTTGCTTAACTATCAATTGTTGAACAGTGACTTGTATGTCCAAACATTGCATCTCATATGCTTTACATTCTGATAGTAGTAAGAAATTGTCAACCCAAACGTGGGTGAAGAGTTCTAAAATTTTATTTGAAGCATCATTTTTAAGCAGCTTCTCATATATTTGTGCCATCTTCTTTAGGGGCCTTACACAACAACAGAGCATGAGGAACTGTGTAAAAACACCATCAAAGCTCTATGCAACGCCGATGCCTCAGAAGGAATCTTTACCCGTGGAAAGGATGTTTCATTGCCAGAAACAACTATCAGAAGCCCCAGGAAGCCTCTTAAATATATTGGTGGAAAAACCATCTCTCAGCGCTCGATTCTCGCATTTTTTGCAGGAAACATGCATGGTCGTGTCAGACCAACACTGCTCAAATACTGGGATGGCAAAGACAAAGACATGAAAATCTATGGTCCCCTACCTAATAGTCTCAAGAAAGATGTCATACGTAGAACACATGAAGTCGAGTAAATTTTTCTTGTGTCCAATGGGCTATGAAGTAAACAGTCCCAGAATTGTTGAGGCAATCTACTACGAATGTGTGCCTGTGATCATTGCAGACAATTTTGTGTTGCCTTTTGATGAAGTGTTGGATTGGACTGCATTTTCAGTTGTCATTGCAGAGAAGGATATACCCAAGTTGAAGGAGATACTTTTAGGAATTTCTTTGAGAAGATACATTTCTATGCACACGAATGTTAAGCAGTTGAAGAAGCATTTTCTATGGCATAACAAACCAATCAAGTATGACCTATTTTACATGATTCTACATTCAATTTGGTTCAATAGGCTGAATCAGATCCAGCAGCAACGAGGAAAATTCTTCTGAGTTCGATTGGTGCGTTTTTAAAATTGCTTGGTGTAAATTGAAGACTGTGCAGAGAGTAATATTTTGGCAATGACAAACAAATCTTACCTGGAGCTGAGGGAAGGTTACATCTTGTATGCTTCAAACAAGCAGTAAAGTTTTCTTGTGAAAATCTGGTGGTACTCATCTTTTTCATGGTGAAAATTTGGACTTTTGAAACCCACATAGAACTGTGGAATTGAGTAGTACAGGTTTAAGAAATTGCATTGTGGCTCCATCTTCTCCTCAAGTTGGGTTTCTGAATTCTATTGTATTGGTAGTCATGAGAGAAGTTCTGTATGCTATGGATCCTCACCATCATGTCAGCTAAATTCTCACCAATATATTTTTGTCCTTGAATGCAATGGATCCTCACATCCTCAGGTATTGACTTAGCTAAATATGCATCATTACTATTTTGCCTTTTTCAGATGAATGAATAGAATAAGTTCCCTACATGTCATATGTTTTTAGTGTTATTAAAGAATTAGAGATGATGGTGGAAGTAGGTGTTAACATTGAGTCATTACCAAAGTTTTTTTTTATCTTATATTTATATTTTATAGTTGTATAGTGTTATACTAATTAAAGAACAAAAAAAAGTGGTGCAAAAAGATATTAAAATTGAATGATGGCAAACTAATCCGAATGTTCTTTTGAAATAGGCAAAGCCATCAATTGAATTTCTATTGTTTTTTTTTTAAACAACAAATACTTAGTAACGGATATAAACCATTACAAATATAATACTTAGTAATGGACTCCAACCGTTACAAATAGAATACTTCGTAACAGATATCAACCGTTATAAATAGGTTGACCAAATAGTTATATATGTGTCAGAAAGTTGGAATTACCAATAGTTTTATCCATTGGGAACAAACTATGAACAAAATTAATAACTGTTACTAATAAATTGTAACGATTATAGATGTGTTGTTGAAATTAATTTCAGTCACAGTTCATAACCGTTAGTAATATTTCTAACGGTTATTAAGTGTTACTAACTTCCGTTACTTTTCATTTGTGACGCAATTGTGTCAATGTAAAATAACCGTTACTAATATTTTTTGTAACGGCTGTAGATCCGTTACTAATTGATTATTATGGTGTAGTGATATATGGGGCAATACACAATGCTCAGTTGGTTTTTCCTTCACATGGTACTTAGAAATGATCTCATCACTTACACATCTAGTGTTGGCAATTTCACTTGCTTCTCATCCTTGGTGATGTTAATATGACTAGTTATAATGGCAAATATAGTTGTGTTTTATAGACTTTCTTTATAGATTTTAACATCTATCTTGTTTTATTTATTACAGATTGAAATGGGAGATGAAGAGAATGGGAGATGAAGAGAAAATAAGAACAAGCAACATTTTTGGACCGATTTGGATAGTGCGGATCAATTTGATGATGCTATATTTTATCGTGGAAATTGCTTGTCGTCTCTCTGTGATACATATTGAAGACCGCATTTCAATTATTGTTTCTATGTTATATTGAGACCAATTATTATATGGATTTATGTTTAACAGAATTTTATCAATATCATTCAGTAAGAATTTGTGATGAGGACAACTGATTCGTTGCACTCAAATTCAATGAATTAATTTAGTTTATGTTTTTACATCAATGGAGTGTTATTTTCATACTTGAATTGCAACTTAGAGATATATGATCGATTGTGATGACCTAATGGTGACTTTGCATTAAAGATTTGTGAATGGATGACTTGTGAATGGATGATGAGATTATATTTGTATTGATTGGGTATAAAATCTGGAAAAATATATCTATTTTAAAAATATTAAAAAATATTTTTTTTGAGAAATTATTAGTTGCGGCGCTTTTATTGCGTTGCAAATAATCAAATGTAACAAGATAAATATTATTTACCACACCACACAAGCGTCGCAAAAAAAAATTATTTGCAACTTTATATGAGCGCCGCCTTTAATAATTTATTAACGACCTTTTAAAATCGTCGCAAATATAAATTATTGTGACGCAATTTTACCGTTGCAAATAAATCATTATTTGCGACGTTTATAATACGTCGCAAATATAAATTATTGGTGACGCAATTTTACCGTTGTAAATAAATCATTATTTGCGACGTTTATAATACATCGCAATTGCTACGTAATTAGCAACGCTTTAAAACCGTCGCAAATACTCTCTCTAATTGCCACGCTGCAGTCTTTAGCGTAGCTAATCTTTCTGTGACCTCATTATTTGCGACCCCTTTGCGACGCTTCATTTTTTGCGTCGCAATTACTTATTGCGACGCTTTTTATATTATTTGTGACGCTTTTTTGGCATCGCAAAAAGGCAAAATTGTTGTAGTGGTAAAAAGATTCATTGAGGTTTTCATGGATGATTTTTCGGTCTTTAACAATTCTTTTGAGGAGTGCTTACATCGTTTGTCCATGGTGCTTGAAAGATGCAAAGAAAATAATCTGGTTTTAAATTGGGAGAAATGTCATTTTATGGTAAAAAGGGGCATAGTTCTGGGACACATTATTTCTGAAAATGGAATTGAGGTGGACAAAGCAAAAATTAATTTGGTCTCCAAATTGCCACCACCAAAATCAGTTAAGCAGATTCGATCATTCCCGGGCCATGCTGGTTTTCACTACAACAAATGGGATTTTCAGTGACGAAAATATTTGCAACGCAAACCAAAGCGTCGCAAAAAATAAATTTTTAGCAACATAAAATTAGACCCGCCGCAACAAGTTAAGTATTTGCGACACAAGACTCCATGCTTTGCAAATAGATACTTTTAGCAATGAATATAGTACGTCGCAAACAAATGCGTCAAAAAATCATTGGCGCCAAATGGCGGTAAAATTATTCGCGACGCCAGATAGTCATTTGCGACACAATCATCTGTTGTAAATAAGTGTCTCTATTTGCGACGCAATCCCCGTGTCGCAAATAATTTTAAGTTTGAGCTATGTCATAGAAAAGTTAAGGTTTTTTGCAACAGTTCCTTTTTGCGTCGCAGATAATATCTTATTCGTGACGCTGATATATTTGCGTCGCAAATAATTAGTATTAGTGACCTCCATTATATGGTGTCATAAAATTTTTAAGAAAAAAAATAACTATTTATTTGGGACGCAATTTTGACGTCACAAAAAAATATTTAATTGCGACGGTATACATGCCGTGTCACAGATAATGTGTTTTTTTGCAACGTGTCTTTAAATGCGTCGTAGATAATAGTTTTATTAGCGACATTATTTTATAGCGTTAAAAAAAAAAAAAAAAAGTCTCCCAATTATTTCCATCTCCCGCCTTTCGTTTTTTTTTTTTTAATCAACCACCTGCGCGCCTTCGTTAAGAGTCTCTTGCGCCCTACTATATGCGCTTCATCACCTCTCTTCTGCCTTTGATAGTCTTTTACACGGAGAAGTCTCTTTGCCTCCCTATCTATCTGTTTATTCTCTCTTTCTATCTCTCTGCCCTAAATCCAACCGAAATCCAAGATCTCGATGATCCTCTACAATATCTCGACGTGGTTAGCGGCTGCTACTTGTGGAGGAATCTTCATTCGATGTCTTCTTCAAAGCAGCGCTGATTGGAGAGGTTCTCTTCCTCTTCTTTTCTTTATTTGTTGAAATTTCGAGATCTTGTATGCTTATATTTGATTGATGCTTTCAAACCAGATTTCTATATTGTAAAAAAGTATGCGATTAGAATATGTTCTCTTTATTATCTGAAATCAGGGATTGGTACCGTCATCTTCTTCATCAAAAAACTATTATCATTATTATCAAAGTTGAAGGGTGTTTTCCAACTATTTCAACCCCTATACCGGTTCCCATGAAGACCTTATTGGTTGTGATGTGAATGTGATGTGAATGTGATGTTGGTTTAATGATCCATAGACAACGAGGCTCACAATTTTAAGTTCTGTTTTTTTTTTTTTCTTTTTTTTGAAGTTCTGTTTTTTTTTTGAAGTTCTGTTTTTTTTTTTTTTTTATTGGTATGGTTGTTATTGTTGATGGTTTTGTATTGTTATTTGTTTAATTGTCTATTTGAGAGAGTATGCCTTTTTGGTATTAGGATTTTGATTAGGGTTTAGGGAATTTGATTCATTTTAGTCTGATTTGAAGATTTTGATTTATGATTTTATAATTCTTAGATTTTGATTTATGGTTCTTAATAATTTTTTTAGAATCTGGAATTGGGTATTTTGAGTTGGGGATTGGAGTATTGTGTAATTGCACTAGGGTTTGACAATTTGGTTTTCGAGTTGGATGATGAAGGTTTTGGTTTGCATTGTTTTTTCTTTTTAATTTGTTTTTTTTCATAGATTTTGGATTATATAATTAATAAATTCTATATTGTTAGCAACTAGGGGTTGAGATGGATTCAAGGTATTGGATTTTGAATTTGGGCATTGGAGGTAGTGACTTGGATTCAAGATATTGTTGGCTCCATAAACACATGTAATGAGAGTGGATTGCCCTGAGATTGGATTTTGGAGAAGCATTGTTAAGTGCCGTGAGGAAGAGTCTGAGATAGTGGTTGAGAGATGGTGAGAGGATTTGGATATGCACCAAAGGTTTGCACGAGCCAAATGGGAACCATTGGAGTGGAAGGAATCAAACCCAAAGGAGCTAGGTTTCAAGGATTGAGAGGAGGAGAAGGTTGTCATTGGCTCTGATATGAGAATTAGATCTAGGGAATGCTTACGGACCATATTTGCTAAGGCTTTTTTAGTAGGGTTGTTGGCAATACCCCTACAATTCCAGTAGAGGACTTTTATCATGGGGGAAAGCTGGAGGAGGTGATCTTGCCTCTAGACCTCCTTGTGACCGGACCACTAGCTTGAGCCATCTGAGATTTTTTCCCTTTCCCTGCACCTGAGGTATCTTGAAGAAGTAATGGAGCAGTGCATGAAGTAGCCTCCATAGTTGTTGAAGGTCCTAGGTGAGTTTCTGTGTGTTGTTTCTAGAGTGATGGTCTGAGCATCGATTTCACCTACAGCTTGGGAAGCCATTGAATCTAATACTTCTAGGTGCTGCTCAAAACCTGGAGGGGGGCCTGTTGAAGAGTTCCCTTCTGAGATGGACTGTAAGTTTTTGCAATATAGACTGGGGTTGATGGTTGGGTCTAGAGCAGTCCTCTAGTATGGAGAAAGAATTCATACAAACGCATACTTCACTAGCGTTAATGTATCTCGAACGTGCTATAAAAATTAACCTTATGTACTAGCGTCTCAAGTCATACAAGTCTTTTATCTCAAGGATGCCAAACTTGGAGGTGATTGGCAAGTTGTCCAACTGATAAAGCAGAGAAATGTATATGATGTTTTAGAGGTTGAGGAGGAAGAGACAAATTCGATTGGGGGTGATGCATTCCAACAAGAGGAGCAATTAGAAGTTGATGGGATTGTTCGACATCATCAAACTCCTGAATTAATGGATAATGAAGAAAATGATGAGGAGGTTGAACCATTGTCTCTAAATAGGACGGACGTTAATGCATATGAAGTTGATGCTAATGTTGTGGTCATCAACGTGGAGTTGGAACAGACAAATGCCGGTTTCATTAATGATGATGAAAGTGATGCAGAAGATGATACTTTGATGGACTATTGCACTGATGAAGAAGAACAAATGCCGACTGACGATGATAGTGATATAGATTCTTAATTTTTATTTCATTTTATTTTCTACAATTAATAAAGCATTATTCTCCAACAATTGCATGGTATAAAGTGTCACGAAAAGTCTGTGAGTATATTAACAAGTATAGCTGATGCCTTACTGTGTTGGGCATTTTGATATATGGCTTGAAGATATATTATGTTGTGTGGATGTCCTTAGGGGTTCTTTTGTGCTTTGGACAATATAACTGTGGCTGTTCTCCAATGGGCAGGGGACTGACCACTTATACAATTTATAGAAAGGTGGAGTTACCTTTGATGATGTCCTTAGGGTATCCCACATCTCAACTATAATGGTGGCTGCTCTCCAAAGGGCAGGGGACTAACCACTTGCCCAATTTATAGAAAGATGGAATGACCTTTGGTTATAAGGGGTATGAGGTTCCTCTAGACACTCCTAAGAACCCCACTCAGAACCCCTTTAATTCAGAATAACTTATGATCTTCATGCCAACTGAGACTGAGATGCAGTCTGAAGGACACATGACATCAGGAACTCAACAATTCCGTATGTATCACATTACTAATGACCATGCCTAGGACACTAGGATACTCCAACATTCACATGCAAGACTGGCCTTTTATGGGTGAACGTATGCGCACAACTTTTTTTTCCTTTCTTGGTTCATGTTATGTTTTCATATAATTTTTTTTTCATGAAATTGTACTTGCAAGTGTTATCTTTGTCCAAATAGAATATGATCTATGTACTTGAATGTAATGCATGCACTCATGCAAGTTGAAGCAAATTTTACCATCCTCAATGTATTGATGTAATACAACATATTCATTCCAGTTCCTACTCCAAAGGCAGGATTCCGATCCTGTACCTGGATGCCTAGTTCAAAATTAATATGTGTTCTTTGTAGCAGTACCATGACATGACAATTAAATTTTTATTTTTTGTTCCAAATGCAATCAAGATTTGCTTGGTATAATGGTGGCTTATTTTACCCTCCCTACTCTTTCTATAGGCACAATGTTTGCTTATGGTGTTACAAATAGTGGAAAGACCCATACAATGCATTTAAGCCTCTCAACCATTTGCTGGAACAATGTTTTTGTTTTGGTAGATAACATGGACCTTACATACTAGATTTTACTGATCATATGCCTCACTATTAAAACTTAATGGACTCTTCATGCCTTAAAATGGTAGAATATTTTATATTACTTGCACACATGTTCTTTGAGTTAAAATTACTTCAAAGAAGTCTTGGATGCATCTTTAGTGAGAGCGTAATTTTCCAACCAGGTGGGTTTACCACTGAATATAGCTTTACATGCTTCCTGATGCAAAACAGCTTCTTTACCAGTACTGTACTGGCACCATGAAACCGCTCTGCCTTTTCTCTGTACCATGCTTGCAATTGCCTAAGCCCATTGGATACTCTGTTTTAACTACTAAATCCATTTAACCAAAACATATAATCTTTGAGATCTTCAGTGGCCAGATATATATGGGGTCATCTCAAATCAAACCTCTTAGATGCCCCTCCCTTGTAGCCTTCTAGATTGCCACATCTCATCCATGTTCCATAGATTTTCTTCCATGCCATCAACCCAATTAATCTCAGACATTGTGGTTGGATTCAATGATTGGAAGTCATAGCTGTTATCAACACAGAAGCCCCTTGCTTGGAAAGGGGTCACAGTCAATGTTCCCAAAGGATTGAGGACTACTTGGAAATCTTGAGATTTCAGTGAGTTGGGAGATGTTCATGGAATCTGAGGAGATGCTAGAGCTGCAATCCTCTGTGATGGACTTGTCTAAATAACCAAACATGGTGAATGTGTTC
This sequence comes from Cinnamomum chago, assembly GCA_038049695.1. Classification (NCBI taxonomy): domain Eukaryota; kingdom Viridiplantae; phylum Streptophyta; class Magnoliopsida; order Laurales; family Lauraceae; genus Cinnamomum; species Cinnamomum chago. The sequence goes on along the minus strand of CP142453.1, from coordinate 100,340,317 downwards.
TGTTCACTTGTGCTGAGGGGGTCATTATTGAGCAGAATTTGAGTTGGGTTTTGAGAGTGGATAGGCGAAAATTAAGTTTAGAGGTAAACTAATTGGAGGGGAATTGCATCTTGAGGACCCAAACAGCAGCGACTAAGCTTGATGCTGTTTTTCATTGGATAGGGGCCGAACTTGATGGGTCGTACATTGTATGATGCATTTTTTTTATGAGTATTACAAGCTTACTGACGGGGTATGTTTATTTTGGAGATTGAGGTGGTTCATCCATGGTCACCATTATAGTTAGGCCATGCTGCCAAAATCATACTCCATTGGGGCAATCTCAATTTCAATGGGGTTTGGACAATGTTTTGTTTGAGAATAGTCTATACAGACAGGCAGTATGATGCAATCCATATAGGGGGTGCTGTTTTGCTTTTGTGGTTGGTTAGTTATCTAGCACTATCCTTTCTTGTTTTTTCTAGCTCTTTTGGTCTTTATTCTATTGTTTTCCCTTTTGATATGATATGGGTGTTGCAGTTTGTGTCCTGTATTCACCCTTTTTCTCAATGAAATTATTATTAAGAAAAAAAAGGAAAAAGAAGAAGAGTCTATGGCTGGGCTGTGGGAATTTGCTGGGTAAGGATGAGATTTTTTTTATGGTTAGAGATTTTTGAGGCATGATTCAATCATGATTTTTCCACAATAGAAACTGTTGGATTAAGAGAGGCAGACTTATACTAATACAGTTGTTGGAAAGGCTGCTATTTCAGTATTGTATATTTCCTTAATAATTCACCAACATTAAAGGAAAAACTCTTGATTTTAACTGGTTTGTCCATCCAAAATTAAAAAATGACAAGGAAATTGGTTTGCCCATCCAAAATTTAAAAAAAAGGAAAAAGTGCTTCATGAGATACTCTTATATTGTGGCAAATTCAACAGTTGCTACCGAGTGTGGGGCAACTTTTTTTTTTTTTGGGTTGTTATCCTCTAGTTGAGTCGACTCAGCTGAGGTCCAAGCAACTTGGCTGAGTTTCACCCTAGATCCCAAGAGGCATTAAAACATTTTGAAGAATGATAAATAAATCTAAAGAAATGAAAAATGATATCCTATAAATATATAATTTTAAGATTTGTCATGTTTTTAGTCACTATGAATGAAACCAAGTATAAATAGGTGGTCTCCATTGTTTTTCCCTCAACTGGATGAACAGTGCATCCAATCTGAGGGTAGGACTATATGGATTGTAGTGATTTAAGAAAGCAGGGAAACATATATTTTATGTAATTCAGTCCACTTTCTATTCACATTAGCCAAGGATCCCTGTGCTATGATTGTGTTAAATATTTCCTCACCGTGTTTGATATCTTGCCCTTGTTGTTTTGCCTTACAAGTTTCCTTTTGAATTGTTTGATTTACAAATGTCCTGTGCAGAGATGAACTATACTACTGTACTACCACAAATTAGGTTACCATGGAACCTTCTTTTATTCATCCAGTTTCTCTCTGTTGTCTAGAACTTTGGTTTCTAATAGTGTTTTAGTACATTTTACCATTCAGTTTTTTTTTTTTAGGTTAAGCTGAGTGTTGCTGGGAAAGAAATCATCAAGGAAGAAGAATTTAAACTCTCTCTCTCTCTCTCTCTCTCTCTCTCTCTCTCTCTCTCTCACACACACACACACACACGAATGCCCCTGATCAAAGAATTTGTCTGGTTACTCTGCTTTGATCGTTGGGCGGATCTATATAATGGATAGTTAAAAGATCACTTATTTTACCACTGTTAGCATACGAGTCCCCACCTGATGATTGAAACTGGGTTATTTTGAGCATGGTCGGTGATGTCTGATGAATGTCAACTATCTGGCATGGTAGGAATGAGAATTCTAGTGCACTGTCGGAACTTTGTAACTCTTCTGAAGTCTTTTGGTGCATTTGTCCATCAAGTCTAGAGTTTGCTTTAACTGGATTTCAAACCTGTGGTGTTGCAGCTGAGAAAGATTTGGGAAGATGCATGTGAGGGTTTGGTGGGAAGAAAACCAGGCTCGGATACATGAGCGGTACTTGTGAGACCCATCCAAAATCGAGGTGGATGTGCTACAGTTCTCTTCATCTGTCTCTAAACATCAAACGACACTTTCTTTACATTTATTTATTTTGCTGTGTTCTCAATTTAATATCTGGCACCAATGCAATGAGGATGATGTTGATGCTTGGCTGACCATCAAACAGGGTACTGGATTCTCTCCACCTTCAGAGATACAACCTTTTGTGTAATCTCTTCAGTTGTGTTTTTATGTTTTTTTTTTTTCATTGTCGTCCTCTGTTTACCCCTTTGGGATGAAAAAGCATGTATCGGAAGTTGGGAATGGGAATTGGGGATGTGGCCGGCCTGGGCATGGTAAAATGTAAATAGCATACATGTGGCATATGAAAATGGATTGAATCCAAGCGACTCAGGTGTCGTGAGATTGAAATGTTACTGTAGCAGGTTTTTACTTCTCTATGAGAACATGAACAGATTTTACCACCTCTCGGCTCTGTGTTATTGGAATTTGTTTTAAATTTACATACCTTTTTTAGCAAAAAAAAAGAGAAAAATCTACCTTTTCTTTTGCTCCAAGTCGTGATGATGATATCAGTCACGATAATTGAGAAAAACAAAAGCCTTATAACCATGATAATATAATGGCGCTGATAATCTCTGAATCATTTTGTCCAGTTAACCTGTTACTATTGATGCGCTGACTCCGTCTTTGCTTTGTATGAGCAGTAGGACTTGGAGCTTTATCAGCAACGTGTGCGATTTTTTAGGGTCTGGTGTCAATAAGTACTCTTTCAATCCTAAATTCCAGTCAGACATAAAACTTGTTGTGTCAAATGTTTATCTTTTTCTTCTTGTTTTATCAAATGACACAAACCTGCATTCAGATTTCAGATTTATCAACGAGTTTTAATGACTGTGACTTATTATGTTTATCTTTTTCCTAGGTTCTATAAAAACACAGTTACTTCCAATGATTTGAAAATACAATTATATTGTTAAATAAGGAGGCAATAAGATTCTTCTCCTCCTCTTGCTGCTGCTCTCTTCTCTCTTTTGCTCTGTTTTTTACTTACTTTTCCTGTTTTTGCAAAAGAGAAAAACCATTCATATTCATGTGCTTATCTCTGAGAAAGTGGTGATTTGGTTGTATTTCTATGATTGCAAGTAGAAGAGAAATGTTCTTATGATGCCTGAAAGATACAGTAGCCTAACCCAAGATGATTCCTGTGTAGAATCCCCTTATGCTTATTACTTTATAATGACTCAGGCTATACTGTACAAGATGTAGTTGAGAGATGTTATTCAATTCAAATTATGATGATATACGCCAAGCCTGTTTTGTTTTGAGCTGATTCTCTAGGGCTATGATTCAGGCTAAGTCTGACTTTCCAGGACCAGTAACTTATTGAGATAGGCCTGGCTGATGACCATCTAAAGGCTCATCAAGCCCATCTCAACTAATTCAAAGTACTGGGCCTAACTTATATTGCATAGGTTTGAGCTCATAGTATCTGTGGCAGGAGCAAGCACATATATATGTGTGTTGTTGATGGGTTGGACATGGCCCATTGCTACTATATTCATTGTGTATGTTACTCAGTTGAAGCACGTAATTATATAAATTTTATAGGGGGCTCAAGCAATTAGCAAGTTTCTCCATAGACTACAGATTTATTTAGCTATCAACAAAGAAATGTTTGTTTAATTAGTTATGTTTTTATCATTAAATTCATTTGTTTTGCAAGGTGGGATATTCATCGCCTACACAGTCCGGTATCTGGAAAGTTCTGGATCTATCTTTATCAGAGGTTTGTTCGTTGATTACTGTAGAGTTTACATGCCTTCATCTCCACTAATCAAAATCAAACAGCAGCAGTTAGATAATTGACATTCGGGTGATAATAATATAAGTTACACATATAAGTAGTCATGCAATATAGACTTTTGTTTCTCTAAATTAAGAGTATTAGTTTAGTTGAGAGAGAGAGAGAGAGAGAGTCCATGAAGAATAAAACTGCAGGATAAGTTACAATGAGATTAGCAGCACCACACATTCATTCCTTGAAGATCTATAATGGCGCAAAAGATGGGCACTCCTCCATGGTAAAATATTTATTCTTTGCTTTTATACATCATCAGGTGCATGTTCAGTTCAAATAGAAGGAAAATAAAAATGGATAAAATTTCATCTTAAATTATTAAATATCAGGTGCTTCATTTTCTTAGTTGCAGTTTCCATGTTGAATCTCTTCACAAATGTCACATACCCAAAAGGTATATATAGTGAAGAAATGTTTAAAATGAGAAATAAGTAGCCGCATCATCAAGTCAATTTGATTTCTTCCATGCTCCCATATACATCAAGGGCCATGATTTGAATGATATGGATTGATGTACATGTGGTGACTTTGTGTATAGGCTACAATCAACATGAATAGATAAGATTTCAACTTGATATCTCAAATTTCAGTTTTAACATCTATTTTGTTTTATAGATTTCAACATCTATCTTGTTTATTTTATTACAGATCGAAATGGGAGATGAAGAGAAAATTAGAACAAGCAACATTTTTTGGACCCGTTTGGATGGCGCAGATCAATTTGAGGATGCTATATTTTATCGTGGAAATTGTTCGTTGTCTCCATGTGATACATGTCGAAGACTGCTTTTCAGTTATTGTTTCTATGATTTTTTGAGACTAGCTATTATATAGATTTATGTTTAACAGAATTTTATCAATATCTTCAGCAATAATTTGAGATAAGGACAAATGTTTCATTGCATTCAAATTCAATGAATTAATTTAGTTTATGTTTTTACATCGGTGGAGTGTTATTTTCATACCTGAATTGCAACTTAGAGATATATGATTGTGATGACCTAAGGATGACTTTGCATTAAAGATTTGTGAATGGATGACTTGTGAATGGATGATGAGATTATATTTATATTGATTGGGTATAAAATCAGGAAAAATATATCTATTTTAAAAATATTAAAAAATATTTTTTTTTGAGAAATTATTAGTTGCGGCGCTTTTATTGCGTTGCAAATAATCAATTGTAACAAGATAAATATTATTTACCACGCCACATAAGCGTTTCAAAAAAAAAAATTATTTGCAACTTTATATGAGCGTCGCCTTTAATAATTTATTAACGACCTTTTAGAATCGTCGCAAATATAAATAATTGGTGACGCAATTTTACCGTTGCAAATAAATCATTATTTGCGACGTTTATAATGCGTCGCAAATATAAATTATTGGTGACGGAATTTTACCGTTGCAAATAAATCATTATTTGCGACGTTTATAATACGTCGCAATTGCTACGTAATTAGCAACGCTTTAAAACCGTCGCAAATACTCTCTCCAATTGCCACGCTGCAGTCTTTAGCGTAGCTAATCTTTCTGTGACCTCATTATTTGCGACCCCTTTGCGACGCTTAGTTTTTTACGTCGCAATTACTTATTGCGACGCTTTTTATATTATTTGCGACGCTTTTTTGTCATCGCAAAAAGGCAAAATTGTTGTAGTGTTCTATCGTAGATTCACCAAGGATTTTAGTAAAATCGCTAAACCTTTATACCAATTGCTGACAAAAGAGGCACCGTTTGAATTTGATGAGAAGTGTCAAAAGGCTTTTGAGAGATTGAAAAAGGAACTAACTTCAGCTACTATAGTTCAGCCACCTGACTGGACCATCCCATTTAAGGTAATGTGTGATACATTCGATACTACTATTGGAGCTGTTTTGGGTCAAAGGGTTGGGAGGTTACCTCATGTGCTTTACTATACAAGTAGGACCCTCAATGATGCACAACTAAACTACACAACCACTGAAAAAGAATTGCTAGCTGTAATTTTTGCCTTTGAAAAATTTCGGTCCTACTTGATAGGGTCCAAAGTCATCATCTACAAGGACCATGCAGCTCTAAGATACCTTCAGTCCAATTGATCCAAGAGTTTGATTTGGAAATAAGAGATAAAAAAAGAATGTGAGAATGTTGTAGCAGACCATCTTTCGAGGATACCTTTAGAGCCATCAGGTTAGGTCCCACTGAATGAAAATTTTCCTGATGAACAATTGCTCAGTATTTCTCAAATCCCCTGGTTTACAGATATAATTAATTACCTTGTTACAGGGGAGATGCCTGCCCATTGGTCAAAACATGATCGATCAAAATTTCTAACTGAGGTCAAGTACTTTTTCTAGGATGACCCGTATTTTTTTAAATACTGTCCAACCCAGATCATCAGAAGATGCATTCCTGATCATGACCATTACTCGGTCATTTCCTTCTGCCATGATCATGCTTGTGGGGGCCACTTTAGTTCGAAAAAGAGAGCTGTAAAAGTTTTGCAGTGTGGATTTTACTAGCCCACTATATATCTTTAAAGATTGCCACACTTTCTATTTGAACCGTGAGAGGTGTCAAAAGCTTGGCACGCTCAATCGAAGGAACATGATGCCCTTGAATCCCATACTTGTGGCCATTTCCAAATTCCTTTGGAAATCTTTACATTTTGCTGGCAATAGACTATGTTTCCAGGTGTGAGGCCCCACCCCCTTGTGGACCCTCACTTTTGGGTTGAATACTATTTAATAGCCAATAATAGCTAATCATACTATTTATTAGGAGTTAGTAAGGGTAGATAGGTATTTTTCCTAATTAGGCATTTGTTGTAATTTATAGAGCTTTTAGGGTGTCTTTTATAAATTTTGAGTTAGTTAATTGGTTAGAGGCCCTAGCTAGTAATTAGTATTTACTATAGGGGTTAATCCACTTGAGAAGCTTCTAGATTCCCACCTAAAGACCAAACTACTCATGACTCTAACCCTAATCTCATGTTAACTAAAAGGGTATTCTTGTACCTAGCCCAAACCCCAACCTATATATACTACATTCATCTCAATCCATACTCTAGCTACAATTCTCTCTCTCTTTTCCCTCCAATTCTATCTCTCATTTCCCTCCAATTCTCCCGTCTCTTCTCTCTCTCTAAAACCCTAGATCTAGAACCCAAACAAGAAGAATATTATCTACTACAAGCTACAGCCACCATCTATCTAAAGGAGCTCTTTCTTCTCGCTAATCTCTGCTCTTCCTTCCAATCAAGGTATTCTTCTTCATCTAGTTCTATTTCCTTAGATTTCTTCTTTTCTCTCTCTAGATCTCTTTCCTTATAGCAATTCTCTTGTGGATGTGGGTGTAGGAGTTAGAGATCTCTCAGATCTGAGTTTTGGGGCTGGTTTGTGTGTTGGAGACTAAAGTAGCTTGGATTGCATTTTTATAGCTTGGATCTCTCTTTTCTCTCTCTACCTTCTTACAATTTGATCAAGGCAAGTGCAATATACTTATTTAGCATAAAATACATGTTTTATCTTCTTTTGATTATGTAATTTCAATTCAATTGTTGTAGTTATGTTAGATCTACCATTTGAGCTTAGTTTTATGGATTTATGGCCATTGATGGATGAGATCTCTCATTTGGAAGATCAATGGCCCATTTAATGATGGATGGTTGTATATTGAAGTGCTTTTCATGTTCTATGATGATCTTATGATGTTTGGACGAGATTGGATGAGATCTGATGGAAATTGGATTGAAGGAGAAGAAATTGCAGAAATCTAGAATTCTACAGGTTACATGTACTCGGTCGTTAGATCTGCAGTCGGGTCGATCGAGCACACTAGAAAACCAGAACAACCTAGTCTCAGTTAATTTTACAGGTTTTGCAAGTCCAGTGTATTCGGTCGACCGGACCTTGCTCTCGGTTGACCAGACACACAGATCCTGCAGGACCTAACTGGGAGCTGGCTTTCCCTCAGACACAGACATCCTATGTTCTCGGTTGACCGGACCCTGTACTCGGTCGATCGACAATACAGGGATTTCAGTGAGAATGCTGAGAGCTGAGACATCCAATTCTTTGGGTTTTTAGTATGTGTGGTCGACTGCCCAGGCCAGGAGGTCGACCTGACACACGTAGAATTCCTGAAACCAGGACATTGCCTGTCAGGTGCTTGACCCTACTTTTCCAGAGTACTCGGTCAACCGAGCACACTACGCAGAGGTCGATCTGGGAGTCAACATCTTGATAGACCAGTGTACTCGGTTGACCGAGCCCTGTGTCGGGTCGATCGAGGACACTGCATACAGTGATTTTCCAGTTTTCACGTTTTGAGGTTGTGATCGTTTGTGGGGCCCATTGACCATCCAAATGGACTTCTATTGATGTGCCAAACATGAGTCAATGGTGTGGCTCAATCTTGACTCGTGGGGACCACCAAGTAGGGTCTTGGTTGTATAATCTACAATGATTCGATCCTTAAATGTTGTCAATGATGCCCGTAACTTCTGGAGCACCAAACACAGTATCCATTGACATCTAAGACTCCATTTAGAGATCAAGTTACCTGAGATGAACCCGGACCCGAATGTGAACCATTACTTAGGTTGGATTATTGATATTTTCCTGTTGATTATTGTACTTGGAGTTCTTACTTCACTTATCATATTACTGTCACTCTTATGTCCTTACTATAGCTTATAATTGTTAATTAAATGGAAATTGGATGACTTGAAGCTAGGACTACTTAGAGGTGAACTGGGGATGTCATTGGGTGAACACTGACCCGTGTCTATTGCTAGGCGGGCCCTTTTATGGCCTAAGTATGGATGTGTATACCCTTAGATTGGAGAGGTGGATTATAGTGGACTTATAACTCATTTTGGAGGATAATGAACTGTTTATCACTGGAAATGGAATTGTTACCTCGTTTGGACTGTTTTAGATCAGGCCATGTACTTGATGGGCCTTGATATGGATCCAACGAGTGGATTTGGACTTGGATTGTGATCCATGGACTGAATTGATACTTGAACCTCCTAGAGACCTTGTTAGGACCCTGTTTAAGGCAAAGCCTAGATAGACACAGACCTTTATTGTTTCCTCCAGTTGGCAAAGACATTCACTCAGTTGTTCTAAAGCCTTTTGACTGATCATCATTGGTAGAAGCTATTTAAGAGTGTTGAGTGAGCTATCATGATGAGCTATGCTTTAGACGGACGGTGTGATGTTGAGTCCAGTGACAAGGAGCAACCGGTGACAAATTTTTTTTGGAACCTGCAATAGCAGTTGGACACGTGGTGATGCTATAAGAAAGTGATTAAAACTATCAAAATTGGGGGGGACAAGAATATGGAATACCTAAAGTTAATATTGGGCTACAAAAATCCATTGGGGCCCAAAAAAATCATTGGGGGCCTTATGGAAAAAATTAGTGGGCCCCACCAAAATTAGAACTAAAACTGCTAAAACACTCCATCCGCCACTGTTTGTGGGGCCAGTCATTCCCCAGCACTAGTGAGATTCCCCGTCTCGACTGTGTCCAGTATGGGAGGGTTGCAGTATAATATCCCGTGGTATCCAGTGAATGTGAATGTGCCATATTGTGTTAGACTAGATATTATGTTTATCTTGATTCTAAATGCTTATCTTGCTTAACTGCCTAGATTATTTATCTTGATATTCTCTTTAACTGCGTAACTGTCTTTACTCTTTTTAATACATAAATCATATGTTAATTGTATACTATGACTTGCCAGATCATTAGATCTGACCCATTCTTGGTGCTTAGGGCTACGGATGGGGACCAGCAGACCATGAGGTCGAGCTGGAAGATAGAGAGCCAGCACCTGGGGTGTGAGAGTTCATCTTATTTTGGGATTTTGAGTGATTTCTGAAGTGAGCAGGGTAATGGTTAGAAATTGTAATAATCCTTTAAAACTTTGACACTTTAGGCTGGATTTTAGCCCTGCTATATTTGTTACAGACTTATGATACCTTATCATTGCTTCCGCTATATTCACATGCTTCCGCATTATTAACTGTTGATCTTATATCGTTTAAAATTTTTTAAATTGAACCTCACTACGGACCTACGATCTTGGAAGTTCTCGGATTTTTTGAGAAGTAGCGTGCCAACTTCGAATATTTTGACGACTTTCTCGGTATCCGAAATTGGGGCGTTACACCAGGTGGGTAGAAGCCATACCGACAAAGAAGAATGACTACTATGTGGTGATTAAGTTCATAAGAGATCATATCTTCTCTCGCTTTGGTACCCCTAGAGCGATCATTAGTGACGGAGGCACTCACTTTTGCAACCGTCCCTTTGAGCATTTGCTGAAAAAATATTCTGTCACCCATAAGGTTGCTACACCTTATCACCCACAAACAAGTGGCCAAGCGGAAATTTCAAATAGGCAAATTAAACAAATTCTGGAAAAGACGGTCAATCCCACTCGGAAAGACTGGTCTTTGTGATTGATCGACGCACTATGGGCCTATCGAACCGCTTACAAGAGTCCTATTGGGATGTCCCCATATAGGTTGGTTTATGGGAAGGCATGCAACTTGCCTGTTGAATTGGTACATAGAGCTTATTGGGCTATTAAGAAGTTCAATTTTGACTTACCCACTGTGGGTACTCTGCGCAAATTGCAACTAAATGAGTTGGAAGAACTTCGAAATGATGCTTATGAGAATGCCAATTTTAAGAAAATCCTTTGAACCGGGTATGAAAGTCAATTTTGTATAACTCCCGATTACACCTGTTTCCAGGGAAGTTACGAACCCGATGGACTGGTCCATTCATTATCAGGACTGTTTACTTTCATGGTGCTGTAGAAATTGAAAATCCCAAGAATGGGGATGTTTTTAAGGTGAATGGTTAACGATTGAAACTGTTTCTAGAACTGAAGGATAAAAACATTGAGGATATCCTTCTGAAAGACCCAATTTACCAAGACTAATAATTTTTGGTCACGTCGGGCTGATGACATTAAACTTAGCGCTATTTGGGAGGCAACCCAATTTTGGAAGGTAATTGAGCTGGTTGATCACATTCTTTTGCAATCACCTCACATAGTAAGATATTCCAATTTTTCCTACATGGATCTAACGGAGGACATGGCCCTAAACAGATTTGATTGGCGTCGTCAAATCCATATAGCATACCCCAACTAGTGGGAAAAGGCTTGGTTTGGTTTGGTTCATTTTCAAATTACAGATGCATTCATAACATTGAGGAGAATGTTGAATTTAGGTTTGGGGGTGTGAGTTAGAACTTGACATGTGATCATTTGTTCAATTTTCATTCTATATTTTCTTTTTCACTTAGCTTTGGTTTTCAGGAGACTTAAAAAAAATTGCTATTGTTAGGTTAGAGGGAAACTTTCAAGAGAATTTTTATTGGCTGAAGATATTTATTTTGGGTAAAAGAAAACAATGGTTCACAATTTTATTTATGGAAATGGTTTTTGGAGAAGTGCTGAATTTTGATCCCTCACTTTTACACAGGTGGTATACGTTTTCAAGATTTTGAATGTGAAGCTATGATTTCCGTTTTTTTTCTTTGATAAAAAAAAATTGGAAAATCGACCCTTTGTGTACAAAGCTTCCTGGTTCAATGGGTGGATACATGGAAATGGCTACCTATTGTTGGGGAATGCAAAATATATATATAAAAGTGTAACGAATGAAAAGTGTTGTAACTAGTTTGGGTTCATAGCCTTTTTAATCCGAGCCAGTAAGCCCGTAGGGGTATTTACATACCTAGTGTGCCCTAAAGATATCTGTGTTGGGAGTCACTGGCCTAATGCTCGTTACATGGGTTAATTAGAAAGCTTAAGGAACCTAGACATTGCACAGTCACATGTGTGTGTTTGAAAAAAAAATCGCGGCCTTTGAAAAAACAATAGTGCGAAAGCCGTCAGTATTGCCTTGAGAAGAAGACTGTTTTTCTTTGCTAAGTTTTGGCGGCCCAGAATTAAAAAAAAAAAATTTCACAGAAATTCTTAGTGGATTATTTGATACTTATTACGTATACATACTTCTCACCGTGCACGATCAATTAGCATGATTTCAAGAATTTCTGACCAAAAGATAGGATTGGTGAACAAAATTTAAGATTTGTCTTTGAAAATCCCGAGAACCGAGAATAGTAAGTGTCTATAAATTTTCTCTTGGAAGAAGTTTCCCTGAATTTTGATAGGTTTTAAACATCTTTTGCAAAAAAAAAAAAAATTTGTGGGTATATTCACTGCAAACCCTCACGAGGCACAACTCGTCCGCTAGGGGGAACCTAGGGGTTTAAAGGCTTGTTGCATATGCTAAATGCAACCGAGAACACTATAGAGAAAGTGGTTTTGTTTTCATACTTACATTTTTAGATTATGTCAAAAAACTTCAAACCTTTTCGCTCGCAACTTTTGCTAAGGGACTACCAAAATGCTGGTTGGGGGGTGTGTTGAGTTCATGAATTTGCACATTTACGCATCATTTTATTATGAATTAGATATTTAATTGAGTAAATTGCATCATTATTAATCTAATTTCATCATTTTATGCATTTTCACTTAGGAACATGAATTTTCATACTTTTTATACATTTTCTGTATTAACTTAGATTGTTTTGCAAATTTTCTTCAAAGAGTCCCAGTTGGAGTAGAACTCTGTCCGAATGGGTCCTGCTTCAATATGGGCTCTTCAGTATTTGATGTGTTGAATTAGAATGTGCAGAAAATGAGAAATGCAGGCCCCTGTCACGGAGCCCACTTTCATGCACACATAGTTTTATCCTGGACCTTGCATTGCTGAATTGAAGATTGAAAAGAAGAAAATTGAAGAATTCACCAAGTGAACCCCACACACAAGCCATATGAAAATCAATCAAAGGAAGGGTCCACTCATCATGTCAGTTGAAGAATCCTGACTATAGTAGAAGACTTCTCATAGGGCCCACTATTCAAACAGATGAAATGTCCCACATGGCAGGGTCTGCAGTAGTTGCAAATTTGAAATTATTAATGGATAATTCAAAGAGTACCATTCTGATTGGAACAAAAGAAGAAGATTTTGAATCATTCACATCTAATGTCCTTTCAAAAAATGGAAGTTGTGCAGAGATAGAATCCATTGCAAATCAAATTTTAAAAGCTAATCTCGTTTTTCTCAAGGCTACTCATCTTCAAATGGCTATAACTTTCAATCCGACCGTCGGATCGATGAAATTTAGCTACTGTTGAAAAGCTTATTCAGATTAGATACTCGTGGAGCCCAAGAACGTGCAAATCAGAGCTATATTGACAAAGTTATGGGTTTAGAGATTTTCATGTTCATTTTTAAACGAAATTACAAATTAAATCCACACCGTTGATAATCAATTGCTGCATATCCCTTATGGGACCCCCATTTGAAGATTAGCCAAGCCACCCAGAGGTTTCCAGAAGCTTCCACCTCATTCAAATTCAAAAAGGATAAGAGATATACCTTATCAATGAAGATAAATCAAATCTGCAAAGAAGGTGTCCAGATTCAATGTATCTGTAAGATAACCGGAGATATAAAAAGAACTAAAAAGTAGCATACGAGAGACACTCCTCCCTTGGACGTCCCTAATTATTTTCTCTTCGTTTTCTCTTCTTTCCCTAATTAAGAGAAATTAAGAGTTATTTTTGGGTATTCTGGGGCCTATTCCAGAACTAGGTTAGAAGAGTGTGAGAGAAAATTGTAATTGCCATGAAGTTCTTAATGAAAATCACATCTTTTGCAATGGAGGAGTAGATTCTTTTGGATCGGAGCACAAAGTGAAATTAAGTTATTTTATTTTTGTTCTATGTGTTTAATTTAATTTTTATATCCCTATGATGCATGTTTAGTAGAACAATAGATTTGCCTTCGTGCCACAGGCAAACCTCTACTTTATATTTTAAATAAATTTCTTTTTGATCGATTAATCTTTTTTTGATAGGATATATTTAGGTTTTTATACCTTTGATATTTTATGCTTAATTTGTTAACTGATGCTCAAAGTGATTTTTATGAGGTGTTGGAGATCTTGGGTTCTTCTGTTTAAGAATTGGATTTTAAAAGAAAAATATATTCCGGATCAGAAACATTGAGTTATTTCTTAGCTGAGTTATTTGCAAGACAAAAGACTAAATTAAAGTATGTTGATTGAGAATTGAAATTAATTAATGGACTCTTTGTTGCTCTGATCTACCTTTATCCTCGTTGTTATCCGTTCATCTTGCATAGTAGCTTTATCTCTCATTCAAATCTTGATTTATTTTTACTTTCGTTATAAAAAAAACTCAGATTTTAATAAAAAAGAATAATTCAGTAGTGCTCCCTGTGGAATTCGACCTGTACTTGCCATTATCTCAAAAGGACAACTGTGCACTTATGGTATTAAAAGATTGAATTTAAATTCACATCAAGATCAAAGTCTTTTTTTTTTATTATTATTAATCTTCTTCTTCATTTTCTGTTTATTTTATTTTATTTTTTTGGCATGGATATCCCTAAGGTCTTTAATCCAACAAGACTATATTCTTCCCCCATTTTCAATGCTAAGTTGGACAAGTGGTCCTTAGTGATGCTGTAAATTGAAAGGCACAGGTCCGAGCTATGTGTATGATATTAAGGTGCCATGAAAAATCTCCACATGCAGCATTCACTGCCCAATGCACAAATCATGCAAGCAATCACTTTAGCTATCCATTTAATATTCACTACGCAATGCAATGATCATACATATAGTTACCAAGGGTGCTCATGGGTAGCCCGAGCCCGATCAGAGACTAGCTCGCTTTGGACCGAGCTTGGATATGTAATTAGGGTTTGATTAATAATTGGCCCAATCTTGGATTAAGTGATGGAAAGCCCATAGCCTAGCTTGGCCCAGCTTGTGTAAGAAATGCGTATAATTTAATTTAATTAGTGCTCTAATGCCCACAAAAGTGACGAAAATCCCGGTTCAGCCCAGCCCGGTTGATTAAATGGACGTGCTCAGGCCTAACTTTTATGGCCCGTGTTAGGGTTGGGTCAAGCCTGGGCTAGTATTTCTAAAGTCGGGTCGGGCCTGGATATGCCTTAGCTTGACCCTGAAAGTCCGGGGATCCGAACCCTAGAGGGGGGGGTGAATAGGGTGTGCTACAACTATGACCAATTTAGACCAATTTTAATTTCTTAACATAAACTAGTCACATGTGATGATATTAATCAAACAAGATGCGGAAGCTAATAAATGAATCACCACAAGCATACACCACAACACAAAGGTTTATAGTAGTTCGGCCTCAATGCCTACGTCCACTACCGGCTTGTGATCCAATCACCCCACCGGATTTCCACTATTTATGCTTTTTACTAGGCTAAGCAATAACCCTTACAATGTTGCTTTTCTAGGCTAAACAACAACCTCTCAATGTGCTTTTCTAGGCTAAGCAATAACCTTTACAAAATGCTTTTCTTAGGCTAAGCAATAACCTTTACAAATGAATGATTTCTCTAAGAAGGTGTCTTCACAAAAGAACACTCCAAGAGATACAATTTAAGCACAATTGAATTGCCTCTACATAAGCTAATATGAAAGTGTAATTCAAATTACAAACATACACTAAATGAGCTAAAGTGTGTGCACAAGTGTATGAATGCTTTTCTTCAATCAATTTCAACAATGAAGCTCTTAAATGAATGCATGATGCATTTTAAAATCAAAGCTTATAAAATGATGATTGAAGAGAAAAGTAATCACATAAAAGATTCAAACAACTTTGAAGAAATGAACTAAACAAGTTGTATGAATATTAAAATCTAAGAGCATGTGAATTAGTCAAGAGAGTTTGCAAACCATTCTTAATATTTCAAAGATGGTAATGAGTTTGCAAAACAACTCTTTAAAAACTAGAAATCATGCATAAAAGAAAATACAAAGATTTAACCATGCATTGATTCTAATTTTAATGGAAATCAAAATGATAAGTAAGATGTACCTTTTTAAAACTCAAGCATTTGATTTCCAAATAGCCCTCTAGCCTTTCCAACTTCTTCCCCTTTCTTTGGCTCCAAAATGGTCTCAAAAGTTCATGGTTCAAGCCTTTTGAAAGTTGGAAAATGAATGGACTTTAAAATGAAAAACAGTCCAACGGCTAGTCCTCGGTCGACCTGGAAACAGGTCTCGGTCGACCGGGATCACACAACGGTCGGAAATATGACCGTTGGGGCTCCAGGGGCCCAGTTGGCCTGCAGTGTTCCCGGTCGACCGAGACCTCTGGGCCGGTCGACCGGCGACACTGCCGGACCACCCCCTGGGACAAAAATTCCCAACTTTTGCATATTTGAAGGTGTTTCTTTGTGGGGATTTTTGGGCCACCTAACCAAGCTTGGAAACATGTTTTAAATCAAACGAAGATGTTTAAAAACATGAAACACAAAAAGCCTAAAATAATTTGGAAGATTTAAAACATGGGCTAGCTTGATTTCTAAAAACTCTTTTCACATAAAAATGCATACAAAAATGATTCTGAAAGAGATGAATGTATGCAAGGCACAAACCTAAATTCTCAATATGATTTCTCAAAAGGAAAGCACAAAGAATTAGGATTTCAAAAGAGTTTGAATACTAAAACCAATGCATCCAAGTATAAAAACAAAACATGCATAAAACAATACTTTTACAAATCTTAAAAGCAATGCATGTATAAAACCAGATTTCAAGGTTTTCTAAAACAATGCAAGTGTGAAAATTCAAATGATGCTAAGGTGAAAATGCATCCATCAAATTGCAAATACAAAATTCCTAACAATCTCCCCCTTTGCAATTTGATGGCAACTTACTCATCATTGAGATTACACACTAAGTCTTCAGCTCCCCCTAAGCTGGACAAGTCTTGAAATCTTCTTGGATGCTCCTCCTCTTAGCTTGGGCTCTTGGGCTCTTTTATTCAATCTTCTTGATGCTTGGAGCTTGATCATTCTTCAAGCTTTCTTTTCATCTTCCTGTCTATGGCCAAGCATCTTCTTTAGCTCCAAGCTTTCTTTCTTCTATTAGCTCTCCCCCTTTGACCATGCCTCTCTCTCCCTTTGGCAAGGTATGCATTCTCTCCCCTTGTAGAAGATCATACACAACTCTCCTTAGGAAGCTTAGACATTCTCTTCACCTTTAGAGAACTTTGAAAGCTCTCTCCCCCTTTGAAGAGTAGGAGATCTTTGAGTACTTGAACTCTCTCTCCCCCTTTGCCATTAAATTGCAAAAATACCTACACACATGAAATAAGGAAAATACCTTTAGTAGCACCTGTTAACAAATGAAATCGAAAATGAAATACATAACAGGCTATCATGTATGGAAGTTATCTCTAAGGGCTCAAAGGCAATCCAAGGGTCAATTTGATCAAAACTAATACTTCCTATGAAGGTTTACACTCCCCCTCAATCATTCTCTCCTTTTGTCAACATATTGACAAAGATTTAACTATTAGATGCAAGAAGAAGATGGTTTAACCAAATGAGGGTCAACTTCAAGGAAAGGATTAGATTCATTTAACTATAAGGCTCAATATGATCAAATTACCAAAAGAAAACAAGGTCAATGAGAAAAGCAATCATGGATACCAATTGGAAAAACAAAGATTACCAATTGAGATTTAAAGATAAGACTTATTAAAACAAAATCACTCTAAAGTGAATTTAAAAATATAACTATTAGGAAAAATCCAAATTAGAGCTATCCATGATGAAATGGGGTTTATTAATCATAGCATCAAATAATCTAACTATGGAAAGCATGTGCTATGAAGGTTTTGAAGACATTTCATTCAATCAATAGATATGACTATTAAAGTGCAAGATGAGTGAAATGAAATTCAAACATGAAGCCAATCTCAACTAATAACCAACCAATATTATGAACACATAAACATGGTGGTCATGAGATATACCTATATGAGCAAGAGAGGTGGCAACATGAACATTATGATGCTAATGGTGTGTGACATGGAATGAGAACATATAACTATTAAGTTCAAACCAATGTACACAAGGTCTATCACATTCACAAGAAATCAAATCAATCGAAAATTTTACCAATTTTACCAATTGAATTTGACAACATGATTAAGAGCAAGAATGTGACAAACAGAAAATTCCATCAAGCATCATAAATGGGTATTCATCACTTTGAATGATATAACTAATGAGCATAGTGATGAACATGGTAAATTGCAATGCAAAAGAATATTACTTGGTAATGCATGCAATTTCCAAAGTGTCAAAATCATATGAATTCAACATCTAAGATATCCATCAAACATATAGAAATACAAGGAACGGATTTCAAAGTGTGTCATATGATTAAGATCACTACTTATGAAGTTGAAACATGTATAAGGATGACACCAAGAGAATCTACATGAATCAACATCATAACCATCCAAAAAGAAATGACTAGAAGGCATAGATGATGGATTTGGGTTCTAGTATGGTTTCTACAAATATAACTAAGATCACAACCATACATGGAACCAATAGTCATTTGCATATAAAAAGAATGTAAACAAATAAGCAAGGACGCAAACAACATACATTTCCATTTCTAAGATAATGAAACCAAAAGAAAAGGAAATGAGAACATGGAACATGCTTAGATGATTATAACTAATGATGTTATAGAGAATTTCAATTCAAACAATCTTCAAATCATTTTGATAAACAAAATCCAACAATGAGCATAAAAAGAATGATTTTGAAGATCAATTTTCAACATTGTATTTTAAAAGATATAACTTAAATGAAACACATACAAGTTGATTTTACAAAACAATGATTTTCCATATAAAAGTATAACTTAGAAATCCATGGAAAAACTTGAATTGATTCAAATCATTTGTTCAAAAAAATCTTACTAAGACATCTACACAAATGATTCAATAACAATTGATCATGAATAATCTAGCTATGAAAGCCTTCGAAATCACAATCAATTGATCATGTAGAAATGCAATGCAAAACATAAAACTAAATGAGTGCAAAAAGCAAATCAAACATGATGAAATTATAATCAAAAGATTTTGAAAACCATGATATGTAACTAGAATGGTGCATGAAGACAAAATCAATTGATCACAAATAAATATTGCATTTAATAAATGTAACTATATAGAAACAAAATGCAAATGCAACATGACCAACAATAAGATTTAACTATTAAAGAATAGGTTGGTCAAGGAGGTTCAAGGCCTTAAGGTTTGTCTAAGTAGATAACTTTAGGAATCCACCTAAGGTCTTGAGAGGGTTGAACTTTGAGGTCTAATTTGGAATTCTCACCAACTAAAGGAGATTTGACTTGATAAATTTTCAATTTAAACTTATCACCATAATATTTAGATTTGACTAAATTTAGCTTAGAATGGTGATTAGTCTTTTGAGGTTGGTGGGTTTGTTTCTTTGGGGATTGATTCACTTTTCTTTTCTTCTTATTTTCTCCCTTTACTTGACTTTTGAAATTTAAATTTAACTTTGTTACTTTATTCAAAAGTTCTTTCATGGGTTTATATAAGGGAGATAGGTTGAGAATCTTTTTGTTCATAGATTCTTTCAAGCTTGGTTTAACTTGTTTAAACTTTTTAGAATTTATCTTAGGAGACTCCATTTTAAATGATTTAATTTGTTTAGTCTTTTTGGAGTCTTTCTTGTTTTTTAGTGTCTTACCCTTCATAGATTTAGATTCTACCTTTTTGGGTTCAAGGAGGGGTTTAGACACATGGCTTCTTCTTCTTAGTTTGCACTCAAATTTGAAATGTCCTTCTTTACCACAATAATGACATTTAGTTTTGGACATTTGAGAGAGAGTGCTAGAGAATGAGGACTCACCTTTCACAAAAGTGTTGGTGAATTTAGGGTCATGTGAAATATTCCTATCAAATCCAAGACCCGTCCTATCTCCATGAGATTTACCCAATTTAAATAATTTTTCAAGTCTTTCTTCACTTTGGGTAAAGTTGCACTCATACTTTTGTTTGTAACCTTCAAGTTGAGTGACTTTGGTTATAAGGATTGAATTTTCATTTTTGACTTTTGAAAGTTCATTTTCAATTTCCTTATATTTGCTTAGCTCTTCATTGGCAAGTTTTAATTCAAGTTTTAGTTCATTAACAACATTAGATCCAAGTTCTTTGGTTTTTAACTTACTTTTAATCAACTTGGCTTCTAAATTGATAAAGTCTTTGTCTTGCCTTTTTATTTGATCTCTTAGATTTAAATTTTCCTTATTGACATTATCATAACCCATCTTTAATTCTTTTAGTTCATCTTGAATGTTAGATAGGTTATTTAAAGAGATCATGAACTTAGATTCTAAACAATTTATGACTTCTTCTTTCTCTCTAAGCTCATCTTTTGAAGAAACTAACTCTATGTTTAGTCTATTTGATTCTTCTTTTAAACTTTTATTTCTCTTATCAAGCTTTGAAGATAATGTATATAATTCATTATAGGCTTGTTGAAGGTCATCTTCATCATACTCATTTTCTTCCTCTTTTGAATCAAATTGATATTCATTTAATTGAGGGTTTGAATCTCCAATAGAAGGAAGAATGAGGGGTCTAGAAGAATCTACAAAATCTAGCATAGTGGAGTCCATTCTAATGATTTTCATGTAAGCACAACTCTAGGGTGTTGACTCTAGGTTATTACACCTAATCAAGAGTTCCAAACACTTGATCCTAAAAGATAAAGCACTTGGCTCTGATACCAATTGAAAGTCCGGGGATCCGAACCCTAGAGGGGGGGGGGGTGAATAGGGTGTGCTACAACTATGACCAATTTAGACCAATTTTAATTTCTTAACATAAACTAGTCACATGTGATGATATTAATCAAACAAGATGCGGAAGCTAATAAATGAATCACCACAAGCATACACCACAACACAAAGGTTTATAGTGGTTCGGCCTCAATGCCTACGTCCACTACCGGCTTGTGATCCAATCACCCCACCGGATTTCCACTATTTATGCTTTTTACTAGGCTAAGCAATAACCCTTACAATGTTGTTTTTCTAGGCTAAACAACAACATCTCAATGTGCTTTTCTAGGCTAAGCAATAACCTTTACAAAATGCTTTTCTTAGGCTAAGCAATAACCTTTACAAGATGCTTTTCTTAGGCTAAGCAATAACCTTTACAAATGAATGATTTCTCTAAGAAGGTGTCTTCACAAAAGAACACTCCAAGAGATACAATTTAAGCACAATTGAATTGCCTCTACATAAGCTAATATGAAAGTGTAATTCAAATTACAAACATACACTAAATGAGCTAAAGTGTGTGCACAAGTGTATGAATGCTTTTCTTCAATCAATTTCAACAATGAAGCTCTTAAATGAATGCATGATGCATTTTAAAATCAAAGCTTATAAAATGATGATTGAAGAGAAAAGTAATCACATAAAAGATTCAAACAACTTTGAAGAAATGAACTAAACAAGTTGTATGAATATTAAAATCTAAGAGCATGTGAATTAGTCAAGAGAGTTTGCAAACCATTCTTAATATTTCAAAGATGGTAATGAGTTTGCAAAACAACTCTTTAAAAACTATAAATCATGCATAAAAGAAAATACAAAGATTTAACCATGCATTGATTCTAATTTTAATGGAAATCAAAATGATAAGTAAGATGTACCTTTTTAAAACTCAAGCATTTGATTTCCAAATAGCCCTCTAGCCTTTCCAACTTCTTCCCCTTTCTTTGGCTCCAAAATGGTCTCAAAAGTTCATGGTTCAAGCCTTTTGAAAGTTGGAAAATGAATGGACTTTAAAATGAAAAACAGTTCAACGGCTAGTCCTCGGTCGACCTGGAAACAGGTCTCGGTCGACCGGGATCACACAACGGTCGGAAATATGACCGTTGGGGCTCCAGGGGCCCAGTTGGCCTGCAGTGTTCCCGGTCGACCGGGACCTCTGGGCCGGTCGACCGGCGACACTGCCGGACCACCCCCTAGGATAAAAAATCCCAACTTTTGCATATTTGAAGGTGTTTCTTTGTGGGGATTTTTGGGCCACCTAACCAAGCTTGGAAACATGTTTTAAATCAAACGAAGATGTTTAAAAAATGAAACACAAAAAGCCTAAAATAATTTGGAAGATTTAAAACATGGGCTAGCTTGATTTCTAAAAACTCTTTTCACATAAAAATGCATACAAAAATGATTCTGAAAGAGATGAATGTATGCAAGGCACAAACCTAAATTCTCAATATGATTTCTCAAAAGGAAAGCACAAAGAATTAGGATTTCAAAAGAGTTTGAATACTAAAACCAATGCATCCAAGTATAAAAACAAAACATGCATAAAACAATACTTTTACAAATCTTAAAAGCAATACATGTATAAAACCAGATTTCAAGGTTTTCTAAAACAATGCAAGTGTGAAAATTCAAATGATGCTAAGGTGAAAATGCATCCATCAAATTGCAAATACAAAATTCCTAACAATTGTAAGTCCTGGGATCCGAACCCTAGAAGGGGGGGGTGAATAGGGTGAGCTTCAATTATGACCAATTTAGACCAACTTTAACTTCTTTAAAACAAACTAGTCACATGTGATGATTACTCATACAAGATGCGAAAGCTAACAAAAGAATCACCACAAAGCAATCACCATCACACAAGGATTTATAGTGGTTCGGCCTCAATGCCTACATTCACTACTGGCTTGTGAACCAACACCCCACCGGATTTCCACTATTTATGCTTTTCAATAGGCTAAGCAATAACCTTTATAATATGCTTTTCAAGGCTAAGCAATAACCTTTACAATGATGTTTTTCAAGGCTTAACATCAACCTAAACATTATGCTTTTATAGGCTAAGCAATAACCTCTTCAACCGCAAGGTTGGTTATCTCGCTAAGTTAGTGTCTATAATACACTTGATGGAGATTCAATTAAGCTCATTACATTTGCCTCTAAAATAGGCGGATATGAAATTGAAAATCTAATACACACACACACTATGAATGCAAACATGAAAGTACATGATGTGTGTGTGTGATGTCCTCAATCATTTTGAAAATGAAAGCTCATAAATGTATGCCTAAGGCTTTTGAAAGTTTTAGCTCATAAAAACATTTATGATTGAAGAAAGAATGCAAGTCACATGTTAAAAGTAACAACTTGTTAATGATGTCAAAGATTCACAAGTTGTATGAAATTAATTAGCTCTAAACATGTGATGCATAGGGATGTCAAACAAATCAACAATGTAGCTCAAAACATAAAAATAGATTTGATTGAAATAAGGGGACAAATCATATGTGATTATAAATACAACTTGAATATGATATACCAATCAATGCAAAGCAAGTTGTAAAACTTTAAAACAAATTCACATATGATTTGTAAAGATGTTGAATCCACAACATAAGATATATTTTGAAAGAGATTTTCTTATGATGAAAAACAACACCCAAAGATTCAACCAATTATATGAATCATGTTACATATAATTTCAAAGATTCTTTCATTAACATGATCTACTTAGATTTACCAAATAAAGTACTACTTGGATTGAATCAATGGTGATGCATCCAAAACAATAGATCAATTCAAAATATAAAACATGCTAAGGATACAACACATCATAGGTTAACATGCTACAAAAGATTTATCAAAGATAAAACAAAACATGAAAACATATGATTTGTAAAGAAGTTGAATCCAAAACATAAGATAGTTTTGAAAGTGATTTTCTTATGTTGGAAAACAACAACCAAAGATTCACCCAAGTATATGGATCATGTTACATCTAATTTCAAAGATGTTTCCATTAACATGATCTACTTAGATTTACCAAAGATAAAGTACTACTTGGATTGAATCAATGGTGATGTATCCAAAACAATAAATCAATTCAAAACATAAAACATGTTGAGAATACAACACAACATAGTTTATCATGCTACAAATGATTTACCAAAAATAAAACAAAGCATGAAAACATATGATTAAGGAAAGTAGAGCCTACTTGGTGATTTAACTTCATTAATCCAAGCTTTAGCTTTCCTAATGATCCCCTTCATCCCTTAGTTCATTTCCCTTTGAATATGCCTCAAAACCCCTCAAGGAGGGCCTTAAAATTCCCAACTTTTGGCAAAGGAAAGAACTCATATTTATAGCAAAAAGTGCCCAACGGCTAGTCCCCGGTCGACCTGGAAACAGGTCTCGGTCGACCGGGAACACACAACGGTCAGAAATATGACCGTTGGTGCCCTAGGGCAAATTCTGCCTGCAGTGTTCTCGGTCGACCTGGCCTGGCTCGGTCGACCTAGTACACTGCGTTTTTGGCCTGAGACCAAAATTCCCTAAAATCCATTTTTCAAAGTATTTTTGGTTGGGAATTTTTTGGGCCATTAAATCAAGCTTAAAAACATGTTTTAAATCATTCTAAGGGTTTTAAAACATGAAACATAAAAAGCCAAAAAAGATTCGAAATTATAAAACCAATGGCTTGCTTGATTTTCTAAAACTCATTTTTTTAAAACAAATGCATCCAAGATTAAAAACAAAAACAAGCATAAATTGATACTTTTACAAATCTTAAAAGCAATGCATGAATAAAACAAGATTTCAAGTTTTTCTAAATCAATGCAAGTGTGTAAATCAAATGATGCTTGAATGATTATGCATCCATCAAATTGCAATCTACAAAATCCCTAACAGACCCAACCCGCCCATGAACAGCACTAACAATTGGGCAAACAACATTTAACATTTACTACCCAATCCAATAATCATGCATACATTTACCCATCACTTATTTATACAACCATGCATTTAAAATGAGCAATTGCTACCCAGCCATGCATAGACTCCATCCCAACCATTTAGCAATTATAGTTTGCATATTTGAACAAAAAAGGAGAATGAGACCTTACTCAAGTGGTAAGGAGTGACAGTTCTCACCTGGTTGCCCAGGGTGTCACATCCCAGATTCAAATTAACCTACGTATACCAAATCCGGAGACATGATTTACCCATAAGATAATATTTCCTACTTATAGAGCAGAATGGAGTATATACAGATCTATTTGATTCACAATATTGAAGTTAATAAAGAAAACAAGAGTATTTTAATTTACAACCCGACAAAAAGACCAACAGAGGTCAGTACAACAGAACAGAAAGAAAACTAATCCCATGGTAGCACAACTCACGGAACCCAATGTCTATATGACATCTGCATAAATTAACAGAAATCGTAGGGCAAATGATCAAAACACTTGAAACACCAAAGGTTACATTATATAAACTGGCAAGAGACTAATATGCTAAACAATAACATGATAATCATGATATCTGAGACAAACAAGATAAGTCTGAAATAATGTTTGATAATGACAGAAATAACAAGATAATTGATAAACAAGAGAAATCTATTAAATCTGAGCAATGCACGTGAAAGTTTAAGGTTCAAGATCACTAGAGTGGTCTTCTTAGTAAATCAGCCCAAAAGTGTGCAAAAATAATAACTATGCAGCGGAAATAAAATCACAAGCACACACTACAAGGACAACAAATTTTGCGTGGAAAACCCTAACCAAGTGAAAAACCACGGATCCAAATTGGATCAATAATCAAGCAGTATGAATCTCGCAATTACAAGAAACTCATATTTTCTCCCCGTGTAGAAGAGACTAATTCTACATCAGAACTTGGCA
Source organism: Cinnamomum chago (assembly GCA_038049695.1). Taxonomy (NCBI): domain Eukaryota; kingdom Viridiplantae; phylum Streptophyta; class Magnoliopsida; order Laurales; family Lauraceae; genus Cinnamomum; species Cinnamomum chago. The sequence continues at coordinate 100,314,712 of CP142453.1, read as the reverse complement.
GCGCAACTTCTTAATAAATCTCTAGAGCAGAATTCTCTCAATTAAATCTCTAACTTAGAACTTTGAGAGGTGAGGTATATGTTTAGAATAGTCATTGAGTCCTTTAAATAGCCATTGGGACATGCTTAAAGTTGCATAACTTGATTAGGATTAAAATAAGCAGTTTGTGCACAATTAGAAAGAAATTTTTAATTTTCGTAGGACTCTGCCACCTTGTCCACTCAAGCGGATGAGGTTCTGTCTCCACGAAAAAAAGCTTATATCAATGCGTCTGGCTATTCTGTCTCATGTCCGCTTGAGCGGATGAAGCGGTCGCTCAAGCGGACCCTATTCTGGTTGATGCGGAATTTCAACACTTCTATTTTATTCAGCTTACTTCTTTTGAGTCCTTCAAGTCTTCTATCTTCAGAGTCCTTTTCTAAATAAAGAATATAACTCAATAGGCCCATAGAGTTTTATCCAACCCATGAATTAGCCAATAAACAAAAACCCAATAGCATGTGTCTAAGATATCAAATTAACCAAAGGGCAATACCGCATTAGCCCACTTGTCTTGGTTTCAATTAAGAGATGATTTAATAAATAAAATATAATGCGTACCGTGTATAGCAAGAGGTGGCCATAGATTTTATAAAACAGAATATAAAGGTACCAGGAGTATAAATACTCCATAGAGAACAGACTAAGCTGCAACCAGTATGCAGAACAGAACATAACAGTCCAACCTTCACCACGTCCAGTTCTAGAAGGATCGAGCTAAGTGGAGCCAATATCCGAGTGTACTCGTGTACATATATCCACTTTGAACAAAATACAGATATTTCCTGTAAAATGAAAATATGTATTTGCAATATACTTAAAATATACTTATATTCATAACTAACTGATAAATTATCACAAGATGGTAATTAGAACATAAATCCACATCCCTAGGCAGCCATTTAATTTAAGGAGTCTTGGTCGATCCTGGACGGATAGGATTGAATATATGAGTTAATTATTCAAAGTTAGCTACAAGTTCCATCATAGGGGGTCTAGGTTAGTTAATAACAATATTAGATACTAATGTCATCCATACATTGGCGTTTCGAAAGTTAATTTCATTAAACACAACCTCTTTGGGCACATTAATGTTTAATGGTATTATTTTAGAATTAAATGACAATCCAACAATCATGCATGCATTTACCCATCACTTACATATTATCTAGCCATGCATTTAAAATGATCATTTGCTGCCCAACCATGCATATACACGATGCCAACCATTTAGCAATTAGTAGTTTGCATATTTGAATAAAAAGGCTATTTATGACGAGGAGAGCTACACAGTGCCCGGTTATTTTTTTAAGGAAAAAATGTCCCTTCTAGTTGGGCCCACCGGAATGCATGATGATCATGAAAGTCTATTGGATGAAAGATCCATTAAAGACTGATAGTGGGTTTGTAATCATGAGGAGTATTATCTAGCAATAAGAAGACGAGTCCAATCCTACTCTAAAAGAATTAACTTTTCCCATCTTATTTTTATATTTTCCTTTAATTTGTATGAATATCAGTAAGATATGATCCCGAAATCGTATCATGCACTGCTAACACCACTCAGCTAGGCTTGTCAATTGAGCCCCATTGAAATGTATACCCGGCCCAACCCCGAAAATCTTTAAAAAAAAAATAAAAAAATGAGCCTAGCGGGCTAGGCTTAGACAATGCTTTTAAAGCCCGGTAAAAATGGGACTGGGAATGGGCAGAACAAGCTCAACCCATCCGTAAGGAAAATTTATTAATTTTTCATGAATTTATCAAAACTTCCCACCACGAACAACAAAAAATGGCTAATTAGGAGGGGCAGTTTTGTAACTTTGCCCCTCATAATCTTTTGTAAGTTGTATTTGTTTTTAATTTTTATGATTTGTATTTAAAGGTCTATTGATGGTTTTCTTGCTTCCTTTTCTTCTCTCTAATATCCCTTTTGTTATCCTTGTTGCAGTTGTGTTTTCCTTTAATGATGGTTTATTTTTGGGAAAAAAAAAACACTTGGGCTACGATGGCTAGTAGTAGTGCAATTAGTCAAGTTATTATTATGTACTGCTAGACAGAAATGAAGGCCATTCTAAATGAGTTATGTTGTGAATCATTTTAATTATGAGCACGGCCATGTGCATGATACATCAAATTTTAGTTGCTGAATCTCTCACTAATAAAGATCATTTTACCAAACCTACTCGGATAGCTACATTAGTCCGCAGGAACACCATTTAGTGGACTAGACGAATATTTCACAAGGGGGCTTCTTTTGGGTAGAAAATTCACAAGGGAGCTCACATTATAAGTTTTGTTTATCATAAATTTATAGGTTGAACTCCCCAATGACCAGAAATTTACAAGTTGAATTCTTTAGTTTATATTCAAGATTGTGCTAACCCTGGCCCGGCCCTGGCTCAGCTCGGGCCTACACATGACTAGACTTGACGTAGGCCTGTGCAATTTAGGGCCCAGATTAGATAACCCTCGACAGGCCCGCCCAGGAACGTTCCAGGCCTATGCTCAACCATGAGTGTGTCCGCAAGGCATTTTTTTTCATTCATTTAAGAGACGATCTCGTACCCCTCCTACCCCATATGAAAAGTAAGTTAGATGACGTAAAAGATGAAGTTAACTGCACATAAAATCATGTTGATGGTTCTGCCAATGTTTTAAACTGTCAGCAAAATTGAAAATGTCTCTACAAAATTGCGAGGAAAATGCAGTATTATCAGGATAAGCCTGTTAAGGAAAAACTAGCAAAGCATGCCCACACTAAGCCCGGGCTCAGAAATAAAAACACGTGCAATTTGTGGCTATTTTATGAGATATTAATTAATAATAAAATAAATATAAAACAAAAAAATATACTATTTATTACGGTTTGAAGCATGGCACAGCCCGACATTTATTCAAAATAAATATTTTTTTTTATATAAATGAGTATAAAACTTCAAGTCTTATGTAAATTAACATCTGCAAAATTGCATATGCCCCGTCTTTAGGAATTAGAATTTAAGGCCCACTTTAAAAATGTTTATTGTATGTAGAGCCCCGTATGTATAAATCACTAACAAGGATCCACTTTTAAAAATCACAAACATTAAGGATTTTCTAACCATAATAGGTATATTAAAATTCTAAATTCACCTAAAAAAGACTCATTTTAACTTGGTTAGATAGAGTTATTGAGCAAGGTGGATTTTCTCATCTTGACTCTTTAAACACATATCCATAATAGATATATATTAAAATTTAAATTCATATAAAGAAGTTTAACAAAAGTGAACTCAGAATTGATTAATAGAGTTTATCTCTTGAAATTGATTTGAGATCCAATTTCTCAAATTGATTTGAGATTAGAGTACAATTTTGCAATCGATCAGCAAATCGAATCCTACGTCTATAATACATATTAATAGTTAAAAGACATGTAAACACATCTTTATTTTTAAAAAAAACTGAATTTATATTTTTTCCCATTATTCTTTATTTTTATTTATTTGAAAAACTATAGTTTGTCTTTTGAGACGCTTCCCTGTAAACTAAAGGAATTTCTAAATTCTTGACACTGTTGCATATAAATTGTATGATGTCTAGTACTCTAGTTTGTAGGAAACCACTAAACACAATGTCCTGGAGTAAAATGGTTTAACTTACAGGCTAACTAGATCCAGGCTTCCATTTTAGGCTTGATAATTACATAGGTTGGGCTATGTCCTTAATTTTTTGTTTCTCAGCTGGTTGAGACATATATATAGTACACATAAGTGTGTAAGTTCACTCCCTTATAAAGGGTTAAAAAAAAATTGTTAATCTCTGACAAGCTTCATCCAAGCCCAACATGGACATGCCCCACCCTTGCAACAATCTTACACCATTAAAATATATATGGACATGAATTACAAAAGAAAAAAGAAAGAATTAGCCGAGAGAATTATCTTAATTCACACATTTGAAAGTTTCAAAATAAGGGATTGCTTCCCTAATTTGCATATGAGGGAGAATGAATGTTCATGATTTTACAATACCGAGTGGCATCATCCAATACATAAAGGTTTGGCCGTTTGGAACTCCATTCTCTCTGCCTGCAATTTTGTTACTTCATTCACATCTAAAACATTCCAAGTAATTATAAAAATATGGAGATTTTTAGATTTATTAAATTCTAATAATTCTTTTAAGACATTTTCATCTTTAGTTAAAAAAAAAAAAAAAAAAAAAAAAAAAAAAGACTACTGATCCAAATTGACATCGGTGGAGCACCTATAAATCATAACAGTTTCAGCTTTGGCCAATAGTATGCATAAAAACTAAGTTTTAGAATAGACATGGTAACCAAGTACACCACCTGAAACAAACAGAACTTTTAACTTTACCAGGGACCTCCAATTTTCAAAATAAAAGAATAGATTTAAGGTGGTACCTCTACTCACTCTACATCCTGAAGTCATGATTCTTTTTTTGAACAATCTTGATAGTGCATTAACATTTCTATTAAAGCCAACACATTTAAAGACACTTCAATCTCCATACATCAATAACATTCTTCAACTGATTCCACTACTGGTCCGATTAGTTAGGATGAAAATTCCGTTTGCGCCTGCCAGAGCATCAAGATACTGAGAGGAGACCACCAACAGCCTCTAATGTTAGAAACCTAGAAAGGAAAAAAAATTTAAGGCCTGGTCAGACCGCTCCTTGTACATTCATCTCAACAGAATTATCACCATCTTTGGCATCTGAGCTTTCAGATTGCAGATACGAATGCTTGTTATTTCCAATTGACCTCCTCTCTGCAATTGCAATGGCAATATCGTTGGGGAAGAGGTCCCGGAGTACAAAGGCATGAACAACAGTGGAGACGAGCAAAGCTGTCACTGTAAGGGTTGAAATGGAAGAGAGAGTAATGGATAAAGCCTGTGTTAGTGGATTTCGGACCTCGTTAGAGTACTTAATGGTTGCAATGGAAACCCCAGTCATAGGAAAAGTATATGCCCACCATGCCAATGAAAACCTATGGCATGAACAAGCGTCAGAAGGCAGTGCACAGATAATGTAAGAGATGAAATATAATACTTGTAAAAAAAATAGCTTGGTTAAATATTATACCTGAAGCCTCGAAAAAAATTGATGCGGACAGCCTGGCATTACCAAGTCAAATGCCCAAAAAAAAACAAAACAAAAACAACCATACAAAAAGAATGTCAAGATTTGTTTAACAACCATCCTATTAAAAAAAAGACAAATGGCGAATGAGATTATTGCAGTTCCATGCAAGACTAACCAGAGAAAAATAAAGGAACAAGGCAATGAAGTATGCAATCCTTGATCCATAGTCGAAGTCCCCTTGAATCATTGCCCATGCCATAGAGGCAACACTAGGTAGTGCTATGAACAGAAAAAACACCGGATGGAGCTCCTTTGGGAGTGTCTCATTCGTCGGAAGCCTCTGGTATAGAGTTACAAATAGCACAATGTAGTGTGCTAGCCCAACAGCAAAGAAGAAAATAGGCCCTTCTTTCAGCCCCATGGATGAACCCAGCAAAGCACCCACAAAGTTCCCAACAATTGAAAGATAGTTTAATGGATTGGCAACTTTCAAGAGTCTTCTTTGGCCTCCTGACATCCATTGTCCGTAGATTTTAAGTTCAAGGCATAAGATAGGAGCCATGAGCACATACCAGAGTGCAACATGCAGATTTTCGGCTAGCAGAGGTGGCACCCCAAGCGCCAGGAACAGTAAGGCTATCCAGGGAGCAAAAAAGAAATTGACCCGGATAGGGTGGTAGTACTCACGCCGAACTGCTTCGAAGTAAAAGAAGAGTTTCAGAGAGTATATTAATGCCACACTAGCTGTCACAGCAACAGAAATGCACCACAGAACGACATTAATGGTAGGGGTAATGTGTAGAAATCCCATGGATAAAGATGTTGCTAATGCTTTCCAGAGTATGGGTTGGCTGCTAACGCCAAGGCAGATACCAAATGAAGAGATGGGAAAACGGAGGAGGAATGGCCAATTCCTATCATCTGGGAGCAAAAAGTCCTCTGAAGGCTGAAAAAGGGAAATTGGAAAAACCACCAAATGAGGCGCTGATACATCATTCAGGAAAAGGATAAAGTCAATTCTTTTTATCCAGATAATTGTAACCACAGATAGGTAAATGTTTACATTCTGATTTCTGACATGAATCCATATATACTTCAACTTTTTTTTATATATGATGGGAAGGACTAGTATATGTTTCAACCAGAAGTAAGCAATAAGAAGGATTTAATAAATGGATAATTCAAGAGTTTAAATATACAGAGATATAGATAATAATCCAACGCTAACAATGTAAAGGGATATTACAAACAATATTGTCTAGAAATTTGAAGCAGTCGTTAATAAAATCAATGGACTATAATGCAGAAAAAAAGGGGGAAAAAGAAGAATAAAAGAAAACCAGACACCCTAGCAAAAGTACCATTTATACAAGGGACATTTTCTGTACGGTCACCTACAGTAGGTCATATCCCTCCCCTGTTACCAAAGTTCAACATATTACCAAGACGTTCTCCGTACAGCTCGTACCGCTGGACAGACCACAAGCTAAGTATTTTTTGCGATATCACAACATATATTGCGATACCGCAAGTTTTTAATTTGCGATACCGCAACTTAATTTGCAGTATCGCAATTTTTTTAGTTGCGATATCGCAAATTATGTTGCGATATCGCAAAAAAAAACAGGTTAAAAGTCAACGAATGCATTTCTGTTTATAATTGCTTTCTGTTCCGTTGCTTTCATCGATCTCTGGCTTAGGTTATTTCTCTGCTCTTTATAAGCGTTGCTTCTGCCACGATTTCTTTTGCATGTCAACCTTAGGCTATTATCATAAATAGCAATTGAATCTCCTGCCACATTTTTGTCTTAGGTATTTATTCCATGTTTCCCACCTTGTATGTATCTCCCTCTTATTTATTGTATTATTTTTTTTTTCTTTTGTGTCTTTTGAAAAAAAAAGTTAGAATACAAGGAATCCCACTTGTAGAAACATTTGAAATATTTTGTGTAAATATTAATAGTGACCTTAGGTTGGACTTGTGGTGCCTCATTTCTTTATGAACATCATGTTGTTAATATATTAAAAAATCCCCTTGTTCTCATCATGAATTACCAACAACTGGATTTGGCCTGGACGTCTAGTTGCAAAAACCAATGAGGCATGTCTTGTTCATCCCGTCCTACGGTGGGCCCCAAGCACAAATTCTGTATAAATGTCCACATATTCTTTTAGCATTTGCCTGTTATTGTGGAATTACAGACATCATTTTGATCATTATCTTAAACTGCTAATGATTTTTTTAATGCTATATATAAGTAAATGATTTAGATTATTTAGTAGTTATCAACAAATGGTGATATTCATTAGATGAACGGTCTTGATTGATTTCACAATTATTTTATTTAAATGGGTGTTTTATGGTGTGTATATATATACTTTTGCTAAATGTAGAGAATTAGTACCAATGAGATGTCACTACACCAAAAATCGGAAATTGGAACGGAAAAGCGTTCCTAATCCTTCCGTTCCTAATCCGTTAAAGTGTTCCAATTTCCGTTCCAATTTGGTACCAACCGTTCCTGATCCAAATTGGAACGGAAATTGGAACACTTTAACGGATTAGGAACGGAAGGATTAGGAACGCTTTTCCGTTCCAATTTCCGATTTTTGGTGTAGTGTGTATAATAAATTTGCTAAAATGTCTAGTTTAGAATTGATTAAGATAATGCATTTTTTTTTTAACGGACAATGCATTGTTATTTGTTTGTTAATGTTATAGAAATATGTAGCTTCATGATATCCTAAATGTCAATGCTTAGATTTTAACTCTTTTAATTTTCCATGTATGCATATAGTAGTTTTTTATTTTACATATAACAACCTTCAAATCTTAGTAATTCCAAACATTCATCTTATTTACTAAAAAAATACTTATTCCGATATTTATTTTCAGACGTCAAATCTTCATGGATTATATGGATGTTTGTGGGTAACTTCAAAAATATTCAAAAGTAAATCTTATTATTCAAAATTTGTGTTCTACTTCGTAGGATGGATAATACTGAGATATGTATAATATGCCAATATAATGGTATATTAGACGTAAGCAATCCACTGCCAGTCTACATTGGCGGTGAGCAGAAGGTAATATGGGTTGATGTCACTATAACTTTCAATCAACTACTCGGAAAGATAAACGAAGAAACTGGTTGGGAGCTTCATGATGAGCATATAAATATGCAATATCAGTTTTATAATGGCCGAAGCTTCACGTTCATAACCATAAGAAGTGATGATGATCTCCATCGGATGTTTAGATTATTCCAAAATGGAAGTCAAGCTATATTTATGTATTTGCATTCAAATAGTGAAGCAAGTGCAAGTCGACAACCATCACATCTAAGGTCTACATACGCTCGGCCTAACAGCCCGCGAGGGAATAGACCGTCATTTAATTTGAACAGGTGCCACCACAACCCATCATAACAAATGTAGTAACTGCCGATCTGTTTAATATCTTATTTTAGTTATGTTACTGATTGTTTTATGACATGGTGATTCATGCAGGGGGAATTTGATGACATATACAAATACCACAAACTTTTCCAACGGTGAAAATGATACCGGTGGCCCTTCAACAAGAGAGGATGTTTACAGGTTTGGTTCGCTATACATCTGATTTGATTATATTATGTAATTTATATATGATTGACAATTTGCCATGCAGGTGCGACGTCTCATCTTATCCTGTTCGAAGCCAGTTTGACCTGAACATGCCTGTTGTACCTCATGATAACCCATTTGTAGACGCCATGCTTGAAGATTTAATAGCTCTCATTAATCTTGCAGAAGATGAAAATGAAAAATTCTCTAATAGAAGGGATGAAGTTGTCATGGAATGGATGGAAACGGAAACAGTATCCAAAATTCCTTGTTTTGATCGAGGGTGCAATGTAGTGGAGGAGGGGGCTAAAAATGATGAAGATGATTTTGATATTGATGTTGACCCTAGAGAATATATATTGCAAAACGGCATAGGACCAGGAAGAACATGGCATGCACAAGAAGGATTGGGTCATGCATCAAATGTTGTGAGTGTAGAAGATGTTATTGATACTTTAGTCCCTGATGATGACCATATTGGTGTGGATCACCATGAGGCATCTTTTCGTGAAATGTGGAATGGAAGACGGTTTCAAACTCGTGAATCATTTAGGAATGCATTGAGAAAATTTGCAATGTACAGTAATTTTGAGCTTCATTGGGTGAAAAGGTCTATGACAGAATTAAGTGGAAGGTGTGGTGATCATCAATGTCCCTGGCGCATCCATGGATCTATCTTGCAGTCCGGCCCTGAGTTTATTGTGCGAACTTATTCAGAAAAACATACTTGTTCGAAGCCAATGATGGGACTCGCACATTCTCAAGCCACATCGGCGTTGATTGCCGATTGGATAAAAGAACGGTTGCGTATCCATCCAAGTTACACTCCAAAAGAAATTGCGACAGACTTTCAATTAGAGTTTGGCATCCATATCAGCTATAAGAAAGCTTGGCTAGCAAAAGAGAAAGCATTGATTGACATACGTGGTTCTTATGAAGATTCATACAGAATCCTGCCTAGTTATTGTATTGAACTAGAAAGGACAAATCCAGGTAGCGTGTCTCATCTGATCAGGGAAGATGATGATTCATTCCAGAGGTTATTTTGGGCTTTTGGCTGAAGTATTCGCTCTTTCAAGAGTTCATTACGCCCATTAATAGATGTTGATGGTGCCCACCTTCGTGGAAAATACCCTGGAGTTTTGTTTGTTGCCGTGACATATGATGGAGAACGTAAGTTATTTCCAGTCGCCTTTCCCATAGCCGAGATAGAGGATAGAGATACCTGGGAATGGTTCCTTGCAGAGTTGGATGTGAACTTAGGGCCCTTTCCAAATTTAACCATTGTATCTGATAGACAAAAAGGTCTCATACGAGCCGTTCAAGAGCGTTTTCCTCACGCTAGTCATACGTACTACATGCATCATATATCAGCAAACTTTAAAGAGAAGTACAAGAATGAGGCTCTGATGGTTAAATTTTGGAATGCAGCAAGAGCATATAGGCGGGTTGATTATGAGAGATATATGGCTGAAATAAAAGATCTGGATGAAGGTGCATTCAAATGGATTGAAGACATTGGGCCACATCACTGGGCAAATGCATTTGTTGGAGGGCGACGGTATGACATGATCACAACCAATATTGCGGAATGCACGAATAGTTTATTGAAAGAGGCTAGGGAGTATCCAATCACAAAACAAGTTGAGGCCGTACGATGTAAACTAATGGAATTTTATGATGTACGCCATCGCAGTTCACTTGGCTTGCGTACAAAATTAACTCCATATGCCGAGAAAATATTGAGCAAAGAATCTGAAGATGCCCGTCGGTTGGGAGTCCGACCTGCAAGCCAATTCGAATACCAGGTTCACTCTTCCGAATACATTGATGTGGTGCATCTTGATTTGCGATCTTGTTCTTGCCGGAAGTGGGATGTCTTAGGTATTCCATGTTCGCATGCACTGGCAGCAATTTAAATGAGAGGAGTTGATCCATATGATTACTGTGAGCATTGGTTCTCGAGCGATGTTTATCGCTCAACATATAACGATATTGTCCATGCAATCAGAGACATCAACCAATGGGAAATTCAGAGCAATCTTCGCGTCTTACCTCCACAGGCACGACGACAAGCTGGCCGACCTAAAAAGAACAGAACTCGTACTGAGGACAAACAAAAGCGACAAGTCACGTGTTCCAATTGTCGCCAGATTGGGCATAATCGAAAGAGGTGTTGTTACCCACCTGCCCGACAGTAGTTATGTACACCAATAAGCTTAAAACCTTTTGTATGATTATCTGTCTAACTGTGTCTATATGTGACTACTTTGTAGAAAGAGATGATACATTTTGTATATATTGAAGCAGTTGCTTGACGAGTCACTAAGACTATGTGTACTCTTATAATGGATATGCATACACTTTTTGTGGTTGGGCATTCAGTCTTAGTTTGTAGATTTCCAATGTGCTCCTGCTGGTAAGAATTGGAACATGGAATATGTCCATTCACAATGTGTACTTAAGCTAAGCAGTATCAAAATGTGCATCTGGTCATATTTTCTCTACCATTTTAGACACCTTCCTCCCCTGATCACAACCTTCACAATGTCCATTCACATTGTGTATTTACTTGCCAATAAGTATTCATGATAATGTATATTTTAGTTCAATTTTTTATCTTACTTGGTGGGTTTTTTTTTATTATTATTAGATGCTTTCTGTGCCATTTGATCACAACATATATTAACTGACAAGGTGATATGATCCTCACATGGGATTGTCCATTCATCAGTTGTTATTTAATCAAACAACATGAATAATGTATATCTTACTTCAGCCCAACAAATGGAGCTAATCGTAATGAAATAACACAACATTTATTCATGTGTATCTTACTTTTTTTCTTTTTTATGAGATGCTTTCCGTACCTTGACAAAACCTTCCTCTCCTAACAGTGTCATAAGATGAAAGCCCAACACATGGAATCTTCGATTCACAGTTGTTATTTTATTCTTACAACATAAATAATGTATATCTTACAAGAGAGCACACTCAGAAGTTACACCTGCTTCTCTTCACCATACATGAAGCAGTCACATTGAACGATCTTAATTCATGTGCACATGAAGTGTTGTATTTATTCTTAAATTACTTGTAAGTTCACATCTAACAACTTTTGTTATTCAAATGCACACTCACATTCACAATTCACACTTCAGGCCACATCTACACATGAAGTGCTGTACATGCACTTAAATCACCTGCACATTCACATTTCTACACCTTCTCTTCACCTACACATGAAGTGTTCAAAATCCACATCAAACTTCAGCTGGACATTCCTTCAGTGTTGTACAGTATTTGTGCTCCACCACTACAACAATATGCACTTTTAGCGACGTTTTTTAGCGACGCTTTTAAAAATCGTCGGTAAAAGTCACACTTTTCCCGACGTTTTTATTAAAAACATCGGTAAAGTTAAAATATCACGGATTATTACCGACGAATTATAAAACGTTGGTAAAGTAACTTTTAGCGACGTTTTATTTTTTTTACCGACGTTTTTTATCGTCGGTAAAAGTCTTTCTATTTTTAATTTATTTTTCCATTTTATTTTACCGACGAAAAAAAAACGTCGGTAAAATTCTTTACATTTTTTGTTTATTGTACTGTTTTCTTTTTGCCGACGAAAAAAAAAACGTTGGTAATAGTCTTTTTAGTTTATTTTTTATTTGCCGACGAAATATAAAACGTCGGTAAAATATATTTATTTTACCGACGAAATATTTGTTTTACCGACGATAATTATCGTCGGTAATATTTTACCGACGTCTTATATGAAACGTCGGTAAAATTTGTTAATTTTTAACTTATTTTTTATTAATAAAAATTTATTAATATTTACCGACGAATTTGTGTTTTACCGACGAAATTTACCGTCGGTAATATTTTACCGACGTTTCCCATAAAACGTCGGTAAAATTTTGTTAATTTTTAGCTTATTTGTTATTAATAAAAGTTTATTAATTGTTACCGACGAAAAAGATAAGTTGCCGACGAAAATAAAACGTCGGTGAATGTCGCTTTTTCCCTCTCCCGCCACCAAACCCTCTTTTCCCCTCTTTTTCCCTCTCCCGCCACCAAACCCTCTTTTCCCCTCTTTTTCCCTCTTTTTCCCTCACTCTCTTTTCCCCTCTTTTTCTCTCTGCTCCCTCACTGCGATCTCTCTCTCTCTCTCTCTCTCACTCGCCTACTCTCGCTCCCTCACTCGATCTCTCTCTCCTCACTCTCGCTCACTCTGTCTCTCTCTCTCTCTCGCTCTCTCTGTCTCTCTCTCTCTATCGCTCTCGCTCTCTCGATCTGCACATTATCTCTCTCTCTCTCTCGCTCTCTCTCTCTCTCTCTCTCTCTCTCTCTCTCTCTCTCTCTCTCTCTCTCTCTCTCTCTCTCTCTGCTCAAGGTCCAGCGAAGCCATCACCACACTTGCCAACAGATCGCCACTCACCAGTCGCCGGTGCCACGCCCAGTCGGAGCCCAGGCCCCACCCACGCTTTCTCCGGTGCCAGGTACACAATTTCTTCTTCTTCTTCCATTGTTTTTCCCCATTTTTTTTTCTAAATCTGCTGCAACTGCTCTCTGTTTTTCTAAATCTTCTTCTTCCATTGATTGTTGTTTTTCTCCGTACTGTAGTGCAGAGTTATCGTTTTTCCCCTTTTTTTTCAGAAACTTTGATTCCAGGCTCAAGCCTGGAATATATATATAAACTTTGTTTATATATATATATATATATATATATATATACATTCATGTGGGTCTGTTCATTGTGAAAGTAAATTATAAGAGGCATACACAAATATCTGGTCTGTTCATCTGGTTGTTCCACTTTGTCAAGCTTCTGAACCTTTTTTTATTCTAAACATGCATGAGAACACTGACAAACTACTTCCTCTGTGGGGGATTGATACTTCCCTAACCTGCTGTGCGAAGGTCATGAGACAAACCTAATATAAAAATCAGAAGATGATCAATATCTTGACACATTCTGATATATCAATCCACAATCTTCCTAATATAAAATATCTCTCTGAGAAGGAAATCATGCAAATTTCATATCTAAAATCCCAGTTACCTGCAAAACAAAGAGGCCAGTGTGGAAGATGCAGGGGTTAATGAAGACGGCGCAGAACTGGCCACACTGGAAGAGTTCATCCGTATTGTGTAGGAAGAGGTTGTCGGAATCTAGCATGACAACTCTATCATAATCCAACAGGGTCCAGGCATACAACTTGTTCAATGTCAGCTTGAACCTGTTGTCAAAATTGACCTGCTTCTGGTATGGATTCTCCATGTTCTTCACCATCAACAACTTCACACCATCTTCATTTTTCCTGTGTTAGACAAATTTATCTTAGTAACTAGATTACACATTAGATTTTGATTAATGTTCATAGTTTCTCACAGATGTTATATCATAGGTGGTGGGTGTGGCACAGAGGTTTTTACACTGCTTGGGTTTTTGTTGGAATACAGAATTTCTATTTTCACATTGTTTGTGCACTCATTCATGCTAAAATTTTATAGATATAACTAATCCACCAAATATTGTTACATCACTAAAATGTCAGTAGGCCTATTTGTTTGTACGAATCTTTAACGAGAATATAATCTATGAAATTATACTTACTCGTCATTAGTTCACGGGCAAGAAAAAGATAGAATTTCACTTAAAAAAAAAAAAACCCTCCATTGCCCACCCACTTGGAGAGTTGGAGTGTTAAGCCAACTTTGGTGTTTACTTTCAAAAATAGAGAAGCTAGCCAATGAGACAGCTACTATGATCCCCACTGTCAATGGAGCTTTGTGGGGACAAGGAATGGATGTTTGGATATGCTAAATTCATGGAACCACCACTGCCCATAATGTTTGTGGGACAGTAGTTCTCAAGTAATCTTGGATCAATAGGGTTCTGGGCCATTTGTGCCCTTAGTTGCATCAACTGAGCTTGCAAGCTTGCAACCTGACAATGAAAGATTGTTAAACATTTAAAGATCATGGTAGTTAATTTTGTTTAACCAACTCTAAGAAAGTATTAGCTTCTCACACTTTGATCAAGTTCTCATATCAAGAAAATCTTTGGAAGTTTTCAAAACTTGAATGTTTCTTTTTTAAACTATAATCAACAAGATACCATTGAAATAGGGAAACAGGGTAAGATATTGTAAAAGTATCACTATACTACATTCTGAGAGCCCAAGATATCAACATTACATGTCACTAATATGGGCTATATTTCTAAATATCACAATATTATTAGGAGACACTAATTTAATAATAAAATATTCTTCTTTCAAGATATTGGAAAACCAAAAATGCCCCTAGCAAAATCACAAACATTCCCAAGATGAATCCTCAAAACAGTAAAAATTGTATAGAGAAACAATTTCAAACAGAAATTTGTAATCATTGAGTCATTGACAAGTATAATTTTATCCCACCAACTTTTTCTTTTATAATATCCAAGAAAATCCAAAATCTGAAAATATCCTGACATTTTTCCATGAACAATATTTGTAATAATGATCTACTATACTATAGCATCAAAATCAGTCAGAACCATAATAAACTTTCAGGTGAAATCTATGCGGCCCTACTCTACTGTTTCACTAGGATCAATCAGAACACAAACCCAGTTCCCACCACCAACACCACAAAGCTTACCTTTTCCTATGGACCCTTGAGATCGTTCCATCACTAGGGCTCCCTGCAACCTGCACTAGCAATATGGGTTGACACATTAAGAATTGCCAACCAAACTTGAGCTGAAACACTCCATCCAGATCTTATTACCCAGTCGAACCCGCAGCAACTTGGCTGGGCTGGAGTAACTACAAGGGAATCCGCCCCACAAAGAAAAGCCCGACAGCCCACTTCAAAAACTTGATGGTTCATCTCATCTGCATTTGGATATACTTTTTATACGCACGCTGTTACAAGCTTTGATGCTTTGCCATTGCCACCACCTTGTCGCGGGGCACTGTAATAGATATGGCGTATGAGTATGAGGCGTTTAGTGCCAAATTGATGTTACTACTTTCTAAGTTGTACCACCATATTTATTCATATCTAATCAACATAAGTGCCAAAGTTTATTTTATGTAGGTATATATATACACTGCTGAATTGATGATTTCACGGTCAGGAAAGTCCACTACAGAAAAACACACTACTATATATATATATATATATATATATATATATATATATAGATATGATTAGATTTATAAGTATAAAAATATATGCTGAAGCAATATGTACGGAGTGATTACTCTGCAATTAAGTGTTGGGTCAAATCATCTTCTGCATATGAAGTTGCATTCGATTTTGGCTGGTGTTCTCATTACTCATAGAATGTATTTTTTCCAGCTAATAGAGGCAAACAACTCCGGGTTGGGCTTTATGATATTAGAGATTGGGAGTTTTCTTTACTTTTCTCTTCGATGGAAGGGGTTTGGTGAGAAATGGAGGACATGGATGAAGGAATCTGTCTCCTTGGCTATGTTTTTAGTTAATTTTTATGATAATGACAGCTTCAGATAGGAGGTATTGTGGTTGGCTGTCATATTCAAAAATATTTGGGTCCTTTGGACTTGTGACAATAAGGCTGAAGTGCATTAGGTGCTTACTTAAGGGGCCTGGTGCAATTGGAATTCTAGTAGAAGGAGGTTCTTATTGTATTTGTGCCAAACGATGGGCTTCTTCCTTGACCCGGCCCAATCACGGAAGTTGGCGGATTAGATAGGAAAATTTTTGTAGGCCCATCAATTAGAGGACTGGAATTGGTCAATACCAGGATTGGCCCTCTTATTTTCTTTTATATATATAAATATTTTTATTTGAGCATATAATGGGTTTGTTTGAGTATTATTTTTTATGTGATTCTTACCTTGCTTTTAATATAATCTTTATATGATTCTTATATAAAGAAGTCATTCTTGATTCTCAAGTGAATTCTTTTGTAATAGCTTTTCGGCTATGTTGCATTATTGGGTAGGAGTAATATTTTAAACTTAAAAACTTAATGATTAATTTGACTAATAAATCACAATAGAGAGGAGATGTACTGAAAGTGGCCTAATGTGGCCCCCTAACACTACAACAAAATGCACTTCCATAGATTTTATAATTTATGTCAAAACTCATGGGCTTGAATCAGTGGGGATTAATTTTCTCCAAATTCATAGATTTATTATTTTTAAAGGTTCTTCTTTTTTTTAAGAACCTCTAATAATGAAGAGCTTCTTAGTTTGGAATACTTGCTCCAAAATTCTAGCTAGAGCATCCTAGACTCCTAGTAATAGGAAAGACTTTTCCTCATAAGACTCTCTGTATGTACTCTGCATAAAGATACTTACAAGTAATGTAATGGATTGGCCCCTCCTAATTTTGAAAATCTCCCTAACTTCTCTCTCTATCTTGAAGAAAATCTTGCATTAAGGAAACAGAACTCTTCAGTAAAGAATCCTAGTTTGGAAAGACTTTCTTTAGAACACTTTCTATTATGAGTAGTACTCTTTAAAGTCCCATTTCTAAAAAAAAAAAAAAAAAAAGAAAATGAAAAAAAAAATACAAAACATAAAAAAATACTATCAAAAGCACTTTAATTGTGGTTTTTTCTTCAAAATGTCAACAATTAAATTGTTAGCTTTCTCCATTGTCTTCTTCAATTCATCTTCTGACGTTTGATACTTGTCGCAAAAAGATGCAATATGGATCCTGTTTCCAAATAGACCTATTCCATGGCAAGCTAATCCTGTTTCCAAAATTAAATTGCCTTGCAATACCTGGCTTTGCCAAAGTATTACCATCCTCTTTCTACACATGGACGGCAAAGATGTATCTCCATTGGAAAAGATGATTGGAGCAGGCCCAATGAGCTGGACCTCATAAACACATTCAATTTATTCAATATAGGCGAGTGGATTCTATTTCTAATTGCTAATTACTTGTGATTTGGTCAGATATGGACAGGAGTTGGATATTACATTATCGGAACCGATTTAGTGCGGAGTACATAGCTGGGGTAAACTCATTTATTGATTTTGCAAAGGCGAATTCGGGCGGGGCAGTGTTGATTAACTGCCCGTGTAACGATTGTTGTAACCATCGGAAGCATGACTATGTAACCGTGAGAAGTCATCTGCACATTAAAGGAATGATGGTCCATTATCTACGGTGGATATATCACGGGGAACCCATAGTTCAACCCGATGATTCGGATGAGAGCGATGATGAATCAGAAGATAATCAAGATGAGTACAATGAGTTGATAGATGATCATCGTAGGGGAACTTACTTGGAGGAAGATACTCAAGAGAGGGATGATTTTGAAAATTTGTTGAATGCTTCTCAGCGAGGCCTTTACCCATGATGCAAAAGCTCAGATACTCTGTTATCGTTTGTCATCAAGATACTGCACGTGAAGGTAGAAAGTGGGTGTAGCAATAAGTCGTTCGACAAGGTCCTGCAGATTTTTAAGGACTTCTTACCCGAAGGTCATGTGGTGCCGGCATCAATTTACGAGGCGAAGAAATTATTGCGTGACTTGGGCATGGGATACAAGAACATAGATGCCTGCAAACACAATTGTGTGTTGTATTGGAAGGAGAATGCTCAATTGGAAAAATGTTCAGAATGTGAAGAGCCTAGGTACAAGATCAATGATGGCAAGCGAAAGAAGATCCCGCATAAGGTGCTCCGTTACTTCCCATTGATACCGAGGTTACGCAGATTGTATATGTCAAGGAAGACAGCCACAGAGATGAGATGGCATAGTGATAAGCGCGTTGACGATGGGATAGCGCGGCATCCGGCTGATTCAGTGGAATGGAAAGAATTTGATGAGAAATATCCAGAGTTTTCCCAAGAGACACGTAATGTGAGGTTGGGGTTAGCCACTGATGGATTCAATCCTTTTGGTAACATGAGCACCTCTTATAGCATGTGGCCTGTCATACTAATGCCCTATAATTTGCCACCATGGATGTGCATGAAGGAGCCATTCATGATGATGTCATTACTTATTCCAGGACCAAACTCACCGGGAAACGATATCGATGTATATCTGAGGCCCTTGGTTGATGAGTTGAAGGAGTTGTGGGATCATGGTGTATCTACTTATGATGCCTCCACTAAACAAACCTTTCAAATGCATGCGGCTGTGATGTGGACGATAAATGACTTTCCTGCGTATGGTAACTTATCTGGGTGGAGTACAAAAGGTTATAACGCATGCCCCTCGTGTAACGACACCTCGTTAGGGGTGAGGTTGAAAGATAAGGTTGGGTACATTGGCCATCGAAAATACTTGGAAGTAAACCACCAATGGCGTAGAAGCAAGGCCTTCAACGGTCAGCCTGAGCGTGAAAAGGGGTCTTTGGATCTACCGGGGCAAAAGGTACTAGACCAGCTCGAAGAACTACATCCGGTCAGGTTTGGCAAGAATAACAAAAGACCGCGTGAGTCTGGAGAGTTGAATTGGACAAAGAAAAGCATCCTATTTGAATGGCCCTACTGGAAGTGCAAAAAGCTCCGACACAACCTTAATCCTATGCACATTGAGAAGAACATCTGTGTAGCCTTGGTTGGAACAATGTTGGGCATAAAGGGCAAAAACAAGGACACCGATAAAGCGCGTAAGGATTTGAAAAATATGGGCATCAGGCCAGAGTTGCATCTAGTGGAGAGGGGCGATGGATCCAACTTGAAGCCGCATGCCTCTTACACTCTGGCACCAAAAGACAGAGATGGGTTTTATGAATTCTTGAAGTCGATCAAATACCCAGACGGCTATGCCGCGAACCTCTCGAGGTGTGTAACCTCGAAAAATGATAAATTGGCTGGTTTAAAGAGCCATGATTGCCACATCCTTATCCAACGGATCCTTCCTATTGGCATGCATGGCTTTGTGAATAAGGATATTTGTACAACATTGTTTGAGTTAGGCAGCTTTTTCCAAGACCTCTGCTCGAAAACACAGAGACACGATGATTTGAAAAAATTGGAGGAGCAGATAGTTTTAATATTGTGCAAGCTTGAGAGGATATTTCCTCCTGCTTTCTTTGATGTGATGGTTCATCTATCGGTTCACTTGCCGCGCGAGGCCATTCTTGGTGGACCGGTGCAATATCGGTGGATGTACCCGATTGAAAGGTAATAGTTGATGACCATCGAAAAATTATTTATATATTAGTGCAATTGCCTTGCATTGGAAATCGTAATAGTTATCATTTGTTGTTTAAAGGTTTCTGAAGACCCTAAAGGGGTACGTTCGCAACAGAGCACGGCCTGAAGGTTCAATCGCCGAGGCTTACATTGTCAAAGAGTGTCTCACTTTTTGCTCAATGTATTTAAGGCAGACTGATCGAGTAGAGCGTTATGATGATGGTGGCGAACGGGGTGCGGGGATGTCAGTCTTCACACAAACTGTCCGTTCCATCGGGCTGATGCAAAGGGCACATGATCCTTCTCAAAGGGAGCGTGACATGGCTCATTGGTTTGTGCTGAATAATTGCCCCGAAGTGGAGCCGTATCTACAGTATGTGCTTCAATCTAGCCATATTTATGTTTTGCTTGTTAACTCATTTATTCATTCTCTATTCGTACGTATTCATTAAAAGCTATCTTGAGTAGGGAACACAGGAATTTAGTTCAAGACCAAAGAGGTGGAGACATCGGGCAGATACAACGAAAAGAATTTGCAGAATGGTTCAAACAACGTGTAAGACATAAAATATTATCATTTTAATAGCTTGATATTATTTGAGTATAAGCTTCAAATAACATTAGTCTAATACATTTGTCTTAATATGCTTATGTAGATGAATCAATTGCAAACTATAGGGTCACCAGAAGCTTTTGATGAGATGTGGTCATTAGCAAATGGCCCTAGATCCCTAGTGAATCTTTACCAGGGGTGTGATTGCAATTGCGTCCGATACCACACTATAGACCGTGAGAAATGCCATAGGAGCCAGAGTAGCGGCTTGGTCGTTGAAGGGGAATATGAAGGGGTGAAACATGACTACTATGGCTACATCTGCAAAGTCAGGGAATTGTCCTATCGGCACGGGGGTAAGGTGGTCTTATTTGAATGTGAATGGTACAACACTAGTACCAAGCACAAGATAAACATCGAAGACCATTTTACAAGCATTGATATCACGGGTCGGTGGTGTAAGGATGATCCATTTGTCCTACCAAGTCAGGTGAAACAAGTCTTCTACGTCAATGACACCAGCAAAGGAAAAAATTGGAGAGTTGTAGAACGGGTCAAGACTCGGGGAGTATGGGATGTACCCGCTAAGCGGGATGACGACGGTGATGATGATGATGTGCCGGTTGATGCATTTCAGCAGGACGAAACGGCATTTGTTGTCCCAGTCCTCGTCGATGGTACTAGTGACCAATACTCTAGGGATGATATAGCTCCTGAGATCGTTCTCAGTGATGAGTCAGCATCAGAGGATGGCCAAGACGAGGATGAAACGCTGGCGGAATACGAAGATGATGAAGGGAATGATGGTCATAGTCAGGAAGATGATGACATGGAATATGACATGTAGTGTTTACTTTTAATTTGCACATGTAACGATTAAGTAAATTAATAAAGAACTTTTCTTATAAAAAGTATGCTTAATTTCATTCGATTGTTATATATGCTGTGTGCCATGTTATTACCTAGCTTGTTATATTATGTTCATGTTTGATTTATCCGTTGTTGCTTTCCTTTAAATTAAAATTGAAACGATTCAATTTTTCAACTCTAACACAGAACATATGAATACACCTCTCAAATACTGTCGTGGCAAAGACTCTCAACGTGTTAGGGAATGGACAAATGAGTTTGAACATAAATCATTTGAAAATGAAACTCCAATAGCAAAGCATGGTTCCCGCAAAATTCAACTGGCTCAGTGGCTGAGACTGTGTGGCAATTTCATCCCTGAAAGATATATAATGGTAAAACTTTTACCGACGTTTTTTTTACTTTTACCGACAAAAAAAAACGTCGCTAAAAGTGTAATCTGTTGTAGTGCACCTGAACAGATATTTGAAAAATCATTCGTCTCTTCACCTGTAAATGAAGCACTCATGATTTATATCTTAAGTCATCTGCACATTCATTCAGTGCAGTACATTATCTTAATTCACACTGCACATTCACATTGTACACCTTCTTCTCTTCAACTGCACATTAACTTTGAATGTGATCATCTCAACTCATTTGCATAATATAGTGTAATACACCATCTTAAATAACCTGCAGCTTCACATTATATACCCTATTCGTCTCCACCTGTACATCACATGGCACTATAGAACACCTACCTTCATTTACATATTCGCATGCTGCATCGACAATCGTCTAATATCACCTGCTCATTCATTTGAAATTGACACCATCCATGCATGGAATGTCTGGCCACATCCCTGGAGATACCAAAACCTATATCTACCTATAAACAAATTCATGCTAAAGTCCCATTCATATATAAAAACAACGAACAGATTTGATATGTAAAAACAACCATCAGTTATTTACACCGTCACCATTTGTTTACATCAGATGTAAGACACATTGGACCACACGCGGAACAATGGAATGGATACATCCAAAATAAAAACCATTGTGTTCTAGATATATGCTTTCTGCTTCTGTATGTTGGCTGCTCACCACTTTAGAAATCCTGTTGTGACTTTTCTCTTATCATGCAACAGTATTGTTGAGTTGTAAACTGCATCATGGTTCGATTTGGAGCATCCATAACATAAAAAAACAGCAATACATTTACTGTCTTAATTTAATTGGAATTCAACTTTGTTTTGATCTCATCCTTGTATGTTACTTTCAGTTAAGATGAATAGGCAAATGTTACAATATTATTATGTCTTGCTAATGATCATTATCGTGTGTTCCTTTGGAGCAGAGGCATCTTGCCAGCAGTCGATGTTATTGGTGATCATATTTTGGTTGGGGTGAGTTGATGCTTTAAGATATTGCGTTTGTGTATTTGCAGATATCATTTATCTCAATCTATTTTATAAACAAAGGAAAGCATTCTGTTTGAGTCACAGACGCTACAGTTGAAGGGATAGCAGATGTCATTTATCTTGATTTATTTTATAAACAAAAGAAAACATTCTGTTTAGCCATAGACACAAAAGTTTAAGGGATTTGATCCCTGATCCAGGAAATCATCTATAACAAAGATGTTTCAGCCAGCTTTAAAACATTGGAGGTTGAAATGACAAGTAGAAAGGATTTTTAAGATGTTGATAGCATGCATGATTCACCTTTGTCTTGTCACAATTCTTCTTTCTCAATGCTTTGAAGCTTGAAATTCAACATGAACTTTGATGCTTCCATTAGATCTTTTGAAAGTCAAGTCAAGTCAGGTTAAAGCTTGTAGTATTATCTGATATGATCAAGTTTTTTGGGTACTCGACTCTAGTCTTCAACCTTGTGCTTGTGACATTGAAACAACTTTCTGAGTTAGGGGCATTTGTCTAGTTTTTTTGAGCATTCTGTTGATTTCTTTTTTCTAATATTGAAATGTGAATAGAAAGGATTTTTAAGATGTCGGTAGCATGGATGATTCACCTTTGTCTTGTCAGTATTCTCCTTTCTCGATATTAAAAAAAAGAAGTATTCTTCTTTCTCAATGCTTCAAAGCTTGAAATTCAACATGGACTTTGATGTCTCCATTAGATCTTTTGAAACTCTAGTCAAGCTACTTCATATGTTTTTTCAAGGTGGAAAGCTTGTAGTATTATCTGATATGTTCAAGTTTTTTGGGTACTCGACTCTAGTCTTCGAGCTTGTGCTTGTGACAATGAACAACTTCTGAGTTATGGGCATTTGTTTAGGTTTTTTGAGCATTCTGTTGAGTTCCTTTCTCTAATACTAGAAATTTGTTTCTCAATCAAAAATTTCGAGCAATTGCTTCAGTTTTAAGCTTTCTCAAAAAATAATCTACCTCTTAGCCAAAGTTTCCAGACTTTTCCCCACTTTGAACAAGCATAAAATGAGTTTACTCATGCTGCATCCTCCATCTAAATCTTGTTATAATTGCTTGAACTTCTCTCGTCAATATCACTAGCCTGATACATTCAGAAAGGAGGCTTACCAAGTACCAACACCTTTACTTGCTTGTGTGTGTGTGTGTTGCAGTGGTGCGCGGCTAAATAATGTAATAGAACCACAAGAGCACAACGACATGCAAGAGAGGGGCAATCAAACCACAACGCCCTACAAACACCAAGACCTACAACTCCAAGCCTCAATGCAAAACAAGAACAAACAACAACGAATCAAAACCAAATCAAAGACTGCATTTGAAGGAATCGAACGCACCTGATTGATTAAGATCGACCTGATCTATTCACTCAGATGAAAGAAAACCCAAAAAATAGCCGCTGGGGAGATGAGGATGGAGACGATGGAGACGATGAGGTTTCGTCGAAGTCGAATGGACGTTGGGACCTTGCGTATTTGCAAATAGGTTGGCGAGGGAGGAGGATGGTGAAATTCGGCTGGGGAGAGAGTTACCGTTGGTGAAATTAGGGATAGTCGAACATAGAGGGTTAAACGGATGAAAAGGGGCTTTCTTGTGTTGTGATATCGCAACATAATTTGCGATAACGCAACTAAAAAAATTGCGATACCGCAAATTAAGTTGCGGTATCGCAAATTAAAAACTTATCGCAATATATGTTGTGATATCGCAAAAAATACTCAGCTTGTGGTCTGCCCAGCGGTACGGGCTGTACGGAGAACGTCTTGGTAATATGTTGAACTTTGGTAACAGGGGAGGGATATGACCTACTATAGGTGACCATACAGAAAATGTCCCTTTATACAATTATTTTTTAAATACATCAAATTTGAATGATTACTGCAAGACCTCTGGTTTGATGAAGAATAGAAAATACATATTTCCTAATGCTTATTACGGATGTGATGTGACAATCCACACTGATCTTTTTTTTAAACTGTTTGACAAAGATTACATAACTACTTATATGGCGGAAATTATAAATAGTTTCCTTAGATTTATCCAAGGGACATTTTCTGTACGGTCACCTACAGTAGCATATATCCCTCTCTTGTTACCAAAGTTCAACATATTACCAAGACGTTCTCCGTACAGCCCATACCGCTGGAAAGAGCACAAGCTGAGTCTATTTTGCGATATCACAACATATATTGCGATACCGCAAGTTTTTAATTTGCGACATCGCAAATTATTTTGCGATATTGCACCCTTTTTTAGTTGCGATATCGCAAATTATGTTGCGATATCGCAAAAAAAACAGGTTAAAGTCAACGAATGCATTTCTGTTTATAATTGCTTTCTGTTCCGTTGCTTTCGTCAATCTCTGGCTTAGGTCATCTACTTCTCTGCTCTTTTAAGCGTTGCTTCTGCCACATATTAAGTGATTTCTTTTGCATGTCAACCTTAGGCCATTATCATAAATAGCAATTGAATCTCCTGCCACATCTTTGTCTTAGGTATTTATTTCATGTTTCTCACCTTGTATGTATCTCCCTCTTATTTATTGTATTATTTTTTCTTCTTTTGTGTCTTTTGAAAAAAAAAGTTAGAATACAAGGAATCCCACTTGTAGAAACATTTGAAATATTTTGTGTAAATATTAATAGTGACCTTAGGTTGGACTTGTGGTCCCTCATTTTTTTATGAACATCCTGTTGTTAATATATTAAAAAATCCTCTTGTTCTCATCATGAATTACCAACAACTGGATTTGGCCTGGACGTCTAGTTGCAAAAAACAATGAGGCATGTCTTGTTCATCCCGTCCTACGGTGGGCCCCAGGACAAATTCTGTATAAATGTCCACATATTCTTTTAGCATTTGCCTGTTATTGTGGCTTACAGACATCATTTTGATCATTATCTTAAACTGCTAATGATTTTTTTAATGCTATATATAAGTAAATGGTTTAGATTCTTTAGTAGTTATCAACAAATGGTGATATTCATTAGATGAACGGTCTTGATTGATTTCACAATTATTTTATTTAAATGGGTGTTTTATGGTGTGTATATATATACTTTTGCTAAATGTAGAGAATTAGTACCAATGAGATGTAAAATAAATTTGCTAAAATATCTAGTGTAGAATTGATTAAGAGAATGCATTTATTTATTTTTTTAACGGACAATGCATTGTTATTTGTTTGTTAATGTTATAGAAATATGTAGCTTCATGATATCCTAAATGTCACTGCTTAGATTTTAACTTTTTTAATTTTCCATGTATGCATATAGTAGTTTTTTATTTTACATATAACAACCTTCAAATCGTAGTAATTCCAAACATTCATCTTATTTACTAAAAAAATACTTATTCCGATATTTATTTTCAGACATCAAATCTTCATGGATTATATGGATGTTTGTGGGTAACTTCAAAAATATTCAAAAGTAAATCTTATTATTTGAAATTTGTGTTCTACTTCGTAGGATGGATAATACTGAGATATGTATAATATGCCATTATAATGGTATATTAGACGTAAGCAATGCACTGCCAGTCTACATTGGCGGTGAGCAGAAGGTAATATGGGTTGATGTCAGTATAACTTTCAATCAACTACTCGGAAAGATAAACGAAGAAACTGGTTGGGAGCTTCATGATGAGCGTATAAATATGCAATATCAGTTTCATAATGGTCGAAGCTTCACGTTCATAACCATAAGAAGTGATGATGATCTCCATCGGATGTTTAGATTATTCCAAAATGGAAGTCAAGCTATATTTATGTATTTGCATTCAAATAGTGAAGCAAGTGCAAGTCGACAACCATCACATCTAAGGTCTACATACGCTCGGCCTAACAGCCCGCGAGGGAATAGACCGTCATTTAATTTGAACAGGTACCACCACAACCCATCATAACAAATGTAGTAACTGCTGATCTGTTTAATATCTTATTTTAGTTATGTTACTGATTGTTTTATGACATGGTGATTCACGCAGGGGAAATTTGATGACATATACAAATACCACAAACTTTTCCGACGGTGAAAAGGATACAGGTGGCCCTTCAACAAGAGAGGATGTTTACAGGTTTGGTTCGCTATA
The DNA here is from genome assembly GCA_038049695.1 of Cinnamomum chago. NCBI lineage: Eukaryota > Viridiplantae > Streptophyta > Magnoliopsida > Laurales > Lauraceae > Cinnamomum > Cinnamomum chago. The sequence goes on along the minus strand of CP142453.1, from coordinate 100,287,860 downwards.
CATCTAATTTGATTATATTATGTAATTTATATATGATTGAATATTTGCCATGCAGGTGCGACGTCTCATCTTATCCTGTTCGAAGCCAGTTTGACCTGAACACGCCTGTTGTACCTCATGATAACCCATTTGTAGATGCCATGCTTGAAGATTTAATAGCTCTCATTAATCTTGCAGAAGATGAAAATGAAAAATTCTCTAATAGAAGGGATGAAGTTGTCATGGATTGGATGGAAACGGAAACAGTATCCAAAATTCCTTGTTTTGATCGAGGGTGCAATGTAGTGGAGGAGGGGGCTAAAAATGATGAAGATGATTTTGATATTGATGTTGACCCTAGAGAATATATATTGCAAAATGGCATAGGACCAGGAAGAACATGGCATGCACAAGAAGGATTGGGTCATGCATCAAATGTTGTGAGTGTAGAAGATGTTATTGATACTTTAGTTCCTGATGATGACCATATTGGTGTGGATCACCATGAGGCATCTTTTCGTGAAATGTGGAATGGAAGACGGTTTCAGACTCGTGAATCATTTAGGAATGCATTGAGAAAATTTGCAATGTACAGTAATTTTGAGCTTCATTGGGTGAAAAGGTCTATGACAGAATTAAGTGGAAGGTGTGGTGATCATCAATGTCCTTGGCGCATCCATGGATCTATCTTGCAGTCCGGCCCTGAGTTTATTGTGCGAACTTATTCAGAAAAACATACTTGTTCGAAGCCAATGATGGGACTCGCACATTCTCAGGCCACATCGGCGTTGATTGCCGATTGGATAAAAGAACGGTTGCGTATCCATCCAAGTTACACTCCAAAAGAAATTGCGACAGACTTTCAATTAGAGTTTGGTATCCATATCAGCTACAGGAAAGCTTGGCTAGCAAAAGAGAAAGCATTGATTGACATACGTGGTTCTTATGAAGATTCATACAGAATCCTGCCTAGTTATTGTATTGAACTAGAAAGGACAAATCCAGGCAGCGTGTCTCATCTGATCAGGGAAGATGATGATTCATTCCAGAGGTTATTTTGGGCTTTTGGCTCAAGTATTCGCTCTTTCAAGAGTTCATTACGCCCATTAATAGTTGTTGATGGTGCCCACTTTCGTGGAAAATACCCTGGAGTTTTGTTTGTTGCTGTGACATATGATGGAGACCGTAAGTTATTTCCAGTCGCCTTTGTCATAGCCGAGATAGAAGATAGAGATACCTGGGAATGGTTCCTTGCAGAGTTGGATGTGAACTTAGGGCCCTTTCCAAATTTAACCATCGTATCTGATAGACAAAAAGGTCTCATACGAGCCGTTCAAGAGCGTTTTCCTCACGCTAGTCATACCTACTGCATGCGTCATATATCAGCAAACTTTAAAGAGAAGTACAAGAATGAGGCTCTGATGGTTAAATTTTGGAATGCAGCAAGAGCATATAGACGGGTTGATTATGAGAGATATATGGCTGAAATAAAGGATCTGGAGGAAGGTGCATTCAAATGGATTGAAGACATTGGGCCGCATCACTGGGCAAATGCATTTGTAAAAGGGCGACGGTATGAGATGATCACAACCAATATTGCAGAATGCACGAATAGTTTATTGAAAGAGGCTAGGGAGTATCCAATCACAAAACAAGTTGAGGCCGTACGATGTAAACTAATGGAATTTTATGATGTACGCCATCGCAGTTCACTTGTCTTGCGTACAAGACTAACTCCATATGCCGAGAAAATACTGAGCAAAGAATCTCAAGATGCCCGTCGGTTGGGAGTCCGACCTGCTAGCCAATTCGAATACCAGGTTCACTCTTCCGAATACATTGATGTGGTGCATCTTGATTTGCGATCTTGTTCTTGCCGGAAGTGGGATGTCTTAGGTATTCCATGTTCGCATGCACTGGCAGCAATTCAAATGAGAGGAGTTGATCCATATGATTACTGTGAGCATTGGTTCTCGAGCGATGTTTATCGCTCAACATATAACGATATTGTCCATGCGATCAGAGACACCCACCAATGGGAAATTCAGAGCAATCTTCGCGTCTTACCTCCACAGGCACGACGACAAGCTGGCTGACCTAAAAAGAACAGAACTCGTACTGAGGACAGACAAAAGCGACAAATCACGTGTTCCAATTGTCGCCAGATTGGGCATAATCGAAAGAGATGTTGTTACCCACCTGCCCGACAGTAGTTATGTGCACCAATAAGCTCAAAACCTTTTGTATGATTATCTGTCTAATTGTGTCTATATGTGACTACCTTGTAGAAAGAGATGATACATTTTGTATGTGACTACTTTGTAGAAAGAGATGATACATTTTGTATATATTGAAGCAGTTGCTTGACGAGTCACTAAGACTAGATGTACTCTTATAATGGATATGCATGCACTTTTTGTGGTTGGGCATTCAGTCTTAGTTTGTAGATTTCCAATGTGCTCCTGCTGGTAAGAATTGGAACATGGAATATGTCCATTCACAATGTGTACTTAAGTTAAGCATTATCAAAATGTGCATCTGGTTAGATTTTCTCTACCATTTTAGACACTTTCCTCCCCTGATCACAACCTTCACAATGTCCATTCACATTGTGTATTTCTATTGTGCAAGAACAGAGAAATGACTATGAAGTCATTTATCAATTATGTTATTATACACTAATGAAGGAACCCTGGTGTCCTGATCTATTATGTCATGTATAGGCAGGGCCCTTTTTTCTTTGATTGAGCAATTCAGCTGAGAACTCTCTATCAAAGACCATCAGATAACCAGCTTACAAAGAGACATATGAAAAGAAACCTATGGTTGATTTTCAACTTGAAAAAAAAAGGAAAAAAAAAACAAGAAAAAAACCTGTCGCTGTTTTGACGTCTGAAAAGACTGTTGCTGCTAAAAAGGTAAATGCAACCTGTAAATTCAAGTACACAAAATAAAATACAAACTGGATGGTGTAGTTATTCAGAAGGAAAATCTCCAACCCTGCAAAAATTAAAATTAAAAAAAGAGAGAAAAAAGAAAAAGATCAGTACATACAAGAGTATTGATGGCATGCATCTTTGTCATCTGTTCAAGTCAAATAACATATAAAGCATAGCATACCTACAACAGACCCCATTACAGCAAACCAGATCATATAAATAGATGATATCAAGAAGAAGTATATATAAGAAACCAGCGAATATGGACCATCTCCAAGTCCATGCATTTTCATCATAATTCTCAGTTTATGTTGCTTCTCATAAACCAGACAAGTCAAGAAAACCTACATGATTCACAAAACCATGAAATCAGAGAACATAACAGTCCCCTGTCACGCATAAAAGTACATCTGTTTACTAGTGTCAAAGACAATTGAAAAGATTTATATGGTCAGAAAGGACAATCCCACCCATTTTCCAATCAGATCACTCTTTAAAAATAGTGACTTTCAAAAAATAATATATTCTAATTATAAATAATCTCAAATATATAAATTAAAATGTCCCTTCCCTTTTTTTCTCTCACTTTAAGAAAGCTATTCAAGATTGAGTGCAAAACCTATGAGAAGTATGGTTAAGACTCACTGGGAATAACAACTGAATGACCCATGCAAAAAGAAGTGGTCCAATTGAAGAAGACAAGTTAAGTGCCACCCTTGAACCTGCCCTAGGCATTTCTTTCACAAAATCAAGTGGAATGCGCACCCCTCCATCTTTAAAATGTCTTAGGAATGCATTTGAAACCTGCAAGTAAAAGAATCACAAGAGAAGTTGTACAAAACTAAGAGATCATAAAAAAAAAAAAAAAAAGTTGTACAAAACTTGCTTTCATAAAAAGATGTTCAAAGTACTATTCAATTCCAAGGCTGCAACAAATGCAGAGAGTAACTTGCTTTAAAAAGAAAAAGTGAAATGAATGGCATACTATGCACCTAAATAAGTGCATATTAGTTGTTTCATTTCAATATACTCTTTCACAACATGTAATTAATGGACCAAGCCTTGCAAACTCTCTCTCTCTCTCTCTCTCTCTCTCTCTCTCTCTCATATATATATCTGAAAATTGGTCGATCAATTCCAGTATTGTAGACATCTTGGATATGGTGGCTAATGTTGAAAATGCTGGTATTGACTTTGTTCTTAGAACTTTAAATGATGTGGCCCATGTGGTTGGAAATTTTGGCCTTGGGTGTGAGGAGGCTATTTTTCGGACTGATGCTTTCCTGGCATGGCTGGCCGGAGCTTTTCTTTGATGTTCTTCTTTCTGTTCTACTGATGAACTTCCTTTCTACCAAAAAAAATCATCTTATAAACAGAACTGTCTTCAAGACTAAACATATTAATTTCTTGACCAGATTGTAAAATAACCTATAACTGAAGAAATGTGAAATGCTAACGAATTTTTAAAAAATGTGGGGAGCATTGATCTTTGCGCTTATGTCAAATTGAATATGCAAAACTGATAAAACATCTAAGGTACAGGATGATTTAATCTGATAGTATATGATAAAGAACATTAGTTCTAATGTACAAGTTCCTCTATGGAGCTGTTTTTTTTTTTTTTTTTCCTCTACATCTATATGATTATATGAAGCTGTTAGCTTGCAAGGGAGATGTTAGATTTTCCACATTGCCTGAACATTTAAGGTTGAGATATATCTGCTAAGTCCCTCAAAGATGGGATGGAAGCCTTTAAAACCTTCACAGAAAGGCGTTGATTCTTCTTGAAAAGGAAGCCAACAGCTAATTTCATCAAGAAAACCGTTATATGGATTGGTGTTTTAAGATTAAATACTGGAACCACCTAACCTGGGAGTACTAACCAACAATTAGAATTTTTTACTTATTAAATATCAACATCCACCTGTCACATTAAATAATTGATCCCATGGTGGGGTCCCTATCATTATTGACGATAACTAATCAAGTGTACTAACCTGTGCATGGCTATGTTTGCTTGATCAAACTTGCTATTAAGACACAGACTACTCTATAAGCATTGCTCAAAATTTTCTCCTATCAAGATTTTATACACTATTTAATCGATCATGCATAGAAAACAAAATTATGTATTTCACATAGAATCAAGTTAATAATACATATCACTCAGATTAGAGTGAAATTTGGGTCAGTACCAGATATCACACAAGTTAAATAAGGATCTAGCTGTGTACGTACAAATTAACAACAGAATAAGATGGTTTCTCAATGGAACCATAGCCATTAACTACCAACACTAGATTTGCTAAAATACTCATAGGTCAAGGTCAAGGCCAAAGGGAAACATGAAAGTATCCTGGGTATGGTTTATTATATTTGGAACAACAATTAAAAAAAGGCCTCCATTGATTGTCTTAGTCATGCATTTAAAAACTGGAATGATTTAGAAGTTCGTTGAAAACAAGTGTAATTGATTGGGTCTTTTAATATGTCTGTGGACCATGTTTTTCTTTTACAAAGCTTGTTTGTCAGCTTCTAGTTTTGCATAAAAAAGGGTAGTGGAGTTACCTTTTCCTTTTTGCCAAAGCTTTTTGCATTGCGTTAGTTCTAATAACATCTCTTCCATTCTCTATTAAAAAGGCTCTTTTATGTCAATAGAATAAACTGATCTGATAGTGATATATCCCCATGCACATACACAGAGATAGAAGGCACTAGACCTGACTTTATGAGAGAATTAAATGCCCATTTGATCATATTCCTTAGTTCTCCATAGTTCCATAGGAAAGTAGAGGTGCTCATGGACAATGCAGTCAGAGTCTGTAGATGCCCGGCCCATATTTGACTGGACTCTGGCTTGTTGGGCTCATAGTTACATGGGTCTTGGGTCCGTCCTAGGCCTATATATTGTTTTCCTCAGCCCAACATGATTAACACAGAGGTTTATATATTTAATATTATAAATGGGTTGGCCTTTAGACCCATGAACATGTAAATGAAGATACTGTGAGAACTAAAGGGGCCATTTTCTTCATTTTCCTTAGCCACAAAGAAAGAACCTCTCATCATGTCACATGGCCTCACCAAGGCACTTCATCAAAAACACCCCTACCTTAGAAATGCCCCCATTTCTTACTTTACAAAAGAACAAGGCCGCATCTGACTTTTGCACCCCTTAAAAAGAAGATTAGTGGAACTAGTAGAATATACTAGTTTCTTGTTTAGAGCGGTTGATATTTCTAACCAAGTTAAAGGTTCTCAAAGTTTAATTGCTTTTATGATGCAAATTTCTTGTGAGTCTAATAGCCTATAATAGTTGAACCAATGTCAACTGAGATTAAGGAACAGTACTAATTCACCTGAGCCATGTGAAGGGAGTATGTTGATCATGGAAGAGCTTTGCCTTCGAAAACAAGACTGAGTAAGGAAAGGTGGATATTCTAGAGATCTCTAAGGAGTAAGGATCAATGGAAGACAAAATCACATGTAATTCAATTTCCACGTGAACCCATGGCAACACAACCAATTTAGATGAGCCAAACAGGGCATAAGTAGCAATTTGCCTTAGTTTTGTAATGATCATCATCAAGTCTATCATATGACCCATTCACTAGGGAAACCAATCCTTGGAGATATATCACCAAACACTAGGTGATTATTCTCCTTTGATTTATGCTTTTGGCCACATGGCCACCATTAAAAACCCTAAAATTCTTATCAAAGATGGCAGTAAATGAGGGGCACTTTTCTGCAGATAATGCCATTTTTTCCTTTTAATGTTGCTTCATGAGTGCTTTGCTTCAAAAGACATAAGCAGCACTGTCATTTGGATCAATACAAAGCTGCCACTGAGATTGAAATGATAGGCGAAAAAGTCAAAAAGAATTTTTTTTTTACACACATTTCATGAACGCCCAATCGGCCAAAATATAACTTTGCCAAAGTAATTCTAACAGTTTATCTCCTTTAATCAAAGTGGCACTAGATGACCACACTATTTGACTAGATTGTCTTCATTTTGCACGCCCATTGCTCCTAAATATCAAAATCTATGACACTATTTGACTAGATTACAATTGATTGATCACATATCATATATTATTTCTTTCTTTTTTTATGTTTCTTTTCTGTTATGCAATCTGGCGTCTATAAAGTGGATGTAGATTCAGTGCAGGTTAAAGTATACTGGAAAGGTAGATTCTTCAGCCTTGATTAAAATCAGCTAAATGGTGGCAAATATGCAGAACTGTAGTATCAAAAATTCTATCAATCAGAAATCCTAACAACCCAATGCATTCGAGACGACAAGAACACCATAGACTAGAATGAGGTCCTGATCAATGGCCTCAAAGCCTTCAAAAACCAGCAAAACCTATCGACCTAAAACTTAGATGTGAAGATGATGGTTATGAAGATGAGGAAGATAAAGAGTTCAAACTTATAAGGTAAAAAATGGATCTGCATTGATCTGGCTTGGACAAGCAAATAATAGTAAAACAGGCTCGTTCCATTGATCCATACATTATTACTTACATGGATGAGTATGCAGACGATGAAGACGATGGACCCGTACCGCTGGGGAGATGAGGATGGAGACGATGGAGATGATGAAGCTTCGTCGCCGTCGAATGGACGTTGGGACCTTGCGTATTTGCAAATAGGTTGGCGAGGGAGGAGGATGGTGAAATTCGGCTGGGGAGAGAGTTACCGTCAGTGAAATTAGGGAAAGTAGAACAGGGAGGGATACAGATGAAAAGGGGCTTTTTTGTGTTGTGATATCGCAACATAATTTGCGATATCGCAACTAAAAAAGGGTGCGATATCGCAAAATAATTTGCGATGTCGCAAATTAAAAACTTGCGGTATCGCAATATATGTTGTGATATCGCAAAATAGACTCAGCTTGTGCTCTTTCCAGCGGTACGGGCTGTACGGAGAACGTCTTGGTAATATGTTGAACTTTGGTAACAAGAGAGGGATATATGCTACTGTAGGTGACCGTACAGAAAATGTCCCTTTATCCAAAGATATATGACAAAGAATCACATACCCTAAGGGTCTCCAACACAGGTCCTTCAAAGGCATCAATGTAGCAATCCACAGGTAAAGCATCGACTTCTGCATTTTGGGAATCATTAACCTCTGGTTCTAGTTCCTAGTACTTTCCATGCAGGTACAATATCTGCCTCTCAAGTTTTCTAGACCATGTCTATAAAGAGTTGTAATGTTTGTCTTTTAGTCTATTATTCCTCGAATTCCTTTGTTGTTGCTCTGAAGAATACGAAATTCTTCCCTCATGATGCAGGCCAGACACTTGGGTTGACCAGCCCATTGGGCTCAATCAACAAGCCCAATAGGATATCCTATTAATTAGGAGTTTAAGTTAATTAGGAATCTTATTTGAGAATTGTGCTTTATTTAGGAGTCTTCAAAATAGGAGTTATATTTGATTTGGATTGTTAAGCAAGTTTAAAATTTTAGTTTCCTTATTGTTTGGGAAAGTAAAGTCCAACTAGGAAAGGCGATGTCCAACCCTATAATGCACAGATATGGCATGGATACTGTTAATAACAATAAACACAAAAGGCTACAGACAGATGGAGATAACATGCCTCCAAGGGATTTCGAACTCGTGACATTTGACTCTGATACCATATTTGCTGGTAGTTAAAGCATAACAATTGTAGGATCTTACACTCCATTAAGCTACCACTAATCCCAAAACCAATTGGTGATGAGAAACATTGCAACAATGGTTTTATAGTGAAGGTAAGGGCTCGGCCACAATTATGACAGCGCAGGAGCGAGGGTGGATGTTGACCTCAACAACAATGTATAACAACATATACGACAAGGACACCATAGACACGGCAGGGACACAGATTTTATACATAAAAAGTGAAGTATCTGATACGACATAATACATTGCCCATTTTGAAGTATCCGTGCATCATAGGTCCAACCCTTCCTATAAAGATGTAATCCCTCCATTAGGAAAGATAAATCTTGATTATTCAATAAAATTATTATGGTTTTTTTTTTTTTTTTTTTTTTTCTCTAGTTTGAGAATGCTTGTGACTTGTGAGTTGAATCCATCGTGGATTCGGCCAAGCCTCTTTGGAGCTTAGTCCCTATCATTGAATCCATCGTGGATTCAGTCAAAACCTTTGAGGAATTTTTGTCTATTTTCTCATCGCAGATCCAAGGCTGCGTCACCTCAGCAACTGCCTTAGCAAATGCAGCACCTACAGGTATTGGGTGAGAATGAAATTTCACCTGCTTTGGTTGCTTTGTGTTGGAATTGGAAGAGTAGGCTGGAAGGTTTCGAGTCCCATTGTTAGCATCACTGAAGAGAACTCTTTTATATTGATCTAATGGAAGCATGGCAGGGGAAGATGGCATGCTGATAGAAATAGAATGTAATTGATGGAGATCAATAGCTTGAACTAATGAGTTTTCAGAGGCTGCTGCTTCTTCTCCCTGAAATAATTAATAAAAGCAGGAATATAAAAAATTAGCCATGCATGGGACATGCTCCTACACATCTACAGAGCATCTGTTTAAGACCTACGTAACTATATTGCTTAACTGCTTACTATTTTGTTAATGGAACCAGTCATTTAATAATCAGAATCACTGTATCTGAAAGTGAGATAATTCAGACTAATTCCTTAATATAGAAATTTCTGAAAGAGGGACTTACTTTAGCCGAATCAAGGTTTGGTGAGGGAACAGTGGGCACAGTTGAAGTTGGTTGATACAGATTGTTTGAGTCACCACTATAATCAACATTATCAAAGCCAGCCACTGCATTGGATATCATGTAATGGAAAAGAGGTGGGAGTACCTCAGAGGAATCCTTTTTTGAAACCCTACAGTCAATTGTTTCCATAATGACATAAAAGTACCTGCACTATGTATACTATGTTAGAATTTTTTTCCCCTATTATTATGTGGAGTTTACTTATACAGTGCCCTTTCAAATATATGCAGTATTTCAGTACCATACATAGAAATAACACATACAAGTTGAAACTAAATCAAATGACTCAATGCAAGGAAACCAACAGCCGCTGACATTTCAATTAAAACTTTGTCCTTCACAAATCAGCCAATTCCTCCACACAATCAGTTTGTCGATTCAGTGGATCGGCTAATCAATCACAGTTTGGGTAGACATTTTAATGATCCTCACCATTCATCCAGAACGGACAACATGGGGTGAGCCATGCCTCAAAATCTTCCCTTCAAGAGTTCAGATGATTCTGACCAACTAACCACTGGCATACAAATGGAGTATTATTCAACCAACAATCTACATTTAACCAGAAATTTCGAGATCAGATGGCCATGGCATGCACAAGTTATACATGGTATAGCTCATACACTCATAACTAGGACTCAATTTGGTAGGGCAATAAATGGAGCTAGCTACCAGAAGAGTAACTCAAGGAAACGAATCAATTTTTAACATGTATAGAGCATAAAAATTTGCAGAAGTAAAATGATAAAAATAGGTCAGACAATATACAAAAAAGATACAATTTGAGAAATTTTAAATGTACCTTGATGTTATAAACGCTAATAACTAATGAATTATAATTAACCATCATTGAAGGGGTTGGTATAAGATCGAAAATAATAATAAAGATGAAAGAAGGAGAAGATTCGCAGAGGAAAATGAGGTGCTAGGTTGGTATTTAGAACTTTCAGTGAAAACAATTTCAACTTATGTTTGGTTCAAGGATTATATAATCCTCCACTAGATTTTGCACACTAATGACAACTCATTAATTTACTTAGATAGGTTTAACGGTCTATTAAACCAGATTACTAATTGATGCATACCTTCATCATTAGACCATGGCCCAAAATATCAGAACATCTTCTTCGTACAATATTTTTCCTTGATTACAACTACTATAGATCCTTTCTCTATTTCATTTTCTTTCCCATGATTTTTGTGAAATGCTATTGGAATTATACGTGTCACTCATCAAATCAACAGTCTCGAATAAAATGGATCACCAAACATTAGTCTCAAGTGTAGGGACATCAATGAGCCGAGCAAGCTCCACTGGCTTGGGTGGGCTCAAGCTCAAGATCAGTTGCGTGCTAATCAAGCCAAGCTTGAACTGGCCTGATTAACTCAAAAGCCAAGCTCAAACCAGAGCCTGTTTAGCTAAGCTATACAGTATGTGGGTTTCATAAAATGTACAAAGTTATGTGTGTGAGTGTGAGTTGTATACAGTTTCATGTGGGGCCCATGTACTATAAGTGTGTACTTTTAATATTATATATAAATAATATATATTATAAAATATCACGGACAATCTGGACCCATGCTCAACATCCAACCTCTTCACACATGCACGCACTTGCACATTCACCCCACATGAATTGCCACCAACCCAAATTTGATACTCATTCAAATTTTGTGGGCCTCCCAATTGTGTTAAGCAAACTGGTTTTTCCGCTTCCTAATAGCTTAAACTTTTGGGATGTATTGGCTAGTCCGACTTAACATGGTATTAGAGTCATCCTAGGTCATAAGTTCGAACCCCAGGGAAGTGTTATTTTCCCAGATCGCATGGGTGGCATGTGTGGGTTGCGAATTCGAATGACAACTCGTTGTGGGGTTGGGGGTGTTAAGAAGATTCGTTTTTCTTTTCTGGTTTCCTAACAGCTTAAGGTTTAGGATGCATTGGCTAGTCGGACTTAACAAATTGATCATATGAAATTTCACACCCATATAACTATCAATCTAAAGGCTAGAATTCAGTTCAGGCAAAAAAAAGAAAAGAAAAAAGAAGCAGCAGCAGCTAGAATTCAGTCAACTTTGAGGCCCTCAAATGAGTACCTTGCATTGTCATAGGGTTCTCATTTTTTTCATACAGGTAGGTGTTACAGAGACCTTCCAAACCAATAGGTGCCCCATGATTGGCATTCTTCCATGTGGTCATTCGAAAATGAGGAATAGCCTGGTCATTCTTGACAGTGACTCTTTTATACATATGTGAAAACATAATATTGAGAAGAAAAAAAAAATCAAGTGGAGCTGAAGCTCAAATTATTATACCAGGGATATGATAGGCAACAAAAAGATAAAGATAAAAGAGATAAAGATAAAAGGGATCCAATGGGATACAGATATCACCACCCAAAGGAAGATAAGCTCACAACCCGAACAAGAACACCAAAGGGATACAGAAATCATCACCCAAAGGAAACTCACAAGGGATACCAAGCAAGAACTCGCCGCCTATCGTAATCTACCGAATGATAAGAGTTATAAGAAGAAGCTCTTCTTCACATGCTAAAAGCTCAATTTTGTGTTCAACTCTAGTCTCCATTTTTCATTAGCATAAACGGGTTTATGTAGGAAAACTTGGAACAACCCTCCAAGCATGGGTAATTAAAGCATTCTACTTCCCAACTAACATTAATTAAGACTATTGACTAGTAAAATCCAAAAGACAGAAGAAAAATAAGAAAATCCGCAACATTTAACAAAATTCGCAGCATTCCGCCAACCTTGCACAGCCTTCAGTAAAATCCTCATAACTTCCTCTAGAAGACTCCAAATTGCACACCGTTTGATGCATTGGAAACTAGAGATATGGGGCTTTCCAATGAGATATAACTTGCTGGCGAACTCAGATCCCTTGAGTGGCTTAAGAGCGGTACCAAGGCTCATTCAATCTATTCTGTCTTTCAAAAATCCTGTGCAAACTTCATGTGTGGTTTATGCATCCCTTTCTTAAGGGGCGGTACAGACTATGGTTCCCGAGTGAAACAAGATGATAGTGGTACCATGCATATAAGATGGGTAAGCGGCCCACTTTACTTTTATTTTTTCTATGGATGAACAAAAAAGCAATAATTCCCTGTGGAGTCCCCCATGAATAGGTGGTGGTTGTACTAGCCGCCTATGTTAGTCATCCCTAACATAGCTATGGCACAGTGAAAATCGGAGGTTGTCAAAGTCAAGTGGAGCCTTTCCATTCCGTTCTTACCATACCATAGATTCTATGCAGCTGTATCTCATTGGAAAGCCTCATTTCTCTAGTTTCTAACGCATCAAACGGTGTGCAATTTAGAGTCTTCTAGAGGAAGTTATGAGGATTTTACTGAAGGCTGTGCAGGTTGGCAAAATGATGCGAATTTTCTTAAATGTTGCGGATTTTCTTATTTTTCTTATGTCTTTTGGATTTTACTAGTCAATAGTCTTAATTAATGTTAGTTGGTAAGTAGAAAGCTTTAATTACCCATGCTTGGAGGGTTGTTTCAAGTTTTCCTACATAAACCCATTTATGCTAATGGAAAATGGAGACTGCAGTTGAACACAAAATTGAGCTTTTAGCTTGTGAAGAAGAGCTTCGTCTTATAACTCTTATCCTTTGGTGGATTCCGATAGGTGGAGAGTTCTTGCTCTGTATCCCTTGTGAGTTTCCTTTGGGTGGTGATTTCTGTAACCCTTTGGTGTTCTTACTCAGGTGGTGAGCTTATCTTCCTTTTGGTGGTGATATCTGTATCCCAATGGATCCCTTTTATCTTTATTTTTTTGTTGCCTATCATATCTCCGGTATCAATTGGCAAAAGATCAGAAACATTGAAAGTTGCTGAAACATCAGTCACCTGGGAGCTCAATCTTGTATGCATTATCTCCAATGCATTGAAGCAACTTGAAAGGGCCATCATCTCTAGGCCTAAGCTTAGCATGACGTCCACCTAGAAAACGTTCCTTCGGTAGATGAATCCACACCAAATCACCTTCTTTAAAAGCTGCTGGTTTTCGGTGCTTGTTGGCTTGCTTCTTGTACTTCTCAGTTTGCTTGAGAATGCGATCTCGAACCTGTTCATGCAACTTCTTAATGAACTTCTCCCGCTCTTCTGCATCTCCACTAAACTGCTGAGTAGTAGGGAGTGGTGCCAACTCTAGAGAACTAATGGGATTTTGTCCATAGACAACCTCAAAAGGACTATTATAACCAGTAGTTTGGACCGATTGTAAGCAAACTCAGCTTGTGCTAACAAGAGATCCCATTGTCTAATATTTTTCCCCACAAAACTTCTCAACAAATTGCCCAAGCTACGATCAAGGATGAAAATAGCGGCTACGCCCGCCACCAAACTGTTACGAAGCGGGCGATACGTAGCGTAGCGGGATACGTAGCAGCGTAGCAGTGTGATTTGAAAAAATCGCCAAAAAAATCTGAAAAAATTCCAAAAAATCCAGAAAATTGTAAAATGAAAGAAAATGTGGTTCTTTTGTAAAAGTAAGTAAGAAAAGGGGGCGTAGTGGTGCCCTCAATATATGAGGTCCTATATCGCTATATAAATAAAAAATAATAATAATGATTAGTTTTTTCACATGCATTCATGTTTCTTAGTAGTTAGAGAAAGATGAGTTGATGATCTCAAAAGTCAACTCCAAAAAATCTAAAAGAAAGAACGTACCTAGAATCTTGATGAAGAAGGAATGGATTTAATGGAAGCTTGGATCTTGTCTCACTAACTTGTGTTTGATTATTTCCTTGTTTTGATGTTCGTTGTGGTGGATCTTGATTTACAGCACTTGGGAGGTTATTATAGCAAGAAGAATGAGTGAAAGAGGTGAAAAAGAAAGGGGAAAGTGAAAATGGGCCATCAGGGGGTGTTTTCAAACACCCCTGCTACGTGGCGGCCGCCACGTAGCATGGCGGAATGTATTAGGCGTAGTGGCCGATACGGCGCGTATCGCGCTTTTTTCAAAAAAGCGTGGCGGCATGGGCCGCCACGGCCGATATTTTCATCCCTGCCTACGATTGACAACATCTGTTTGACCATCTGTTTAGGGATGGCAAGTTGAACTAAATTGAAGATTAGTTCCAAGCTTTTGCCAAAGAGTACACCAAAAATGACTCATGAACTTGGTGTCTCGATCTGAAGTGATTGTCTTAGGAATACCATGAAGCTTGACAATCTCTCGAAAGTAAAGATCAGCCACATGAGAAGCGTCAAGTGTCTTAGTACAAGGAACAAAATGTGCCATTTTGGAGTAGTGATCAACAAGCACCGTAACAGAATCTTTGTTCCTTTGAGTCTTTGGCAAACCCACAACAAAATCCATACTTACATATTCCCATGGAAATTTAGGAACTGGAAGTGGTGTGTACAACCCCGTGTTTTGGCCATGACTCTTGGCAATGTGACAAGTTCTTCAACGCTCCAAGTGTCGCATAACTTCTTTCTCCATCTTTGGCCAATAGAAATTTTCCTTGACAATAGCAAGCGTCTTGTCTCTTCCAAAGTGACCAGCAAGTCCACTACCATGAGCTTCAATAATAATAAGATTCCTTAAAGAGCAGTGTGGGATACATAAACAGTTGCCCTTGAATAGATAGCCATCTTGTAAGAAAAAGGGATAATGAGGACCCCTTGAACACTCTTCCCATACCTATGCAAAGAAAGGATCTTCCTTGTATAGACCCTTCACTATTTCAAAGCCTACAACATTTACTCGCACAGTGGAAAGCAAGTAATATGTCGACGACTTAAAGCATCAGCCACTTGGTTTTGAACTCCCGCCTTATGCTTGAGAAGAAATGAAAACGACTGCAAAAACTCACTCCATTTGGCATGTCGGCTATTGAGCTTCTGTTGGCTATGCGTTGGAAACTAGAGACATGAGGCTTTCCAATGAGATATAGCTTGCTGGCTAATTCATCCAGAATCTTCCCAGAATTAAGTTTTAAAAACGTACTGGTCAATGGGCTGGGTCATGAGTTGGTCTTTAGAGTCACTGGGCTTAGTGGCTTCATTGGATTCATTGGGCTGGTCCTCGAACACTCCTGTGCCAAATTAGTTCAACTCATTTATATTCAGCTTGAAAAAGAGTAGGTCAAGCACACGCGAGCAATGTCCCTCAAGCTTGACTCGGTCTTGAACTAAGCTCAAGGTAGTAATAGTTGACCTAAACTCAAGCTCGAGCTTGGTAAATGTCCGCTCTGCTCAGCTTGTTTACATCCCTGCTCATGTGCAAACACAAGACTCAAGGATATTATAAAAATGCAATTGTTTGGTCAAGATTTCAGCTAACAGTGAATAAATTTGTAAACAGTGGCGGATCCAGGGTGGAGGGTGTGTGGGGCTGGTTTCGCGAAAGAAGAAAATATTATAGATTTGTCAAAATCAATCTGACAGTAGGCCTACATTGTATTGGAGAAAAATCTCCCATGAAAAATGGGGCAACTTTTTGTGGCCCAATAATGATTTCAAGGGCCCTAATGTTATTTACATAGTAGAAATAAGGAGGAAAAACAATGAGTCACAGAACAGTTCTACAGTAGTAGGCCCACTTGGAACATCTAAATCATTGATAAAATGGCCTCTCCATGCAGCAACTAATCCACGTCAAATTTCACTCAACTTACCCACTTTTAGATTGAAATCTCATACAGAATAATATAAACAATGCAAATATTTCATATAAATTAATTTGACGTTGGGCCCAAACTGTAATATTAATAGACAATAAAGCATTTCTTTTGTAAGGTTTAAATTTTTACTAAAGGCCACCACTCAAGAGATTAACTCTAGAGGATCCACATTTTGGGCCTATTTTCATTTTCTTAAGTGGACCCTACTCAAGGAGTCTAATAAAACTCTACTTTACTGAAGTCGGTATGTGAGAAGCCTGCTTTCAAAGTACAAGGAGGAAAACAAGCAAAACTACCTACCCAGAGGAAAAGGGGATGGTATAATATAGTTCCTTTTATATCTCTCAAAGAAAGAAAAAGACAAGAATAACCTTACTATATGCTAAGATTCTCTCTTCTTTGGAAGAGCAAACGAACATTTGAAGAGAAAATTGAAGAGTTGCAATATTATTTATGTTGATAAGTGAAAAAAAAAAAAAAAAAAAAAAACTATCACATAAACCAAAATGATACAGACTAAGCCCATGTTTGACATCTCTATTTTTTGCCTCTAATCCTCTATTTCTCTAAAGCGGGTAGATATTTTGAAATTAGAGGTGTTTGATAGTAACTTCTAACCTCAACCCACTCTAGAGAAATAGAGGCAAAGCCTCTTAAATGAAATGCCCTAAATCTGGGCATGTGGAAATCAGAGGCATTATCTCTGAAAAAAGTGGAGGTGGAGCCCATTTTTTAAGACAAAAATGCCCCCATACAATCTTTTATTTCCAACAAAAATCCTTCCAATAAAAGCATCATTCGTTGGGGACGAAAGCCCTATTCGTTTTGAGAAGGGAACAAAAAACGCATTTTGGCGAAAGACCAAAAGGGAGATGAGGAAGGAGAGAACGGTAGCGGCTCGAAGATGGAGAGGATGCCGAGGGAATGGTGGTGACGACGACAGTGGAGATTCCGACGAGGCAGAGGGCGGAGTGGAGGGATTTCATGGCCAGGAAAACGTTGGCGATGAGGTTCTTGTCGCCTGTGGCGATGCTTTCGTTTCCAATGGCGATTTGGGCGATCTTGGTGGCAGGGAAAAAGGGGGAAATGTTGGAGGAGACTCATGAGTGGGCGGCAGGTAGCTTGGAGAGGAGGGGATATCGTCGTTGGTGACGGTGATGGAGATGTTGGTGTTGGTGAAGGCGGAGAGAATGGTGGGGTTGGTGTCAAAGAACTTGATGTGGGTGATGGAGGTGTAGGTTTTCATGTAGCTCTCAACTTGGAATGGGGAGGGAGGTTGTTTGCAAGAGTACTGTATTCGATATTTAGCTGGAGGATGAGATCCATTGTGTGAGTTGGAAATGGAGAGAGATGATGAGTTGGATTTTGTTTGGTTCTAATTTGGCAAAGATGATGATGGGGCTGCTTGGATAGATGAAGTTTTTTAAAAAAATTATGAGAGATTTACAACTAGAGATGATATTTGGGGGTTCAATTTGGTTTTGTTTAGGGTATTGGATTTCGGGTTTTGGCATGGGGAAACTCTGCAAAATCTACACAAATTCAACCTGAAACCCATTCTGCCTTACATTGATTTAGGACTATCCATGTGAGAGGTGGAACTTTAGTTCCATTTTTTTTGCATAAAACTTGACAATGCCTATCTATAATTTAAAATTCAACTTTTAAGCAAAAGATGAATTTTAAGCCAAACTTGAACCCATCCCTCACCCGACCATCTAATCTAATTTAAGGGTGGTTTGAAGCTGGGGTCACAGACAGGACTACACTTATAGGTTTAATTTAACGGTGGCATTGGACCCCCTGTCCGCAAAACATTTTGGGGGTGCACTTATAGGTTTAATTTAACTGTGGCATTGAACCCCATGTCTGCAAAACATTTGGGGTGAAAATTTGACATACATTAACATATCAATTGTATTTATGAATTTCTTTGAAAGCAACAATGAAATAGCATAATAATCTATAATTGTTCATACATTGGCACAAAAGAATGTCCCTTCTTTTTTTACATAATGATAGAAACTACCCCTCTCAAACCCTCTAAAAAGAGGCACTCTTTTTTTAATGACTCTATTTTGAATGGTCTGTTAGGAAAAGAGTAGAGATGCCAAACAAGGCCCAACGAAGGAGAAAATATCATTTCCAAAAGAGGAGGGGGGACATTCAATAATCACTCCAGAATGTCCCCAACTGTGGCTCTTCTGCTTAGGGACATGGGTGTATGTAAAAGAGAGTGCGCGAGCTCGAGTCCCCAATGTAGCAAACAAAACAATAAAAAATAAAAAAACACCACAGAACAGCCTTGAGTTTTAAACTGATTGTAGCAAAATCTGATAATTCAGTGGTGCATAGAAATGCAAAGTAAAAGTACTGATCCTGTTGAAAGAAAGCTTTCATTTCTAACCTCAAATGACGGTAAAGCAGGTTTCTCCTTCAACCAAGGATGGAAATCAATCCAAGAAACAAAAGGGTCACTCAAGCCTCAAAGATTAAGAAAACACGCTTTTCCTCATCGACCTCTGTTAAATAGCCCCTGATCTGGAAGGATAAAAATTAGCCCACAAATTAATAAACATGACAAGACACATGGAATAAGAGGAATAATGAAGTAAAGAACATATCATGTTCTAGCTGAGCATTTACATTGGGTTCACTTCACCATGTAATTAAAGATATGAAATCATGCTAAAACAACACCCATGCTGTGTTGACACTCCTCGGTCAAAAACTAATCTAAGCATTTGGAAACAGAACAGAAACATCAACAAAACAAGACATATACGTAAATGGAAGCAGTATCTTCTCACATTCGCCACCTCAATTCAAAGAAACGCAGATAATATGCCACATCAAAATAACATGCTAATTTTATCAATATTCCATTACTATTAATCAACTACAGCCTTACAATTGTTAAACAGATCAGAGAGCTTATAAATTTACAATCATAAAAGAAAAAAAACCCAACAAAATCACAACCTTTCATTTGCATATTTAATTAGCACCAAAGACTAACAGGAAATACAAAACTTTCTTTCATCAGGCTGGAAGACAGGAAGAACCCAACAAATCTGAGCATGAATTTAAAGAACACAACAAAACTCCAACTAGTTTTACTTGTAAAATTTCTGACCCATGACAATTACATACCTCCTACCTTGGAAACACAAGAAGAAGAAAGAGCAAAAAACACAGCTTCTTTACAATCAAATAACATTTGGAAATCAATGTAACAAACAGAACATGAGCAAAAGCCAGGCCACATAAAGTATAAACCCAAAAATGTGAAAGGCACCGAAAGAGAGAACAAGGGTTTAATTGGGCAGTTGAACCAATAAATAGGAAAACCAGGACCAACCCAATTCAAACACGAAACATATCTTTTCCAAGTTGTAGAAAGCTAAGAACCAAAATCAAATTTACCTAAATTCAACACTTAACCCATGCTTCCAACACAAACCCAAGTTACCCATTACTACACAAATCAGGAAGAACCCCAATCCAAATCCAATAATGCGTAACACAGCCTTGGGTATTGTGATCGTAGGAAATTGCAATGTGGGACACCCGAACGGGAGAAATGATGGAGAAAGTTGGTATGAAATCCCATAAAATGAGAAAAAGGGAGTGGAATGACGACGAAAGAGTCGTCGTCATCGTATACTACTGAAATGAGAGAGAAAGGAAAGGGAAAGGGAGAAAGATTGGTTTTAGGATGGGAAAAATATGGGAGTGATGGAGGAGCTGTGAAGAAGTAAGTGTACGATGGCGTGGAAGACGCGCAGCGTTAGTAGTGGAAATCCGACACGAGTCATACGACTCTTTTTTGGCTGCGGAACGAACTTGACCAAAACAAACCGGAATTAGAACGGCCCCATTTTGTTGATGATTATTTTATTATTATTATTATCATTTTTTTTTTTAGAGCCAGCATACACATCATCTTATCTCTAATTTTATTTTTTTCTTTTTTTGGTTTTACCATACATTCACCTTTAACATTTTCAACTTTGCTACATCCACTTTGCGCATGCGTTGTTTTTTATTAGTTAATATTCTACTCCATTGATCATAGTTGATATGATCACAGCCCTATAAAACTTTTCATTCAATCCTTTTGACATTGGTCAGTCACAAAACACTACAAAAATGATTATTCAGTTCAATTATCTCGCTTTTATTCTATATTTGAAATCTTCATTAATCTCCCCATCTATATTATTATTAATCAAATGAGTTTTTTTATATTCATCTAGAGACACACCTAGTTTTTATTTTTTTTTAAATGATTGGGATAGAACAATGGGTAGCTATAAAAAGAGAAGATATTATAAACAAGTAACCCTATTAGCTTTAGGTACTTCTCGAGGCAACCCAATTGATAGGGATAATCTTAATTTTATTTTAATATAGGAATCTCAACATATACTTTAGACTTTAAAAGTTAAATGATTTTTCTCTTGTACATGGGAAGAATGGTAAACTATCATAATCTTAAACTCGCTTAGTCTAAGTCCTAGGGATTATCCATGGACTACTCCACTTCGGTGCTCTAAGATAGGACCTCCATCTTTGCTCCACTAAGGTACACCCGCTGCTCTCCGCGCCATAAGACACTCCATCTTTTATGCTATGCTAGTGGCTACTATTAGTGGTGAGATGACGCACATTTACCACTAGGTTGTCTTGTTGTTCTCAAAGCTGGATGATTTTCTAAATGCAATTTTTACCCCAAATAAATTCAATAGTGAATTATGGTCTTGTCACTCATGGGACCTATTTTGCATGAAATTGAATTTGTAGGATTCCAAATAAAAACATCAAAGAAGTGAGGGGTGAAGGATATTAGTAGTTGGTATAGGGTAGATTACAAGTGGTTGGAACATGTGATTGGGAGACATCTAAAAGAATTATTGAATTTTTTTTTTCTATTTGTTGTTCTTTTTTTAATTTTGTTTTGAGTTGATTCACTTATTTTTGTTTGGTCTTATCGTAATCTACAGTTGGGGATTCTTAGAAATCTTTTAGTTTTAATTGGGCATCTTTCTTAATTAATTCTCATTTGTTTTAGCTCATATAATAAATTGTACTATCATGACTAGGATAATTTTTAAAGACAATCAAAATCTACTACACCCATTGTGTGCTTTATTCCGATGACCTCACTACCTCTAAGAGAGAATGTCTTACTATAGTGCTAGTGGGGTGGCTGGAAAAAATGGCTTGGAGTTTGTGATTTATGTTTGGTCTTCTAAAATTTGAGTAACCATAATTTCTGGATTCTTCTCACTTGATTATATATATATATATATATATATGGAAGACACTCTTATGAGAGCATCTCTCACCTTACTATGAGAGATAAAGGTGGAGGCCCTCACATTTAAGTTGTTGGCATTGGATATAGATGTGAGGGCCCTCACCTTTATCTCTCATAGTAAGGTGAGAGATGCTCTCATGGGAGCATCTTCATATATATATATATATAAATATATATATATAAAGATAATAATTGTAAGTACCTAAAAATTACGGACTTAGTTAAAAGAGGATTAAACTCTCGACTTGGTGATCTTGGGAGGATTATGGGAAAGGATTGGTCTCCGGTAATCTGAAAGGAAAAACAAAGGTCAGAGCCCCTGGCTGTTGGCAGCCGAAGGCACTCCGATGCCTGAGTTAGTTTTTGTCACTGAGAGGAAAATAGGGAAGAAGAAGTATGAGGGACAGGCTTGTTGCGTACCTCCTGTAGTTATCCTTCATGCATTATATAGACGTGAGAGTCATCATCGGACTGAACCCCTCAGGGAGAGATGGAAGTCCCTTCAATATGTACTTTATCTCCTGAGTGGGGGTAGGTAAAAAGGGAACGTCCCATCGGACCATCCCCCTATGCCTATGGATGTGACCTTGAGATAAGGCGTGCCACTTATATAGGTCCAGTACTCACTCTATTTGTCAGTTCGCCGTCTACCGTCATGACGGCGCATTTATGGTCTCATTTATGGCTGAATGACAGGAGGCAGAGACCAAGCTAAGACTGAGACCGAAGTGGGCACCCATAGACGTGGCCACCGAGATGGGCTCCGTGCTTCCCCGAACTAGCGCTCCTACCAAGCTGGGCAACACCGAGACTAGGGACTATCCTGAAATTGGGGGAATGACCCCACATAGACCCGTAATTATGAAGTGACCCCACACAATTGCCCCCTAGCTCTCGATCTCTTAGAATTTTCTCTGAGGTCGGGAGCTAAGATTGAAAAGATGTGCTGGCCCCCATCTTGTCGTGTCTTGCTGACGTGTGATCTTCATCATGATGCCTTTTCGTTTGCCCTAGGCGATAAATACGGTATTATAATTGTTGCACCAGGGCGGGCACGCGGACGTCGTTTCATATGCCCGAAGTGATAAATATCGTACCATAATCGTACCAGAGGTATGGTGGGAGATGGACCGGTGGTGTCACGCGTAACCCTTTGTCTGGTTGTTTACTGGGATCGAAGCGACGCGTGGAGAGTCCGAAGCGTTGCCTCGTACGCGTGACATTCAAGAGGGGCGTTCCTCTATAAAATGGGGATGCCCTCTTCCCTTTCTCCTCTTATCTTTGCTTTCTTCTGGAAGGAGACCCTGCTGAAGAAGACACTTTGCTGAAAACAGAACCTCAACAAACCTGGAGACTTCTCACTCTTCGCTTTTCACTCTTTGCAAACCTTCGCGTTCTCTCTGTGAGTTCTCTTCTCCATTACTCTCCTTCCACCTCTCTTTCCTTTCGTCTAGAGGGTTTCCGCTCCTTAGGTTTTTCTAGGTCTTGCTCCTTCTTCTTTGCTTTCTGCCCCCTTTTAGCCTTTTGGAAATGGGAATCTACAGCCACTGGTTAGAGGGCCCCCAAGCCCTGGAGGGACTTAGGGCGGCGTTCAATATACCAAACGACGTTCTGGTGAAGCCCGACAACCTCCAGGGCCTCTTTGATGGCCTCACCAGATTCAAGGATTGGATGCCTTTCCCTCTGGTATCGGTAATTGAAGGTGGGGTTAGATTTCTCGTCCACCCGCTCATCCGATCCTGCCTCAGCTCGTGGCGGATTTGCCCTTTCCAACTGATGCCTAATGGGTTCAAAATAATAATGGGCATGGCGGAGTTGAACCGAATCCTCGACATTAACCTCGGCGTGCATGACATAGATGATGTTTATGACATCTGTAAGTCCGCGGGGGGCGAGGACTTGTACAATCTTTGGGTGAAGGCTAGATGCCGGTCCTTGATTAACGCCCTGGAGGACTCAAGCAAGTACGCCGGGGATAATCGCCTGCTAGTCTCGAGGAACTGGGAGTTCGGAGCAGCCGAGACCGAGGTGGAGCGGAGAATCCAGGTTCCACGAAAACCTAGGACCCCTCCGAGTAAATACTCGCTTCCCCGGGCTATTCCTGTTGTTTTACTACTGATTCGCCAAGCTGATGTCCTATGTTTTCTGTGCAGGTGTTCAGCGAAGGAGGAGAGAGGCCGGCCTCGATCGTTGGAAGAGGAACGACGCCTGGCTCGAGAAAATCTACCATTACCACGGCCACAACGATCAGGCCGCCTTCTCGCTGCTCCGATACAAGCCGCGGTACCAGTCTTACACCAGGAAGACTGCCGAGATCCCCCTTGAGCTGATAGGGGAGATCGTGCTTGCACTTGCGGAAACCGGCTGTCAAGCCTCGGAGCCCCTCGGTCCGACCCTAGTCAAAGACAGCCCGTCCGCCCGAGACCAAGCAGAAGAGGAAATGGAAGAGCAGCATCCCCCTCTAAAAAACCTGGGAGCCTTAGTCCTCAAGGGCAGAGTTCCTCCCACTCCGAGGCGCGCTCACGGCGGGTCGAGCGCCGCTCAGGGCTCGTCAGCCAGCGCCCTCTCCGGTCCCTCAGGCACAGCAAGGACCTCCTCCTCCGTGAAAGACAAAGGCGTGCGAGGCCTCCCGCAGGAGAAAAGGGGGAGGTCGAAAAAGCCGCCCAAGGAGACCCAGCCGCCCAAGGACACTCGGCCACGGGTCGCGGAGGCCGAGAAGGAGGGTGAGAGGCCCCCTCCCGAAAAGAGGCCTCGCGTGGGGGGTGAGGAGGAGCAGGCCTCTGAAGTGGTTCCGCGACTCCGGTCTACCAAGCCGCCCCCCTTAAAGCCCAACCTTGATCTCAACCCTGGCGAACCCCTAAGCGTGGAGGACCGGATGGGGACCTCTACCAGGACGATCACGGCTGTTGCCAGGGCGTGCGCTCTCCCCTTGGACATGGAGAAGCATAATAAATCCGGGCAAATGAGCCTGATCTGCTCGACGATGAGGGCGTCGCTCGAGGTGATTCCCAGTTCTCTTGTCTTTTTAAGCTTTATGCCTTAGTCGCCTGCTCTGACCCCCTACCCCCTTTTCTCTTTGCAGAATGTATAGAGGCTCCAAATAATATTAGAGAGGACGGAGAAGACAGCAGCACGGGTTCTTGAGATGGACGCCGAGAAGAAGAAGATGGGAGATGCCCTGGAGGCCAATGCGGGGGAAATAAAGAAGGCGGAGGAGAAGATTGTCGAGCTCGCAACGGAACAACAAGCAGCGAAGGCCAAGATCATCAAGTTGCGAGCCGAAAATAAGCACCTAAAAGGCGCGGTCGAGGACAAGTCGAAGAGGGTTCATCAACTAGAGACCGAGCTCGCCAAGAAGGAAACTGAACTGGTTAGGAAAGAGGCTGAGCTCGAGTCCTCTAGGAAGGAGCGGGCCGATGCCGAGTCCACTCTGCGAGCCCAGGCCGCAAAAGCTTATCAGGAAGGAGTAGATTGGGCATCGGCGGAGTACGTGGCTCAGATCAAGGACTTGAGCCCTGTGCTGTATGAGATGGGATGCCGGGAAGCGCTTCGGGAGTATGGGGTCTCTGAGGATGACCCCATATTTGTGAACCTTCCCCAATTCCAATCAGTAATACCCAATCCTCCAGAAGCCCCTCTTAAAGCCCCGGTCATCCCTCCTCCGCCCCCGACTCCTATCTGAGCCTCCTCCGCGGCTCCTGCACCCTAGACTTCAGGCGCTCCCGACCCCGCTCCATCCATCCCTCCAGAGTCAGAGAATAAAGCCGTGGCGCCCGAATAATGTAGGAAATAATATGTCTGTATTTTTCTCTTTCCTTTGATGTATTTTTCTCTTTTCTCTAAGTGTACAGAGTTTTGTAATTATTTCCTCCTATTAATGAAAAATAATTTTCTTTCACTTGCTCAATTGTCTTCCCACTTCTTTTTCCTGGTAATGGTGTGTGGGTGTTCTTCTAATTTTGAGCAAAATTGAGACCCCATGTTCTGACCAATTTTTTCGAACCTTCAAGTGGCTGAGATCGATGAACTCATAGAAACTAGACTTAGCCTTCTAGTCCAGAGAAAGAAATTGGACAAAATTGATGCCCTGTCACTGATCGATTCTCCAAACCTTCAAGTGGCTGAGATCAGTGGGTTCATGAGATCGGGGCTCAACGACTTCTGGCTATACACAACAGCGTGTGTATATTCAATCTTCTAATCCCAAGATATTGAACGAAAATGAGGCCCCCTATTTCCGACAAACTCTCCAAGTCTTTTAAGTGGTTAAGATCGGTGAGTCTGTAAGATTGGGACTTGACAAGGCTCCCTGTCTCTTGGCCAACTCTCCAAACCTTCAAGTGGATGAGGTGAACATCTGCCCTAAGGCCAGGGCTTTAACAACGTGCTTCCAAGGGAAACGCCTTATTAAAAGACCTTGTAGTTAGCTTGGACTCACACCCTGGGGTGCGACCTTGTTGCTGGAGGGCTGGGGTCGTGCCATCAACTTAGATAACTAGGGGGATTTGGCCAAGCTCAAAGGCAGACTGAATTCCACAACTTGAGAGTGAAATAAGACAACTGATTTCGTTCATGTTCCAAGGGGGTTGGTCCAATGTCTGAACCCAAGGAGGCCGGTCCTGTGACCGGAGCCCCGGGAGCTGGTCCCACGACCGAACTCGTGAGGCCGGTCCTGGGACCAGAGCCTTGAGAGCTGGTCCAACGACCGAACTCAAGGAGGCTAGTGCGACGACCGGAGCCTTGGGAGCTGGTCCTATGACCGAACTCAAAGAGGCTGGTGCGAGGACCGGAGCCTTGAGAGCTGGTCCAACAACCGAACCCCAGGAGGCTGGTGCGAGGACCGAAGCCTTGGGAGCTGGTCCTATGACCGAACTCAAGGAGGCTGGTGCGAGAACCGGAGCCTTGGAAGCTAGTCCTACGACTGAACTCAAGGAGGCTAGTGCGAGGACCGGAGCCTTGGGAGCTGGTCCTAGGACCGAACTCAAGGAGGCTGGTGCGAGGACTGGAGCCTTGGGAGCTGGTCCTACGACCGAACTCAAGGAGGCTGGTGCGAGGACCGGAGCCTTGATTCATAACTTGAAAAGATACAAAGCACTCGTCTTCCATAAGATCCCTCTTTTATTGACTTATCATTTAAGTACATTTAAAAGTAGTATTTCTTGAGGTGCGCAGCATTCCATGGTCGTGGCAATTCTTTGCCATCCATGCTCTCAAGTCTGTAAGCCGACCTTCCGGATGTCGAGGCCACCTTAAAAGGTCCGAGCCAGTTTGGTGCGAGCTTGCCTTCGTTGGGATCTTTGTCTGTTGGAAGTGCTTTCTTCAAGACCAGTTCCCCGATCGAGAACTTTCTTTCTTTGACCCTCTGACTGTATCCCCTAGATAATTGTTGCTGGTAGGAAGCCAGGCGCACGGATGCTACTTCCCTTTGCTCCTCGGCCAAGTCGAGCTCTCTGGCCAGATTTACTTCATTCTGCCCTTGGTCGAAGAGATCCGACCTCAAGGTCGGAAGGCCGACCTCAAGAGGGATTACAGCTTTCATTTCGTAGGCTAAGGAGAAAGGAGTTGCCGAAGTGGGTCGTCTCGGGGTGGTCCTGTATGCCCAAAGGACACTTAGTAATTCTTCTACCCATCTGCCTTTAGCTCTGTCGAGTCTCTTCTTGAGTCCGTCCAGTACCACTTTATTTGAGATCTCTGCTTGTCCGTTGCCCTGTGGGTAGGCCGGGGTTGCATAGAGGTTCCTGATACCGAGCTCCTGGCAGAAGTTCTTAAAGAAGTTAAAGTCGAAGTTGGTCCCGTTGTCCGAGATCAGAGCTCGGGGGATCCCAAACCTTGTGACAATGTTCTTCCACACAAAATTCTTTATATCCTGCTCGGTGATGGAGGATAAAGCTTCTACCTCTATCCATTTGGTGAAGTAATCAGTGGCCACTATCAGCCACCTCTGAAAGTCCAAGATCGAATCCTAGAGGGGGGTGAATAGGGTGAGCTCAAATAACTAGATCAATTTTAATTCTCTTTGCTTTTAAGTCTCTTATGCTTTGAAAAAGAGTAATATAATCAATTAAGAGAGCATAATCCATGAAAAGTAAGCATAAAGACAATTACCATAACACAAGCATTTATAGTGGTTCGGCCAACATGCCTACATCCACTCCTGGTGTCCCTACCGGATTTTCACTAACTCAACTAAGGTTTAGGTTCACCTTCAACCTTATAATTACATCACTATGCTTTTCAAAAGCTAAGCATAAACCTTTACAACACTATGCATGCTTTTCAAGGCTAAGCACCAACCTTTACAACAAGAAGATTTTCTCTTAAGAAAAATGCCTATGAATGCATGGATTAAGTAAACAATGTAAGTGCAATTGAGTGCCTCTAAATAGGCTAAATAGAAAGTGAAAACTCAAATTTTAGAAACATGCATATGAATGACAAAGTCTATGAATAATGCATTTACTAGAAATTACTCTTTCTCTTTTTAGAAAGATGAAACTTTGAATGATGCAATGATGATAATCATATGTTTGAGAAAGAGTTGTTTGTCTAACACATGAATTTAATAAAGTGAACTAACTTGTTTTTAAAGAAGGTAAACTTAAGTCTAACAAGTTAGTTTTGAAACAAGAAAGCAATTTCATGAGAAACAAAAACTATATGTTGGATTCATAATGCTATGAGATTTTTAAAGTTCTAAGCATGTTATGAAAGACAACACTTCAATAGAAAAACACCTATTTAGTCATGCATTGAAGAAAATCAAAGGTAAAGAAACAAAGCATGATTTTAAAAGACTAAGGATAAATGAAGCACACCCATTTAGGAGATCAAAGGTTGAATCAATGGAATGGCTTCATAATCCCTTCAAAGATGCTCTAGAAAAGTTGCAAGTCCTTGGCCTCAAAAGTCCTTGAAAATTCAGCAACTTTTTCCAAACAAAAAGCCACGTTTTATAAAGAAAAAGTTCCCAACGGCTAGCGCCCGGTCGACCTGGTACAAGGCCAGGTCGACCGGGTACACACAACTGCTAGAAAAATGACCGTTGGTGCTCAAAATCCTTGTCGACCCGCAGTGTGCCCGGTCGACCGGGTTCCTTGGCCCGGTCGACCGGCCACACAGGCAGGTCGACCTTGTGAATGCCTAGAAATCCTGATTTTTTAGAAACTTGCAATATAGCGGGCATCTTTCCAGAGGACTTTGAGACACATATCTCAAGCATTAATTCATGACTGAAAAATGATGAAAACTGAATTTCTAAAGTCATGAAAACTCCAAATCAAAATAATGATTTTAAAGAAAGAAACTTTGGAAAGCTTGGATGATTTTTGAACTTAAAGGATTTAAACACTTAGAGGCTTGAAAATCTGAAATCAAAACTCCATGATCTTAAGAGACAAAATTGAATTGAAAACCATGCATATCATATGATAAAAACAAAGATTAAGCAAGAGAAATATGCATGAAGATCCTAAGAATAAGAACATGAATGAATGAGAGGTCAAGCTTATGAAAATGAATGCATCCTATCAAATTGTAACAAAACAAAAACTCTAACAATCTCCCCCTTTGCAATTTGATGGCAGCTCTTGAAGGTTGAACTCTCTCTCAATCTCCTTTGAATCTTGAACAACAACTTCTTTGGATATTTAAGGAGCTTTGGATATTCTGGAGCATTTGGATATTTTGGAGCTTTGGATTTTCCTTGTGAGAGCGACGATCTATGACGACCAAACTTAGAAGCTACACAAAAAACACTCTAGGCAAAGCTACTCCCCCTCAGCATTAGCAACCCTCAAATCTTCTCCCCCTCAATTGGTGAACACCATGAGGAACACTTGATATTTCTCTCCCCCTTTGACATCTAATTGCAAAGGAGCCTGCCCATCAAAGATAAAACATACAACCTTATTAGTAGCACCTGTTTATAAGAGATATGATAAAACTAAAATGTGGTAACAGGTGATTAGCCAACAAGAATTTAGAATTCAGGGCAAGGGCCAATGCCCAATTGATGTCTCAATTTTATGAACCAATCATTTCCAAGGGGTTTAGTAAATAAGTCAGCCAATTGAGTATCTGTAGGAATAAAAATTAACTCAATAATGCCTTGGTCAGCATGATCACGCAAGAAATGATAGCGAATGTCAATGTGCTTAGTGCGAGAGTGCTGAACAAGATTTTTAGAAATACTAATGGCACTAGAGTTGTCACACATGATAGGCATGCATTATTGTCGAACATTATAATCTAACAAAGTTTGTTTCATCCACAACAGTTGAGCACAACAGCTACCTGCAGCAATATTCAGCTTCTGCAGTAAACAAGGATACAGAATTTTGTTTTTTGCTATGCCACGCTACTAAGCAGTTCCCTATGAAATAGCAGCAGCCACTAATGCTTTTCCTATCATCTATTTATCCTGCCCAATTTGCATCACTATATCCAATTAATTGCAGAGGTGAGTCATGAGGATACCAGATACCATAATGAGAAGTCTCATTAATATATTTTATGATACGTTTAACAACTTTAATGTGAGACTCTCGGGGATCAGATTGATACCTAGCACATATTCCAACACTAAAAAAGATATCAGGTCGGCTAGCAGTGAGATAGAGAAGGCTTCCTATCGTGCTCCTATAAAGTTTTTGGTCAGCTTTCTTACCTTGAAGATCACTAGAGATTTTAGTAATAGAGCCCATGGGATTGCAGCTAGTCTTAGATTCTCCTAAGCCAAACTTTTTCACTATTTCTAGAGCAAACTTGGATTGACTAAGAAAGATACCATGATCAGTCTGACTAACTTGTAATCCTAGAAAGAATTGTAGGGGTCCTACCAGACTCATTTCAAAAGCGGAGCTCATCAATTTAGAAAATCCTTGAGCAAGTTGATTAGATGTGGATCCAAAAACAATGTCGTCAACATATATCTGAGCAATGAGAATATCTTTATCAACCTTTTTAATGAAGAGAGTCTTGTCCACATTTCCACACTCATATTCATTTTCAAGTAAGTGACTTGTAAGCTTTTCATACCAGGCTCTTGGGGCTTGTTTCAATCCATAGAGAGCCTTCTTCAACTTAAATACATATTCCGGGTGATAAGGATCCTCGAAGCCTTGAGGTTGAGTAACATACACATCTTCCTCAATTTCACCATTTAAAAATGCACTATTCACATCCATTTGAAACAGTTTAATCTTCATGTTACTGACATAAGCCAATAAAATTCGAATAGACTCCAAACGAGCTACAGGAGCAAAGGTTTCCTCAAAATCAATTCCTTCAACTTGAGCATACCCTTTGGCTACAAGTCTAGCTTTTTTCCTGATCACATTTCCTGATTCATCTAGCTTGTTCTTGAAAATCCATTTGGTGCCAGTTTGACTTTTGCCTTCAAGAAGAGGAACAAGATCCCACACATCATTCTTTTTAAACTGATTTAATTCTTCTTGCATGGTATCCATCCATTCAGACTTGGTTTCTGCTTCAGAGAAGTTCTTGGGCTCAATTTGAGAAACAAAAGAATAGTGAGCACACAGATTATGAACCTGTCTTCTTGTCATGACTCCTTTTGTGATGTCTCCAATGACATTATCCAAGTGGTGATCTTTTAATAACTTTGTAGGCATAGTACGGACTGAGAGGATTTCTTCTTCAATTTCAGATGGAATAGGCTGCTCAACTAAGGTCTCTTCTTCATCATGAAAAGCTTTCTTAATTTGATTAGTCTCGTCAATGACAACATGAGATGATTCCATAACAGTCATCGATCTGAGGTTGAACACTCTATATGCCTTGCTTTTCTCAGAATATCCTAAGAAGATCCCTTCATCAGATTTGGAATCGAACTTTTCAAGCCGCTCTCTATCTCTTAAAATATAGCACTTACTACCAAACACTTTTAGATATCCCAGATTTGGTTTTCTTCCAAAATACAGCTCATAAGGGGTTTTGTTAGTGTTCTTTGTCAAATAAACACGATTAATAAGATAGCAAGCAGTATTGATAGCTTCAGCCCATAAGTTGCGAGGGAGGTTTTTCTCATTAAGTAGAGTTCTAGCCATTTCTTGAATAACTCTATTTCTTCTTTCAGCTACTCCATTTTGCTGGGGAGTTTTTGGAGCAGAAAATTGATGATTGATTCCATGGCTTTCACAGAAATCTGCAAATCTTTCATTTTCAAATTCGCCTCCATGATCACTTCTTATCTTCTTAATTTTGCAGCCCTTTTCAACTTGAATTTTCTTGCAAATCCTTATAATATTATCTACTGCATCAAATTTTGCATGAAGAAAGGCTACCCATCCAAATCTAGAATAATCATCAACCATAACTAGGATATACTTTCTCCCACCAATACTCTGTACAGGTGCAGGTCCAATGAGGTCCATATGAATGAGTTCAAGAGGACGAGAAGAGGATATATCTTTTATACCTTTAAAACTTTTCTTGATTTGTTTACCCATTTGACAAGCTTTACACAATTCAGATTTGTAATCATATAATTTGGATATTCCTTTAACAATTTCTTTCTTGGATAAGATCTTCATCAGTTTGTAATTTATATGACCCATTCTTTGATGCCACAACTGATTTTCTTGAACTTTTGACATTAAACACATGGATTCATTTTCACAACATTCTTCTATGGTGTAGATGTTATCTTTAGTACGTAATCCAGTGAGTAGAACTTTGTGGGATTTCTCATCCAGAACTTTGCAAGATTTGCTATAAAAAAACAACTTTGTTTCCTTTATCACATAACTGACTTATACTCAAGAGATTATGTTTTAAGCCATCCACAAGGAAAACATCTTTTAAAGTAGGCATTTGATCTCCTCCAACACATCCTTTTCCAATAATCTGAGCTTTCCGATTATCTCCAAATGACACATTTCCTCCATCATAGTTCTCAAGCGTGATAAATCTAGAATGGTCTTCAGTCATATGTTTGGAGCAACCACTATCCCAAAACCATCTAGAGTTTTCCTTAACTTTAAAAGCGGTTTGAACTAGAAAGTTCTTGACACTTTTCTCTTTTTCAATCCAAGTAGCCTTAATGAAGGTAGAGGTAGTGGTCTTGGGAACAGACTTAAAAGGAGCTCTAGAAAGATGATTTTGAGACATCCTAAACTTAAAGGGACAATTTGGAACTAGATGACCTATTTGATTGCAAAAATGACAAGTCCATCTAGAGGAAAAGAAGATTTTATCTATAGGTTTGAGATGAGTCCTAGTAATATGTTGAAATTTATTCTTCTTGCTACTAGAGGAGCATTCTTGTTACCAAAAATTTTGTTCATACCTAACATTTGATAGAATTTGTCATTTCCCAAGGTAAGTTTATCAACAACATGTTTTCCCTTTTTAAGTTTCATTTGTAGAGATTCTGATTCTTGTTGACTAGTTTCTAGCAGACATTGTAATTTATGAATTTCTTTTTCAGCTTTAACTAGATTGTCATTAGAGGTAGTCAACTTAGATTGAACATTACTTATCTCATTGTCTTTCAAGATTAATTGATCTTTTAAAACATTTAGATCATTCACAAGCCTTTTAGATTCAATTTTTAAAGTTTTATTCTTCTTGGTTATGACTTCACATAGTTCATATAGTTCCTCATAGGCTTGATGAATATCATTTTCACTATTCTCATCATTTACTTCTTCTGTTAAAACATTATGGTCATTGTTTTCTTCAATGGGAGTAAATAGAAGCCAAGAAGTGGAGTTATCATTATCTTCATCATTTTGAAGTTCATTATTGTCACTACTTTCATCATCATCATCATCCCAAGTTATGTTCAAAACTTTCTTTCCTTTCTTATCTTTCTTTTCAGATTCTTTAGGGGAGGGACAATTTAAAGCGATGTGACCAAATCCTTTACAGTTGTAACATTGCACATCCTTTTTGGTAAAAGCTCCCCTTGAGTTCCTTTGAAAATTTTCATTTCTAGAATCCTCATAATTTTTATAGTTCCTTTTGTTTTTAAGGAGATTTTTAAACTTCTTAACAAGTAAGTTTATGTTTTCATCATCACTCTCACTCTCACTCTCATTATCATTTTCTTTATGTTGGGAGCTATAAGAGCTATACCTTTCTTCTTGCTAGTGACTTAAAAATCTAATTCATAAGTGAGAAGATTTCCTCTAAGTTCTTCAATTTTGATCTTGTCAACATCTTTACTCTTAGTTATAGCTACAATCTTGGGTTTGAACCTTTTGAGGAGAGATCTTAAGATTTTTCTAACAGCTTTGGATTCATCCATTTTTTCTCCTAGACCTATGAGAGAATTAACGATCTCCATGAATTTTGTATAGAACTCTTCAAAGGTTTCTTCCTCTTGCATTTTGAGTTCTTCATACTTTGTTGTCAGCATTTAGATTTTAGCAACCTTGACTTGATTAGTCCCTTCACGAGTGGTCTCTAACATATCCCAAACTTCCTTAGCAGTATTACAATTAACTACCCTGTTGAACTCTTCAATACAAGGCATTTTTAGCTTTAGCATTTAGATTTGTCCTATCTTTCTCTCCTTGAGTCCAGTCTTTCTTAGGCTAAGGCTTGATAGATATGACATGTCCTACTGAATCTTGTTCAGTGATAATGGGTTCATGATACCCTTCTTCAATGATATTCCAAACATCTAGACTTTGAGACTCTAGAAAGACTTGCATCCTAATCTTCCAATGCCGGTAATGAGAACCATTAAACAAGGGTGGTCTATTAGTGGCATGACCTTCTCCTAATTGGGCTTGCATTGTAACCACAAAAGCAAAAACTCACTCTAAGGATTCTAACTCTAGGTTGCTAGACCTAAACAAGAGCACCTAGGCTCTGATACCAATTGAAAGTCCAAGATCGAATCCTAGAGGGGGGGGGGGGTGAATAGGGTGAGCTCAAATAACTAGACCAATTTTAATTATCTTTACTTTTAAGTCTCTTATGCTTTGAAAAAGAGTAATAAAATCAATTAAGAGAGCATAATCCATGAAAAATAAGCATAAAGACAATTACCATAACACAAGCATTTATAGTGGTTCGGCCAACATGCCTACATCCACTCCTGGTGTCCCTACCGGATTTTCACTAACTCAACTAAGGTTTAGGTTCACCTTCAACCTTATAATTACATCACTATGCTTTTCAAAAGCTAAGCATAAACCTTTACAACACTATGCATGCTTTTCAAGGCTAAGCACCAA
This sequence comes from Cinnamomum chago, assembly GCA_038049695.1. Lineage (NCBI taxonomy): Eukaryota > Viridiplantae > Streptophyta > Magnoliopsida > Laurales > Lauraceae > Cinnamomum > Cinnamomum chago. Next base: position 100,252,990 of record CP142453.1, on the reverse strand, counting down.
CCTTTACAACAAGAAGATTTTCTCTTAAGAAAAATGCCTATGAATGCATGGATTAAGTAAACAATGTAAGTGCAATTGAGTGCCTCTAAATAGGCTAAATAGAAAGTAAAAACTCAACTTTTAGAAACATGCATATGAATGACAAAGTCTATGAATAATGCATTTACTAGAAATTACTCTTTCTCTTTTTAGAAAGATGAAACTTTGAATGATGCAATGATGATAATCATATGTTTGAGAAAGAGTTGTTTGTCTAACACATGAATTTAATAAAGTGAACTAACTTGTTTTTAAAGAAGATAAACTTAAGTCTAACAAGTTAGTTTTGAAACAAGAAAGCAATTTCATGAGAAACAAAAACTATATGTTGGATTCATAATGCTATGAGATTTTTAAAGTTCTAAGCATGTTATGACAGACAACACTTCAATAGAAAAACATCTATTTAGTCATGCATTGAAGAAAATCAAAGGTAAAGAAACAAAGCATGATTTTAAAAGACTAAGGATAAAGGAAGCGCACCCATTTAGGAGATCAAAGGTTTAATCAATGGAATGGCTTCATAATCCCTTCAAAGATGCTCTAGAAAAGTTGCAAGTCCTTGGCCTCAAAAGTCCTTGAAAATTCAGCAACTTTTTCCAAACAAAAAGCCACTTTTTATAAAGAAAAAGTTCCCAACGGCTAGCGCCCGGTCGACCTGGTACAAGGCCAGGTCGACCGGGTACACACAACTGCTAGAAAAATGACCGTTGGTGCTCAAAATCCTTGTCGACCCGCAGTGTGCCCGGTCGACCGGGTTCCTTGGCCCGGTCGACCGGCCACACAGGCAGGTCGACCTGGTGAATGCCCAGAAATCCTAATTTGTTAGAAACTTGCAATATAGAGGGCATCTTTCCAGGGGACTTTGAGACACATATCTCAAGCATGAACTCATGACTGAAAAATGATGAAAACTGAATTTCTAAAGTCATGAAAACTCCAAATCAAAATAATGATTTTAAAGAAAGAAACTTTAGAAAGCTTGAATGATTTTTGAACTTAAAGGATTTAAACACTTAGAGGCTTGAAAATCTGAAATCAAAACTCCATGATCTTAAGAGACAAAACTAAATTGAAAATCATGCATATCATATGATAAAAACAAAGATTAAGAAAGAGAAATATGCATGAAGATCCTAAGAATAAGAACATGAATGAATGAGAGGTCAAGCTTATGAAAATGAATGCATCCTGTCAAATTGCAACAAAACAAAAACTCTAACAACCTCATGTTTCCTGGAGTTCGGTGAAGGGGTCCCACGATGTCTAGCCTCTACTGAGCGAAGGGCCATGGGCTGGAGAGAGGACTCAAGTCCTGCGCCGGTTGGTGTAGGGAGTGGGAGAACTTTTGACATTTTTCACATTTCCTGGCATAGAGCTGGGCATCCTTCTACATGTAGGGCCACCAATAGCCCTGACTAATAGCTCTGTACGCCAGTGATCTTCCTCCGATGTGGCTTCTTCAGATTCCCTCGTGAATCTCGAAAAGGAAGTCTTCGACTCTGCTCGGGTGAACGCATTGGAGATACGGTCCCGTGAATGACTTTCTATAGAGCTTCTCATCTGGGGACAGCAAAAAATGAGCTACTTTCATTCTGACCTTGTGGGCTTCATTCTTGTCTTCGAGGAGTTTATATTCTTTTAAGAATGCTATGATCGGATCCATCCAGCTCGGACCGAGACTGACTCACAGGACTTGTCGAGGTGGGAGGCGCTCTATGCTTGGTTTTTTTAACGTTTCCACGTCAACTGTCCTTCTTTTTCCTGCTTCCACAGCCGAGGCTAGGTTGGTGAAGGCGTCTGCATGGCAGTTGGACTCTCTGCCGATTTGTTTGACTTCCGCTTTCTCGAACTGGGAGAGGAGCTACTTTGTGTGGGCTAAGTAGGCTGTCATTCTCTCGTCACGGGCTTGATAGTCTCCGCTTAGTTGGCTCGTCACCAACTGGGAGTCGCTAAAGACTACTAGCTGATGTGCCCCCAGGATTCTTGCGCTAGCGAGACCCACAATTAGTGCTTCGTACTCTGCTTCATTGTTGGAGGCTTTAAAGTCAAGGGTCGGAGCTTGCTCGATGACTAGGCCCTCTGGCGACTGGAGGACTATGCCAGCGCCAGCCCTTCTAGATGTTGAGGATCCGTCGACAAAGACCTTCCAGGTCGACTTAAGGAATTGTCTCCAAGATCGGTCATCCTTGGTCTCGGCTGTCTCATTGTCCCTGCTGCCTCCCAGTTCGGTATCGAGCGAGGTCGGTGCCGAACTAGGAGAAGTGAACTCGACGATGAAGTCTGCCAGAATTTATTCTTTGATCATCGTCCTGGGTTGATATTGGATATCGAATTGCCCCAGTTCGACAACCCATTTGGAGATTCTTCCGGAAAAGTCCGCCTTTCGAAAAAGAGATTTGAGCGGGTATTCTGTGACAACCACCACCGTGTATGTCTAGAAGTAGTGGGAGAGTTTGCGAGAGGCACTGATGAGTGTCAGCGCAAGTTTCTCGAGTAGAATGTACCTAGTCTCGGCGTCAACCAGGATCTTGCTAGTGTAGTAAATGGGTTGCTGCTGCCTGCCGCTCTCTCGAACTAACACCGAGATCACTGCGTGGTCCGAGACTACCAAATAGAGATAAAGGAGCTCACCTTGTGATGGAGTGGACAATAGCGGTGGTGAGGAAAGGTATTCCTTGAGTTTCTCCAGTGCTTAATCACATTCAGAGGTCCACTGAAATTTGGAGCTCTTCCTCGGGAGCTGAAAGAAGGGGCGACATTTGTCCGAAGCTCGGCTGATGAAGCGATTGAGCGCAGTGGCCATCCCTGTGAGCCTTTGGACCTGTTTGGCCGAGGTCGGGCTCTGAATTACCTGGATTGCTGCAATCTGCTATGGATTAGCCTCGATCTCCCTCGGGGTCACCAGGATCCCTAAGAACTTGCCGGATCCGACGCCAAACGCACACTTGGAGGCATTCAGTTTAAGGTGGAACTTTCTAAGGATGGCGAATGTTTGGCGTAGGTCTGCCAAATGGTCTTGTGATTTTTTTGGACTTGACTACCATGTCATCGATGTAGACCTCCACTGTCTTCCCGAGTTGGGCTTGAAACTTCTTCGTGACCAGCCTTTGGAATGTTACCCCAGCATTCTTCAACCCAAAAGGCATCACCTTGTAACAGTAGATGTCTCGAGGTGTTATGAATGCGGTCTTCTCCTCATCAGGCATGTGCATGGGGATCTGGTCGTAACCTCGGTAAGCGTCCAGGAAACTCATCCTGTCATGACCCGCAGTGGCGTCAATCATCTGGTCGATCTTCGAGAGCGGGAAGCTGTCTTGGGGCAGGCTTTATTAAGGTCGGTGAAGTCCACACAGACCCTCCATTTTCCATTCTTCTTCTTAACCACTATTGTGTTGGCGAGCCACTTCGGATAGTGCACTTCACGGATCGCTCCGACCTCGAAGAGCTTGTGTACTTCTTCAACGACCCCTTCTGTCTGCGGGGCCCCTGTTCTGCGGGCTTTTTGCACTATGGGCTTGTGCACGGGGTCGACATTCAGTTTGTGGCACACGACTTTGGGGTCGATCCCGGGCATCTCGTATGGAGTCCAGGCGAAGACGTCCTTGTTCTGCAGTAGAAAGTTAAGCAGCTCGGACCTCTCGTTGTCGGGGAGCTGGCTTCCTAGTAAAAAATATCGCTCGGCGTCATCGGAATTAAACCTAACCTCGGTGAGCTCCTCTATGCTCTTCTGTTCTACTGATCGACCGACATCCTCGAGTTCGGCCATTTGCACTTGCTGGGGCTCCGTTTCGCCAGGCACCACGGCCGTGAGGCACTGTCTGGCCATCTGTTGATCTCCCCGTACGGTTACTATCTCGATCACCCCTCTAGCCTTCTCTAGCGGAAACTTGAGCTTCTGATGAAAGGTGGAAAGTACTGCCTCCATGCCATGCAGCCAACTACGCCCCATGATCACATTGTAAGGGGACGGTGCGTCTACCACCATGAAGTCCGCCATCTTTGTAACTCCTCCTATTCAGACCTCAAGCGAGATCCTTCCCTTAGGGTACACTGGTTTGGCGCTGAAGCCTACTAAGGGGACGCGTGCTTCCTGATGATCGGACTCGGCCAGGCCGAGTTGCTTAAAGCAGTTGAAGTAGAGGATCTCGGACGAGCTCCCTGGATCTACAAGGATGCGCTTCACAGTGTACTTGCTCAGTCGAAGAGTGAGGATGAGGGCGTCGTTGTGGGGGAGCTGGACCCCTCCTAAGTCCTCGTCCGAGAACCAGATCTTGGGCTTTTCCTTCCTAGCTTTCTTCGGAGCAGACTCTAGCTCGGGTGACATTACCTGCTTGCCATGGGGGGCCCTCCTAGCCTCTGAGCGAGCTTGGCCACTCCCTCCATTAGGAGCTGGGGCCAGATGAATGACGTTGATGACACCCGCTGGCTCGTCGCTGTCCTGATCCTCACTGGGTGGGGTGCGCTGCTGAGCTCGGTTGACCCTCTCTCCTTCCTTAATGTACTCCCGAAGGTGCCCGTCCCTGACGAGCTTCTCGAGATGGGACTTTAGAGCAATGCAGTCTTCGGTCATGTGTCCGTGTTGTTTGTGGTAAGAACAGTTCTTGCTCCGATCTTGGGTGGATGGGTCTCCCTTCATCAGCTGTGGCCATTAGAAGTAGGGTTCTGCTTTGATTTTGTCGAGGAGTCTGTAGATGGGCTCCTTGAAGACGAGACGGCCCTGTAAGGATCTCTGGCCGGCCTGGCAGGCTGGAACTTCGGTCTCTTACTGCTACCCGAGATGGCGGCTGAGTAGGTCGCCGAACTGGCGGCGGCCCTCTTCTTGTCTGGCTTCTGTTTGGGGAACATCCCCTCTCCTCTAGAGGTTTGGCCCTTTTACGGGACGTCGAACCGCTCGTTGCCTCGAGTTTCGTCCTCTTCATGCTTGATGTACTGATTCACCTTAGCCATCAGCGCCTTCATTGTGGTTATGGGGGATCGAACCAGGTCCCTGCGGAGTTCGTTGCTCGGGAGCAAGGCCTACCGGAAACACATGATGGCGACGTCATCTTTGGCGTCCGTGATCTGGCTATAGATCTTCCAGAATCTTCTGGCGAATGTAGTGATGCTTTCATTGTCCTTCATTCGGATCGCCATGAGGTTGCCACCCGTCTTCGGGATGACTCGGTGCGCCTGGAACTTCTCAACGAAGGAGCTTCGGAGCTGCCACCAGCTTGAGATCGACCCTCCCGGGAGCGCACAGAACCATCGGAGTGGGAGGTCGCCTAGACTGGAGGAGAAGACCCTGCAGTTTAGGTGGCCGACGTCCCCCCAAACCGACATCCGCTAAGTGAAATGCCGAAGGTGTGCTTCTGGGTCCGAGGTCCCATCATAGAGGACGAACCTCGGGACGCCAAATCTCTCGGGAAGAGAGAAGTCCTTTATTTCCTGGGAGAACAGGGACATGCCATGGTCTTCCGCATCGCAAGCCTCCAATTGGTCTCGGGCGAAACTGATCTCGGCCATTCGGGCCTGGACCTCTTGCTTGACGTAGTGGTCGAGCAGTTCCCTGAGGCCCGTCGTGTTCTCTGGCCTCGGGGACTCTGGCTCGCGACGCGATCCCCCGAGGTTGCTAAGTAGGTGGCTGCTACTCGAGCCTTCTTCTTCGCAACGATTCCTTCTTCTGTCATTGATAACCTACGTCAAGTCTTGGCTATCCGGACGGTGCTGCTGTCGTCCAGGAGGAAGAACAAGAGTTTTCCTTTCCTTGGCCCTGAGCTGCTCTTGGAGATGGTGAATCAGCTCCTCTTTTTCTTGGAGGACCCGATTTTGGGCCTTGAGCTCTTCAAGCAGAGGGTCATCCTCTTCTTCATGGGCTCGACAAAAGGACTGATCGTCATTGTGAGCGCGACGATAGGAGTGATGGGATTTCGCCCAGACAGGGGTTTTTCCTCGTCCTCGAGGGTCCGACGTGGAGACATTCTGTTGTGGGCCACAGGGTGGCTGATCATCTAGGGGGTGAGGAGCGTCATGGCGATCGTCACGCCGGGGGAGTTTTGTCACAGGTCGGGACGAGGAGTCCGACTGAAACACACCCTCTGCGTACTCGGGACCGGATTTTCCTCCGAATCTTCTCTGGCGAGGAATCGCCAACAGCTCCTGTAGGACGGGGGGAACCTCCGTCGGACCCGGAGGGGGAAGAAGAGCAAAGTGAGCGCCGGTGGGCGCCGGTGGAGGTAACGACTGGAGCGGCTGAGGTTGCGGCTCCAGCCTCGAAAATGATGGCAATGGTGATTCTTCCGAAGGAGGAAAGGACGACGCTCTTCGGGACTTCGACGATCCCTCGCCGCCGTACCTGGTTTTTGGAGGCATGGCTTTTATATGTTTGGTTTTGGCGAAGATCCTGTCCCCACAGACGGCGTCAATTGTAAGTGCCTAAAAATTACGGACTTAGTTAAAAAAGGATTAAACTCTCGACTTGGTGATCTTGGGAGGATTATGGGAAATGATTGGTCTCCAGTAATCTGAAAGGAAAAACAAAGGTCAGAGCCCCTGACTGTTGGCAGCCGAATGCACTCCGATGCCTGAGTTAGTTTTTGTCACTGAGAGGAAAATAGGCTGACTTGCACCAGTGGTCTCACTCCAAGCACTGCCTTAGACAATGACTATATGTTTATATAATAATATAATTTCAAGGGGTAACTCAGTTATTCCAGGACTACAATTTGCACCCAAAAGTTGTGGATTCAAAATTGTACTACCATAGTGGGGCAACAAGGGAGCTTACCCGGCTTCCCTCTAGGCCCGGAGGGATTGTCCAGTCCAAAAAGTTGGGAACCTCCAATGGTGTAAAAAAAAAAAGTTAATATAATAATATGAGAAACGTTCTTTTTTATCACTTTGATTTCAAACAGATAGTTGAACCAAGAAAAAACTTAGAATGCCATTGAAAGATTGTAGGAATTTTCCTTTTTTTGAAAGATAAAGTTAATCTTACATTCTCTCAAAACAAATAATTTATTTATAAAAATGAGAGAAAACTAATCAAAAGAATAAGTCATCCAGGGCATACCCCACATTAATAAAAACCCACGAGGCCGGTATCAAGCAATAAGAAAAAGAATCCCACATCACGGGACCAGTTCATGAAGATACTCGTAAGAGAAGTTGTTTCACCGATAGTCTAGTCGGAAAGGGACACCAAAAGGAATTTTTTTCTTACTACAAATTTTAATCTTCATACAAGAAATCCATAAAATGAATTTTGATTTCTTAGAAAACACTTTTGATAATCATGCATTTTTCATGTAGTAAAAGTGTTGAAGAACCTATAAAAAATAAAGTTTTTGAGAAACCATCTCTCATTTCGAAAATTTATTTATAACTTCTTTTATTATAAAAAAAATCCCATTCAAGGACAAGTTGAGAAGACGTGTGTATTTATAAGAGAAAACCTTTTCTAATTCACTACAAGAAAGCCAGCTTTTAGTGGCAACTTTTTTAGCTGTAGTTAATTGCTTAGATTCTTACATTTAGCTGCAGTATATTTTTTGCTGCTATATATGCTGCCTTTTGCAGCGACTTTATATTGCCACTAAAGATATATCATAAGAAAGTTGGCTTTTAATGGCCATAGTTTTTGCCACGATTTAATTTCCGCCACTAAAAACTCACATTCAATGGTGAAATTTGATGTAGACACTAATGGTATTATAATGGTCACATTTAGTGACAACTTATATATCTCGGCTTGGAGGGGAAAGAGATTTAGTGGCAAGTTTTAACTTTTTTTTGTCACTAATGGTTTAGGATCTTAGTGGCAAGCAACCTTTTATTTTAGTGGCTAATAGCTTAGGTGTAAGGCATTATCCACAATATGAGTTTTGCCACTGTATGGGCCACCTTTTGAAGCAACTTTATATTGCCACAAAAGATTTACCATATGAAAGTTTGCTTTTAGTCACAATTTTATTTTTGCTATTAAAACTCACGTTTAGTGGTGAAATGTGATGTCAACACTAAAGGTATTATAGTGATCATATTTAGTGGTAACTCACATGTCGTGGCTAAAGGTCAATTTAGAAGGAAAGAAAATTACTGGTGAGTTTTAATTTTTCACCATTAATGGTCTAGGATTTTAGTGGCAACCTTCTTTTTATCGCTAATTGCCTTGGTGTCTTACTTTTAATTGCAGTTTTTATGGGGTACGTCAAATTTTATTTTGAATGGAGTGCGTCCCACTATATGATTGACCACACACTACTATAGATGCCAACAAAGTCTTCTAGCAGAATCCATGAGTCTAAAAATCAAGTTGGGTTGAGATTTGAGCTTAGAAAAAACAAACTGATGAGTGAATTTGAGGTGTCAGGGAACTACGTGTGTGATTGAAACACGTGCAGAGCTCCATGCATGAATCCGCCATATTTATTACACCAAGGCATGGATGAAAATCGCAGTATCGGTTGATCCCAAAAACTAATACCATTGTAGTATCGGTCATGGTTCGTTATTTGTCGCGGCTGTTGTGGTGTGAATTCATTTTTAACCCCAAAACATTTTGAGAAAATATCTAAAGTAATCCAGAATATTATAAAATGCTAGAGAATAATCTTTTTTCCATTAGTAATAACTATAAATAAAAATAATGCCCCCCAAGTCATACCATCCTATATCACTATTTAACCTTTAGCAACTTACCATGCTTATATTCTCATGTTATAATTTCTTCCCATCTTCTTAATTTACAGATCTATTAACTAGCCCACAATGACTTTAAGAGCAATTGACTTTTTCTTAATTATTCATTGACATTTTTATAAATGATCAATATGATATTGGGCCCAACTCCTATAGGAATAAAATATATTTGAGGGCCTATTAAGGAGGCATTTGTCATGAGTGATTTAGTTTTTTTTATAAGTGGGTTCTATTACATGAGAGAGAAAGAGAGAGCAATTTTCAGTTGTTTGGACAATATAGGTGACCTCAGCCAATGATTCCAATTATCTAGGCACACCATTTGGATATCTAGGAATGCCAAAATGTTCAATCCCGTGCCACTTCTCATAGCTGAGCCAAAAGCATCCTCAAATCTGAGCTCCAAATTTCGCTCAACATAGTAAAAGTATAATTTTTGGGAAGAAGTTTAGAGGCCATCTTCAATTTAATGTGAATTACCCGGCCTCATAACCTACAAAACCTGCCCCATCAATGAGTACTAAGGAATGCTGCAGTGCTCTCTGCCTATAGCATCTTCGTTCAGTCCTTGCATGTCTTCTTTTCTTATTGTATAGGCCTCCTTTTCAGCTATCTCATTGCTATTTTGTTGTCTAGGGGAACCGTGAGTGCAGTATTTTATTTATACGTTCAGATTATGCTAGGTGCACCGACAGACGACACCCTTATTACCTTGATGGAGTTAAACAATTCTTGGAGTTTGCATGTGCCCATATTGAATCAGGAAATAAAAAGATTCGATGCCCATGTGTTAAATGCAACAATGTCTATTTTCATACTCGGGCTGATGTGGAAGTGGATCTGTAATGTCACGGTATAGTTAAAAGGGTTACACTCAATGTAAGACCCCGTCCCGAGTGTTATCGATTTGTGATAATTAAGTCGTGTGTTAGTCTTAAGCGTGATTAGTAGTTTTTGACTAGTTGGGTTTGGAATAGCTTTTGATATAGTTTTGGGGAATTTTGATCACTTTGTGATTAGTGGGGTCCTTTGGGGGTTCCTTTCTATGACTTTGCATGTGCTTAGGGATTTATCGGAGATTCTTGCATTCATTGTTTTAATCCCGTTTTAATTGTATTGTTAATCCCTACAACTTTTATGTTGGTCCCGTACCCGTTCGAGATCCCGAAACCCGATTTCCTAGCCTTGAGGGCAAAACAGTCTTTTTACACTAAATTTGTACCCAAACCTTGATGTCCCTGAAACCCGCGAAACATATACTTTTTGGAAACTATACATTTCGGCGATCATTTCTTCCTTCTTCGTCGAATTCATCCGAGATCTCAAAAGCCATGATTTCAGCCCAATTAGATTATTAGTAGTGGAGCTCACTCCCCATTTGCTTATAAGAGAACTCTACTTCCTCATTTTCCTTTTCTAGCTCAAATCTCAATCTCTCAAACTAGGGTTTTCCCTTTTCTCTCTTTCCTTGCCTTCCATCACCAAATCCACCACCAATCTTGCACAAAGTGAAGGATTGAGACCATCATCTTCTTCCTCACCACCATGGCTCTTCATTGATACCATTTTTTGAGAAGACCATCCATTTCAAGATACTCTTTGAGCTCACCTTACCCATTTGGAGAACCTACAAGTAAGCAATCTTCTTCATCTCCTAGATTTGTATTCTTCTGGTCCTTGAGAAGCTTCATTTTCATTATTGTGAGTTCTATCTTCTTTATTCATTGTTTGACCCATTTTAGGGTTTGTTTTGGGGGTTTTTTGCTTGTATCTTGGATTTTGAGCTTGAGAAGTGATTAGAGACTTGGATTTGCTTGATTAGAGACCAAAGGCAAGTGGATGAAATAATAGTTTGAACATTTAATGGTTTCATGAAAAATGTGGTTGGTTTTGCTATTCATATCCATATTTATTAGCTTGCATTCATTGAGGAATAAATGCTCATGAAAAGGTTTTTTATTTTGTTAGCTCATTTATTGTCATGGGAATGTGGTTTATTGCCCCTTTATTTTATCTCTTGATTATGACTCAAATTAACCTTTGTGAATGTTGGGGTTTCTTCTCTTTCTTTGGTGTTGAATGTGAAGAAAAAGGTGTTTAGATTTAATGTTATTGGAGTTTTGATGAAGGCTTTTAAGTGTTGTTTCAAGAGATTTAATGGTTGTTATTGGGAGGCAAGGAGGACCTTTGTCGCAAGAAAAATGTCTTGGAGATGGAGGAGAAAAAGGCCAGAATGGCCATCCTTGGGTAGCAGAAATGACTGCCCGCTCGAGCGCGTATCAGGCCGCTCGAGCGCACAGTCATTCTGATTGCAGCTCGGACAGCAGATTGACTGCCCGCTCGAGCGCGCTATTGGCCACTCGAGTGCGCAGACGTTCTGTCTGCCCGTCCTTCTGCGCAGCCCAGGTCCGCTCGAGCGCACCCCCTCTCGGGTATGGACCACTTTTGGAGCTCGGGAAAGGTTTCTAAGGGAACCCCTTGACATCGGGGAGAATTATTAGGCAATGTATGAAGTTTATTTGAGAAAGAAACCACATCACAAAGATTCATTAAAATCATAATAATCGCCAAGGTGTGTAAGGAGCTTGGAATGTCCCCAAACTCTAAGAGTACCAAGTTATATTGAAATCGGCATACGAGACCCCTATTCACCTTGGACTAGTTTTGAATCCCGATACCTGTCCTGAAATTTCAAAAGATCAACTGTGTTTTCGATTATTCCGAATTGTCACATGTATTCCCGAAAATTCATGAATTATGGTTTATCATTCCCGAAAGCATTGAAATTGTACTTGTATTAATTGCTAGCCTTGAGATGCATTGCCCGACATGAAATGACGGTGTGCCCTTGAGCACCCCCGTCCTGCCTGTTTATTTACTTGCATTTGGTTTACTTGTACATGTCTCGATTGGTATTTGACCTATGAGTCGGCACCACTAAGCTTAGATAACCTTGTTGGTCTGATCCACCGACTTGGAGATCCCCCTCTTGTCCCGCCAGTTACAGTTTGGATCCCGCTACCTGGTTATTACCGTGGTCTTGTCCCGATGTCGTAGATTGCTATTGTGGTTCCCGATGCCCGGCTCGCTACCGTGGTCATGTTTAGTATATGTATATGTATATGTATTTATAAGATCCACTGTTTCTCCTCACCTCGAGTGACTGAGATCAATGCCTAGTTATTGCTCTGTCACTTTAGTGATAGAGGACTTAGTTTTGTGTGGTTGTCATCTTGCTTGTTTCCCGATTCCTTGGTTACCTTTACATGTTTTACAATGCATACTTGTAATTGAATAAATGTTTTATCTTGTTTATAGAAATTGTTATTCAAACAGGTTTAAATGCTTTTGAAGGTAAACTCATTTATTATATATTTTCATTGTATTTTACCCATTTGCCAAACCGTCGTGTTTGACCCACTCTTTGGTACTCAGGTCCGGACATTGTCTATCCCGAGACGGAGCTTGAGGGTGCGGTCGCTGAACCGCAACGCCTAGTCAAGTTGCATGCTGATGACATCATTTAGACATTGGATTGTTAGAAAGAGATAACATTTTGGGAAAATTTTTAACCATTCTTTTGGGGATTGGTATTTTGTTTTTATTGACCTTTGTTGGCCTCTATTTTGGGAATGTAATTAAATGATCTTTGTATAAACTTTAACTTACTTTTGGGTAACATGCTAATGATCATTGCTCATTCTGATACTTGATTATACATGTGATTTATCTTGTGATTAGAAATGAAATATCATTTGATTTGCTACACGCTTCCGCATTTAAACAGAAATATTTATTATATTGATGTGATATCCTCACCGCAGACACCTGTGGGAAATTAAATAAATATTACATAAAGGTATGGTATTAAACCGATGTGGTACATCATTAGTCCCGATCCCGGATTATGGCCTCGGTGACCCGGTCTGGGGTCGCGACAGACTGCTATTAGAGCGATACGTGTTTCAATCAATTAAAAGAAACTAGAAATCCTAAGGACGTGGCGATGATACGTTTGATCTTTCATTAGCTAGTATCGTGTGAGCAATGTGTGACCCTTTATTTGATAATTATGTGCTAATGACTTGTTTTGCAGCATCATGCCACCTCGTAAGAGTCCGATAGATGGCAACCCCTCTGAAAGTAATAGTGATCACACAGAGCCAGTCAAGGAGGATGTAGTTGGAAATACTATGCCAAATCAATTCCAACAAATGATGCAGACAATGCTTGACCAACAACGTCAGGCAAACGAAAATCAAACTAGGCTACAAGAACAGATGCTTAATAAAGATGAAGATCATGCCAGGGAGTTGGCAGAGATGCAAAGGCAACTGTTAGAGGTGTTACAAAGAAGGCCCGAACCAATCCAACCTCAACCTGCTATTGTCATCAATCAGAGGCAACATGACCTGAACGCTTTGTTTGAGCGGTTTCGGAAGAGAGTTCCGAAAGAGTTTCTTGGAATAGAAGATCCATTAGCAGCATACGATTTGCTGGAGCATACAGAGAACATCTTTGAGATTTTCCAATGCACCGGAGGAGAAAGAGTAAAACTAGCATCATCTCTCTTTAGAGGTACAACGAACAGATGGTGGAAGACGGTTAGGGAGGAATACAGGACTATGGCTGATGCAGAGGTTTGGGAAAACTTCAAGAGGCAATTTCATGATAGATATGTGCCCACACACATCAAGAGACAGAAGGCAATAGAGTTCCAGCAGCTTATGTAAGGGAATATGACAGTCCTCGAATACCTCACTAAGTTTGAGAGATTGTCTAGATATGCTCCAGAGTTAGTGGACACATTAGAGAAGAAGATAGCGAAGTTCCTTGAAGGACTAAACCCTTTCATTGAGAGAGATGCTATCGGAGTTGTACCACCCCCAACTTTTGATGAAGCTGTCAAGAGGGCCAATAAGTTTGAGAACTTTCATAACAAGATCCTTAGAGTTCAAGGCAAAGGACAAGCTCATCCACAAAACTACCAGCAGAAGAATCATCAGAACAAGAAGCAGAGGACAGAACTGAATGCCCAGAATCCATTAGTTTGTGCCCATTGTGGGAAGAATCATGCCAGTGGTGAATGTCGTACACTCACAGGAGCATGCTTCAGATGTGGTTCCATGACCCATCAGATGAGAGATTGTCCAAGGCAGAATAGACAAAATCAACAGCAACAGCAAGATAGTTTCCAAGAGTTGAAGAAGAGATTGACTACAACACCAGTCCTTACCTTACCATCCGGAAGCGGCTATTTTTACTGATGCTTCGAATGTTGGACTTGGTTGTGTGTTGATGTAAGAGGGAAAAGTGATTGCATATGGATCCCGGCAGTTGAAAGATCACGAGAAGAACTATGCCACCCATGATCTTGAGTTAGCAGCGGTTGTTTTTTTATTGAAAATGTGGAGACATTACCTCTATGGAGAGAAGTTCGAAGTCCACTCCGATCACCGCAACTTACAATACTTGTTTTCTCAGAAGGAATTGAACATGAGGCAGAGAAGATGGATAGAATATATTAAGGATTATGATTTTCCAATCAAGTGCCCCCTGGGGAAGGCTAATGTAGTTGCCGATGCCTTAAGCAGAAAATCAATAGGCTTGGCAAATTTAACTGGCACTTGTATCTTTGAGCAATTTGAAAAGTTGAGTATAGATCTACAGCCACTAAGGAAGGGTGTTTTGTTAGCTAACATGTCAGTGTTAGAACCTTCCTTCATTCAGAAGATCAAGGATAATCAGTTGCAAGATCCAGAGTTGGCCAAGATTTCAGAGCATAAAGCAGACCGTCCGGATTTCCGTATTGTTGATGGAGTTTTGTACTACCGTGACCGTCTATGTTTACCAAATATTGAAGATTTGAGGAATGATATCATGACCGAGGCTCACAACACGAAATACTCTATGCATCCAGAATTTGAAGGGCAGATTTTGGTGGAACAACATGAAGAGAGAAATTGCAGCGTTTGTCTCCCGTTGCATGACTTGTCAGCTGATAAAGGCAGAACATTAGAAGCCTCCAGGATTGTTACAACCGTTAGAGATCCCAGAATGGAAATGGGAGCACATTACCATGGATTTTATTTCAAGACTACCGAGGACCAGTAGAGGCAACAATGCGATATGGGTCATTGTGGACCGTCTAACCAAGTCAGCTCATTTCATTCCTATGAGGACAGGGAAGAAGATGCACATGCTACCTTTGGCCGAGTTGTTTGTCAACGAGATTGTCAGTCGACATGGACAACCAGTTTCTATCACTTCTGACAGAAACAGCAGATTCGTCTCGAGGTTCTGGAAGACGCTACATGAGTCTATGGGCATGAAACTACAATTTAGCACGGCTTATCACCCGCAGACAGATGGTCAATCAAAGAAAACAATTCATACTCTTGAGGATATGCTCCGTGCTTATGTGTTAGACTTCAAGACTCAATGGGATGAGACATTACCGTTGTGTGAGTTTGCTTATAACAATAGTAACAACTCGAGCATTGGGATGGCACCTTTTGAGGCTTTGTATGGCAGAAGGTGTAGGACACCTGTATGTTGGGAAGATGTCGGAATTCGCAGTTTTCATGGACCAACCATAGTGAGTGAAACCAGCGACAAAGTGAAGTTGATCCAAGAACGTCTGAAAGTAGCCCGGAGTAGACATAAGAGCTATGCAGACTCCCATCGCAGAGACTTATAGTTCAAAGAAGAAGACAAGGTTTTCTTGAAAGTGTCACCTACAAGGGGAACTTTGAGATTTGGACAGAAGGGCAAGCTATCACGGAGATACATTGAACCATACAACAATGTGAGTAAGATTGGTGATGTGGCTTATAGGTAAGCCTTACCACCTGAGCTATCCGGCGTACACAACGTCTTTCACGTGTCTATGTTGAAGAAGTATGTCCCCGATCCTTCACATGTACTCCGGCATGGGCCATTGGAGATCACAGAGGATGCTACCTATGTTGAGAATCCCTTTCAGATCATTGATACGAAAGAACAAGAGTTGAGGACACGGACTATTCAGTGGGTAAAGGTACTATGGGAGAATCATGGACCGGAAGATGCCACATGGGAATTACGAGATCAAGTTCAGAGGAAGTATCCACATCTACTACCTGAGGTGAGTTTTATATTTCATTTGGAGGACCAAATGCCCTAAGGGGTGGAGGATGTAAGACCCCATCCCGAGTGTTATCGATTAGTGATTATTAAGTCGTGTGTTAGTCTTAAGCGTGATTAGTAGTATTTGACTAGTTGGGTTTGGAATAGCTTTTGATATAGTTTTAGGGAATTTTGATCACTTTGTGATTAGTGGGGCCCTTTGGGGGTTCCTTTCTATGACTTTGCATGTGCTTAGGGATTTATCGAAGATTCTTGCATTCATTGTTTTAATCCCGTTTTAATTGTATTGTTAATCCCTACAACTTTTATGTTGGTCCCGTACCCGTTCGAGATCCCGAAACCCAATTTCCTAACCTTGAGGGCAAACAGTCTTTTTACACTAAATCTGTACCCAAAACTTGATGTCCCTGAAACCCGCGAAACATATACTTTTTGAAAACTATACATTTCGGCGATCATTTCTTCCTTCTTCGTCGAATTCATCCGAGATCTCGAAAGCCATGATTTCAGCCCAATTAGATTATTAGTAGTGGAGCCCACTCCCCATTTGCTTATAAGAGAACTCTACTTCCTCATTTTCCTTTTCTAGCTCAAATCTCAATCTCTCAAACTAGGGTTTTCCCTTTTCTCTCTTTCCTTGCCTTCCATCACCAAATCCACCACCAATCTTGCACAAAGTGAAGGATTGAGACCATCATCTTCTTCCTCACCACCATGGCTCTTCATTGATACCATTTTTTGAGAAGACCATCCATTTCAAGATACTCTTTGAGCTCACCTTACCCATTTGGAGAACCTACAAGTAAGCAATCTTCTTCATCTCCTAGATTTGTATTCTTCTGGTCCTTGAGAAGCTTCATTTTCATTATTGTGAGTTCTATCTTCTTTATTCATTGTTTGACCCATTTTAGGGTTTGTTTTTGGGGTTTTTTGCTTGTATCTTGGATTTTGAGCTTGAGAATTGATTAGAGACTTGGATTTGTTTGATTAGAGACCAAAGGCAAGTGGATGAAATAATAGTTTTAACATTTAATGGTTTCATGAAGAATGTGGTTGGTTTTGCAATTCGTATCCATATTTATTAGCTTGCATTCATTGCAAAATAAATGCACATGAAAGGCTTTTTTTCTCTCTTTTTTGTTAAGCTCATTTATTGTCATGGGAATGTGGTTTATTGCCCCTTTATTTTGTCTCTTGATTATGACTCAAATGAACCTTTGTGAATGTTGGGATTTCTTCTCTTTCTTTGGTGTTGAATGTGAAGAAGAAGGTGTTTAGATTTAATGTTATTGGAGTTTTGATGAAGGCTTTTAAGCGTTGTTTCAAGAGATTTAATGGTTGTTATTGGGAGGCAAGGAGGCCCTTTGTTGCAAGAAAAATGTCTTGGAGATGGAGGAGAAAAAGGCCAGAATGGCCATCCTTGAGTACCAGAAATGACTGCCCGCCCGAGCGCGTATCAGGCTGCTCAAGCGCGCAGTCATTCTGACTGCCCGCTCGAGCGCGCTATTGGCCGCTCGAGTGCGCAGACGTTCTATCTGCCCGTCCTTCTGCGCAGTCCAGGTCCGCTCGAGCACACCCCCTCTCGGGTATGGACCACTTTTGGAGCTCGGGAAAGGTTTCTAAGGGGAACCCCTTGACATCGGGGAGAATTATTAGGCAATGTATGAAGTTTATTTGAGAAAGAAACCACATCACAAAGATTCATTAAAATCATAACAATCGCCAAGGTGTGTAAGGAGCTTGGAATGTCCCCAAACTCTAAGAGTACCAAGTTATATTGAAATCGGCATACGAGACCCCTATTCACCTTGGACTAGTTTTGAATCCCGATACCTGTCCTGAAATTTCAAAAGATCAACTGTGTTTTCGATTATTCCGAATTGTCACATGTATTCCCGAAAATTCATGAATTATGGTTTATCATTCCCGAAAGCATTGAAATTGTACTTGTATTAATTGCTAGCCTTGAGATGCATTGCCCGACATGAAATGACGGTGTGCCCTTGAGCACCCCCGTCCTGCCTGTTTATTTACTTGCATTTGGTTTACTTGTACATGTCTCGATTGGTATTTGACCTATGAGTCGGCACCACTAAGCTTGGATAACCTTGTTGGTCTGATCCACCGACTTGGAGATCCCCCTCTTGTCCCGCCAGTTACAGTTTGGATCCCGCTACCTGGTTATTACCGTGGTCTTGTCCCGATGCCGTAGATTGCTATTGTGGTTCCCGATGTCCGGCTCGCTACCGTGGTCATGTTTAGTATATGTATATGTATTTATAAGATCTCTTGTTTCTCCTCACCGCGAGTGACTGAGATCAATGCCTAGTTATTGCTCTGTTACTTTAGTGATAGAGCACTTAGCTTCGTATTGTTACCATCTTGCTTATTTCCCGATTCCTTGGTTACCTTTACATGTTTTACAATGCATACTTGTATTTGAATAAATGTTTTATCTTGTTTATAGAAATTGTTATTCAAACAGGTTTAAATGCTTTTGAAGGTAAACTCATTTATTATATATTGTCATTGTATTTTACTCATTTGTCAAACCGTCGTGTTTGACCCACTCTTTGGTACTCAGGTCCGGACATTGTCTATCCCGAGACGGAGCTCGAGGATGCGGTCGGTGAACCGTAACGCCTAGTCGAGTGGCATGCTGATGATGTCATTTAGACATTGTATTGCTAGAGAGAGATAACATTTTGGGAAAACTTTTAACCATTCTTTTAGGGATTGGCATTTTGTTTGTATTGGCCTTCGTTGGCCTCTATTTTGGGAATGTAATTAAATGATCTTTGTATAAACTTTAACTTACTTTTGGGTAATATGCTAATGATCATTGTTCATTCTGATACTTGATTATACATGTGATTTATCTTCTGATTAGAAATGAAATATCATTTGATTTGCTACACGCTTCCGCATTTAAATAGAAATATTTATTTTATTGATGTGATATCCTCACCGCGGACACCTGTGGGAAATTAAATAAATATTATATAAAGGTATGGCATTAAACCGATGTGGTACATCATTAGTCCCGATCCTAGATTAAGGCCTCGATGACCCGGTCCGGGGTCGCGGCACTCAATTTAAGTCAAGCATAGATGAAGATGACATTGATAAGCCCAACAAAGAAGATGAACGTGATAGTGATGACATGGTTACACTGCAACAACTATAAATGCTTGGGCATGAGAGGATTCTAGTAGCAATGGGAATGTTGTGCCCGACTGGAAAGTAGATAAATTTATAAGATTGTTGAAGGATGCAGAACAGAAACTATATCCAGGTTGCAAGAAGTTCTATAAGTTGTCGTTCATTGTGAAGTCGTTGCACTTAAAGATACTTAATCATTGGAGTCGCAAACGCTTCACCATGTTGCTCAAGTTATTAAAGGAGGCACTTCTTGATGGTGAGATGCTCCCCAACTCATTCTACAAGGCTAAAAATATAATTTGTGACCTGGGACTTGACTATGTGAGGATTCATGCTTGCAAAGATGATTGTGTACTATTTTTAAAGGAGTAGGAACATTGATAATAGTGTCCAGAATGCAAAGAGCCTAGATATTAATTCATTGATAGCAAACGGAAGACGATTCCTCAGAAAATCTTGTGCTACTTTCCCAATAAAGCTGAGGATACAAAGGTTATTTAACTCAAATAATACATCATCAGATATGAGGTGGCACAAAGAGAAGCTCATCAATGATGGGGGTACTAAGGCATCCGATTGATGCTGAAGCCTGCAAAGAATTTGACAAAAGGGAGTTCTATTGGCACCACAAAAACTGCTCTTCCCACCGCAGAAATTATTAATTTTTTTTACAATAATATCTTTATGTGAAATTACTGAAATGGACATCTCATTATCCAAAATAAAAAATAATTTTCTCTTCACACACATAACTACTCTCTCCCTTCCTTCTTCCCATACTCACTCATCTCTCCTTCCTTCTTCACCGGTCTTCTTCCCACACTCACTCATCTCCCTTTCCTCCGCTACACTTCACACAATTCATTCTTCCTTCACTCTGTCTACAGTATTGTACAACTCTCCCACACTTCTCCTTCTTCCATCTTAAATCTTCTTGCTTCTATCAAATGAAAACTCTATTTTTTTGTAGTTTAATCGAACCAAACATTGCAATGAAGAAGGAAGTTAAAAAGGAAATCGTGTCTTTCATTCCTAGTAGCAGCGAAAAGGTAAGTCTGGTTGATTATTTGAGTTTTTTCACCACTTTTTTTTTCAAGTTTTATATTGTTTCTCGCGTTTTGTTCAGTCTGATACAACCGAACATATTTCAGAGTGATCAGCAATTAAATTCCGAACATATGTAGATGTTCGAACATTAAATTCCGAACAAATGTACTATATGTAGAATGTTCGGGAATTAAATTCCGAACATATGTAAAATGTTCGGCAAGTTATAACCGAACATATATTATATGTTCGGTTATAATATTTCGAACATATTTATGATATGCAACGGTCCACAGAAATTCACATTTTCTTTTTCCTCACTGTAGATATCCACAGATGAAAGCCAAGTTCAGTTAGCTTATGTGGTGGACTTTACAGATGTGTTTACAACCGAAGAAATAAGACATATTAAATTATAATTTGAATAAATATTCTGTGTTACTAATGTCTTATTCAACGGTTATGTGTTCAGATATTTCACAACCGAGATACAATGGTGAACTGGGCTCGTGACATGGGTAAATGAAACGGTTTCGTCATCATCATAAAGGTATCAAATGCTGCAAGGCCTGGAATAAAAGCTAGAGTTGTCCTAGCATGTGAGAGAAGCGGCTAATTCAAGCATAGTAAGACTAATGATGAGGGGCCTTCTAAGAAGAAGATCAAGCAAATGGGGTCGAAGAAATGTGGATGCCCTTTTACATTAAAAGGTAAAAAGTTGGAAACTTTTGATGATTGGATGTTGGAAGTTGCATCTGGTGTACATAATCACCCTACTACAGAGTATCTAGAGGGTCATTCATTCGTAGGGAGATTAACAGAGGAGGAAACAAGATTGATGATTGATATGTCTAAGAGCATGGTGCAACCGAAAGACATTCTGGTTACATTAAAACAAAGAAGTGAATTAAATGTAACAACAATTAAGACCATCTACAATGCTCATCACAGACACAGAGTTGTTGAGCAAGGTGGGAGGACACAGATGCAACAACTCATGGGAAAGTTGACAGAGCATAAGTACATTGAGTGCCACAAGAACCGTGAGGACAGTGACACTATCACTGATTTGGTTTGGGCTCATCCAAAAAGCATAGAGTTGTTGCGGGCAATTCCTCATGTCTTAATAATGGATTGCACTTACAAGACCAACCGGTATCGCAAGCCCTTATTAAAGATTGTTGGAGTGACTTCAACAAACATGACTTTCTCTGTGTGCTTCGCTTACATTGAAGTTGAACGCGAAAGCAACTATGCATGGGCTTTGAGTGTATTACGTTCTATCATTGGTGAGGATGCTCTTCCTGATGTTATTGTGATAGACAGAGAATTATCACTCATGAAAGCCATCAAAAGTGTATTCCCTAATGCAAGGCATTTATTATGCAAATGGCACATAAACAAGAATGTCCTAACGAAATGTAAGAAGTTGTTTGAAACAAAGGAAAAGTGGGATAGATTTACATTGTATTGGAATATGTTGGTCCATTCCCCCACAGAAGAAGAGTATATTGATAATCTTCGTAAGTTAAATCAAGAGTTCGTAACATATCCTTCAGCACTGCAGTACGTGAAGGATATTTGGTTAGATGAATACAAGGAGAGATTTGTCTCAGCGTGGATAGATAAATGCATGCATTTCGGAAATACTACATCAAACATGGGAGCCTTATACTTTCATTATCCCATAATTGATACTTTATACGTATTTTTAATTTGTTTTCTTGCAAACCAATTAATTTTAATGTTATTGCTATAGGGCCGAGTCTTCACATTCACAGTTGAAGAGGCAGCTTGGATCATCTCAGGGTACATTTGAGTCAAATTGGGCCAAAACACATAGCTTGCTTGAATTACAGCATACAAGTATTAAAGCATCATTCGAGAAGAGCAAGACAATCGTGCAACATAGTTTCAAGCCCTCAGAATTTAAAGAGCTTCATGGGAACATCTCACGAAATGCAATGGAGAAAATATTGGTAGAAACTAAGAGATCAAGTATGGTTGGATTAGATAAGATTGCATGTGGATGTATTATTCGTGCCACACACTGGTTGCCATGTGCACATGAGATCGCTACATATGTTTTAGAAGGACGGTCAATTCCCCTTCAATGTATACACCCACATTGGGCCAAGTTTGACATGCATCCATGTACCATTTCGAAGCGGTCAACTCTGGAGTTGGACTGCAAGGCGGAGTTGGGGTTACTTGAACGGCGGTTCAATGAATACGATCAAACAAGAAAACTGCAACTCTTAAAGAAGATGAGGGAGCTGTCAAAGACAGACAATACCTTTTTGTTAGAACCCGAAGTTAAGACCTGAACCCGTGGGCAACCACGTAGTAGGATTGATACATCCACCAAAAGAAACCAAGTGCTTTTGAGATGGTACAATCTGCACAAGATAGTCACTCACCTGCTCCCATTAGCATTAAGGCATCGTTGGAACACAAACCAAAAAACAAGAAAAACCTAGAGCAGTGAGAAAAAGATCAAGAAATGTCAGTTCATATAGTTCACAGTTCTTAGAAGGATTAAGACCTTTTGTACGCCTTATCAAAGATGTTGCAGCCGATGGTAATTGTGGGTTTAGAGCGATTGCTGCTTTAATTGGTCATACTAAAGATGGATGGAGACAGGTTAGGAGAGAACTCTTGCAGAAGCTGCTGGCACATGTGGAAAGTTACAAAGCATTATATGGAATGGAAAACAGAGTGGAAGAACTCATTGAGACACTATCATACTTTGAGGATCAACCTTCATATAACCATTGGTTGACTATGCCTGACATGGGGCATCTTATTGCATCTCGTTACAACTTGGCTCTATTTCACTTCAGCAGGTCACAATGTTTGACCTTTCTTCCTCTCAGGTCACCATCGTTGCCTGTATCTACTCGGTTGGAGATAGCGATAGGTTTTGTTAATGAAACCACTTTCTTCAGGTATTGAATTTAAAATTAGATTACTTGTCTACAATACATATGTTAACGTAAATGACATGTTTATTTCTTTCTTTCCTTTTTTTTTTTTTTTTTGAAGGTATTCATGATCCCAGGTCATCCTGTTCCACCTATTGCCAATAAATGGAGAGAATTTCATCTTCCTTGCGCAAGCAATTGGGAATTAGCATACGAAAATCGAATCAGGCGTTTTAAAGAGATTATAAGTCCAGATGTAGCCACAGGTGAGACCATCTCATTGGATTGAGAAGATTGTATTTTTTTTTTCAAACGTTTATTTAGCCACATGGTTGGCAAAGTTCATGTATTATCCTGGTGTATGACCCCATGTATGGACAACAAATTGAATTAGAAATCAATTGGGATATATTCATAATTTTTTTTACAACATATTCCAAAATTTGATGGCAATGCCAACCCACACAACCCATAATGACAATGAAATCCATATAACTAAAAAAGGCTGACAAATGCCAACCCATACAACCCATAAAGATCATTTACATTATATTCTAGTCATGGAACACATGGAACTTACTCATAAATCATCAATTGTCCCTGCGGGGCCTTCGTGAGTAAGAACAAGCAGTCATGCTAGGATGTCGTACCGTGCGCTCCACCTCTTCAATAGACATTCCACGCAGACATTCGACTGCAGTGTATATACCATAAAGGTCTTCAATCCAACCCTCTGGACCCCTCTCGATGACTCTATCAAGGATACTCAGGGCACCTGCATTGCGCTACAATTCAATGGATTAATTCATGAGTTCAATAATAAAATTTAAAAAAAAAGGATTATAATTTGGTATATTTACCATACCATCTCATAATCAATGTCTGCACTAGACTGCGCAGCTCGAGGATGTGGGCGATAATCTAATCGGAGGTTAGGGTTTTGAAGCACCCTCCATGATACTCGTGCGTACCAATCCATGTAATTTGGTACGCAATCAAAAGGAAGTCGAACTGGTGTGCTTCAATTCAACTCAAACAGTAGGTGATCATTCCATCTTTCCCAGACTTGATCAAAATATTGATAAGCAATCTGATATGCTCCTCGGTCGGGCCTCTTGCAGCACGAATCGGGGCTGATGGAATAGTCTGCACCGTACCAAATTGCCTAAGGTCCTATCTAGATGATAGGGCTCAACAACGTCCATGCACTTAATACACCCACAGTAGAAGGCGACCTGATTAAATGGATGGTGCTGCCTAACATCACAAAAAGGATCCCATATGACTTGCAATGACAAAGACAATTATGAGAATTTTTCTTCTAAATTAAGAATTTGATGTCAATCAATCCAATAACTCATGAACAAGCAAGAACCATTACCTGGTCTGCACCCAAGCAATCTAGCCGCTCTCGCAGTGCCTGTAGGGGAGCAGTAATTCCCTACGAGGGAGCCATCGATGAACTCGGGGCTGATTGACGGTATAGTGAATGTTGGGAGTTGGAGCCAAACACTCAAAATGTTCATAAATCCACGCCTCTAGCAGCGTAAGATATCGACAATTTGTTTGACTTCATGACGAGTAGCCAATCCCAACTGTCGATACATGTAAGCCAGAGCAGCGGCACCCCATACATATGTACGGACACACTCCACGTCTGTCACGCCCCCGAACCGAAACCTCGGGGGCGGGAAAGGGGATTTAAGCATAAATGTATTTTACTTCTCCCAGGATCCGCGTGTGTGAAGACAACACATTCTGAATATTTTGCGGAAGCTTTCGTGGCGTTGCGACCCGGAGTCCGTGGCCATCGGATTCCGCGTCGCACTCAACCTCTAGCATATAGCTATCATATCAAGAATCATATCAGACTGGAGTAAACCATCACAATAAATTGCAGAGCTGACAGTAATAGGATATTACATTCCCAAATATGTTCAAGTTACAATTATCAATGTACATTAATTAAGAATCCCAAGAAAAGGCTAATAAAAGCCATACAACAAAAAGCTATAATCACTACCCCAAATATGACGTAGCTCCGATGTCAAGCTCAATGTCTACATGACATAGCCGACAAAACAACCTGCCAAACATGGCTCCACAGCCAACAAAGCTCTCAACTCGGGACGAAGAAATCTGAACCTGAGTACCAAAAGTAGTGGGTCAGACACGACGGTCTGGCAGGTGGATGAAAAGATAAAAAAATATACTGAAGAATAAAACATAAGATAAATCATGCTATTCGATCAAATGCTGCATATAATTAAACGGGTGCAAGGTCGGGAATCTCGGGAAAAATCTGTATTCATTTCAAGCATGGGTAAAACATGAATATCTAATAAAACATGTGTTAATTTCATCATCTATAATCATAGATATTTGACAATCGGGTGTTCGTCTAAAACATGTATAAATATAGCGGTATGGCAAAACAACGTTCATTTGAAACTTAAGTAAAAACATAAGTATACAACAAACCAGGTATTCACAGCAGTCTAGCAAAACCAATGTCCATTTGAAACCTATGTAGAAATGCGGATATTTAACAAACCGGGTGTTCATTTAAACAGGTATAACCAAAGAAATCTGACAAAACTAGTGTTCATTTAAACATATTTAACGCATGGATATTTAGACAAGTCCGGTATCATTTAAAACAGGTATAAACGTAGGGATCTGGAAAACAAGTGTCATTTGAAACATATTTCAAAGCATGGATATTTGACAAATCGGGTAATCATTTAAAACGGTATAAACATAGGAATCTCACAAGCCAAATGTCATTTAAAACAAAGCACGGATATTTAACAATTCGGGTATTCATTTAAAACATGTGTAATCACATAAATCTAGTAAAATCATCGATCGTTTGAAACATATGTAAAAGCATGGGTATTCGCCCAACCGGCATCCATTTAAAACATGTGCGGGTACAAAGAACAGAAGACAATATAATAATAACTGAATTTACATTTGAGAATATTAGCACTTGTTTAAATAACAACGTTCATAAAGGAAACGAATCATTTATCGGAAAGCAAGTAAGCAATATAAAACATGTCGGGTATCCAAGGAATCGGGAACTGGCAAGATGGCAATCACAAGAAGCTAAGTCCTCTATCACCGAAGTGACAAGAGTATAACGGGACGTTGGTCTCAGTCACACAAGGTGAGGAGACTCAACGTAAATCATATATACAATATAAATATACGGGAACGGGACCACGGTAGCGAACCGGGTATCGGGACGGGACCACGGCAATAACCGGGTATCGGGATCCAAACTGCAACTGGCGGGACGGGAGAGGGATTTCCAAGTCGGTGGATCAAACCGACAAGGTATCCAAGCTTAGTGATGCCGACTCATAGGTCAAATAACAAATCGGGATATATGCAAGTAAATCAAGTATAAATACATAATCAAACGGGCAAGACGGGGGTGCTCAAGGGCACACTGACATATCATGTGGTGCAATGCACTTCGGGACAAGTAACTATTACTAGAGTAACTCCAATGCTTTCGGGAAAACAAGTCATGTGATGCAAATCTCGGGAAATGAGGTGAAACAATGAACTATAACAATTTCGGGAAAAGTATTAATTTCAAGATCTATTTAAGTGAATAGGGGTCCCGTATGTCGATTATAATAATTACTTGGTACTCCTTGAGTTTGAAGACATTCCGAGCTCCTTATGCACTTTTCGACTTTCCAAACTTAAAATGAGCTTATGGGTAGTACTAGATGTTACAATAGCAAGAATCAAGATTATAAACGGTCCATCCTAGGCATTACACTAATCCGGAAACATCGAGCAACCTATTCAGTCACCGAAAGGAATAGAATTCGCGATAACCAAGGGAAAGACTTGTGTTTAGATATAAAGAAGATATCGCGTCGCTCCATCCCGTTCAAGATTGAAATGGATTGAACTTCGATGCCACCGAACCAATCGTGAGGCGTGTCGGCTCAAGACATTCTCACACATGGTCCAAACAGTCCAAAAAGGGTAGTCAGGGTCCCACCTAAAACCACGAATTAGTGTCTAAATCAACACCATTCTTTTCTTTTAGTTTCCTAGTCTTAAAGACCTTAGATTAGGGCAAAATGGGTCTTAACACCAAGGTATATACCCCTAGGACTCATAGAAAGCCCAAAGGTTTCCAAAAATAAACAATATCAAATTTCTGTACCAGCGTGACCTATGCCAGGCAGACCGCATCGCTCGAGCGAATCGAAGAGTTCGCTCGAGCGAACCCATCGGTCGAGCGGTTATTAAAATGCGTTCGAGCGACCAAGTTACTGGAAATGCCCGAATCCTTTCCTGGACAGGTCGCTCGAGCGAACTGTCATGGTCGCTCGAGCGAACTGTCCAGAAACTGAATTCTGGGCAGTTCAGTTCCCCTCTTTCTCTTCCTTTTTACAACCTTCTTTCCAACACTTAAACAACTAACATTTTTCTTCCATATTCACTTAAAAATCCTCATTAAAACTCCAATGAAAAATTAACTTTAAACACCTCCTTTCTTCTCATTTCACAATAAACAAAGGGAGGAATCCCCAATATACACAAGAGTCCATTTGAGCCAAAAATCTATGGATAAACAAAGTCTATTGATCACATTTCCATTACAATAGATGATTTAACAAAACTCCTTAAATGAGTATCAACTTCAAGTCAATGTAACTAGTAAACATAACCATGGATGGCCAAACCAATTCTATTCCTTATAAAACCATATGAGCAAACTTGACCAAATGCAATGCATAACTTTCCAAGAGATTAACAAGATAGAAACAACCATTAATATGCAAATTTCGAAATCCATATATATGTGACAAGAAGCATAGGTGCACACATGTATCCAATGATCAAGAACAAGAAATAAACTTAGGGTTTTCTCATAAAACTTTGATAACATTAAAACCATCCATTCATCCACTTGCCTTGGGTTCCAATCTAGCAAATCAAGCCTCTAATCACCTCTCAAGCTCAAGATCCACAATCTCTACAAAAACCCCCAAAAAAGCCCTAAAATGGGTTAAACAATGAAATGACAAGGAAACCTCTCAATAATCAAGGTGGAGCTTCTCTAAGGCTAGAAGATTACAAATCTAGAAGATGAAGAGGAACACTTACTTGTAAGGTCCTCTAATGGAAATGGTAAGCTCTAAGGGAATCTTGTAATGGTTGGTGAGCTCCACAAAAGCTATGGAAAGAAAGTTCTCAAGGAGATGAAGAAGATGGTGGCCTCCAATCTCTTCTTGGTGCAAGCTTGGAAGTGGATTGAGTGATGGGAAGCAAGAAGAAGAAGAGGGAGCAAGGAAAACCCTAGACTCAATGGTTGTGCTGGAACATGAAAATGGAGAAGGAAGGGGAAGGGTCTCTTTTGTTAACAATGGAGAGGGTGGGGTCCCACAACTTAAGGAACTAACTTGGCGGAAATCATCTCTCTCGGGTCCTCGGATGAATTCGACGAAGAAGGAAGAAATGTTCGTCGAAATATCTAGTTTCCAAAAAGTATATGTTTTGCGGTTTTCGAGAATGTCGAGTTTTGGGTACAGATTTGGTGTGAAAAGACTGTTTTGCCCTCAAGGCCAAGAAATCGGGTTTCGGGTTCTCAAATGAATACGGGATCAATATGAAAGTTGTAGGATTCCTCAAGATGAATGCAACGGGCCAAAAACACAACACAAAACAAATCGGAAAAATCTCACAAGAAAATGCAAAGCCGAAAAAGGAACCCCCAAAGGGCCCCACAAGCTACCAAAGCACTCAAAAGCCCAAAACTAAAAGAAAAACCATTCTAGCTCACAAACTCAACCCAACAAATACTAATCCCACTAAAAGAAACTAATCCACAAATAAAACAACACTAATCCAAGAGATTAGGGGTCGGGTTCTCACAACGTCTGTCAAGAGCGTTAGCTATATAATTGGCACACGTGTGCCACTCTTGTCGGTGAACAATGTGCATCCTAATAAATCAGAAGATATGCCCTCACTGCACAATCAATCATGTCCTCTTCATCTTCATCAGATATGTTTAAGAACCTCCCTCTCAGCCACTCCAATCTTACAGATTGGCCCCGAACCTGCTGCAGCTCATCATTTGCCACATTTGGATCAACTCCCAAGTAGTCAACAAGTAGTGAATGAGAATCTTGATATGACATTCTACCATGGTACGCAACAGAACGGCCAGTCACCGGGATCCCAAGTATGATGGCAACATCATCTAGACTAATGGACATCTCACCGAACGGCATGTGGAAGGTGTTTGTTTCAGGTTGCCACCTTTCCACAAAACAAGATACAAGGATCTTACTAACAGAGCGATATGTGTAAGTCCTGAGGATCCGAACCCTAGAAGGGGGGGTGAATAGGGTGAGCTCCAATTATAACCAATTTTAACTTCTTTAAAACAAACTAGTCACAAGTGATGATTATCAAATAAAATGCGGAAACTTAATAAAAACAATCACCACAAAGCAATCACCATCACACAAGGATTTATAGTGGTTCGGCCTCAATGCCTACATCCACTACCGGCTTGTGAACCAACACCCCACCGGATTTCCACTATTTATGCTTTTCAATAGGCTAAGCAATAACCTTTACAATATGCTTTTCAAGGCTTAGCAATAACCTTTACAATGATGTTTTTCAAGGCTCAACATCAACCTATACACTATGCTTTTATAGGCTAAGCAATAACCTCTTCAACCACAAGGTTGGTTATCTCACAAAGTTAGTGTCTAACATACACTTGATGGAGATTCAATTAAGCTCATTACAATGCCTCTTAATTAGGCGGATATGGAAGTGAAAAACTAATACACAATCACACTATGAATGCAAAGATGAAAGTACATGAAGTGTGTGTGTGTGGTCCTCAATCATTTTGAAAATGAAAGCTCAAAAATATATGCCTAAGGCTTTTGAAAGTTTTAGCTCATAAAACATTTATGATTGAGGATAGAATGCAAGTCACATGTTAAAAGAAACAACTTGTTAATGATGTCAAAGATACACAAGTTGTATGAAATTAATTAGTTCTAAACATGTGATGCATAGGGATGTCAATCAAATCAACAATGTAGCTCATAAATCATAAAAATAGATTTGATTGAAATTAGGGGACAAATCATATGTAATTATAAATACAACTTGAAGAAGATATACCTATCAAAGTAAGGCAAGTTGTGAAACTTTAAAACAATAATACACATATGATTTGTAAAGTTTGTTGAATCCAAAACATAAGATACATTTGAAAAGGATTTTCTTATGATGAAAAACAACAACCAAAGATTCAACCAAGTGTATGGATCATGTTACATCTAATTTCAAAGATGTTTCCATTAACATGATCTACTTAGATTTACCAAGGTTAAAGTACTACTTGGGTTGAATCAATGGTGATGCATCCAAAACAATAGATCAATTCAAAGTATAAAACATGCTAAGGATACAACACATCATAGGTTAACATGCTACTAAAGATTTATCAAAGATAAAACAAAACATGAAAACATATGATTTGTAAAGAAGTTGAATCCAAAACATAAGATAGTTTTGAAAGTGATTTTCTTATGATGGAAAACAACAACCAAATATTCAACCAAGTATATGAATCATGTTACATATGATTTACCAAGGTTCTTTCATTAACATGATCTACTTAGATTTACCAAAGATTAAGTACTACTTGGATTGAATCAATGGTGATGTATCCAAAACAATAAATCAATTCAAAACATAAAACATGTTAAGGACACAACACAAACATAGTTTATCATGCTACAAATGATTTACCAAAAATAAAACAAAGCATGAAAACATATGATTAAGGAAAGTAGAGCTTACTTGTAATTTAACTCATTAATCCAAGCTTTAGCTTTCCTAATGATCCCCTTCATCCCTTAGTTCTTTTCCCTTGAATATGCCTCAAAACCTCTCAAGGAGGGGCCTAAAATTCCCAATATTTGGCAAAGGAAAGAACTCATATTTATAGCAAAAAGTGCCCAACGGCTAGTCCTCGGTCGACCTGCAAACAAGTCTCGGTCGACCGGGATCACACAACGGTCAAATTTCTGACCGTTGGTGCGCCAGGCCACTTTCTGCCTGCAGTGTTCCCGGTCGACCGGGACCTCTGGGCCGGTCGACCGGCGACACTGCCGGGATCACCAAAAATTCCAACTTGCATATTTGAAGGTTTTCTTTGTGGAACTTTTTGGGCCAATTAATCAAGCTTAAAAACATGTTTTAAATCATACTAAGGGTTTTAAGACATGAACCATAAAAAGCCTAAAACATTTTGAAAGATTTAAAACTCATAGGCTAGCTTGATTTTCTAAAACTCTTTTCAAATCAAATGCGTCCAAGACTTAAAAACAAATCATGCATAAATCAAAACTTTTACAACTCTTAAAAACCATGCATGAATAAAACAAGATTTCAAGTTTTTATAAATCAATGCATATGTGTGTAAATCAAATGATGCTAGAATGATTATGCATCCATCAAGTTGCAATCTACAAAATTCCTAACAATATGATGCTATGATAAGTGGACTCAAGTTAGATCTAGCTACTGAGTCTCTAAACATGTCGCTCTCGTTTAAATACCAGTGTGATATTTTCTGTCCATGGCTCAAACACTTCAGCGCAACCCGTTCTTGTATTCAAAAAATGGTATATTATTGAAGATTGTATGACTAATGCATTGATCTTGATATAAAAAGTAAAAAGCAAGAACATACCTGTAAATGCCAAATGTATGCAGCTATGTGTGTGTTGAAACTGGGCGACAAAGAACGATCTTCTGGCCCCGCAGTTATTTCTTGTTCACCGACAACTTCTTCTTCATCAAGTTGTTCAACAGGGGCTCCTTCTTCGTTGCCCTCTGCAAAATCATATTCCGGTTCCTCAGCTTCTTCTTCTACCACTTCTTCAATTCTTCAACGGTGCCTCCTGTTGGAAGCTGTCGGTCTTACCCTGGAACTGGTTGGCCTATCCATTTCTGATGAAACATTGGAAGAAGAGTGTAAAACACAAAAACTATATTAACCAGTTACTGTTTGACACTGTCTATTCGAACTCTTCATGGACTGTTCGGATTTTAAGTTATGAACATTCAATCAGTGTTTGAAACTTAAATTCCGAACATTCACAATATGTTCGAATAATAACTTCCGAACATACCAGATATGTTCGAACATTAAAATCCGAACATTCTTAATCTGTTCGCAACTTAAAATCCGAACATTTAAAATATGTTCGAACTTTCAGAAAAGAAGTTTGAATAACTCACTACAGTGCGAATACACATCAAATATGTGATAACATTTAAAACATATGTATCCTTTCAACATATTTTCATGCAAAATAGTGGATACAAACAACTATTTGCAAAAATATCACAATGAGAATGGTGGTGAGCTTACCCTTGATTTAAAGATATCGGTGACGTTGCCTTCTTCATTGAAAATGACAATAGCAAATTGATTCAAAGACTGTGGCTCGGTCCCTTCACTTGCCTAATCATCAAAATGAATGTGTGACAGATGAATCAAGGGGCTGGAGGCGTTACGGGAAGGTGGAGAACGCGTGTGGGTAGAGAGAGGAGAGCAGGTCTAAATGGCAGGGGTAGTTTAGGTATGTGAATGGGTGCGGAAAGTAAAACCAATAAACATTCAAATGTTATACATGGGTGTGGAGAGAAATTCGGTGGGAAGAGAAATTTTTGTGGTGCCAATAGACCCCCCCTTTGACAAAATGCAATACTCATTCGCCCAAGACCCTCGTAATGTTAAGCTTGGGCTAGCAAGTGATGGACTCAGTCCCTTTTCAAACATGAGCACTTCTCATAGCACATGGCCGATTGTTCATGTGCCATACAACCTACCACCATGGAAATGCATGAAAAATCTTTTTTTCATTATTGTTTGGGGATCGTTTTGGGACTACCAGGTCAGAAGATGTGAGAATCCGTGGAGTCTAACCTTTTTGCTACCAGAGACGAGCAAACAACCACTTTTTCTTTTGTGTACAGGTATGCAATTTTTTAATGTACTTGAAAATAATAAGCAGTGATCCGCAGATCAACATTTTCTTACAGAAAAGAAAATAAACTTTTTTCTAACTTTTATTGCATATGTGTTGAAAAATAGACATAATTTAAAGTTTAGATGCCATGAAAGGCGAATCTCATTTGATTGCCATGAAATTAAGGTGATGTTTTTGCCGTGAAAGGCAATTTTGTGTTTGCCGTGAGAGGCGATTTTTTGATGCCGTGAAAGGCAATTTACAATTCTCATAAAAAAGACAAGACTTGTGATTTTTTGTCTCTTTAAAACTACAAATACAATAAGAAGAAAGAAAAGGGGAGTGACTCCTTAAGAGATTGCAGAGACTCGTTCAGATTGACTGTCGCAAGTCATGTTTGGACTTCGTTGTTATCCTTCCGATGATAACAGTGGATGCTTTTGGTTCTCTTGGCTAAGCTTGAACCCCATACTTTAAGAGAATAAGGATCAAGGATAGATCTTATATCCAATCAAAATCTAGGTAAGCTAGCTAAAGAGCCGCGCTAAGCCATGGAGATAGAAGGAGAGGGCCTGGGGGGGTGGGGGTGGGGGTGGGGGTGGGGGGGGGGGGGGGCAAGGGTCTTCAATCATCTTGTAGTGATGGTTGTTGTAGAACTTGTTCAACGGAGGAGAGACCGTCGTAGTAACGAATGAGAGTTTGTGTGTGGAATGGTGGAAATGGCCTCCTTTTATAGGCTTTTAGTAGGCATGGGGGGGAGTTTATGGGCTTTAAATGCATTAATGCCCAATAATGGGAGGAGTTACACATTTTGAATTTATATTTTTGTAACTCCTTTTGTAACTTATTTTTCTTGAATTATGATTGGCCGTTGGAGAATAATCGATCATTATTTTATTTTAATCTTCATGATGGGAAGAGTTATATGGTTTAATGCTTGACTTGTAACCCCCATTCCTTGGATTTTGATTGGGCCATCCCTAATAATGGACAATTAACCACATGAACAGCATTAAGTGGCCATGGAAGTGCTTGAAGAGTCGCGGGCCACGCAACGTCTTTTGGAATTCTACCCGCGACATAGAGAGCCTTGATCGCTAATGGATTTTTCATATCAAATGTCGTCGGATGATCATACAGCTTCAAACATTGGTTGTTGCCAGTGAGCCGATACCATCTGTCCTATCTATTTCTCAATCGACCGAGCAAAAAAGTATACTTTTTTGGTTGGCCGGTTGATGATTTCAAGGTGTCCGATGACGAACCCATGATTTCAACGGAGAATCTGTGATGCTGTCAAAGATCGACAGATTTCATG
The DNA here is from genome assembly GCA_038049695.1 of Cinnamomum chago. Classification (NCBI taxonomy): domain Eukaryota; kingdom Viridiplantae; phylum Streptophyta; class Magnoliopsida; order Laurales; family Lauraceae; genus Cinnamomum; species Cinnamomum chago. The sequence goes on along the minus strand of CP142453.1, from coordinate 100,218,641 downwards.
CTCCGAAAATTAGATTTTCAGAAAATCACAGAGGCCAAATGGCTCAAAACACGAAAACGGCCCCAAAAAATGGAGTTTCGCGGAAATCAAGTGACCCTAGATTTCCAGGGTCGCCGGAGACCATAGGCAATTTTGCCCGATCGGGATCCTCTGAGTGTGTCCACGCATGGTGACTGTGAGTAGACCACTCAGGGTCCGCCACGTCACCACGTGCAGCCCCTGCCCGGATGCATGGCAGGCTACCCGCAGTGACATGGAGGGCCATGAATGGTCCATTCACGATCACTCTGGGGTTTTTCCTCACCATATCCGGACTCGTTTAGATTATCATCTCGGGGACCGCAGGGGTATAAAAACTAAAGGAAACCATCCTGGATCGTGATCGCATAAAATTTGTTGTTCATCTGGTTTTACTATTCCTCTACCTTGTAATAATGACGTGTAGTTCATTTTATCATCTATGGAGGTGTGAAGATTCGACGCTTAAAACCATACCTATTTTAACTCCTGATTTATGCATCACATGCATAAATGAGCACAAAGAAACATAAATCAGCGTAACCGTTATGCATGTGAGTTGTTTACATATGCAAATGGCTGCATAAAAAATAACCCCTGAAATGTGGCTCACATGACCACACACCCATTGTGCATGTGACACACTCTGATGACTTACTCACTAAAGAGTTTGCATAGTGTTTAAGATCTCTCTAAGCGATATTGTTGGTGTTTAATTAAGGAAAGCACTAATTTATTAGCATTCTTATTAGGCAATGGCTAAGGGTTTTTAAAACTTAAGAATAGACTCCAATATGAGATAATGGAAGTGAACTTCTAAGAAAACCTAAATAAAGGGTTTTAGGGGATGCAACTCCTCAATTCAAAATTGATGATTTCCCCATCATTTGATCACATCTAAAGTACAAGAAAAAGAATACATTAAATCTCCAATTAAAGAATAGCCGTTTAATTGAGCCCAGAGGGATTCATAGAGAAAGCTTAGTCATGGAATCACGTGCCTTTTGCATTCAAGAATGGCTCTTTACCCATGTTTGTTCTTACATGGCTATCCCGGTTCGAACCTCGGGTACACCACCTCTTCCCGTGTGTATGGGCTTCCTTACCAGTTGAGTGGGCTATTTCTCCATGTGTTTGCCCTTGGCTGGGGTACCCAAAAAACGTGTCTTTTGCATTCAATATTAGGACTTTGTTGTTTGAACATCCTGGTTTATAATTAAATACATCCAATTAAGGTTGCACCAATCATAAATTAACTTGAATATGGAAAATAAAAAAGGGTTTTAAAGCGGACCATTGGTGCAAAATATCATTCCAACTGGACCATTGAAATAAAAAGAAATCTAAATCTAGATATTTCTTAATGTAATAATGACTCATAGAACTTAAGAAGCCCACAAATCTAAATGTTTATTAATGTAAAATAAGTGGGCTGAGACCCAAGAGAGCATGCATACTCACGGAAAGATAGCTCCACTCAAGTCGAAGGGGTGACGTACCTGAGATTCAAACCTCGAGCAGCCAGGTAAAAAGCGACGCTCCTTACCACTCGGGTAAGGAGCCATTCTTGACTCAAGAAGCCCACATGCAGTATGTTATCATGCAACAACTTTGTGTTTTTCCTATTCTACGGAAAATATTCTACACATGCAGAAATGATGTCCACCCTTATATTGAGTATACATATTTTTTATTGTTGGATGTCTGAGCTTTTATCACTATTAGATTGGTGATTCACAACTTTTTCCTAATTTGATCATTGATCCGATTCATTCGATCCATTAAATCCATGTAGACATCATTTCTGACCTAAGGATAATGATCAAAGCTTTTGCATCATATTTTCACTTATCAAATCGATGATCTGTCTTTTCCACGTCTTTTCTTCTGTTGGATCGTCGATATACATCTTTTATGTCGTTGGATTGACTATCTGAGTTATTTCCACCATTATATCAATTATCTACCCAATTTCTACTGTTGGATCAGTGATCTGAGGCTTGTCCACTGTTTTTTTTTTTTTTTTAATGATCTGCATTGTTTGTATCATTTAATAACAGTCTGATGCTTTTAGCCTTTTAGTCATTGATCCACATCCTTTTAGTCATTGGATCATTGTCATTAGGTTTTCTACACTACCTTGATCAGTATTTCACATTTTCTTTTCTTCAGTTTGATATATGATCCAAGGCTTTTTCACCATTAGATCTATTATCCACTATTGTCTATCATTTGAGATGATGTGATTCTTTTCCACCTTGATACTGAGGGTTAACATTATATCTTCTATTGGATCAGTTATCTAAGGTTATGTGAGATCAGTGGTGTACATTCAATAATTTGAGGTTCATCCACCATTTTGATCGATCATCATATCCTTTCGATCACTGGATCAATGGTCTATGGCTTTTCCACCATCAAATCCATATTCTATATATTTTCTTGCTGTTCAATCAATGATTCGAGGCATATCTACTGTGAGAACATGCAACATTCCATTTTGACACTGCATCAATAATATGATGGTTTTTCACGATTAGATCAATGATCCACTCTTTTCTGCTATTTTTATATATGGTCTGAGTGAGCGATGGCTAGCATTTGTTCAATAATTCTAGCCTTCTCAGCCGTTGGTTTAATTGTTTGAGGCTCTTCAACCATCAGACCAATGAACCTCATTTTCATTACCATTGGATCTATGTTCTTGGACATTTCACCATTAGATCGTTGTTTTTCATATTTTCTCCCATCAAGTCTTAGAACTTAAGCTTTTCCGAACTTCAAACTGACCTATTTAAGAGATGTCCCCAAACTTCACAATTGGTGACTTCTCCTCTAATAGTTTGTGACCACACACAAGTAAAAAGTTAGCCCGCACATGTGGAAAGATAGCCCATAAATGTGGGAAGAGTGGCATGCCCAGGGTTCATTCTGAGGTTGTCAACCAACTAAACAACTCCATGTTGTCCTTGGCTTAATATCTTTATGACAATGTTTGAGAAAGTTGTCTAAAGAATTTTAGGAACCTCTTCATATGCTATTTACCGTTAATTTTTGAGGATTTTACGGGAAAAAACCCCATAGGACCCCATAGCATTGATGAGATCCCAGTAGCATGGTATAGATGAGTAGGGTCTTCTGGGTGTGTTTTTATCTTTTTTATCCTTTTTTTTTGTTGTCGTTTAGCGATATGGTTAATATCGACCATTAAGTTGTATTCAGCAAATAAGACAGTTATATGTTGGAGAAAATCTAACTGGTAGATTGGTCGATATCGACCATTAAAGCTAAGTGGTGATGGTCGATATCGACCATTATGTTGTATTCGGCAAATAAGACAGTTACAGGAGGAAAAAAATTTGATTGACGGATTGGTCGATATTGACCATCATGGCTAAGTTGTGATGGTCGATATCAACCATTCTGTTACGTTCAACAACTAAGGCAGTTATAAGTCAAAGGAAATTTGACTGACAAATTGGTTGAAATTGAGTAAAATGCATAAGTTGTGATAGCCGATATCAACCATTTTATCATGTTCCATGAGGGGTAGTTTTAATTTCTTGTTCTTAGCTGGGGATCATTCACTAGAGGGTGTTGTGGGAGCAAGTGTGTTATCCACAACAACACCCTATGACACCCACAAAATGTTTGGGTTTTGTGATTGGAAGGAGCAAGCGAGACAAAAGGGCTTTGTCATTTTGTGAAGACAAAGGAAGAAGGAATGTTGTCCTTTTATCGAAGGCGGAGAGAGATGGAGATTTTTTTTTTTAGGGAAAGGTGGTTGGTTGCTCTCGATTTGTAGAACACAAATAGAAAGTGGGGTTTTCTCTCTTGGTTCTATGACTGCAAAGGGACTTGTTGCAGAAGATTTTGATAAAGGATTCAGACTCTCCTCGTTGTCTGTCTCATATCAGAAGATCTAGAGAGAGAGTCTCGTGAAAATTTAAGGAGCGCACAGATCTTGGAGAGAACAATTTGTTGTAGAAGGTGCGTCGTTGCAGAAGAGATCTATATTCTTGCTTGTTGATCTATTGCAAATCAAGAAGAAAATGAAAGAGGATTCAGAATCGTTGTTGCCGGTCTCGTAAGAAGGACCAGATCTAGACGTGCCATAGATCCAATGAATTTTTGAGTCGGTTCAGGGGTTCTTGGAGAGACTATGTGATCGGGTTTATGTGGTCAGATCTACCACCCGGGCGCTGGAGAAGAAAAGACCGTTACACCTAATTCGGCCCTTGATTGTGAAAGGGGTTGAATCTAATAAATGAGATAGGGTTGGAGTTTGAGTGTATTTTTAATGTTGTTGCGGAAGAGAAGAAGAAAGATGAAGGAGATAGAGAATGACAGGAAGAAGAAGAAGATAAAATGCTACATAGTTGCACTGGTTTGGATTCTTTTTGTGACGGTCGATATCGATCATTCCACAAAACGACAAAAAAATAGATAAAAACGCACCCAAAGCACCCCTCCCATCTAGACTGTGCCATTGGGACCTCATCAGTGCTATGGAGTCCTATGGGGTTTTTTTCCGTAAAATCCTCTAAATTTTTTATAATATTAAATCATAAAACTTGCACATGATGCGAAAAGTTTCCCTTCAGTCAAAATCCTCTTATAAGTCAAAATAGGACATTCATGTGCCAAGTAAGCTATTTTCAATGGATTTGAAGTCCAAGTAGCTTACTTCCGTTTTCTGGGATTTTTTGCCACCTTGAAATCTAAAGGGCCAGAAATACCTTCAAAAGGATTTGGAATCAGCTCCTCCATATCAATGGCTTAGGCCCAGTGGGTTGCTTCTTTGACTTAAAATATGGTTTCACTTGTAAATTAAAAGGTCTTGTTGAGTGATCCACAAATATTTGCAACCCACATGAAATCTTAGATTCATGAAACAAGTTGCTGCCCAAAAATAAGATTGGTAAACAGCAATCTGGTAATCCAGGTAACTTTTGATATTACATGGTACTAATATTAAATATCCATCTAGCACACAGGCTTTTGTCAGGACCCCATCTAGTGGGGCTCTTCATTAAACTGTTAGGACTAGCTGGACACAAAGGTCTAGGCTAAGTTGGCTTATCTACTGGTCCACAAAACAAGCCCTGGCCCATCACTTAGTCTGGGCTTGGGGCAGGTCAGACGGTCGGTTAACCAATATACTACAAATAACTTCCAGGAATAAAATCAAGAAAGAAAATAATAGAGGACGTCCACAGATATCTAAATTCTTTCAACAACAGTCAGTAGGCGCGCACATTTTTGGGTCATTCTAAAATGGGCTCAACTCCAGTAGTCCACTGGTTGTGGATCAGAACTGGGACTCTCAAGGCAGGGCCGATTCTGCTTTGTGCTCTTTTTCATGATGATTTGAGCCCTTTACTCAGGTCCATATCTTTTTGTTTGATAATTAATCAGACCGGGCTAACGTCGAGATTTATGAAAAACATAGCCTAGCCTACCAGAGCCCAACTCACTTTACATAGTCGGGCCTGTGAGGCAGGCAAAGCTTCCTTAGGCTTTTACGGCACATGGGCTGGACCACGGTTTACTATCAGCCTCCAATCAAGTGCTAAGAATAATCAAAACTGTTAAAATGGGTCACCATGAGCAGGTGGAGAGAAGAGTTCTTTTCTTTCCACGCAATACAATTCTTAGATCGATTGAATATCTAAGAAATATCTTCCCATTAAAGTCCTAGAAATTAAAGAATGAAAAGGTGAAGATCTAAAAAGTGACCACCAAATAATTAAAGGTGGAAAATGATTACATAGCCATCAGCCCAGTAAATAAAATCCTAGGTAAGTTAGAGTCCTGTCTACATTCCGCCCTATATCCTTCATAGGGGTGTTCATGGGCCGGGTAAAGGAATATCCGGGTCCGGCCCGGCTAAAAAACTCTAGCTCCAAACGTGAGTTGGGGCCTAGCCCGCCAGAATTTACATTATAAAGTTTAAAAAGGCTCTTTGACACAGGTGAAAGTGCAGAAGAGGTCGTTCTTGTGTTATCTTCTTGTTGGGACGTTATGATTTCGATTCCCATCCTTCTTATTTTTACTTCTGAATAGTTTTTCACCCGGGCCGGGCTTGGGCTCTCTGCCACTGGATCCAAGTCCGGCCCATCCATTAAGCTGGCCAAATAAATAGCCCGAGCCCAACCCTAGTACTGAAAATAAAGGCCCAAGCCTAGGTCAAACCGGGCTGGCCCAATCCATGAACACTCCTAGTCCTTCACTGCTCAACTCTTTGCGACCAACTTATTTACATGAATTGGATTCTTATGAATTCTAAATATGTTCTTTTATTATGCTGGTTAACATTTAAGAGAAGAAGGCAAAAACCCGCTTATGACCATTAAATAATCTCGGTGACGAGAAGGGGAAAAGAAGTAGGAGAGAGAGACGAGGAGAGGGAGAGGGTGGCGTAGGAGGCGGCCGGCAACGAGCAAGGAGAGGGAGAAAGACATGGCGAAGGAGAGGGGTCGGTCGCAGGTAGTGGTCAGCGGGGTCAAGTGGAGGGGGCGGCCAACCAGTAAGGAGAGAGAGGGAGGAAAGGAGATGGAGGTGCAGTTTAGGAATTTAAAAAAGTGGGTGTGTGCAAAGTGAAAAGTAGTGTGCAGGTAGCAGCTCTTAGAAAATATCGCTAGAAAATACCTTTAAATGGGCGGATATCCTTAATTGGAATTACTGGAAGACTTATGGACTAATTTGAAAACTCTTGAAACTTGTGTCCTTTTTTTTTTTAATTAAGGCAAAAACTAATGACCTTAATTGAAATTTTCCCTTATTTTATTGGACAAAGGGGACCACATGTTCACTATCCAGACTCCCCATGAGACGCATAAGGCCCGTTTGGCATCGTTCGTGTGTTGTTTCTAATTTTGTACTCGGATAAGATTGTGCTGAGATCATGTTGTGCCGAGACTATACTCCGCGAAACTTGTTTGTCATTATTATATTAAATTACTATACTGAGAATATGTTGTAAGGAACTTGTTTAGTAACATTTTAAAAGTTTTGATCTAAGGAGCGGGTGACCTTTTGTGAATGTAAATATGTGACCCACCTTTAGAAATTAACACATGGTACCACATTTAGAAATTAGAATATGGAGCCCACATTCATACAATTTATAATGTGAGTCCACCTTTTATGGTCATGACCATGTGACCCACATTTATGAATGACAAAGTAGGGCCACATTTTTTGCGATTGTGGACACATGACCCACCTTTAGAAATTACAATGTGTTGCCCACCTTTAGAAATTTGAACATGGGGCAGCACATTCATAGGATTTACAATGTGGGCCCACCTTATAGGAATTATAATGTGAGGGCCATCTTTTTTGTAATTGTGAACATGAGACCTACCTTTAAAATTTTACAATGTGGTACCCACCTTTAGAAATCTGAACATGGAGCTACATTCAAAGGATTCACAATGTGGGCCCACATTCATAGGATTCACAATGTGATTCCACCTTTGGTGATTGTGACCATATGACCCACCTTAAAGAATTATGAAGTGGGGCCACCTTTTCTGTGATTGTAGACGTGGAACCCACCTTTAGAAATTATAACGTGATCCCCACCTTTATAAATTAGAAGATAGGGCCCACATTCATAGGGTTTTTAATGCGGTCCCGCCATTATAGAATTATAATATGGGCCCACCTTTTGTGATTGTAACCACGTGACCCGCTTTTAATAGTTATAAAGTGGGGCTACCTTCTTTGAGATTATGAACATGGGGATTTAGAGTAGTTAAATGACATTCTTTAAAAGGCAAGAGATAAGTAAGAAACGATTGTTCTAGCAAGTTGTTTATTATAAAAAATAAAAAAAATTCGTTTTCACTTTCTTATGCCAGCGAGATAAGATTTTGAGATTCTTTCTCGTGAGATTAAAATTCAGAACAGTGATTTACACATGCCAAATCATGGGAACATGAGAACATTCCACTAAAACGATGCCAAACACGCCCTAGACATTGTTGATTTCATGATTAAAAAAAGTCTACAAAATATGTAGCCATTAAATTGTTGAGTCCCTAAAACTAAGAAGAGTATCATTTGAATGGATTTAAATCCTAATCCATCTATTTCTCTAGCCCTTCCCTCCTCAAAAGGGGTAGTGTCTTTTCAAGAAAACACACCTGGGCACATTTGGGGAATTCACTTGTCAAGTGAAGAGTTATTTAAGAGACAAGAAAAGAAGAGGGGTCTTATAAAAATGTATAAATCTTAAAAATATATATATTTTTAGAAAAAAAAAGTCAAAAAGTCAACCTCTCATTATATATATTAAAGCAGCACCCATATTCATGGGAGAGCGACACATGGCGCTACCCCTTGGGGTTTCACAATGACATGTGGCATACCCTCTTTATAGATAACTCATAATCCATTCAAATTTTTCGAAAAACTACCTTAATTATCTCCATCTTATCTCCATCAAAATTTAAATTTTACTTGACCAACCAATATCTATCCTTATTGTCTCTCAAAATCAAATCTCCAGTTTTCTTTTATCTTAGGATATCTTCATATCAATCTCTACCATCCTTAATATTTATAGAGCTTTTTGTATATGCCCCCCCTAAGATTTGTAGGATTTGTAAATAGACCCCTGAGGTTTTAGTATTTGTAAATAGACCTCTGCCTTTTATTTTTAATACCTTTCATGTCCTTAAAATCAATATTCCTAACAAAAATGACTAGCCACCATGAAATTTGTATTGGGTTTCTTTTTATATAAATGAAAACTTTGCCCTTACATCCATTATTTTATCTCAAGTCTAAATGGTTTCTTTCAATAACTCTCTCATGCACATGACCAAGGGTGGACCTAGGTACAAGGGCATGAGGACTGATCCCCCACCCATATTTGAGAAAAGTTTAAAATCAAACCCCCCTGCCCTGCAAATTCTAAAAATTAATATATATTTTTTTACATTTGCTCCTTTCTCCCAATATTTCTTTTACATAGAGCCAAACACCACCCCCATCACAAATTTAAAAAATTAATATTTTTTTTTTACATTTGCATGTTCTCCCCCAATATTTCTTTTGCATCCCTACATATGAAGCATAATCATGTATTTTGAAACTTTCATCAATCCAACGGTGGGTCATGTATGGATTGGAGAAATCATAACCGGTTACAAGTAAAGGTGTTGATTGTTGTCATGATCAATTTGGATTTAATGAAATGAGCCCTGAATTGATAAAAATAAATTTATTTGAGGCTATTATCTTCTACTAAGTGCAATTGTTAATGCTACATGTTTTAAAAAAAAATATTGAGTCTAAGCTTTTGAAATTATGCATATAAGGATAAAAGAGATTAACAAAGTGTCATTTCGCTCTAAAAAGCTATGGTGGCTAGAAGATTATTGATTTTAGGGACACACAAGGTATTAAAATTAAAATGTAGGGGTCTATTTGCAAATACTAAAACCTCCGGGGCCTATTTACAAATCCTACAAACCTTAGGAGTGTATATACATACAAAAAGCTCATATTTCTATCTAAAGCTCATAGTAGTAGGCCCCACTTACAATATGACTAATATAATGTATATGCAGCTAAATTAAAATGTTTTCAAAATGGTACTTATGCATTGCGTATAGGAATTGGCCATATATCAAGCACATGTGCGGCCAACGTGTATAGTGGTATTGGAGGGCCCGCCCACCGTGTCTCTACATCAAGTTTGAAGGCCCAATATGGATATGAACAGCTGAATTAAAGATGCAAAACCTATGGGACCACCATCAAGCTACAATGTAAATAGCGGTATTGGATGGCCCATTACATCTTTACATCAAGTTTGAAGGCTATATCCATAACCATTGACTTAAGAATGCAAAATGCAAAGTAAAAAAAATTACAAAATGATTAATCTTTTTTTCAGATGATATTATATTCTTTAACACTCAACTTGAAGTTTGTGGGCTAATCTAATTCTTTAAACTCAAATGCATGAAAATGAGAATAATGTTTGATAATACAGGGTAAAAATATCTTACTATAAGGGCGTGTTTGGACAAGTCACGGTGTGATGTGGTGAAGTGATTCCATACACCAATGGAAAGAAAAAATAATATATCGCATTTGGAGCCGTGCAGCAGATGGACATCAGGTCATTGACGCTTCGCTTCTCAAGGAGAGACGCATTTGCCAAGGAACAACTCGCGAGACTCATCTTCGCTGCAGGTGTGGTGAACCCCTACACCAACGAGATGAGGATAAACATCTTTTGTGTATGGTGGCATTCAGTAAATGGACTTGAAGTCCACCTCGCTTCGCCTCTCGAGAAGAAAAACAATCGTCAAGGAAAATCTTGATGACGCCCTCACTTCATCTCTCGTCTCTTCCCTAGGAGTAAAGGCGGAGAAGACGTGCCAACTCCCCTCTTGCCTACCCACGCTCCCTTCCATTGAGAGGAAATCCCACAAGATCTTCATATGCCATGCGTGGTTGTCTTTCATAACGCTTGCTTCTATAAATCGAGACTGGAGATTGCAGCAAGTACTCTACGTCTCGACGTCGGCGATCTTCGCACAATCTTCTTTGCTCACTACATCTCATCTTGTTCGTACAACCATCTCTATTAAATTAGATCTTCATATATCCATCTCCAAATCGAGGTTGCTAGCATACTTAAAATCACTTCACTTCTGTTCTAAACCTACCTGCATATTTGGTGAGGGAATAAAGGCGCTCAACAACCTCCATCAATGGTCCAAGCAAGGGAACTGTCTTTATAATGCAGATAGATTTGGGTTCAATTTCATCACCTTCGCTGCATCCAGAAGAGGCCTTTCACTGATATGTTTCCTTCTCATAGAAAAGGTACGTCCTCACTAAAACTTCTCTTCCCATTTTGGAATGCCTTGAAATCATTTTGATTACAGGGCCAGGTAGAGACCGTCACTTTTCTTCTGACTATTTTGTGAAATATATGGGTTAAAGGAGGCAATATTCATGATTTGGCCCTCATGTAGAATATGTGTTTTACGTGCTTTTTGAAGGAAAGTCTTGCAGTTCCGATTGATGTTCCTTGTATTATCAAATCTTCTATATTTTATGATTTTGGTGTAATTTAGAGACATGCAGACCCGATCTACTGCCTCTGAATAATTAATTTTAAAAAAAATTGAATTATATCAGAGGAAAGCAAGAAATGTGCCGATGACTAACTTAGTCAGTAAATGGAATTTGAACGTGTGGTGATGGAGCTATGTTTATTATTAGCATCTTTTCTAAATTGATTTGCATTAACTACACTTATGTTAACCCATTTTTAACTCCTTCTAGCATTAACAAAAGTATTGTTATCCTTGCATATTATAGATCTATACTATATATAAAATCTCTGTTGGGATCCTCTTCTCAAAGTAGAGTGTTGTTAGTTACTTTTTTATTCGTTTTAGTGCTTCCTATTAATCTTATTTTCACCTTATCAATATATCATTATAATAACAGTGACCAACAATTGATTTTTCTCCAGCTTCAGTCAGTCCAGCTTAAGGTCAATTTCTAAATGCACCTGTTATTTTACATCGCTTCCAATAATGTGTTCTAATACATACTATAATTTCTAATGGACCTTTTGGTTAGTAGATATACTATGCAGTCAGAGGCTGATTCATATTTCATATTGCTATAAACCTCCAGATTGTTCTATCATATTTTCTATTCACAAGTTGAAAATATGCATTGTCATATGCTGATTTGATAAGTATTCTTTTAAACGTCACCAATGTTATAACCATGCTATTATTTTATTCTTTTCTGCTACAATATTCGTGATTAAAAATTGAAGTTGATTGCCTGATGTGGTCTATTTAATTTACTAAATAGACTCAGTTCTTGAATATTAAAAGTAGCACTATGAATGCTATAAATGAGAGAGAGCTAATTTGGTTAGGTATCCGAATTGGATGAAAATTCTAAATAACAATATAACTCATAAAAAGCATGGAGGGTGCTTCATCTATTTATATAGATATCAATGATGGCAAAGAGGAGATTTGGAACCAAAATCATGCACTTATAGGGACACTGTGGGGCGATGTATCAGCATGGAGAGAACAAATGTTAGTACTGGCTTGTGAATATGCTTCATCGAAGCGAAAGCTCAAGAAAAAAAATAGAGACCTTGCTATGGCTGAATTCATCAAGACCTCAATAAATGGGAGGGACAGTGAGTGTATAAGCCAATCAAAAATTATGTACAATGTGACTTTGGAAAAGTTTATTATCTTGGTGATAATGAACCTTGTGACATAATTGGGAAGGGAGATGTTCAGATTAAATTGTCAAACAACAATATATGGCAATTGAATGATGTCAGGCATGTACCTAGCCTGAAGAGAAACCTCATATCAGTTAGTCATCTTGCAAGCTCTAGTCACGTAACTGTTTTTGCGGATGATTTCTGGAAAGTTACAAAAGGGAGTATAGTTGTTGCTTGCGGTAAGAAAGAAGGAATTCTTTACTTGACAAACAGCTCTACAAGTTCCATTGCAATTGCAAATAAAGGCATTGACTCGGACACATGGCACTATAGACTCAAACACATAAGTGAGAAAGGGATGAAGATTCTTCATTCTAAAGGTAAGCTGGAAGGACTCAAGTAATTGGACTTAAAGTTCTGTGAAGACTCTGTTTTTGGAAAGCAGAAGAAAGTTACTTTCTCTAAAGTAGGCAGGCCAACGAAGTTAGAAAGGTTGGAACTAGTACACACAGATGTGTGGGGACAAACTCAGATACCTTCTTTTGGTGGATCTTCTTTCTTTGTTACACTCATTGATGATGCTACCAGAAAATTATGGGTATATCCTATGAAACACAAGTCTAACGTGTTTGATGTTTTCAAGAAATGGAAAGCTTTGGTTGAAAACGAAACATGTTTAAAACTGAAATGCCTAAGGTCTGATAATGGGGGAGGGTATTGCAGTAAAGAATTTGAGGAGTATTGCGCCAAACATGACATTAAGCGAGAGAAAAACATTCCCAATACGCTACATCAAAATGGTGTGGCAGAGCTCATGAACAAGACAATTGTTGAGCGTGCCAGAAGCATGAAGATACATGCAGGATTGCCCAAGCAGTTTTGGGCGAAAGAAGTGAATATTGCTGCATACTTGATCAATCAGGGGCCTTCAGTACCTTTAGATGGTGAACTACTGGAGGAAGCTTGGACCGGAAAAGAGGTAAACCTTTCACACTTAAAAGTATTTGGTCGTATCTCTTATATTCATGTTGATGCTGAAAAAAGAGACAAAATAGATTCTAAATTTAGGAAATGCACTTTCATTGGATATGGTTCTGATGAGTTTGGTTACCACTTCTGGGATGATGAAAATAGAAAAATCATTAGAAGCAGAAATGTTATATTCAATGAGAAAGTGATGTATAAAAATAAGGACAAGGTGCAAGAGGACAGCAATGAATATTTAGAACTAGATGACACTTCTAAAAATGATGTACCTGAAGTGCATGAAAATGAAAACTCGCAAGTGGACCCTCAAACACCTGCCCCGGTAAGAAGGTCATCTAGGACTCCAAAGCCTACTTAGCGTTATTCACCTTCTTTGTTTTACTTGTTGTTAACTGATGGTGGTGAGCCAGAATGTTATGAATAAGCATTGCAGGTTGAAACTTGGGCTAGGTGGGAACAAGTCATGGAAAATGAGATGCAATCTTTATCATCAAACCAAACATGGGACTTAGTTCAGTTGCCTAAGGGAAAGAAAGCATTGCACAACAAGTGGGTATACAAATTGAAGGAAGAACATGATGGTAGCAAGCGATACAAAGCCAGATTAGTTGCAAAAGTCTTCCAGCAGAAGGCAGGTAATGATTACTCTGAGTTATTTTCTCGTATGGTTAAATTGAACACAATCAGAAGTGTTTTAAGAATTGTAGTGGTAAAAGATTTACATCTTGAGCAGTTAGATGTGAACACTGCATGGTAACTTGGAAAAAGACATCTATATGCATTAGCCACAGGAATAGCAATACCAGGAAAGGAGGAAATGGTGTGTAAACTCAAAAAAAGTTTATACAGTTTGAAGCAAGCCCCAAGACAATGATATCTTAAATTTGACAGGTTTATGTCCAACACAAGTTACAAACGGTGTCATGCAGACCATTATTGTTATTTCAAAAGTGTTGATGAATGTTACATTATTCTACTCTTGTACGTAGATGATATGCTTGTTGCAAGTTCAAATATGCATAAAATAAACAATTTGAAGAAACAATTGTCACAGGAATTTGAAATGAATGATTTGGATGCTGCAAATCAAATTCTCGGCATGAGAATTAACAGAGACAGGAAAAATTGAACATTGAAAAAGTTCTAAACAGATTTAACATGCAGAATGCTAAGCCAGTTAGCACTCCACTGGCCAACCACTTCAAACTCTCAAAAAAGTTGTCTCCTAAGATAGAACAGGAGAAGGAGAACATGTCCAATGTCTCATATGCTTCAGCTATTGGCAGCTTGATGTATGCTATGGTTTGCACTAGACAAACATTGCTCATGTCGTGGGAGTTGTAAGCAAATTTATGAGTAATCTCAGAAAAGCGCATTGGGAGGCAGTTAAGTGGATTCTTAGATATATAAGAGGCACCACTAATGCATCATTGTGTTTTGGAGGATCGAAGTTCAAATTGCATGGCTATGTTGATTCGGACTTGGCAGGAGATCTTAATAGAAACAGAAGCACTACAAGATATGTCTTCACATTAGGTAGTGCAGCAATCAGTTGGAAGCTACAACTACAGGACACTGCACTTTCAACCACAGAAGCAAAGTATGTTGCCGCTACAAAAGCTAGTAAGGAAATGATATGGTTACAGGAGTTAATGGAAGAGTTGGGTAAGAAGCAAGTGTTGGAAGTAGGTGGGCCTCGTGGATAGTTGACCCACTTAACTCAAGAATCAACTATTCAAAAGGCTATCAAACCCAATCCAAGATCCATGTCCTCAATCTCAGCCATCATAATCAGTAAATAAACCTATCTAGAAGATAGTACAGCAGCCAACAAGCATCCATAAAAATCTACAACATGCAAGGAATTAGATTATACCTTAGGAGTTCGATAGTGCTCTAATGGAGGAAAAGATAACTTGATCAAGAACTCTTCTTGAAACAATTAGAGATCTCCAAGACCTTGTTGTCTTCCATGCTATGACGCTCTATCAGATCTCTTTCCTCAAGAAGATGGGTGGAATCTCCAAGAGAAAATCCTACTAGAAACTCCAAGGAACTAGAAGAGAGGAAGAGGAGAGATGTGCAACTCTTGCACAAAGGCTGTTTTGGGCGTGGATAAAGGTGTGTGACGTTCAAGGGTGTTTCTCCCTTATTTATAGCCCTCAAATCTCCTCTTAAGACTCTCTTACTAATTGCATTAGAAGTCACACTTCCACACAATTAGTAGCTTACTATTACCACTATTAGAAGTCCCACTTCAAATAGAAATAGTAACTTTCTAATTCCTTCCTTTTAGAGTTCAAGTAAGATTAGTAACTTTCTAATATCTTGGGCTAGCGTGGGGACCACTAGGGATTCCTTAGAAAGCTGGCTCCAACTGGGACTCGCAACCTCACATCTCATGTGCAATCCGGGCCCACAGTTAATTGCAAATAACACCACTATATAAATGCAATTGCATTCCAGCCTTAGGAATAAATTACAATGAATACCCTAAACTTCCCAATTACCACAAGTAGACCCCTCTATCATTATCCATGGATCAATTGGAATAAGTCTGTCCCATCCAATCTAAGATCTACATCTTATTATCCTTAAGCCTCAATTAATCACAGTGATCATCAGTACCATCTAATTAACTCTTAATCGAGATGGGTGCGCACTTACTAATGACAAAGCCATTAATTGGCACAAGGGGATAATATAGATAGATTCCATCTTGACCATTGAATGTTCCCACAATCCTACTACCACGTACCCAAGACACCGAGGTGTTGACCTACAATTGGCCTCACTCATTGGTGACTCAAAGTAAATGAATAGATAGAAACTTTAGTTCATTGATGTCTCAGGATTGAGAGCCTATTGTTAGGGAATTATGAGAGTATACCTTAAAATCGATACAGTGTTTCATAAGGTGCTTCTCATGGTCCTTCAATACATTCAATGTACCAAAACTATGATCCAAAATCTTACATTTTGATGATCGAGACAAATCGCACTATCTCATAGTGATCAAAGTGCTGCAACCTTATCAAATGAGATGCACAGTCTCATCAACGGTTGTGAAGATATTTTAAGTATAAGATTTGTGACACATATCTCTCATATGTGGATCTCATCCATATACATATATCACATCTAATATACTAATAAGACCCGGTTCATCTCATGAACCATTATGTCATATGTATTGGTTATATGCGTTAAGTAATAAAATATCATTCATCTCATGAAAGGAAAGTATGATTTCATTGATAAATAAAGAAATTAATCAATTTATTACATCAACTGATGGATTGAGTCCATACAATCTAACAGCAAGAATCCAACAAGCTTTACAGTGACAATATGTGTGTCATTCATCTTGCAAAGAATTCAGCCTTTTATCCAAAAACCAAACACATTCGGATCAAATGTCACTTCAAAAGGTGGCTTCTAGAAGAGAAAATGTTGAAACTGAAGAAGATTTTATCAAGTGAGAATCCTGCAGATATGTTCATAAAGGTGGTGACAACAGAGAAACTGAAGTTGAGCATAAGGTATTGAGATTCTTAGTTGTGTTCTGTTATTATCCAAGCCATTCAATATGTTTAGCCTTCAAGTGGGAGATTGATGGGTTAGTGAAGCCTGATCTAGACTTTATTAATTACAGGGGTTTATCTGTAATTTGTCAGTTTAATCTGGATCATCTGTTATAAGGCCAAACCCGATGATTGTGGGTGTCTAGAGGTTTAGGGCTTCATATATTTATACTGAGTAGTGAGAGCATTGTAATTGATGGTGAAATTGAGAGAGAACAAGAGAGATAGTGAGTACTTGTACTCTTGTGGGAATCTCCAACAATAGTAAACGGCGTGAAACTCTTGTGAACATAGGATGCAATCTTGCCGAACCACGTAAATCCGTGTCTCGTGGATTGATTGTGTATTGTCTCGTAGATCGTGCGTGTGTTACCAATTCTAACATGATCTACCCGTGCCCATAGCTTCTGCAAGAGATCTCTCTTAACCTATCGCCATCCATCTTCAGTGAGGTCGATCAAAGTAGCAATCGCTCTAAAACCACAATTACCATCAGCTGCAACATCCTTGATAAGGCATATATAAGGCCTCAATCCCTCTAAGAATTGGTATTTCTTGATCTTATCCTTACAACTCTAGGCTTTCCTCTTTTTTTTTAGCTTGTGTTCCAAAGCTGCCTTATTGTTAAGAACCATAGCTCCAATGAAAGCACGAGAGGGACTATCCTGTGCAGATTGTACCAACTCAAAAGCACTTGGTTCTCGTCTGGTGGATGTATCAATCTTAAGACGCGGTCAGCCACGAATTCGGGTCTTTACTTCGAGTTCTAAGAAGAATGTACTGTCAGGCTTTGATAGCTTCCTCGTCTTCTTTAAGAATTGTAGTTTTCTTGTTTGATCATATTCATTGAATTTCTTTTCAAGTAACCCCAACTCCGCCTTACAGTCCAACTCCATAGTAGAGCTCTTCGAACTGGTAGAAGGTTGCATGTTAAGCTTGGCCCAACGCGGGTGTATCCATTCAAGGAGAATTGGTCGTCCTTCTGAAACATATTGTACAATCTCATGTGCACATGGTAACTCGTGTGTCGTACGAGTAATACACCCATAGGCACTCCTGTCAATTTCAACCACATTTGATCTCTTAGTTTCCGCCAATATTTTTTCCATTGCATTTCTTGAGATGCTCCCACGAAGCTCTTAAATTCGGAGGGCTTGAAATTGTGTTGCACGATTGTCTTGCTCTTTTTGAATGACGCTTTAATACTTGCATGCTGTAATTCAAGCAAACTATGGATATTTGCCCAATTAGACTCAAAAGTACCCTGATTTGATCTAAGTTGTCTCTTCAACTGTGCATGTGCAGATTCGACCCTATAAAAAAACATAGAAGTTAATGATTTATCGCTTTATAAATACACATAAAGTATGAATTCAACTACTTAAAGTATAAGGCGTACCTGTTTGTTGTAGTATTTCCTAAATGCATGCATTTATCCGCCCATGTAGAGACAACTCTTTCCTTGTAAATGTCTAACCAACTGCATTTGACATATTGAAGGATACGTATGAATCTCTTGATTTAGCCTACGCAGTTGATAAATATATTCTTCTTCTGTAGATGAATGAACCAACATATTCCAATACAATGTAAATCTATCACACTTCTCCTTTGTTTCATCTTCTTACATTTCGCCAAGGCATTCTTGTTTATGTGCCATTTGCATAATAATATGTGCAGCATTAGGGAATACACTGTAGATGGCTTTCATGAGTGACAATTCTCTGTCAATCACAATAACATCAGGGAGAGCGTCGTCACCAATGATAAAACATAATACACCCAAAGCCCATGCATAGTTACATTCGCGTTCAACTTTCATATAAGCGAAGCACACAGAGAAAGTCATATCTGTTGAAGTCACTCCTACAATCTCCAATAAGGGAATGGGATACTGATTGGTCTTGTAAGTGCAATCTATTATCAAGACCTGAGGAAATGCGTGCAACAAGTGTAAACTGGTTGGATGGGCCCAAACCAAATCAGTAACAATCTCACTATCCTCACAGTTCCTATGCCATTGAATGTACTTATGCTTTGCCAACTTTCCCAAGAGTTGCTGCATTTGTGTCCGATCTCACCCCGTTCAACAACTTTCTGCCTATAACGTGTATCGTAAATGGTCTTCATTATGGTTACATTTAACTCATTTTTTGTTTTAATGTAACCAAAATATCTTTCGTTCGTACCATGCTCTTAGACGTATCAACCATCAATTTTGTTGCCTCTTATGTTATTCTCCCTACGAATGAATGGCCCTCTAGATACTCTGTAGCAGAATGATTATGTATACCACATGCAACTTCCAACATCTAATCATTAAAAGTATCCAACTTTTTGTCCTTTAATGTAAAAGGGTATACACATTTCTTCGATCATGTTTGCTTGATCTTCTTCTTAGTATGCCCCTTATCATTGGTCTTACCATGCTTGTAATATTTGCTTCTCTCACATGCTAAGACAACTCTAGGTTTTATTCCAGGCCTTGCTGCATTTGATACCTTTGTGACAATGACGAAACCCTTTTTTTTTTTTTTTTTACCCACATCACAAGCCCAATTGATTAATGCATCTCGGCTATAAAATATCTAAACATAGCCATTGAATAAGACGTTAGTAACAAATAATATTTATTCAAATCATAATTTGATATATGTCTTACTTCTTTGGTGGTAAACACATTTGTGAAGTCTATTAAACATGCTGACTGAACTTGACTTTCTTCTGTGGAGATCTACAATGAGAAAAAGGAAACTGTGAAATTCTCATAACCGTTTGGAAAAATATAACTGCACAAAATACAAATGTTCAACATATTATATGCGAACATATTCTAAATATTCAGTTATAAGTTCCCGAACATAGTCAAAATGAACGGTTATTATATCTCGAACAAAATTTATATGTTCGGTATTGTAAGGTCGAACATTGTAAATATATTCGGACATACTAGGCCGAACATAGCGCTAACCCCTCCCATACAGAACTTGAAAAAATGGCGAGAAAACCTTAAATAATCAACAAAACTGACCTTTTTGCCGTTATTATGAATCAAATGCACGATTTCCTTTTGTATTTCCTTCTCCATTCCAATGAGATATTATCAAATGAACAAGGTAGTTTTCAGTGGCATGCATTATCTGGTGTGGATGGTCAAACCAGTGATGTTATGTATCAAAAGATAAGTGCACCAGTGGAAACCAAAGCACAAAACAAATTTTTTTTTTTTCTTTTCCTTCTAACAAGAAGTTTTGTAGGGAAGGAAAGGAGCTTCTAGGTTAATCATTTCAAAAAAGATGCCACATGCTTTGCAACCTTTTGTGGCTGTAGAGCTGCATAATCTCAAAGCGGCCCACATTCCTATCCAATTGTGGGGGCACTTGGATCTGCCTATATAGGTTCTACGGTGGCTAGGTTTATTATTGAAAGTCCAGGATCCAAACCCTAGAGGGGGGTGAATAGGGTGAGCTACAAGTTAGTGACCAATTATGACCAATTTTAACTTCTTTCAAATTAACTAGTCACAAGTGATGATTATCGAATAAAATGCGGAAGCTAATAAAAACAATCACCACAAAGCATTCATTATCACTCAAAGATTTATAGTGGTTCGACCTCAATGCCTACATCCACTACCAACTTGTGATCCAACACCTCACCGGATTTCTACTATTTATGTTTTTCAAAAGGCTAAGCAATAACCTTTACAACAATATGCTTTTCTAGGCTAAGCAATAACCTATCAATGCGCTTTTCTAGGCTAAGCAATAACCTTTACACTATGTTTTTCTTAGGCTAAGCAATAACATTTACACAATGCTTTTCTCAGTCTAAGCAATAACCTTTACAAGCAAAAGATTTACTCTCAAAGTAGTGTCTACACAAACACTAGAAGAGATACAATTTAAGCTCAATATATTTGCATCTAAAATAGGCAGATATGAAATTGAAAAACTAACTCACACAAACAATATATAAATGCAAAGATGTATGCTCATGATGTGTGTGTGTGAAAACTTCAATCAAGTTTAAAAGTAAGCTCAATCAATATATGCTCAAAGCATTTAAAAGTATAAGGCACATAAAAAGTTTTGATTGAAGTGAAATGCAAATCACATATATGAATACTAATTTGTTGATGAAGTGAAAATCAAAGGCTCACAAGTTGTATGAAACTAATTAACTCTAAACATGTGATGCATGTGCAATGTTGTTTTTCAAAACAAAACTAATTTAACTAAGGTTCAAATGAATGAAAACAACAAATAAAGATTCAACCAAGTAAATGAATCATGCTATAAAAGAAATCAAAGATTTTGGCTAAGCATGATTAAAGAAGATTTTAAAACAAACTTGTTTTGAAATCAAGGTGAAAAATCCAATCCAACTTAGATCAAAGATTAAACGAATAATGGATTCAACACATCATAGTTATCATGCTAAAATTCATTTACCAATAATTTAAACAAAGCATATAACATATGATTAATAAAAGTAAAACTTACTTAGAGATTTAACTTCATTGATCCAAGCTTTAGCTTTACTAATGACCCATTGGTCTCTCTTAGTTCATTCCCCTTTTCCTTGTCTCCAAACACCTTAAGGATGACTTAGATGTTGCACCCTTTGGCAAAGGAATGATCTTCATTTTATACCCAAAAAGTGCCCAACGGCTAGTCCCCAGTTGACCTAGACCCTTTCCCGGTCGACCGGGTACTCAACGGTCATAAAAATAGCCGTTTAAAAAACTGTTTTTAGCGGGGGACAGAGACCGTCGGTAAAAGTGGTTTGGCCGCCGGTAAAAATCATATTTTCCCAAAAATGTGTTTTGTAAAGTGATTTTGGTTGGGAATTTTTGGGCCATTAAATCAAGCTTAGAAACATGTTTTAAATCATTCTAAGGGTTTTAAAACATGAAACATAAAAGGCCAAAAATGATTCGAAACTTTAAAACCAATGGCTTGCTTGATTAAAAAAAATTCTTTTCAAATTTAAATGCATCAAAGATCTAAAACCAAATATGCATGAAACATGATTTCTAAAAGTCTTAAAACCAATGCATGTGAAAATCAAGATTTCAAGATATTCTAAATCAATGCATGTGTGAAAATTCGAATGATGATTAAAATGTTAATGCATCCATCAAATTGCAAAACACAAAATCCCTAACAATTATAACCAATACTTTGTTGGGTTGGCTACTTTGTTAGTGATACTTTGCATTTTGCACTATATTTTCCTTTTTAACATGCTTAAGATCTTTCGGACATCCCCATCATTTTCATAGGAAATTTAATACTTGTCTCGCTTGTCCACTATGTGCAGTATATAGGGAAAAAAGAAGGGTATCCTTGGTGTTTCACTTTTAGCTAGTGGAACATGATATATCAGTCATCCCAACCTTTTATTGATAAAATGATAGTGCCCAATTAAAGAACGGTTTGAAAAATCGGTCGAGTTCAAGTCAACTAGAAATTCAATTGGACATGCAAATAGCAATTTGATTCTCACCCCGAGTTTCCTCCAACTGAGTCCAAGGCAGAATATATCAGAAGTAGTTTTTATTTTCTCACTTTTCTTGTTGTGAGAAGATGGCTGAGGCTTTGAGAATCTTTAAGGAAAAAAAAACCGTATTTGCCAGAGATTAGAGGTGATCTTAATCCATCTGATTGAAAATCAAATTCAACCACTTATTGTTACTTAAAAATCATTTTAAATAACCAAAACACATAAACACATATGTATTTCATGTGAAATAATTACTTTTAAAAATATTATTATTTTTCATAACTTTTTAGATCTTTGAATCTCTATAATTTTACTTGGCCAAGTTAGCTCAACTTAAAGCTGGCCGAGCCGCCTCCTGAGTCCGAGTTTTGAAAACTTATATCCAAAGTGAAACCTATATAACCAATGGCGACATTGACACCAAAAGATGACCCCATGTCCAAGCTAGGACTTAAAAAGATGATTTGCCATGACCTGAAATTGAGGATCACACATTCCTCTTACATCTATGCACCAACCATGTTAAAGGGGTTGGGGATGAGGGACAAACATGAGTTGCTTGATTAGGAAAAGTAGGAGATTCGCATCACAATGGCAAACACTAGGGGCATGTTTGTGTAACACTTTTCCGCGGAAAAGTTCACGGTTTTCCGCGGAAAACTCATTTTTCCGGCGTTTGGTGCGGAACAATTCCGCGGAAGTGTTTTCCTGCCTCGTCAGCATTTTCCTTGATAATTGTGGAAATGGGTTTCCTATGGGGGGGTATGGGAAATGGTTTTCCTCGGAAAACTTCTCCATCTTTTCCTCACTTTTGTCCATTTCAACCCAAAAACCCTATAACTCTTTCATTTTTTATTTCTTTATATAAATTATTATTTAATGTTAAATAAATAATATACATGTTGTGTTATTTTCTTCAAAAAATTATATCATCAAATAAGAAATTTTGATTTTCTATAAGGAATCCACAGCCGCACCAAACAACATCTGCACCAATTCAATGAGGAAACTCTTTTTGCACCAAACATGGATTTCTAAATTCTACGGAAATCCTTTTCCGAGGTTTTCATTTCTATGGAAAATGCTGACGTGGCAATTTCCTCTTTCCACGGAAAGGGTGTGTACACAAACGTGCCCTAGGGGAAGATACTGCCCTGCCTTTGCAAAGCCAAACCAGAATCCTACGCATCCATCGTCAATGGTGGCACAAAACGACAAGCAACTCTTTCTTTCCTTTTTCTTTTTTTTTAAAGGAAATATATAATATGGTTTCAACTTTCAATTTCTCATTGTTGGGCGGAAGGATGATCCCAATGGAATGATTTGACAGGAAAGGAATCCATGTCATTTGCAACCTTTTAAGTTGTGAGATTTGCTTTACAATTTGTATAGTGATTCTTTTATTGAATTCTAGTGGTTTTGGTGCGCCCTATTTTCATATATGACCCACAGCCTCCCTACACATGGTGGGGCAGCACATGGAATGTTAGGTCGCCTTTTTCTACATTGCAATATCAACCGTCAATTGCTAGTTTCTTGTACATAAAGTACGAGAGACATAGTGTTGTTCTTCTTTAGCTTTTTATGCAAGTAGGGATGGCGATGGGTTGATTACCCTGAACCGCTCTTGCGAGGGACAAGATTTGTAATGGTTTTTTTAATTTCAGAGTTTGCAATTTATATATTTTAACTTTTTAAGCCAAGGTAAATTCAAAGAGATTTTGGGTTTTGACTATCTGCCCCATCAAGCCCCGTTTATAGCTAATTTATACATTTTTAATGGAGTATTGATATAGTATAGTGGATACGAACAGGGTAGAATTAGAAAACTTGTATTTTTTTTATGGCCCAAGGTATCCCTTGCCAGCTCAATCTAGATAAATAATACTCGGATGACGCAAGGGGCAGGCGGGCGTAGAACTTGAAACCTTAGGAGAGCAAACGCAAAGTTCAAACCAATTAAGGTACCGCCTTGACGGCTAAAAAGTTCAAATTGGAGAAGCCACTATCCAAAATATATAGTTATTGTTGCGGCCAATGTAACAGAAACACAATTTTTCATATAAAATGAAAGGGGGTTTTCATAAATTCTTTTTTTTTTTTTTTGGGCGGGGAGTGGGGGGTGGACGACTAAAAAGTTCGAATTGAAGGAGCCACTATCCAAAATATGAAGTTATTGTTGCGGCCAATGTAAAAGAAACACAATTTTTCATATAAAATGAAAGGGGGTTTTCATAAAAAAAAAAAAATTTGGGTGGGGAGTGGGTTTTCATAAAAAAAAAAATTTTGGGTGGGGAGTGGGGAGTGGGGAGTGGGGGGTGGGTTTGTTATGCAAAAGGAAATACATAATTTAGTTGTTTTTATTAAACTTTAGAATTAAAAAAAATTGAAAAACTTATGGCATCAAGCCCAACCCAAAACCATCATAGGTTAGACATTGTATCACAAATTAAAGACTCGTAATAAATTAGGCTAATATGGAGCGAGGACTTCAAAGTTCAGGCAAGTTCAAGTTCAGCCCGACTTATTCCAAATTTAACCCATTTCCATCCTTCTATGTAGAGAAATTTTGAAGGGTTTTTTTCTAACCTTAGAATGTTCTAAAACTATTACATTAAGGCATTTTTATTTTTATTTTTTTGTAGTTTTTTTTTTCTCTTCAAGGCATGTAATTTAGTTCAAGAGAACATTAGACCTATGAGACATAAAAGAATTTTGAGATCTAGCCATCAATTACATGTCATGAACCATTCTAACCATTATAACTCTTTTGGTTCCCTTCTTTTGGAATATACTTACTCTTCAATTTCTTTAACTAATCATTCCTACCAACTCGCGACCATGATTTTGATACCATTTTAAGTTTCTTTAACTAACCATTCATACAAAAATCTTGAGGCGTTAGTAGAGGCTACATAAATATCTTTCAATACTTCCTAACTTTAATAAAAAAATCAGAGGCTTTTACCAGAAAAATCACCTAAGATGCGGACTACACCAAAAAGAACCTCTTAGTTTCCCTCACACGGAAGCAGTCCTTTCATTTCATTTCTTTTTTTTTTTTTTTTGGTGTGAAATGAGATTTGCATCGATGTCAATCCTCTCCTAAACAGGGTCTACCCTCCTCACGCGAAAAAAAACGAGAGTGGTTTTAAGAGACCACTTTTGTGCAAGGAAAATTAAAAAGACCTTTTTTATGTGTTCTGCATATAAGATTTTTTTTTTTCCTAGTAAAACCCTCAAAGGTTTATAGAAAAAGAAACTCAATTACACCTCATATTTTTAAAAGCTAAACAAAAATCCATCCAGATTCTCTTGGAAAGTGTGAACAAAAGAACAAGAATATGTTAATAGTGGCTTTAAAAGAGGAGCAGGGCATTTACCGAAAAAACAAAAAAGAAGCGGAGTCGGGCCACCAAATTGGAGTGATAGGCAAGGAAGAAGGAAAGTAAAGAGTGTGACATGGAATCCTAGGGAGGAATGCTAGACAAACAGGAGGGACCGATTCATGCTGGGATCCAAGGGTAGCCAAGGGGGACCGGCCCCTGTTTGTCCAAGTAGAATTTTTCATCCTAGGTGGAAGAGCACTAAGCACATGTAGTAGCAATGCATACGTGTATCCCACATTTTCCTATTGGCACGCCGCACGAGCAGAGCACAGCAGGAGCACAACGTCGGTAATGCCTAAAAAGACAAAAGAGGCTGCACAGCTACAGTATATCGCCGACCACTACATTGGCCATTTGGATTGGGGTCCTACTCCCTCCCCGGGGTAAGCCATCACGTGGTTGGGTGGCTCAACCCACCCACCAGGTGGGCCCCACAATATCTATGCTATAGAGAAATCTTAAGTGGGGTTGTGATTTAGGAAACGTCTGTGCAAGGAGGGGATTTGCAGTACAGTGAAAAATTATTCTTATATTCTCTCCTCTTTCTCTTCTTTGGTGTAAAAATTATTTTGATAGAGAGAATTTTAATTTTCTTTTAAAATAAAAATGTAGAATCTTTCTCTCTTAAAAGCAAAAATTTGCATGGCGCAAATTTCTTTTTATTTCACAAACATGCGTGCGATGGAAGGCTGAGATTTTGATTGATTCTTTCATCATAGACTATCCTTGCACTCTACATAGAATTGTTCACCAAAAGGCCTCCTTTATGGGTCATAATTTTTTTTACAACAAAGGGTCCCACTCATCACTAATGAATTTCCCTACATAAGTACCAAACTGATTTTTGTTTTTTCTCTTTCGACAAAAAAGGGCCCCACTTATGAATCTCTCCATAAGTCCCAAGCTCCATGAGTCACAATCAATTGATCAGCAGGTTGGGACAAGGGTGTTTGAGTGGAAGCAGGAAAGAATTTTTTTTTAAAAAAATCTTTTTATAAACTTAGATATTTTGAATTGACACTCATTGATCGAGATATTAGTCACCAATGGATCTTGTCCCAGAAACTTTGCACCATGCATGTATGGCTCTTAAACTTTGACAGCCTTAAATTAAGAATAAGGGTTTTTTCCAGTTTAACTGATATTACACACCTCACCGTAGTTCAGACTTATTCATTTTCTGCCTTTCTTGATTGCAATTAATCAATGCTGGCCATGGGCTTCAGGAGGGGGGGCCCTTTTTTTAGGACAAACATTGGAACTGTGGAGTGTGACTCATATGTTCACTTTCCTCTTTATAAATGAAAACATTTCGGGCACGTTTGTGTACATCTAATTTCCGTGGAAATTGGAAATTGCCACATCAGCAAAATCCATGGGTTTCAAATTCTTTGGAAAAGTTTTTCCGCGGAAGTCAAAATTTTATGTTTGGTGCAAAAAGGTTTTCCTCGATGAATTAGTGCTAATGTTGTTTGGTGCAGCTATGGATTTCTTTAGTGAAAACCATTTTTTAGTGAAAACTATTGGGTGGGTGGGTTGATATGTGTGTGGGGTGGGTGGGGTTGGGAGGGGAAAATGAAGAAAGAGGGTGGTTGGGTGGAGTGAGGGTGAGAGAGAGGAAATTGGGGGGTCGGTTTTCCGTGGAAATGGATTTCCCATACCCCCATAGGAAGTCTATTTCCATGGCTAGGAAGGAAAATGCTGACGTGGCGAAAAAGCATTTCCGCGGAAAACTGCCGCACCAAACACATGAAAAAGAAGTTTTCCGTAGAAAACTACAACCTTTTCCGCGGAAATGGGCTACACAAACATGCCCTTCTAGTCAATGAGTCATTAGCCGAGAATGGAAAGCAGTCTTCTCAGCAAATAGAAAAGGGAATGGAAAGAGTCAATAATCTATCATTACATCTTACAAGAGCTAGTATGCCCTTATCAAACATGATAATCACACTCAATATGCCTTTTTTTGTATGTAAAAGGCAATGGGAGGGATCTAAGCTATATATATATATATTGGCAAATTGCAAAATACAGAAAACTTCATTGAACTACAGGGCCCGCAAACCAACCCCAAATTGGGATGCAAACACTTTAGATCTGTGGTGGAACCATGTTGGATCTGGATTTGATCCATCTTTATGAATCCAGATCCAGTTTCAATTTTGGATCCGCCATCAAGCCTATGAGTTGTATTCCGGTCCACCGTTAGCATAAAAAACAGATTCAGTTTCAGATTTGGATCCGAAATAAAATGAGTTCACTAGTATAATTGAATAAAAAAGCTTCAAGATAGATTTTTTTTTTTAATATACAAGTAAAGCTATTAAACAATGTGTGATCGAAGCCAATTAGGCTGTCAAATGAACATGGCTCAAGCTAAATAAGGCCCTTAAAATGTATACATATATATATTTAATATGTGAGTTTAATCTTCTTAGATCCAGATCCTCAAGCCAAAACAAAATAGGGATTCGGGTCCAGATCTAAATGTCCTGGATCCAATATACATGGCTTTAGATCCAGCTCTGGATCTGGATCCGGGTTTCTCTTGGATCCAAAAATAGTCCATACACACTTCATTAGGAATCTCTTCAGATAGTCAGATAATTTGGTACGCATTCGCTTGTAATCCTAGCCTTAAACTTCACTTGAATTAGCATCAAACCGAATTTGACACGACTCTGACCTTTTGATTCACAGATATATTGAATATCAGAGAATTAGAGAGCCAAGAAAGCACTAAACATTGAGGCTATTAAATTGAGTTTGGTTTAGTATGATTTTGATAATCTAATGGGGTTTATTTTCCCTAATCCTAATCTGGATGAAGACTTCCATCCCGACTCTCCCATTGATAGGCATACATCTTCATATGGGCCCCACAAGATGGACTGCATATATATAGTATGTTGCTCATAAAAGAAGATTCCTTTCAGCAAAATGATTGAACATTCGTAGTCCCCCCCCAAAGTTTTGAGAGTCAATTGCATTTCTAGCCCCTCAAATGAAGTGGTAGGCCAGAGAGAAGGCGGACGAAAGAAATAATGATCAAATTGAAGAAGTATAAACTATTTGGGAATTTGACACAGAATAGTGTAGAATGACAAAACAAAATTCAATGGATAAAGTGAGTCCTTCCAAAGGATAATCTTTGAGAATCATAGCCCCCTAAGGGACAGTTCCCAGCTTCGTCCTGGTTTAAGGTTCATGAATTCAAAATTGCAATTGAAAATTTAATTTGATCCAAATCCAAGTTCCATGTACGATGTTTACACTATAGAAACTTGAGATATTTGAAATTGGTCAGGCTACTAGCCATGTCAGTTTTTGAGTGAGCCTAGGGATGCAAATAGGTATCCGGTTCTCCAATTATGTGAAGGCTTTGGCTAGTAAAAAATCAGGGTTTGGAACTTATTTTAGGTTCCAATTGTATACAGGTCTAGATCTGACACCCCATTTAGGTTCCGATTGATAAAATGGGTCCGGTTTTGAATAAAAAAATGTTCCAACCTTTGGATTGCATTTGAGTCTTTAATATTGCAAATTGTAACTCAAAATCAACCTTAGTTGAATATATTTATTTTTATTTTTAGTGGTAGTAGACTTTATGTACTGATATAGTTAAACGCTCTCCTTATTTTAAATAAAGAAAAAAAAAAAAAAAGTCAGAACGGTTTTTAGAACTAAATCTCGGTCCACTAGTTGATAATAACATAGATTCCAAGTCAGAACTGGAACGATCATTTCGAAACAGTTCCCGTTTGGGGCCCAACCTGATTCCAGCATAGCACCGACCCGTTTGCATCTTTAGTTGAGCCCCGTGCATAGTAATCTGAGTCGCAATGAATGGTCTACTAGACCTGAACCTTTTAGGACCACAAAACCAATTTTATTTTCAATTTTTTTCTAGAAGTGGCATCTTGCCTAGGAACCCAATTCATACTCTAATTTTTCCTAGATAAGTACATATGCTGCTCAGGTATTAATATTCACCCAGTCCTTACATTGGGAAGGTCTAATCCACTAATTGGGTATCGGGGGATTTAAACCATCTACGGTTTGTTGCATGATATAATTTAGGGATCTTTCGCCTTGATTTATGTTTGATTGATATACGGTCCTGGAAATTAAATTGATGGCCTGATTAGTCTTTAGCTGCATATATTTCTTGATTTGTGATGGAACAGTCGTAATTTGGTGGCATGTCAATGAGGGTGTAAGTTAGTGTGTGTGAATTCCGATTTCCAAAATAGACCAAAAGGCAAGGAAAAAAAAAACTCCATTTTGTAAATGTGGTGCTAGAAATTTGGAGTTTCCATGAGCGAGATACTGTGTAGACTTGAAAAAATTATATGCACGTAAAATTGGACAAAAGGTGATCGTTCAATGGAGCAAATTGTTATTTTGATTTTTTGTTTGTTTTTTGCTAAGGGAGGAGGGTTCTCAATCCTTTGAGGTGGACTAATTCCCCATGTGATAGCACAAGTAGATTCAACCTTTGGTTCCTGAAGAGGTAACCACTCGGCCAATCCCTTGAATTAACAAATTATTATCTTATATCTACTATGTAAAAGGAGCGCCCTCAACAGAAAACTTCCCCACATATAAATGCTAGTCCATGTATTTGGATAACCTAAAATAAATTGAATGAATTTCTACACTCAATGGGGCTTAAACTACCAGTCCTCGGGGTGCACATGTGGCTGGACGTGGATACTATTTTTAGGCCTGTACAAGGAACTATTTTTCTACCGTAATTGTCTAATGGACTCGGCCTGGGACTGTACACATGCTAAAAGGCTTGGCCCAGCCTGAAATATTCAACACAAGGTGGTGTGCCTTATTTCGCAAATAATGAGCAGGGCCAGGGCCTGAGCCTGACTTTCAGGCCCTAGGCTTGATCCAGGTCTGATAACTGGAAGGCATTCTCCAACCCAACTCAAACCGGCTAATGAACACTGCTAATCAGGCCTCTGAGCCATATCTATTATTTTTTACACATCACTGAACCACACTCCAGTCAAAGTCACATATGGATCTCAAAGTTGTCCTTGACCCAGTCCAGGTCCGACTAGGAAGATGAGTTGATGGACCCACCCAAAAGTCTACCCCCATATAGTAAAATGAAAAATCTATCTATCTTTGGACCCCATATACTATAGATGATCATTTGGTGCACACCTTGTTTCTGATGAATTAGAGGGCGTACGGTGTACCAAATACCAATCCTTTGAAGTTGAACCGTTCCCCTTTGTGTGCTTCTAGTAAATAGAAAAATGCAACAAGAAGATAGATTTTAGAGACACAAGGCACGTCGGTGTGTGCACCCTTGTTTGTTTCACTTCTCCAAAAGAGATCAATTCAGCTTCAAGTGGGCCACACAAACATCAAAGATGTGGACGCTGATGGCCCTTTCACGACTGACAAGTGACTCTACCAAAAACAAAATGACTGATAAGCGACGTGTGAAATGTAAGTAAGAAAAAAGGGATCCCCGTCCCTGCTGAACGTGCTGTGACTGTGAGCGAGAGAGCATCTCAGCCGTCTGCACCTCACTGTTAATGTGACTCTGTGCATATATAGTCCGTCCATCCATCCATCAAAAGCATGAGACCAGCTGTCGTAGGCCCACAAGGCACGCTTCACACCCACTTGCCTGTCGGACCTTTGTCATTTTGTCTATTATATGCATATCATACCGACATGTACCATGACCCATCCGAGTCAGCAACATACTCAGGCTGGTGGGTTTCCCCTGTTTGCTTCCCTGTTCCACGAGCGGTTCCCTAGAATTACCTGATCACTCTCTCACTGATGATAAGGAGGCCCACCTCTAGTTCATCCAGACCGTTGGATCAAAGTAAAAACACCTTATTCAGGCCTGTTTAGTTCAGAGCATTTTAGGACGAAAACGCATATATGACTTTGCAGGTAAAACCTGAGCTTGTTTGATAACTCTACTAATAGAGTCAACTAAGATAAAGTTCTCGTTTTTATAAAAGTCACATCAAAAGTACTTTAATTCAAATTTCACACCTTATTTTTTTTTTAAAGTAAGAAAGTAACCTAATTTCTTCGCTAAAAATAAAAAAACTCCACAATCAATATAAAGAGCATGTTTCTTTAATAGAATTCTAGTAGTTCAGGTTTTTAAGAAATGATGTCTTTGGCATTTTCAAATCCCTTTTTTTTTTATAAGAATTTATGAATTCTAGCACATGATAAGTCTCAATTGGCTTTTAGGAATTTATGAATTTTACTTTTTTTGCATTTTGGTGGAATTCCAAAATGCTTATACCGAGAATGTAAAAAAGATTCAACAATAAACAACTAAAAATAAAATATCACCATAACATATTTATATTTTATTCTTTCTTCAAAATAATCTCTGCTTCACTTAACTTCATTAGTAAAGCCCCCAAATAGCCCAAAGAATGTTATTTCTGCCTTTAGCATTTTGAAACTCTACTCTATTTTTTTTATTCTTAAGAGGCAATATTTGAATTTCTCCAAATGCTGCAGATAAGTTATCCTAAGATATCCCCTATTGGTTGCAACCTTACAAGCATTTTAGCTTTCTATAATTCTAGTATCACTTTGATTAGAGTAATTACCATCTTCGGATGTATGTGTTCCATACCACTTTTACAATTGCTACCCACCTCGGAGTTGTGGAGTGGGGTAAGGCTAGAGTTTGCAACCAGATTTGTCCTACGTGCATTCGTGTGGATTTAATGGGCACACATGAGTTCGTCATCAAATACTTCAGGATATACACCCACATCATTAAAAAAAAAAAAAAAAAAAAAAAAAAAACCCTTTGAGAATTGCTCTAATATTGCAGTAATAAAACTGTTCAAATGAAATGTATATAAGAGTAAAGGAGCCTGAATTTAGTGAACGGTTTGGATAAAGTTGAAGTGGGGCCCATATCAAGCAGTTAGGGGCACTATCTCCCAATGGCAAGAAATCAGAATATGCTGGAATTTTCTCCCTCCCTCCCGCCCTCGTCCTCTTTTTCAGAAAATTTTCATTATCTCCTTTGACGTGGAAGCCGCCGGCTGCAGAGGCCAGTGAGTGACAAGTGTAAAGCAGCAAAGCTAGAAACGTGTAATTGGACTTTTCGGTGCCGCAGACTGTACCTGTAAAGAAAAGGGCAGAGAGAAAGAAAGAAAGACTGTGGAATGTGGAAAGACGAGTCGTCTCTTGTTTCGCTTTGAGACTTTGGCTTCCTTGATCCTTCCTTCAACTTTCAAGGCTTCTTTTCTACCAAAAAAAACTTTCAAGGCTTCTTCATCCATCGCTCATAACTTTTTTTGCGGCTGTAAAGGCAAGTACAAGTTTTATTAAAGTGACACGGCACGAAAGCTTTTTACTTACTTGGAAATCAAGTTTACTGTTGAAATCCAAAGCACAATTTGTACTGGGCCCAGTTCAAATTTTGTATTTGGCACAATGAAATTTACTACGACAAACTTTCGTGGGTAATGATTTTTTCCTGACAAGTGCATACCTTATATTTTTTCTAGACTCAAATTAAAGACTATCATAATTCAGAATTGATATTGTGACCACCCTAACAAGTGCATACATTTAGAATTCTGATTGTCTCACTCCCACTTTGTAAGTGGCAAAGTGAGACTTTATAGTGGAGCCTACGCATCACAAATTGGAACACATTAAATTTGGAATGTCTTCAAATCTTTCTCAAATAAAAGCAATAAAAGGAGGTCTCACTGTCATTTCACAGAATGCCTGTTATAGAGAGACAATGAAAGAATAATGACTCATCCCTAATTTGAGTTCTCCTTTACAACTCCGTGAATGTCATGTCAGACGTGGGTGGGCAATTTTTTATAATAAACATTTTTTAGGCTGTAGCGTTGAGCGTTGCCCGTTCTTCTTAAGACGATAGTATTAGGGCAAGTCTCATGTGATTAAGTTTGATATATCCCGACAATAATACCCGATTATCTGATTATTCAGAGATTTCAACCCATTAAAAATCGAGTTTGGATCTTTATTTAGACGCCGATAAGTAAATGAGTCCGGATCCAGTTCCACCTTGATTCAGACCCATGGACCTGAGACTCGATATATTACTTTAATTTTTTAAAATGTCTCCCAAAAATCATATATTCTTTTTTAATTTCTTTCTCTACCTAAGTCCGGACCCAGATCCAGACTCGTCCCATATATGGTTCTGGTTCTGGTTCCGATTCCGAAGCCAAGAAACCGGTTCCAAAACGGTTCCGGATCCGAATCCGATTCCACCTTCTCCTTAACAGTTCCGGTTCTGGGTCCATTATGGACTCGGACCGGAACCGACCGACCCATTTACAACCCTAGGATTGCTCAGTTGAGTGGGTACCCCATTTGTTACATGTTGGATTGATCGCTGGGTATGCCCGTCTTTTCAATTGTTTGAGCTTTTTTTTTTTTCATTTTATGGGCTCTTCTTTCCATTTGTATGAGCTCTCTTAAGTCCAATTCCCCTTAGTTGGGTACCCAAAAAAGGAGAGAAAAAAAAATCGTTAGATCCCAAGATTTATCTCTTTTCTTTTTCTTTTAAGAGCATGGCTGGTACAAAGGGATGTATAGACTCTGCCAAAAGTTATGGAAACCAATTGTCATTTGAATGGCTTCGTTTGGTACATATAGCCTTCAAAATACATTAGAAAAAATTCACTATCAAACAATTCCAACTATATTTAATAATTAGCAAGCAAAATGGTGGTTATGAATATTAATAGGGCTGTCAATCGTGTCGTGTTAACGAATTCGGATTATGGGTTAACAAATTAGGGTTAAAATCACCTCAACCGGTATACAGCTTGTTAACTTAACGGGTTAAAAAATCAAACCCGAACACGACCCATTAATTTCATGGGTTACACGACCCAACTCATTAACCCGTTAAGTAATTAAGTCATTTCAAAAATTAAAAAAAATCATACAAAAATAGAAGGAGAAAAATATACAAGCCACAAGAAACTATAAGTGAGGATCTCGAGTGAATCTCACCTAAAACCCTACTATAAAATAATAAGTTTTAATTTCTTCTTTATGAATATAAATTAATTTTAATTACAATTAGGGAGTAAAAAAAATTTAACGAGTTAAGCGGGTGGTTAACGGATTACTGGTTTAATTACACGACCCGTTAACTTAACGTGTTAACGGGTTTAACCTGTTAACAACCCGAACCCATTAAGAGCAGTGGCGGATCCAGGATTTAAAATCACTGGGGGCATAATTAAATAGTAGGGGGTCCGGGGGCAACGGCCCCGAAATTTTTTTTTTGGGTTATATTATATGATTGCAAATGATTTTTTCTTCTTTTTTTCTTCATGCTTGAGAAAAAACAATACAAAAAAAAATAGTGGACCTTTTACATATACTATTAGTAACTAATACACAGAAAGATGCATTCAAAGACAGATAGTTTGTAGATTTCCACTGCATTGCAAATCATGCCTAGCAAGGACAAATAGTGTGCAGATTTACCCAAACCTTTTATATGGAACAAATATAATATAATAATTTCAAACAATAAAACAAGATATATTTATTTATCACAATTGTTCTCTACGAGTTTTCATTGGGGGGCTTGGTTCGGGCCTAACTTAGTATACATAATTTTTTTTTCCCAAAATTCACTGGGGCCCTTATGGAAAAAATTAATGGACCCCACCAAAATTAGAATTGAAACTTAGAAATCCACTGGGGGCCTGGTTCTACACTCCATCCGCCTCTGATTAAGAGCCCACCCGAATTTGTTAATATCGTGTGGGTTCGTGTCGTGTTAACGGGTCGTGTGACATTTTTTATAGCCTTAGTTATAAAATACTAAGACATGTTATTGTGAAGACTTATTCTATGTGGGATTCAGAGCAGTGACTAGAACAAATGTCCGGTAATATTGATCTATGATTGGGACCATTTTCATGTCTAAAATATATTGCTTGTTCATTGCAATTCTTATTCATTCCCCTTGTTTTATCCCAGACTGCCAATCATGCATTTCGAACAATGAAACATGTTGTCGATAAAGTGGCAGATTTGCACATGTTAGAGGTTCTTGGCAATTGGCATCAGGTCCCAACACATGAAATTTTTTGCGGAGAGCAAGTGATTTCTACAGTTACCATGTACCACTACTTTCGGCTTCTATAATTCTTTTTAATCAATGTATCGACTTTTTAAGAAAAAACAATTATACAAGTTTCCATTTTATCATATGTTCAGGTTTTCAGTACAAGCCAGTAAATTGTCGCGTATTAATATAAAATATCATGTTACTGATTTTATTTGCACAGACATGTATGCTTATCCAAAAAGTAGCAACATTTCTACTTTTTAGAGTAAAGACATGTGACGAGTCTGACCATATATAACCATGCTCTGAAGATAAGTCATCTATAAACATCAGAAAGATGAAAAAAAAGATCGAATCCACTGGATAAATTTCATGTGTAAAATTCTAAATATTATGGAATGCATTTATTACTTCTTGTGAGGACTCATTTAGATGGAGATAGCTTAGCACATGGAACTAGGGTGATTGTAATATTGAATAAATTAGCACTTGCAACTAGTGTGATTGCAATATCATTTCCATCAAATGATTTTAGTTTTGATTTAACTTTTCAAAGTTTAATAGTTATATATTGTGCAGATTTGTTCTTAGTGAATTTCAAAGATTACTCATTTCTGAATTAGTATGAAGGACTATAACCAACTCATAAAGCTTGGGAGTTTAAGAAAGGATTGATCATTAGTGAGCTAAGGTGTAAATTAAAAAAGAGAGGCCTGTGAAAAAAGTGCCATAAGTTCAAAATCCGTAATTCTCATTGTATAAAAACAATTATCTACTTTGCCACAAATGGTCAGTGGCAGAATAAAAAAATTTCCATGGAGGAGCCCCCATGTGAAAATAGCTTCTTGGAGGAGCAATGTAATTAAAAAAAAAACACTAG
The DNA here is from genome assembly GCA_038049695.1 of Cinnamomum chago. NCBI lineage: Eukaryota > Viridiplantae > Streptophyta > Magnoliopsida > Laurales > Lauraceae > Cinnamomum > Cinnamomum chago. The sequence continues at coordinate 100,181,935 of CP142453.1, read as the reverse complement.
ACTTTCTTAAAATATAGGGTGGTTTTCGAAATATGGGGCCCCTAGTTTCAACCCTTGCATGTAGCCTAGTGGTTGAACTACCGACTATAGTGGCCTTTTGTTTTGATCTATGATGAGGTCATTTCTAACAGAGTGGGGAAAAAAAATCCGGTTTGAATTTCAGCTCATTTTGGCCATTTGGATATATAACTGCGGTCTATTATGGGCCATTTCGTTTTGTAGCACAACTTTCACTATTTCTTCTTCTCAATATTTATATAAAGAAGCGTGCATAAGTTATACATATATATGTTTTCTATTATAAATAGGAATGTGCTCCTATGAGAGATATGAGTAAGGGCTCTTACATTTAAGTTGTTGGCATTGGATATGAATATGAGGGCCCCTCACACAATCTCTCATTTAAAGATAGAGATATCTCTCATATATATATATATATTTAATTTTTATTATTTCAAAAAGTTTTGCCGAAATACTGAAATATTCAAATATTGGACTGATATGATAACTAAAACGGAATTGACAACTATGTTTCAAATATCTCATGGCTAGTGATGAGGCACACTCATGTTGTGATGCACTTACCCGGGCACTCCTTTAATTTGGCCAAGTAACTCCCTTCACACACTACATCCATCACTTTTGGATTCGGCACAAACTAAAAATCAACAGTTATCCAACCGCCACATATATAATCGGATTGAAATCCAAAAATTGATGTCTTCCAAAACAGTTACATTTGATGGCCATAGATCAATGGATTATGATGTTCTCAAGAGATTGATGTTTTGCACTAGTAGAGGTCTATTCGAGATCTTTCCATTCCCCACCTTCGCCGTGATTGTCATGGCCCTAGGCAAATCTAAGCAAGTTCATCACACCCATTTCCCCATAAACTTATCAAACTGATCAATTCCCCCTCAACTATCTTTACAGAAGGCACTTTTTCCCAACAAAAAAATAATTATTATATGTAATTAAATTATAAATACGAACTAATATTCTCCTTTAAAATGGGCCACTTCACTATTTTTGTTTCTCTTATCTTTGTATTCTTTATTTTATCATTGTGCTATATTAGTATATAAATAGCTATATACTCTATTCTACATATTAATTTGTTTGTAGATATATTGATGGTTCAGTGGCATAGACATACCATAATAAGGGCCCCCATCTAGGCACATCGACCGCTCTTATATTTGGTGCTCCATTTCCATGCAAGTTAGGCAGTCAACATATATATATATATATATATATATATATTAGTTTGGTCATATTGTCAAATTGATCTTTGTTTTATGACCTCCAATTTTAACAGTTTTATAAGTGCATACTTTATATTTGACTCAATTTAATGTTAGATGAGAGGCTATATCAGTATCAATCGGGGTTATTTATCGGGGTGATTACTGATTGCCAGGGTTGGATGATGGATGCACATGATCAATACAGGGTGGGTTTACATTGTACATATATATAACCTCATTATATGGTATAGTTTATAGCATAACACACATGTTGATGTATACAGTTGGAGGAGTTTTTGTGAGTGAGACCTTTGTTCCAGGGACTATTTTCAACTTTATCATGTGCTAATTATGCCGATGAAATTAATACTGTCTTGCGCTCTTGCTGGAACGTATCCTTTTTATTAATGTCACGCTGTTTATCTCACAGACTAATTAACGTCTTTAATAGTGAACGTTAACCAATCAAGCGTATCATCTCCCTCCCTGTATAGCAATTTCTCCCGAGGTTTTCTCCGTCCGGGAAGCTTCACATAATTTTTTATATAGTTTTTATAGACTAAAATGACATTAATAGTGAAGGAAACCTTTCTATGAGATGATATAAATTAGAAATTTACAAAATCATAAAATATGGTATGTGATATCGCACAATTTAGGTTATTTTAATCCAAATAAATTGTACAAATACCTATAGGGAATTATGTCAACTTCCAATAAAGATTACCGTACAAGCAAGCTCCATTTCTTTCATGTTATTAAGACTTTAGGATTTCTTTAGTGTGGATTTGCACCCCATCAAACTTTTGGCGTAACAAGGGTTGTTTAGTTAGTTGGCAACCACATATCTCACTTACTCTTGCCACTCTTCTTACATGCCTAGGCTCTCCTTCTCACTAGTGTGGTCTCTTCCCATGTGTTTGGGCTTCCTGTGATGGAGTGTTGGATTTCTAGCCGAGGAAAATAAAGTTCCAAGGTACAAAAAAGAATGTGAAAATATTCATATTACTATTTTTACTCAGCTGCATGCAACTCTTCAACCTCTAGGCAAGGAAAATGATAAAAAAGAACCAACTTTTTTAAGGTTGATGGAAAAATCACTTTTAAGGAATATTTCTCCAAGGTTATGGAAATCCAAAAATGTAAAAAGTTCTACTTTGCATTCCCTAGAAAACCAAATTTGAAATAGCAAGGAAATGATTTTCCCTGCTATTCATTGTGGAAAATGTGCCATCCTGTATGGTAACTTCACTATTAAAATGAAATGAGGGATGAAGCCTCCATTTAAGAGACTTGAAAAGATGAGAGGGCATGTCAAAAGTACACAAACATTCAAAATTTTCATTTTTTAAAAAAAAATAAAAAACCAACATATTCAAGCGCTACTAAATGAAAAAAAATCATCTTTTCTAACACAAAAAAATAAAAAGAAATTATTCATTAAGCTACTAAAGACAAAAGACCATCACATTACGATTAGACCCCCTCATATTTTATGTTCTCTTAATATGAGGCTTCACCTCACTTTAACTCTACACAAGTAAAGTTACCAAATAGGATAAAAGGGGGTTACAAATAAAATTTCATTTTCATACCTAAGAAAAAATAAAATTTCATTAAGCTCTTTCTTTTGATAATAATCTTGAAATAAAAAGAATGAGAACGTGCAATACAACAACACCACCACAACAAAGTCCCCGTATAAAAGGAGAAAGTCCTCGTCACAAAGAAAAGAAAGTTGGGAGGGCTTATTCCCAAAAAATGAAAAAAGGAAAAATCAAAAGCGTCAAGCGCACGTCAATCAAAGTCCCCCTCATAGTTCAGACTTGAGACTTGAGACTTGAGACTTGTTGAGACTTGAAACCCAAGAGACCTTTCAAGGTAAATAAAGAAGGAAACTCAAAAACGGAGGGCTGAAAAGGCGGGAGACAACTCTAAAATCCCTCTGAAAATCTCTACTGTCAGTCTCTTCACAGCGCCTATGCCCGGCAACTGCCAGCTCAGAAAAGCGCCCCAACCGCCCTTCCTTTCCGCCTCCTCTTTTTTTCAGGGCCGCCCTCCATCACCAACTCTCTCTCTATAAATAGGTAAGAAAACCAACAAAAACAACGCACATACCAATAACACACAATAGAATTGAAATAACACAGAGAGACGGAGAGTGAGATACGGTAGCGGTTTTTTGCCCTAGAGAAGAAGATCTTCGTGTCGGAATCTCGATAGTATCAACAGATCTGGTTCCTTCCATTAAAATAATCAATTTCCACCTGTGTAGAGATCCAATCCAACTTCAATAGGTACTCATGTCGAGATCCAATCCAACTTCTTCTTGAGAAGGAAGGCTGATTGCGGTGATTCACTTTCGTTTCATAAATCAATCCTTTTGTGTTTTAATAACCAACTTTTTCCTTGGATTTTAAAATCCTGCAACTCTGTTTTCTTTGGAAAGATTGTATTTTTTAGCATAATCATTTAAAACCCATTGCTAGATGGAAATGCTAGTTACGATCTCAATCGAATAGTTAGATACATAAATCTCGTTGTTTCAAGTGTGAATTCCCAAACACTTGCAAACAAAAGAAACTTTTTCAAAACTCTTTCAAAGCGTCTGTTTGGATGACGAGAAAAGGGAAACCATTTACAGTTTCAGAATTTTCACAGCGTCGTCCTCCTGCATTCTCCTTGTCCAAATGACACCTTCATGTTTTTGGGTCAGGAATTTGTTTTCCGAGGAAAGATTTCAAGTCATTTTATAGTTGGAACTAACTGAGAATTTCAAACAAAACAGAAAAAAAAACTCTCATTTACTGGTCTCTTATTCAATTAGTTCTTCAGATTTGAATTTCTTATAGTTGATATCTGACAATTGATGTAGTGTTCCATTTCTCTCTTACTCAATTAGTTCTTCAGATTTGAATTTCTTACAGTTGATATCTGACAATTGATGAAGTGTTCCATTTCTCTCTGTATGTGAAGGGTAGAGAAAAGAAGTTTTGGGTTTTTGAGATTTCTTAAGAGTTTCAGTAATAATTTGGGGAATTGATGGAGAAGCATCTTCTCATGACGGCGCTGAGTGGGCTCGGCATCGGAGTTGGACTTGGACTTGGCTGGGTTTCTGGACAGACAATGAGTGGATGGAACGGCCCCTTCTCTTCTTCTGGTGTGACCTCCGAAGTGATTGAGCAGGAGCTCCGGCGACTCATCGTCGACGGCAGGGATGGCATCATTAATTTCGACGATTTTCCATACTATCTCAGGTGAGGCCGTGAGGCAACATTCATCGATCAATTTTATTATTATGATTATTATTATTATTATTATGTTCATTTGGATTGCTCTAGTTTATTTTACATTATCACACTTTTTAAGCATTACAAGACCTCTAAATTGAAAGATGTGGTTTCTTGAGAAGATGATTTAGAGTATCTTGTCCCTTGATTCTCTACCCCTTTTTTTTTAAAATGTATCTTCAAATTACTTGGCTTGAATTCCAAAGCTTGTGGATAGGTGTTTTATTTATTTGTTTAATATTTAGTTGTGGTAACTTTGATGCAGCTTTTATTCTATTGGCTACTGTCTGCCATTCCATTAATTTGATAGTTTTTTTTTTTCCTCCTCTTCCAGTGGATCCTGCCATGCTGCTCCTATGATTCTGATTCATGGGGCAGATAGATCATCCACTCAGTCGTTGATACTGATTTCTTTTTTTCACCCGTAGCTCTGGTTAATTAGATTCTCAGCTGATTGGACAGATTTGGCCAACTGGGGTTGTTTTGTAATTTGAAATTGAAAATCAGAGTATTAAGTAAGTGACTTTTAAGCATTGCCGATTATTCACGGTTGTTGCTGAATGGGATGAATTACTATAACTTTTATCTTATCTTATGTTATAATTTACATGGCTCGTAAAAGGAAATGAATAAAAAAGTGTTGGAGCAAAAGATGTGTTAAGATTTGTTTCACACTATTGATTAATTGTTGAGGTCTGGGTTTGATATCATTTTCCCACTTGCCTGTTTTAGAAATTGATAGTTCACAGAGAGTAATTTATATTATCATTTTCACAATTTTTTTTTTCAGAACATATGATGTTTTAAGGGGTGTCAAAAAGGTGCTTTGTACCTCATTTTTGCATGCCTGTGATGTCATATTCAAACCTATGTCTGGTACTTGGATTTTACCGAACCTAATATGTAGCATTAGTCCTACAAGGGTGGTTACATTTGCCCACAGTCACAATTTGTCAAATCCCTGAAAAAAAAATCACTTAAAAAATGGTGTTATCATTTTATGTAACAGTAGTGTTTCTTTCTTTCTTTTTTTTGTTTTTGTAAACTATGTAGTTATGGTTATGTCTTAAAGTATAAACAGTCTGTAATCGACAATGAAATTTTATACAATATAACATCTTTAATTGTTTGCAAACATTCTTGTATCTTTGCTGCCCTGTGGTATGTATGACAGCGAGCAGACCCGTGTGCTATTGACAAGTGCAGCATATGTTCATTTGAAGGAAGCTGATATCTCTAAATATACAAGAAATCTCTCGCCAGCAAGTAGGGCAATTTTGCTCTCAGGACCTGCTGGTATGCTATCTGGGAAAAAAGATCATCATATTTGGTTTGCAAATATTTTTATGCTCATGCATCTATCTTTATAGCCATCCTAATTACGATGTTTGATGTTTTTTAAGAACTTTACCAGCAAATGCTTGGCAAGGCTTTAGCCGAGTACTTTGAAGCCAAGTTGCTATTGTTAGATGTGACTGACTTTTCACTAAAGGTGAGAAACTAATTTTGTTTTGGTATTCTTTCCCCTTAATTTATTCATAATACTGGTCCTAACCATAGGTTTTCTGCTACAGATACAGAACAAATATGGAATTCCCAACAAAGAATCTGTAAGATCTATTTAACAACCATCATATGATTTTTTGTAAAGTAGTTTCTTCTACTGTATTAATGGTCCACTGCAAACTTCCACATATTGTTAGAAATAAATTGCATATTCCAACCACATTGATGTACTCTTTTTTTTTTGTTCTTTTTTTCTTTTGGTATTCATCATACAGTATTGTGCTTTTAGAGTCCTTATAGCTGGATGAAAGCTCTGGTTTGTGGAACCCATGAATCTTCATCTGAGACACATGGCACTTTAGTAGGGTTTGGTGATATTGCTAGATACAACACTTTAGTGGGGTCCAGCGACCTTTCCAAATAAAGTGATTGACTGTGGATTAGAGATCTTCCAAAAGTAGGTCTCACTGGACATCTCTATCCATCTGATCTAACATCATGACATGAAATCATTCCATCCGAAGTTCCGAACATATTATTCCATTAGTTCAGATGGATAGAAATTCAAATGGGGCTGTTTTTTTTTTTTTTTTTTTTTTTTTTGTAGATTCCTAATCCACAGCGCGACAGTGTATCCAGTTGGGAAGCTAGAGTGCTAGATTCTAACCAAGATCCCGTGCTTCTATTTGTCTGTGTCATGAATTTAGGCTTTCTTCATTCCTTTTTTTTTTTTCCTTTTGGCCTTCATTGGAGAGATGAGCTGAGCCTAAGAAATAGCTTGGTAATTATTTGTTTCTCATCTGACTTGATTTAACTTTTCTAGTCTTTCAAGAGGTCCATCTCTGAGACTACACTCGAGCGTATGTCCAGTTTATTTGGATCATTTTCAATTCTTCCATCACGAGAGGAAAGCAACGGCATTCAAGGTAGCTTATTTTTCTATTAAAGGGATTTGAGTTGCTAGTTTACTATCTTATGGCTGCTGAATATATCTATTCTTTGGCCTTGATCATATATGATTTAATACGTCTGGCATAATTTTCATGTCTTACTGTTGATCCTATGATGCCTGAAGTGATCAGGAACGAGTGGAATGTTCCAAAATATAACAGAAATGTTGAATGCGCTGACTACAAAATTCCAAATCTAGGTAATAGATAAAACCAGCTTTTTGTCTGAATGTACATATTTAGTTGTTATAATTTATATATGGCTACATAAAATACCTCTCTACAAGTTCAACATGTTATCTTTTGGAGTATGCAGTTTGTCCTTCAAATGTATTGAAAGGGAAATTCTCACCATTGCACTTGAACCAACAAACTCTTGACCTCTATTTATTCTAGGATTGGGTAGTCCCCCATCCATACATAGCTCATCCCATCCCCAAGGTGGGCTCCACTGGGCCCACACCCATGCATCACTTGTGAATTAATTGCTTAGATGATCAGAGCTGCTTTTTCCTCATTTGTTTGGTTATAAAATATAAACTACTAGGCAAGGTGACAAAACTAGGATTCAATACAGCAGGCGATATGATAAACATTAGGATTTCAGCGGCACATTGGTATTTATCAGTGAGGCCAAATTTTTCATAGGAATGTCATACAAGTTCTGTATTGGTTGTATCACAGTCGGTATCATTGTTACACAACTTAGCAATAGCTTGCCCAAGCCCGCATCAATTGAATTTTGAGTCGAAGTAATTTTGTAGGCCCTGCTTAGCTGATTCAGAGCTGATTTAAATTAGATATGTAAAAGGTTTACATTTCTAAATATTTAAGCATTTTTCTTTCTTTAATTATGCAATGGTGTATTAAATAATATTATAAAATTTCCTTTTTAAAGTAGAAAATTTGATGATAATTAATGTGAAATAAAAAGTTTCTTATTTGTATTTTGAATGCCTAGTTGAGTCATTTAGTTGATCCTACTAAGTCTTTCAGTTTACTAACCTGAATACAGAGTTGACTCTTCACATCAGTCTATCAGTTGATACAACCCAGATAAATGCAGAGTAAACTCTTCAGATCATGGTTAATACAAATTTTCTTTTAAAAAAAAATATTCTCTTAACCTGAATACAGAGTTGACTCTTCACATCAGTCTATCAGTTGATACAACCCAGATAAATGCAGAGTCAACTCTTCAGATCATGGTTAATACAAATTTTCTTTAAAAAAAAAAATATTCTTTTAATGTTTTACTAATTCCTGATAGAATTGAGTACAAAGCGATGAGTTGATGTAGGTAGCTTAACTTTTTTTTTTGTTCTGTTATTTCAACATCGTTTCTTTCTATTTTTTTCTCTTTTATTTATTTCTCTAATCTATTATGTTCCTTTATCTGGTTTAGGATTTTTTCCACTTGCACTGGACCTCTACGTAGTTAGCTTCCACATTTACTTTCATAGATCAAATATAATAAAGATTCTACAGCGCTTTTGAATTTTACTTAGTGCTTACTCTTAACTTAGCTCACTCATAATGAAACGAATTATTACATATATATGATTTATAGTATGATTTTATACTGGATAAGGCTTTAATAGTGATTAGGATGATGGTGTTTGGTACGATTGTATGAGTTGAATGTGAGTGTTCTGTACACTATAATGAGAACGTGCTTCTATGTTAAAACAATTTATTTTTTGTAATTTGTAAAGTGTCAAAAACGGTAAAACCTTAAATTCTTTCAAATTGAAGTTGAGCTTGGCTGGAGCTTGGGGAAATTAGCAATTTGGCCTGAATTCCAGGCCGGGTCTGCTGGGCCCAAACACAATCCTGGCCCGAAACAAGCGGGACTACGTCCTGCACAGCCTACTGAGGGGTTCACCTGTTCCAAAAACCAAATGAATGTCAGAATACCCTAACTTATACTGAAAACAATGAAGGAAAATGACCCACACCAGTATACATAATCTCAATAAAGGAACAGATGATTATGCATAGAGCCTTTGACCTTTTGACAGATGAAGCTCCATAATTTGGCATCATCTGATTCTTAAGCCTATTTGTTTATTTATTATTATTATTATTATTATTTTATTTTTCTGGAAAAGTTATTAATCCTATGTTGAAGATGGTCCATTTGGGCAAAACTGTATTTCTGTGGAACTATTTTCTCTAATGTGTAATAGTTATATATTTCTCTTTAATTTTCGTTCTTGTATGTCTAATTAGAGTTTTGTTGCAGGAACATTAAGTAGGCAAAGCAGTGGTATGGATATAAGGTCAAGGTACAATGTACTTTTGGTTGCTATTAGAGATTTACACTAAGGTCTAAGTTATTATAGCATTTACATTATGATTTGTTTCTCAACCTTCTACTTGCAGTGGATCTGAATGTGCTGGTAATGTTCCAAAGCTTCGAAGAAATGCTTCTGCTGCAGCTGATTTCAGTACAATGGCGGAAAAATGTGCTCCTATCAATCCAGGTTCTTAACCTACTTTTACTATATATTGTAAGGCGATTTGAGCTTTTTTGCTATCAGAATGACAGAAAAATGTTAGAGCAGTTTGACGACTTATTCTCCTAGTTGAGCCAGTGAAAATACCATACTCTCTTTCGTGGCAGAGGAACTTGAGATAAACGATGATATAACTGGTGTATGTAATATATATGATATCCAAAAATAGCATTACACTAAACAAACTCATGCTAGTAAACCTCTTATTTTGATTACTAGAAGATTTACCTATTTGTTTCTATTTTCAGCTCCTCTAAAGCGCAGCAGCAGCTGGTCTTTTGATGAGAAACTTCTCATACAGTCCCTTTACAAGGTAACTTCTTTTCCCTGCAGATACTATCAAATTTATAGTGTAGGATCTTAATAGATTAGCTGAGTTGCTTGGCTTAATGTATTCAGCCCCAGATTAATTAGATTTTCAATAAGATCATGTCAGGTTAATGTTATATTCTCTTTCTCTTCATGGTACAGGTTCTTGTTTCAGTATCAAAAACCAGTCCCATCATCCTCTACCTCAGGGATGTTGATAAACTACTCTTTAGGTCGCAAAGGGTACATACTTTGTTCCAGAAAATGTTCCAGAAGCTGTCAGGACCAATATTGATCCTTGGATCGAGGATGCTGAACCCCGATTACAGTGAGGTTGATGAGAGGCTTACTCTTTTATTCCCTTACAACATTGAGATTAAGCCACCTGAAGATGAGACCCACCTTGTCAGCTGGAAAGCCCAACTGGAAGAAGACATTAAAACGATCCAGTTTCAGGATAACAGAAACCACATTATGGAGGTACTTGCAGCTAATGATCTTGATTGTGATGATTTGGGTTCAGTCTGCCTAGCGGATACAATGGTTCTAAGTAACTACATAGAAGAGATTGTGGTATCGGCTATTTTTCATCACCAGACGAATAACAAGGACCCTGAATACAGAAATGGAAAGCTAGTTATATCATCCAAGAGGTCAGATTATAGTATGTAATTCTGTTATGGTTTCAGTTAGCTTTCTTTAATCTATTTTCTAAATATTCGTCAATGGAACAGTTTGTCCCATGGATTGAACATATTCCAAGAAAGTAAGCTTGGTGAAAAAAATATTCCAAAGATGGAAGCAAATGCTGGAGTTGTCAAGGTGTGTTTTTTTTCTTGGTACTCTGAGTTTTGGTATAGAGGTGGAGTTTTTGTTACCATCTGACTTTTCATGTTTGTCACATACTTTAGGAACCTGAAGAAGGAGATGCTAGTGGTGGTGCACCACCAGAGACAAGGACCGAAGCTTCAGCTTCTGAGAGCAAAAGTGAAGCGGACAAATCAGTTCCAGTGGTGAAGAAGGATGGTGAGAATGCATCTCCGCCTAAGTCACCTGTAAGTTTGATATCCTGGTCATTCTCCCTTGTACTTCCTTTATCAAAGTTGCCACTGCTGAACTTGTACGATGTTCTTATTAAGCAAATTTTTTTCATGTTTTTTATTTGGATGCAATGCAATTCTTCCAAGGCTAATGATGCAAGCACAAAGCTCACAATGTAGCCTTTCTTTATATGCATAGTGCTAAGTCACACCATTAGAGCGGGTTTTTCATGTAGCTGTTCTCTATATGCATTGGTCTAAGTAGCACCATTAGAGAACAGCTGTATGCATTGGGCTAAGTAGGGCCATTAGAGTGGTTCTTCCTTTTTAGAAGAACCATATTTTAAATGCCAAATGATGTCTAGTTGATACAAATTAGGGCGCATTAACTACCTGTCAAATAATCACATGTTTCTGTAATTCTGACAAAATATTGGAGGGAACATTGCCAACTCTCTGATAGGGTCACTTACAGTTGAGTTAGAGGTCCTTTCTTTTCTTCTTCTTTTTGTTTATATATCTATAGTTAGTTTAAAGTTATCTAATGTTGTTAGGAGGCTCCAATGGTGTTAGATCTGGTAGTTTAGTTGTGTTAAGAGATAAGAAGCTAAGATTGGTTTTTAAATCAAATTAGGAGTGTAGTTATATATTTTTCGTGTCGAGTTTGACCAAATCTGGAGTTGTGTTTTTTAGTGCTTTGTGTATAGCACAAGATGATTGTGACAAAATGACAACAAATGGTAGATTATTGGCCGGAATTGAGAAGCTCAGTAATACCGACTATGTGTATTGGAAATTTGGCATGGAGTCACTTCAAGGCCAAGACTTGTAGTAGGGATGGCAATGGGTTAGGTTTAAACGGGGACCCGCTCCAACCCGCTCCTATTAGGTGCGGGTTTGGTAGTGTGTTGGTAGGGTTTGGGTTTGGTATGGTTTTCCATACACTAACTTGAGTCGAGTTTGGGTTTTGGGTGTGTCTAACCCACCCAGCCCCGTCCCGTATATCTTTATTTTATACATTATTAACTAAGGTTTTGCATATTAAATTTCATTAGTGTGGGTGGTAGTAAGGACTAAGGAGTGACATTTTCCTTTTATGTCATGGGTTCAAATCACTAATACATCTACTTCATATTTTTCAAAAAATATTAAATCAACAACTAACAAATTGGTGTAGCCCGGATTCGCGATTGACGAATAGAGATCTGCGATCGACGAATAGATCAATCTCCAAAAGGATTGATCGAATCCTGGGGTGGATTCCAACGTTAGGGCACACTCAAAATCATGAAACACTCCATAACTGAAGAGAATTACAATGGGGACTCATCTTTGATTATTTGATAATAGCATTAGCAATTACAATGGGGACTCATCTATATATAGAGGAATGAAATCGATCCTCTCTTACTTGGACTCTAATGTTTTCCTAAACAATAAAGGAAACTAAATCACTAAAGTTGCTTAACAATCTAAATTAAATAAAACTCCTAATTTTAAATACTTAAAAAATAAGATTCCTAATTAAATGGATATCCCATTGGACCCATGGGCTAGGGTGAGTGGGTTAGCTGGCCCATGATTTGCTCTGCATCAGTTCTCCCCGGCATGGAAAAACTCGAATACGGCGAGTTAATAGCTTAATAATACAGGAGAGAACTCGATCTCAAGTTCAGTAAATGTCCTCCTGGGTCGAAATCAATCGCACAAACTTCTAATGTGCTTGTTGGTCTTCATTTGCTTGACATGACTTAGAAACTTGATTCGATATTGTACTCAACATAGAAATAAATTGGTGTCGCTCTTTCGGATGATTGTATTTAGCTCGGATATGTGATTTGACCGTTAGATGTTTCAATTGTTGCCTTTGTACCAACAAATCACGATCTTTGAATATCCATCATTGATCCCCAAAGATGAAGTCAATGTGGGGGGCTTCAATGATTGGTTCTTCTTTTGATGCCTCCTGATCGAAGGCCTTAATGTGCGTTTGCGTTTGTTCTTCCTCCACCGTTTGTGGCTCTTGGTTAGCACTGCGGCAGTTGGTTCATTGTTTTTTTTTTTTTTTTCCCCTTGAGATTAGCTTTGACTTGACCTTGTTCATATATTGCAACCTTGATGTTTGTTGGGAGGGCTGGTATCTCTTGTGGTGCAATCACGGCTATTATTTCTTCTTTTTGCTCTTTCTTTGGTTCAGTTGAAAGAGATGATGTAGACGAAGATGGGGTTGTTGATTGCATTGGACATATAGCATAATCTACTGTTCGTTCCATTGGAAGGAAAATGTATTCTTTTCTTTGTCATGGTGCACTTCCCTATCAAAAAGCCATGGTCATCCAAAAAGAATATGAGTGATATTCATATGGATTACATCGCACCAAATCTTGTCATAATTGCTAATTTTAAAGGATACCAAACATGTGTGAGTCACAAGAATAACATAACCATTAGACCATGTTACTTGGTAGGATTTAGGTAGCTTCTCAGTTGGCCAATGAAGCTTGTCAATAACCTCCTGTGCAACAAAACTGATTGCACTACCATTGTCAAAAACCAAATTAGCTGACTTGTCTTCGACTCGCACTTGCGTTTGGAATTTCTTAACTTGTTTCCACTCTTCTTCTTTTTCATTCGTGGTAAGAAGTCGATGAATGACAAGTGTGGGATTATCTTCTCCCGCAAAATATGTCTCCACAACATGGGCTACTGTTATTTGTTGAAACTTTCGTTCTTGAGACTTAGATTGATGCATGAGAGCTTATCTAAGCATGTGCCCACCACGGATGGCTTCTCTATACACTTCTTGCATGGTTTTGCAGTGATTCATATTCTCCAACATGTCGTGTCGCAAACCTCTGATATAACGACTCAAATCATGTGTCTCGTTCTCCTCTAGTCCACATAAAAATTGCGTCTTTTTGAAATTGGCGGCTATATTCATAAACTGTCAACTTTTCTTACTTCAAACTAAGAAATTGTTCAAACTAGAGCTCATTCTCAAAATACCAATCGCCATATTTAAGCTGATACAAAATTCCTTGAATTTCGTTGGAGTTTCCAAAAAATTTCATATTGATTTGGATGCAAGAATACCCTTAAAATAAGTACTTTCAAGAATGAACTAGCCTTTCGTAGAACCATTTAAGCAGGTGCATGCATGCCAAAACGATTTGTTGATCCGAGTTTCAATGGACCAACTATTACAATTTAATAGCAGAAAACTTAATAAGATGACAAAGGGAATCAGTTGCGGGTCAGTCAGGTTTTTTAGCGGGTTAGATTTTGGTTAGGATGTGGGGGGTTCGGGAGTAGGGGTTTGGGAATTTTTTTTTTTTTTTTTTTGAATTTAGGGTTTCAGATAGCTAGGATGTGAAGAATGGGGTTAGGTTGCTTGATGGTTGATGTGGTGGCACTGGGTGGGATTTGAGGATATGAATGGTTCGGTGGAGGGGAATTTGTGGTGGGTCTCGGTTTGCGGTTTTTTTTTTGGTGGAGTTTGGGATTGATGATGGGATGGGATTGATGAGAGAGGGCTGTGGTTTAGTCACGGAATGGTGGAGACAATTTGAGGTGGGAGGGCTGGAATGGAAGGTACATGAATCTAGGAAGGACAATTGTCTTCTCGGTGATCGGAATCCGACTTTGATACCAATTTAACACAACCCAGATCCGCAATTTTGACAAATAGATCAATCTCCCGAAGGATTGATTGAATCCAATGGTGGATTCCAGCACTAGGGATTACTCAAAATCATGAAACACTCCATAACTAAAGAGAAACTCGACATTCTTTGATTACTCGATAATAACATTAGCATTTACAATGGGGATTCATCTATATATAGAGGAATAGAATCGTTCCTCTTGGACTCTAAGACTTTCCTAAACAATAAGGAAACTAAATCACTAAAGTTCCTTAACAATCCAAATTAAATAAGACTCCTAATTTTAAATACTTCTAAATAAGATTCCTAATTAAATGGATATCCCGTTGGACCTATGGGTTGGGGCCAGTGGGTTGGCCGACCCATGGTTTGGCCTACATCACAAACCTGCCCCGACCCGTGACTATCATGATGTGGGTTTGGTATGACAAAAGTAAAACCTGCCATTGGTCGGTGTGGGTATGGGGCAGTGCAAATATCAGTCGTGTATGGTTGGGGCCCTACTTAAACCATACCCGACCTGCCCCATTGTCACCCCTAATTTGTAGAAAGCCGTAAATGACAATGGCATTGCCTTACCTGATGATATGTACATAGAAGCCCCATGGAATTGGAATATTAAATCTGGAATAGCATTCTATGTGTTAAAAGTGTTGATCTAGAAGGAGTTGGTAAAGCTTATTAGCGAACCTAATACTCCAAAGGAGGCGTGGGATGCATTTGTTGGCTCTTTTTTCACGAGTGAATGATGCTCCATTCAGTTGCTGGAGAATGAAATCAGATCGTAGTCACAAGGTGTACCTTATTATCTTTAATATTTTCGAAGGTTAAAGATTTGGTGCAACAAGATTTCTCAATTACTGTTGGCATCTAAGATTAGTGAAGTGCAGATGGGAGGGTTGCGTATTAATGGTTTCAGACCTGAGTTTTGACAATCTCTTGATTGGCATAAAAATTGTTGTACCATATTTGAGGGAGTGCCCTATATTTATATTAAATATTCACACTACATGAATACCCTTTTCAAAGGGTTTAAAGGTAAGATTGTGTTTAGGGTTTTCCTTATGTGAAAACATATATGATTAGTAAGAGGGCTGAAACCCATAACTTCTGGTTTGTGTGAAAATATTGATATCTTGTGGCGTGTGCATGCCTAAACTTGAGAGCATTGGAACCTTGAAGTTGGTTGGAGAAAGGTTTTCTCAATTCTCAGCTATGATTGAAGTAGTGGTTTTCTTAGTTTGTGTAAGCTTCCTACTCACTCCTGCTTGGATTTTTTTTTCTCTGTTTATTTATAGAGGTTATCTCAACTATGATTGAAGTAATGGTTTTCTTAGTTTGTGTAAGCTTCCTACTCACTCCTGCTTGGAGTTTTTTTTCTCTGTTTATTGATAGATCTTGGGAATTCAGAACTTAAGGGAATTATGAAGTTGATAAATTCTCGAGGTCTTTGTAGTGTGGATTGGCCTATATCAAACTGGTCTTATGGGAATCTTAGTTGAAATATGTTTGACATCAAAATACTTAGTTGCATAAATTAGTTTGTTTCCCCCCGTCTAAATCTTATGGACAGTTATTGGTTCTTAATCACTTTATATTTAATTTATGACATTTTGATCCTTCTGGATTTTGAATTTCATTTACCACACGAAGTTCCCAATTTCACTGTGCTTTGAATGTAATATTTTCTTTGAGGTGGAACTTTCCTCCAACAAGAGAACTTCATACTGTTCACTATGTGGTCCAGCTAATGGGTCCCATCTAGATGGCATGCCTTTCAGTGGGGTAGGGTCTGAATGTTGTCATCATGGACAGCAGTAAGGGGAAAAATCAGCCATCAGATTATACTAACCCTTGATTCAAAACCCTCAAAGTTTAATGGTCTTCTAACGGTTTTTGGAGATTCAATCCAATGATAACTGAGGGTCAGATGAAAGTCTAAATTATCCTAGAGGGCTCCTTGAGCTAGACTACATGTGAACAGTATCCTGTCCTACGTGAACATTTCTGTCCCTTTCAGTTTTATTCAGGTGAAAGATGTGCTCCTTTATGTATTTTGGAGCCTGGCTCATTACTTTTGATTAGTTCTAGTTCAGCCAATACATGGCAGGCCCAACTTGTATGACTGGGCCAGTTTTTGAATCAATTGCCATCTTAAGACTGTACTTACAGTGCTTGGCAACTGATAGTTCTATTTATGGTTTTTTTGTCTCATACTTTGCATTAAATAGTTATTTAGGAACACCTGGAATTATTCTCTTGTTTTATATATATATATATATATATATATATATATTTCAATTCAAGCATTTATGAAGAGGGCTTATCAGGGTCAGCTCAAATGGGAGCAAAAACCATCTTTTCATTTGCTGTCTTCCCTTTGTTTCCTTTTTATTGAATTGCAGCATTGTTATCTTCACAAAATACATGTTCAATGGTTTTTCCAACAGGAAATTCCTCCTGATAATGAGTTTGAGAAGCGCATCAGACATGAGGTCATCCCCGCAAGTGAAATCGGAGTGACTTTTGAAGATGTAGGTGCTTTAGATGAAGTTAAAGAATCCCTTCAGGAGCTGGTCATGCTTCCCCTTCGACGACCTGACCTCTTCAAAGGAGGTCTTTTAAAGCCTTGCAGAGGAATACTGCTGTTTGGGCCGCCTGGTACTGGAAAGACAATGATGGCTAAGGCCATTGCGCGAGAAGCTGGAGCCAGTTTTATCAATGTTTCCATGTCCACTATCACTTCAAAATGGTTTGGTGAAGATGAGAAAAATGTCAGGGCTTTGTTTAGCCTAGCAGCAAAGGTCTCCCCAACTATCATTTTTGTGGATGAGGTCGATAGCATGCTTGGTCAACGGACTCGAGTAGGGGAGCATGAAGCAATGCGGAAGATAAAGAATGAGTTCATGACACATTGGGATGGGCTTATGACAAAACCTGGTGAACGAATCCTTGTTCTTGCTGCTACAAATAGACCATTTGACCTTGATGAAGCAATCATCAGACGTTTTGAACGCAGGTATGTGCACGTTTTCATGTGACAAATAAGGGTATGTTTATTTGATTCTAACACTTTCTGCAATGTCCAGAATCATGGTAGGCTTGCCTTCTGTAGAGAGTAGAGAGAAGATTTTGAGAACAGTTTTGTCGAAGGAGAAGGTTGAAGACAGCCTTGATTACAAGGAGCTTGCATTTATGACAGAAGGATACAGCGGCAGTGATCTTAAGGTGCGTGTTTTTATTAATGCCATTTATGATTATAATAATCATCTCATGCTTAACTTTGAGCAACTGTTGAATGCAGAACCTGTGTATGACAGCAGCATATCGACCTGTTAGGGAACTAATACAGAAAGAAAGGCTAAAGGATTTGGTAAAACTTCTGTGGCCTTTTGGATCATAATTTCACATGTTTTCTGGAGATGTAGACTGAAATTTTCTATTATTGCGTAGGAGAGGAAAAAGAAAGCTGCAGAAGGACAAAAGTCAGAAGAGGATTCAGATAATGAAGAAGCAGATAAGGAGGAAACAGTAATTACACTCAGGCCATTAAACATGGAAGACTTAAGGCAGGCTAAGAATCAAGTAAGTGTAAATGAGTTACTTGCTGATGCCTACTTGGGTCCGTGGTGGAACTATGCCTGGGTTTGATTAATTTTGTTAGACCTGATACCCAGTGGGTCTCATAACTGTCAACATGAATCCAGAACCAGTTGTCAGTTGCGCATAAAATCAAGACTCATGCCTCTGATTTCTGTGGCTTAGTTTCCTTGCATAGTCAGGCAAACATGATTTTTTTTTTCTTTTTGCTTATCAGGTTGATGGAAATGTATAGGCTTGCCAATTACATATGAATCTTCTAAATTCATTCATGTCATTTGGGATTCAGGTATGGACCCATTGGACCTGGTGGTTCCGTAAATATGTAATGGAATGCAAACCCATTTGTCAATCAAGCCCTGCGTATGCCCCATGACCAAATTTTTTGGGTGGATCTTTGGGCAATTGGGTAAATGGATTCCCTTTGACATCCTTACTGATACCCTTCTCTTAAGGGAAAGGTATTGTCAAATACACTCCTTAATTCGCAACAACCATTTATAGTTATTGGACCTATTTTGTTATGATCACGGTCAATGATACTGCATATGGTAATTACGCCGACAACAAGAATAAGCTACGATGCATAGATATGACATGGATATGATACACAGTGACATATTTTACACAAAACTAAAGTGCTAGTACGATACGATATGGATATTTTGACCATATTGAAGTATCTGGATATCATAGGCAGCAGAATCAGGAGCAGAAGCATTAGTTGTGCCCAAAGGATAAGCAGTTACTGCAGTTGACGACCTGATTGGAGTTCTCATGTTCATCAGCTCATTTGACCATGCAATGGCTCACCTTTACTTGATCCAATCCCCTCATATCACACAACTCCACATTATTAGGAGTTACCTGAAGTTTACTCGAAAGTGATACACACCATTCGATCGACTATGTTGGAGTGAAATTCTGTTCAGTGCCTGCTCTTGTGGACTGTGATATGACAAGATTTTAGAAGGGTGAGGCTTCATAAGTTAAATGAGGAGGTATGGGAACTCCCTCATTAGATTGCAGAAAGGGGTTTATTTCCAGTACTAACATAGGATTATTAGAATACTAATAGTAATAATAATATTTTTATTAAGCTTTTTTGTCCATTTTCTTTTCTAATTGATATATTCAGCAACTGTAACTATTGAAACTTTAAAAAACAGTTGCATAATCTTAGGAATTCATATGCGCAATGAAGAATTTTCCTTTTGATCTTTTTAAAAGCCGAAAGGATGAAGTTCATCTTTGTAATTAGATGTTTATGCCTCCTTTTCTGGTAAATTCCATGTGTTTGCAGTTACCCTTCTCTGCAATTGCTTTCTCCCAAAGGTCCAGTACAAGAAATGAATCCAGTAAATCCACTCAGTGGATGCTTATAGCTTACACAAAGTTACACTGTGATTCATGTGTCATCAAATGCTTTGTCTAGCTCATGCAAATGGGGTTAGAGATTTGTTTATTTATTTAATTTAAGGTGTTGTTTGGCAGGGTTTTTTTTTCAACTCTGTCAATGTAAATATTGGAAAGTGATGGCTTCCTGTCTGGAATCAGACAGAAGTTTCAACAAAATGCCAAATTAAAGATACAAGCCACGAAAGCACTCAAACCAAAACACATGATTTACTTGGAAAACCCTTTAATGGTAAGGGAAAATCCATGATGCAGTTTCAATCAGAATCCATCGAACTTGTTTGAAGAAATTAGATGCCTTAGGGACACTAGCCTTCAACAATGATCATAACCATGGTGAAAAAATTGAAGGATGCTTTTATCTCACCACCCTTTTTTTTTCCTTCTCTACTATCTCTCTCTTAGGGCCATTTCTGAATTTTCTCATTAAAAGAAATTCTGTTTCTTTTACTTTTTATGTACGATGTCTGACTTTCCATTTTTTGTATTTATGAATTTTTAACTCGAGTCAGTGGGTCCCACACCTCAGGGGGCTGATCTCCACTTAGCACGACACTCTTCCCTCAGTACCCATCAAGAGGGTATCACTAAAGCTTTGATTCTGACCTTGCATTCGTATTGCCTAGATATTGACATATTTCTCAGGAGCATTCTTTATCAATATATCTGATGGACTTTGCCCATGTGAATCTGTTCCTATTGTATCAACTATCAACTAATCATCTAAACATTGTGTATCCGATGATAGCAAATCTACGTGCTTGGTTTGGGAATGATATGTTGCATTCTTGCTCAACTCCGTGACATTCACAATTGATCCCCATATGTTCCTTGCTTCAAGCCCTATCCATGCAGAAATTTCTTCATATACAAAATCTCTTTACCTGGTTCGGTAGCCACAAGTAATTGTGCCTATGTCGAAGAAAGAGCATACACTTCTGCAATTTGGGTTGCCAAGATACAACCTCACCTAATAGATGCCCAGAAGTGGACTTAGTCAAAGATCTGCACAATGTCTATCTCCAAAGTTAATCTCCACTAACCCTTGTGCAATGAATTAATGAGACGTCAATGGTTGGATGATCACACCATTATAGATATGTGTTCCATAGAGTAGTAGAGGTGACTCACAAATTTTTTTTTTTTTTTATAGTAATAATAGGAAAAGACAAAAACATTGTCTATTGGATAAAGAGAACCTGAAAAAACATGCGTTAAGACGAGAAAGGAGGAGAATTTGTCTTTCAATTGACTACATTACACTAGAGAAACTGCTATAAAATACACACACACACACCATACACAAAGGAAAAACTATTTCACCTGACTTAAAATACCTATATCTAGTAATATAAATTTTCCTACTTTTATTAGAAGACAGAACCCATTAAACCACTCTAAAAAAGAAGCGGTCCAATCTAACAAACATTTCATCTGCACCTTTATGGTTAGATCCCTTAGCAATGGCAAGTTCACCATGTAGTCATTTGACTGATGAATAGCCAAATCCTTATTGAGCACAAGGCACACTAGGCGCTCAAACCACAGCAGAAGATTTATGTTGAATACCTTATTGAGAAGGGGAAACACGCGGGGTAGATCGAAGAGGAATCAACTATGAAAATAAGATAGCGTAATGTCTTTCTTCTTCTGATCAAGCTTTTGCCCAAAACTTAGGGGGTTATGTCAGATAGAAGACAATATAATTTGCCGTTTCTACTCAAAAAATGTACTCTTCACCACAAACCACTATCAAGCTTGCTTGAAGAAGCCAGACGTTGTAAAGACACTGGTCTTTATAGACAATGACAACCTTGGTCAGAAAATGAAGGATGCTTTGATCTTAACCTAAAGCGAAACCCTGGCATTTCCTGTTTTGTTTGTACTAGAAACTCTCTTAGGGCTATTTTACAAAATGTATTTATTTCCTTCTCATATATGATCATGCTACTTACTTATTTTATTTTTTATTAAAAACTTTAGTGGGTGGATCCCATGATAACCACACACGTGATGGGCAAATATGCCCCCACAAATGATCTGTGCTTCTTCCTTCTTTAGCACCCATATCTGGTTGAACAATGGAACCAGCCATATCATGTGCATTGGTTACCTAAGTCAATAGTCTTCTTACCCTTGCACCTAAAAATTGTTTGGATTCATATGTTTTGGATTCGTAAATTTTACCTTTTTCCCAGCATTTCTTTTATTCTTCAGGCCCTCCCATGCCTGAAGAAAATTGAGCTTTAGAGTTTTCTTAAGACCTACCTCCTATGAAACTGTATTCTGATTGAATAAGTGGCAAGGATGGCGTTTTGGGCATTTTGGCAACTGGTCATGGAATTGGAAATATTGCACCACTTTATCTGGTGCATGTGATGACGGTGATTATTCTGCCTTTTCATCAGTGAAGGCCTTTTGTTGTCATCTCATTAGCCAAAGCAAGCTGTGGAAAGTTAAAAGAAAAATAATTAATGAACACGTAGTTCCAGAAATGCCGTCTCTTTCATGCCACTTGAGATATGGATATCCTTTCAATTTTTATGTAGATGGTGGCTATTTTCTAAAATTGCACTTTTCCGCCCTAATGCAGGTGGCAGCCAGTTTTGCGACTGAGGGTTCAATCATGAATGAGCTAAAGCAATGGAATGCCTTGTATGGGGAAGGAGGTTCGAGGAAGAAACAGCAGTTAACATACTTCCTTTAGTATAAGATCACTCTTACCCTTTCATTCATGAGTCCTACAAGAGTGTGCAGGAATCCAAGGGGAATGCATAGCACTTTCTTAAACCATCGGGTTTTGGTGACACATTCTCAGGCATCATCTGAGGCATGGGATGGAAGCTACTGAAGACAACTGCTAAGGAAGCCCTCACAAATTGCAATCCCCTGTAAAGCTGGAAAATAGATTTAGTATATATTTCACCTTATTCAATTAGGTATGCGGGTATCATTGTCAAGTTATTAGTGCGTGCCAGCAATAATAAATTAGAAACTTGTGATTGCTGCAAGTTTGTTTCTTTGTTCTTTAGGCTGCTCAGATTATTAGCCCTCTCTTTGATTTTCTTGTTTCCACTTCTTATCGACATACTAGTGAGACTCAAAAGGTTGTAGAGATTTTAGAAAAATAGACAAAAATACAAACTGTGTGAAAATAAATTTTATTGTTTATGAGTTTATCTGATGTCGTGAGCTATTGATATCCATATTATTCTGTTGTTTGTAGCTGTTTCCTGAATATATCCTTTTTTCTGCCATTTAAGGTTCCTCCAAAATCAGACCTGATTTGGAGCATTTGCCTACTGAAAAAACTTCCTACCTTCTAGGTGACCATTTCCTCCTTTGGAAAAAGGGTCCGATTGAGATGGTGATTTGACCACGTGATTCTTGTATTCAGTTATTTGTGAATCAAGATTTAGCTCTTTTCCTGTTCATGAAAATGGAAAGTGTCGGTCGTCTCCTTGCATCGTTTGGTGTTGATTGTCCATGATATTGTCTTGTGTGTCCCCCCATGGTCCAAAGATAGCCCTATTGGGTGGTGGTTTGCAGAGAGATCATCCATGAAATTGTCTGGGTTTCTCCTGGAGATTTTTAGACCAGGGGCACCCCGAGTTGGCCCACCACACATGTTTGGATGGTAATTGTAGCGTGGTGGTATAAAGAATGTTTAGATAGTGTAGACACGAGCAAAATAACATATGCCATGCAAGGGGGCAGAGCAGGTCTTTTTCTCTTCATTTTTTCCACTACATTCAGCATATGAGACACTATAACTCACAAGTCACAGGTGCATTTCAGTGAAACTAACGTGCCAACACCACTGAGCTCAGTGTGTTGTCTAATAAGCCAAGTTGAAGGAAGCCAACTGCCAAACATCATATAGTATCTTCAGTGGGTGGTAAAGTATCAGTCTTGAGGGGTATTACGCTCTAGGGTTGTCACACAAGTTGGGTCAGCTTGATCCAGGTTGGTTAGGCTCTGTCTCAAGCGGTGGCAGATTGGCTCCATTAGCTCACGGGTAGAGCTCAAGCTCAGGCCAATTGAGCCTAACTCAACTAAGGGCTCGGTTTGAGTCGGCCTAATTAACATTACACATGAGCCCGAGTACAAGCTTAATCTTGGCTCATTTACTACCGAGCTTGAGCTTTTGGTGAATTGAGGACAAGCCTTGAATAGGCAGTCGATTCTAACTTGGTTTTACACCCTTAATGGTACTGGTACTACCTATTGACGATTTTGAATAGCAGAGCCACTGGACCTGAAAATAGGAGTTTGTTCTGGCGGATAGATGGGCTAGGGGAGAGCCAAGTTCACCAAGTTAAAAGTCGTAGTCCCTTTCGTGCTACCCCATGGTAAGACATTTTTCAGCATAGTTCTACCTTTTGTTTAATTTCTTATCTTTTAGGGTTCAACAATTAAACCAGATTGAAGCCTATCCATGAGAAAATCTTTGAGCATACCTTCTTCCTAACTCCGAATGATCCCCATTTTGGGAATTGTTTTGGAGACGAACCTTTTTTGGTTGAGTATACTCTGTGAGAATGGCTTCTTCCTCCGTGAATTTCCTCCGGCCTTTTTGATCCAGTAATTCTATGCACGTCATCTTGGGGACAGAAACCCATTAGCCAGTTGAACCAGTCACTTCCGGAAATTGATTTCTAAAGGAAAAACTGATTTCTGATGTTGGAATATGCTCTCCCAAGAAATGGAGCTTATCAAGAGACCTCTCTGACACACATTTTAGCACCGAGTCATTCCTCTTGGCTGGGGCAGACCCACGTTTAAGTGCCTGGAGCCTTCCGCCCCTCAACTTAAAAAAACCTCGTGTGGCCACTAAAGCCAGTTTGGCCAGCCACCACTTTGAAAATCCTCCGGCAACCATCCCACCTTTCCTAAACTTCAAAAGACCTTACTCTATGTCTCTCCGTCTCTCAAAAATCCCCAAATGGAAGAAACTCCCAACTCGCTATCCGTCCTCGGCAATCGGCATCGACGCAACGCCCGCTATCCTTCTCTCAGTAGGTATTCCTCCCAGCTCTCCCTCTCTCAGGCTCTTAGTCCTCTCTCTCTCAATCTATACATCTCACTCAATCTATACATCTCATGCATATTTGCACCATCACCCTTATCTCTGGTTCCGATTACAACAGAAATGGATACCGTCTCTGTGCTTGTCCGAACTAGCCCTGCCAGAAACCGAGTCCCCTCTCTTCTCCTTCGTGTTGCAGAAGAGCGCAAACTTTTAAGATTTGTTAGGATCTCTCTCATTCGCTGCACGACTGAACCGAAGGCGAGTTATTATTATTATTATTATTATATTTAATTTTAAGGGAATTTAATCCGAAAAACAGATTAGGTGACCACTATACCGAAAATGTAATTTTAAGTGCCTTGCACTAAATCAGTCATTTTGTACCCAAAAACGTAATTTTTTTATAATATTCTCTACTATGGTCCCTATCGACCTTCATTTGCAATGTGAAGGGTGACGGTCCATCCTAACCTTCCCAGAACTCCCATTTAGTTTGTTTGTAGGGCCTCAATTGACCTTTATTTATAATGTTAAGGGTTTCTATCAACCATGCGGTGTATATTTATAAATGCACGAAACTCAGCCTCATTCATCGTTCTTGGAAAAAAAAAAATGTCCATGGGGCTTTCATCTCCACCATCTAGATTCTTCAAAACCTTCCTTGACCATGCGGCTTTTATACCAATGATTGTGTTCAGTTAATATCAATATTTCAAACATTAAATAAATTAATAGAAACCAAATGGAAATACTAGAGACAACTTCAGATACAAATGCAACAAATATTGAGTTCAGCCTATTTAAATTGATGCCCAAAGTCATGGTGGATGAAAGCCATGGCATTTCTGTTTGAAAACCTTCTGAAAACAGCAAGCATGAAATCCCCTTATTTAGCTCTTTACCCATTGTCTTCCAGGAAGGGTTTTAACCATTTTTAGGGCTTTTTTTTTTTTTTTTTCCTTCCAGGTTATGCTACACAACCAATGGAAATCACTCTTTTAGAATCCCATTCTCAAGTGACGAGTAGGTGTGTGGCAAGAGGAAAGGCGATATTGCAAAAGGGATGGCAAGGGCACAACCCAGCCGACCATGAGGGAACATACCTTCGACAAAGAGGGCGTTGGAGGGGACCACAACGTCTCGATGGCGGACCGCTGTGAACCACTGTGAATACGCCTGGTAACTGATGTGGAGTCGCAACCGACACTGAAGAAGGAGGAGGAAATAAACAAGAGAGAAAATCGGGCTTCTTAGCCCTAAAACGTATAAACAAGTCAAATGTAGGGTCGCTAGGGACCCTTAACATTAAAAAAAGAGGTCGATAGGGACCCTAGTAGAGGATGTTAGAAAAAAAATACGATTTCGGGTAAAATAACTGATTTGCTTCAAGGGCACTTAAAATTACCTTTTCGGTATGGTGATCACCTAATTTGCTTTTTCCTGTAAAATCCTCTAATTTTAAAATAGTATTGCGGAATTAGGCATCCTTCAGTACTTTATCATCTTTCTCAAAATTATCATTTTCACTTTTCACATGAGTAAATAAATATATTCAATGGTTTAAATGTATTTTGGATTATTTGGATGTATTTCATGAAATTCTCAAAATCCATTAAAATTCAAAAGATATGAAACTGAATGTTTTCATGATTTTCATTAATCTCAGAATGTTAATGATTTGGATCATAAAACTGTACACCTATAGATTTATTGGTTGGATATTTTATTATCCAACCAATACATCTGTTGGGCAGAATTTGCTTCTCAATTTCTAGGCTTGTAATGGAATGTGATTCGGCTCATAGGGTCAACATATCATCATTTCCAAACCTAATTTCAACTCAAATGAAAGACTATTTAGATTCAAACACAAGCTTTATTGTTTTTAATATAATGCAACTTAAATTAAAATGGGTTTGAATATTGGACACCAATCTATTTTTATCTATTTAAATCCTTTAGTATTCAAGACTGTAGTTCAACTCTACTAATTAACACCTTCTTTTGGGCATTTTCCTTATATTTATTTAGTTTTATACAATGGCAAAGAAGAATAAACCAATGGTTGTCTTTCGTTCATTCATTTCAAAAGGAGCTTCGTTTCAAAATGATAGAAGAACAAGAACACTGAACTTGATATGGTGTTGGCTCTTTATCTCATATTACTTAATTAACTACTATGACTTTTGTGTTAACAAAACCTCATATGATATTTTGTAATAGCTCTTAAAACTCAGCCAACACGTATTGGTTAATTTGGTCGACACTAAAAGTCATCTTTTAAGGTGTTGTGCTCTTGGGATTCGAAATTGTGATCAGTTGACTTTGATACCATTTTAAATTCGCTCTACTAACCATTCCTGCCAAGACCTCAAGCTATTACTAGAGGCAGTAGAAATACTTTTCAATTGAAGGGCCATTGATATTTCCACATTAGCACTTTGCTTACCTCAACTCTTTCCACATAAAGTAGTTTGGGCATCAAGTTCCCTTTCTATTGTTGAAATTCATTCACAGAAAATCAATGCACCACATCATTAAGAGCATGTTTGGTAACGGGTAAAGAATCCATAGATCTGATGATTCTTCACTATCACTGGAACAAGGATTCCTCGCTAGGGATTTGTATAATTGAGGATCTCACATTGATATTGGTGTCTATTGATGCAAATAGTTGAGAAAAATAAGATTCGGTGTGCAAATCCACTTATGTGAGGATTTTCAAATCTTATGGGGGGTGATCGGATCTGAAAATCCTAACAAATGAAGATTTACATTCAACCAAATCCTTAGAAATTTACAATTGCCAAACATTGATTTTCTTGCAACTTCAGGAAAACCAAAAATCTTTTCCCTAAAGATTTGGTTGCCAAACGTGACCTAAGATTCCTTTGCCTTTTTAGTTCCTGCATCATTCTAAACCACCAACGGCAGAAAAAATTTACCTTTTACCTAAAAAAAAGTAGAAAAAACTGACCTTTTCATTTTCATGGCTTACACATTTAAACCATTAAAGATCACTGCCAGCATTATTTCCTCATTTTGCGCACATTTTCATCCCCTTAGGCACTCTTTCATGGTTTTAAGCCTTTGAAATTCCATTTAGATAGCACCATAAATAAGATGATAGCTAATTGGAAACGGAGATGGTAATACTTGACCCTTTTAGTGAACAAAATTGTCCGTGGAGAGCTTCTTTAGAGAATAATTTTTCAAAAGATGACGGTTACTAAGGTGGGGGTAAAAGAGAGTAGTGAACGAGTGCATTGAGCAATCTCATTTTCTTAGCATCAAGATAAAAAATTGGACTCGTTTATATCAGTTAGGACTTGTTTCTTTACAGGAATTCCTGGAATTCATGTCTACTTGAATTTTCAGAATTTGAGATGCTGGAATTCTAAAATGTAGATGAATTCTGGCATTCCTGAATTCCCTACTTCTTTCATGCCAGAATTCCTACCTGAAGATTTCATCCAACTCGAATTCCACAAATGCAAAAGAAAAGGATGCCTCTGCTTCCTCTCCCTCCCTCTCTCTCAATGCAAAGAAAAACCTAAAACCTACGACCTTTGGTTGTATGAGTGAGAGATAGAGGAGAAGAGCGAGTCGCTTTCCATTCCACCAAAACCCCCTAAACCCTATTTCTTACCTTTCCATTAAAACACTCCAGAAAAAAGCATGCAACAAGATGAGGGAAAAAGAAAGAAAAGAAAAAAGAAAGGGGTGTAGAGGAAGAAGATGATCGGACCTGATCTTTGTGCCGTCACATAGAGGAGAAGATGGCGTTAGATCCTTGGAGAGAGTCGGAGTTGCAATAAAGTCTCTCAGAACGCCTGTGGTTGCAACCAAGTCTCCCAGAATGACTAGATTTGCAAATGCTATAGTAAAGGCTAGCATTTAGGTATTCCACCTTTTTGGAATTTCAAAATACTGCTTGCCGCAAATACTGAGAATTCCAGTAGGTGAACATGAAATTTCTAATTGGAATTTAGAAATTCCTAAACAGCCTGAATTCTTGTCAGAAATGCTTGTAAAGAAACACAGCCTTAATGAAAGAGACATGAAAAACAAAACACTAGATGGGGTCGACTGGAGACTCGACCACCTCGCAATCCCACTCACACACACCCATGTCCCAACTGGCTTATCTACAGTTTG
The DNA here is from genome assembly GCA_038049695.1 of Cinnamomum chago. Classification (NCBI taxonomy): domain Eukaryota; kingdom Viridiplantae; phylum Streptophyta; class Magnoliopsida; order Laurales; family Lauraceae; genus Cinnamomum; species Cinnamomum chago. The sequence continues at coordinate 100,153,200 of CP142453.1, read as the reverse complement.
GGCCTCTGATTCCAAGATGGATAGCACCAACTATTCATACCATATTGTTGGAAAAGACAAGCTGAAGGCTAAATGGACTCCCAAGCATAGGACTTACACCAAAACGTCCATATCTAAGCTTTGTTGTGTGTCAACTGTCTTCAATCAGTAACCTCACTTCCTCATGACTCTTGCTCTCTTACCCCTTATTTGGTGCCCCTAACTTAATAGCTTAAACCTACAAATTGATATATTTCCAACCATGTATTCAGTCAAAGGTTGTTATAATTAATTATAAAGAAGAAGAAAAGGAATTTGTTGAAGATTAAGGTAGATTTTTTTTTTTTTTTTTTGTGTGTGTGTGTTTGTGTGTAGGAGATGAGAGATTATGATAGATAAGATCCCGTCTAGGCAGTTGAGTTGTCAGCCGAATTATCCTTAACATGCCCTTTTAAGTGTGATTGGCCATAAAGGACAATGAGCTTGCCACAAAGAAGAGCCAATCAGAAAGAGTTGAGAGGCTTAGTAAAGATGTCTACAATCTGAGCATCAGAAGGGACATAGTGAACATTGAGCTGGCGCTTGGATATAAGATCATGCGTGGAATGAACATCAACCTCCACATGTTTTGTTCCTCCATGAAAAATGAGATTAATGATAAGTCGCACCTAGATTATCAGACCATATCATGGTCGGGCCAGCTTAAAGCAAAACCCCAACTCACGAAGAAGTGAATTAACCCAAATAAGTTCACATGAGAAATTGACAATACCTCTGTATTCAGCCTCAATGCTAGAGTGAGCTACCGATGCTTGCTTCTTCAAACTCCAGCTAATAAGATTTGTACCAAGGTCGACAACATAGCTACTAGTAGATTTGCGGCTGTCAGGGCAGCTAGTCTAGTAGGCTTCCATGTAACTATGAAGTTGTAAAGGGATAGCAGTGTGAAGAAAAACACTTTAAGTAAGAGTGTTTTTGAGATAGCGTAGGATACACTTCACCATGACAGAGTGTTTTTGAGATAGCCTAGGATACGCTTGACCATAACCCAATGATCCTCAGTTGGTGAAAGCATGAATTGGTAGACCTTATTGATAGAGTATCCAATATCAGGCAGTGTAATGGAGAGATGGTGCGAAGCACCAACAATGCTATGATATTGATAGGCATCGGCTAAGGAAGGGGACCCTGGGTAGCGTTACAATGCACCACCAATAGCCATAGGAGTTGTAATAGGTTTAGCTCAACCCATATGGGTCTTCAACAATAGATCATGAATGCATTTGGTCTGGGACAAGAAGAGCCCAGATCATAGTCGTGTAGCCTTAATACCCAGAAAGAAATGGAGATATCCGAGATCCATGATCACAAACTCCTTGCCAAACTCTTATAGAATAGTGCCGACCTGTCGAGAATTGGACCTAGTGATGATTATATTGTCGATGTAGGTAAGAAGTAGAAGGATGGATGATGCAAGCCAGACGATAGGTCAACCAACCCATTGGGCACAATCCATAGGCCCAACGGGACTTCCATTTAATTAGAAATCTTATTTTGAGAGGTGATTTATTTAGAAGTATTTAAAATTAAGAGTTCTATTTAATTTGGGTTGTTAAGCAAGTTTAGTGATTTAGTTCCTTTATTGTTTAGGAAGGAAGAGCCCAATTAGGAAAGGGGATGTCCAAACCCTTCCTATATATTTAATCGCTTGATTGGGAGAGATAGCTTTCATAACTCAATTAAAGAATTGCTATGGGTTTTTCTTATGGTTATGAGTTTTTCTCTGGGTTTAGAGTACTCGTGAGTTGAATCCCTTGGGGACTCAGCCAAGCCTTTTTTGGTGCTTGGTCTTTATCATTGAATCTTTCGTGGATTTGGCCAAACCTTAATAGAATTGGTTTATTTTATCATTTGCAGATCCGAGACTGCATCAATTGATATAAGAGCCAAAGTCCTATGATTGCTATGAAGATGAACTTCTTTTTTCGTATTTTATCTCCCTCTCGTCATCAATTTGTTCCATAATCCATACTCTTCATCTTCGCCGTCCCCAATTCCCCACCATACCAGAACCCAAAAGCCCTCGATTGAATCAAAACCCAAGCCATCCAAAAATACCCAAGTTATGTCCCATACTCCTTGTTGCCTCAAAACTCACTCCCTTCCTAACCACAACCCCTCTATAACTTATCCCTCTTCTAGAAGCCAGAAACCCACACTATCTCTGTGCCCTCACCAACTCCCTCCCTACTGAGACCCCACAAAGCCAGCCTATTGAATGCTAATCGAGCATCCAAAAACCAAAACCCTTTAACCCGAGACTCATTCTTAAAGAAAAAAAACCCCAACCACATCCCACCGAAACACCACCATTCGAAAACCCCACCTTTCTATCCTACCTCAACACCACCTCCAACCAAAACCCCAACCCCTTCTTCCCTCTCTGCCGAACCTACCCAAAAGCCATCGAAACCCTAACATCCGAAATTCCCCGATTTCTAGAGCCACCCAACTTCCCAAAAGGCCCTACCCAATATCTTGAAACCACTCAAACACAACTGAACCCAACTGAAAACATGCCCTCTTCCATCCCAAACCCATCGCCCATTCTCTCCCATCAAACACGACCCCACAACACCTAGCCTCAACCATTGTCTTAAGCTCTCCCAACTCTCTTATTGAAAAAAAGAAAAAAGAAAAAGAGAGTGAAGAGAAGTCTAAGCTCAATGTCGTACTTGATGTTGCACCCCTAGCCCGAGTCCCCCTGCAATCGAGCATGGGCCTCGAGTTGTGACTGCAATAGGGATTTGAGTCGACCCAATTCAAACGCGCGGTTATCCACCATGCGCGAGTTCCCATAGGATCCCACGTGTGAGACATCATACAAAACCACCACAACTTAAAAACTTAATAAGCTTGTGGAATTCATACTATCAACAGTCAACATGATAAGGCATGGAATCTACATTCATTACAAAGTATAACTAAATAAAAGATATAAGCAGAAGCATGTCCATTGGTAACTTAAAGTTAAAGTTAAAGTTAAAGTTAAGAAAGTATTAGTTCAGCGAAAGCATTAAAATAAGGTTTACAAAACAATGGATAAAGTTCAACGTCTCATTGGCCACATGGCCAAACATAAAATCCAACAACAGAAGGGTGAATCTAGGCGACGTGCTCTCGCGAGGCATGATATCTAGAAGGTATCGTCAGGGGTCCACTCAGCCATCCCCTAAGGTGTCTCCTCGACCTCCTCAATTTCCGGGGCAAGGGTCTTGGCATCATCACCACTAAATCCAAGCATAACATTGCTAGACAACACAATCTAGCAAGTAAAACGGATATAATGAACATGTACATGTAGCATCAAATTGTTGGCCAAGTCTTGAGTTGGACATGTCTTCATATACATGTTTGGGCCTTTCACATATCAACTTAAGCTTTTGGGTTGGTACATGGTCAATTACAAACAGTATCAGAGCAGGTTCTGATCCCGTCATTCTTGTGTAGCCCATGTGGCTCATGTTGTTCTTGTGTAGCCCATCTGGCATGCCCATCCATGAAATTTGTTGGGCCTGTACGTGGGGGGGAGTGTTGTGTGCCTCTTCAAAGGTTTGAGGCTCACGGTTTAAGTTCTCTTCAAGGGAAACCAAACTCACAGATTACTTCATAAGTTGCAGATAATCTTTATTGATCGCTGCCTACTTACTTATAGGCATCATCATACAACGGTAACAAAAGAAAATGGATAACCCACCTCCTATAAACTAGCAATAAGCAACAAATAAAAAGCAACAACCCACATAACAAATAGCAACTAGTAAGAGAGGAGAAAACAGAATATGACTTGTTCAAGAGACTCATTCCACACCTAACACCTAAGCCATGTAGAGCCACGCAAGTTATGCCCACAATAGCTTTATGTTACGGTCCTAAATTGTTATAAGACTTAATTTGACGCGTTCCATCAGTCCCAGGGCTTTTGGTGTATTGGTTAGGTACATAACATTTTGTAATAGAGTCAACCTCCATGTCTCGGGTTCGAGTCACGGAAAGGGCTACCTAGAGTAGAGTGAAAGCCGCCTAGAAAAATAGAGAAAATGGCTACCTACAGCCAGAGTGAAAGCAGCCGCAAAGAGGGATACCTGGAGCAGAGTGTGAGCCCTCCTAAGAGGGGAAAAAGAGCTATCTGCCACTAGAGTGAGAGCCGTCGATGACATCGGCTGCAGAGGCATGGTGGTATGTTACTGTCCTAAATGGTTATAAGACTTAATTTGACGCAGTCTATCAGTCCTAGAGCTTTTGGCGTATTGGTTAGGTACCTAAAAGGGAGTGTTGGCCTAAGTCTTGAGTTGGACTTGTCTTCATATCAGCTTAAGCTTTTAGGTTGATACATGGTTACTTGCACAAATGAGTAAAATTGATAGATGATCTTAAAGATGTCAATGAGGTGTAAACTAGGCATATTATGCATGAATAAGCATGTGACATAACGAATCATGTGTGATAGTGTCGAAAAATATGTACTCATAAAATGACATTCTATATGTGCTATACTCTCTCACGTTGGTTGCATATCGCGTGACCAATGATGAGAGCATAAAATAGATATCATAGTTCGGATGGTATCACAAGGAGTATAGATTAGCCAACATAACAGATCTCCAAAGTGGCACCGGAGCACAGATACACCCCCATAATAGATACTATGTTGTAGCTAGTGTAACAGATAATCTAAACCCACACTCAACCGGGTCCAATTGTGATAGGATTGAAGTTGAGTGATGCCGACTTAAATAATGATATAACCGGGTTGGATTACATGAACATAAAGCGTACACATAAAGGAATACTCTAACAAAGCATAACAAATGATAAGCATATTGAGTATCCCAAAGCATGAGTGAACATACATAAATATGTAGGACTTAAGTAAACAACAATATAGGACATGATGCATAATCCAAGTATATAACAAGAAGACATGAGGAACATGGATGCATGAACATATGATGTGAATATCCAGAATGTATTGTAAACACATGCATAACAGATTGAGGTTGAGTCATGAAGTAAATTACAATCTAATCATATGGTCTGGAGTGCCCATTGGCATCACTGTCCAACTACGTGTAGTCCTAGGGCCTCTGATGTCTCTGGACTATACCTTAACCTTGACGTTACTTGAATTTATGGACATCAAATACCTTAGGTTAACACATTTGGTATATCATAATCGAATACCATGTTTTGGGCATCCTTGTCAGTGCATGTGAGCTTAAACATCACCTATATGACTAGCATAGTCCATTAAGCCTTAGTTAGGGTTCATGTGTTCCAATACTAAGGTCCCAAACTAGGTCCAAAGATTTCTAAAAAAATCACGGGTTTCATGGTTGCTTCGCGGTTACTTGATGGTTAGCTGTAAGGGGCTCCATGGTTAACCGTGGGTCGGTCATGGCTAGCCGTGAAGGCACAACTTGGGACCTAAGTCTCAGGTTGAGTTTCACAGCCCCTGCAAGGTCAACTCACGATCAGTCATGGGATGACCTATGGTTAGCCTTACGGTTAGCCATAGTTCAAACCCTAAGATTTACACTGTTCTGTCTTTCTAACCATGGGACTCAAATGAGCTCCACAGTGACCTCATGGTTACTTCGCGGATAATCGTGGGGACACCTATGGTCAGCTGTAGAACAGAAGTCTCAAAATTCCGATTTTGCAAAAGCCACTATAATGCATTTCAATTGGTTTTACAGTCCGCTCACGGTTAACCGTGCAGAGTCAAGATTTCTGAAGCTCGAACCTGAAATGGTTTGTTTTAGGTGGGGTTCTTTCCCACTTCATTCAAGCTTCAGGTACATGTTATTTGGACACAAATAGAACTTCTGAAGCTCATTTAAAACAACAAATACATAGACATAAAAGGATTCATAGTCCCATTCCATGAAGTCAACAAAACCAAACATTAAGCTTGTATGTAAAGGGTTTTCTAAGACATGAATCATGTAAAAAATCATCAAATAAACTTGCATGCATGACATTATAAGTGCTTACTTGCCTTAGAAGAGTGCTTACACAATTATAAATGATTCGAAGTTAGTCTTCACTCAAGTGAAGTTAAAAATATAAAAAACCCCAAATCTCTAGCTCAACCAAACTCCTACAATGGTGAAAGAACACAATGGGATGGGATGAGCTTGCATGCACCAAATTCTGGCTTCTCTAATTAATCTTAAGTTAGAGGAAACATCTGGGAGTGAAAAGCTTACAAATAGAGTGAAAGGAAGAAAGTCTAGAGTTTGGAGAAGAAGTTGAGGAAGAAGATTGTCTTAGGCTTGAAGAGTCCAACATGCAACAACTCCTTAATTAGTTGGAACTAAGAAGTGATGGAGTCGTGAGAAATAGAAGAGCTCTAGTTGAGTTCAAGCACCAAGAGAGTGAGGGTCGATTTGGTTGAGGTTGTGTTTTAGTGGACAAATCTGGAAGTTTTAAATAAGTCCAGTAGCTTAAGTGAGTTATGGGATGTAAGCTATTGGGCTGGAAATGGGTCTTAGAGGCCTTAAATGGGTTTAGTCAAAGAATGAAGATTGCTCGGGATAAGATGTCATACCCAATGAACCCAGAATCACCCTATTTCTGAAATTACGACCAACTTCTTACCCCTGGAATTGCAAAAAGGTCCTTTAACTACCTAGTTTGATTTAAAACCCCTCTAATCTAACTAATCACGTTCACACACACAAAATAACTTAATTAGCTAATTAGGCACTTATCATGAATAAAAAGGGTCGGGGTATTACACGTGGCATCTTCAATCACTGGCATCAGCATCTGTAGTAGCAGGTTGTTGCCATCATTGCTGTCAGCATCGAGTTTGTCAGAACTCCGCCTTTGCACCACCTCCTTCTCTGCACCGTCGTCTCACCATCACGTGGTGTGGACGTTTCCAGTAGCATCAAACCTCATCATAATGCCATCGCTCCTTCTTCTCTTGTCTTTGTTGCAGTCGAACAGTAAGTAAAAGCCTTATTCCCCTTTCTTTATTCTTTGCATAGGGACCAAGGAAATTGAAAGGGAGAAGACTGTCTCACATGTGCTCACACTCTTGACACGTGCCGAACTTGAGTCTAGCTTCTACTATTGGGCTTGATTCGACCCAAATCCAATCACTTCAACAATAAAAAAAAAGTCAAATCAAACTTTATTACAAATCAGGCTAGACAGACCCGACCCATAACACGCTCACTCCAGTATTTTTCCAATTGATCAATCTCAACCATTAATTTTCAATGAGTGATATTTGGGCCATCTGTAATTAATGCGATCGACGATTCCTCTTAACTAGCGTAATCCAATCAATAAGATATATTCAATAGGTCAATCCATTCTTCAGAAGGAATTAAACTTTTTTCCTTGCATTATAGCCATCATGAGAATTTTTGGAAGCTCCAATGAAATTCAAGGAATTTTGTATTAGCTTAAATATGGCGATTGGTACTTTGAGAAAGAGTTTTACTTTGAGCATTTTCTTAGTTTGGAGCAAGGAAACTTGATAGTTTATGAATATACTGGTCAATTATATATATATATATAAGCTGCAATATTTACGTGGACCAGAGGAGAACGAGAGACATGATTTGAGTCGTTATATCAGGGGTTTGAAAGAGGACATATTAGATAATATGAATAACTGTAAAACCATTCAAGAAGTATATAGAGAAGCAGCCCATGTTGAGCACATGCTTATTTGGTTTTGCGTGAGACAAGGTAAGCATGAAGAAAGAAAGTTTCCTCAAAGAAGAAGCGCCTATGTTGTTGGAGAAGAAAATCCCACACTTGTCATTCATTGACTTCTCACCACGAATGAGAAGTAAGAAGAAGAGTGGAAACAGACTAATAAATTCCAAACATGAGTAGGAGTCGAAGAAAATTCAACTAATTTGGTCATTGATAATGGCAATGCAATAAATTTTATTACAAAAAGGTTATCGACAAGCTTCATTGGTTGATTCAAAACCTACTTAAATCCTCCAAGTCATGTAGTCTAATATTTATGTCATCCCTGTGACTCACAAATGCTTAATTACCTTTAGATTGGCAATTATGAGGACAAGATTTGGTGCAATGTGAGCCACATGAATATCTTTCATATACTTTTTTGGATGTCAATGGCTTTTTTATAAGAAAGTGCACCATGACAAAGAGAAAAACACCTTTTCCTTCCTACGAAAAAGACAACGGATTATGCTCTGCCCATTGAAATCAACAACTCTTTCACCTTCAACTGAAGAGACAAAAGAAGAGCAACAAGAAGAAAAAGAAATCATTGACATTGAGAAGCAAGATCAAGAACTGAAGGATGTCACTACATATTTAGGTGAAATAGCATATGAAACTCCTGAGATGGGCTTTAGCAAAATTAGAACACAAAAGGCCATGCTTTCCTTCTATGAATGAAATCAATCAAAATGAAGCAAAGGCGGAGACTGAGGACATGGATCTAATGAGAAACAAGCCTAATCATCAATTGGATTTGATGCTAATTCCAAAATACCCTTATAGATCATCAATGGAAAATCATAGTCTTCAAGTGGATTCGAAGAAAGAACCAATAGCTGAAGTCCCCGGCAATGACTTCATTTTTGGGGATCAACGATGGATAGTTAAAGATCATGACTTGTTGGTACAAGGACAACAATTGAAGTGTTTAATGGTCAAATCACACATTTGACCTAAATGCAAACATCAGAAAAAGCGACCCTTCCGATCTACTTTTAAATGGAGGAAAAGATTGAGTCACGCTTCTAAGTCATGTTAAGAGAATGAAGATCACACAAAAACTTTGAAGTTTGTACGATTGATTTTCGACCCAAGAGGACATTTGCCGAACTTGAGGTTGAGTTCTCTCTGTTATTATCAAGTTATTAACTTGCCAAAGTCGAGTTTTTCCAAGATGTGAATAGTTGTTGAGGTCAGACAATGGGTCGGCCAATCCATAGGCCCAACGAGACATCCATTTAATTAGGAATCTTATTTTGAGAGTTAATTTATTCAGAAGTAGTTAAAATTGAGATATTTATTTAATTTAGATTGTTAAGCAAGTTTAGTGATTTAGTTCATTGTTTAGGAAAGTAGAGTCTAATTAGGAAAGGGTATGTCCAAACCCTTTCTATATTTATGCAATTGCTTCATTGGGAGAGATAGCTTACATTATTCAATTAAATAATCACTATGGGTTTTTCCTGTGGTTGTGAGTTTTTCTCTGGGTCGAGAATACTTGTGACTTGAATCCCTTGGGGATTCAATTAAGAGCTTGGTCTCAATCATTAAATCTTTTGTAGATTCGGCTAAACCTTCACAGAATTGGTCTATTTTATCATTCGCCGATCCTGGGTTACATCAATGGACGAGTCAATGAGCTTGAAGATAGAGAAGTATCACTCCTTGGATTAGTTAACTTATGCTGAAGAAGAAAGGAAGTGAGCTGGTGATACCAAGTGCAGGGCGCCTGTTAAAGGCCATATAACGCCTTGTGCAACCGACAAATGTGATTGGAGTTGTTTGGGTCAATGAAACTAGGGGGGTTGTGACATATAAACTTCCTCATGAAGACAACCATTCAAGAATGCATTCTGCACTTCTATCTTAGGGACTATTGAAAGGTCACAATAAGAACGAGAACATGTTAACAAAATATAGTAATTCAATTGCTCCAAACGGTCATGTGACCTAGTCTTGTGTTTGTTACATGATTTCTTGAATAAGTCTTTCTACGTTGTATACACGTTTGTATTAGTTGCTCTTTTTTACTCCTTGAGTCTTGGTGTGTATGGGACACTTGTCTGCACTCTGTTTCTATCTTAAAACTCTATTTAAAAAGTTATGTGTAACCTGAGTGCAGATGATGAATGAGAAGTTCAGAATATTCAACGTATTGATCTTTGTTTCATTTTTATTCTTTAGATTAGAAAACTGTCCATTTGCATAATTCCCAATTAATATCTGTGTATGCTCTGTAAGATAGCAGCCACCTGGTTGATCTCAAGTTCATCAGCAGCAAGCAGCAGCCTTGAGCCAACAATATTTGGTATCAGAGCCAGACGCTCAACTGCGGGTTCGGCTATGAGTTTCGTTTGCAGATATCTATTAAAGGTTTTACAAAGCAGAAAAAAGAAGATGGCAGCAAACATTGACAATGTGGTAAGCATTTCCCAACCAATGGTTCCTATTTTCAAAGGTGATAATTATCAATTTTGGAGTATCAAAGTGAAAACATCACATTCCACATAATTAAATGCATTGAGGGTGACAATCATTTTCTAGGAATGGAAATTATTCAAGACTCAAAAGGAATTTTCTTGTACCAATGAAAATATGCAAGGGTCATAAGTCTTCAAAAACTCCCATGAACACAAATGAGAAGCTTACTTTAGAAGATGGGGTTTAAAAGGGAGATGCAAAAGCATTGCGAAGCATGGTTGGTGGATTGATATATCTCACACAAGTAAGGCCGGATATAATGTGCGTAGTGAGTTTAATTTCCAGATTCATGAATAGTCCTAGCAAAGCTCACATGGGTGCTGCAAAAAGTGTTCTCCGTTTCATTCGTGGCACATTGGATTTCGGACTCAGGTATGAAAAATTAGATGATTGTGAACTTGTTTCTTATACAGACAGTGATTGGGCTGGCTGTGTAGATGACAGGATAAGCACTACTGGCTGTGCAGATGACAGGAAAAGCACTACAGGCTATGCTTTGAGTCTTGGCTTTGCGATGATATCATGGGCTTCTAAAAAGCAGCAATCTACATCACTTTCTACCACTGAAGCAGGATATATGGCTGATACTAGTGCACCTTGTCAAACTGTCTGGGTTAGATGAATACTATGTGACTTGAAGGAAAAACAAAAAGAAGCTACAATGTTGCTTTGTGATAACAAGTCGACAATTGAATTGACAAAGAATCCGGTCTAACACAGAAAGACAAAGCATATAAAAGTCCGTCATCATTTTATTCAGGAGCTTGTGGCTAAGAAAGAGATCAAACTGGACTATTGTAGCACGGAGGACCAAGTTGCCCACATTTTCACGAAAGCTCTTTCAAGATAGAGATTTTACAAACTATGGAGAATAATCAGAGTTGATCGTATTTGAATTATCGCATTTGAATTAAGGGGAAGTGTTAAAAAAGATACAGTAGTTCAAATGCTCCAAACGGTCATGTGACCCAGTCTTGTGTTTGTTACATTTCTTGAATAAGTATTTTTACGTGTGTATACACGTTTTTATCAGTTGCATTTTTTTTACTCCTTGAGTCATGGTGTGTATGGGACACCTGTCTAAATTCTGTTTCTATCTAAACAACTCTATTTAAAGAGTTTTGTGTAACCTGAATGCAGATGGTGAATGAGAAGTTCAGAATATTCAACGTATTGATCTCTGTTTCATTTTTATTCTTTAGATTAGAAAACTGTCCATTTGCATCATTCCCAATTAATATCTGTGCATGCTCTGTAAGTTAGCAGCCACCTGGTTGATCGCAGGTTCAACAATAGTAGCCTCAAGCCAACAGAACAATCCGGGTGGTAGTCGGCTTGATGACATGACCAAAAGTTTCCTTATATTCAACTCTTGGTTGTTGATCAAAGCCCTTTCGCCATTATACGGGTTTTATAGCACTCAATTGGGCCATCAGCTTTGCGCTTGATGCGAAAGACCGGCCATTTATAATCGACGAGGTTGACATTGGACCTAGCAGGGATGAGCTGCCATGTTTTATTGTGAAGCAAAGCGTTAAATTCATCTGTCATCACAACCCACCAATCTGGGCCTTTGGATGCTTGAGTATAGCGGGTGGCCTCAATGTCAGTAGAGGAAGTCTTAGTTAGGAGACCACGCAGAAGAGGATAAAGAGTGGTCACAAAGTTTGTAAACTCCTTAGGTTTTCTGGTATTTTCCTTGGTGTGAGTACAATGGGATGATTTTCTAGTATTGCCACCAGTGGGTCCATAGGTCAGGCGAAGCAATTGTGGAAGACGTAGTGTGGATAGCATGAATATCAGGTTGGTTCATACTTCATAGAGAGGCGCACAAGCTGGTTCTCTAATCGAGGAACTTGTCGGTTCTCAGGGGATGTCACAGTTGGCGTCTCGGGTGAGGCCTCAGGTGACGACCCAAATGATGTTGCAAAACTAACAGGATGCATGTTAGAAGGAACTAATTGACTTCTAGATGGATTGACTGGGGCAACAATAGTGTACTCGATCGATCATTGGTGAAAATGGATTGAGGAAGATTGGCGAACACGCTTGTTTAACTAGTAGTGAAGCCAGTTGGGATGTTGAACCAATTGAAAACTCGTTGTCATTGAAAACATCACCACCTTATGGGAAGGTGAGTACCCTATAAAGACAAGGTGGCAGGAACGAGGCTACAATCTATTTGAATTGTAAGGCTTGAGATTAGGTTAACATGCAGAACCAAACAAGCGCAAGAACGAGTAAATGGGCAACTGTTTGTATAGTTTTTCATATGGGGATGATGGTCAAGATAGGGATTGGCATTCTGTTAATTAAACAAGGAGCCAGTCTTAAAAGGCCTCAACCCAAAAACTTGTAGGAAGAGAGGCCTAAGTCATTAGTGTTAATCATGTTTCAACCACATGATGAAGCTTGCATTCGACAAGACCATTCTTAGCATGTAAGGACAGAAAAAAAATGATGGGCAATACCATGAAGAATGAGAAATTTTTCGTATTCACCACTCCAATTCATTTGAAGCGCTTTGATCAGGAAACCAAAAAAGTTCAGCATGTGCTTTAAATGAAATAAAAATAGATAATGCATCAGATTTTAAATGAAGGAGAAACAATAAGACAAAGCATATAAAATAATCAGTTAAGTGAATATAATAGCAGTGCCCATTTAACAGGAGATAACCCCCAAGATTAAAATGCAACAATTCAAATGGAACAGTACAATGAGAATCAAATGATTGAAATGGAAGTCATGCTCTTGCTACAATGACATGCATCACAAAATGAGAGAACTTTATTAGAAAATGGAAGTTGAAACTGGGTGCGCATGGTGTCCACGACCCATTGAGAGGGGTGACTAAGACGAGCATATAAAATACCGACATAGGTCTTCTCCCCAACATATGCCTCCGGTAAGTAGGAATCTAAATAGTCCAGTATGTAAATGCCATATTTAAAATGGCCTTTGAGAAGAAGCCGGCCGCTCCCATGTTCCTTATTGTAGCAAAAAGATGGGTGAAATTCAAAGAAAACCCCATTGACTCTGGTAAACTATGACAATGACTTTTTAGCAATTTGAGGGGCATGAAGTATATTACGCAATTAGAATGAAGCATGGAGAGTGCGAAAAATAGAGGAACCAAACTGTTTGATTAGGAGAGTGTTGCCATTACCAACATGGACCTGATCATGTGGATTACTTCCCATCATATGGACAAAATGATCATCGATTCGCTGTATTCACGTTTATCTAGTGCCCCTTTGAACTCTACTTGAACCATAAGAAATGCCATTCGACTCAAATGGAGACATCTGTCAGACAAACTATTTATACTAGAAAACTGCATTGACGTTAAGGGATGGAAGGTCAATGATAAGCAGGGTAAAAAGCAGACTCGGACTCGGACTCGGACTCGGACTCAATTTGAACTGGGTCGAGTCGAAATCCGAATATGCTCCGTTGAGTCTCTCAGTTTTTTCGTTGCAATCTTTGCCTTGGAATGAATAGAAGATAAGGGGGCTATGTGTTTAATTAAAGGGACACCTAGAATGAGAATTAATCAGAGAGGACTCGGAAACTTTGTGAACTCGACTTTCTCATATGTAAATCCTCCATCTCATCTCCCACAATGCATCTCATCTGCAAATCGTCTCTCAATCTCATCTCCACACGCACTCTCCATCTCCCACAATGCATCTCATCTGCAAATCGTCTCTCAATCTTTTCTCCAAACCCACTCTCCATCTCCCATGATCCATCCTCTCTTTATCCCACGCGATCCAACCTCTATTTATCCCATAAGATCCATCATATCTCCAAACCCTCTCTTCATCTCCCACGCTCCATATCATCTTGTCACACCCCTGAGATTAGGTCGGATCCTAACCTGATCCCTAGGGAGCGAGAATCAATGCCAGTTAAAGATTTCCCATCTAATTTCACTGGTGGCTCTAATTTCGGGTGCATCAAAGTCTGCGGCGAGGTTATGAATGATGATCAATCACCATAATCAAATCACGAAAACATCAATTCATACAATCTGTGCAGGTGGTGAGATAAACACAGTATATATGAAAGCTGAGTGGAAGCAAATTACAAAAGTGCGTCATGTTTAAATATAATTACAGAAGAGTTTAAATTAAGGTTTATGGCCAAAGGTATGTCCATGGACCAAAATACACATCTAAGTCATCAAAATGAAATAAGTCTAAGGGTAATGAACGGCTCTCCAGTGCACACCACGAAGTCCTCAGATAGTCAGACTACGTCGTCGGCGCTCTACTCATAATGTTCGCCATCAGACGGAACCTCCGCAACCGTCTCACTCTCAGCTCCTTTGGAGCATCATACCTAAGCACCAAATTTTAACATCATCATATTACGATAATCCGACGGGCAAATAAATGTGCGTAACAATATAATATATATCAACTAGAACAACGACAGTAATATATCGTAAGAGTAACAACAAACAAGACACTAGGCATTAAAGTATAAGTAAGTGCCAACCACACAAATCATACGGAGACGAATCCCTAGCTATACACATTCTAGCAACATGGCAACCCACATAGGCCCAATCATAATAGACTCAGGCAAGCGTGGCAAACCCATAAATGCAAATAGCCCAGCTAAAAAATCCTCACGTAATGTATGCTAGCCCGATGGTGTATGGCCACCTCTTGATCTGCAGACAGTAACCACACACACACATCATGACCCTATTCCACAGGGAGGTGCCCTAAACCATGGGGGCTAAATCCACTTCAAGGGTGTCTGACTTGAAGAATCAAGGATTATACATCCTACTCACTTAGCGTCTCAACCAAACCCTCTAGGGGTGTGGGTCCCAAACCTCCAAAATCCAAAATTTTGAGGATGTGTCCACGGTGGATCGTGAACCCTTCATGGTTGACTATGGAGTCTTATTGTGAGCTTCACGGTCGACTGAGAGTTCACCAAAAGGTAAGGTTTGTCGGTAAGCTGTCTCAAGTTCTACAGTAGAGAAGTCTCATAGTTGACCGTGAGACCACCACGGTTAGCGGAGAGCTAACCGTAGGGTGTTCTACGGTTGTCTACCTAAAGGCTCACGGTCGACCGTGGAGCTTCAGAAACGAACCTGAAATGGGTTTGAGATGATTTCAGGGGTGCCTTTCCCCTAGCATCCAAAGGGGGTTCCAACATATACTAAGGGCAGTGAAATTAGGGAGCTATCAGCCGCAATCAATATTACTTTCCATCACGAGATTAGATCCGCCAACTCTAAGGTGGATGTGTTGGCAAAGCAAGGGGGTGGGTGTAATTTTTTAAATTGGGGTTGGAGGTGGTGCATCTCTCTTGAACCTTCTCCATCTCTTTTCTTTTGTGGTGGTGTGCTTTGTATTTCATCTATCGTTTTAATAAAATTGTTTGTTACCCTAAAAAAAGAAATACATATACTAAGGGCAGTCCAAGGGATCTATTCCGATTCCCACACCTCTAACCATCAAGTTAAAGGTCATTAATTCCATCACCATTAAAACACATTAGTCATCCATCCACCATCCATAAACACTTGTATGAGTTTGTAAGACGGGTAGCTACGCAATAAACGCATGGAATCATCAACAAACAAGATCAATATAAAGCTACAACTATTTATTCACTTGCCTCTATTGGATTTGCATAAATCCCCTTTACTTAAGAGCCTCTATTGGACAGTGAACCCTTCAAAGTAAATTCGACAAGGTGGAAAGTTGGTGATCTGCACTACAGACCATCCTTCTCTACCCACGATTTTATACCACTCACTCGTCCCCATCTTCACTAGACAATAGGTCAAACGTTCCCCTAGCATGTTTGTGCGTGACTCCTTTCTGCGATAGTCTATTTTCAGTCTATTTTTACAGTGACTACGATACAATGAAACTGAAGACTTCTTTTTTTTTTTTTTTTGATAACGTAGGGTTCCCAGCCCTTTGGGCCAGAATAATCCCTACGGGCCCAGGAGAGAAAGCCGGGTAAAATTCCCCTGTGGCCCCAGTGTGGTAGAGCAGTTTCGAACCCACAACCTCCGGGTGCAAACCGTAGTCCTAGGCCAACTGAGCTACCCCTCGGGGCTATGAAACTGAAGACTTCACTTTCTATATTTCCAGCTTATATATTATTTGTTGCAGCAAAACGTTATCTGCAATGAAATGTCATTTCTTACCACAGATGATAGTTCTCCATGGCTTCCATCAAAAAAATTTGGATAATCGCTTTGGCCTCATAAAGTGAAATCTCCATTAGAAACATTTTTCTTTCTTCTTTTTTTATTGCAAAATGCTCCGATTTTTCACGATTTTTTATTTTTTGATTTATTTTCTTTGGAGCAAAGGAGCCCATTAAACGAGCACGAAAGATACAGCACTCTAAAAGTCATGTTTGCGTCCGCCAATTTTGATTAAGACTATCAACCGGAGTTCGGAACTCTTGTAGGTCATTCTCCCATGGAAAGGAGTACTAGCTGATTCTAGATTCTCATAGTGCACTCGTTATCAACAGGATTTTGGATAACGATTGAAGGATGAATAATCTGAAGCTCCAGTATAAACCAGCAGCAAAAGAGGTCTTTCAGCATTAAGAGTGCTCCAGAATATGTGAAGTTGGCGGAATCCATGTTTTTACACCAAATTGAATGGTGGAATCCTTTGCAGGCTGGATACTCCACCCAACTGAATGAACCATTCAACAACCTGCTTTCTTTCTTGGACAATTTAAAATAAGAGGATTTTACGGAAAAAAATCCCGAAATATAGCCATATATCCCGAAAGGTCCTCGCAAATTGTGTAGCACCAATGAGGTCCGTCAGGCCTTATTTCCTTCTTTTTTTTTTTCAACTTTGATAGGGGCGACGCTCTGATGAGGGCGACGCTAGCATCACTCGTCAATGTCTAGTGTCGCTCGTCAGCGTATCTCCTTATGCACAATTTGCTAGTGGAGGAACTGGAAAAATATACGCAATTTCCTATATCGTCACTCGTCAGAACATGATGAGCCATGACTGTTTATATTCTTGGTTCTACCCTTTTGCCCTAGTTAAATTTGGACTATTTAGTGTAATTGTCAATTATGTTGGTAGAGTGTTTTAGTGGGGAAGATATGAAGTGGTCCATTACATGCTAGAAAATATTGAATGAATAAATTATATACTGAAAGTGGGCTACAGTGCTGCGTCTTGTACTGTTGCTTGTCTATGCCATCTATTAATAGCTAACACATAATGGAATATAAATTATCCAGCATCCCATTGCATTCTTATATTTTACATATTAAAAATAGGCTGCATGAGATTATTTATGCGTCACTATGCTGCAGATTGCTATACGCATCGATGCTTTATCTAGATTCAACGGCTCACTGTTTTGTCCTTACCTACTCCCTCAGGTGTCTTATCTGCTTCTTTTTTGCTTCATACTTTGTTGTTGTTCTTCTTCTCAATATTTCTTAGTATCTCTTATCAATTAGGTATCATTGGACGATCCAATTGCGAAGTATATGACACCGTTTAAAGTTAGTCCCTTGCAAGCTACCCTAGACTTGAAGAAAGCGGTGATGCATTTCTATAGGGATGCTGCAGTTCCTGTTGTGGATGACTGGGGCAGTTGTGTTGGAATTGTACATCGTGAGGACTGCGATTAGATGATTATTTCTAAAATTAGCTTAAAGTACAATCTCACATGTAGTAGAACTACTAAGAGTCAAGAGGAATTTTCTTGTTGCCTCCCTAAAATTGGAAGCCAAGTGAGCCTGACAAGTGACGATATAACAAATTGTGTATATTTCTCCATCTCCCCCACTAACAAATTGTACATTAAGAGATGCGCTGACGAGCGACGTTAGCGTAGCGTCGCCCTCATCAGACACGAGCGACGCTAGCGTCGCTCCTATCAAAGTTGGAAAAAAATTGGAAATAAGGCTTAAGGGACGTCATTGGTGCTACACAATTTGCGAGGACATTTCGGGACATATGACTATATTTCGGGACGTTTCCCGTAAAATCCTCTTAAACTAAAAAAGGGTAGTAATACACTTTGCTTCTTCCTTTTAGAGTAAAATAGTTAGCAGTCGTTGAGGGAGGCTGAAGTCCATTCCCACAATGAGCAGAAACAGACCCAGTACAGGGCCCTGTCAAGATGTGAAGTGCCAACCAATGGGCTACGTTTCTTCTTTGCAGTTTCCAGCAGATCCACAACCATGTAAACATGAACGGCCGTCTTATCCATCACCATTCACGACACCTGCAAATGCAGCTTTGGGAAATTGCTAATTCGATTATCATCTTCACATGTTCCTTGTTCAGTTATGAAAGGTTCTACTCATCCAATTAATTCCTACTTTAATTATTCTAATAAGCCGTTGCAGTTGTCTTTTCACAATAGCAACTCATGAAAGGAAATGAACATACCACTTCATTATTTTACAAATAACCACTTCTTCCAAAGTTCTGTCAATTGGGGAAAAAAATCACCACCAACAGAGCACCATCAAATTTGTCATAATCCCCATACAGATGTCATCATGAAATGAGCAACAGTATGTCCTGGGCTATTGGTCAGCTGGTTAGGAACTTGTGAAGTGTGCATAGATGTGTGAATTTGAATCCTTGTGAAAACTTTTTATAAAAAAAAAAAGGGGTACTAGAAGCAGACTTAAAATATGATATCTTAATCATCTAACTTATGGAGCAGATTCAAATGTTTTCCACCTTTCTCATGCAAGTTTTTCCAACTTTCTATGACGACTACCACAAATCTAAATATAAAGCATGGATGTTGAGCCTTTACAAAGAAATATGTGAACGCCATTTTTTCACAATTCATGAGGGGTTCATCATCCATCTCTAACTCATCTCCCCCATTCCCAATTCTTGAGGGTCATTTCACTCTCATACTAGGGTGTGCACCAACCAAATTCAATTTCTTAGCCGTCAGCTGAACGCTACTAAATATGATTTTGGTGGTTCCGTGCATTAGATTCCATCTGTCCAAAGGTATTTTCATTCGCTACAAGGATTAAGTGCAGCAATATGAGAGGTCAGATCTTCCAAGAAGGGATTTTACTAGAAATTTGTATTCGTTGCTCAGATACTTGGATTTTCTATTCATGCTTGAGGAACATGCACAGTTACTAGAAATTCTTATTTGATGCAGATGGCCCTCCTATAGTTGAGGTTCTGCAACACGATAATCAAATGGATAATAAATGTGAAACTGTGATCTGTACATGGATCATGCATATGGGAAGAATGCCACTAAAGATCTGTAAAAGGTTGTGCTATCAAGTTTTCTTTTCCTTGTGGTTCTCTGTGAATTTAAGTCAAGAATGTCTAATACATGTTTGATTAGAAGAACTCTTGCAGTCAGCTTTCTAGCAACCATACAAAACAGTACATCCATGAAAAGTATTCGGTTCATAACGTAATGGATTGATCTTTTGTACTGCAGCTATTTACTTGTTAAGGCAGGAACTACAGAATGTGTTGGGGGGCCAAACCGAATAGCGATTAAAAAAAAAAAAAAAACTTTTGCTTAAAAGTCATAAAATAGTATTGACAGTATGACACAGGAAAAGTTTAAAGGCATCAAATTTTAATATTGTGAATTAAAAATAAGAAAAATTAAAGTAACAATTATTTTGATGAAAAAAGAACAGTAACCTAGAAACATGATGTTGCTAACAAAAATTAAGGAATATAAAATGAAAGAAAAATAATGATTATTTTTTATAAAAAAAAAAAAGCAACTACTTTAGCTTTAAAATTTTAAAATCTAGCAAGGGTCAAGTTGGTTCAACAATATCTTTTCTTTTATCTCGGTGCTAATTTTGTGTGAATTCAAATTAAAAAATTGCCTACATTGTGTAATATATATAAATCATGACTAGGTAACTCATTGAGATTCAGTCAAGCCCTTTCAACTTGCTGAAATTAGTGATATATCGAGAGCCAATTGGCCATACCCCAGGTTACTAGATACCTTAACTCGCCAATAGAACGTATAGGCTGAGCCCACTGACCATAAACCAGATCATTTGAAACAAAGGACTAAATCATGGATTCTAAACAGCCCATGTGAACAGTATACTTTTGGTACTCTTCACGAGCTTTAAGCCCCTAAAATTTTTTTTTCTGGTAAAATACTAAATTAAAATTTTTTTTTGATGGGTTAGGTAGAAATGATACTAACTTATTGCTTGCCTAAGGGTGTCAATGGGCAAGGCTGAGATTGGGCCAAGAAACATCCCAAGCTGGCCCATTTATCATCATTGCCGCCACCGCCGTCATCATCAAAGCCTTCTCCCAACCATGTTGGGGTCAACTATATAAATTCAGATCTATCCTAAAGCCAAATCCTCAAATAGGTTGCACTTCTTCATATTTATCTTTACTACTTCCATCCGTGTCCTCTTCAGCCTACCCCTTTTCCAACGGTTCTTTTGCTGGCCTACGCAGGACATTTCAATCCATCTACACTCATTTCATATAGGCGTTTCTTTTAGATTGGCCAACATTACGTTCCATGGGTCATAATTGGTTTAATTGTTGTCCTGTAAAATTTTTCCTTTGATCTTATTGCTATGTACCAATCACAAAGCACTCTCACCAATCACAAAGCACTCCAGAAGCAAGAATCTACTTCAACCATCCCTCTTATCCTATGTTCGATACCTTCCTCAATCTACCCATCCTCACTAAGTATGAAGCCAAGGTATCAAAATGAATCTCTTGGTGAGTTGGTGGTATCTCTTAAACTTCAATTCTCCTGGGAGTTGAGTTTCAGCTCTATGCACATCCTCACTGAAATTGCAAATCACATTGTCTTTGTATGACTTATTTTAAAGCCCTTAGATTCTAAAGCATCATGTCAGCTCTCAAGTTTCACATTCATGCCATCTCTCAATTCATCCACCAACACTATATTATCTATTTTTTTTGTTTTTCTTTAAAAAAAGAAAAGAAAACTGAAAACCTATATCTACAAACATAGACCAAGAAGGTACCGCCTCCTAAATATGACCAATTATGGGCTTAAAGCCCTAATGCAAACCTATGCTTACTGGAAACTCACTTATCTCTTTACAGGCGGTTCTCACACTCATTACCTCCCTTATACATGCCTTTAATGATGTTAATATAACCTCTTGGAACACTCCTTTTATCTAAAACCACCAAATCAAATCTCTTGGTACCTTGTTGTGGGCTTCCAAGTAAATCGATGAAGACCTTATGAAGATTTTTTTTTCCAGTTATCTTGGTATTTTCCATTAATTGCCTAAGTGAGAAGATAACTTTCATAGTTGAACTCACTGACATAAAACCAAATTGGTTTTCAGCTATCTAGGCCTCTTGTCTAAGTCTTTGCTCCTTTACTCTCTTACATAGTTTCATACCGTGACTCATAAGTTTAATCCCACGATAATAGGTACAACTTTGTATATATCCTTCATTCTTGTATATAGGTAGGTACTATAACACTTCTCTATTCATCCAATGTTTTTTTTTTGTCCTCAAAATCTTATTGAAGAGACTAGTTAACCAAACCCATTCAATTTCTCTTGCAAATTTTCAAGCCTCTATTGAAATGCCATCTAGCGTCATAGTCTTTCCTGTCTTCAGTCTTCCCACAGCTTTCTTTAATTCTGCTATCCAGAGATTGGTGTTAGGATTTTGATTGGAGCTTCCATTTTCCAAGGGTGCAGATTAGAGATTTGGAGCATTTGCTCTTATTTAATGTTGGGCCCTCTTTCCATCTAGCGACTTAAGACGGTGGGCTCTCCTCCCTCTATGTAATAGAGGGAATTTAAGGCTTGTATATCTCTTCACTTGAAAAAAGGTAGGCAATTTGTTGAAGCTCTTTTATTGTGACCTATACTTTCTAGACTGTCTGATCTACAATGAACTTTTCTACTATAGAAGACTCTAGACACCTATATGTATGCATTTGTTTCTCGGTTTCATTGGAGTTTCAGTGTTCTTCATAAACTACCATGATTTCATAGAGGGAATTTAAGGCTTGTATATCTCTTCACTTGAAAAAAGGTAGGCAATTTGTTGAAGCTCTTTTCTTGTGACCTATACTTTCTAGACTGTCTGATCTACAATGAACTTTTCTACTATAGAAGACTCTAGACGCCTATATGTATGCATTTGTTTCTGGGTTTCATTGGAGTTTCAGTGTTCTTCATAAACTACCATGATTTTGTTGTTTCTCTATGGTTTATTTTGATACAAAGTTTTTTTGTTAGACATACATCAAATGAACTATCATTTTTATCACAGCTGATGGTGACACATTCTTGGTGTGTTGCTAGATTCCATTGATTCTCCTTATTGTAGTTGCTAGTGGAGGTTTATTCATTTGTGTTTATGGACTAGATGAGCTCTGAAGTCATGCATATTAAGATGTGTCTTTTAATATACCTACTACTTTCTTCCTCTGCTTGTTTTTTCAGTTCACTTTCATCCTCCGCCATGGGTCAATCATCACCGCATTCGGTCTGAAGCCTAGATAAAGAAAATGTTGTGTCAAGTCGACAGCCAACTATCAAAACATCATTTTCTTTTATGAGATATATTTAGCTGTATATAATATATACCATCAGAATTTTACGTGAACAGAATCCTGTTGCAGCGTCAAGTGAGCAAAGGTAGGCAAAGGCATCGTACAGAAGCAATGGGCAACAAAAGTTTACTGTAAAAAGAGAAATAAGCAAGAGTACCATCACAAAGAGCAGGCACAGGATAAGAAGTACACTGAGAACTTCGGTTGGCTTCCTGCAATGCGGGCAACATGACAGGGAAGAACTTGGAGTTAATTTATGAAAAAGAGGATAAACAACTTGTTCACAAGATACTAAGTGAAACAGGGAGAAAGCTAGAGATCTTGGAAAAGGGCTTGATAAGCTTTGCTATTAGGAAAATGTAATTCTAGAATGGGGTGGGCATTATAGTTGACAACATTATTCAAAATAGCGGCCACTATTGGCCGTAGCGGTTGAGGTCACTATGCTATTTTGAAAATAGTAGCAGCGCTATGGGTCTAAAACCTAGTAAAGCCAATCAATTTTAATCTAAAATATTATTTTTCCTATCTCTTCTCTTCAATAACCTTTCCTAAAGTAGTCTCTACCCCTATATAGGTTCCAAATCACAAAAAAAAAAAAAGAAGAATGGCCTGCTACACAAGATCCAAAAAATTTTGACCACTTCAAAAAAGTTCACACTGCTATGCCGCTATGTAGCGTTTTGGCCACTAGCCACTACACCCGCTGCAACTGCTGTTTTGATCCTTGGTTGACAATGATGTAATGAATAAAAAACTATAGAGCTTAATAAAAAAGAAAATGGGATCGCAGGTGGATAGTGCTCAATTGTTGCACCCGTGAAGTTGTGGATTCGTGTCAATGTTACATTCAAAACCAAAAAAAAAAAGGTTTGAGACTTGTATTGTGTACTACAATCATAATCATTGATAATGCTCATGCACCCCACGCAGAATTAATTGAGTGAAAAAGAATTTTAGGTATGGTTGAGTTAGTCGTATAATAACTATTGGAGAAAGCATGATAGTTTTGATAGTTAGAAGAGACTTTAATAATCATGTAGGAAAGGTTGGAGATGGTTCTAACTTAAGTATATGGAGGATATAGTCTTGGACAAAAGACATTACGGAAGAATTACTCTTGACTTTGTTGTGGCACCATGTAAAAGAGGATACATACTTAGAGGAAAAAAGGACGAACACTTACGAAGTTCAACAGTGGCTCAAATAGGTCACAAATAGATACTTCAGATGTAGAGAAAGCTCAACCAGTAAAGATCATAAAGTCATCTCATGTGAGAGTCTTTCAGCTTAATATAGGCTAAGGATTTTGAATATTGCAATAAAGAGTAAAGCCACAAATAAGGAAGCAATAAAATACATGAAATAATGTGGAACCTTAAAGGGTAAATAACAGAAACATATAGAGAAAGGGCACTAAACAAAGGCAATTTGAATTGGGTATGAAAAGTAATGAAGTATGATTAAATGATGAAATTCATTAAACAGGTTGCTGAAGAAATACTTGGGAAGTCCAAGGGGATGAAGAACTACTTTCATAAGGAAACTTGTTCTGAAATCAGAAATCCAAAAGGCTTTTGTTGAAGAGAAATCACTATTTGAATGGAAGATGATAATAAATAGGATGACAATAAATAGATAAGACTTGGGAAGATATATGAGTTCGCAAAAAAATAATAATAATAAAATAAATAAATAAAAAATAAAACTACGATAACTTCTTGAACAACAAATATGAAGCTTATGAAAATTTGTGTGTAATGGGGAGAGAAGGGTATCTATAGGCTTGCCAAGATCAGGATAGGAAAGCTAGAGATATGGAGCATGTTAGGTTGCACTAAAGACGAAAATGAAAATGGACCTTTGTGAAAGAAGTTGAGGTCAAAGATAGATAATGTATCTTAAGACCTATAAAATATGGATTGAGCAATGGATGTTAATTATGAGACAAAACCTAATGAATGTATGATCAATGAAATCTCGACTAGAAGACAATATTAGGTAGGATGAAGAAAACCAGATAGTAGGACAAGAAGGTAAACCTATATATTCTAAAGTCTTAGTAGATGAACATTGGGGTTGAATAGTTAGCCATTCCAACAAAATTTTGAGCTGAGGAAGAGCAATGTGATTCCTTTCTAGAAGATCAAAGGAGACATTGAGAACAGTGCAAACTGCAGAGCAATGGAACTTATGAGCCATATGATGGAACTATGATTCCTTTCAGTCTAATGGCCAAAATGAAATGGAATTGATAACTATGAATTATATGATCATGTTTGAAAATTGTGGTCACAAAAGGCATCGTAGTAGACCCTAAAAGTCAATACGTTAAGGTGTTATGTTGCAGTTCAGGACCATCACAGCCCGTCTTAGTGTGAATTTTTTTCTTTGTACCCAACTTTTCTTGAAAAATATTAAAAATTGCTACAATCCTAAGGTTTTTTTTTTTTTTTTTTTGAGAACTGCTAGAATCCTATGTTGATTTTACAATTAGGGCAGATTATAAACACACTATTGAACACCCAGAATCATTAAGATCCTGTTTTGTCAGAAATTGCTCATTTTGTTCACATTAATGAAACAGTGAAAACAAATGGAAGATTTTGTAGGAATATTAATGTAAAAAATCATGTATTATGCAAATAAAGTATATATCTTTAACCAATTAACCATAGTTTTCAAAATCAGAATCGTATCGCAAACCGTTCATACCCATGAATCAAATTGAATCGCGAATCAAATCGTGAATCGTAGGATTTTTTTTATTTTTCTAGTAAAAATGAAAAATAATTAAAAATTAAAAGAAAATGAAAAAAGTAATTATTCATAACCATCCATTTTTCCATTTATACTAGTATAAATATAATAACAAGTAATTATATCATACAATCATATCAAGAACATCATGACATATATTATATATATATGAAATAAATGAACTGTACATAGTTAAATAAGTTTAAAGTATCAATATATATTTTTATTATCTTTAAATCAAAAAATAAAAATAAAATAAAATCCAAACCATCAATCTTAAAAGGTAGGATATCACTTAAGAAAGTGTTCATGGAGAAAAAAACCAAAATAGATTTAAAAAAAAAAAGAAGGTATAAACAAGCACCATATGTACAACCGAATGCTTTAGTTAAATGCATATTCTTTCTTCATCTTTAAAACCTTATTAAAGCAATAAAAAGTTCTTACGAGGTTTCATTAACTACTAATTAACCTTTTAAAAATACAAGCGATAAAAGAAAGAGAGAATAAATAAATAAAAAAAAGGTAAAAGATTATTAATATTAGCTTATTGGTTATAGCCAGTCTCGCTTAGTCGAATCGCTTGAATCGTAAGATTCAATGAAATGAGTATCGAATCGTAGGATTCACACCTGAATCCTAAGATTCATTTGTAAATTGGATTCAATACATAGATATGAATCGTTTTCCTTAAGATTCGTGATACGAATTGGGATTCGGGATATGAATTGTAGGATTCTGATAACTATGCAATTAACCGTTTCAAAAAAAATATATCTATGTTATAAGTTGAAACTCGCAATCACTTTATAATATACAATGCACTCTTAATCGGGTTTGAAAAATCAGACTTGGCCATGGTCAAGTCGGGTCAACTTGGTGGAGTCTGGATTTAGGCTCTTTTTCTACCACAAACAACTTTGATAAACTTTAAAAATTAAAAAAATTGGTGGCCCACAGTGGGTTGATCAGAAGAGAGGAAAAAAAAAACACACACACACACACCCACAGAGCCTATGGGAATTCCTGATTTCACCCCACCAGCAAAGATCCATATCAAGGCCATTTTCATCTTCAGATTTGAAGAATGCTTTGGTCTCAATTCATCTCCCCTCCATAGCTTTCATTCCAATAAATGGATGAAATAACAAGACATTATAATTTAGAGAGAGAGAGAGAGCAATGACGGATGAGGGTTTGATGGAGCTGAAGTGGAAGGAGTTGGGAAAGAGAGTTGAGTTTGAAGTGTAAGAGGTTGGAAAGTGAAGGGATTGGAAATTGCGAATCACGCCTCCCACACCTGTCATACCCTGATATCCAAACAAACTACCATCAAAATTAAGCTTCAAAGAACCTGGAGGGGGCAGCCATCTGGGAGAATAATGCATAGAATGGGAACGTCAGTCTGCCACTTCCTTTCGCTTCTGAATGATGGAGCTCACAGATATACCATAAAATGGGGACCTTTCATTTGTCCTCTGGTCCACAGGTTTTTGCTCGGTAAACAAAGCTTAGTTGCTAGCTTTGAACATTGGCCTTCGTGAAGCCTCCCATCTCAATCCTCGGCACCTTATTGTGGAAGGAGATTCTGCTTATGTTATACAGTGGGCTTCGAATTCATCTAATCCTCCATGATATCTTGTGGTTTTAATTAAAGAGGTGTTCGAGCTGTCCAATTCTTTGAATGTCTCCTTCCATCACATAAAGCGCATGGCCAAATGACAAAGCAGACATGCTAGCAAAAGATGGAGTTTCACAGATCTGAGTTGTTTATTTTTATTGAGATTTAATTATTTCTGCCATCTGATTTGGGAGACCATGGCCCCCTTTTGAGTTGGAAATTGGGATATAGGGATTGGGAAGTGGAAAGAGTTGAAAGAGATGTGATATGGGAAAGGGAGTTTAGTTGGAAGTGGGAGAGGTTGGGAACCCTAAAGGCCTAAATCCTGTAAGACTCGATTGAGCCGGGCAGACTGAGTCCATGTCTGTCAAGGTTTCAAACACTGCTCTTAATTTTCATTCATAGCCAACGAGAGGGAGGAATAGCTACAATCATCCACTTTGGTTAATATTTGGGAAAGGATCCCACAAGATGATTGGTTGTTTAATGTATCTAAAGGCACCCATGACTTGAGTTATTAGATTTCCTAAATGCATTCAACACATTAAAAATCATTATGATCTCAATAATTTGGCAATCTTTGATACTAGATTTAATCGGTGGTTATCTTTCACATATTGTTACTGATCTTTTTTTAAAATAAAGTCCATATCAGCAACTAATTTTGTTTACCAAAGACTGTCATAGTTGTTTTTATTCCATATCATTTAGCCAAAAGAGTTAATCAGCAGAGCTTAAGTTTCATCAGAATGGGGTTTTCCTCCAATGTATTAAGGCTTCATTGTTTACTTTATCGTTCTCTTGGTGTCCTCTTGTGTTGCTTTCAGTACATTTTCTCTTGTACTGGTTACAAATGTCGGTATAATTTTGTTACCATTCAGGGAAAAAAAGACTGTTCCGTTCTAACTAGAATTCGTGGAATGGAATGTCGTGAGAAGGAATCCCCAAAGGAAACGCCCCTAGGAAACTTTCCACCCAGATTCTGGTATCCTCTGGCCAGAATAGGTGAAACAGCCTTGTTACTGCCAGAACAAACTGGATCTCTTCTGGCCACAACAATTTTTTGCTCCTACATACTTACCTTCTTGAAGCCCTAAAATTACGGTAAAAGGGTCTTTTGACCCCCTATAGTCAATGAGATGGTTATCTTCCCTGCAAATACCTTGTCTTCATTCACTTGAACAAGAAAACCCTAAAACGCTAGGCATGGTTGGAAAAGGAAAAGGGCTGGCAAATTTGAGTGAATTCACTCACCTTGGCCATGTAAGGAACCTAAGAAGCTTTTAGTCTCTATTTGAAGTGCTATTGAAAAAAATAAAGAACGTAGTGAAAAGCGTAGTTTTGACAATTGGAACCGTATCGCAAATCGTTCATACCTATAAATCAAATCAACTTATGAATTGTATTGTGAATCGTAGAATTTTTTATTTTTCTAATAAAAATGAAAAATAATTACAAATTAAAAAAAGAAAAACGTAGTCATTCATAATCATCCAATTTCCCATTTATAGCAGTATAAATGCTATGACAAATAAGTCTATCATTCAATCATATCAAGAATATCATGACATATATTAATCCATAATAAATGATATATGTAAACAGTTTAATAAGTTTAAGGTATCAATGTATATATATTATTTATTGTTATCTTTAAATCAAAATATAAAATTATAAAATTCAAACCATCAATCTTACACAGTAGGATATCCCTTGAAGTTAAGAAAGTGTTTGTGAAGGGGAAAAAAAAAACCAAAAAAGATTTAAAAAGAAAAAAAGATATAGACAAGCACCAAATGTACAATTGAATGCTTTAATAAAATACATGCACCAAATGTACAATCGAATGCATTAATAAAATACATGTTCTTTATTTATCTCTAAAACCTCCCCGAAGCCGTGAGAAAGAATAAAGAAAGGAAAAAAGGCAAAAGGTTATTAATATTAATTTAGCGGTTGTAGCTATTCTCGTTCAGCTGAATCGCTTGAATCCTAAGATTCGACGAAACGAGTATCAAATCGTAAAATTCATAAATAAATCCTAAGATTTATCTATAAATGAGATTTATTGCATAGATACAAATCGTTTCAATTAAGATTCGGGATACAAATCGGGATTCGTGATGCAAATTATAGGTTTCTGATAACTATGTGATGCAAATCCAAGGGTTAGGATTTGGATCGTAGGTGCAACAACATAATGAGAGGTTTCCGTAGAAATAATCACACGATGAAGAACACTCTCCAACGATAAATCTCACAAGGGAAAAATTCTATTCAACTCAAACTCTGAGATTTTGATCTAGACAATGCCATATAAATAGTAAAAGAAACTTAGGCCATAAGAAAACTAATTAAACTAGGAAACTTAAGCAACTTAGAAACTTCCCTAATTACAATTGAATTTAGAAAATAATAAAATTAGAATAATAATATCTCTAAATGATCTTGGCTGGTCCCACACATGGGCCACAAGCCTTCTTGGAGTAATCTATTGGTGATGCTGCATCACAATGGTGAAAAGTATTTTTATTTTCTTATTCAAAAGGTAAGCATTTGGTTGCACATTTTTCATATTTTGGGGTACTTATTTGTGAAATTGAGTTCTCGAGGAACATCTAAAATACTAAATTCTAGATGTTTTCAGTCCACTGTACTGTAGTTAAGTGTTACTTCAAAGTTTAAACTTTAATTCTTCAGCCTACTTATGGTCTTCAAATATGCATGTCTTGTCGAGTGCTTAATGCTTAAGCCTCAACTGCTTTGCATAATGTCATTTAGATACAGGACCGCTGACTTGGCAGCGTTGACATGATACAAGGTAAAAAATGGCCAGTTGTATACTTCAGTGTAATTTAAGTTAAATTATGTAAATACAGACTTTTAGTGTCATTTAATAATTCTACTAATTTTTCTTATTTTCAACTATTAAAATATATAAAAAAAATTTATGGTTCCTCCATTGTGCCTTTCTCCAAAAGGATACCAGAACATTCATTTCATGTCAAAAATGGAATGGGAACCAGAATGGAATTATGGATTATGTTCACATCATTTCATAAATTTTCAAGTGCCATCAAGTTTCTTATTGAGCATTTTTTTCACTTTTAAAAAAAAATATTAATAAGAGGCTTTTCGTTTTTCCATTTAGAAATCTATCAAACTGATATGCTTATATCTTCGGATTTCTCAAACGTTCTTAAAGCTTTTTATTTATTTATTTTCTTTACTTGTTGTTTCTATTTTTCAGTTTGATTTTTAACTACTCCAGATTTGAAGTCTTTTCCAAAAGGAATTAATTCAACGAGATAAAATAAATAAAAATTGAAAAGTCCAACTAGATTATATTCTAATCAACATTAATATATACTTTCACACTTTTTTGTAGTGAAAAAATCAAATGGAATCATCAATTGCAATGATCATTTTAAATAAATTGGAAATGTGTCCAAAATAAACATTCCTGTGGAGACGTCACTAAGGAACTTAATGGGACCATGTATACCACCTTGTCCTTACACAATTATAATGACAAAGGCATAAAAGGTCAAAATTGATTCCATCATGAGGTGGATCCTGGTCCAATAAGGAAACGGACCCATTGTGAAAATTTGTCTATACAACAGATTAATCATGCTGGATTATTTTTATTGGGGTTTTGTTTTAATAATTGCTGATTAGATATTGTTCTGGGTGTTGAGAGGCAAATTATAAAGGAAGGCAGATGGTGAAAATGAGAGCATCCAACAGTTAGATAGGATTGATGGGTGGTTAAGAAAGAGGCAAATCTTGTTTCCTGTTTCGAGCTAGATCCCACTTATATCAAATCAAATGTACGCATTAGGGGTTGGAGATTTTTTTCAGTTAATATTTCAACACTTAGGTTCAGTTTGAATTATAAGAAAATGTGGAGAGCTTGGTTGAGAAACCTGTTCACAGTTCTAATTTGTATTGTGAACAGTTTTTCCCCAACTTTTTTTTCCCGTATCCAAGTAGCCCTCAAAATCGACAAAGAAATCTACTTATGGTATTCATTTTAGGTACTTAGCTAGCAAAAATACATGTGACATGAATGGCTTTGCAAATAAAATAAAATAAAAATGTTGTATTTCATAGGTGGTCACTGTCTTTTGAAGCAACAAAAATAAGGAATTAAAAAGAAAGTTAAAATAAATTAATATCCAAACATTCTACTGGTAAAAGAAAAAAGTTAAAAAAAAAAAAAATTTGCATGGCCATAGGTTTTTTTGTGCAACGCCACAGAAGTGGAAACCCGGGGTTTCCTCTTCTGCGATGATGGAAGTCTGAGGGGAAAGGTTGGATTCAGAAGTCCTCTCTCACGAAGAAATAGTGCCCTAAAAAGTAGAATTTCCGTAGAGAGTACAGCTGCACCAAACAAAGAGAAAAACTAGGCACAAAAAAAGGGTCCCTATCCCGCTACTTTTCCATGAATTTGATGTTGCACAAATGTGCCCTAAAAATGTAAATATTCTTTTGGCAATTAAAAATAAAAATTAATAAAAAGAAAGGAGGAAGTTGAAAACCAATAAGAAAATTTAAAAAAAAGCAACGAATACAACTTAATAAAATAAAGCCTTCAACTTCATAGCTTTATTTTAATGGTTTACAAAAAGATGAAACAAAGCTAAAAATCCTCATGCAAAAGAAAAAATAAAAAAAAAGATATAGAAAATATAATAGAAAGTTACTATAATGGAACTCAATGTTTAGAATCTCAATGGTTTTTAAAAGAAGAGATTAAAAGATTGTATTAGTAAATGAGGGACAAAAGGAATAAAATAGCAATTTCAATAATTTCAGCTGACTGTTCCTTTTCTAAAAAAGTGGATTAAGAAAGAAATATCTATTTTCAAGTACTTTTTTTAATATTACAAACATGACAGGATAGGCTTAGGAACGGAACCACTTACAGTTACCCGCCTTGTAAAGAAGCCCTTAGATTGTCAACAGATATGGAAAGTCCACCTTTTCATATAGACTTGCTAAGATCAATGATAATCGTAGATGACTATAAATACAAGGGTTGTAGAGATGTCAATGATGTATCAATCACAGATTATTGTTGTTTAAGACATTTTTCAGGGTTAAGAGCAAAAAGGAAAATCTATTTCCGAATGTCTGAGGGCAGAGACGAAGCAGGGATAGGCTTAGCATGGTGAAACAGAAATATAAAAGAAAATTTGTTTCTCCTTTTCTTCAAATAAACAATTTTTTTCTGAAAAGAGAGATCTACTTGAACAACCAATATGGCCATATATAAAAAGGAGCTTAAGGGCCCATTAGTAAAAGACACTCTATGAGGGTTGAAGTGGTTGTAACAAGAAGAGAATCCATAAAAATCTTACAGAGAGACAACATCACAGCTATAACATAAAGGAAAATACATCTATAAATGGGATAAGGAAAATACTGACCTAAGAAGCAGGCATGTAATGCATGGAAGGCAGCCAATGCACTGTTGTGACAGTTCGATTCTGTGCCCCCTAGGTCCGTGACCTAGTTCTCTACCAGTGAGGCAGTCAGCAAAAAAAAAATAATAATAAATAAATGCATGGAAGGCAAGGAAAAGACCCCCATCTTCCAAAAAAAAAAACCCAGTCCACATTCATCTCTCTCTATTTGTTCCTGAGTCAACTTGTAAGGGCTTGAATCCCTTCAAACCAAGCTCAGGCTCCCATTCCTCAGCTGTGCCACCTTAGCTATCGGAGTCATATCAATAGACTTCAGGAGGGCTAGAGGGGAGTTATAGCACACTATGGGATGGCAATCAGATGGTACTTGATAGTGAAAAGTGTGTTTCTTTATGAGGTGTTAAGAAGACATTTCAAGGTGTATTTTCCTTTCTTCTAGAGGGAGTTCTATATGGTAACTTATTGGGTAAAATCATGGGGAACAAAAAAAGGTTGGTGATACTAATGGTATGTTTTACCTATAAGTTAAAAATGAGAAGAGATAATTACAATTTTACCTAAAAGAGCCTCTCTCTCTCTCTCTCTCTCTCTCTCTCTCTCTCTCTGTTTAGCCATGGATGGCTCCAACAAGTTCGTTTTAGAAATGCGTTTTGTGGCACTATTTAAAAAAAAAAAAAAAAAGTTCTATCACTACAGAGGCAACATACAAAAAAAAAATGTCCACACATAAGAGGTAAATGCAGGACAGAAATTAGAAAAATAAAAGGAAACTACAAGAGAGAGACAAGGAACAATCATCAAACATCGCATCTCTATACATACCCTGCTTGGAAGGAGAATCCTCCACTTCATGGCAACTTCCCGGGATAAGAGTTAAGTCACCTCTAGAAAAGACATGAGAGCATCATGTTTTGTGGCATGATGAATGCATCTAAGGTGTCTGAATTTGATTCACCTTAAGATCATGCATTTTTTTAGTTCTTCTTTAATGAGTTTGGGCGGATTGTTTTTAGCAGATGTGGCCAATATGCCCGATTAGGATGGAAGGGCGCAAAGACACCATCTGACTCATTCTAGAGTGTGTTTGAAGTTTTATTTCCAAAACTCTCAATTCTCTCCTCAGTCAGAGTTAAGAAATCTACTCCTTCATTGGATTTAATGGGGCCATAAATAGGGCTCTCTCTAGGCTGACTCTTTTGGTTAGACCAACACTCCCCTAGCCCATCAGCTAGTGTACTATCACGAACAATAAGAAAGAATCTCAGCCAGATTGAAAAATCAGATCCATCAAAGCGTTGAATGCATATCCAACAACTTGATTGTGACTCATTGACCCTACTACACAGTACGTGTCTAATCTTATATCACTTTGAAAATCTCAAAGATCCAATTTAATTGTGCAATCACTCATACAGATTTTGGTGGAGGTTAGGATTTTCCAGTAATCTAAATTTCCCATCTTCTAACCCAGCCTAGGTCAGGAATCATCCCATCTACATAACAAACAACTGATATAGCAAACCCAACGTAAGTCTAAGCAATTCAAGTCTCATGTAAGTTATCACACAAGTGAAGGATGTAAACATGTAAAGGTATATTTTTATCTTCATTCAACTTTCAAGACTATTGAATCCTTTCTTCAATTGATCACTAACAAAGATTTAACTATCAAGGAAGACTATTGAATCCTTTCTCCAATTGATCACTAACAAAGATTTACCTTTTCTATAAAGAAAAAAAAAATCAAATGAAAGCATTAAGAACAACATAAATCCTAAAATCCTGCAAACTCAACTCTGCCATCAGAAAGCTTAAAAAGCTTAAAGCGACAAATGCATAACCAATTCATGAAACCCCAAACACAAACACCACAAATCCAAACCACAAAGAGCAGCAAAAATCTAGGTTTATGCAAGACCATCACCTGCTGCTCCTCCTCTCCGCCGGGTAATGAGACAGCGGGACGAGTTCTGACAGCGGTGTTGGCAAGGGCGTCGGCACCGGTGTCGGGAGCGGCGAAGTGCGGCAGATCGGGCAGGTGGGGTTGAGGCGGAGCCAGGTGTCGACGCAGCGGAGGTGGAACGAGTGGCGACAATCCGGCAGCATCCTCAGCGCCTCGCCTTCCCTGTAATGGTAGAGACAGATCGAGCACAAAGAAGACTCCCCTTCGAGTTCTCCGCCTCCGCCTCCATCTCCGGCGGCTCGGTTTCGAAAGGGGAAACTGGGGTAGGAGTCGATGACAGACTGGTGGAGGCCTTGGACGGGGAGGTCGTCGGGATCGTGGATCTGGGGGATGAAGAATACGCGGGGGGCAATGATGCCACTGGAGCTGGATCTGAGATTAGAAGAGTTCCCGCGGTTGAAGCGGTGGTGGCAGAAGAAGAAGTAGATGAGAAGGGAAGATAAAAGGAGGACCAGGAAGATGACGGCAAAGACGACGGCGTAGGCGAGGCCGTTGCTATGTAAGAGGTAGCTCGTATCGCCGGTGCCGGGCGTCATCATCACTGTGGTGGGAGAGGAGGAGGAGGAGGTAGTGGCGGCGGTGATTTTTCTTCTGCTTCATGTTGGTTTTGGGTTGTGGGGGAGAAAGAGAGAAAGACAAGCTAGTTTTTCGGGGTGGGTGGGAATCGCATTTAAGACGAAGGAACCAAAATGGAGGTAGAGGGAGAAGAAAAACAAAGCGTGGCACAAATATAGCGGAATTCTATAAACATCTGTGAGAAGGATTGGTTAAGCTAGGGAAAAAAACATTGTATACATTGATATTAGGGTTTGGCCAAATTGATTTAGAGTTAATGTCATCATTATCATGTTGATTACATCTTATTATAAATTCAGTGATTTTTTTAATGATTAAGGAAGATGACAAGTTGATAACAAGTTGGTGAACTAATTTTAGCGTTGCAAAGTTTAGTTTTCTTTTCTTCTTAGTCTGCATATGCGTTAGTGCAAGCATCTCTCTTTCTGATTCTCAATCAGATTTTTGCTTATTAGCTTGATTTGATGTCCTTTTCTTTTGGGGGTGAGAATAGTGAACATTTTCTTGTACAAAAACCAAGTTGTGTGATTGTTTCGTGCAAAAGAGGAAACCAAAATTATTCTTAGGGGGCCCTTGTGCCACGGGATTTTAGGTAGGCCGACGTCCGACGCCATCGCCTTCCTGTTAGGTGCAGCAATGAAAACAAGACGGGATCCATAATTTTATGCGTCTTTTTGTCGCTAGCCGTGGAAATCGTCTTTTTACCTCCTCAATCCGAAATGTAGAGTCGTGAAGGTTCATTTTTCATGGCTTTGCACAAACACACCCTTAAGGTGGAGTGAAGCAGTGGCGGACCTAGGATTTTCATTTAGGTAGGGCAAACAATGGTCAATTGAAAAAATGATACCCTTGGCAAGAAAACCTACAATATCACTCGCTTCCGTAAGAGCTAGAATACAAGATGGAGAGCATGCTTGTGAAAATTAGCCAATAGATGTAACAATTAAGGCAAACATGATACAACAACAATCAAAGAAAATCATAAACCCAAATTTAAATGGTCAATAATGAAAGTGCAGCGAAGGCCAATGTACCAGTCCTAGAGCGGGGGAGGGTGAATAGGACTATGAAACTTCTTTGCCATTTTTTAACAAATTAAACAAGATTTCAAAGTGAACAAGTGAGAAGTAGGAAAAAGTATGTGCACTTAGCAATGTTCAATATAGAAAATGAATATGAAACTAGACCAAGATATTGAAACAAGCAATATAGAGAGATGCACACGGGTTTATAGTGGTTCGGACCACATGTCCTACATCCACTCACAAGGGTCACACAATCCCTTGATTTCGCTATGAAGAATCAAACTACACAAGTAATGATTCCAATCGCTTACACTACTAGATTTTGATAACGATGTTCAGCACACATATATAATCCCCCACGCACAATATTTAGAGTTGTTGAAGCACAGTCTCAATCCACTATCTCAACATACATAGATTGTAGAATTTGATTGGAGGGCGAACGCTTGCCTTTGATGAAGTCTGGAAAGTCTTCATTGAAGCTCTAACCACAGTTGAACTGGATGAATTTGCTCCAATAAGTTGCACAACCAAGATGAAGAGGTTTGAGTTCTAGGGTTAAGATGATTAAAAACTTTGGAGATCAAAGTACCTTAGAAGGTCTTCCTCAAGGCACACTCATCTTGGAGATGAAGAAGCTCTTTGATTTTCCTAGATCAGGTATAAGTGTGTTTGGAAGAGGATTTTTTAGCTTGGTTTTGATTGGGAAGAAGTAGAGAAGAAAGCACTTCTAAAGTGTTCAATCATTGAGCAAAACAAGCTCTAGTTATTTAAAGACAAAGTCCCAACAGCTAGTTATGGCAGCTAGCCTCTAAGCACCTCGGTCAGCCTCTTTTCAAAAGATCAGAGGTAACGGTCATATTTTAGAATTTGGTCAGCTCGCGGTTAGCCGTTGGTGGCCTTGGCGGCTAGCCATGAGGTGACCGCTAGGTGACCGAAGATAATTTCCAGAGATAGACGAGCATTCTGAAAAAGCAACCATTGATTTTGGTTGCCTAGTGGTTAGCCGTTAGTTGACCGCTGGGTAACCGAACTCCCATATCAGATTTGAGCTGCTCTCTTGAAAAGTAATTGAGGAGTTCGGTTACCTGGCGGTTAGCCACTTATAGAAAAGAGGCTAGCAGCCAGGTGACCGAAAGGTCACCGAGCCTTCTTCTTCTGGACTTTTTAGAGCTGACAATATAAGTTTGAAAACTGGTTTAAAACAAAGCATTTCTCTAAGGGTTCTAGGGTCCAGATGACGGTCTGGTTTAGGTCTATATTACCTGAGAAGGTTGGCACACACGCGGAGACTCTCTTTTGACGAATCCGGGCTTTCCAAAAGCTTGGCATTCCTCTTGAATTAGATCTACCTTGTAGAAGTTGAAAAGGCAATGTCTTCATGACTCTCTGGCACGGAATTGACAATACACAAACAGTGCTCATGAAAATGTGACACTAACAAATAAGAAATATAATTCACGCTAGATCCAATTTTTTATTTCTTTAAATCAAATAATCTATGATTAACCTATAAATCAAAATCTCTTCAATCAATATAGGATTCAATAGACACAAATTGCAAGGACAATAGGAGTTATATCACGGATCAACAAAAGGAAATGTCAGACATGTGTTTAAAATTGTAATGAAAGTGGAAGAAGAAACATGCAAAAGTTTTGATTATCTTTTCTCCATGGATTAGTAAAAAATAAAGAAATAATTGATTTCTAATACCAAATCATCCAAAAGGGAAAAGTAAAAAGGAAAAAGGGGGAAAGAAATCCAAAAACCCTTATAGGCAATAGAGCTGGATAGGATTGAGATGGCCGGCTTCGTAAGATTTGGATAATTTATGAATGATTGAACCATGGGTTTGTGGGAAGACAGCAAGAAAGAAAATGGTGTAAAAAAATAGAGCATTTTTAAAAAAGAAAAAAGAGAGAAGGAGACGAAGTCTCAGACATAAGACATGTGGGGCAATTTTTCGGACATATGTGGGGCATGGCCTAGGGCCCCATCTGATTCTCTTAGGACTTCAAGATGTGACTTGGGGCATATGGTCACAACTTGGGTCCGCCCTTGGAGTGAATTCTTGGAAACTGGAAAGTGTCACCTCTCATATTAAAAAAAAGATGAATACTAGTGCAACCCATCCAAGCGACGTCGAACGGAAGCAGCCCCCCCCCCCCCCCCCCCGCCCCCTCTTTTTTTTTTGGATAAAACATATGAGGAAAAGTGTGGAAACCTTTTGGTTTTTTATATTTTTGTCCCTACTCATTATCTTATTCCTTTTACAAAAGGAGAGAATTTATGAGAGCTGCTAAATGCACACATGATTTCTCTTTATTCACACTGCTTCTCTCTACACCCAGCACTTAAATAAAAAGCTTATCAAAATTACTTTCTACACACCTCATGGTTCCTAAACTACCATAACCTCTAATCTCTAAACC
The DNA here is from genome assembly GCA_038049695.1 of Cinnamomum chago. Taxonomy (NCBI): domain Eukaryota; kingdom Viridiplantae; phylum Streptophyta; class Magnoliopsida; order Laurales; family Lauraceae; genus Cinnamomum; species Cinnamomum chago. The sequence continues at coordinate 100,114,564 of CP142453.1, read as the reverse complement.
CCCTTCCCCAAACAATCTTTCTCCCTCTCCCTGCCCGCCGCCTGCCCCCACCCGCTCTCCCTTTCCCGGCCTTTTTCCCTCTCCTTCTCACTCTTTCTCCCGGTCCCTCTTCCTAGGGGTGTTCAAGGGCCAAGCTAGGCCGGGCTAAGTCATATCTAGGCCCAACCCGACTTTAAAAACACTAGCCCAGGCCCGACACAGGCCATAAAGTTAGGCTTCAGCCCGCCCATTTAATTAATTGGGCTAGGCTAAACCGGGCTTTTTTTTTTATCACTTTTGTGGGCATTAAAACATTAATTAAATTAAATTACATGCATTTCTTACACAAAGCCGGCCAGGCCAGGCTATGGGCTTTCCGTCACTTAATCCAAGCCCGACCCAATTATTAATCAGGGCCTAATTACATATTCAAGCCCAGCCCAAAGTGGGCTAGGCCTAAATCAGGCTCGGGCTGGCCTTACGAATGGGCACCCCTACCTTGCCTCCTCCGGCGGTGCTGCTGGAGGGGGTGGTGGTGGCTGGGGTGGGGTTAGTTTTGGGTGCGTGACTGTAGAAAGAAGTGGGGGAGGTAGAGAGACTTTGATAGAAGTCCTTCTAGGTAATCTACCACATGGGAATATTAGTCATAAGAAATTGCAGTGTGTGAAAGAAATTTTCAGTGTGCATTTAGCAGCTCTCGAATTAAAAATAAAATAAAATCAGAGGCTACTTTTGTCCTTTGCTTGCTTCCGAAAAGCAACTAAATCATCTTCAAGTTTTAACGAGAGTTTTTCTCTCCAAAAGAGTGGTTTTTGTGTCACTTGTCACTGACACTTTGAGATAATCCTTTCTTTAAACTAGTTGGATTTTGGCTTATTGGTTATCCTTTGGATTGAAATAGGAGTTGATCCTACAATATTTCCATTTAAAAATATAATGTTCTTAATCTTATGGTGTGACCAACTTCTATTAGAATAAAATTTGGGAAAAGTCCACTTAAGAAGAGCACATCTATATCCTTTGGAATATTGAAATAGGAGTTGATCCTACAATATTTCCATTTAAAAATATAATGTGTTTAATCTTATGGTGGCACCAACTTCTACTAGAGTAAAATTCGGGAAATGTCCACTTAAGAAGAGGACATCTATTCTAATTAACATGAATAGATGATCCATTAGCTTTTCATGTCATTGCTTGAAAATCAGATTTTTGGAAAATCACAGAGGCCAAATGGCCCAGAACGCGAAAAAAGAGAAAAAAAATGTTTGGCAAAAATCTGGTGACCCGGATTTCCAGGGTCGCTGGTGACCATGGGGCAGTTTTGCCCCTTTTGGTCGCCTTTTTCAGTCGTCTTTTGGTTTTTTCTATTTTTTTCTTCTTTGGCATTTTTCTTGATATATTCGTACAATTTTTGGCATGATTTCCTTATAGAAAACTTGACGAGAAGCCATGCAGAACAGATGGAAAAGTTTCTAATTTCCCAGGAAAGCTGAAGACTTTGCCATGTAGAGGTGTTGATTTGCCGTCAGAAGCCAAAACTGGGTCAGACAATGTCGGAATGACCTGAAATTTGAGGTGAAGCTTCATGGGTAATAAACAATACCAACCACAGGCTTTTGTTTGAGTTTTGAAGCCGTGTGGGGTCCTGTCACTAGTAGACTTGATTTTGTCATGAGGAAGATGTCGTTCTTTGATGTACGGTCAAACGATGTCCAATTGACCTGAAATTTGACAGGGAGCCTATTGGAATCATTTTAAGATGATCCATTAGCTTCGATTTGGAAATCATGGTCCCAAGGAGTTCCGCTGGGAGGCCTGATTTAGCTTTCGGGAGGTCAAAGTTTGGTCAAATGATGTTGAAATGACCTGAAACTAGACATGTAACGCCTTGGAAGTATTTTGAGACCATACATGTGCTTTGTTTCATGAATGATGGCCTTGGTGGTTTCCGCCGTCGAGAGGTTTGGTTTTGTTGTTTGAGAGTTGATGTTTGGTCAAACGTTGTCGGTTTGACTTCAAATTTGACATAGAGCCTCTTGAAAGTGTTTGAAGACCATCCATGGGCTTTGGTTGAAGATTTGATGTCTCCGATTCTGTTTTGCCGGGAGGGTTGACTTTGCTGCATGGAGAATGCGGCCTTTTGCTTTTGGGGCCAAACGGTGTCAGAATAGTTTGGAATTTGATTTAGAGCCTTCTAGTGGCATTTTGAGGCCAATTAGGTGTTCTATTTTGTGAATCAAGGTCTCCAGCTTCACTGCCACCGGGAGCTCTTGTCTAGCTACTGGAAAAGTGAAGTTAGGCCAAATGATGTCGAAATGACCCAAAACTTCATGTAGCTTCTTGATGTTTGAAAGGGTATGAAGAGGCAAAGTGACATTTTTGGTGTCAACATGTTGGAGGAAACAAGTGTGTCGACTGCAAATACAGTAGACCCAAAAGGGCGCACTAGCACCGCTAGGCACAAATGTTGGAGGAAACAAGTGTGTTAGTCACGAATACAGTAGACCGAAAAGGACGTACTAGCACCGCTAGGTAAAAATGTTAAAGATTGCATTTATGGAATAGAAACAAGAAGGGACTTTTTTTTTAAATGCCACAAATGAAATCATCAAAGAGAGAAAATGGCCCTCCAATCTGAATGCAAGCTCCAACATTTTTACGAGCTTTTATCCGAAAAGGAAAAAACCATATTTTCCTTACTGCTAATCCAAAAGTGACAAAACAGATTTTTTTGGAAAATTACAAGTGGGTCCATCAAAGAGAGCAAATGCCCCCCCTCCAATCCGAATGCAAACTAAAACATTTATGCGAGTTATTATCTGAAAAGGGAAGAAACCGAGATTTGTCAAATTTGAATCCAAAAGTGAGAAATTAGATTTTTTTTTTTTGGAAAGTTTTTTTTTTTGGAAGGTTGTCTTAAAAATTTTTTTTTTCCAAAAATCACAAATGGATCCATCAAAGAGAGCAAATGGCCCTTCCGATCCGGATGCAAACTAAAACATTTATGTGAGCTTTTTTTTTGAATTTTTTTTTTTTGAAAGCTCATAAATGGATCCATCAAAGAGAGCAAATGACGCCCCCCCCCCCCCCACCAAACACACACACACACACACACACACACACACACACACACACCAAATCCGGATGCAGACTCAAACATTTTTGTGAGCTTTTATTAGAAAAGGAAAGAAACCAAAAATTTTCAAATGATGAATTAAATTTATTTATTTTTTGAGAATTTTTGTTTTTTTTTCTTTGTTTTGAAAGATCACAATTGGATCCATTAAAAAAAGCAAATGGGCCCCCCAATCCGGACGCAAACTCAAACATTTCTGTGAGCTTTTACCTGAAAAGAAAAGAAACCAAAATTTCTCAAATTTGAATCCAAAAGTGTGAAATCAGATTTTTTTTAAGTTTTGTTTCTTTTTTGTTTTTAGGAATTCAAACAAATAACATAAGTGTGCAATTTGAAAGTGACATAAGAACTTGAAAATTCACTTGATTCATTTTTTTTTTCTGAAAAAGAAAGGGTGGAATCACACTCAAAAATAGAATTCAAAACCCATGAATCCCTTATTTATTTATTATTATTATTTTGATGCCAAATTCAACCAAGGCCACCAACTAAGAAAAGAAGCCAAGGAATGTAGAAAAGAAGCATATGATATGCATACATTTCTTTCCTGAGCATCATGTTATCAAAAGAACGAGTCCTACCGGGTAGTGCCAATGAACTTGTTCACAGATCGTTTTGGGATTGCCGGGGTCAGTGGATGTGAGAATCCGTGGGGTCCAACCCTTTCTTGACAGGAGACGAAAGAACAACCGCTGTCTTCTTTTGTGTACGGGAGTGCCAATTTTCTAATTTACTTGAAAACAACAAGCGGTGATCCATAGATCAACCTTTTCATGTAGAAAAGGAATTAAACTTTTTTCTAACTTTTATTGCATATGTGTTAACAAAGAGACATAATTTAATTTTTGGATGCTGTGAAAGGCGAATCTCATTTGATTGCTGTGAAAGGCAATTTTATGTTTGCCGTGAGAGGTGGTTTTTTGGTGTCGTGAAAGGTGATTTACAATTCTCATAAAAAAAAAAGATGAGACTTGTGATTTTTGTCTCTTTAAAAATACAAATTCAATAAGAAGAAAAAAAAGGATATCTGACTTTTCAGGAGATTGTAGGGACTCGTTCAGATTGATGATAGCAAGTCATGTTTGGACTTCATCGTCATCCTTCTGATGATAACAATGAATGCTTTTGATTATCTTGGCTAGGCTTTGAACCCAAGAATTTTAGAGAATAAGGATCAAGGAGAGATCCTATATCCAATAAAAATCCAAGTATAGACGGGTTAAAGAGCCGCGTCTAAACCATGGAGATAGAGGGAGAGGGCCTTGGGGGGGAGGGGGGGTTGCAAGGGTCTTCAATCACCTTATAGTGGTGACTGTTGCAGAACTTCTTCAATGAAGGAGAGACCGTTGTTAGAGCATCATAGCAATGAAGGAGAGTTTGTGTGAAATGGTGAAAAAAGCATCATGCCTTGGAATGGTGGAAATGACCTCCTTGTATAGGCTTTTGGTGGGCATGAGAGAGTTTATGGGCTTTAAATGCATTAATTGCATTAATGCTCTGTGATGGAAGGAGTTTGAATTTAAGTTTTTGTAATTCCTTTTTCTTGATTTTTGATTGGCCATTGGAGAATAATGGGCCATTATTTGCATTTATCCTTCATTATGGGAGGAGTTACTTGGTTTAATGTCATAATTGTGTTGTCCCGTAACCCTCATTCTTTGGATTCTAATTTGGCCGTCCATGATAATAGGCAATTAACCACATTAATTTGTCACAAAAATGGATCATTAGCCACATTAAATGGCCACCAAAGTGCTCGAAGAGTCACAGGCCACACCGCGTCTCTTGAAATTCTACCTGCGACGTAGGGAGCCTTGATTGCCGATGGATTTCTTATATCAATTGTCGTCGGATGATTATGCAATTTCAGATATTGATTGTCGTCGGTGGGCCGATACCGTCTGTCATGTCAATTTCTCAATCGATCGGGCATAAAGTATGCTTTCTTGGTTGGTCAATTGATGATCTCGAGGTGTCCGATGATGAATCCATGATTTTGACGGCGAATCTGTGATGTTGTCAAATATTGACAGATTTCGTGCCCCAAAAATTAGATTTTCAAAAAATCATAGAGGCCAGATGGCTCAAAAATGTGAAAAAGAACCAAAAATGGGTTTTTGCTGAAATTCGGTGACCCTGCACACATGGTCTCCGGTGACAACCCTAGACACATGGTCGCCGGCGACCATGGGCGGTTTTGCCCGATTGGTCGACTTTTTTGGTCTTTTTTTGGTTTTTCCTGATTTTTTATTTTTGACATTTTTTCTTGGTATTTTTGTAAATTTTTTGGGCACGATTTTCCTATGGAAAACTTGACGAGAATCCAACAAAATGGAGGGAAAAGTTTCTGATTTTCCAGCAAAATCGAAGACTTTGTTGCGCAGGGGGGCTGATTTGCCACTGGAAGCCAAAATTAGGTCAAACGATCTCAGAATGACCTGAAATTTGAGGTGAAGCGTCATGGGAAAGAAATAAGACAAACTATAGGCTTTTTTTGGATTTTGAAGCCGTTAGGGGTCCTGTCGCTGGTTGACTCGATTTTGTCGAGTAAAAAATGTCGCGTCTTGATGTGAAATCAAACGATGTCCAATTGACTTGAAATTTGACAGGGAGCCTCATGAGACCATTTTAAGATGATCCATCAGCTCTGGTTTGAAAATCATGGTCATGAGGGGGTCCGTCAAGGGATACCTGTATTAGCTTCCAGGGGGTCAAAGTTGGGTCAAATGATGTCGAAATGACCTAAAACTTGACATGTAGCCCCTTGAAAGCATTTTTAGATCATCCATGTGATTTGTTTGATGAGTGATGGCTTCGGCAATCTCCGTCGTCGAGAGGCCTAGTTTTGCTACTTTAGGGTGATGTTCAGTCAAACGTTGTCGGATTGACCTGAAATTTGACATAGAGCTTTTTGGAAGTATTTTAAGACCATCCACATGCTCTGATTGAAGATTTGATATCTTCGATACTGTTGTCGCCGGAAGGGTTAACTTTGTCGCGTGGAGAATGCGACTTTTGTATTTTGGGTCAAACGATGTTGGAATGGCCTGGAATTTGATGTGGGGCTTTTTATTGGCATTTTGAGACTAATTGTACACTCTGTTTTGTGAAAAAAGGTCCCCAGCTTCACCATTTTTGGGGAGCTCCTGTATGGCTACTGGAAGAGGGAAGTCGGACCAAATGATGTTGAAACAGCCCAAAACTTCACATGTACACTTCTTATGATTGTTTTGAAGGATCTTGAACTTTTCAGATGGTTTCGACAAGATCCAATGCTTGAAACAGCTTCGCCCATTGTGGCCTAATGTAGCTTCATGTAGCTTCTTTGATGTTGAAAGTATACGAAGAGGCAAAGTGACATTTTTTGTGTCAACACAGAGTAACAAGGTGTAAGTAAAGAAAAAAGATTTGACAACTATTTATAAATAACACCACAAAAGATTGAACATTCTACAATTCAAAAATGAGTTCAGTGGGCTAATAAACTCTTTAACTTGAGCATTGATTTGGTGGCTACTTTTTTTTTTTTTTTTGTTCAATTAAACAGATCATAAGAACTAAAAAAATTCATTTAACCTAATGATTGGAATAACTAAAAGAAAAGTCAGCTAACAACACTACCTATAAGTTTGATGTTACATCCCACATCGCTCATGTGAGTGTCCAAACCTGGGACTTAAATGTGCGATGCCTTCCTAACTTGGTGTGACGCGTTTTAAAGCCTTGAGGCAAGATTGGATGCGCTTGGGCCAGGTCCTCTGGTCGAGTAGCCCATGAGCCAAAGAGGACAATATTGCACTGGACTTGGGTTGGGTCGTTACAAATGGTATCAGAGCCGACTCTCAACTAGTTCGAGTGTGGGTCCCCTGCCGTGGCCTGGTGTAAATGGGCGGGTCTCCATGTGGGCGGGCCAAGAGGGCTGGCAGGCTACAGAGACTGGCAGGCTACTGCACAGGGATGTGTAGCCTTAAGGGGGGTGGATTGTAACGCCCCGGAGTCCCACATGGACTATAAAGAGGAAAGTAAATGGGGTTATATGTAGAGCTTACACCTTTACCTTGTATGAGGCATTTTGATGGGTTGAGGCCCATCAGAAGCAAAACCGTGAGGCCTGTGGGCCAAAGCGGACAATATCATGCATGCATGAAGGGTGGGGCGTGACATTTGACATGTGTTGAGTTCATGAATTTGCATATTTACGCATCATTTTAGAATGAATTATGGTTTAATTAGGTGAATTACATTATTATTCATCTAATTCCATCATTTTATACATTTTCACCTAGGAACCCGGATTTTCATACTTGTCATACATTTTCTGTATTAACTTAGAATTTTTGCAAATTTTCTCTGAAGAGTCCCAGTTGGAGTAGAACTTTGTTTGGATGGGTCCCGCTTCAATATGTGCTCTTCAGTATTTGATGTGTTGAATTAAAATGTGCTGAAAATGAGAATTGCAGGCCTCTGTCACGTAACCCACTTTCAAGCACACATAGTCATCTTGGGCCCAGTATTGCTGAATTGAAGCTTGAAAATAAGTAAATTGAAGAACTCACTACGTGGACACCACACACAAGCCATGTGCAAATCAATCAAAGGAAGGGTCCACTCATCATGTCAATTGAAGAGTCTTAACTACAGTAGAAGACTTCTCATATGGCCCATTGTTTAAGTAGATGAAATGTCCCATATGGCAGGGTCCGCAGTAGTTGCAGATTTAAAATTATTAATGGATAATTCAAATAGTACAATTTTGATTGGAACAAAAGAAGAAGAGTTTGAATCATCCACATCTGATCTCCTTTCCAAAATGAAAGTTGTGCAGAGATAAAATCCATTGCAAATCAAATTTCAAAAGTTAATCCCCTTTTTCTCTTGATAACTCATCTTCAAATGGCCATAATTTTCAATCCGACTGTCGAATCGATGACATTTACCTACTGTTGGAAAGCTTATTCAGAGTAAATATTCGTGGAGCCCAAGAATGTGAAAATCAGAGAATATTGACAAAGTTATGGGCCCTGAGATTTTCATGTTCATTTTTAGACGGAATTGCAATTAAATCCACACTGTTGATAATTGCTGCACATCCCTTGTGGGACCCAATTTGAAGATTAGCCAAGCCATCCAGAGGTTTCCAAAAGCTTTCACCTCATTCAAATTAAAAAAGGATAAGAAATATACCTTATCAATGAAGATAAATCAAATCTGCAGAGAAGGTGTCCAGATTCAATGTATCTGTAAGATAACCGGAGTTATAATAAGAACCCAAAGGAAGCATACGTTCTCGTCCAATCAGGAAGCCCTGTAAAACGAAGGGTCGATTTTCCCTTTTTTTTATTCTTTTTTTTTTCAATCCAATCATCCAAAAAATACGGAAATCATAGCTTCACATTCAAAACCTTGGAAACGTATATAACCTGTGTAAAAGTGAGGGATCAAAATTCAACACTTTTCCAAAAACCTTTTCCATAAATAAAATAATGAACCATTGTTTTCTTTTGCCCAAAATAAAAATTCTCTCGAAAGTTTCCCTTTATCCTAACAATAGCAAGAAGTTCAATTTTTTTTATCTCCTAAAAACCTAAACAAACGAAGCGAAAAAGAAATTGTAGAATGAAAATTGAACAAATGATACCATGTCAAGTTCTATCAACATGCCTCCACTACTTACAAGTTTGACATGCCTCCAATATCACCTCAAAGTAGCTGTCGCCAATCTCAAAATCACAGTCTGCATGGATTTAAAATTTTGAAATCAAGGTTTCTTTTAGATACAGTTAGCTAAATGAGGAAGAATCAAACATGCTGCATTGACATTCCTAAGTAATTCACACTCAACTCAAGAAGTACACTCAATTGCATGTAGATAAATCTTTAAGTCCAATTGAAAATAATGCAAATACAATCTAAAGTTCAGTCTCTTGGTATGCCAACCTGGGAAGCTAATTATAATTTATTCATTTTTTCCAGAAACGCTAATTAGATTTAAATCCATATATAAATTAGCTTAGGTATGAGATTTAAAGATCTGGACTATCGAACGAGTTGGTGAAAGACCTAGATTTAGGGTCTAGAGTTAAAGAAGCATATAGCTTGAGATGAGAAAGAAAAAACACAACGAAAATCCCAAAATAATAAGGCTCAAATCATTCAAATGGATGTTTCATCATTATAAATGATTCAACATAAATCCTAATGATAACATAAGCCCAGGACCTCAATTCAATCATAAAAAGAGAAGACGAAAGTTGGATACAAAGTGTAAAAACAACAACCAAAACATTGTTAGAAGGAAAATCAGAAAGTATTTTTTTTCTTTCACTACTTCCACAGACCACCACTACCAAACGCCAATTCCGTGCCCTGTGACTTCTAAATCCTCTCAAAGAGGAATCCAATCTCTTGGACAACTGGGCCCTTATAAAATTGATAAATAAATATACTCCTTTTACATGCAATTGTCAATTCAATTGAAAAAATGAAAATCAATTGAAAACAAAGAAAACTAATCCAAAGATGAAATTGAAGAAAGAGAACCAGGAGAAAGGGGGGAAGCAACTGCAATTCGTATATTTATATAAATTGAGGTATTTATATATGTGTATACAACTCAGTTCATTATATGATTATGAAATTCATACATTTTTACAAATTGAGGTGTTTATACAAAGAAAAAATTCAGTTTCTCAGTTATATGGGAAATCATTTTATCAAACAGTAGAGAATATTTTTTTTTTGGGTTGCCTCAACCTTGTAAAAGAATACAGCCCAAAAATAAGTAGTATTTATTCACACAAATGAGAAATTGAGTTTAAAAATGGCACTTTATCAAACAATTACAAGTGATTTCTCTTGAGGGCCTCAATTTGACAGTCCTTTGTGTTTTCAACCAATCAATCAATTGGTGAGGAGAAAGTTCATGTGGCTTCTCATTAACTTAGGAATTGGGAAAATCAGGGAGAAAAAGAAAATTACAGAGAAACAAATACAAAAAGCAGGAAATGCCCAATAGTGTTGGAGAAAGAGTAAAAGCGAAAGTTGAATAACACCCACTTACCCCAGATTAACTCATAGAACAGTGAAAGAAGTGATCTTTAGTTGTGAAAAAAAAAATCATCAAACTAAATAAAAATAAAGAATACACAAAAGGGGACAAGTAAAACGAAAACTCTAATCAAACACATGGAAGAGAAGAAAATGGGAAAGGGAAGGAGGAGAAAAATGAGGTTGTGGCAGTTGATGCTGTTGGTCCCACATCCCACATCGCCTAAGTAATAGGCTTGACATGTCTTAATATTCTTATAGGGCCTTTTCGCCTATAAGCTTAAGCTTTTGGGTTGGTATATGGTTTATTACATGGTATCAGAGCGGGTTTCGATCCCGTTGTCCTTGTGTAGCCCATGTGATAAGCCCGTCCATGAAATCTGTTGGGCCTGCACGTGAGGGGGAGTGTTGGTCCCACATCCCACAATACCTAAGTAATAGGCTTGACATGCCTTAATATACTTGTATGGGGCTTTCCACCTAAAAGCTTAAGCTTTTGGGTTGGTATATGGTTTTTTACAGATGCATCTTCGATTGGGACTTGGGAGGAAGTTTCCTAGGCCTCTGGTCATCTTCTCATTCCTTTCCTCTTTTTTTTGAAAGAAGGGTTGGGTAGAAAGGACAATCGACAGAGGGAATCATCTTGCAAACCTGGGCATAAGTTAAGAGCTCTTGGAGTTCATTGACAACAACTTGGAAGGGAAGTGAGATCATGATTTTTTTTTTAGACAGTGGAGAGGAGAAACGAAGAAGCATGGAGAAGGGAAACAAACAACATAGAGCATTTGGTTTTCCTTTCTTAGGGCGGTGTAAAGAAGAACCGAAAGGAGAAATGAAGAAAAGAGACCTCTTCTAAGTCAACAGCTGGCCCCATGAGTATATGTCTTAGCAAAACATAATTACTTGCATCCAGGTGGACCCCATAACCAAGTGGGCCATAGTGGTGTAGAGAGAATTCGCCAAGCAGCACACTTCTTCCCTTTAATATAAGGGTAATAGATTTATGATTTTTTTTAGAGAGCTGCTAAATGCACACTAGTTTCTGCTCTCCACAAATTGCACATTTTCATTTTTATGACCATATATACCCTTGTGTACAATTACCTAAAAGGACATCTCTCCCTTCCAACTTCTTTCTACACCCACCCACCCTTAGCCTCCAACGCCCCCTTTGGTGGTGTGAGAGAGAGCGCGGGGGGGGGGGGGGGGGGGGGGGGGGAGTTGGCGTGCAGACGGCGGCGAGCGAGAGGGAGAGGGGGAGAGAGGAAGGGAGGGAGAGAATCACATTCCATTGTTGTCATTTTTACACCTCTTCACGTTTAGGTACGTCAAATGGTTTATCATCTTTTACTGCTTTGTAAAAATTTTCAAAAATCCATGATGAACCAACTGATGATAATCAACCCACGAGGCTTGTTCGGGCATCTGAAAAAAGTCAACGGGTTGGATTGGGAAAAAAAGGCCCATAGAAATTAGAAAAAACAAATGATTTGTTTTCTTCCGATAATTTCTCACAATCCACAATTGATCAATGGAGGAAATTTAAGCCCTTAAACATTTTTGGCCTTATGAAGAGGATGAACGGTTCCGATCTTGCTTTAGAGGACCACAAGATTAAAATTTTTTAAAAACTCGGGTGGCCTTTACAACTTGTGAAATACACTGTCACAACAATGTATGCATCCAATGGTTTGTGCTTCTCATGGATTTATAAAGATTCATGATTGATCAAGACCTAAAATTTTATACCATAGCCATGTTTGGCCTTTGAAAGAGGATTAACAGTTTGGAAATTAATTAACTCGACTACAAACAAAGTTTCTACGTCATACATGAACAAGTAAAGAAACTATATAATCATTCAACATTGGCATTAATCCAGAAACATTGACTAAGCATATGAACATCATCCACACATTAAAAGATCAACCACCATAACAACCAAATTTATAGTGGTTTGGCCAATCATGCCTACATCCACTCCCGGTTTCCCTACCGAATTTTCCACTATTTCAACTTGAGGTTTAGGCTCACTTCTAACCTTACAACCACATATAATTTTCAAAGGCTTAGCATTAACATTTACATCCACTTATGCTTTTCTACGGCTTTGCAATAACATTTACAACAAGATGTTTTTATCTCTCAATTCAATGCCTAAGAATGCACTAGAAGAGATGCAATTAAGTACATATTGATACCTCTTAACATAGGCTAATGTAAAAGTGAACTCAATCTAAGACATATGCATGATGAATACAAAGATCTATAAAAGATGCATATGCTTGTGGCCCTCTATCCCTTTTTGAAATTGAATGCTAAAAAATGATGCAAAGGTGAAAACCATAAATGAGAGATAGAGAGGTTAAATGATGCACACATGTTTTGAAATGATAAACAAACTAATTTTAGAAAACTCAACCTGATTCTAGCATGTTTGTTTAAAACATAAATTTAATAACATGTGTAAATCTATTCAAATGTTGAAGCCAAATCATTAATTATGTTTAAAATCAAAGCATGTTAAGAAACCAACATTTAAACAAGTTAGGTGAACACTAAATCATGCCATTTAATGAAAACAAAGTTTTAAAGACAAGCATGAATCAATTTTGAGATAAAGGGAGCAAACCCATTTGAAGAATCAAAGGTTGAAATCATAGATTTGCCCTCCTAGCCTTCCTCTAGCCTAGCATAGATGCCTAACCTTCCTTGGCCCTCAGTAGTCTAAAAAGTGTTGGCTCAAATCCTAAGAAATGGTTCAAGTTTATAGCAAAAAGGCCTCCAACGGTTATCTGGGCGGCTAGCCTACTTGACAGGTCAGCCAGCCAACCTCCAACGATCAAATTCTAACGGTCACCAACATTTGAATGTAGCTAGCCGACCTCCATAAGTCGGCGAGCCTACTGCTGACCCCCTGCTGACCTATTGGCAGATTTTTTGAAATGAAAATGATTTTCAAAGTGGGATTTTAGGCCATGGAAGAAAAAGACTTGGTTTGAGACTAAAATGTTTAGACTACATTTCAAAGTGGGATTTCCAAAATGTGATACAAACATGTTTATGCATGAATTTCAAAAATTCATTTTATAAAACTTTTGAAACTAAATTGAAAAGATTAAATCATGCATAAAGATCAAGTCTTAAGTTACATGATGCCAAACATGAAAACTTAAATAAAAATGCAAAATGCATGAAGAATCCAAGTTTAAAAAGTATGAGTGTATGAGATATCCAGCTATGATGAAAATGAATGCATCCAATCAAATTGCAAAAAATGAAACCCGAACAGGCTCCACAAAAGTGCAGAAATATAGACCTAATGGATTGGGGTTTTTCTTGAATTTCTTATAATCCATGACGATCCAACAGCTGAAATTTGTTAGCATAGTCATTCTTGACCTTATAAAAATAATTAACGGCTCAGATCATGATGTAGGGACCAGCATAAATCATAAAATAAAAAAGCCCGGCAATGGATGTTCTTAATGCGAATGGCACTCTAGCACTACCTTTTTTAAAATAGGCCAGGAATAAGACCCCGGCCTTTAATTAAGTGTTTAGTAGCTAATTAATCTTGTATAGTAGATAATTATGTTAGTTTTCCGCATTAGATTACTAGTTGGATAATTTTAGAGGGTTTTGGACCTAAAAGGACTTTTTTTTATTTTATTTTAGTGAGGTGATTTACAATTTTTAGGAAGCTGAAATTCAGGTGAGGGTGTCATTCCAAGAAACTTTTGTTTCTAGATAATACACTTTTGTTGTCCAGAATTCCTTGGTAAAATCCAACTTCCTCGCATTTTAAAGCCAACGACGTTCTTGTAAATACCAAAACCTCACTAAAGTATATTAACCCGAGATCATTTTTCCTTCATTTCTTTCCATCTCATCTCCTCACACTCCTCCGACGATTTCTCTCTTTCATTCCTCTCTTTTTGTTCTTCTTTCTTACATGCAAGAGACAAGAGACTCAATCAAGTTTCTAACTGGATCAGATGGCCAGTACAAGCACATCTCACCATTGATCATTTTTTTCTCTATCAAGCTCTCTCCCCACCCCACCCCCTCTTCCAATTCTTCTTGTTTGATCTCAATTGGTAAGCAATTACCTTTCCAAGTCCTTAATTTCACTTGTTTAGTAGTAGGTTTTAATTACTAGGATCTTTACATGCAAGTCTCTTAGCTCCAATTCTTTTTGTTTGTTATGTAGGAACCCTTTCTAGGGATAAGATTTGGGGATTTCGGTGGATAACTAGAGATCTAGTATGGATTTGAGGATCTTGAGGAGTTTCATCTTAGATCTAAACTAAGGCAAATAATCATCTATAATTACATGACATGTATGCTGGATTCCCATTGAATTCCATAATTGATCTATTCTTGATTACCCATTTAACTCATCTTGTATTTTTATTCTAATTCATGCTTAATTACTAATGTGTTAGAGTTATGGTTTGCATGTTTTTGGATAGTACCTTTAAGACCATTAATACTCTAGAAATAGTGGATTTTTGCAGATCATTCGCAGGGAAAATAACAGACGAGGAAAAAAAATTGATGGTTGATATGTCTAAGAGCATGGTACGACCGAAAGATATTTTTATTACATTGAAACAAAGAAGTGAGTTAAATGTAACCACAATGAAGACCATTTACAATGCACATTATAGGCACAAAGTTGTGAGGACACAAATGCAACAACTCTTGGGAAAGTTGACAGAGCATAAGTACATTGAATGATTGGCATAGGAACTGTGAGGATAGTGAGATTGTCACTGATTTGGTTTGGGCGCATCCAAGTAGCTTACACTTGTTGCGCTCATTTTCACACGTCTTAATAATGGATTGCACTTACAAGATCAATTGGTAACGCATGCCCTTATTGGAGATTGTCGGAGTGACTTCCACAGATATGACTTTTTCTGTATGCTTCGCATACATCCAACCTGAACACAAAGGTAACTATGCATGGGTTGTGGGTGTATTACGTTCTATCATTGGCGACGGTAGTCATCCTGATGTTACTATGACAGATAGAGAATTATCACTCATGAAAAGCCATCAACAGTGTATTCCATAATGCTACGTATTTATTATGCAAATGACGCATAAATAAGAATGTCTTGGCGAAATGTGAGAAGATGTTTAAAACAAAGGAGAAGTGGGATAGATTCACAATGTATTGGAATATGCTGGTTCATTCCTCCATAGAAGAAGAGTATATTGACCAACTACGTAAACTAAATCAAGAGTTCAATACGTATCCTTTAGCACTTCAATACGTCAAATGCAGTTGGTTAGACTTATACAATGAAAGATTTTTCTCTGTATGGACAGATAAATGCATGCATTTCAGAAATACTACAACATACATGTATGCTTTAAACTTTGAGTAGTTAAATTGATGCTTTATGCGTAATTATAAAGCAACGCATCATTAACTCCTACAATTTTTTTATAGGGCTGAGTCTTCACATGCATAGTTGAAGAGATAATTTGGGTCAAATCATGGTACTTTTGAGTCTAATTGGACAAAGATCCATAGTTTGCTTGAATTACAACATACAAGTATTAAAGCCTCATTTGAAAAAAGAAAGAAAATCATGCAACATAGTTTCAAGCCCTCTGAATTTAAGGAGCTTCGTGGTAACATGTCAAGAAATGCATTGGAAAGAATATTAGCAGAAACAGAGAGATCAAATCTGGTTGGAATTGATAGAAATGCATGTGGGTGTATTATCTGTTGCACACACGGGTTACCTTGTGCATATGAGATCGCACGATATGTTTTAAAAGGGTGACCGATTCCCCTTGATTGTATACATCCACATTCGACCAAGATTGACATGCTACCTTCTACCATTTTGAAGAGCTCTACCGTGGAGTTGAACTTTAAGGCGGAGTTGCGGTTACTTGAACAACAATTCAATGAATATGACCAGACAAGAAAACTACAAATCTTAAAGAAGATGAGGGAGCTATCAAAGCCTGATAGTACACTCTTAAAGAGTATTCGTGGTTGACCACGTCTTAAGATTGATACATCCACCAGACGAGAACCAAGTACTTTTGAGTCGGTACAATCTGCACACGATAGTCACTTTCCTGCTTCCATTAGAGCTATGGTTTTTTACAGTAAGGCATCGTTGGAATACAAAACAAAAAAAAAGAAGGAGAAAAGCCTAGAGTTGTAAGGACAAGATCAAGAAATGCTAGTTCTTATTATACACAATTTTCAGAGGTATTGAGGCCTTATATATGCCTTCTCAAGGATGTCGCAAATAATGGTAATTGTGGTTTCAGAGCGATTGCTGCTTTGATTGGCCTCATTGAAGATGGATGGCGATAGGCCAGGAGAGAACTCTTATAGGAGCTGCTGGCACATGTAGATCATTACAAGAAATTGTATAGAGTGGAAAACAAAGTGGAGGAACTCATTGAGACACTGTCATACTATAAGGATCACCCTTCATATGACCATTGGTTGACCATGCTTGACATGCGGCATATTATTTCATCTCATTACAACTGGGCCTTATACCACTACTACATGAACTCATGATCAAGCAATTTTAAGTACCTGATCTACGCCAATATAATTGAGCCTCTCTTGTAGTTCTTGTAAAGGAGCAGGAGTCTCCCGACGATGTAACTAGCGATGCACTCAGGGCTGACTGACTTCATAATGACTGTTGGGAGTTGGAGCCAAACACTCAAAATGCTCATAAATCCATGCTTTTAGAAGCGTCAAATATCCATCAATTTGTTTGGCTTCATGACGGGTAGCCAATCCTAACTTTCGATACAAATAAGCCAAAGCAACGACACCCCATGTATATGTACGAACACGCTCTAAATCTGTCAACAACGTGAGATATATAATTGGCACACGTGTGCCACTCTTGTCTGTGAATAATGTGCAACCTAATAAATGCAAAAGATAAGCTCTCACTGCATAGTCAATCATGTCATCTTCATCCTCATCAGATATGTTTGAGAACCTCCCTTTTAGCCACTCCATTCTTATAGACTGGCCCAGAACCTGCTACATCTCATCATTTGCCTTATTTGGATCAACTCGCAAGGCATCAACAAGAAGTGAATGAGCATGTTGAAATGACATTCTACCACTGTATGCAACTGAATGGCTAGTCATCGGGATCCTAAGGATAGTCACAACATCATCTAGACTGATGAACATCTCACCGAATGACATGTGGAAGCCGTTTGTTTCAGGTTGCCACCTTTCTACAAAATAAGAGATATGGATCTTACTAACAGAGCGGTAAGATGCGGTGACAAGTGGACCCAAATTAGATCTAGCAACTAAGTCTCTAAACCTGTCACTATGTTCAATTGCCAGTGTGGTATTTTCTGTCCATGGCTCAAACACTTCAGCAGTGCCCATTCTTTCATTCCAACAGTGGTACATTATTGAAGAGTGTAACCAATGCATTAATCTTGATGTGGAAAAAAAAACATACACTTGTGAATGCCAAATGTATGTAGCTATGTGTGTGTTGAAACTGGGCAACAAAGACTGATCTTTTGGCCCCACAGTTATTTCATGTTGAACAATAGCTTATTCTTCTTCCCGTTGAACAATAGTTTCTTTTTCTTCACTGCTTTCTTCTAAATCAAATTCCGGTGCCTCTGGTTCTTCTACAACCTCTTCAATTCTTTGACGACGCCTCTTGTTCGAAGCTGTCGGAAGAAGATTGTCAAAAACAATTGCATTCAATGACTTCTGTTTGGCACTGTCTATTCAAATGCACATGGAATGTACGATAGTTTAAATGGGAAGGGGTAGTTTGGGTAGACTAGTGGGTGCAGAAAGTAAAATAAAAAATTTCTAAATTTTATACATGGGTGTGGAGAGAAGTTTGGTAGGAAGAGAAAAAATTACGGTGCCAACAAAAGCTCCTTGTAAAAATATAGCCGTCAACAAGGATTTACACAGCAACAACTTTCTCCAAAATGCCATCATATCTGCCTTTACAAAATCCATCTCTGATGCACTCCCAATGACCAGTCAAAAGCCATGGTAGATGGTAACGAATCTAACTTTCAATACCATCCTCTTTAAACTTTTGATCTTTTGGATATCTCACCGACGCAATTTCTTTCTGTTTTGACTTTATGTGCTAATATTGAGGCAAAGTAACTGAACCAAGTGAAATGTTATTATTATTATTATTATTTTTATAACTTGGTCATGATGATAGAATAATACTAGCAAAACCCCGTGCTATGCATGGACCACGGAACCACCAAATGCACAGACTAATATGAATTATTTTTAATAAATTTATTAATTAGTAAACTTGTGAGTCATTCTTTTTGTTGCTAATTTGATATTTATTTTTGTTTCCAGATGTTATATATATTCTTTAGGTGATGTATAAATAGAGTTTGATGAAGATCGGGCATGTGTAGGAAAAAAAATGAAAGACATATTCACAATAAAAAAAAGAATAAATGAAAGAAAAATGAAGTTGAGAGAGAGAGAGAGAGATACTAACATGACATCAAAATAGAATCGTTGATTGGAAATGATGAGATCTCCTTATGTTTTCTTTTCCCTTCTATATCTCTCTCCTTCTCCTCCTCTGATGTCAGTCAATTTCTTTTTTTCTTTTTTAATACTCTTTCTATTTGGAGTAATAGATAGGAGAGCAGTTACGAAGTGGGAAGTTGGTTTTTTTTTTTTGAGGAAGTTATGCAGGTCAGCTAGTTAGAGAGAGGATAGTGGAGAGAGAGGAGACTTGGCATGGATGGAGATTTTGACACCTGTTTTGATGTATTTTCTCAAATTAGGATTTGTAGTTTGGAGGACTGTGGTTAACCGAAGGCAAAGGACAATAAAGTACATATATTTTCTATAATTTTTTTTTATTTTTCCCTAGCGAAGCTTTTGTTTTAAGATAGCTCAATAAAATGTGGTATTCTTTAAAAGTAAAAATATATTAAGTAAAGAATTTCAAAATATAAACTACTGGGCCTAATATCAGGCTTGGGTCTCTAATTCTTTACAAGCTTGCAATTAGACTCAGTTCCAATTTCTTAAGTTCTTTAAGTTGGCAAAGCATTAAATCCTATGTCATTTTTAGTTTATGAATAATAATTATTTCATTTTGGTTGTGGCTTTCTTTTTACTCTATTTAGGCTGGTTATTCTTCTTTGGTGATGCTAACATATAATTCAACATGAACACATACAACGTATTAAATATGAATCTCTAGAGCTTCTTCAATATACTTTTTCTAAATCAATTTAAGCGCTACATCTTGAAGTCATTAAGGAAAGGAGTCATAAAAAAACCAATAAAATATAAAGATCTAGCAACCCAAACTTGTTGAAAAAACATGTAATATAACTCGTACCTGCTTCAACATATGATAAGATGCCCAAAGACACATGATCCATAAGATGTGACAAATCCTCATAATTTGATTTCAGCCAATCAATTTCTTTTTCAATTTTTTAAGTTGAACTGAACCCATATCTCAAAACGGATCATTTTCTTGTTTTCTTTATATTTTTAAGACCTCGTTTGGGCGCTAGATTGGGAATAATTGGGATGCATTGTCTTGATTTGTATTTCAATGTTATCAACAGACCCACATGCAACGTCCTAAAAAAAAAAACTTATCCAGTATCCATACCTGATTTGAATCCCATGTAGTCCTCATAGAGAAACCAAAAAAACAAAAAAATATCTTTCTTCCTATCCTATTATGATATACAACGTAGAGAATACATTGAAGAGTTGAATCCCATGTAGTCCGCAGAGAGTAGCCAAAAAACCAAAAAAAAAAAAAAACTTTCTTCCTATCCTATTATGATATACAATGAAGAAAATACATTGAAGAGGAGGTGTCCATTGCCGGAGCTTCGAATCCTCTCTAGTGGTCACTCTCTAATCTATAGTCCATCAAAGGCTTGCATTACAACTCATCGGGGTCGTATACAAACTTTGGAATCTCAATCTGAACCCTCCTTATGTGCTCCCACAGGAACTCTGTACGACTGATATATCTCATCTTCCCATACAATCTACAATCAATAGGAACTCGTACACTCTGTACGACTGATATACCTCATCTTCCCATACAATCTACTATCAAATAAAAATATAGCTTCTTTTTTAATCTTATATATCGCGGTGCCCTTGGCAACCAAGTCTAGTGAGGCCGTGTCTGCAATCATTTACCCATCAATTGCATGCATCATTTGAAGCCAATGGCTTTGAGAGGGAATTACAGTACTGTGAGAAGATGGGGTTTCTAGTGCACTTCTTTGAGACAAATATCAATAAAAGTATTCAAAAAAGAAAGGTACCAGACTACAAGTATACAAATACTCTTATCAAGAAATGGACAGGTATAACTTAACCTGAAGAAAACCACATCATCAAATGAATTGCTCCAAAACTGCAACAATGGTAATGTATATCCTATTCCTATTGTAGCAGATCATGAAACAAAATCTTGATAAATGAAATAAAAATGAAGTTGAGAGAGAGATATTAACATGACATCAAAACAGAATCGTTGATTGGAAATGGTGGGATTTCCTTATGTTTTCTTCTCCCTTCTATATCTCTCTCCTTCTCCTCTATTGTTAGTCGTTTTTTCTTTCCTTTGTATTCTCTGTATTTGGAGTAGGAGATAGAAGAGCAGTTAAGAAGTGAGAAGTTGGTTTTTCTTGGAAGAAGTAATGGGGGTCAGTTAGTATAGAGAGAGGATAGTGGAGAGAGAGGAGACTGGAGAGAGAGGGGAGTGGAGGGTGGATGGGCAGCTGTCTTGATGTATTCTTTAATTTTAGTATTCTTAGTTTTAAGGATTGTCGTTAGACGAAGGCAAACCACATTCCAATAGAGATATAGATTTTGATTTGAAGGTTGAAATTTTGTATAAAGACTTAGAATCAGCTTCAATCAAGATGAGAGAGTGAAGTGATGGGTGACTACCCATGATAGTGGATGGGGATGAAATGAAAAGAACAACGACAAAGGCTACAACAGAAACCATGACCCCCATTTTGGAATTGGATGGCCTACTGAACCTCATTGACCCAATTTATAAGAAATAAGAATAGGATATGCAGAGAAGACATAAGGTACATTGGTTTAGAGGTTTATATTTTAATTAACTTTACTATGTTTTGAGCCAAGTATAGAATTTGAAGGATCTTTATTGCTGATATTAATGAAATGCTAGTCTAGGGGTAGTAAAAGGTTTGCATAGATATTTATCATTGGGATATAATTTTCAAAATGTCACGAATACTTGATAGTAGGCTGGAACTATTGGTTGACATTTAAGTTATTTCCCACCCTTTTATTTGGTAGATCAAACATGACCCAACTTGCATAAGGGCACGTTTATGTACAAGTGCTTTCCGTGGAAATGGAAAATTGCCACATCGCATCCACAAAATCTGTGCTAATTTGAGTCTAAGGAAAAGAAATTGTGGGGAGTTGGCAATCCATGTTTGGTGCATAGTTATTTTCTTAAGTGAAATAATGTTTCACATGTTTGGTGCAATTGTGGATTCCTCACAAAGAGTATCTAATTATCAAACACAAAGCAAATAATTTTACTTGAGACCAAATCAAAATCAAATTTAACATACATCTAGCCATTCAATTAAAACATTTTAGAGAGAACAAATCAACTTGGGTTTGGATTAGGATTATGGTTGCCATGTCCTTTTCTTTCATTTTGCACAACTGTTGTTGCATAGATCCAAGCACTAGTGTTGTTGCAGAGAACCAATCACGACCATTGTCTTGTGGATTTTCTTCAGTAGCCATAAAGAGACGGAGATGGGGGTTGGATTAGGATTTGGAAATTAGGGTTGGAAATGGAGACATGGTTTGTAAGGTAAAGAAAGAGAGAGATGGAGATGGATTTTGAACCCTAAATTTTACATCGTCCAGGGTTTTTGCAGGTTGCCGGGGTGGGGGTTGGGGAGGGGTGTTTGTTTCTAAGAATTGCTCCCTTATTCTGATGAGTTGGGCGAGGTAGAAAAAGACAGAAAGTGTTTAAGCGATTGAATAAGCAGATGTGGAGACTTTTTTTTTTTTTTTGCCAGAGCCGTTTTTTCCTTATAGTTTCGAGAAACATGCGTGGAAAGGAAGCTTTTGCATGGGTTCCGATTTTTCAGAGGAACTAAAGTTAAAAGATCCTATAGGAATTCAAAATCCAAACTATCAAGGAAAATGTAGGCCTCACGAAGTTTGTTCCCGCGGAAAAATAACGGACCAAACATCATAAAACCGTTTTCTATGAGAAAACGTGAATTTTTCCATAGAAGATAGTTACACGTTTTGTCCTAAATGTTGTATGCAACTAAGTTCGAGAATCTTTTGACCTCCATCCAGTTCAACTCATCATCGAAATGTCATTCTTAGGATTAAGATATTAATAAACAATATTAGGGCATGAATTTTAAACTTTGAGTTTTCTCATCATATTATCTTGGAATCGTTAGAGAATATTTTTTTCATAGAAGAAAATATGACAGATAGGTAATAAAGCATTGAAGGCTAAATGATTTTAAAATGTGAATAACTTGCAAGATATATCTTTCTCCTTTTTTTTTCCTCTTGACACAGTATAAAAACTGAAAGTAGCAACTTACTAGAATGGGTGCCAGTCTAATAAACCAATGCACAACGGATGTAACCAACCAAACAAGATAGAACTAGCAAAACTATCTACCAACCACAAGCCACAATAAGGAAGACACAAATTTAACGTGGAAACCCTTAACTGGAGAAAAACCATGATCAGAAAAACCAACCACGATTGGACAGTTACAAGATATACTCACAGCTCTTTTATTCCAGTAAGTACGTCGACCTAAGAACTGTAGTTGTTCTTACACAACTTCTCATGTTACCTTGACTTCCCCGCCACGCACTGCTCCTCATGCTTGTTCCTCTTTCAATAACCTTGAGCATCAACATCAACCAATTTTCTATAAAGAAGTAGAAGCTTCAAACATTCTATAGCAACACTTCAGAACAATCACTCAATTGCTCTAGAGAATAAGGAATTTCTTTTAAGATCATCTTACCTCAATACAAAAGAAAGGAACTTCTATGTGTGTACCTTACGGTTGAGAGAATGACCCAATATATAGCCCTAAACCCACTAAGAATATCAAATAGTCTCAAACTCTCACTAAGAGTCCGAATGGAACTAGGAATATTTCGCCATGCTCGCTATAGCGAGCCCTATCTATGGTCGTTGGTTGGGTTGCAACTTCGCTATAGTGAAGTGCATGTTCGCTATAGCGAATACACATTCTGGATTTTGGCTAGAACAATCCAAAACTCGTCAGTCTTTGCTTCAATCTTTACTTCAAGTCTTTCGGCAACTCAACCACAGTACATTCTAAAATAAATTAAAAATTACAACTCCCAATAAGTCTTGATCTGGTTGAGTCAGATAAGGATCAAACTCTTGGTGGTAGAGTTTGGATCAAGTTCAGACTCCCAGTTTGGAAAATTTCCCACACTAGTAAAGAGATGTGGGATTTCAGGATAAGTAGAGTTCGGATAGAGTTGTAACTCCTAGGGATTGCTCTATTAAAAGGAGATAGGAACCCTTGCTTCTGATTATCCAATAAATTTGAGAGCATTCGTAGTGAGTTCGCAGATTTACCTCACACTGCAACACACAATGTTCTCGGTGAGTTTGGTTCCGACATCCATCCGGGACCGGCAAGTTTTTTCAATGGACATCAGTGCCCGATCTCTGTGCATTTGACGGTTCAGCTCTTGCGGTAAGGTCGTGGATAGCCGGGATCTAGGACCTCTTCATCGTGAGTTTCTCTCCCGGTCCCATTCTGTTCTCTGCAACAGAAGTAAGGAGGAAGACGATCAAAATTTTTTCGATTTACGTGCCATGCTGGAAAGCGGTCCTCACTTGGCCTTTTACTAGTCTCAGTAAACCCTAGACAGAAAAGTCCTGGTAAAGAAAATTCCCATTTTCTTTATCTCGTATAGGGAGTCGTGCGATAAAGGCTTCAAGAAGTTTTCTTTTCCACTTCTATTTCCATTGTCCAAAGGACAATACGTTCTGTTGCTGTCCATTGCCAGCCTCGTGACGCGTGCCAGAGCAACCTTTTCGCTGCAAGCCAATTTTTCGAGCCAGGCCACGTGTACCCGACCCGTGTTTAGCCCGGTCCACTTCGTTGCAGAGAACGCTGTTGCGGCGATGGTATAGTGACATCAGCGCAATGTAGAGAGCGACGCGGGTGTTGTATTGCTAACGCAAGCGCGGATTTCGGTCTCAACCGTCAATAGAATCTTTGACCGGCACCAACGTGTTCATCTAAACTCTGATCGACGAACAATTTAGTTCTACGGATTTGTGGCAGCGAGCACTATCTAGTAGACACAACAGATTGGCATTCCAATGGTCAGAAATATTTTGGACTGCAATTTTGGTCAGTGGCATCTGGAGTCTGCTTATTTTTTTAATAATAAAATATGTATACTGTTAAAATTTCTGTACGATCTCGCTAAGGTAGGTATTTTCAATGGGAGAAATTTACCCATTTGGAAATGTCGAATTGATGCCTTGTTACACTTTTAGGGTTTTTCTTATGTTGTTAAAGAAAAAACACTCGAGAAGCCTACTGATGGTGCTCCTAAGGAAGAAAAAGATCTTTATGTTAATTGGAAATATGATAATGAATCAGCAAGGCATC
Organism: Cinnamomum chago; assembly: GCA_038049695.1. NCBI lineage: Eukaryota > Viridiplantae > Streptophyta > Magnoliopsida > Laurales > Lauraceae > Cinnamomum > Cinnamomum chago. The sequence goes on along the minus strand of CP142453.1, from coordinate 100,089,669 downwards.
TGTTACTTGGATTTATTTCCAATGATTTGGTCAAGCAATTTGAGCAACAAGCTTCAACAAAAGAAATTTATGTTCAAATAATTTCAAAATACGATGCTTCCATTGTGTCCCACCTTATGGAGGCATTCTCAAATTTTATGTTAATTATAAAATGCCTAAAGGAACCTCGATCAATGACCACATTGACTAGATGAATATAAGATTGAGGAATTTGATTGCTTTGGGAATGGATATGGATGAGGAGTTGCAGCAAGTGTATCTATTGCAAAGTCTCCCACCTTCTATTGCAAAGTCTCCCACCTTCATGGGAGAATGTTTCTTAGACCCTTAGCCTCCAGAAAACACTGATTGTTAAAGATATTGAGGCTGAATTAATTGCTGAAGGACAAAGTCAGGCTGGCCATGGTGTTGTGCCTACTGCTTTGCTTGGCCAAACCAATTTTGCTAGTGGCTCCATGCCTACCATGTGGAAAAGGAGGTACAAGGGCAAAGGGAAAACAAAGGTGCAACAAAAGAAAAAGGGGCATTGCTTTATTTGTGGGAAGCTTGGGCATTTTCGTGCGGACTATCCAGATAAAAAAAAATAAAAAGGGCGAGAATGGGCAACAGAACATGGTACCACATGGAAGTAAAGATTATATTGATATGATCACTGAATCCATGATGGTGGACACCAATGAAAGCAACCGGTGGATCGATTTCGGGGCTACTCGACACATCTCGAGGACCAAAACAGACTTCATTGAATTCGGTTTTCCTAATGATTCCATCACCTACTTATGAATCTATCCAGCTGTCCATCTATGGACTATTCACGCACCATTAAGATTCTCCAATAGTTGGCACTCATTTTTTAGGCCATTATCTTCAGGCGAGAAAATTAACAAGCTAGGGTTTACCAAGAATCATGTCTGATTTAAAAAATTGGCCTGGTTAATGGTCTAGTTTCTATGGCCCAGAATACATGGCATGTCTATATCTAGTCCTCAGGATGCTGCAATTTTAAATAGCTGTAAGACTTTATTTGATGTATTCCATCAGTCCTAGAACTTTTGCCATAGGTCCATAACATTTGATATCAAAGCTGGCCTCCATGTCTTGACTCCAAGTCACCAAAAGGGCTACATGGAGTAGAGTGAGAGCCATCTTAAGAGAGAGAGAGAAGTGCTGCCTGCCACCATCAGTCCTCGAGCTTTGAAGTATTAGTTAGGTCCATAACAAAACCACAGGCCCGCTAACACACATAATCGGGATCGCCCATAAAGGGTAAGATTTAGATGGGCCAGATCCAGGATAGAGCCAGGATTAACTAGCACGTTTATCAGTGTCAATCTGAACCCTATAAGGCATACGGTCATGATTTGATTCTATATAATGATCAGCCCCCAAGAAAAGCCTATTTCCAAGTTCTTTTCTACATATGGCTGTAGGCCCAGTCTCAAACAAGGAGACCCCTTGTCTCCTTACCTTTTCATTTTAGCAAAAGAAATACTAAGCCTCCACCTCCTTAACCTCCAAAATCAAGGCATTTTTCACCCGATCTCTTCTGTCCCCTCCCTATGCACGTGACATTCTCATCTTCATGAAAGGGGTAGCCTCCTGCATCCTTGCTCTGCAAGATCTATTAGAGACTTACCAAGAAACTGTTGGCCAGTTTTTCAATCTTCAAAAGAGTCATCTCCATATAGGTAAGTGTGGCATCAGAAGAAAAAGCAGAATCAGCTCAATCCTTGGCATCCAAGAGTCTTCGATCCAGCTCAAGTACTTGGGAATCCCGATATGCTTTGGCACCCCAAGGAGAAGCCATTTCCTTCCTTTTCTGGACACAGTAAACTCTAAACTCAATGCTTGGAAAGCTAAAAATCTTTCCTTTGCGGGTCACCTCATCCTCATCAAGCATGTGATCTCTAGCATGCCAATTCACTTGGCAGCCACCTTGCCTCTCCCTGCTTCCATTTGCAAAGAGCTAGAGAGAAAGATGAGACAATTTCTTGTTAGGATCGAAAATACATGACGATCTACGAGACAATCATAATCAATCAACTAGACACAGATTTACATGGTTCGACAAGATTGCCTACGTCTACGGGGGACTCACACCGTTTACTATTATTGGAGATTTCCACAAGAGTACAAGCACACATTGTCTCTCTTGCTCTCTCTCAATCTCACCATAAGTCCCATGCTCTCACAACCCAGTATAAATATATGAAGCACTAAACCTCTAGACACCCATAACCGTTGGATTTGGCCTTATAACAAATGGTCCAGATTAAACCGACAAATCACAAATAAACCCCTGTGATAGAATAAAGTCTAGGTCAGGCTTCACCAACATATTAATCTCCCACTAGAAGACTGAAGCATATTGAATGGCTTTGACAATAACAAAACACGGCTAAGAATATTGATACCTTATCTTCACGCTTGAAGACTAACTGAAGCCAAGCACAATTTCAATTTTTCTGTAGTCACCATGTAAGACCCCGACCCCTAATTCTCGTGTTTACTGTTGTCTCAGTTTTGAATTAGTTTTCTGAGTGAGATTAGAGGTGGTTCGGCTTCGTTTGTGAGTTTGGCTAGATTTTTCATAGCTTTAGAGAATTTTGAGAGCCGCGGGTTTGTTTTGACCCGGCCAGTGGTGGCCAGGGTGATTTGTGTTCACGTGGGAGTTTATTCTTTTATTTCAAAAAATTTCTGATTTTTACTCCTCTCAATTTGTTTTATTGATCTCAACAACTTTCATGTTTTATCCGTTTGAATTTAAAACCCAGAAATCGCGTTTTTCGAGAAAAAAGGATAAAACAGTCATTTCACACTCAAATCTATGCATAAATTTCAAAATTTGAAAATCATGAGGGAAATATACTTTTTGAAAACTAGATTTTTCAACGATCATTTTTCTCTTCTTCGTCTACTGCATCCGGGACCCACATAAGGGAGTTTTAAACACTTGAAGATTTGGGGCCCATGGGGCCCACCTTCCTCACTTAAACCCAAATAAGGCCCACGTTAGAGGCCTTCTTCTCCTTCATTTTGTTTTTCCTGCAACTGTGCTGAGAAAGAGTTTTCCTTCTCTTCCATTTCCAGCCACCTTCTCTCCTCTTGCATGTGTACCTCTTGAGTGCTACTTAGAGATTTGACTTCATGAATCTCCTCTCCTCACCTCTAGCTTCCCATTGGTACTGTTCTTGAAGAAAATCAGCTGGAACCACCTTCTTCTCCAAGTCTTTCTTCTTGCTTAGAGCTAGGAAAGGTTAGCAATGGCTTCCCCTCTTGAAATCTTGGTTTTTTTTAGACCCTTTAAGACTCTTTTATCATGCATGCAAAAGAGTTTCTTGAGAGCTCCTTTCTATTTCGAATTGGGTGGATTTTAGTGTGTTCTTCTTTTGATTCTTTTGGTGTAGATTGGAGCTGCTGTATTTGAGAGTTTCTTAGAGTGGTTTGTGACCCTTTTTGGAGTAAAGGCAAGTGAATAAATGGATATTGGATTGCATACAATTAAAATTGTGTTTCTTTTTCAAGGGTTGATGTGAAATTGCTATTTCATTTATTCATTGCCTTTGGCTATTCAAGGTGGATCTCAAAAGGGTATTTGTACTCAGTTTATGTTCAGATTTCTGCATGTTTTTGCACTCAGTTAAGTTTAGAATTCTGCATGTTTTTGTTCAGGATTCTGCACATTTTTATACTCAGTTATGTGCAGATTTTTGCAGGTTTTTTTTTATGTCAAAGTTCAGATTTTTGCAGGTTTTAATGTTCAGTTGATATTCAGATGTCTGCAGGTTTTTACGTCCAAATAGTGTGCAGATTTCTGCAATGTTTTAATGATCAGCTATATTCAGATTTCTACATGGATTTTAGCACGCAATTGTGTACAAACTTCTGAAGGATTTTTATGAGGAATAGTGTTCAAATTTCTGCAGGATTTTCATGAACAAATGAGTACAGATTTCTGCAGAATTATGTATTTCTAATGTCATACAATATGCTGAAATTGATTTGGGGAATCTGAATGTAAATAATGTTTATGGTTGAATGGGAATTCTCAATGTTAAGAAAGGCTTGAAATGAATGAGAAAGAAACTGGAAATGATAGAGGAGGAAGGAAGGAAGGAAAAGGAACCAAAGAAAAGAAGGAACAGTGCAGAATTCTACACTGAACCGGACCCAGCAAAGAAACTGGGCCGCTCGAGCGGACCAGTCTCTGAGCGGGCCCACCTCCGCTCGAGCGGGTCTGGGCCTTGTCAGGCCTATTTCAGGCGCCCAAGCCCATTTCAGCAGGTCCTTTCCCTTTTATTTGAAGTATTTAACCCCTATAGACTATGAATGTTTGGGAATGAAAAGTTTAGAAAGAAATACATTGAATTATGCAAATCGAATGTGAAAAATGAAGGAAACACTCTATGTTGGAATTTACCGGGGAAATTTTTATAAGTCTCAATGTACACTTTACAACCTTAAATGTTGGAGATTTTCATTGGTACCAAACCCATTATTATAAATCACCATGTAGGGGTTAGGTGTGTATTGAGACAATCCTTGGTAAGCCACTAAACCATGATACATTACTTCATTCCAAGTTAGGGAAATTTGTATATTTTCTACAAATTGTTTTAAAATAGATTTGAGCGGTTTGCCACAGAAATTTGTATATTTTCTACAAATTGTTTTGAAATAGATTTGAGTGGTTTGCCACGCTCGGAAATATCGGTAAGGCTACTTATTTGATTCGTTCGAATTTGTCAATATGTATTTGTTTGGAGTAGTTCCTTTTATCGATTTTGGAAATGTATTGCTATGATTTGAATTGTATCGATTCAGGTTTTGGTTTTGAATGGCACCACTAAGCTTAGGTCACCTAGTTGGGCTGATCACCCGGCTTGGGATCTTAAATTATTTGCCAGCTGCTGTTTGGATTCTGTTTGTTTGCTCCGGCCATGGCAACGGTTCTATATTCCGGTCCCACGGGTAGTGGCAACGGTTCTATTCCGGTCCCACGTGTAGTGGCGACGGTTCTGTATTCCGTCCCACTTTATGTGGCAACGGCTCTGTTTTTCCGGTCCCACGGGTAGTGGCAACGGTTTCTGTCTGCTCTTGTTATTTCGGTAATAGGAGAATATAGCTATATGTGGATTGCCAGTGTTCTTACTCAGTTTATTATGTCTTTTTAAAATTGTTAATGGTTTAGAAATTATTTAATTATTTCATCAATATTCATGTTTAGACTTTTCATTGTTTTACAATGTTTTCATAATGTTTTATAAATACTTGTCACTCTTTATCTGTTTATTTGCTTGTCAGACCGTCATGTCTGATACTCTCTTGTTTGGTGCCAGATTTCGACAACGTTGCCTTTTAGATGGTTTGAACAGAGGAGGCGGTTGAGCCGTCGGTTGGACGTGAGTGGCTGCCCAACGATGTCATCTAGACGTTGCTTTTGGCGCTAGAGTTCCTAACGTAATTTGGGGTAGCATTTTGTTTAGTTGGGTATTTTTGAATGGCTTTTATTAGCCTTTTTCTTTTGGGTTTTTTTTTATGAATATATTTTTTTAATTTGTAACTTGGACATATGTGGGAAATAAACTGTCTTGTTACTGCCAGCTCAGTATTTTATGGTTCTTGATTTGTTCCAGTCTGATTATGAGCCTTGATTTGATGGCTTTATGTTAGCGGTTGAGTGAGACACGGAACCCGATGGCCACGGGCTCCGAGTCGCAACGCCACATCAGCTTCCACGAAAATTTCAGGTCGTGTGGAATTTTGAAATCCTCACACACGCGGATCCTGGGGAAAGCAAAATTTTTAATTAACCCCAAATCACGTTCCCCGAGATCGGATCGCTGCAGGATCCTGGTTTTGGGGCGTGACACCCACCTTCCAGAAGCCATCGTATGAAGTGATATCTAATCTGAATGTGTTTGGTTTTTAGATGAAAGACTGGATTCTTTGCAAGATGAATAACACTCTTATTGTCATTGTAAAGCTTGCTGGACTTTTGCCTCTTACCCAACTCTTCCATTAATTCTTCTAACCAAATAATTTCCTTACTACCTTCTGTAGCGGCAAAATACTCTGCTTCTGTGGTTGAAAATGCAACAACGTCCTATAGTTGTGATTTCCAACTGATTGTTGCACTACCCAATTTGAAGACATATTCTGTAGTGCTTCTGCTTTTATTAAGATCTCTTGCCAAGTCCAAATCAACATAGCCATGCAATTTGATCGTTGATCCTCCAAAACACAATGATGCATTATTGGTGCCTGTCAGATATTTGAGAATCCACTTAACTGCCTCCCAATGTACTTTTCTAGGATTACTCATAAATTTGCTTACAACTCCCACTGCATGAGCAATGTCTGATATAGTGCAAACCATAGCATACATCAAGTTGCCAACAACTGAAGCATATGGGACCTTAGACATGTTCTCCTTCTCCTGTTCTGTCTTAGGAGACATTTCTTTTGAGAGTTTGAAGTGGCTGGCCAGTGGAGTGCTAACTGGCATAACATTCTGCATGTTGAACTTATTTAGAACCTTTTCAATATATTATGCCTAGACACTTTCAATGTGCGATTTTTCATGTCTCTGCTAATTCTCATGTCAAGAATTTGATTTGCAGCACCCAAATCCTTCATTTTAAATTCCTGTGACAAATGTTTCTTCAAATTATTTATTTCATGCATATTTGAACTTGCAACAAGCATATCATCTACGTACAAGAGTAGAATAATGTAACAGTCATCAAAACTTTTGAAATAATAACAATGGTCTGCATGACACCGTTTGTAACTTGTGTTGCACATAAACCTGTCAAATTTAATGTACCATTGTCTTGGGGCTTGCTTCAAATCGTATAAACTCTTCTTGAGCTTACATTGAAGTGATTTTCAGTGGTGCAGCTCCAAGAAGATGTGAAAAGTTAGAAATTTCTTGAGCATTGATGAGCTTGTGACGGAGAATTGTTGGAGGAGGTTTAACAGTTGCAGTTATGATGGTGAGTCGACCCAGCAGGATGTGTCAGTGGATGGTTAAAAGCATAGGAAATTGGTTTTCAGCAGCAGTGTAGAGAGTTATATGTGGAATTGATTGTTACCTGATTACATGATAGAGAAGATTTTGTGGATTTTACCGACTTGTAGAACATCAGTTTGGGCAGAGTACAGATACGAGCAGGAGAATCATCACTTATGGACAATGACAGTTGAAGGATTCAGAGAAGAATGAGTTTGACAGAAGCACACCTCACGAAGTGTGGACATGTGGAGTAGCATGACAGTTAAAGTGTTAGCGGGTCTAGTCATAGTTGGAAACTTACAGAGTTATGAACCTTGTGTTTTCAATGAGTAGATAGAGATGAGTGAAGTGTTCAGAGGACCGTTCAAACATTTGATTGAATCAGCTTGGCATATGAAGGAGTGATAGATTTCCAAGTCATTCACCTCGAAGATCGTGCATTGGCAGGATACTTAATTTCGACAACTTTGACAGAGATGACAGAAGTGTACCGAGGACCGGACGACATTGCCTAAAGTAAGATACATCTGGTAGTACTCAGCGTCACCAATTTTTCGAAGCCAAGGGCAGATAGAAGGATAAGACAATATTTCAAGGTAAAGGGATGTCCAAGACTGGTAGAGATCGACTGTTGTGCAGTGGATCAAGAGCAACGAACAGAAATAGTAAGAGCTAGCAAGAGTTCACATTGAAGATTGTGCATTTGACATGAGACACTAGATTCGACAGTTGTGATGAAGTCGACAGAACTGTTCCAAGAATTTTCTATATCAGGGTGGCTAGAAGTGAGAGACTTGGTGGAACTTAGAAGGAGTCAGAGATAGTAAATTCCTTGAATAGTCAGATTGGCAGAACAATAACAGATTCGAGCCAGTTGTGGAATGTCTGACGACTATTGATAGTTGACCGAAGAGTTTTACAACGAGGATGACCCAGCGAGTTCAAGTTCTTCCGAGAGGACCAATTTGGAGCAGTCGTTTGAGGTCGTGTATTCGAAGTGTGGGATTAATGTCCCCATTTGGTTTTTTTGGGTTTGTTTAGTTCATTTGGAGGACCAAATGTTCTATGGGGGGGGGGGAGGATGTGAGAACCCGACCCCTAATTTCCTGAATTAGTGTTGTTTTATTTGTGGATTAGTTTCTTTTAGTGGGATTAGTGTTTGTTGGGTTGAGTTTGTGAGCTAAAATGGTTTCTCACTAGTTTTGGGGAGTTTTGAGTGCCTTTGTGATTAGTGGGACCCTTTGGTGGTTCTTTTAGTGACCTTGCCCGTGATTGAGAGATTATTCGAACTTCCGATAATTCTTGTTTTAGCCTCGTTTGACTTATTTTGTTAATCTCTACAACTTTCGTGTTGACTTCGTCCTGTTCGAGACCCCGAAACCCTACTTTCCTAATGTTAGGGTAAAACAGTCTCTTCACATTGAATCTGGACCCAAATTTCGAGATCTCAGAACCATGCGAAAATTACACTTTTTGAAAACTAGATTTTATGAGAAACATTTTCCTCTTCTTCGTCGATCGCATCCGAGGCCCAGAAATTGATGTTTTACCCTTGGCAAGTTTTGAGTGTGGTGGGGCCCACACCCACCCGTTATAAAAGATGACTCTCCCCTTTCTTCTCACTCATTTGTTGCAGCCCAAAGGGGGGAGCTCTGCAACTGAGCTTCCCCTCCCTTTTCTTCTTGTTTTCTCCTCCCCATTCATGGAGGAAACTCTTGCCATTTGGAAACCCAACCATGCCATCTTCTTCCCCATTTCTCTGACTTCCCATGGATGCTATTGTTGTGCAAAACCAAGGTGGGAAGCCTCTATTTCAAGCTTCTTCTTGTTGATTGATGGCCCTAGAGGTAAGGACTTCTTTCCATCTTCTATTGTTGAGCTATGACTTTCCCTTAGGTTCTATTTTCTAGTTTGGTTTGAGCTCATTCCTTGTCTTTCATTGTTTGACCCATTTTAGGGTTTGTTTTTGGGGTTTTGTAGAGATTGTTGATCTTGAGATTCAGAGTGTGATTAGAAGCTTGGTTTGCTAGCTTGGACCCAAGGCAAGTGGATGATTAGCTGTTTTGAGTTTTAAATGATTTAGCGAAACATTAATGAATTATTCATGCTTTTATTGATTTGCATTGTTGAAATAAATGCTTATAATGCATCTTGCTAGTTCATTTAATGTCTTGGAAACATGGGTTTATGACTTTCTTATCTCTAGTCTTGTGGTGGTTGTATAAGTGTTGAAAGGAGGGAAAAAGAGAATGACCCAGTACACAGGGAGCCTGACCAAAAGACTGTGCACCCATTTCAGTTACAACTCCTGGTCGACCACCCATGGGCTCAGTCGACCGGGCACACAGGGACCAAGTCGACCTGATTTTCTCATGTCGATCGAGGCTGCTGTGTACGGGGTCGACCGGGCCAACTGAGAAATCCTTGCTGGAAGGGATTTTACCCTGTTTTTGGATGGGCTTAGGTGGGACTTTGGCTACCCTTTTTGGACTCATTGGACTATATGTGAGGATGTCTTGAGCCGACGTTCTTCACGGTTAATTCGGTTGCATCGGAACCCAATCCAATTCAATCTTGAACGGTATGGGACAACGCGATATCCTCCTTATATCTATACGCGAAGTCTATTTCCTTGGGTATCGCGAATCCTATCCATTTTGGTGACTGAGTAGGTGGTACGATGCTTCAGGATTAACATCATACTTAGGATGGACTGTTTATAGTTTTGATTTTTAATCGTACTGTCTAGTATAATCTATAAGCTCATTTTAAGTTTTGAAAATCATAAAGTGCATAAGGAGCCCGGAATGTCTTCAAACTGAAGGAGTACCAAGTCATTATTATAATCGACATACGGGACCCCTATTCACCTTAAATAAATCTTGAAATCAATATTTTACCTGAAATTGTAATAGTTCATTGTATTCCCTCATTTCTGATATTTACAGTACATGACTTGTTTTCCCGAAAGCATTGAAGTTACACTAGTAACAGTTACTTGTCCTGAAATGTATTGCACCACATGAAATGGAAATTATTCCTTGGACACCCTTGCCCCGCCTGTTCATTTACTTGCACTTGATTTACTTGTTCATGTCTCGATTTATTAATTGACCTATGAGTCGGCATCACTAAGCTTGGATAACCTTGCCGGTTTGACCCACCGACTTGGAGACCCCCCTCCCGTCCCGCCAGCTGCAGTTTGGATCCCGATGCCCGGTTTATAACTGTGGTCCCGTCCCGACACCCGGTTCGCTACCGTGGTCCCGTCCCGTATATTTATATTGTATATATGTTTTTCGTTAAATCTCCTCACCTTGTGTGACTGAGACCAACGTCCCGTTATACTCTTGTCACTTTGGTGATAGAGGACTTAGCTCTGTGTGATTGCCATCTTGTTAGTTCCCGATTCCTTGGATACCCTACATGTTTTATATTGCTTATCTGTTTTCCGGTAAATGATTCATTTCTTTTATGAAAGTTATTACTTAAACAGGTGTTAATATTTTCCAAGGTAAATTCAATTATCGTTATATTGTTTTCCGTTCCTTGAACACACACATGTTTTAAATGAATACCTGATTTGTTAAATATTCGTGCTTTTACATATGTTTTAAATGACACTTGTTTTGCCAGATCCCTATGTTTACACATGTTTTAAATGAATACACGAATTGTTAAATATCCGTGCTTTTAAATATGTTTTAAATGACACTTGTTTTGTCAGATCCCTAAGCTTACACATGTTTTAAATGAATACCCGGTTTGTCGAATACTCATGCTTTTACATATGTCTCAAATGAACGTTTGTTTTACCAAATCTCTATATTTGCACATGTTTTAGACGAACATCCGATTGCCAAATATCTATGCTTTTATAGATGATGTAAATAAATATATGTTTTGTTAGATCTCCATGTTTTACCCATGCTTGAAACGAATACATGTTTTGTTAGAGATCCACGATTTTGCACCCGTTTAATTATATGCAGCATTTGATCAAATAGCATGATTTATCATATGTTTTATTCTTGAGTATATTTATTATCTTTTCATCCACCTGCCAGACCGTCGTGTCTGACCCACTGCTTTTGGTACTCAGGTCCAGACTTCTTCGTCCCGAGATGAGTGCTTTTGTTGGCCGTGGAGCCATGTTTTGCAGGTTGTTTTGTCAGCTATGTCATGTAGACATTGAGCTTGATATCGAAGTTGCGTCACATATGGGTAGTGGTCATTAACTTGTTATTGTATGGCTTTTATTAGCCTTTTCTTGGGATTCTTAATTAATGTACATTGATAATTTGTAACTTGAACATATATGGGAATGTAATATCATGTTACTGTCAGCTCTGTACTTTATGGTGATGGTTTACTCCAGTCTGATATGGTTCTTGATATAATAGCTATGTGCTAGAGGTTGGGTAGACGCGGAATCTGATGACCACGGACTCCGGGCCGCAACGCCCCGAAAGCTTCCGCAAAATATTCAAAATATGTTGGAATGTGTTGTTCTCACACACGCGGATCTTGGGAGAGAGAAAATATAATTATCCTTAATCCCATTTGCGCCCCGAGGTTCCGGTTTGGGGGCGTGACAGTTTAACCACAGGAGGAAATAACTCAGAATAATCAATACCTGCCTTCTGCTAGAAGCCTTTTGCAACTAACCTGGCTTTGTATCGCTTGCTACCGTAATGTTCTGCCTTCAATTTGTACACCCACTTGTTGTGTAATGCTTTCTTTCCCTCAGGCAACTGAACTAAGTCCCATGCTTGGTTTGATAGTAAAGATTGAATCTCATCTTCCATGACTTGTTTCCACCTAGCTTGAGTTTTAACCTGCAATGCTTCTTCATAACATTCTAGCTCCCCACCATCAGTTAACAACAAGTAAAACAAAGAAGGTGAATAGCGCTGAGTAGGCTTAGGAATCCTAAATGACCTTACCGGGGCAAGTGTTTGAGGGTCCACCTGCGGGTTTTCATTTTCATGCACTTCAGGTACATCATTTTCAGAAGTGTCATCCAATTCTAAATATTCATTGCTGTCCTCCTGTACCTTATCCTTGTTTTTATGCATCACTTTCTCATTGAATATAACATTCCTTCTTTTAATGATTTTTCTATTTTCATCATCCCAGAAGCGATAACCAAAATCATTAGAACCATATCTAATGAAAGTGCATTTCCTAGATTTAGAATCTAGTTTGTCTCTTTTTTTAGCATCAACATGAACATAAGAGATACAACCAAATATTTTTAAGTGTGAAAGGTTTACCTCTTTTCTGATCCAAGCTTCCTCTGGTAGTCCACCATCCAAAAATATTGAAAGCCTCCGATTGATCAAGTATGCTGCAGTATTCACTGCTTCTGCCCAAAACTGCTTGAGCAATCCAGCATGTATCCTCATACTTCTGGCATGCTTAACAATTGTCGTGTTCATGTGCTCTGCCACACCATTTTGCTGTGGTGTATTGGGAATAGTCTTCTCAAGTTTAATGCCATTTTTGGCGCAATACTCCTCAAAATTTTTGCTGCTGTACTCTTTCCCATTATCAGACCTTAGGCATTTCAGTTTTAAACCTGTTTCATTTTCAACCAAAGCTTTCAACTTCTTGAAAACATTAAACACGTCAGACTTGTGTTTCATAGGATATACCCATAATTTTCTAGTAGCATCATCAATAAATGTAACAAAGTAAGAAGATCCACCAAGAGAATGTACCTGAGTTTGTCCCCACACATCCGTGTGTACTAGTTCCAACCTTTCTGACTTCGGTGGCCTACTTACTTTAGAAAAGGTAACTTTATTTTGCTTTTTGAAAACACAGTCTTCACAGAACTCTAAGTCCAATGACTTGAGTCCTTCCATCTTACCTTTAGAATGAAGAATCTCCATCCCTTTCTCACTCATGTGTCCGAGTTTATAGTGCCATGTGTTTGAATCAATGCCTTTATCTGCAACTGCAATGGAACTTATGGAGCTGTTAGTCAAGTAAATAGTTTCTTATTTCTTACCACGAGCAACAACCATACTCCCTTTTGTAACTTTTCAGAAATCATCTGTAAAAATAGTTACGTGGCCAGAGCTTGCAAGCTGACCAACTGATATGAGGTTTCTCTTCAGGCTGGGTACATGCCTAACATCATTCAATTGCCATATACTGCCATTTGACAATTTAACTTAAACATCTTCCTTGCCAATTATGTCACAAGGTTCATCATCACCAAAATAAACTTTTCCAAAGTCACATTATACATAAATTTTAAACTATTCTCTATGTGCAGTAGCATGAAAGGATGCACCCAGAATCTATAACCCAAGGTTCAAATTTATAATCAAAAGCAAGAATTAAAGCATCTCAAACAGTATCAGCTATGACATTTGCGGAAGCTTCGTTGTCTTTATTACCGTTCTTTTGCTTATTTTTCTTTGGTTGAGCTCTGTAGTTCTTTTTCAAGTGTCCTTTCTTGCCACAATTCCTGCACTCGATCTTGCCTTTTGACGATCTTGACTTGCTCCCTGATTTTGATCTTCCACGATTTTGCTTTCTCTTAAATGATCTTCCTTTGTTTTATACATTCAATGCACTTCCTGATGATTCACGTGAAGGTTTCCTACGAATTTCCTCATCAAGGATAGCACTCACAATATCATCAAATTTAAGTTTGGTTGATCCTGAAGAATTACTCAGTGATGTGACCATACCATTCCAGTTGTCTGGTAAAGAAGATAAAACCAACAAAGTCCAAATTTCATCTTCGAATTGTACATTAATCGAGGATAATTGGCTCATGACCATGTTAAACTCGTTCAGGTGTTCAATAACAACCCCACCTTCAACCATTTTCATGTTAAACAACTTTCTCATCAAGAAAACTTTATTTGAGGTGGAAGGTTTTTCATACATTCGTGATAGGGCATCCATAACATCTTTAGTGGTTATCTCCTTTGATATATTGAATGTAACCGACTTTGATAGAGAGAGACGAATCGTACCTAAGGTTTTCCTGTCGAATACTTCCTATTCTGCATCTGACATTGTTTCAGGTTTCTTGGCTTTTCCCTCAAGCGACAAGTAGAAATTCTTCTGGTAGAGGAGATCCTCAATCTGCATCTTCTAGTACGCGAAGTTTGTGCCATTAAACTTCTTAATTGTGAGCCTTGCGTTGTCCGTCATTGCTCCCACTCAAACCAAGCTCAATCTATTTGATGAATTTCTCTGCCTGTTAAACTGTCAATCCATTCCGTCTACCTTGTAGATCTTGTCAATACGAATCCAATAAAAAAAATGGAACACAATTTTGAGTCCTGATGGCTTCAGAAATCAAGAAACAACTCTGGTCGTCCGATCGGTCAATTCTATCTTGACTGTACGGTTGTGTCAGCGGACTGCTCCTGGGCTTCTACGAAATGGGTCGGGTTGGACCTGACCAGAACTGACCCAAGTCTGGACTTGACTTGTAACTATGTTGTTGGGCTTTAGAAGCGAGCGGGCCGGACCTGACCTGGAACTAACCCAAGACCTGGGACAAACCTAACTGGGTCTTCTTCCTCTGTGTTTCGATTTCTCTGCAACAGAGAAGCAACACTGTAGGTTTTTTCTCTTCCCCTTCTCTGACGCAGGCAACGAGCAGCGGAAGGCGACAGCGGTGCGGCGGTGAGGAGCAGCGACGGAACTCCGGCGACAATGGGGTTGGCGGCTGTGATGTTTTCAATTGCTACAGGGATTGGCAGATGCGATGGCTCGCGAAAGGCAGGTGCAGCGATAAGACTCTCCCCTTCTTTGGTTCCGGCGAACCAGAACCTATGGGACGAACTGAGCGATCCTTCTTTTCCTTCAAGTTCGGTGACGTTGAACGACGAAGATCCAGCAAACTCGAGGGTGTTGGCGCGGATGCCTTTCTTCTCATCTGTTTTGTAACTTGTTCTGAAAAATAGTAGCTCTGTAAATCTTGAGAACGAAGGGTGCAACCTAGTGCTAGTTCCGGTTTCTAGAACTTCAGATTCACGTGGCCCACCTCTGGTGATCTGATCTTTTGATCTGTAACAGTGCCCAAACCCACTGGTCTTATGCGATTTACAGCAACAATCCCAACCCACTCTTTACTGTGCGGCGAAATCAAGAGATCCAAATGATCTCTTCTTCGGGATTAATCTCAATCTCAATCATGATCGAACGAGAAACCCTAGGCTCTGATACCAGTTGTTAGGATCAGAAACACACACACGATCTATAAGACAATCACAATCAATCACACAATCAATACACGAGACACAGATTTACGTGGTTCGGCAAGATTGCGTACGTCCATGGGAGATTCACGCCGTTTACTATTATTGGAGATTCCTACAAGAGTACAATCATACACTGTCTTTATTGCTCTCTCTCAATTTCAACATAAGTCCCATGCTCTCACCACCCAATATAAATATATGAAGCCCTAAACCTCTAGACACCCACAACCGTCGGATCTAGCCTTATAACAGATGATTTAGATTAAATTGACAAATTACAGATAAACCCCTATAATAGAATAAAGTCTAGATCAGGCTTCACCAACCCATCATTTCTCTTGTCACGCAATGCTTCATACTCAAAGATCAATTATGTCAACCGGGCAACCATCACTCTCCCTAAGGTAGAAGGTGGCCTAGGCATTAGGAAAATCTCAGAAGTCAATGCAGCCTCTTTCATCAAGCTTGGTTGGCAAGCCTCCACGACAACCTCCATTTGGTCTCAGTGGTTCAAAAATCATTACTTCAAATATAAACCAATCTGGAGCCCTGCGAATACCATCTGTGGTTCTTGTATTTGCAAAAAAATTCGCCATCTGGCTCTTTTAATCCATAGAGGGAGTACTTGGGTTCTTGGTAATGGTTAGGACATCAACCTCTGGCATGACTCTTGGAATGAAGATAGACCTTTCTCTGAAAGATATCCTCTTCTGCAATTCCCTCTTGACCAAAAGCTTTCTTCTCTATTTCAATCTGGATCCTGGTCCATCTCTGACAACATCCAGCGAGTAGTTCACCACCAGTTATCTACTCAACTCTCAAACCTCTTACCAATTGCTAAAGTCAGAGATTCTCTCAGGTGGAGAGACTCACCTGATGGTAGCACTCCTTGAAAGTAGCTTGGCATCTCATTAGACAGAGCAGAAATCCTTCCTTGACCCAAGCTAATCTGGAATAGCATCTCCCTTCCCAAAATCAATTGTTTGGGATGGCACCTACTGCACATTAAAACCCCAACTGAATATCTTTTGAAGCGTGTGGGTTCTTCCCTAGCATCCAGATGTAGTGTATGTCGCCAAGAGGAAGACACAGTTGCCCATCTTTTCTTATCTTGTGCCCAAGCAAAATCACAATGGCTCTAGCTCTTTCAAGCAGCTGATCGACAGCCTCCTCCAACCTTCTTTGCCTTTGCAATTTGGTAATCTCTCTCCATGGGAAATGACTCAATAGGCTCCGAGTATATGGCAGCCGTCTTCATAAACGTCATCTTCGTTCTGTGGAAGACTAGAAATGGATCCATCTTTGAAGGTCACAATCTTCCTCTCAGTCTCCTCAAAATTTAGATTCAAGAAGTCATATCCTTCTCTCTGAATCAAATTAAAAAAACCTACTGCAGCTCTCAGCTCAGAGCAATAAGCGATTTCCTGAGTATTCTAGATTCTTTGATGTAATCTCTTCATTGTTTCCATTTTATTTTTTTTTGCACTTTTGCTCTGTCCTACCTGTGGGTTTCATCATTGACCCATGTTTCTTCTCCTGCCCTATTTTTTATTTTTTATTTTTTAATTCAATTACCCTTTAAGCAAAAAAGGAAAAAAAAAAAGTGGCTGCAGGCCTAGCAATTCTAAGCGACTTTATTCGGTTAGACCAACACCAACAGCAGTGTACAGGTCGGGCCCAATTAGGCTAATTTCCATGAAAAACGCAGCCCTTTACACAAACATATCTAGGGCTAATTTCCTTACACAAGGCCCACTTTTGGACAAAATGCAACTATAAAATTCATGTCAACAAATCAGACCCACTCATTCTTTCAGAGACGACCAATAAGAATTATTGGGTTAGTGTGGCCCAATTACCACACTCCCATGTCGTTCCCCACTCGAACCACCCAATTATATATATTTTATATATATGGGAGATGCTCCTATGAGAGATATTTCTCACCTTATATGAGAGATAGGTGTCGGGGCATTTAAGTTGTTGGAATTAAATATGGATGTGAGAGCCCCCACCTTATCTCTCATAGTAAGGTAAGAGCATCTCTCATAAGAGCATCTCCCTATATATATATATCCCGTAATATAAAAGCAACAGCTTTTGGTCGACTCATATATCCCATATACGTGCCCATACACATGCCAAATGGAGATCCTTATCTTCTCCTTCTTACCATAAAGCAGCAGTTTGTCGTCTTCCCTTGTTCTCTTATCTTCCTCTTACGATTGTTTCTCATGATTGTTCTCTGGAGAAAAATCCCTATTCATGTCTCTTTCTCGTCAGCTTCTTCTCTCTCACTGACCTCTATCTTCCATCTCCCCATTTTTTTTTCAACTGCTTGTCGTCGACTCCTTCCTTTTGCCTCACTTTTACCTACGTGTCTCCTCCAGCTTCTAGCTACTTCCCTCTTTCTTCCCTTTCCTTCCTTGCTCTTTGGATGCTTCCATCTTTGTGGGTCCCAAGCTTCTTCTTTTGCAAGCGGTTGCTCGTGGGACCCTTTGATGCTAAACATCAACACCTGGCTCTTGAACCCACCTCTAGACTCTTCGTTTCACCTCTCCATCCATCTTCTCATCTTAGCAAAAGAAAAATGGAAACCATTTGCTAGCCTGCTCCTCTTCCATCTTCTACTCTCTGTAAAACACATCCGACAGTCGAACAATTTGAAATTGCTTTTGTCGATTTAGGTAAGGGCAAGAAACCTCATATGCAAGATTCTTGTTTTTTGTGTGTGTTTTTTTTTCAAGTCATCGTAGATTTTGTGATTGTTTTCGTATCTTGTTGAATTCCTCACTTTGGATTTCCGATTCTAGCACTAACCCACTTCCTAATTCCTTGTTTTAATTGTTTTGGGTGTCTGTGGTGGTTAATGGGTCATCCAGCAGATACTAAGTTAGAAATTCACATTCTTGAAAGAGTAGCTAAAAATTTCTTTTTTCCCACACTTGTCTTGAGCAGTTGTCTTGAATCTGGGCAAATTAATTGAGGTTAGTGCTTACCACGCTCTTGTGAAGAGGCCTTATGACAATGCAAAACTATTTATTATCTAAAGTGAAAATTAACGATTTCATGCATGAACATTGCATCATCATATCTTCAGGATAACTTAAGACATTGTTCAGCTTATGTAGATAGCTCTCATAACAAATTTGAGCAAATGTTTTGACATGGAACTCATTTGACGATACCTTTGACAATGGATTTGATGATGGGAGTCTAATCTCTTAGGACTACGTTAGTAGATCACAGGCCTAACATATAAAAGATACAAAAGGGAAAAAGCCCAAAGTTTGTAGTAAACTTAAATCTGAACAAAACGGAGCCAATATTATCCTACCATTGATTAGATTAGCAGTGGTTTTGAACAACCCAATATAACCCACAATGATCTATAGTCCTAAACCATTGCTGTAACTTATAATCATCATTGAAGACTTCCCTATCTACTTGCTATTTGCTAATCAAAGCCCTAAATAAATTAATAACATTAGGCTATATACAAGTCACTTTCTGCTATATTAGCAGATTCACCAATGAATTGGCAGGCTCACTAGCCAAGAAAGGAGCGAATAGATCATATAAAGTGGTTTACAAGCTGTTTGGCTTTTAGACTTTCTGTTTTGTTAACCTTTTACCTTAATGTTTTAGTTTTTTTCCCCTTGTATCTATTGTAGGGGCTCAGCAAAACCTCTGGGCAGATTTCAGGAGCCTTTGCTAATCTCACAGGTCTTTAATTCTTGTATGTGTTGACCACAATTTTTATTCATTTGATCCTTTCCGCATCTTTCAGTTAGAAAATTTTACTCTAATGCTATGGAATAGGCTAGAATTTTTTTGGCTTGATGTCATGACAACTTTTCAATAATTACTAATAATGGACTTTCTCATCTGATCTCATTTATTCACCGCTTACATATCATCAAGATATGATCATCTTTATTTGGCAAAATTTTTTCCCCTTATTCTTAAGGTTGCAAAGATCTTTCATCAGTTTTACCATTGACAATTGATTAACAGTGTCAAGGACCTCAATTGAGGAGAAGTTTTAGCTGAAGAATAGGCATGATAATAATTGTACTTCAAAGTTATCTCATTTGAGTAACTATACTTAGTGACCTTTTTCCAAGTAGAGTTATCAAGATCTATATAACCAAATAGAGACATATTGAAGGTCTGTTTTGTTCAGTATCAAATATGGATGAATTTGTGCCCTTTTTGGATGCTTCTCATGGGAACATTTAGTTCATTTCTTAAATTTGCATTAGATATGTTGGGTTTTGGCTCAATTTGGAATGATCCCTACTATTTCATTGACATATTAAATATATTGTTATACTTAAATCATCTTTTTTAGTTATTTCTTGAATAGGTATGTGGCGCAAACGCTCGTTGGTACCTAGTAGACAGTAAGTCAGATCCTGGGAATGTTTTGCTGCTAACAGGCAGGTCACTCAGCCATGATACTTCTTGCCTTAGTTCTGTTGCTTTTGACTTTTCTTCCAGTGCCATTACTGCTGGAACGTTTAGTATTTGCACAGTTCATTTATGCACTCTGTCCATTTAAATTCATTGGGTCTTTGGTGTTAATTCATACTGGTTATATTTCTCCTTTTTTAAAAAGAATTTATATTGTTGAAGAGTTCTATTCAACTAACAGGGCTCTTACTGCATTTGCATTTTGATTTCAGGACATCAGTGGCATTTAAGCTCATGCCAGAAGGCCATGCTATATTGGACTGTTCTCCAATTTCTGCAACCGGCCATGTAATACCCCAAAAGCTATGTACCGATCTCTATAAGCCAGTTTATGGATGATCTTTCTGCACCATTCTAATAATATTTATGTAAGTTAATCTTTTTTGCTTCAAAATAGCACGACAGCCATTGATTTTATAAATTGTTGTTCAAGCGTGTTTTTCTTTTCTGCCTTGCTTACAAAGTGGAGGATTAGAATATTTTTAAGATGAGTTAACGCCAATTATGCATGGACTCCAATAGTTTTAGATTTTAAAGAAACAATCCAAAATTGGAAAAGTTACAATAATGGGTACTCTTTGTTGCAGTTGCAAGTTCGAGTCAACTCACCTTTCAAAAAAAGGAAATAAAAAGAAAACTAATAAAGAGAACATTTAAATTAGAAGAAAATGGATCGCATGTTCCTTCTTTTTTCCCAAAATGTTGTGGCTTTCAATCTTTGGCAAATTGAGTAAATATCGTGATCTGGTTCATCTTCTATCCTCTTTACTTGTTTGCTCACTTTCTATAAGCATACATTATGTTATTCTATACATTCTTAAACACTCTCTTGCACATGAAAATTGTAATTTTCATATGGTAATTTGATATTCAGGTCTGCTCATATACTTGGATGAGGCCTTGGCGAACAACTCTCTTCTCTCATAAAGCATGCATTGAGGTTGTAAAATTTAATGGTCGATTTACATCTTTTTAAACTCACCAACGCAGATAGGCTTTGCTTGGACACAAATCACAAGCAGGTATAATCTTTTCCAGAATGAGAATCATTCATTTCACCATTCATTTGGTGCATTGTGAAAAATTAAGAGTCACAAAAGGTGGGATACTGCTTTGGAACTCTTCTACTCCAAATACTTATTGGCATTTATTGTTGATACTGTTTGGGGCTGAAAAATAAAATAGTAGCAGCTCCCCACCAGATGCAATCTGTGTTTTATGAGTTGTTCTAAATGATTTTTAGAATTGACAACAATCTTTTATATTAGTTTTTTTAATATTTAATTCAGTATGGAATTATATGTTTTAAAGGTGATTAAATCTTGTAGTATTTATAGGTGAGTTTAGTGCTTAAAGTATAGTTCTTGTTCAGAATTCTCATATGGGTCATCAAATAGAAAATTTCTAGAACTCAGGTTGGATTGAGTTCTCAAGCATGAAATTCTAGGTTGAATCAAACATGAATTAGAATTCTGAAGGAGTTTGGCAGCATTCTAAATTCCAACATTCTGAATTATCTGAATGCCAGGAAACATGAATTTACCAAATTCTTATAACCAAACGGTCCTAAAAAAAAGTGAACATCACCTCTTTCGGTGGTCCGGTTAATGATCCGATTTGGATTCTAGGTGTAAGTTGTCATTAGATTTGATTGAATTTTACTAATGGTATGGGGTTTCTGGTTTTAGATTGAATAGCAGGTAGTTTTCGATGACTTTTTTTTTTTTTTTTTTTAAGTTGAATCAATGCTGATGATGCTTGTGATTTTTTTTTTCGTTTTTGTATTTGGGATCAATGTTGGTATTTAGGATTTTTCTAATTGTTCTTATTTTCAATAATGTAGTATTATGAAGTTTTCACTGATATTCTTCTTCTTTTTTTTTTTAATATCTACAATGTATATTCAAAACATGATTTTTAATCGTAATTATTTGGTCAATTGGATTTGGATTCTTGCTTTCCTGTTTGAATTTGTGGAACTTCTAATGTTAATGTTTTATTGTACCCATGTATATTTTCCTCTTTATTCTTTCTTAATTCATTGGTATTTATTTATTTTATTTTCCTTCTTATTGATGTCTTTGCATTGGGTCTAACAGATTTGTGCCCATTACAACTTTGAACCACTGACTGTATATTGATCAATAAAATACCTTCATCAGTTTCTATCATCCTATGAACTTGTGAGTTTTTTTTTTTTTTTTTTTTTTTTTTCGAATAGATATAAGACTCTCTCTTACAAGCTTCCTCCTCTTTTATTTTTTTTTTTTTTTGGAGATTACTTGCCTTTCTTAAGCTTCCTCTGCTTGTATTCTATAGAAGTTGAAGCTTTTTTACATTTTTATGTTTGATATCTTTTATTAACTTTGATATTTGCAGAAAGGGAAGCTGTCCCATGATTTATTGGTAAAGAAACATTGTTTCAACAATTGGGCATTTTTTTTTTTGTCTTTTTAAAGATTCTTGTAAACTTTTTTAATTAAAAATGTTAATATGGGTTGATTAGGTTGGAAATGAAAATTTACATTTTGAAGCTAGAGCTGTCCAGAGAATGGAGCTTTTCATGCTAACCATACTTAAAATGGAGGATGCAGCTCATCAGAAGTGAACAACAACAATCTTTCTCTAAAACCCTCCATCTATAGAATTGTAGAAATTATTTTAAGCTCAAGTAGAGCCTTGCTTCTTGCTATCATACTTTAATTTTCAACTTCTTTTTAAACATGTTGTAAAAGAATTTGTGATTTCAGCTGTCCAGTTTACTTTCATGTAAATGTAGGGATTGAATTCTTGGAATTCAGACCACATGGCTCGTTTAGCAACAACTACGTGCAACGCACGTACCAAACACCACTAGTATATATTAAAAGCAGTTGTCCTCTTCGCGTGAGAGTGACACATGGTGTTAAAAAACTACCCTTAATTATCTTCATTTTATCTCCATCAAATTTTAAATTTTACTTCACCAACCAATACCTATCCCTATTATTATATATGAAGCGAAGTGGATTCGATTTCCAGTTTCACCATAAATTTCAAATTTAATTTTAACTCTTCTCATGTTGATCTCCTACTAATATCAATCATTAATCCTCCTACTAACATTAGCCCTATTAATAATGTTCTTTTTACTAATCTAATGTTACAAAAACTCATTCCTCTTCTCTATATGTTTCTATTCACTTCTCTACATTTCCCACCTTTAAACGCCACAAGCTCTTTCCTCTTCTCCATCCTCTCTAATAAATAACTCATTGATTTTTTTTATTAAGGTTATACTCTAAACTATTTCTATCGATTTTTTATTTTAGACCTTTACATTATAACTACCACTAATTACATTGCCCGTGCTCAGTACGGGGGGCTTTCACTAGTTATCTATTAAGATTAAATCTTCAATTTCCCTTTATCTTAAGATATTTGATAACAATAATTAGGTAATCGTGACTTTTCTATTTGCTCGATTTTCTCTATATTTTCTCCGAGTCTAGATTCCCGGTTTCATTGAAATAGGGAGATTTGTTTCATCCAAATAAGATTTGCCAACTATATAAAATCTTATGCTAGCTAATACACCCTCTAAATTGCTTCTTTTGAATGAAAAAAGAAAGTGCTTTTTGTATATACCCCACCAAGGTTTGTAGGATTTGAATATAATCTCATGAGGTTTCAGCATTTGTAAATAGGCTCCTGCCTTTTCTTTTTAATACCTTTCATATCCTCAAAATAAATATTCCAAACAAGAATGAGCAGCCACTGTGAGATTTGTGTTGGATTTTTATATAAATAACAGCTTTACCCTTACATCCATTAAACAAAAACGAGTATATTATTATTTACAAAAATACCATTATTTTATCTCAAGTCCAAATCGTTTCTCTCAATAACTTTCTCATGCACAAAACCATGCGTCGACCCAGGTATTAGGGCCTAGGGACCAGAGTCCCCACCAATATCTAAGAAAAGTCTAAATCTCCCCCCCCCCCGGGCAAATTCTAAAAATTAAAATTCTTTTTTCACATTTGCCCCTTTCCCTAATATTACACCCCTTACACATGTAACATAATCATATATTTTGAGACTTTCATAAATCCAATGGTGGGTCGTGTATGGATTGGATAAATCATAATCGGTTATAAGTACAAGTGTTGATTGTCGCTATGATCAATTTAGATTTAATGAAATGAGTCATGCATTGATAAGAAAAAATGAATTTATGTAGGATTATTCTCTCCCACTAAGTGCAATTGTTAAATGTTTTATAAATAAAAATGAGTCCAAGCCTTTGAAATTATGCATATAAGGATAAAAGAGATGGACAAAAGTGTCATTTCGCTCTTAAAACCTATGCTGGTTGGAAGACTATTGATTTTTAGGACATGGAAGGTATTAAAATGAAAATACAGGGGCATATTTGTAAATACTAAAACCTCGGGGACCTATGTACAAATCCTACAAATCTTAGGGAGGTATATACAAAAAGCTCAAAAAGAAAAGATGAGATTTTATATTGGCAAATCTTGATTGGATGAAATGGAAATAGGAACTGGATTCATTTAATAAAATTGTATCTATATATGTTTTCTCTCCAAGTCTTAAAAAGACAAAAGTTTTGGCCTTGATTTATGGTTTTTTTGTGTGCCTTGCATTCATGAGTCCACCAATCACACAGTGAAATCTATATCCATGGCTATAGGCAATGTTTCATTGGTCAAGGTATAAATATGTTGACAAATATGCCTGTCTTATTCTTTCTTATATTGCAACAATCTTGATAAAATATGAAAACTCATAAAAAAAAATCTGCATTCCCATACACATTGCCTCAAATAATTAAAACCGTGAGGGTGAAGATAATAATCATCTATTTAATTGCCCCCTGTTTGATAGGGTGCCAACCTAGTTCTGCATTAACACGGTACACAAAGACACTATATTTTCTTTTATCAATTATTTAACTTTTTATTTAAATTTTATTTAATATGCTCGGATATTTCTTTCATATTAGCTAATATGTTTTTCCCATGGTTTAAAATCTCGGTCTCGGTCGCGGTATCGGCCTGGCTGAAAAACCAATATGATATCCTTATCGGTCGCGGATATCGGTCCGTCGAGGTGTGAATTTTTTTAAATCCAAAAAAATTTGCAAAAATATCCAAAAAAATCCATAATATTAGAAAATGTGGAAAACAATAATTTTTTCCATTAGTAACAACAATAAATCAAAATCTGGATCACCTTAAGTTATGAGTCCTGTCTGTGTCGCAGTTCACTGTCTTCTCCAGTATTTCATATAATGCAACTATTATTGATGCTCATGATCAATTAATTAGTGTAAAATATAAGAAAATAAAGATAACATATCAATCATCATTTAATACCAACTCAATCATCAAATAAGTTGTGAAATTCAAGACCTTGAAGATGGCATATTAAAATCAGAAACATGATAGTGAGATAGATAGATCATAAAGCACTTGGGCATCAAAAGGTTCATGGTTTACCTAAAATTAGAGGGGACTAGTAGAGAGTAAAGACTAGAGAGAGATTGATGAGTATGAGTGTATGACAGATTGATAGCCTAATTCCAAGTGGAGTGTCTCCCTGGCTTGATATCATCATCATCAACATTTTTTTGGTATTGGCTAAAAAACTATGCTCCATATTATTGCGCAGCACTACCATACCCATGACCAAGTTCAGATTGTTCTTGATAAGATGATGAACTATCTTGATCCCTTGTAGATTGAGATGGCTAATCGTACTCAAATGGCATGAAATAGGCATGATTGGCATCAAAAGGTCATTAGGAAACTAGTGGGGGAAGCCTCTCTTGCTCAATTAACATCTGTTCAATAGAAAGAATCGGTGTTGGTGAAGGGGGTACCCAATTAGGGTCATATGAATAACCCCCATGCTGTCCATACATGGCACCTTGTTGGCCAACATAACCCCCATGCTCCATACATGGTACCTTGGCCAACTTAACTCCCATGATGACCATGAGTAGCGGTGATATTACTATGCCCTGCCTCAGTCTGTCCAACATGTCTGACATAGCCACGGCGAGGATCTAACTCGGTAGCACCAGGAAAATGCTCAACTGTCTCATAAGTGACATGCTCATCATCTCTATAATGACCCTCATCCCCGGGAGAGTTAAGTGGAATTCCTATTGATGATGAAGAAGTAGAAATACTTGACTCACTCTCCTCGTCCACCTCTTTCCCCTTGGCTTACTCGTATTAGGTGCTTGCCCTTGCTACATTATCAAGTTTATTTCTTCTATCATTTCTGCGGCCCTCACTGGCTTAGGCCTATCCCCAGTCAATTCCTTCATAAACTCCTCAAACTCTGGGTCTTGGTCTAACACCGATTCTTCTTGTTCCTCCAGCCATTCACCTAACACAGTATCCTCTTCTGAAAAGATATAGTACAAATTAATTGGACAAAAATAATCCCGTTGATCCTCAAACTGTCTTCTCTTTCTATTTCTACTATGGAGCTTGAGGTTGTAGTGGATGTAGACCAATTTATTTAGCTTCTGCATTTCCAATCTATTTCTTGGTCTTGTGTGGATAAACGAAAAGGTGCTCCAGTTTCTTTCACAATTGGAAGACGATGTAGTTTGACTAAGGACTTTAATAGTAATCGTCCTTAGTGCAGGAGCACTCTCTCCATAATTCAACCACCATTCAGCTGAAAAAAATAGAAATGATGTTAGAGTCAATAAAATAATAATAAGTCCTTGAATAATATAGAGATGACATTACAATCAATACCAAGATTGGTATGTGTGATAGCTCTCCGCGCAGTCGTCGTTCCAAAGCTTCCAGCACGTACATTGTATATGTCAATATGAAGACATTAATGTAGAAAAACAAATTAGAGAAATTACAATGTTATATACTTTTTTCCTTAATTATTCTACCTGATTAGTAGCCCAAATTGCTTCATCTGTACTCTCTGCCAGTCTTTCAATTACATTTTTTAGTTCCAAACAAATTTCATCAGATATGTGTCCATCCATAAATTGAGGATTAAAGAAGTATCTTGTAAAACCAATGAATTTTAGTCATTGATAAATTAATATAGTGATGAGAGATTGGAGAGTTGAATACAATAATTCAAGTATTAAAGGAAATAGCATTCACTTACCAGCAGTGTGTAAATCATTTTTCAATTGTCGTCCCCATCGATTGTCGATGATCTTCCAAAACGTTTTGTAATATTTACAGTCTGCTTGAATAGCCAACTTTGATCTCTCCATGACCGCATGTAAGAAACCCATTGTTGGCTTATCATCGCCATCAACCAATCGAAAAACCTTTATTAAGGGATCAAAAACATTCAAAACACCCTTCACATGAGGACAAAATTTGTTGGACTCAATTATTTTACATACTTCTTTTGTAATGGGACTTGGCCTCTTTCCCCATTTTGAATTCATGAACTCTTGTGATTTTATCAATCGGAGAAGTCCTTCTCTATGCCTGTAAACACTTTCGATAGCAATGAAGTGGGTGGCAAATTTAGTCATATCAGGCTGTAGTAATTCATGGTTGTTTGTATGCGTCTTCATCATGGAAATGGGTCTATATGACTGATAAAAAAAAAAAAAATTTGTGATCTTCTTTATCTTACCAATCGCTTGCTACATGACTTTTCCTTTTGCAATATCTTCAAGCATTAAATCCAAGCAATGTGCTGCACATGGAGACCAAAAAAATCATTGGCCTTTGTTTCATAGGCATCATTCCTGCAACCTTCATGTTTGCAGTGTTGTCGGTAACAATCTGAACTACACAATCTGCCCCAACTTCTTCAATCACTTTATTCAATAACTTATTAATATATTTTGCATCTTGGATGTAATCAGTTGCATCAACTGATTTGATAAACACTGTGCCCATAGACGAGTAGACTCGAAAATTCAAGAGATGACGATGTGTGATGGCCGTCCACCCATCGCACATTAGTGTGCAACCTCTTTCCTTCCATGCCCATTTGAAAGTTTGCACCCAAGCCTGCAACTCCTTATACTCTTTCTCAACACAGAGATGCCCAATCTCATAAGGGGTGTGTGCCTTTACACCTGGACCATGTTTAGCAGCTGCATCTAACATGGTGGTGAAATAAGGAGAAGATGCCTTGTTGGGTGGAATGCCTCCATCCAAAAAAAAAAAAAACTTCCCACTGGCTCTCACTAGATGTTCTCTTACTTTACTAAACTTGCCCTTTAATGCTTTCATAATGCTGGGCTGCTTTGATGTTGGATTTCTATAAGCAAATGGGTCAGTTGGCCCCACCACATCTGGCCTACGAGATACATTGAGGAGGTCTTTCAACCTCCTCAATGTCTGGATCTTCACTACAACAAATTACATATTTGCCGACGAAACTTTCCGACGCAGTGTAATTACGTCGCAAAAAACTGGTTTAGCAGACGCACCACAGCGTTGGCAAAATAATTACGCGACGCTACCTTCTGCGCGTCGGAAAATCTCGTCGGTAAAGAGGATGGCGCCATTAGGGTCTTCGAGTGAATGTTTTCCCGACATGAATTAGATTGTTCCCGATGCACTATAGCGTCGGGAAATAATTGTTCGGAAAGGCGACGCACTAACTACGTTGGGAATTATGAATAACTATTTGCCGATGTTGAGATGCGTTGGCAAAGGTTATTAACAATAATTAACGACGCACACCTTGTGCGTTGGGAATGTGTTTTAACCTAAACCATGGGATTTATAACCTAATTAAATCTCAAAAACCGTGCAACACAACTATTCATCATCTCTGCAACTATTCATCATCTCTTTCACGTGACTGCACCCAGGTATACTGTTCATCGTCTCTTTCACTGCACCCGGAATACTGTTCATCGTCTCTTTCACGTGACTGCACCCGGAATAGAAGCTCTGTGTTTTCCATCTTCCCAGACGTCGGTGATCCTTCAATACAGGTATGGGTTCCTCACTCTCTCTTCCTCTTCTCCTATCTCTACTCTTTCATTCTCTTCCTTGTCATTACAGCCCTGCCCCCACGTTGTTTATGCACCACTACCAGCCGTCCAATACCAGAAACCGCAGCCCATTCCGTGGCAAACGTAGCCCCATTCCGGTGGAAACCCAACCCCACTCCGGTGGCAAACCCAGCCCCAGCCCGGTGGAAACCCAGCCCCAGTTGGATGGAAAACCCAGCCCCAATCCGGTGGAAACCCAGCCCCAGTTGCAGCCCAGAAACCCAGTCCCATTCCGGTGGAAACCCAGCCCCATTCGCAGCCCAGAAACCCAGCCCCAGCCCGGTGGAAACCAGCCCCAGTCCAATGGAAAACCCAGCCCCAGTCCCTCCCTGCTGGTTCCCTGCCTCCCCTGCAAAACACTCCCTGCCTCCCCTGCAAACTACTCCCTTCCTCCCCTGCCCTGCTGGCTCCCTGCACCTAGCCCCAGGCCTATCATTCATCTAAACACGAGGTCCCCTGCCCTGCTAGCTCCCTGCACCGAGCCCCTGCACGGGTGTTGAGGAAGGGGATGGGTGGGTGGTGGTTCTCGAGGGACCTTGAAGTGTCTGATGAACGTTGGGTGGTTGTTGTAGGTTCCAATTGGAGCATATGAACTCATACCAAATCTCTAACTTTGAATAGTTGCTTTCGTCATCCTTATATCTGCTGCTTCTTTATACTTGTCATTGCTTGCTTAGATTCTCTCTCATATGAATTGATTTGATGTGTCATTCTAATTCTTTGGCATCGTCACTTGCTTTTCCCTGCTGTTGATCAGCATAAGATCCAATGCATTGGTAGGATTGAATCCATGGGCAATCTGAAATTGACTCTTCTGAGTGGATCTATTGTGTGAGCTGTTCTATGCGAACTTGGCATGTGGAAGAATAGAATCCCTCTTTCTTGGCATGCCTCTTACCAAGCTTCTCAACAAATTACTCAAGATGCGATTTATGGTTTGTCCATCTGTATGTTGGGTGGGATGTACTCTTTAACTGTAGAACACTAGTTTTCAGTGACAACTAGACTATTCTGCACATGGAACAGCTTGGCCCATGGGGCCCATCTGGCCCACCTGATGATCAATTCAAACCTCCTAGTTTTAACAAATCTGGCACCCCCCATTTGATGTCATCTAACTGATTAAGATTTGAACAATTTTAAGGTCTTCAAAAGTAAACCTCCATAAAATCTATTTCAGGACATCATGAAAAAGACATTAAATAAAACAAAAAGACCTATTCTATCATTTGATGTGGTTTTTAATGTCCATTCATGGAATGGCCCCCTGTTTCATCCAATGGCCCATGTTAGTCTTGCTTGTATGCAGATGTATTTTAGTGGTCCTGCAAACCACTGAAGTAGAATTCTGTGTGTGTTGCTTAAAACCTGCAGGTTTCCTCATTAAAGGACTGTTGGGCATCTAGTAGTCCTGCTAGAGGGCTCTGCCTCTACCATAGAGATTGAAGGGTTTCAATCAGCAAAATTTCCAGCTCTAATAGAGCCACACATTGCTGTGGCCCGGTTCCATGATACATCAATTTTTTTTTCTCTCCTGTGCTGCTGCCATAGGATGGAAAAATTGCTTGCCTCCCACCTTTCTGTCCTTTTCTCTTTGCATTGTATGTTTTAAGCATACAAAATTCCATACACTAAGTATATATGAGTCAGTCTCTAACTCAGAGAATTTCTCAATTTAGGATAGGTACCCACATTGAAAACCACCTATTAAAAATCTACTTTGTTCAGAATTAATACCCTCACCATACACGGGATGCATGTCCCCCCCAAATTTTACTCCGACCAAAGTTGTCCCAGCATAAGATTGACCATATAATAAATAACGTGATTTAATAAATATGATTAATAATGCATAAGATCGTGTTAATCATATTATTCATTTTAGGGTCAATCTTAGGTGGGGCCTAGTAGTTAGTAACATTGAAGACTTACAAACATTGGTAATAATAATTATGATCTATGATTGATTGTATTCATTATCATAAGTACATGAGTTTGTGTGTTCTCTCTTTAATAATGTGATCAGCTTATTGATTATCCAGTTTTAAGATATGGACAAGACTTGGACGACACTGGATAGTCCAGATCGCATGGCAATCAGAATGGGTCGACAGTATCGTGACGGAGTGAAGTCATTTATTGAATTTGCAAAGGCGAATGCTGGAGATGCTACAGAAATTTGGTGCCCATGTAGGGTTTGCAAGAACAATCGCCAGTATGACTACGAAACTGTGAACTTTCATATTTGTCGTTGGGGTATGCTGGCATCCTACAAGATCTGGATTTACCACGGAGAGATAACAACTCCTGTGGATAACGTTGTGGAATCAGAACATGGGGGTGATAGTGATTATGAGGATCTGAATGAATATCAAGAAATGATGGAAGACCATTACATTAACGCTGAGGCCATCCATAGTAACGCAATTCGTCACTTTGAAAGGATGCTGGATGCATCTCAGCGCCCTCTATACCCGGGTTGCTCTCCAGACAACACTCTTCTAGATTTTGTCATTAAGATGATGGAGCAAAAGGTGGAGGGAAAGTGGAGCAACAAATCATTCAACAATGTGATGCAGATACAGAAAGCACTCCTGCCAGACGATAATTTGGTTCCAGATTCAGTTTATGCAGCGAAGAAGATACTGCGTGACTTGGGACTGGGCTATGAGCACATTGATGCTTGTCATAATGATTGCGCCTTGTTTTGGAAGGAGAACATAGATTTAGAAAAATGCCCAGTATGCGGGGAGTCCAGATACAAACTAAATAATGGGAAGGGAAAGAAGATCCCGCATAAGGTTTTACGATACTTCCCGTTGATACCAAGGTTGCAGAGACTTTACATGTCCAGAAAGACTGCCACACACATGAGATGGCACAGTGATAAACGCAAAGATGACGGGATATGTAGGCATCCAGCCGATTGTGAGGAATGGAAGGGTCTTGATAAGGAACATCCGGATTTTGCAGGGGAGGCCCGTAATATAAGGCTGGGGCTAGCCTCTGATGGGTTCAACCCTTTCGGGGACATGAGCAGGTCTTACAGTATGTGGCCTGTCATACTTATGCCGTACAACTTGCCACCATGGATGTGCATGAAGGAGTCATTCTTCATGATGTCATTGCTTATTCCTGGACCGCATCAACCTGGTAATGATATTGATGTTTATCTTCGACCCTTGATTGATGAGTTAAAGGAGTTATGGGAGAATGGTGTCGCAACTTACGATGCCTCTAGCAAAGAGAGCTTTAAAATGCGCGCGGCTGTGTTGTGGACCATAAACGACTTCCCTGCATATGGTAACTTGTCTGGGTGGAGTACCAAAGGCTACAAGGCTTGTCCCATTTGTAATGAAGATTCCTTATCGATTAGGTTGAGAAGAAAGATTGGTTACACGGGCCATAGAGCTTTCTTGCCTAAGCGGCACACTTGGCGACGTAGTAAGGACTTTAACGGAAAGGTAGAGAAGCGAGTGAAGTCATTGGAGTTACCACCGGTGGAGAAAGTACAAGCACAATTGGAGCGGCTTCCAGATATAAGGTTTGGGAAGCACTCTAACAACAGAAAAAGACCACGTGACTCTGAAGAATTGAACTGGACAAAGAAAAGCATTTTTTATGAGCTACCATACTTTAAGAAACTAAAGCTTCGACACAACATTGATGTTATGCACGTAGAGAAGAATATATGTGAGAGTCACCTCTGCACAATGGTGGGCTTAGACAAGAAGAGCAAGGACACAGAGTATGCACGTCAGGATTTGGCAGATATGAACATTAGGCCAGAATTGCATTTACGCAATAGAAGCAATGGAACACAAGAGAAGCCTCGTGCGTCCTACACATTAGGCCCGAAGGAGAAAGATGGTTTTTATCAATATTTAAAATCGATCAAGTACCCAGATGGCTATGCTGCGAATCTCTCGAGGTGTGTGACCTCAAAGAATGGGAGATTAGTGGGCTTGAAAAGCCATGACTGCCATGTTCTACTGCAACGTCTTTTTCCAATTGGTATGCGTGGGTACATGAGCAAAGAGATATGCACAACACTATTTGAGCTGGGTTGCTTTTTCGAGAACATTTGCTCAAAGACTTTGAAGCGGAGTCACTTGGAAGAATTGGAAAATAAGATAGTCCTCATACTGTGTAAGTTGGAAAGGATTTTTCCTCCGGCATTCTTTGATGTGATGGTCTATTTGGCAGTTCACTTACCGCGTGAGGCTATGCTCGCTGGACCGGTGCAATATCGATGGATGTATCCAATCGAGAGGTGATTGTGTTTACCATTCTTTAAATTGTTGATTAGTATCGTATTTCATTTTTTTTTATCTTGATATTGATTCATGTGTTTGAAGGTTTCTCGGAACACTGAAGGGCTACGTTACCAACCGAGCTCGGCCAGAAGGTTCAATCGCGGAGGCATTTATTGCCAAAGAGAGTGTTAATTTTATGAAGATGTACTTAAAAGGAGAAATTCCTGAAGAACAGAATGACGATGAGGACGAACGAGGCCCAGAGTTGGGTGTGTTCACCCAACGCGTCTGGCCCTTTTCACCTATCACGAGGGCTCCTAATGTGTCCGATAGGGAACGCAACATGGCCCATTGGTTTGTGTTATATAATACTCCCGAGGTCATACCTTATCTAGAGTAAGTGGTTCAGTTTAACTAATTATATGCATTACATGTAAACTTTCTGATCTTCCTATATGTCACACTGATTATGTGTCACTAATACCCTGAGTAGGGAGCATAAGAGGCAAGTGAATGAGCCTGGGGGACGCAACATCACCAATTTACAACGGGAAGAGTTTTCTGGATGGTTTAGAGATCATGTACGTATAATACATGCCGAATAAATGTTATCAACTCTATATAGGTAAATCCAATTTGAACTAATTTTAAAAAACTAATGCAGATAAACCAACTCAGATCTCAAGGGTCTCCAGAAGCAACAGATGCATTGTGGGCATTAGCAAATGGTCCCAATTGTTTGGTGCATCAATACTCAGGTTGTAGGGTTAATGGTGTCCGATTCGTCACCAAAGACCGCGACGACCGTCACAAGAGCCAGAATAGCGGGGTGGTCGTCGAAGGGGACCACAATGAGGAAAACATTGATTTTTTCGGTTACGTGACCAACATTTTTGAATTGTCATATATCAATGGTTCTGATGTTGTTTTGTTCAAATGTGAATGGTATAATACTGGTCATAAATCGAAAATTTATATCGATGCACATGTCACAAGCATTTACATTAGGGATCGGTGGTATGAAGAGGATCCCTTTGCCTTGCCAAATCAGGTAAATCAAGTGTTCTATGTCAATGATACGAAATTAGGCCCAAATTGGAATGTCGTGGAACGGGTCAAGCATCGGGGTGTTTGGGATGTACAAGAGCGAGATGAAGAAAAAGAGCCAAATGTGATAAACGAGCCGTACCAACAAGAAGAAGCCATTGAAACTGTCTCAGTATCTGTTGCTGAGGATTTTTCCTTTTGTTACACCCGGGATGACATTGAACCAGATATCATCCATGAGGATAATGAACCAGCGGCTGATGGTGATGAGCCAATTGCAGATGATGGTGGTGACGAGGACGAAACATTGGAAGAGTATATAAATGAAGAGGAAACTGATCAGTCCGACCCTGATATTGATTCTGATATGGAATTATGATGTGTAAAGTTTATTTCTTTATGTGTGAAAACAAGGATTAAATGCAATGGAATCATTAATTTAGCTTTCAATCAGCTAACTATTGTGCTTTTTTATATTGTTTATATATGTTTGATTCCTTTGTCATTTTTTATCATAGTTGTCAAAAAATGCCGAACAAAAGAAAACTTTATGTCAAACCTGGCGCATTAGCTAAGAAGAAGAATGCTTATGAGTCAGCTAGAAATAAGAATATTGAAAGGAACATTGCCCGAATGAGTGAAATTGGTGCACGACAATTGGTACAAGCACTTCAAAATCCATCTCGGCGTCAACTCTCTCTTGAAGACGAGCATGATCCAATCGACAAGGAGTATAGACCATCCGGGCATAGTAAGGAAGAGTTGAATTTGTCGGATGAAGAAGAGTTAGAAGATGAGGTTGTTATATCTAATATCAAAATTTAAACAATTGTGATATTTCTTGCATTTATACTCACTTATTGTGTTTTTTTTTCATAATTCTTGATTTATACTAACTTATTGTGTTATCCAGTTTGCACACATGGCCTCAAGGAGACGCAGACAACACAGTGTAGAGCCTCAGGTATCAGTCGCAGATCGTATTGCCAGTCAGCATGAGATTGATGCCGGCCAGCCCGATATATCTAGCCCGCCTACTACGGGCAGCATCGTAGGTAAGAAATATTTGACCCTATTATCTTTTTCAAATTTATTAGCCAATTTTATTTTTTTTATGTTTAATAACTCATATTTGTTTGTGCTGGTTGTAGCATCATCCTCAAGGCGTGCACGGGGTAGGGTGGTGGGCCATGAGTCGGAGAAGAGGATGAAGATTTTAGGCAGTCGGATTTCTGTTCCGCTAGGTGCACAATCGGGGGCATTTGAGGGTGCAAATGCCTCTACATTTGCAATCGAGCTGGGGAGTCATATTCGCCGACTTGCACCTTTGCACAAAGAAACATGGGGAGTCATTGATGATGGGTGCAAGGAGGCAATCTTTACTGCAGCTGCGGTAATAAAAAATCTTTTACTTCCTAATCTATATTAATTGGCTTTATTGTTTAATTATCCCACTTATGAGTTTGAAATGACAGCAAAAATATGACTTTGGCAACTGGAAGTCCGATGCACATGTGGCAGTTGCAGTTGGAAGACTGGCGATGCATATTTACAGGGAGTTTAGGGCGGAGCTATATAGAGCATATAAGAAGTTGTTGGAAAATGGGCAAGATCCGAAACAGTGCCCATATGATGCGCAAAGGGCAGCCCAGTGGATCTGGCTGATTGAGAACAAATGGGAGACACCTGAGTGGAAGGTAACTAAATTATATTTAGTGTCGGTGTGTGTATGGGGGGGGGGGGTATTGCTTTTGGTTTTGGTTTTGTTTATTTATTTGATTTCGGTACGCGGATTAAATTAGTCAATACACTATTGCTCTTATTTTAGCTATCTTGATTATTATAATTTTTTATGGTTATGTTCCCTCAAGTTTATTTTAAATAAGCTAGCTTCATTGTTTATTACTTGTAATTTTCAGCGTAAGTCACAGAGGAATTCAGAGAGCCGGAGCAAACTGAAGACGCTTCATACATCTGGATCTCGATCATTTGCAGCCCAGTTCTCGATCATGCAGGCAGATGAGCAGCAAGCTCCTCCTTCTGAAGCTGAATTATACCGACAACGACACTACAGCAAGAAGAAGAACAGATGGATCACAGATCATGCTGAGGAGACACATGTGAGTTGTTTCATTAACAATATTGTATATCATTGTTTATTTCAATTTCCTAACGTATGTAAATTACATGATAATATTTGATTGCTTTGATAATGCAGCAAAGAATGGCGACGGCACTATCGCAATATGAAATTAACTCTCCAGCGGCTGAGCAACAAGTGATCGAGAATTTGCTAGGGAAGAGGGTTGCAAGGAGGCAAGGGTACCGTTCGAGGGGCCCATCATCATCTTCTACTAGTATTTCGATGTCGTCTGAGATGAGCACCCTACGGCAGCAACTAGATGATTCGTTGAAAGCACAAGAAGAGTTACGGCGACAATATGAGGACTCGCAGAAGCAAATTCAAGATCAGGCAACTATACAGGTTCACATGCAGAGTCAGATTCAGTTACTGCTATCTCGAGTCGGTATGGACGGTTCGGGCGACTCCGAAAGCTAGAGATATTTGATGATGATTGGATAATTGATGTGGATTGGATTTTAGTTGGGATTTACTTTATTGAGATATTTGACTTCATTTGATTTAGGATATTACAATTTATGTGACATGGACAAGTTTTATGGATGGTTTTAGTTTATTTGTGATTGGTTCTTTTTATTGTTTCATGATGAATGCGGAGTTATTTGTTGTTTATTAATGCTTATGCTTGTGGAATGTTGAAAATGTAGATTTGGATAGGAAAATATTGTACAGGATTTTTTTTCTGATTTTTTCAATTATTTTTTAATTGAAAAAAAAACTATTTCCCGACGCACTCTGCGTTGGCAAAAGTGGATGTTATATGCGTGGTACATTTTAAGAATAAATGCCCGACGTGCTTTCTTTAAGCATTGATGACATTTCCCGACGCTTTAACGCGTCGGGATATATATTACCGACGTTGGTCATGCGTCGTTAAATACTGTTTCCGACGCTAGCATGTGTGTTGGCAAATGTATAGCCGACGTTGTTATGCATTGGCAATGAGGCGAGACTAACCAGTAAATTCGATTTTTTCCCGACGCTGTTGGCATTGCAGACGTTAGGGACGACGCAATAGTGCGTCGGGGAAATGACTTTTTTTCCCGACGCTAAACATTAATACGTCGGGAATAGTTTAGCCGGCATCTGGTAGCCGACGCAGTGCCGACGCTATGAAGTGCGTCGGTAAAACCTTTCCCGACGTGGAGTTTGAAATAGTCGACGCGGATTGTGCATCGGCAAATATGCAATTTGTTGACAAATTGCATATTTGCCGACGAAACTTTCCGACGCAATGTAATTACGTCGCAAAAACCCGGTTTAGCAGACGCACCACAGCGTTGGCAAAATAATTACGCGACGCTACCTTCTGCGCGTCGGAAAATATTGTCGGTAAAGAGGATGGCGCCATTAGGGTCTTGGAGC
This sequence comes from Cinnamomum chago, assembly GCA_038049695.1. Taxonomy (NCBI): domain Eukaryota; kingdom Viridiplantae; phylum Streptophyta; class Magnoliopsida; order Laurales; family Lauraceae; genus Cinnamomum; species Cinnamomum chago. The sequence goes on along the minus strand of CP142453.1, from coordinate 100,052,102 downwards.
GAATGTTTTCCCGACATGAATTAGATTGTTCCCGATGCACTATAGCGTCGGAAAATAATTGTTCAGAAAGGCGACGCACTAACCACGTTGGGAATTATGAATAACTAGTTGCCGATGTTAAGATGCGTCGGCGAAGGTTATTAACAATAATTAACGACGCGCACGTTGCGCGTTGGGAATGTGTTTTAACCTAAAACATGGGATTAATAACCTAATTACACTAAAAAACGTGCAACACAACTATTCATCTTCTCTTTCACAACTATTCCACGTCTCACGTTGCTCTGTGTTTTCCCTCTTCCCAGACGTCGGTGACTCTTCAATACAGGTATGGGTTCCTCACTCTCTCTTCCTCTTCTCCTATCTCTACTCCTTCATTCTCTTCCACGTCATTACAGCCCTGCCCCACGTTGTTTATGCACCACTACCAGCCGTCCAATACCAGAAACCGCAGCCAAGAAACCCAGGCCATTCCAGTTGCAAACGCAGCCCCATTCCGGTGGAAACCCAGCCCCAGTTGGATGGAAAATCCAGCCCCAATCCGGTCGAAATCCAACCCCAGTTGCAGCCAAGAAACCCACCCCATTCGCAGCCCAGAAACCCAGCCCGGTCCGGTGGAAACCAGACCCAGTCGTAGCCCAAAAGCACAGCCCCAGTCCTGTGGAAACCAGCCCCAATCCAATGGAAAACCCAGCCCCAGTCCCTCCCTACTGGTTCCCTGCCTCCCCTGCAAAACACTCCCTTCCTCCCCTGCCCTGCTGGCTCCATGCACCTAGACCCAGGCTGATCATTCATCTAAACACCAGGTCCCCTGCCCTGCTAGCTCCCTGCACCGAGCCCCTGCACCTGCAACTTTTGGTTCCCTGCATGCCTTACCTGCAACTTGGTGTATGTTGAAGATAAGTGCCGCCAGATGCCTCTTTTGTTTGTATAAACCCCAGCCCATAAACAACATGTAATGGCATGTACATGCCATGTCACATCCTCTGCTTTATTCTCAGATGAAAGCATTTCACATCCTCATCATGTTGAGTGCATTTGTCATCTGAGTCATGTTCTAGTTGGGAGTCAAAAAATAAACAGACGGTTAGGAACAGAGCATTTGCCATCTCAATCTTGATTTCTAGTTGCGAGTCAAGAACATGTATCTGAATTTTCTATCATGTTCAGCGCATCTGTCATCCCCATATAATTATTCTATAATTTTTTTTGAAAGACATTCAGAAATCATATTATTATATACAGACAGTCAGATAGAGTCTGGGAGTCAAAAGAATAAGCTTGAGAAGCTTTTCAAGTCAGAAAAATCTACTTACCTGGAAAAAAAATCAGGAACATTCAGGACGTTGATAGAATTTAGTTCCCACTACAACAGGCGCGCAAATGTTCATGAACGCTAATAGTTCAGATGATGACCTTTATTTACCAAAGAATAAAAACAGACATTTATTCATGATGTTCAGGATTCCTCCCTGTTCAGGAATGGTGACTCAAAACAGAAATTTTTATGCATTCCATAATGGCTAATGTTGAACTCTGACCAATTCTTATCATGCTTTCTTTTCTTTTTCTTTTTTTTTATTTTTCTCACTAATAATAGGTAATAGCCTGGCTGATCAACAGTGGGTTACTGATAAATGCTCAGTATTTTTTGCAGCAAACAGGCCACAGAGGCAGCATAGGCAATTCTTCTAAAATCCCAAAAGAAATTTGAAACAGGTGAGTTACATTTGTCATTTAATGTTCTAGCAAAAACCAACATGATAAGAAAGCCAGGTTTAGAAAAGTTACTGCCTGGATTTGATGTAATGGCATTAACAAAATACCCACACCTGCAACCAAAAAAAAGGAACCACACCTACACCAAAAGTTGTTTTCTAGTCAGCACTATATACATGAAAAGAAAGCCAAAGGATATAATGGGAAAATCAGGATCAAGAAATCATAACTGCTGATCAAGATATGGGTCTCTATGAGCTTTGGCCCCTGTTCCCATGTATCCTGACACACTCTCAGACACTGTCGAGACCCAATGATTCAACCACCAATTGTATCAATTTCAAGAAGGTTCAAGAAGAGGATAGGAAGGAAAATTTTAAAGGTATATACTAGTGACTAACATGAAAACCACAATTTCAAAAAAGATAGGGTAACATCTCCTGTAGGATGATATTGATAGCCAATCAAATAAAAAGGGTAGGCTTAAAATGATGGAGACGGACGTGGATGAAGGTAGGAATTTATTTAAAGATTTCAACTTTATAAATTAGAACGGAGAAATACTGATTTCTATAATCATGAACACAACTTGAACACTTATATTAAAACTCAGATTGTGTGTTGACTCTATATAAATCAGGATGGAGAAACAAAATTTTTTAATAATCACAAGGACAACTTGAGCACTTAAATTAAAACTCAGATTGTGTGATTTTTGCTCTGTATCTCTTGTCATTTGAGTTACATTTATAATGTATGAAATAGGCAGAAGTGAGAAACATGCAGGAGTGGAATTGACGCGTGGTATGGCATGATGGTTGCTAGTGTCGTTGGGGGTGTGAATCTGGTAGGCATGGAACTGGAAGACCATTTTTGGATGGTGATGGTACAGGTGTAGGAAGGAAGCAGGAGCTCATCTATTAGACTTGTAGAGTTGTAACATCATATGGGTCTGAGGGCATGCATGATAGAACCTTAAGGAGACGACAGCACTATACATATACATACGTTTTCCTGTACATTTGTCACCTTTCCCATTAGAAATGTCATATGTATCGATCGGCTCAGGATTTTCTATTGCCTACTTGGGAATAGAAAGCCACTCGCCACACCAATTGTATCAAGTGTATTTTACTGATATACTTCTCATAATTGTATGAGTTATGTGAGAGTATGTTTTTCCTACCTACTATATAACTTGATCATATGTAGAATTCTCAAGGAAGATTTACAAGCATCATAATGTATGTCTTTTGGCCGGGTTGTATCAATAGAAATGTGTTTATCTTGGAATGGAATCCCATGCAAAGAGTGTGTTCTCCATCATAGCCCTTACCTTGGAGTCAAGCACATGTGCATAAAGGAAGTCTCTTATGCAGTACCTTTAAAAAGGGTTCTACTTTCCATGTGGCACTCAAACTCATCTACACAAGCAAAAAATTAAGCAAAATGTCTCAAGTCCCGAGGAAACAAAAGGGGGTTTCCCTATGGTTTAAAACACAAATAACAACATAATATTTTAATAGTGTAAAAGTTGTTTTTTGTATGCCTTTAAAAAGGGCTTTACTTTCCATGTTGTTCTTGTTGATATATTTCTCATATATTATGTTGATTAACTAGTGTGGATGTGGTTTGCATATACCCTAGTATGTTGTTTAATTTGTTTAATTTGAGTTGGAAATCCATATTTGTTCCACAACATGAATAGACCATAGTATTTAGTAACATTGAAGACTTACAAACATTAGTGATAATAATTATGATCTATGATTGATTGTTATATTCATTATCATAAGTACATGTGTTTATGTGTTCTCTCTTTAATAATGTGATTAGCTTATTGATTATCCAGTTTTAACAATGGAATCATTAATTTAGCTTTCAATCAGCTAACTATTGTGCTTTTTTATATTGTTTATATATGTTTGATTCCTTTGTCATTTTTTATCATAGTTGTCAAAAAATGCCGAACAAAAGAAAACTTTATGTCAAACCTGGCGCATTGGCTAAGAAGAAGAATGCTTATGAGTCAGCTAGAAATAAGAATATTGAAAGGAACATTGCCCGAATGAGTGAAATTGGCGCACGACAATTGGTACAAGCACTTCAAAATCCATCTCGGCGTCAACTCTCTCTTGAAGACGAGCATGATGACATCGACAAGGAGTATAGACCATCCGGGCATAGTGAGGAAGAGTTGAATTTGTCGGATGAAGAAGAGTTAGAAGATGAGGTTGTTATATCTAATATCAAAATTTAAACAATTGTGATATTTCTTGCATTTATACTCACTTATTGTGTTTTTTTTTCATAATTCTTGATTTATACTAACTTATTGTGTTATCCAGTTTGCACACATGGCCTCAAGGAGACGCAGACAACACAGTGCAGAGCCTCAGGTATCAGTCGCAGATCGTATTGCCAGTCAGCATGAGATTGATGCCGGCCAGCCCGATATATCTAGCCCGCCTACTACGGGCAGCATCGTAGGTAAGAAATATTTGACCCTATTATCTTTTTCAAATTTATTAGCCAATTTTATTTTTTTTATGTTTAATAACTCATATTTGTTTAGCTATCTTGATTATTATAATTTTTTATGGTTATATTCCCTCAAGTTTATTTTAAATAAGCTAGCTTCATTGTTTATTACTTGTAATTTTCAGCGTAAGTCACAAAGGAATTCAGAGAGCCGGAGCAAACTGAAGATGCTTCATACATCTGGATCTCGATCATTTGCAGCCCAGTTCTCGATCATGCAGGCAGATGAGCAGCAGGCTCCTCCTTCTGAAGCTGAATTATACCGACAACGACACTACAGCAAGAAGAAGAACAGATGGATCACAGATCATGCTGAGGAGACACATGTGAGTTGTTTCATTAACAATATTGTATATCATTGTTTATTTCAATTTCCTAACGTATGTAAATTACATGATAATATTTGATTGCTTTGATAATGCAGCAAAGAATGGCGACGGCACTATCGCAATCTGAAATTAACTCTCCAGCGGCTGAGCAACAAGTGATCGAGAATTTGCTAGGGAAGAGGGTTGCAAGGAGGCAAGGGTACCGTTCGAGGGGCCCATCATCATCTTCTACTAGTATTTCGATGTCGTCTGAGATGAGCACCCTACGGCAGCAACTAGATGATTCGTTGAAAGCACAAGAAGAGTTACGGCGACAATATGAGGACTCGCAGAAGCAAATTCAAGATCAGGCAGCTATACAGGTTCACATGCAGAGTCAGATTCAGTTACTGCTATCCCGGGTCGGTATGGACGGTTCGGGCGACTCCGAAAGCTAGAGATATTTGATGATGATTGGAATCTTGATGTGGATTGGATTTTAGTTGGGATTTACTTTATTGAGATATTTGACTTCATTTGATTTAGGATATTACAATTTATGTGACATGGACAAATTTTATGGATGGTTTTAGTTTATTTGTGATTGGTTCTTTTTTATTGTTTCACGATGAATGTGGAGTTATTTGTTGTTTATTAATGCTTATGCTTGTGGAATGTTGAAAATGTAGATTTGGACAGGAAAATATTGTACATGAATTTTTTTCTGATTTTTTCAATTATTTTTAATTGAAAAAAAAACTATTTCCCGACGCACTATGCGTTGCCAAAAGTGGATGTTACATGCGTGGTAAATTTTAAGAATAAATGCCCGACGTGCTTTCTTTAAGCATTGATGACATTTCCCGACGCTTTAACGCGTCGGGATATATATTACCGACGTTGGTCATGCGTCGTTAAATACTGTTTCCGACGCTAGCATGTGTGTTGGCAAATGTATAGCCGACGTTGTTATGCATTGGCAATGAGGCGAGACTAACCAGTAAATTCGATTTTTTCCCGACGCTGTTGGCATTGCAGACGTTAGGGACGACGCAATAGTGCGTCGGGGAAATGACTTTTTTTCCCGACGCTAAACATTAATACGTAGGGAATAGTTTAGCCGGCATCTCGTAGCCGACGCAGTGCCGACGCTATGAAGTGCGTCGGTAAAACCTTTCCCGACGTGGACTTTGAAATAGTCGACGCGGATTGTGCATCGGCAAATATGCATTTTGTTGTAGTGGTAATAGTAATACTCTAACAACAATTATTTTTAGAAAAAAAATAAAGTTTTAAAAAAATCATTTTGAAAACTCTAAATATATAGATCTAGCATAAAAGTATGTAGATCAATAATTTGCTCACTAGACAATGATCATGAATCACTAAAAGAACATATTTATGATGAAATCCCAAAAAAATGATATATTATAATTCAAATATTAGAAAATCTGAAAATAAAATAATTAAAATAAAAATCTAAATCATGTTTATGACTATGGTAGATGTAGATCTATCATCTACACACTATTAATAAGCCTTTGGTATCACAAATATTCTAATAAGTAACAACAATTATTTTAAGAAAAAATAAAGATTTAATAAAGTCATTTTCAAAATCCTAAATATATAGATCTAGCATAAAAGTATGTAGATCAATCATTTATACACCATACAATGATCATGAATCATTAAAAGAACATATTTATGATGAAATCCCCCAAAAATGATATATTATAATTCAAATATTAGAAAATCCAAAAATAAAAAAATTGGAAAAAAAAATTAAAATCATGTGTATGAGTAGATCTAGCATGAAAGTATGTAGATCTAACTTCTAAATGAAGAACACAACACAATTGACAAACCCAATGATTTCTATGCTTCATCTAAAAATAAAAAATAAAAAACACATAAGAAAATGCTTTAAGTTGATTTTCTCTTACCTTAAATAATATTTTCTTCAAGAAATAGATGTGAGATTTGAAAATATGTAAGAGGGATGTGTGATGGAGTATGGTTGCTGCTATGAGTAGTAAGGAGATGAGAAGAGAGGAGAAGAAGATGAAGATGTGGAAAAAGATGGAAAAATTAGGGTTTTAACCCCTTTTATGAGATCTCGGCCGATATTTTCAAGATATCGGCCGAAATATCAGTTTTTCCGAGATGAAGTTTATCTCGGCCCATATCGGCCGAGATTTTGGAGATATATGGCCCCGAGATACCGATACCGATATCTCGGGGCCATATCGGTTTGGTATCAGCCAATACCGGTTCATATCGGCCGATTTTTAAAACCACGGTTTTTCCTCCTTTTTTGTAGCCTATTTCACTAGTCATTTTTAAGACTTACCATTTTAGACTCCTTATTAGAGTATCTTAGCAAACAAAGTGTTTAGGATTTACAACTTCTCTCTACACCAATACACTCGATCATTGCCCTATCCATATTGGTTTAGCGGTTATAGGTCCTTTCTACACCATCGATATCACGTAGATTGGCAGTAGTGGAGTGTACTAAATCCTCAATCAAAAGTAGCGAGTTCAAATTAGACATATGCGATGGAGTCAGGTATGTATTTAATATTAAATTTATTTCATGTTATTTAAATCTATGTGCAGATCCGATTAGAGTTTATATTAGATGCAAACTAACATGTGGTATTAGAGCTCTTGGTACTTCTAGGATTGGATTTTGAATAGCTAACAATGAATACTTATTTTCATTTGTAATTGTCTGATTTTATTTTGTGCATAATGGATCTCGGCATTGGCATGATTTTGGTTTCTCATCTATAATATAATCTATTTAGGGGGTCATAGTTTAGATACGTCGTGATCATACCCCATGGACCTTAGTACCAAGGCCAATTGACAAATCCTTGATGGGCCACATCATTAACCATCCATTATGCATGCCAATAGTAAACTATGACTACGCATGTCTATAATGTCATCTCACGTATCCCGATGTATATCGTTTTCATTAAAGCTTTTTGTTTATACACCCCTAAGGTTTGTAGGATTTGTAAATAAGCCTCTGAGGATTTAGTATTTGTAAATAGGCCCCTGTTTCTTTTTTTTTTTTTAATAAATTTCATGTCCCCAAAATCAATGTTCCTAACAAGAATGGGTAGCCATCATGAAATTTCTGTTGAATTTTTATATAAATAACAACTTTGCCCTTACATCCATGAAACAAAATGAGTATAATGTTATTTAAGAAAATACCATTATTTTATCTCAAATCCCAATGATTTCTCTAAAAAACTCTCTCATCTACATAACCAAGGGTGGACCCAAGTACAACAGCCTTGGGATTGAACCCCCACCCATGAAAGTTTAAAATCTCCCCCTCCGCCCATAAATTCTAAAAATTAATATGTTTTTTTTTTTTTTATATACATTTTCCCCTTCTCCCAATTCTTTTAGATAGAGCCAAACACCCCCACCCCACAATTTCTAAAAATAAAGATTTTTTTTTCATTTGCTCGATCCCCCAATATTTCTTTTACACCCCCTACACATGAAACATAATCATATATTTTGAAACTTTCATCAATCCAATGGTAGGTCATGTATGGATTGGATAAATCATAATGGTTATTAGCACAGGTGCTGATTGTCGTCATGATCAATTTGGATTTAATGAAATGAGACCTATATTGATAAAAAAGAAATGAATTTATGTTGGGTTATTTTCTCCTACTTAGTGCAATTGTTAATGTTACATACTTTATTAAAAAAACTAAGTCCAAGCTTTTGAAATTATGCATATAAGGATAAAAGAGATGGACAAAAATGTCATTTCACTCTAAAAACCTATAGTGGTTGGAAGACTATAGATTTTGGGACACAGAAGGTATTAAAATAAAAATACATGGGTCTATTTGCAAATACTAGAACCTCCGGGGTCTATTTACAAATCCTACAAACCTTAGTTGGTATATACAAAAAGCTCTTTTGACTAATATATTTTCTTTTTTTTCCTTTTCTTCTTCCTCCCCCCTCCTCTTCCTCCTCCTCCTCTTCCTTCCTCTAACTCCTTCCACCTTTACGAACCAACCCCTATTCGCATAACATTCTTCTTCATGATATGGTGACCTCAAAGGTCTTGGACTTGGGTGCCGGTGGGAGCTTGCTACTGAAACACCACAGTCTCACATATAGTCATCTAAATCCATATTCTTTGCCTTTCTCCAACAATTTAAACAAACTTATCTGGACCTATTCATCTTTTTCTAACCAAATGAATAAATCTCGGCCCCCGTCTCACCTCCCTCTCTCTCCCTCTCTCTCTCTCTCTGTGTGTATCTTTCTTGAACCCATCGTTTTCTCTCTTCTTTCTTTCATTTTCATTTTTACTTCATTTTCTTTATCCTTCTTCCATTCTTACTCTCTGCAACCCACCTTTTCAGCATCTTTTTCTCATACCTTTATACAATCACTACCTATATCAAAACCAACTCTGCACTCATCATCATCATCTAATCTCGTTCTCCTCCATGCCCTTCCTCACCAATCCATTTCGCAAGACCTAAACGAGCCTTACACCTGTGACCGAGACCCATCGATCTCTCATATTTTCCACTCACCATCATCTTTTACTTCACCCCTCATTACCATCCAACCTCTATCACTAGGAGACAACCATCCAAAAGAAGAGACTTTTTTTTCTGAATCTAAGTAGGGTGGCGATATTGCCACTTAATTGTGAAGAAGAAGAAAATATGAGAGGGGATATCCACGCTCGTGTATGCAGGTAAGGAGGGATACTGCCGCTCGGTGGAAAAAAAAAAAGGGGCCCCTGTGACTACTACGATAGATACATATCTTTTAGGTACTTTTTAGTCTACAATGAATCTAAAGGGATTTTTCCGGTAAAATCCTCTTTTAAAAATATTTTGCAAGAAACAAATGTGAAAATTAGATTCCGAGAAAGTAAATTAACCTCAGCCAACTTCAATTGTAAAACCGTTTTTACCACTTATTATGAGAAGTGAGTGGAATCATTACTGAAAAAGATGTTATTTTCCACTATTCTTATTTATCGATAGGGTCCTGATGAAATTCAACTAGCTCAAGAACATCTTATTATGTGCATTAGTGTTGGTTTCATATTTCACTCCAATGTAGTTTGTACAATTATCAGATAAATCAAATGTTGAAAGTGATGAAATATAGAAAGTAAATTAGAGTGAAACGATAGTGTGCTTACATATGAAAAAGCTAGTTGTTAGGAGTTTTGTGTGTTGCAATTTGATGGATGCATGTTCATTTAAGCATTATCTGAATTTTCATTCATGCATTGATTTTGAAAAGATTGAAATCTTGAAATTACTCATGCATGATTTTATGATCTTTAAAACTTAATTTGTCATGCATGTTTTAGATTTTAAACTTGAATGCATTGTCAATTAGAATTGAATCATGCCCATGAATTTATAGTTAAATCATTTTAGTCATCATAGGTTCATGTTTTTAAAATTTCTTTTGAATTAATTTAAATATGAATCTATGCATGATTTCCATGGCCCAAAACTCCTACTAGAAAGTTTTTTTTGGAGAATCATTTAAATCCTTTTTTTGCTAATTAAGTATCATTGCTACAATGACCGTTGCTGTAGTAACTTTGCTACAGTAACTTAGATTTTTTTTTTAAAATTATAAAGCGATAACTAGTTTCAAGGGTTTGGGAATTACCAACAATGCTCATGCATCACATGTGTTCATTTTGAAACTTTACAACTTGGTTAGCCTAAATAGTAATCTCTTTACCAAGTTGTATTACACATGTGATTGTCATTTTACTTCAATCAAATATTTTCATGATTTACACTTTTGAATGATTTGGGAATACATTCATGAGCTATCTTTCTAAATTTGATTGAAGGCATCATGCATACATACACATTGATCATTCATCATTGCTTTTTTAGAATGTATGTTTGATTTATACATTCATTTTCATATCAGCCTTTTCTAGAGGCATTCTTTTGTACTCAAATTGTATCTCTTTAAGTGTATTATAGACACACCATAGAGAGAAGATCCTTTTGGTTAATAGGTTATTGCTTTGCCCATTCAAAAGTATTTTGCAAATATTATTGCTTAGCCTATTGAAAAACATATTGTAAGGTTATTGCTTTGCCTATTGAAAAACATATTGTAAAGGTTATTGTTAAGCCTTGAAAAGCATTTTTGAAGAGTGGAACACCGGAGGAGTGTAGGAACATAAGCCGGGAGTGGATGTAGGCCTTTGGCGGAACTACAATAGATAGTTGTGTTATGGTGAATGCTTGTGGTGATTGTTTATCTTGATAGCTTCCGCACTTTTATTTCTTAATCATCACTTGTGCTTAGTTACTTAAAGAAGTTAAAATTTAGCATAATTGGTCGAAAAAACAAGCTCACCTTATTCACCCCCCTTCTAGGGTTCGGATTCCGAACTTTCACTAGTAGTGACCAATTTCTAAATGGAGTGGAATTTCTCCCAAAGCTAGTTCAAAAGTTCTTAATTTCAAGTTATATGGATTTCGTAGATGAGCCCTACTAATAGATTTCTATGCTTGCACATCTAGATTTAAATCATTCATTTCTTGACTCATATCCCTCCCTTCTTTGTTTTAGACAAAGATATGATGATGCGACATAACATATGCCTTGTATTATAGGTAGAATACTATGGGAGCCATTTTATACCTATAAGGCCTTTATCTATTGTGTAATTACTTTGAATATTATAAAAGTTTTAATATATTGTTTAATCATAATACGGATAAGACCACTACGCATATCATAACCAAATAATCTTGATGCTTTTGCTATATATATATATATGGGAAAGTTTCAAGTGCATCTATCCCTCACCATAGGGTGAGAGACACTTCCCATTTTTGCACATGAAGACAAGGATGTGTACCTCACCCTATGTCCTTGAAAAGTAACTTTTGTACTTGAAAATGCCCAATTATGGAAGTGTCCCTCACCCTATGGTGAGTGATAGATGCACTTGAAACTTTCCCATATATATACACTTGAAACTTTCCCATATATATATATGGGAAAGTTTCAAGTGCATCTATCCCTCACCATAGGGTGAGAGACACTTCCCATTTTTGCACATGAAGACAAGGATGTGTACCTCACCCTATGTCCTTGAAAAGTAACTTTTGTACTTGAAAATGCCCAATTATGGAAGTATATGGGGAGGTTTCAAGTGCATCCATCCCTCACCATAGGGTGAGAGACACTTCCCATTTTTGCACATGAAGACAAGGATGTGTACCTCACCCTATGTCCTTGAAAAGTAACTTTTGTACTTGAAAATGCCCAATTATGGAAGTGTCCCTCACCCTATGGTGAGGGATGGATGCACTTGAAACCTCCCCTATATATATATATAATGAAATTGGGCTCCCTCAAGTGTGCGAGTGAGCGCACGTTATTGTGCTCTCGAGGTTGTGCTGACCATTGGATGGGACATGATGAAGAACGTCCTAGCAATGATAGCACCACCCAAGGAAGATGATGTGCGCCCGTGACTATTGTTGAGGGAAGCCCATACAAAATTCATACTAACCAAATAACTTTTTCTTCTAAAAAGTTGCATTAAAAAGGTGATTTCAAAAGCTACTTCTTAAAAGCACTTTTGACTTCTAGGAATTCAATCATACTTAGGCTTCTCGTGATGCAAAAGATTAAAATGAGTTTTATAAACCCCAACCAAAAATGCCCCTTTTCACTGGCCTTATATTTTCTATTGTCTTCTACTTTAGTCTTGAAAGATTGTCTTTCAATTCTTTTATTCATTATTTAATTTATGTAGACCATTTGATGATGCCTAAGCCTTCTTTTGCCTAACAAGGCCCTCAGTGGGGCCATTAGATGCATGACAATCATAAAGGTCAAGGATAGAAAGGTTTTGATGTAGATGATGAGAATATGAGATAATAACTTGATCTCAGGATCCGATCAAGAGTTTTTAAGTCGTTAAAGTTTAATGACTATACATCATGATTTTTTTTCTTGATGAAATCCAATGATGAATGATGTTTGGAATAATGTGATTTTTTGGACAGTTCCAACTCATTGTGGGTAATGTGCTTGAAAGGATTGGATTGGCTGGAGGTTGGTCCCACACATTAAAAAGGGGACCAAAAAGGGGCATTTTGCAGAATTCTCCATCTTTTGATTACTTTCCAGAGGAGCTAATTATATTGTTGGCACAAAAAAAGTTAAGTTTTAAAAGATTGGGTCAAACATAGGGCCAGTGAAGCTAAATCACGAGTCGAAGCTCACTTTCATCATCAAATTATCAAGCCAAGCATTCGAAAGAACAAGAAAGAGTCATCGATCTAAATGACTTTGAGACACTTCCAAGTTCAAGGAACAAAAATCATGTGAATTAGAAGCCCTTTGAAGCCAAAATAGTGTAAACAATGCACATTTTAATGGGCCCCACTTTTAAATATTCAAGTAATCCAAGGCCTCCAAATTCAGCTCAGAATCATCAAGAAACATGTGAGGAACACTCCCAAAATTTCTAGGGAAAACATACCTGAAAAGGGAAGAAACAATAAAAATTTGATGGATGGCGCTTGTGTAGACCACTTCTCTCCAACTTACTTGAGACCCTCAATCATCACTATGTTCCACATCATGGGGTCGCCAGAAAGGCTTCCACAACCCCCCTAGGCAGAATAGTAAGTTCCTGTGACCCACCAGTTAGGCTCTATGACCCCCATCTTTTAAAGCTATTTGTTTAATGGAGAAAATGGGGGAAATCATGAGGGAATGTGCCTAAGACATCTCTAAGCCTTCCAAGCTTAAAAATAGGCCCTCTCAAGTTAGAAAAAGGGTCGGAAGTTGGTTTGGAAAATTGTTCGAAATCCTATGCGAAAGAAAACGAGGAAACAAGAAGAGAAACCTACATGCACTCTAAGGAGAAGAAACTAGTCACTACTGCAACTTGGTGTAGTCTTGTATATATGACCCTAAGGTACTCGAAATCTACAGAGCACTCTCTAAACGAGGCTTTAACATTTCATGAAGTTAATTTCTTTTCTTTTACTTCTATTTTTCATTTCTTTTTCCACCTGGGGGCCACATGACCCCGTATTAAAACCCCATCAAGCAAATTTTGTTTTCACCATGATCTAGGCATAAAAATGGCCTAAGACACCTCATCAAAGGGGTTGTGGTTGGAAAAGAACTCCAACTACCCATGGGGATGCCAACTTTGAAGCCTAAACTTAAAATTGACATCGGAATTTAAAATAAAAGGAACTAGACAATGGTCTTTGAGACCTCAGAAGCGGCATTTTAGTAATTTCTTCCATATTTTTAAGTACTTTTCTCTCTTGTCTTATAGATTTAGAGAAAATGTAATTTAGGCTATCAGAGGGAGAACAAGCGGGGTCATATGTTGTATAAATGACCTGTCACCTCCGAGTTCGAATGTCGAATCCCACAATCTCTCATTTAAGATTCAAAGTTTGTACTTGAAGATTGAAATGCAATGAAAAATACATTCTCATATTGTGGTTCTCCTCTTTCTTGGGTCAAGTACTTTTTTTTTTTTGTAAATACTTTTTGTTTTCTATAATGGCATCTTCTATATCATCATTGAAAAAATTGAAAAAACACACACAGATATATATATATATATATAGAGAGAGAGAGCAAGGCTCTCCTAGGCTCAAGTTTAGGATAAAATCTCGTAAGTTCATACTTGTGGGGCCCACCTTTGGTCCATCCAAATAAACCAAACACATGATTCCTCTAAATTGCACATGTCCACCAACTTTCGGTTAGATCCGAATTTACTGGACCGTTGGATCGACTATATATCGATCGGAATGGACATTGACCATTAAACTTTTGGGCTCATATGGAGATGATAGAAATCACGGTTGGGGTTAATTTTTTTGTATAAGTGAAGAGCCCACGGAGTCCTTGAAATCCCTGCCACCCCCATCCCCACGTGGGTCCCCAGGTGGGCCCCGCCACACACTTGAGCTTACCTTATCCTAAGCTTGAACTTAGGAGAGCTGGCCCCATATAGATATATATGATGTGAATGGTAGTAATTGTTTGATTTCGAGTTGTTTAAATATTGGAAGCGGTTTCGTTAATAATATACTAGAAAAACATACCTATGCTCGTCACGATTGAGCAACAACGAAAGTGTGTCCATGTACATGTGTGTGTGTGGGATTAGGGGGACTACCTTTAAGTGTACTTTATTTACATAGGGATACAAATGGGTTGGTCCCAAGTTGGAATTATACTAGATCCAGAACTATTTTATAAAGGATGTCTCAAGTTCTGGGGAGAGCATATTCCCTCGTTTCAAACATGTTATGTGTGGAGCCTGATTTCATCCGGGTCAGACCTTTAAGTCAAGTCCACTGTCACGGATCCAACTGGCAAAGGCTATGTGTGTTTTGGAGATACAGAAATCGGTTTGCAAGGCTATGTCAATTCGGACTTGGCAGGAGATCATGATAGTAGAAAGAGCACTACATGATATGTGTTTACATTAGGAAGTACAGGAGTAAGTTGGGCCTCAAAATTGTAAAAGGTAGTGGCCTTCTCGACAACAGAAGCAGAGTATGTTGCAGCAGCTAAAGCTTGCAAGGAAATGATATGGTTGCAGAGTCTACTGAAAGACTTGGGGAAGGAATAGACAGATGTCAAGATATTTAGTGACAGCTAGAGTGCAATTTAGCAAGCAAAGAACTCAGCCTTTCATGATTCATTTCATGCTAGAATGAAGCATAAAGACATCAAATATCATTTCATACAGTCGCTTTTGGACAAAGATGTATTCACATTAGAGAAGATCCACACCAGTCAGAATCCTGCAAACATCACTACAACAATTTACATTTTTCCCGGCGCTAAAAAAAACGCCGGCAAAGGTCCAAAAACGCCGGAGAAAACCTTTACCGGCGTTTTTTATTGCGCCGGCAAAGCGCCGGGAAAAGTGTGCCAGTAAAACCTTTTGCCGGCGAAATGAGGAAGCGCCGGCAAAAGTTTGCACATTACCGGCGAAAAATAACGCCGGGAAAAGTTCCAATTTCGCCGCCAAAAGTATTATGTTTTAAATAATAAATCTTTAAAAAAGATTTGCCGGCGTTATTTTCGCCGGTAAAGGGTTATATTTTGAATGAAAAATTTTTTAAAAACTTTTGCCGGCGTAGATTTTCGCCGGGAAAAGTATTACGTTTTAAATAATAAATTTGGAAAAAATCTTTGCCGGCGTTACTTTCGCCGGTAAAGGGTGATATTTTAAATAATAAATTTTTTAAAAAACATTTGCCGGCGTTATTTTCGCCGGTAAAAAGTTTATATTTTAAATAATAAATATTTAAAAATCTTTGCCGGCGTTATTTTTCGCCGGGAAAACATATTTATTTTTCATAAATTTTTTTTAGAAAAATTTTTGCCGGCGCTTTTTTGCCCCGGGAAAACATGAATATAATTTTTTTTAAAAATTTTGCTGCACTTCTTTTAGGTTGGCAAAATATTTATATTTTAATCAAATTTTTTTCCTATATATAAATCATGAAGGTCTCCAATTAAAAAAACATTAATCTAATTAATAAAAATCTATCAACACAAAAATATACAATAATTGAAAAGGGCAACATCCAACCAAAATGAAAATTAATTTGCAGCCAACACACAGTAGTTGAAATGGTTCAAATTATAGAAATGAAACATCAAATGATTCAAATTTTATAGAATTGAAACTGATTTACATAACTCAAATGTACGATTATCAAATTGTTCCAAATTTTCTAAACTTGAAATTGATATACATAACTCAAATGTACAACATACCATATTTGAAAATCTATACATATTCACTTCTTACAACCTCATCCACGCTTCTTATTTTGACTTCATGCTTCTTTAACCATCTCTCTCTCTCTTGCTAGTTATCTCTCTCCTTGTCAATCAAACTTGTCTTTCTTCACCAACTGAGCCCCGAGCCGAGAACAGAGCCTCACGTCCAGACTCCAGACCATCTCGACTGCAACCAAATAGCCAGCCCACACAACTCCATCATCTCCATCCACACCCAATCTTAGGATCATCTCCTTATTCCTCATCTCCCTCTGAGCCATCCAAACAAATGACCAAATCCGCCCCGAAGTCATCTGCACACATTCCAAACGCCATATATGCCAGCAACCCATTCCTTCCAACCAAAACCAGTCAAACACCAAGTCAATTTTTTTGCAACCAATCAGCTACTGCAAATCACCATCTCCACCGAACCTACACCCAACACCCCCTGCCCACATGCACAAACTTAATCCAGTCCAGTCCCTCTTTGAAATTGCTCCAAGCAACCATCATCATACGTCCCACCTCTACCAATTCGAGTCCGAATCCACCTGCACGCCCAACCACTTCACTCATCTTCTGATCAACTTCATCTCAGCACTCAGCCCACACAAACCACCCTTCCATCATCAAGTCCAGAGCAACTTTTCCATCTCTGTGAAACACTCAAATAGGACCCATCTGCTAAGACAAATAAAATCAGAAATCTATTCACCAAACCATTCCATCTGCCCACCAACCTGCACTCAAATCTAGGCATTAACTCATCTGTCAACCAGCAAACACCACAAACCAGCCCACTAAACCCAACATCCTTGCTTTCTCGTATTTCTCTGTCACTCTATCCTTTCAAGGAACTGCTTGCTGCTAAGAAGACATACTTGAATTCTTTTGGATTGATTGGATCATTCCAAAATGCTAACCAGGTAACTGTATTGTCATGCTTTATCTCTTTCCACCTGAAAAAGGACCGCAGAGACTCAAAATAATGTTGATGACCACAACTCTTAATAATCTCTTATGCGACCACACATGAAAATGGAAAAAAAAATTAAAGAGCAAAGATTATAGCTATGTTGGGAACGTAGCATTAAGGATATTAAAACTCTTCATGCTTCAAGTCAAGGGGCAAAAAACCCAACTTCATGTGGCATGGAGAAACTACAACAAGAATCAGATAGGAAAACGCATTCAAATTGATAAATCTAGTGCCCCACTGCGGTGAGCAGCCAAACATGTGATTACATAACTAATAGAAAATCAACTTACAAATGAGTCCCAGCTTTCCCAACATATGCAGGGATCCGTCCATAAAGATTACAGTTCCTTAACACACTGCAACATAGAATGAAATGGATGTATTCAGCAGTGGCATAGACAAGCAATTTTGCTTCCTCCTATAAATGTTTTGATGACATAAAATTTCAACTCAGTGTTTTAAAGTTGGTTGGCTTCAAGGAACCTGAAAAGCTGGTTGGCTTCAAGGAACCTGAAAATCCAATTCCCTACTAAAATCTCTACATTCAAAATATATATATATATATATAGAGAGAGAGAGAGAAATAGAAATTTCAGAACCCATTTATAAAAAAAGAAAGCATACAGTTCTTGTAGAGTAGTAATGTCCCCAATCTCCTTTGGGATTTTCCCAGATAAGCGGTTTCCAGTCAAAGAGCTGCAGTAGCAGAAAAACACACCAACTCCATGTGTAATTCAGAAAACACAAGCTATGATTTGCTTCCAAAACAAAAAATGCCAAACATGGTGCAGTGTAGAAACTTACATTTTGGTCAGTCGCTTGAAAGAGCCCCATTCGGGTGGGATTGTACCGTTGAGGTAGTTGCGCGTCAAATCTCTGTCAGGAATTTTCACAAATGCATTTGAAGCGTAAGTTTAAGGTTGCATTTGTGCAATAAGAGGATTCCACGTAAAAAAAAAAATTCCGAGAAAGTATTGACTTTTCCAATGGACCAAGTATATGACAGACCCATACATTTAAAGAAAATTTGTGTTGAAGTGTTATCTTAGTAGTTAAAGAAATAGATGGATGAGTTTCTGGGGTTCCACAAGAGCCAAGTCTGGCTTTGATCAGATTAGACAACCTCAAGTGGAACACCAGGAGCCCAAGGAGAGAATAAACCATTACTTGAGCCAAAAATGAGCATAATGTTACTAGAACAGCATGTTCCATCAGCATTATAAATTATCAAAGTTGCACAGGTCTCACCTTGTCACCTGTAGATGTGTCAACTTGGGGCTTAGATTTGAGAGCCAACAGCCCACGAGTATGACTTTTCTAGTTAACATGTTATACAAAATGAATTAACTTGCCTCTCTTTTGGATGGTGGTATTTGCAGGTTATTCCATATTGCATCTTTTTGCGACAAGTATCAAATGTCAGAAGATGAATTGAAGAAGACAATGGAGAAAGCTAACAATTTAATTGTTGACATTTTGAAGAAAAAACCACAATTAAAGTGCTTCTGATGGGATTTTTTTTATTTTAATTTTTTTTTCATTTTTTTTATTTTATTATTTCAACTCTGTCAAGACTCATGTGTCTTGACCAGTGATGATTGAGTTTTCTGGATGACTCACTGAACTTTCAATTGGGTCTAGCTTTTGAGGTTTTAAACTGCTAAGCTTTTGAGGGCTTAGCAGTGTTAGAATAACAGTTTGGTTTGGCCTGATCCATTTAACGAACCAATCCATCAAAGGGCTCAGTTGACTAATTCAAAGAAAAAACCCAATAAGGGGGTATGCTGTATTTAGAGGAAACCTGATTCCTTGTCTACTAACATATGGTCCCACGTTCAAGTCCTTAAAAATTGAAATGTTTGAAATGGTGAAACCAGAACAAGAATAGGGTGTCAGCATATCCACAAATAATAAATGAAAAAAAGACCACAAAGTTCTAACCATTGTAGCTATGATTAACAAAGCAAAGCTAAAAATGAAAAAACAATGCACAAAGATTTATTGATGCCAAATACTTGGGATTAGACAAACATAGCAATACTCAGAAAGAAAATAACTAGTTTAGTAATGTTAGCACTTATCAAAGTCGAAGGTAGATAAGTACAAAGGTAGAACAAGATGAAGAGAATACATGAATAGATCTCACGCAATATCGCCCAAACGTGCCTGGAACAAAAGAATAAAACATGTTAAACATATAGTATATAATATATAATTAAGTGATTAAGTTGATTGTACTAAATAGTAAGATTACCTGGTCATCAGTCTCCTGCTGTGCTGCTGTCGCCACTGCCTGGTGTGGTGGTTGTCGTCTTTAACTGTCATTTCAAATTTATCTAACAGTCATATCCAAGGGGTTTTTTTGTTTTCCCATCAATAAGATTGTGTAAACTGAGTATAACACAAAGATGATCTAGGTCAGTTTTATCTTGGAGTCTAACTTGCCGGTACCCAGTTGCGAACACCAATCTAGTGTGGTGACCTCTGTTTTTTCAGCTGCCCATGGTATGTATTAGAATTCTCATCTTCAGCCATAAGACATTCATTAGTTCTCTAGCAGATAAACAAATACAAACCCAACCAAGATGAAAAGCATTATAATATGTGTGTATCTGAACTCTGAAGAGATTCATATGAAATGAACCTTTTTCTCACCTGC
This sequence comes from Cinnamomum chago, assembly GCA_038049695.1. Taxonomy (NCBI): domain Eukaryota; kingdom Viridiplantae; phylum Streptophyta; class Magnoliopsida; order Laurales; family Lauraceae; genus Cinnamomum; species Cinnamomum chago. Next base: position 100,032,037 of record CP142453.1, on the reverse strand, counting down.
TGTGCTGGATTGGTGGTACAGGAAAGTGAAACTAACCTACACGCACGATCATTCCTTGGGTGGCTGCTATGTGAGGTGAGATGCCTCTGGCCACTGTACACGAGGCATGTCTTTATTCAACTTATTTTTACGGCAATGGAAGCTCTGATACTCTCGATGAGGAGGGGGGGCGGGCGGGAATAGGGATTTTTGGGACCTCAACATTGCTGATAATCTAATGGTTCAGAGTCAAACAGAAAAATCAGAATCCATAACATACAAACATAAGTGACATAATTACTCCAGGCACATGTAACAATCAAACAAGGAGACCATGCCCCAGTTTAGAGACTGGGAAGTAAAACTTGGTCAACGCATTTCATGCCAAAGTAAGACTATGGACATGGAAAGAAGTATTTGCCTTCCATGGTTTGGTCATCCAAACCCTCAACAAGATGGCCAGCGATCACTGAAAAAAGAAGAAGAAGATGGCCACTGTATTGACAGATACAGAATGATCCAAAAAATCTCACAAATTGGTAGAGAGTAACTTTGTGTATTGCAAATATAAGATTAAAAAAAGGATGGGAGGAAAAAAAATCTCAGAAGCCAGATCTACCTAGTTCCAAAAGAAATCAACAAATAGCAAACCATCTGCAAGAGAAAGAATGGCTACTTTCTAAAATAATATAAACCACAATAGTTGGTCAATGCTAGTATTATTCCTTAGAAAAATGTAACCATTGCATGCTAAACTGGTGACTTCCTTTCAACCGCACGACAACCACGAAAAAGGACAGAACAGTGGACAAAGAAACAAGATAAACTGCCAAGTTCTTCACTAGATTAACACAGAAAGCAAAGATTTTTTTTTTCCAATCAAAACCCCGATACACAAGATTCGACAGCTAAACTTGAGATTTTCCAGTTCAGATCGAGAAAAGTAAAGATCAATCCGGACAGAAAACCGATCTAGAGCCAATCTATTTTCTTCTTCTTCTTTCTGAGTTCTGACTGATATCTAGAGCCAATCTCTTACATGCAGATGCCTAGAAATCATCATCAAAACCTCATAATAGCAAACACGCTGCAATACATCATTTCCCACCGACTACAACAACAAACTACAAACTTGTACAATAAAACAAAATCACAATCATAGAAAATCGCAATCTTAGATCAAGAAACTCACTTGAACAGAGAGATAGATGGTGATGGTGCCGGTTCTGGCGATGGCGGTGCAGCTGTGGTGATGGCGGTCCGTCGCTGTGCTGGCGATCGTGCGGACGACAGTAACCAGGTTCGCGCCTTCCCAGTCTCCTCTTCTCTTTTCTTTTTCTCTTCTTTTTTTTCCTCTCACTTATCCGTTTCTCCTCTCTGTTTTTTTTTTTTTTTTTGCTGCTGGATCTGTCTCTTCTTCTTCTTCTTCTTCTTTCTTTTTTTCTCACTGCTACTGGATGTTACTCCTCTCTCAATCTCCTTTTTTTTTTCTCTATTGGATTTCTGGTTCTCTTCCTTTTTTCTTTCGGCTGGGCTTGGGATGTTGGCGGGATGTTGGCGAAGAGACTGAGGTGCAGTTGGGGCTTGCTGTTTAGTTGAGATGGGGTTCCAAGGAGTTCGATTGATGAAGGGTTGAGGGGTTTGAGAATGGAATCGGTGGATTTGGCTAGTGGTTTTTTTTTTTTTTCCTCTTTTTCTTCTTCTGTTCTCTTCTGGTCTCGATCGACTTAGGTGTGGTTGAGACAGTGGGATTCGCAGGATAATGGGTTCTGGAAGGCAGGGTTTGATAATGGGTTCTGGCACCGAGAGAGCAGAGAGACACCGAGAGAGCAGGGTTTGATAATGGGTTCTGGAAGGCGATTTCTTGTGTGCTTTGGGGAAATGCAGAGATGAGGGAGAAGGACCGAGAGGGAGAAGCAGATGAGGGAGACGGACCGAGAGGGAGAAGCAGAGAAGCAGAGAGATGCAGAGATGGACCGAGAGGGGGCGCTGCGGGACGGAGAGGGAGAAGCAGAGAGATGGGCGCAGAGAGAGGGTTTGAAGCAGAGAGAGGGTTTATGTTTCGATAAACATATGATGGCTAGAATGAATCAATCCCGGCGCAAATAGTGCGCCGGCAAAACCACTTCGGCAAACATAACGCGGGATGTCCCAAATGAAGGCGCGCGCATCCCAAATGAAGGCGCGCGCAGGAGACATTTGCCGGCGAAATATAAATACGCCGGGAAAAACCATTTTTGCCGGCGAAAATTTGCGCCGGGAAAAGTTTTTAATAACTTTTTTATTAACATAGTTATCTTTACCGGCGAAAAAAAAAATCGCCGGGAAAAAGTGACCTATACCGGCGTAAAAATTATTTTCGCCGGGAAAAGGTATACTTTCCCCGGCGTTTAATATTTACGCCGGGAAAAAACGCCGGGAAAAATGTAAATTGTTGTAGTGCATGTTGCCCAAGGCGGTCATAGTGAAGAAACTGAAGACATGTTCAATTTCTTCACTTGGTCTTTAATCTTAGAAGATTAGAAGAAAATCACACCGGCTTTCTTATGGCAGAAGTTATTTGAAAGAGATCACATGTGCATGGAGTCGAGTTGGGATCATTAGTCTCCATGTGGGAGATTGTTATGTGTGGAGCCTGATTTCACCATGGTCAGACTGTTAACTCAGGTCCGCTATCATGGATCCAACCATGTATGGGTATTTTCATAATATTACCCTATGCTAGTATGTAACCCTATCATAGCTGCCTACTGTATCTTGTATTCTCATCTTCTGCCTTTGAGCATGTGGAATTGGTGTGATCCGTGGACGTACCTCAAGATCGAAGGAATCACGTAAATCTGTGTGTCTTCTTTGTGTGGTTTGATTGCACCTTTTGTTCTTTATTTCCTAATAGAACCTACTTCCAATAAAAGACCTAGAACCATTTTCATTTTATTTCAATCTTTTTGTTAAAATAGGGATATCATTCAAGTTTTGGTGAGAAGCTATTCCATTGTTTCGGACCCAGTTCCAATAAGATACCCAGAACCATTTTTTTCTTTTAATATATATTTTTTTCTTAAAAAAGGCATATTTTTCAATCTACTGTCAATGCATCAATGGATAAATTTGAATATCTTCGGAACTATTATATAGATTGTTCCATGAAATTTTTTGATGTTAGCGTATACGAAGTCAAGAAACATGTCTAAAAAATGCACATCCAAACTTTGAGTAAAGAGATATGAATCATATACTTTTCTTGAAGATGAAGAAAAGAGGAAGATACTGTTGTACTCGCAGCTAAAGAGAAATATAGGAACCATCGAACTAAGAAAGGGAAATTAAAAACACTAGTCTCAATAGGTATAATGGGCGTCCACGGTTCAAGACCTATATTAGCAATCAGAACCTTAATTAAGTTTCCATAGTCCCTCAATATTTATCAAGTTGGGATAAAAACTAGTGCAACAGGCCCGCATGATTAAGAAATAATTAAATTTCTAAATGGAAATATTGATAAATATTTAAATAAATTATAAATAAATATTATCATATAATTCAAAACACAAACATAATCAAAATTGAATTTAAAAAACCAAAGGTCAAAAGGATTAAATCAGTAAAAGCCATTCTTGAGGTGTTTTGAGGCTATACAAAGGGGAATGAGCTAAGAGAGACTAATGAGTCATTTGGAAAGCTAAATCTTGGTTCCATTGGGTTAAATCACTAAGTAAGCTTTACTTTTCCTTATCATAAGTTACATGCTTTGTTTAAATTATTGGTAGATAAATTTTAGCATGATAACTATGCTGTGTTGAATCCATTACATACATTTTATCCTTGATCTAAGTTGTATTGGATTCTTCTCCTTGATTCAAACCAAGTTTGTTTTAAATTTCATAAATCATGCTTTGCCAAAATCTTTGATTTCTTTTATAGCATGAATCATTTACTTGGTTGAATCTACATATGTTGTTTTCAATCACATAAGAACAATAGTTAAACTTAGTTGTTTTTTAAAACAACATTATTCATGCATCACATGTTTACTTTTAAATAGTTTCATATAACTCGTGAGACTTTGATTTTCATGTCATCAACAAGTTAGTTTTTATACATGTGATTTGCATTTCACTTCAATCAAATCTATTTGTATGTTTTAAACTTTTAAATGCTTTGAGCATATATTCATTGAGCTTACTTCTTAAACTTGATTGAAGTTTTCACACGAACACCATGAGCATTCATCTTTGCATTACATAGAGTGTTGTGTGACTTTGTTTTTAAATTTCATATCCGCCTAATTAAGAGGCATTGTAATTAAAGTTTAAGTTGTATCTTGTTGAGTTCATGAATTTGCACATTTACGCATCTTTTTAGGATGGATGAGGGGTTTAATTAGGTGAATTGCATTATTATTCATTTAATTTCATCATTTCTTGCATTTCCACCTAGGAACTTGAATTTTCATACGTTTCATATATTTTCTGCATTAACTTAGAATGTTTTGCAAATTTTCTACGAAGAATCCCAATTGGAGTAGAACTCTGTCCGGATGGGTCCCGTTTCAATATAGGCTATTCAGTATTTGATGTGTTGACTTAGAATGTACAGAAAATGAGAATTGCAGGCATCTGTCACGGAACCCACTTTCAAGCACACAGTCATCTTGGGCCCTGTATTAATGAATTGAAGCTTGAAAAGAAGTAAATTGAAGAATTCACCACGTGGACCCCACACACAAGCCATGTGGAAATGAATCAAATGAGGGGTCCACTCATCATGTCAGTTGAAGGGTCCTAACTACAGTAGAAGACTTCTAATAGGGCCCACTATTCAAGCAGATGAAATGTCGCACATTGCAGGGCCTGCAGTAGTTGCAAATTTGAAATTATTAATGAATAATTCAAATAGTACAATTCTAATTGGAATAAAAGAAGAAGAGTTTGAATCATCCACATTTGATCTTCTTTCGAAATTAAAAGTTGTCAAGAGATAGAATCCATTGCAAATCAAATTTTAAAAGTTAATCCCGTTTTTCTTAGGATAACTCATCTTCAAATGACCATAACTTTCGATCCGATTGTCAGATCGATGAAATTGACTACAGTTGGAAAGCTTATTCAAAGTAGATATTTTTGGAGCCCAAGAATGTGCAAATCAGAGTTATATTGACAAAGTTATGGGCCCAGAGATTTTCATGTTCATTTTTAGACAGGATTGCAATTAAATCCACACCGTTGATAATCAATTGCTACACATCCCTTGCGGGACCCCATCTGAAGATTAGCCAAACCATCCAAAGGTTTCCAGAAGCTTCCACCTTATTCAAATTCAAAAAAAGATAAGAGATATATCTTATCAATGAAGATAAATCAAATCTGCAAAGAAGGTGTCCAGATTCAATGTATTTGTAAGATAACCGGAGTTATAAAAGGAACCCAAAAGAAGCATACATGAGACACCCTCCCTTGGACGTCCACTATTACTCTCTCTCCGCTTTCTCTTCTTTCCCTAATTAATAGAATTTAAGAGTTATTTTTGGGTATTCTGGAGCCCTGTTCCAGAATTAGGATATAAGAGTGCAAGAGAAAATTGTAATTGCCATGAAGTTCTCAATGAAAATCACATCTTTTGCAATGGAGGAGTAGATCTCTTGATCAGAGTGTCAGATGAAGTTAAGTGTTTCTAATCATTAATCTATGTGATATTTTTGTTTCTTGTGTATTTATTATAATAATAAATCTACCTTATGTCATTGACAACCTGTGTTATTTAATTTTTTATTTGAACAATGCTTTAATCATGTATGTTTTCTTAATAGGTTAGTCTTAGACTGAAATTCTTTGATAACCTATCTTTGATTAATATGTGATATTTAGTTAGGATCATAATTTCATTAGGTGAAGGAGATTTTTTCCTTAAATAAATTGTGAAAAATTGTGCTCTTTGATAGAAAAATTATTTGAATCAGAAACATTGATTTGTTTCTGATTTGAAGGATTTTTGGGATAAATTTATTTTATCTATTGCATAGAATGATGGTGGGACTACTTAATGGATTCATGATATTTTGATCTGCATTTTCTCATATTTTATTTCTACACTTTAGATCTAGAATTTTCTTGATCTTATTATTGTTTATTTTTGTTATTTATCTCAATTATATATTAATCTTGGATTTTAAAAAAATTAGGTTTTAAATTTTAACTTAGTAGTTCTCTCTGTGGGATCGACTTGTAATTGCTACTGTCTCAACAAGATAGCCGTGCACTTGAAGTATTAAAAGATTGAGTTTAATTTTACATCAAGTTTTTGGTGCCGTTGCCGGGGAGCCAAATCTGAGTTTTTGTTAAAAATTTGAATTTTTTTTAGATTCATATGCATGCTCATATTTAGGTTGCATTACTTGTTTAGTCATCTAATTTGCATTAGTAGTGTTCTTTGCAATTAATATTAGTTAGTATTTCACATTGCTAATTTTTTTTATACTTTTTTGATTTTTTTGATTTTTCTGATAATTCCTATAATTAATTGAATTTTTGGAATAAATAATTAAGGGACATTTACTAAAGAAATTCCCTTAAATAAGATAACCACTGTGGGGACCCTCAAATATTGATATAATCAGGAAAGGACCTCCCGCCCAAATCTAGTTTTTTTTTCCCATTTTACCCTTTCTTAGTTGATGCCAACGAAACCCTGCTTGGAAACACAGACGAAGAAACGGAAGAAAAGAAGAAACCCAACGAAGACAAGAAGAAAGAGAAGACCTCCTTGTCGCCGTCTGGTCTTCATCTGTCGTCCATCTCCGGTCATAAAAGAATGCCCCTTCACAGATCACACTACTCCACATCACACACTCTCTCCTCCTCTTTTCCTCTACATCAAAACCCAAGCCCTAGAAGAAGACTCTAATCTCAGGCCCTTGTTTTCAAGGTAATAAATTCCCACACATTAAACTATTTCCTTCTCTTGTAAGACTAGAGAGCCCTTTCAGATAAGTAGTTGTACAAGGACAAACAAACTGTTATTGATCATATTCATGTCGTCAGAGGAGGGTTTAAGAAATATGGGCATAGGCGTTGAGATGTTATTATTGAACTGAGGAGCTTTTCTTGGTTGTTTGTATATGTTGTCCTGTTTTTTTTTTTTTTTTCTTGCAAATATAAAAGATGATTTGTTGATCTGTAACCATTGTTAGTCTGGGTTTTTCATGGACTTGCATGTCGTGTGATTTTCTTGAAATAATAGGTGATGGTATATTTTTTTTTTGTTTAACCATTACATGTCTGTGTTTTTCCTTTTTGGAATGAAGTTCTTTTTCATTCACCCGACTGTAAAGTGCTCCGTTCACTGAAAGTCCCAGCATGCCGTCGATAAGGTTAGTTACAGTTGCTAACCAGCTAGTTCTTCCCTTGAGCTATATCGGTTATTTTCATTGAAGAATCATAGATTGTGGATTGGGCATTCCTGAAAAATCATAGATTGTGCTATTCTACAGTTTTGATTGGTCTTTTTCCCCCTTGGATGTGTACCTTCACCTATGATTTTTTCTATGGTTCTGATAGTTGAGACTTGAGATTGTCTGATGTGTTAAGGTCTTCTACTGTTAGTTGTTTACAATGGGGTGCACCGGGTGAATGGATTCCAATGTGCCATTGTAATATGTTTCCCATTCTTAGGTGGCACATGAGATAAGTAAGCATGTTCGATAGGCAGAATTTCAATTTCCCATTTAAAGGTGCATGAACATGCCAACAGCATTTACTGTTGTGGACAACGAACGGCAAGCGAGCTACTTGTATCACTCTGTAAATTAAATTAGAGTAATTTAGGAAAAAAGAGGAAAGGAAGTTAATGCAGAGTTGTGAAAGGAGTTTTAATTTCTTGCATAAGGAAGAAATATAAAGGCGAAATGGCCTATAAAAGGAGTTTTTTCCTTCTTTAAAAAGAGCGATAATGTGAGATGTGATAGATAAGGTAAGATGAGTTCTTTATAAATGAAGTAACTGAGAGATTGATTCAGGGGACATTTACTAGAAAAATTCCACTAATTAAGATAACCATGATTGTGGACCCCATATTCTAATAATATCAGCCAAATAAACTCTCTATAGACTCTATGTTTCACTCAATTGACATGGTTTGTTAATTTTTTTAATGGTAATCGACATGGATAACAGTACCTTTTGATTGCTAACTATTGGATACCATCTGTAATATATTTTTCCTTTTTGTTCTTTATTGACTATTTGTCATTCAAGCCGTGTATGGGGCTTAGGTATTTATTGCTACCAATTTAGCTGAACTACTTCATTTTCATACTGAGAAGGCATATTTGATTTGCAGTTTATAGTGACTAAACATCATTTGCTCTAAACAGAGTTGATCAAGTTTGAATTTTTTGTTTTAAATTCATCCCATGGTTGTGAGCTCAGGTCCAGGTCCAGGTCCTGCTAATGAATTTTTTTTTTCTGTATTTTTCTTAATGTGTTTTTCGAAGGAAGGTTCATGACTTAATCTAACAAAAGAACACAATATGCCATGAAGAACTGAATTTGTATCATTTTTGCCTACCAAATGGTCATAGATTCAAGAGCCATCTCGGAGTGTAGTGGGTCTTAACAGGGACTAGCTACTAGAAAAACAACCGAGCAGAACATATGGCAAACTCTGATAAAGCAATGCCTGAATTCAGTTGTCTGAATAAGGACCCAAACTGTGCAAGTATATCCAATAAAGAAAAGGATGAAGCATCGCCAGGCAAGGTATCTTTGATTTATATTTCTTTGTTGTTTATTTGGTTGAATATGTTTTTCATTATGTAGTTATAGTTTTAAACTGAGGAGTTACTAGATCGTACTTGTTTGCAACACCCATTAGCATTGAAGGTCATATGTTATTGTGTTGTTCATAGTAGGAGAAATGATATACGCCAATAAAGATCATATGTTATTGTTTTGGTCATATGCTAGAAAACACCAGTTATTAACTTGACAAGAAGTGAAGAGCAATGATCACTTTTTTTTTTTACATTATGTGTAGATGGACAATGATAATCAATTTAACGAGGAGAATTTATTATATCTTCAAAATGTCCATGTTTCTGAAGCAATTTTGCAAGGAGAGGTACATCCAATCCTTTACTTTTATATTTAAATGTAATGTTATATTTATTTTTATCTCCTAAACCACTTAATGCGTACATGATTTTGTAATATTAAATTTATTTTGTAAATAACATTTATAGGAACCACCAAAGTTGAGAATAATCCGAACCACACATGACAAGGATAGTTGGCATCTCACACTCCAACAAGAAGACTATGTGCGAATGTGTGGGTTGGAGCACTTGTCTAATATTTCAGACATGACAATAGATCATGCTGTGATCAGCGCATTGGTAGAAAGATGGAGGCCTGAAACGAATACCTTCCATCTTCCATGTGGGGAGGCAACTATCACCTTAGAGGATGTGGCATATATATACGGCCTCCCCATTGATGGACCGCCAGTGACAGGAAAAACAATACATAGTACAGAGCAAACAGCGGAGATTTGCAGGGAGCTTCTAGGCATGGAACCGGTGCCAAAACGAGATAGCATTGGCACAAGACTAAACTTTTCTTGGATGAAAAATAACTTCAAAGAAAACAACTTCAAAGGAAACAAAAAAAAAGAAAAAACAGCATGAAGTTAAAGAGAAGTGCAACACAAGAGCCTATTTATTCTGCTTGGTGGGAGGCCAAATAGTTGGCAACTCATGTGGTACTTCTGCCCCGGCTTGGTTGCTTGGTTTATTTAGAGAATTTAAAAGGTATGCATGGGGCCCAGCATGCCTTGCCAACCTATATAGGATGCTAGGTAAAGCAACAATGCTTTCGAAGTGGGATGAAGGAAGGAAAGATGGAGAGGGGAAAAAAGTAAAAAAACAGAAAGCAACGGATCCATCTGATACCTTGACTGGCCCATTGCAATTGTTGCAGGTAACACCCATATTTGTTTACTTGGCTATAATATTGAATATGAACTCTTTTCTAAAAAAGGACTTTACATTCATATAATGTTTGTTTGGCAGATTTGGGCATATTCCAGAATGGAATTCTTGCGTCCTAGCGATGACTATATCGATGTGTTATTTCATTTTGACTTTCCGCTGTATAAGACATGGGAAAAAAACATAAAAAAGCATAGGCCTCCAATGAACACTAAGGATCGTCGGGAGCAAATTGATAACATGAAAGTAGAAGAAGTGAGTGTAATTTATTTTATTTTTAATATGAATATTATAATTGATATTTGATTTGTTATCAATAAATATGTAATGAAAATCTCTTGTGTAGTTTATATGGATGCCGTATACAGATGTGGTTGATAAACTAGCTGATGTAGTTCACAAAGAAGATAAGCAATTATTCACATCTAACACAGCTCTAATCTTCTATTGGATTGCCGAACGTCACAACTCCGAACGGGTAATGAAGCAATTCGGATTGAGACAGTTGCTCCCCATATATCTCCGCATGCCATTTGATAGAGTTGATAGAGTGAGAAAGGCTGCTTATGATTACAGCAAATCGATGAAAGAGGTCAATGCCATTTGGGATGCGAGGCATAAGATGTTACTAATGAGTGAAGAACTTGATGATTCACTAATGCATAGTGAATTTTATATGGAATGGTACTCGGTGGTGACAAGATTGCGACTCTCAAGGCCTAAAAAAAAAGATGAGGAAGGTAATGAGATGTCTTGTCGACTCTCAAGGCCTCAAAAAAAAGATGAGGAAGATAATGAGATGTCAACGCAACCAAAGGTTAAAAAAGACGATGACGAATATAATGAGTTGTCAACACAACCAAAGGTCAAAAAGGATGATGACTTCATCCCTAAGAGACCTGTAAGTGATATGGTAACATAGCTTTAAAATTCAAGTTATTTCATTATTTTCAATATTTATGATTCATCTGAATTTGTTCATGCAGGTTCGTTTCTTCTTAGATGACCTTATATCTACTTTGTCCGGCAACAAAAGAACATTTGTGGAAATGAATTCTGATGAAGTGCTACGTGTAGTACGTGCCAAGGTTGAATACTTTAATGAAGCATTTGAAAATGATTTTGTGGAATTTGGATATAGCAAAGTGAGTCCAAGTGAACCTCTAGGTAAAGGCAAAATGAGTGAGAGACAACAGATAGTGTTGAAGAAGAAGCTAGAGTTTGCCAATAAATCACCCAATCCAAAGGAAAATACTCCACCTGAGTCCTCCAAAGGCATAAGTATCAAAAGTCTCAGTCCCATGGCCTCTCCTCGAAGGTCTCCTAGATTGAAAACATCCCCCGTTGAAATTGTTCTCGATAGTCCTCCCCCAAAAAACCAACAAGAAATTCCCATAGAGTCTCCCACTAAAAAGGTCCCCTCAATGGTTATTCGTGTAAAAAATGCAACCAGGGTCAAAAAAGTTCCTTTGAAATATGAGGGTTTTAGTACCTCTCTAAATTGGCCTAAGAATTCTTCGTACCAACTAACGAAGGAGGAGACTGATCTGCTAGACAAGTTTTGGGAGGACTACTACGAAAGGTATGCAATTCCCTTTTTAAGATATTGATATGATATTTTAGAGATACCAATATAATATATTTTCACTCAAGTTGAGAGAGGAGGTTGATAGGGGTGTAGGGAGATATCTAATAGAGAATGAAGTATTCTTTTAATTTATTAAGTTTTCCAAACAGCCCAACTATGGAAATAAAAAAAAATTGCACTTTCTTGTGCGTCCTAAACAAGCAATTATTAGTTGTATTGCTTGGGGCTGGGCAAAACAAAAAAAGAGTGAAAGAAGCAAAACCACAGCCTATCCCAGGTGTTAAGAAACACAACCCTACATAATGGGCCACTGAGCAACAAAAAGCTAATCCCCACAAGCCATGAATTCACTTATATATATGAAAGTGAGTCCTATATGTTGGTGCATGTGGCTTTAGGCAGTTACTGCTACATCAATACAATGAGATTAGATAGTAAATTGTGGGTTTCCAAACTGATTGGCTGTTGACATTGGATGCTCATTGGGAATTCTCTGTGCAAATAGGAATTACTGACCAATATGATCTATCCTCCCCCAAGTTTGATTACCATGATTGGATTATTGCTCATTGGAATTACTGATCAATATGCACTATTACAACCTCAGGTTTGATTACCTTGCCAAGGTCTGCATTAGCCCTAATCCTGAAAGATTGAAGAGACTCCTATCAAGAGATTGGCTAGACACAGGTATACTGCAGAATTGGCTTGATGTTTATTTGAAGTCCAAGGCACCACATGCATACTTCATTGACACGAATGCTTCGGTATGACTTTCATCGTATACTCCATTTATTTTTAACTTTCGATGCTTGGAAAAAATCGATTGCCTAACTTATACTCAATATGAACCTGATCACAAATAATGACACTTTGTGGGTACATTTTGAAGGATATATGGCTAAGAGAAGACAAGCATAATTATTTACACATATTTGGTGAATATGGATGGAGGGTGGGTGAAATGCAGAAACGTGATATTATCATTGTTCCAATGTGTTATTTGGAGCACTTCACCGTCATCGTGGGATATCCAAATGCAAAAAGATGGGACTATTACAATAGTATGCCAGGGGACTCACGACATTGGGAAATGGCTCAACAATTTGTGAGTATTGAGTATCGACATATATACATATTAGTTGTTTCTATTCAGATTAATTGTTAATACAGCTTAAATATGAGCACTTCAATTTTTCTACAAATTCATATTTTGATACTTTATGTTATCTCTACAGATTCAATGGTTGAATGATTCTTTCGCTGCCTACAATTGGGAAGAGCCAGTGGGATGGAGGAGACGAATTGTTGAGAACGTCCCTTTACAAGCGAATTCACATGACTGTGGATTTTTTGTAATGGCAACTATAGAACATGTCGTCCTCAATCTAAAGTTTGAATTCAGCCAGCGTGACATGATGTATTATCGATGCAAACTAGTGACTAACCAGTACCATAGGCAGTTAGAATTGTACAAGGAAAGGGATCAACAGTCAACATGATGGGGATGATGGATATTCAATATGTTTCCAACCTGAATAAACTTTTATTGTGAGATCTGATCATACTGTTCTCCCATTGGGATGTCCAACACTCTGTAAACTGAACCTTTTTTTTTCTTGGGCCATTTGGCAGTGTATATTGGATGGTTGACATGTTAACTCTGATGGCCACTGTTGTTGATTTCATTTTCTTCTTGTATATATGTTGGAAGATAATTTAAAGTGCCCGTTGACAGTTTATTGTCTCACTGTAGTGATACTAGTTAGTTTATCTTGAAACTTGACAAGAAGTTGCTGGAAATGTTGCCAAACAGGTTGTTCATGTGCTGGATGTGTTGAGTGTTTGATTGATCACAAACAGGTGGTTCATGTGGTGTAGATCACATTTCCTAGAGAATTGAAGCATGGTTTTCATGAGTGTTGGAGTGTTTCATTGTTACCAAACAGGTTGTTCATGTGCTGTAGATCACATTTCCAAGAGAATTAAAGCTTGAGTTTCATGAGTGTTAGACAACTGTATGCCAATATAGGTGAATTTTTACCTTCTTGCACATCCAATGTGTTGTGATGCATATGTGGTTTAAATGTGATAAAATGTAATGTGATGAGAGTTGGAAAGGATTTGCACAACTAAAGGTACCTCCAAGTGGTGCCATAGAGAATGGGAAAAAAACTCTCCAGGCTAGCATGACGTTTCATACATATATACCAAATTTATTCGTTGATGTCAACAAACTGTTAGTTGACATCAACGAATACTGTGTTCAATTCCTACACATAATATGTGCTAACAGTACGCTTTCATTGACATCAACGAATTTATTCGTTGATATCAACAAACTATTAGTTGACATCAACGAACACTGTGTTCAATTCCTACACATAATATGTGCTAACAGTAAGCTTTCATTGACATCAACGAATTTATTCGTTGAGGTCAACAAACTGTTAGTTGACATCAACGAACACTGTGTTCAATTCCTACACATAATATGTGCTAACAGTAAGCTTTCATTGACATCAACGAATTTATTCGTTGATGTCAACAAACTGTTAGTTGACATCAACGAACACTGTGTTCAATTCCTACACATAATATGTGCTAACAGTAAGCTTTCATTGACATCAACGAATTTATTCGTTGAGGTCAACAAACTGTTAGTTGACATCAACGAACACTGTGTTCAATTCCTACACATAATATGTGCTAACAGTAAGCTTTCATTGACATCAACGAATTTATTCGTTGATGTCAACAAACTGTTAGTTGACATCAACGAACACTGTGTTCAATTCCTACACATAATATGTGCTAACAGTAAGCTTTCATTGACATCAACGAATTTATTCGTTGAGGTCAACAAACTGTTAGTTGACATCAACGAACACTGTGTTCAATTCCTACACATAATATGTGTTAACAGTAAGCTTTCATTGAGCATCATTGTGCAATCTTAGGTTATTTCTTCTTTAATTCACCGTTCTGTGTGTTGTGAAATTGGAAACTTGATGCATTATTTGGTATCTTCAACTCACCGCAAATGCATCTCATGCCAAATTTGCTTCATGAAGATGGAACTCTTTGAATTGCAGTTACTCTTATGACCAATGTTGCTCCTAACTTGCAAACAAGAAACTAGAACTCCATTAGGTTCTGGTTATTTCTTTGATAAATAAATTGTTTTGCCAGATCCACAGTTGGAGAGAATGGGAGGATGAGGCTCATATGGACCATCATGACTCATTAACAGGTCAGCTTAAAACAGTAACATAATGTGGGTAAATCTGAATAAGATTCAGGTTTGATTGTCTCTCATTTACAAATAACCTTAAAGCGATAAAGCAATGTTGCATTCTGAATCAGATTCCTTTGTTTTCTTTTCTTTTGTTTCTCTTTTAATCAAGCAGTGATATATTATTTAGTATTTACTCCTCAAGTCCTCGTACCAATTCATCAACTGCCTAAAAATGTTCCTCCTGTTACAAATGTAGGCACTAAATACAAAGTGCAGTAAATAGATGGTTAGACAACTTCAAAAGACATGGTTCCAGCTTTACAAAAAAAAAAGTGCTACAAATGCCAGAACCACAAGTAGCCACAATTTTCATTAAAACACATGGTTCCACCTTTAAAAAAGATAAAAATAAAAAATTACTTGGTTAGCCCACTTCAAAAGACATGGCTCCATGGTTTAGCCATCATGGATCAACTTCCCATTGGTGGATTCCTGCATTTTTGTCGGTTGTGACCCCTATTTTTACAAATAGAGCACGTCACTTGTCTTCTTTGCCAATTAACTTCTTCCGTGCGAATTCTATTCTTCTTTGGACGTCCGGGCTGCCTGGTAGCAAGTGGAGGTTTGACCACCTCATTACTAATGTGCTCCCATTGGCGCATATCGCGGGTTGGATGTATTACATGACCATAAGTCCTTCTATATGTATCATATTCACATGGCCTGTAAGATTTTGCAGCAAGCCAAAATTTCTTAACAATGCCATCATCTTTGAATCTCGAACGTATATTCTCCGCGATATGACGACAGCAAAAACAATGTTGAGCATTTGGAAATACTTCTTCCACCGCAGGAACAAGGCCTTTCTGACGATCAGAGACAATTGTTAGATATCGAGACTCACCAAGAGCTATTTGAAGATTTGCAAAGAACCATGACCAGCTATCTCGTCGTTCGGCCTCAACTATGGCAAAGGCAAGTGGGAAAAGCTGATGATTACCATCATAAGTAGCGGCCGTCAGTATAACACCTGGATACTTACCTCGAAGATGTGCTCCATCTACAGCTATCACAGGCCTCAAGGAAGAACGGAAGGCTTCGATGCATGCTCCAATTGCCCAAAATAATCTTCTAAAGGAGTTATCTTCATGCTTCAGCAACTCGATTCTTGTTCCAGAATTCATCATTTGTAATTCCATACAAAATCGAGGAAGGATTTGAAAAGACTCCTCGAATGAACCCCGTATTTCATTCATTGCAATCTCTCTTCCTAGATATGCCTTTCTATAACTTATCGTTACCCCAAACTCCATTTGAAAGTCAAACATAATTTCCTTTGGTGTGTACATATTATTAAATCGAAGCCTATCTTTGACAAAGTCTGCAATCAAGGAAGCTTTCACTTGTTTATGTGCCATCCCCATCATTGGTTTTGAACATGAATGAATTGGGTTATATGTCCGAACTTGAAATTGTGGACCTGAATCCACAATAGAAGCATGTATACGCCATGGACATGTTGCATCGTCGCACCGTGCAGTAACTTTATAATTGTTGGTCTTCAGATGCTTCAACACAAAATTCTTATACATTGCAAATTTCGCGAGGGTTCTCCTAAATGTATCACGATCTGGAAACACTCTCCCTTTCCACAAATTTTGCGCAGTACTCTCTAGCAACTCATGTTTGAAATCATCAACTGGCACTAGCGTATCTTCAATGTTAGGATCTTCACCTTCAATGTTAGGATCTTCACCAACGGCTAACGTTTTGGCGCGGATTCCCACATCTTCTTGCATTTTGTCCCCTACTGTAGGATCATCATTTGCCCATGGCTGAGAGTCTATTAATGTAAAGTGATCAGGTGAAAAGGAGAAGATGGCTTCAATGTCTTCCTCGAGATCAACAGTGGGATCAATGGTATCACAAGAATGGATACTGTTTACTCCAATATCGGGATTTGCTTCAAAATTATAAATGTCACGTCCAAGTGCTTTCGAAGAGCTTTTGTGAGAATCACTGCATCCAAATAATAATGATTAGTCAATCTTCATCTTTCAAGGAAGAAATCAAAATTCAATCTAGTGAACAAGATAATAACGTACCGTGTTGTGCTAACAGGACGACCTCTAGGATATCCAACACTTTTTTCCTTCAAGTTATTGGTTCTTTGATCGAGAGCATTTTGAATGTCTTCAAACACATTCACACGAGTCAACCTTGCATGTATATAAGGAAAAAGAAGTTAGAGCTCCATAGATAAATAAATAGTGCACAAAGTGATTAGGACATGGTGCAATACCTTGAATGTCCTTCACGTTTACCTCTTGAACACTCGGTGTTTTTGCTCACATATAGATAAAGCCCATTTACATTATCCCGAGACACTTTCAACATTGCATTTACATCATCATCGTTAGCTACTTTAATCAATGTGAAGGCTTGACGGTTGTTGTGAAGGTACTGAATTTCAATGGCTTCATCGTTTTCTATCCACTTCGTTGCTTGTAATGCACTATGGAACAATGTAGAGTACTTTGTGAAATTGCTTAGATACATCATTTTTTGTTCACCTCCCCTGTACACCGGATTGGTCGCATTCCAATCAAACTCTCCATTAAAGTGGAATACAACAAACGTCTCATCCTCTAACATCCTAAAGAAACCGAAAATAAATTAACATGAGATATGAACAAGTGACATTTAGTAAATAACCACAGTAGACATGGTAACGAAAGCTAGAGACCCCAATCCTAGCTTTACAATCAATCCTAGGAAAACTGGTTGACTTGCAATCAACTTGACTCATCCTAGTTTCAATTAGAACAGGGCATCTAAATGCATTTCTATTCATAAATATCAAAATAAATGAAAAACCATCAGCCTTACACTAGTTGAACGATTGATAGAAGTTAAAATACTCAAAGGGCCTTCTTGTTTTCATGGAATCAAATTCCAAGGAATTGATGGTAAAATTGGATCCTACAAAGTTATTTAAGAGGTTAGGGGTGATGGACATAACGTGGATATATAGATGGAAACCTGAGTTTCCTAGGATATGATTTACTATGGTGATGGCTGGGTGTTTATTCTACATCTCCCCCCTAATTCAGTTTTTATTAAAGGAAGGTTGTTTGATAATCATTTATGAATATTTACTTTTATTTCTTCAATTTTTAGCCACTCCATAAGATGATAAGAGGAGCAATGTTCACAAACTTATTGATACATTTTTATCTCTATTGGATGAGTTTGTTAGGTTTTTGAAATTTAGGAAATTGTGGTTTAGATTCAGTTGAAGAAAACTAAATCTCTTTTTGTTCTTTTTCATAGTTTTATTAGTAACTATATTGACACAATCATATATCCTCTGTTCAGGTGGAACAGTTGGAATCACTTCAACTGCATGGTTAATGAGACAATTGTCAGACAAACTGGTGAGTTGAAGACCTTCAGCCCTACCTCACATCTCTACTTCATTTATTTCTTAGGCTCTGTTTTGGTTGAAGACCTTCAGCCCTACCTCACATCTCTACTTCATTGATTTCTTAGGCTCTGTTTTGAAACTCTTTCAAATTTTGATGATCCATTAAGTTTTCACAATTTAATCTTTTAACAGCTGATGCTTTGGTCTCAACGGGTCTCGCGAAGCTTGGATATCGTTATGTTAACATAGGTATCTTGTTTGGATATCTCACTTTTTTAGCCATAAATTACTTGCTAGACTAAAGAAACACAACTTAAGCTCATCTTTTGATCTTTTATAGATGATTGCTGGGCTGAGTTAAATCGCACCTCTGAGGTTTGTTCTTCATTTTTTATGATCTTTACTATGCATTTGTTTACATGGCTTTAGTTTCAAGGATTGATAGGAGCATCATCCAAAAAACTTTGTGATATAAAAATTTAGGGAAAGTTAATTGGTAACAAGGTGACTTTTCCATCGGGAATAAAAGCTCTTGCAGATTATGTACACAGCAAGGGGCTTAAGCTAGGAATCTACTCAGACGCAGGGTAAGGAACTGAGTGACTCGTATCTGTTTTGTTTAGTATAACCATTACCTTAATTCAAGTACTTTCATTAGTTCTTTTATTTTGATGTCAGTACATAATAAAGTGATGAATGTTTACTAATATGGATGTTGCTTTTGTTGGTGGTTTGAAAATGCCAGGTTTTATACATGCAGCAAAAGAATGCCTGGATCACTTCATCATGAAGAAATAGATGCCAAGACATTTGCTGAATGGGTATGAATATTAGCTGCTTTATTTATCCATGTTTCATTATCATTTCTTCTATGTAGTCAAAAACTATTGCACTATCTACTTTTGAATTTATCTATTCTTCATGTATATCTAATTGTTGATTATCAAACAATTTCATGGTCTATGGGAATTGAAGGGTATTGACTATTTGAAGTATGACAACTGTTACAATGATGGATCTAAACCAACGGTTAGGTAATCTTCTTGTCTAAATAATGTTTTTCCAACCATCTCTACTATTTCATATGTAAGTTGATGCGAACTAATTTTTAACTTGAAATATGCATTCTTTCTTTCATAGATATCCTGTAATGACCCGAGCTCTAATGAAGGCATGACGCCCAATCTTTTTCTCTCTATGCGAGTGGTAAGTTGTAACGTTTTTGTTCCTGTAAAGATGATTTTTATCTTAATTGTTTTGTTGTGGATGCATTTATCTTTTTCTTTCTGATTTATTAGGGGAGACATGCACCCAGCTACATGGGGTGCGCATGTTGGAAACAGTTGGAGAACTACAGGCGATATAACTGATGATTGGAAAAGGCATGGATGAGTAGAGTCCCTGGCTAAGTTCTTCAATTAATCATAAAACCATATGCATCTTCTCATAATCTGATTTTGATTTGACAGCATGGTATCTAGAGCTGATATGAACGAAGTGTTTGCTGACTATGCAAGACCTGGTGGTTGGAATGGTTAGTGTTCTTATTTTATTTTGCTGTTTGTATATTGAGGAATCAAGGGAAGAAATATTGTTTATCGATGCATAGACATTGTATTAATGCCTCTGACCATGATATGGTTTGAATTCTGGCTATAAATTTAATAGGGAATGTTGGTGCAAACCTCAGCCTTGTTTTTCACCTTCGTACACTTCCCATAAAAAAATTTAAACCATACTGTTGCAAGTTTGAGTTTCCCTCTGCATTTGGTGCCTACCAATGTGACAAACTCAAAATTGAAATATTAAAATCTTCGCTTGTGATTTTCTGCCTATGCATTAACGTGCTGCTGTTGTGGCTCTCAGATCCAGATATGCTTGAAATAGGAAACGGAGGGATGACACATGATGAATACGTAGTCCACTTCAGCCTTTGGTCTGTTTCTAAGGTATAATAGAAGTTCTTTTATTCAGTGTTGAATATGAATACATCTCCATAGTTCAGTCTTTTTAAGTTCCAAATGTTGCTTCTGCAGGCTCCCCTTCTCATAGGATGTGATGTGTCAAACATAGCAAAGGACACCATGGAAATCCTTGCCAACAAGGAAGTCATTCAAGTTAACCAAGGTGAGTGGATTGCAATGCAAATAGGAGATAATTTACTACCTGTATTTGATTCCGAAAGGGATATATAATGTAGAAATGTCACACAGAAGATGATAGTCAGTTTCAATCATTCTCTTGAATGGATATTAAATTAGGAACATCTACACCACTTTCTTCAAATACATGTATGGATGTTGATCTAAATATCAAATCAGCGAGGCATGATCGCCTGCGCAAATTGATGGTTAAATAAAATCACAATGTAATGGTTCATTTGGTTTCAGCTGGTTTTTGTTCCATTTCCTATCCATATGGATGTCCCACCACATCAACATGACAGTTATTTACAAATGCAATATCAATATTCATGGAGAGGATGCTTCATCAAAAGTATTTCCTTAAATATAAAAACTACAACATCCATCTAAAATTGTCTGTTCCAGAAAGGTTTAAACCAAACATGTTGTTGCTCCTTGCAATCCTTGTGTGCTATTTTGCTTAACTTCTCATTCTAAGTACTTTTCCAATGTGAATGTCATTAGACCCTCTTGGTGTTCAAGCAAAGAAGGTTAGATATGAAGGAGATCTTGAGGTATGTCACATCTTTTCTAGACAACATTCATTTACCTAGTTGATATCAACAAACTCTGTGTTTTTTTTTCAGAACTTATATATTGCTATCAGTATGCTTTCATTGGCAAGGGTAAGGCATTACTTGTATTGTATTATCTAAAAGATCCAATCAACCAACTAAAAAAATTAAAAAATCAATCCAATCAACCAACTAAAAAAAAAAAAAATCACTGTAAGAAGAAATGCCTTGGATGTAGAATATTGGAGAAGAACCTTGGAGAAGAAAGGGCTATCTATTTTTACAAGAGAAGAAAAGAGTTGAGTGTGTAGAATTTTATTACCTTGAAAACCAGGTCTTCAGATTTTGAGGACTTCCTCTAGGGCTTGGGTTTTGATGTAGAGGAAAAGAGGAGGGCAAGGAGGTGAGAGAGAGAGAGAGAGAGAGAGAGAGAGAGAGAGAGAGAGAGAGAGAGACGTGGAGTGCGATCCGGTGGCCGTTCTTCTGGGACGGGAGATGGAAGTGAAATGGAGACCGGATTGCTATGGAAGACTCCTTCTTCCGTTTCTTTTTTTCTTCTTTTTGTGTTTCAGCTTTTTTCCTTTTGCTGGCAACAACTAACAAAGGGTAAAATGGGCAAAAATAATGAAGATTTGGGCTGGAGGTCCTTCCCTGATAATATAAAAGTTTTGGAGTCCCAACTGTGATTATCCTCTTTAAGGGAATTTCTTTAGTAAATGTCCCAATAATTAATAATTAAAAAACCAAATTTTTTTGAAGGATTTCTTTTAATTCCGAGTTTCAGTAAATAAAAATTAAAAAAATTAAAAAAAATTATTTTAGATTGGTCTAACTAATGTTTTGATTAGATTAGGATTGGTAAGATTGAGTTTAAAATCTTTAGGAATAGTTGTTTTGATTAATGTGCTAACCTTTGAATTATGAAATTAGGTAGTTAGAAAATTTAAAATTCTATCTCTTAAGTTGTTTAGATTAGTAAGAGTTTTAGAATTTGAAATTTGAATTGGAAAAGATTGGATTTCTTATAATTGAAAACTTTTTGAAAACTCTAACCATATCTGGACACTTGTTTGGATAATTTAGAATTTCTGATTTTATTTATTCATTTTGTAGATATAACTTTTGATTTGTTTCAATAACTTAGAGTCCACTTTGGATAGAGTTTTGATTAACTCGGTTTCTTTTGAATTTTCTTATTTTTTAAAATTAAGATAGGATAGAGTTTTGAGTTGGTTTGTTAACTTAGGATTTTCTAACAAGAGTTTCTTTTGGATAAGTTACCTTGCTAAGAGGAGAGTTGCACAAAAATAAAAAAATGCGTGGATTTGCTCTAAGCAAACAAGTTGCTCTGAGAATTGCTAAAAACAAATTGCTCTCAGAATTACAAAATTTGCCAGATGAGGTTAAGCTTACACAGTTTAAGGATTAACGTGGGCCCGCTGTAAGAGTTTCCAAACTTTACCCCACGAACATTTTACTTGCAAGTAGGGCTTGGGTGATTTAAATTTCAGCAAGTATGATTGTGTGATTGACACACCAAGTAAACTGGACCCACACACTTAGTTAAGGGCAATTGACCCCAATAAGATAAGGATTGGATTTCATCACCAGATCCTTGCCCAATTAGGTTTAACCTCCTCTCACATAGTAACCTAACCATTAATTAAAATCAAGTAGAAATGAGACCAAAGGACTCGAGCTCATTAGGACGAAGACCACAAAAGGTTTCACTAGTTGCGCTCTTTGGTTAAGTCGATGTCTAGGTAAGTCCTGTCCCTCCATTGCAAAGTTTGTCAAAAGAGGTTAAGCTTGCACAGTTTAAGGATTAGCGTGGGCCCGCTGTAAGAGTTTCTAAACTTTACCCCACGAACCTTTTACTTGCAAGTGGGGCTTGGGTGATTTAAATGTCAACAAGTATGATTGTGTGATTGACACACCAAGTAAACTGGACCCACACACTTAGTTAAGAGGAATTGACCCTAATATGATAAGGACTGGATTTCATCACTAGATCCTTGCCCAATTAGATTTAACCACCTCTCACATAGTAACCTAACCATTAATTAAAATCAAGTAGAAATGAGCCCAAAGGACTCGAGCTCATTAGGACGAAGACCACAAAAGCTTGCACCAATTGCGCTCTTCGGTCAAGTTAATGTATAGGTAAGTCTTGTCCCTCCAAAGGGTGGTAGTCTTTGTTTTAGGAGTTTGGTTCTTAAACGGGACCCTTGCCAAGTGCATTGTGACACCACCACTCATCCTGCGGACTTACTTGGTCGATTTGGCTTCATAAGACTGGATTTGAGGCCTTAATGCACTCTTCAAACCAGTTAGGAGCTGTCTAGTGAGTTAGGCTAACTGTAGGATAATTTCTTGTGCTCAATCTTTGTGCTTGATTGCTTATGCATCATCTAGTAAGACCATTAAGGCTCTACATATAGATTAGGCTTGCATTTCTTTAAGGTTGAACCCGATGCATGCGCTCTAGATGTGAGAGAGAGAAATTGTGGGTATGCAAGAGTAAAAGGTTAATCATGATAGAACCCAAATTAGCCTTAACCGTTGTTGGAAAGTCTTCCATCTTTGAAGAAATTGTTAGGATCGCTGATCGAGTGGACCCACGCATGACTTCGAAGGACTACATGTACCCCACCAGGACAATTCAACCGTCCTGCATCACCTTGCCTTAGACCAATGCCACATTTGAGCTAAAATTTGTCATGATCCAGATGCTCCTAGTATTCCATGGGCTAGACTAGGAAAACCCATATCAATATGTTAAGGAATTTGAGGACATTTGTGGGACCATGAGAATCAGTCACATGACTGAGGAGGCCCTTAAACTTAGATTATTTCCTTTTTCCTTAAAAGAGAAGGCTAAAGCTTGGCTTTATGCCTTACAGGCCGAGTCCATCACTACGTGGGCCAAGCTAGTCAAAGAATTTTACAAAAAATTCTACTCCAAGTAGAAAACTGCTTTGATTAGGCAGGCCATCAATGGATTCCATCGAAAGGAAGGGGAGACACTTTACAGTTATTTGGAACGATTTAAGGACCTCTTAATCAAGTGTCCCCACCATGGATTTTAAAAAATTCGATTAGTCCAAAATTGTGTATGAAGGCATGGATTATCCAACCAAACAAATGGTGGAATCTTTCTGTAGTGGGAAATTTACACTGAAAACAGTAGAAGAAGCTTGGACATTTTAGGAGATACCGCCAAGAATACATTGCAGTGGGCCCCAATCAAGAGGGAGCCCACTAAAACAACCATTCTCGAAAAAAGGGGAATGTTCGAAATTGAGGCAAAGGCCAAGCTGACCACATTGATAAGAAGGTTAGAGGCGTTAGAAATGAACCAAAAGCCCAATCCAAACACTTTGGAGTCACTGAAGTATAGTTAGGCCGTGAATGGAGGGATTGCTCCAACAACTTTGGGTCAGGCCGAATCTGTTGAGGAGGTTAATGCACTATGTCAAAACACTCGTTTTGATAATCGTCAGAGGTATAACTCGTACTTTAACACAAACAATCCAGGTTGGAGGGACAACCTGAACTTTTCTTGGACCAAAGGCCCAACTCAAGGTGGCCCATCGCAGTCCACTCAATTTCAGCTCAATCAATCTCAAGTCAATGCCCCACCCGGTTTCCAAAAATCCAACTTCAACTCTAGTCCATTGACCTAAAGGGTAGATTCTTTAGAAGAGGCCATGAAACTAATGTCTTAAACCACAGCCCAATTGTCTCATAGTACTGCTTAATTCCAGCAGACTGCTACTCAACTTTTGAATGGCCACACTCAAACCCTTGCAAAATTGGAATACCAAATGGGTCAACTGGCCAATTCATTGTGTGCTAGAGACAAAGGAACCTTCCCTAGTCAACTTGAACCTAATCCTAAGGGCTAAGTCGTTCATGATATAAAAGGAAAAGGCCCGTAACAAGTCAAATCCATTATCACTCTTAGGTCAGGTACACAGGTTGATAACAAGGTGGAACTACTCAAGGAACCTGAGGAAGAATTAATGAGATAGTGAAAATTGAGGAACCAAGTGTGATTGCTGAACCCATATTAGAACCAGAGAACCCAGTCAATGCTGAACCATCACTTAGTGAACCCACTCCTAGGACTTATGTTCCAAAGGCACCATACCCACAGATAGGGGTGTAAAAAAAACCGGAAAACCGTCTAACCGAACCGAACCGCGGTTAATAACTGTATTTCACGGTTCGGTTACGGTTAATGAAATAAAAAAACCGCAAGGTTCGGTTCGGTTACGGTTTTCCGTAATAATTCACGATTATTAACCAAACCGAACCGTATCATACGGTTCGGTTAACCGTATGCGATTAACCGTATCGTTTACAAGTAAAAGAAAAAAAAGGGAGTTAAATGAAATATTTCTTACCTTATTTAATTGCTCATTATGTGTCATTTTACCTTCAATCATTTACATTTATCCCCTTATGTGAGGAAGGCATTCCACGGTTATTAACTGTAACCGAACCGTTTAATACGGTTAACCGCGGTTACGGTTTTTCACGGCTTTTGTGGATACGGTTACGGTTTTTAAAGACAGAAAACCGCGGTTACAGTTCGGTTAATGGTTTTCCCAAATTAACCGGTTAACCGAATCGTTACACCCCTACCCACAGAGGCTAGGCCTAGCAAAATCAACTATTCAGTTAGATAAAATGCTAGAAATATTCAAACAAGTGAGGATCAATATCCCACTACTTGGTGCTATCCAACAGATCTCAGTCTATGCAGAATTTCTGAAGGACCTCTGCTCCTTCAAAAGGACTACCAATGTGCCAAAGAAGGCTTTTCTAATCCAATAAGCTCGCGTGATCATTTCCTGTCCAACCCCGATCAAACGCAAAGACCTAAGGTGTCTTACCATTTCTTGCCAGATATGGGACCATCACATAGAGAATGCTTTGGTAGACTTGGGTGTAAGTGTGAACTTTTTTCCGTACTCTATATAAAGAATTAGGTTTGGGGGAGTTGAAAAGGACCCATGTGACCTTGCAATTGGCTGATGCATTGATTCGATACCCCAAGGGGGTAGTCGAAGACGTTTTGATCAAAGTCAGAAACTTTCTGTTTCTTGTCAATTTTGTTGTCTTGGATACCAAACACACATCCGGGGCTGAACCCAAAATTCCAATAATCTTGGGGAGACCATTCCTGGCCACCTCAAATGCCTTGATCAATTATAGGAATGGAGTGATGCAAATCTCTTTTAGGACCATGATAGTTCAAGTGAACAATTTTAATGTTAGTAAGCAACCTCCCTGATGGACCCGATTTCCTTCCTTTCTTCTCCCATCCATCCCCGGGGTCACCGAGAGGACCGAATGGAGGGAAAAAAGAGGGGGAAAGGCGGGTATCAACATTTTTGTACGGGTATGCCAGATTTTCTATTCTACTTGGAATTTAGAGATGGTGATCCGGAGATCCACCTTCACAAGTAGAAAGGAAATCAATTTTTTTTCTAACTTCCCATTGCACAAATATTTAAGAAAAGAGACAAGGTTTTTTTTTTTTTTTTTTTTTTTTGCCGTGAAAGGCGATTTTGTGCCGTAGGAGGCGATTTGTGCCGTAGAAGGCGATTTTGCCGTGAAAGGCGATTTACAAATCTTATCAAAATGAAAGACAAGAATTGTGAGTTTTTTTGTCTCTTAAAGAAAATACAAAATACAACAGAAAAGTAAGAAAATGAATCTGACTTCTCAGGAGATTGCGGGGACTTCGCCATCGTCCTTCTGATGAGAACATACGATGCTTTGATTCTTTTGGCTTGACTTGGACTTCAGTTTTTTAGAGGATAAGGACCAAAGGAAGGTCCTATATCCGATAAAAAAAATGAAGAGATGGGCTGAAAAGCCACGTCTAGGCCATGTTGAATATGAGAAGAGGGGGGCTTTGCCTTAGGGGGAGTGCCCCCCAAGGTACTTCAATCACCTTGTGGTGTTTGTTGCAGCAGAGTTTCTTTAGAGCTTCTGGGAATTCTGGACGGTCTTTCTGGTTGA
The DNA here is from genome assembly GCA_038049695.1 of Cinnamomum chago. Taxonomy (NCBI): domain Eukaryota; kingdom Viridiplantae; phylum Streptophyta; class Magnoliopsida; order Laurales; family Lauraceae; genus Cinnamomum; species Cinnamomum chago. The sequence continues at coordinate 100,005,086 of CP142453.1, read as the reverse complement.
TCTTTCTTCGATTTCTTCTGATCCGTTCTTCTTGGAATGATCTCCTATTTATAGGCCTTTGGTAGCCATTTAGGAGTGTTTATGAGCTTTGATGGCTTTAAAGCTCCATGATGGGAGGAGTTATAAGTTTTTATTTCTTGATTTTGTAACCCCTTTTTCCTTGAATCTGATTGGTCGATGGAGAATGATGGGCATTTAATCGCCTTTAATCTCCATGATGAGAGGATTTTCATGGCTTTAATGCCATGATGACTTTGACTTGTAACTCCCATTTCCTTGCTTCTGATTGGGCCGTCCAAAATAATGAGTTAATGACCACATTTAGTTGGGTCAATTAACAACATTAAGTGGTCGCCGGGGATTTGAAGAGTCGCGGGCCATGCCGCGTCTTTTGGAATTCTTCTTGAGATGATCGACGATGGATCTTAATGTTGATCGATGTCGGATGATCATCCAACTTCAGTCATAGATTGCTAACAGCGGGTCTGTACCATCTGTTTTGTCGATTTCTCGATTGGTCAGACAGAAAGTGTACTTTCTTGATAAGCCGGTTGGCGATCTTGGAGCTCTCGATGACGATTTCATGCTCTTGACGGCAGATCCGTGATGTTGACGAAGATTGACGGGTTGCAAGCCTCAAAAGTCAGAATTTTGGAAAATCACAGGGGTCGGACATTTCAAAATGCGAAAAGGAGCCGGAAAATGGCCTTTTGGTGGAAATCCGGTGACCCGGACTTCCAAGGTCGCCGGCGACCATGCACCCAGGGTCGCCGCCGACCATGGGGGAATTTTCCCCTTTGGTCGCCGTTTCGTCGGCCATTTTTCGATCTTTTTGTTTCTTTTTTTCTCCTGTATTTTTCTTGACATTTTTCCACATTTTTTGGCTTGATTCTCCTGAAGAAAATCAGACGAGAAGTCATGCAAAACCGGGGCACAAAGTTTCCTATTTTTGAAAAAGCAAAAGATCTTGCCGCGTAGATTTGCCGATTTTTGGTCAAGAGTCGAAACTAGGTCAAACGATGTCGGAATGACCTGAAATTTGAGGTGAAGCCTCCCGAGCAGTAGATAGGACCAACCATGGGCTTTTTTTTGAGTTTTGAAGCCGTTTGGGGTCCCGTCGCTGTTAGGCTTGATTTTACCGCGATGAAGATGTCGCGCTTTGATGTGCGGTCAACCGATGTCCGATTGACCTGAAATTTGACGGGGAGCCTGTTGGAGTCATTTTAAGATGATCCATTAACTATGATTTGGATGTCATGGTCCCGGAGTGCTCTGCTGCCGGTAGCCTCGATTTTCTTTCGGAGCGTCAAAGTCGGGTCAAACGTTGTCGGAATGACCTGAAATTTGACGTGCAACCCTTTTGAAGCATGTTGAAGCCGCCCATGTGCTCCATTTGATGAGTAGTGGTCCCGGTGGTTCCCGCCGCCGAGAGGCTTGATTTAATTTTGAAGCGTCAAAGTCGGGTTAAACGCTGCCGAAATGACCTGAAATTTGACGTGGAGCCTTTTGGAGGTATTTTGAGACTATCCGTAGGCTCTGATCGAAGTTTCAATGTCTTCAATGCCGTCACCGCCAGGAGCGCTTGTTTGGCTGCCGGAGGAGTGAAGTTAGGCCAAATGATGTCGGAATGGCCTGAAACTTCATGTGAACTCCTCTTTTGGCTGTCTTGAAGGATCTTGCAGTTTTTATTTGATTCTGACAAGATCTGATGCTTGAAGTAGCATTGCCCGTTTGTAGTAGGATGCAGCTTCATGTGGCTTCTTGATGTTGAAGAGAGAAAGTGACATTTTTGGCGTCAACAAATGCCCCCTCGAGGTACAACGACAAGTAGCTTTTGGAGTCGATGTACCTCGAAGAGAAACTTGAAGGAGAGCTTTTGATTTGATGAAGAGTCTTTGAGTTTTTTTTTTTTAGCCTTTTTGAGTTTCCAAGGGGATTTTATGGTAGTGACAGGGATCACGTACCATCTCAAGGAAAAGTTTTGAAAATGACATGAGGGAGTTGGATTTGGGTTTTCCTTTTGACCTTGTGAACCTAAGGGCTTTATGTGGCGCATCAGGCGGTCAAGAAGGATTTTTGGTTTTTGACCATGTGACTTAACAAGCTGCATGTGGCAGGGTAAGGGGTCGGGGTTTCATTTACGGATTTTGACATTGTGACCCAACAAGCTGTATGTGGCAAATTGGGGGGGGGGGGGGGTTCAGATTTGGTTTTGACCTTGTGACCTAACAAGCTGTATGTGGCAAGCTAGGGGGTCAGGTTTGGATTTTGTGGAATGTCAATTTCAAGATTTTGGTTCAATTTGGTCTATGAGGTGGGATGGTTTGAAATTTTGGAAGCTCATGAGGCTTGGATTTTTTTTTTGTGTGTGGTCCAATCAACTCAAAAGAGGCATGGAACCATTTTGTGTGCTCTTGGTAAGAATAATTTTTTGAAAGGAATCACTTTTTAGTGCCTAGGTGGTCAAACCTGGCTCATGTGGGCTAGCCTATGGGACCTTAAGTTTTTAAAGATGGCTTAGATATCACATGGTGTCATTTTGTAAAGAATATCTAAAAATATTTTTACTTGGAGAGAATCTCTCAAGTTTCCTTTCTTTTGGGAGAGATTTTCTCAAAGTATCTCTCTTTGGGAGAGAATATTTCTCATTCCCTTTCTTTTTGGAGAAAATTTCTCAAAGAATCTTCTCTTTGGGAGAGAATATCTCAAATCTCCTTTCTTTTGGGAAGGTTGCTAATTTTTAGCACTTGCCTCCTTTCTTTTCTCCTTGTTTCCTCTTTTGATTTGCTCTCTTCAATAAAAGCAAGAGGTGATTGGATCTTTGCTGTATTGCTTTCTTTCTTTGCAAGAGTCTCCAAGAGTGCTCCAAGATCAAGAATTCTTCTTCTTCTTCAAAGATCTTCAAGCTTTCTTCTTCTTCTTCTCCATCAATGGCTTCAAGTAAGTTTTCTTCCTTCACAAGAAACTCTATGTAGAAGTAGACTTCTTTCCTTTTTCTTTTCTTTTCTTTTCTTTCTCCCTTTTTTTTTCTTGTTTTCTTTTTTCTCCACGTGTTTTCTTTTTTTTTTCTCACGTGCTGCCTCTTTTTTTTTTACGGTTTTTTTTCCTTTGGCTGTACGGATAGGTCCGTACGGACCTGGCCGTACTCCCACGTGGCAATGGGCTATGGCCTGCTGGCCAAATTTTTTTTGTTTTGAAGAAATTTCTTTTTTTTTTTTTTGCTTCTCTCTTTTTTTGCTCACTAAGATAATGAGGTTTATGCATTCCAAGATGTTCATGCATTTTTCTTTCTTTCTCTGTTTTTTTTTTTTTTTTGATGCATCAAGATAAAAGGCTAGAATCTCTAGGTCAAGTCAACATGAATTTTGACTGGTTTTGTCCAAGTTGGGTTGGAATTGGTCAAACTTTGGTTAAAATTTTCCTAGCATCTAATGCATGATGATTTTTTGGATGCATGCTTTTTAGTAAATTGATTGGGAGTATGATGATGCATACCTGGAAATCTTTTGCAAGTTTTGGGATTTGGAGCTTGCAACAATGTTGAGCCCTTTCCTGATCTTGCTGGGTTTTGAGGAGCTTTGCAAGTTTCGAAGTTTAGAGCTTACAGCAATGTTGAGCCCTTCTTCAAGCTTGTGAAGATTTGATGAGATTGGTTTGATCTCGCAGCAATGTTTGAGTTCAAACCTTCTTTGAGGATGCTTCATTGAGCTTGTAGCGGTGTTGAGCTCATCTTCAAGCTTCCTATCTTTTTCGAGATGTTTCCCTTTTCTTCGGAATTGTCCCGAAATCATGCCAAAATTTCACTAGATTTTTTTAGCAAAATTTTGTCACTTTGATGATTGATTTTTCCTTTTCCATCCTTTCCAGGTACGAACGAGGGCAAAGAGCCTGTTATTGATGCACCTCGTCGTTCTACCAGATCTCCTAATGTAGCCGTACAGCAGGCCTGGGAGAAGGTCCAGTTTGTGGAAAGAAACTTGGAAGAGTGTCACTCCCTCAACCGTGATGAGATAAGAGGAAGAGACCGTTAGCGAAGGTATGATTCTTCCTTTTACTTTTTCCGTTTCTTTTTGCTGAGATTTCTTGTTTTTTATTTTCTTTCTCCCCCTTTTCAGTGTGAGATGAGGACTTGGTGATGCTTGAGGTTTCGGCTGATGAAGCAGTGACGGATCCGATTGCGGCATCTGAAGAAGAACCGAGGGACTCTGGAGTGATTCCAGAATCTTCACCTGGTATGACTTCTTTGTATTTTCTTTCTTTTTTGTCTGTACTGTCATCTGCTAACATGTTGCTTATTTTCTTGTCAACTGACTTGCCACAGGATTCCGACGATTTCGAGCCATCCATGGATGCGGCCTTTGACGATGCTTCGGATGAACTTATGGAGGCAGAAATTATTCTGCCGATCGTCGAAGAAGGTATTTGTAGCAATAACCCTGATGATAATGATTTTCTCAACATGATCATATTCATACCCCCTTTTTTTGTTTTGTTTTGCAGGCAGGTTGTGAGGTAGCAGAAGAGGTTCCTCCGTCTTTTTCAGTGCCAGAGCAGGGGATGCCTGCAGTTGAACCAGAAGTAGGGACTTCTTCTTCCAGTTTTAATGCAGCAGAGATGAAATCTTCTGAGCAGATTCCTTTGCCAGTGTCTCCGATTAGAAAAAGCTTAATGATCACTCCTCTAGCAGGACATGACACGGGCAGTCGACCAATGGAGAGGGGCGAGCCTTCATCTGGGCCATCTCTTGAGTATGCAAAGAAAGTGTTGAAGAGCGTTTTGAGCTCATGGGTCAAAACTCTTTCTTCTGGCCATTTAGAAGCCGACTTTGGCATGATCAAGCATGTATAGGACATCCTTGCCAATAGCGAAGAAGTCGGTCTGGACATTGCAGGTGCGAAGGCTTTCGTTGATGAAGTCATAGCTCTAGGGAACAAGTGGAATGAAACCAAGAGCTTCCCAAGAGGTGACTTCTTCAATGAGATGTTTTTGAAGCCTTTCGGCGAGGTCAAGTCTGAGCTGAACGAGATCTCGCGGACTCAGAAGCAATTCGTTCGGGAGAGGAACGTTACCAAGTTGGCTATCATTGAGCTGACAGAAGATCTATGCCGTGTTAATAGAGAGGTCGTTGAGACCATGCAACATCTTGAGCTATTGGAGGAATAAGTTGCTGTAAAATGGGCCGCCATTGTGGAAGCTCGTGCCAGAGAAGGGACTCTGATTCGCCAAGTCGAGGAGGCTGAGAGCAATCTCCAAAGGAAGACTCAAGAGTACGAGAATGACAGATTCTTTGAGAAGAGCTTCCCTATGCTGCAGATGGATCGTGGCGTTCTACCGCATTTTATGGGAAGATTTTGAAGAAGCGTGGCCTGGAAGCTTTAGGGGCTAAGGCCAAGAGTCTGCTTGGGGAGTTGAATCTTTGGTTGAAGACCATGTGAGACTGAGCTCCTGATTCTTATAACAAACCCTTTTCTTCTTTTTTTGGTGCCCGTGTATACACACATATATTTTTTGGTACTCTTTCTCTTGTAGTGTTTGTGGACGTTTTTTTTAGCACTTCTCTTTTTTGTATTCCCTCCTTTCACTCAAATTCTTTTGTGATAAATTCAAGCAATAGTTAAATAGGAATGTTTGTTTGGAAATTTGATCAAAAGTTTGTCATTTTGTGAAAAACCTTTTATCAAATGGTTGTTTTGGCGTGAAAGCCGAATTTTGAGATGGCATGGAAGCCGAGTTTTGTGGTGTAGGAGCCAAAGTTCTTTTTTGAAATGTCATGAAAGCCAGATTTTGGGTCGGCTTGGAAGCCGGAATTTTGTGGCGTAAAAGCCAAAATTTGGGATGGCATGGAAGCAGGTTTTTTTTTGTGGCATAGGAGCCAAGGTTTTTTTTTAGATGGCATGAAAGCCAATTTTTGAAATGGCATGAGAGCCGAATTTTGTGGCGTAGGAGCAAAAGTTTTTTTTTGAGATGACATGAAAGCCAATTTTTGAAATGGCATGAGAGCTGAATTTTTTTTTTGGCATGGAAGCCGAGTTTGTGGCATTGATAGCCAATTTTGTGGCGTTTATAGCCGAGTTTTTTGTAGCGTTTATAGCCAATTTTTGGCATGAGAGCTGATTTTTCTTTGAAAACCGAGTTTTGTTTTGTTAGCATGAAAGCCAAATTTTGAATTGGCATGAGAGCCAGGTTTTTGTGGCATTTATAGCCGATTTTGTGGCGTTGAAAGCCGATTTTTGGCATGAGAGCCGGGTTTTAGGCATTTATAGCCGATTTTGGCATGAGAGCCGGGTTTTGGTTTTAAAAAATGCAAGTATCGGCTAAAAGTCGCCTCCCTGCTGAATGGTCTTGCAAGTATCGATGGAATGTCGCCTCCTCACGATTTTTGAAATTTGAGGTCTTTTTTTTTGGACCTCGGTTTTTGTTTGAATTTTGGGTTTGTGGATATCAACTGGAATGTTGCGTCTCCAAGATTTTTGAAATTCTACAAGTATCGACAAAGTGTCGCTTCCTTGTGATTTTGAAATTTTGGAAGTATCGAATGAGGTTCGCATCCTTCCAATTTTTGGGTTTTGCGAGTATCGACTGAGCGTCTCTTCCCCGCGGTTTCTAAAAAATTCATTTTTTTTGTTTAAAGACACGAGGGTCGTAAATTTTGACTTAAAACCATTTTTGGTTGTAAAAGTCAGGGTGGACTAAAGTGGAAATTCCTGAGTCCTGATTTTGTTTCAAACCATGAATTTTGGGTTCAAGGATTGAAAATTTGGTTAAGTCCGGGAAGAGGCTCCTAAACTTGGATTTTATTTTGAACAATGAAACTATGAAAGTAAGCATTGTTTTGAATTTTTTTTCTAGAAATTTCAACATAAGGATGAAAATTCCAAAAGGAGTGGGTTTGACGAGCAAGTACCTGGAAATAGGGTTTGACTGTGCAGGTATTGCTCTGACCCAGTGGCGTAAGTTTTCAAGGGTAGTACCGCTTTAAGAACTTGTCGTTGATGGGTAGCATACATCTGTCACCCTCCATGTTTAGAAGAGCGTACGCGCCGTTGGAGAAGACTTTATTGATGACGAAGGGTCCCTCCCATTTTGGTTCGAGTTTGCCTTTGGATTTGTGGGCAAAAACCATTGGCCTTTTTACTGCAAGAACCAAGTCACCCTTTTTATAGGTGCATTGCCTAACCTTCTTGTCAAAAGATCCTGCCATGCGTGCTTGGTACAACTCAATGCTTTGTAAGGCTTTGAGCCGTCTTTTGTCGAGATTGTCCAGTTCTTGGAGTCTCAATTTGATATTACTTTCTTGCGTCATGTCATTTTGTAAAGATACCCTTAAGGAAGGAATTTGTACTTCCAAAGGGACAACAACTTCGCATCCATTGATCAAAGAGAATGGTGTGCTATGGGTTAGTCCTCGAACGGTGGTTCAATAAGCCCACAAAGCTTCAGGTAGTTTGTCTCCCCAGTCTCTTTTGTGACTAGAGACCATTTTCTTGAGAATTTTGCAGAGTGTCTTGTTGAAGGCTTCTGCTAGTCCGTTCGCTGCTGGATTGTATGGAGTTGAAAGACAACTCTAGATTTTGTATTTGTCACAAAACCTGTAGAATCGGTGATCCCGGAATTATGGTCTGTTATAATGAACGAATCTTTTAGGTATGCCGAAGCGACAAATAATGTTGATGCACAAGAATTGAAGGACTGATAAGGTCTTCATTTTGCTGAGCGCAAATGCTTCTGACCACTTGGAGAACTAATCCATAGTGGCGAAGATGAAACGATGACCTTTACTTGACGGAGGAGAGATAGGACCTATGATGTCCATACCCCAAGCTTCGAACGACCATGAGATTGCTGTGGGGTGTAGCCATTTTGGAGGCATATGAACATAGTCTCCATGAACTTGGCATTGGGGGCAGCGTTTAGCAAATTGCATGGCGTCAGCTACCATGGTAGGCCAATAATATCCCAACCTTTTTATCTGATTGTATAGCTTGGGACCAGCCTGATGAGCTACAGAAAGACCAGCATGAACTTCTTTGAGCGTTTCCTTGGCCTCTTGTTGTGACAAGCAGTGCAGAAGTACTCCGTTGAAGGATTTTCTATAAAGGATTTTTGAAGGTATATCCAAATGAAAGTTTGGTGCTCGTCTTTGAATGCTTACCTGTTCTTTTGGATCTTCAGGGAGGATTCCGAACATGGTGTAATCAATGAACGGATCTCTCCAGTCGCCGATTGGAGGTTTGAGGATGGAGATCCGACTTCCGGCCAATTGGTGGCATTCAGCAACTGCTTGGTGTGTGTTAAGAGGAGGGATAATTCTTCTTTGACACACTGTAATTTTCTTGTGTTCCCCTTCCTGGATCTCCATTGATGCGGCAAGTTCGGCCAAGGCATTTGCACGGATGTTCTCACCTCTGAGGATATGGGTGATGTGACAGATGTCAAACCTTTGGCGAAGTGATTGTGCCTTGTTGCAGTAAGGCAACAGATCAAGTTTCCTGACTTCAAATTTTTGATTCATCTGGTTGACGATCAGTTGAGAGTCTCCAAAGACTTCTAGATGGTGATACCGGATTCGAGGGCTAGTTCCAGTCCTATGATTAAAACTTGGTATTCAGTTGCATTGTTTGAGCATGGTTGCAGTAGCGAGAAAGCATGTGAAATCATGTGCTTATCGGGGCTAACAAATAGGATGCTAACTCCAGAGATCAACTTTCTTTTTTCATTTGTCCTGGTTGCACCGTCAAAGTACATGTCCCAAGAGGCATTTGGTGAGAAAGTCTCCACGTTGTAGACAGGTTCGTCTGGGAGATCATCTCTGTGTGGGCAATCTTTAGGCAAAGGATGCTCTGTGAGGAAATCTGCTAAAGCTTGACCTTTGATTGCCTTTTGTGGTACATTCCTGATATCAAATTGTGATAGGAGGATGGACCATTCTGCCAGTCAAGCATTGAGAGAACATACTTTTGTGACTAGGACTTTTAGGGGGTTGATCCTCGAAATCAGGTAGACTGTGTTCGAAAGAAGGTATTTACGTAGCTTTTGTATGGCGAACTTCACTGCAAGGAGTTCTTTCTCAACTGGAGAGTAGCGATGCTCCGCACCTACCAGCATACGGCTGAGGTAGTATAGAGCAGCTTCTTTTCCTTCGTCATTCTCTTGTGCAAGTAGGGCACCCAGAGAGTGATCGAGAGCTCTTGTGTACAAGATGAATGGTTTTCCAGTGGTAGGGGCAGCCAGCACTGGAGGTTTGGTCAAGTATGACTTAATATCTTGAAATACTACTTTACATTCAGTATCCCAAACAAAGTTCACACCTTTCTTCAACAATCGAGAGAAAGGATGACATTTCCCCAAGTGATTGGAGATGAACCGTCTGATGTATGCCAATCTTTCTTGAAGTCCTTTCAGTTCTTTTAAGGTTCTTGGAGAAGGCATTTCTAGAATAGCCTTGACTTTGATGGGGTCAAGTTCTATTCCAGCTTTCCGGACTATGAATCCGAGAAACTTACCCAATGAGACGCCGAAGAAGCATTTTAGGGGATTCATTCGCAGTTTGTGTTTGCGAAGTCGGAGGAAGACGTCCCACAGGTCTTTCTGATGGTCTTCTTTTCTTCTGCTTTTGACGGTGAGGTCATCAATGTAACATTCAACCGTCTTGTGCCGCATATCTTGGAATATCTTCATCATAGCCCTCTGATATGTGGCGCCAACATTTTTTAGACCAAATGGCATGACAATGTAGCAATACACGCCAAATGGGGTCCGAAATGATGTGCGTTTTCATCTTCAGGATGCATCTTTATCTGATTATGGCCAGATAATCCATCCATGAATGTCATTCGCTCAAACCCACAGGTGTTATCAATCATCACCTCTGGTATGGGGAGCGGGAACTCATCTTTGGGGCAAGCGCCATTTAGGTCTCTATAATCAATACAGACCCTGATCTGCCCATTTTTCTTTGTCACGGGGACGATGTTGGCCAACCAGTCAAGATGTTGGTCCTCGCGGATGAAGCTGACGCTTTTGAGATTTTGAACTTCTTGTTCAATTTTTTCCATCACGTTTGGACGGAATCTTCTTTGGCCTTGTTTGACAGGTTCGATATCTTTTTGCAAATTGAGTTTGTGGACTGCTATCTTGGGGTCTATGCCAGGCATTTCAGCATAAGACCATGCAAAACAATCAACGAACTCACGAAGAAAAGAGATATACTCGGGTAACTCATCATCCTTTATATTCTTGCTTATGAATACAGGACATGGGTCATCTAGTGTTCCCAAGTCTATCTTTTGAACAGGATCTTCTGTTGGAAGTTTCGATGGTGGTTCCTCCACAATATTTTTGGAGGCTTCCAACTCAACGAAACCTTCTGGAGTTTCAAGAATATTTTCAGACCAAGGCTTTGTTTCTGGCCATGGGCCTTCAAGATCAGTGATCTTCTCAAGGCTTGCTAAGGGGTGATCCGAATCGCCTATTGAAATAGGGTCGAAGTAAGGTACTTCTTTTGGAGACGATGGTTCTTTTGGGTCAGAACGCCACATGTCTTTATCACCGGACAATTCCTCTTCATCATCAAAGAAATAGTACGAATTGGTAGAGCTTCCTGGATCCTTAACGGGTGACTCTTCAAAGAGATATCCAGGGAGATTGATGTCTTCAAGGACATGAGATGTTGATGCTTGGTTGGCAAATCGACTCCTCATCATTTGTGTCAACTGTCTCATGGAAGTGTCGGGATCATACCCCAACCCATGTGAAGATTTTTCTACATGACCGTAGAGTCTCCAGTCTTCCAGTTGACTTTTGGTTAAGGCGGGCTCCAATGGTGTGAGAATACCGCGACCTTCCCCCAGACCGACTGGGTTTTGAGTGTCATAACCCATTTTCTTCATAATAGCTTGTCCCATAGGACTATATAGAAATATTTGAGGCATACCTTCATTTTGGAAAGGTTCAATCATGGAATTTGATGAAGAAGCTTCTGATCTATGGAAAAAGATTGGCTTCTCTTCGATTGAAGTTGCCGGAACAACGAAGGAAGCAGACGTAGGATCTTCTACGTCAGCAAGTGTCTTTATTGGAGGTAAAGCAGGCTGAATTTGCTGAGTATCAGCTTGGCTTGACGATATGTCATCTTCTGACTCTGACTCTGAATCCGTGTCTTGCATGAAGGAGACAACAAACTTGCCCCCAAACTTTTGCTTTGTCTTCTTTGCTTCGGTTGTTATGACCAAAGCTTTGAAGATTTGAGGGAGACAACGAAGGGAGATGGATTGTTCTCTTCGGAAATGCCGGAAGGTTTGTTTTCTTCCAATGATCGCTGAGGAGTTTTGCCTTTATCTTTCTGGAGATTTTCGACAAAGGGTGTTACTTCTTCCTCCTTTTCTTCTTTTTCATCTTTGTACATTTGAGCATCTGCAAAATGGACTTCTTTTCCTTTGAAGGGCTTTTGGTCTGTAAACACTCGATGTATCGAGCCATCGTTGCCGACGAACTTGATGCATTGATGTAGAGTTGAAGGGATGACACCATTCTCATGTATCCAGGGGCATCCAAGAAGGATGTTGTAGCATGAAGGGGTTCTTATTGCATACACAGTGACTTCAGAGATAAGATCACTGATTTGCAACTTGAACCTGATTTTGCCGATAGGCTTTTGAGCGGTCCCATCATATCCAAAGATGGATACAGACGTGTGACTCAGTTTGCTAGGTGGGATGCCCAGCTCTTCAAGTGCCAAAGTAGAGATGAGGTTGAGTGCAGAACCTGGGTCGATCTGGACTCTGTGTATTGGCCTTTCTTTGATGTACCCTGTGAAGTACAGGGGTCGGTTGTGCTTTGTCTCGCCTAGCAGGAGGTCATCCTTACCGAAGGAGATGGTTGCACTTGCTGCTTTCTGTACCGAGAGGGATTCAATGCCTGATCCCTCGGTTTTCTTCTTTTCTCCCTTTGAGTGAGTATTCAATTTTTTGACCCTATAGTCCATTTCAATTTGTAGGGCTTGTGGGGCATGTTTGTCGACATCCGCATTCAGCCTTTGCAGTTCTGAAATGAGATTATCACGAGTGTGTGGAGATATTCGTAATAAATCAAGGATGTGCAGTCGTGCAGGTATGTGATTGAAGTGCTCAATCAAGTCGTACTTGAAAGCCTCTTTTGGGCCTGCATGTTCATTATTGTTGCCACTTGTGGCATTTGCAACATCTTTTCCCGAAGGATTTACATAAGAAGAAGAAGAAGATTGGTTGTAATTTTTGTGGTAATCCCGCCTAGAACGGGCACCTCTACCAACTTCAAGAGCTTCTTGAGAAGGGTCTTCATTTGGAAGATCATCCTTGGGATCCAAGGGTTGATCCTTCTCATTTGCTGAAGATATGTCTGCAGTAGAGTCACCATCCTCAGTGATTGCGTTACTTGGAGCATTTTCCTGGAATAAGTCCTGAACAACATCCAGCAACTTTTCTCCTTTATTGAGTAATTTGTTGGTCCAGACGTCTCCTATGAGGTCAGGTATCTGGGACCAATTGACCAGGTTTTTATCGGTTGAAGTTTCTTCAGGATGATCGATCGGAAGAGCTGTGAGTTGTGATGTTACAGTTTCAGGGGACGAAGGCTGAGAATGTGTTATCTCAGTGGAAGTCACTTGAGAAAATATAGCTCTGGAAGATATACTATCAGGTGTAGCTGAAGAGTACGTGTCTTTAGTAGATGATGCTTCAGAAGCACTATCATCCTGAACTATCGCATTGCAAGTTGCCCTGATAGGAGATCTCCCCAGAATGGGCTGTTTGGAGTCGGGCTCATCATCGGATGTGAGAGGATCTTCTATCCAACAGTTTTCTTCATTTTTAGGAATTGAAGGAGGAGGTACCTGTTGATTTTCAGGGATTTCCAGTTCCGGGTTTTGATCACAAAGATCTTGCTCTTGTTCTAAGGCAAGGCGCTGCAAGATCCTTGCATACTCTTCAAGATTAGGCATGGGAGCCAAATCTCCTTCTTCGTTTGCCCCATTGTGGTTCAATACGATTGGGTTCCACTGGAGCATTGAAGGGTGCTGAGTCAACAACATTTTCTTGAATAACCTCTTGGTCTTCTTCATCATCGGACCAGGATCCTTGTTGCTGATATGGGTTATATCAAATTACCGGCATAAGATGAGATTTGGGGATCCATTCTTCGTTGGAGAGGTATTCTCTTGTTTCAAGGGATTCCTCCCACTCGTCGGTGTCACTGGCGGTGTCACTGGACTCATATCCACCTGTGGAGAATCCAATCACCGAATTACAAGAGTATGATTCCCCTTGCGCAGTTTCATTTCTGAATTGAGGTGGCATGAAATCACCAAGGGTGAATTTTCTTACCATCTTTGAAGCCTTGGATTCTTCCGTTGCCCCCAGCGAAGCAGTGGAAGAGGTCTCTGCCTTTTCACGGACTTCTTGCTTTGGTTGAGCTTTCTCCCACTATTTGAGCTTGCGAAGTTGTCTCTTGGCTTGCCTTTGTTGTTGAGCGGTAGGCTTTGTTTTGATGATCTCCCAATTTTCATCTTCTAGGAGATCGGGGTGCACCCATATGGATTGTCCGTCTGGTGTTGGATAAGGAACCAACTCTTGGGATGTTTGAGTCATTTTTATCACCTTGAAGGAAGTGGTGGTCTTCTTCTTTGGTGACTCGGAAGTTTGTCCATACAACACCATGTTGATGGAGGCAAACCCATAGTTTTTGTCAAAGGTGATGACTCCGTTTTTTCACATCTTGTTGATCTTTTCTCTCACAACAAAGCTTTGGTTGAGAGGATGTGAGATCATCTGGTGGTAGGGACAATATCGAGGATCATTGGTTTTGCCAACATCTCTCGGTCTTTTGGGCTCAGGCAAGGTGAGTTTACCATTTGCTATGAAAGCCTCGAAAATTTCTTCAACATCTTCATCAAACGGGTATTTCTTTTCTACTCGTTCTTTGAAGGCTTCGAAGAGTTCAGGTTTCTTACCTGCAGTTTTATTTTCAGCTTTCTTTGGCTACTGAGGAGTTGACTTGGTTTGCACATTAAGAACCTCCTTTTTCTTTGGCTTTGAGGTCGTAATGGTAGTCGACTCTTTCTTTGATGACTGCTGACTGTTGAGGTCTTTGATCACCGCTTCAGCCACCATGGAAGCGTCTAGGAGTTCTCCCAGGTATTTTGATTTGTTGTCGATAATCATGGAGCGGATCTTTGCTCTCATGTTGTTACGGCAGATGTCTACGAGCGACGCTTGTGGCAGTACATTTGAGCACTTGTACGCCATCACCTTCCACTTGTGAATGAAGTTGTATGTTGACTCATTCTCTCCCTGTTTTAGGCTACAGAGCTGTGCCATAGTGACAGGATGATCCTCACCTTTGAAGTGGTTCAGGAAGCGTGTCTCTAGCATGGCCTAATTTTGGATGGAGTCCTTTGGCAAAGTGGAATACCAATCGAAGGTTGTACCTTTTAAGGTACTTGAGAAGAGACGGATCTTAAAGGCATCTTGATCCGCGATAGCTCCCGTCAATATTTTGAAGTGGATGACGTGTTGTCTGACTGAACCTTTCCCCGTATATGTTTGGAGAGTATGATGCTTGAATTTTGTGGAAAACGGGACCGAGTCCATCCATAAGGGATATGGTGGCTTGATCCCATGCTCCTTTAGTGTATCCTATTCTCTTGCTTTGGCAAGGATATCGTCAACGTCCTTTTTGGTAAGGGCGCGTGACTCATTATTTTCTGTATTTTCCTCGTTATCTGGAGGACGTTGGTTGTTTTCTTGACGCTGAAAAGCGAGGAGAAGATTCTCCATCAGAGCCTCAATCCTCTGCTGACCTTGCTCCAACTGTTGGATGCGTGCGGTCGTTTCATCAGGAGGTGGATTACGAGGTGGCTCAGAGTTTGTAGCCAAGACGTTCATCCCTTGTGATTCGAACGAGGAGATCGTCCTGGTGACTGAGCTGGGGCTCATTCTTGAAGAGCTTGAGGAAGGATTACACCGTTGTCCTTGGCTTGAAAGAGTAGAAGATTCTTCTAGATGTCTTCATGTCCGGGAGACGCTACGAGTCACTGGTTGTTGGACATGAAGTTTAGTTGCTAACTTCTGACGTCTTCTAGTTTTGCAAACCATATGGGCAACGACAATTTGATCGGGTCTTTCTTTTTTGACCCATTTTTGGGAGACTTGGAGGATAGGATGCTGGGTCCTTTGTTTCTCTAGTCTCTTTTGTCGACAAGACACGCGGCAACGTATGCAGCGGGCAATTTGAGCTTCTGTCAGCTCTAGCTGGGCTTTAGCAATGAAGGATGTACTCCCTCGAGCGCAGCAGTCGAGCCTATCTTCTTTCAAGCTGAGCATACACAGGATTCGGACTTGGTCCTTCGACTGTCGTAACGAAGCTTTGAATTTTGCGAGTTCAGCCCCTGTTGAGATAAAGGGTCGAACTGCAGGAGTGCAGGCCTTGACAGGTTCTTGCAGAGGCCTAGTGATGTATGATTTGATTTTTGGCTTGTAGGAACAAGCCGACTCATGATGGGTTGACTTCTTTGTCAAGCAAGAGACTTGTTTCTCCTCCTTCATGCATGCAATAGGATAGAACCGGTTTTCTTTGAGAGGGGCCAGGTATGTTGGCTTTGCAGATGCTCGTGACCTCCTTTGTTTTGGTGAAGGTCTTGGGGACCAAGTCTTAGGGTAGACTTGGTTCTCTGCAGGTTGAGGCTTCATGGAGTTGCCATGGGTTTCAGGTTTCTTCGTGTTCGCCCTTGGTGTCATGGCAGTGACACGTCGCGGGGCGATCTTTTGCTTCTTAGAAGGTGCGGTTTCCTCTACGGGAAATGGGAACGGTCCCAGCAACTCGAAGATGATAGTCTGAGGAGTAGAGGTCGACCCGGTGTTTTGAGATTTGCCGAGGGAGATGACGCTTCGGCAACTAGCAGGGCGCTTATGAATGCGCTTGTTCTGCTTCTCCTGGAGCATGAGCTGGTATTTGTTCTCATCGAAAGTGATGGTTAATGAAGCTGTCGTTGTTAGTTTTGGAAAACTTCTGAAGCAAGACCACATCCATTAGTAATCATAAGAATATAGTGATCATAAATGGGAAAGAACTATGGTTTTGTCTTTTCAAATCGCTTAAGGGAACATGGCCCAGTCCAAGCGAGGTGAAGAAGGCAAAAAGCCATAGAGGATACAATTGTTCTGAACACAAGTACGGGAGGCTCAAAGCGAGCGTTCCAGTGACTGCTAGAAGCAATTGTGGACCTTAATTCAAATTACCGAGAAGCGAGGCTCACTCGAGGTAAGATTATATAAGGCTGGAAATACAAATGTGTCGGTCGCGAATACAGTAGACCTGGAAGGGCGTACTAGCACCGCTAGGCAGAAATGTTGCAAATCGCATCCTTGGAATAGACACGAGATGTGATTTTTTGAAAGGTCAAAATCAGATTCATAAAAGAGAGCAAATGGTATTCTAATTTGAACGCAAGCTACAAGCGATTTCCGCGAGGTTTTATCCGAAAGGGAAGGAACCAAGATTTCTCAGATGTAAACCCAAAAGTGACGATTTTTTTGAAAGTTTTTTTTTTTTGAAATTTTTTTTTGTGTTTTTTTTTTTGTTTTGGAAGAAGCACAAAGGTTTTTAATTCGGTCTTATGAAACCTTAGAAGATAGATCAGCCCCCAGGTAAGGGTAAGATTACTTAATGTATCCGTTTGGAGGACCTTTGCCTCAAACAGTCTAGCTTTGGTCAAAGAACGCAATTGGTGCAACCTTAGTACGGTTTGAATTTTTTTTTATTTTTTTAATGGATTCATTAAAGAGAACGATCGGTGTCCCAATCCGAATAAGGATTCAAACATTTTTGCAAGCGCTAAATCTGAAAAGGAGGGGACCAAACTTTCTCAAATTTGATTCCAGAAAAAAAGAAAAAAAAATTTAGAAGGAGTTTTTTTTTTTGAAGAGTTCTTTTTTTGGAAATCCCTATCGGACTCATCAAAGAGAAAAGATGGCCCATTCCCTGATAAGAACAATAGCTGCGAACATTTTTGTGAGCTATCAAGTACAAGGAGGAGGGGATCAAAGTTTCTCAAAATTGAATTCAAAAAAGAGAAATCAGATTTCTTTTTTTTTTTAAATGAGAAAGAATGGAAATAAGTTCAACGGTAGAAATTTTCCAAAAATCCCATCTCATGTTTTTTTTTTTTTTTTTGATGCAAGATCCAACATAGGCCACCAACTAGAAAGGAGCCTAAGAATTCAAGCATCGTGTTCTCAAATGAACGGAGCCCCACCGGGTATGCCAACTTGATGGACCCGATTTCCTTCATTTCCTCTCCCATCCGTCTTCGGGGTCACCGAGAGGACCGAATGGAGGGAAAAAGGGGGGGGGGGTTGAAAGGCGGGTATCAACATTTTTGTACGGGTATACCAGATTTTCTATTCTACTTGGAATTTAGAGATGGTGATCCGGAGATCCACCTTCACAAGTAGAAAGGAAATCAATATTTTTTCTAACTTCCCATTGCACATATATTTAAGAAAAGAGACAAGGTTTTTTTTCTTTGCCGTGAAAGGCGATTTTGTGCCGTAGAAGGCGATTTTGCCATGAAAGGTGATTTACAAATTTTATCAAAATGAAAGACAAGAATTGTGAGTTTTTTTGTCTCTTAAAGAAAATACAAAATACAACAGAAAAGTAAGAAAAAGGATTTGACTTCTCAGGAGATTGCGGGGACACGTTCAGATCGACTTCGCCATCGTCCTTCAGATGAGAACATACGATGCTTCGAGTCTTTTGGCTTGACTTGGACTTCAGTTTTTTAGAGGATAAGGACCAAAGGAAGGTCTTATATCCGATAAAAAAAAAATGAAGAGACGGGCTGAAAAGCCACGTCTAAGCCATGTTAATATGAGAAGAGGGGGGCTTTGCCTTGGGGGGGAGTGCCCCCAAGGTACTTCAATCACCTTGTGGTGTTTGTTGCAGCAGAGTTTCTTTAGAGCTTCTAGGAATTCTGGACGGTCTTTCTGGCTGATTTTTCTTCGATTTTTTCTGATCCGTTCTTCTTGGAATGATCTCCTATTTATAGGCCTTTGGTAGCCATTTAGGAGTGTTTATGAGCTTTGATGGCTTTAAAGCCCCATGATGGGAGAGTTACAAGTTTTTATTTCTTGATTTTGTAACTCCTTTTTCCTTGAATCTGATTGGCCGATGGAGAATGATGGGCATTTAATCGCCTTTAATCTCCATGATGAGAGGAGTTTCGTGGTTTTAGTGCCATGATGACTTTGACTTGTAACTCCCATTTCCTTGCTCCTGATTGGGCCGTCCAAAATAATGAGTTAATGACCGCATTTAGTTGGGTCAATTAACAACATTAAGTGGTCATCGAGGACTTGAAGAGTCGCAGGCCTTGCCGCGTCTTTTGGAATTCTTCTTGCGATGATCGACGATGGATCTTCATGTTGATCGATGTCAGATGATCATCCAACTTCAATCATAGATTGCTAACAGCGGGCCGGTGCCATCTGTCTTGTCGATTTCTCGATCGGTCGGACAGAAAGTGTACTTTCTTGGTCAGCCGGTTGGCGATCTTGGAGCAATCAATGACGATTTCATGCTCTTGACTGCGGATCCGTGATGTTGACGAAGATCGACGGGTTGCAAGCCTCAAAAGTCAGAATTTTGGAAAATCACAGGGGCCGGACGTCTCAAATCACGAAAAGAAGCCGGAAAATGGCCTTTTGGTGGAAATCCGGCGACCCTGGGGGAATTTTCCCCTTTGGTCGCCATTTCGTCGGCCGTTTTTCGATCTTTTTGTTTCTTTTTTTCTCCTGTATTTTTCTTGACATTTTTCCACAATTTTTTGGATTGATTCTCCTGAAGAAAATCCGACGAGAAGTCGTGCAAAACCGGGGCACAAAGTTTCCTATTTTTGAAAAGCCGAAGATCTTGCTGTGCAGAGTTACCGAATTTTGTTCAAGAGTCGAAACTAGGTCAAACGATGTCGGAATGTCCTAAAATTTGAGGTGAAGCCTCCCGAGCAGTAGATAGGACCAACCATGGGCTTTTGTTTGAGTTTTGAAGCCGTTTGGGGTCCCGTCACTGCTAGACTTGATTTTGCCACGAGGAAGATGTCGCGCTTTGATGTGCAGTCAACCGACGTCGGATTGACCTGAAATTTGACAAGGAGCCTGTTGGAGTCATTTTAAGATGATCCATTAGCTCTGATTTAGATGTCATTGTCCCAGGGTGCTCCACCGCCGGTAGCCTCGATTTTCTTTCGAAGAGTCAAAGTCGGGTTAAACGTTGTCGGAATGACCTGAAATTTGACTTGCAGCCCTTTTGAAGCATGTTGAAGCCGCCCATGTGCTCCGTTTGATGAGTAATGGTCCAGGTGGTTCCCGCCGCCGAGAGACTTGATTTTCTTTCGAAGCGTCAAAGTCGGGTCAAACGTCGCCGAAATGACCTGAAATTTGACATGGAGCCTTTTGGTGGTATTTTTAGACTATCTGTAGGATCTGATCGAAGTTTTGATGTCTTCGATGCCGTTGCAACCAGGAGCGCCTACTTGGCTATCGGAGGAGTGAAGTTAGGCCAAATGATGTCGGAATGGCCTGAAACTTCATGTGAACTCCTCTTTTGGCTGTCTTGAAGGATCTTGCAGTTTTTGTTTGATTCTGACAAGATCTGATGCTTGAAGTAGCATTGCCCGTTTGTAGTAGGATGTGGCTTCATGTACGTGGCTTCTTGATGTTTTAGAGGCAAAGTGACATTTTTGGTGTCAACACTCTCGATGAGGATGATGGGGTTTTTGAAGTTAGTTACATTCATGAATTGGTAAAAAATCACTTACCCCATTTGAAACTCGAAGATCCACTAGAGGCTTGTCTTACCCACTTTGGAAGTGATTTTGATGTAGATGGACATATTAAGGAAGTCAATGCACCCTTAGACTCCACCCTATCATGAACTGCTCAAAGTGGAAACTGAAGCATGAGATTCTAACTCCATCCGCTTCCCCACTTGTCCCATTGATTATAGAGCCCCCTAAGTTAGAACTCAAATAGTTGTCAGATACCTTGAAATATGTGTTTTTAGGCCTGCTAGAAACCCTTCCAGTGATTATAGCTTCAGACTTGGACCCTGTCCAAGAGGAAAAACTCGTGAAAACTCTGAATGAACACAAGGAAGCTATAGGGTGGTCCATTGCAGATATTAAAAGAATAAGCCCATCTGTGGTCCAACATAGAATCCATTTGGAAGAAAATGCAAAACTTCTTGTGAACGACAGAGGCGACTGAACCATATAATGAAGTGGTCAGGTTGGAAGACTTAAAATTACTTGATGCATGGGTGCTTTACCCCATATCTGATAGTACATGGGTGAGACCGGTTCAAGTGGTACCAAAGAAATCTGGAATAATAGTGGTTCAAAATGAGGGCAATGAATTGACACCCACTCGAATACAGATTGGATGGAGGGTATGCATTGATTATAGGAAGTTGAACTCAGTCACTTAGAAAGATCATTTTCCCCTCCCATTCATGGATCAGATGCTCGAAAGGCTAACCAGTCATGCATATTATTTTTTTATGGCCAGTCTGATTACAATCAAATTCCAATTGCACCAGAGGACCAGGAAAAGACCACCTTCACCTGTCCGCTTGGCACTTTTGCTTACAGACGCATGCTCTTTGGGCTATGCAATGCACTAGCCACCTTTCAAAGGTGCATGTTGAGCATATTTTCTGACATACATGGTAGAAAGATTCATTAAGGTTTTCATGGATGATTTTTCGGTCTTTGGCAATTCTTTCGAGGAGTGCTTACATCATTTGTCCTTTGTGCTTGAAAGATGCAAAGAAAAGAATCTAGCCTTAAATTGGGAGAAATATTATTTTAAGGTAAAAAAGGGGCATAGTTCTGGGACACATTATTTCTGATAATGGAATTGAGGTGGACAAAGCAAAAATTGATTTGATCTCCAAATTGCTACCACCAAAATCAGTTAAGCAGATTCAATCATTCTTGGGCCATGCTGGTTTTTACCGTAGATTCATCAAGGATTTTAGTAAAATTGCTAAACCTTTATGCCAATTGCTGACAAAAGAGGCCCCGTTTGAATTTGATGAGAAGTGTCTAAAGGCTTTTGAGAGATTGAAAAAGGAACTAACTTCAGCCCTTAAAATTTAGCCACCTGACTGGACCATTCCATTTGAGCTAATGTGATGTGTGATGCATCCGATACTACTATTGGAGCTGTTTTGGATCAACAGGTTGGGAAATTACCACATGTGATTTACTATGCAAGTTGGACCCTCAACGATGTACAACTAAATTACACAACCACTGAAAAGGAATTGCTAGCTGTGATTTTTGCCTTGGAGAAATTTCGGTTATACTTGATAGGGTCCAAAGTCATCATCTACACGGGTCATACAACTCTGATATACCTTCTGTCCAAAGAGGATGCAAAAGTCCGATTGATCCGGTGGATCCTTCTGCTATAAGAGTTTGATTTGGAAATAAGAGAGATAAAAAAGGATGTAAGAATGTTGTAGCAGACCATCTTTCGATGTTACCCTTAGAGCCATCAGATGAGGTCTCTCTAAATGAGAACTTTCTTAATGAACAATTGCTCAGTATTTCCCAAATCCCCTGGTTTGCAGATATAATCAATTACCTTGTTCCAAAGGAGATGCCCGCCCATTGGTCAAAACAGGATCGATCAAGATTTCTAGCTGAGGTCAAGTACTTTTTCTGGGATGACCCATATCTTTTTAAGTACTGCTCAGACTAGATCATCAGAAGATGCATTCGTGATTATGACCATTACTCGGCCATTTCATTCTACCATGATCATGTATGCGGGGGCCATTTTAGCTCCAAGAAGACTGCTGCAAAAGTTTTGCAGTGTGGTTTCTATTGGCCCACAATCTTTAAAGATTGTCATGTGTTTTGTTTGAGTTGTGATAAGTGTCAAAAGCTTGGAAAAATCAATCGTAGGAATATGATGACCTTAAATCCAATCTTGATAGTAAAAATCTTTGATGTTTAAGGGATCGATTTTATGGGACCATTTCCAATAGGCAGATTAAAGAAATTTTGGAGAAGATGGTCAATCCAAATCGGAAAGACTGGTCTTTGCAACTATTGGATGCATTATGGGCCTATCGAACCGCTTACAAGATTCCTATTGGGGTGTCACCTTATAATAGGTTGGTGTATGGTAAGGCTTGCTGATGTGAATTTAAATTCAATCTTTTAATACTGCAAGTGCACAACTGTCCTTTTGAGACAGTGACAAGTACATGTCGAATCCCATAAGGAGCACTACTAAGTTAAAATTCCAAATCTGATTTTTTTTTCAATGATAAT
Source organism: Cinnamomum chago (assembly GCA_038049695.1). Taxonomy (NCBI): domain Eukaryota; kingdom Viridiplantae; phylum Streptophyta; class Magnoliopsida; order Laurales; family Lauraceae; genus Cinnamomum; species Cinnamomum chago. The sequence goes on along the minus strand of CP142453.1, from coordinate 99,982,711 downwards.
GAAAAGAGAGATAAAGAAAAGAAAAAAAATATAAGATTGAGAAAATGCTAGATCTAGAGTGCAGTAATAAGATATGAGAAAATGCAGATCAGAATATCATGAATCCGTTAAGTAGTTCCACCATCATTCTATGCAATATATAAAATAAATTTGTCCCCAAAATTTTTCAAATAAGAAACAAATCAATGTTTCTGATTCGGATAATTTGTCTATCAAAGGGCACAATTTTTCACAATTTATTTAAGGCAAAAATCTCCTTCACCTAATGAAATTATGAACTTAACTAAATATCACATATTAATCAAAGATAGATTATCAAAGAATTTCAATCTAAGAATAATCTATTAAGCAAACATACATAATTAAAGCATTTTGCAAATAAAAAATTGAATAACATAGGTTGCCAATGACAGACGGCAGATTTATTATTATAATCAATACGCAAGAGACAAAAATATCACATAGATTAATGATGAGAAATACTTAACTTCATCCGACACTCTGATCCAGGGATCTACTCCTGCATTGCAAAATATGTGATTTTCATTGAGAACTTCATGGAAATCACAATTTTCTCTCACACTCTTTTAACCTAGTTCTGGAATAGGGCTCCAGAATACCCAAAAATAACTCTTAAATTTTATTAATTAGGGAAAGAAGAGAAAGAGGAGAGAGAACTATTAGGGATGTCCAAGGGGGTGGAGTGTGTCTCCCGTATGCTACTTTTTGGTTCCTTTTATATCTCCGGTTATCTTACAGATACATTGAATCTGGACACTTTCTTTGCAGATTTGATTTATCTTCATTGATAAGGTATATCTCTTATCCTTTTTGAATTTGAATGAGGTGGAAGCTTCTGGAAACCTCTGGGTGGCTTGGCTAATCTTCAAATGGGGTCCCACAAGGGATGTGCAGCAATTAATTATCAATGGTGTGGATTTAATTTGCAATCCCGTCTAAAAATGAACATGAAAATCTCCAGACCCATAACTTTGTCAATATAGCTCTGATTTGCACATTCTTGGGCTCCACGAGTATCTTCTCTGAATAAGCTTTCCAACGGTGGGTAAATTTCATCGATCCAACGGTCGAATTGAAAGTTATATCCATTTGAAGATGAGTTTTCCTGAGAAAAATGAGATTAACTTTTAAAATTTGATTTGCAATGGATTCTATCTCTGCACAACTTCCATTTTTGAAAGGACATCAGATGTTAATGATTCAAACTCTTCTTCTTTTGTTCTAATCAAAATGGTACTCTTTGAATTATCCATTAATAATTTCAAATTTACAACTACTACGGACCCTACCATGTGGGATATTTCATCTATTTGAATAGTGGGCCCTATGAGAAGTCTTCTACTGTAGTTAAGATTCTTCAACTGACATGATGAGTGGACCCCTCCTTTGATTGATTTGTATATGGCTTGTGTGTGGGGTCCACGTGGTGAATTCTTCATTTTTCTTCTTTTCAATCTTCAATTCAGTAATGCAGGGCCCATGATAACTATGTGTGCTTGAAAGTGGGCTCCGTGACGGATGCCTGCAATTCTCATTTTTTGCACATTCTAATTCAACACATTACATACTATAGAGCCCATATTGAAGTGGGACCCATTCGGACAAAGTTCTACTCCAACTGGGACTCTTTGGAGAAAATTTGCAAAACAATCTAAGTTAATGCAGATGAAGTATGAAAAGTATGAAAATTCAGGTTCCTACGTGAAAATGCATGAAATGATGAAATTAGATGAATAATGATGCAATTCACCCAATTAAATCCCTAATTCATCCTAAAATGATGCGTAAATGCGCAAATTCATTGACTCAACACTTGCCATTTGCCTGTTGAGTTGGAACATAGAGCTTACTAGGCCATCAAAACTTTCAATTTTAATTTGCTCTTTGCAAGCAACCATCGAAAGTTGCAACTCTATGAGCTTGATGAATTGAGAAATGATGCTTTTGAAAATGCCAAAACTTACAAGGAACGGATGAAGTTTATCCATGATAAATCAATCCGTAGGAAGTCATTTGAGCCTGGCATGAAAGTTCTCTACAATTCCCAGTTACACCTGTTTCCAGAGAAATTAAGATCTCGATGGTTTGGTCCATTCATTGTCAGGAATGTTTACTTTCATGGTGCTGTGGAAATTGAAAATCCCAAGAATGGAGATGTTTTCAAAGTGAATGGTCAATGGTTGAAACCGTTTATAGAACTGAAGGATAAAAACATTGAGAATATCCTTCTGGAAGACCCAATTTACCATGACTAATCATGAGTCTCCCATTGAGGATATGCACGGGAAGAAACTCCCATGAATCAAAGCAAATTCAATTCGGCTTACAAATCCGGGACATATGGCTAAGCATAAGTCTCCTACAGTTAGCTGTAATACTATAAACAACTAATCATAAGTTTTCTATGGTTATAATATTAGAGAGCTAGATTATGGGGTTTTAATTCAACATCTAACAATAAAGCACCCCATGGCTAATCGTAGAGCAATCCATGGTTAACCGTAGAGCCCGTAGTTCCTTTATCTTTTAAGGCGCTTCAATGGTATTTTAAGACCAACTATGTGCTCAGTTTTTGAAAAAAAAAAGGGTCTCTGACATTGCTATCGCAAGAAGGATTTGTTTCATTGTAAGAAGACTGAAGTTGGGCTAAATGATGTTGGAATGGCCAGAAGACTGAAGTTGGGCTAAATGATGTTGGAATGGCCCGAAACTTGGCATGAACACTCTTCAAGGCTATAATAGAGGGTCTTGAGCTATCCAAGTAATTCTGAGAAGATTTGATGCCTAAAGTAGTTGCAACCCAGTATGTCACAAGAAGATTCTCCAATAATGAAATAATATTGAAACTTCCCGAAAGTGATGTGAAAGCTTTAAGAATCACACTTGTATAGCTTGATGTAGTTTCATGTGACTTCTCTGATGTTGAAATGTGTCTAGGGGCAAAAATGACATTTTTGGTGTTAACAACCTCAATGATTGCAAAACTATAGGTTGTTTTCTCTTCTACATGCATCCCAATTTGATTTCTTGGTGATCTAGGAAGCAACTGACTATAGCTAGATCAAGAACATAAAGTGAACATCATTATGTAGCCAAAGCAACTGCTGTTGACACAAAAAATGTCACTTTGCCTCTTTAACATCAAAGAAGTCATATGAAGCTATATCAAGTCACAATGGGCAAAGCTCCTTCAAGCATCTGGTCTTGTTGGAACCATCCAGAAACTTCAAGATCCTTTAAAGCAATCATAAGAAGAGTACACATGAAGTCTTGGGCCATTTCGACATCATTCGGCCTAACTTCACTCTTCCAGCAGCCAAACAAAAGCTCTCGGCGGCGATGAAGCTAAGGACCTCATTTATCAAAACAGAGCACACAGTTGGCCTTAAAATACCACCAGAAGGCTCTTCATCAAACTCCAGGCCATTTTGACACCGTTTGGCCCAAAATGCAAAAAGTCACATTCTCCATGTGGAAAAGTCAACCATTTTGGCGACAACAACATCGGAAACATCAAATCTTTAATCAAAGCCCATGGATGATCTTGAAGTACTTCAAAGTGGCTCTATGTTAAATTTCAGGTCAAACCGACAAAGTTTGACCCAACGTCAACCCTCAAGCATCAAAACTAGGCCTCTCGACTGCCAAGACCTCCAAAGCCATCACTCATAAAAAAAAGTGCATGGACGGTCTCAAAATATTTCAAAGGGGCTACATGTCACGTTTTAGGTCCTTTCGACATCATTTGACTCGACTTTGACCCTTCGGAAGCTAAATCAGGTCTCCCGGCGATGGAGCCCCTCAAGAACAGAATTCCAAATCAGAGCTAATGGATCATGTTAAAATGATTCCAAGAGGCTCCCTGCCAAAATCAAGGCCAATCAGACATCGTTTGACTGTACATCAAAGCATGACGTCTCCTTTGTGACAAAAGCAAGTCTACTGGCGACAAGACCCCAAATGGCTTCAAAACTCACACAAAAGCCTGTGGTTGATCTTATTTCTTGCCCATGAAGCTTCACCTTGAACTCCAGGTCATTCTGACATCGTTTGACCCACTTTTGACTTTTGGCGGTAAATCGACACTCCTACGCAACAAAAGTCTTCGGCTTTTCCGGAAAATCATAAACATTGCCCTTCGTTTTGCATGGCTTCTCGTCAAGTTTTCTGTAGGGACATCATGCCAAAAAATGTACAAAAATGCCAAGAAAAATACGCCAAAGAAGAATAATAAAAGACTAGAAAAAGGCCGAAAAACGCAACCAAGTGGGTAAACCTGCCCCATGGTTGCCAGCAACCTTGGAAATCTGGGGTCGCCGGATTTCGGCGAAAACCCATTTTTGGGTCCTTTTCACGTTTTCGAGCCATTTGCCCTCTGTGATTTTCTAAAAATTTGATTTTCGGGGTACGAAATTCATTGATCTTTAACAACATTACGGATTCGCCTCCGAAATCATGGGTTCGCCATCGGACACCTTGAGATCATCAACCGGCTAACAAAGAAAGCATACCTTCTGCCTGACTGATCGAGAAATCGAAAGGATAGATGGTCTCGGCCTGCTGGTAGCAATCAGGGTTTGAAATTTCATGATCATCCGACGACAATCAATATGAGAAATCCATTGGCGATCAGGGCTCCCTACGTCTCGGGTAGAATTCCAAAAGACCCGGCCTGGCGCGCAACTCTTCAAGCTCTTCAACGGCCACTTAATGTGGTTAGTGACCCATTTTTATGACAAATAAATGTGGTTAATTACCCATTATCATAGACGGCCCAATCAAAATCCAAGAAAGAGGAGTTACAAATCAAAACAGTTTTGGTATTAAACCATGTAACTCCTCCCATCATAAAGGTTAAATGCAACTAAAGGCCCATTATTCACCAACGGCCAATCAAAAACTCAAGAAAAAGGAGTTACAAAAACAAAAATTAAACACATGTAACTCCTCCTATCATGGAGTATTAATGCATTTAAAGCCCATAAAGCTCCCACATGCCGACCAAAAGCCTATATAAGGAGGTCATTTCCACCATTCCAGGGCAGGATGTTCAAACTTCCACACAAATTCTCCATCATTGCTACGACGCTCCAACAACGACCTCTCTTCCATTGAAGAAGTTCCGCGACAACCACCACCACAAGGTGGTTGAAGACCCTTGGAAGGCCACCCTCCAAGGCCCTCTCCTTCTATCTCCATGGCTTAGACGCGGCTTTTTAGCTCGTCTACTTAGATTTTTATTGGATACAAGATCTCTTCTTGATCTTTATTCTCTTAAAACCTAAGGTTCAAGCCGAGCCAAGAGAATCAAAAGCATCATCTATTATCATCTGAAGGATGACGACGAAGCCTAAACATGACTTACGACCGTCAATCTAAATGCGTTCCCGCGATCTCCTGTGAAGTCAGATTCCCTTTTCTTTCTTCTCATTGTATTTTTATTTTTAAATGAGACAAGAAAAAAAAAGTTGTCTTTTCTTTTGATGGGAGCTGTAAATCGCCTTTTATAGCAAAACACAAAATCGCCTTTCACGGCAAACAAATGAAATTCGCCTTTCACGGCATCTAAATTCTAAATTATGTCTCTTTTCTTAACACATGTGTAATGAAAGTAAATTTTTTTTTTTTTTTATCTTATACTTGAAAAGGTGGATTTACGTATCACCGTTTGTTATTTCTAAGTAGAGTAGAAAACTTGGCATACCCATACACAAAAGAAATCGATGCGGTTCGCTCATCTCTGATCACAAAAGGGTTGGACCCCACCGATGCTCACATCCATTGACCCCGGTAGTTCCGAGACAATCTGCGAACAAATGCCATCAGCTACATAACTCACTTGGCTACATGAATTTTTTTTATTTTTTATTTTTATTTTTTCTCAAAGCCCCCAATCTTGTGGTGCAACAATGTTGGTGCTACCTATCTATCTGCCAATCATGTCTTTCATGCTCAGATAAAACACATTGAAGTTGATTCTCACTAAAGTGGCCAAGCTCCTCATAGTTTAATTTATCACCACCAAAGAACAATTAACAGATATTTTGACTAAGGGCTTATCCACCAATCGTTTTGTGTACCTTTGTAACAAACTCAACATCGATCTATGGCCATCAAGTTTGAGGGGGCATGTTAAACGAACATGATCAACTGGGTCAGCAAAGATATGGTCTTATCCTTGTTAACTCAGTCATATCTTGTGAAATAGGAAAGCCATATTGTAACGACTCTATGAATGATACGCAACCCATATTGTAAGCAGAAATTTTGCAATTACTCTCTGCAATCCCTCCCTTGACTGTAGGGATAGATTAATATAATCTATATGATTAATATTATAAATACTACATGACTCCTCAGTGAAAATTAACCGAGAAAAATCTTATAAATTTTATACTAGCCAACCCTAATCCTACTTTTAACGTCATGGACGGTGGAGACACTTCTTAGAGTAGTGTGATTCGACAAAGCATCGAGGCAGACTCTTCTAAAGCCACTGGTCTTGGGTCTTTGGTAGGCTTTATGGACAAGCATGAATGATTTTATCTTTCGAGGTAGAGAAATAAAACCTCTCGCCTCCCTATTGTGTCAAAGTTGACCATTAATTCCAACCATGAGCATGGAGGGTCCTGCCTAGAATCAATTCACCGATCGCTTGACTTTAATAGGAGTTCTTTCCCAAGACAGCTTATATTTTTTTTCGGATGCAGCGTTTAGAGCTGTGGATGGTAAATGTGGTTATGGTTTTGCTATTTGGTTTAATAATTTGTTGGTGGGTGTAGCTGCAGTGGATGACCCGAAGGTCACTTCCTACAAAGAAATTGAGGCTACGGCGATCCTAACAGTAGTTTTTGAAGTTAGGGCCTCGTGACTTTCGTAAAGTCCACGTTTTGTCTGATGCGCTAGAAGTAGTACGAGCTATTCGTGGATCTTTTGATTAGTTTATTGACCCCGTTTTGCATGACATTGAGCCCTTGGCCTCTAATTTTGAGTCCATTGAATTTTCTATTATTCCTAGGATGTTGAACTCTATTGCTCACGACTTAGCTAAAAACTCTTATTCTATGGGTGTTGGGATTAGGGTCTTTGTTTTGGTTTGGTGACTTTGTTATTGTCTTTTTTCCCCCTTCTAATGACATCTCTATTTTACCAAAAAGGAAGGCAAAAAAAAAAAAAAAACATCTCTTGTAAAGCCATTTGTAAAGGACACATTTGTGTCGTGTTGTGCAAAGCGTTCCACCTTTCTTATACTTTCCTAGTTAAGCGAAATTTTTCTGAACCAAATGATAAAAGATGAAATTTGTAAAAAACTGACATATTTTACTGTTCTTTTTCCTCAAAGAATGTCTAACACAAACCTGCCCTAACAGGCCAGGTTAAATTCCGGACTCAAGATTGTAATAAATGCTATTATTAGAATAAGAGTCAACTTGAAAAATTAAACCCATTATAAGTTCTGATATCAAACTTGAATGGGTATATAGAACCTTCCAGGCTCAAACTGTTTACTTTTGGGCCGGTTCAATTCACTACAAATGAAGTTTTGTGACCCGGTTCAAATCAAGAAGTGAACTGTATGATTTGTGCATTAATTAAATTAAATTGTTAAATAAAATAATTACGCTTGAAAATTTAAATTTCTATTCTTTTGCCAAATAAGTTATTCTTTTCAAACTCAAATTATTCTTAGCCCACCTTGATAAATCCAAATTGCTTTAGATCATTTCTCTCAAAAATAGTTGGTCAACTTCATTATAAGACAAAATAATGACCTAAACAACTCCTTTTTTTTTTCTTATGTATATAAGAATTATTATTATTATTATTATTATTATTATTATTATTGTTGTTGTTATTGTTATTATTATTATTATTACTTTTGGGTCATTTGGACTTGGGGTGCTAACCTTGACAGAAACAAGTTGCCTTTAAAGTTTAAACTCAGTTTTACTTCCTGAAAGTTCTAAAAGGATAAGTTAGATATATAACATATTGATTTTTTTCTTCCACGAAAATTGCGCATGTTTGTTTGTAATAAAATATATAGAAATTGAATGCATAGGATTTATGCCATAAGTAATTAAAACTGAAAATCCTTAGTCAGTATTAGAAAATAAGCATCAAATAAACTTCTATTTTATGGCAATAAAGTCAAAGAAAGATGGAAAATGAGGATCAAAGCAAGATGGGAAATGAAAATGGATCAACATTATTTATTCATTTCTCATATTCCTTTGATTCTATTGCCATAAAAATAAAGGTTATTTTATTCTCATTTTTTTTTCAAATTGACCTTATGGCTCAGGCCATAAATCTTATGTATTCTTTCTAATCAAATTATCCTTACTCTTAAATTTAAGGCTAAATTAGTTTATTGGTATTATAGCCGCCTTTTCTTTTATTTGTTTCAACAGCTGGTCGAATCAATGTCAAAATGAGTAGAGTGTAAATCCACACATGTAGTTGTGTTTGGAAGGTTTTGACTAGTTAAAAGTGGACCCCACAGTTTAATACAAACCCTTTTGTGAAAGGTTTTAACTAGAGAAAATTAGCTAAAAGTCCCTGAGCACAGTCTTATAAGGCATCCAGTCCAACAACTTTTTCTCTAAGTCTTATAGTCCATACAACTAGACATATTTTGGCGAGAGGTCCCAAGATACGCTACATCAGACATTTTTATGACTGATTTTCCCTTTCAACTGTTTAGGTATAAAATTTTAAATTTTAAAATTTCAAATCTTCTATTCTCCCACATTCTGGGGCAACGCAAAACCTTAAAGTCTTCGATCGATTGGAGAGAAACTGGTTCGACTCAGTGCTTCTCGGTTTCGATTTGTGCAATAACTCGCCAAAGAAGACAAGAAGAGTTGCAGAGGAGATCTCTGGTGGGCCACACAGACTCATTGGAGTCGGATAAGACAGAAGAAGTCCAGGTTCTCTGTTTTGTTGAGTTCCAAGTGCTGATCTCAAGGGTTGTAGAGTTCCATCGCATCTTTGTTGTCTCGGTTTGCATGATCAAAAGCACATGGCCTTTTCTCCCATGATCTTGACAAGTGGCAAATAGAGAAAGAGATAGGAGAGAAGTTGGTTTGATTCAAGCCAAGCTACCAGACTAAGATAGAAAAAGGGGAAGAGGATGACCGAGCTTTTACACGTGATCGCCTATTATGCCCAACATCCCCTCGGTCCTCATGCCAGCAATAGGGACTTCTCTCTGCGGGTTCTTCTGCAGGTTGGGTGCGTGACCCAACCTGAGCTTTTGGAAAAATTATTTGAGTTTTTGACAATATATCTAAGTTTCTGACAAATTTATCTTAGTTTTTGGTAAATTTATCTGAGTTTCTGTACAAATCTTTTTGTGTTTTTGGTAAATTTATCAAAGTTTTTGGTAAATTTATTTGAGAAGATCCGGTAGGCGTTGAGCAGGTTCTAAAATAGAACCCGAATCGAAGAAAGAACACCTAGTTGGGTCTGTTCCAAGGTTAGGTTTAGTTTGGGCTAGGTCTGACCCGCCCAGCAGAGCAGCCAAGCGCAGTGCAGTCCTCTTTCTGTAACGTGCGCTCGGGGTTTATCTCCATTTTTTTCAAATTCATCTGAGTTTTGTCAAATTTATCTGAGTTTTTATCAAAATTTTATGAGTTTTTGTCAAATTTATCCGAGTTTCTGACAAGTTTATCTGAATTTTGGCAAATTTATCTCCATTTTGAAAATTTTGACCGAGTTTTTGAACAAATCTCTCTGTGTTTTTCGAAAATTTATCTAACTTTTTTTAAAATTTATTTAAGTTTTTGGAAAATCTACCCAAGTTTTTTGGAAAATTTATTTGCGTTTCTTGAAATCTATTTGTGCTTTTGAATTTTATTTGTGTCTTTTGAAATTCATTTACATTTTTTTGAAAAAATTTTAAAAATTTTATTTGCGTCTTTTTAGATTTCTCTACGTTCTTTTGAGATTTATTGCATTTTTTAAAAATTATTGCATTTTTTTAAACTTCTTTGCATTTTTTGAATTTTTTTTTGTTTTTTTAGAATTTATTTGAAAATCTCATTAATCGGGTTTCATTAATCGTGGCCAATTAAATGGTAGTTGACCACTGTTAATGGCATATTCCACTAATCATGGGATATGATGTAAAGAAAGGGTAAATTAGATATTTTAGGTCTTTGGAAAATGGACCTATCACACTATTAAAAAAGATTGTGGATCTAAGACCATAAACTATAATTAGCAACAAACGCCCGGGCCCAAAAATGAATATACATTAAAATTTAAACTTTTTTTTTAAATTCTATTAAGAGAAAAATAAATCTAAAAGGTACAAATATATTATTTATTATTCTTATTTTGAAGAGTCCCGAAAGATCTCTCATAATAGGATAGATCTTAATATGGCCAAACACATTTGCCACACGGTCCAACCCCGCCTAAATGTTGATCTGTACAGAGGAAGGCCAGTTTCAGTTTTGGGGATAAAGTAGAGCACAATTTTGAATAGGCCTTGTATAATATCATCCAATTTGAAAAGAGTCCTTGAACATCTTATTGTTACTCTATTGTTTTTGAATAATTAAATATGTGATTTTGAAAGCAAAAAAGACTAAATAGTGAAGAGGCCGTGTACATGTTCATCCAACACAAGCCCACCTTCTTATTCTACAATGCTGTGGTGATCTCATTTCTAACATTTTTTTTTGGTAAAGATAAAAAAAAAAAAGGATTACAAATTGCAGAGGGAACAATATGGGAGAATAGAGAGGCAATGAAACATGAAAAAAGACAGTCACATAGAACAATAAAAGATAAAGAAAACAACAAAAACATCAAAACTAACAGCTGCACATGAAAAGATGGAGGGTTATTGCTGAAGGCTTCATCCATATGCTTGCACCAAAATCCGCTCGCCCACAATGTGTGATCGATCATAACTCCACTTTCGAGGTGATCACTTCTATTGTGTAGACAAAGAAGAAGTGGTCTAAAATGATGTTTTGAAAAGAAAATAAAACATGATAATTTTATTTTGGTAAGAAGTTGATAGGAGATTAAGTTTGGGGGTTTTGGTTGGAGGTCCCTCAAAGTGTGACTTTAAAGCAAGCAGTCTACAAAAAAAAAAAGTCATGCAACCAAAGGTCCCTCTCACACTTTCCCATACCTGAAATGTCCAATTTGCCCTTTCTTTAAATCATATCCCATGATTGGTGAGGATATCCCATTAATAATGGTTAACAACCCTTTATTTGGCCACAATTAATGAAACCTATTAATAAGATTTTCAAATAAATTCTACAAACACAAAAATAAATTTCAAAATAAAGCAAATAAATTTCAAAAAAGGCAATAATTTCAAAAAACGTAGTAAATTTAAAAAAAAACAATAAATTTTAAAATAACGCAGACAAATATAAAAAGATGCAAATAAATTTCAAAAGATCCAAATAAATTTCAAAAAATGTAAATGAATTTCAAAAAATGTAAATAAATTTCAAAAGATGAAAAAAATTTCAAAAGACGTAAATAAAAATAAAAAACCAAATAAATTCTAAAAAAACACAAACAAAGTTCAAAAAATACAAAAAAATTCGAAAGAATGCAAATAAATATAAAAAAATGCAATAAATTCCAAAAGAACATAGAGAAATTTAAAACAAAGAAAATAAATTTCAAAAGATACAAATAAATTTCAAAAAATATAAATAAATCTCCAAAGATGAAAATCAATTGAAAACGACGGAAATAAATTTCAAAAGATCCAAATAAATTTCAAAAAATATAAATAAACTTCAAAAGATGAAAATCAATTTCAAAAGATCCAAATAAATTTCAATAAATGTAAATAAATTTCGAAAAAAGTAAATAAAATTAAAAAATGAAAATAAATTTAAATAAACGAAAATACATTTGCCACAAACTTAGATAGATTTGTCCAGAACTGAGATAAATTAGCCAAAAAATCAGATAGATTTGTTCAGAACTCAGAGAAATTTATTTTAGAACATAGAAAAATTTGTGCAAAACTCAAATAAATTTGACAAAAAATGAAAAGCTTATATAAATTTTGTAAAGTCCGGGGATCCGAACCCTAGAGGGGGGGTGAATAGGGTGAGCTTCATTTATGACCAATTTTAATCAATTATAACTTCTTTAAAACAAACTAGTCACAAGTGATGATTATCAAACAAAATGCGGAAGCTTAATGAAAACAATCACCACAAGGCAAGCACCATCACACAAGGATTTATAGTGGTTCGGCCTCAATGCCTACATCCACTACTGGCTTGTGATCCAACACTCCACCGGATTTCCACTATTTATGCTTTTCAATAGGCTAAGCAATAACCTTTACAAGATGCTTTTCTTAGGCTAAGCAATAACCTTTACACAATGCTTTTCTTAGGTTAAGCAATAACCTTTACAAATGAAGATTTCTCTAAGAAGTGTCTAACATACACTTGATGGAGATACAAATTTAGCTCATTGCATTTGCCTCTAAAATAGGCAGATATGAAAATGAAAATCTAATACACACACACACTATGAATGCAAAGATGAAAGTACATGATGTGTGTGTGTGATGTCCTCAATCATTTTGAAAATGAAAGCTTATAAATGTATGCCTAAGGCTTTTGAAAGTTTTAGCTCATAAAAACAATTATGATTGAGGAAAGAATGCAAGTCACATGTTAAAAGTAACAACTTGTTAATGATGTCAAAGATTCACAAGTTGTATGAAATTAATTAGTTCTAAACATGTGATGCATAGGGATGTCAATCAAATCAACAATGTAGCTCATAAAACATAAAAATAGATTTGATTGAAATAAGGGGACAAATCATATGAACTTATAAAATCAACTTGGAAAAGATATACCTATCAAAGTAATGCAAGTTGTGAAACTTTAAAACAAAAGTCCATATGATTTGTGAAGTTGTTGAATCCACAACATAAGATATATTTTGAAAGAGATTTTCTTATGATGAAAAACAACAACCAAAGATTCAACCAAGTATATGGATCATGTTACATATAATTTCAAAGATGTTTCCATTAACATGATCTACTTAGATTTACCAAAGATAAAGTACTACTTGGATTGAATCAAATGGTTGTGCATCCAAAATAATAGATCAATTCAAAACATAAAACATGTTAAGGACACAACAAATCATAGTTTATCATGTTAAAAAGGATTAACCAATAATTAGAACAAAACATGAAAACATATGATTTGTAACAATGTTGAATCCAAAACAAAAGATATATTTGAAAATGATTTTCTTATGTTGAAAAACAACAACCAAAGATTCAACCAAGTATATGGATCATGTTACATATAATTTCAAAGATGTTTCCATTAACATGATCTACTTAGATTTACCAAAGATAAAGTACTACTTGGATTGAATCAATGGTGATGTATCCAAAACAATAAATCAATTCAAAACATAGAACATGTTAAGGATACAACAAAACATAGTATATCATGCTACAAAAGATTTACAAAAAATAAAACAAAGCATGACAACATATGGTTTAAGGAAAGTAGAGCTTACTTGGTGATTTAACTCATTAATCCAAGCTTTAGCTTTCCTAATTATCCCCTTCATCCCTTAGTTCATTTCCCTTTTATTTGCCTCAAAAGCCCTCAAGGAGGGCCTTAAAATTTCTAACTTTTGGCAAAGGAAAGAACTCATATTTATAGCAAAAAATGCCCAAAGGCTAGTCCCGGGTCGACCCAGTGCAGGGGCCGGGTCGACCTGGTACACACAACGATCATAAAAAGATCCGTTGGAGCTTCAGAAACCCAGTCGACCTGCAGTGTGGCAGGTCGACCCGGGTCCCTGGCCAGGTCGACCTGCCACACTGCAGGTTAACCCCCTGGGACCAAAAATCCTATTTTTTCCACATTTGAAGGTTTTTCTTGGAGAGGATTTTGTGGGCCATTAATTCAAGATGAAATACATGTTTTAAAACATTAAAGGGGTTTAAAAACATGAAACATAAAAAGCCTAAAATAATTCAGAACTTTAAAACCAAAGGCTTGCTTGATTTCTAAAAACTCTTTTCTAAAACAAATGTATCCAAGATTAAAAACAAAACATGCGTAAATCAATACTTTTACAACTCTTAAAAACAATGCACGTATAAAACAAGATTTCAAGATTTCTTAAATCAATGCATATGTGTGTGAATCAAATGATGCTAGAATGATTATGCATCCATCAAATTGCAATCTACAAAAACCCTAACAATCTCCCCCTTTGCAATTTGATGGCAACACACTCACCACTGAATTTACACACTAAGTCTTCAGCTCCCCCTCTAATGGACAAGTCTTGAAATCTTCTTGGATGCTCCTTCTCTTAGCTTGGGCTTTGGGTCTTTTTCTTCATTCTTCTTGATGCTTTGAACTTGATCATTCTTTAAGCTTTCTTTCTTCTTTCTTTCTTTATCCAAGCATCTCCTTTAGCTCCCAAGCTTTCTTTCATCTATTTGCTCTCCCCCTTTGACCATGCCTCTCTCTCTCTCTCCCTTTGGCAAGGTATGTATTCTCTCCCCCTGTAGAAAATCATACAATATCTCCCCTTAGGAAGCTTGGACATTCTCTTCACCCTTTTGAGAACTTGAATGCTATCTCCCCCTTTGACATTAAATTGCAAAGGTACCTACACACATGAAATAAGGAAAATACCTTTTAGTAGCACCTGTTAACAAAAGAAATCGAAAATGAAATTCATAACAGGTTATCATGTATGGAAATTATCTCTAAGAGTTCAAAGGCAATCCAAGGGTCAATTTGATCAAAACTAATACTTCCTATGAAGGTTTACACTCCCCCTCAATCCATTCTCTCCTCTTGTCAACATATTGACAAAGATTTAACTATTAGATGCAAGAAGAAGATGGTTTAACCAAATGAGGGTCAACTTCAAGGAAAGGATTAGATTCATTTAACTATAAAGCTCAATATGATCAAATTACCAAAAGAAAGCAAGGTCTAATGAGAAAAGCAATCATGGATACCAATTGGAAAAACAAGGAATACCAATTGAGATTCAAGGATAAATCTATTAAAACAATCACTCTAAAATGGATTTAAAAATATAACTATTAGGAGAAATCCAAATTAGAGCTATCCATGATGAAATGGGGTATATTAAACATAGCATCAAATAATTTAACTATGAAGATCATATGCTATGTAAGTTTTGAAATCATTTCATTCAAACAAGAAATATGACTATTATGTGCAAGAAGAGTGAAATGAATTTCAAGCATGAAGCCAACCTCAACAATTAACCAACCAACATTATGAACACATAAACATGGTGGTCATGAGATTTACCTATATGAGCAAGTGAGGTGGCAATCATGAACATTATGATGCTAATGGAGTGTGACATGGAATGAAAACATATAACTAGCAAGTTCAATCCAATGTACACAAGGTCTATCACATTCACAAGAAATCAAATCAATCTAAAATTATACCAATTGAAACCAATTGAATTTGACAACATGATAAAGAGCAAGAATGTGACAAACACAAAATTCCATCAAGCATCATAAATAGATATTCATCACTTTTAAAGATATGACTATTGAGCATATATAGTGATGAACAAGGTAAATTGCAATGCTAAAGGTTATGACTTGGTAAAGCATGCAATTTTTCAAAGTGACTAAATCATATGAATTCAACATCTAAGATATCCATCAAACATATAGAAATATGAGGAATGAATTTCAAAGAGTTTCATATGATCAAGAACACTACTATGATGTTGAAACATGTACAAGGATGACATCATTTAGAGAATAAACATGAATCAACATCATAACCATCCAAAAAGAAATGACTACAAGGCATAGAGGCTGGATTTGAGTTCTAGTATGATTTCTACAAATATAATAAATATCACAACCATACATAGAACAATTTGACATTTGCATAGAGAGGATCAATCAACACTCAAGATCTAACTCATACCATATCATCAATAAAGAATATAACTATGTAAGCACAAGTAGGTATGAAGTTAAATGGATCAATCTATCATGCAACATCTCCACTCTTAGCAAATGTACTAAGCTTACAATGCAATGGAAAATGGATATGAGGTTTAAACCAAATGAACTTAGCACATAAAATCACATATGTACTTAAAAAGCTCAAAAATAAGATTTTACTATAAAACACATAAACAATCATCAATTTGCATTAATGAAAATATATATACCAAGTTAGGCACAAACATGCAAATCAATGAAACCATATCCAACCATGCAATGTAAGACAACAAAATCAATTTGCATAAAGAATGTAACTAAATGAGCAAGGATGCAAATTGTTTGTAAAAACTATTTCCTTCCGAATGATATAATCATAATTAAGCACAAGGAAATAAATTCAAGGAAAATGCTTCTATAAAAACAACCAATAAAGCTTAGAACATTTTCCAAAGTTTCTCAAATCACTTCAATATTTGAAATTCCAATAAAGAATCATTTAGAATTAAGAGCAAGTGATTTTGAAAAACAAGAAGTGTACTATTGTAAAATTTTCAATTTGTAAAACAATAGACACTCACAAATTTTCCATAGCAAGAGATATAACTTGAAAAACAATGGAAAACTTAAAATGCTTCAAATCATTTGATTTACAAAAAGGATCTAACTATGACATACATCAAATGATTTTCCAACATCAATTGATCATGAAAAATCTAACTATGAAAGCCTTTGTAATCACAATCAATTGAACAGGAATAGATAAGCACTACAAGAGATATAACTATATGAACAAAATGCAAATCCATCATGAAAGTATTGCAATCAAAGGATTTTGAAAACCATGAGATATAACTTAAAAGTTCATGAAGACAAAATCAAATGATCACAAAGAAACATTGCATTTTAAAAGATGTGACTATAAAGAAACAAAATGCAAATGTAACATGACCAACACAAAGATTTAACTAAAAATGATAGGTTGGTCTAGAGAGGATCAAGGCCTTAAGGTTAGTTTAAATGTGTACCAATGAAGATTCACCTAAGGTCTTGAAAAGGATGTCCTTGAGAGTTCACTTGAGGACTCACCAACTCTTGAAGATATAACTTGAAAAACTCTTAGAGTGGTGCAATGAAACTAGGGGAATTACCATTTTCAAACATAGTGGAAATCATCACAAAGATATGCAATAAATCACAACACTAGGGTTCTAATCTAGCAAGGATCAACTCCGGGTTGTTACGCCCTAAAATGGAGTAACCCGCTCTGATACCACTTGTAAAGTCCGGGGATCCGAACCCTAAAGGGGGGGGGGGGTGAATAGGGTGAGCTTCATTTATGACCAATTTTAATCAATTAAAACTTCTTTAAAACAAACTAGTCACAAGTGATGATTATCAAACAAAATGCGGAAGCTTAATGAAAACAATCACCACAAAGCAAGCACCATCACACAAGGATTTATAGTGGTTCGGCCTCAATGCCTACATCCACTACCGGCTTGTGATCCAACACCCCACCGGATTTCCACTATTTATGCTTTTCAATAGGCTAAGCAATAACCTTTACAAGATGCTTTTCTTAGGCTAAGCAATAACCTTTACACAATGCTTTTCTTAGGCTAAGCAATAACCTTTACAAATGAAGATTTTTCTAAGAAGTGTCTAACATACACTTGATGGAGATACAAATTTAGCTCATTACATTTGCCTCTAAAATAGGCGGATATGAAAATGAAAATCTAATACACACACACACTATGAATGCAAAGATGAAAGTACATGATGTGTGTGTGTGATGTCCTCAATCATTTTGAAAATGAAAGCTCATAAATGTATGCCTAAGGCTTTTGAAAGTTTTAGCTCATAAAAACATTTATGATTGAGGAAAGAATGCAAATCACAGGTTAAAAGTAACAACTTGTTAATGATGTCAAAGATTCACAAGTTGTATGAAATTAATTAGCTCTAAACATGTGATGCATAGGGATGTCAATCAAATCAACAATGTAGCTCATAAAACATAAAAATAGATTTGATTGAAATAAGGGGACAAATCATATGAACTTATAAAATCAACTTGAAAAAGATATACCTATCAAAGTAATGCAAGTTGTGAAACTTTAAAACAAAAGTCCATATGATTAGTGAAGTTGTTGAATCCACAACATAAGATATATTTTGAAAGAGATTTTCTTATGATGAAAAACAACAACCAAATATTCAACCAAGTATATGGATCATGTTACATATAATTTCAAAGATGTTTCCATTAACATGATCTATTTAGATTTACCAAAGATAAAGTACTACTTGGATTGAATCAAATGGTTGTGCATCCAAAACAATAGATCAATTCAAAACATAAAACATGTTAAGGACACAACAAATCATAGTTTATCATGTTAAAAATGATTTACCAATAATTAGAACAAAACATGAAAACATATGATTTGTAACAATGTTGAATCCAAAACAAAAGATATATTTGAAAATGATTTTCTTATATTGAAAACCAACAACCAAAGATTCAACCAAGTATATGGATCATGTTACATATAATTTCAAAGATGTTTCCATTAACATTGTAACGCCCCAATTCCGGATACCGATATAATCGTTCGGATACCCGAAGTTGGTGCGCTACTTCCCGGAAAATCCGAGAACTTCCAAGATCATAGGCCGCAGTGAGGTCTAATTTAAAACTTTTTGACCAATATAATACTCAATGGTTTAAAACTTGCGGAAGCATAACATTTAAATAGAGCGGAAGCAATTTGGTATCATATATATATGTAAAGTGTGAGCAGAACTACAGTCTAATTAAAATGTATCAGTTGTTAATCAAAAGTTTATACATATTTGAATTCTACCCAACTCACTACAAAATTTGCCTCTCAAACCCAAAATAAAGAGGACTCTCAAAACCCATGTAAGTCGTCTTCGCCCTCCGGCTCGACATCCGTGTCGGCCGGGCCCCACGCGTACTCTCCAGCGATCTGCGCCTCAACTAGCGCTAGTGCGTCCTCTGGGATCTCTAGGTCAAGGCCTAAGCACCAATGAAGGATCAGATCTAAAAGATCTGGCAAGTTACAGCATACTACTAACATAGAGCATATATATCAAATGAATAGAGACAGGTAAAATAAATTAAATGAATAGCAAGGTAAAGAACTAGGCAGTTGTGCATGATAATCATAGAGAATAAGGATAAATATAAACATCTAAACTACTATAACCAAATGGCACATTCACACGAGCTGGACTACCGCGGGATATTATGTCGCGGCCCTCCCATACTGAACACAGTTGCGGCGGGGAAATCTCACCAGTGCTGGGAATTACTAATCTCGCAAAACATCACATCAACTCATCATCTCATCACTCAAGACCGGACACGGTATCACACCGTCCGTCTTAACTACACAGCTCATCATGATAGCTCATCAACACTCAACTAGCTCCTACCGGGGATGATCAGTCCACAGGCTGAGCTTAGATCAACCGAGTGAATGTCTAATGCCGACTCGAGAATAACTCTAAGGGTCTGTGTCTGTCTAGGCTTTGCCTTGCGTGAACAAGGTCCTAACCACACCTCTATGAGGTCCATACATATCAACTTAGTCTATGGATTTCATTCAAGGCCCAAGCCCACTCGTTGGATCCATACCAAGGCCCAACAGCACATGGCCTGGTCTAAATCTGTCCAAATGAGGCAACTAATCCATTTACTACTGATAATCAGTTCATTTTAATCCATTATAACTTAACAGTCTAATAAAAACTACCTCTTCCATCTAAAGGTACACATCCCACACTTAGGCCCAATAAGGGCCCGCCTAGACACAGACACGGGTCAGTGATCTCCAAATCAATCTATCGGGTCACCTCTAAGATATCTTAGGTTTAGGTCCTCCATTTTCCATTAATAACAGTTAACAGCTATTCTAAAGATCTAAGAATGACAGCATATAAAAGAAGTGAAGTATGAACTCCAACAAGAGAATCAACAGGGAAAAGCAACGGTCCAATCCTAGGTAATGGGCCACATTAGGTTCAGGTCCATCTCCGGTAATTCGATCTCTAAACGAAGTCATTAATGCCATAAAATACTATGTTTGGTGCTTAGGTGGTTAAGGGCATCTTTGACAACTCTTAGAGGTCGAATCATCTTACATTATCAACCAAAACACTAAACAGTGGTCCCCGCGAGTCAAGGTCGAGCCACACCGTTGACTCGGGCTTGGTACATCGATAAACTTTCATTTGGATGGTCAATGGGCCCCACAACTGATCACAACTCCTAAATGTTGAAAACTGGAAAATCAGAGTTTCCCAGGTGGACCTGATGTGTAGTGAGCTCGGTTGACCTCCTGGCCTGGTGGATCAACCGAGTGCACTGAATTACCTGAATCAGGACTCCTGGACAACTTACTTCATTTCTAAAGGTTTCCAGCGTGTCCGGTCAAACACCTGGCCTAGGTGATTGACCGCATACTCCAAAAACCTTAGAAAGATTGATGTCCCAGCTTTAAACACTTTCTAAATATAAATCCTAAGTATCAGGTTGATTTGGGTGTAAAGAGTCTGAGTTTCGGGTGAAAACCAACTTTCAGTCAATTCTTGCATAAACAGTGTGTTTCAGGTCAACTTGGACAAGGCCGGGTCAACCTGGCTAACTGAAATAAATTTTATGCAAGAAAATGGCTGAGGGCCAGTTTTTCCCAAAAATACAGTGTTCTCGGTCGACCTATGGGTCGACCGGGAACACTAGAGATCTCAGACCTGTAGAAAAAAGAAAAAAAATAACTGGGAGCTGTCCAGTTACAGCTGCAGTGTTGCCGGTCGACCGGCCTGCAGGTCCCGGTCGACCGAGAACACTGCGGGTCGAGTCTGCCGGTCGACTGGGAACACGAAACCATTTTCTGCAGATTTTCCGTTTTGACTCTTTTTCCATCCAAATCACTTCCAATCAGTCCCAAACTTCACCAAATCATCTCCAAACATCAAACCACTCAAATGCCCACTAATTGGCAAACTTGTGGCCCATTGATCTTCCAAATTGGGGGGTGAAACCCCCATCCATCAATGCCATTTCATCCAAAACAACAAAATAGAGCTCAGGTAGAAATCTAAAACTTAATTAATCACAAACCATGAACTGAACTATAGAAATCACGAAATAAAATACATGTTCTAAGTTAAGAGTATGAGCACTTGCCTTTTTAGTAAATGAGAAGGTTTGTAGAGAGAGAGAGCAAGAGAAAATCCCATAATCCCAGCTGAACAGAGAAAGAGAAGAAGAAGAAGATGATACAGCAGAGTAGCAGCAGCTCCTAGAGAAATATCTCAGCACTGAAATGGTCCCAGCTCAGCAAGGAAGAAGGAGAAGTAGATGCAGCAGCTGTAGCAGTAGCAGCTCGAATTTCTCCAACCCAGAATCAGTGGCTCCCAGGTGAAGAAATGAGAGAGAAATAAGGTGAAGTAGCAGCTGTTGTTGCTGTAAGAGAGATTCCAGCACAGAAACGTAACAGGGGCTTTGGAAGAGAGAATTGAGGGAGAGGAGAAGAAGGGAATTGAGATAAAGAAAGGAAATGGGTAGTGACTGCTGCAGCTCCAAGAGGGAAGTCCCAGCACAGTTAGTAGCTTGGATGGAGAATCTCATCACATCAACAGTGATGGTCTCAGCTCCAAACGTAGGGGAGAATTGAGAGAGGTAGGAGGAGAGGCAATTGCAATGAATAGTAGTTTTAGGGTTCTTGGGATAAGAGCCATTTTATAGTTTAGGGGAAGGGATTAATGACAGTAATACCCTTTGGGGTTTCATGCAATTAGGGTTAGGGTTAGGGGTAGGCTGGTCTTTGGGCTGGAACCTTCTAGTGAAGCACATTTACAAGGACCCCCCCTCTAATTAAAATAAAACTCAACTAAGGACCTATCTAGCACTAATTAGCCTAAAATTAACACAAACCCCCAACTAACTAAAACACTAACCCAACTAAGCTAGTCTAACTCTAACTTAGGAAAAATCTAACTAATCACCCTAATTAACCCCTAATTAGCACAATTAGATAGTAATTAGCAATAATTAGTAATAATTAGCATTAATTAGTATAAATTAGTATTAATTAGCCTATAAAATAGTAATTAGAGGGCCCACAAAGGGTGGGGCCTCACATCATTCCCTCCTTTTAAAACATTTGGTCCCCAAATGTAAAAACAAGATTAGAACATACCTGAGGTAGAAGATGTGGATAATCCTTCTCTACTTGGTCGCGTAGCTCCCATGTAGCCTCCTCCGGAGTGTGATGCTCCCACTGAACCTTCACCCAATGAATGGTTCGGGTCCGGAGCACCTGCTCCTTGGTGTCGATGATCGCAACTGGCTTGGCGACGTACGAAGCGTCTGGCTGGATGCTGAGTGGCTGATGATGAAGAATGTGTGTCGGGTCCTCCACGTACTTCTTCAGCATGGAGACGTGGAACACATCGTGCACTCCTGAAAGCTCTAGGGGTAGCTGAAGCTTGTAAGCAACATCTCCAACTCTCGACCTGATCTCGAACGGTCCGACATATCTCCGTGCTAGCTTACCCTTCTCACCAAACCTCAGGGTACCTCTAGCTGGAGAAACCTTCAAGAAAACTCTGTCCCCCTTCTCGAACTCGGGGGTCTGCGCCAGTTGTCTGCATAGCTCTTCTGTCGGCTGCGGCTGACCTTCAGGTTCTCTACTATCTGCCGAACCTTCTCGCTGGTGTCGTTGACTATGGAGGGTCCATGGAAACTCCTGACACCAACTTCTTCCCAGCAGACTGGGGTCTTGCATCTCCTCCCGTACAAAGCCTCGTACGGTGCCATCTTGATGCTCGCATGATAGCTGTTGTTGTAGGCAAACTCACAAAGCGGCAAGGAATCCTCCCAACTCTCCTTGAAGTCCAAGACACAGGCTCTCAACATGTCCTCAAGTGTCTGGTTGGTGCGCTCTGTCTTTCCTTCTGTTTGAGGATGATAAGCTATGCTGAAGCTCAACTTGGTGCCCAAGGCTTGCTGAAGACTCTCCCAGAAATGAGAAGTGAATCGCGGGTCTCTGTCTGAAACAATCGAAGCTGGAACTCCGTGCAAGGAAACAATCCTATCTACATACAACTTAGTAAGAACGTCGAGTCCTGCTCTCATCGAAACTGGCAAGAAGTGGGCTGACTTAGTCAGTCGATCCACAATCACCCAAATGCCGTCGTGGCGTCTCCTGGTAGCTGGAAGTCCTGCGATGAAGTCCATGGTGATGTGCTCCCACTTCCACTGAGGTATTTCGAGCTGATGAAGTAGTCCTGGCGGCTTCTGGTGTTCGACCTTGATCTGCTGACACGTCAAACACTTAGAGACATAGCGAGCTATCTCCTTCTTCATGTTGTTCCACCAGTAGTAGCTCCTCAGGTTCTGGTACATCTTGGTGCTGCCGGGGTGAATCGAGTATCTACTATGGTGTGCATCTGCTAAGATCTTGTCCTTCAGCTCCTGAATATCTGGCACGCACAATCGGTCCTGATAGTAGAGCACTCCTCCGATCAACCTGAACTTTGGCCTCTGGTCAATCTGCTCGATCACTCTGACAAGCTTGGGATCGTTGCGTTGACTGTCCTTGACCTTTCCCAATATCTCTGGTTCCCATGCGGACACGGTGGCAAGCAAGACTCTCTCGCTGAGCGGCTGAAACTGAACGTCTAAGCTGCTGAAGACGTCGGTCCATACACCCTCTGCTGCTAGAAAACTGACGAGGGCGGTCTTCCTGCTCAATGCATCCGCTACGACATTCGCCTTACCAGGATGGTATTTGATAGGGAAGTCGTAATCCTTGATGTACTCCATCCATCTCCTCTGCCGGTTGTTGAGGTCGTTCTGAGTGAACAG
Organism: Cinnamomum chago; assembly: GCA_038049695.1. NCBI lineage: Eukaryota > Viridiplantae > Streptophyta > Magnoliopsida > Laurales > Lauraceae > Cinnamomum > Cinnamomum chago. The sequence goes on along the minus strand of CP142453.1, from coordinate 99,958,775 downwards.
GTACTGCAAACTACGAAGATCTGAGTGCACTTCGAACTTCTCGCCGTAAAGGTAGTGCTGCCACAACTTCAAAGCAAAAACAACCGCTGCAAGCTCTAGGTCGTGAGTTGCGTACTTCTTCTCGTGCTCTTTCAACTGCCGCGATCCATAGGCAATGACCTTGCCCTCCTGCATCAGAACACATCCAAGACCGGTCCCCGAAGCGTCGGTGAAGACTACAAATCCACCGCTACCAGTAGGCAAAGACAAGATTGGCGTTGTCGTCAATCTCTCTTTCAGCTCTTGGAAGCTGTTCTCGCAAGCATCAGACCAAACGAACGGTACATCCTTCCGTGTCAGCTTGGTTAACGGTGCTGAGATCTTGGAGAAACTCTTGACGAATCTGCGATAGTAGCCTGCCAAGCCGAGAAAACTCCTAATCTCCGTGGCATTCTTCGGTCTCGCCCAGTTCGTCACTGCCTCTATCTTCGATGGATCCACTGCTAGTCCATCCTTGGAGATGATGTGTCCAAGAAAGACTACTTGCTCTAACCAAAACTCGCACTTGTTGAGCTTCGCGTACAACTGGTTATCGCGCAACAACTGTAGAGACGTCCTCAAATGCTGCTCGTGCTCCTCTCTGGACTTGGAGTAGACCAACACATCGTCGATGAAGACCACTGTGAAGCTGTCGAGGTGCGGAGCGAAGATCTTGTTCATCAGGGACATGAACACTGCTGGCGCATTCGTCAACCCGAACGACATCACAAGAAACTCATAGTGGCCATAGCGTGATCGAAATGCTGTCTTTTGCACATCCTGATCTCTGACTCGAAGCTGATGATATCCCGATCTCAGGTCTATCTTCGAAAAGAACTGCGCACCCTGAAGCTGGTCGAAAAGCTCGTTGATCCGGGGAAGAGGATACTTATTCTTCACTGTTGCCTGGTTCAGCTGCCGATAGTCGATGCACATTCTCATCGATCCGTCCTTCTTCTTCACGAAGAGCACTGGTACGCCCCATGGCGACACACTCGGCCCGATGAAGCCTTTCTCTAGCAATTCCTCCAACTGGGTCTTCAACTCTCGTAGCTCTGCCGGAGCCATGCGATAGGGAGCTCTGGAAATCGGTATCGTGCCTGGTGCAAGCTCGATGGTGAAGTCGATCTCTCGAACAGGCGGTAATCCCGGGATCTCGTCGGGAAACACATCTGAAAACTCGCAAACAACTGGAATCTCCTCGACTCCCTTGAACTCCTTGTCCTCTGAGATGAATGCGATGTAGCCCTCGCAACCGGATTTCATCAGTCTCTCGGCCTTCAGTACCGAAATCATCCGAGTGATCGGTGATCTCCTCTCACCCACAAACTCGATCGTATCATCTGATTCGTCGATAGAGAGTCTGACTGTCTTCTTGAAGCAATCCATCACTGCTCAATATCTAGCCAACCAATCCATCCCCAAAATGACGTCGAAGTCATGCATGGGTAGCACGATCAGATCTGCAAGCAAAATGCACTCCCCGATCTACACTCGGCATCTGGGGTGGTAAGTCTGACACACCACACTCCTACCCATTGGAGTGGACACAACTAAGGTGCAAGGCATAGCCTCACCTACTCCACTAAAGACTAAGGCAAAGGTAGACGACACAAACGAATGTGTCGCTCCTGGATCTAGTAATACTCTAGCAGGATGATCACAAATAGAAAGGGTACCTTCAACGATGTTGCCTGCGGCCTCTGCATCCTCATGAGTGAGTGCGAAAGCTCGACCCACAGCCTGGGGTCTCTGCTGCTGGCCCTGGTGCCTCTGATGACGCCCTCGCTGAAAGTGCTGCCCTCTGGGCTGCTGAGGTCCCCGTACCTGCTGCTGATGAGCACGGTACTGCTGCTGCTGAGGTGCTAATGCAACCGGACGTGCTGGCTGAGCCGCTGGAGCTGGTGCTGGAACTGCCGGAGGTGCTGGAAGTCGAAGCATCTGAGGCTCTCCTCCTCGAAGTGGGCAAAACCTGGAGATGTGCCCTGTCTCTCCGCAGTCATAGCACACTCGGGGTCCGCGGTGCGGCTGCTGCTGCTGGTGATGCTGATACTGCCCTGCTGGCTGCTGCCTCTGGAACGGCTGCCGCTGTCGTAGAGGCACGGGCTGTGGTCTGGCCAGAGCGGCTCGGATCCGTCTCTGCTGCTGCCCAGTCTCTATCCGCTGCAGACTCTCCTCTGCCCAGCAGGCTCTCCTCAATGTCTCCTCATAGGTGTGAATCTCGATGCAGGACATGTTCAGCTGGATATCGTCCCTCAGTCCCTCGACGAACCGCCGGATCCTCTCCGACTCAGGCGTGACTAGAGCCTCTGCGAAGCGAGAAAGCTGGGTGAAACGAACCTCATACTGGTAGACAGTCATACTGCCCTGCACCAGTGCCTGGAACTCCCGCATCTTGCGGTCTCTGACGTGCGATGGGATGAACTTCCGGAGGAAGTCAGCCTTGAAGGCCGTCCAAGCAATCTCATCCCCGATCGCCTCGTAATGTCGCTGAATAGTCCTCCACCAATCCTCAGCGACTCCTCGGAACATATAAGCAGCTAGCTACACCTTCTGCTGGCCGGTGCACTCGAAGACTCTAAAAATCTTCTCCATCCGCACGATCCAGTCGTCAGCCACTAATGGATCCTCTGTGCCCGTGAACTCTGGGGGTCCCCTCTTGAGGAACTTCTCGAAGATCATGTTCGGGTCTGCCCCCCGAACTGGTGCATCCTCATGGGCTGGTGGGGCCACTCGATCGATCACCTCCAGGACCTGCGCCTAAAACTGCGCGAAGTCCTCCGTCTGCTGCCGATGAGCGACAGTCTGGGCCTCCTGAGCAGTGAGGAAGGCCTGAAGAAACCTCTCGAATCTTCACTCGTGGGCGGACTGCTCGTTGAGAACGACCGTCTCCGGGCATGCACCATCTCCAGACATCTGTCACGAAAAAGAACTTGTGTCAGTTTAAGTCCAAAACCTAAGACTACACTGACTCTACCCAATCCATCGTCCTCACACGTATCCCATCACTCGAATCCTCACTACGTCCTAAGGTTTCTAGTGTGTTTTATTTCCTAGAGACCAGCTCGCTCTGATACCATAAAAATGTAACGCCCCAATTCCGGATACCGATATAATCGTTCGGATACCAGAAGTTGGCGCGCTACTTCCCGGAAAATCCGAGAACTTCCAAGATCGTAGGCCGTAGTGAGGTCCAATTTAAAACTTTTTGACCAATATAATACTCAATGGGTTAAAACTTGCGGAAGCATAACATTTAAATAGAGCGGAAGCAATTTGGTATCATATATATATGTAAAGTGTGAGCAGAACTACAGTCTAATTAAAATGTATCAGTTGTTAATCAAAAGTTTATACATATTTGAATTCTACCCAACTCATTACAAAATTTGCCTCTCAAACCCAAAATAAAGAGGACTCTCAAAACCCATGTAAGTCGTCTTCGCCCTCCGGCTCGACATCCGTGTCGGCCGGGCCCCACGCGTACTCTCCAGCGATCGGCGCCTCAACTAGCGCTAGTGCGTCCTCTGGGATCTCTGGGTCAAGGCCTAAGCACCAATGAAGGATCAGATCTAAAAGATCTGGCAAGTTACAACATACTACTAACATAGAGCATATATATCAAATGAATAGAGACAGGTAAAATAAATTAAATGAATAGCAAGGTAAAGAACTAGGCAGTTGTGCATGATAATCATAGAGAATAAGGATAAATATAAACATCTAAACTACTATAACCAAATGGCACATTCACACGAGCTGGACTACCGCGGGATATTATGTCGCGGCCCTCCCATACTGAACACAGTTGCGGCGGGGAAATCTCACCAGTGCTGGGAATTACTAATGCCGCAAAACATCACATCAACTCATCATCTCATCACTCAAGACCGAACACGGTATCACACCGTCCGTCTTAACTACACAGCTCATCATGATAGCTCATCAACACTCAACTAGCTCCTACCGGGGATGATCAGTCCACAGGCTGAGCTTAGATCAACCGAGTGAATGTCTAATGCCGACTCGAGAATAACTCTAAGGGTCTGTGTCTGTCTAGGCTTTGCCTTGCGTGAACAAGGTCCTAACCACACCTCTATGAGGTCCGTACATATCAACTTAGTCTATGGATTTCATTCAAGGCCCAAGCCCACTCGTTGGATCCATACCAAGGCCCAACAGCACATGGCCTGGTCTAAATCTGTCCAAACGAGGCAACTAATCCATTTACTACTGATAATCAGTTCATTTTAATCCATTATAACTTAACAGTCCAATAAAAACTACCTCTTCCATCTAAAGGTACATATCCCACACTTAGGCCCAATAAGGGCCCGCCTAGACACAGACACGGGTCAGTGATCTCCAAATCAGTCTATCGGGTCACCTCTAAGATATCTTAGGTTTAGGTCCTCCATTTTTCATTAATAACAGTTAACAGCTATTCTAAAGATCTAAGAATGACAGCATATAAAAGAAGTGAAGTATGAACTCCAACAAGAGAATTAACAGGGAAAAGCAACGGTCCAATCCTAGGTAATGGGCCACATTAGGTTGAGGTCCATCTCCGGTAATTTGATCTCTAAACGAAGTCATTAATGCCATAAAATACTATGTTTGGTGCTTAGGTGGTTAAGGGTATCTTTGACAACTCTTAGAGGTCGAATAATCTTAGATTATCAACCAAAACACTAAACAGTGGTCCCCGCGAGTCAAGGTCGAGCCACACCGTTGACTCGGGATTGGTACATCGATAAACTTTCATTTGGATGGTCAATGGGCCTCACAACTGATCACAACTCCTAAATGTTGAAAACTGGAAAATCAGAGTTTCCCAGGTGGACTTGATGTGTAGTGAGCTCGGTTGACCTCCTGGCCTGGTGGATCAACCGACTGCACTGAATTACCTGAATCAGGCCTCCTGGACAACTTACTTCGTTTCTAAAGGTTTCCAGCGTGTCCGGTCAAACACCTGGCCTAGGTGATTGACCGCATACTCCAAAAACCTTAGAAAGATTGATGTCCCAGTTTTAAACACTTTCTAAATATAAATCCTAAGTATCAGGTTGATTTTGGTGTAAAGAGTCTGAGTTTCGGGTGAAAAACCAACTTTCAGTCAATTCTTGCATTAAAAGGGTGTTCCAGGTCAACTTGGACAAGCCCGGGTCAACCTGGTTAACTGAACTAAATTTTATGCAACAAAATGGCTGAGGGCCAGTTTTTCCCAAAAATACAGTGTTCTCGGTTGACCTATGGGTCTATCGGGAACACTAGAGATCTCAGACCTGCAGAAAAAAGAAAAAAAATAACTGGGAGCTGTCCAGTTACAGCTGCAGTGTTGCCGGTCGACCGGCCTGCAGGTCCCGGTCGACCGGGAACTCTGCGGGTCGAGTCTGCCGGTTGACTGGGAACACGAAACCAGTTTCTGCAGATTTTCCGTTTTGACTCTTTTTCCATCCAAATCACATCCAATCAGTCCCAAACTTCACCAAATCATCTCCAAACATCAAACCACTCAAATGCCCACTAATTGGCAAACTTGTGGCCCATTGATCTTCCAAATGGGGGGTGAAACCCCCATCCATCAATTGCATTTCATCCAAAACAACAAAATATAGCTCAGGTAGAAATGTAAAACTTAATTAATCACAAACCATGAACTGAACTACAGAAATCACGAAATAAAATACATGTTCTAAGTTAAGAGTATGAGCACTTGCCTTTTTAGTAAATGAGAAGGTTTGTAGAGAGAGAGAGCAAGAGAAAATCCCAGAATCCCAGCTGAACAGAGAAAGAGAAGAAGAAGAAGATGATACAGCAGAGTAGCAGCAACTCCTAGAGAAATATCTCAGCACTGAAATGGTCCCAGCTCAGCAAGGACCCCCCCTCTAATTAAAATAAAACTCAACTAAGGACCTATCTAGCACTAATTAGCCTAAAATTAACACAAACCCCCAACTAACTAAAACACTAACCCAACTAAGCTAGTCTAACTCTAACTTAGGAAAAATCTAACTAATCACCCTAATTAACCCCTAATTAGCACAATTAGATAGTAATTAGCAATAATTAGTAATAATTAGCATTAATTAGTATAAATTAGTATTAATTAGCCTATAAAATAGTAATTAGAGGGCCCACAAAGGGTGGGGCCTCACAAACATGATCTACTTAGATTTACCAAAGATAAAGTACTACTTGGATTGAATCAATGGTGATGTATCCAAAATAATAAATCAATTCAAAACATAAAACATGTTAAGGATACAACAAAACATAGTATATCCTGCTACAAAAGATTTACAAAAAATAAAACAAAGCATGACAACATATGGTTTAAGGAAAGTAGAGCTTACTTGGTGATTTAACTCATTAATCCAAGCTTTAGATTTCCTAATTATCCCCTTCATTTCCCTTTGATTTGCCTCAAAAGCCCTCAAGGAGGGCCTTAAAATTCCCAACTTTTGGCAAAGGAAAGAACTCATATTTATAGCAAAAAATGCCCAACGGCTAGTCCCGGGGTACACACAACGGTCATAAAAAGATCTGTTGGAGCTTCAGAAATCCAGTCGACCTGCAGTGTGGCAGGTCGACCCGGGTCCCTGGCCAGGTCGACCTGCCACACTGCAGGTTGACCCCCTGGGACCAAAAATCCTATTTTTTCCACATTTGAAGGTTTTTCTTAGAGAGGATTTTGTGGGCCATTAAATCAAGCTGAAATACATGTTTTTAAACATTCTAAGGGGTTTAAAAGCATGAAACATAAAACCCTAAAATGATTCGGAACTTTAAAACCAAAGGCTTGCTTGATTTCTAAAAACTCTTTTCTAAAACAAATGCATCCAAGATTAAAAACAAAACATGCATAAATCAATACTTTTACAACTCTTAAAAACAATGCATGTATAAAACAAGATTTCAAGATTTCTTAAATCAATGCATATGTGTGTGAATCAAATGATGCTAGAATGATTATGCATCCATCAAATTGCAATCTACAAAAACCCTAACAAATTTGACATCTACAAAAACCCTAACAAATTTGACAAAAACTCATATAAATTTGTTAAAATTCAGATAAACTTGACAAAAACTTAGATAAATTTCATAAAAACTCATATAGAATTGTCAAAAAACGACGACCCTACTGTCGTTGCACCACTGCCTGACTTGAGGAAGAAGGAAGGTAGCAGGGCTGCAATCTTCACCTCCAGTTACAGAAACCAGAGAATAAGGTTCTTCTGGGATCGCTGCCGCTAGACTTACTGCACATCACCTGAGAAGGAGCATCGCCGCATCGTTGCACAAGTCTTTGTCGAAGACGACGGCTACTGTTACTCTTCTCTCGTTTTAGAAACTAAAGAACGCAGGAAGGAGAAGACGTTGGGTTTTGTGGTCTGGGCCAGGCCGAGTTCTGTTGTAACACGGGTCAGATCAAACCCATGTGACAACAACCTCATCACTCCCTCCTCCTCCCAATTACCCCATCTCCTCCTATTCAATTCCTTGTTCAAATCCCATCCCAAAGGCCAGACCTAGAGAGTCTGTTTCCCTCCTCATCAACAATGCACTTCCCTTAGAGAACTCAAGCAAATACATGCTGCCACCATCAAATCCAACCTCCAACGTGACATCTCCGTCCTCACCAAGCTCATCAATTTTTGCTCCCTCCGACCCTCCTCAACCATGGACTACGTCCAGCACCTGTTCCACCACATTCCCCAACCAGACGCGGTCCTCTTCAACACCATGTCCTGCGGCTACGCTCGCACCCACACCCCACTTCGAGCCTTGCTGCTCTTCACCAAATGCCCAGATTGGAACCAATCACCTTCTCCGATAACAGCAAACTCAAAAACCCCTTTTTCGGTTTCAAATTTTTGCAGGAAACTCGATCAGCGTGGCCCCCTCAAGATCGGAACCAATCTCATGCTCTTTTCTACAACGAAGACGACGTGACTTGCAAAAATCCTTGATCCGATCTATCGAGTCGATTAAGAGGATTTGGGAAGGATGGAGGAGGGAAGATTTGAAATTTGAAATTTCAAAATTTATGCCTAAAACGGTTAAAAGAGCAAAGTTGTCCTGAAATATGTGATCGTGTGGATGTCAGGACTTTTGACTGCAAATAGTCTAGCTGAGTGGACCAGAGCCCTTAAACAGAATTTGCCTGGACTGGAGGCTGGATAGATTTGACTTTAGGGACCTTTCGCTAATTATTTCATTTTTTTTTGTCCCTAACTTATAGGAGATTTGAAGAGGAAACATTACATGGAAAAAGGAACGTGCATGTGGAGTGCGGAGTTAAGAGATTCAATCGCTGATTTATAGAGGATTATTGGTAAGAAGTTAAGAGGAGATTTTTTTTTGTCCCTAATTTATAGGAGATTTGAAGAGAAAATGTTGCATGTGGATTTTTTAATTTTGATTAGGACTTGAAGAGGGAGCATGCATGTGGAGTTAAGGAGTTACTGTAGTGAAAAGAAATAAAGGCTTGATGAGTTACAACATTGTGTTAGGGATTTTGTATTTGCAATTTGATTGATGCATTTGCACTTTAGCATCATTTGATATTTCACACATGCATTGATTTAAAATATCTTGAAATCTTGTTTTATACATACATAGCTTTTAAGATTTGGAAAAGCTTTTGTTTTATGCATGGTTTGGTTTTAAACTTGGATGCATTAGTTTTGAAACCCAAACTCTTTTGAAAACCTATTTCCTTGTGCATTATATTTGGAAAATCATCTTGACAATTTAGGTTTGAACTTTGCATACATTCATCCCTTCATAATCATATGTGTATGCATTGTTTTTGAAAAAGGAGTTTTTAGAAATCAAGCTAGCCTATGGTTTAAAGTTTCAAATCATTTTAGGCTTTGGATGTTTCATGTTTTTATACATCTTTGGATGATTTAAAACATGTGAAAAAACTTGATTTTAATGGCCCAAAATATCCCCAAAGATAATCTTCAAGAAACCCAAAAAAATGGGAATTTCTGGGCAGGCCCGGTCAACCGGCCAAGAGGCCCGGTCAACCGGCCAGACTGCCGGTTAACCGGGTTTCTGAAGCTCAAACGGGCATTTTTATGACCGTTGTGCTTGGCCGGTCAACCGGGGATATAGCCGTTGGGCTGTTTTGGGGATATAAATGAGTTCTTTCCTTTGTCTTTGGTTGGAGATTTTGAAACCCTCTTTGAGGAGCTTTGAGAGAAGACAAAGGGGATGATCTAAGAGACATCAAGGGGTCATTAAGTGAAGCTTAAGCTTGGATCAACTAAGTTAAATCTCCAAGTAAGTTTTACTTTTATTAATCATTTGTTATGTGCTTTATTTGAAACTTTGGAAAATGATTTCAAGCATGATAACAATGATGTGTTGAATCCTTTCTTCCCTCCATCTTTGATATTCAAGATTGGATTCATCGCTTTGATTTCAACCCAAGTTTTGTTTTAAACTTTCTTAATCATGCTTAGCCTAAAATCTTTGATTTCCTTTAATGCATGATTCTTTGTCTTGGTTGAAACTTCCTTTGTTGTTTTCATACATTTAAACTTTAGTTAAATTAATTTGGTTTTGAAAACAACATGCACATGTATCACATGTTCTAAATTAGCCATTTTCACACAACTTGTTAGTCCTTGATTTTCATGTCATAAACAAGTTGAATTTCATACATGTGATTTGCATAAGACTTCAATCAAACCTTTTATGAGCTTTTAACTTTGAATTGCTTTAAGCAATATATTGAGTGAGCCTTCTTTTTAAACTTGATTGGAGTCATCACACACACACCTCATAAGCATACAACTTTGCATTCATAGAGTGTTTGTGTGAGTTTGGTTTAAACTTTCATATCCGCCTATTTAGAGGCAAATTTATTTGAGCTTATATTGTAATCTCTTAGAGTGATCTTTTGTAAAGACACCTTCTTAGAGAATTCTATATTTGTAAAGGTTATTGCTTAGCCTAAGAAAAGCATTGTGTAAAGTTATTGCTTAGCCTAAGAAAAGCATATTGTAAGGTTATTGCTTAGCCTAAGAAAAGCATCTTGTAAGGTTGTTGTTTAGCCTTTGAAAAGCAACATTGTATAGGTTATTGCTTAGCCTTTGAAAAAGCATACATAGTGGAAATCCGGTGGGGTGTTGGATACACAAGCCGGTAGTGGATGTAGGCTCGTTGGCCGAACCACTATAAATATTGTGTTGTGGTGATTGCTATGTGGTGTTTGTTTTTGTATTAGCTTCCGCATATTGTATGACAATTCATCACTTGTGACTAGTTTAGTTTAAGAAATTAAAATTGATTTAAATTGGTCATAGTTGTAGCTCACCCTATTCACCCCCCCCCCCCCTCTAGGGTTAGGATCCTCGTGGACTTTCAATTGGTATCAGAGCCAAGTGCTCTATCCCTTAGGATCAAGTGTTTGAAACTCTTGATTAGGTGTAAAAACCTAGAGTTAAAACCCTAGAGTTGTCCTTGCTTGAAAATCATTAGAATGGACTCCACTATGCTAGACTTTGTAGATTCTTCTAGACCCCTCATTCTTCCTTCTATTGGAGATTCATACTCTAAATTAAATGAATCTCAATGTGACATAAAAGAGGAAGAAAATGATTATGATGAAGATGATCTTCAACAAGCCTATAATGAATTATATACATTATCTTCCAAGCTTGATAAAAGAAATAGAAGTTTAAGAGAAGAATCTATGAAACTAAACAAAGAGCTAGTCTCTTCAAAAGATGAGCTTAGAGAGAAAGAAGAAGTCATAAATTGTTTAGAATCTAAGTTCATGATCTCTTTAAATAATCTATCTAACATTCAAGATGAGCTAAAAGAATTAAAGATGGGTTATGAAAATGTCAATAAGGAAAATCTAAATCTAAGAGATCAATTACAAAGGCAAGGTAAAGATTTTAACAATCTTGAATCTAAATTGACTATCTCTAAGGAAAATTTATCTAATGCTCAAGATGAATTAAATGAGATTAAGATAAATTGTGATGAGCTTAAAAATGAAAATTTGAACCTAAGAGATACAATTAAAAGACAAGATGAAAACATTACCTATTTAAAATCCAAGTTGACAATTTCCAATGAAAATTTGTCTAATGCTCAAAGTAATTTAAAAACTTTAGAACTTGGACCTAATGTTGTTAATGAGCTTAAATCTAAGTTAAATCTTGCCTATGAAGAGCTAAACAATTATAAGGAAATTGAAAATGAGCTTTCTAAAGTCAAACATGAAAATTCAATCCTTATAACCAAAGTCACTCAACTTGAAGGATATAAACAAGAGTATGAGTGCAAGTTTACCCAAAGTGAAGATAGACTTGAAAAATTATTTAAATTGGGTAAACCTCATAGAGATAGGACGGGTATTGGATTTAATAGGAATATGTCTTATGACCCTAAATTCACCAACACATTCGTGAAAGGTGAGTCCTCTATCTCTAGCACTCTTTCTCCCTTGCCCAAAACCAAATGTGATTATTGTGGCAATGAAGGGCATTTTAGGTTTGAGTGCAAACTAAGAAGAAGAAGCAATGTGTCTAATCCCATCTTTGAACCAAAGAAAGTAAAATCAAACTTGAAGGGTAAGACACTAAAAACCAAGGAAGACTCCATAAGGCTTAAACAAGGTAAACCAAAAATCAAAGAATCTATTAACAAAAAGCTTCTCAATCTACCTCCCTTAAGTCAAAACATGAAAGAACTTTTGAAGAAAATTACAAAGTTAAATCTAAATTTCAAAAGTCAAAGAAAGGGAGAAAATAAGAAGAAAAGAAAAATGAATCAATCCCCTAAGAAACAAACTCACCAACATCAAAAGACTAATCACCATTCTAAGCTAAATTTAGTCAAACCTAAATATCTTGGTGATAAGTTTAAGTTGAAAATTTATCAAGTCAAATCTTCTTTAGTTGGTGAGAACCCCAAACTAGACCTCAAAGCTCAACCCTCTCAAGACCTTAGGTGGATTCCTAAAGTTATTCACTTAGACAAACCTTAAAGGCCTTGAACCTCTTGACCAACCTATTCTTTATTAGTTAAATCACTTTGTTGGTCATGTTGCATTTGCATTTTGTTTTCTCTTAGTTACATTTCATAAAATGCATTGCTTCTTTATGATCATTTGATTTTGTCTTCATGCACCTTTCTAGTTACATGTCATGGTTTTCAAAATCTCTTGATTATAATCTCATCATGTTTGATTTGCTTTTTGCTTGCATTTAGTTTTATGTTTTGCATTGCATTTCTACATGATTAATTGATTGTGATTTCAAAAGCCTTCATAGCTAGGTTTTTCATGATCAATTGTTGTTAAATCATTTGATGGATGTCTTAGTTAGATCCTTTTTGTAAATCAAATGATTTGAATCAATTCAAGTTTTTCCATGGATTTATAAGGTATACTTTTATATGGAAAATCATTGTTTTGAAAAATCAACTTGTATGTGTTTCTTTTAAGTTATATCTTTTAAAATACAATGTTGAAAATTGATCTTCAAAATCATTCTCTTTATGCTCATTGTTGGATTTTGTTTATTGAAATGATTTGAAGATTGTATGATTGGAAATGCTCTATAACATCATTAGTTAGATTCATCAAAGCATGTTCCATGATTCTCATTTCCTTTTCTTTTGGTTGCATTATCTTAGAAATGGAAATGTATGTTGTTTGCATCTTTGTTTATTTACATTCTTTTTATATGCAAATGACTTTTGGTTCCATGTATGGTTGTGATCTTAGTTACATTTGTAGAAACCATACTAGAACCCAAATCCATCCTCTATGCCTTATAGTCATATCTATTTGGATGGTTATGATGTTGATTCATGTGATTTCTCTAAGTGATTTAATCCTTATACATGTTTCAACTTCATAAGTAGTGTTCTTAATCATATGAAACTCTTTGAAACCCATTTCTCATATTTCTATATGTTTTATGAATATCTTAGATGTTGAATTCATATGATTTTGACACTTTGGAAATTGCATGCTTTACCAAGTAATATCATTTTGCATTGCAATTTACCTTGTTCATCACTATGCTCAATAGTCATATCTTTAAAAGTGATGAATTTGCATTTATGATGCTTGATGGAATTTGAGTTTGTCACATCCTTGCTCTTTAACATGTTGTCAAATTCAATTGGTTTCATTTGGTATAATTTAAGATTGATTTGATTTCTTGTGTATGTGATAGACCTTGTGTGCATTGGATTGAGCTTGATAGTTATATATTTGTTCCATGTCACATTCCATTAGCATCATAATGTTCATGTTGCCACCTCTTTTGCTCTTATAGGTATATCTCATGACCACCATGTTTATGTGTTCATAATATTGGTTGGTTATTAGTAGAGGTTGGCTTCATGTTTGAATTTCATTTCACTCATCTTGCACTTTAATAGTCATATTTATTGATTGAATGAAATGAGTTCAAAACCTTCATAGCATATGATTTTCATAGTTAAATTAGTTGATGCTATGTTAGGTAAACCCCATATCATGGATAGCTCTAATTTGGATTTCTCATAATAGTTATACTTTTAAATCCATTTTAGAGTGATTGAGTTTATAGTCACATCCTTTAATCTCAATTGATATGTTTATTTCAATTGGTATCCATGATCGTTAATGACCTTGCTCTCTTTTGGTAATTTGATCATATGAGCTTTATAGTTAAATGAATCTAATCCTTTCCTTGAAGTTGACCCTCACTTGGTTAAATCATCTACTTCTTGCATTTAATAGTTATATCTTGTCAAAGTTTGACAAAAGAAGAGAATGGATTGAGGGGGAGTGTAAACCTTCATAGGAAGAATTAGTTTTGATCAAATTCACCCTTGGATTGCCTTTGAGCCCTTAGAGATAACTTTCATGCATGATAGCCTGTTATGAATTTCATTTTCAATTCCGTTTGTTAACAGGTGCTACTAAAGGTATTCTTCTTGTTTCATGTGTGTAGGTACCTTTGCAATTTAATGTCAAAGGGGGAGAGAGAGTTCAAGTGTGACTCAAAGATCTCCTACTCTTCAAAGGGGGAGAGAGTTCGAGAGTTCAAGTACTCGAAGATCTCCTATCCATCAAAGGGGGAGAAAGAACTCAAGTTCTCAAAGGGTGAAGAGAATGTCCAAGCTTCCTAAGGAGAGTTGTGTATGATCTTCTACAAAGGGAGAGAATGCATACCTTGCCAAAGGGAGAGAGAGGCATGGTCAAAGGGGGAGAGCAAATAGAAGAAAGAAAGCTTGGAGCTAAAGGAGATGCTTGGATAAAGAAAGAAAGAAGCAAGAAAGCTTGAAGAATGATCAAGCTCCAAGCATCAAGAAGATTGAAGAAAAGAGCTCAAGAGCCCAAGCTAAGAGAATGAGCATCCAAGAAGATTTCAAGACTTGTCCAGCTTAGGGGGAGCTGAAGACTTGGTGTGTTAATTTCAATGATGAGTAAGTTGCCATCAAATTGCAAAGGGGGAGATTGTTAGGGATTTTGTATTTGCAATTTGATTGATGCATTTGCACTTTAGCATCATTTGATATTTCACACATGCATTGATTTAAAATATCTTGAAATCTTGTTTTATACATACATAGCTTTTAAGATTTGGAAAAGCTTTTGTTTTATGCATGGTTTGGTTTTAAACTTGGATGCATTAGTTTTGAAACCCAAACTCTTTTGAAAACCTATTTCCTTGTGCATTATATTTGGAAAATCATCTTGACAATTTAGGTTTGAACTTTGCATACATTCATCCCTTCATAATCATATGTGTATGCATTGTTTTTGAAAAAGGAGTTTTTAGAAATCAAGCTAGCCTATGGTTTAAAGTTTCAAATCATTTTAGGCTTTGGATGTTTCATGTTTTTATACATCTTTGGATGATTTAAAACATGTGAAAAAGCTTGATTTTAATGGCCCAAAATATCCCTAAAGATAATCTTCAAGAAACCCAAAAAAATGGGAATTTCTGGGCAGGCCCGGTCAACCGGCCAGACTGCCGGTTAACCGGGTTTCTGAAGCTCAAATGGGCATTTTTATGACCGTTGTGCTTGGCCGGTCAACCGGCCTGTCATGGCCGGTCAACCGGGGATATAGCCGTTGGGCTGTTTTGGGGATATAAATGAGTTCTTTCCTTTGTCTTTGGTTGGAGATTTTGAAACCCTCTTTGAGGAGCTTTGAGAGAAGACAAAGGGGATGATCTAAGAGACATCAAGGGGTCATTAAGTGAAGCTTAAGCTTGGATCAACTAAGTTAAAGCTCCAAGTAAGTTTTACTTTTATTAATCATTTGTTATGTGCTTTATTTGAAACTTTGGAAAATGATTTCAAGCATGATAACAATGATGTGTTGAATCCTTTCTTCCCTCCACCTTTGATATTCAAGATTGGATTCATCACTTTGATTTCAACCCAAGTTTTGTTTTAAACTTTCTTAATCATGCTTAGCCTAAAATCTTTGATTTCCTTTAATGCATGATTCTTTGTCTTGGTTGAAACTTCCTTTGTTGTTTTCATACATTTAAACTTTAGTTAAATTAATTTGGTTTTGAAAACAACATGCACATGTATCACATGTTCTAAATTAGCCATTTTCACACAACTTGTTAGTCCTTGATTTTCATGTCATAAACAAGTTGAATTTCATACATGTGATTTGCATAAGACTTCAATCAAACCTTTTATGAGCTTTTAACTTTGAATTGCTTTAAGCAATATATTGAGTGAGCCTTCTTTTTAAACTTGATTGGAGTCATCACACACACACCTCATAAGCATACAACTTTGCATTCATAGAGTGTTTGTGTGAGTTTGGTTTAAACTTTCATATCCGCCTATTTAGAGGCAAATTTATTTGAGCTTATATTGTAATCTCTTAGAGTGATCTTTTGTAAAGACACCTTCTTAGAGAATTCTATATTTGTAAAGGTTATTGCTTAGCCTAAGAAAAGCATTGTGTAAGGTTATTGCTTAGCCTAAGAAAAGCATATTGTAAGGTTATTGCTTAGCCTAAGAAAAGCATCTTGTAAGGTTGTTGTTTAGCCTTTGAAAAGCAACATTGTATAGGTTATTGCTTAGCCTTTGAAAAAGCATACATAGTGGAAATCCGGTGGGGTGTTGGATACACAAGCCGGTAGTGGATGTAGGCTCGTTGGCCGAACCACTATAAATATTGTGTTGTGGTGATTGCTATGTGGTGTTTGTTTTTGTATTAGCTTCCGCATATTGTATGACAATTCATCACTTGTGACTAGTTTAGTTTAAGAAATTAAAATTGATTTAAATTGGTCATAGTTGTAGCTCACCCTATTCACCCCCCCCCCTCTAGGGTTAGGATCCTCGTGGACTTTCACATTGAAGAATCTTTTAGAGGGAGGAGTGTGGTAATCGTTAGAGGGGTTAAAATTAAAGGTCGCAATCTCTGATTTCTATAGTCGGCTTCATAGATAATATAATATATAATAATGGTTTGACTATGCAAATCATCAATTATTTTAGATTCTCCTTTACAATCAATTATTTTAGAATATTGTTGTAGAGTGTAGAATTGATCATTATAGTTTGTACTTACATTTACAGTAGTGTAAAAATCTGAAATGTTATTAAGTGGGATACTTCTTCTCAACTTTTTCTTCCTTTTTCTTAACCTCATATCAACATCACTTTTACCCCAAATAACACCATCAGTCATGATATTTTGAATTGAGAGGCACAATGTGGATAGAAAAGTAACCTAGCTAAGGTGGTTTGTGATTAACACTACCCTCATAAGAAACCAAAGAAAAACCTCAATCACCTGAAATTGTCACAGATATATAAATATGGGAGGTGGTCCCGTAAGGACCGTCCTCACCATTATTTTATGGACTCATCCACACTGTTGGATTTTGAGCCTTATCCAATGCTCGTCACATGCGGTATATATTGAATGGAGGGAAATGAAAATGAAACCCAAAAACAAACCTCACCCAAATCGAAATAAAAAAATAGCAATGATTCTCTCCTCTCCCTTCTCCCTCCCATTGTTAGGGTTTTCATTAGTTTGCAATTAGATTGGTTATATTCATTTTCATAAGCTTGATCTCTCATACTTCTTTATTGAAATCTTCTTGCATTATATTTAGCTTAGCATCAAAGGTTTTTGCTCAAACATGTTTTGATTTACTATTTAAATTAAAAGAAAACTCTTTTTACCAAACATGTTAGTCTTTAGTCTAGCTTAGTTCTCCAAGATCAAACTTCCCTTTTAAAATCATTTTTCGAGTCTTTAAAAAATAGGGAAAGTTCTGTCAACCGAACTTGGTTCGGTCAACTGTTGGTTCCAAATCCAGAATGGAAAATCTATGTATCAGGGAATGTCAGTCAGCTTGTCGGTCTGTTATCGGTCAGCTGTCGGTCGACCGAACTACTGTTCTGTGAATCGACAACTTTACAACGGTCTGCAAATTTTAAAAATTATAGCCGTTGGATTATGACCGTTGAGTTTGGTCGACCGAACTCCATTTGTCGGTCGACCGACAATAGATCCGTTGGAGATGAATTTCTTATAAAAAGAACCCTTCCTTAGTTTTTGTGCCAACACTTTTGAGACTTTTGAGGGCCAAGGAAGATGGGACATTTATGCTAAGCTAGAGGGAAGTTAGGAGGGTAAATCATAATGATAAACCTTTGATTCTTCAATGGATTTGCTCCTCTTATCTTATTTTATTCATGTTTGCTTTTAAATCTTTGATTTCTTCAAATGGCATGATTAAAGTGTTCAAAGTGTTCAAATGTTGAGTGTTTAAACATGCTTTGATTTTAAAATATGTTTATCATTTTAACTCCATCATTTGATTAGTAATCTCACATGTTAGGCATTTAATGTTTCTTTCAAACTTGCTAGTTTCATTTTAAACTTTCTAAAAACAAGTTTGTCATTATTTCAAAAAACATGTGTATACTCTATCTCTCATTTACATCATTTATGAGTATTGAATTTCAAAAGAGATAGAAGTAGTTTTTAAGGCATATGTATCATTTATTGATCTTTATATTTATCATGCATATGCCTTAGTTTGATTACATCTTTCATATCAGCCTATGTTAAGAGGCATTTAATTGTATTCACTTGCATCTCATTGTATGCTTGTTTAGGCATAGTTTTTGAGATTAAAAGTCTTGTTGTAAAGGTTTATGCTCCGCCTGTTGAAAAGCATATGAGATTGTATAGGTTAATGCTTAGCCCTTGAGTAAAAAGCATTTGTGGTTGTAAGGTTGGAGGTTATCCTAAACCTTAAAATTGATAGTGGAACACCGGTAGAAATACCGAGAGTAGATGTAGGCATGATTGGCCGAACCACTATAAATTTCCTTGTTATGGTGATTGTATGGATGATGCACTTAAATTTATTCTTTTCCTATCAATGTCAACTTTGATTGTATTCATTGGTTCTTTACTTGGTATTAGATCTTTCATCGATAATCAAGTTAATGAACTTTCAAAACATAAATGATATTGGTTTAAAGAAGAATTGGGCAGTGTATTTGAGTGTACCCTATTCACCCCCCCTCTCTAGGGTTCGGTTTTGGACTTTCACCCATCACTTCCCCGGCAAACCCAGAGCTTTCCTCTGCCATATCTCGTCTCCGGCGTTGGAAGCTATCTCCTTTTCCCCAAATCCTCGTCTCCTCAAATGGGGAAATTCCTAAATCATTCCTCCAGTGAAAAACGAAAGCATAGCAGATCTCGATTGTCTTCTCCGACCTGGGTTCTTTGGGTCTCCAACACTCTCTTTGTGTTACCGACATGGGTTTTGTCCTCAACAGGGAGCTCTCTTTTCGTCCCCGGCATGACATGGGTTTCGACCCTGGCATGACACAGGTTTCGTACTCAACAAGGAGCTTTCCTTGCGTCTCCTGCATGACATGGGTTTCGTCCTTGACATAAAGCTCATATGTTGTCCCCCAGCCCCCATTTCATTTTCCCCTATTCTTCATCCGATCTTCCATCTTTTGCCTGGGATTTACTTGTCTTCCACTTGCCAGCAACAAGCTAGTTTTTCCCAAATCAATTCCGCCTTGCGAAAGACGAACCTGTATCTACACAAACCTGATCTACCTCTGCCATTGCTCATCTCTAGCGCGAGAGTGGCACCAAACAGAGGGGAAGCTGCACATCTCCAAGCTCGATTCTTTCGTAGCAAACGGGATTTTTCTACCTGAACTATCACTATGTTACACCCCCGACCCGAATTGATCATGTTTAATGCCAATTAATTGTATTTTAGTTAATTTAATTATACTTAGTTACTAATGATGATTTTACGTGATTATCGATTTTCTCATTTTGCATCATTTGCACATCATTTTGGCATCATCGCGTGCATCTTGATGAGCACGTCGATTTACATATTAAACTTGACTCCATTTGATCAACAATTGAAGAAGTGAGCCATCATTTGACTCAAATTGGAAATACCACAAACTAGTGGACTTTTGTGCAAAAATGGGCATCCTTATCCCTTTAAACCCAACTCAATCCATTCCATTCGGTTGTCACCATGGCTGGGAGAGAAGGACCAATTCCTCCTCATCTTTTCTCTCCATTCCCCTCTATTCTCTTTAATTTCCAAAAGGGTGTTGGATGTACAATTGGAGGTAAGGGTTATAAGCATCATCATCTTCTTCTTTCCTTCCTTCCTTCCTTCCATTTCTTTCTCTCCATTCTCCTTCTTCCACTTCAAATTCTAAGAAGTTGTTGCATAAGTAATTAAAGACAAAGTGAACAGTCATCTTCATCTTCTCCATCTCTTCATTTTCATCAAATTTGGTGACAAGAACCCATCTTCCCCAAATTCGGATTTCTTGTCAAAGTAAGAATCAAACCCATCTTTCTTTGTGATTTTGAGTTGAAATAGAGTCAAGGGACTCTATTGGAGTCATATTTGCATATTCATTAGCATTTTCCATGTGTTTTGTGATTAGGGTTTGATATTTGGGGATTTTGGTTCTTTTGACTTAAAAGTTAGAGAACGAGCTTGGAAAGCTAAATTGTGGCAAGTATAAGCCTAAATTTGAACTTACATGTTGTTTATTTCATTTGATTCGAATGAGATTCTTCCTCAATGATTTTATCTCTTAATGAATGAATTGGTTGAATGGGTTTATGATTTTAATTGATGAATGGATGGAGGAGTTATATGATGTGAAGGGGAGCACAGAGGCTCCACTTGTGTAGGTTATATGGTGGAAGAGGGTGAAATTGGAATGGGAGAAGAAACTATGAGAATTCCGGATTCAGGAATTCTGGAGTATTCTTTTGAGCAAACCCTCCATCTAGAACACTTGTTCGAGCGATCAAAAGGATCGCCCGAGCGATTACCTCTTTGGATGGGTCCGCTCGAGCGAACATGGGTCCACTCGAGCGAACACCCTCTAAATCCATCATTCAAGCGAACGGAATAGGTCGCGCGAGCGATCAACCCTCTGGATGGGGTCCGCTTAAAAGAACCTGAAGTTGTAGACTGGGCTTCTTTTGGCTCAATTTTAAGGTGAATTACCACCCATTACCTCTAATAACCTTCCCCAATCACCTCTAATAGCTAATTATGGTGCACACCCTGTTCCCATAGGGAGTTAGGATCTTTAAGACTCTTATGACCTTATAATGGAACCATTAACCTCATTAATTGGTCTAATGGACAATTTTTGGCCTAACACTACCCCACGAGGGTAATTATGGAAATTCAACGTATTTCTCCATAATAAGTGACACTCAACAAGACAGTAGTACGTTGGCCTTCCGGAATTACTTTGTAATGGACGCGGTGAGAGACTAAAATTAATAGTTTAGGGTAGGCTACTAAGAATTGTCTTGATTCATTTTAATTACTGCATTTCATATTGAAGTCCGATTTCTTTATTGATATCAAATCCTAATCGATTATAATGGTTCGATTTCCTAGTTCCAATTCGTAATTTAATTATTGTACATCCACTTTTAATATTCGTTGCAAATGTGGATCGAGTAAGTATTCGTGGTTTGTGATTTTTATTCGATTCGATTCGATTATTAACAAGTGATTGTAAACTTACTCAAATTCGATTATTATTTTATTCGATTGAGTCGACACTACTTAACTTCGACCCTGTGATACCCAACGGGGTTGAACTTTGTTTAGTTATTGAGACTACTGCAATAAGTCATCTGGAGCACCAGAACTCCAGACCCAGGTAGCCTGCTAGCCTTTGGCTGAGCCGCTGGTGACATCCCAACTATATTCGCTCTCTAATTGAGAGGATGAGCTCAATGTAGTAGCCAAACTTGTATGTTTAATCTCCATTTGATTCATAAAGTATGAACTATTTGATTTTTGCACAATTGCCTAGTTATTACTTGATTTTGACATCTTTTAATCAACTATCATTTAATTCAATTTGATACATCATGTACTTGCTCATTAATGCCTATACTTTCCAAATCGTTGTATTTGAGATACTATTCTTAGTGTCACAGGGATTCAAAACACCAAAGGGAATTACTTTTAGCCATTCAGATTTGAGGTTGTTTGGTAAGCTTAACGGTTAGCTATGAATGCCGGAGTACGTATCAAAGGGGTAATCTTGAGTTTGAGACTAGGTATTTCAATTACACTTAGTTTAAGGTAATGCATATGATTAGTTTTATTTTGCATTGTAATAGGAATATATTCCATTAAGATAAGTATCTAGTAATTGCTCATTAGAGTACTAGTGTACTATACATTTAAGAGATTTAAATTATTAGCTTTGTTAAAGATAAATTCTAATATAATGGATTGGTTATTGGACTGATCATGGCTTTGATTTTGATATTGTACATGTTTCCGCAAATAAATGTGCATTGACTGGTGTCAGTGAGTAATCCTCACACGTAAAATGTGGAATTTTCTCCTTCGTGAATTCGGACTTGGTCTGGAACAATTGCAAGTTCATGGGAGTACGCGTGTCACACCTTGGGAACCACTCTAAACAAGGGATTCTCGGGTCCGGGATGTGACATACGTAAGTATGGTATCAGAGCATGAAAAGTCTTTTATAAAAGACTTAGAAATCTTAGTAGACGTGGTGAGGACACAATAGGGCATTGAGAATTTTATTTCTACGACTGTTTATGAATTTTTATTGAATTGTATATTTAGTAAAACCGAGTTATAGAAGATGTCACCTTGACGAACCGCTTGAATCAGCGTAAGACCGCCAGAGGTCGTTCAATCCCAACCTCCGTCGTTCAAA
The DNA here is from genome assembly GCA_038049695.1 of Cinnamomum chago. Classification (NCBI taxonomy): domain Eukaryota; kingdom Viridiplantae; phylum Streptophyta; class Magnoliopsida; order Laurales; family Lauraceae; genus Cinnamomum; species Cinnamomum chago. The sequence goes on along the minus strand of CP142453.1, from coordinate 99,936,494 downwards.
CGGCCAATGCCTATAGTACAAGATTCTCAAAATACAACTCAAGGCGAGCAAATGCCAATACATAAGAGACCAGTTCAACAGATGACAAGACGTATATATATGCTATGACTCTAGAGGAGGCTAAAGCGACAAGCGTTGTGGAAGAAGGTGAGATGGTAATTATTAATTATGAGTATAATATTTGATTGGCTCATTGCTTCACACACTCTATCCTGAGTCACACTCTGTGGTTTTCCAAAGTCAGACCGTACAGCCGAAGGTGGTCTTCCTGATGACATCTTTGATAGGTAAGTGGTAGTGGGTGACACATCATTCCAATACAAGATTTAGGTTAAGGAGTTCCATAGTTTTAAAGCACACTAGGAAGATAGAAAAGATCTTGGTAGTTGTGTGTTGGTAAGACATTCCTTAGGAAGAGTTCGAATACCTGATTAGTTAGCAAACCACCGGGAAATTATACATTACTTCAAAAGATAGTGACCCATAGATATGCGGTTTTGTACAGATGTAAAACCGAGGATCCTAGAAATAGTCAAATATCCAATTAGTTTAGCCTTGAGGCAGAGGAACTATTTGTAGCAATTCCTAAAATTCCATAGATTATCTTGAAAGTTAAGCGACTCAATTAGTTAGGAGGTATCTTAGTAACTTGTGAGATTGCGGAACTGTCCATAGAAAGAACTAGAACTATCCATTATTGAAGGTAGACTCCACCTTAGGTAATCTTAGAGACAACTTTAGTATTGACCCCAATTGGTAATAGGGGACTTGATTGTAGTTAGCTCTAAGAGACTAGAATTAGGTCACACTTAAAATAGATGGAAAATAATGATTTTCAAATAAATGTGGTTAGCGCGGGTAGTGATGATCGTATGTTAGTGATTGAACTGATATAGAGTCATTAGACTCTAGATAGTTAGTTTTAAGACCTTGATTAGTTATAATTTTGGTAAGACTACAGACAAGTAAGTCTTAGAGTGGAGTATTTCACATGCCAGGTAGCTTTGATTCTTAAGCATAGGAAGTAGGCTGTGGGAGTTGTGAGAATTTCATAGTTATTCTAGAAGATAAACCATCTCGGTAGCTAGAAATCTATTCGTAGTGGTTAGATTTCCTAGACTTTATTCTATACGAGTATTTAAAAATCGCCACTTGCTAGACAGACAGACTTTACCATAGAAGAAATGTCAAAAATATCTTTAGTGATAGACTCACAAATTAAGAGACTTTGAACTATACTAAGGTTATGATTTAGGTTAGAGATAGTTGATACCTAAATATCGGATTAGGTCATGATTGATGTAACCAAGAAGGCAATAACATATAAGTTTACATAGTTAAAAACCATGGGTAGAAGTGGACCACACAGTTTAGAGTTTCTACTGTGATTTTTAACCTAAGGCTTAGCAGCAGCTTTAATTATCGTGAGGTTTAAGATGAGACAAACAAATGAATTGGAAATAACTTCCTTAGCAAGCTGGGATATAGAATGGGCTCAATTGAGCAATTTAAATTTTTTTAGTCGTTGAGATCGAGTCTATCTGAGATAAGTGATGTGTTGATTAGGCGAGACTATAGTTGTTGTCGATCCAACAAAAAATTGTATGACTAGTGCCACAGCTTTGACTGCTTAGGGGTAGTGTTGAAACCACAACAGATTGGATTCTAGAATAGTGTTCCTACACCTACCATGTCAGACAAGTTAGTCATTTAGTTATTCCGATCACATGAATTGACCATATCATATTTTCCTAGTGGGATCTGAATTTGAGATAGACTAGTCGAATTGGAAGCTAATTCCCTTAGCTAGTATATGTGATGCGAGTGTTAGTCGACGAATTCAAATAAGTTAGAGATTGAAATCTAGTTCGTTAGAGACTGGTATTGGGGACTATTATGCTATTAGAATTAATTGAGTCGTTGACAATTTGGACGCTTAGAATTAATGCGACTAGATCCAAGGCATTATCTACTTAGTGTTAGCATTGAGGTTATATGATATTAAATATTAGAATTATAGATAGCTTGAATTTCCCTACGATGTCAGCCAAAGTTAGTCGCCCTAATTGTTTTAAATTGAAATTCGTAGGATGTGACAACTGTTTGTTTTTACCATAAGACTCAGATATGCGACAAACTAGTTGAAATGGAATACAACCTCTTCAGTTAACATCTGTAGCAGTTGGATTAGTTAAGGAATTTAATTGTTGGACTTGGAGACAAGACTTATCTGATGAATTAGTTAACACTACAAGAAATTCAGGCTGTTGCGATGAAATCTGATGACGAATTTTTTTTTTGTCTTAAAAGAACACCCAAAGGGGACGAAATATAAATTTTGTCGTTTGTTTTCATTTTTTTCAAAAGTATAGGAGACGGAAAAAAAATTTCGTCTACAAAAATATGGTTCTAACTTGTTTTGTGTTGGCGCCAATTATTTTAGCTCATTAGAGACGAAAATTGTTGTCACAAAATATAATTTTTTTTTGCGACGAACGTAATTCGTCACCAATAAGGATAAGTTATGGAAGACGAACATATTTCGTCACCAAAATAAGGCGCCAATTTCATTTGCTTTGGTGTGGATTATTTTAGCTCATTGGAGAAGAACATTTTTGTCACAAAATATAATTTGTTTTTGTGACGAACTTAATTCGTCACTAATAAGGATAAGTTATGGAAGACGAAAATATTTCGTCACTAGAATAAGGTGCAAATTTCATTTGCGGGCGCGAATTATTTTAGCTCATTGGAGACGAAATTTTTTGTCACAAAATATAATTTGTTTTTGCGACGAACGTAATTCGTCACCAATAAGGATAAGTTATAGAGTCACCAAAATAAGACGCCAATTTCATTTGCTTTGGCACGAATTATTTTAGCTATTGGAGGCGAAAATTTTTGTTACAAAATATAATTTGTTTTTGTGACGAACATAATTCGTCACTATTAAGGATAAGTTATGGAAGACGAAAATATTTGGTCACCAAAATAAGGCGCCAATTTCATTTGCGGTGGCACCAATTTCGTTCGCACTTGAGCCTATTCCTCTCTTACAAGTATTGCTTTGGAAAAGCCTTTAAAATGACTAAAATGGGCCCCCCAAGGCCCTAACGTCCATCCCCACCCCCCTACCCCAATCCAACGCCCCTTTTCCAAAACCCATTTCCCCCTTTGTCCCTCCATCTATCCCGGTCTCTCTTTTCCAAAACCCTTTTCCCCCTTTTCCAAAACTCTTTTCCAGAAGAGGAGAGAAGAACCCTTTTCCCCATTTTCCAAAAAAAAAATCTATATGGCCCAACAAGGGTGACCGGCTTTTGGCCCGGTCCCCCAGGAGGGCCATTGGATCCCAGGACCGGGCCAAAAGTCGGTCTCCCAGTCGGGCCATGTAGCACGCCTGTTTTCCAAAACCCTTTTCCAACGTCTCCCACCCATCGTCTCAAGCAGCAGCCCCATGGCCCATTGGCCCCCATCAATCATCATCACCCTCCATCAACACACGCAGTGCAGACCCATCCCTGATCAGTGATCCCTCTCATCTCTACTTCTCTTAGTCTCTCTTGCCTAGAATTCCCAGACGCAGCCACCATCACCAATCACCATCATCTGTGCCCATCATTCTCCATCCAGGAGTCCGCCACCGCCAGGTACACCTACCTCTCTCAGTCTTCACTACTGTGAGAACTTCACCCGGGCGGTACCCTTAACCACGGGGCGTAACATGTCAACCACGGGCTTCAAACGGTGAGTCTCCGTTAGCCCGCATCAGAAATATCCAAGTCCTGATCTTGGGCTTATAAGTCAAACCCCATATTAACTTAGCATGAGGCTTTTTAAAACCATGCGTCCCCGGAAATCGTAAGAACTCCAAAGTTAAGCGTGCTCGGGCGGGAGCAGTATTAGGATGAGTGACCTCCTGAGAAGTCCTCGCGCGTGCACGTGGGCCAAAGCGGATAATTTCATGCTGAGTTGGGTGGGGCTGTGACAGTTGGTATCAGAGCCGAGGACGACTCTATTTCTAGTGCGGGAGAATGTGAGATCTTGGTCCGGGCGGTACTCTTAATCACGGGGCGTAGCGTGTCAACCACGGGCTTCAAAAGATGAGTCTCCGTTAGCCCGCATCGGAAATATCCAAGTCTTGACCATGGCTTATAAGTCAAACCCCGTATTAACTTAGCTTGAAGTCTTCTAAAATCGTGCGGTTCCAAAAATCATAAGAACGTGCTTGGGTGGGAGCAGTACTAAGATGGGTGACCTCCTGAGAAGTCCTTGAGTTGGGCGGGGTAAATGCGACAAAAATTTTTCGTCTCTATTTCTTATATTTATGAAAAAATATTTTTGTCTCTAATTTCTTCCTTTAATGACAAAATATTTTGTCACTAATTACTTACAAGTATGTTTCCAACATAGTGTATTGGAGACGAAAAAAAATTACTTGTTTCCAACAGAGTGTATTGGAGACAAAAGAAAATCGTCACAAATTTATCTTTTTCAATGACGAATTTTTTTTTCGTCTCCAATACCTTTTAGCGACAAGGCTTTGGCAACAAAATGGGTGACGAAAAATTTTCGTCTCAATTAGTTTTGGTGACGAAATATGTACATTTTGGGACAAATTTGTGTCGTCCTTAAACCCCAAATTTCTTGCAGTGTAAGGAATTTAATTGTTGGACGTGGAGACAAGACTTATCTGAGATAGGTAATGACCAGAGTTACCTTTGAGCTTGCATTGTGACTGCTATAGCAGAACTTGAGCAATGGTCGATGCAACAAATCTAAGTCGGCCAATTGAAAAACCTCGATTATTTAGAATCACGAAAGAGATATAAATAGGTTAGATTCAGAAGTGATATTAGAATTTTGACACCTATATTGTTCGACTAGATTAGTTACTTTATTCCTAATTTAGTTGTCATTCAGTAAACCATAAGATCAATTGAGCCCTTGTACTGTGTGTTATACACAAATTGAAGACTATCTAGGGTGATCCATAGATTTGGAGACATACTTAGACCATACGTGTTTAACTTCCAGTTAGAGCAAGATTGAAGTGACTTAGTATAAGTTCGCAAACAATAACTTTACCATGCGAGTATGGACATGATATCTCACGAGGCTTTCTAGGACAACTTTCATGTTATTCTCAACACCACACAGACCAAAATTCTTTTTAGCAATCGTCGCAGACATCAGTGTGTAGAAAGCAATCTTCATGGGCCGATTTGGACGAGACCGGTGTTAAAAAGGTCCACTTGCACCAAGGTATCGGAGACAACCGGAGTAAGCAAGGGAGCTATGTGGGCAAGTGACGAGTTGATATCAGAGTTTTGCAGTGAGAAAGTGAAAGCATCACTACGTTTAGAACAGAGGCAAGTGACATCTTGTTACGTTGGATGATGCCGGATTCACAATGAAGTCAATGACTTAACCCCAGATCGATATTACGGCAAGATCACACAGTAATTAGGATGTGCTCCACATGACCATACTGAGGGAGTAGTTCGAGATCCATCTCACGTCGTTCGGTACGATAAAGTTCAGACCAAACCTAACACAACATATGTTGAGCGACTGCTCCGTATCATTGATGGGAAAGAACAAGTGTTGTGGACGAGGACCATTCGTTGGGTGAAACTTCTTTGGGATCATCATGGACCAAAGGAAGCCACGTAGGAACCCGAGGAACAAGTCACACGGTGCTACCCCGAACTCGATACGCAGGTATATTCATTCGAAGGACCGAATGATTCCTAGAGGGGGAGAATGTTACACCCTGGCCCGAATTGATCTTGTTTAATGCTAATTAATTGTGTTTTAGTTAATTTAATTATACTTAGTTACTAATGATGATTTTACGTGATTGTTGATTTTCTCATTTTGCATCATTTGCACGTTTTGGCATCATTGCGTGTATCTTGATGAGGATGTCGATTTACATATTGAACTTGACTCCATTTGATCAATGATTGAAGAAGTGGGCCATCATTTGACTCAAATTAGAAATACCACAAACTAGTGGACTTTTGTGCAAAAATGGGCATCCTTATCCCTTTAAACCCAACTCAATCCATTCCATTCGGTTTTCACCATGGCTGGGAGAGGGGGACTCATTCCTCCTCATCTTTTCTCTCCATTCTCCTCCCTTCTCTTTAATTTCCAAAAGGGTGTTGGGTGTACAATTGGAGGTAAGGGTTGTAAGCATCATCAACATCTTCTTCTTCTTCTTCTTCTTCCTTCCATTTCTTTCTCTCCATTCTCCTTCTTCCTCTTTAAATTCTAAGAAGTTGTTGCATGTGTAATTAAAGACAAAGTGAATAGTCATCTTCATCTTCTCTATCTCTTCATTTTCATCAAATTTGGTGACAAGAGCGCATCTTCCCCAAATTCGGATTTCTTGTCAAAGTAAGAATCAAACCCATCTCTCTTTGTGATTTTGAGTTGAAATAGAGTCAAGGGACTCTATTGGAGTCATATTTGCATATTCATTAGCATTGTCCATGTGTTTTGTGATTAGGGTTTGACATTTGGGGATTTTGGTTCTTTTGAGCAAAAAGTTAGAGAAAGAGCTTGGAAAGCTAAATTGAGGCAAGTATAAGCCTAAATTTGAACTTACATGTTGTTTATTTCATTTGATTCGAATGAGACTCTTCCTCAATGATTTTATCTCTTAATGAATGAATTGGTTGAATGGGTTTATGATTTTAATTGATGAATGGATGGAGGAGTTATATGATGTGAAGGGGAGCACAGAGGCTCCACTTGTGTAGGTTATATGGTGGAAGAGGGTGAAATTGGAATGGGAGAAGAAACTATGAGAATTCCGGATTCAGGAATTCTGGAGCATTCACTCGAGCGAACCCTCCATCTAGAACCCTTGTTCAAGATATCAAAAGGACCGCCCGAGCAATTTCCTCTCTAGATGGGTCCGCTCATGCAAACACCCTTCTGAATCCACCGCTCATGCGAACTGACTGGGTCGCGTGAGCAATCAACCCAATGGATGGGGTCCGCTCGAACGAACATGGGTCCACTCGAGCGAACCTGAAGCTGTAGATTGGGCTTCTTTTGGCTCTTTAGAGTGAATTACCACCCATAACCTCTAATAACCCTCCCCAATAACCTCTAATAGGTAATTATGGTGCACGCCCTGTTCCCATAGGGAGTTAGGATGGTTAAGACCCTTATGACCTTATAATGGAACCATTAACCTCATTAATTGGTCTAATGGACAATTTTTGGCCTAACACTACGCCACGAGGGTAGTTCTGGAAATTCAACGTATTTCTCCATAATAAGTGACACTCAACACGATACTAATACGTCGGCCTTCCATAATTACTTTGTAATGGATGGTGAGATACTAAAATTAATAGTTTAGGGTTGGCTAGTAAGAATTGTCTTGATTCATTTTAGTTACTGCTTTTCATACTAAAGTTTAATTTCTTTATTGATATCAAATCCTAATCGATTATAATGGTTGCATTCTTAGTAGTAATTATGATTCGATTTCCTAGTTCCAATTCGTAATTTAATTATTGTACATCCGCTTTTAATATTCGTTGGAAATGTGGATTGAGTAAGTATTCATGGTATGTGATTATTATTTGATTCGATTATTAACAAGTGATTGTAAACTTACTCAAATTTGATTTTTATTTTATTCGATTGAGTCGGCACTACTTAGCTTCGACCTTGTGATACCTGACCGGGTTGAACTTTGTTTAGTTATTCGAGACTACTGCAGTAAGTCATCTGGAGCACCGGAACTCCAAACCCGGGTAGCCAGCCAGCCTTTGGACGGACGGCTGGTGACATCCAAACTAGATTCACTCTTTAATTGAGAGGATGGGCTCAATGTAGTAGCCAAACTTGTATGTTTATTCTCCATTTGATTCGTAAAGCATGAACTATTCGATTTTGGCACAATTGCCTAGTTATTACTTGAATATTGACATCTTTTAATCAGCTGTCATTTAATTCAATTTTTTACATCATGTATTTGCTAATTAATGCCTATACTTGCCAAATCGTTGTATTTGAGATACTATTCTTAGTGTCACAGGGATTCAAGACACCAAAGGGAATTACTTTTAGCCATTCAGATTTGAGGTTGTTTGGTAAGCTTAACGTTTGGCTATGACTGCCGGAGTACGTATCAGAGGGGTAATCTTGAGTTTGAGACTAGGTATTTCAATTGCACTTAGTTTAAGGTAATGCATATAATTAGTTTTATTTCGCATTGTAATAGGAATATTTTCGTTTGAGATAAGCATCTAGTAGTTGCTCATTAGAGTACTAGTGTACTATGCATTTAAGTGATCTAAATTCTTAGCTTTGTTAGAAATAAATTGTAATATAATGGATTGGTTATTGGAATGATAATGGCTTTGATTTTGATATTATACATGTTTCCGCAGATAAATGTGCATTGACAGGTGTCAGTGAGTAATCCTCACACGTAAAATGTGGAATTTTCTTCTTCGTGAATTCGGACTTGGTCTGGAACATGTGCGAGTTCACGGGAGTACGCATGTCACACCTTAGGAACCACCCTAAACAGGGGATTCTCGGGTCCGGGATATGACACCCTAGGTCCAGGTACTCCAACTATCACCATTCAAAACAATTGTATCATATATGTTGTCGAGGTTTCAGATCTGTCCATTAACAGTTTTTTTATGTGGAAAAACTTTATGCAATATTAAAAAGGTTGTGGCGGGTTTCTTTGGAAAGATGAAGTCTCAAATTGGCAACTTGCTGAAGCTCATCCATGTGTGAACAAGATAATTAGAGAGAAGAAAAGAACAGTTCATTATAGGCCGTTGAAAAGCTTGAAAGTGCATCTCCGAAAAAATTATCATAATTTTACTTTTCATGTTGAGCCAGGCATAGAATACATGCTTTGGGGATGCCTTAGTTGCACATGTAACCAGGATGGTTAATCCAATGTTTAAAATGTTGTTCCTGAATTATTAAAAACTTGCCTTTTGAATTCATGGTATTGTCTCTCAATGCTTATGCTTATTGTCCTCACCAACATTTTATGAGAAAGGAACACTGCAGGATTGAAGGTTCTTTTTTTTTTTTCTTTTGGACGGGGGGGGGGGGGGGGGTGGTTTATTCCTATGATTATTTATCTGCATTGTAGCTTGCTAATGAACTGTAATTGAATTTCATGCTATCTTGCGTATTTGCTCTGATAAATACCATACACCCACCATTCACAAGTCTTTCATCATCTACTCTACAACTATAACTGGAAACTAAAAATGAATTGCCTTCTTGTCACAATGGGTTGACAACACGGTTTGGGCCTCGACTAATTGGAGTTTCCAACCCAGGAATATCTGTAACATGGGGTCCAAATATCTGATGCTCCCAAAATCTGACTTGTATCTATAAACAATAATTTCCTGAAAACATCACAAAACATAAATTGATGTATATATTCATTCTTGGATTTGAGAGGGACAAAACAATAGGTGGTTACATTTTCATATTAAAGGTCAGACAAAACAGTGACCAATTTAGAACTCAACACAAAGATAAGCACACTATCTCAATCTTTAAGCTTAAACATGACAAAAGTATTCAAACACATCTCAAATCACTGCCCTGTAGAATTTCAACTACTTCTCCTCCCAAGACTTGTTAGCCTGTATATAGTAAACAACAGATGGGTCTCACAGCAATCTACATATAGGTTCCTATTAACAAAAAAGCTGCCCAGCTATTTTTCTCATGATACCATTTATCTTCATAGAAAGCAATATTAATTATCGAATAAGAGGAACAAATTAAATTAACCTACACAAAATTTGTTTTCTAAAATATACCTGATTGCTTCCATGGCAGCTAGTGTTGGAAGTAGTTGGGCCTCGTGGATAGGTTTACAAAACTTTTGACCCACTTAACTCAGGAATCAAGTACCCATAAAGCCACAAACTACATCCAAGATCCAATCCCTCAAACTCATCAACCATATACAGTAATAAACTCTATCTAGAAGATAGAAACCAACAACAATCAAGCTACCACAAAAGCTACAACATACAAGGAAGTAGATTATACATTTGGAGCTCGGTTATGCTCTAATGGAGAATAAGACTTGCTAGATGAAGAATCTCTTTCTTTGTAGCAAATTTAGGATCTCCAAGACCTCTTAACCTTCCACGACCTCTTAGCCTTCCACGCTATGTCCCGTATCAGATGAGTGGGATCTCCTAAAGAAAACAACAAGAAGCTCTAAACAAATCCGAAAGATAAACTAGAAGAGTAAGGAGAAGAGAAACCGTGCAACACTTGCACAAAAGGGAGGCTGGGCGTGAATTCCAAGGGGGAATTATGCATTGGACGTCCAGCCCCTTTTCTCCTCTATTTATAACTTGGCAACCTCTTCTTTACTAATAGAAATAGAAGTCTCACTTCCACACTAATTAGTAGCCTACTATTACTACTATTAGAAGTCTCATTTCAAATAGAAATAGTAACTTTCTAATTCCTTCATTTTAGAGTTTAAGTATTATTAGTAACTTTCTAATAACTTGGGCTAGTGTGAGGACCATTAGGGATTCCATAGAAAGCTAACTCTAACTGGGACACCGCGACCCCACATCTCATGTGCAATCCGAGCCCACAGTTAATTGCAAATAACTCTACTATATAAATGCAATTGCATTCTAGTCTTAGGAATAAATTACAAAGAAGACCCTAAACTTCCCTATCACCACAAGTAGGACCCTTTATCAATATCCATGGATCAATTGGTCATGTCCGCCAAATTGGATCAATATCTTATTATCATTGAGACTTAATTAATTATAGTGATCATTAGTATCATCCAATTAACTCTTAATTGAGATGGGTGCGCACTTACTAATGATAAATCCATTAATTACTGCTAGGGGATAATGTAGATAGATTCCATCTTGACAATCGAATATTCCCACAGACCTACTACCACGTACCCAAAACACCGAGGTGTTGACCTACAGTTGGCATCACTCATTGGTGACTCAAAGCAAATGAATAGACAGAAACTTGAGTTCATTAATGTCTCAGGATTGAGAGTCGATTGCTACGTGTTGAGTTCATGAATTTACACATTTACACATCATTTTAGGATGAATTAGGGATTTAATTAGGATAATTACATCATTATTAATCTAATTTCATCATTTCATACATTTTCACATAGGAACCTGAATTTTCATACTTTTTATACATTTTCTCCATTAACTTAGACTGTTTTGCAAATTTTCTCCAAAGAGTCCCAGCTGGAGTAGAACTCTGTCCGAATGGGTCCCGCTTCAATATGGGATCTTCAGTATTTGATGTGTTGAAATAGAATGTGCAGAAAATGAGAATTGCAGGCCTCTATCACGGAAACCACTTTCAAGCACACAGTCATCCTGGGCCCGACATTGTTGAATTGAAGCTTGAAAAGAAGTAAATTGAAGAATTCACCACGTGGACCCCACACACAAGCCATATTCAAATCAATCAAAGGAGGAGTCCACTGATCATGTCAGTTGAAGAGTCCTAACTATAGTAGAAGACTTCTCATAGGGCCCATTGTTCAAACAGATGAAATATCCCACATGGCAGGGTCCGCAGTAGTTGCAAATTTGAAATTATTAATGGATAATTCAAAGACTACAATTCTGATTAGAATAAAAGAAGAAGAGTTTGAATCATCCACGTCTGATGTCCTTTCGAAAATAAAAGTTGTGCAGAGATAGAATCCATTGCAAATCAAATTTTAAAAGTTAATCTCGTTTTTCTCAAGACAACTCATCTTCAAATGGCCATAACTTTCAATCTGATGGTCGGATCGATGAAGTTTACCTACCATTGGAAAGCTTATTCAAAGTAGATATTCGTGGAGCCTAAGAATGTGAAAATCAGAGCTATATTGACAAAGTTATGGGTCCGGAGATTTTTATGTTCATTTTTAGACGGGATTGCAATTAAATCCACACCGTTGATAATCAATTACTGCACATCCCTTGTGGGACCCCATTTGAAGTTTAGCCAAGCCATCCAGAGGTTTCTAGAAGCTTCCACCTCATTCAAATTCAAAAAGGTTAAGAGATATACCTTATCAATGAAGATAAATCAAATCTGCAAAGAAGGTGTCCAGATTCAATGTATTTGTAAGATAACTGGAGATATAAAAGGAACCAAAAGGTAGCATACGGGAGACACATTCCTCCCTTGGACGTCCATAATTATTCTCTTTCATCTTTCTCTTCTTTCTCTAATTAATAGAATTTAAGAGTTATTTTTGGGTATTCGGGGCCCTGTTCCAGAACTAAGTTAGAAAAGTATAAGAGAAAATTGTAATTGCCATGAAGTTCTTAATGAAAACCATATTTTTTGCAATGGAGGAGTAGATCCCTGGATCAGAGTACCAGGTGAAGTTAAGTGTTTCTCATCTTTAATTTATGTGATATTTTTGTCTCTTGTGTATTGATTATAATAATAAATCTGTCTTCTGTCATTGACAACCTATGTTATTCAATTTTTTTATTTGAACAATGCTTTAATCATGTATGTTTTCTTAATAGATTATTCTTAGATTGAAATTCTTTGATAATCTATCTTTGATTAACATGTGATATTTAGTTAAGTTCATAATTTCATTAGGTGAATGAGATTTTTGCCTTAAAAAAAATTGTGAAAAATTATGCCCTTTGATAGACAAATTATCCGAATAAGAAAGATTGATTTGTTTCTGATTTTAAGAATTTTTGGGAAAATTTTATTTTATCTATTGCATAAAATGATGGTGGGACTACTTAATGGATTCATGATATTATGATCTGCATTTTCTCATATTTTATTACTGCACTCTAGATCTAGCATTTTCTCAATCTTATTATTGTTTTTCTATTCTTTATTCTCTTGTCATTATCATTGATAAAAAAAATCAGATTTTGAATTTTAACTCAGTAGTGCTCCTTGTGGGATTCGACCTGTACTTGCCACTATCTCAAAAAGACAGCAGTGCACTTGTAGTATTAAAAGATTAAATTTAAATCCACATCACTAAGGAATTGTGAGAGCAAACCTTAAAGTAAAGACAAAATTTCATAAGGTGCTTCTCATGGTCCTTCAATACATCCAATGTACCGGACCATGATCAAAATCTTACATTTTGGTGATCGAGATAAATCACACTATCTCATAGTGATCAAAGTGCTACAACCTTATCAGATGAGATACCTAGTCTTATCACTAGTTATGAAAATATTTAAGTATAAGATTTGTGACACGTCTCCCACATGTGGATTCCATCCATACACATATATCACATCTAATAAACTAATGGGACCCGGTTCATCTCATGAACCATCATGTCCTATGTATTGATTATGTATATAAAGTAATAAAACACCATTCATCTCATGAAAGGAAAGCATGACTTTATTGATAAATAAAGAAATTAATCAAATTATTATATCATCTGATGGATTGAGACCAAACAAACTAATAGCTAGGTGATCCACCATCGTGGCCGGCTATCAAGGCAGGGTAGTCATCGTCCTCTTCTACCTCAATAATGGAAGGTGAAGTTTGGGAAAATAGAGCGGGGTGAAAAGAGGTGGGGTCGTCCATGGAAGATAGGGTTTTTATCAACTGTGATAAAGGCGAGAGGGACAACAGAGATAGATGATGCAGAGGTCGGTAAGAGAGATGAGGAAGAGATCGGAAACAGGTGCTCTGGTTTCTCTTTCCCGTTCCAGAATCAATTTGGAGAGAGACAAGACAAGGGTTTTTTCAACAGACCTCGTTCTGAAGATATGCGATGGAGAGCATGTTAACCGTTAGCAAGAGAGACGAGGAAGCGGCGAAGAGAGGGATGAGAATGAGAAGACAGTGAGACAAGCTTTCTACCAACGAATCGAGGTTGGAGACGAGAATTTGGGGAAAAGGAGTAGCTTCCGGCGCCGGAGACGAGATATGGTAGAGGAAAGCTCTGGGTTTGCCGGGGAAGTGATGGGAGGGAGAAGGGAGAGGAGAGAATCGTTGCTGTCTTCAGATTTCGATTTGGGCGAGCTCTGTTTTTGGGTTTCATTTTCGTTTCCCTCCATTCAATATATACCGCGTGTGACGAGCGTTGGATGAGGCTCAAAATCCAACGATGTGGATGATTCCATAAAATCATGGTGAGGACGGTCCTTACTGGACCGCCTCCCTATAAATGTTATAGCATTCAACATACAAATATATATAAAAGAATTCATAGTAAATAAATCTATGTCCTACCAATTGAATGCGGGTAATAACTTCTTCATCCCATATCTTATTTCCATCTTAGTCTATAACATAGAATACTGCAAGAAATAGAAGAGTTAAGAATAAAGCTAGAACCCATGAAAAAAAAAAAAAAAAAAAAAAAACCTTTAAGAACTCAAAATACCCTACCATCCATAAGCCATTTTCCATTAGAAGATATGTAAGCCCTGTAGTAAGGTTCAAATCAGTCAAACCTGCAATACCTCTAATAAAATCCCATGGCTTTACCACTGTCAACCTGAAAAGAAAAATAGCAAAAAAATTCACAAAATGATATTCAAACTCCAAACACAGATGAACAACTAAAAATCACATAAAACCATGAAAAACATAAATCCGAATAAAAAACATTAAGAAAATAGGAAAGGCATACAAAAGCCCTTGAGAAATTCAAACCCCACCAACAACATCCACAAACAAATAAAGCTCAAATCAAAGAGCGAGAGATCAAAGAGAGAAAATGAAAAGGAAAAAAAGTCTTATACCCCTTTGGTGGATGTGCGCCTGGGCTTTGTCCAATGTATTTCTTTCTATCTCTCTTTCATCTCCATGAAGGTTTTAATGGTTTTAATGCATGATTGTGAGAAGGAAAGGGTTTGGCAGAAGAGGTGAGGAGTTACGTTGATCCCGGAAATATCCCATGGTAATGTCAACTTATTGGTAGAAGTTGAGAAATGATAGGTGTGATAAGGATGGAAGAGGTTATTTAAGAGAAATTGTAGGAGATATGATAAAGATGTGAGTTTGTTATCTTTATAAAATTGAATGAAATTGAGAGATTTAGGGAGGTGATTTGGAGAAGAGAATTGAAATGGAGATTTAGGGGGAGATTTGTTTCAGATGAGTGTAGTGGCCCCCATCAAAGCCTGAGGCTGTATATTTTTTTCTTTGATATTTCTCTGAAATGAGAGACTTTTAGGAATGACGTGGCTGATCTGTCGTGGAAATCAATCAAATTACCAAACTAAACTACTAGTATAGTAGTAGAGTAAGGGTCGAACCCACAGAGATTGCTAATTGTTTAAAAACCAAGGTTGGATTTAATTTTAATTCCAAAAAGAGTGATTGATTGTTGAATTTTCTAAAATAACTGAGAACTAAAATTAAAGAAGAATTATAATTAAATCAAATGATGAACAAGTTGAAAAAGGAATTCCTAGGGCTGTCGAATTCACCACTAATCTTGCAACTATCTTCAATTGTATTAATTTCTAGTTATTATATTAGGATGTAAAGATGTATTTTAGCTACAAGCCAAAATACAATCGCCAAGAAAATCACGCACCAAAACCCCAAGTACGAATTATCTTTGGATAATACGAACCGTCTACGCTACTTCTACTGTCATAGACACGACTCGTTTTCCTAAGTTATAACCCGTCCTATGGTTTTGGTGTATGTACAAGAATCACCATTGTATAACCACATATGCAAAATCACAGAAATTGAACATGTGAAAAGAAAATAAAACCATTAATTGCAATAAATCTCAATGTTATACAATCAACATCCCAATGTAATTACTCCAAAAATTAAATACAAAAAAAAGATAAAATTACTTGACGAGGGTTTCATCTAAACCCTAGGAATAGGAGAAGCTTAGCCCATGATGGTGGAAGAGGAGAACACCATAGCCATGGAGTTCTTCATCTTCTTCTTTTGAGTTGTCTTCTTCTTCTCCTTCCTCTTTTCCTCTTTCTCTCCTTCCTCTCCCAGAATAGAACCACTGAATGGTAGATCCCCTCCTCCTCCTAATATCTCTCCCTTTTGTTAAAACCCCCTTTGCTTATCTCTTAAGAGAGAATCAATGAAAATCCCGTAATAAATAGAAAGGGGCCCAAGGAATGGTGCTAGAAGGCTCCAAATTGGGCTCTTTTATGCTAAAATAGGCCCTAATCCACTAACATATGGGCTAAGCCTTTCTTCTAACCCATAACCACTTGTTTTCCATTTCTTTTAGCACTTCAAAGCCCAATATTCTTCTTTTGCTCCAATTCCACCATTAAATCATCAACTTTGTCAAGCTTTCTCTGCAAAAAGATGAAACAAGAATTAACTAGCAAATGCATATAAATTGAAGAAAATAAAATAATAAAAGTGCAAGAATATCTAGGATTAACAGAATAAATATGCACTTTTTAACCAGTTATCAGTGGCACCCCTCACAACACATCTCTCCCTTTGCTTTAATATATATAATGATCCAGACTTCTCCCGGAATGCCTTTTTTAACTAATGAACACTCTGGACAGTACTTCTTGTGAAGTTTGAACATGTCCTTAACACAATCTAAGGCTGGTCTTGCGTAAAAACGGTTAAGGATCAATTAGTTATTCGTGGGCCCTCTTAAGATCATGAGAATTCAGGGTGGGCCCTACCTGAGAAAAGGATGCGATGCCAACGGGCTAGGGCGCCGGTGTCAACGCGCTAGTCAGCCAGAGTTGAACACAATATGCTCCACAATCAATAAAAAATGAAGCTTAGTGAATGTGTATCTGAACTACAATCGAAGCAATGTATCAATAATATCACTAAAAGCAACCCGTGAATCCCCAAATGTTCATAACCAGATAGAATTATTGTGCACCAAAGTAACAACCACAACAAGATGTTTAGGCAATGAGACTCCTTTTTCAAACAGGCATTACTTTGACTTCAAATCTCACCAAAAGATATCACTCACAAATGAAGCTCACAGAGATGGGATGTATATGTATTCTCTCATACACGTGGATAGAATAAATGTTGAGTACAAACCAAATAATCCACTTGCAAATATGAATGAAAGCTCAACAAGAACATCATAGAGAGGAGAAAAAAAAAACACTACGAGAAATCAACTCTCAAAGTCACAGGTTCACTACAGTCACATCCTCAATCATCAACTACTACACCTTTGGGGTCGGCTAGGTCTTTATTCTGGTTGTAACGTAGGTCAAGGTCAAGGATAAAATAAGGGTAGACGAATCACAATCTCATGAAATAAGTGAAGAAGCTGAAGTGAGCAAACTGCAGTTTTTTTTTTCAAACTCATCATCTCTTTTGAACATTTCATCACCACTCCCAAACTCCAAATGAAGCAATTTCAAACTACTTACAATCTTCTACTTGAGCAAACAAAAAGAAAAGAAAAAAAAATGAATCGAAACTTTTTTTTTTGTATATATATATATATATATATATTTTTTATGCTCTCACTTTTGCCTAGGTTATATTTTGGATGTCCAACCTAGCGAGCACTTTTCATTCTTTTTTTTTTTTTTTTAAAAGAAAATACAATGACAATAAAAACAAGGACAATTACCAAACAACATTACATCGTCACTTCTATACTTTCAAATCACCAAGTCCTCAAAAATTTACCCAACTTCTTCACCCAATGTGAGGCTATGGGCTATGAAAAGAAGGATATGCAATGAAGGCTCAACTTGGTTCCTATCAGGTAAATAATGTGTGGATGCAAGAAACAAACGAACAGGCTCAAAGTAGAAAAGATGGCCTAGTTTCATTCCCCAAAAATAAGAAGTGTCATCTGACATCTAGATTGACCGACCTTGAACATGTGACAATGGCAGTTAATGGAATGAATATGCAACTGTATAATCCTCAGAATAAAGTTCAAGCTCAAATCTAACATAACATGGGTTATAAGTCTCAGTTAATGCCACTATGATATGAGAATCTCAAAGCCTAACCATCAAATCATGGAGTCACAAGAGTAGCAACCTAATTTATCTCCAAAGATGAAAACCAGGGAAAAACGAATCACTACAGTGCACAACTATGATAATGATTCTCATGCAAGCTCAAAAATATACAAATTAGCTTAAACAAATGAGTGTTAATCATGAAGTATATTGAGCTCAAGTAGGCAAAATAATGGCAACTCTCCCCAACTTATTTGTCACCTTGTCCTCGAGGGGACACGAAATCAAAAAACATGAAATAAAACAAAAGAAGTAAAAGAAAGGAGTGCACCTGAGTGGAGAGAACTAAGGGGGCAAAGAGCCCGGTGAATCAGAAGGCGGGTGCTGAGCAACAAGAATAGCCCGAAGAAGGCGATGAGTCTCTGCGGTATCAAGCTGATACTGGGCCTCAAATGCATCAATCCTCTGCTCAAGACGACTATAGTCCGAATGTGGTCTATCCGCCGAGGTGGTACGAAGCGAAATTGGAGGTGAAATTGGAGGAGATGAAGGTCCAGTGGATGTGGATGGAGGAATCTCAACAAGGGTACTAAGCCAAACAGGTTGGCGGGATAACCGAGGATGTTACCCACTTTCCCGAACCAATTTGCGCCAACTGACAGCCCAGAGATGCTGACCATAATGAACACAAGTAGAATTAGACGGTTCCGTAGGAGGAATGACATATCTATCAGCTCGAAGCAGTACAGTGATCAAATTGGCAAAGGGCAAAGGCCATGCTTGAGCATGCTGGGTGGGCGTCTTGATGAACTGTTTATAACAAGCATACATATGATTCCAAATCATGTCAGTGACATCACAAGAAAAACCATTCTCCATAGCATATAGGGCATCAAGGAAATCCCCTCGCCATTGTTGACCATGACCATTGGGACACACATTCTTCTTGAGCACCGAATCAACAAACCAAAGACGCCATGGAAGTTGAGAACGTAGAATGTGATTTGGTGCAGAGTGACCCAAAGGAACAGTGCTCAAAGCAGTAACCTTGCTTGAAACTGGTAACTGAGGCAAGTGAGCAAGGTGAGACTTAAGAGAACAACCCAATGCAGTGGCAATACACTCTTTGGTCACAAAGATGTCCTCATCATCAATTTTAGTAAACAATACCCCCGGGTTGGTTATCGGCTGAAGATACATGTTCTGATAGAACAAACGAACCAACCGAGGGTATGCAACATCAGACGGGGCGAGCAAAGCTAGTAAGTGGCAGTTGGAGAACTCTTGGACCGCCCATTCGGATGTAGGATCTTCCTGAAAGAAGTCGGCCACATCAAATGTCGTCTGTATGGCAATTGGTTTTGTGGCCCATTTCTCATTTGGTTGCTCAATTTGAATTTGGCGGGACCGAATGGGCCGTTTGCGTGAAGTGGAGTCACCTTCAATTGCATGGCTCTTTGAAGCTTTCGGGCGACCCATGAATACCTACAAAAAGAAGTGAAACAATGAAAATCATTAGGGCAATAGGATGCAATTGTTGGCACAACAAAGTATGTAAGAAAAAGTGAATCAATATGCCAAACTCATCGAAGAAGACAGTGAATTCGGAATGACATTCTATGCACAAGTGGACAATCCTCGGAAGCCATTCCGGTTGCCACAATGTGTATATCATGAAATAGGAAAACAAAGCACTGTTAAATAATCACTAAGAGACTGAATACCAAATGCACAAAATCACAACTCACAAAGTAACACAATGCACCTAGAAAATGGCAAAATTAATGAATCAATGCAATTGCGAACAAAAAAATGTGAATGAGTAGTGTGTGCAAAACTAAACTGTAACAGCCATGAACCACAAACTGGAACACCCAGCTTCCAAAACATTATTACAGTAAAAGAAATAAAATAAAAGAAAACATAACTAAAAATAAAGACTAATAAAAGAAATAACAGAGGAAAAAAGTAAAGAAATAAACACACAAAATAGAGGTGCTGGGTCATGAGGAGTGAGGGACAGAATCAAGGCAAGGATGAGGCTACTGAGGGATGAAGCGATATAGATGGTGAGGTGAGGGTGAGTCAGGTTAGAGATAGAAGAACAATGGGGTTGCTGTGAGATGCCGAGAGTGAAAGAAGGGAACAGGGGTGGGTAGTGGGGATGGTGTGGATCACCGGCGTGGTGGGTGTGATGATGCCGAGAAAGAGAGAAGGGAAATGGGTTGGATGTGGGTCGTCGGCAGTGGTGTTGGGTGTCGCCGGAATGAGGACTGGTGTGGGGAGAAGATGCCGGAGAAAGAGAGAAAATGAGAGAAAGAAACCAGGTCTGGAACGCCGGTGAGTGGTGGTGACTTGTGGGGAAGAGGGAGAACGAGAGTAAGAACCTTACCTGTGTTGTCAACCGGAGAAGATGAACACACCGGCGACGACGACTACGAGAGTGTGGGTTGCATAGTGGGTTACGGCTTCGAGTGACGGTGTTGGCAGTGAGAGTTAGTGAAGGAGAGAGAAGAGAGAGGTAGGGTGAGTGTGTTGATCAACAGAGAGAGAGAGATATGGAGGAGAGAGTGGCCGGTACGTGGAAGAAGAAAAGGGGCGGCGTGAGTGAAGAAAGGAAGAAGAGAGAAGGGGTAGGGTTAGCTTGTGAAAATTTTGACTTTTAGAAATTTTTTTTTTTTTTTTAGAGCAATAAAGAGTGCTCGAGCTTTATGGGATAAAGCTCGAGCTTTGTGGGACAGAAACTTACGAGCTAAAAGGGAAGAGAAAGTGCTCGAGCTTTTTAGGAGAAAGCTCGAGCTTTCTGGGACAGAAAGTTTAGACAATTTTTTGACAGAAAGAGTGCGCGAGCTCTTTGAGAGTGCTCGAGCTTTTTAGGACAGAAGGTTGAGACAGTTTTTGACAAAAAGAGTGCGCGAGCTCTTTGAGAGTGCTCGAGCTTTCTGGAACAGAAACATTTGTAGAAAGAGCATGAAAAAAAAATGCTCGAGCTTTATGAAATTGCTCGAGCTCTCTCTTTTTATTTATTTATTTATTTATTTTTTTTTTTTTTTCAAAACAAAAGGAATAAAATAAATACTAAACACTTTTAAAACACTAAAAACTCAATTAAAAAAAATCACAAATAATTTGGGTTTCCTCCCGAAAGAGCTAAGTTTAATGTCTTCAGCCAGACACATCAAGAGGAGAAAAAGCATATAACATAAACCGGGTCTTCAAGATCAATCACCTCAATCAAATTCCCTTCCTCCACACCTTCAACAAACAATTTCAACCTTTGGCCATTAACTTTGAAAGTTTGGCCACTCCGAGGGTTATGAATTTCTACCGCACCATGAGACCAAGATTGGACAACCACATACGGACCATCCCATCGAGACCGTAATTTCCCAGGAAACAACCGTAACTTAGAGTTGAACAACCATACCTTTTGACCGGGCTTAAAGGACTTGCGATTGATGTGAGAGTCATGTAACGCCTTGGTCCGAGCCTTGTAAATACGAGAACTCTCATACGCATCATTCCTAAGCTCCTCTAACTCATTGAGTTGGAGCTTTCGGTTAGAGCCGGCAACAAGCATATCAAAGTTGAACTTCTTAATGGCCCACATGGCCTTGTGCTCTAGCTCTACCGGGAGATGGCAAGCTTTACCGAAAACCAATCGGTAAGGAGACATGCCAATAGGGGTCTTATATGCGGTACGATATGCCCACAAAGCATCATTCAAATGCAAGGACCAATCCTTTCTATCGGGCCGTACCATTTTCTCAAGAATTGACTTGACCTCCCTATTTGACACTTCAACTTGCCCACTAGTCTGAGGATGGTAAGGGGTGGCGACCTTGTGAGTGATGGAATATTTTTGAAGCAAGATTGCAAAGGGTCTATTACAGAAATGAGACCCTCCATCACTAATAATCGCCCGTGGCATACCAAACCGAGAAAAGATATTCTCTTGAATGAATTTGACCACCACTTTGTGATCATTGGTTCGGGTTGCCACAGCCTCAATCCACTTGGACACGTAATCCACTGCTAACAAAATATACTCAAAACCAAACGACGGTGGAAACGGTCCCATGAAATCAATACCCCATACATAAAAAATCTCAACAACTAAGATTGGGGTAAGAGGCATCATATCTCAACGAGACATTGTCCCCATTTGCTGACAACGAATGCAAGTCTTGCAAAAATTGTATGCATCCTTGAATAGAGTGGGCCAATAGAACCCACTCTGCAAGACTTTCACTGCCGTCTTGCGACCACTAAAATGGCCACCACAAGCTGAAGAATGACAGAAAGTAAGAATGCTATGAAACTCACTCTCTGGAACACAACGGCGGATAACTTGGTCAGAGCAATACTTGAAAAGCACAGGATCCTCCTAATAAAAGAACTTTACTTGTGAGAAAAATCGGTCTTTGTCCTGTTTGGACCATTGGGAAGGAATTTGACCGACTGCAAGATAGTTCACGATATGAGAAAACCAAGGAGGTTTCATTAATGACACCGAAAAGAGTTGCTCATCAGGAAACGAGTCATGCAAAGGTTGAGTGTCACTCGTGTGCTCAACAAGAATGCGGGACAGGTGGTCGGCTACGACATTTTCGGAACCTTTTTTGTCCCGAATTTCTAAATGAAACTCTTGAAGCAACAAAATCCACCTAATCAATCTCGGCTTGGTCTCTTTCTTGGTTAGCAAATGCCGCAAAGCAGCATGGTCGGTAAAGACAACAACCTTAGAACCAAGGAGGTAAGAACGAAACTTGTCCAAAGCAAAGACTACGGCGAGTAACTCTTTCTCTGTGGTGGTGTAATTCAACTGAGCATCATGAAGAGTTTTACTCGCATAGTAAATAGCATATGGAACTTTGTCTACTCTTTGTCCTAAGACAGCTCCAACTGCATAGTCGGAAGCATCACACATAATTTCAAAAGGAAGGGACCACTTGGGTGGTTGCATGATTGGGGCAGAGGAAAAAGAGTCACGAAGCTTTTCAAAAGCCTCCACACAAGCACTATCAAAGACAAATGGAGTATCCTTGGCAAGTAGATTGCACAAGGGTCTAGAGATCTTACTGAAGTCTTTGATAAACCGACGATAGAAACCCGCATGTCCTAAAAACGATCGAACTTGCTTGACCGTAGTAGGATACGGAAGCTTAGCAATGAGATGGACTTTGGCCTTATCGACCTCAATCCCTCTCTTGGACACAATATGTCCCAACACAATCCCCTCTTGAACCATAAAATGGCTCTTTTCCCAACTAAGCACAAGATTTGTCTCCTTGCAACGCTTCAAAACTTTGGTCAAGTTTTGGAGACAATCATCAAACGAGGGGCCAAAAACAGAGAAGTCATCCATGAAGACTTTTAAAAATTTCTCTACCATATCGGAAAAGATAGACATCATGCACCTCTGAAAGGTTGCCGGTGCATTGCACAATCCAAAAGGCATGCGGCGATATGCATATGTGCCAAATGGACAAGTGAAAGTGGTCTTCTCCTGATCTTCCGGAAAGACCGCAATTTGGTTATATCCAGAATAACCATCAAGAAAGCAATAATAGCATTGACCCGCTAACCTCTGCAAGATTTGATCAATGAATGGGAGAGGAAAGTGGTCTTTCCGGGTCATAGAGTTGAGCTTGCGATAATCAATACAAACTCTCCACCCTGTGGTGGTACGCATAGGGACAAGCTCACCCTTATCACTCTCAACAACAGTGATACCAGACTTCTTTGGTACCACTTGGGTCGGACTCACCCACTTACTATCAGAAATGGGGTAAATAATACCCGCATCTAACAACTTCACAACCTCCTTCATGACAACCTCCTTCATGCTGGGATTAAGCCTTCTCTGCATTTCTCGAGATGGCTTTGCATCATCCTCTAAATGAATGTGGTGCATACAAATAGACGGATCAATCCCTTTCAAATCAGCTACGGACCAACCTATAGCACCCTTGTCCTCTCTAAGAACCTCAAGAAGACGACACTCTTGATCACTTGGAAGATTGGAAGCAATGATAATAGGAAGAGTGTCATCGGGTCCCAAGAATGAATACTTAAGAGTATCCGGGAGCGGCTTCAACTCAAGTTTTGGAGGAATCTCTAATGATGGAGGAGCAGGAGTGCTCGCAATATTAGGAAGGGGTTCCGGTCTAGACTTCCAAGGAGGATAGTTTATAGAAGGAGAACAGTCAAGCAATGAATTGACTTCCTCAATAGAACCATCAATATCAAAACCATCACTATCAAAGTAAGTCAAACATCTCTCCAAAGGATCCTCAATCAAGATTTGAGGGAGAGATTCCTCAACTATCCCTTCTATCATATCCACCGAAAAACAATCCTCCTCATGCGGAGGTTGTTGTGACGCATTGAAAACATTAAGCCTCACTGTCATATTTCCAAAAGAAATATCCATCACTCTGGTTCGACAATTAATACATGCATGAGCAGTAGCTAAGAAGGGTCGACCTAAGATGACGGGAATCTGACGCTTAGGGTCATGAATGGGCTCCATGTCTAAAACCAAAAAATCAACTGGAAAGTAGAACTTGTCTACTTTCACCAAAACATCCTCAATGATCCCACGAGGTATCTTGACGGAGCTGTCAGCTAACTGCAAAGACACCGTCGTAGGCTTCAACTCACCTAACCCAAATTGCTTATAGACAGAGTATGGCAATAAATTGACACTTGCCCCCAAGTCAAGGAGCGCCCTCTCAATGGTGTGATTACCAATGACACAAGAAATTGTGGGGGCTCCAGGATCTTTGAACTTAGGTGCAGTTTGGTGTTGGAGAATCGAGCTCACTTGCTCTGTCAGAAAGACCTTCTTTGACACATGAGTTTTAGCTTTATGCTTTTGAGTGCAAAGGTCTTTCAAGAATTTGGCATAGGAAGGGATTTGCTTAACTGCATCAAGAAGTGGCAACCTAATCTTAACTTGCTTAAAAATCTCAAGCATCTCTTCCATATTTGCACTCTTTTTCCCAAAAGGAGAAGGGTCGGCCAAGCAAGAAGGGTAAGGGGCCTTGGGCACATAGGGTGCCACAGGAACACTCAAAGGATCACATGGGGATGAAGAATCCCCTTTCTGCAAATTTTCATTCACAACTTTGCCTTTTCCAAAAAAACTCGTCAACTCACTCTCAGCCTTATACTCAACTTTGTTGTCTACCTCTCTCCCGCTCCTAAGGGTAGTTATGGCCTTAGCTTGCTCATGAAATTGTTCATTGGAGTTAGAAAACTCTACCCCATATTGGCCTTTAGGGTTGTTCAACAGCTGACTTGGTAAACGTCCCTCATCTCTTCTACCCACAGCTTGTACTAGTTGTCCCATTTGGGATTCTAGCTTTGAGATGGACTGAGTGTGTGAGTGGAGCAATTGAGTGTTGGACTGATGATTTGACTCTAAAGCTTGTAAAGCACTCAACACTTTATCCTCAAAAGCTGAGTTTCTAGGAGGAGGTGGTGGTTGTTGATATTGTTGAGGAGGAGGACTGTAGGATGATGACGGAAAAGAGTTAGGCACACTTGGCCTAGAATTTTGTGCGAATGGAGGATTTGAGGCTTGAGGCCTCCAAGAAAAATTTGGATGATTTCTCCATCCCGGGTTGTAATGGCTAGAGTGTGGATCATTACCCGGTTTGGAAAAACCTTGAAGAGCATTAACTTGCTCTTGCACAAACTCTGGGTATTGCTGGGCTAAGGGACAGTCTGTCACATAATGGGTTGGGCATGAACATAAAGCACACACCTCTTGAGTGACAGGAGCAGAAGTGGAAACTTGTCCCATAGCCAAGACTTGGTCTAGTTTCCTAGACAATGCCGCAACTTGCTCTTGGACATCCATAGATTTTCCAACTTCATAAATACCACCTCTCTTAGGGATGCTAGAAGAGGCGGGTGGAGCTCTCCGACTTGCTGAGGCATGGTGTTGGGAATTCTCACTAAGGGTCTCAAAAAGATCCCATGCCTCATCATGATTCTTGTTGAGGAAAGTCCCTCCACAAGCAGAGTCAATCATTTGACGGTTCTGTTCAGTGATACCGTCATAGAAACTCTGTACCAACTGCCAACGCATGATATCATGATGGGGACACTTCCTATGAAGGTCCAAAAATCTCTCCCAAGCTTCATGAAAAGACTCGCCATCGAGTTGAGTAAAATTTGTGATGGCTCTTCTCATATCATTGGTTTTGCCTATAGGAAAGTATTTTTTTTAAAACTATTGTTGAAGTTGAGCCCAAGTTGTTATAGAATTTGTAGGCAAAGAACCGAGCCAAGGTGGAGCTCTCCGACTTGCTGAGGCATGGTGTTGGGAATTCTCACTAAGGGTCTCAAAAAGATCCCATGCCTCATCCTGATTCTTGTTGAGGAAAGTCCCTCCACAAGCAGAGTCAATCATTTGACGGTTCTGTTCAGTGATACCGTCATAGAAACTCTGTACCAACTGCCAACGCATGATATCATGATGGGGACACTTCCTATGAAGGTCCAAAAATCTCTCCCAAGCTTCATGAAAAGACTCGCCATCGAGTTGAGTAAAATTTGTGATGGCTCTTCTCATATCATTGGTTTTGCCTATAGGAAAGTATTTTTTTTAAAACTATTGTTGAAGTTGAGCCCAAGTTGTTATAGAATTTGTAGGCAAAGAACCGAGCCAAGGTGGAGCTCTCCGACTTGCTGAGGCATGGTGTTGGGAATTCTCACTAAGGGTCTCAAAAAGATCCCATGCCTCATCCTGATTCTTGTTGAGGAAAGTCCCTCCACAAGCAGAGTCAATCATTTGACGGTTCTGTTCAGTGATACCGTCATAGAAACTCTGTACCAACTGCCAACGCATGATATCATGATGGGGACACTTCCTATGAAGGTCCAAAAATCTCTCCCAAGCTTCATGAAAAGACTCGCCATCGAGTTGAGTAAAATTTGTGATGGCTCTTCTCATATCATTGGTTTTGCCTATAGGAAAGTATTTTTTTAAAAACTATTGTTGAAGTTGAGCCCAAGTTGTTATAGAATTTGTAGGCAAAGAACCGAGCCAAGGTGGAGCTCTCCGACTTGCTGAGGCATGGTGTTGGGAATTCTCACTAAGGGTCTCAAAAAGATCCCATGCCTCATCCTGATTCTTGTTGAGGAAAGTCCCTCCACAAGCAGAGTCAATCATTTGACGGTTCTGTTCAGTGATACCGTCATAGAAACTCTGTACCAACTGCCAACGCATGATATCATGATGGGGACACTTCCTATGAAGGTCCAAAAATCTCTCCCAAGCTTCATAAAAAGACTCGCCATCGAGTTGAGTAAAATTTGTGATGGCTCTTCTCATATCATTGGTTTTGCCTATAGGAAAGTATTTTTTTTAAAAACTCTTGTTGAAGTTGAGCCCAAGTTGTTATAGAATTTGTAGGCAAAGAACCGAGCCAATGTTTGGCTCTATCCTTTAATGAAAAAGGGAACAACCTTAACTTAAGAGCATTCTCACTCAGATTTTGCACATTGACAGTGGTGCACAGCTCCAAAAAATCATTCAGATGTTGATATGGGTCCTCATTTGATTTCCCATAAAAAGATGGTAACATCTGAATGGTTTGGGGTCTAATTTCATAATGCCCAGTTACAACAGGCATTTGAATACATGAAGGATTGGTATATGTTGTAGGAACAAAATGAGCCTTAAGAGGCTGTGGTTGTTGTTGTCCACCATTATTAGCCATGTCTACAGAAATAAGATCTCCTAAAACTATAGACTTAATGGACAAACCACGAAAAGCTCTCAATGTTCTTTCTAGCTCAAGGTCTAATTTTTCTAAGTCTGGATTGCACGAACGGCGATCAAACATAAAACAAATAAACCTATCCAATCAAGTATACCAATTGTAGCAAAAATAAAATGCAAAGAGAAAGGAAAGATTTCACCGTGATCAGTTGCAAAGAAGGTAGAATTTTTCTTCTTTTGTTTTGTTTTTTTTTTTTTTTTTTTTTAGCAACACTTGCTCCAATCGACTCTGCTTCTCTTTAACTTTTTAAACTTGCTGCACACCAAAAACAAAGAAAAAGAATAATAGCAAAAAATAAAGAATTAAAATAAAAATCAACTAAAGGCTTTTTAACAATTAAACAATCCCCGGCAACGGCGCCAAAAATTGATCTGTCGTGGAAATCAATCAAATTACCAAACTAAACTACTAGTATAGTAGTAGAGTAAAGGTCGAACCCACAGAGATTGCTAATTGTTTAAAAACCAAGGTTGAATTTAATTTTAATTCCAAAAAGAGTGATTGATTGTTGAATTTTCTAAAATAACTGAGAACTAAAATTAAAGAAGAATTATAATTAAATCAAATGATGAACAAGTTGAAAAAGGAATTCCTAGGGCTGTCGAATTCACCACTAATCTTGCAACTATCTTCAATTGTATTAATTTCTGGTTATTATATTAGGATGTAAAGATGTATTTTAGCTACAAGCCAAAATACAATCGCCAAGAAAATCACGCACCAAAACCCCAAGTACGAATTATCTTTGGATAATACGAACCGTCTACGCTACTTCTACTGTCATAGACACGACTCGTTTTCCTAAGTTATAACTCGTCCTATGGTTTTGGTGTATGTACAAGAATCACCAATGTATAACCACATATGCAAAATCACAGAAATTGAACATGTGAAAATAAAATAAAACCATTAATTGCAATAAATCTCAATGTTATACAATCAACATCCCAATGTAATTACTCCAAAAATTAAATACAAAAAAAAGATAAAATTACTTGACTAGGGTTTCATCTAAACCCTAGGAATAGGAGAAGCTTAGCCCATGATGGTGGAAGAGGAGAACACCATAGCCATGGAGTTCTTCATCTTCTTCTTTTGAGTTGTCTTCTTCTTCTCCTTCCTCTTTTCCTCTTTCTCTCCTTCCTCTCCCAGAATAGAACCACTGAATGGTAGATCCCCTCCTCCTCCTAATATCTCTCCCTTTTGTTAAAACCCCCTTTGCTTATCTCTTAAGAGAGAATCAATGAAAATCCCGTAATAAATAGAAAGGGGCCCAAGGAATGGTGCTAGAAGGCTCCAAATTGGGCTCTTTTATGCTAAAATAGGCCCTAATCCACTAACATATGGGCTAAGCCTTTCTTCTAACCCATAACCACTTGTTTTCCATTTCTTTTAGCACTTCAAAGCCCAATATTCTTCTTTTGCTCCAATTCCACCATTAAATCATCAACTTTGTCAAGCTTTCTCTGCAAAAAGATGAAACAAGAATTAACTAGCAAATGCATATAAATTGAAGAAAATAAAATAATAAAAGTGCAAGAATATCTAGGATTAACAGAATAAATATGCACGTTTTAACCAGTTATCAGTGGCACCCCTCACAACACATCTCTCCCTTTGCTTTAATATATATAATGATCCAGACCTCTCCCGGAATGCCTTTTTTAACTAATGAACACTCTGGACAGTACTTCTTGTGAAGTTTGAACATGTCCTTAACACAATCTAAGGCTGGTCTTGCGTAAAAACGGTTAAGGATCAATTTGTTATTCGTGGGCCCTCTTAAGATCATGAGAATTCAGGGTGGGCCCTACCTGAGAAAAGGATGCGATGCCAACGGGCTAGGGCGCCGGTGTCAGCGCGCTAGTCAGCCAGAGTTGAAATTGGTAACTGGGGTTCTAGAATTAAGGGCAAACTTCACATGCCCTCTTGTGACAGGAAGATTATTTTTTATTTATCACACATAAAACACACTATATATTTTACGCATGTCAATGGAAAGATTTTATGTCAGGCATCTTAAGGCACATTATTGTTTGATCCCATATGTTAATTTATATCACACACCCCTTATAAAACTTTTCCTTCTAATTATAAGAAAAAAACATATCAATAAGAATATTTACTATCTTGATCACCTAGGGTTAAAGAAGGCATGTACAGGCATAAAAATAAAAATAAAAATTAGTCATAGTAGTAATATAATTAGTTTTTTAAATCAATTCTAATTAGAATTTTATCGGCATCAATGTTCACATATATTAGAAAATAGAAATTAATAAAACAATGTCAAATTAAAAATTAGAACAAATTTATGGTGACAATTGTTGAAACCATGCATATAAAGAATATTTTTTATATATTAGTGGAGCCCGGCACGTGCCTTAGTTGAAATGAATATATGAAGACAAAGTTAACAGACAACTTGATTTATTAGACGGAGAACATATGATTAAGATCATCAAATCCGATGTCTGGTTTATAATAGGCCCATATATTGGACGGTCTTGACACAGAGACATGCATGTATAATACATGTGCAGTAGTTATGAACTAGCCCAATGGCCCGTGCTCTACACAGTATCTCCCTACACTGGAAAATAAATAATCACATATTAAAAAAATTTACCTCTTTCCATAGGACATGTTGGTAACAATGGTTAAGATTTTGTGATGTTGAGATACATCTGTATGCAGTTACTGGACTCATTCAAATTTTATCTATTCAAACTTCTTGCAGTTATTGATTTATTCAAATGATGCTATGATTGCTCATCCTAAGACACATGGGAAGTCTATCCTAACCAACTATGTAATCTATATATACTGTCATTGTTGTATTCAGTAAGCATTGAGAAAATAATAAACTATTACAAAAGTATTGTGTTATTTCTATTACAAATCCTTGCATTGATTGAAAGTCACGGGTTACTAGGCTTTATCAATGGTGCAGAACGAATGCCAAATCATGAAATTGAATCCTCAAGAGGAGAGAAAAGCGTGAATCCAGACCATTCATCATGGACTCGGACTGATCGAATGGTAAAAGGTTGGATAACTGCCACCTTAACTGAAGAGGTGCTTGCCTTAGTAGAAGATTGTGTTAACTCCGCAGATGTGTGGCAAGCGTTGGTTGACGCCTTTGCCCGGGACTCGGAGTCCAGAGAATTTGATCTCCTACAGCAACTCCAATTGCTCAAAAAAAGGCAACAACTCTATGGATGATTATCTTCGTCATTTTAAAGCTGTCATTGATAATTTAAGTGCTATCGGAAAACCGATCAATGATCGAACCAAAGTGTTTTGTCTACTTCGTGGACTTTGTCCACAGTATGAATCTTTCACCTCTGCTATGTTAAAACCGCTAGTCCCTTCATACAAGGAAGTCGTGCCTCTTCTGCAAAGTCATGAGACACAATCTCAGAGTTATGCTAATGACTACACACATTGTTCCATGGCTCTTTTTGGTCAAAAATTTGATAACAAAAAGAGGAATAACGGAAGTCAGCAATTTACATCAAGGGGACGAGGTTTTGTGCAAACTAGTAGACAATCTAATGCTCATAATCCTAAAGAAAAGCAAAAGATGGCTCCTGGTGGGCAGCAACAAAAGAGAGGAGGTGGGCATGTTCAATGCCAAATATGCATGAAACCTGGACACTCGGCTATGAGGTGCTGGAATAGATTTAACTAGAATTTTATGCCAGAAGACATACCCAAAGCATTGGCTGCAATGAAGGTGTCACAAGAGTTGGAAGAATGGCTTCCAGATACAGGCGCTACAGCCCATATGACAGGAGATACAGGTAAGGTCAGAAACTTGATACCTTATTCTGGTTCTACTTGTGTTATGGTTGGCAATGGTAACAAGTTAAAAATCACACATGTGGGGGACTCTGCTATTACTACTGCAAATGGCACTATTCCATTAAATAAGGTTTTATTTGTTCCACAAATGAAACATAATCTATTATCTGTCTCACAACTTACTACTGAGTTTCCTTGTCTTTTCGAATTTACTAATTGTGGATTTGTGATCAAGGATCAGAGAACAAGACAGATACTAGCATCGGGAACTAAGCAAGGAGGACTCTATACTCTGAGTGAAAGTAAACCAGAGGAGGCTTTATTCTCAACTCATTTTCAAACCACTTCTGAAGACATGTGGCATCAGCGATTGGGCCATCCACATCCTCGAATAATTAGATTTTTTAATCATAAAAATTTTCTCCACGTCAATAATTGGAATAGATCCTCTTATGTCTGTGATGGGTGTCAAATGAGTAAGAGTTGCAAGTTACCATTTTCTCCTTCTTCAAATATTTCACCTGCACCATTGCATAAGATACACTGTGATTTGTGGGGACCCGCTCCCACTCGGTCCACTCAGGGTCATCGCTTCTATACTATTTTTGTGGATGATTTTTCACGTTATGTTTGGTGGTTTCCACTGCAACATAAATCTGATTTTTATGACTGCTTTAAGATTTTTCAAAAATTTATTGAAAGGCAAATGGACAAGAAAATTCACATATTTCAGTCAGATGGAGGGGGAGAATTCTCCAGTAGCGCATTCAAAACTCATTTGGAAAATGATGGCATTAAACATCAAATTTCTTGTCCTGGAACCCCTGAACAAAACAGTGTGGCTGAAAGGAAACATCGCCATATTGTGGAGCTTGGATTGGCCATGATGTTCAAAGCTTCCATACCAAGACATTATTGGGTAGAGGCTTTTTCTACAGCTGTTTTTCTCATAAACAGGCTACCATCAGCTAAATTAGAAATGAAAAGTCCTTATCATTTGATATATTAGAAGGTCCCGAATTACTCTTGTTTAAGGATTTTTGGGTGTCGTTGCTTTCCATATTTGCGACATTATACAGCTGACAAGTTTTCACCTCGGTCTCTTCCATGCGTTTTCTTGGGCTATAGTGACAAGCATAAAGGGTACCGTTGCTTCCATCCACCAACACGAAAAATGTACATCTCACGGCATGTTGTGTTCGATGAAGAATTATTTCCAAATGCATGTCCCAGTACAGTTTTTTTTCTCATAGCAACAAGCAGAACTCGCCATTACCACATTTAATGAATGGCTTAATCCTCTTAAGGATACATCTCCAAATTTTGATCACTCATTTAATGGTCCTCGGTTCTCCCCTGCGAACCATGATGATGAGCTCCAACCCATTGGCCCATCTACTGATAGTGCACCACCTGTTGCTAATAACATACCGTCTTCGGCACTCGAAGAGGGTCCATCCATGGTTGCTACTGCCACACCTCTGGCTGCCACCCAAACATCATCCCCTACAACTGACACTTGGCACAATGATTCTTTAAGCTCACATGGTGTGCTGGCTTCATCTTGCATGGTTACTCATGGGCAACATGGGATTGTCAAACCGAATCCCAAGTATTCATCATCTGACTATGCCCTTCATAGCTCCACCTCTTCATGTGTACCGACTGAACCCAAAGGCTACAAAATAACTCTTAGACATCCTGGTTGGCGTGCAGCCATGGAGGAGGAAATGCAGGCATTAAAAAATAATAATACATGGACATTGGTGCCTAAAGATCCATCCATGAATATGGTAGGATGCAAATGGGTTTTTAAAACCAAGCTAAAGACTGATGGGTCCTTAGAGAGACTTAAAGCACGTTTAGTTGCCAAGGGCTATAATCAAAAGGAGGGCATTGACTTCTCTGAGACTTTCAGCCCTGTTGTCAAGCTAGGCAGCATTCGGACCGTTCTCACTATTGCTAGTATCAATCGATGGCCTATACGGCAGCTAGACGTAAAGAATGCATTTTTACATGGTACACTTAATGATCCAGTTTACATGGATCAACCACCAGGATTTGTAGACCCTTGTCATCCAACTCATGTGTGCTATCTGCATCAAGCTCTCTATGGTCTTAAACAAGCCCCAAGGGCATGGTTCGATCGATTCAGCTCCTTTCTATTGACACTTGGTTTTTTCTGTAGTGTGGCAGACTCCTCTCTCGTTGTCAGACGTAGTGCTCGAGGCATCATTATTATCTTTCTATATGTTGATGAAATAGTGTTAACAGGCGATGATCCTATTATTCTTCAGTCCATCATTTCTACCTTAACCACTGAGTTTGCCATGAAGGACCTCAGTCCGCTTCACTATTTCTTAGGGATTGAAGCTACATCATTTTCTGGGGGTTTATTCCTATCTCAGCAAAAATATGCAAATGATTTGATTGATCGTGCTCAGATGCAGAATTGCAAAGCTGTTAGTACACCAATGGCAACAAAACTTTAGCTTCTCTCCTCTACAGATGATCCATTTCCTGATCCCACACTTTATAGAAGCATTGTTGGTGGTCTACAGTACCTCACTATGACCCATCCATACACTGCTTTTGCGGTCAATACTGTGCATCAATTCATGGACAAGCCTAAGATGCATCATTATCAAGCAGCTAAACGGATTCTCCGATATATCCACGGTACTATAGACTATGGGATACAAATCCTTGCAAATAGTACAATAGATCTCTATGCATTCTCTGATGCAGATTGGGCCGGGTGTCCCAATACACGTCGGTCCACGACTGGGTTATGTACATTCTTGGGGGGCAATTGTTTGTCATGGAGTGCTAAAAAAGCAACCCACAGTAGCTCGCTCTAGTGCTGAGGCTGAGTATCGAGTCATGGCCTCTACTGCAACTGAGCTAACATGGATTGGATACATTCTTCATGATATAGGTATAACTCTTTATAAGCCTCCTACATTATTTTGTGACAATATGAGTGCTCTCTACATGACAATCAATCCTGTTTTTCATGCATGAACCAAGCACATTGAGATTGATTACCACTTTGTTTGTGAGAAGGTAGCCCTTGGATCACTTGTCACCAAGTTCATCAATTCAGATCAACAAATTGCTGATATTTTCACAAAACCGTTCCCACAGGCTCCGTTTAGTGCTTTGAGGACCAAACTTGGACTCTGGCTTCGACCGTCCAGTTTGAAGGGGAGTAACAATGGTTAAGATTTTGTGATGTTGAGATACATCTGTATGCAGTTACTGGACTCATTCAAATTTTATCCATTCAAACTTCCTGCAGTTACTGATTTATTCAAATGATGCTATGATTGCTCATCCTAAGACACATGGGAAGTCTATCCTAACCAACTGTGTAATCTATATATACTGTCATTGTTGTATTCAGTAAGTATTGAGAAAATAATAAACTATTACAAAAGTATTGTGTTATTTCTTAGGTGGATAAATTAGAAATAGAGAAATAGGATATAGTTATATAGGAACAACTGAAACACGAGTGGTTTGATGAAAAAAATAAGTGGGTAGTTGCATGAGTAGTTACATAACCGTCAGTCAAAATTATAACCTATAACCCAGAGTCAAAATTAGATTTAATACCTTTGAGCTTAATATATTATAATGCTTCGTACAAAAAGAAGTAGAATTTTGCCTACCAGCTTCAATTTGTTGTTGGTAGCTAAAAATGGATTGAGAATAAATCTTTTTCATACCACTATTGTATGTATCATGAGTAATAAGAGAGAGAGTAAAAGCTTGCAAAGTAGTAGTTTGTTGTATGCTACAAGAAAAGTGAAGGAGAAAATCAGAATGACTTTAAAAAATAGGGCCATGGTATTCTATGTATCCGAAGTAACAGCAGAGAGAGTAAAAGCTTGAAAAGTAGTGGTTCGTTGTTTGCTGAAAGAAATATGAAGGAGAAAATCAGAACGACTTTCAAAATAGGGCCATAGGCTTAACATACTATTTATAGGCAGACTTGTAAACAGTTTCTATTTTGAAATCAAAATTCCATGGTATTAGTACAAACTCCTACTAATTAATTTCTTCTCTACATTAAGGCAATGCATCAAGTGGACTCGTAAGCTGAAACCACATGAGCGTATCATGCGGTCAGGTGAAGATCGGACAGTATAGGCTCCAGGAGCTGGACCTAATTTCCGTGTATGATTGAATTTTTATAGCAGAAAGTCTCCACTTTACCACTAATTAAAAATGTGGAACTCGGTTGGATGAATTAAAACTTGACCCAGCTTCAAACAACAACCTAGCGTCCCACTTGGACAGCCGAGAAAATTCTCTCATCTTATCAGCTAAAATGATGGTGGGGAATGAGCTGCGAGTGCCTGCTTGTCAATGTTCTGAAGTATACTCATAATGACAAATATCTTTTACGTTTGTCAATTGTACAAACAATCCCATATGAATCTATGCCACATGGATATGGACAGAGGGTCACCTTTTTAAATAGATAAAGAATAACATGAGTATTATCTGTGGAAATAGTGTTAGAGATGAAGTTCTGTCGGTATCACGGTGGAATCACAGTTCTCAGCTTTGCAATGTCCTGGGATCCATCATCATTTTTGGACTGTTGTTATTGGGAATCATGGCTATCCTTACTCAAATCCACTTTTCCTTTCAGTCTTTGGAATTATACGGCGAAAGTTGAATTTCAAACTACAAGCTTTCTCCATCTTAATTTGGTCGTACATGACCCCCACACACTCATAGCTCAGGGGATTGTATATGACTTGACTGCTGGAAACCCCTCCTCTCTCTCTCTCTCTCTCTCTCTCTCTCTCTAAATATCAATCCAAATCCCACCTGAAAGTGTAAAAGGCGCACCAAGACGCTTAATAATTAGTACAGTCAGATCCCATTATAAGTTAACATGTTAAAGTGCAAGTAAGTGGGTTGGGTAATATCTGAATTGGGTCATTGGGTTGAATGGCATGAAAGTGCAACTGATTTGCTAAATAGGGTCAGAAGTGTCTGATCTGAGTCGACCCGATCCTTGAGTTACTGGCCGGTGTTCAGTGTGGGTAGCTAGGTTGGGTCAAGAATTGCCACTCTCTCTATGATCCAATCTCCAAGTCAGGCCCCATTTTGGGATTCATTCGGCCAGGATCTATTTAGCACGAAATTGATATGGTTAATTTATTATTACCAACATATATATAATTATTATAAAAGTGATTTTTCCATCTGATTTAGATCCATCCTCAAAGAATTGGGATGTATTAAATCGTGAGCCTTGAACGAAAATCCAACCCAGGTTCAAACATAGGTCCAGACCCAATATTTTCAAGCCCAAGTTGAAACAGTTACACGTCATCAGTCCCCACCCATTAAAATGTCTTCAGTTGGGTGGAAATCTTGACGTCATATTTCGTACCCCCGGGAACTGACCAGGCCCAATGACCATTGTCAGAACTGTATCTGCTGTTGCATTTGATCAGAAAATAAAATAATACCAGTTAAACATCTAGTCCCTCTGACCAAAGGTTATGATTATTAAATAGGCCTAAGTTTCCCAAGCCTATCATCGATGAAGAGGGCTCTCTCTTATCTGCATCCTTGTGGGCGGGCCTCACAGGCAGTCAAGCGTGGAAGTCCCACTTCTCTCAGCAGATTGGCACCCATGCTGCTGTAAATTAAAATATATCTTTTATTTATTTATTTGTTTTTATGAACAAATGATTAGTAATGGACTTTCATCAAAATAAGAGTATAAGTGTTAAAGAGAAACCATCTCTTTTCTTCCTGTAATGGCGGCCAAAGGTTCTGAATTTCCTCTGAAAATGAATTTGGATGGTTTTACCAAGGGCCTGTTTGGTAAGCTTCCACTGAGAGGATTCCTCTCCATTTCTTTTGGAATTGAGGAAAACCCATGTTTGGATAATTTTCTTTGTAGAGAATTTTTGGCCTTGCATATTTTCTAAATAAGTTACAACATGGATTCATTTCTCCAAATTGTATTTACTATTTTTTTTCAAATTCCCTTTTCTGATTTTTCCCCAAATTGCAATCAGATGTGGTACCCATTTTTTGATATAGCCAATCATACATGTTCCCACCTCCCATGACTCTGTCGTGTTCTCAGCCCCCATTACTCTATCGCCTTAACCCTATTTATGTATATTATTATGGAATTTTCTTGTCATGCTGCAACCCAAAAATGATAGCCGCAAATGATTTATATATAGGGGTCAGCTCTCCTAAGCTCAAACTTAGGATAAGATAAGCTCAAGTGTGTGGTGGGGCCACCTGGGGACCCACATGGAGATGAGGGTGGGGGGATTTCAAGGACTCCCTTGGATCTTCCTCTCTACAAAAAATCAGCCCCAAATGAGATTTATATCATCTCCATATGGGCCTAAAAGTTTAATGGTCAACGGTCCATTTGGATTGATACATAGTCAATCCAACGGTCAAATAAATTTGGATCTGATTGAAAGTTGGTGGACATGTGTAATTTAAGGAAGTCATTTGTTTGGTACATTTGGATGAACCAAAGGTGGGCTCCACAAGCATGAGCTTACGAAAAAAATTTCTTAAGCTCGAGCTTAGGAGAGCCTTGCTCTTATATATATATATATAGTAATATTTCCTCATTTCTCCTCTTACTTGTTGGGTTTTTTCAGATTAATGTGAGATGTATGGTTTGGTTATATTTATTATGATGGAATGAGAATGTGAATGTGATGTTGATTATGGTAGAATGTTGGTTCAAAGAATTATACCACGTTTGTGATTATATTTTGAGTTAGAATGATTTTTTGGGTAGAATTCTAAGATAGAATGTTGAAAAGGGGGCTAGTAGCTTTTTTTTTTTTTTTTAACTGATCTTAAATAGATTTTTAAATTTAGATTTTTAACTAGACAGGTATCCTTCCACTATTGTTTTGGATTACTTGCTTCATTTCTCAGGAGTCATTCATTAAATGGGTTTAATGGAGATGGGTGTATTGGAGATATTATTGTTGCTTGGTTCATGCGGGTAACCGTAGAAGAGTCACAACTGGTCGAAAAACCTCACGGCTAATTGTGATTTAGTTTTGTTTCAGGACACTGTTCATGCCGAGACTTCTAACTAGCAATCTTTAATTCATAGTGAGCTTAAGGCTAGCCATGAGCTAACTATAGATGACCCCACGACTAGTTGTAAGGAAGTTATGGATAACAGTAAGCAATCTTTTCCAA
This sequence comes from Cinnamomum chago, assembly GCA_038049695.1. NCBI lineage: Eukaryota > Viridiplantae > Streptophyta > Magnoliopsida > Laurales > Lauraceae > Cinnamomum > Cinnamomum chago. The sequence continues at coordinate 99,897,715 of CP142453.1, read as the reverse complement.
GGTTTAGGACTTTGGATTTTTAGAGCCTTTACCATAAATCATGACCGCTGGCCTAGTCTATTGATGAATATGAATGAGACCGATAGTAAGGGGATGTGTGAGCTTGATTTACTCTAACGGGTCATCCGAAAGGGTACGTGGGGATTGTATTGGACCAAGTAAGTGGTGTGGTGGATTGTTTGAGGATAGTGCTGAACTTTGGGAGCACCAATGTGAAAGTCTGAGATTTAAATCCAAGGGGGGAGGGGGGGAATATGGTGAGCTTGAATTAGTGACCAATTAAGTCAAATTTTAACTCATTAGAATCAATTAGTCAATAAGTAAAGATTATGAAACTAAGTGTGGGAGCTGCAAAGATAAATCATCACAAACCAACCACCAAAACACAACGATATATAGTGGTTCGGCCTCATTGCCTACATTCACTCCGGGCTTGTGATCCTACACCCTACCGGCATTTTACTATCTATGTTTTTCAATAGGCCAAGCAATAACTTTTACAAAATGCTTTTCAAGATTTAGCAATAACCTATAAAGCAGCTCCAACAGAGGCTTTATTTGTCCAACTCAGCTACCAATGGTTGTAATTGGCATATGACTTTGCCTCCAAGAGAATGGTCAAATCCCACATGGCATTTGAAAGTTGTGTTGGTATGCCAAATTTGACATACCATAAAGTGAGATACCTTTTTCTTTCTTTTAAATAAAATAATGGTGATGAGGGTAAATGCATTTAAAGTTGGTACAAGAAGATGATAAATTTGAAATGAGAAAATAATAAAATAATAATTTGACATCTCTCATGGAGTTGCACAAGTGAGATGTCAAATTTACATGTCTTTTTTTGCCACATAAGCATTTATTTTGAGAAAAAATATATCCAAATTTGAAGTGTCTTGAAGATGCCCTTACAATATGCTTTCCAAGGCTAAGCAATAACCCCTTATGTTTTATGGTTCACCCATAAGCTTACACTTATGCTTTTATAAGGCTAAGCACTAACCTATAACCCTAAGATTGGTTATCTCTAGGGGCATGCGGCGAGAGGTCCCTCAAAGTGTGACTTTGTTACAAACAGTCTATAAAAAAAAAAATAGTCATGCAGTCAAAGGTCTTCTAACACATTCTCATACCTGATATGTCTAATTTACCCTTTATTTAAATCATATCCTATGATTGGTGGGATATCCATTAATAATAGTCAACTACCACTTAATGAGTCATGATTAATGGAATCTCATTAATGAGATTTTCAAATAAATTTCAAAAAACGTAAATAAATTTTAAAAAAAAGCAATAGATTTCAAAAGAACGCAGATAAATTTAAAAAGACACAAATAAATTTCAAAAAATATAAATAAATTCCAAAAGATGAAAATCAACTGCAAAAGATCCAAATAAATTTAAAAAAAATATAAATAAATTTCAAAAGACTCAAATAGATTTCAAAAGATGTAAATAAAATTAAAAAACGCAAATACATTTGCCAAAACTAACATGATCCAATTTTTCAAATTAGCAAACAATGTGGCAAAAAACTCAAGTCTTTTTGTCAAAAACTCAGTTAAATTTATTTCAAAAAATACAAATAAATTTCAAAAGACACAAATAAAATTCAAAAACACAAATAAACATGCCAAAAACTCATATAGATTTGTTTATAACTCAGATAGATTTGTTCCAGAACTCAGATAAATAGCCTAAAACTCGAATAGATTTGTCCAGAACTCAGATAATTTTTTTTTAGAAATCAGATAAATAGCCAAAAACTCAAACAGATTTGTCCAGGACTCAGATAAATTTATCCAGAATATAAATAAATTTCAAAAGACTCAAATAGATTTCAAAAGACGTAAATAAAATTAAAAAACGCAAATACATTTGCCAAAACTAACATGACCCAATTTTCCAAATTAGCGAACAATGTAACAAAAAACTCAAGTCTTTTTCCTCAAAAACTCAGTTAAATTTATTTCAAAAAATACAAATAAATTTCAAAAGACACAAATAAAATTCGAAAACACAAATAAATATGCCAAAAACTCATATAGATTTGTTTATAACTCAGATAGATAACTCAGATAGATTTGTTCCAGAACTCAGATAAATAGCCTAAAACTCGAATAGATTTGTCCAGAACTTAGATAAATTTGTCCAGAACTCAGATAAATTTGTTTTAGAAGTCAGATAAATAGCCAGAAAGTCAGACAGATTTGTCCAGAACTCAAATAAATTTGTTTCAGAAGTCACATAAATAGCCAAAAACTCAGATAGATTTTGTCCAAACATAAATAAATTTAACAAAAAATACAAAACTCAGATAAATTTAACTTTGACTGGAATGGGGATGGACTTCTGGAACGGGTCAGGTCGAACCTGACCTAGAACCAACCCAGAATTGTTGCAGATCTCAGGCCCACTTTCTTCTTCTTCTTCGTTCTGGAATCAGAAACACAAACCATCTTCCATTTGCCTTCTTCCTCGATTCCAGCGATGGCATGGCGCGGCGTCCGTTGGCAATCCCCTTTCTCCGGCAACACGTAGGAACGACGGTGGCGCAGGAAATCCGACGATGGCATAGAAGATCGTCTTCTTCTTCGTTTCGTGTTCGGCAAGTCTTTTTCTTCGTTGTAGGGGTCTTCTTCTTCTTCTTCTTTGCAAGGGTCTTCTTCTTCTTCTTCTTTTTCTTCTTCATTTTCTTCTTCTTTGCAAGGGTCTTCTTCTTCTTTTTCGTTGCAGGGGCTTTCTTCTTCAGAGATCGATCTCAACTGTTGAGATCCAATCCGTCAATGTCCAATGCCGGTTTGAAGAAGAAGACGAAGGAGAATGGAAAATTTTAAATTTTAAATTTTAAAATTTTATGTCTAATCAGTTAAAAGGGAAAATCATTCATTAAAATGTATGAGGTGGCGTGTCTAGGAACCTTTTTTCATGAGGTGACGTCTCTAGGGACCTCTCACCGAAATATGTCCAAGCTGCATGGACTACAGGCCTTAGAGGAAAAGTTGGTAGACTGGAGGCCTTACAAGTCCTATATGAGGGACCTTTTGCTAATTATCTCTTATCTCTAAGATTTGTCTGCAAAACACATGAAGAGATACAAATTTAAGCTCAATTATAATGCCTTTTAATTGGGCGGATACGAAAGTGAAAATATAACTCACACAACACACTATGTAACGCAAAGATGAATGCTCAATGTGTTTCTGCGAAAACTTCAATCAAATTTAAAAATGATAGCCCAATGAATATAAGCTTAAAGCTTTTGAAAGTTTAAATCACAAAAATTTTGATTGAAGTGAAAATACAAATCACATGTAATTCAAGTGAACAACTTGAAAAGATGTGACTAATCAAATTATGCAAGTTGAATGAAATTTAAAAACAACTAAAGCATGTGATTTATGAACTTGTTGTTTCCAAAACAAACTAATTTAATTATATGCTTCAAGGTATGAAAACAACAAGATAGTGATTCAACCAAGTAAGAAGATCATGCCATAATTGAGCTGAAAGATATTGGCATAGCATGATATATAAAATTAAAAACAAACTTGGTTTGAATCAATGTGAAGAACACCAAGTCAAAGTGGAGTCCATGTAATGGATTCAACTAATGATAGTTATCTTGCTAAAATTAATTTACCAATAATTTAAATAAAGCATGTAACATATGATAGGGAAAATAAAGCTTACTTAGATTAGTTTTACTAATGAATCCAAGCTTTAGCTTTCCAAATAACCTAATAGCCTTCCTTAGCACATTCCCCTTTCTTTGGCTTTAAATCACGTTGAAGAATGCCTCAAAGTTGGTTACAAATGGCCTTGGAATGAGCTTATTTATATAGAAAAAGTTGTCCAACGGCTAGTTGTCAGTTAACCCCCTTCACAATTTGGTTAACCAAACTCCCAGTGGTAAAAATAAAAAAAAATTAAAAAAAGCTAGTTTTGAACATTTCCGCAACTTGAACCGAAATGGGTTCGGTCAAGGTTGGGTTAACTGACATCCAGAGTTCAGTTAACCGAATTTACTATAGCAAAGTACTGTAGAAAAAGCAATGTAGCACTCATTTTCAGAAATTACGCAAAGAGCTACTCCAATGTATTTTGCTAGTGAGAGTTTTGTCCATGGAAATCATGCATAGACTCATGTTTAAATCAATTCAAAAGATATTTTCAAAACATGAACCTAATGTGCCTAAAATGATTTACCTATGAAATCATAGGCATGCATGATCAAAATCAATTTATGCATCCAATGTTAAAATCCAAGTCATGCATGAAACACAAGTTCTAAAAGTTTCAAAACAATGCATATGAAAATCAAGATTTCAAGTTTTTCAAAATCAAAGCTCATGTGAAAATTCGAATGATGCTTAGATGATAATGCATCCATCAAATTGCAACACACAAAATCCTTAACACAATGTACTATACGAACTATCCGGGACCCGCAAAGCCACTGGATTGGATGGTATTGTCTTTCACATGTGCAAGGCAACTATGATCCTAAGTTAGCTATCACTACAACAAATACATTTTTGCCAACGCAGTCACCCCGTCTTGAAAAATAAGAATTGTGTCGGGACAGGCTTTACTGACGTAGTACAATGCGTCGGCACCACGTCGGCAACCTAATGCCTGGAAAACCATTCCCGACGTAATAATGTTTAGCGCCGGCTAAAAAGAGCCATTCGCCGACGCAATGGTGCGTCGTCCCAAACGTCGGCAATGTCAACTGCATCGGCAAAAAATCGAACTTAGTGGTCAACCTCACTTCACTGCCGACGCATAACAACGTCGGTTATACATTTGCCAACGCACATACTAGCGTCAGAATACATATTTGACGACGCATACACAATGCCAGTAATACATATTCCGACATGTTGAAGCGTTAGGAAATGTCTTCAATGACGCAGGAAAATTACTTTTAGCAATGCAGAGAGTGTGTCGGGAAATAGATTTACCTAACTGACGAAGCATAATAACATCGGTTATACATTTGCCAACGCACATATTAGCGTCAGAATATATATTTGACGACACATACACAATGCCGGTAATACATATCCCAACGTGTTAAAGCTTCAGGAAATGTCTTCAACGATGCTAGAAAATTACTTTTGGCGACGCAGCGAGTGCGTCGGGAAATAGATTTACCTAACTGTCGACGCATAATAACATCGGTTATACATTTGCCAACGCACATATTAGCATCGGAATACATATTTGACGATGCATACACAATGCCGGTAATACATAACCCGACGTGTTGAAGCGTCGGGAGATGTCTTCAACGATGCAGGAAAATTACTTTTGACGACGCAGAGAGTGCGTCGGGAAATAGATTTACCTCACTGCCGATGCATAATAACGTCGGTTATACATTTGCCAACACACATACTAGCATCGGAATACATATTTGACGACGCATACACAGCACCAATAATACATATTCCGACATGTTGATGCGTCGAGAAATGTCTCCAACAAGGGCAGGAAATTTACTTTTGGTGATGCAGAGAGTGCGTTGGGAAATAGCTTTTCTTATCAATTAAGAAATAATTGAAAAAATCATAAAAAGTTCCTATACAATATTTTCTTGTTCAAATCTAAATTTTCAACATTGCAGAAGCATAAGCATTGATAAACAACAAATAATCCCACATTCATCATGAAACAATAAAAAATTAATGAGTCACCAATAAACTAAAACCAATCATAAAACTTGTCCATGCCACATAAAATGTAATATCCAACATAAAAAAAAGTCAAATATCTCAATAAAGTAAATCTCAACTAAAATATAATCATCATCAAATATCCAAAGTACACCATGAAACACGACCAGTAAGGAGCAAAATGAACTTGTTAGAGGGATGACCCATGCCAATTCATAAAACCATCAAATCCTTATCTTTCGAAGGAGCCCGAACCATCCATATCGACCCGGGAAAGCAGCAACTGAATTTGTCTCTGCATGTGAACATGCATAGCTGCCTGATCTTGCATTTGCTTATGCCAGTCCTCATACTGTCGCCGCAACTCTTCCCTCAACTCTTCTTGTGCTTTCAACCAATCAACTAGTTGTTGCCGTAAGGTGCTCATCTCAAAAGGCATCAAGATACCAGTAAAAGATGATGATGGGCCCCTCGAGCGGTACCCTTGCCTCCTCGCGACCCTCTTTCCTAGCAGATTCTCGATCACCTGTTACTCAACCACTAGAGAGTTAATTTCAAGCTGCGACAGTGGCTCCTCCATTCTTCCCTGCATTATCAAAGCATTCAAATATGTCATGTAATTAATATACGTTAGGCAACTGAAATAAACTAGGATCTACAATATTGTTAATGAAACAAATCACTTGTGTCTTCTCAGCATGATCTGTGATCCATTTGTTCTTCTTCTTGTTATAGTGTCGCTGTCAATATAAATCAGGTTGAGAGGGAGGATCATGTTGTTCACCTGCCTGCATGATCGAGAACTAGGCTGCAAATGATCAAGATCCAGATGTATGAAGCGTCTTCACTTTGCTCCGGCTCTCTGAAGTTCCCATGTAATGGTCTTCCATCATTTCTTGATATTCATCCCGATCCTCATAATCACTATCACCCCCATGTTCCGATTCGACAATGTCATCCACAGGAGGTGTTATCTCTCCGTGGTAAATCTAGGTCTTGTAGGATGCTTGCATACCCCTACGGTAAATATGAAAGTTCATAGTGTCGCAGTCATACCGGCGATTGTTCTTGCAAACCCTACACGGGCACCAAATCTCAGTAGCATCCCCAGTGTTCGCCTTTGCAAATTCAATAAATGACTTCACCCCGTCACGATACTCCCGACCCATTCTCACCAAGCGATCCGGACTATCCAGTGTCGTCCAAGTCTTGTCCATATCTTAAAAATGAATAATCAATAAGATAATCACATTACTCAAAAGAGAACACAGAAAAACATGTGCATATGATTATGAATACAATCAATCACATGATGACCTTGAATGCTTTGAGTTGGAATACAGTCAATCACATGATAACTATGATAATATGTTCCACTACCACTACTAGAAAAAAGGGTTTTTATATTGGCTAAAAACCGATATAAAAAACCTATTATATCGGTTTTTCAGTAAACTTTAAACCGATATAAGTACCCCCGATATAATAAACAACTATAACCGATATAATATGTGTATTATTTCATATCGGTTTTTGGACAACTGATGTCTTTTGAACCTGAAATTATAACACATATTACTGTAAAACCGATATAAAAAAAGTGAAACCGATATAAAAAATATTTATAATATCGGTTTTCGGAGAATTGATGTGTTTTGAAACTGAAATTGTAGCATACATTACTGTAAAACCGATATAAAAAAGTGTAAAACCGATATAAAAATTATTTATAATATCAGTTTTCGGAGAACTGATGTGTTTTGAAACTGAAATTATAGCATACATTACTGTAAGACCGATATAAAAAAGAGTGAAACCGATATAAAAATTATTTATAATATCAGTTATAAAGGGCTTTGTTTTATCGGTTTTTTGGGATTGTATTATATCGTTTGTTTTGTAACCGATTTAAAATTATATATGCATTTTTTTTATCAAAAGAATTTGCATTGCTGCAGTACCTATAAAACCTGCAGTACCATAAAATAAACATGTAGTACCATTGCAGTACACTGTACACCAATAAAACTTTGCACTATATATACAAAGTGATCATATATATATATATATAACTAATTAATAATTAACATAAAGCTTGACTAGACAAATCTCTATGAAAATATTGTGTGTGTATATATATATATAGTATATACATTGTCTTCCATGGGATGTACAAAAAGTTGGAACTATATATAAACAAAAAAACCAAAAGAACGTGATTGATATGGAGTATTCATGAACGTGATGGCCCACTACATCAGCTACTTATATAAGTGAATCATATCCATCTCATAGAAAATAAAAGAACACAACAAACACCACAATCATACCACATTCTATACAATGAAGTAAACTCATGCTCTTCTGACACCTCCAAGTAAACCTAGCTTCTACAAATCAACTTAAGTACAAAAAAATAAAATAAAAATAACAATATTGGATAAGTTGATAAATCTACAATACGTACAAATGATACATATATACATGTACCTGGAATGACTCCTATCCCTTGGCCGTGACAGTGGCAGTGACTCAACTGCAACTACACAGTAGGCTGCAACATCAAACCATAACAACTGTCAATGACCACAAAAAAGGAAAACGTCCCTCTTAACCCATTCAAGGTAATAAACCAATAAATACCAAAACACCTACCTGAAAATCAAGAAGAACTTATAAGAGGAATCCTCAACTGCTACAAAATTACAAAAGCAAATAAAAATGTGCAACATCTTTCTTTTCTACTCGCTTCCATACACCTTATGATAATTAGGATTTACGAAAAGGACGAACAAAACAATTGACATTCTCTGGTTAGAGTATGATAAGAACCAAGTTCATAAATTGAATATTTGATTTCTCAGAATGAAATACCACAGATGCTATAATCTTTTGAGCTACAATACACAGATGTTATAATCTTTTGAGCTACATTAGAAAAAAACTCTAAAAGAAAAGGAAAAGAGAAATTTCTCCTCTTCCACTACTTGCACACACCCGCCTGCTGCACCACCGTGCACACATGCACCTTCACACCCACTGCCTCCTCTTCTTCCACCACCTGCTACACCACCCTGCACAGCCCACCTGCTGCACCACCCAGCACACACCCACCCTGCACAGCCCACCTGTTGCACCACCTTGCACACACCCACCCTGCACAGCCCACCTGCTGCACCACCCTGCACACACCCACCTGCACAGCCCACCTGCTGCACCACCCTATACACACCCACTGCCTCCTCTTCCACCACCTACACACACCCACCTGCTGTACAGAGTAAAGTGATTTTCCATCCACCATAAAGAAATGAAACAAGAATATACATTCCATTTCTAATTAATATTCAAATATCCTTACAACATTAAAAGCACTTTACTAGATCCATTACAAAATAAAAATCCATGCTAACATTCCACTCTGTACCAACATTCAAAACATTCAAACTCTGAGTTCTGTTGGCTGCATCTTTTCTACATTCAATCTCCCAATTCTTTTTGAACTTCATACAATATGTTGTAGTTTTCCTTTCTTTTTCATTTTTTAATTGTGTTCATGTTCATTTATTTGCTTGAATTTTTTTTTTTTATAATGTTGCCAGTGGGTGTCATGTTTGTTCATCATACAGAATATCTTAGGATTCATTCTCTTTCGACACAATCATGTCATGTAGCTTTGTTTTCCCATTTCCCCTCCCCTAGTTTCTCTCTTCCTTTCTCTGTTTTCTTTCTTGTTTCTCTTTCTTTATTTCACTCTCTATCTCTCTCTTACTTTCCTCTCTCTCTCACCCACGAAAAAAACAGATGCAAGAACTGTGAGGGGAAAACACAAATCACATTAAGATAGACTAAGAACCACAAGGAAGAAAATATAAAACTGCATTTGATGCATTAACTTGGAGTCCAACTACAAAAATCTGTCATTGAGGAAATCCAGTGGGATGACCTACAACATTAATAAATCATTATATTTATAGGTAAACTGAGTGCAGTGTAAACAACTTAGATTGACCCAGACATGGCTTAATATTAGTCAATACTACTCAGTAGGTAGTCATCATTGTATTAAATTAAGGAGCATGAGTGTAAGATAGTGGGTTAGGTGTACCTTGCATTGACTTACTAAAACAATGAAGAAATTAAAGAAAATCCTCCTCATTCAAGCAACCAACTTATTTTGTAGAAAATGACTGTTGTACATGAGAATTTCATTTCAATCTACTACCCCCACCTGCATCAAACTCCACCATTAACAAGTTGTAACTTGTGGAAAATGACTATAACTTCAGTTCAAATCCAACATTCTATCAGTTCATTACGACTTTCAATAAAAGTCATATGAATAAATTGTAACATCTAATTCCAATTCATTACTTTCAACCTCTGTTCATATAATCAATACACACATTCCAAAACATGTACCACTATTCCAAACTTGAAGGTCACAACAATCGAAGTATAGACAAAAAAATCCATGTCCGTTCCATGATTCAAATTGAAACTAAATTTAGCCAACCCAAGTACTAAATCACATATAAAAGAGATCTTATAATTGGATGGAGGCTTATCTTACAACAAGGAATCATAACTTCTTTCTGTTTAAACATAAAGCTTGACTAGACAAATCTTTATGAAAATATTGTATATATATATATATATTCTATCTTGTACTTCCTCAAAACAGATGAATTTTCCAGTGATGCAGCTCTCACCACAATTAGGCCTTGGTTCATGCTTCTGAGGCAAAAAAGCTACTTTCCTCCTTCCACTCTTTTCTCACCCAAGCCAGCTCCTATATAAAAGCCTGAGGACATCAATTGCTGGCTGGAACGATCCAGTTAGTACTTCTCTTTCTTTTCTTTAGTTTTTCTTTTCTTTTCTTTTCTCCCTCAACCAAATGACCAGCTCATCAGCCCCACACCAGCACCCAATATCAAGAGGCCCTTGATACCCACAAGAAAAAAGAACTGAAGGACAAAGGAGGAGCCATCATAGAGAATAAAAGAGGAGGATCTATCAAACATGACATGGTAGTAAGTGAGAACAACAGACTTTCTTAAGTCTATGTAGTCTCATACATGTTATTTCTTAAGTGAGAAGGCATGTTGCAGTTAAGCACATCATCAAGGATGAATATGTTGAGTCTTTTATGAGGGAAGTTACGAGCCTATCACATGTCAAACATTCAAACCTAGTGGCTTTGTTGGGGCATTGTGAAGAAGAAGATGAATGTTTTCTTGTTTATGAGTTGTGCTCTAACGGGAATCTCTCAGAGTGGCTATTTGGTATTTCCTCTCTCTACAAAGTGCTTCCCTTTGGGGCTGTCACCTTTTGGACAGTAAGCTAAAAATATGTTATGTAACAAACAAGAGAGGACAGGGTCCTGTCATGGATTCAAAGGCTTGAGATTGCGATTGATAGTGCCCGAGGCCTATGGTTTTTTCACACATATCCTCAAGGCTGCATTGTTCATCGTGATATCAAGGTAGTTTCTATGATTATCATTGGTGATTCATCACATAATCTCTTGTTTGTCTTTACCTATGTTGAGGTTCCGTAAGCCATGTTCATGTAGATCATCCAATTAAATAATCAATACTATTTCTGATGTGGCATATCACAAAACATAGGATTCGTGGATTCAGCATAGTATTCAAATAAGTAGAAATCTTACTCTAAAATATTTAATTGTTTTAATGAAGGAAATATGTAGTAATTATATATATTCATCCGCCAAGCGTACGAGTGCACCTTATTGTGAGCTCATCGTGCACAAACAGCTAGTGGGGCCCACCTTATGATCCATCTAAGTGGACATTAAAACAGACCTTATGATCCATCTAAGTGGACATTAAAACAGGGGCAATTATCCAAATGGACAAGACCATTTGATCAACTATGCACTCATTTTGGATGGTAAAAGCTTGTGGTCAGTTGACACTTCCCCTATTCGATGAAGAAAGACAAAACATGCATTCGTGACAATTTAGAGGCAAAAGCATAGAATGTACCTATTCTCCATTGTTGATAAAATCTAAAATGTATTCAACTAACTCCAAACGTAAATCATTAAGCTCCTCGTTGCCATATGTCGCTGCCTCCCCAAGTTCTTTCAACTTAGATTTTGTCGACACGAGAGGATCTTCAATAAGGTGCTTCATAAATTTCATTACATAAACCCCGCATTCCTTTTTCCCCATTTGTTTAGGGCACTACATAAAGACCATAAAAAACATACAAAAAGGATTATGTTGTATGTGTGATATCATAAACACAATTATTCATTGCTCACCTTCACCAATTCCCAAGTCGGATTTCCTTTAATTCTTTTTCCTATTTCCATAGATGCCACTTACATTGCACTTCACACAACGATATCCATTAAGACTTAGTATTTTAAAAGAGAAGCTTTGAAAACAAATGAACAAGAAGAATTAATGAACTACTCACTCATTCACTATGAACTTTACATTCAAGTCAACAACCTTTCGTACCAAGGAGTCTAACCAGAACACTTCCATTGATGTCATATCAATGACTAATAGAAGCCAATGACCCCTAAATCCATAAAAGCGGACGGATTAAATGACAAATAAGATTTAATTACACACAAGTGGATATAAAATGACTACTAAGATAAATTGAAGACACGTGAAAATATAGTACACCCTTACATGGAGTATGGAACAAAAATCAGTTGGTCCTTTTTTGCAATTTTCATTCTCTTTATCATGTTGCGTTTCATCTCTTCTTTGTCTCCAAAATCATTGAAATGTGCAGGATGGGAAAATCCATATCTTGCTCGAGAATTTTCATATCGATCGTAGAGAAACCTAAAGAAATAAGGTAAATGAAATGGTCATAACATCAAATATATTAAAGACTGATAGTTCTTAGGAAAAGACAAATAGTTTACCTTTGGTATGCAGTCATTGAGTTAACCTCTAGCTTCTTCATGTTACAAAGATCTAACAAATCAAATTTTAAAAAATAATTGAATTCTATATCTTCTTCAAATACCCCTTTCTCAAGTGGAATACTTATTTGACTTGATTTCATCATCTTTTCTATAATCTTGCCAAACTTTTGGAGCTAACTTGCCCCTTCACCATTAGTTGCATCACCATTAGCTGCAGAAGAATCATCAACCACACTATACATGGAAATCCAAATTAAAACGAAAAAGTTAATTACGGTAGTTTAACTTAAGCATAACTAATAAGAGTTGGAAAATACACTTTACCTTATCACCTAATATCACCCATTTTTCAGGCCAAGCCACAAATGAGTTGTGTGCATCTAAAATAGTGGTCAAAATACCACATACAGGTATAGGAAGAGGGGAATCAGGACATAATACACAATCAATCGACACTCGTACATTGTGCTCCCGTAAAGAAATATTGTGAATTTTTTTCCAATGGTCCAGTCTTCCCATAAACCTTTCCTTTCGCAACAATATTATCCTTTGATCCCAAAGCCAATCTACAATTCTGCATCTTCAAATAATACATAAGTACTAAATCTTACATCAACTAATGTATATAATACGATGAAACTAATGTTGGTTGTAATTTCTTAATTTAATAGCCGGCCCATAAAACATACTTGCGGGGAACTAAGAATATTTGATGATGTCTTGTTCACTTTTGAAGTACCACCATCTTCAAGCTGCATGTTATAAGAGTTAAATACGAATTCATATGGTTATTAAGCAATGCATATAGTTAGGTCCCTTAGTTAAGAAATCATGTATTCAACATAATCTACCAAAACAACAAAAAACTATGGTTTGGTAAACTACCTGTTGACCTCTTAAAACACCGCTACTATTGGATGCAATATTTTCTGAATGGGGAGAGTTTTGATGAGTCTCTTTATCCTTCACAACTTGTTCTAAAACTCTCACCCTTTCCTGAGATTCATGTAACTGGGCCAACAACTCCTCATTATAATTCTTCGTTCCACGTTTTGGTATTTTGAAATAGGCCATTGGAGTGACATGTTTCCCTTCCCCTCTAACTCGTCCACAATGCTCCGGGGTACCCAAAGCCATAGTAAGAACATCATTGCTCCCCTCAGTCATTGTAGTCCCCTCATTTACTTTCTTTTTCAGATCATCCTACAATAACCATGACACCAATGAATCCCGAGTCATATGTATATAGCTAATATTCAAATACCTTGATGCATGGTCATGCAAGGCACTTAGGGAGAATACTCGACCTACAAGTTATAGCGAAGACGTTTGATGCCTCACATCTACCTTGGGCACTCTTACAAAAAGTCTAAAACGATTTACAATTTTTCTGAGAATGGAAACTTACAATTTTTCCTACTACTTCCCTTGTGGAATCATTTGAATATTCCCCATTTTTGTTTTGACGAGCCAATTTCCATTTGACACTCCTATCTTCATGATCAACGAAAATGCCTGTCTATATGGATTTTTTTTTCTATACATGATATATGAAAACACAATTAAACATCTAAGTTAGTTTAGTTCAACCGTAAGAAACTATTTAAAATAGTTCTATACTAAATGTACTTACAATATCTTCTTCAAGACCCACATAGCCTGATCTGCTTAGTCAATGTGTATACACATTATTGGATTGCCTTTTAGACTGTAGAATGTTTAACTCCTTAAAATTACAAAGAAGAAAAGACATTAACATACATACATCAGCATATAAGACAGTGAGTGTCGCCGTTTGGCTGTGTATGTGATGTGTGGTGTGCTGAGTGTTGTACGGGCAGACTGTAGTGTAGCGGTGTGCTATGTGGTGTGCAGGGGTGTGATGCAGTGGACTTTTAGTGTGAGTGTGTGCACACTACAGTGCAGCGGTGTGCTGTGTGGTGTACAGGGGTGTGCTGCAGTGGACTTTAAGTGTGTTGTGTGGGCTGTGTGTGGTGTACTGAGAGCTGTGTGGGCTGAGTGTGGTGTGCTGAGTGTTGTGTGGGTTGTATGTGGTGTGCTGAGTGTGCTGCAGTGTGCAGGGGTGTACTGCAGTGTACAGGGGTGTGCTGCAGTGCAGTTGTGGGCTGTGTGTGGTGTGCTCAGTGTTGTGTGAGTGAGTGCAATGGTGTGGCTCCACATGTAATCTATAGAAGTAGATATATACCTGAAACTCTGGGGTCAACCTTGATTGCACAAATTCAGTCCAAACTAATTTGTCGATAAACTTATACTTTGTAGGTGGCTCCACAAGTAGTTCGGGATTATCTTTGAATGAAAGTATGTACTTAGTAGTCAAAGTTGTCTTGAACGTCCTCCACTTGAAGCCAATATCAGATATAACTTGAGCCCTCGTATTTTCATCCAACAAAAATCTGGTATATACCAAATGAATTAAATGGTAAGCGACTTCTCGTGATATTTTCATGCCAATTAATACAACACAAGATACACATAAGAATGGGGGGAATAAAACGAGGATTCCCGAATCATAGTACGACCAGTAATTAGCTTAAAACAAATATTGCAGACTATACAGATATTTTCACGGAGCCTCATGCAATTGACTTATCGAC
Source organism: Cinnamomum chago (assembly GCA_038049695.1). NCBI lineage: Eukaryota > Viridiplantae > Streptophyta > Magnoliopsida > Laurales > Lauraceae > Cinnamomum > Cinnamomum chago. Next base: position 99,882,497 of record CP142453.1, on the reverse strand, counting down.
CTATACGTAACATTTTGTGTGTGTGTGCGCGTCTCAAAAATAGGGCATGCATGCTGAAATGAAAGGGGAAACTTATCACATAGACAAATCCCAAATTATGAGCAGCCCAAACATGTAAGTAACAAAGATCGCAAGTTCTGTTTAGAATGCTTCATAAACCTAAATATTAAGGCAAATGACGGGGACTGTATCAAATAAACATGGAGATATCATATAGAAAAAATATGTTGTGTTAAATAGTAAAAACGACAAATAGCTTAGTAAGGCACATATTATTCTAAGGTCTTCCAAAAGTAACAGGAAATCACATATTTATTTACCTTCATTGTAGCCCATAAATCTCTTTCCAGCTGCCCTTCCCTAAAATCTTTCAATTTACGCCAATCACTAAATGGGTTAAGTGGGACCATCACTCTTGCCAAAGCCCTTCGTAACCAGCTATTTTCCTGCGTACTTCTTGTGGTGTAGGCCTACCCTTTTGATCATACTCAACAGTAATTACATTTCCATCTCAATTCTTGGTCAACTCAAGCATTAAAGTTGTCCTCCTCGCTTTCCTTTTTTTTTTTTTTTTGAATGCGGGGTTGACCAACATTACTTATGTTGTCTTGTGATTCACCATTCCTTTCTTGATCCATTACTAGCTGGAAAAAAAAACATACATATCAATAAATATATTGTGTATGTCATGGAATAGGTAATACATACAACAATGCAATGCATAGCATACTAACACTACCACTAAGTGTGACATCAGTTCAAATAACCTATATATGCTTCTTACAAACAAGTACATAAGGGAATATTTAGCAATAAGAAACACTTACACAAAAAATATAATTATAATACATTTTCAAATATCAATGTCAGTCCAAGTCCCCTCAGCATCTTCACGCGTGTACATTGCCTCAGATTCATTTATAGCATCCAATGGTTCATCAAATTGCATTACTTCATGACGAGTTTGATCTTCAATGCCAGCATCAAAGAGGACTTCTTCATTGTCATCAACATTATAGGTTCTTTCAGGAGTTGCTAGAGCAATGGACCATTTATGATTGACTAGATCAGGTACATAGAAGACTTTCTTTGCTTAAGAGACTAAAATGAAAGAATCAGATTTATAACCAATTCTAGCAAGATTAACTATGGTGAGTCCCAGCTCATCTACCTTAAAGCCAGTCTTGTTGTCAACCCAATCACACTTGAACAATGGGATTTTGAAATGACTATAATCAATCAACCATATTTCCACAATAACACCATAGTACCCTGATTCATAGAAAACAGGATTATTATCCTTTGCACTAGACACGTTCATCGCCATGGCCACTAGACTTACACCACTATTCTGAGTGACATGTGAAGCATCACGATCCTTTGTGGTAAAACCATTAATGGTATAACTATGATATTTCATAACATGTATACGAGGACCTTGTGATACCCATCTCAAGATTTCTGAGATGTTGTTACCGGTGACACGCCGATCTTCAAAAACCTGTGTCCCTAAGAAAGTTAGTCACATTTAGTAAATAGACACAACACAAGTCTTACGGTTGACAATTGTTACCTTGTTTTTGAGCCAAGAACTAAAAGAACGGTTATGTTCATCTTGTAACCATTTCTGAATTTTGGACTGCCGAGGAAATGTTTTCTTTAGGTGGTTCATGTGTCTCCTGCATATTTTTCCATACGAACCGCATGTTAGCTCTAAAACTAGTGTAACGCTTTAATTTGTAAGTCAAGAAGTTAAAATACAATTACTCAATATAGGGTTGAACAACACTTGTGTTGTGCAATGCATAAGAATGTGCTTGCTCCAAGGACTTAGCATCAACTTCAACAAAATAACCTCCTGGAGGATTCTTTCCAGTCATAATTTCAGGGTAAGTTTTATCTTCAAATGGTGGAATTCCAACTGCATCCAATCCAGAGAAGTGCTCACTACAAAATTCAACCGCTTCCTCCGCAATATAACACTCTACCATGCAACCTTCTTGACGGTAACGATTTCTTACTTAACCTTTTAAAACCGACATATACCTAAAACATAGTAAATCATTGATTACTTTAAATAATTTAAATTAGTAAATTGTACTTGACGAATATTTAAAGTTATTAATACCTCTCAAATCCATATATCCATCGCAAACAAACAGGGCCCCCAATCTGGACTTCTCGAACGAGATGGACGGTTAAATGAACCATAATATCAAAGAATGATGGTGGGAAATGTTTTTCTAGCAAACACAAGGTGACCACTAGATTCTTCTGAACTTCAAGCAATCGAGGTACATCTACTACCTTCGCACATAATTCATTAAAAAATGAGCAAAATCTGATAAGTACAACTCTCACATGTTTTGGTAGCACGGATCGTATAGCAACAGGAAGTAATTGCTGCATCAACACATGGCAATCATGAGATTTCATACCCCCCAACTTTAAGTCTTGCATAGAAACCAATGCTCTGAAATTTGATGAGTATCCATCTGGAACTTTTAACTTATGCAATGTTTCACACACACTGAATTTCTCTTCTTTGGATAATGAGAAACAAGCTGGTGGTAAGTCCGCTCTATTTTGACTTACATCAGGTGCCAGTTCATCCCTTAAACCCATATCCTGCAAATCAAGGCAACTATTCAGTTCATCCTTTGTTTTACCTGGAATATTCAGCAAGGTTCCAATAAGACTCTCACAAACATTTTTCTCTATGCGCATCACATCCAAGTTGTGTCGAAGAAGCAAGTATTCCCAGTAGCCGAGGTTAAAGAAAATTGACTTCTTCTTCAAACAAATTCTAGCACCATCATCATTAACATCTTCCACTCGCTTCCTCTTCAATGAAGTCAATCTTTTTTATTTTTTATTCTTTTTCTTGGGCTTCTCTTTTGGTACTGGTTTCCCCCACAAGGTTTTGATTCCATTAACCTTTTCTACCACTTCTTCACCAGTCAAAATAATTGATGCTTTTCGAAACTCTTGCTCACCATTAAATGATTTTTTCTATTTCCGAAAGGGATGATCTTCTGGAAGGAACATTCAATGGACCATGTATACATTCTTCCTCGAATGTTTTAATCTGCATGATTGTATCTCTTCGCCACATATGGGGCAACCATGATAGCCTTTTACAACACAACCAGACAAATTACCATATGCAGGGAAATCATTAATGGTCCACAACAACACTGCTTTCAATGTAAAAGCCTCTTGTCGGTAAGCATCATGAGCTTTAACCCCTGTATCCCATAGTGTTTAAAGTCATCGATTAATGGTTCTAGGTAAACATCGATGTCGTTTCCAAGTTGTCGTGGACCCGATATCAACATCGTTAAAATCACAAACTTTCTTTTCATGTACAACCAAGGTGGGAGATTGTAAGTGACTAACATTACTGGCCAACAATTATACTTGCTGCTCATCGAACCATGCAGATTGACCCCATCTGCTGAAAGTGCTAAGCGCAAATTTCTTGGCTCTTGTGCAAACTCCGGCCATTTATCATCTACCAACTTCCATGCGGGGGAGTCAATGGGTGGTGTAACTTATCGTCAACCATTCTCTCATCAGCATGCCAAGTCATCTGTTTCGATGTCTGTACCGACTGAAATAATTTCTTAAACCTAGGGATAGGTGGAAAATACCATAGAACTTTTGTCGACACCCCCTTATATTGCTCAGTCAGGTTCTTATTCACTTTGTATCTTGACTCACCACAAGTAGGGAAACTAGTTTTATTCTCATTATCAGATCCCTTTCTATAAAGCACGCAATCATTCGGACATGCGTCTATCTTCTCATAGCTCATCCCATACACAGACAATGTCTTTTTAACCACTTTCATACTTCGGGGCAGTAAATTATTATCGTCGGGTAGCATGTCTCCAATGATTTTCAACAACCGTGAAAAGCTTATGTCAAACCACCCACTCCTCGCTTTCTCATTAAACAATGTAACTACTGCAGATAATTTGGTAAACTTTAGACAACCTTTGTATAAAGGTTCCTCAGCCTCTGCAAGAATTTTTTGAAACTTTTCAAGATTTGATGAATACTGGTCACAAGCGGTCTGAGCCAACTTTAATGAGCTTGCAGCATCATCTGGGGGTGTAGTATCATCTGGGACATCACTCCCAAAATGGTGTTGGGTGGACCTATTTAAAGGCACACTTGAGGGAGCTTCACCAGGAGATGCTTCTCCATGCCATATCCACCTAGTATAACTTCGATTGATACCATGGAAAAACAGATGGTACTCAACATCCTTAGCTACAAATTTATTGAGATTCCCACATGTTTTGCATGGACATGGCATGGGATTAAGTTCACCAAACTTCTTTTTGGCAAACATCAAAAAACTTTCTACCCCTTCCCCGTATGCAATAGAAAACCGATTCAATGGCATCCAAGACTTGTCCATTTTTGTATAGCCCAATAAAATGCTACAAACAAGCAATAATCAGAAAGGCATTGCCATTAATGCTAATATTACGTAAAAAAAAAAAGGTGTATAACTTATTCAAAATAGATATATTCAAACAAATACACAAAACAAAACTATGTAGTATAATAATTTAAGATTATTGAACTGGTTATAATAATTTATAGATTGCCGAATACAAAAAATTCAACTGGTCAAACTCCCCACTTACAGCTATGGTCTCAATAGGCAAGGATTAGGATAACCAAATGAATTACACTAGCATGCACCTTAACATCATCAGAAACTTTCTTGTAATGTACAACCAATTAATGTGAGAGAGACCTGGGTTGGTCTGCACCAAACGAACTGAATATCCTTGTTTCCAACCTTGGTTTCTACAAACCACAAAAACCCAATTTCAAACAAAAAAAAAGAGAAAAAGATCATCACTTGGTTATTCTCGTTTGGGCAAAGCTTTCAGATTGGCTGAAGATTCGTAGAAATAAATCCATGGACAAAGATTCACCAAACAGCAAAACAAAAGCAACCAAGTTCAGAAATTCACAACTGAAACCAGATACAAATATTTAAAAAAATTAACCCAGTGATCGTCAATAAAAGAGATAAGAGGTATAGAGACCCTTTTTTTTTTTTTTTGCTAAATATTGAGATTGTATTGAGAAAAAAAGGGCTGCAACCTTCAAGAACAGTAGAAATAAAAATACACGGGCATGTTTGGTAATGGGAGGGGAATCCTCTCTTTGGAGGATTCTTGGGTGCCATGGAATCAAACTTTTCTCGATGAGGATTTATGAGAGAGGATTTATCTCATTCCACGTTTGGCTGGCCCCCAGTGGATTCAGTGATGATTTCTACAAATCCACATTTGGTAAGCATATCAAAATTCATAGAAAAAAAGATGAAATTCAAAAGATCTAATGACAAACAAATGCCTGAGAAGAGTAATGTAGAAAATCCATAGAAAAAAAATGACTGACATTAGTAAGATGAAATAAAAAGATCTAATGACAAACAAATGCCTAACAAGAGTAATGTAGCTGCACACAAAATTTGATGACAACTGCACGGCCCCAATGAACTATTCAATAAGTTGGGTTTGTCACGATTCTATTTCAATCCAAACACTCCAACAATGCAACCAGCCAATATAAATCCCATACAATGATTTTGTTCATAAAATGGGTTTGACTATTTGTTTTTTCAGAAAACACAGGTCTATTCATATATGTAAATTGACTTAGAAAATGTAGAGATATAATTGTGCGTTGAAGTGACTATTCATGTCCCACTTACTGTAAATTGTGCATTTGAGGATAACAACTAGCTCAATTGTTCCCCTGTGACAAAAAAAGAAAAAAAGAAAAAAACAATCTTCCAAAACCCAAATAGACAAACAGCTACAGTACCAACCAAAATCCCATACCACAAAAACCAAATAACCAAACGCCCAAACGAAACCCATCTTCCTAAACCAAAACAAACAAAAACCAACAAAACAAACACCAGCACCAACCAAAACTAGAAAACCGAAATAAACAAAACACCAACACACCCCATCCACGACGTCTACCTCTCAGGCCCTGCAAACCCAAGCAAAACACCAAACAAACGAACACCCCTAGATTGTGATGTACATTGGGTTTTCGGGTTTTAAAGGTTTTGGAGATTTTGATTGTGATGAAGAATATGAAAGCACTCAGACAGGGATCAGGCAAAAGACATCTTCAACTCAGAAAGCCAAGCAAAAGGAGCCAACCCAAAGTAATTGGAAGAAAAACCTGTTACAGAAACAGAGCCATCCCTGCAACCCGCGAGCTATCCAGCAAGCAAAGAATGAAAGACTGAGATGGAGTAGGCAGCAGGAGAAGCACCTTCTAATCGAAATTGCAAAAACCCATGACTTGAACTACTCATAGAGCCCTTCAAAACAGACCAAGGAAGGAAGGTGCCGAAACCTGCTGTAGCTACAATCCAGCTGATAATTCACCCCTTTAGACCAAAAAACCACCCTGCAACCAAAAGAGAAAGGAACCTTTCTGCAGGAAGAAAAACTGGGCAACCAAGGGGGGAGAAGAACCGAAGATTTCAACTGCTCAGAAAGCCCTGCAGACCAAACCAAGCAGGAAGGAGCAGAACCTAGATGCAAAATCCACACCAGCCCTGCATTCCGAAAACCGCATTGCAACCAGAAACTGAAAGAACCTGACTGCTAGGGGAAAAGCCAAAGAGTGTATAGAGACCTACATATGAGAAAAGCCAAAGTGTGTAAACCTTTCTCAGCATCAAATCAAAAGAAAAATGAGAAGAGTGATCCCAAAATAGTGCACGAAAGAGAAACCCCAAACAGAGATGGCACGATTGATGGAGAAAGAAAGAAAAGGGAGAGAAGGAAAAAAAGGAGGGAAAGAAAGAAAAAACAAAGGGTGGGAAATGGTAGTGAGCCTGCAAGGAATTAATCTCGTGTGTTGAAATGATCGAGTCTTTGATTAAAAGAAACATACAGTCCAGGAACCGATATTACAAAAGTTGAACTAATATAAGATATCTTGGAGCAGCATATTATATCGGTTTTCCTAATAACCGATATTAAGGGATTTTTAAAACCGATATAAAATCATTGCTTTTTAGTAGTGTATATAATATCAATTTCATAATAACCGATATAAAATATAGCAATTAATATCATATATTTGCTAACCGATATTATATATAGCGATTATTATATCGGTTACTATGTAACCGATATAAAAAAAAATTGACCGATATAAAAAAAATACTAACTATTATAAAAAAACCTTGACTGAAGATATTATATCGGTTATATGGAAAACCGATATAGGGCAGTTTTTGTAACCGATATAAAATGTCCTTTTTTTAGTAATGTACCCAGGATCTTATGTTTTGCATGCATCTAGTTTGGAACCTACATCCAAGTTTCATCATAAAAAGAAATAAAGAAAGGAATGGGAAGCACATTGGGAATGGGTTCTGGCAACCCATTGATTCATGCAACCCTAATAAGTTCACAGAAGATTCAGTATATGCTGATATGCCACCAACTCCAATTTGATTTGATGAGAGGCTAAAATTAGGATGATATGCTGATGTTTAGACAACCATCACTACACCAAAAATCGGAAATTGGAACGGAAAAGCGTTCCTAATCCTCCCGTTCCTAATCCGTTAAACCGTTCCAGTTTCCGTTCCAATTTGGATTAGGAACGGTTGGTACCAAATTGGAACGGAAATTGGAACGGTTTAACGAATTAGGAACGGGAGGATTAGGAACGCTTTTCCGTTCCAATTTTCGATTTTTGGTGTAGTGCATTAACACACCCATGCAAGTGTACATGCCCTGAGGACTTCTGATGGGAAATAATTGAGTATGGGAAAGAAGTTTAGCAAACAGTTCTTTGAAGACCATCAAATCCACATGCACACATGATTGCACTTAACGATACTGAATTTCCTCCTAAAAAAACGTAGGCCCAACATAATTCACAACTCTAAAACTACACACATGATTGCACTTGACGATACTGAATTTCCTCCTAATAAAACATAATTCCCAAATCCATATTTCAATGAAAGCTATTCACAATTCTCCACCCACCTTTGCCCAATTAAATGCAATGTTCGGAATTTAAATCCCACTAAATAATCAGATGACCAATGTAACTTTCTTTTGAATAACTACATTGTTTCTCACACCACCAAATTCTCCACATCCTCATTCCTTCAACCCCATAAAACCGAAGGGAAAGACTTTATAATTCCTTTAACAAACCCCCCACCCACACCCTTTCCACACACACACTAAGAAAACTACTACAGCGGAAAAAAAAAAAAAAAAAAAAAAACTGCCTACCCAAGTTTCCATCAGGCCACCATAAACATTGGTCTTCAACAACCCAGAACACAAAGCAAACACTTAGTCATACAAAGAAATTAAAATACAAGATATTATATATGATCAGTCATTTCAAACTCATTTTAAAATTTCCATGGTCTTCTTTTAATCAGGATTCTCATAGGCCAGACCTCATTTTCTAAAGCCAACTATATAAATCCACTAGCAGGGCCCACCTCTAAAACCGAAATTGCTCAAAAATCATTGTCCTCTAGTGCATTGACTTTGCACCGCTCCCGACGTCGTGTGTTCGAAACAAACCTAACCCCCGGTCCGGGGGATTAGTCGGTTAGGTCAAATACCAAGGGATACCCTCATTAGCAAAAGAAAAGAAAAGAAAAGAAAATAACTACTAATTTTGTTCACCAATGAATGGCCTACCATTCACCCATCATAGTCAATTTTGTTCAAGCAAAAATATACGGAAAAAACAGTTACTTTCAATGGTTTGGATTTCCGAGGTGACATCACTGTTTAAAGTTTGGTAGTATCTACCAACAGCAAACAAGCAAAGAAGAAAGTCTAAATAAATCATTTATCAAAGTGCATACAAAAATGGAAAATAACATTGTGTAAAAAATATAACGCAAAATCTAATCTGGGGTTCTTTTAAAGTATCTCATAAACAGTCCAAACCCTATGGTAAAAAAGATAAAATGATTGATATCTTTAATAATAAAATCCCAATACATGTTCAACTTAAAAAGCATGTCTCGAATTTAACTCAACAATCTTTATTCAATCTAGCTTATCTTAATGTTAGTCATGTATCTCGATACCAAAACACTAAGAAGATAGTCATTTTAAATATTTGCATTAGAAGATACCAAAACGCTAAGAAGATTGAAGTTAATAAACATGTCTAGTACATGGGCTTTCTTTACCCATTGTGTCTTTTCATATCATTGTAAACAATTAAAGAGCCTTTGTTCTTAATCTGGATAATGCTTTGAAAGTAGCCTAAAATCCCAATACATGTTCCACTTAAAAAAGCATGTCTTGCATTTAACTCGACAATCTTTATTCAGTCTTCAATCTAAGAAGATAGTAATTTTAAATACTTGCATTAGAAGATACCAAAACACTAAGAAGATAATAGTTTTAAATATTTGCATTAGAAGTAGAAAAGTAGGTAGAAAATTACTAGGTTGTTATCCTCTTACCTTCAGTACCCACTTGTACCTACCCAATTTGAAAAAAAAAAAAAATTTGGGTAACTAATTTAATTAATCATCTGTTTCTGTGCCTATCATAGAAGATTCAACCACAGCTTGGTGCACAAATTGTCCTTTCGATCGTGGTCGCTGCTCTGCAAGCTTTTTCCTACTATGATACCTGACCTGTTAAAAAATTGAAAAAATTATCAGTCAAGATTCAGTTGCATAAATTCTTCAATTTCATATGTAAGTGTAATAGTTCCAACATAATAGTCACAAGGAATTAGATGCAAAGAACTCTAAAACCTCTGACTATATAATAAACAACATAATTATACTCGCAAGAAAAAGAATTTAAAGCCTAAATCTTTGAAAATGTAAAACTTTGTTGAGGCATTTAATTCCACAGATGCTGGGCTAGCATAGTCTATTTATTTGATCAACCCCATGGAAAGGAAATAACGCAAAAAGTCCCTGCAAAATATCCTAAGCCCTGTAAGGCAGTAACTCTACAATCAGTAATATACAGTTGACTAGAGGAATAGAGCACATCCTTCCATAGAAAAAGAACAAAAAATGATGAATTATGATTTTGAAAAGAATGATCCATGTGTGAAGAAGGCCTTTGAACTGGGAAGTGTTCCCACATCTAATTTACAAAAGCCATATAAAGAGGAAGGGGATGGCCATGGATGCGAAGGATACCTCCTTTATTACCTTTCCTCGGATGATTCTAACAATCAAGAGACTGAAGGTAACTCAATGGAATCCCTATAGTCTGAAGGTGGGCCCTTCTTGTTCAATGATCCCAACAAGGCCCTGGACCCAGGTCTAGTCTATGACATTGACGCAACAGATTATGTGCGGCTCCTTTGTGCAATGAATTACACAAAGGACCAAATTTCACACCATCACTAGGTCGCCTTCATATAATTGCTCGGACCCATCTAATGATATCAATTATCCATCTTTCATTGCCCTTGTCAATGCAAATGATTCCTCTTTGCTTAAGGAATTTCGACGCACAGTGACAAATGTTGGGAATGGAATCTCGATGTATAGTGCCAAGGTGACACCAATAGAAGGTTTTACAGTCAATGTTGTGCCGAAGAAGCTGGTTTTCAAAGAGAAGAATGAGAAACAGAGCTTCATGCTGGTGTTAAAGAGCAGTTCAAAGATGAAAAAGGCAGTGATTCATGGTTACTTGAGTTGGACTAATGAGGCAAGAAAGCATGTTGTGAGTAGCCCCATAGTTGTTACAGCAATCATAATGGATCCATTGCAAGGTTAGATCCACATACACCAAATGATTGGTATATTACAACTATATGATAAGGAATGGATATCGATTAGATGGAACAATAAAAGAGGCCTACCTGACTGGGATGTAGGGAGCCTCAGACAATAACTTCAAATAGAATATACTGCAAAGTTTGTTGTGTAGACCAGATTATTGCTTTCTTGTACTCATTATTTCCCTTTCATATGCTAAAAGAAAAAAGAAAAAAAAAAAGAAAACTACATTTGGGTTGCCTAAGTACTTATTGCAGTTAGGATTTGAGTATGTACCAATGAGGTCATTGATTCTATGATCCAAATCATTGTTTCGATGGTTCGCACCATGGTTTGAGCATGCACCAAATATCTCTCTTGATCAAAAAGTATGATTCAGAAGATCAGTCAGTCACAGTAGAATACAAGAAATATTGAGTTTAAGGGTGATGGTGATGATGATGTCAGATATTGTTATAAAGAACATATAACAATAGCAAAAGTTCGACTTAAAACATCTCAGGGTCATGCTCTGTATTATATAATTAGATTAAGGAATATACATAGAATATTGTTCTAATTGCTCATGTATTGAAATTAGTAGATCACGCCCATCAGTGCCGTTGATCTGATGGTTCTTGTAATGATTGGGGCCGATGATTTTATACTCTTGACCACCTAGACTTTGATCATCTCTCAAGGTGGATTATTTTTTATTTTTTTATTTTTTTATTTTTTATGGATGGCCTATCCAGCTCAAGAACTTACAGCTCAAGCCCCACCAGTGTCGTTGATGTGATGGTTCTTGTGATTCTCTAAAAATAACCATACAACATATTTCAAGCCCATTTGGATGATTGGCATTGGCCGATGGTTTTATACTCTTGACCACCCAGACTTTGAGCATCTCTCATGGTGGGGCTTTTTTTTTTTCCATGGATGGCCTATCCAGCTCAAGAACTTACAGATCAGCTACCGTAGATACAACTATCAAGGTAATACTCTTTCTTTTTTGTTTATACCAGCTAAGGTAACCCTTGAGAGTTGAAAGACCCAATTGACATGGAAGTGAACCCAGTGGGAGGAGACCACCCACACAAGCAAGAAAAAAGACCACTTACAAATACAAGAGAGAGGACCCAGGGATCGAACACTAGGCATTTGGGTGAGCACGGGACTCCGAACGACTGGCTGCCCCCTATTCTCATCAAGGGTTATACTTGAGCACTCTCATGCCCCTGGAACATTATCCAATCAAAGTGTAACTCTCCAGGAGTCACAAGATTTTATGGTTGACAGCCTATTTGTTATCAATTGACTCCCCTGTTCCTAGTCTTAGGACCAACACATGATTCACAACACCACAGGAATTAGTAATCAATCAGATTCTTCTTAAATAAAAATAAAAATAAAAACCAGTCGTTTCCTTTGTATTCACGGATTGATTTTTGAGGGCAGGCAAGTTCCATGTATTGAGGCAATTTGCATTACACCATATATCTCGCCTGATCGTGCAGAATGATTCAGAAGATCAATGACAGTAGATTACAATACATTCATCGTAATATAACAACAGCACCAGTTTGACAATGTGTGGCACATGTTGTATGTAACACACAAGAATAAAATTAGTAACAATGAAGAACATGTTGTAGTTTGCACTACGCACATCCAAATCCTATAGATCCATATAGCCGTTCCCTACATGTATGCATATTTGTGCATATGTGTGGCTCGCTGCTTGCAAAGAAAATGAAATATCAGATTACTCATATATCTGAAGCAATTTTTTCTTGCAATTTTTACTCATATATCATATCCATATGAGCCATTCTAGATTTCCTTAGCATGAAGGCCCATTTTCCTTCTTCTGTTGACCAATACAATACCAAACAAAGAAATCAACCAGAGGGCTGCTGGGCAGGAGGGTTGCTGGCGGGCAGAGGATATGGGCGGGTGGAGGCGCGGGTGGTGGGGGAAGAGGGAGGACTGGCCGGCATAAAGAGAGATGGAGAGAGAGATCATACCTTGGCTTGCTGCAGTTGCAAGAAGAAGACGATTTCGAAGAAAGGTTTGGCTTGGTGCAGTTACAAGAAGAAGACGATTCCGAAGATTGGTTTGGCTTGCTGCAGTTGTAAGTAGGCCGAAGATTGGTTTGGCTTGCTGCAGTTGTAAGTAGAAGACGATTCCGATGGAGGGTTTTGATTGCTACAGTTGCAAGAAGAACAAGATTAGGAATAAGGGTGCTGCAGTTCTAAGAAGAAGAAATTCGGAAGAAGGGTTGAGATGAAGGAGAATATATGGGCCTGAGTCTTTTATAATGCTGGAACTTGTAGCGGGAGATCCTATGGCCCACCAAAAATTAGGTTTAGTTAACTCAATATAATACTAGTAGCTAAAATTAAAATATATCTTTTGCCTCAAAAGCATAGGCCACCGCAAAAAGTTAGACGCCAAAAACTAAAAAAAATTAATTTCTACCAAAATTTGGCACCATTAGAGTGGGATTTATACAGGCAGCCATTGCTAAGAGCGCCGCTAAAAGTAAATTAAAATTGACTTACGGACTCAAAATACAGGCCTTATGTGTTTTTTTCAAGTTGGGTGGAGGCTTTCCTTATATATATGAGTCCGACCCTCGATGAATAACTACCATACGTTTATAAGGTATCGTCAAATCTCATTTTGAATGGAGGTTGTCTCATTGTACGATTGAACACACAAAAAAAAAAGTTAATAAAACAACGCCTTTTTAGCCATGGTTTTTTGTTTGGTCAATCTTACAGTGGTTCCAACTCAATTCTAAACAAAAAAATTGGGATACCGCATAATTAAATGTGTTTGATCATTTTGTACGACTCTGATTATCCATATATGGGCACGAGTGGGACCCATCCAAAAAAGTTCCCACCATACTCCGCTAGAAGCTATTGTAGTTGCCCCCGGGATAAAAAAAAATTAAAAAATAAAAACCCATGAAAGAGGCAGAGAGTTGGGAATAAATCAAAGCAATTAAAACGGAGTGCTATTATTATTTTGGAAAAAAAGAATTTTACTAAATGGGACTTTGCAAACACAAACCTGTGCATCGCCAGTAGTCAAAATAATTTTATCTTTTCCACAACTTTTGCTAACCTAATTTTACTTGTGTTGGTAAAAGTAACAATTCTCTGCGACTTTTGCCAACGCAGTCCAAATATGCATCAGAAATAAGACTTTTGCCAACACCAATTTTCACTGCGTCGACAAATAGTGTCGAGAAAGTTTTTCCAAGACTTTTGCCAATGCGGTCTTACTTGAGTCAATAAAAGCAGCAATTCTCCGTGACTTTTGTCAACGCAACTTTTCACTGCATCAGAAAATAGTGTCGGGAAAGGTAAGTTTGTCATAAATGGGGCTTTAGGGACGCAACTCATATGTTGGCAATGGTACGAATAAAAACCCAGACCTTTCCCAGCGCACACCTGTGCGTCGCCAGTAGGCAAGATAATTGCCAACGCATTATTGCATCGCCATTAGAAAAAAACGCGTTGGCAAAACTTTCTCTCTTTTTTGGGGTTTTTTTTGTTGGCGCCAATGTGGTTCCCATAGCTTTTCCAAACACGATCTTACTTGCATCGGTAAAAGTAGCATTTTCTGTGACTTCTGCCAACGCAGTCCAAATTTGCGTTGGAAATAAGACTTTTGCCAACGCAAATTTTCACTGCGCCGGCAAATAGTGTCGGGAAATGTGCAGTTTGTTGTAGTGCTATTTGTAAGTACTTCATTGACTCAGGAATCATTGAGATATGGCCTATGTTTATATTTCCTTGTTGCACATGACATGAACAGATAGATATCTTCTCTCTTCGTCCGTTGTTGTTGATGTGAGTCGGTGTGGACATAGGACCTTTGGCCAAGCCTTCGTTTATATGTCCGTATCTGTTACACCCTAACCTGAGTTAATCAAGAGTAACTCTAATTAATCAAGATTAATGCCTATTAAGCATGATTAATCAATTTAATAGTGATTAATGCTTGAAGTGGATTGAATTAGTCTTAAATAGATGAATTAAAGATAATGAACAAATTTGGAAAAGATTAGCTTAACTGAGTTGATTTTAGACCCAAATTAGTGGAATTAAGGACTTTTCCATAAATACGAATTTTAGCATATTTCGTCGAATGCGGTGAAATTTGATACCATCGTGTATCTCAATGAGTACAACGATTTTCATAATACACATATTTTCGTTTGACTTGAAATGAATCAAGTGAGTCTTGATTTGACTCAAACTAAGAATAAGTCAAAGAAGGGGGGTTTATGTGCAAAAGTGCATGTGATGAGTGTCATGAACCTAGCTTCATGTCATTTGGTGGTTCATTCTAGAAAAAAAGGGAGAGAGAGAGAGAGAGAGGTTGAGAGCTGCTTCTCTTCTTCATTCTTCATTTCTTCTTCTTATGATCAAAATTGAAGTTTTACAAGTGATTTGAGAGAGGGGATTTGTGTTAATCATCTTCTCCATCATCTTTCTTGAGTTTCTTTGGAGTTAAGGTTTGGATTGAAGAGGTTTTGATCTCAAACTCAAGATATCAAAGGGGTTTTTGTGCTTAACTGAACTATAAGGCAAGTATATACATTACTTGTGATTAAATTGCTATTTGTATGAATCAATTGGATGATGTTTGTAGTGATTAAATGATGGAATAGAAGTGTTGTATTGTGTTTAAATGGTGTTTGAGGAAGGGAACAAGAGGTTCCAAGTGTTTATTTCAGGCTATAGAGATTAACTTTCAATACAGAATTCGTTTCAGAATTCTTAAGAGATTCTATGTGCAAGTCGGTCGACCGACAGGCGACCGAACTGCCGACCGACAGTATAAACAGGAGAAAAAACGCTATCTGGTTTGCGAACTGAGAGTGACCGAACTATGTTCGGTTAACCGACAAGTAAGGTTCGGTCGACCAACATGTGGATCGAGTCCTCTTGAAGTTCAGTGAAGTTTCAGGTCTCTAGAATGCGAACCGACAAGTGACCGAGAGGTAACCAACAGAGTTCGGTTACGAGAGGTGACCGACAGTCTGAAATTGACTGTAAGTGAAAGATTAGCTTCTGTAGGTTAGCCGAGTAAGTTCGGTTAACCAAATTGAGTTATTCGGTCGACCGACAAGTGACCGAACAGCTAACCGAAACTTGATAAATTTCTAGATTTAGTCTTGAAATTATGGTATAAGAGCCTATTGATTATTTCAAGGTTGTTAATGTTGTTTATGCCTCCATAGGTGTTAATTAAGGGGACTTTAATGTACAAAATCCACATATATTGTGATGTCCATCAAGAATAACACGTACATTAAACAACTGAGGATTACACCTGAATGGTTAGTAATATTTAATTAAATTTGTACAATGAATGGTATTTGAAATGGAGTGTAATTGAAATTGAATTCGTAAAGAATTGTTTATTGAGTTATGTCCGTTAATTTAATTTAATGGTATTAAAGTGATAATTGTATTATTCATTGAGTCTGGCACTAGTGATTTCTATAAGCTCTTTTGAGCTGATACTGCTGCAGCAGATTATTTGGGAGTGTTCCGGAGCTCCGTGGTAATATCGGTTGCCCCTTGCCCGGGCTCTGATAAGTCCCACAATATATCAATCCTTCCGTATGGAAGATGAAATCCTTCCTTTTCAAGAAGATGGAATTTGAATATGGAATCCTTCCTTTTTAGGAAGATGGTATATGAATTGAAATGTGAAATGCTATTGTAGTTTGCCACATAAAAAGACTCTTACTGATTTTGAATTGGATTTGAACTAGTCTAACAATAAGTTAGATGAATTAAATGTGTAATTAGCATGTTTAATCATGTAATTGTTTATACATTGCTGAGTTGTCAAATTCATAGTGTTATTGATGGCATTACAGGCTCAACTGCCCATGTCGGTCCTTCAGAGGCTACAGCGCCAGCGGAGATTACCAATCCGATTCCTCAAGGAGGACTAGTTGAGTGGAAATGAAATGAAAATAAATGAGAATTGAAAGGAAAACTTTAGGATGGGGTTGAATGGAAACTTTACACTTTTAATCCTTGCATTGTATTTAAATATACAAGTGATTAGTTTTATACATAGTGTAAATGAATTTTGTTTTTACATGAGTAATGTATATATTGTGAATATTCCGCATAATGTGTATTTGATATCCCTTGTGAATTTTAATGTAATTAAGGTTCACGGGAGTAAGTATGCGACACGACTCGGGGTTAACTCGGATTAATCATAATCTCGGGCTCGGGTCGTGTCAGTATCTCATGGGAGATGCTATATTTGGAGGTGTGCCAGACCAATTGGATTATATGCGTGGCTTGTTGACAACTACTAGGGTAATGAGCTTATGTGTGTAACGGCCTCAAACCAGATCACCACTAAAAACCTCAAGCGTCTAGGATACGCGACGCGTATACGTAGGGAATACGAAAACTTCGTCTGTGATTGCTCACAGGATTCTGCATGAGGATGAAACATTTATGCGGGGCTCGTGGTAATCACATCTGAACATACAAAATAATAACAAGAATAGACAATATTAGAGTGCAACATAGATAAAGGTGGTATTCCCATATCATTAGAAGTGAAATATATACACAAAAGTAGTTTAATTACAACATCTCAAAAATAAAGTCCAACAAGGCGAGTAGCCAGTACATAAAAAACAAAACCAAAAAAAAAAAGAGCCATTTTGCCCTCAAAAGATGATTCGCAGCTCCGAGCATAACTTGATGTCTATATGACATCGTCTATAGTCCATTCGGCTCCGAATTGCGGCTCCTCAGTTGCCGTCTCTGGTCCTCTGCAAAGGTAATGGGGTCAATACCCAAAGCACCAAAAGTAGCTAAGTCAGGCATGACGGCCTAGCAGACGATTGAAAATGAAAAACATAATATGTTTGCAAAAGTAATGAATGTGAAGACATGTCGATTTAACTAAGTGGCAAGTAAAGTCTACAACTAGGTAAAAGTGCATGAGTAATGTAACTGGCAACGGTAAATAAGGAAACAATGGATAATATGGCTAAACATCCAGTACAACCTAGCAAATTGGCAAAACCACATATAGTTCTATTCTCTCAATACACGATCGTAACTGCGGAGAGATCAAGTAAGCAAGATCAAGTATAATAATAATAGTAAGCCATACTCCTAGAAGAGAGTTTACTACATGGCCATCAATCAAGATACAGGCGGGATACCCACAATATAAATGTCAAGAAAGAAATCATTTGCAGTTGATAATAATAAGTCTAGATCCTATGGTTGTTTGGTCCTACTGACATGAAATCGAAGCTAAGTGGTGTTGACTCAATGGAAAACATGACCGAGAAAGGATGGTCGTACACCACCTCAAGATCATGGTAAGAGGATAGGGACTACTCTAAGACAAGCCAAGCGTAAATACGAGGTTGAGTAGTTTCCTGAATCCCAAAACTGACATGCATCAAGTACGAGATAACAAATCAAGCGGTCTAGCTCAAGTTCGAGTAATATTGGGCAGGAACACATAAAACAAGACTAAACAGTGACTAAATAAAGCCCTAAGGTCTAGGGTCAGTCGAACAACATTTTAGCATGAAATGGTCCAACCCTAATGGGTAAAAAGAGTAGATTTTGGATTCGGTGCACGAGAAAGGACGCGGTGCATGATTGTAACCTTACCGAACCCATGACACTCTAAACCTAGGATCTTGTCATCCTGGAACTCAATAACGGCCATGAGAGCACGTTACACCCCAGGCATGACTTTTGAGTCCATCCGCTATTTCTAAGGTTTGGTGAGGCATCATCGGGTTGCTAAATATTACAGACAAAGAGTACATGCCTCTATGCATGAGTATAACATGTATACTAGCCATAACGCATCATATGATTGGTGAAGCGACCAAGGAATCAATTCAAAAGTCTAACTCTGAGCCAAGGATTTTCGTGTTCATGCTTACATAAAGTAAATCGAATCTACATATAACTAGCGTCCCAATGTCCTTACATTTCATAAATGCGGTGCTTTAAGGTTGGTGAACATTTCAAGACCTCAATTGGACATGCATTCGACTTCACATTGCCTTAAACACAACATCAAACAGTCCCCGGGGTGATAGTAGGCTCAAACAACACCCTTGCGATGGTCTAAGGTCAAGTCATGGTAAGTCTAGGTCGAGAACTAAAACATTAAGCCTAAAGAATCAAGTTCCATCCCATAGAACTAGTCCTATTTAATCAATTTTTGATCCATTAGGAAGGGCATTTTAGAGCCATAAAATGTGGTAAATAGTTTCCCAAAAAAACAACCAAGGAATCTAATGGACTCGCTTTTTGGGCTTGCGGTACTACTAGGGTTAGCGGATGTGAGGCAAAGCGAGCATCAATATTTTTTGTACGGGTATGTAAGATTTTCTACTCTACTTGAAACTGACAAGTGGTGGTCTGTAGATCCACCTTCGCAAGTAAAAAAGGAAATCAACTTTTTTCTAAGTTTTTCATTGCACATTTATTTATAAAAAAAGAGACATGGTTTATTTTGAATGTCGTGAAAGGCAATTTTCATTTGTTTTGCCGTGAAAGGCAATGTTTACCGTGAAAGGCGATTTTTTGTCGTAAAAGGCGATTTTTTTCGTAAAAGGCGATTTACAATTCTTATCAAAAGAGAAGACAAGAGTAGTGATTTTTTTTATGTCTCTTTAAACAATACAAAATAAAATGAAAAGCAAAAAAAAGGGATCTAACTTCTCAAGAGATTGTGGGGACTCATTCAAATTAACGGTCGCCAGTCGTGTGTGGACTTCGCCATCATTTTTCAGATGCGAACAGAGGATGCTCTTGATTTGCTTGGCTCGGCTTAAACTTCAAATTTTTAGAGGATAAAGACCAAGAGGAGGTCCTATGTCCGATGAAAAGCTAAGTAGATGGGTTGAAAAGCCACATCTAAGCCATGGAGACAGAAGGAGAAGGCCAGGGGGGCGTTGACCCCCGTAAGGGACTTTGGTCACCTTGTAGTGGTGGTCAGTGCAGGACTTCTTCAACAGATGAGAGTTTGTTGTCGGCGGGTCGTAGTAACGTTTCCGAGTTTTCTCTTGTCTGTGAGTTTTTTTCATTGATTTCAGGTTGATTTTTCCGGCCCTTGAAATGGTGAAAATGGCCTCTTTTTATAGACTTTTGGTGGCCATGAGGGGGTTTGTACGCCTTAAATGCATTAAAGCCACATGATGGGAGGAGTTACAGATTTTTAATTCATTATTCTGTAACTCATTTTTCTTGGCTTTTGATTAGCCGATGGAGAATTAAGGGCTTTTAATTGCCGTTAAGCTCCATGATGGGAGGAGTTACATGGTTTAATACCATGATTATAGCTGACTTGTAACTCTCATTTCCTTAATTCTGATTGGGCCGTCCAAAATAATGAGTAAATGACCGCATTAACTTGTCATAAAATGGGCCATTTAACTACATTAAGTGGTCGTTGAGGCATTTGAAGAGTCGCAGGCCGTGCCATGTCTTTTGGAATTCTTTTACGATGATTGTCAATGGGTTTTCATGCTGATCGATGTCGGATGACTATGCAATTTCAGACATTGATTACTACTAGTGGGCCGGTACAATATGTCCTGTCGATTTCACAATCGATTGGGCAGAAAGTGCGCTTTCTTGGTCGGTCGGTTGGCGATTTCGAAGCAATCGATGACGATTTCATGATTTCGGCGGCAGATCTATGATGTTGATAAAGATCGACAAATTCCATGCCTTAAAAATCAGATTTTTGGAAAACCACCAGGGCCAAACATCTTGAAACGCGAAAAAGACCACAGAAAGGGCTCTTGGCGAGAATCTAGCGACCCGTATCTCTAGGGTCTCCGGCGACCATGAGGTCTTTTTCCCCTTTTGGTCGCCGATTTTCAACCGTTTTCGGCTTTTTTATTCTTTTTTCTCCAGTATTTTTCCTGACATTTTTGTACATATTTTGGCATGATTTCCCTGCAGAAAATTTGACGAGAAGCCTAGCATATCAGAGCGCAAAGTTTCCAATTTTCCGGGAAAACCAAAGACTTTAAGTTGTCGATTCGTTGTTAGAAGCCAAAAATAGGTCAAACAATGTCGGAATGACCTAAAATTTGAAGTGGAGAATCTTGAGCAATAAATAAGACCAACCATAGGCTTTTGTTTGAGTTTTGAAGCTGTGTGGGGTCCTGTCGCGAGTAGACTAAATTTTGTCGTGAGGAAGATGTCGCACTTTAATGTACGGTCAACCGATATCCAATTGACCTGAAATTTGACAGGGAGCCTATTAGAGTCATTTTGAGACGATCCATTAGCTTCGATTTGGAAATTATGGTCTCAAAAAGTTTCGCTGTCGAGGGGCCTGATTTAACTTCCGAGAGTCAAAGTTTGGTCAGATGGTGTCAAAATGACCTGAAACTTGACATGTAACCCTTGGAAGCATTTTGAAGTTACCCATATGCTCTGTTTGATGAGTGATGGCCTTGGTGGTTTTCATCGCTGAGATGCTTGATTTTGCTGCTCAAGGGTTTATGTAGGGTCAAATGTTGTCGGTTTAACCTGAAACTTGACATGGAGCCTTATGGAGGTATTGTGAGACCCTCCATAGGCTCTGATCGAAGATCTGATGTCTTCGACGCTGTCGCTGCTGGGAGCTCATGTTTAGCTGCTGGAAGAGTGAAGTTAGGATAAATAATGTTGAAATAGCTTGAAACTTCATGTGTACTCTTCTTATGGTTGTTTTGAAGGATCTTGCAGTTTTTTTTTAATTCTAACAAGATTTGATGCTTGAAGTAGCATTGTCTATTTGTGGTATGATGCGGCTTCATATAACTTCTTGATGTTGAAGAGGCAAAGTGACATTTTTTATATCAACAGAATCGGAGAAAAGATGGAAATGAAAAGGGGCTGAGAAACCAACAAAAACCCCACAAAATGATCTGGCTAGACCAGACATACTCCCACATTCGGGAGACTGTTATGGCTGAATTTCTAGCCGATTTCTCCCTCATTTCCTTGGCCAATTTTAGAATTTTGAGGTCACATTTCAAGGGTCCTTTTAGGATCAATTAACCACCACAACTGGACCTCCAATCCATCAAGAAATTAGAACATAACTAGGTAATTAAACATGTAATGTCTAGGAAACACATAGAGTAGAAACTAAATCAAATGATAGACAATCATGCATACTAAGATTCCAAGTTAAATAATTTTCCATGGCCTTTAAAGCTCCAAAACACACTTCTAAACTCCTCAATTAGTCCCCAAACACATAGCAACCAAAAGCCCCCAAAATACACCCTTAGAACACCCAAAATTGGAAAAACTAGGAATGAGATGGAAATAGGGCTTGCATGTTGGACTTCTTGCACACCTAGGGCTGATCTACCACATACTAAGAGATGAGAGGGTTCCATACTTTTGATTAGAAAGAATTTATTTAAAGGAGCAGCTGCCCAAGTCGAATTTGTAAGAAAATGAGTCCTCGGAAACCAAGGAAGGTGAGGAAGAAGATGGCGTGATTGAGTCTTCAAACTGGAACATTTTTCATTTGGGAGGAAGAAATGAAGAGAACAAGGAGGAGAATGGGTTTATATACAAGTGGGGGTGTGGGGCCCACCACTTAAAATTGAAGGTGGGGTCATAACTGGAGACCGAGGCCTCGGATGGGCTTGCTGCAAAAGGGAAAAGTTTTATGAAATTAAATATGCTTTCCAAAGAACCCAAGAATGATATATTTCTAGAAATTTGAAAAATTGACTCAGTTTGGCAGAATAGACGACTATGCCCCCAGGTTGAGTGGGAATCGTAAAAATAGGGGTTTTTGGGTGTTGAATGGTTACGGGAAAAACATGAAAGTTGTTGGGCATAATTTTATCAGTATAACAAAACCATAATGGAATTTTTTATAAAAATACGAATAACCCCCTGTCCCCATCGAAAATTAGAACAAATAGGCTCCTAAGGTCACCAAATTAAGTTTAAAAGGCTCTCAAAACTTCCCAAAGTTATTCAAAATATATTCTAACCCTCAAAATAAGTTAATTAACATCTAAACCCACTTAAAAACTAACAATATAATTAAGCAATACTAATGATGTGATTAACGGGCCAGGGTCTTACAATGTGATCTTTGAATGTATGTGTCACATGGTGTAGTTCCTCTTAGCTATGGTTGCCACATTTCAGAGTGAGAATCTATCTTAACATAGTGTGTATGTGAGCTTTGAACCCTTCGAGTCAGGTACCACTCAATTGTTTTAGTCTCCCTTAATTTGGGTACCACCCCGTGGCAAGGATTGTATCATTATGTATGCATTTGCCGTCTGTAGATAGGGTCTTTCAAGGTGATCATATGCCACTGGGTCACCGCTTACTTTATTACGGATGTACATAGTCTTTCAAGGTCCTGCAAATTGCAATATGTAGTGGACTCGAAGATGGATAAGTCAAGAGATTATCTCAAAGACCATCTTCACAGAAAGGACGAACAAGTCATGACATTGATAAAGATGGATAGCCTACTTGAAAGAAAAGAAATGAAATAGTGTGGAGACATGCCTCCACATAAGTACGTTCACAGAAGCATGGCGACCAGGATGTCATCCCATTTTCAAAGTCCTACACTCAATGGTGGACTCGGGATTTTCATTTGCATGGTGTTGGTAATGCTCAAGCTAAGAAAGAAAATAAAAAAAATAAAAATTTTAAGTCATTATTTAAGGATTTTCCCGAACCTCGCGGATGCGGTCACACCTGCATGGTTGCACTTAGGTCCACCACTGCCCACACTGTACCAACAACCCTGGCAAAAGTAAACTGACAGGGGATGATGATGAGAGCCTAAAATGTACCATTTAGGCCCCTCAGTTTAGACTTTGACATACACTCCGATGAGCTTAATTAGTCTAATTATATTCTTTTTATGTTTATAGTTCCTAGGAGCATTATGAAGAAATTGGTGCAAAACAGAACGAAATTGGAAAAATACCAAAAATCCAAAAAAAAAAAAAAAAAAAAACCGGAGCTTACTGGCTCTGGGCGTCAAGAGGCCCGGTCACAAAGGACGCAGGAAATAAATTTTTCCTGGCGTCCGAACGCCCAGAGCGGCTGGGGACACTGCCCAAGCACATTTTGATGAGGTTTTTTAGGCCAAAAATCTATAAATAAAAACCTTAACCTCGTTTTAGAGGCATTCAACATCAAGAGAGAAGTTCTGGAGGCTTTCTTGTAGCTTGGGATGAGCGTCAATGGGGATTTCGTCAAGGATTCTTCGTCAATCGTCTTCCATGAGTAACTAAATCTCCATCTTAGGGTTGTGATGAAGCCCTATTTTTGTGTTTATGGTGATGTATAGGTTCTAGGGTTTTATTTTAAATGCTTTCATTATATGACATTGATGTTATCCATTGTTGAATTCTTTTATTAATGCAAGATCTCTTTTGGTATTTTATTCTTGTAGTGTGCAATACCAAGTCATATAATATGGTGCTTGAATGTGTGTGGAGTTAAAATTAGGATAATCTAAGACTTAGAGATAGGTTATGCCCAGATCTAATCTCGCGCGCCTTATTTGTAGACTCTGCGAATGTTTGTAACCAGAACGAGTCTTGAAAGCATTAATAGTGAAACCCTAGATCTATATTCAACATTGCACAAGGCTACGGTGGATTCATACCCTAAGACCTTTCTCTGATTCGATCAAAACCTTGTCTTTCAATTTGTTAATTTAGGAATTACAGCCAATCAAACCAACACTTGGTTTTCTAGTAAGAATAGTCTAACCAACACTTGGTTTAGGAAACAACACAACTTAGCCTTTTTGTCCCAGTGGATACGATACTCAGTTAACATCTTTACTTTTTCAAGCAGAGATAGTAGCGGGGAATAATTTATATTTGCAACCGTATTTTTGGACGGTCAAATTTTGGCGCCGTTGCCAGGGACAATTAGCACGGTTGTTTGTTTCTTTTAATTCTAACATTAGTTTAGCTTTTTCAAAAAAAAAATTTACTTTATCATCTTTTCTCACATCTTTACTATCTTTACTGCAGGGTATTGGTTCTAACATAGAATCCTAGAATTTGTGCAGGGATCTACGAGAGTTCACAAAGTTTTACTCAAAGAAATCTCTCATCTGCTCCCACGGGCGCGGTGAGCCTAGACTTTCTGATTATTTCCATATAATTGCAGTAAGTTTTGTGTGTGCATGCTTGGTCGTCACTTTTGTCATCCAGATTTGGTATCTCTAGACCAAAATTTAGAGTGAATCCTTAAAAAAATTAGATCATCTAAACACCCCTCTGTTGTCTCACACACAAATCCACAAATGGCTGAGGAAAGAAAGGAAGATGAGGCTCCTGAGAATCCACCTCTCCGACCCTTGAAGGAGCACTATACTCCTTCGGAATACGCGTCACCATCGTGTATTCAGCTGCCTATTGTACAGGCAGCTCAATATGAAATCAAGCCTAGCACAATCAATCTTATTCCTTCTTTCTATGGCTTGAACAATGAGGACCCATACAATCACATTGATGAGTTCTTGGTTATTTGCTCCACGGTGCGAATAAACAATTTCAGTAGTAAGGCCTTAAAAATGTTTCTCTTTCTGTTTTCATTGAAGGACAAAGCCAAGTATTGGCTGAGTACTTTACCTGCAAACTCTATCACTTCTTGGTCCCAACTACAACAAAAATTCTTAGATAAATATTCTTTGTGGGTAAAACAAATCAGTACAGAAGATCTATCACCTCTTTCGCCCAAACTGATAATGAACAATTTCATGAGACGTGAGATATATTCAAAGATCTCATTAGAAAGTGTCATCATCACCAAATTGCCAAGTGGCAATTAATTGGTGCAATTCTTGTATGATGGATTGTCTCCTGAATGGCAAAAATGGTAGTCACTGCCAGTGGGGGATCAATTATGTTGAAAAATGAGGATGAGGCATGGGAGCTTTTCAAGAATATGAGTGAGACCTTTCAGTACCATGCTTCCACTGCTAGATTAGAGAGGCCGACAGCCTCTAATTTGCAAAAACCTAGAGGTGTGTTTGAAATTTAACCCTCTAATGAACTCACCACTCAAGTGGCTGCCTTGACCTAAAAATTGGATCAGCTATTATATGTGGGTCAAACTCTCCAATCCCCACCCTCTCAAGGTGGTTGAGCATTGTGCTCTAGTCCCGCTCATTTTGTGAGCAATTGTCCTGCAACCTCTCAGTTTCCTGAATTTGTGCAAGAGCAGGTGAATGCTGCACATGTGTTCTCCAAACCAGGTACTGATCCATTTTCGAATACTTTTAACTCGGGATGGCGCAATCACCCCAACTTTTCATGGAAGTCACCCGGTCAGGGCATTTCTTTCTCTCAACCGAGAAATGAGCCTAATTTTCAATACAATCCTGCGGCCTATCATTTCCAACAATCCTACCAGCAACCCAACCCTCCACCACCTCAAAGAAACCCATCATTTGAGGAGACAGTGCTGCAAGAGCTCAAAGAGCTCAAAGCAACCACTCAGCTGATCCATTCCCACTCCCAATCCATAGCCAAGCTAGAGGTCCAGAATAGGCAAATAGCTAATGCTCTTAACAGAAGAGAGGAGGGACGCTTGCCTAGCCAACCCACGGTTAACCCTAAGAATTCTTTTGAGGTGGGTAGTGGCTCGCAACATAATGATACCTATCATGAGCAAGCCAAAATGGTTGTCGCATTACTGAATGGGCGTGAGGTTGAGACTAGGCCTGAGGAGCCTAAGCAAGGTGTGAAAAAGCACACAGCCAATCCCAAGAGCTCTCGGGTTGAAATGGTTTCTAAGGGAGACGAGGTAACCCCTCCCAATTTTTCATCAAATCCGGCTATGGCACCTCCATATGTTCCTAAAGCCCATTTTCCCACTTGTCTTGACACACCCTCTCCCTTTAGTAAAAAGAAAGCGACCATTGATGAGATGTTAGAGGTGTTTAAGCAGGTAAAGATTAACCTACCTTTACTAGATGCTATCAAGCAGGTCCCTTCTAATGCTAAATTTCTGAAAGATTTGTGCACTCAAAAGCGCAAATCTAAATCTCATGTGCCAAAGAAGGTTTTACTCACCGAGCAAGTGAGCTCAATTCTCCATAATGACACTCCTCCCAAGCTGAAAGTGTAAAGTCCGGGGACCCGAACCCTAGAGGGGGGGGTGAATAGGGTGAGCTCCAATTATGACCAATTTTAATCAAATTTAACTTCTTTAAAACAAACTAGTCACATGTGATGATTAATCATACAAGATGCGGAAGCTAACAAAATAATCACCACAAAGCAATCACCATCACACAAGTATTTATAGTGGTTCGGCCTCAATGCCTACATCCACTACCGGCTTGTGATCCAACACCCCACCGGATTTCCACTATTTATGCTTTTCAATAGGCTAAGCAATAACCTTTACAATATGCTTTCCAAGGCTAAGCAATAACCTTTACATTGATGTTTTTCAAGGCTTAACATCAACCTATCCATTATGCTTTTATAGGCTAAGCAATAACCTCTTCAACCACAAGGTTGGTTATCTCTCTAAATTAGTGTCTATAAACACTTGATGGAGATTCAATTAAGCTCATTACATTTGCCTCTAAATTAGGCGGATATGGAAGTGAAAATCTAATACACACTCACACTATGAATGCAAAGATGAAAGTACATGAAGTGTGTGTGTGGTCCTCAATCATTTTGAAAATGAAAGCTCATAAATGTATGCCTAAGGCTTTTGAAAGTTTTAGCTCATAAAACATTTATGATTGAGGAGGCAATGCAAGTCACATGTTAAAAGTAACAACTTGTTAATGATGTCAAAGATACACAAGTTGTATGAAATGAATTAGCTCTAAACATGTGATGCATAGGGATGTCAATCAAATCAACAATGAAGCTCAAAACATAAAAATAGATTTGATTGAAATAGAGGGGACAAATCATATGTAATTATAAATACAACTTGAAAGTGATATACCTATCAAAGTAAGGCAAGTTGTGAAACTTTAAAACAATAATACACATATGATTTGTAAAGATGTTGAATCCTAAACATAAGATACATTTAAAAGAGATTTTCTTATGATGGAAAAACAACAACCAAAGATTCAACCAAGTATATGAATCATGTTACATATTTCATTAACATGATCTACTTAGATTTACCAAAGATAAAGTACTACTTGGATTGAATCAAATGGTGATGCATCCAAAACAATAGATCTATTCAAAGTATAAAACATGCTAAGGATACAACACATCATAGTTTATCATGTTACTAAAGATTTACCTAAGATAAAACAAAACATGAAAACATATGATTTGTAAAGAAGTTGAGTCCAAAACATAAGATAGTTTTGAAAGTGATTTTCTTATGATGGAAAACAACAACCAAAGATTCAACCAAGTATAGGAATCATGTTACATATAACTTCAAATGTTCTTTCATTAACATGATCTACTTAGATTTACCAAAGATTAAGTACTACTTGGATTGAATCAATGGTGATGTATCGAAAACAATAAATCAATTCAAAACATAAAACATGTTAAGGACACAACACAAGCATAGTTTATCATGCTACAAATGATTTACCAAAAATAAAACAAAGCATGAAAACATATGATTAAGGAAAGTAGAGCCTACTTGGAGATTTAACTTCATTAATCCAAGCTTTAGCTTTCCTAATGCTCCCCTTCATCCCTTGGTTCTTTTTCCTTCTATTTGCCTCAAAACCCCCCAAGGAGGGCCTTAAAATTCCCAACTTTTGGCAAATGAAAGAACTCATATTTATAGCAAAAAGTGTCAAACGGCTAGTCCTCGGTCGACCTGCACACAGGCCTCGGTCGACCGGGATCACACAACGGTCGGATTTCTGACCGTTGGTGCGCTAGGCCATTTCTGCCTTGCAGTGTTCCCGGTCGACCGGGACCTCTACGCCGGTCGACCGACGACACTGCTGGGGCCCCAAAATCCCACTTTTGCAATTTTAAAGTTTTTCTTTGTGGAACTATTTGGGCCACTAAATCAAGCTTAAAAACATGTTTTAAATCATTCTAAGGGTTTTAAAACATGGAACATAAAAAGCCTAAAACATTTTGAAAGATTTAAAACTCATAGGCTAGCTTGATTTTCTAAAACTCTTTTCAAATCAAATGCATCCAAGATTTAAAAACAAATCATGCATAAATCAATACTTTAAAAACAATGCATGAATAAAACAAGATTTCAAGTTTATCTAAATCAATGCAAATGTGTAAATCAAATGATGCTAGAATGATTATGCATCCATCAAATTGCAATCTACAAAATTCCTAACAGAAAGATCCTGGCACTCCCACCGTTACTTACACAACTGGGAGTCACGTTATTGATCATGCATTGTTGGATCTGGGAGCAAGTGTCAATCTCTTGCCTTACTCGATGTATGAGCAGATTGGGCTAGGGGACTTGAAGCTCACTCCGGTTACCTTGCAACTTGTTGATAGATTTGTCAGCGTGCCCCAAGGAATAATTGAGAATGTTCTGGTCAAGGTCGACAAGTTCTTTTTCCCTGTCGATTTCATCGTCCTTGACACTGAACCAGTGCAGAATTCACGGAAACACACTACTGTCATTCTTGGACGGCCCTTTTGGCCACAGCGTTCTGGATGTTTCCTTCGGGAATATGAAAGTGAGGCTGAATGCTTTTAGGACTTCTCATCATCCTCCAGCCCAGGATGACTGTCATTGCTCCTGATCTGTCTGACGGTCAGGAAGCTCAAATTTTGAATGTGTTGGAAATGCGCAAGAGTGCACTCAGCTGTTCAGTTGCTGAGTTGAAAGATATTGATCCCTCCATTTGCATATCCCGTCTTCCTTGCATTGCTGATTTTATACATTCTCGGGATATGCAGAGGTTTTTAGTTCCTAACCTGGAGGCGGTAGACATGAAGGAAGTGCTGAGTCATGTCTTTTTGCAAGTTTGGTTTGTACTTCGTAGGTTTTCTTTGTTTTTGTTTGTTGTCCTTGCCGCTAACATTCCGCATGTACTTTGGTCTGAGTTAGGGGGCGTCCTCCCCGTTTTCCTCCATTCCACTTTTTGTTAAGCGGTACCCAGGTGATATCCCTCCTTTTCCTTTACTTTCCTTGTCCTTTATCTTTTATTTTGTGCTTCACATTGTGGACAATGTTAGGTTAAGTTGGGGGGTGGGGTATTAACCTTTGAGGTAGTCTAGGGGTAGTCTTTAGCAGTTTTTAGTTCTTTTTATTTGTAGTCTTTTCCTTTAGTTTCAATTTTTAAAAAAAAGTTTTTGTTTGTTTTTAGTCTTTTAGGAAATTTCTAACCGGGTTTTTATGAAATGAAGATACCCTGATTTTTGGAACTTTTTGTGAGGAAAAAGAGAAAAATGGTTCACTATCTTGTTTTAGGAAAGTGTTTTTGAGAAATTGTTGAATTATTGATCTCTCACTTAACACGTATTATATAGAAAATTTGAAATGTGAAACTATGATTTCCATACTAGTGAGAACTTCAGATTGATTATGATGGAAAGCCGACCCTCGGTCATACAATGTCCTGGTTCAACTAAGTGGATTTATCCACAAATCGATGAATTAATTCGGGCACATGAAAAGGGCTGCTTATTGTTGGGGACCGTATTAAAAAAAATAAAAAAAAAGTTATGTGACTAGTTTGGGTTCATAGCCTTTTTAACCCGAGCCAATAAGCCCATAAGGGTATTGCCATACCTAGTGCCCTAAAGACATTTGTGTTGGGAGTCATTGGCTGAATGCTCGTTACATGGGTTAATTAGAAAGCTTAAGGGACTTGAGCATTGCACAGTCATCTCTTTGGAAAATATAAAAAAAATCGAAATAGTGTTGTCACGTCCTTTGAAAAACAATAATGTGAAAGCCACCACAAATGCCTTGAAAGGAATAATGTTAAACTTTTACTGAAGTTAGGTGGCCCAAAATTTTGAAAGAAAAAGATGTGTTTTTACGGAGATTTTTAGTGGATCGTTTTATGCTCTACTGTGTCTATATATATACACAATTTTCACCGTGCACGATCAATCTTTCCAGCATGATTTTGAGGATTTCTGACCAAAAGATAAGATTTGTGACGACATTTGAGATGTGTATTGAAAACCTCATAATCAGGAATATCCGGTGTTCGTAGATACCTTGGTGGAAAATACTCCCTATTTTTCTTTTATATTTTAGGAATTCTGTGGGTAGATTCATTGCAAACCCTCACGAGACTATAACTCGTCCTCTAGGGGAAACTTAGAGGTTTAAAGGCTTGCCGCACATGCTAAGTGCAGCTGTGCTCCCTACGAAAGTGGCCTTAGTTAGTCTTTATTTTTGTTTTAGCTTTGCTCGAAGTCTAGCAAAGTGTAAGTTGGATGGTGTGATGAGAGCCTAAAATGTACCATTTAGGCCCCTCAATTTAGACTTTGATATACACTCCGATGAGTTTAATTAGTCTAATTATGTTTTTTTTATGTGTACAGGTTCCCAGGAGCATTGGGAAGAAGTTGGTGCAAAACAGAACGAAATTGGAAAAATACCAAAAATCCAAAAAAAAAAAAAAACCGGAGCTTACTGGCTCCGGACGCCCAATCACAGAGGACGCGGGAAATAAATTTTTCTTGGCGTCCGGACGCCCGAACCGGCTGGAGACACCGCCCTAACACGTTTTGATGAGGTTTTTTAGGCCAAAAATTTATAAATAAAAGCCCTAATCTCATTTTAAAGGCATTCAACATCAAGAGAGAAGTTCTGGAGGCTTTCTTGGAGCTTGGGAAGAGCGTCAATGGGGATTTCGTCAAGGATTATTCGTCAATCGTCTTCCATGAGTAACTAAATCTCCATCTTAGGGTTGTGATGAAGCCTTAGTTTTGTGTTTATGATGATGTATAGGTTCTAGGGTTTTATTTTAAATGCTTTGATTATATAACATTGATGTTATTCATTGTTGGATTCTTTTATTAATGCAAGATCTCTTTTGGTATTTTATTCTTGTAGTGTGGAATACCAAGTCATATAATATGGTGCTTGAATGTGTGTGGAGTTAAAATTAGGATAATCTATGCCTCAGAGATAGGTTATGCCTAGATTTAAACCTGCGCCCCTTATTTGTTGACTCTGTGAAGGTTTGTAACCAAAACGAGTCTTGAAAGCATTAATAGTGAAACCCCAGATTTATATTGGCCATTGCACGAGGCTACGGTGGATTCATACCCTAAGATCTTTCTCTGATTAGATCAAAACCTTGTCTTTCAATTTGTTAATTTAAGAATTACAACCATTCAAACCAACACTTCGTTTTTTAGTAGGGTTAGTCTAAGAATCAGAACTTTGTTCTTTATTAGGATTAGTTTAGGAATTTAGGAAACAACACAACTTAGCCTTTTTATCCCAGTGGATACGATACTCAATTAACATCTTTGCTTTTCAAGCAGAGATAGTAGCGGAGAATAATTTATATTTGCAACCTTATTTTAGGACGGTCAGA
Organism: Cinnamomum chago; assembly: GCA_038049695.1. Lineage (NCBI taxonomy): Eukaryota > Viridiplantae > Streptophyta > Magnoliopsida > Laurales > Lauraceae > Cinnamomum > Cinnamomum chago. The sequence goes on along the minus strand of CP142453.1, from coordinate 99,850,147 downwards.
TGAGTAGGGAGATTATCTCCAAGACCACCTTCGAAGGGAGGACAATCAAGTCTCTGGGTCACTAGAAAGGAAGAGAAAGACAAAAGAAAAGGCAAATGCTATGCTAGAAAAGGAGCACAAAGAAGCAAGGGAAAGGCAAAGGGCTTGAAATCTTAAACGACACATCTTCCCTTATTTCAGAAGAATGAGGTGTTGATCAAGACACTGTCTCCTCCTCAAAATATCACATTGCCACTACATTGATGACCAAAGTGACTCTTGGAGAATACAAACCAGAGGATTACCTCTAGGTTCGTTTGAGAAGGCAAGAAGACCAAATCTTGCTCTTAGCAAAATGATATTTGAAATGAAAGGCAGACTAAACACAATCATGGAGGAAACATGCTTGAAGAAAGAATCTACGAGATCTGTTAAAAAAGGAAGCAAACTAAAAAGCCTTCCCAAGGAAGGAGGAGCTAATACACCGAGGAATCTAAGGGCTCCTATGGTAAAAAAAATACTTGGTTGGGGAAAGACAACACCAACCTGTCTACCACGGTGGAAGGAGGGGCAAACCTAAGTTGTTGCGACTTGGGGCGACTTTTAATTCTTTTAGAATTTAATGGGACCTTGGATCAAGGGAGGACATACATTGGAGCGATCTGGCGCGATTGCTTCAGGTCGGATATCAAATGCCTATAGAATTGAATGGGGCCTTGGAGCATGCACTACTTGTCTAAATTTGTCACTTCATTTATGTCTAAAAATAGCCCCACATATGTAAAGCTTCGTTGGTTAAAAAAGAAATAAAAAGAAAACATTGCGGCAATACATCGCTCCCTCTTCTTCCACCTATTATTTCGAAACCTCTTCGCGCCGATTGTCGATCGAGCTCGTCGTCGCTGGTCCCTATTTACCGTGTAGCCTACCGTATCTTCATCTGTCAAATGTATCTTAACCACCAAATCCTAATCCCAAACCCTGAATTCTCAAATCCTAATCCAAAACCTAAGCCCTAAACCACCAAATCCAAGCATGTCTACAAATGCAAAGATGAACAAATCCATTCATGTTATCATGTCTTCTTACCCCTACTATGATTCATAGATGGAATTCCACTCCCACTATCCAAAGGTTGGAGGCTTTGAAAAAGTGAAAAAGAAAAGTGTGGGTGTCCTCAAAATGTTGTTGTATTCAGTCTTTGCTCACACACCCACTCACTTTGAATTTGCAATGATCTCCATTGGGCATTGATTTTTATATAAATTTAGTGAAACATGATAATGTGAGTTTGAGTATCTAAAATCAAGGTTAGAATCATTTTTTATCCATCTAATGCCTTTTGATTAACATCATAACGTCTTCATTGCCCAATCTTCAATAACTGTCATGCATTTAGTTGAGTTCCATGAGTTGGACTTTTTCTAAAGAAAAGCATTTATGTGCTATTTGGTATTGTGCAAAGAAAAAGTCTAACATTTTTTTTTTTCCAAATATTAAGTCTAGCAAAATTTTAGCCCATCCAAACAAAATTCTTAGATCTGTCACTGGGTGGAAGTAGTAATAGCTAAAGCACTAAAGGGGAAGGGCAACCTCTTGCCCTCTAGTGTCAGATGTAGAAATCCAAACCAATGGGCATTATATCATGATGGAAGCAAGAGGCTACCATCCAGCCAAGGGAAAACCTTATCCCGAATTGATGGAGCAGGTGTCGTCGTTCCCTAAGATGTTCAGGCGACCAAATATGCCCTCCTTTGACCGGACGGTTTGGCTGTACTTAGGGATGTTTTATGGGCCGGGTTGATGAATGTCCGGTCCTGACCTTACTTCTAGATTGAAAGCCCAAGGTCGGCCTAAGCCCAAGTCACGCCAGAACAGAAATGATAAAGCCCAAGCCCATCCCGAGCTAAAGTTATAGAATAAAAGAAGCATTTCTTAATATGTCCTAGGTTGTAGATCAAATAGTCTAGACATATCACTTTGTATGAGAGGTTATTCGTTTAGGTTTCCCCCTTTACCACTCCCTTGTATTTATTTTTATATTCGGATGGGGCTGGGCTTCGGATTCTCTACTGCTAAGCACAAGCCCAACCCATCTTTGAAATGGGCCATGTAAAAAAGCCCTACTAGAACATAAGCCCCAAGCCCAGGCTGGTCATGGGCTGGCCCGATCATTGAACACCCTAGCTGCACTCCATATGTGTATGGTGCTTTTCCATTCAATATTATCCTTGAGCTCGTTTGTTTACAATACTTTACATAAATAATCATTGGTCTTGTGAAGAATTTACACTGAGGCCTTGTTTGGCAATTCTTATCTATATGATATAGATCTGTGGATAATAGATCCGTGTAGAATAGATCTGTATAGAATAGAGGTTTTGGTTATAGATGGTTTGGTAAGACCAATTCACAGTTTCAAATAGCCATTTTAAAATCTTAAGGTCTGAAGTTTTACTTAAATTTCTAGAGCTATGCAAGAAATTAGGCGCTGGAAGTTGATACCATAAATGTTATTGAGCTAGTGAAGAGGATCAGCGGTCCCAATTTTAAACTTGGGGCCCTCAAGTTCCAAAAAATCAAATATAAGTGTCCACTTTTAATCACAAATAACTTGAGATCCACAAATGATCAACAGTTGAAATTTGATACATTGGTCGTGTTTTGGGTTCCAAAGAGACTATATGGTTCAGATTGATATTGGGAGAGACACAACTGAAGATAATTAGAAAAAAAACAAACTGGGTTTTCTAACGTAAAAACCCAATTAATTTATGCTTATATTCATCAACAGTCCAAAGTTTTTCTCCAATTTCTCAAGATCCGCATGGAATTAGGAACTGAAAATTGGTAGTGTAACCATTATTAAGCTTGTGAAGAGGACCAATGGTTCAGATTTTGATCTTGGGGCCCAAAACTTCCAGTAAATTGGATTTAAGGCTCGACGTTTTTCTACACATATCTTGGGATTGGTGAATGATCAACGGCTCAAAATTTAGCCCATAACAGTTCTTGGGCTTTTGAAGACACCCAACGGTTTGGATTTTGATTTTGTTCCCCAAAAGTTAAAAACAAAAGGAAAAGGCGGTGAGGCATAGTTTGGCACTATAGCTTATGTGTATGTTATCTTTTTTCATATTTTGTCTGTCCCTAAAAGCTGTGTTTCAGGCCCTTTCCATATAAACATATATTGTCTACCATCTACTTTATATAGACATTTTAGTTGCACCATTCAAGCAATCTTATTTCTCCAAACCTCTATTTCAAACCTCTTTAACACAAATAGAGGAAAGATTAAAACTTGCCAAATGCCCCCTAAGTGTGTTGATTCATTAATCTTATATGTGCAAAAGAATATAGGTGTCAAAAATGGTGGGTCCAACACCATTTTTCATCTAAAAATTCTCAAAAATCTCCACCATGTAAAATCATTTATATCAGATCATGTTTCTATTACACATTACAAAAGGTGTCAAACAGGTTTGCGCAGAGTTCTATCGTTTCATAAAAATGATTATAGTCTCTCTCAAGTCTCAACGCATGACGTTCCTAATCTCAAGTCGTTACTAATTTCGAGATACGTGTAGTGGCGGACCCGGTACAAGGATATGGGACACCACCCTACCTGTAAATTTTCAAAGAAGCCCCTAGAAATCATAATAATTAATGTGTTTTTGTTTTTTTAACATTTGCCCCTTTCCACAATATTTCTTTGACATTAAGCCCCGCAAGTTCAATTTTCTAGGTCCACCCTTGGATACGTGTGTATTAAATGAAAATAACTTAATACAACTTTTTGAGTTTTCTACACTCTTGTCACTTGTGACCCCAATCTATTATCCAAGCCATTAGTTGTGTATGGGACTCATTACTTCCTTTTTAGAATAGTTTTAGGGTCCTGATGCTCATTAAATTTTGCAAAGACTCGAGAATGATCATTTCTTCCTCTTTGCTAATTTTCTAATTTTGTATATTTACACATCTAATTAGAACAAACATGGTCAAAGGAATATTTTTAGGGAATGATGTTTACAAACAAACATATGTAAAACTTTTTACATATAATTACATATCTGATGTGTAAAAACAAAAGACCCGGGGTTTTATCTTCTTTTGTTTTCTATGGTAAAGTAGAAGTATTTATCTTTTGATAGGTGTTTCAGATATAAAAAAAGTGAAGGTGGGTTTTCTTTATCATTTAGGGTATCTTTGTGTACAAACCTTTTCCGCGGAAACAAGAGATTGCCACGTCAACAAATTCCATAGAAATGAAAACCTCAGAAAAGGATTTTCGTAGATTTTAGAAATTTATGTTTGGTGCGAAAAGAGTTTCCTCATTGAATTGGTGCTAATGTTGTTTGGTGCGATTGTTGATTCCTTATAAAAAATCAAAATTTCTTATTTGGTGATATATTTTTTTAAAGAAAAATAACATAACATGTATATTATTTATTCAACATTAAATAATAATTTCTATAAAAAATAAAAAAAATAAAAGAGTTGTAGGGTTTTTGGGTTGAAATGGACAAGAGTGAGGAAAAGAGGAAAAAGTTTTTCGAGAAAATCCATTTCCCATACCCCTCATAGGAAACCTATTTCTGCTATTATCAAGGAAAATGTTGATGGGGGTAGGAAAGCATTTCCGAGAAATTGCTCCGCACCAAACACCGGAAAAATGAATTTTCCGTGGAAAACTGTCAACTTTTAGTGGAAAAATATTACACAAACATGCCCTTAGTGTAAAAGGCTTTTGCCGTTGGTTTGAGAAAATAAGATAAAAAATGGCTGTTATGCTGTAAATACTCAGCTCTCTTAAAAGGAGTCTTTCTATATATAAAATGTCCTCGTAAATGTCTTGATATTTTTACTATAAATCCAGTATTTTTTATACCCAACTTAGTGGGGCTGGGACCATCTCTTTGGTAAGGGAAGTTTATCTGTGTCCAAAACAAAAGCCACTGTTTGTTGAAATCCTTCACAAACTAATCGGCAACTTTTAAATCAGGCCCGTCAAGTGTCCAGCTGAATATTTTCAAGTGAGTAAGGCTTAAAATCCTAAGAGTAAGTAAATATAATTTGATATAGATGACATAGTAAGATAATTAAGATAAATTTTCTTACACTCCACTTATGTGATCACCATAGAGCATCATTTTGTATGGACCATTTAAATTTACCATTATCAAATGAACGATGGAAGGATAGCTCATGTAGAGCACATGTGGCATGGTCGATTTGATATCCTCCTTACAAAATGCTCTTTTTTTAATTATAATTTTATACCCATTCATCGGAGGTAAGCAGAACTCCTCATTCTACGTGTGAGGCCCACTTGTGATCTAACTCCCAATAAAACTCATTTTACCCAAAAAAAAAGAAAAGAAAAAAAAACTCCCAAGAAAACTCTCTAAATCTCTTTAGGAGTAAAAAAATCCTAGATTTAAGATGACAATGAGTTTCAGAGAAATCACCTCAATCATCACCATCCGGATCACAAACGGGTCAATGATTTATATCAGGGGCCGAACAACATGGGGCAGTTAATATCTACATTTAGGCCCCTCCATTTCTTTTCAAACATCTTGGCACTCCAGGAAAATCTTCTCTCTCCTCCCTTGATTTACATTTAGATGAACTCATCCCGACCAGCATCAAAGAGTTTCTTTAAAGGACATTTAAACATGAGAATGTTATCCTCCTTGCCGACTACAAGTGCCCCCACTTGTCCCCATCTTTAATTTTTGCAGCCCATTGTTAATTACTCTTTTTCATCCCCACGTTAGAATATTCAATTTTACACTCATTTAACCTTAACAAAATGTTGTGCTGAATCTAAAATAACATCTGCATGCAACTGAACTTTTTAAGGCCGACAAATCAAAAGGGGATGGAGATAATCAAGTAAAACTATTTTTTTTTTGGACTACCAAGTGGGCCCCACCAACTGGAATGAATTCTTTGATTAAACAGTCTGCATCCCCCATTAATGCCAATTTATTAACATCTTATCAATAACCTCTTCTGTACTAGGCCCAACCATGTCAAACTCAACCCCTCCCGTGATCCTCAAAAATAGAAGGCCGACCTAACCCTACATCCAAAATCTGCACGCCTACACGATCCCCATTCAAAGCAATGAAAGAAAAGCTCACCCTTCTTTCCACATATTCCGCTTCACTTTTCTCTCTCTCCACCTGTTTCCCTCGCTTTCAAATCTCAACTCTCGACGTAAAAAAAACCAAAGAAAGAAAGTCTCAACTCTCAACACACCCCCTAAAAAATACATACATGCTGTGTAAAGCCACAAACCACACACTACCAATCACACACTCCTCGGAATCCACCATCTACTCTCTCCTATAGTCCTTCCTCTCTCTCTCTCTCTCTTCTGAGCTCTCTGACGCGGCAAGAACGGACCCAGACCCCTCACATGACTACCTGCAGTGCCTATAAGACTCCCAATAAATAAAACAGAAGTGCTCAGCTAATGCCCCTATACAATACCCAATACACCCCTCCCTCCCCCCCCCTCTCTCTCTCTCTCTCTCTCTCTACTCTCTCTGTAAAGCTTGTTCTTCTGTCATACCATTTTCAAACAGACTATCTTTTTTTAGCCTTTCACCCTTTTTAACTATCCTTCATCTGTTCCACAACAGAGAAATAAAAAAGAGAGATTCACTTTCATTGCTCTGCTCTGGCTCTCCCAACCATGGAAGCTTTCAGCTTGCTCAAATACTGGAGGGGAGGAGGTGGAGGAGGAGCTGCTGCTAACGCTGTGCGCAACCCAGCTTCCACCACCATCACTTCCTCCGTTCCACGGCCAGCTGAAGAGCATGACGACGAAGACGACGAAGAAGAGGAGGAAGAAGACGAAGGCTCCTTCTTCGACCTGGAATTTACTGTTCCTGACGACACCGACGATAGAGACGAAGACGACGATGAAGGCTCGATCGAGACGGATGAGGACCGAGACTTCGATTTCACGGTGTCGTCCGCCGGCAGCGACGGCTGCCGTACGGATCCGAACCTCGCTCTCTCCCCCTCGGACGATCTCTTCTTCAAGGGGAAGCTCGTGCAGCTCGAGCCCTCCTCGATCGTGTACAACTCGTCCGAGCCAAACTCGCGGACTCAGTTCCCGGTCTCTCTCCTCAAATCCGCCACCAAGTTCCGCGTCTTTCTGCTAGGGTTTAAGAAGCCGAAACCCTCCGCAGAAACCGCCGGCGGAGCACCGGCTCCGAAGCAGCCGAGCCGGTTCTTCACGGTCAAGTTCAAGGTGGAGGAGGTTCCGATCGTCTCGCTCTTCACCAGAGACAACAGCTCGAGGAGCTCCAATGCCAAATCGCAGAAGCTGCAGCAGCAGCAGCAGCCACCGCCGGCGGCGGAGGAAGAGGCCGCTGGCGATGCCGCCTCCGCCGACGCGAAGCGGTTCGCGAAGGTCGTTATGCAGAAATACCTGAAGATGATCAAGCCGCTCTACGTCAAGGTTTCGAGAAGGTACGGAGAGAAGCTGAGGTTTTCCGGCCAGCTGAGCTTAGGGTTAGGAAAGGCGTCAACGGCGGTGGTGATGCAGGAAGCGGCCGCTGCAGAAGCGGCGGACAGCGGAGATGCAAAAGCAGAGGCAATAGCACCTGCACCGGAAGCACCGGCAACTGTAGCTCCTCCGGCGAATGCAAAGCAGCAGAAGCAGGGCAACTTGCCCGCGGGATTGAGAGTGGTTTGCAAGCATTTGGGAAAAAGCCGATCGGCGTCGGCCGCCATCGTCGCAGCACCGCAGCTTTCGTCGCAGAGGCGAGACGATTCGCTCTTGCAGCAGCAGGACGGGATCCAGAGCGCCATCGCTCACTGCAAAAGATCTTTCAACGCCTCTAAAGGTATCATCAAATGTGGGAAAATATATAGATTGTGGAAACCATTTTCACTGCTTTCATCTTAATTGATTTCTGCAGTTTGATTTATCATTTGTTCTTATTATTTTTCATGTTTGGTTTCAGATTCTTTGGAGGAGATTTCCCTGCCGAGGTCCTCAAGCGATTCTAGAGATGGGAAATCTGTTGATGGGTGCCTGGGAAATTCCATAAAAGGGTAAGAGGCCTGCATTTGAAAGGAAAATTTGCTGAAAACGAGTTCTCATGGTTACATGAGATCTTTTTGGTCTTTTCTGCTTAGGAGAGAGAGAGAAGGAAGAGAAAGAAAGAGAATTTGTCCGTTTGTGTAAATGGGTAGAAGCTATAGACTATATAGTAATGATATATTGCTAGTTTTGTGTAAAAATTGCTCTTTTAAATATCAATCAGTAGGGTTATTGTCTTGTGTAAAGATAACTAGCTAGAGCTTTGATATTTGCAGAGGGGCGGTGGTGATTTTGTTTTCCTGTGTGTGTTTGGGGTCAGAGTGGTGGGGAAAGTAGGGACAGAGACAAAAACAGTGAAAGTTCAGCAAAAAAAAAAAACAAAGAAAAAAGAAGAGGGGGAAAAGAGAGGAGAGATGGGTTGTGTTTTCTCTCTTCTTTCTTTCTCACGTCTGGGGTTGGTCATTGTTTCGCGTGTAGTTATTGATGTTGACTGGTAATTGCGTTGGATATGCAATTTGTCTGCTTGTTGGGGAAAAAGTTATTCCGATTCCTCTACAAACGGAACCCGGATTTATTCTAGATAAGGTCTAATGGCACTCCCTTTCTTTCTAGTTGCCTTTTAAGGTTTTTATACAAAGGGACCCACCCACCTTTGATTAAATTGTTAATTAGGTGATTTGATGTGTTTAATGCTTCATATACCTTGATCCTTGTTCAGATCACTGTTAGGACTGTCCATTCTGTTTTTTCCTTTCATGAATCCCGGTTGGCTCTACAGTAGATTGGCAGTTTTTACTTAAAAAACAAGGGGGCTTGTGGAGTGCTACTCTTCTTTAAGGGATTTTAAAATGTTAAGGGGGGGCTTTTGATGTAAATAATATAACAGAACTCGATATAAAGGCATTGATGAACATGAAGTTGATATGCTTTAGGCATGGAGTAAACTATCATAAAGTTGGTATCTTTGATGGACAATATCCCCGGGCCGCTTCTGAATTTTTCAGGGCCCAGGACAAGAGTAAAAATTAGGCATATATATAGGGTGAGGAACACTCCCCTTTTTGGAAAGTTTCAAGTACAAAAGCACTTGGAGAAGAAAAAATTATAACAAAAAATCTAACGTTACTAACCCGGAGGAGTGGACAGGGCAAGCTCGAGACAATTTGAGGTCTAAAGCAATAATTCTAAATGAGATTTTTTTTATTTTTTAATATTATTATAAATATTTTATTTAAAATCTGTTTTTTTTTTCGCCTTTTGTAATGCAAAATTACTAATTAAATAGGTCTTTTTCCAGTAGGATCGTTTATTTTTAAAAAATCTAAAAAATATTATGTAGGTCCAGATCCATCAATGGGCCCACCTTTGGAATAGATTTAATAATTTTAGGGTGATCGAATAGTTAGCCCATTGATGATTGAAATCGCATGTAAATGACTAAAGGGATCGGACCGCTAGAAAGTGTTCTCTAATATTTGTCTGACTTCAATGGGCTGAATTCAGGCTCCACCAGAATTCAAGTCTAAAAATCCAACTATGAAATAGATTCTCCACTTAAAGTCCCATTGTTTTTTCGTTCGCTGGGCTTTAACAATCAAACTCTAGGAAGTGAAACATTTTATTAAGTGTGATTTTTCATGTCTTTTGGATAGGGATATGGAGAGAGAGACTGAGACGTGTAAAGGTCCTTTACATTGTCCATTTTGTTACAAAAATTAAAAAAAGAACAGAAAAAAGTATGTGGTTAGGGGGGAGGATGAGTCAGTGATGGAGACAGCTGATGGGATAGGAGTTTGGGAGCTCAATAAGCTCATGTCCCAGTCTCCCAGGAACCCTGAGAGTTGTGTAAAGGGAAGAAAAAACATTAAAAATGCATACCTGCCTTCTAGCTAAAGCAGTAGAGCATTCAACATTTCCTCTTCTCGACGCCTCCATATTGCAGCGGCGGCATTTGTAGATGGGTAACTAGGAAGAGACTTCTGGAGTGCGAGACTGGGGTCTGAACAAATCCTCTTAGATTGAAGGGATCAAAGAAGAATACAGAGGAGAAGATGTAGAGGAAAAAAAGGTGCAAACGTGAAGATTTTCATAACTTGCTATTGGGTTTCTTTTTTTTTTTTTTTTTAAATGGCAACTATGAGAAAAGTGGCTTTGATATTTTTTTAGACGTGAAAAAATAATAATTACTTTTCTTTTGGAATGTAAAAAGATGCAGTTGAGGCCTTATTATTTTGGAGACAAAAGGACGATCTTTTGTATTTTTCTTTTTGGAATTTGAAAGATGCTAGTTGGTTTAATTGGAGTCTAAATTTTTGGGATTGAAATAAATGCAGTTGCTATTTTATGACCTTTTTGGGCCCCCTTGAAAAATGGGCCCAGGGCGAGCGTACTTACCGCCCCCCTCAAGGGCCGGCCCTAACAATACCCACCACGGGGGCGGGGGGGTGGGGGTAGCATTAAATTGTGCTTGTGATTATGATGGTTGCAGTCCGTATTTAAGTGCCCTTCGTTGTCAAGGCATGGAGAAAGAATTCTATTTTTTGAAATTTTTTTGGGGGGAAAGAATTCTTTTTTTGAAATTTTTTTGGGAAAATAATTCTATCTTCGATGGAGGCCACTTTTATTATCATTCATTGGCACTGTTTAAAATCTGTATCTCATAATGTTTAAGCCTAACTTTCACGTAATTGGAGTTATTTCTGCAGTCAGATTAATAACAAGTGAAGCACCTTGCTCAAAATATGAAAAAAAAACGAGGGTTATTTCGGACTTTAAAAGATGGCACGAGTAATGGATATATAACAATACCCTAGAGAAGCCTTGGACTTGAATAGGAATGCTGTCCCTGAAATACTAGGGATGCCAACGGGTTAGCTTAAACGGGCTACTGCTCGATACGCCCTTACTCATTTGTAGTGAGTATGTTGGATTGGCCGGGAAGGGGTTAATATATTTTGACGATTTGGAATTTGGCCACTCCAAGTTATTCTTTTCCAGTGGACTTTTCACCTTGGAGAGATCGGCACAAGGGTGATATCGGATTTTCAATGCTAAAAAACAAGACCCTCCCATGTTAAAGACCGCCATGCAATGTCCCCCAAGATACCAAGACCTCTTTTCAGTTGCAATCTACATAATATTTGGTGAAAACAGTTTTGAAATATTGAACATTTCTCTTATGCAATAGAAGTACAGAGAACCAGTTTCCAACACAACTCAACAACCCTACCAGTTATGGGGTGGGTTTAGTCATGAATTGGGTAGGCTATGATAGGTGCAAGTGTATCCTAGAATTGGCTCATAAGCTGTCTAAATTTAAGTTATCTCGTCAGTCCCATGTGGATATGTGTGTAGATGAAAATCACATACAGGAGACATGGATCACAAATATTTTACTTGAAAGTATTTTTTACAGTCAGTTGTGAAGTTGAGCATCTCATCTGATAAGGTTGAGTAAGGAGTGGGGAGCCCATAGCTCTAACTCTCACCGTATCGTGAGAGTTACTCTTACAAGAGCATCTCCCTATATGCATTTCTTCTTTTTTTATACTTCTAATTTATAGATTCATTAATATGGATTAATTTGAGGACACATGATGTCTATAACCAATGGAGCAACAGTCAAGGATGAAAGCTTCTCAAACTATATCTAATGAATTAAGCCTATAAGTTACAAGTGAACATTCCAACTTCCTCAAGAGAGTCAAAAGTGTTGAAAAACATTTCCGTTCACTACACCAAAAATCGGAAATTGGAACGGAAAAGCGTTCCTAATCCTTCCGTTCCTAATCCGTTAAAGTGTTCCAATTTCCGTTCCAATTTGGTACCAACCGTTCCTAATCCAAATTGGAACGGAAATTGGAACACTTTAACGGATTAGGAACGGAAGGATTAGGAACGCTTTTCCGTTCCAATTTCCGATTTTTGGTGTAGTGGTTGCATTTACTAATGCCTCAAGATTTTGGTAGAATTAGTTAGTGGAGGAAATTTAATATGACATTAGAGTCAATTGGTCCCGAGTTTAAATTCTAAGAGATAACTTCATTGTAGTGTGTGCGCCTTCTGAGGGGAACGTTAAAAAGTATTTCCGCTGCATCTACTAATGCATTGATAAGTCTATAAAAAATGCACTTTTAGTTCATCCTTTAAAGAGAATTTGTGGACTTAATTATGATAAATTGCATTGATTTCAAGGAATTTAAAAAATTCATGCATTTGTGCCTTCATGTTTGAATTTAAGTCATCATCAAAAGTCTTAGAAAATTGCTTGTTCTGGTGAAATTATCATTTTTGCATTATTAAAGCATCATTGCTTGTAACTTTTCATTCACTCATTAAATGACGTGATTTCTTCGCACCATGGTATAGTACACGAAAGATCAATGAACATTGTGTATTTATGTGCAACTATACGAAGTGAATTGGGTCCCATATATTGCGTCATTCCTTTCCTACATGAAATTATATTTTTCTTGATCATTGTTTTATTTTTATAGGGAATTTCAGAAATTGAGACCTACGGAAGAGATAAATCAAATGAAAAATGAAAAAGAAAGAAAATTGAAGAAGACCCACCATGTGGGACCCACACATATGGGGGTGTGAATCCTCATGCAAAGCGTGCCCAAAGGGGTTTCCATCCTTCCTTATTGCAGGTGTGAAAGTTCCATCTCTTGTTTAGAGATTCTTGGAATTTCAAATTTGAATTTGAAGACAATAAAAGAAAGAAGAATTGGAAGTCTTCGGGAGAAAGAAATTAAATGAGGAAAGAAGAAAGGAAGAAGAAATTGCAAAAGACATGGACATCGAATGTATGCACGTTCCAAGTTATGCTTGTCCATTATGGGTCCCACCCCATTCCAATTGTTTTGAAAAAAAAAAAAATTCAGATCGAGGATTTTCTTAAATCATTGTGGGCCCAAGTATGAAGATTTGCAACAATCAAAGAATTCTAAGAATAGAAGACTCTTGCTAGTCAAGGAATTCAACATGGAAATAAATTCAAACGCCCAAGATTCTTGCACAATAGTTTCCTAAGTTTACTCCAAGCAACAGGGCATTCAAAGTTTTGAAAGTTTCGAAAATTTTGCAACCCAAGAATTATCCAAAAGCATCACACGTCCAACAATGGCAAGGGAAGCATTCACACGCCAAGGTGCCCGAAGTTGCAACAAAACCTAAAATTTCAAATTTAAATTATTTCTTTTGTCAAAGTGGGGCCCGTTTGCTAGAGAAGTGAATTTCAAGAAGAGTCTAAAGTTGGAAGGACTTGGGGAGGAAGCTAATCAAGAGAGAAATCCCAAGATTATTTGTAACAAACCCTTCCTAATCCTAATCTACCTTGGGCCCAATAAACCTTCCACAAACCTATCCTAGCTTGGCTCTCAAGCAATTGTCCTTCCCAAACTAAAAATCCTTGAAAAAGAATTATTCCAAAAATTCATTAAGGATAAATTAGCGAAATATCCCTTGACTATGTCGTTTAAAGGCTCTGGTTCATAGAAGTTTCGTTTAAAGCCTGTAGTTCACACAGCTGGAAGTCCCTAAAGAGAGTGGCTACCTAAACATTGCAAACTACTCTCTACACACTGCATTTTAAAAAAATAAAATAAAAAATCCCTAAACTACCCCTTGCCCTTTCCTTCCCTCTCTTTCCCTGCTCGTTGCCGTCCGTCGCTCGCCCACCCTCTCCCATTCCTCTCCTCTCCTTCTTCCTCTCTATTTCTATCGCTTTCCCTCTCCTTGCTCGTTGCCGACCGCTCGCCCACCCTCTCTCCTTCTCCCTCTCTGTTTCCCTCTCCCCGCCAAGCCGCCTAGTCACCCTCTCCCCTTCCTCTCTCCCTCTCATAGTGGACAAGCAAATGGAGCAGAAGCAAATGCTTTGGATGACAAAATAAAAAATAAAAAAAATTTCCATTGAAATCGTCTAATTCGATTCATTCAGCGACACATGGCCGAACAAATCGAGTTTGATCGGCCCTGTGTTGCCGAACAAATCGAGCTCGTTCGGTCCTGTGTCGCCGAACAAAATCGAGTCGTTCAGCCCTGTGTCGCCGAACGAATCAAATTCGCCAATTTCAATGGCAAATATTATTTTATTATTATTATTATTATTTTTACATCCAAAGCATTTGCTTCTTCTCCATTTGCTTGTCCACCGTGAGAGGGAGAGAGGAAGGGGAGAGGGTGACCAGGCGGCGGTCGACGACGAGCGGGGAGAGGGAAATAGAAAGGGAGAAGGAGAGAGGGTGGGCGGGCAGCAGGCGACGACAAGCAATGTTTAGGGTTTAACAGGGAGGGAAATAGAGATGGAGAGGGAAATAAAGAGGGAGAAGGAGAGAAGAGGAACGGGAGAGGGTGGGCAGGCGGTGGAAGGCAACGAGCAGGGAGAGAGAGGGAAGGAGAGGGCACGAGGTAGTTTAGGGAATTTTTTATTTTTTTTAATTTTTTTTAAAAATGCAGTGTGTAGAGAGCAATTTGCAGTGTGTAGGTAGCTACTCTCGTCCCTAAATACGCCATATCACACATTGTCATGACTGATTTGTCCCTGTAACTGCCCCAATATTTCACGCATAACCGTCGAAACATGTCACGCAATTTAAGCTCATAAGCGATCATTTATGATTGATTTGTCCCTATAATTAATTGTAGATCAGGTTTTGAATTTCAAATTGTAACGACAATTGATAGTGATATTCTTAGAGAATATATATATACTTTCCAAAAGGAACTCATATGCACTCGTTCTTTGTGTGAGGGACAAATTCCGCAACCTTTAAGTTTTCAAAGTCAACTTTTGTGAATGACAGATTCTGCAACCTTACTAGTTTAATATATCATCTGCAATTCGAATAAAAGAAATATAGTTCAGATCAATCCGAGTCAAAGAAATAGGATTTAGATGATTTAGATTTCGATCTATATGCCACAATCTTCTTTCTTGTCGTTTTTTCAATTTATCTGAGTTTACACAAATTTATCTGAGTTCTGGACAAATTTATCTAAGTTTTAGAACAAATTTATCTGAATTTTGCACAAATTTATCTGAGTTATATAACAATTTATCTGAGTTTGCGATAGACAGATGGATAGGGTTCCAAGACGATTAAGGTTCGCAAATGAGAAAATATTCAACTAACTTATCTTATAGTGAGTGAATGTTAACAATTTGTATTAAGAGATGCCTGGACTGGTCTAGATTCTGTATTTGCTAGGTTTCGAAATCAAAGAAATCCCTTTTGCAATCACCAACTCGACGATGAAACTGTGTCTTTGAAAATGTTACGAATGCTTAATGTAATATACTTCCCTCATTCACTTTCCTGCGTTTGCATGCCGTTGAAGTTCAACACCCCTTTTTTCCGCTTGCATTCCTTCTTTGGCAAGATTCTGTGATTTTGGCCTTTGGGTTTTTTGAATAATGCGATAAGAGGTGAAAAGGGCATTATTGACTTTTCTTTTCGCTTAATGGTAAATTTGTATTAAGAGAAAGAGACAGGGCAAAGCCCCGAGGACAAGGAGAAAAAAGAATACAACCAAAAGAGCACTGAACATGCCTACCCTGAAACAGGAAGACAGCAAAACAACGAGCTCCAAAACTGAGGAGCCAGAAAATAAGAAGAAGAGGGGAGCCAAACCCACTAGGCATCTGAGCAACAAAATGAAGACAGCCAAAAAGCAGGGAGAGGGTAGCACACCAGACAGATCTATCCTGCCCACAAGAGCCTGGAAGCAACTGAAAGGGACACCCTAAAAAACCTGCAGGAGAACCAAGAGGAAGCCCAGCCCCCAGAACAGGGCCAGAGGACTGCCACCTGAGAACCAGCGGGGCCACTAAGAAGAGACTAGGAAACTCCTACCACTTGAGCCCCAGAGAGAGAGCCAAGCCCAGGCCACGGCTTGCTGCCCCTCAGCCCGCCAGGCAACCAACAGCAAAACAAGGAGGAGCCGGAATCAGATCAGACCCATACCTCTCAGAACAGGGTGGGAAATTGGATTGGCTGAACTTTGCAACAAGCTGGCCAGCACTTTCAACTGGTCCTGAAGAATTATCTGAGCTCTCACCATCGTAGGCTTACCATTCCGGTGCTTACAATCATTCCGAAGGGACCAGATAACGGAGATTGTTTGGAAGAAGATCGCCGCAGCCAGCTTTCTCTCAAGGAGGTCAGAACCCTGAGCTAAGGCAGACCAAATTGCCGATGCAGACAGATGAATGGAGGGATGATTTTCTCCCAGACTTAAAATCCACTTCCAGACCTGATTAGCAAAGGAGCAGGAGAAGAATAGGTGAAGATCATTTTCTTCATTGTTAAGACAGAGACAGCATCTTGAAGCCAATGAGCTTCCTCTTTGTTTAGCCCGACAATCCGTAGGAGTTTTCCTGTGAAGGAGGCGCCAGGAGAAGCATGCCAATCTGGGGTTAATATACTTGGACCAGACCAAGCCATCCCAGGAAACTGCTGGGAGATTGATCCTTAGTAAATTCCATGCCTCCTTGAGAGAGAGAGTCCCTGAGGTGTTACCCTGCCAAACTAGGGAGTCTGGGACAGAGGAATTGCCTAAGGGTAAGAGGGTAGTGGACTGCTGGAGAAAGGTTCTCAGGTCAGCTGGGAGATGGCTGGGAAAATTCCATGCAGAATTCTGGATGAAGTCAGCCAGCAGATCCGAATCAGGTAGCTGGAGATGGGGAAATCTGGGAGCTATTGGACCTTTGTCTATCCAATTGTCAAACTAGCTGCTGATTGAGAGGCCATTCCCTATCTTCCAGATGCTCCCACTGTGGAGGAGGTGAGCCAAGGACCTAATTTGCATCCAGATGCAGGAGCCTCTTTTTGGTGAGTCAGAAGACCAAATCGAGGGTCTGAAGTATCTGTCTCTGAACCATTTAGCCCAGAGGGAGATTGAGGTGGCCGCCGACCAACCAAGCTTTAGCACGCAGGCCTCATTGATGACCTTAACTCTACGTAAACCAAGCCCTCCTTCTGATTTTGGCGTGCAGACCATACCCCAATTTACCTAACCATTGGAGTTGTCTGGGCCAGCTGACCAGAGGAAGCTCCTCATCAATCTTTCAATCTGAAGGCAGGTTTTGCTCGAAATTGGGACAACCAAGGAGGTGTGGAGGGGGATGGAAGAGAGCACGTGCTTTACCAGAACTAGTCTACCCGCAAAGGTTAGACTTTTAGCTTTCCATCCCGCTAGCCTTGATCTAATGGAGTCCATGATCCGGTTGAAGAAAAGATGCCTCGAAGTGCCAAGAAAGAAGGGGACTCCCAGATAGGTGGAGGGGAGGTTCGCCTGAGGGATGCCCAGGATATTGGTAGCCAAGTGAGCTCTCCTAACTGAACTCTTGCCCATAAACAACTGGCTCTTTTGGGGATTGAAGCATTGACCTGAAGAGGTTTGGTAGGATGATAGAAGCTCTTGCACTCTTTTCAGACCTCTCTTGAAAGCTTTGAAGAAGAGAAGGATATCATCCGCGTAGAGGAGGTGGCAGGGGGTCCTGGGGATAGAGGAGATAGGCACAATGGCTCCCTCCTGCTTAAGAGCTTCTAGATTTAAACTGAGAATCTCCTCCGCAATTATAAACAAATAGGGAGATAGGGGATCTCCCTGCCGAAGGCCACAAGAAGAGCTGAAAAAACCACAAGGACTACCATTGATTAGGACTGATCCTTTGCTAGAGGTTACCAGCTCTTTGATCATGTTAATCCAAGCCAGGGAGAAGTTGAAAAACTTCAAGGCCCTGAATAGGAAGCTCCACTGCAGCTTCTCAAAAGCTTTGGAAATATCCAACTTCAAGCAGACTGACCCTCCTCTAGTTTTGGTTTTAAGGTTTTGAATAAGATCATGGGCTAAGGCGGCATGGTGGTGGATAGTCCTACCTTTAACAAAAGCTGATTGATGTTCTGAGACAAGGACATGAAGGATTGTGACTAACCTGGTTGCCAATATCTTAGAGATGGTTTTATAAACAAAATTCAGCAGGCTAATTGGACGAAAATCTGAGAAAGTGGCTGGGGAGGTTTTCTTAGGGATAAGAGAAAGGAAATAGGCATTGGTTTCTCTCAATAAATGACCAGAGGTAAAGAAATGGGTCACTGCTTCCACCACCTCTTTCCCGACAATGTTCCAGCAACTGGTGAAGAAAGCCCCTGTGAAACCATCTGGGCCTGGGGAGCTACTCCTTTTGAGCTTAAAGGTCGCCTCTCTGATTTCAGAAGGGGAAGGAATTGCTATGAGAGCCCTATTTTGCTCTTCCGAGACAGATGGGCCTTGCAAGCTGAAGAGAGCTTCATCCAGAGACTCTGAGGAGGAGTGAAACAGGTTAGAGAAGAATATTGAGGCCTGGCTTTTGATTTGAGACTCTTCCTCAAAAATTGTATCTCCCACGGCGATCCGGTCGATACTCTTACGCTTACCTCTTAATTTGGCCGATAGGTGGAAAAACTTGGTATTTTTATCTCCATCTTAGAGCCACCTGATTTTGGCCCTCTGCTTCCAGTGCACGGCTTCGGCATTTAGCCAGTTATGGAGGTCTGCTTTAGCAACGTTCAGATCTTGAAGAAGGGAGTCACTTGGATTGGCGTCAAATTCTGTTTGCTTGGACAGGACCAAGAGCTCAGCTTCAGCAATCTTGGTCTTCATGTGCCCAAAGACCTCCTTGCTCCAAGCCTTAAGATTGTACTTCAGGATCTTAAGCTTATTAGCAAGGATGAATTGGGGAGTCCCTCTGCAGGGAGAGGCCCAACTGGAAGAGACTACCTCTAGGAAAGAGTCATGCAGCAGCCACTTTTCTTCAAATCTGAATGGAATGGATTTGCTGAAAGAAGGATTTTTTCTATGGAAAAGCAAAATTGGGCTGTGATCAGAAGCTATTCTGGGGAGGTGACTCACTATGGGGTCATCAAAGTAGTCTAACCAGAGAGAGTTGGATAGGGCTCTGTCAAGTCTTGCTGCAACAAGAGCCATTCCTTGCCTGTTATTAGCCCAGGTGTATTGATTACCTTTGAAGCCAAGGTCTTGAAGCCCAGTGGCAGTGACCATTTCTTGAAAATCCTTAACTGAAGTGGAGGAGGGGGGGGGGGGGGGGGGCGGATACTGAGTTTTTCTTTTGCAAGGAGGATGGCATTGAAATCCCCTATCACACTCCAGGGGAGAGTAGTAGAGGATCTGTTCACAAGATAGCTCCAGAGATCCCTTCTGAGTCTGTAGTTAGTAGAACCATAAACCCCTGTTATGAAACAGATGGGAGTAGAAGAGGGATCGGCTAGGGAGATGGTTATATGTTGGGAGGAGCTGTCTTGAAGGGAGAAAGTAAAGTTAGAAAGCTTGTTACAGAGACACCAAAGAGAATTAGTAGGATTGGAAAAGGAAGGGTTGAATTCAAAGGAATGCATTCTAGAATCTAGGATTGAATCCAGAGTGGCCTTTGGTTCAGAGAGAAAGATAAGGTCTGGAGAGTGAGTTTCTAGGAGATGAAACAACATGGTTTTGATTGGGGAATTATTAATTCCCCTACAATTCCAATATAGGACTTTAATCATTGATAACAGGGGGGGGGGGGGGGGGGGGGGGGAGGACCAGCTGAGCTTCTTGTCTTGGGGCCAGAGGAAATGGCTGCACTTGGCTTAGATTTCCTTTTGGATTTCAATTTGAAGGGAGATAAGTCGACTATGAGTGAGGAGATCTGGGTTGTTTGCTGGGTGGGGATAACCGTGGGAGGACTATTATTAGCTGAGGGGGAAGGATGCTTGGTGGGACTGGGGATTCTGTTACCATCGCATTGAGGGGTCTCTGCCATTGAACCGTCCTCCAGAATGGAGAAGGGATTAGAGCACTTTATTTCTGGAGCTGGGATACTCTCTGAGATAAAGGGAGGAGGGGGCAGAGGGGGAGGGACTGAGTTAACTATTGGTTGAGTAGCTTTTGAATGGGTGAGAGGATTTACCGTTAAAGGGGATGAATCCTGAGGGCTGGCTTCAGTTGGTTGAAGGGATCCCTGGGACAAGATAGTTGTTGAAGAGGGATTAATGAGCCTATCTGCTTCTACCGGGGTTTTCAGCAAACCTGGCTTCTGGCGAAAGGGGCATTTATTGGAGATGTGGCCGACCACTAGACATTCAGCACAAGGAGTGTTCTCGTAGTATACTTCAACCTCCACTGTAGCCTCCCCTTCCAATTCCACTGTAAGGAGTTTAGGCCCTATCTTTGACACATCCAGAAGAACCTGCACTCTAGCAAAGGTTAGCATAAGATGTTTGGCCGTAGTTTCATCTAGGCGCAGGGGCTTTCCAACCGATGCTGCTATGGAGAGCAGGATGTCACTGCTCCAGCAGTGATAAGGAAGGCCTTTGAGGCGAATCCAGACCGGAGCTTCTGCTGGCCAAGGACTCTCTGCTTGACCTGGAGACCATGGACGAAGAAGAAGCTTTTTCTTGTCGAACCGGAGAGGGCTTTGGCTGGTAAGAGCATCTCTATCTGCCTGGGAGTTAAACCTAAAGATGAAATTGCCTTTCTCTGTGAGAGAGATAAGGCAGGGCATGGTAAGTTTCCAAGTGGAGGACACCCACTGCTCCAAGGATTCCAGAGTAGGTCGTCTTCCCACAAATTTCCCCAAGGCGGAGAAGGTGAAGGATTCTTTGCTGTTAGTGACCATTTGCTTAGGGATCCGAATAGTGAGTTTGCCATCGATCCAGACCGCTGGGGGAATGGCAGGGGGGGGGAGAGAAGATCATGGGAGAGAGGCATTTGGCAAAGGATTTGGGAGGGGATATGGGGGGAAGGAGGGTCGAGGAACTTAGGTTGGTATAAGGGCCATTGGTTTGGGGAGTAAGACTCCTCAGGTGCTGCTGTAGCAAATGGAGCTGTTCAGGGTCCCAAGAGACCAGGGGAGAGATCTGGGTTACAGGGGTCTCTGGACAGGGAGTAGGGCCAGATGTGGAGTTGGGGATGGAGGGTTTTGGGGGTTTGAGGAGGGGAGGGTTTTGCTTTGAACCGGTTGGTGGAGAGGTGAGGGTTCGCTGGGTAGAAAGAGATTCAAACGGTGATGCCAAAGCGGTGGAAGCTTCTGCAGGCTTTGACTGTGCTAGATCCGGGAAACCAGGCTGGGAAAGGGGGGGGGGGGGCGGCAGTGGGCAGGGGGGGAACAGCATCGACTATCATCACCGACTATTACAAGGACCTAAAACTTGCATTATTGACTTTTCAATTTTATGAAACGGTAGGAGGAACCTTTGGCTGTATGAATTAAATCATTGACGGTTTACAATAAATACCAAAGTTGAGGGGCCTCTGGCCAAACTCCCCAAAATTTTAAAAGGGGGATCCGAGTGCTAGACGTGAGGAGACCCACCTTCCATGTGAAGTCAAGAACGTCCATGCACACTTGGACGAGCAAGATCAGCCATCCACATTCTCTCTCTTTTTCTTATTATTATTTCTTCTAAGCCTCAAAAAATCTCTCTCCTTTCTTCACTCACGAATCTTACCCCCCTTCCTCCATTGGCCTCTTCATTCTCTGTGCTTCTTGAAGATCAGTGATGCCTTCAACATGGAGAAGTTGAAGATCAAGAGCATGGAAGGCTAGCTAGGATTCTTCTTCCCGGGAAACTGGTGATATTTTTTGTAATTTTATTGGTCTTGCTTGTAGATAAAACTAAAATCAAATTTATTTAGCAATTATATATATTAAAGCAAAGGGGGAGGTGGGCTATAAGGGGTGTCACCTTATCCCTAAGAAATCTCTCCTTTCAAAGAAATAAAAAAGTAAAAAAAAAAAGGAGGGAGCCTTTGCTTTTCACATGGGGCCTTCTCAATCTCCCCTTCTCAATCTCCTAAAATATTTCCATCCCCTCCAGTTTTTCCTAAAAAATCTCTCATTTAGATTACCACTATATCATCTCACTGCAATCTTTGCGAGCTATAATGACTATTGATTTAGTGATCTGGGTGATGTAAAATCCATGCCACAAGAACTCATGTGTTCATATCATCTCACGATGACCATTGATTTAGTGATCTGGGTGACGTAAAATCCATGCCACAAAAACTCATGTGTTCTAATTTTATTCGACGCCCATCTTCTTCACCTAAATTCCTACTTTTCTTTCATTGGGCCAAATCTAACACCAATCTGATTTCGGCCATCATCAGATGATCATGTCTAAAACGTGTGATTTCACCTTTCCCGTTCTAAATTTGAATTTTTTGGATTTTATTTTTCAAAAAGATTATAATCACATTTTGTGAATTTCATTGGGTTTTTTTTATACATTATTTTCTTTCCAAGGAGAGCAAGATCTTATTTTTATTAATTTGTTCAGGTTTTTTTCCCCTAAATCCACTAGCATATGGTTTTTCCTTTTGTTTCTATGGATTTTCTTTTTAAAAAATAAAGATATTATTTTTAGTAGATTTTATAATCCATTATATTATAATTCCTTTCCTCTATTCTTTATAATATATTATTTTAGATTTACTTTTCATTAATTATATCTAAAAACTCTCAAATTTTTACATATCTTCAGTTTTGGGCCTGGGCTTTGCTGCTAGTTTTAATTAACTTAAAGTAATGGGTTTGGTGATGGTTTCTTAACCCTATGAATTCTACGATGTCTTATGTTTGATATATATATATATATATATATATATGGCATGCAAAAAGATCCATTGAGCATGGAATTTTTGAATAACCATTCTACAAGTTAGTAGTTTAAAATAACTGATTTGTTCTTTTTCTTACATGGATTGACAACCCATATTGGAAAAGGAGGTTTGAAGCTGCTCCCACTTCCAATTATCGGGAGGAAAACTGATCACTGGACTATGAAAACTTTACTTTTACTTGTTTATATAATTAATCTCAATTCTGGATTTTATTTGTATTTTTCTGAAATTGGTTGTTTTAATTAGGTTTTCTTTGGTTGTAGCTTAATTTCTAGATTAGGGCTTTTAGTTCTAGGTTTCTAGATTAGGACTTTATTTTAATTGGGATGTAATTCATGCAATTAATTTTATTTGAGAACCCAACTGATGTATAGATTTTGGTTAGGATAAGTTTAGATTTTGAATAAGTTAGGTCAGGTGCATTGCTACAACATTCCCTATGGATTGACCTCGGATTCATTGAAATCATTACTACATTGTGACAACCTTGCACTTGGGGTAGTGATCATGCATCAAGTTTCGGTAGGATTGATTGAAGACATCATGTGGCTTGCCTGCCATAGGACCCATGTTGGATTAAGAATGTGGCTAAGAGCATGTGTGAATTTCCTGATTAAGTCTTAATCTGTGACCCTGTGAGAGTTTTTATTGGGGTCAAAAGACTCTGGTAATGACTCCTTGATCGACATCTAAACTAGGTGAGGCTAACTTCACACGTTGGTCGACAGAGGTGGGATCCCATAAAGGGTAGAGTTCGTAATAGTAGGGACTCCTTAGGAGTGCTCTAAATGAGGGAGATGAGAACCTTTGGATGATCATATAGAAGATTTGAGAGCATTCAGCATTCGCAGTGAGTTTGTAAGATCTATTTCACATCGGAATGCGCAAGGTTTTCGGCAAGTTTGGTTCCGACGCCCGTCTGGACCAGCAATTCTAACATTGGTTGGGGGGCGGGGATGGGATTTGATAAAAATGTCAACAGTCCTTTCTTGAACATCAATATTCAAACATTTGATTTATACGTAATAGAATATAGAGAAAAATGGAAATAATTATATAAGGTACCACATCATATGGTCAAGTAGGGCTAAATCAATCCTTACTGATTCGGTCATTATGTGCCAATTAGTGCTTACTTATGTAAGGTCATGATCACTGCAATACTCAACATTTGGTGAGACGATGTGGTCCAAGCATATATTGAGAAAATCGTTGATACAATGTGGTGAATATAACATATCCGAAGTGTTAATTCAATCCCAGTTCCATGATTTGAAACACAACCTAAATTTCAGGGATTGAACACATGTGAAAAACATGGCTAAAGTGTGTATATTCGATCCAACGGTGAATGTAATTTTGATTGGGATGATATTTGATACAGTTATGAGGGAGGAAACTTTACATCTTATTACTACAAAAAAGATTGCAGCAATATCGTATCTAGAAAATAAGTTTATAACAAAATCACTTTAAATTAGTCCTTTAATAATTTTTTGATCAATTAAAGGGTTAATGTTGCTTTGATTTCAAGAAGAGATGAACCATGTTACATGTAGACTTTTTCTCTAGATTGAGTGGGTGGACATCAAGGGAAATCATGACTTGGTTACCATTCATCTCTTTTGGCTTTTGAAAATTTGAATTCTCCCGCCCAACTCCCTCCTCCGAGCCCCGGCCACCCCGGCGACGGGGCAATGCCACCGGATTCCCCTCCCTCCTCCCCCCCTACCCCTCCATTCCACCCCACTCTCCTCCCTCCCCTACTACCCCTCCCCCACTCTTCCCACCCACCTCCTCCACTCCATCCCCCTGACCAGCCACCACAAGCCATTAGCGACAACAACCATTTCAGCGTCAAGCCACCCAGCGACAACAGCCATTCCACTGCCCCGCCTCCTTTGCCCTTCTTTGCACCCAGTCATCCTGGGTTTTTCCCCCCTCTTTCCAGCCAGCTCTCAGGCCAGCCACCCCCTTTCCCCAGTCTTCCAGCAGGTCCTTCTCCTCTGCCCAGTCAGCTACCAACGACCACCAGCTTAACCACTACCCCATCTTTTGCTAGCCTTTTTGCAAACCAGACACCTTTCTCAGCCCCTCAGCTTCCCAGCTCCTTCCACGTCCCCTCTTACCCCACAACTACTTGGCTTAATGGTCAACCCTCCCTTACCATTCCACAGTCAATGCTGTCCTCCAGCAAAGAATCCTTCTCCTTTGCAGTCATTGGGAAGTTTGCAGGGAAGAGGCCCTCTCTGGAATGGGTAGAAGAAAAATCAAGGTTTTGGTCCCTTTCCAGACCTTGCCTGGTCTCCCTTACATCCAAAGGAAACTTCATCTTCCGGTTCAACTCCCCAATCGACAAAGCTCACATCCTTGGTCAGTCCCCCCTTACCATTGACAGGAAAAAAATCTTCTTCTTATCTTGGTCTCCTGGACAAGATGAATCCAACTGGCCAACCTTTGCCCCTGTTTGGGTTAGACTCTCAGGCCTTCCTTACCACTGTTGGAGCCAACACATCATCTTCTCCTTAGCCAACTCCCTAGGCCAGCCTATTAAGCTAGATGACATAACTTCCTCCCAACGGATCCTTACCTTTGCCAGGGTCCTGGTTTCATTAGACCTCTCCAAACCTAAACCCCAGTCCATTCATGTGGACCTGGAAGGAGAAGGTGAACTGGTAGTTGCAGTTGCCTACGAACACCACCCTCCCTCTTTTCAAACCAACCTTCACCTCCAGCCAGTCAAACCCCCTCCAGTTATTGGCCTAGCTTCTCTCTATGCCAAAACCTCCAATCCAAACCATCAGGTTCCTCTAGTCAATCCCATTCCCCAGGTATTTTCTCAGCCTGCTATCACCAACAACTCTGTTTCTCCTCCTTCTCTAACCACCAACCCTGCTCCCCCTGCCCTGGCAGTTTCTCTGCCTCCTTTATCCATCAACTCTGCTTCCAACCCTGCTTCCTCCCCCCTTCCTAAGAACCTTCTCACCACCTCCCCTCTAGCAGCTCACTCCCAAGTAACTTCAATTAGCTCACCTGCTTTGCTTCGTAACCAGGCCAAGAAGGCCACTCAAGCAGCTCACCTGGATAGCTCCACCAAGTCCAACCTTAGCTCTCCATCCCTCTCTGACCTCCCACATGATGTAGTCTCCATTATCCTAGAGAAATCCACCTCTCCAACCATAGATACTTCTAATCCTTTTGACATTCTTGAAAACTACTCCTTTCTGGATCCTGTTTCCAATCCCCATATTTATGGTCGAAACCTCCAAAGGTTTTCTGAAGATAGCACCCTATCAGAACCTCCTCCAGGTTTTGGAAAACCTCCCCTCCACCCTCTCCCAACTCCCAACTCACCTCCGCCAGCCCTTGCTTCTTCTTTGCCTGGCCCTGTCTCCCCCCCTCTGCCAGCCCCTGTCTCCCCTGCTTTGCCAGCTTCAGCTTCTATCCCAGATCCTCTGGCCGTAATAGAATCCCCTGTAACCTCAGTCTCTCCTCCTCAGTCAACTTCCACTGTCCCCTCCCAGGTCCCTGCTCCCCCTCCAGCAGTTCTCCCCAGCACTAGCCTCTCTAAGTCCTTACATTCCCTTCCTCCCCCTACCTCCACCAGACACCCTTCTAAGTCTAAAGGGAAGGCCAACATCTCTAACTCTGGCTTGGGTCCGATCACCAGGAGGTCTAAGAGCAAGCGCACCTCCCCAAACCTTTCTCCATGCTGAAGATCCTATATTGGAACTGTAGGGGAATTGCCAACCCCCTACTATTAGAGCCCTGGCCAATCTGGTCCGAAATCATCTCCCTGACTTAATTTTCATCTCAGAACCAATGTCCATTTTCTCCTCCTCCCAATCCCTTGGCCTTTCTATCTATGGTTTTGACACCTTCCACTCCAACACAACCTCTCCCACCCCTCCAAAACTCTGGTGTTTTTCCAAATCTTCACACCAGCTCAAAGCCACAGTCCTCAATGCTTCCCCTCAACACTTCACAATCTCTCTGGACAATCCAATTTCTGGTTCCTCCTCCCTCATTACAGGAGTCTACGCCTCCACCATTCCTTCCATTAGGAAAGATCTCTGGAAAGTCTTATTAGACACATCCCCAACCACCCACCCCTGGTGTGTCTTAGGGGACTTTAATGCCACCCTGGCCCATCATGAAAGACTCAGCATTCGCCAGACTCCTCCCTCCTTTATCCAAGATTTCCAAACCATGGTGATGCAAGCTGGCCTCTCTGATGTTCCCTTCCTGGGAAGCAAATTCACCTGGTCCAATAATAGGCAAGGCTTATCATATGTTGCTGCTAGACTTGACAGGGTTCTAGTGAACTCCCAGTGGTTGGCATCATTCAATGACCCTACTGTTCACCACCTTCCCAGACTGTCCTCAGACCACAGCCCCATCCTGTTGGATCATTCCGCCATCCCTCCTGCTCCCAAAGCCTCTTTCAAATTTGAAAACAAGTGGCTCCTTCACCCCTCCTTCCTTGGAATTGTTGAATCTAGCTGGACGACCCCCATAGAAGGAAATCCTCAATTCGTCCTGGCTACGAAACTCAAGATCCTCAAGATTAACCTTAGAGCTTGGAGTAAGGTCACCTTTGGTCATCTCCGCAACAACATCTTAGCAGCAGAAACCTCAGTCCTGGACTGCCAACAGCAGTATGATGCCTCCCCCTCTGATAGCCTTAGGACTGCCCTCTTGTCTGCTCAGGTCAATCTCCATGATGCCCTCAAAGCTCAGGAGATTCACTGGAAACAGAGGTCCAGGGTCTCCTGGCTAAAGGAGGGAGACCAGAACACCCGTTTCTTCCATCAGTCAGCCAAAGCAAGAGGATCACTCAACAGCATTAATCAGATCTTCGTTGATGGCCAACTCACCAATGACCCCCTGATAATCCAAGCCCAAGCCGTGGAATATTTCTCTAACCTTTTCAAGCCTCATGGCAGCCAGCCTAACCAAATTCTCTTCCAAAGCTCTAGTCCCAAAGTCTCAGAGTCTGAAAATTCAGCCCTCATCTCAATCCCTTCTGCAACTGAGATTAAAAATGCAGTTTTTGCTCTCAAGAAAAATAGCTCCCCAGGCCCAGACGGATTCAATGGTGTCTTCTACACCTCAGCTTGGAAAATCATTGGTCCCACTGTCATCTCAGCAGTTCAGCATTTTTTCCAAACCAGGAAACTCCTAAGAGCCTCTAATGCTTTCTTCCTTACTCTCATTCCCAAGTCCAATTCTCCTAAAACCTTTGCAGACTTTAGGCCTATAAGCTTGCTGAACTTCTCCTACAAAATTGTTTCCAAATCCTTTCCTCTAGGCTTTCCTCTCTCCTCCCTAAGTTGGTATCCTCCTACCAGGCAGCCTTCATAGCAGGAAGATCCATTCAACACCACTCTGCTCTGGCGTTTGAGCTCTTTCAAAAGCTCAAATCCAAGCTCAGCAAAGGCTCTTTATGTCTCAAGTTAGACATCTCCAAAGCATTCGACAAGCTCAACTGGACCTTTTTTTTCTCAGCTCTCAGGTTTTTTAACTTCTCTGCAGACTGGATTTCCATCATCAGTGAATGTGTTTGCTCCTCTAAATGCTCTATCTTGATAAACCGTTCCCCCCATGGATTTTTCAGCTCCTCCCGTGGCCTTAGACAAGGAGATCCCCTCTCCCCTTACCTGTTCATCCTAGCTGAGGAAATTCTAAGCCTTCACCTTCACAATCTCCACTCCCAAGGTTACATCCAACCCCTCTCCACAGTCCCACTCACCCCCTGCCACCTTCTATATGCAGATGACATTATCATTTTTATGAAAGGAGCTACTTCCGGAGTGCTGGCCTTGCAGGACCTGCTTGATCTTTATCAATCAGCTTCTGGTCAGCTAGTAAACCTCCAAAAAAGCCAGCTATTCTTGGGTAATTACGGCTCTAGAAGGAAAGCTAGAATTAGCTCCATTCTTGGCCTGCAAGTCAGCCAATCCCAGCTCAGATACCTGGGATTTCCAATGGCCTTTGGTGCTCCTAAGCGCACTCATTTCCTCCCTCTGCTGGACTCCATCAATGGAAGACTGACTGCATGGAAAGCTAAATCCCTCTCATTTGCAGGTCGCTTAATCCTTATCAAACACGTCCTATCTAGCATTCCTATGCACCTAGCTTCCATCCTCCCTATCCCAGCCTCCATCTGCAAAGGCATTGAGCGTCTGATGCGCCACTTCCTATGGTCATGCAACTCCCCCTCCTCCAAAATTCATCATGTCAGCTGGTCTCAAGTAACCCTCCCTAAGCTTGAAGGAGGGCTAGGCATTAGGAAGATCTCTGAAGTTAATGCAGCCTCTCTCTTAAAGCTGGGTTGGCAAGCTTCTACAATGAGCTCGATCTGGTCTTCTTGGTTCAGGAGTAGATACTTCAAGAACACCTCCATCTGGAATCCAGCTAACACCATTTATGGGTCTTGTATATGGAAGAGAATTAGACGTCTCACTCACTTCATTCACCAAGGAAGTGCTTGGACGTTTGGTAATGGGGAGAGTATAAACACATGGCACGACTCTTGGCATGGAGACAAACCTCTCTCGGCAGTCTTCCCCACTCTGAACTTCCCTCTTGACCAGCGGCTTGCCTACTTCTACCACTCAAATGCTTGGCATTTCCCTCACAGCCTTCCTGCTCCAGTCCGTGATCTGCTATCAGCTGCCACTTCTCTTCTCTCTCCCAGTCCCTCGGTTTCAGACCAGCTCCACTGGAAGGAGGCCTCTGATGGAAACCTGTCCCAACAACAGGCTTGGGAGGTCCTTAGAGAGAAAGGCTCTGCTCTCCTCTGGCCCCCGTTCATCTGGAATGGCATCTCCCAGCCAAAAGTCTCCTGCTTCGGATGGCGATTGATGCTTCAACACACCCCAACTGAAGACCGTCTTCAGCACCTGGGCTTCTCCCTTGCTTCGAGATGCAACCTCTGCTTCAATGAATCAGAAACAGTTAACCATCTTTTCTTCTCCTGCAACACAGCCCAAGCAGTATGGCATAGGCTGCTCCATTCCTTAAAGGTCAATCACACCCCCCCTACACTGCATCTTCAATATGGACCTCCATCACCAGAGATAATGACAATCATGGCAAGATCATAATGGCCTCCATTTTCCTTTCAGTCCTGCACTCTCTCTGGCAGTCCAGGAACTTAGCCATCTTTGAAGGCCACAGTACTCCCCTCCATCTTCTCTTGGACAAGCTGAATGAAGTTCTCTGCTACTCTCTTAGGAAAATTACCAAGCCTTTTGTTAGTTCTCAGCTCAACTCCCTCATGGAATTTTTGCATCTAGAGGCTCTCTTAGCCTCTTAGGCCTCTGCTGTAGCATTGGCATTCTTTTGTTTTTTGGGCTCTTTATCTTTCTTCTTTCTTGGTTCTTTCCTCCTTCTAGAGGGCTTGTGAATTTGTATCTCCTTTTCCCCTTCTAATACAATTACCATTATTCAAAAAAATGTTACATGTAGACTTGTACGTAGGCCCTCAACACGAATGGTTTATATTTTAAAAGGTCAAAGTTACATGTGTACCTTAATTCACCACATGGCCAATCTCATAAGATGGATCACTTCCTGTAGAAAACCCGCGCCAGTTTGTCAATTATATATATATATATATATTTATATATAAGCAAAGGGGGAGGTGGGCTATGAGGGGTGCCGATTATTCTTCTTTTAGAAAAATATAAAAGAAAAAAAAAATGAGGGAGACTTTGCCTTTCAAGTGGGGCCTTCTCAATCTCCCCTTCTTAATCTCTTCAAATCTCCTAAAATCTCTCCATTCCCTCCCATCTTCCTTAAAGAATCTCTCATTTAGATTAGCACCATATCATATTAAATCTCAAGTGTTGCGTTCTCTCTCTCTCCCCCTTTCTCAAATTTATAGATGACCTCTAATGTTTGAAAATAAAACACTTGCCTTTTATATTTATAAAAAACTACATTTATCAATCACGGGCCTATTTATGTACAGAAATCACCATATACTCTTACTTTTGTGAAATGAATCCATGATGAAGATTGGGTTAGGAGAGAGAAATATTAGATATCATTCTTCTGATAATTTTATAAAAAGAAAACAAATTGGAAGAAACTCAAATGTAGAAAAATAAAATAGTGTTTTTTCTCTTCTTCTCTCTTCCCTTCACTTTCTTTATTAGTGAAACTTCATACCATGTTCTGTGGATGTACCCATCATTCACCAATCCAAATAAAGAATAATTGCAATCAATCCACACCTTCTAAATTATGGGCCACACCATGGATGAGTTGCTACTCCTCATTCACTGGTACTTTTGATTTTTACCAATCAGGTTTGATCCCCAACTGCATCCTAGGATGAGGAGAAATGAGCATGTGTATTCCCATTAGAACTCTATAGTGGACTCATTTATCTCAATCCATTATATTTAACATTGGATACTATTTCATGTATACTATTTCTCTGTGCTGAAGAAAAATAAAGATTGGTGGGGATAAGCACGGGGTGTTGTTGCTAAAACTAATAGTATAAGGGTTGTAGCTTTTGGTCATATCCGGATTTACTGGACCGTTGGATTGACTGTATATTGACTCAAATGGATTTTTTTTTTAGAAAATACAAAATTCCATTCCCATGAGAGAATAAAAATATGTATAAATTAAAATCCTTTTTGTTGCACAAACAAGTCCAAATGGATTGGTTTTGTTTTATTGGGCTTTGAAATTATCAATGTGTAATAAAAACTTGAATGCACTTCTTATTACTAATATTATATATATTAACAAAACCCGCTTTTCTATATCTTCTTTAGTAATTATTGTTGTTATTATTATTTTTATGTTGTTGTAGGATGGATTTTTCTTAGCGTTATCTTTGTATTACGTTATTGTTGATGTTGACCACTTTTATTTGTGATTGAAGATGTGTTGACTGTTTTTATATAAATATGTATGAATATATTCTTATATATGTTTATAATTAACTTTGATATCTCATAAATTCAAAATGTAATATCTTACTTTTTGCCCTGGGCTAAGCACGGGGCGTTGTCGCTAGTTTACTATTAAAATAAAAGTAATGTAAAGTCGCAATTTTTCAGAGAATGGATCACATCAAAAGTAACATCTTCAAAATTCTCTCATTCCTTTTAGAAAATAATTGAAAAGCAACCTCCTCTATCCACTAAATGACAAAAAAATAGATTTTTTATAAAAAAAAAGTCAAAAAGATTCCTTACCAATCCACTAAATGCAAAATACCTTCATAATCCTCTTATATA
The DNA here is from genome assembly GCA_038049695.1 of Cinnamomum chago. NCBI lineage: Eukaryota > Viridiplantae > Streptophyta > Magnoliopsida > Laurales > Lauraceae > Cinnamomum > Cinnamomum chago. The sequence continues at coordinate 99,818,161 of CP142453.1, read as the reverse complement.
TATATATTATATTATATTCTCTTGATTTAATGCTTTACTTTAACTTTATTTTACAATAAAATTACCAAACAAGCGGAATTGTGGGTTGAAGTTGATTGGATGCATATTTTATTATGCTTGGTTTTCCTTGAATGGCTTCTTTATCTTGAGCTTGATTTTTCATGCAAAAATATTTTTAAAAGGATTATCATAGATTTCTTAGGATTGCATTGTTTTCATATGTTTCCTCTACTATATATATTTATGCAATTTTCTATGCTTTCTTGACCTCAGATTAATCTAGATTAGACCCTTAAAACCCATGACCAATTAAGTTAATCCATTTGAAGTCCACTGCTACAATTATATTGCTACAATACTTTTGTTACAGTTTTCTGTTTTTCTTTTCACATTACTTTTGCTACAATACCGCTGTTGAAGTACTGTTGGCCTTTTTTTTTTTTTTTTTTTTTTTTTTTTTTTTCTATAAATTCAAAGCTAGTTACAAGGCTTTGGTGGAATGAATTTTGAGAGGAAAGAAAAAAAGAAAAAAAAAAAAGGAATGGGTGCTAAGTTGGGGGATGCAATAGATGAAGAGAGAGCTAAAGCAAGGATTCTCCACTTTAATTCACACCAAGTTAGTTTGAACTTTCTTTTCCTGAAGTTCTCATGCTTTGATAAAATCTTTGATTTCTTTCCTAGCATGTTTCATTACTTGGGTGAATTCTTTTATTCTTGATTCCATCTCAAGGAATTGCTTTCAATCTATTTTATGTTTTGGATTCAATAATATTCATACATCTCATGTTTTTTTTTTTTTTTTTTGGTAGAACATACATCTCATATTTTGCTCTTAAATCTTTGATCAACTTGTGATTCTTAGATTTTCAATCTTTTCTTAAGCTGAATCATGCATCTTATGTGCTTGATGTTTTGCCTCAATCAAGTCATAACTTGATTTATTATCTTTCAAAAGACAAATTAAACTTTAGTATGTTTTGATTCTATTTGGCAATCTTTACGTACTATCACCTCCTTTGATTGATGGCAATATATATATATATATATATAGACATTGCATTGTAACCATTGTATTTTCATATTGTGTGTGCATTTAGGCCGGACTATTACTTTAATATCTGCATATTTTAGCGGCATCTTCGTGTTCTTCATTTTTAACTTTTCTTGTATATTCTAGGCACATTTTTAAAAGAAAAAGTCATTGATGTAAATGTTATTGTTTACGATAAAGAAAATCTTAATGGTTGTAAGATTTTGAGGTGAACCGGAAATCTCTAATTAACTGGTGGAATACCAGTGGCTTGATATGTCATAACACCGGAGTGAATGACACGGGAGTGAATGTACGCATATTTGGTTGAACTAAGTCACTGTGTTGCGGTGGTTGCTTTCTTTTTTGGGTGAATGTTTATTGCTTATGCTTTTATTTTTATATTTCTCTGAACTTCATTAGTGCCTAAATTGTAAGAAGAATTTAAATTTGGTCATACTTGGATTGAAATTTGGCTCGTCCTATGCACCCCTTATCGGATCTTGAACTTTCAAAGCCCACTATTTAAAGTGTCTCATGTCCAGGGTAGTACAGTGATCGGATCTTGAATGCTTTAGAGCCATCCTACTCTAGAAGTTAAAACTATTAAACGTACCTCATGATCAAGCCACAGCTCCCTGCAATTTTATTTTCCCTTATGCGGTAGGCACTGATTATTCTTAAATCTTCCCAATATAATAAACGGTGCGTGGTAATATAAGACTACCTAAACATCCCTGCGCTTAGCACGGGCAATAAATTTATAAGATAGAAAATAATAAGATTTTTAAATCATTATTGGATGATTTAGTTGGCTCTTTCATTTGTGCTAATCAATGGTGAGGGTAAAAAAGGTCCGCGCAGTTTCATTAATGGAGGAATTCGGGTTTCATGTGAGCCTGTTTCATTAATGGAGGAATTCGGGTTTCTTTAGTGGGTTTGGAGATTTGGATGGTTATATTAAGGTATAGCTAAGTTTCCATGGAGGATGATGTCTTCTCATTTGGACGCATTTATCCATTTATATATTTCAATGTGATCATCTCATTCTATTTAAAGTTTTAAACCATAATTATATATAAGTTTAAATTCAAAATTTCTAAAACTTGATTAGATTAAGGAGATGATTTTTGGAAGGAGACATTTTAGAGAAATTTGAAAGAGATAGAATCATAATAGGAAATTCTCTCTAAATTGGGCTCTTTATATTAGTTAAAATCAATTTAAAATCGGAAGCTAATTTCTCAATCAATTACCCAATTGGAGCCAATTTCTCAATCAATTGCGAAATCAGACTCCAATTTCAAAATCGAATCCTATTCGTATAATATAAAATAATTCCTATAATATATAATAATTGACCTTATATGAAGTTACTCAAATTAGAGAATAAAGGGATAGGCCAATAGTTGGGAGCCACTTCTATTTTAGCAGCGAAAAATGTTTTGTGCCACGAAAAACACCTTTTAGCTGCAGAAAAGGCCATTTTTTTTTTTTTGCCACCGTAGAAGTTTTTAGTGGATTTATCATTGGATTGAACACTTTGAATTTGGTTGCATTTTTTAAATGCATCCAATCATGCAAGAAATATTTCCTATCATTGATTGAGATCTTGTGCATCCGTCGCACCAAGGATGATAGTTTAATTTGGAAAAGGATCCCCTGTTTGGACCAAACAGGGAAACCTTGTTTGGACCAATCGGGGTGCCACGTGGGAAAGAATTTTTTTTTTTTTATGGAGGAGATAAGATGTCATTGATTTGACATCTTTCCCCCCGTTGCACCCCCTGAGTGGACCAAACAGGAGATCCATTTCCGTTTAATTTTGGACTCAAGACGAAATTTTGGTAGGATGATTTGACGTTACTCTTGTTGTATGTGGGAATTGCATTAAATCAGACAATTGTTTAAATCACCCATCACCAATAAAACCAGCACTACTTCCTGAAATCAATAAAAAAAAAAAGGGGATGTTTTGTGGAGGTAGGAAGAAATATGTTGGATTCCCTGGTCCCACCGACGGGCTTTCCAGAGCATGGTATCACAAGTCACGTCTACCTCTATTTGGTCTCCATTCTCTTCACTTATTTGACTATATAGTCTGCCTCTAAGCCATTTCCTATCTAAAATAAATGTTACTTTGTTGCTGCCAATATTAAACTCTCTAAAAAGTACCAACATGAGCCCAAATCCAAAACTAACCATAACAGCACTAAGGCACATAAGTAAGCCGACTTTTTGGACTGCTTGATGTTTTACATTTATTTATTATTTTTTATTTTTTGGCAGCAGGCTCGTTGTTTTTTGTGGTGTTGTCCATAACTTCTGTTTTCTTTCTTTCTTTATTTTTTATTTTTTATCTCATCTTTGTCAGCTATTTTCAGGAGTTAGTTTTCATTATTATTGGTAACCTGGATTTGTTTGGATTTTGGATATTTTCCTAACAAAAAGAGATGTTATAGCTAGATTTGAAAGACATTTAAAATAGGATTAGAATGCCATTTGTTTCCTCAATAAAACAATATAGCAATACTAGCAAAATGCACCCTTGCTAGGCATGAATACTCCTTAACGGTAAATACATATTACATAAATAATGCACCGTTAATCCTTATATACCGACATAAGTATATATTGATTAGGTACTTTGCGCGAGCTGTGACATGAATTGGATCTTACATTTTCAATATGACCAAAATCACTTATGATATTTGCTGTTGAGTTGTATTAAAAATGTATTTATGTTGTACAGGCAGCAGAGTATTCTTTTATTAACTTTCAGAAATGACAGGTGGTGAGTTCAAATTATTATATATTATAGGGATTTCAAAATTGAGACTCAATTTTACAATTGATTTCTAAAATGGAGCTTAATTTTTATTTCAATTTTAATCTTGAGGGAGAAAGTTTAGGGATTGGAGAGAACTTATTTCCCATTTTAGCTATCTAAATAACTAGCAGCAAAGCCCCGGGCTTAATTGAAGATATATAAAAATTTAAGAGTTTTTAGATATAATTAATGAAAAGTAAATCTAAAATAATATATTATAAAGAATAGAGGAAAGGAATTATATTATGATAGATTATAAAATCCACTAAAAATAATATCTTTATTTTTTTAAAAGAAAATCCATAGAAACAGAAAGAAAAACCATATGCTAGTGGATTTGGGAAAAAAACCCTAACAAATTAATAAAAATAAGATCTTGCTCTCCTTGGAAAAAAAATAATTCATAAAAAAACCGTATTGAAATTTACAAAATGTAATTATAATCTTTTTGAAAAACAAAATCCAAAAAACTCAAATTTAGAACGGGAAAGGTGAAATCACACATTTTAGACACGATCGTCTGATGATGGCCGAAATCAGATTGGTGTTAGATTTGGCCCAATGAAAGAAAAGTAGGGATTTAGGTGGGCCCAGATAGGAGTCACTGCCCAATCCTCAAATCCTCATACAAAATGGTGATTTTGTTCACACAAAATGAACAGGCCTAATTGGTATTCATGGTTCACATTAGCCCAAAGGAAAGGTTGTGGTGCTTATAATTAAGCCCCAAACCCGGCTCATAGGCTTGCAAATTAAGCCAATGCTATACAGACCCTTCCCTGTGAAAAATCTGCCGAGACCAGACCATTTAGCATGAGTAGGCTTGGCTTGGACCATTTTACTAGTGGGCCAAAAAATTATGCTCAAACCAGCACATGAGCCTTCAAGCAGCACACAAGTCTAGCCCAATGTGATTCTGATCAGGTAGGGTTTGGGCTGGCCAGCTCATGAACACCCCTAAGGCCAGCCCTATAAATCCAACAGCAGGTCCCACCTTTGCATCTAAACCACTCAAAAAACACTGTCCTCATGGCATATCGTAGCCGTATTTCATCCCCATCATAATTGAGACCGTCAATGAATTCATCACATGTAGAATGCATGATTAAAATTTAGAACAAGAAAGGTGAAATAACACATTTTAGACACGATCATCTGATGATGGCCGAAATCAGATTAGTGTTAGATTTGGCCCAATGAAAGAAAAGTAGGGATTTAGGTGAAGAAGATGGGCGTTGAATAAAATTAGAAGACATGAGTTTTTGTGGCATGGATTTTACGTCACCCAGATCACTAAATCAATGGGCATGATAGCTCACAAAGATTGTCGTGAGATGATATGAACACATGAGTTCTTGTGGCATGGATTTTACGTCACCCAGATCACTAAATCAATGGTCATGATAGCTCACAAAGATTGCAACGAGATGATATAATGGTAATCTAAATGAGAGATCTTTTAGGAAAAATTGGATGGGATGGAGAGATTTTAGGAGATTGAGAAGGCCCATGTGAAAGGTAAAGGCTCCCTCTTTTTTTTTTTTGTATTTCTTTGAAATAAGAGATTTCTTAGGGATGAGGTGGCACCCCTCACAGCCCACCTCCCCCTTGCTTTAATATATATAATATAAAGAAACCAATCTCAAGTAAGTCTCATTTTAAATAGTCCAATCTTTTGCAACTGATTATCTAAAGATAAACTTCTTTTTTATATAAAGTTCGATCTAAATAAAAGTTTTACTTTCAAAGAGTTCAATCTAAACAGGAGTGTGCAATTGATCTTGATTATAAGTGAGATTATGACATCTTTTAAAAAAAGAAATCGACATTAAACTTCTCTTTTTCTTCGATAGATTATGATGGGATCCACAAGTCCTTATCAATAATTGATTTATTAGACCACATTCACGTGAGCCCCACTTTAAATTTAAAAAAATAGTCTCCAATGAACCGGAGTCTTTATAGATTTCCTTCTTCTTATTATTTTGAGGATTTTACCCAAAAAATCCCTTAAGACTTGTCAACAGCCAAAAGCACCATCAACATTTTAAAAAGACCACATTAATCTCAAAAGGCCCTGTTTGGTATTATTTTTATTTATTTTTCTAAGCAGGGATATCCTTACTCCTTTACCTTAAATAGACCCTAATCCCCTTTTCCCCTATTCGACATCTTCTCTCTCCCTCCATCTTTCTCCCTTTCTCTCCCAATCGGTCAGCACCGGCAGTAGAGTTCTGTAGTTCTTCCTCTCCTCTCCACATGATGCATTTTTCACTCTTGAGTGATCCTCTTCATCAACTGTCTCCTTTTCAGGTATCTCTCTTTCAGAAATTCTCTTCTTCGAGTTTCAAACTACTACTTCTTCTTCTTCAAAGTTTCTAACGTGAACTGTTTGGGGAGTTTCTGAATGGAAAAAAGAGAGAGAATGAAGAAGGGTCACGTTTGTAGGGAGGGTTTTGTTGGGTTGGGGGTTGTTGGTTGTATTTAGACCTATGTAGGGAGGGTTCTGAATAAGTTTCTGAATGGCACAGATTTTCTGCATGAAAGTGAAGGATTTTTTTTTTCATTTAATTTGTTTTGCTTTGTTGTCATTCATGGAAAGTGTCCTTTGATTGATCCTTTTCGTTCCCCTACTTGTTTTTTAGTGGCCGAGGGGGCTACCCAAACGGGGCCAAACCCATCCCCAGGCGGTTTGGTGAGAGCATGAGTCCTATGCACAGAGACATCCATGTACTCTCTACTTGCGATGTTATTATCTATTCTGTTGGTCTTCCTTTTCAGTTCTCAACTCAATTGACACGGGTTGGATCGCTGGTTGGTGCTTATGATTTTGTGAAATCTTGCAACAAGATTTTTTTTTTTGTTTTTTAGTTTTTTTTATGTGTAAGAGCACTATTTGAGTGGGATTATCTGTGTTTTTCTTTTTTTGAGGATGAATGGGTTCTTACCGAAACTTATTTGTTATGTTCTTGTTAGGCTTTTTTATTTCTCTGTTGTGTTGATCACTTGATATTCCATTCAAAAGATTCTACTATGCAAGAATAATTTAAAAAGATAGAAAAAGATGATGTTACTCTGTTCAATTGATATTTACATTCACAAAATTTACATTCTCGAATATTGAAATTCGAAAATAATTCAAGAACAAGAATGGTTCTGGAGAATTTACTTTTGGCTCAACTTTTTTCATCCGTCATCATCTTACCTTTATTCCATCATTTTCATTGATCAAATGGGATGTTCACTTTGAACAGTACCATATCAAGAATATGTTACCTATGAAAAAAAAACTGTATTAAGAAGCACAATAAAATAAAATTTTAAGTCACAGAAAACCCAATAGCCATGCATGAGAGATTTCCGAGCAATGCCCTTATCTTAACTTTCGTCATTAAGACTACTGAAGTATTTGCGACCGAGCTGATGTATTTGTATCTCTACAATGAAGAAACTTTGGAGGAAAGGAGCATACTTTATAACTGGTATGACTCGAACAAGAACCAGAATATTCTGAAGAAGTAATAACTTATGCATAGGCTTGATAAATGGATTCATTTTCAGTTTTCCATTCCACATGAAGCAGAGGAGGCTAGCATCTTATCTAGTTCTCTGAGTTGTTGATATTCCCCACATACACCACCTCATGTGTTGGCTTTGATTTGTATTGTTCATTGTAGTTAAAAAGATATATCAAAATTACTGTTCAAAATGGGGATATATCAGGATTAATCTAATCGTCGGGCATGCAATTTTGGCACTCAATCTTGTAGAATCCATAATGACAGATTTCTTTTCAAGTTCTAGCCTTGTGATCATTCCTTCTCTTAATATGTTTCGATAATTACCATGGACTGCAACATATTAGAGTCACCAACTTTTCCAACAATATATATTATGGGTGTTTCTTTTCTGGAGAGTGTTGTTAGGATCCTGTGTTTTTCAAGATCAGGCAGCATTGTAGTTGTGTTGTCAATGAGCATTTCCTTTTTCTTGGTTATTCACATCGTTACACATTACACAACCCTCATGCACTTGATGGTAGGAAACATTCCCTAGTAAAAAAACCCACTTGAATAGATCTGATCCAAATAAAGAGCATGAAACAAATTTTGAGTCGTTTGATAATTGGGTTGAGATCAGGTCCATGAACTCAAAAACAGCTAATGATAGGTTGGATTCAAGTGCAGTCGACCTTTGGCTTATAATATTTATCGGCAAAGAATTAGAAAGGTTTTTCCTTCTTTTGCTCTGGTAAGCATACACCCACACACTCATGCTACCAAGTACATATATATCCACAAACCCTGATTGTATCTTAGGATAGGGAGATGCCTCATGACTTGGGCTACGTGTGGATCGGTGACTTACGTATTTGAGAACCAAGATTTAAATCTTCCTATATGTTTGAGAACCCAGATTTAAAATTTTCCTATGTTTGTAGGGATTCAACAAGACCTAGCTTTTGTCGAACGCCCGTGAGGTGATTCGAGCTATTAATGGGTTGATGGATTGGTCAATCCATCCTATTTTGTTGGATGCCAAAGACCTGAGCTCCAAGTTTGGAGAGATCTCCTTCGCCCAAGTTAGTGCTGTGAACAGGGATATCCCTACCCACTGCAGTATTGTCTTTGAGTGGTTTCAGTTGGTCCCCGCCCAAATTAGTGCTGTGAACAGGGATATCCCTACCCATTGGAGTACTGTGGGTCAGAGTGGTTTTAGTTGGGACGGGGATATCCCTGCCCAATTTAGTGCTGTGAACAGGGATATCCCTGCCTCCGTTAGTGATGTAAGCAGGGATATCCCTACACACTAGAGTATTGTTCACTACAAGAAATTTGGGGTTTAAGGATGACACAAATTTGTCCCAAAATGTACATATTTTGTCACCGAAACTAATTGAGACGAAAATTTTTCGTCACCCGTTTTGTTGCCAAAGCCTTGTTGCTAAAAGGTATTGGAGACGAAAAAAAATTCGTCATTGAAAAAGATAAATTTGTGACGATTTTTTTTGTCTCCAATACACTCTGTTGAAAACATACTTGTAAGTAATTTTTTTTTCCTCTCCAATACACTCTGTTGGAAACATACTTGTAAGTAATTAGTGACAAAATATTTTGTCATTAAAGGAAGAAATTAGAGACAAAAATATTTTTTCATAAATATAAGAAATAAAGACGAAATAATTTTGTCGCATTTAATACAAAAAGGATGTCACAGCCCCGCCCAACTCAAGAACTTCCCAAGAGGTCACCCATCCTAGTACTGCTTCCACCTAAGCACGCTTAACTTCGGAGTTCTTACGATTTCCGGAGCCACACGATTTTAGAAGTCCTAATGCTAAGTTAATACGGGGTTTGACTTATAAGCCCATGGTCAAGACTTGGATATTTCCGACGGACCAAGATCTCACATTCTCCCCCACTAGAAATAGAGCCGTCATCGGCTCTGATACCAACTGTCACAGCCCCGCCCAACTCAGCATGAAATTGTCCGCTTTGGCCCACGTGCAGGCGTGAGGACTTCTCAGGAGGTCACCCATCATAGTACTGCTCCCGCCCGAGCACGCTTAACTTCGGAGTTCTTACTATTTCCGGGGTCGCACAGTTTTAAAAAGCCTCATGCTAAGTTAATACGGGGTTTAACTTATAAGCCCATGGTCAGGACTTAGATATTTCCAATGCGGGCTAACGGAGACTCGCCGTTTGAAGCCCGTGGTTGACACACTACTCCCCGTGGTTAAGGGCACTGTCCGGACCAAGATCTCACATTCTCCCCCACTAGAAATAGAGCCGTCCTCGGCTCTAATACCAACTGTCACAACCCTGCCCAACTCAGCATGAAATTGTCCGCTTTGGCGCACGTGCACGCGCAAGGACGTCCCGAGAGGTCACCCATCCTAGTACTGCTCCCTCCCGAGCACGCTTAACTTTGGAGTTCTTACGATTTTTGGGGACGCACGGTTTTAAAAAGCCTCATGTTAAGTTAATACGGGGTTTGACTTATAAGCCCGATGTTAGGACTTGGAAATTTCTGATGCGGGCTAACGGAGACTCACCGTTTGAAGCCTATGGTTGACATGCTACGCCCCGTGGTTAAGGGTACCGCTCAGACCAAGTTCTCACTGTAGCAGAGACTGAGAGAGGTAGGTGTACCTGGCGGTGGCGGACTCTTGGATGGAGGATGATGGGCACAGATGATGGTGATTGGTGATGGTGGCTGCGTCTGGGAGTTCTAGGCGAGAGAGACTGAGAGAAATAGAGATGAGAGGGATCACTGATCCGGGATGGGTCTGCACTGCGTGTGTTGATGGAGGGTGATGATGATTGATGGGGGCCAATGGGCCATGGGGCTGCTGCCTGAGACGATGGGTGGGAGATGTTGGAAAAGGGTTTTGGAAAATGGGGAAAAGGGTTCTTCTCTCCTCTTCTGGAAAAAGGGTTTTGGAAAAGGGGGAAAAGGGTTTTGGAAAAGAGAGACCGGGATAGATGGAGGGACAAAGGGGGAAATGGGTTTTGGAAAAGGGGTATTGGATTGGGGGGGTGGGGGGGGGGGGGGGGGGGGATGGACGTTAGGGCCTAGGGGGGCCCATTTTAGTCATTTCAAAGGCTTTTCCAAAGCGATACTTGTAAAAGAGGAATAGGCTCAAGTGCAAATGAAATTAGCGCCTTATTTTGTTGGCCGAAATATTTTCGTCTTCCATAACTTATCCATATTAGTGATGAATTACGTTCGTCGCAAAAATAAATTATATTTTGTAACAAAAATGTTCGTCTCCAATGAGCTAAAATAATTCGCGCCAAAGTAAATGAAATTGACACCTTATTTTAGTGGCGAAATATGTTCGTCTTCCATAACTTATCCCTATTAGTGACAAATTACGTTCGTCGTAAAAACAAATTATATTTTGTGACAAAAATGTTCGTCTCTAATGAGCTAAAATAATTCGCGCTAAAGCAAATGAAATTGGGCCTTATTTTGGTGACGAAATATGTTTGTCTTCCATAACTTATCCTTATTGGTGACGAATTACATTCGTCGCAAAAACAAATTATATTTTGTGACAAAAATGTTCGTCTCCAATGAGCTAAAATAATTCGCGCCAACGCAAATGAAATTGGCGCCTTATTTTGGTGACCAAATATTTTCGTCTTCCATAACGTATCCTTATTAGTGACGAATTACGTTCGATACAAAAACAAATTATATTTTGTGACAAAAATGTTCGTCTCCAATGAGCTAAAATAATTCGCGCCAAAGCAAATGAAATTGGCGCCTTATTTTGGTGACGAAATATATTCGTCTTCCATAACTTATCCTTATTGGTGCGAATTACGTTTGTCGCAAATTTTTATTTTTATTTTGTGACAACAATGTTCGTCTCCAATGAGGTAAAATAATTGGCGTCAACGCAAATGAAGTTGGCACCTTATTTTTGCAGACGATTTTTTTTTTCGTCTCCTATACTTTTGAAAAAAATGAAAACAAACGACAAAATTTATATTTCGACCTCTTTGGGTGTTCTTTTAAGACAAAAAAAAATTTCGTCATCAAATTTCGTCACAACAGCCTAGATTTCTTGTAGTGGTTTATGGGGATATCCCCGCTCACCTGATACTTGTGGGTGAGATATTACTACTCCTAATAGAGTTTCATAAGTATGAATACAAGTAGCTGGGTGGGGACAATGTTATAGTAGATACATTAGGTACTACATCAATGTATAATATCAGAAACATCCATTAACACCAAATTTGACATTCTCCGAAACATCCATCAACACCAAAATATATGTTAAGTAGCATTAACAATTGTGTATACAAATTACAAGTTTTTCAATAACATCAAAGCATCACCCAAAACAAAAGATACATGCTAGGTTGTTTGGGTAGCAAAACACTACTCATTGGTGGATTATGACATCTTTGAACATGTGTCGTCTTTCTTTACAGTTTGAGACATGTTACTTTCCTGCATTAGAATATCAAAACATCACACAAAAGAAGACGCGTGCTAGGTAGTTTGGTTATCAAAACACTCCTGCACTAGTGGATTGCGACATCTCTGTCAATTGTGTCCCCTCTCTTTACAGTTAGAGCACGTTACTTGCCCACGTTGCCTGTCCCTATCCTCTGTGCGAATTCTTTTTTTTTTTTAAACGCCTAGGTTGCTTGGATGCATGTGGTGGCAAAACCATTTCAACTGGCACATAATCTCATTGTCTTATATCTCGAGTAGCATGCAAAACCTCATTGTACGTGAGTCGATAGGTTGTTGCCAGGAACAAATGCTCACAGAAGTCATACGGGCACTTGTTTCTCAATTGCATTGCCGCTATTGCATGCGAGCAAGGGATACCCAATATCTACCATTGGCGACATGTGCATGTTCTTTGATTGAGATGTACTACATCAATGAATTTTGCTGATTGAACTTGGAATTCTACAAGTTCGACAACACGGACATGGAGTCTGCGAGATTCCTCGAACCCCTGACTAAGAATCCTTTCTGCGTAAGGAGTTAATCGAGAATTATTTGTTTCTGAATGTAGACTGCGCCTTTGTTAGAACTCCATTAGTTTTGCACATATTTCTTCAACTTGCTTTGTTACAGGTAGCATTCTGGGGTCTTTAAGTAAGCTATTTGTGCATTTAACGGCGTTGCTGGTGAGCATATCATATCGACGCCCTTCTACAAATGCATTTGACCAATGCTCTTTTCCAATTGTCTTGATGTAGTTGTATGTTGAAACGTCAACATCCCGGATATCATTTAAAAATGCCTCGTACTCACAAGGTCTGTAGGCCTTTGTAGCACACCAGAATTTTCGAACAATAGCACCGTCTTTGAAGTTGCTTTTGACATTTTCAGCTATATGACGACAACAAAAGTAGTGCTTTGCGCTAAGAATGATGTTCATCAGCGCAGGAATGAGACCTTTCACTCGGTCAGAGACAACGGTCAAATTCCTTGGCTAGCCCAAGGCCAAGTTTAGATTTGCAAAAAATAACTCCCAACTCTCATGATGCTCTGCTTCTGCAAAGGCAAAGGCAATGGGGAACAACTTTCGATCTGCATCATATGTCACAACCACTAATAATCACTAGGATATTTGCCACGTAATGTGAACCATCAACTGCAATCACTGGCCTCAATGAAGTCTAAAAAGATCGAATGCACGGGCCGAAAGACCAAAAGAACCTTTTAAAAGTATCATCATCATTTATTTCAATATTTGTAATCGTACTTGGATTCATCATCTGCAATTCATTACAATAAAGATGAAGATTTCGGAATGACTCCTCATATGATCCATGGATCAATTGAAGGGCAATGTCTTTCTCTTTATGAGCCTTTCTGTAAGTAATAAGACAACCAAACTCCATTTGAAAATCATTAATAATCTCCTTCGGTGTCACATCATTATTGGATCGGACTCTATCCATTATGTACTCTGCAATTAGCTCTGAAGAAGCTTGCTGATGTGCCATTGTCATCATCGGTTTAGAGCAACAATGGTTAGAGTTATACGTGCGGACTTAGAACCGTGGCCCAGATTCAATAACGGAAGCATGGATATGCCAAGGGCAACTCTGACCACTGCAACATGCTGTAACTTTGGTGCGATTGGTCTTCAAGTGCTTCAGACTGAAATTATTGTAAATTGCAAACTTCGCCAACGTTCTTCTGATTGTGTCACGATCTAAAAACTTCCGTCCTATCCACATCTCTCGTGCGAGTTTTGATACGTTTCAATCAAGTACTCTTCAGGAACCATGGTGTCCTCAATATTAACATCCACGACTTCGTATGAAGGCTCCAAAATTTTATTTTGGGAAGCTTGATTTTGTTCTTTGTTGGAAACGGTTGTTGTATTTCTACCCACTTGTGCATGTTCACATCCATCAGACGATATTTCATCATCAACAGTTGGATCATATATTATCTCATCAACGACATGATAAACTCCTATACTTTGATCAATGATAACATGATTGGGTGCTCCCGAGAACTCGATATCATTATCTTCATGGAGGTTGACTGTCGGAAATTCTCGGACAGGAGCTGCGTGTACTACCTCTTTCTCTTTGTGTTTCTCCCTCGGCGCATAAGAATTGTCTTGGCTTGGACCATGCAAAGGCATACGCTGCAACCTTTCAATTAATAACAAATGAAATTGTAAGAAACTGTATTAGAAACTCGACTTACATTAAAAAAAATAGAAGAAACTCACTTACATAGGTTTTTCTTGTCCGTTGCCAGTTGCTAGATTTGTTCCTTTACTAACATATAAATACAAACCATTTGTATTGTTTACCGATGCTTTGAACATTACCTTAATATCCTAATCCTCTTCTAGGGTAATCAATGAGAATGTGAATCCATCGTGATAAAGGTACTGTAAAGCTGGCATGTCACTGAGTACTTCCCACTTAGATACTTCAAGTGTAACGTCTCTCAAATAACTGTAACTTATGGCGGTGGATAAATACCTCATATTTTGCTTTCCACCTTTGTACGTTGGACGGTTAATATCAAAATTAGACTCTCCATCATAGTGGAAGATGACCAAAACTTCATTGTCTGACATCCTAACATTCAATAAAAAAAATGCTTGAAATGGGTTTAACACCAATAACAAATATAAACAATGACATGAATTTCGATGACAAAAATTGTTACATTATAAACTCCATCCATTATTATCAAAGAATATTAAATGAATTGTATTAATATATCAACAAATGGACCAAGAGACATGACTACCTAACTTTTTAGTGCTTTGGAAGAAAATCTTCAGCACTCCATGACGTGGTTGGTCAAAGTGGTATTGGCAATGACCATTGAGAACTATATTTAACCAACATAACATACACATGTGAGCCCTTATCCATTTGTATCTCTCATTTGAGGAATTATGACTAAATGTCCATTCCTTATTGAACAAATGCCCATGTGTATGTAACTGATAGAATCACAAAATTATTTTCAAACCTTAACCATTTCTATGTTAGCCAATGCCCATGCCCATCCCCATATCCAACCATTTCTATATAAGCAAAAGCTGATAATGCACAATTCTACCATCTTCTATTACATTCAAAGCCAATGCCCATTTGTATTACTTAAATATGGTCCTTTTATCTAAGAAAGTTAATGTGGATTACCCATGGAGTAAATATTAATTATCTATCAAGAAGATGGAAGCTTTAATGAATACTTCCAAACATCAACTTTTTGGGAAAAAGAAAAACACATGTGGAGATTGTGCTTCTAGGTTTAATCAAATGTAGAAAAGGTAAATCGAGACTACTAACCTCTTTAATGGAGCCCAACCCTTTCTAATTAAAAGATTCAAGAATAGGATTCTCCCATAAAGCAAGGTAATGTGGAAGAGGGGTTGCAGAGAGATTCGTCCGGATAATAGAAAAGGCAAGGGGGGAAAAGGAGTTCGACAGTCTTTTAGTTGTAATGAATGACGAACGGGGATATCCCCGCTCATTTACTTAGAATGAACTGCGATATCTCTACTCAGTGCTAAAAGAAAAAAAAAACCAAACAAGGCCTTTGAGACTACTGTGGTCTTTAAAAGATGTTGATGGTGCTTCTGGCTTTTGACAAGTCTTAAGAGATTTTTTGGGTAAAATCCTCTATTATTTTACCCAATGGCTAATTTTTTGCCTAGTTAGATACTAGTGGGCCACATCTCTGTGTATCTCTTCCCATGTCACAAAGAGAGATCATGTTAAGTTGGGCACTGTAATGCAAGTTTGACGTTGGGTACTGTTCCTTTTTTCTACTGCTAATATAAGACAATGGATTTGTATGGCAAATGATTTCTATATTTTCTTGGAGTTGTCCACTGTCTTAATGTTTCGCTATCATGAGATAGAAGTTGTTCTTCTTCTCTCCATACTTTATTGTTTCATGCAAAATAAATTGGGGCGTTTGGCTGGAGGTCCTTCAATATTGATTTTTGTTGCAAACGAACGGTGCATGAATTGATTTTGTAGAGGCAAAGGTCCCTTCTACCGTTTTATATACTTGAAAGGACAATAATAGCTTCATATTCTTTTATCTCTTTATTAAAAAACGCTAAGCCTAAAATCGCAGAAACTTGCCAAAGAATAAACTAAAGCGAGAAATGAGGGATTTTGAATATCGGGTGCAAGGAGAAGGAGGGAAAGTGAATCAGGGAACGAGAAAGTTCATTAGGTGGATCCCACCATGGATGATCATCGATCAACAAATCTAATTAACCAGGCTTTCGTTACTATCAAATTGGTGAAAAACATCCCATGCTAACATTGCCCAATCAAAGTCAATGTCCCCCAAAATGTCCTATTTATAGTAGGGCACACCAGATGAACGACTTTGATTGGAAGCATCTGTGCATCGTATCCAATTAAATTGTTTTAGAACTCAGAAAATTTTGTTCCAGAAATCAGATAAATTTGTTCAGAACTCAGATAAATTTGTTCCAAAACTCAGATAAATTTGTGCAAAACTCAAATATTCTTTTTTCAAAACTCAGATAAATTTATCCACGTTAGCGACATATGAATTTATTTGAGTTTGTCACATGAACTCGGATAAATTTATATCGAATGACATGACGGGATTGTAAAGAGGTCCTTTACTATTGTTGTTTAAGACCTTTTGCAATACGAAACCCAAATAATTTAAGAAAAGGATGGATCAAATCCACAGTGTCATAAAAAAACCCCACTCTCCACCCTTCATTCAAATCTAGTCACACACAAAAAAAAAAAAAAAAAGACCTCAACTAAAATTTTACAACAAAAGACAAGACCCCAACTAAAATTTTACAACAAAAGACAAGACCCAGATCTCAGAAGACTACCAGAACAAAGTTATTCTCACAAGCAGGCCGGTTGGGAGCATCCTCGTCATCACGAACGATGTCGCCTCCTTCAACAAGACCAGCACTCAATACCAAAAGAACACGGAGCAACCAAAAACACCACTTGTGGAAATCCATGAATTCCCAAAATCAAACACAAATAGGAACTAGAAGAAGAAAATGAAATCGGGGAATTTTGAAATATCATCTAAAACTAGGAATTTCGTTTCCTCTCATTTGAATTTTGAAATTTCATCTAGAACCCAGAAATAAAATTCGTTGGAGGAGCAAATTAGTCATAAAATATCATGTTAAGGAGCTTAAAACTAGTGATTAAATTCGTGATATAACTTCAAACAATTGCATGGGCAAATCAGTCATGACAATGTGTGATCTCGCGTATTTAGGGACCTCCGCCTGAAATATGTCCAGATGCGTGGACTATAGGCCTTAACCGAAACTTTTGTGGACCAAAGCCTTTAAATGACACAGTTAAGTCAAGAGACTTTTCACTAATTTTCTCTTTTATTAAAGAGGCTATATTTAAACAAAGTCATCCACACCTGAAATCTCTACTTTATCCAAACTCATTCAATTAAGATATCGAGCTATCATCTTCCCTTAAATTTATGAGTCCATGTCAGCGCTACCAATACCTACCATTACCAATTTCATACCAAAAGTGATCTCTCTCTACGCTTTCCATTTCCTAATATTAATTAGGCTTTTAACTCAAATATTAGATATCTCATGTGTCCCCTACAAATAAGGTATGGAAATTGAGATGGCAATATTCCTCTCACAATCCAAATCCTTTTTACCAATCCTCCCCTTATTCATCGAATCAAAAGCAGGGCACATTGAATATAAAGATTGTGTATATACAGGCAATTGTTTGTTTTTTGGGGTTTTTACTAGAAAAAACATTCTAGGTGGGCACTAAACCGAACATGAAAACATTAGGCAAACATACACCTAATAGGGAATCTGTATAGAAAAACCAACTTTTTTTAGCAATTTTTTGGGTAGTCGCTATCGACCTTCATTTTCCATGTTGGGGGTCGACAGCAACCCTCGCTATAACAAGTGTGGGTCGTCGTCGACCCTGAGTAAGCATAAAATCCTCATCTTTAACCTTCTTCCTTTATTCCTTCTTGTTTCAACCATGACTAGGATTAGTGAGTGGGATAGCCAACAATCCATTGACCTTCAATCATGGCCTCTTTTTTTTCTTTTTTTTTTCCTTTGCTTAAAATGAAATGGGCACAATAAAAAAAATAAAATCACAGCATAATTAACCTTCTTGCTTCCAAATGTGTTTTTGTTGAGGTCTCCTCAAATGTTGAGTTTATTTTGATCTATCCATGTGGGTTAGGATGAATTTATTCAGATGGTAACTACTCTCCAAAACAATATGACCTGCTTATTTATGCTTCTTTGAAAATCTCCAAGTCCTAGGCACTACTCGTAACATCACTGGTCTTCTTTGGTAAGATGTAGGTGTTTCTATCATGAATAACCAACCTGACTTGCAAACCCGATTTGGTAATTCTAAGCCGGCATTTCCAACCTAGTTAGTAATTGGAGTGCTTGCCTGACTTGTCTAGGCCCAGTGAAGTCCTTCTCTTTTATCTCATTATTCCATACGCTAAGCCCATTGTCATGAGACCCCTTTTATAATTGTCATTCTAGTTCAAGGATAATAGGTATCCTTAACTCTCAAAGGATTGGATTGATCATGAAGGAGCCTCTTATGTCCCTTAAAAGTAGCTCGGTTGGTCAGGGATGTGGGTGTTTGAGGAGAGAATGCTTGAATGGAATTCCCATGGTAATGCAAAAATAAAAAATAAAAAAGCAACTCCCGTATGAAACAAAGAGGAGATGAAGAAGGAAGAACATGAGGAGTTTATGCTTGGTCAGAGTCGACGATGATCCTCTCTTGTTATAGCGAGGGTTGTCGTCGACCCTCAACATAGAAAATGAAGGCCGATAGTGACCACCAAAAAGAGTGGTAAAAAGAATTGATTTTTTTTTTTTACGGATTCTCTGTTCGGTGCATGTTTGCCTAATGTTTTCTGTTCAGTCTGGTGCCCACCTAAAGTGGTTTTTTGGGTAAAAACCCCTTAATTTTTTTTATTGTTAGTGGAACGCCTTTTCTTCTTTGTCCTCTTCCTCTCTATACCACAATCTATTCTAATATTGGTTTTTAATGGAAAAGGAGTGCCATTGTACATTCTAACATATGAATTAAATTGGTTTTTTTTTTATTGTGAATTTCAGTCTCTTTTTCTTTTTCATCGTTATTGAGAATTTAATTCATTTTTTTTTGTGGCTTATTTTTCTCTCGACATTAGATCCCAAGAAGACTTTTTTGGGAATTCTCAATTATACATTTGCATACATATTTTATGTATTATCAACTGCTTGAAATCCCTTTCTTCTCTTTCCGTTTTTTTTCTTTTTGAAAAAAAAAAAAAAACTTAATGGCTTTCTGATTTTTCCATATTTTATATTATCGTTTCTTAATTTCATGCTTCCCACATGTTACTGTAATTTACTAAATTATATTGTGTTCTTCGATAAGTGGATAATTTAGGTTTGTAGTTTTTATCGCGCAACATTCAACTTGTATCAATAAAGTTGGATTTTGAGCCACCTAATCACGATATGTGCTCAATCCAACACTCAGGCCTACTTTTCAATATTATAATTTCATGGTAATCGATAAATATCTTTTCTTTAGGGATGCATGGTAATCCTCAGCATTTTGGTGGTAGTTTTACTTTATGTAATGTGGTTTAGATTATGTATTGTGGTTTAGATGCTTTATTATTTAATATATGAAATGTATTGGGGTCTACAAGTGGTGTAAATGGACAGCTCAAATCTATTCAATTTAATAATATATTTTTAATGTATTTTTTCTATTTTATTGTCTTTGATTTTTTTCTCATATATTTGTCTTTCTTCACTATTTCTCTATTCAATCCATTACTTTTAACATTTTCTTATAATACTAAAAAATTATAATAAGAAGTTCTAAAAAGATTATAATAAGAGATTCAATGGAAATGGGAGTGAATAAAAATTACTCTTGCAATTATAATTAGTCGTTTTCCTCTGTAAATATTGTCCATTGGCACGGGCACACTTTGATTGCAAATATTAGCATCTTAATATAATTTAGATAATTCTTTTATTATCTATAAATTATATTGCCCGTGCTTATTGATTATATTCTTTTATGTATTTTTAATATTATAATTATATTGCTCATGCCAAGCGTGGGCTTGTTTTGCAATTGGATCTTGATTTCTTAATTGATTGAGAAATTGAGCCTTAATTGTGATTTTAACTAGGAGGAGAGAATTTAGGGATTTATATAGAAGGGAAATTTGTACTCCTCGTTTTTAAAAGATAATCTCTACTAAGAGACATAAATTTAACCATCTCTCAATATGATTTCTTCTACAACTGTCAAATTTAAAAAAAAAAAATCCAAATACAATTTTAAGGAATTAGGACTCTCAATCGTGCAAATATTAGAGTTTCATTGCGATGAGATTCTCCGAACATCTAGATAAGCAACAAATTTCTGTGTACCCATCTTTATCTTCCTAAGTGTCCCATTTTGTTAATTTCTACCATCTCAAATATCTCAATATAACTCGAAATAAATATTTTTTATTTTTTTATTTTTTAATATTATAAATTATATTGCCTGTGTTAAGCGCGAGCATGTTTTGCTAGTAATAATTATAAGTGCAAGGGTTTATTGTCCTTATAATCAATTTAGATTTGACCAAATGGCTCCATATACCATATTGATAGATGGATTTATATAGGGGCACTCTCTCACATCAAACTTGTACGAACTATTATTTTGTAATTAAGTTGAGAGAAATAGATAGTGAATGTAGTCCTAATTAAGTTGATAATTTATGACTGTTATAAGCTTTGGAAAAACAAGTTCAGTCAAGAACCATTAATCCATGCGGCTCACAAATCCAACCCTTAATCTTCAAAATTATTCAAATTGTCCAAATATTTGGTGGCACATGGTACCGCAATAACAAAACATGAAAAGAAGTTTCTACTAAAAAGTAAATAAATAAATAAACATAACATGCTGAATCACAAAGCTGTCCCTGTGGTAGGGGCGTTCGCAACCATAGCACCACTCAGGGATCGTTGGGTGGGTAGGTTTCCTTGACCTCTCTTGCCACCAGACCAATTAGCAAAATAAATAAATAAATAAATAAAACATGACTTGCTTCAATGCTCAAATGGAGGATGTTGTCTATTGCCGGTCTGCCAATTGTGTGCCAGATGATGAACAGTGTGGAAAAAGCGAGATCATCAAGTGGGGGAATCCGGATCCCCTATTTGGTCCAAACAGAGAATCCATTTCCCAAGTGGGGGTGGAAGAATGCAACGTTGGGAATGTAAAAAAGTAAAAAGTCACATCAAGGTAAAGTTGTTGGTGATGACATTTTTATGTAAGAGAGCCGCTATACACATTGAAAATTGATCTATGCGCACTGAAAATTTCTTTTATTAAAATGCTAATGTTGGAAATTACATAAAAGGACATCTATCAAATTCTTTATATCTCCAACTTTTTTCTACCCACACTCACACCCGCCCCAGCCACCACCGCCCCCTCAAGCAGCACCACCGGAGGGGAAGATGGATCGAGATGGAGGGTGAGGGAGAGAGACATGCAGAGGGAGAGAGGCATGGAGACTCAATGAAATATATATTTTTTTGGGTAGAAAGAGAATTCTATTAAAAAAAAAAAGAGACAAAAACAAGGAGGGATATTCTCCCTATCAAGCCAGGAAAAGCCCATTACGAAACAAACAATCACCATAAATTTGCCCACTCAATGAATTGAGACTACAAAAACTGCCTTGACAGAATATGGGCAAACTTTAGGGCATTGTTATCTAAAATAACGCTTACACAGTTCACCCTGATTGAAAACATCTGCCATACCTATGTAAAGTTGGCATCTTCGGATAAAATCACAATAATTTCAAAATGCCACCGGAGGATCTAAGAATATCAGAGAGAAATATAGAAAATGAAAAAAAAAAAAACTTATAAATTCTTTTGTTAATGTTTTACCATTTAGTTTGATCTCTTTTATTATTTTATTAATTTACCACCCCAACATTTTCTTGATAGGGAAAATTACAAAGAAGGGCTTAAGTTTTTTGCAGATTTCAAAATAGGATAAAAATATTAGAATGTGATTTCAAAATAGGCCTTAAGTTTTCTAAAAGCATTTCAATTGAGGACATCCGACGATTTTGATGATATTCCGGCCATTTCTTCCCTATTTTTTTCCAAAACCCCCAAAATACTGTTTAGCTCCATCCTTTCCCATTCCCCTCTTCTCTCTCGGTCATCATCCTCCCAGGCAGCGCCAACCTCTTAGTCATGCAGCAGCCCACACATCCAAAGCGCAGGCCTCACTCACCTCCATCACCATCTCTATCTCACCATCCATGGCGCAAACTCCATTCCAGAACCCATCTTCATTTTCACCTAGCTCACAGCCCCGACGCATGAAAATCATCTCTCTCGCAACCCTATGTCTTCATCATCAATCCAAGAATATGATAAAATCGAATTGTACTCGGTTATAAAACTATAATTTAGATCGGGCACCAACATGAAACTCAAATTGTGATCAAGTTGGCCCAATACCTGTAAGATCCCGGTCCCACTAATTATTTTTATTATATTTTAATAATAATAATATTATTATTTTAATTAAATGTATTTTAGTTATTTAAGTGGTTAGGATTAAGTGGGGCACACGTTAGATTAGATGAGTGGATTGGTGAGTTGGGTTAATGGGTAGATGACCTGACCCGCAGTTTTGACCCAATAACTTAAGCCTAAGAAATATTCTCTCTCTTAACCTAATCCCTATTTTACGAACACACGTCTTATCCCTCTTCACTTATCTCTGCAACTCCTCTCGTTTCTTTTTCATCTTCTTCCTCTTTCAACTTCCCAAGCCATTGTAGCTTTTGGATCCAGCCATCAGAATCAAGATCAGAGGATACCATCATTCTTGGTTACACTTTCTTATCTCATATAACTCTCTCCTCAAACCATTAGGAGTAGATCTGTACTCTGAGGTTACATTCTTAATCTTTCCAATGTTAGGTTTTGGGTAGGAATACAATGGATCTATTCATCTGAGCATTTCTATCCCATCTTCTATGTCGATTGGTGTTAAGATTGGTGTTAAGATTGTGATTGAGCGCTGTGGTAATCTCGGATTGCGTTTTTGGTTAGGATCTGTGGCTTTTTCTTCAAACTCCGGTGAAAGGCAAGTACATTATCATGATTTGATATTGAATATTTGTTTTGATCTTTAATTCCTATCTAATGCATATAGGTTTGTTTAATTGCCCTTTTCTAAATGACAACGGTAGATTAGGGATTTTAAATGGATGTTTGGGTATTTGGTGTTTTAGGAATGGAATGGTGGATTTCCTTTCCATTCAAAATGATTGTGATTCATTTGGATTTTGGATGGATTGTACTCTCTTTTGGAAAAGGGAGGAAAAATGGATAAAAAGGGGAAAAACCCCAAATTTCTGTGACTGTACGACCTCGGACAACATTTTGTACGTCGAATGTTCGAATGCGCGAATCCTTGAATGTTTGAGCCAAACAGCAGAGACGTCGAACGTTCTCTTCATGCATTCGAATGTTCAAGTCTGTTCGCTCCTGAGCCAAAAACCCAAGACCTTGAACATTCGAACGTTGGTCTCGTACGTTCGAACGTTCAGTGCACTTGGGTTATTTATGATTTTTTTCACTGTTTTGGTGCTGTATCGTTTGGGGATTTATGGTATCGTGTATAGGACTTCATATGGATTTAATAACCTTAAATTATCTACCTAAACTTGACATAAGAACCGTCTTTGGGCATACGGTATCTTATTGACGTAAGATTCAATTACCTGATTTGGTTTCATGAATTCTATTGAGAAAGGGGTAATACATCTCTATTGGTAACCCTTCATTGGGACTATGCACCATGAATGTTGAGAGATGTAACGTCCCTAACTCACTAGCGTTTATTGTTGTATGTTAAAAGGTATGTGAATATATTTCTAACCTTAGGATTGATTCATATCTATATCTTGACCTACCATGCATATCTTGGTTTAGGTTATGTGTTCCTTTAGATACATACCCTATTGTGTTATGGATTATGAGGTGGCTTGGCAAATTGTGTATGGTGATTTGATTATGATGTGGAATGTGGTATGATCAGCATTTCACTTTGACTTAGGACTCTTGTGTCGGAGTATTATTATTTGGGTCTATTATGCATATATGTTTACGTTTATATGGGTCATTTATGAATGACTGCAGATTGATATATCAACGGTTGATCACCAATGTGACCGGATCACTTACAATTAGCTTTGAATGTGAACAGGTTATCCTGATATTTTGATCGGTTTATGACCATCGATGTTATGGATATGCTCTCCCCATTATGTAGGGTTGACCACCCACAACGGGGACACTTGTCTCCGTGTGAATTATATATTGCTCCTTTTGTTTTATTTGGATTTATGTCATACATTCTTTCTTATTATATCTTTGTCTATACTCCTATATGATCTCACTTGTCTTTACTCATTTTGTTATGGTATTGAATTTTGAATTATGATCATGTTCTTGCTACTTACTTTATTATATTTGGTACATAGGTATCGAGCCCTACTTTACCGAGGAGATGGAGGAGGATCAAACGTTTCAAACGTTTGAGCCAACTAACGAAACCGAGTGGGATGCCAGAGATGGCTATGGAGCTGTCTGAGCCTGCATGAGAGAAAACGTCATCTTAGCAATTCTTTAGATGAATTTTCTTTTAGTGTTGATAAACTTTCCTTTAGTAATTGTTTAATTTATTCGGTAACTTTAACTATTAATGTTTATTTGATTTTTGTATTGGATCTTATTTATGAACTTTGAATACCAATTGAATAAAGCTTCCGCTGCATTTAATGAAATTTGTTTTGACTTACCATGGTTTGTGATTTTATGTGGGTCTACTTTTGAAAGCTTGTGTTGTATTAAACACATAAAATTTGAATTTGATTTATTTGTCATGTTTTTCCCAATTCTTATTTTGGGGACTTGGCGACCGTACAGACAACTCACACATTTCTCATCCCATCACTATGACCTAAATAATATTGCTGAAAGATGATTCAGTCTAATGATCATTATGACAACTTCATATCAAGAGATCTTATCTCAGCCAAGCTACTGTCAGCAAGATCTTAATCACTTGAACAAATCCTTGTTATTTTCGAGCATCATCCCAAATTTTTTTTGGCATAAACAGGATTTAGTGTGCTTGTAGGTTAAAACTCAAACTATAACAAAGAGACTTTCTATTAAAGAAGTGGAAATCAAACACAACAGATCAAACAATCAATCACACACATAGTAATAAAAACATGATTATAGAAAAGGAGGATGGCTTCATAGAACAATCAATCACACGCATAGTGATGAAAACGTGATTATAGAAAAGGAGGATGGCTTCACAGGCCTCCGGCAAGCATCTGTTCGTAGTTCTCGATCGACTCAAGCCGTTGGATTTGAAGCTGCTGCCCGAATTTCTTGATGAATGTGTCAGCACATTCGTTAATGTCGTCGGGCCGGGAATCATTATTTGTCTCCTCCACAGGAGCCTTTTTTCCCCTGAGGTGGGTCCTTTGGTGCCTGTGTGCTTTTTCTCCTGACATGGGTTTGGGATTGAGAGGGGACATGGAAGCTTTCTCTATATTCTTCGATTGATGATGAAGACACAGGGG
This sequence comes from Cinnamomum chago, assembly GCA_038049695.1. Lineage (NCBI taxonomy): Eukaryota > Viridiplantae > Streptophyta > Magnoliopsida > Laurales > Lauraceae > Cinnamomum > Cinnamomum chago. The sequence continues at coordinate 99,792,572 of CP142453.1, read as the reverse complement.
CCTCTTCAAGACTCTTGAAATCCTTCTATCTTCTTGGATTGGCTGAGAGAGAAGAGGGAAGAGGGAAATGGGAAAGGATGGAGATAAGGGCATTTTGGGGATTTGGAAAAAATGAGGGAAGAAACGGCCGAAAAATCATCAAAATCGCCGGATGTCCTCAATTGAAATGCTTTTAGAAAACTCAAGGCCTATTTTGAAATCACATTCTAATTTGTTCCTGTTTTCAAATCTGCAAAAAACTTAAGCCCTGTTTAGTAATTTTCCCTTCTTGATAATGTTCAAAGAAAAGCCACAAATTCGAGAATCCCTGTCAATGACTCTCCAGAATAAAATATTTGCAATAATGTACCATAACTGTCCAAAATCTTTAAAGATGGTAATTGGTTGGGTTAAATGGATGACCCACCTTGACTCACTCCTATTAGAATTAGAGGCAGGTTTTGATGGTGTTTAATTTTGGGTTTCATGCTAGATCACTACAACAGTTTACACATTTAACTACGAAATTTTTCGTCGCAAAAAGTCAACAAAACATCGGTAAAAACCTTTACCGACGCAAATATTTTCGTCGACCAGACGTTGATAAAAACTCTTGGACAAAACATTTTACCAACGAAATGTTTTTTCGTCAACAAAAATTTTAACAACGTCGGTAAATTTATTTTATTTCTCTAAAAATTGAATGTGACTTTTACCGACATTATTTTTCGTCAGCAAAATCTAAAGGAAAATTAAATATAAATAATGAATTATTCATAGACGTTTTTTTTCGTCAGTAAAAGAAAAAAGAAAAAAATACTTTTACTAACTCTTTTTGTCTAAAAAATAAAAAGAAAAATAAATAAAAAATAAAAATAATTTTACCGATGTTTTTATTTTCGTTGGTAAAAAAAATTTAAAAAAAAATATTTTTACCGACATTTTTTTTTCGTCGGTAAGAGATAAAAGAAAAACAAAAAAAAAATACTTTTATCGACGCTTTGTTTTCGTTGGCAAAAGAAAAAAGAAAAAAAAATACTTTTACGATGTTATTTTTTCATCAGCAAAATAAATAGAAAAATAAATAAAAAATAAAAACATATTTTACCGACGATTATTTCCGTCAGTAAATGTTTTTTTTACTTTTTTATTTATTTTGTTTTTTCTTTTTGCCGACGAAAAAAACGTTGGTAAAAGTATTTTATTTTTTTATTTTTCTTTTTTCTTTTGCTGACGAAAAAAATGTCGCTAAAAGTATTTTATTTTTTTTAAATGTGATATTTGTTTTTTTAATATAATTTTCCTGTAAACCTGTTTATATACCTGTATCCAAAAATAAACTTGTTCATGTACCTATATTCAATATTAAAATTGCATGTAAACAAAAATTGCTAAATAAACAAATAACCATCTCCATTTTTCATCAAATCATTCATCACATTAAGCAAATGCTACAATCAATAATGATACATTCCCTAATAAATGTCCAATATACATATACATATAAACTAAAAAGAATAAAACACCCCCACAAGTTTGCAACTGACCCAAAGCGTCCATCAATCCGCAATGACAAAAACAACATTAGAATCTTTTCAATGAATTAAATTATAAATGAAAGATAAACACGTATACATATAAATCTTTTCCTAAGTTTTTCGGCGGTCTGTTTTCCAGCCTAAGGGTTGAGAATCAGGCGGTTTTTGTATCTAATTCGTTAACCGGAAGTCTGATTCACTAATCGTCATTTCCTACAAGTTACTTTGGCCTTGAACAAGGTACCTGTGCTGGTTTCTGGGCTGTCTGATGGCTGTTTCCCATTCTCGACTTTCAACGGCCTATTTTCGAGACTATGTGTTAAGAATCAAACGTTTTTAGGTCTAATTCGTTAATCGGGCGTCCGATTTACGAGCCGTCAGTTCCTGCAAGTTAATTTCTCCTTGAGTGAAGTGCTCATGCCATTTTTCAATTTTTTCGGGGGCCATTTCCTGTTCTGGACCCCTGGCGGGCTGTTTTCGAGCCAAGTGTTGGAAAATCCTCAATTTTCTCTTCTAATTCTCTAACCGGGAGTCCTATTTGTGAAACATCATTTCCTACAAGTTACTCTACCCTCAAGCGAAGTGCTCGTGCCGGTTTTCAATTTTTCTGAGGGTTGTTTCCCATTATGGTCCCCTGGCGGGCCGTTTTCGAGCCTAAACGTTAGAAAATCCTATGTTTTCACTTTTAATTCTCTAACTGAGAGTCCTATTTGCAAATCGACAGTTCCTACAATTTACTCTACCCTAGAGCGAAGTACTCATGCTGGTTTCCAATTTTTTCTGGGGGCTGTTTCCCATTCCGGACCCCCGGCGGGATGTTTTCGAGCTAAAGTGTTGAAAAATTGTCGATTTTACTCTGCTAATTCTCTCACTAGGAGTCCTATTTAAGAACCGTCAGTTCTTACAAGTTACTCTACCCTCGAGCGAAGTGCTCGTGCAAGTTTCCAATTTTTCCGAGGGTCGTTTCCAGTTTCGGATCCCCGGCGGGCCATTTTCGAGCCTAAGTGTTGGAAAATCCGATGTTTTCGCATCTAATTCTCTAACTGGGAGTCCTATTTGTGAGCCGTTAGTTCCTGTAAGTTACTCTACCCTCGAGCGAAGTGCTCCTGCTGGTTTTTTATTTTTCCGGGGCCTGTTTTCAGTTCCGGGCAATTTCGAGCCCAAGTGTTGGAAAATCCTTAATTTTCTATTCTAACTCTCTAATCAGGAGTCCTGTTTGCGAACCGTCAGTTCCTACAAGTTACTCTACTCTCGAGTGAAGTGCTCGTGTTGGTTTTCGATTTTTCCAAGGGTCGTTTCCGGTTCCGGACACCCGGCGGGCCGTTTTCGAGCCTAAGTGTTGGAAAATCCGATGTTTTCACTTCTAATTTTCTAACTGGGAGTCATATTTGCGAATTGTCAGTTCCTACAAGTTACTCTACCCTCGAGCAAAATGCATGTGCTGGTTTTCGATTTTTTCGGGGGCCGTTTCTAGTTCCGAACCCTCGGTAGGCCGTTTTCGAGCCTAAGTGTTGGAAAATCATCGATTTTTTCTTCAAATTCTCTAACAGGGAGTCCTATTTGTGAACCGTCAGTTGCTATAAGTTAATCTATCCTCGAGCGAAGTGCTCGTGCTGGTTTCCGATTATTTTGAGGGCCGTTTCCTGTTCTGGACCCTTGGCAAGCCGTTTTCGAGCCTAAGTATTGGAAAATCCGATGTTTTCTCTTCTAATTCTCTTACCGGGAGTCTTATTTGCGAACCGTCAGTTCCTACAGGTTACTCTACGCTCGAACGAAATGCTTGTACTAGTTTTCAATTTTTTCGGGGGCCGTTTCCGGTTCTGGACTTCTAGTTGGCCGTTTTCGAGCCTAAGCGTTGGAAAATCCTATGTTTTCGCTTCTGATTCTCTAACCGGGAGTCCTATTTGATAACCGTCAATTCGAACAAGTTACTCTACCCTCGAGCGAAGTGCTCGTGCCGGTTTTTTATTTTTCCGAGGGAAGTTTTCCGTTCTGGACCCCGTGTCGTTTTCGAGCCTAAGTGTTGGAAAATCCTATGTTTTCGCTTCTACTTCTCTAATTGGGAGTCCTATTTGTGAACCGTCAGTTCCTACAAGTTACTCTACCCTCAGAGAAGTGCTTGTGTCAGTTTTCAATTTTTCCGGGGGTCGTTTCCCGTTCTGAACCCTCGGCTGGCCGTTTTTTAGCCTAAGTGTTGGAAAATCCAATGTTTTCACTTCTAATTCTCTAACCGAGAGTCCTATTTGCGAACTGTCAGTTCCTACATGTTACTCAACCCTCGAGCGAAGTGCTCATGCCGATTTTTTATTTTTCCGGGGGAAGTTTCCCGTTCCGAACCCCGTGCCGATTTCGAGCTTAAGTGTTGGAAAATCCTATGTTTTCGCTTCTAATTCTCTAACCAGGAGTCATATTTGCGAACCGGCAGTTCCTACAAGTTACTCTACCCTCAAGCGAAGTGTTCGTGCCAGTTTTCAATATTTCCAGGGGTCGTTTCCCGTTCCGAACCCCCGGCGAGCCGTTTTCTAGCCTACGTGTTGGAAAATCGTCGATTTTCGCTTCTAATTCTATAACCAGGAGTCCTATTTGTGAACTCTTAGTTCCTACAAGTTACACTACCATCTAGCGAAGTTCTTGTGCCGGTTTTCAATTTTTCCGGGGGCCATTTCCAGTTCCGGACCTCCGGCGGGCTGTTCTGGAGCCTAAGTGTTGGAAAATCCTATGTTTTCGCTTCTAATTTTCTAACCGGGAGTCCTATTTATGAACCGTCATTTTTTACAAGTTACTCTACCCTCGAGCGAAGTACTCATGCAAGTTTCCAATTTTTTCGGGCTCCATTTCCCGTTTTGGACCCCCGGCGTGCCGTTTTCAAGCTTAAGTGTTCGAAAATTATTGATTTTCGCTTCTAATTCTCTAATCGGGAGTCCTATTTTTGCTTCATTTTTTCCTCTAAAATAAGTTGATGACAAACTCATTTCATTAAGTCAGGGATTATTTTTCCATATTGAAGGATTAAAGCAAAAACTGGCTACAACTATGAGATATTTGAGATTTGTTTTTCGTTGTAGAGCTAACAACCCTTTATGTTTTTAGCAGCAACCTTACAGTGAAGAACTAACTCCAAATGCCAGCATTCACCAATATTATCCAGGAAACTCAATCAAATGAGAAACAACACTAGTAACAGGAAACTATATTGAGAAACTAACCTCAACAGTATCAATGGCCTCATTTGAAGGAATAGCATGCAAAACTCTGCAACCAACAAGTGATCAAAACAGACACTATCATTTAAAGAACAAAATCTAAAACAAACTCTCAAACTAGTCCTTGTGAATACATTTTAAGTAATAAACTTGGTCCCATGCACAACACACATAAAAGATAAAAGGAAAACAAAAACGAGAATGTCTGGGCCTCGATACGAAGCAGATCTTGAATATTTTCAATTGTTTATTGAACACTTTCAACTCTCATGGAATGACACTTCAATTATAAATTTTAAGAGCAATTGAGACTACATGATGACCAAATAGCTGAGGTGATCAACACATAACTACACCAGTAGTAACTTGGAGATACATACGGCTCCTCCGCACTCCATCAAACTCAAACTGATTAAAAGCTAAAATGCTTGGATATGGCATAGATATAATACATGCATGATATAAAACGACATGCACACAGATTATTTTTAACACATAAAATGAAGAATATAATTCAATGCAATTTGGATAGCTTGTGTATTTTGAACTATCAGGATATCGACCATAGTAGCCACTTAAAAAGTATATTAGACAACAAAATCCAACATGATATAAGAAACTCTGTGAGCGAGGACAACCACCGCAGTTGAGCTTCCTTATACATATGCTCTTTGGTCTAGGGCCAATGCTCAAGAGAAAAACCAATGGATTCCATTTTAGCGCTAATAAACTTAGAATAAAAAAAAGAAGACGAAGAAGAAGAAACCAATTATAAGATTGGTAAGGACTGGAAACATTTGGCATATTAAGAAGTATACAGCTTGAAACTCACATCAAAGAATTGAACAACATTCAGCATGTAATGGATGATATATTCTCAGCATTGTCAGGTCCCCAGAACCCTACAAGAAACTTGACATTTAGCTGCGAAAATTTTCGCCGCTAAAGGTCTTAAAGTTGCGGCTAAAAGTTTTAGCGATAATATTTTGATCGCCGCTGAGTCATTGCTATAAGTGTTGTCACTAATTCTTGTAGCCATGATTTTAAAACATTGCGGCTAAAAGTTGGACTTTTACCCACAACTCCAAAGTTGTAGCTAAAAGTCTAATAATTAGTCGCAAGATTTATCGCCGCTTATTTAAAAAATTGTTGTCACTAAAAGTGTAAAATCGCCGCTAAAAATTTATTACAAACATATGAAAGTAGTGTTTTAGGGGCAATCTTAAGTCGCGGCTAAAAGTTTAATTTTAGCGGCAACTATAAGTCGCCACTAAAAGTAGTGTGTATAGTAATTTTAGTGGCAATTTGTTATCGCGGCTAAAAGTTTAATCTTAGCAGCAACTATAAGTCGCCACTAAAAGTAGTATGTGCAAATCGCCACTACAAGCACTAGGTATAGCACCTTTAGTGGTAGTTTCAGCGGCAACTTGCAATCGCAGCTATACGTTTTACTTTCAGCTACAATAACAAGTCTTCACTAAAAGTATTAAATATAATAGTTCTACCAACGACTTGTTCCTGCGACTAAAAGGTTAAAATTAATTAAAAGGAAGAATAAATTAATTTATTGATCCATTTTCAAATTTTCATGAGCCTGCTTATATAATATAAGAAAATGAAAACTTCGTCACCATCAAGTATTAGAAAATAACCTCAAATTTAAAAAAATTAAGTTTTAAGGTACTTGAGTAGCAAGAGTAAAATTTACATCAGCATAGAAAAAATATAAAAAAATAAAAAAATCATTATCATTCGGCTTTTGAGTAGCTATGCATCACATTGGAATTTGGCCTGACTCCTTGAATTGTTGGAGGAGGATGTTTAGCTAGGACTGTAATGCAGCTTGTACCTGAGCATGGACCTGTGTTTGTTGCAATTCAGCTTGGGACTGGAGCGCTGCCTGCACTTGAGCTTGGACTTGTGTTTGCTGCGAGGCTAGTTGAGACTCTAAGGACTCCATTCGCGAAGCCATCTCACTATTCTCCTTTTCCAACAACTCCAAGCGCCTTGTATCCGCCTCAACACGCCTCCCAAACTCCTCATTCTCTCTCTCTCTCTCTAACTGCGCATGGATTCCTGCCCAACTGTAGAGGTCTTGGGCTTTGGTCCAGCCCCACGACCACATATATATCCTGATCGCTCTGGTCCGAGCACTGCCTCGAATCTCTGGTCCTCAGTCATGGGAGGAGTGAAAGTCTGGGATCTGAACCTTAGAGGGGCGGTGAATAGGGTGAGCTTAAAAAAAGTGACTAATTATGACCAATTTTAAATTTCTTTAAATTAAATTAGTCACTAGTGATGATTATCAAAATAAATGCGGAAGCTAAAAGCAAACACCACAAAGCATGCACCATCACACAATGATTTATAGTGGTTCGGCCTCAATGCCTACATCCACTATCGGCTTGTGATCCAACACCCCACCGGATTTCCACTATCTATACTTTTCAATAGGCTAAGCAATAACCTTTACACTGATGTTTTTCAAGGCTTAACATCAACCTATACGCTATGCTTTTCTAGGCTAAGCAATAACCTTTACACTATGCTTTCCAAGGCTAAGCAATAACCTCTACACTGATGTTTTTCAAGGCCTAACATCAACCTATACACTATGCTTTTCTAGGCTAAGCAATAACCTTTACAAGATATGAATTCTCAAAGAAGTGTTAACATAAACACTTTAAGAGATTACAATTAAAGCTCAAAACATTTGCCTCTTAAATAGGTTGATATGAAAGTTAAAACAAACTCACACAACACTCTATGTAATGCAAAGATGAATGCATATGATGTATGTGTGTAAAATTCAATCAAAGTAAAAAAAAAAAGGCTCAAAAGATATGTGCTCAAAGCATTTCAAAGTTTAAAGAACATAAATAGTTAGATTGAAGTTGTATTGCAGATCACATGTTCTTTCTCAAAAGACAACTTGTAAAGATTTCATTAATCAAGAAATGTAAGTTGTAAGAAAATTTAAATCATAAGGAACATGTAATAAAAGAGCAAAGATGTTTTCAAAACATAAAGATTTCCTATGAGATCATAGAGGGAAAACAACTAGGTAAAGACTCAACCAAGTAGAGTGATCATGCATCAAATGGAAACAAGAAGATCGAAGCAAGCATGATACAAGGCAATGACTTGGTTTGAGACTAAGTGAAGAATCCAATAATGAACAAATCAAAGATTATATAGATGATTCAACACATCATAGTTAACATGCTACAAGAGATTTTCCAATAAGATAAAATAGCATGTAATAAATGAGAAGAGAAAAGCTTACTAAGATGTATAACTATGAAATCAATCTTTGTCTTTTCAAGATGTTTCCCTTGCTCCCTTGTAATTGAACTTGATCTTGGGTTTGAATGATTTTCAAAAGAAAACCCCCAAGATTGGTCTCCAAGGAGACTCTCAAAAGGCTCTTTTACAAAACAAAAGAGTCCTTCATAAATAAGGAAAACAGAGTCCAACGGATCTCTTGTCGGTCGACCGAGCCCAACAGTCAAATTACAACAGTCATAAATTTTTGAAACAATTCTATTGTCGGTTTACCGAGACTCATTTGGTCGATCGACATGGAACTGACACCTGACCGACAACAAAAATGACTGAAAACATGCTCTCTGGAATCAGAACCGAAACAGAGTTCGGTCAGGTACTGAGACTTCTTCGGTCGACCGACACTCGACTGACAAAAAAACAACTTGCTGGAAATGGAACTGACAAAAGCTCGGTTGAGCTCGGTTCAATTGTCGGTTAGCCGACACTTGACCGACAGTGAAAACAGCCAGAGGATCTGAAGGTTTTGACTCGAAAATCTTTGGAACAAGGATTCACACAGAAAATAAAAGATGTCCAAGTCAAATAAAATTACATTTTGAAACAAAATGAAATCAACCAAAGACATTTTGAATAAAACATGATAGGGTTAATTTTCAAACATGATTTTCAATAAACCAAAATGCAATTTTGAGATTAGGTGATGTGATGAAAATGAATGCATATGTTAACCATCAAATTGCAAACTACAAGGATCTAACAATCTCCCCCTTTGCAATTTGATGGCAAACATCATTGATCACACACACCAACAGTCTATCAAGACTAGATCTCCCCCTTTGTTGATCAACTGGTTTTAAACAGGTCTTTTGATCTTTGTTCTTGCTCCCCCATTATCTCTACTCCTTCTTTTCATAGCTCCACCTTCTTGGCTCCCCCATTATCGTTGCTCCCCTTATGACTGATATGTCCTTTCTTTTCATTATCTCTGCTCCCCTTATGACTGATATCTCCTTTCTTTTCTCCCCCTTTGTCATCAAATTGTGGTCACTTCTGAAAACAAAAAAAATACTTGCAACCAAGATTCTTCAAAAAGCATTGAATAGACAAATACGATGTCTCCAGATAAGATAAAAAGAGTGAAAGGCAATCAGCTCATTACATAGATTTGAAAAGATTGAATAAAGAAGCCAAATAGATCTTTAAAGTTTATATCAAAGAAAAATTATCCATACATAACTAAGGAGTTAGAAATCAAATAAGATTTGCAACCAAACATTACAACCCAAAACATCATAATATAATCTCTTCCAAAACTAAAGACACCACCAATAAAACATAAGAAGAGACATAATGAATCTACCTAGTCGGAATCAGGAGGAGGAGGAGATGGAGACGGTGGAGCAGCCACATCACCCCTTCTGCAATTCTTGGAGATAACCGTCAGATACTTGAAGAGCTTGTTCATTGTCTGCTTGATTTTCTTCTGTTCTCCCTTCATATAAGCAATGTCTCTCTCAATGGCTCCTAGTCGATCATGTGTAGAGCTTGAAGAAAAGGGATGAGGAGGAGAGTTGTGCCTTGAAGTTGAAGCATGATGACGGGAGGGCTGGGTGGATTTTGAGCCAAGGGAGCATCCTCTGCTATAGGAACACGATTGTTGGGTAGAAGATTCATTTGATTCAAGTTTGCCAACGAGAAGGGAGTTTTGAATAATGGTTTCTCATTTAAAGGTTTGGGAATCCCAAAAGAGAAAGCTAATTGAGTCATGAAGAACCCAAAATGAATAGCATTTTTCTGTCCAACAGTGTTGTGAAACTTTATGATCGTTTGACAGAAGATTGAAGGAAGGCAAACGGGAACTCCAGTGATAACTTTAGACAAAATACTCACCATATAGGCTGTTAATTGAGTTCGATTTCCCATTCTCGGATAAACATTGTAAGTAAAGATGTTGTGAATGGTTCGATATATAGGAAAAAGAGAGTTCAGAGTGAGATGATGCTTTTTAGAATCCCATTCAGAATAAAAACCACAAGGGTCAGTGTTGCTCTTATCTTCTCTTCTTCAGAGAGAGAGTCAGAAATAAGAGTGATACCATTTGGAGAACAAGGGACACCAATTATGGATCCTATCTTTTCAGGTGTAATCACTTCGTCCCTGTCAGTGAAGGAAATGGTGAAAGAGCAAGAATTATCTTCAATTTTGGTGCTCATAATAGATGCAAACATGTTTCTGACAAGAGTGGGATATCACCTTTTCCATCTACTCACTCCAAAACCAACCACCCTTCCTTGAGGTCCTTCCTTCAAAGAGGGAGAAAAGTAAAAGGCAGACTAGGAAGCAAGAGAAGGAATGCTGGTTGTTGCAACAGGAAGGATCTCATGGAATCCATGAAAAAGTTAGATGGAGAGAGTGAGGATGTTGAACATAAACTTTGGAGTATTTTTTTTGACGAAAAAAGAAAAATCTGTAGAACAGTTCCTTTCCAATTATTTTATACAAATTCTGCAAAATATCACTTACTCTTAATAACAATGGAATGTGCCAAATGTTTGAAACGTCATAAAGAGTGATGATATTTTCTGCCTGGAAAACATGTTTTGTGCATGTTAGAATTCCCATAAAAAGGAAAGAAAATTTTAAGGAACACATATGGAGTGACATCTGTATTCTAGCTAATGTATCGGGACATGACAAAACTGGGACAACTTCTCTTTCACATTTTCTTCCAGTGGCTGTCCAATACATTCAATTCAAATAAATATCAAACTAGAACACAATCACACAAAACATACATAAGAGAGAGAGAGAGAGAGAGACCTTAGCACTGCGACAAGCTAAGATGTTTGGCGTCAAACCCAGTCCTCTAAGTCCCTGTACACTATGTTGAGTTGGCTTAATTTTCTGAATGTGGAATACAATCAAAGCACCAATCAAACCCAACTAAGTCGTTTATAAATGAAAATATTTCAAATTAATGAGCCAATTTTTAAACTTCCCATCACTACAAATATCCACAAACACACCAGCTATGTTATACATAAAGCCAATAACTACCTGCTCGCCAACAACGTTCAAGAGGGGCACAAGACTGACATGAACAAGGCAAAAGTTTCCAGGACCTGCAAGAAAAATAGGTGCACAATTTATTTTATTTTTTTGAATGATTACACAATTAATTATTTAAAAATCTTAAATAGGTACACAATTAATTATTTAAGAAGCGAAACAGTCGAGTGTAACTCAGAGCAATCTGTGCTCAATAAAATTCCCATACCTACACGATAGGAAAATTGTCCCAAAGCTTCAATGAATGGCATGGATTCAATGTCCCCTGCAACAAAAGCATTGTTTTCTCATACCATAAAAAACTAAATGCTTCATAATCCCTGGAGTTTGCAAACCACAAAACCTGGAAATCACTTTTACCTATGGTCCCACCCAATTCTATGACACAAACATCAGCTGGACCTTCCATTCCATCCATAGGTATCATCGCAACACACTCAATCCACTCTTGAATGGCATCTGTACGTAATGTGAGGCACAACCTGAATGGGAACAAAGCGTTCAGGATTTTTGCAAAAGGAGAGGAGAAATGCTAGAATAACCCAAGGAAATGCTTAAGATAAAAACCTGGACAGTCTTCCCCAGGTAATCACCTCGTCTCTCCTTGTCAATAACAGACTAAATCACCAATAACATAACCAGGTGAGGAAATGATTGACTTTAGATGTTAAAATTTTGGATAAACCAAGAGCACGGTGTTTGCTCTATTAGCAAATACTTAAATATTTTAAATAAGAAATTTAGGGGGCCATAGTCATATTATGTTCAAACTGTGAGTTACAATTATCCATACCTGGTAAATCTTCCCAGTGGTGATATTGTTGTCACGAGTCAACTTCACATCTAAAAATCGTTCATAGTTTCCAAGATTCAAATCAACCTTCAAAAACAAATCTTGTGGGGAAGTGGTGGGAGGTAATAGTTATCAATTTGAGTGTAGCAACCAACCAAAAAAAAAAAAAGGATCAAAGCTAATATATTGAAGAAATCTCATTGAAATACACAAGATAATAAGATTTCAGAGGACAGTGAAATCTTCTCAAGCAAATCCATTTCCTTCACAATCCATCCAAGAAAATTTGTTCTTTCATTTCAAAGTTGTTCGGAAATCTAAAAATAAGACATCTAGAAGCAGATTTTTTTGGAAAAATCTACTTGTTACCCAATCAGCTGATCCCATCTAAACTACCACGGTACCACCAAACCAACCTAAATACTCAAACAGAAAACAAACCCAAGAGAAGAAGAAGAAGAAGAAGAAGAAGCAGCAACAGACAGAAGAAAAAGAAAGTGAAGATTGGTGGCATAGATATCTACCTCGAAGGGGGTGACGATGAGGAGGGCCTCGATGACGCCGGCGCCAAATTCGGCGGCGAGGCTGCCGCGATTGGAGATGTGGCGGTGGTGGGGTCCTTGAAGGGGGACTGGAGAAGGGCGTTGGAGCCCCTGCGGAGGGTGTACTTGAGGGTGAGGTGGGTGGCGAAGGGCGTCAGCCCCTTCTACAGCGCCCTCACACCCTCCGTGAGGATCACCGTGCCCCATAGTGTACGATCCCCTTATAGGGCACGCTGCAGAGCTGGAGGGAGAGGGAGGGAGGGAGGGAGAGAGAAATAGAGAGAGAGAAAGGGAGAGGGAGGGAGAGAGAGAGAGATCCGTGGACAGCTCCGGCGCAGGGGTGCTTAGGCGGGAGGGGGGAAATGGGAAGAAGCAGAGCGCAGAGCGAGAGGGAGAGAGAGAAATAGAAAGAGAGATAGAGAGAGGGAGAGGGAGGGAGAGATCCGTGGGCAGCTCCGGCGCAGGCGTGCTTCAGCGGGAGGGCGGAAATGGGAAGAACCAGAGCGCAGAGCGAGAGGGAGAGGGAGGGAGGGAGGGAGAGAGAAATAGAGAAAGGGAGAGGGAGAGGGAGGGAGAGAGAGAGAGATCCGTGGACGGCTCCGGCGTAGGCGTGCTCCAGTGGGAGGGGGGAAATGGGTAGAAGCAGAGCGCGGGAGAAGGAAGGGGGAAAGCAGGGCGGGAGGGGAAAAGAAAAACAGGGAGGAAAAAGTGGGGGTTGCATGTGGGGTTTTTAAGAGGGCTGGCGGCCGCAAATGCTACCTTTTGCGACCGCCACTGGCGGCCGCCTGCCAGTTCTGCCGCGAAAAGCGAATTCTCTAGTAGTGGCAATAATCATCTTAATTTGATCATCCACTTTAGAGGTCGTAAAGTAAAATATATATATTTTTTTAAGTTACACTTATTATGAGATCCCATCCAACAGTGAGTATAATTGTCACATCCCTACAATTGGGTGGGTGAGATTAGTGGCCAACTAAAATTTTCTAACATAATTAGAATACATGTGGTCCCCAATCGGTATCCCTTTACTAATACAATTAAAGTCAAGTAAAGCCTTCATTTTCCAGATAAAATGTCACATCAAATGCACTTTATTCAAAACTCCCTCCATCTCTTTCATACAAAATGTCAAAAAACAACTACCTTTATCCACTAAAATACAAAAAAACCCTACTTTTCCATACAAAAAGTAAAAAAGATTCCATAATAAACAACTAAAAATAAAATACTATCATAAGCCACTTATATTTTATTCTTTCTACAAAATCAACTTTACTTGACTTGACTATATTAGTAGAGTTACCAAATTGGCCCTAAGTATCGAAGTCTTGGGGGAGATATAAACATTTTATCAGTTTACATATAATTTTAGTGGAAGTTTCAATAATACATAATCACAGGTTAAGCAGATAAGATAGAATAGTTATGAGGTAGAAACAACTCTTTCTTGAGGCCATATAAGGCTTTGCACAGCTGACAAACATGATTAGGCAACTAAGTGTCTTTGAAACCTAGTGGCTGACCAATATATACCTCCTCCTTAAAAAAAAACCCATGTAAAAATGCATTTTGAGCATCTAATTGATGAGGGGCCATTTTTGAAGGTCAAGGTCAGACTCAAGATTAGTCGAATGGTAGTAGGCTTGACGACGGGGCTAAAGGTCTCGGTTGCTGATGAAAATCTTTGGCCACCAAGCAGGCCTTACACCGCTCAATCATACCATCAGCTGTTCTTTTAACTCTAAAAACCCATTTGCAACCAATTAAATGCATGTGGGGATGAGATGGGACTAGAAGCCATGTACCCATTTCGAATAAGCGCATTAAACTCATCTTCCATAGAAGCTCGCCATTTGGGGTGCTTGTTTGCTTGAGTGAAACAAGTGGGCTCAACATCATATGAGTTACAATGAGCCAGTAGACCACGAGGCAATGGATGACAAGTGACAGAATCTGGGTATGCCTTAGGTCTCCCGGTATATCACGAGTGCGAGTGACCATCGGATGAGTTGACACCAAGTGTAGCCGAGACATTTTGGTTGCTCTTGGTAGGTAATAAATGATTAGTAGAATGGGTACACACAGGTGAACCTGAGTCATGAAGCATATTTTTGCTAGGCTTACCATTACATGAAGTTACTCTCAGGTTCTGTGATGGAATTATGTGCCTACCTGAAGTCATAACAGAATCATAAGCCCTCTCACTATTATGAGGAAAAGTATAAACACAAATAGGTGGGGAAGACCACAATGGAGTTGAAGTAGTAGGCACTAAAAAAGGATAATCAATTTACCATTGCAGACAACCTCACCGTTGTTGCACAACCAGTTTTTGATTCAGATCTGGTTTCTAGTCTCCTTAGTGGTCTCGGCTCTGATATGAAGCCTTCATCACCTCCATGACCACCCGTATTGAACCTCTTCCACTCGACGATTTGACTGGATTCCTCCTTACTAATGAGGCGCGTCTTGAAGAGACTTCCATCTCAATTGTGTTAGAATATTAAAATAATTCAAATGTTATGCTATGTCATTTTTTGAATAAGTCTTTAGTTGAAGAAGTCTGTAAACGTGTCCCTGTGTTTGTTCTATAGCTAGGTGTTTATGGGACACTTGCCCTTTCAGTAACTCTGCTAGTTCAACAGAGCAGATGTTCATGGGACACCTGTCCCTTTATTGTTAGTCATCTTCATCTATTTAAATGGTCTATGTAAATGAGATAACACAATGAATGAAATAGTCTTCTATTCCTCTTCGTACTGTTGATACTCTCTGTTTGCTTTATGTGTGTGTAACAGAGTGTCCACATTTACTCTGCCAACATCCAACATTATTTGGTATCAGAGCCTGAGAAAAAAAAAACACAACGATTCTGGAGGTCAGCTACAAACCTGTCTGCACAACGGTTCTGGAGGTGCTGCAAAAAAAAAAAAAAAAAAAAAAAAAAAAAACAGAGAGTAAGGAATGGCCAACAATAATTCTGTAAGTGTTTCTCAGCCATTGGTTCCCATTTTTAAAGGTGATAATTATCAGTTTTGGAGTATCAAAATGAAAACCTTGTTTATTTCATATGATTTAAAGGATTTAGTTTAGAATGGCTTACCTGAATATGACACACAAGAAGGAAGAGTTACTGCAGCCCAAAAAAATGAGATGGAAGAAAATAAAAAAAAAGGATGCAAAGGCCTTATTTTACATCCAACAAGCTCTGGATGAGACCATCTTTCCTAGGATAATGGGAGCCACCACATCAAATGAAGCATGGGGATTGCTTCAAGATGAATATAAAGGTTCAAGTCAAGTTGTTACCTTAAAATTACAAACTCTTCGCCGTGAGTTTGAGACCTTGTTGATGAAAAATTCTGAATCCATTCAGGGATTTTTCACAAGAGTTACAACCAATGTGAACCAAATTAGGTCTCTTGGTGAGGACCTAAGTGATCAAAAAATTGTTGAAAAAGTGTTAAGAAGTCTCACTCCCAAATTTGACCATGTTGTTGCTGCCATTGAAGAATCCAAGGATTTAACTAAATTATCCTTGAATCAACTAATGGGTTCTTTACAAACACATGAAGAAAGATTAAACAGAAATGCAGATAAGCCAGTTGAACAGGTCTTCCAAACAACACTTGATTTAAAGAAGGGATCAAGTAGCAATGCAGGGGGTACCTCCAACCAAAGGCAAAATAGCCAAAGTCGCGGTCGAGGTCGCGGAAGGCAAAATTTTCGTGGAAGAGGCCGAGGAAGAAACATGCATGATGGAAATGAGAGAAACCGCAACAAAGGTAATTATGAACCTCCTCAATGTTACAATTGCAAAAAAAGAGGTCATATTGAAAAAGATTGTTGGTACAAAAACAAGTCCTCAACTGTGCCTCAATGTTCAATTTGTAATAAATTTGGACATGAAGAAAAGGATTGTTGGCATAGAAACAAAAATCAAGCAAATTTCCATGAAGAAAAGACAAATGATGAAGTTGAGGAAAATTTATTTCTCTCATGTTTATCTGCAAATGCTGAATTTGTTGGAGATATTTGGTTTTTGGATAGTGGGTGCAGTAACCATATGACAGGTGATAAAACATTGTTTGTTGAGATGGATGAGTCAGTCAGATCACAAGTCCTGATGGGAAATGATAGTCAAGTTCAGGTGCAAGGCAAAGGACTTGTCTCTGTGAACACCAAGTCAGGTACAAAGCTCATACATGATGTTATGTATGTACCAGGTTTGGCTCAAAACTTAATTAGCTTGGGACAGTTAATGAAAAAAGGGTATTATGCTATTTTTGATGAGGATAAATGCATGATATTTAAAAAGAAGAATATGGCGTTGGTCATGACAGTGAAAATGACTCCAAACAAAATGTTTCCTCTCAAAATTTCAGATCTTACCCTCAATGCATTCAAGTCTACGGAGTATGATAATTCATGGCTTTGGCATAAGCGATATGGGCATCTAAATTTTCATGGTTTGGATTCACTATATAAAAAAAACATGGTTGTTGGCTTACCTGTTGTGCATCATGGTGACAAAATGTGTGAAGCATGCATTTTTGGAAAACATCACCGAACCCCTTTTCCAGCGGGTAAATCTTGGAGGGCTAATCAACCTTTAATGTTGGTACATGCTGATATCTGTGGCCCTATGAGCACAAATTCACTTGGTGATAGCAAATATTTTTTAATATTTGTTGATGACTGCACAAGGATGATTTGGGTGTATTTTCTTAAGAAAAAATCTGAAGCTCTTTCATGCTTTCTACAATTTCGAGCATATGTTGAAAAACAAAGTGGGTTCGTACTGAAGACATTAAGAACTGACCGAGGGGGTGAATTTACAGCAAAAGATTTTCTTATGATTTGTAAAGATGCAGGAACACGAAGAGAACTTACTGCAAGTTACACTCCACAGCAAAATGGAGTCGCAGAGCGAAAAAATCGTAGCATTGTTGAAACTGCAAGATGCATGTTGAAAGAAAAAGGGCTTCTAAAAAGCTTCTGGGCGGAAGCCGTATCTACAGCGGTTTGTTTGCTTAATCGCTCTCCTACAAAGGCAGTCAATGAAAAAACACCATATGAGCATGGTTTGGGAGAAAGCCAAATGTAAGTCATTTAAAAGTCTTCGGTTCTATAGCTTATTCTCATATTCCCTATGAAAAAAGGCACAAGTTAGATGACAAAAGCATTAAATGTGTTTTTGTGGGCTATAGTGAAGAAACTAAAGGCTATAGACTTTATGCTCCTCAAAACAAGGCTTTATTTATTAGTCATGATGTGATCTTTAATGAAAATGATGCATGGAAGTGGGACATTGATGTCGATCAATACCCTCTAATTATTGAAGAAGAAGAAACATCATCCTTTGATTCACCACCTGATGCTCAATTAAGTCCGACTGGATTCACATTGTCAGAATCACCTCCAAGAAAGGTAAGAAGTCTTGTTGATATTTACCAGTCATGTGATTTTGTATGCTTTGCTTCTGAACCTGCTTGCTTTGAAGATGCAATGAATGAGAAAAATTGGCATGATGCAATGAAAGTTGAAATGAATGCCATTGAAAAAAACAAAACATGGAGGCTGGTAGACTTACCACCAGGTAAAGAGCCCATTGGGCTTAAATGGATTTTCAAATCCAAGTTTAATGCTGATGGGTCTTTGCAAAAACACAAGGCCCGTTTGGTGGCAAAAGGGTATGCACAAGTTCCAGGTGTAGATTTCTTTGAAACATTTTCTCCTGTTGCTAGAATTGATACCATTAGAACTATTCTAGCTATGGCTGCTGAAAAAGGATGGAAATTTTTTCAATTTGATGTCAAATCCGCATTTTTAAATGTTGAGTTGCAAGAGGAAGTGTATGCTAAACAACCCCCTGGGTTTGAAATTAAAGGGTCTGAAAAAAAGGTGTACAAATTAGAAAAGACTTTGTATGGGCTCAAACAAGCTCCATAAGCCTGGTACAGCAGAATTGACAAATATTTTATGGGCCGCAATTTTCAGAAAAGTGAAAGTGAGCCAACCCTTTATGTGAAAGCGCAAGGTGTGGATGAAATTCTCATAGTATGTTTATATGTTGATGATATGATATTTACTGGTAACTCTTCACAATTGATTGAAGAATTCAAGAAAAATATGATGGCTGAATTTGAAATGACAGATTTGGGTTTGTTACATTATTTTTTGGGGATGGAAGTTATTCAAGACTCAAATGAAAATTTTCTGCATCAAGGAAAATATGCAAGAGACTTGTTGAAAAGGTTTCGTATGTCAAATAGCAATCTAGCTAGAACACCCATGAATACAGATGAGAAGCTTATGGTAGAGGATGGAATTGAAAAGGCAGATGCAAAAGAATTCCGAAGCATGGTTGGTGGCTTGATTTATCTCACACATTCAAGGCCAGATATAATGTTTTCAGTGAGTTTGATTTCAAGGTTTATGAACAGTCCAAGTAAAGCTCACATGGGTGCAACCAAGAGAGTTCTACGATATATTCATGGAACATTGGATCTCGGACTCAGGTATAAAAAATCAGATATTTGTAAACTTGTCTCTTATACTGACAGTGATTGGGCTGGTTGCGCAGATGACAGGAAAAGTACTACAGGCTATGGGCTTAGTCTTGGGTCTGCATTGATATCATGGGCTGAAAAAAAACAACAAACTACTGCACTTTCTACAACGGAAGCTGAATATATGGCGGCAACAACTGCAGCTTGTCAAACTGTGTGGGTGAGGAGGATTCTAAGTGACCTGAAGCAAAAGCAAGAAGAAGCTACAATCTTATTTTGTGACAACAAGTCAACAATTGAATTGACAAAAAATCCAGTCTTCCATGGAAGAACAAAGCACATAGAAGTCCGACACCATTTTATTCGCGAGCTTGTGGCCAAGAAAGAGATAAAGCTGGAATATTGTAGCATGGAGAAACAAGTTGCTGATATTTTCACAAAGGCTCTCTCAAGAGAAAAGTTTTTCAAATTACGAAGAATGCTCGGTGTTGAAGGCATTTGAATTAAGGGGGAGTGTTAGAATATTAAAATAATTCAAATGTTATGCTATGTCATTTTTTGAATAAGTCTTTAGTTGAAGAAGTCTGTAAACGTGTCCCTGTGTTTGTTCTATAGACTAGGTGTTTATGGGACACTTGCCCTTTCAGTAACTGTGTTAGTTCAACAGAGCAGGTGTTCATGGGACACCTGTCCCTTTATTGTTAGTCATCTTCATCTATTTAAATAGTCTATGTAAATGAGAAAACACAATGAATGAAATAGTCTTCTATTCCTCTTCGTACTGTTGATACTCTCTGTTTGCTTTATGTGTGTGTAACAGAGTGTCCACATTTACTCTGCCAACATCCAACAAATTGATGTTCCCAGAGCGAATGTTGTGACTCACTTTGTTGGAAACAATCGTGGAAGAGGTCGTTCGTCTTGTGGCCCCAATTGTGGCCGAGGACGTGGGCACAATAACTATGACTACAACAGAAATCATGGTCGTCAAAACACTAATCGGCCTACTTGCCAAGTTTGCAAAAAGCCATGCCTCTCTGCTGTCTACTGTTATCACCGGCATGACCCTAAATATCAAGGAGAAAATCCTTCCCCTGCTACAATGTAGCTGGCTCATCTGTTGGTCCTGACGGTGCATGGTACCCAGACTCAGGTGCAACTCACAATCTCACTGCTGATATGGCCAACTTGTCCACTCACTCGGAGTATCATGGTCCAGACCAAGTCCACGTTGGTAATGGTAATACCTTCCTATTACACACAATGGCTCCTCCATTCTTAGCACCCCTTCTAAGTCTTCTCGCTCATCCTATTTGTTGTACGTTCCCAACATTACTAAAAATTTGCTCTCTATTCATCAATTTACCGAAGATAATAACATTATTTTTGAATTTCACCCTTCCTGTTGCCATTGTTAGCCTAGTGGGTCCAGACCAATTGAGTTTAGGGTCATGGGTATTTTGGTAATTGTACCAGGACTTTCTTATTTACTAAGATAGGGTTTCTTGGGGGATAAGAAAGAGAGCATTATATATTCATGTAATGTGTAACCCATGAGATACTGTACTGCATATCATACAGAGAGTGAACCCAAAGGAGAGTCGAGTTTCTTTCCTGTGGATGTAGGCAAGATTGCCGAACCACATAAATATCTTTGTGTGTGATTGCTTGTTCTTGTGTGGTTGATTGATTGCTCGATCGCTGTTTCACGTTTCCGCATACACGCGCACAACAAGTGGTATCAGAGCCTAGAGTTTCTAGGGTTGGATTGTGCTGCGTTGCGATTGACGGATCGGATCAAGGGTGTCCGGATTTTTGCGCGTGGATTCTTCGTCGCAGAAAAGAGAGATCGTTTCTGATCTCGAGTGGGCCACTCGATCAAGCAGAGAAGATCCAAGGTTCCGGCAGAAATCTGTTTGCATTGAAGAACAGAGGCTGGGTTCGTTTATTCATTGCAGAACAGAGGCTGGGTCGCCGGAAATATTGTCGCCTCGTCGTGCCACTGACAAAGAAGGCAGCAACGCCTTTGATTTGGTTGTAGTGATTGCAACCGATTCTAAAAAAAAAAAAAAACTTCATCGGAGAAGAGAGACTCCCGCCGCCGGAATCTCCGCCGGAAACGTCGCCGGACTTCTAGCGTATCGCCGGAGAAGGATTCTCAGTCGCCGTTGTGAGGCCTTGATCGGAGAAGAGAGAAGGCAACAGCACAGGTGGGGTTTCTGTTAACAGAACCCACTTCTGTTTGAAGAAGAAGGTGCAGGTGGGCCTAGTTCCGGGTTTGGGCCAGTTCTGACCTGACTCGCAAATAAGCCCAGCCCAGTCCAGTGTCTAAAACAGGTTCGGTTTTGGGCCAGTTCGACCTGACCTGCAAATCAGGAAGCCCAGTCCAGCAGACGCTGACGTCAGCGCCACGTCAACAGAACAGTACGGTCCACAGTGTTTGACTTGGATCGACGGCAAAAACTTGTTTTCGCGATATCTTGATCATCCGAGGTCAGATCGGAGATCCGTTTGCGCCTAAAAATTCGTTGCGAGCAGATCTACATAACTGTGGAAGAAGATTGGCAGTTTGACGGTCAACAAGAAAGTTTGACTAATCGGAGCGTAGAAAACTATTCTCGCGATATCGGAGCCATCCTGAGTCGGATTTCGGATCCGTTTCTTCTAGCGTGCTCGTGGTGACGAGTTCTACAGATTGGTGTAGAAATTGAGGTTAGTGAAAGTTGTTTATATTTCTTGATTATTCAATTAAGATGGAGAACAACACTATAAACACTACCATGATCAAATTGAACCATACAAATTGGTTAATTTGGAAACCAAAGATGGAGGATATCCTCTATTGCAAAGACCTCTATGATCCCATTGAGGGTGATAGTGCCCGACCAAAAGAGATGTCTGATCCAGATTGGAAAAAGATGCATAGAAAGACCATTGGTCACATTAGACAGTGGGTGGATAACAGCATATTTCATCACGTGTCTAATGAAACCAATGCGAGAACCCTTTGAAAGAAATTAGAAGAAAGATATGAGAAGAAAACTGCAGTGAATAAAACTTTTCTCATTAGAAAGCTTGTGAATATGAAATTCAAGGAGGGTTGTAAAATTGAAGAGCACATAAATGAATTCCAATGCGTTGTGAATGAATTAGCCACAATGAAGATGATCGTTGATGATGAGATGCAAGATTTATTACTTCTAAGTTCTTTGCCAGATACATGGGAGACATTGGTTGTTTCCGTGAGCAACTCTACTCCAGATGGTGTGTTATCAATGAGTCAGGTTACTAGCAGCTTGTTAAATGAAGAAACACGAAGAAAAACTGCAGGGACAGATAATGCACAGGCCTTTGTTACCGAGAAAAGGGGGAGGAGTAAGAGTAGGGCACCAAAGGGGGGTCGTGGCAAGTCTAGAGGTGAATCACAGACTAAGAAAAAAGTCTGGAAAATGCTTTCACTGTGGTAAGGAGGGTCACATTAAGAAGAATTGCTTTGCCTTTAAGGAAAAGAAAGGAGCCAACAATGAGCAGAAGAATGACACTAACACTACAACTACTTTGGATAATGAAGTAGCGCTACTGGCTAGTGAAGATGAAGGGTGTTTGAGTGTTGCAGATGATCAGGTTGAGTGGGTTGTTGACATAGCAGCATCCTACCATGCTACTCCTTCTAAGGAGATGTTCACAACGTACAAAGCAGGGGACTTTGGCACTGTGAAGATGGGCAACACAAGTCACTCGGATATTGTTGGGATCGGTGATGTCTGCATTAAAACTGATATTGGTTGCACAATGACGCTGAAAGATGTGCGACATATTCCTGATCTGCGGTTGAATCTGATTTCCGGAACTTCATTGGACCGTGCAGGTTATGAGAGTCACTTCGGAAATGGCAGGTGGAAACTCACTAAAGGGTCTCTTATTATTGCGAGAGGGAAGGCGTGTAATACGTTGTACAAGACACATGTGAAGCTATGCAAAGGTGTGTTGAATGCTGTTGAAGACAAATCCTCTCCAAATCTGTGGCACAAGAGACTGGGACATATGAGTGAGAAAGGACTGCAGTTATTGGCAAAGAAAGATCGTATTCATTACTCCAAAGGTACATCCCTTGACCCTTGTGATTATTGCTTGTTTGGTAAACAACATAGGATATCCTTTTTTAAAACGTCAACGATAAAATCTAATGTGTTGGATTTGATATATTCTGATGTTTGTGGTCCCATGGAGGTGGAGTCATTGGGTGGCAATAAGTTTTTTGTCACATTTATTGATGATGCATCCAGGAAAGTCTGGGTTTATACTTTGAAATCGAAGGATCAGGTGTTCCAGGTATTTCAACAGTTTCATGTCATGGTTGAAAGAGAAACAGGAAAGCTCTTGAAATGTCTCCGCACAGATAATGGTGGAGAGTACACATCTAGCCAGTTTAAAGGCTATTGCTCAAAGCATGGTATTCGACATGAAAGAACAGTTCCTGGTACTCCACAGCACAATGGTGTGGCAGAGAGAATGAACCGCACTATTCTTGAAAGGATGAGATGCATGATTAGAGTGGCACAGCTACCCAAGCCATTTTGGGGTGAAGCTGTCCTGACTGCCGTTTACCTGATTAACAGATCTCCCTCAGTTCCTTTGGATTTTGACATTCCGGAGAGAAAATGGACAGGTAAAGATGCTTCATATTCTCATTTGAAGGTGTTTGGGTGCAAGGCTTTTGCACATGTACCAAAGGAGCAGCGTTCAAAGCTGGATGATAAGGCAGTATGTTGCATTTTCCTTGGCTATGGTGGAGCTGAGTTTGGTTACAGATTATGGGATCCAGAGAAGGGGAAAATTATCAGAAGTAGGGATGTGGTGTTTCATGAAGACCAGTTCTTTGGAGATATTGAGAATACTGAAAAATCTAAAGAAGTTGTTGATGGAGTGGTTGATCTCACACCGACACCTTCTCCAGTGCAGACTACAGGTGGAGAAGGTGGACAAAACGATCCGGATCATGATGAGGCGCAGGGGTTGCCAGATGAACAGGGTGTTGAACAGGGGGAGCAGTCTCCTCAGCTAGAAACCACAGAACCTCAAGTTAGGAGGTCTACTCGAGAGCGTCAACTATCAACAAGATATCCTGCAGCAGATTATATCTTGCTTACTGATGAGGGGGAGCCAGAGAGCTACCCAGAAGCAACAACTCATGCAGGTAAAGATGAGTGGATGAAGGCTATGCAGGATGAGATGAGTTCTTTGAAAAAGAACAATACTTATGAGCTGGTGGAACTTCCAAAAGGCAGGAAGGTTTTGAAGAACAAATGGGTGTTCAAACTGAAGAGAGATGACAGTGGAAAACTGATAAAGCACAAAGCACGACTAGTGGTCAAAGGCTTTGCGCAGACGAAGGGTATTGACTTCGATGAAATCTTCTCTCCAGTTGTGAAGATAACTTCTATCAGAGTTGTCTTAGGTCTAGTCGCCAACATGGACCTTGAGCTTGAACAGATGGATGTGAAGACTGCATTTCTTCACGGTGATTTGAAAGAAGAGATCTACATGACTCAGCCGGAGGGGTTTGAGGTAAAAGGAAAAGAACAGATGGTTTGCAGGTTGAAGAAGAGTCTCTACGGACTGAAACAAGCACCGAGACAATGGTATAAGAAGTTTGATTCATTCATGGTAAGTCATGGGTATCGGAGGACAGCTGCAGATCACTGTGTTTATGTTCGTAAATTTGGTAATGACAAATTTATCATCCTTCTTTTATATGTAGATGATATGTTGATAGTTGGACATGATAGTAAGATGATTGATAGACTGAAAATGGATATGTCAAAGACTTTTGACATGAAAGACTTGGGACCCGCACGACAAATTTTGGGAATGCAAATACGTCGTGACAGGAATACCAAGAAGCTGTGGTTGTCACAGGAGAAATATGTTGAACGGGTGCTAGCAAAGTTCAACATGAAAGATGCTAAGCCAGTTAGCATGCCTTTAGCCAGTCACTTTAAGCTCAGTAAGAGATTATGTCCTACTACAGATGAAGAAAAGGAATGGATGATGTCTGTTCCATACTCCTCAGCAGTTGGGAGTCTTATATATGCCATGGTGTGTACACGGTCAGACATTGCTCATGCAGTGGGTTTAGTGAGTAAATTTCTTTCTAACCATGGGAAAGAGCATTGGGAAGCAGTGAAGTGGATCTTCAGATATCTGAGAGGTACATCAGATTTTTGCTTGTGTTTCGGAGGCTCAAAACCAATACTTGAAGGCTTTACAGATGCTGATTTTGCAGGCGATCTTGATCGTCGGTTGTCTACTTCTGGATACTTATTTTCTTTTGCAGGGGGAGCTATTTCCTGGCAGTCTAAGTTGCAGAAGTGTACATCATTGTCTACAACCGAAGCAGAATACATAGCTGCTAATGAAGCAGGGAAGGAGATGATTTGGTTGAAGAAATTTTTTCAAGAACTGGATTTGAAGCAAGAAGAGTATGTAGTCTACTGTGATAGTCAGAGTGCTATGGATCTTAGCAAGAACGCTACATACCATGCCCGCACGAAACATGTTGATGTGAGATATCATTGGATTCGTGAGGTCATCGAAAAGAATCTCATGAAGCTGGAGAAGATTCATACTGACAAGAATCCCTCAGACATGATGACTAAGGTCGTGTCTAAGGGAAAGCTAGAGCTATGTTCAGAGTTGGCAGGACTGGACTCCTAGTAAGGGGGTTCAGAGGCGTCTTCCCCATGGTCTGGAGGGGGAGATTGTTAGCCTAGTGGGTCCAGACCAATTGGGTTTAGGGTCATGGGTATTTTCGTAATTGTACTAGGACTTTCTTATTTATTAAGATAGGGTTTCTTGGGGGGTAAGAAAGAGAGCATTATATATTCATGTAATGTGTAACCCATGAGATACTGTACTGCATATCATACAGAGAGTGAACCCAAAGGAGAGTCGAGTTTCTTTCCCGTGGACGTAGGCAAGATTGTCGAACCACGCAAATCTCTTTGTGTGTGATTGCTTGTTCTTGTGTGGTTGATTGATTGCTCGATCGCTGTTTCACGTTTCCGCATACTGTGTTCAGAGTTGGCAGGACTGGACTCCTAGTAAGGGGGTTCAGAGGTGTCTTCCCCATGGTCTGGAGGGGGAGATTGTTAGCCTAGTGGGTCCAGACCAATTGGGTTTAGGGTCATGGGTATTTTGGTAATTGTACCAGGACTTTCTTATTTACTAAGATAGGGTTTCTTGGGGGATAAGAAAGAGAGCATTATATATTCATGTAATGTGTAACCCATGAGATACTGTATTGCATATCATACAGAGAGTGAACCCAAAGGAGAGTCAAGTTTCTTTCCTGTGGACGTAGGCAAGATTGCCGAACCACGTAAATCTCTTTGTGTGTGATTGCTTGTTCTTGTGTGGTTGATTGATTGCTCGATCGCTGTTTCACGTTTCCGCATACACGCGCACAACAGCCATGTCAAGGAACAACTGAGCGGCTGCACACTTCATCACGGGAAAAGTAAAGATGGTATCTAAGTTCTTGATCTCTAGGATTCAGCCCGTCCAACTGCGTTAGTCGGTGAACGTGCTTCTGCTGATGTCCGGCATGCTCGTCTTGGCCATCCTTCTTCTCAAATCCTTGCCGATATTCGGGCTCAAAATAATTTACCATTTTCTTCATCTATTCTTTCCTTTTGTGATGCTTGCAATTGTAATAAGAGTAAACGTTTTCCATTTACATCTTCTTTATCTAAATGTAGTCGTCCACTTGAGTTGTTACACTCTGACCTTTGGGGTCCTTCCACAATTACTGCTATAGGTGGTGATCGCTATTATATCCATTTTACAGATCAATTTAGTCGATTATGTGGCTATTTCCATTGCGTATGAAGTCTGATGCACTCTCTGTTTCGATTGATTTTAAATTAAAAATTGGAAAAGTACTGCATGGGTTGCCCATTACACAATTCCAATCAGATGGTGGTGCAGAATATAAAATTTTTATCTCTTTTCTTGCTTTTCAAGGCATTATACATAGTTTCTCATGTTCACATAATCATGCTCAAAATGGTCTTGCTGAATGCAAGCACCACCACCTGGTTGAAACAGAACTCACACTCATAGCCCGCGCTTATATTTCATAAAACTATTAGGTGGATTCCTTCGCCACTGCTAGGGCCGGCTCTACCCTTAGGCCAATAAGGCAATTGCCTAAGGCCCCCCAAGCACCACCACCTGGTTGAAACAAAACTCACACTCATAGCCCGCGCTTATATTCCACAAAACTATTAGGTGGATGCCTTCACCACTGCTAGGGCCGGCGACCCTTAGGCCAATAAGGCAATTGCCTAAGGCCCCCAAAAATCTCAGGCCCCAAAAAAATTAGCCTAAAAACCAGTCTCCTAAAAATTCAATTTTCCTGTAAAAATATCATCAAAAGTACCTTTTTTTTCTCCCAAAAAAGGCATACCCATCCTAAGTTGCCACCTATTCATGTATTATTAAAGGCACAGAGAGGGTCATTGTTTACAAGATAGGCATGCCTATCCCAAGTTGCCACATTTTCATACATCATTAAAGGTGAGAGAGCTATTGGACGTTGGTTACGAGATTGAGTTATTGGTGAGGGGTTTGAGGTCTTTACATCTTGCTTTTAAGTATTTTTTACTCTAGCATGGGCATTACCAATCTAATTTGCCATTGCTCATTTTCTCTCTTTCGGACAAGAAGCCATCTCAACTTGGGCTTTACATTTAGGCCTCAGTTTTATAATAATAGATTTTAAATAAAGTATTTATAATAATATTAAAAAAAAAGCATCATTTAGGATTTTTGCCTTAGGCCTTACATTGGCTTGGGCCGGCCCTGGCCACTGCTGCCTATTCAATTAACCGTATGCCTACACTTGTTTTATCCAATGTATCTCCTTATGAGAGGCTCATTTGCAAACCACTAGACTATTCTTTTCTTCGTGTATTTGGATGTGAATGCTATCCAAACCTCAGGCCCTATACTAAGCACAAATTGCAGCCATGATCAGTCCAATGTGTTTTTCTTGGCTACTCCGACATTCACAAAGGCTATAAATGCCTTCACTTAAGCACTGGTCGATTCTATATTTCTAGAGATGCAGTTTTCAACGAAGTTGATTATCCTTTTTTAGTGCCTACTACTTCATCTCCATTGTCGTCTTCCCCACCTATTTGTGTTTCTACTTTTTTTCCTAATAGTGAGAGGGCCCGTGATTCTGTTCTGACTTCAGGTAGGTACATAATTCCATCACAGAACCTGAGAGTAACTTCATGTAATAGTACCCCTAGCAACAATTTGCTTCATGACTCAGGTTCACCTGTGTCTACCCATTCTATTAATCATTTATTACCTGTGGTACCTAAGTGGCTTGTTTTATGTTTTTATTTTTTATTTTTGTTTATTTAATTAACTATGGGTTAGTTCTGCTTTAAGGGTTGATTTTACTTTGTTTTGTTATTACTGTGTTTTGGTCTGTTGAGTTTCTTGATGTTGATTTTTAATGGATTTTGATTAAATGTGTGAATTTTAGGGGGTTAAATGGAGATTGACGCAAGGATAGTAGGGCCTATGTGCCTATTCTGTGTAATACAAAGCCTATGTGCCTATTCTGTGTGATTTTGTATTGGTTCGGTTTATTTTAAGTTGTGGTTCAATAATAATGTCTTTTAAGTTGTTTTAATGTTTTGTTATGTGTGCTTTTATTGTTTTAAGGTTCTATGATTTTTTACTTTAAATCTAAAACTCAAATTAATGTCGAAATCGGTGATGCGGCGACTCAGAAGGACATAGGCACAGAGGTGTGGCGCCTATGTTCCTATTTCAATGGTTTTTGGCTCTTCCGACTATATTATTCAGAATTTCAGAGAGTTTGATCCATCGCAGTTTCAGTTTTGAGAGGGTTTTTTTTTTGTCTATTAAGTGTCTTTTAGTGGGTTTTAAGTTCCTAAGATTTTAAATTTTGTTTCAAGACTTAGAATATTGTCAAAAATGCGCAATGTGGTTTATCAAAAGGACTTATGTGCATGGATCTTGGCGCCTATGTGTCTGTTTCAATGGTTTTCTCTATTTTCAACAGTCATTCGTGATTCTAGAGAGGTTTTTCTTAGGGAGAATATTAGTTTATAAAGTTGTTTTATGTTCTGAGGTATTGTCCTCTTAATGGTTCTAGTTTGAAATCCAGATTTAAGCCGAAAATCATAATTCGGGATCTCAAAGGGGATAGAGGCAAGGATACTGGGTCTGATCCTCTTATTACAATTGTTTTCAATCCTTTCAACTATTATTCAGAATTTCAGAGACTTTTTATTAATATATTTAGTTTTTAAGGTTGTTCTAGGGTTTGGATTTTCAGATACCTTAATGGTTAAAGTCCGTAATTCAGAATAAATCCAAAATTCACAATGCGAGTTCTCAGAGTGATATAGGTGTTGTTATAGTGGTAGTTAAATTATGTGCCTTTTCCATTCATTTTCAACGTTTCCGACTGTTACTCAAAGTTTCATAAGGTTTCAATCATGTGTTTTGAGTTTCAAAGTTAATTTAAGTTTTGTACTATTGCATTTCAAGTTCTCAGGTGTTTTTAAATATTTTTTTTTATGAAACTGATTAATTATGGGTAAAAAGGGACATAGGCACAGGGATTGTGGGGCCTATGTTCCTATTTGGGTTTCTTCTTCTTCTTCTTCTTTTTTTCATTTATGCATTTTTTAGCTATTTCTAATTCAGGTTTTAAGGGTTTTTATGTCTTTCAAATTAGGAGTGTCTTACTGTTTTTAAAGGAGTTTAATTATGGGTGTTTTAATGGATTTTAATTTTGATTGGTGGATTTTATGGGGATAAAGAGACATAAGCGCATAGGTATGGGCGCTTATGTAGTATCTTCAGGGTCCCTTAGTTAATTCGTTTTTTTTTTTGTTAATTTAGTTTAAGTCGGGAATCATTCATGAATATTCGATTCCATATACCCCATAACAAAATGGCGTGACTGAGAGGAGGAATAAAACATTAATAGATATGGTAAGGTCAATGATCAACCACGTGAGACTTCCGCTGTATTTGTGGGGAGAAGCATTAAACACAACACAATATATCTTGAACAAAGTACCATCCAAAAGTGTGTCAAGACCCCGTATGAATTATGGATAGGTGCCAAACCAAAATTAACATGTGAGAGTTTGGGGTTGTCCTGTATATGTCCTGCTACCACCACGGGAAAGACATAAACTGCTAACAAAAATGAAGAAAAATTGTGCTTTCATTGGCTACCCATTACATTCTAAAGGATATCGTGTATATGATCACGATAACAAGATATTCATGGAATGTCGAGATGTGTTTTTCCTTGAGGATCGGACAATTAGTCCTAGAGTAGAACCACAGTGTGTGGATTATATGAAATCTCTAAGGGTAAGGAGGTTCAAGCAAGTGGGAGTTCTAACGAAGAGGACGTTGGACATAGAATTCTTGGTCAGGACCCACTTAAGGTGATTGAACAACCGGATGAGCCGATTGGCAGGCCGATTCGGGCGAGGAAACAACCGACATATCTAGATGATTATTACAGTTTATTGGAAACTGTGCAAGATTTGGATCCAAATTCATACTCTCAAGCAATCAAAGCGCAGGATGCACATTATTGGTTAGAGGTTATGAGAGAGGAGATAGAATCAATTGAAAAGAACCAAGTATGACAATTAGTTGATCTTCTAAAAGATTGAAAAGCCATTGGATGTAAATGTGTTCTTAGAAAGAAACTACAGTCGGATGGATCCTTAGATAAATATAAAACACGGCTAATAGCTAAGGGATTCACACAAGTGGAAGGAATATATTACGAGGAGACATTTTCTCCAGTTGTAAAATTTCAATTCATACGAACCTTAGCGGCATTAATAGCATGTTGTGATATTGAATTGCACCAGATGGATGTGAAAACTGCATTCTTGAACGACGAATTAGAAGAAGAAATTTATATGAAACAACCCGGGGTGGTTGTGGTGCAAGGTCACGAGGACAAAGTGTACAAACTTAATCGGGCATTGTATGGATTAAAACAGGTCTCGAGACAATGGTATAAAGAATTTCACTAGGCCATAGGTGAAATAGAATTTGTCCCCAATAGTGCAGACACATGTTTCTATATTAAACGCAGTGGGAGTAGTTACCTATATTTGTCATTATATGTGGATGACATTTTGATTGCTGGTGATAAATTGGAAGCCATAAATGAAATCAAACAATGGTTAAAGTCAAGATTCGAGATTAAAGACATGGGTGAGGCAGAGTATGTCCTTGGTATTGAAATAACCCGTGATTGTCCGAATAGGCTATTGACTTTATCACAGAGATCCTATTTGGAAACTGTGTTGAAATGGTTTGTATGGCTATGTGTAAACCAATTGACACTCCCATCTACAAGAGCATGAAATTGTCTAGCGATCAGGGACCCACAAACGAGCAGGATAAGGAAGTGATGAGAATGAAACCTTATGCTCAAATTGTGGGCAGCATCATGTATGCGATGCTGTGTACGAGACCAGACCTTACATTTAATTCGCCGTGGATCTCATAAGCAGATTCCTAAGTAACCCATGATTACAGCGTTGGTATGCGGTTAAGAGGATTCTACGGTACATCAAAGGAACAATAGTCTTTGCCTATGTTATCAAGGTGAAGTCTGGTGATTTAGACCAGAGAAAAACAACAACCGGCTATGGGTTTACCCTCGGAGGAGGTGCAGTTTCTTGGGATAGCAAAAGGCAGGCCTCTACGACTATGTCAACAACCGAAGTAGAGTATATAGCCTGCAGTACAACAGTCCATGAGGCTCTTTGGATAAAATATTTCCTAACTGATTTGGAGATAATTGGAGAAAAAGAACATATCCCAATGAACGTAGACAACACATCTGCAATATCCATGGTGAATGAGACAAAGTACAACAGCCGATCAAAACATGTTGAGATAAAGTATCACTTTATCAGAGAGAATGCTGAAAAAGAATGATATAGAAATTTTTTTATATGTCTTCAGAGAAATTGATAGCTGATGCTCTCACTAAGGCTTTGCCTATAGAGGTTTTTGCAAGGCATGTGATGTGCATAGGACTTAGATATGTTTGATATACATGGCATTCGTGCCAGGTGGGAGATTGTAGGAAATCGTGTGGCCAGGATGCCACAGGTCCCACGTCAGATCAAGTAGGGCTGATGCCAACAGAGAATACAATCTCACGTCACATAGATCTCCGGCAGCGTGTCGAAGTCTTCGCATCCGAATCCATCAAAAACCCACATAGATACCACTATGGGGGCACTAGGTCCATTTTGGGACCTAAGTGCGGTGATTTTTGCACCTAGCCCTATTATTCAGGGATCTGAAAGCTCTGTCTCAATTTGGGTTCGATTCAGATGCAATTCGGGCCAAAACCATAATTTTCCACATGAACGCAATGGTCCTTATGCCTATCCTTACTTTTATGGAGTCAACACTACAACAGATTACACTTTTAGCGAAGTTTTTTTTCGTCGGTAAAAGTCAAAAAAACGTCGGTAAAACTTTTACCGACGTTTTTTATTTCGTCGGTCGGACGTCGGCGACAAGACGTCAACAAAACATGTTACCGACGAATTAATTTTCCGTCGGTAAAATTATAATTTTCACCGACGTTTAATAATATTTTACTGACATTTTTTTTCGTCGGTAAAAGTGAAAAGGAAAATTATAAATAAATAAAAACACTTTTACCGACGTTTTTATTTCGTCGGTAAAATTAAAGAAGAAAATAAAAACAAATTAAAACATTTTTACCGACGTTTTTATTTCGTCGGTAAAATAAAAAAAGAAAATAAAAATAAATAAAAACATTTTTACCGACGTTTTTATTTTGTCGGTAAAATTAAAAAAGAAAATAAAAAAATAAAAACCATTTCACCGACGTTTATTTTTCGTCGGTAATATTAAAAAGAAAATAAATAAATTGTTTACCGACATTTATTTGTCGTCGGTAACATTAAAAAGAAAATTTAAAAAAATTTAAAATATTTTACCGACGTTTTATTTTCGTCGGTAAAATTAAAACGAAAAATAAAAATTAAATTACCGACGTTTTTTTTCGTCGGTAAATATAAAATTAAAAAATATAAAACAATTGCCGACGTTTATTTTTCGTCAGTAAAATGAATTTTACCGACGAAATTTACAATTTCGTCGGTAAAAGTTATTTTTTTTTTAAAATACAATTCTTGTTTTTCGTTTAAAATTTCCCTATAAACTTGCTTATACACCTGTAACAAAAAATAAACCTACTCACAATACAATTAATAATGAATCCAAACAAAATCATCCACATTTTTCATCAAATCATTCACCTCCTAAAAATAACAGTACAATTAATAAAAATTTCTAATAGTCCTATAAAACTAAAAACATATACAAATAGTCGAATAAAATTGTCCAATATACATAAACAAATAAACTAAAAACAACAAAACGACGCCAAAGCGTGCATCCGATCCAAAAGCGTCCATCAATCTGCAATGACAAAAACAAAAACAAAATTAGTATCTTTTGAATTAATGAAATTATATAGAAAATAAGAAAAATAACTATTTTTCTTGAAATTTGGATGAATAAATATCATTTTACTTTACAAGACTTTCTATTGGTTGGTCTAGTTGTAAAGTGGGAAAAAAGAAAAGTCTTACTTTCTCACATGTGATGGTATTTCTGCCACTTGTTTTCATCTGATTCATATTGGTGTTTGGAGTAGTGCACAAACCATTTCACATGCTCGTTATAAATATTGTCACTTTAATTGATGATGATGTAAGTAGATATATTTCTTGCATGCAAAACCCAGAAGTATTTAATGCTTTTAAAACATTCTTAGCCCTTTTTGAAACTTAAATTTCTAAAAAAACCACGATTCTTTGATCTAATTCATGAGGAATATGCCTCACATGCATTTCAAGAGTTTCTCCAAACGAACTTATTTCTGAAGTAAAGAATCTGGGATATGTACCTGATACAAATTGCATAGTTCAGAACATTGATGAGGAAGAAAAGGAAAAGACACTTTTAAGTCACACTGAGAAGTTGGCAATCACATATGGACTAATCAATATAGGGAAGGGTTTGCCCATCAGGGTGATAAAGAATACTAGAGTTTGTAACAATTGTCATATGGTTGCAAAATACATGTCACAGATAGGTGGCCGTGAAATCTTCCTCAGGGATGGTGTTCGATTTCATCATTTCTCAGGTGGAAGATGTTCCTGCAATGACTACTGGTAGAAGGCAGGAAAACCCAATAGGGTATGGCGTGGAAACAGATGAGTCAAGGGACAACGGGAGATATATCAAGTTGAGAGCTTAGATGGATATCCATTGGAAGGGAACTCTCCAAGGTTCAGGCTAATTCAAGATTAGTTACATGGAAGCTGAGAAACAACGACCCTATAAATAGAGAGAAAAAACTGATGAACTGAGACAAAAGTTGCAAGTTCTTAAGAAGAATACCCATGGATGATGGAAATGATCAGTGAATCAATCTTAGTGAGATGGGTTTTTTAAACATATGTGGCTTCATCAAGAGACATCCTAGTTCTGCAAAACAGATGCCATGGTGTGTAGAAGATGACAGGGTGCAAGAATACAATAAATCCGTCGAGCCAATACAAACTCAAAGTTTGCACTTGGTTCTTTTCATGGACACAATTATACTTCATTGAGTTGCATCACCACCCAAATTTTCCGGTCGCCGTTTCCCGTTCCGGGCCCCCGAAGGGCCGTTTTCGAGCCTAAGTGTTGGAAAAGAGTCGGTTTTCGGCTCTAATTCCCTAACCGGGAGTCCTATCAGCGAGCCGTCAGTTCCTGCAGGTTACTCTACCCCCGAGCGAACTTCCCGTGCCGGTCCCCAAATTTTCCGGTCGCCGTTTCCCGTTCCGGGCCCCCGAAGGGCCGTTTTCGAGCCTAAGTGTTGGAAAAGAGTCGGTTTTCGGCTCTAATTCCCTAACCGGGAGTCCTATCTGCGAGCCGTTAGTTCCTACAGGTTACTCTACCCCCGAGCGAACTTCCCATGCCGTTCCCCAAATTTTTCGGTCACCGTTTTCCGTTCCGGGCCCCCGAAGGGCCGTTTTCGAGCCTAAGTGTTGGAAAAGAGTCGGTTTTCGGCTCTAATTCCCTAACCGGGAGTCCTATCAGCGAGCCGTCAGTTCCTACAGGTTACTCTACCCCCGAGCGAACTTCTCGTGCCAGTCCGTGAATTTTTCGGTCGCCGTTTAACGTTCCGGGCCCCCGAAGGGCCGTTTTCGAGCCTAAGTGTTGGAAAAGAGTCGGTTTTCGGCTCTAATTCCCTAACCGGGAGTCCTATCAGCGAGCCGTCAGTTCCTACAGGTTACTCTACCCCCGAGTGAACTTCCCGTGCTGGTCCGTGAATTTTTCGGTCGCCGTTTAACGTTCCGGGCCCCCGAAGGGCTGTTTTCGAGCCTAAGTGTTGGAAAAGAGTCGGTTTTCGGCTCTAATTCCCTAACCGGGAGTCCTATCAGCGAGCCGTCAGTTCCTACAGGTTACTCTACCCCCGAGCGAACTTCCCGTGCCGGTCCGCGAATTTTCCGGTCGCCGTTTCCCGTTCCGGGCCCCCAAAGGGCCGTTTTCGAGCCTAAGTGTTGGAAAAGAGTCGATTTTCGGCTCTAATTCCCTAACCGGGAGTCCTATCAGCGAGCCGTCAGTTCCTACAGGTTACTCTACCCCCGAGCGAACTTCCCGTGCCGGTCCCCGAATTTTCCGGTCGCCGTTTCCCGTTCCGGGCCCCCCGAATGGCCGTTTTCGAGCCTAAGTGTTGGAAAAGAGTCGGTTTTCGGCTCTAATTCTCTAACCGGGAGTCCTATCAGCGAGCCGTCAGTTCCTACAGGTTAGGCTGAGATTTAGTTTTGTGGTGACTAAGATTCTCAATCATTGTTTACAACAATGCTCAATCACTATTGTGTTTGGCATGCAGTTATGTACTTTGTTTTGATGGCCATCCCTAATATTACTTTGTTGCAACTATAATATTGTCATGGTCTTAATCTTATAGTTTTCCCGTTTGGATCTCCGAGTCGATAATTACAGATAATCAAATTACAGATAATTATGGAGCTTTTAAACACCAAATACCATTAGAAGTGCCCATAATAAGCTGACCTAAACCTAATTTGAAGATCCGCGCGGTCTTTGAAACATGGTTTAAGACAAATCTATTGGTGTCTTGGGTTCTATGATATCATAGGCTTAAGTTAGCATAGTACTTGCATCTGAAAGGTGGTTGAAAACCTTCAGGCCGGTCTTCTTGTTTTGAAAGTGACCAATTTTTACTTTGGTACCAACCTTTGGATATTGATGGCCATAATGAAACTATTGATTTTGAGCACTAATTATTTTAATATGGAATATCTCGTTGCGACTTTATTTTCCCTGTCACATTTATTAGGGCAGTGGTAATTTCTTATGACACCTAATTAGCTCACATGGATTGCCAGTTTTGCGTGGGCTCTAATTCCCTAACCGGGAGTGAAAATTTGTTGATGAGAAAGATTATGATAATGCAATCTGGAGGTGCAGTGAAAATTTGTTCAAATACTACATTTTCAGTGTTTGTAAATTTCAACTAGTTATTATGTGCAAATTTCAAGGGAGTATTCTACTAACCAAAGAGTCGCATCATAATCCTCCAGGAGTCGTGCCATCCCCAGCAGATGTGGTCCCCCCCGTGGTGTCAAGAAAGGCGGCCGGATCTATTCCTGCTACAGCTGCCAGCCTTTGAACAAAGGCCTCAAGCTGGCGTGTCCTCCGGTCCTGCTCAGCCTGCCTCCGGTCCTGCTCAGCTAGCTGCTCAGCTTGCTTCCTGCCCTGCTCAGCCTGCTCGGCTAGCTGCTCGCGCAGGGCGACCACCTCAGGGTCCGGTGCCCGGGACTGTGTGGAAGAGGAAGAGGTCCTTGAGTATATCCCATACCCCTTTACGTAGCCCGACCTCTTCCCAAGCACATCAGCAGCAATTTGCTCCTCAGTCATCGGAGTGGTGACAGAGGGCTGCGACTGCTCCTCGGTCCGCTGCACCAAGGCCTCCTGCCATTTAAATCAATAAAGGATTTAGAATACTTCTATGACATTATGCAATCATAAACCATTTATTAGGAAACGTACATGTCTCTGTTGCGCCACCTCATTTACCCACTCATTACGAGATCGTCTGTAGTGGGTGTCGCGGAAGAACTGAGTAATGGGCGGCGCTTGACCGGCATTCTGTGCCGCCTATCATTTGAAAAAGCTTTATATTAGATATGAACCCTGCAACATATTTAGAAATTGATAAACCTAATAAAGTTTCTTCATATGAATATAATCAATACCATCAGAGACATCCTCGAGGCAAATGACCGGGAGCCACTCGTATGATTGTATGGCAACTGAGCTCGACTCTCTTGCGCTTTCTTTGACTTTGCCTACATAGAAAAACAATAATACAATAGCAGTCATTTATAAAATCGTTACTAATAGAATTACATTGGAATATAATTAGTCGTTGTAAATAACATCCCAAGGTCACCTTCCAGGCTGGTGATTCCCAGCACTGCGATATCATCTGCTGCCAGTCAGCTAAAGTACAACCCTCTGCCGGGTGGTCCTGGGGTCGGGGAACCCCCTGCTCCAAGAGCTCGAGATAGTGAGTATGCAGCTCATACTTCCAACCCCTATACAAGACCCCGCATTGGCGGTCAATGTCCGCCCTAAGCTGCATATCACCCTCGTAATCCCCGATCTTAAAGAGTTGCTGCAATTAGGGGATAACCATATTAGTCACTAGTAATAACAAAATATAATCAAATATTGTAATGAGGATCACAACTGTAACAACTTTGGTTGATGTTTATCGTTTCAGTTTACCTTAACTGCAGCGATGACGGCAAGCTTGATCCCGGAGTCAAGCTTCTTCCAGCCATGAGGCCTGACTGGGGCAACCTCTCTAATGGCTAACCCAAGATGGTTAGCCAGTGATGGGGCATGTTCCCTCTCTGGCCTATGACTGGAGCTGGGGATCGGGACTGGGATGTTATGGCCCAGTTGTCTCCTCAGCTTCGTCGCATTCTTCCCCCGCGTGACACCCCTTACGTGGCTTGGAGCACCCGAAGCTGAGGCTGATGCTGTTAAGACGACAGTGCTAAATGAGTTAGTGAACACAAATGATAATTGAGGTGATCAAATCAGAAGAAAAGAAGTTAAAGAGCACAAATATAAATTGAGAGGAACCATTATACAGTTTAAAAGGTTTTCCGATTTTCTCACCGACGCTACTCCCGATCGTATGAGGACTCGCGGGAGGCTGGGACGGCTGGGCCTGGGTCGGCGAGGGCTGCTCTATCAAGGGCTGAATCGGCAGAGGCTGGGGGGCTGCCGATTCAGGGGTGGTCCCTGATCCTCCGGCCCGTGTAACATCGAGTGCAGCTGGCGTAGGCTGCGTCGAGGGCTCTCGTGTGCTCTCCACAGGAGCTAACCCGAGTGCAGCTGCGACCTGCCGAGCACGTTTCGCCCTATTTTCCCGAGGCATATCTGCAATCTGGCTTAAAGCAAAGTGACAAGGAAAATAAATAATTATTAACAACAATAAATAATATTCGCAACGTGAATATAAGCAAAGTGACCATGTCATTATGTAAGAAAAGATATTTATTAATTTACTTAATCGTTACATGTGCAAAACCTGAAATTTAATGTCGACCTCGATCTCTTCTAGCATTTCTCCTAATTCCCTCAAGTCTAGGAAATTAATCTTGAGCTTAGCATGAATTTCTTGTACCGGCCAAGGAGGTGGTAGAATGCTTACTATTGAACGCACCAGATCTGCAATATTTGGTTCAAATCCTCTTCTTTTGAGATCGTAAAACAATTGCTCCTTGTTTAGCAAATGTTCTCTAACAGATATTCCTTCAACCATTTTCTCTCTCCGGAACTGTATCCATAAGGGATGAATACATTTTTCAAATGACTGTAATAGGTCGACGAACTCCACTGCATGCCATGGTCGTAAGACTTCAAATATCCTCATTTTTGCAGCATCCCAAGCCCGTGGCAATGTTTCAACAATTTTTATCATTATATATCTTTCAGGGATGAAATTGCCACACAGTCTCAGCCACTGAGCCAGTTGAATTTTGCGGGAACCATGCTTTGCTATTGAAGTTTCATTTTCAAATGATTTATGTTCAAACTCATTTGTCCATTCCCTAACACGTTGAGAGTCTTTGCCACGACAGTATTTGAGAGGTGTATTCATATGTTCTGTGTTAGAGTTGAAAAATTCAATCGTTTCAATTTCAATTTGAAAAATAAATCAAACATGAACATAATATAACAAGCTAGGTAATAACATGGCACACAGCATATATAACAATCGAATGAAATTAAGCATACTTTTTATAAGAAAAGTTCTTTATTAATTTACTTAATCGTTACATGTGCAAATTAAAAGTAAACACTACATGTCATATTCCATGTCATCATCTTCCTGACTATGACCATCATTCCCTTCATCATCTTCGTATTCCGCCAGCGTTTCATCCTCGTCTTGGCCATCCTCTGATGCTGACTCATCACTGAGAACGATCTCAGGATCTATATCATCCCTAGAGTATTGGTCACTAGTACCATCGACGAGGACTGGGACAACAAAT
Organism: Cinnamomum chago; assembly: GCA_038049695.1. Classification (NCBI taxonomy): domain Eukaryota; kingdom Viridiplantae; phylum Streptophyta; class Magnoliopsida; order Laurales; family Lauraceae; genus Cinnamomum; species Cinnamomum chago. The sequence goes on along the minus strand of CP142453.1, from coordinate 99,752,907 downwards.
GTCGTTTCGTCCTGCTGAAATGCATCAACCGGCACATCATCATCATCACCGTCGTCATCCCGCTTAGCGGGTACATCCCATACTCCCCGAGTCTTAACCCGTTCTACAACTCTCCAATTTTTTCCTCTGCTGGTGTCATTGACGTAGAAGACTTGTTTCACCTGACTTGGTAGGACAAATGGATCATCCTTACACCACCGACCCGTGATATCAATGCTTGTAAAATGGTCTTCGATGTTTATCTTGTGCTTGGTACTAGTGTTGTACCATTCACATTCAAATAAGACCACCTTACCCCCGTGCCGATAGGACAATTCCCAGACTTTGCAGATGTAGCCATAGTAGTCATGTTTCACCCCTTCATATTCCCCTTCAACGACCAAGCCGCTACTCTGGCTCCTACGGCATTTCTCACAGTCTATAGTGTGGTATCGGACGCAATTGCAATCACACCCCTGGTAAAGATTCACTAGGGATCTAGGGCCATTTGCTAATGACCACATCTCATCAAAAGCTTCTGGTGACCCTATAGTTCGTAATTGATTCATCTACATTAGCATATTAAGACAAATGTATTAGACTAATGTTATTTGAAGCTTATACTCAAATAATATCAAGCTATTAAAATGATAATATTTTATGTCTTACACGTTGTTTGAACCATTCTGCAAATTCTTTTCGTTGTATCTGCCCGACGTCTCCACCTCTTTGGTCTTGAACTAAATTCCTGTGTTCCCTACTCAAGATAGCTTTTAATGAATAAGTACGAATAGAGAATGAATAAATGAGATAACAAGCAAAACATAAATATGGCTAGATTGAAGCACATACTGTAGATACGGCTCCACTTCGGGGCAATTATTCAGCACAAACCAATGAGCCATGTCACGCTCTCTTTGAGAAGGATCATGTGCCCTTGGCATCAGCCCGATGGGACGGGCAGTTTGTGTGAAGTCCGACATCCCCACACCACGTTCGCCACCATCATCATAACGCTCTGCTCGATCAGTCTGCCTTAAATACATTGAGCAAAAAGTGAGACACTCTTTGACAATGTAAGCCTCGGCGATCGAACCTTCAGGCCGTGCTCTGTTGCTAACGTACCCCTTTAGGGTCTTTAGAAACCTTTTAAACAACAAATGACAACTATTACGATTTTCAATGCAAGGCAATTGCACTAATATATAAATGATTAATCAATTGTCATCAACTATTACCTTTCTATCGGGTACATCCACCGATATTGCACCGGTCCACCAAGGATGGCCTCGCGTGGCAAGTGAACCGATAGATGAACCCTCACATCGAAGAAAGCAGGAGGAAAGATCCTCTCAAGCTTGCACAATATTAAAACTATCTGCTCCTCCGATTTTTCCAAAACATCGTGTCTCTGTGTTTTCGAGCAGAGATCTTGGAAAAAGCTGCCTAGCTCAAACAATGTTGTACAGATATCCTTATTCAGAAGCCACGCATGCCAATAGGAAGGATCCGTTGGATAAGAACGTGGCAATCATGGCTCTTTAAACCAGCCAATTTATCATTTTTCGAGGTTACACACCTCGAGAGGTTCGCGGCATAGCCGTCTGGGTATTTGATCGACTTTAAGAATTCATAAAATCCATCTCTGTGTTTTGGTGCTAGAGTGTAAGAGGCATGCGGCTTCAAGCTGGATCCATCGCCCCTCTCCACTAGATGCAACTCTGGCCTGATGCCCATATTTTTCAAATCCTTACGCGCTTTCTCGGTGTCCTTGTTTTTGCCCTTTATGCCCAAAATTGTTCCAACCAAGGCTACACAGATGTTCTTCTCAATGTGCATAGGATCAAGGTTGTGTCGGAGTTTTTTGCACTTCTAGTAGGGCCATTCAAATAGGATGCTTTTCTTTGTCCAATTCAGTTCTGCAGTGTCACGCGTTCTTTTGTTATTCTTGCCAAACCGGACCGGCGGTAGTTCTTCTAGCTGGTCTAATACCTTTTGCCCCGGTAGATCCAAAGACCTCTTTTCACGCTCAGGCTGACCGTTGAAGGCCTTGCTTCTACGCCATTGGTGGTTCAGTTCCAAGTATTTTCGATGGCCAATGTACCCAATCTTATCTTTCAACCTCACCCCTAACGAGATGTCGTTACACGAGGGGCATGCGTTATAACCTTTTGTACTCCACCCAGACAAGTTACCATATGCAGGAAAGTCATTTATCGTCCACATCACAGCCGCATGCATTTGAAAGGTTTGTTTAGTGGAGGCATCATAAGTCAATACACCATGATCCCACAACTCCTTCAACTCATCAACCAAGGGCCTCAGATATACATCGATATCGTTACCCGGTGAGCTTGGTCCTGGAATAAGTAATGACATCATCATGAATGGCTCCTTCATGCACATCCATGGTGGCAAATTATAGGGCATAAGTACGACAGGCCACATGCTATAAGAGGTGCTCATGTTACCGAAAGGATTGAATCCATCGGTGGCTAACCCCAACCTCACATTACGTGTCTCCTGGGCAAACTCTGGATATTTCTTATCAAATTCTTTCCATTCCACTGAATCAGCCGGATGCCGCGCTATCCCATCGTCAACGCGCTTATCACTGTGCCATCTCATCTCTGTGGCTGTCTTCCTTGACATATACAATCTGCGTAACCTCGGTGTCAATGGGAAGTAACGGAGCACCTTGTGAGGGATCTTCTTTCGCTTGCCATCATTGATCTTGTACCTAGGCTCTTCACATTCTGGACATTTATCCAATTGAGCATTCTCCTTCCAATACAACACACAATTGTTTTTGCAGGCATCTATGTTCTTGTATCCCATGCCCAAGTCACGTAATAATTTCTTCGCCTCGTAAATTGATGCCGGCACCACATGACCTTCAGGTAAGAAGTCCTTAAAAATTTACAGAACCTTGTTAAACGACTTATTGCTACATCCACTTTCTACCTTCACGTGCAGTATCTTGATGACAAACGATAACAGAGTATCTGAGCTTTTGCATCCTGGGTAAAGGCCTCGCTGAGAAGCATTCAACAAATTTTCAAAATCATGCACATCATCCATCTCTTGAGTATCTTCCTCCAAGTAAGTTCCCCTATGATGATCATCTATCAACTCATTGTATTCATCACGATTCTCTTCTGATTCATCCTCGCTCTCATCCGAATCATCGGGTTGAACTGCCGGTTCCCCGTGATATATCCACCGTAGGTAATGGACCATCATTCCTTTAATGTGCAGATGACTTCTCACGGTTACATAGTCCTGCTTCCGATGGTTACAACAATCGTTACACGGGCAATTAATCAACACTGCCCCGCCCGAATTCGCCTTCGCAAAATCAAGAAATGAGTTCACCCCAGCTATGTACTCCGCACTAAATCGGTTCCTATAATGTAATATCCAACTCCTGTCCATATCTGACCTAATCACAAGTAATTATAATCTATCAAACAAAACATCGCAACATCAACATAAATGAAATGAGATGCATATGAATGACTATAATGTAAGATCCGTCATAATCTATCAAATTACACAGTTTTAGCATACCCTTCAATTACCAAACACCTTTTATTTTAGCCTCTTTTTTCTATGGCTCTTTTTTGTATGGGTCTATATTGAATGGTCTTTAAAAAATAGACTAGTGGTCCCGAGCATGACCTTGGTGACCCTACTAGTGGAGTATGTTTTCAGAGTTTTAAAATTATGGGGCTCATAGGTCAAAGTCCCCCGGCCCAGTTCAACAATATGGTTCAAGCAATGTTGTAGTTGACTGGTCATAGGCTAGGTCAGCATGGGCCCGACCCTTGGCCAAACTTTATTTCTTAGGCCTGCAAGTCGGAGGTGCTGGGGCCCAATAGAAGAAATAAGGTCGGCTACCTATTTATGGTTAAAGCCTTAAGGGCCCAACCACATGCCAACTCCAACCTGATATTTAACATAACATGCGGAGGGTGTATAAGTTGCAAGCATCAGTGTCTATAGATTCACTAAGTTTGGGAGGAGTGGCCTCCTATATATGGCAATGGGTCGGGTTTAAATGGTACCCACTCCAACTCGCTCCTATTTGTGATTTAGGGGTGGGTTGGGACTGGGTTGGTTGGGTTTAGTCTAGGTATGAGTTTCCAGATTTTGACCCGACTAAGTTCAGGGCGGGTTAGTATTTTGATTGCACCTAAACCTATCCAACCAAGAGAAAAGTGAGGGAATCAAAGATCTAAATGACCTTATATATTTTTCCTAAAAACTTTAGGCCCACCGGATCATCTTAATCCCTTGTTTGTAGCCCACAAGTCTTAACAATTTTACATGAAAAACAACTGTTACTCTCAAACAGTTTGATGCAAAGTCCATTGGATCCATCATGATCAAAGTGGCAGTGTGTGGCCCAATTGGATTTGTGATCAGGTGGGCTCCTCCAGGTAGCGTGCACCATAAAATCCGTTTGTGCACTGAGTCATCCATTGAAAATCATGTGAGGACCAGAACAGCTCTTTGCCCCTATTTTTTGTTTATATCCCCGCCCTCTGGTTTTGCCTTTTGCACTCATTCCTACCTTATAGATACCAAAAGTGGTCCATCTTATTTTTAATAGAGCATAAATTCACGAGTTGATTGTGTAGCGTTTGGATGGCCCATTCAATTAAAACCTGATAATCAGGGTTCAGGACACCATGTCCACCTCATTTTCTAGTTGATGCGAACACCATACCACCATCATCAGATACTTTCAATTTGTGGGCCACCCAAATAAAATCGCTACCAGTGCCAACATCACTTCTGATCACTTTTATAGAAGATCATAACCCCCATATTGAAAAGACTGCATTTATTAAGAGGTCCATTTATTTAATTCATGTTGAGTTAATTTCTACTATTAAGGGGGAATAAAGTTGAGAGGAAAAAAAGGTAGAGATTTATAAAATGACATAAAATATCTTTCCTAATTTTGATAGAAAATGATTATCTAACATTACCCAGAAAAAATATGTAATTATGATATCCCTTATAATAAAAATCACACATTTGATGAAAGTTAACTGGATATCATCCAAGAGGAACACCAAACAGTGGTTTATTACAGCATACAAATGAGGGCCACTTTACAGGAGAAAATCACCTATAAACATAATACGTACATCAATTGTCTCCACATGGCTCAGATGTGCAATAACCATTACAGTTTAGGTCTTTACTTACCTCAAGGGTTTGGATCACTCTTGGGCTGATTCTGTTGTCCAATTTCAATAATGAGAAGGAATTAATATGGCCTTTAAACCACTACAAATTGGCTCCAGCTAGACGAAATCTCTTTATAGGGTCATGGACGAAAATCCCACATGGAGTATTCAATCCCCAACAAGAAAGATACTTTGAAGGAAAATCATCATCTCTTCCTAAAATCGGATCTCCTATTGGGAAGTTAAAAATAAATAGCATAATGACCCACATAACCAAGTAACGCCCATAATGAACATTTTGGAACACTATTTAAAAAAAAGAAAGAGGGGACACCTGAAACAAATCAATCGCTTCAGTTTTTAGATCCTAATTGTGTCTCAATTTCTGAATCCACTAAACTGTAGGCTTTCAGCCATAAACATAACAGGATAACAGCTTTTCCTTGAAGATCAACAAATTATTTGCAAAGAACAACTCTTGATACTGTGGAACACCAGCTTTGCCCTTTAAATTAATTGGGTGCTTGGTGTGTATATCTGAAATAGTTTTCACCACGTAATGGTGGCTGGCACAAAAGGCCAATGAATGGTATAAACCAGCTATGGCATAAGGGCATATAGGCAAAATGGCTGCATCCAATCAAGTGCAAGGATTTTGCATAAACCCAGAAAAGGAAAACATCGACTCTGCAGCTTAGCATCTCTTGATGATGCTGGATTTAACTTTGAGTTTCATTTCAATCATGTATTTCACACGCGATCAATCTGGCTAGAGACCATATTTGATCGAAGCAAAAACCCCGCCTAGGATAAATATAAAGGATAATTATTTTGAATAGTTTGGATTTTAGACGTGGGCCTTAGCAATGAGCATAGATGAATTAGTTCATATCACTTGACAAACTCAAACTCCAAACTATATAAATTGAGAAGCAAATCAAATGAAACTACTTCATTAAAATCTCATATGCACATGCTAAATCTCAAATTATGAATTGCAAACTCAAATACAAATTAATCAAACTGTAAAGTAGGTAAATATGATCCAGCCCCATTTGAAATAGGGATTTAGCAAAGCAAAGCATGTCAGAATGCAAAAATCAACTCAGTATGAAATAATTAGCAAAGCATGAGAATAAAAACAACTCAGTAGAATCTCCAAACCACAGGAAAAGGGAAAAAAAAAACCAAAGATTTCTATTCAGACTGAGATCGGATAAACTACTAAAACAAGACCACTACCAGCACAGCCAATCATCACTATCATTTATCAATACCCGAAAATACCAGAAACCCATGTCAGAATGCAAGAGAATCGATCTATGAAACCTAAAAAAAAAAGCGTGTAAGAAGACGTAGCAGATGGCTGGAGAGGATGACCTTGGCCCGAAGGGAGAAGGACATGAGAGAGGGGACTGCTGAGAGCGTGGAATGAGAAAGAGGAAAGGGAGATGAGGGAGAAGGATAAGGAAGAAAGAAAGAAGAGGAGGAAGAAACGGCGGCGGCTGCGGCGGCTGCGCTTTGCAGACGAGAGGAGAGGAACAGGGGAGGAAGAAGAAAAGAGAAGGAGAGAGAGAGAGAGAGCCAAGGGAGAGGGGGAGTGGTGCGCAGGGCGCCACAGAGGAGGAAGCAGGGGAGAGGGAGAGGAACAGCACAGGAAGAAGAGAAGAGAGGGAGAGAGGGGAGAGGGGAGGAAGAAGAAGAGAAGGAGGGAGGGAGGAGAGCAGACAGAGAGATTGGGAAAGAGGGAGAGAGAGAGAGAGGTGAGCGGTGTGTGCGGAGTGCAGGAAGAGGGAGGGGTGTACCTAGTGCAGGGGAGGCGTCCGGCGGCGCGAGGAGGACGATGAAGGCTCTGCGGGCGTCCGGGGGCTGCTGCTGTGGTCGTGCGCCTGGGACTGGCAGAGGTCTGGAGAGGGAGGGAGATTTGGGCGATTCACGCGGAGTGAGGGAAAAGAGGGATTGGAGAGGAAAAGGGGCGATTCACGCGACTTCCGGTGGCTGGAGAGACAGCGAGCGAGGGAGAGATCGACCGAGGGCGAGAGTGAGAGAAAGAGAGGGAGGGAAATCGCAGCGGGAGTGAGTGAAAAGAGAGTTAGGGAAAAGAGAGGAAAAAAGGGGTTTTGGCGCGGGGGAGGGAAAAAAGGCCGTTTACCGACGTTAACATTACGTCTCCAAAAGTATACCAAAACGTCGGTAAAAGCTTTATTAAAAAGTTAAGACTTCTATTTTTGCCGACGTTCTTAAAATAAACGTCGGCAAATATATACTATGGACGACGTTTTTTAAAACATCGACAAATGTTTTAAAATTTTTTCCTTTTAAAAATTAAAAATGTGCTAATTTTCCCGACGAATTATAACGTCGGTAAAAGTAAGAAAACGTCGGCAAATTTAATTTTTACCGACGTTTTATAAAACGTCGGCAAAAGTTTTAAACATTTTTTCCTTTTAAACGAAAAAAGTTCTCATTTTACCGACGAAAATAAAACGTCGGTAAAAATTACCTTTGCCGACGTTCTAGAATAAAACGTCGGCGAATGTGCCTTTTTCCGACGTTTTTAAAACGTCGGCAAAAGTTTTAAAGATTTTTCTCTTAAAAATGTGCTCATTTTCCCGACGAAATTATAACGTCGGTAAAAATTAACTTTTACCGACGAATTTTAAAAACGTCGCTAAAAAACGTCGCTAAAAGTGCAACTTGTTGTAGTGCAAAGTGTACTGTAAGAACCACTATGTAGGCACCCAAGTCATTTCGCACTCATTTACGCAGTGTCTCTATGCATATGTGGTCGATAAGTGTACTTTTAGGGCAGTAGGTCATAACTTTTAATATGTCCATTGAACTTTAGAGCTCTATATGCAGTTGGGAAGGTCTCTCGAAGTGTAGATTCAAATGGTCTATAGATAAAAATGATAAGAAGCCAGAAACCATGTGGAAAACATGACCAAATGAAATATAACCCTTTAAATCATGTTAAACCCTATATTTTTTGATAAATTGGGTATGGGTATTGTCCGGATTTGTTTTAATGCGTTCTAAGTGGTTTGGAACATTTCTGAACATGTCATAATCCATTCTTATAGTATTCAGTGCGAATTAGGGGACGGAATCAAAGTCTAGACATGATCTAACTTTCTCTCATGAATTTTTACAGATTTGCAGAACTAAGATTGAAATCGTTCTCAAGTATTTTCACCTTTTTTAATTAACTTGAATTATGCCATTAATTATTTAATTATGGGTGAAATGGGGGCATCACTCTTTTATGATGGGTATTTTGAACTAACATAAGGGGACAAATGAGGTGTCTATAGCGCCCTATAAAGATCCATGATGTCCTCTAACCACCTTGGGAACTCCCCAACCCAAACACTAGTAAAAAAAAAAGAGATGGCAAATTCAATTTAGCCAATTGGTGGGCAACCACATTGGAGCTCCTAGGTATACAAGCAAACTTAATAAATGGAAAAGGCTTAGAAACTTCTATAACGTCAGCCACAATCAGGACGATAGACCAATCTCTCTTGTTGTTAATGGTAGCAATGACCTTGAGTGCATCCAAAAAGGGCTGGATTTATTCGTAGTTTCTCCCGCTCAAGTTTTGTAACGACCCGTGCCTACTTTCCACATGATATTGTCCGCTTTGGCTCATGAGATTTTAACCCGATCTTGCCGCTCTGTTTTAAAATGCCACTTGCGAAGTTAAGGTCAGGTCGCACATTATAAGCATAAGGTCAGGACTTGGATAAAGCCTCATGGTTCTAACGACGTTGGACTTGGACAGAGCCTCATAGTTCTAGCCGAAGCACTCCACACTTACCCCAGCGGACTTCCCTTCCACATGCGAAGTTAAGGTCAGGTCGCACATTATAAGCAAAAGGTCGGGACTTGGATATTTTCGAAATTGGACTTGGACAATTAAGCCGTCGTCGCCAACGAACTTGATACACTGATGTAGAGTTGAAAGGAAGACACCATTCTCATGTATCCAGGGGCGTCCAAGAAGGATATTGTAGCATGAAGGGGTTCTTCTTGCGTACACAGTGACTTCAAAGATAAGATCACCGATTTGCAATTTGAACCTGATTTTGTCGATAGGCCTTTGAGCGCTCCCATCGTATCCAATGATGGATATAGACGTGTGACTCAACTTGCTAGGTGGGATGCTGGAATGTCGTCTTTTATTTCTTATTCTGACATCAAGTTTTGCTTCCTCTTCTTTGCCAAGAACCAGTCTCATAGGTACATGCATGTTTCCACCGTTTATTCTGATAGTATCATCCTCTTGTTATCAATATATAAATCACCCACATGTAGTAAAAACTTACTCCTATGCAACTATAGACACTAACAATGTTAGTAAATCACGAGTCATAGCAGAAAATACAGGAAATCTAATTTCACTTGCTTTCGATCAAGTTAGAAGGTCGAAACTGGTGTCGTCATCTACAACATCAATTGGACCAGCCTGTAGATACACCGTTAAGTCATTCATAAGAAGATTCCATGGGGCTTTCTTTTTCCTTGCCTATGGTTGGGGAGGGGTATAGGTTGTTTCCGATCTACCAAGTTGAGTAGAGTACTCAATAAAAAGTTAGTCTAAGTAAGATTTGATGATAGAAATATTATTTACATTAGTTGTTTTCATATTATTATTTATTGCTTCAAGTAAAGTTTCTATGCCTACTAATTTTAACATAAGATCTAATATAGAGGCTAAATAAAATGTTAATGGCGTATTTCTCCAATATTATGAAAACTTCATTGTCATTGATGTATACATATCCTTGAAAGACTATATTTTTATATTTTACAAGAGTAAGACTAATTTCATAAAAGTAGTTTTGAGTTGAGGTGGGATAAGGTTGCATCGTAAAAAGCTTCTAAAAAATCTCTTATTATTTCAAGAACTTGCAGATTCTCTTCACCTATAAAAATTTATACACGTGTTAAATATAAAGTACAGTATTAGTTAATTATACCTTTATAATTACAAGTTTCTCTTAACATTAGATTAAATAGAATTTCACATATGCTTTACATTTGGTTGTATTTTCTTGCTATTCTTATAAAGACTTTTACACATTTCCTTCTAGTTTTATTTCCTTAAAGGAAATGAGAAAATATAATCTACAAGATATTTAATTACTTCTATTATAGATTTAACAAATCTTAATCCATCTTGAATTATAAGATTTAAGATGTGGCAAGCACATCTATTATGAAAAGTAACCCCATTTAAATTAAGTGGGAGCGTAGTTTTTAGTATTTCAATAACACTATTGTTGGAGCTTGCATTATCTAAAGTTATAGAAATGATTTTATTTTCAATATTATATTCTTTGATTTTTTTTCTAGGATAGGGGACCCTATCCTAACACCAATACGTGGGTACTCAAGTAAAGAGAATGACATCATTCTTTTCTAGACAATCCAATACGTTCTTATCAACATAGTGTGTAGTTATTGTATTGTACCCAACATTTTATTTTGAGGTCCAAAAATCCAAAGTTAATCGTGTTTTTCTTAAGTTAATCTGTAGTAATTGAAATGTACCCAACATTCTCTCTTTCTTTTCTAATTACTTTTACTACATTTTTTGTAGTATTTCTAAAAAAAATTTAACTAAAGGGGTGAAGACTTCATTCACAAACTCTTCTAAGGTTCATTCTCAACAATTAGAATTGGCAATTGATTAATTACATTAAATCTTACAAGTTGGTATCTAACATTAGAAGGATTATGATTAAAAACTCCTAAACTGCAAGATGAAAAACTTTAAGATAGTAGAGTCTACGTGCCACTACGCCCTTCCGCCAGATTGACATTCCGGCAGCATGTTTGGCCATAAAAACTCGCCTGTGTCTAATAAGGTGGCCACTGCCACCTATTTACTTACAACTGTAAAATTCTTAAGAGAATATATGCATTGTGCCCTTTTTTTTTTACTATGTTTCCAGTGGGATCTTTAATCTTAATTAGGTTAAGATTTTTACAAACCAGAGAAGTCAAATTTCATTTCCTTTTAGTTGAGGTATGACATCAGTAAATAGATTCAGAAGTGTTTTCTACCTTTAGATCTTGATCTACACCCAGATTTCCAGCATCTAAATCATTTAGACTATAGTCATAATTGAACTCCTGTGATTGTCCAACCATTTTTCAAAAATAACTTTTTTGAAATAATAGATTAATAATTATATATAAATATTTAATGTATCTTTTTGTGTTAATTTATATAAGAAAGGGGAGAAGATGAGAGTTATTATATAATATTACTATATATATGCTAAGTAAAATTCGAGATTTAAATAAATAAATACTTTGAAGAGAGAGAGAGAGAGAGAGAGAGAGAACTTAGAGCTAGTTTAGAGAAAGTGTAGTTGAGTGTTGAAAAATGAGGGGAGAGGGTATTTATTAAAATCTTAGATGTTGACATGACCGAAAACACCCCTTATTGATAGTTTTTTGGCTGGGGGCGCTTTTTCCCATGCCATGCTTGGCGAGGTCAAGTGCTCGTGCAAGGCCAGGTCATGCAGTGCCACGGGCCATAGCACCCTGGCCTAGCACGGCTTGTGCATTTGATGAGCTGGTCCACGCCAGGCTGGCCAACGTGCCAGGCCGAGCAGGGCCTAGCCTAAGCCGGTTGACTCATTTTACACCTCTACAAAAAACAAATGTGTAACTCTAATAGATGAAAAAAATTGCGTTGGAAAGGTAGTTGAGTGTGAGGTATAAATATATAAGGTTGACAGTTGGGGGGGGGGGGGGGGGGGGGTTATTCAAGTGAGGGATTCCCTCAACACCTGTGGTATGTCATGTTCTTCTGGAGAGTCATGTATCTTCTAGAATAACTTCAGAAATAACTTCAGAAATATCATGAGTATCTTCTTATACTCTTATAAGGGCTTTTGTATCTTCTTCTGGAGAGTCATGTTTCTTTTCGAATAACTTCAGAAATATATAAAATGAGTCAAGTACTGAAAAATATAAATATACATCTATTTACATGCATTCATGATAATCAATTCAAAATAATAAATTTATATACAGAAGAAGATACAATAATAAGGAAAATAAAAAAATATTTTTTATATTACATGATTTCTTTAGTCCAAATATTGAATGTAAAAGACAAGTATAAGTTTCCAATTACATTCCAATCATCATTTCTAAATTGCTAACTCCAAACCTCATGCGTAATTACTTAGAAATAACCTGAAGGTTTTTGGATCTCTAGATTAGTCAACTCAACAGCCCAAACAATGTGTGCAAAACAATATAACACGCAATGGAAATAAAAATCAATGAGCACACACACCACAAAAGACACCAATTTTTAACGTGGAAAACCCAAACCGGGTGAAAATCCACGAATCCAAAGTAGACCAATAATCAAGCACTATGAACCTCACAGCTACAAGACACTGACAGGCCCCTCCCCAAATAATCACTACATAAAGACTGTAGTTACCTCTTGTTGCAACGACTTTACACCGTTGACCGCAGCAAATTCAACAATGCTTGACTCCTCAGTTTTTCGCTGAAAAAAGTTGTTCTTCTACAAGAGATGTAGAAGCAACAACTTTCTAGATGGCCAACTCACAACTACTCTCCGATGGAAGCTTTAGAGATGAAGAATTCTCTCAATTAGGTTTTCTTGCTCAGAACAATAATGAGAAATCTTTTTTAGGTAGCCTTAGAGGCCTTCAAATAAGCTTAGGGATGTGCTTAGGGTTTCCTAAGATGATTAGGACTCAAATAGGTAGCTTGAGAGAAAATAGGAAAAGAAGTCTAATTCGCGTAGAACTATTTTGCGATGCTCGCTCTAGGGAAGGAAGGGCTCGCTCGAGCAAGAGGCCATTCTGTCTTAAGGAGGCGACATCTTGTAGAGCCCGCTCGAGTGGGAAAGGTGCTCGCTCGAGTGAACCAAGGTTTTGGCTTGGGAAATTTCTGCACACTTGAGTTTCTAATTGTCTTCCTTTTCCTTCCTTCAATATTTAATGGACCCAGAGTTTTGCCAAACCCATGAATTAGGCAATATACAATATCCTAATTAACAATCTCCCACTGTGGAAATTAATTGACAAAACTCCCTAGAACAATACAATTCATCAACCCAAAATAAAAAACCCAAAATACATTGAATTTTCTTTCAGAATATTGTAGAATGAATGTACATGTACCTAGCAGCAATCAACTATCAACTTGAATTCTCCCCCTGAGTGCCTTGTTCTCCCCATTGATCTGGCTGATTCCATCTCTCCCTCTCTTTGTCCATAATTGACAAATATAATGGTATCAACATGCAGAATACTTCTCAATTAGGATCCAATAGCTCCCTCTCAATTGTATTTTCGTAGAAAACTAGGGTGGGATCTTGATCTTCTTGATGAGGGATTTTTGTATGTAGCCACACACACTTGTGTAGTTTGATCTTACAACACAGTGTGAGCAACTTCCATAGGCAAATCAGATATTCTTACCAAAATTGCAGTCGTCTCTGGTGGAGAGAAATTCTTCCGCCATTGCTTGGTCTTTGGTAGAGCTTGCAGCTTCTTTTAATGGAATCAAATGTGTCCTTTCATTCCACAATGATGACAAGTCGATGTGTGTGCAGTGCGCGATATGTACATTCTTTTTCTTGGAACTACTCAACACATTATTTGCATGTGCAGTATATGGAGTAGTGTGTGCAACACTTGAAACAAAAATAGTTTTACCTTTACTTGTCGAAGTGGATGCACCATGATCATAATTGAGACCACTTCCATAAAAAGGAGACTTCTTACTGCACAAGTTGTCTTCAAGAATTTTCGAACCATGACTTATCTTGTTTAGAGATGCCTGTTTGACCTATAACTCACATAAAGTGATCTTCAGTCTGCCATTCAAGTCTTCTTTCTCAATTTTCACTAACTGCAACTCTGTCTTTAAAGTCTCAATCTCTTGTTTAGCCTTTTCAAGTTTCTGACTCTTAGTAGTCAACTTATCATCCATGCGATTTTTCTGACTTTCCAAAAGATGAGCCTTTTCAAGTGCTTGCTCTAACTCATTCTTCAAAGTAGAGTTTCTTCTTGAGCGACTTTCAACTTGATTATGACCTTGTTCCCATACTTGGTCACCCTCACACAATCATTATATGCAGAGTGATACTTCTCCTCCCAATCCTTTTCTTGATTTGTCTTCTCATCATCATCATTATCCTCATCAGAATCATCGATAGACAAAGATCTAGCCATGAAAGCCATAAACTTGTCATTCACAATATGAGATGGATCTGGCTTATGTCCGTTTTCCTCTTCTTTCTCTTCTTCAGAAGCATCATCATCCCGTGTCGTATAAAGAGTTTTTTTCTTGGGATTCTTTTTCTTGTTGGTGCACTCATTCACAAAGTGACCATAATCTCAGCACTAATAACACCTAGTCCCTTTTGGAGAAAACTTTTTCTCAGATTTTGTATTCTTCCACTTGGCTTTCTTTGACTTCATGTACTTCTTGAACCACTTCATAAGCTCATCCATATTATCTTCAGACTCAGAATCAAAATTACTCTCAATTTTCCTTTCAGGTCTCTTTGTTGATTCTTTAATTGCTTTCAAAGCCAGACCTTTATTGTTAGATTTTCCCTTATCTAGACAGTTTATTTCGAAAGTCTGAATATTTTCAAACAATTAATTTACACTACTAGAAAAAAGGGCTTTTATATCGGTTGCAAAAACTGCCCTATATCGGTTTTTCATATAACCGATATAATATCTTCAGTCAAGGTATTTTATATCGGTTAATATTTTTTTATATCGGTCAATTTTTTTTATATCGGTTACACTGGAACCGACATAATAATCTCTATATATAATATCGGTTAGGAAAATATGTGATATTAATTTCAATAAAACCGATATTATAGACAAATATTTTATATCGGTTGTATACATATATTTTATATCGGTTGTATACACATATTTTATATCGGTTATTATGGAACCGATATTATATATACATATTTTATATCGGTTATTTTCCTCCTTTTTATTTTTCCTTCTTCCCTCCCTTTTCAGGACGTCCTGCGGCTAACCGCCTGTGCACATGCGGCTAACCGCAAGTGCACATGCGGCTAACCGCCAGTGCACCTGCGGCTAACCGCCAGTTATATATAATATTTTATATCGGTTATTATGAAACCGATATTATATACCTCAAATCCCTTAATCCCCCGCGCGGGCTCAGTCCTTCTTTCCCTCTTTTTTTTTTCTTTCCCTCTTTTTATTTCCTTCCCTCCCTTCTCTTTCTTTCTCCATCATTCCTTCTTTCCTCTCACTCTCGCTCTCTTCTCTCCTCACTCTCGCCTCTCTTCCCAGCGCTTCTCTCCCTCCAAAAACCCCTTTCCTCTCACTCTCGCTCTCTCTGCTCTTCTCTCACTCTCGCTTTCTCTACTCTCTCTCTCTGCTCTCCCTGTCTCTCTCGCTCACTCTCGTTCTCCGGAGAAGAAGAAGACGACGGCGACGAAGAGGAAGAAGCTGCTCTTCCGGCGCTGTGCAGGTGCCAGGTACATCACGTTCTTTCCTTTCTTTTTGTTTCGTTTCTTTCTTTCCCTTTTCTTCTGCTGCTACTGTTTTCTGTTCTCTCTCTCTCTGTTTTTTTTTTTTCTGTTTTCTCACGATCTCTGCTGCTGTTATGTATTTTTTTCCCTGTTGTTTTTCTTTCCCTGCTGTGTTTCTGGTGTTTTTTTTCCCTGCTGCGTTTCTTCACAATTTTTTTTTCCCTGCTGTTTCGGCTAGCCGCCTCCAAGTTGACGGCTAGCAGCCTCCAAGTTGATTAACTTGGTTCGGCTAGCCGCATCCAAGTTGGAGGCTAGCCGCCAGAAGTTGAAGGTGATTTTACAGTACTTTCCATTCAATCTGGGTTAAATCTCAAAACATGAAAGTTGTAGCCCTCTGAAAAATCTTTCATTTGGATCAAGAATCATGTTGTTTGGAGTTCAGAAGAGGAAGTTATGAATTTTCTATTGGAGACAACTCTGCTTCACTCGGGTTGCTGTTTTTCTGTGACCAGTCCGCTTCAAGGTGAGTTTACACTACTTTCCATTCAATATGGGTTAAATCTCAAAACATGAAAGTTGTAGCCCTCTGATAAATCTTTCATTTGGATCAAGAATTATGTTGTTTGGAGTTCAGAAGAGGAAGTTATGAATTTTCTACTGGAGACAACTCTGCTTCACTCATGTTGCTGTTTTTCTGTGACCAGTCATCTTCAAGGTGATTTTACACTACTTTCCATTCAATCTGGGTTAAATATAAAAACATAAAAGTTGTAGCCCTCTGATAAATCTTTCATTTGGATCAAGAATCATGTTGTTTGGAGTTCAGAAGAGGAAGTTATGAATTTTCTACTGGAGACAACTCTGCTTCACTCGGGTTGCTGTTTTTCTGTGACCAGTCCGCTTCAAGGTGAGTTTACACTACTTTCCATTCAATCTGGGTTAAATCTCAAAACATGAAAGTTGTAGCCCTCTGATAAATCTTTCATTTGGATCAAGAATCATGTTGTTTCTAGTTCAGAAGAGGAAGTTATGAATTTTCTACTGGAGACAAATTCTGCCATTCAAATCAGGATGGCTCACGGCTAGCCGCAGGAAAAGTTGGGGGCTAGCCGCAGGTGCACTGGCGGTTAGCCGCAGGAAGCACAGAAAATCATCCTGAAAAAAAAAATACTTACTGGAAAGCTGACCGTGGGTCTGGCGACTAGCCCCCTTGCAAAGGGCGGCTAGCCGCCAGGTGACCGTAAGGTCACCTGACCCTTTCTAGAAGGACTATTTATAAAAAAAAAAAATACATATATAATATTAAATCGGTTACAGAACAAACGATATAATACAATCCCAAAAAACCGATATTATAAATATTTTTTATATCGGTTTCACTTTTTTTATATCGGTTTTACAGTAATATGTGTTATAATTTCAGGTTTAAAAGACATCAGTTGTCCAAAAACCGATATGAAATAATACACATATTATATCGGTTATAGTTATCTATTATATCGGGGGTACTTATATCGGTTTGAAGTTTACTGAAAAACCGATATAATAGGTCTTTTATATCGGTTTTTAGCCGATATAAAAACCCTTTTTTTCTAGTAGTGTTACCTTGTTCTTTGAGGGTGTCTAAGTCGTTGTTGTCTTCAATTACATCATCCTTGAAATCAAACCTCGATCATAGAGACATCATATGACACCCAGCCCATGCCACGTAGGAGTCCTTGTCTACATCAATATAACTCCCGGCATATGAGGATGAATGGAGAAGGAAGTGCAACTGAAGGTCAAATATGAGGATGAACGGAGAAGGATGACTGTGAAGATAGGGATAACTATGAGCAAGAGATACTGATGGTAACTGCACTAGTATTTAAATAGGTCAAATATGACAGTGATGTTTGGATTATTTTATTAGTATATTTATCTCGTTGTTATTTCCTTTAGTAAAAATAGCCTAGTAGCAGTACGAAGAAACCATCTTGGTTGTTTTTTCTATTGGGGTTTATCTTCCACCCTATAAGGAAGAACTTTCAGTCAAGCTGTCATATCACGTTGTGGGTTCCATCAACTTGGTATCAAAGCTATGACTACCAACAAGGATCGGAGTAAGCCCTTGGAGATGGGACGTCCAGGAGCTGAAGGAAGGGTTCCAAAAGATGTCTGAGACTGTTTCCAAGTCCATTCATGAACTTTCCACAAAACTGTCCTTTGACAAGCATGCCACGAAGAACTTCACCGTCAAGGATTATTCGTCGGGAGGGGGAATGAACAGCAACGGAAAAGGCCATTCCCATTCTCATTCGCACCCATTACGCGGGTGATGATCCGACTATATGGCAAGATCGAGTGGTTCAGTACTTTGTCCTATCAAGGTACCCCAGAGGATCACAAAGTCACCTTGGCTGATTTCCATCCGGAAGGGGACACTACGACAGACTGTACTTTTAACAACGAGTTTTCTCATCGTCAAAAGTCACTAAAACGTCGGTAAAATTCTTTACTGACGAAAATATTTTCGTCGGTTAGATGTCGGTAAAAGGTCGTGGACAAAACCCTTTTCCGACAAAATATTTTTCCGTCGGTAAAAATTATATTTTTACCGACGATTATTTAACTTTTGCCAACATTTTAAAAAAATCTGTAAATTTATTTTACTATTCTAAAAAGTTAAATTAACTTTTCCTGACTTTTTTTTGGTCGGCAAAGTAAAAATAAAAAAGAATAAAAAATAAAAAACTTTAACCGACGTTTCATTTTCGTCAGCCAAAATAAAAAAGAGAAATAAATAAACAAATAATATTTTTACAGACGTTTTATTTTCGTCGGTAAAATAAATAAAAAATACTTTTACCGGCGTTTTATTTTCGTCGGTAAAAGAAAAAGAAAAGAAATTTTTTTTACAGACGTTTATTTTCGTCTGTAAAAATAAATAAAAAAAATAAAAATACTTTGACCGACAAAAAAAAACATCGGTAAAAGTAAATAAAAAAATTTAAAAACTTTTACCGACGAAAAAAACGTCGGTAAAAGTACTATATTTTTTTTAAAATAATATATTCATTTTTTCAATATAATTTTCTTGTAAACCTGTTTATATACATGTTCATGTACCTATATTTAATATAAAAAATGCATGCAAACAACCATCGCCATTTTTCATCAAATCATTCATCTCAATAAATAAATATTACAATCAATAATGATACAGTCTCAAATAAATTTTCAATATACATATACAAATAAACTAAAATGAATAAAATACATTTAGCTAGTCTGCAACCAACCCCAAAGCGTCCATAAATTTGCAATGACAAAAAAAACATTAGAATCTTTTCAATGAATTAAATTATTTATGAAAGATAAACATGTCGATATATAAATCTTATCCTAAGTTTTTCGACGGCTGGTTTTCCAGCCTTAAGTGTTGAGATTCAGGCAGTTTTTGTGTTTAATTCGTTAACCGGAAGTCCGATTCACTAACCGTCAATTCCTACAAGTTACTTTGGCCTTGATAAAGGTACCCATGTTGGTTTCTGGGCTGTCTGATGGCCGTTTCCTGTTTTCAACCTCCGACGGCCTATTTTCGAGACTAAGTGTTAAGAATCCAATGTTTTTTGGTCTAATCTGTTAACCGGGAGTCCGATTTACGAGCCGTCTGTTCGTGCAAGTAAATTTCTCCTCGAGAGAGGTGCTCGTGCCGGTTTCCTATTTTTCCAGGGGCTGTTTCCCGTTCCGGACCTCCAGCGGATTGTTTTCAAGCCTAAGTGTTGGAAAATCCTATGTTTTCATTTCTAATTTTCTAACCGGGAGTCCTATTTGCGAACCATCAGTTCGTACAAGTCACTCTACCCTCGAGTGAGGTGCTCGTGCCCATTTCCAATTTTTCTGAGGGCCGTTTCCCGTTCCGGACCCTCGGCAGGCCGTTTTCGAGCCTAAGCGTTGGAAAATCGTCGATTTTCACTTCTAAATTCTCTAATCGGGAGTCCTATTTGTAAACCGTCAATTCCTACAAGTCACTCTACCCTTGAGCGAGGTGCTCGTGTCGGTTTCCGATTTTTCTAGGAGTCGTTTCCCATTTCGGACCCCCGGTGGGCCGTTTTCGAGCCTAAGTGTTGGAAAATCGTCGATTTTTTCTCCTAATTCTCTAGCCGGGAGTCCTATTTGTGAACCGTCAATCCCTACCAGTCACTCTACCCTCGAGCGAGGTGCTCGTGCCGGTTTCTGGTGTTTCCGGGGACCGTTACCCATTCCGGACCCTCGGCAGGCCGTTTTTTAGCCTAAGTGCTGAAAAATCGTTGATTTTCACTTCTAAATTCTCTAACCGGGAGTCCTATTTGCGAACCGTTGGTTCCTACAACTCACTTTACCCTCGAGCGAGGTGCTCATGCCGGTTTCTGATTTTTCCAGGGACCGTTACCTGTTCCGGACCCCTGGCGGGCCATTTTCGAGCCTGAGTGTTGGAAAATCCTATGCTTTCGATTCTTATTCTCTAACCGGGAGTCCTACTTGCGAACCGTCAGTTCATACAAGTCACTCTACCCTTAAGTGAGGTGCTCGTGTTCATTTTTTAATTTTTCGGGGGCTGTTTCCCGTTTCGGACTCCCGGCGGGCCGTTTTCGAGCCTAAGTGTTGGAAAATCCTATGTTTTCGCTTCCCGGGAGTTCTATTTGCGAACCGTCAGTTCCTACAAGTCACTCTAACCTTGATTGAGGTGCTCATACCGGTTTTTTATTTTTCCGAGGGCCGTTTCCCGATCTGGACCCTTGGCGGGCCGTTTTTGAGCCTAAATGTTGGGAAATCCTATCTTTTCGCTTTTAATTCTCTAACTGGGAGTCCTATTTGCAAACCGTCAGTTCGTACAAGTCACTCTACCCTGGAGCGAGGTGCTCATGCCGGTTTCATTTTTTCAGGGCCGTTTTCCGTTCCTTACCTCCGGCGGGCCGTTTTCGAGCCTTAGTGTTGGAAAATCCTATGTTTTCGCTTCGAATTCTCTAAGCGGGAGTCCTATTTGTGAACCGTCGGTTCCGACAAGTCACTCTACCCTGGAGCGAGGTGCTCGTGCCGGTTTCCGATTTTCTCAGGGGCTGTTTCCCGTTCTGGGCCCCTGGCGGGCCGTTTTCGAGCCTAAGTGTTGGAAAATCCTAAGTTTTCGCTTCTAATTCTCTAACCGGGAGTCCTATTTGCGAACCGTCAGTTCCTATAAGTCACTCTACCCTCAAGCGAGGTGCTCGTACCCGTTTCCGATTTTTCCGGGGGCCATTTCCCATTCCGGACCCCCAGCGGGCCGTTTTCGAGCCTAAGCGTCAAAAGTAAATAAAATAGAATGAAGGATAATAAACCTTTTCAATGAAACAAGAAGGGTAACACCGATACATCTGCTCAAATGACCCAACGTCATGATCATAGCCATATCCTTGATAAGTCTGTAAACACCATCAATAATAAGAGAAAATGTCAAGACAAAAATGTGGCTTGAGAATCGATTTATTTGGCAAATCAATAAGCTACATAACATAAAATCTAACATTTGGGTGGCCTGAAAAATCAGGCATTGGCTGGTTGATAATGCAAGATAATCCTCGGAGTAGCAACTAGAGAAAGAAAAGTCCATTCAATGGAATTAAACTAAGCATTGGACATACACACATACAGAAAGTCATGGGCATACTTCATTGAAACCATTAGAAAACCAAAGGACTACAATCATAAAAAAATAGTAGGCCAAATCCCTCAAAACTTTGTCCAATCTCACACTATAGCTTTCATATGATACAAAACAACCATCAAAGGCTATAGAGCATAAGCACTCACCATAAGGGATTTGGTAATGTGCAGGGGTATCAACAGGTGGTGCTCTTAGTCTTTCCCACTGCACTCTTTCCTCTATCATTGCTGTCCGATGACTAACTCCCCAGTCCGAGCTCCTATCGTGATCCCCCCCAGCTCTACTTCTCCCCCTCCCTCTATCCTATCAACCTCTTCCATCTTAGCAGAATCTCAGGCTATCTCCATCTCAGGTTGCCCCCCCCTCCTCTCACAAGCCTTTAGCCTCAGCTCCTAGTTCCATCCCCTTAGTCTTCCCTCCTCCTTTAGTGGTGTCTCTCCCCCTCTCTGGTCCTATCCTCTCCTCTGGCCCATCCTGTCCCAAGTCTTCCACTGTTTTGAACCAGAAAGCCAACCACCAGAAGGCTTTTCCCCCTTCCCTCCTTAATGACCTCCCCTATGATGTAGTCTTTACCATTCTTTAGAAGTCTTCCATTCCATCCATCTACCTCTCTAACCCTTTCTCTATCCTAGAAAACTACTCCTTTCTAGACCCAGTTGACAACCCCTCTACCTATGGCCACAACCTCCAAGCCTTCTCAGAAGGGTTTTCCTCCCCAGAGTTGCCCCCTGGATTTGAGAGCCCCTCTGTGCCACCAGCCCCATCCTCTCCCCCAACCCACCCCCCAGCTGTTCTTAGGTCCCCCTGTTCTAGTCCAATGGCTCAAGACTCCACCTGCCCCCAAACTATCTCTCCTAGCTCCCTATTGGAAACTACTGCTGCTAACCCTCCAACCACTACCAATACTAGAGGAAAAGCTAGGAAAGGGAAAATCCATTCCTTACCAGTTCCCTCACCTGGCCCGTCCACAAGGAGGACTAGAGGCAAGAAAACCCCCTCAACCTCTTCCTCATGTTAAAAGTCCTCTATTGGAATTATAGGGGCATTGCCAATCGCCCTACTCAACGTGCTTTGGCTAACATGATTCGCAAACACTCCCCTGATCTCATTTTCATTTCAGAACCAATGACTCCCTTCTCTCCAGCTATCTCCCTTAGCTGGAATAGTTTTGGTTTTGATACTCTCCACTCCAATGACCCTTCAGCCACCTCTTCTATATCAAACCTATTGTGTCTTTCCAAATCTTCTCACCTTCTCTCTATCACAGTTAAAGACTTCTCTTCTCAACACCTCTCCATGTTCCTCCACAACACCTCTACTGGTCTAACTACTATCATAACTGGGGTCTACGGCTCCACCAATCCTTCCCTTAGAAGGGACCTTTGGGCAGTCCTCATTGATTCCTCCACAACCACCCTGCCTTGGAGTTTCATAGGGGACTTCAATGCATCTCTCTGCCATGCTGACAAGCTCAGTATCCGCCCTCCAAATCCCTCCTCCGTGAAGGCTTTCCAAACTGCTGTGCTCCAGGCTGGCCTTTTGACACTAAGTTCGTGGGTAATAGGTTCACTTGGTCCAATAATAGACAAGGTTCTTCCTACGTGGGTGCCAGGCTCGATAGAGCCCTAGTAAACTCCATCTGGCTTCGTCACTACCGTGACCCAGCTATCCACCACCTGCCCAGAATATCCTCAGACCACAGCCCAGTTCTTCTTGTCCACCACTCTCCTCCTCCTCTATCCAACCCCCCCTTCAAATTTGAAAACAAATGGCTGCAGTACCCTTCCTTTCTTGATACTGTCAAGACAAGCTGGGAATTGCCAACAGCTGGTGACCCCCAATTCACTCTGGCCCAAAAACTTAAAACTCTCAAGCGCTCCCTTAGGCATTGGAGTAAATCAACTTTTGGTAACCTCTCCCAGAGCATTAAGAATGCAGAAGACAAAGTCCTTCACTGTCAATTGCTATTCGACTCAGACCCCTCAGATCTTTTCAGAGATGCCCTTCACTCAGCAAAAGCTGAGCTCCATGAGGCACTCTCTGCCCAAGAATCTCACTGGAAACAAAGATCTAGAATTCAGTGGCTGAAAGAGGGTGACCAAAACACCAAGTTCTTCCACCTTTCAGCTAAGGTTAGGAGCTCTTTCAAATCAATTCATCACATATCCATTGATGGCTCTATCACAGAGGATCAACCTACTATCCAAGCTCATGCAGTGGACTACTTCTCCAATCTTTTTAAGTCTCAGGTCAGTCATCCAAGCCCATCTCTGTTCCAAATTCACAGCCCGAAGGTCACTGATCCAGAGAACTCTTTCCTCACCTCCATTCCAACTTCTGAAGGGATAAAATTGGCTGTTTTCTCTCTCAATAAGCATAGCTCCCCTGGCCCAGATGGTTTTAATGGGGCATTTTTCTTAGCTACTTGGAGTATCATTGGTAAAACAGTTTCTTCAGCAGTGCAGCATTTTTTTCCTCTCCAGAAGACTTCATAGAGCCACCAATTCCTTCTTTCTAGCTTTAATCCCAAAGATGAAATCTCCGAACTCCTTAGCTGACTACAGACCCATCAGCCTGTTGAACTTCTCCTACAAAATTCTCACTAAAATTCTCTCCACCAGGCTCTCTACAATTATTCCCAACCTGATCTCCCCCCATCAAGCTGCTTTCATTAAGGGTAGAACCATCCAGCACCATACTGGCTTGGCCTTTGAACTATTCCAGAAACTGAACTCCAAGATTTCCAAGGGCTCCATCTGTCTTAAGTTAGACATCTCCAAAGCCTTTGATAAGTTGAATTGGTCTTTTCTCTTCTCTGCTCTCAAGTTCTTTAACTTCTCTGAGGATTGGATATCTTTGATTAAAGAGTGTGTTTGCACATCCAAGTGCTCAGTGCTCCTCAACAGTAGGCCCCAAGGCTTCTTCAGCTCCTCCTGCGGCATCAGACAGGGAGACCCCTTGTCTCCTTACCTATTCATTCTAGCAGAAGAAATTCTGAGCCTCCACCTTAATGATCTTCAGCTCCAAGGCCACTTCCTCCCTCTCTCCAAGGCCCTCTCCACCCCCTGTCATCTGTTGTATGTTGATGATATTCTCATCTTCATGAAAGGGGCTACCTCTAGTGTTTCTATCCTTCAGGACCTTCTGGAGACCTATCAATCTGCTGCAGGTCAATTCTTTAACTTGCAGAAGAGCTAACTGTTTATTGGCAAATGTAGCTCAAGAAGAAAGAGAAGAATCAGCTCCACCCTTGGCATTCAAGAAGTTTCAACTCACCTCAAGTACCTGGGCACCCCAATCTGCTTTGGGACTCCTAAAAGGAGACACTTCCTCCCTTTGTTAGATGCAGTTCAGGCAAAGCTCTCTGCTTGGAAAGCCAAAACATTGTCTTTTGCCGGCCGGCTAACTCTCATCAAGTTTGTAATTTCTAGCCTCCCAGTTCACCTAGCTGCAATCATTCCTCTGCCTGCTTCAGTTTGCAAAGAGATCGAGAGACTGATGAGGCAATTCCTCTGGTCTGGGAATGCCACCAACCACAAGATCAACTATGTCAGCTGGTCTACTGTCACTCTCCCAAAGGCTGAAGGTGGCTTGGGCATTAGGAAAATAACAGATGTTAACACTGCTTCTTTTATCAAGCTTGGATGGCAAGCCTCCACCTCTAACTCCCTTTGGTCTAAATGGTTTAAGAATCGTTACTTCAAATTTCTCCCCATATGGAGCTCAGAGTACACTAGCTATGGCTCATGCATCTGGAAGAAAATCCGTAGATCAGCTCATATCATCCACCAAGGCAGTTCCTGGATATTTGGCAATGGCTAGAGCATTAACGTCTGGCATGACTCTTGGTCAGACAGTGCTCCTATTTCAACCTGCTTCCCTGGTCATCCTTTTCCTAGAGACCAACGGCTCTCTTCCCTCTATCAATCAGGGACCTGGGTCACTCCAGCGCACCTGCCGTCTCCTATTCAGCAGCACCTCCTTCTTCTCCTCAAGGATCTTTCTCCAATCCCAGCCATCAGAGATTCCCTCAGTTGGAGAGACACTCCATATGGAAAGCTTTCCTTGAGCTCAGCATGGCAGAGAATCAGGCACAGAGCTCCTCTTCTCCCTTGGCCAAAGTTGATATGGAACTCCCTCTCCCTCCTCAGAGTTAATTGCTTTGGCTGGCGACTGATGCACAACAGACTTCCCTCAGACTCTTGGCTGAAGCGGCTGGGCTTTTCCCTTGCCTCCAGGTGCATTCTTTGTAGAGCTGCAGAAGACTCCGTGGGCCACCTCTTCTTCAATTGTGATCTAGCTAAAGCAACTTGGTCCTGGTTGCTCCAAGCGGCAGAGGCTCCTCCTCCTACCAGCTTCTTTGCTTCCTCTCTGTGGTCGTCCTTCTCCAAAGACTCAGATGCCAATGGCTTCAAACTCATGGCTGCCATATTCATCACTGTTACTTACCACCTATGGAAGGCCCGGAACGAAGCAATTTTCGATGCTTGCAGGCCCTCT
The DNA here is from genome assembly GCA_038049695.1 of Cinnamomum chago. Lineage (NCBI taxonomy): Eukaryota > Viridiplantae > Streptophyta > Magnoliopsida > Laurales > Lauraceae > Cinnamomum > Cinnamomum chago. The sequence goes on along the minus strand of CP142453.1, from coordinate 99,727,022 downwards.
CTCCATTCCATCCAGGCTCATCTAACTGAAGCCATCTCCTTCTCCCTCAAGCAGATGACTTCTCTTTTTGTCAGTCTCCACCTCAGCGCCCTCTTCGTTTCCTTGAGAATCTCTCCAGAGCCTATCTAGCTGAGAGGCTGGAGTGCTCTGTTTTGGTTGAGGTGTATTTAGTTTTCCTTGTTGCTAATTCCTTTTGGGGGTCTTCCTTTGACCTTTGTATTCTTATTTCCCCTTTCTCCTTTCTTTTTCAATATAATTTACCCTTATAGCAAAAAAATAAAAAAAATAAAAAATGGGGTGGGTACCTATATTAAAGGAAATCTGACAGTGAATTAGGATCCACAGTCTTGCCAATATAGCGCCAAATACTGACATTTTTCTTTGGTAAAAAAATACTGATATTTATACAGGCAAAACGACATAGATCAAAGCTAATATGTTTTTTTAATGGTATCAAAGCTAATATGTAAAAAGGCAATTCAACTATTTTCCCTCTGTTTTCAGATGTATATTTTCTTCTGTGTATAAAATGCTATACAGATCCAAAGAATCAGAGCCCTTGTCTTATCTTATAGATGCATTAGTAATATCAACTACGCTAAATGATAGATAAAATGAAGAAAATCTACTGGGGTACTCAATTTTGGAGCAAGCTGCATCCTGCACATACCCTATGAGCGGAATGCATGCAGTTCCTATGCAATCGAGCGTAAATAAAACAAAGGGCCTTTGTGGGATTTTCAATGAAAAACGCAAAATATGAACATAGACGCATTGACTCCCACTAACTCATGTTTTAGCTTCTACCCAGATGTATAAACACATGAGAAAAATAGTTCTTAAATCAGCTGAGTACCAAAGCATATAGTTGGTGACATTACAAAAAGAAACATGCAGCAAATTCTGTAAGGATGAATTACACAACCTCTATAATACAGAAAAAGCAATACTGTAAGTATATTAAGTAATATAAAACCAAGTGGAACCATCCTAAATATGCCAAAATGCGATACAGAAAGTTTCACCCAACAAAATAAAATTATAGAATCAAAGAAGTTGCCCTTCCTTGCAGAAACGTTGAGGGATAATACCATGGAACCCACCAAACATTCTCGATAAAACAAAATGGTAATGTAATTGAACCTTACTTACATAAGACTTGCCGGCATGATTGGAAGTGGAAGACCATGAGACACAAAAAAATGTTATTCTAGTTACCTGGTGGTCTCTCGTTGGGTTCCAATCATGCTACATGAAAACCAATGTGTCTGCTGAAGTCAGATTTAGACCAAGCCCACCAACTGTCACTACAAGAAATTTAGGCTGTTGCGACGAAATCTGATAACGAATTTTGTTTTTGTCTTAAAAGAACACCCAAAGGGGACGAAATATAAATTTTGTCGTCTGTTTTCATTTTTTTCAAAAAGTATAGGAGACGAAAACAAAATTTCGTCTACAAAAATATGGCGCCAACTTGTTTTGTGTTGGCGCCAATTATTTTAGGTCATTAGAGACGAAAATTGTTGTCACAAATTTTTTTTTTTTTTTTTTTGCGACGAACGTAAGTCGTCATCAATAAGGATAAGTTATGGAAGACGAACATATTTCGTCACCAAAATAAGGCGTCAATTTCATTTGTTTTGGCGCGGATTATTTTAGCTCATTGGAGACGAACATTTTTGTCACAAAATATAATTTGTTTTTGTGACGAACTTAATTCGTCACTAATAAGGATAAGTTATGGAAGACGAAAATATTTCGTCACTAGAATAAGGTGCCAATTTCATTTGCGGGCGCGAATTATTTTAGCTCATTGGAGACGAATTTTTTGTCACAAAATATAATTTATTTTTGCAGCGAACGTAATTCGTTACCAATAAGGATAAGTTATAGACAACGAACATATTTCGTCACCAAAATAAGACGCCAATTTCATTTTCTTTGGTACGAATTATTTTAGCTCATTGGAGACGAAAATTTTTGTTACAAAATATAATTTGTTTTTGTGACGAACATAATTCGTTACTATTAAGGATAAGTTATGGAAGACGGAAATACTTGGTCACCAAAATAAGACGCTAATTTCATTTGCGGTGGCACCAATTTCGTTCACACTTGAGCCTATTCCTCTCTTACAAGTATTGCTTTGGAAAAGCCTTTAAAATGACTAAAATGGGCCCCCCAAGGCCCTAACGTCCATACCCCTCCCCCCACCCCAATCCAATGCCCCTTTTCCAAAACTCATTTCCCCGTTTGTCCCTCCATCTATCCCGGTCTCTCTTTTCCAAAACCCTTTTCCAGAAGAGGAGAGAAGAACCCTTTTCCCCATTTTCCAAAACCCTTTTCCAACATCTCCCACCCATCGTCTCAAGCAGCAGCCCCATGGCCCATTGGCCCCCATCAATCATCATCACCCTCCATCAACACACGCAGTGCAAACCCATCCCTGATCAGTGATCCCTCTCATCTCTACTTCTCTCAGTCTCTCTTGCCTAGAATTCCCAGACGCAGCCACCATCACCAATCACCATCATCTGTGCCCATCATCCTCCATCCAGGAGTCCGCCATCGCCAGGTACACCTACCTCTCTCAGTCTCTGCTACTGTGAGAACTTGGTCCGGGCGGTACCATTAACCACGGGGCGTAGCATGTCAACCACGGGCTTCAAACGGTGAGTCTTCGTTAGCCCGCATCAGAAATATCCAAGTCCTGACCTTGGGCTTATAAGTCAAACCCCGTATTAACTTAGCATTAGGCTTTTTAAAACTATGCGTCCCCGGAAATCGTAAGAACTCCGAAGTTAAGCGTGCTCGGGCGAGGGCAGTATTAGGATGGATGACCTCCTAAGAAGTCCGCGCGCGTGCACGTGGGCCAAAGCGGACAATTTCATGCTAAGTTGGGCGGGGCTGTGACAGTTGGTATCAAAGCCGATGACGACTCTATTTCTAGTGGGGGAGAATGTGAGATCTTGGTCCGGGCAGTACCCTTAACAACTGGGCGTAGCGTGTCAATCACGGGCTTCAAACGGCGAGTCTACGATAGCCCGCATCGGAAATATCCAAGTCCTGAGGCTTTTTAAAACCGTGCGGCCCCAGAAATCGTAAGAACTTCGAAGTTAAGCGTGCTCGGGCGGGAGCAGTACTAGGATGGGTGACCTCCTGGAAAGTCCTCGCACGTACACGTGGGCCAAAGCGGACAATTTCATGCTAAGTTGGGCGGGGCTGTGACAATTGGTATCAGAGCCGAGGACGACTCTATTTCTAGTGGGGGAGAATGTGAGATCTTGGTCCGGGCGGTACTCTTAATCGCGGGGCGTAGCGTGTCAACCACCGGCTTCAAACGATGAGTCTTCGTTAGCCCGCATCGGAAATATCCAAGTCTTGAGCATTGCTTATAAGTCAAACCCCGTACTAAATTAGCATGAAGTCTTTTAAAATCGTGTGGCTCCAAAAATCGTAAGAACTCCGAAGTTAAGCGTGCTCGGGCAGGAGCAGTGTTAGGATGAGTGACCTCCTGAGAAGTCCTTGAGTTGGGCGGGGTAAATGTAACAAAAATTTTTCGTCTCTATTTCTTATATTTATGACAAAATATTTTTGTCTCTAATTTCGTCCTTTAATGACAAAATATTTTGTCACTAATTACTTACAAGTATGTTTCAACATAGTGTATTGGAGACGAAAAAAAATTACTTATTTCCAACAGAGTGTATTGGAGACAAAAAAAAATCGTCAGAAATTTATCTTTTTCAATGACGAATTTTTTTTCGTCTCCAATACCGTTTAGCGACAAGGCTTTGACAACAAAACGGGTGACGAAAAATTTTCGTCTCAGTTAGTTTTGGTGACGAAATATGTACATTTTGGGACAAATTTGTGTCGTCCTTAAATCTCAAATTTCTTGTAGTGTGTAGATTGTAAATATGCAAGTGAATATGGAAACAGCTGAACCTGGGAAGAAGAAACAAATCTTAAAAGCTTTCAAAATACCATGTGTTGTCAGCAGGAGCACATCAATGGTAGGATCGGAATTAAATGCTTTCACAATTTCAAAACGCCTCTGGTTCTACAGAGCCATCCAGCCGCAAGGATGTGATACTGCTTAAAATCAAATGATTCACTTGATTAGAGAAAACAAGACTTTAGGAAAGCACTAGAAAATCGTGATGGTTGTGTCATGGATACTAGGAACAGTAAAAGAGAGAAAAAATACTAGCACTCAGTAGGTAATCATAAAAAGAGAGCTACATATATATATATAAATTAGATATGTAAGGAAGAATATAGTGGCCACGAGAAAAACCTCTTCATATGATTGTGGAACAAATCTCTTTCAATGATATCCAGGAAAGACTGCATGAGAAACATATAATGAAATAACAGGTTAATGTCAAGAACACAGTGTGATGAAAATTTTTTCCAACAGAACTTGAAAAGGACAATCTTACTTTGTGCTGTGCAAAAATTAAAAATCGGTGCTTCTCAACTCCAACAGTGCCCTCGGCACTTGAAACATCTAATCCTATATCACACTCTTCCAGTATCTCTTGAGCGACCAATTTGGGAGAGTGGTGTAGCTCATGAAGGTCCGATACAATGTTAGCACTGTCAGCATGAGCTCCGATAAAACAGACAGAAGGGAATCTGGTGGCCTTTCACCGAGGACAAGTAAAGGGTGCAAAGCTTTAGCAAGTATTGAAGTGCCTGTAACATGCAATAAGAAAATAAACACATCAAACATGAGAAAAAGCAGATAAATGAAAGATCCATTAAGAAAATCAAAACAAAAATACCTGAAAGACATGTGCAGATGCTTTTGGAGAAGAACTACCTTCTTCTCCTGCATTTGGTATCACATCTACGTTTATCAAAGATGATATTTCTTTTCTAGCATTTGAACCAGAGAGCTGCTCATAAAGTTTTAATTGGACGGGGCTTAAATCACAGTATCTGTCTTGAATTATTTTCTCTGGCAAGTCAGACAAAACCTCATCTATAGTGCGACGAAGGAGGAATGTCATGACCTGTTAGATAAAAGAATTGAGTTCAATAAAACAAAGGGCCTTTGTTGATGAAAACTATTAATATGATGGGCTCTATTGTGGATGGGCTTATGACGTACGAAAGAGATGGGCCCGGCAATTTATTGATCCTGATATTTCATTAGATGAGAACCATTGTGTGTGAGTGACCAATACATGAAGGAAAGAGTTGTGAGATTGATGGGATAAGGCTAAGTTGATGTTAACAATGAAGACCATTAATTATTCCACAATGAATGGCCATACAGCCCAAGGTAGGAAGCAAAACCAGGCTGGCATACGGCCCAAATCAGGCTGCAACAGCCTGAGGTAGGAAGCAAAACCACATTTCTCAATGTAATTGAAGCTCTTGACATAACTTGCTTAGTTAAGATATCCACCTCTACATCAAGGAAGAGATACCCCTAACATTTGGAGCAAAACCAACATTTCTCAGAAGACAAAGGTGGAACTCTTAGTATTCATTTACTCTCACATAAGTAGATGCTGATTTAACCTTAGCTCTATCTAAAGGAAGCTATGATTCGGATATAACTCTTCAATTCTAAAAAGAAAGTGGTTACAGCTGCTCATTGGACCTTTAGCTTTGGGTATCCACCACCTTGAATTAACTCAGCTCCCTTAATTGTTAATAATTCCCTTATATTTGCCCACTTAATATAGAAGGATAACACTGCAAAAGGGTGTCCTTTTACATATCATGGATAGCTTTACCACTCCCATTTTCTCCACCTCTTCTCCTCATCCGGACATACCCAAGTGCAGGCTAGCAAATTCACACCATAATCTATCCCTAATCCCTAGACAGAATAAGAACATCCATCCAAAAACAAGAATCGAGTATCAATTTCAATACCATAATCCCAATACATTAAAAAGAGAACACCCAGTTCAGACTTCTCAAAACATAATCATTAAAGTTAAAGCTCTAATATAGAATGTAAACAAGTGATAAAGTGAAAAAGTAATGAATTCTTAGCAGAATTTGTTGAAACAAAAATGACCCAACTCACAAAAACTGTTCCCCAAACATTGGGCTAGAATTACCAAGAAACCCATCTCTGAGTTTTTCCAGGCAAGTAATCAAAGAAATACCACAATAACACCAAATAAAGTGATCAAATTTAGACGTACATATAAGTAAAAATTTTAGCAGAAAATTCTAAGTAAATGAATAAAGAAAAGAGCTTTATAAAGCTTACTAGAAGAAGACTGCAGACAGAAGAGCTGCAAAACTTGGGACCCAAATGTAAATGTGGTGAGCTGATAACTGCAAGAAGTAGAAGAAAAAGATATTAGAGAGTAGGGTTTTTTTAAATTGAAAGGAGAAATGGGATGGTGATAAATTTTGATGTTCTTTTAACTTGTCATTGATGAAGAAAGACTCATCTAAACAGACAATCTCTTCTTCTGTTGTTGCTTCTTCCTCTTTCCCTCTCCATCCTCTTTCCCACCATATTGAAATGATGCCAACTTGAGAAATGGGATTGCTTAAAGAAGTGAGAGGAGGTTAAGCACTATCTAACCCTTTAAACACTTCAAGATTTGATTGAAAAGAAAAAAAAAAAAGACATTTGTCCATTGCCACTGTCACACCACCGCCATCACAACAGACATAACACATAGAAAATAAAGCTAAAAAATCTGCAGCCATGAAAACACATTTGCAATCTTTATTTACATAAATTTAAAAAAATAATACCTTAGATGGTTGCAGAAATCGTGAGCAAATATAGGGTTGCAAAGACTGAGCAGAGATAGAATTGCAAACCTGAGGGAGAAAAAAAAAAGAAAATGAAAAGAAAAGAAAGAATGGAGATGAGGAATCACTGGGCCATCTCCTTTTTTTTTTTTTTTTTGTTCAAACTAAAAAAAATGAGAAGTAGAGGAGAGAGCATACCAGAGAGAAGGAGGCGACGGCGACGGTGTAGTGAGAGCGAGCGAGAGAGAGAGAGAGAGCAGAGAGAGCAGAGAGAGAGAGATAGAGAGAGCAGAGAGATCGAGAGAGAGAGAGACAGAGAGAGCAGAGAGATCGAGAGAGAGAGACAGAGAGAGCAGAGAGATCGAGCGAGAGAGAGAGAGAGAGAGAGAGAGAGAGAGAGAGAGAGCGAGAGTGAGAGAAGAGCAGAGAGAGCGAGAGAGCAAAGAGAGAAGAGAGAGCGAGAGTGATGAGAGAAGAGAGAGGGAGAGTGAGAGGAGAGAACAGAGGAAAGAGGGGTTTTGGAGGGAGAGAGGCACCAGGACCAAAAAGAGGGTTTTGGAGGCGGGAGGGGGGAAAAAAGTGGAACTTTACCGACGTTTATATTTCGTCGCAAAAAACAAATTTTCATCGGTAAAAGTTATTTTATTTTTATTATTTAAAAATAAGTAAAAAAGTCTATCAACCTTAACCGACGTTTTATATTAAACGTCGGTAATAAATTTTCCGACACTAATTTTTGTCGGAAAAAAAATTCGTCGGTAAAGGACTCCGATTTTTAATTTTCACAAAAAACATCGCTAAATTTTCATTTTACTGACGTCATAAAATTCGTCGATAATGTTTAATTCTATTTTTATGAATGTTTATTTTCCCTAAAATGGAGTTAATAATAAAATTGAACTTTGCCAACGGTTTTCAAGGATTTTACCGACATTTTGTAATTCGTCGGTACTTTTTTAGAGAAAATCAATTTCTTGGGACCCACGAAAGTGATAAATCAATTGAAGAATTAAAGAAGGAAAACCAAGGTATTGAAGCTCTGCATGGGGTCCACTCTAACCTAGTTGGAAAATTCAATTCAAGCCAAACAAAGAAGAAAAAAAAATGTAAAAGAAAATCCAACCATATGAAGGACATCCAAGGTAAGGGAATTTCAAGCATTGCACACAGAAGTGGGGCCCATCATGTGTTCCAATTGATAATACAAATTTGAATTTCAGATTTAGAATTATTTAAGCCAAGATGTAATTTGAATAATTTCTTAATAGAGGAAGTGGGTCCATATTTGGATAGATTCAAGCAAATTTCATAGTCCTAAATATGGAGGATAGTAACCCAGAAGTTGCAAGATAAATTCAAATCCAAAGAGTCCAGGTTTCCTTAAGAACTCTACAAGTTGGATTTCACTCAAGCATTTTGGATTTTCACTGACCCTCTAGCCTTCTTAGCTCATTTCCCTTCCTCAGGCTTTAAAACTGTTCCAAAGATTCACCTTACAAGCCCTTCTGAAGAGAGGAATGAAATGGACTTTTATACAGAAAAAAAAGTCCAACGGCACGAGCACTTCGCTCGAGGCTTGAGTAACTTGTAGGAATTGACAGTTCGTAAATAGGACTCCCGGTTAGAGATTTAGAAGCGAAAACATCGAATTTTCTAACACTTAGGCTCAAAAACGGCGCACCGGGGGTCCAGAACGGGAAACGGCCCTCGAAAAAATCAAAAACCTACACGAGCACTTCGCTCGAGGGTAGAGTAACTTGTAGGAACTGATTGTTCGCAAATAAGACTCCCAGTTAGAGAATTAAAAGCGAAAACATCGGATTTTCCAACACTTAGGCTCGAAAACGGCCCGCCGGGGGTCCGAAATGATAAACGGCCCTCGGAAAAATCAGAAACCAACACGAGCACTTCACTCAAGGCTAGAGTAACTTGTAGGAACTAACGGTTCGCAAATAGGACTCCCGGTTAGAGATTTAGAAGCAAAAACATCAGATTTTCCAACACCTAGGCTCGAAAACAGCCCACCGGGGGTCCGGAACGGATAACAGCACTCAGAAAAATCGAAAACCGGCATGAGCACTTCCATCAAGGCTAGAGTAACTTGTAGGAACTGACGGTTCGCAAATAGGACTTCCGGTTAGAGAACTAGAAGCGAAAACATCTGATTTTCCAACACTTAGGCTCGAAAACGGCTCGCCGGGGGTCTGGAACGGGAAACAGCCCATGGAAAAATCGGAAACTGACACAGGTACCCTATTCAAGGCCAAAGTAACTTGTAGGAATTGACGATTAGTGAATCGGACTTCAGATTAACGAATTACACACAAAAACCGCCTGATTCTCAATACTTAGGCTGGAAAACAGGCCGCCGAAAAACTTAAGAAATGATTTATATATATACATGTTTATCTTTCATTTATAATTTAATTCATTGAAAAGATTCTAATGTTTTTTTTGTCATTGCAGATTGATGGACGCTTTGGGGTCGGTTGCAGATTTCTAGGGTTGTTTTATTCTTTTTAGTTTATTTGTATATATATATTGGACATTTATATGTGAATGTATCATTATTGATTGAAATATTTGTTTAATGAGATGAACGATTTTATGAAAAATGGCGATGGTTGTTTGTTTACTTAGCAACTTTTGTTTGCATGCATTTTTTATATTGATTATAGGTACACGAACAGGTTTATTTTTTGATACAGGAGTATAAATAGGTTTACAGGAAAAATATACTGAAAAAACAAATATAGCATTTTTAAAAAACATAAAATACTTTTATCGAAGTTTTTTATTATCGGTAAAAGTATAAAATAAAAATTAAAAACATAAATACTTTTACCGACGTTTTTTTCGTCGGCAAAAGTATAAAATAAAAATAAAAAACATAAAATACTTTTACCGACGTTTTTTTTCGTCGCTAAAAGTATAAAATAAAAATAAAAACATAAAATACTTTTACCGACGTTTTTTTTTCGTTGGCAAAAGTATAAAAATAAAATATAAAGACATAAAAATACTTTTACCGACTTTTTTTTCATCGGCAAAAGAAGAAAGAAAAATAAATAAAAAATATAAAAGTACTTTTACCGACATTTTTTTTTCGTCGGTAAAATAAAAATAAAGAAAAAAATATAAAATACTTTTACCAACGTTTTGATTCGTCGGCAAAATAAGAAATAAAATAAAAAATATAAAAAAGACTTTTACCGAGGTTTTTTTTGTCAGTAAAATAAAAAATATAATACTTTTACCGACGTTTTTTTCGTCTGCAAAAGGATAAAAATAAAAATATAAAAATATAAAAATACTTTTTCCGACGTTTTTTTCGTCGGTAAAATAAAAAAGAAAAAAGAAATAAAAAATATAATACTTTTACCGACGTTATATAATTCGTCGGTAATAAGCTCCAATTTTTTACTTCTCCTTGAAAATAAATTAATTCTATGATCTAACGTTACCGACGTTTTCCAAAAAAACGTCGGTAAAAGTCTGATTTTTACCGACGAAATTATATACGTCGGTAAAAGTTTATCTTTACCGACGAACTTTTTAAAGCGTCGGCAAAAAACGTCGCTAAAAGTGCAGTCTGTTGTAATGGGAAGCGGATCAATGGTGGCAGTGGATGAAGAAGGTTGACAGGGAGGAAAATCAAGTTATATTACCTGGGAGGTTTTTGAGACGAAACTTTTGGTTCATTTTGGTCCGACTGAGGTGAAGAACTATGCTGAAGCCTTATGTAACATCCCGATATTTCAAGGTTGTAATTAGCTTAGTTAATTATACTTTTAGTTAATTAAGTTGGTTTATAAGCCAAAAAGGTCTGATTAATCTTTAAGAACGTGCATGCGAAGTTGGGTTGAGATTCGACCCCGTTGCACCTCGATTCGGACCCTCAAACCTGACCCAAAACCTGACCTGACTCGATCCGTACTCATCCAATCCCATTTTATTAATTCCCATCTCATCCCATCATGCCCCACCCCACTTAATCCCACGTGCAGCCCCATACCCATTTTCCCTTTTCATTCATGTTAGGTCAAAACCCCCCCTCCATTTTCCATTCACAATAGCAGCCCCCTTTCTTCTCATCTCTTTCGTTCTCCACTCCTACACCTCACTCACTGCCTCGTCGGACAACGAGCACGCTGCCGCCGGTCACCCTCATCTCCGACGAACTCCTCTCCTTTTCACATCTCTTCTCTTCTCATCTCGCCTAATCTCATCTCTCAATCATTTCTCCCTCACCCAGCCATGTTGCCCCATCGTCCCAGCTTCATCATGTCACTGCCGGACTCACCTGCGCCACGACCAGCCACGGGCAACCTAGCCCACTCCATTTCTCTCTCTATTTCCATTTCTTTCTCTCCTTGTTTTTCTCTCTATTTTTCCCCTTCACTGTTTCTCTCCTTCTTTCTCTGTTTTCTTTCTTCATTTCTCCTCTTCCATCATTCTCCTTGTTGCACACATGACTGAACACCCCACCCACATCACTCATCTCACCATTCCACTCTCTCTCTCTCTATTTCTTTATTTCTCTATCTCTCTCCATTCTTTCTTTCATTTTGTCTTTTCCATTCTTCTTGACAATGGACCACCAAAGAGCAATATCACCCCTAATCTAGTGGGCCAATAATCAAGTGGGCCCCACAACCTCCTATTATCACTATCATCTTCGTGTGGACCCCGCGAGCTCAATCTTCTTCAATTTGCAAGCCACCACTCCATTCCCATCTGTTTGGTAAGCTCTCATTTCCCTTAGGTTTGGGTTAATACACTTTGGGTGTAGAAATGTGTTTGGTATCTTAGAGCTTCCCCTCTAGTAACGTTATATTTAATTTAGTTTTATTTTGCTGTTTATCCCTTAGGCTTGGTTTGTTGGGCTATGGAGTTAGGATTTGTGGATTTGTGCAATTTTGACCAAAGGCAAGTAGATATTTATATATATATATACTTAGATATGTTTGTCTCTTCTTTGATTCGATGATTTAATGATGATTTAGATGACCATATGCTCATTGATGTCTTTGATTTTGGAAAACATGATAATTATGTTTAATTGTTTAATGAAATGGATTATGACCTTATGGCTTAATTAGATGGATTGCTAGGATTAGAATGGACCTGTACATAACCATGTTTGGACTGCTAATCAGGTTCAGGAAGGAATGGAAGGGAATGGCCCATTTCACTGCAGGAACAGAACCTGGGCTCTGTTTCCGCAGTGCATGTGGTTGACCGGCCAGGGATCTCAGTCGACCAGCCACACAGGGTTTGGTTCTCTGGAACCTGACAAAAACACTGTTACTCATTTTCATTTACAACTGCCGGTCGACCAGCCAAGTCCTAGATCGACTGGGCATGCATGGGAGAGGTCGACCGGGCTCGCTGTATATGGGGTCGACCGGCCAATGAGTAGGTCGACCGGGACAACTATGGATTTCTTCTTGGAAGGGATTTTCACCCAATTCTTGGATGGACTTAGGTGGAACTTGGTTACCCCTTTTTTGGACTCATTTGACTTATTGTGAGGATGTTTGAGCCGACATTCTTCACGATTAATCCAATTGCATCAATACTTAACCGAATTCAATCTTGAACGGTACGGGACAACGGAATACCCCCTTTATATCTATGCACAAAGTCTGTTTGTTCGGGTATCGCGAACCCTATTCCCTTTCGGTGACTGAGTAGGTTGTATGATGCTTCAGGATTGACATTGTACTTAGGAATTGATTGTCTTTTGATTCTGAATTGTACCGTCTGGTACTACTATCTACATGTAACGAACATGTTCAGTAGCTCTATTTGCTTTACTTTGTTTGGGGATCACATGTGAGGCCCCACCCCTTGTGGACCCTCAATTTAATTTGAATACTTATTTTAGCCTAAGAGTATTTATTTATACTAATTATTGGGCTTAGTAAGGGTAGTTATGTATTTTCCTAAGTTTTAGTTAGATTAGTCTAATTGTGTTATTTGTAGAATCAATAAGGAGTCTTTTATAATTTCTAGAGTTAGTTAGTGAGTTAGAGGCCCTAGCTAGATATTAGTAATTATTATAAGGGGGTCTCCACTTGAGAAGGTTCTAGAAACCTCACCTAAAGACCAAACTACCCACAACCCTAGCCCTAATCCTATTCAAACTTAAAGGGTATTCTAGTCCCTAGCCTAAACCCCAACCTATATATATATACTACACCCATCCCATGTCGTACGTTGGCTAACACCTCTCATCTCATTTCCATCTCTTTCCCACTTCTTCCCTCATTTCCCTTCAATTCTCCCATCTCTCTCCCTCCCTCTCTAGAAACCCTAGATCTAGACTCTAAGAAGAAGAAGAAGACTATCTACCACAGTTCCAGCAGCAACTTATCATAAGGATCTCTATCTCTATCTTACTAGTCTCTCATTTCTCTTCAAATCAAGGTATGAGCCCTTTCCCAGTTCAATTTCATTAGAAAGCCCTCTTTCTCTCTCTAGATCTCCTTCCTTATAGCGATTCTCTTGTGGATGTGGGAATAGGAGTAGAGATCTCTTCTAGATCTGAGATTCTTGGCTGGTTTTGTGATTGGAAAGACCATAGGAGCTGGGATCTTCTTTTGGAGTTTTGATCTCTGTTTTCTCTCCCTATCTCTTGCAATCGAATTGAGGCAAGTGCAATATGCTTACTTAATATAGAATGGATGTTTACTGTCTTTGATTATGAGATTCTCCATTCAATTGATGTTAGAATTGTTAGATCTACCTTTGAGCTTGTTTTCATGGATGTTTGGCCATTGATGGATGAGTTGATCTCATTTGGAAGATCAATGGCCCATGGATTGGATGATTAGATGTATTTGGAGTGTTTTTCATGTTTCTGGATGTTTATGTGGCGTTTGCACGAGATTGGATGGAATTGGGTGGAAATTGGAATAAAAAGGAAGAAATCCATAAATTCTGAAATTTGTAACAGGCCAGTGTACCAGTGTTGGCCGAGACCAGTGCAGGACAGAGACCAGTGTCGGCCTGGTGCACTGGTAGTGTGTCAGACTTACCACCCCAGATGCCGAGTGCAGATCGGGGAGTACATTATGTCTGCAGATTTGAGCATGTTACCCATGAATGACTTCGACGTTATCTTGGGGATGGATTGGTTGGCCAGATACCGAGCAGTGATGGATTGCTTCAAGAAGACAGTCAGACTCACTATCGACGGTTCAGATGACACGATCGAGTTCGTAGGCGAGAGGAAGCGGCCCAGCACCAGAGTAATTTCGGTACTAAAGGCAGAGAGGTTGGTGAGATCAGGTTGCGAGGGCTACATCGCATTCATCTCTGAGGACAAGCAGTCCAAGGGTGTGGAGGAGATTCCAGTGGTTCGCGAATTTCCAGATGTGTTTCCCGATGAGATTCCAGGATTACCACCAGTAAGGGAGATCGACTTCACCATTGAGCTTGCACCAGGCACAACACCGATTTTCAGAGCTCCTTATCGCATGGCTCCGGCAGAGCTACGAGAGTTAAAGACCCAGTTGGAGGAGTTGCTTGACAAAGGCTTCATCAGGCCGAGCATGTCGCCGTGGGGTGCACCAGTGCTTTTTGTGAAGAATAAGGATGGATCAATGAGGATGTGCATAGACTACCGATAGTTGAACCAGGTGACAGTGAAGAATAAGTATCCTCTTTTGCGGATCGACGAGCTCTTCGACCAGCTTCAGGGTGCTCAGTACTTTTCGAAGATAGATTTGAGATCGGGGTACCATCAGTTGCGAGTCAGGGAACAGGATGTGCAGAAGACAGCGTTCCGTACACGCTATGGCCACTATGAGTTCCTTGTGATGCCATTTGGATTGACGAATGCACCCGCAATGTTCATGTCCCTGATGAACAAGATCTTCGCTCCGTACCTTGACAGCTTCACAATTGTGTTCATCGACGATGTGTTGGTCTATTCCAAGTTCAGAGAGGAGCACGAGCAGCATTTGAGGACGTCTCTACAGTTGTTACGCAACAACCAGTTGTACGTGAAGCTTAGCAAGTGCGAGTTCTGGTTGGAACAAGTAGTTTTCCTCGGGCATATCATCTCTAAGGACGGACTAGCAGTGGACCTAGCAAAGATAGGAGCAGTGGTGAATTGGGAGAGACCAAAGAATGCCACGGAGATTCGGAGTCTTCTCGGCTTAGCAGGCTGCTATCGCAGATTCGTCAAGAGCTTCTCCACGATTTCAGCACCGTTGACCAAGTTGACTTGAAAAGATGTACCATTCGTATGGTTAGATGCTTGCGAGAACAACTTCCAAGAGTTGAAGGAAAGACTGACAACAACACCGATCTTGTCTTTACCTACCTGTAACGGTGGATTTATAGTCTTCACCGACGCTTCGGGGACCGGTCTGGGTTGTGTCTTGATGTAGGAGGGGAAGGTCATTGCATATGGATCATGCCAGCTGAAAGAACACGAGAAGAAGTACATTGCGCACGACTTGGAGCTAGCAGCGGTTGTTTTTGCATTGAAGTTATGGCGACACTATCTCTATGGGGAGAAGTTCGAAGTGCATTCAGACCATCGCAGCTTACAGTACTTGTTCACCCAGAACGACCTCAAATATCATCCGGGTAAGGCGAATGTCGTAGCAGATGCTTTGAGCAGGAAGACCGCCCTCATCAGTTTTCTAGCAGCAGAGGGTGTGTGGATCGATGTCTTCAGTAGCTTAGATGTCCAGTTTCAGCCGCTAAGTGGAAGAGTCATGCTTGCTACCATGTCCGCATGGGAACCAGAGTTACTAGGAAAGGTCAAGGACAGTCAACGCAACGATCCCCAGCTTGTCAAGATGATCGAGCAGATTGACCAGAGGCCAGAGCT
Organism: Cinnamomum chago; assembly: GCA_038049695.1. NCBI lineage: Eukaryota > Viridiplantae > Streptophyta > Magnoliopsida > Laurales > Lauraceae > Cinnamomum > Cinnamomum chago. Next base: position 99,711,430 of record CP142453.1, on the reverse strand, counting down.
CAGACTGATTGGTGGAGTGCTCTCCTATCAGGACAGATTGTGCGTGCCAGATATCCAGGAGCTGAAGGACGAGATCCTAGCAGATGCGCACCATAACAGATATTCAATTCACCGTGGTAGCACCAAGATGTACCAAAACATGAGGAGCTACTACTATTGGAACAACATGAAGAAAGAGATCGCAGGCTATGTCTCCAGATGCTTGACGTGTCAGCAGATTAAGACCGTGAGTTAGAGGCCCTAGCTAGATATTTGTAATTATTATAAGGGGGTCTCCACTTGAGAAGGTTCTAGAAACCTCACCTAAAGACCAAACTACCCACAACCCTAGCCCTAATCCTATTCAAACTTAAAGGGTATTCTAGTCCCTAGCCTAAACCCCAACCTATATATATATATATACTACACCCATCCCATGTCGTACGTTGGCTAACACCTCTCATCTCATTTCCATCTCTTTCCCTCTTCTTCCCTCATTTCCCTTCAATTCTCCCATCTCTCTCCCTCCCTCTCTAGAAACCCTAGATCTAGACTCCAAGAAGAAGAAGAAGACTATCTACCACAATTCCAGCAACAACTTATCATAAGGATCTCTATCTCTATCTTACTAGTCTCTCCTTTCTCTTCAAATCAAGGTATGAGCCCTTTTACAGTTCAATTTCATTAGAAAGCCCTCTTTCTCTCTCTAGATCTCCTTCCTTATAGCGATTCTCCTGTGGATGTGGGAATAGGAGTAGAGATCTCTTCTAGATCTGAGATTCTTGGCTGGTTTTGTGATTGGAAAGACCATAGGAGCTGGGATCTTCTTTTGGAGTTTTGATCTCTGTTTTCTCTCCCTATCTCTTGCAATCGAATTGAGGCAAGTGCAATATGCTTACTTAATATAGAATGGATGTTTACTGTCTTTGATTATGAGATTCTCCATTCAATTGATGTTAGAATTGTTAGATCTACCTTTGAGCTTGTTTTCATGGATGTTTGGCCATTGATGGATGAGTTGATCTCATTTGGAAGATCAATGGCCCATGGATTGGATGATTAGATGTATTTGGAGTGTTTTTCATGTTTCTGGATGTTTATGTGGCGTTTGCACGAGATTGGATGGAATTGGGTGGAAATTGGAATAAAAAGGAAGAAATCCATAAATTCTGGAATTTGCAACCGGCCAGTGTACCAGTGTTGGCCGAGACCAGTGCATGGCCGAGCTCAGTGCAGGATCGAGACAAGTGCTGGCCGTGACCAGTGCATGGCCGAGACCAGTATAGGACCGAGACCAGTGCTGGCCGAGCTCAGTGCAAGAACAAGCTTAGTGCTGGCCGAGACCAGTGCTGTCCAAGCTTAGTGCAGGACCGAGACCAGTGCAGGACTGATACCAGTGCTGGTCGAGCTCAGTGCAGGATCGAGCTCAGTGCAGAACGGAGACCAGTGCAGGACCGAGCTCAGTTCCAGGTAGACTAAGAATACTGGAATTTCAGGAAAAAGATGCTGGAACCTAGGACTCCCTTCAGCCAGAATCTCCAGTGCGCGCGGTCGACCGACCAGGCTAGGAGGTCGACCGAGCACACATGAACTTCTGGAAAATCAGGCTTTGCCTGTAGGGTGTTTGTTTCTCTGATCCCAGTGCGCCAGGTCGACCGCCCAGGCCAGGAGGTCGACCAAGCACACTGTGTACGGTAACCTTCCCAGATTTTGGTTTCTAATGTTGTGATCTTTCGTGAGGCCCATTGATAATCCAAAAAGACTTCTATTGATGTGCCAAGCATGAGTCAATGGTGTGGCTCAACCTTGACTCGTGGGGACCGTCAAGTAAGGTCTATGTTGTATGATGAACGACGATTCGGTACTTAAATGTTGTCAATGATGCCCGTAACTTATCGAGCACCAAATACAGTATTATTTGGCATCTAAGACTCCATCCATTTAGAGATCGAATTACCTGAGATGTGCCTGGACCTGAAAGTGGACCAATACTTAGGTTGGACTGTTGATATCTCCCGTTGATTCATAAACTTGGAGATTATTCTCATTATGTTATCACTGTCACTCTATTGTCCTTACTATTGCTCATACCTGTTAATTACATGGAAAAATGGATTACCTGAACCTACGACTACTTAGAGGTGACCTGATGATATGAATGGGTGAACACTAACCCGTGTCTGTGGGTAGGCGGGCCCTTTTATGGCTTAAGATTGGATGTTGAATACCTTAGGATGGAGTGATTGTATTGTACTAGAATTATAACTCATTACAAATGAGAATGGACTGTGTATCATTGGAAATGGACCTGTTACCTCATATGGGTTGTTATAGACCGGGCCATGTATTGTTGGGCCTCGGTATGGATCCAAGGATTGGACTTGGACCTGGATCATGATCCATGGAATGTACTGGGTACTTGGACCTCTTAGGGACTTTGTTAGGACCTTGTTCACGTAAGGCAAAGCCTAGACAGACACAGACCTTTATTGATTCCTGAGTTGGCACAGACATTCCCTCGGTTGTTCTAAGCTCAGCCTTTGGACTAATCATCACTGGTAGGAGCTACTGTGAGTGTTAAGCGAGCTATCATGATGAGCATTGCCAGGTATGGGGTGCCAGACGACGTTCTGGTTAGGCTAGACGACCCAGATGACCCCTACGAGGGTCGGGAATTTTATGACGGGTGGATGTCGTTCCCCTAGTTGCCGTCGTCGAGGGCGGGGTCAGATTCCCTCTGCACCCGTTCCTCAGGATATGCCTCAGTAAGTGGAGGCTTTGTCCTTGTCAACTTATGCCCAATAGTTTCAAAATCATTATGGGCAAGGTCAAAATCAATAGGATTCTCGGTACCGAGCTCGGTGTCCATGACATCGAGGACGCCTATGACCTCTGCAAGTCTGCCGCGGACGACAACACTTAATACCTCTGGGTCAAGGCGAGGCGTGATCCGTTCATCCATGACCTATATGATTCTAACAAATACACCGGAGATGATCGTCTGTTAGTCTCCGGCAACTGGGAGATCGGTGAGGCCAAGACCAAGCCAGGAAGATTGTACAAGATCCCCCGTCGCTTAGGGGCTCCTCTTAGTAATCACCAACACTTTCTAAGTTCTGCATCTGCCGTAAGGAGATACCGAGGACACAAAGGCCGTGCTGCTTTTTGACTGCTTGGCTACGAGCCAAAATATCAATCATTTATCAAGAGAAGGTCTGAGCTGGAGCCAACCTCGATGAGCTCAGGGCAGTAGAGAGCTTCGGGGTCTAGAGCGTCAAACTCTCTTTCGACCGAGGTCCAGAGAGTAGTAGAAGAGTACAACTCCTTGGAGGAGGGTAGAGAGATGCCACCACGCTGCCAAGCTGTCATCAAGGATCTGAGCGCGTTGGCGTTTGGCAGCTCTGGTCAGACTCCCAGGGCTTCCTCGGCATTTGCTGCTGCTGTTAGGCCTCCTTCACCACCATCAGATTTGGAAGGCTAGCAGCGAACCGGGGGAGCCAAAGAGGATATCCGGGCTAGGAAGAGGCCCAGGATTGAGGCCTCGGCCAAGGACGTCCCCAGAACCTCCGAGGTGCCACTCCCTGGGCCCGTGCCATGGAGGCTGATTTTACTGATCGGCCCTGGGAGGCCCGTCACAGTAGAGGACCAGCTAACTGGGAATCCTCTCGTGATGGCGGCCCTGGCGGGAGCCTGCTCACTACCTAAAGACATGGCCAGGCACAGGGAGGCCGACGATATGATGTTGGCGATGGCGTCAATGCAGGCGGCGCTTCTGGTGAGTGTACTGAGCTTCTAAAGTTTTCTCAAAATCTTCCTAGTTTCGATCGCGGATGTGAGTACCCACCCCTTGTGGGCCCTCTAATTGTTATTTTAAAGACTAATTATTGCTAATTATTAGCTAATTATATTAATTAGTGGCTAATTATGTTAATTAGTGGAGTAGTGAGGGTAATTAGATAGATTTTCCTAAGTTTTAGTTAGACTAGCTTAGTGGAGTTAGGTTAGCTTAGTTGTATTAGTATTAGGGTTCTTTTGCAATTTTTAGGGTTAGTAGTGTGTGGGAGGCCCTAGCTTGTTAATAAAGTTAACAATAGGGGGTTTTTCCTAAAAGCACCATTTTTAGAACTTTCCACCTAATGACCTATATGCCCCTAACCCTAACCCTAATCCTATACAATCCCAAAGGGCTTTTTAGTCTTTAGCCACCCCCAAATCCTACAAATATAACACTATTCCCAAGGCAAACCCTACTACTATTCCTCTCTCATTTTCCCTCTTCTTCCTCTCTCTCATTTCTCCCTTAGAGCTGTGAGTGAGCTACTGTTCTTGAGATGGGAGAATACCCTAGGAGCTGCAACTACTTCTACTTCATCTTCTTCATTGGATTGACTTGGTTTTCTTCTCTTCTCTCCCTACAAATCCAAGCAAGGCAAGCACAATATCTGATTTAACATAGAAAAAATGTCTCTGTTTTTCCTTGATTCTGTATTTCAATTCAGTTTAATGTTTACATGCTAGTTTTACATTGAGCTTAGAATAGATGGATGGTTGGACATTGATGGATGGGTTTTCAACCCATTTGGAAGATCAATGGGCCTAATTGGTGTTGGATGATGGGCATTGTAGTGGTTTTGTGTTTTTCAATGATTTGGTGAAGTTTGGGAGTGATTGGAGGTGTTTTGGTGGAGAATCGGGTTGAAAATGGAAAAAATCCCGAAAACTGGGTTCTGCAGGATTTTTGCAGTGTGCCAGGTCGACCTGGCCCTGCCCACGTCGACCTGGGTACACTAAATCTGCAGAACCAAGTCCCAATTAAAATTCTGCAGGACTGAGTTTCCCTGTGTGCTAGGTCGACCGGGTACACTAAATTTTGGGAAAAACCTGCTCTCGGTTAATTTTTTCCTATAGAGCTAAGTCCCAGTGTGCCAGGTCGACCTGGCCCTGGAAATGACTGAAAGATGGTTTTTTTCTCCTGAAACACATGAAATGCAGTGGAAAATGTCTGAAAGCTGGGACATCACTCTTTCTAGGGTTTTTGGTGTATGCGGTCGATCACCCAGGCCAGGAGGTCGACCAGACACATTGGGAACCTTTGAAAACAAATTAAGTCTTCCAGGAGGCCTGAACTAGATTTTCCAGTGCACTCGGTCGACCCACCAGGCCAGGAGGTCGACCGAGCACACTGCACACCAGGTCAACCCCCAGTGTGCCAGGTCGACCCAGCCTGTGCCAGGTCGACCGAGCACACTGAGTTTCAGTGATTTTCCAGTTTTCTCATTTATGGAGTTTTGATCATTTGTGGGGCCCATTGACCATCCAAATGGACATTTATCAATGTATTAAGCCCGAGTTTACGGTGTGGCTCAACCTTGACTTGTGGGGACCACCGATTAGGGTTTTGATCGTTTAATCTAAGATGATCAGAGCCTTAAACGTTGTCAATGATGCCCGTAACCTCAGGAGCACCAAATACAGTATCCTTTGGCATCTGAGACTTCATTTAGAGATCTAATTACCGGAGATGGACCTGAACCTGAATGTGGCCCATTACCTAGGATTGGACTATTGCTATTTTCCCTATTGATTCTTTTACAGAAGTTCATACTTCACCTTTCTTAATTACTGTCATTCTTATATCCTTAGTGTAGTTAATAACTGTTAATTAATGGAAATAAATGACCTGAACCTAGGATATCTAGAGGTGACCCGATAGTATGATTTAGAGAACACTGACCCGTGTCTGCAGCTAGGCGGGCCCTTATTGGGCCTAAGTAAGGTTATATGAACCCTTAGATTGGAGAGGTAGTTTATATTGGGATCATAACTCCTTATGGATTATAAGGAGCTGTTTATCAGTAGAAATGGATATGATGCTTCGTTTGGACTGTTCTAGACCAGGCCATGGATTTGATGGGCCTTGGTATGGATCCAACGAGTGGGCTTGGACTTGAATTATAATCCATTGATTAATTGATATATAAACCTCTTAGAGACTTGGTTAGGACCTTGTTCACGCAAGGCAAAGCCTAGACATACACAGACCCTTAGAGTTATTCTTGAGTCGGCATAGACATTCACTCGGTTGATTTAAGCTCAACCTGTGGACTGATCATCCCCGGTAGGAGCTATTATATTCCCAGCACTGGTGAGATTCCCCGCCGCAACTGTGTTCAGTATGGGAGGGCCGCGGCATAATATCCCGCTGTATTCCAGCTCGTGTGAATGTGCCATTTTGTAGTAGATTAGATGTTGTATATTTATCCTGATTCCTTATGCTTATCTTGCTCAACTGCCTAGTTCATTTACCTGGTTATTCTTTAAATTATATACATGTCTCTACTCTTTTGATATATATGTCCTATGTTACTTGTATACTGTGACTTGTCAGATCTTTTAGATCTGACCCATCTTTGGTGCTTAGGCATTGACCCAGAGATCGTAGAGGATGCGCTTGCGCTTGTAGAGGCGCCTGTCGTCGGAGACTACGTATGGGGCCCGGCCGACCCTGATGTCGAGCCGGAGGGTGGAGAGCTATTACCAGGGTTTTGAGAGTTTACTTTATTTTGGGTTTTGAGAGAATTTTGTAGTGAGCGGGGTAGTTAACAGAAATGTATTAACTTTGATATTAACAACTGATACTTTTAAACTAGACTACTGTTCCGCTCTTACTTGATATATATATCGATCCCAAATTGCTTCCGCTTTACTTAATATGTTTCCGCAATTTCAACCGTTGTTATTATAATGTTCAAAAGTTTTAAATTGGACCTCACTGCGGACCTACGATCTTGGAAGTTCTTGGATTTTCCGGAAAGTAGCGCGCCAACTTCGGATATTCGAACGACTTTATCGGTATTCGGAATTGGGGCGTTACAGCGGTCCTCATAATGTCTTGTTTTTTAATAGCTAGTGCAGAGGTCGCATGTACAACTGGAGAGAATCCGGCAGAATTGTGCCAAGAGGGCGAAGGCGGAGACTCAGAGGAAGGCGCTGGAGGCTGCCCTGGAGGAGGGGAAGAAGAGGGCGACCGAACAAAAAGAATTAATTCGAAGTCTCCTTGCCGAGGTAGAAGCTGCGAAGGCCGAGGCTGTAGAGTATAAGAAGAAAATAGCCGAGCAATTTGTGGAAGCCGAGGCCAAATTAGAAGTCGATACCAAGGCAGTCTTCGATGATGGGTTAGCCAAAGCGACGACCTCATACGAGGCACAGGTCCTGGACATCCGAGATAAAGTATGGGAGCTTGGCTGGCTAGCTGCTTTAGATAAGGCGGGCGTCCCTGAGGATGACCCGATATATAAGAACCCGGCCAAGTTCCCAGTCCCAGACCCAGGATCAGGCATTGCCCCCACTTCAGCCTGAGCTCCTTCCGACGCTTCTCCAGTAAATGATGCTGACCCGGATGCTGCCGCCTGAGCTTTGATGTGCTTTTACAATTCTTCTTTTGGAATAGAAAAATGAACTGTAATCTAACTTCTTGTAAAAAAGTGCATTGTAATCCATCTTTTTATGAAATGAAATCCCATTTGTCTTCAATTTGTGTGTTCTTCTTTCTCTTGCCTCCTGTCTTTTGCTTTTGATAAATGAGCCGTCACTTTCTTCAAGAGTTAGGATCCGTTTTTATATTTCCAAGGGATCGGTGTAGGAGCACCAGTCTATCCGTAGTGTAGTTTAGATAGTTTGAGTTCTGAGCTAATGGAGAGACGGGGTCCATAACACTAAGAAAGATAAGGCACATCCCCCCCAATATGGCTGGTTCCGAGACCAAGCCGAAAGAGGGGAAGAGGCTGGTCCTGTGACCGAAGCTGAGATAGCTGGTTCCGCAACCAAGCTGAAAGTAGGCTGGTCTTGTGACCGAAACCCAAATAGCTGGTTCCAAAACCGGGCTGGAGAGGCTGGTCCTGTAACCGAAGACCAAATAGCTAGTTCCATAACCGAGCTGGAGAGGCTGGTCCTGTGACCAAAGCCCAAATAGCTGGTTTCATAACCGAGCTGGAGAGAGGCTGGTCCTGTGACCGAAGCCCAAATAGCTGGTTCCATAACCGAGTTGGAGAGAGGCTGATCCTGTGACCGAAGTCCAAATAGCTGGTTCCATAACCGAGCTGGAGAGAGGTTGGTCCTGTGACCAAAGCCGAGGATAAAATCTTGGGGGTGACAAGGCACATACAAGAATTTCTTTCATTGATTCGTCAATTTGATACACATTAAAAGTAGTATTTCTTGAGATGGGTGGCATTCCACAGTCGTGGTAACTCTTTACCATCCATGCTTTCGAGCCTGTAAGCCGATCTTTCAGCTGCCGAGATCACTTTAAATGGCCCGTGTCAGTTTGGTGCAAGCTTGCTCTCGTTGGGATTCTTATCCACCGGGAGTGTTTTCTTTAAGACTAATTCTTCAACTGAAAATTTTCTTTCCTTGACCTTCTGATTGTATCCTCTGGCCAACTGCCTCTGGTAAGAAACCAAGCGGACAACCGCTGCCTCCCTTCGCTCCTCGGCTAAGTCTAGTTCTTTAGCCAGATTGACTTCGTTTTGCCCTTGGTCGAAGAGGTCTGACCTCAGGGTCGGAAGGCCGATCTTGAGGGGTATCACAACCTCCATTCCATAGGCTAGGGAGAAAGGAGTTGCCGAAGTGGATCGCCTCGGGGTAGTCCTGTACGCCCAAAGGACACTCGGCAGTTCTTCTACCCATCTGCCTTTAGCTCGGTCGAGTCTTTTCTTGAGTCCATCCAGTACCACTTTGTTTGAGATCTCGGCTTGCCCATTGCTTTGTGGATAGGCTGGAGTTAAATAGTACTTCCTGATACCGAGCTCTTGACAGAATGTTTTGAAGAAGCTGGAGTCGAACTGGGTCTCGTTGTTTGAGACCAGAGCTTGAGGTACTCCAAATCTTATGACAATGTTTTTCCACATAGAATTCCTTGTGTCCTGCTCGGTGATGGAGGACAGTGCTTCGGCCTCTATCCATTTGGTAAAATAATTGGTGGCCACTACTAACCACCTTTTATTGCCTGGAGTTATGTGGAGAGGTCCCACGATATCTAACCCCCATTCATCGAAGGGCCATGGGCTGGAGAGGGGACTCAGGTCTTGTGCTGGTTGGTGCAAGGAGTGTGAAAACTTCTGGCACTTTTTGCACTTCTTAGCGCAGAGCTGAGCGTCTTTCTGCATATAGGGCCACCAGTAGCCCTGACTGATCGCTCGATACGCTAACGATCTCCCCCCGATGTGACTCCCGCAGATTCCTTCATGGATTTCGTAAAGGAAGTCTTTGATCTTGCTTGGGTGGACGCACTGGAGATAGGGTCCGGAGAATGATTTTCTGTAGAGTTTTCCGTCTGGAGATAACCAAAAGCGAGTTGTTTTGATTCTGACCTTGTGAGCTTCATTTCTGTCTTCGAGGAGCTGATCTTCTTTCAGGTATGCTACGGCCGGATCCACCCAACTCGGGCCAAGGTTGGCACATAGAATCTGCTGAAGTGGCTGAGGCTCTATACTTGGTTTTTCAAGCCTCCTTACTTCAATTGTTCTTCTCTTTCCCGCCTCTACAGCAGAGGCCAAGTTGGCGAGAGCATCTGCATGGCAATTGGATTCTCTACCGATCTGTTTTACTTTGGCTCTCTTGACTTGAGAGAGGAGCTGCTTGGAGTGGATCAGGTAGGCTGCCATCCTATCGTCACGGGCTTGGTAGTCTCCGTTCAGTTGGCTCGTCACCAGCTAGGAATCGCTGAAGACTACCAGCTGACGTGCCCCCAGGGTTTTAGCGCTGCTGAGACCCGCAATCAATGCTTGATATTCAACTTCGTTATTGGATGCTTTGAAGTCAAGGGTAAAGGATTGTTCGATGACGAGGCATTCCGGAGATTGGAGGACTACGCTAGCGCCAGCTCTTTTGGGCGTCGAGGATCTGTCAACGAAGACCTTCCAAGCTGAATCAGGGAACTGTTTCCAAGATCGGTCTTGTTCTGTCTCGGTTCCCTCATCCTTCTCGCCCCCTAGTTCGGTATCGAGCGGTGAACTCCACAATGAAATTGGCCAAGATCTGGACTTTGATCGCCGTTCTGGGGTGATACTGGATATTGAACTGTCCCAGCTCGACGACCCATTTTGAAACTCGGCCAGAAAAATCCGCGTTCCTGAAGAGAGACTTGAGAGGATGCTTTGTAACAATCATTTTTGTGTGTCTGGAAATAATGAGAGAGTTTGCAAGAGGCGCTGACAAGCGCCAATGCAAGTTTCTCAAGTGGAAGATATATGGTCTCGGCGTTGAGCAGGATCTTGGTCGTATAGTAAATAGGCTGCTGCTGAACTAGTACCAAGCTCACTGCATGATCCGAGACCGCCAAGTAGAGGTAGAGAATGTCACCTCGTGTGGGAGTGGAGAGCAGTGGTGGAAAAGAGAGATAGTCCTTCAGTAACTAGAGAGCTTGATCACAGTCTGGAGTCCATTGAAACTTTGAGCTTTTCCTCAAGAGCTGGAAGAAGGGGCGACATTTGTCCGAGGCGCGACTGATGAAGCGGTTTGGTGCGGCGGCCATCCCTGTGAGCCTCTGGACTTGTTTCGCCGAGGTCGGGCTCTGGATTGTCTGGATCGCTGAGATCTGCTTCGGGTTGGGTTCAATCCCTCTGCGGGTGACCAGGCTTCCTAGGAATTTTTCAGAGCCGACACCGAATGCGCATTTAGAAGCGTTCAGCTTGAGCTGGAATTTTTTTAGGGTGGCGAACGTCTGACGTAGGTCTGACAAGTGGTCCCGCGCGTGACCTTTTGGACTTGACGACCATGTCGTCAATGTAGACTTCTAGAGTTTTGCCGAGCTGGGCTTGAAACATCTTCGTGACCAGCCTCTGGTAAGTCGCCCCAGCATTTTTTAACCCAAAGGGCATCACTTTGTAACATTAGATGCCTCTGGGTGTTATGAATGCGGTCTTTTCTTCATCAGGCCCGTGCTTTGGAATTTGATGGTAGCCTCGGTAGGCATCGAGGAAACTCATTCTGTAATGCCCTGCAATGGTGTCGATCATCTGGTCGATCTTTGGGAGAGGGAAGCTGTCTTTGAGACAGGCTTTGTTGAGATCCGTGAAGTCCACACAGACCCTCCATTTGCCATTTTTCTTCTTAACCACGACCGTGTTGGCCAGCTACTCCGGATAGTGCACGTCTCTGATTGCCCTGGCCTCTAAGAGCTTCTCGACTTCTTCAATCACTGTCGCGGGACCCCTGTCCTGCGAGCCTTTTGTACCATCGGTTTGTGTTTGGGGTCCACGTTTAGCTTGTGACACATGATCTCGGGGTCAATGCCTGGCATCTCGTATGGGGTCCAGGCAAAGATGTCTTTGTTCTGTAACAAAAAGTCGAGCAGTTTAGACCTCTGATCTTCAGGGAGTTGGCTCCCCAGCAGAAAATACCTCTCAGGGTCGTCGGGATGGATCCTGACTTCGGTCAGGTCTTCTATGCTCTTTTGCTCTGCGGATCGACCGACATCCCTGAGCTCAGCCTCGAGTTCGGCCATATGCACCTGCTGCAGCTCCACTTCGCCAGGCATCACGGCCAGCAGACACTGTTTGGCCATTTGCTGATCCCCTTGAACAGTAATTACCTCAATTCTTCCGCTGGCTTTCTCTAACGGGAACTTGAGCTTTTGGTGAAGGGCGGGGGGCACTGCTTCTATGTCATGCAGCCAAGTTCGTCCCATTATCACATTGTACAGGGATAGTGCATCGACTACAGGAAGGTGATGGTCTTGGTGGTGCCTCCGATCTGGACCTCTAGGGACACCTTCCCCTTGGGATTCACTGGCTTTGCGCTGAAGCCCACTAGGGGAGCGTTGGCCTCCTGCAAATCTTCTTCCGTTAGAGCAAGTTTCTTGAAGCAGTCAAAGTAGAGGATCTCGGATGAACTCCCGGGATCCACAAGAATGCGCTTCACCATGTAGTTTTTTAACCGCAATGTGAGAATCAGTGGGTCGTTGTGAGGGAGCTAGACTCCTTCTAGGTCCTCGTCCAAGAACTAGATCTTGGGCTGCTCTTTCCGAGCCTTTTTTAGTGTAGGCCCTAGTTCGGCTGTCATTACTTGCTTTCCATGAGAAGCCCTCCTGGCTTCGGCGCGAGCTTGGTTAGTTCCCCAGGGGGCAGGGGCCAAGTGGATGAAATTAATGATGCCCGGGGGTTCGTCGCTGTCTGGATCCTCATCACGCCGGCGCTGCTAGGCCTGGTTGACCCTCCCACCATCCTTGATGTGTTCTCTTAGGTGTCCGTCCTTGACGAGCCTTTCAAGGTGGGACTTGAGGGTCATGCAGTCTTCTGTCTTGTGCCCATTTTGCTTATGATAAGAGTAGACTTTGCACTGGTCTCGCGTGGATGGGTCGCCTTTCATCGGCTGTGGCCATTGGAAGTAAGGTTCTGTCTTGATCTTCCCGAGGAGCCTATAGATGGGCTCCTTGAAGATTGTATTCACGGCTCTGCAAGAGTCGCTGGCCGGTCTGTCCGATTTGAACTTTGACCATTTATTGCCCCCAGAGGAGGCCGAGAAGGTTGCCGAACTAGGGGAGGCCTCTTTCCTGTCGGGCTTCCTCTTGGAGAATTTTTGTCTCCTCTGGGGGTCGGTCTCTTTACGAGAGGCCGAATCTCTCATTACCCCGGGCCTACGTCTTCCTCCTGCTCGATGTACCGGTTCACCCTGGCCATCATTGCTTTCATCATGACAACAGGGTCCTTGATCAAGTCCTTGCGGAGCTCACTGCCTGGGAGCAGAGCCTGCTGGAAGCACATGATGGCAATATCGTCTTTGGCATTCTCGATCTGACTTTAGATTGTCCAGAACCTTTTGGTGAATGTTGTGACGTTTTCAGTTTCTCTCATCTGGATCGCCATGAGGTTGCCACCCGTCTTCGGGATGACCCGATGCGCCTAAAATTTTTTGACAAAGGAGTTCCGGAATTGCTGCCAGCGTGAGATCGATCCCGCGGGAAGCGCGCAGAACCACCTGAGGGGGAGGTCACCTAAACTGGAGGAGAAGACTCTATAGTTCAAGTGACCGACGTCCCCCCAGACCGACATTCGCTAAGTGAAGTACCGAAGGTGTGTCGCGGGGTCCAAGGCTCCGGCATAGAGGATGAACCCTTGGACGCTGAATCTCTTGGGAAGAGAGAAATCCTTTATCTCCTAAGAGAAAGGAGACGTTCCTTGATCCTCTGTGTCATAGGGGTCCAGCTGGTCTCGGTTGAGGCCGACCTCGGCTAATTTGTGCTGGACCTCCCTCCTGACATGGCGGTCAATCCATTCTCTGAGGTCCGCAACGCTCTCTGGTCATGGCGACTCTGGCTGCGGTGACTTCGGTTCTCAGTGCGATCTCCTAGAGTCGCTGCGTGGGTGGCTGCTATTGGAGCCCTCCTCGTAGCGGTCTCTTCTCTTACTGTTCAGGACTTGCCTTAAGTCTTGTCTGCCCAGAGGGTCCTGCGGGCGTCCGGGAAGCGGAGCTCGGGGCCTCTTCTCCTTTGCTTTTAGTTGCTCCCGGAGTTGATTAATCAACTCGTCATTCTGTTGGATGACTTGGTTTTGGACCTTAAGGACCAGCGTCATTATGAGTGAGGTGATGAGAGTGATGAGACCTGGCCCCCTCAGGGGTCTTGCCCCGTCGTTGAGGACCTGGTAGGGAAATATTTTGCTAGGGATGCTCAGGTGGCTAAGCATTCTGGCAGGGAGGAGGAAGTATCTGGCGATCATCCCGTCGGGGGAGCGTTGTGAACGCCCTGGACGAGGAGGCGGATTGGACGACACCTTCTACGAGCACGAGAGTAGATTTTCCCCCTGACCTCTTTTAGCGGGGAACCGCTGATGGTTCCGGAGTTAGGGAAAATTCTGGTGGAAACTCCGTTGGTGGAATCTCCGTTGTCACTAGGAGTGGGAGAAAAGGTGGTGGTGGCACCGTGGGTGCCACTGGAGGTAACAAAGGGATCTTCTGGGATTTGGAAGAGCCTTCGCCACCATTCTTGGTTTTTGGAGGCATAGTTTTACTAGTTTAGTTTGATAAGTTTTTTATCCGTTCCCCACAGACGGTGCCAATTGTAAGTGCCTAAAAATTATGGACTTGGTTAGGAAAGGATCAGGCTCTCGGTTTGATTATTTGGGAAGGATTAGCCTCCTGAAAACTTGAAAATGAAAGCAAAGGCAAAAGGTCAGAGCCCCTGGCTGTAGGCAGCCGAAAGCACTCCGATGCCTGAGTTAGTTTGGTGACTGAACTAAGGAGGAATGAATGAGGAAGAAGAGAGTGTGTTTTTCCCTTGTTTTTTCATACCTTTGGTGGTTTTACCTCATGCGTATATATAGGAGTGAGTGTCATCATTAGACTAGACCCCTTAGTGGGGGTAGGTAGATATGGGAATCCCATCGACCTGTACTTTGCCCCCTGAGTGGGGGTAGGTAGAAAGGGAATGTCCCATCGGACCATGTCCCAATGACTGCTGATGTGATTGTCAGATAAGCCTGTCTACTTATCTAGATCGGGCGCCCACTTTTCTTGTCAGTTCGTTGTTTGTCTCTACGTCAGCGCATTTATGGCTGAATGACAGCAGAGACCGAGACAAGCCTTTGTAGGTATCTTCACCGAGACCGAGACGAGACCCCGCAAATACCTTCACCGAGATGAACTTCGGAACCTCCAGTTTGGCCCTTAGCCGAGCTGGATGTGCATTGGCCGAGATCAAGACAATCCGACCTGTGACTGATTAGCATAATTACTGTCACTAGAGAATCTCCCCACACAACTTTAATCCTACTTTTGATGATGATGGATGATGTATGTGGATCGGATGGACGGTCTAGATCTAAAATGAAGATGTGAGATGATGATCTAGACCGTCATTTGGACTGTTTGATCATGTTGATATACCAGCAATGTTGGAGTGGGTCCCCCATGGCCATGATCATGTGGGCCCCACTAACCTCGTTAGCGATGGAGCTTTCCTAGTCCTTAGGATTCACAAAATGCATATGCATGTAAATACATACTGAGAATAAAAGCAATTGGATGATCTTTTATTAAAGGTGGCTATAGAAAACCTGGATCTGCATTTTTTAAGAACCGCCCAGTTTTTGTGGATACTATCTAATGCATGACAATTGCCAATCAAAAGTGAGAAGAGATGAGAAGATGTGGTGGGTTAGTGCATTATAATCACCATGATTCTAGGCTCAGGATTTAATGGTTCTATTAGTGCATTATTTATCATGATTCAAGCAATGGTTGATGTAGTCAATTTAGTGTTAGATTGGGAATGGTGGGTTTGTGTTTTCTGAGGGATTGGGTGTTAGGATTTTTGTAGATTGCAATTTGATGGATGCATTATCATTCAAGCATCATTTAATTTACACACATATGCATTGTTTTAAGAAATCTTGAAATCTTGTTTTATACATGCATTGTTTTTAAGAATTGTTAAAGTTTTGATTTATGCATGTTTTGTTTTTAATCTTGGATGCATTTGTTTTTTAAAAGAGTTTTTGAAATCAAGCAAGCCTTTGGTTTTAAACTTTTGAATCATTTTAGGCTTTTTATGTTTCATGTTTTTAAACCCCTTAGAATGATTTAAAACATGTTTCCAAGCTTGATTTAATGGCCCAAAAATTTCCACTTGAAAAGACTTTGAAATATGCAAATTTGGGAATTTTTTGTCTCAGGGGGTCAACCTGCAGTGTGGTGGGTCGACCCCCCTAGGGACCCAGGTCGACCCGGCTCACTGCAGGTCGACTGGGTCCTGAAGCTCCAACGGTCATTTTTCTGACCGTTGTGTGTAGCAGGTCGACCCGGCCCTGTTGGCAGGTCGACCCGGGACTAGCCGTTGGGCATTTTTTTGTATAAAATGGAGTTCTTTCCTTTGCCAAAAGTTGGGAATTTTAAGGCCCTCCTTGAGGGGTTTTGAGGCAAATCAAAGGGAAATGAACTAAGGGATGAAGGGGATCATTAGGAAAGTTAAAGCTTGGATTAATGAAGTTAAATCACCAAGTAGGCTCTACTTTCCTTAATCATATGTTTTCATGCTTTGTTTTACTTTTGGTAAATCTTTTGTAGCATGATAAACTATGTATGAAGTGTTGTGTCTTTAACATGTTTTATGTTTTGAGTTGATTTATTGTTTTGGATACAACACCATTTGATTCAATCCAAGTAGTACTTTATCTTTGGTAAATCTAAGTAGATCATGTTAATGAAAGAATCTTTGAAATTATATGTAACATGATTCATATACTTGGCTGAATCTATGGTTGTTGTTTTTCAACATAAGAAAATCACTTTCAAAACTATCTTATGTTTTGGATTCAACATCTTTACATATCATATGTTTTCATGTTTTTGTTTTATCTTTGGTAAATCTTTAGTAGCATGTTAAACTATGATGTGTTGTGTCCTTAGCATGTTTTATGTTTTGAATTGATCTATTGTTTTGGATGCATCACCATTGATTCAATCCAAGTAGTACTTTATTTGGTAAATCTAAGTAGATCATGTTAATGAAAGAATCTTTGAAATTATGTGTAACATGATTCATATACTTGGTTGAATCTTTGGTTGTTGTTTTCCATCATAAGAAAATCTCTTTCAAATGTATCTTATGTTTTGGATTCAACATCTTTACAAATCATATGTATCTTTGTTTTAAAGTTTCACAACTTGTCTTTCTTTGATAGGTATATCATATTCAAGTTGAATTTTTAAGTACATATGATTTGTCCCCTAATTTCAATCAAATCTATTTTTATGTTTTGATCTACATTGTTGATTTGATTGACATCCCTATGCATCACATGTTTAGAGCTAATTAATTTCATACAACTTGTGAATCTTTGATATCATTAACAAGTTGTTACTTTTAACATGTGACTTGCATTCCTTCCTCAATCATAAATATTTTTATAAGCTAAAACTTTCAAAAGCCTTAGGCATACATTTATGAGCTTTCATTTTCAAAATGATTGAGGACATCACACACACACATCATGAGCATACATCTTTGCATTCATTAAGTGTTTGCACTACAAGAAAAATGTCTTAATGAGTCACTTTTAAAGTGTCTTAAAAAGTGGTTTGTGTCGCTTTTCTGATTTCTATGCAAGCGTCTTATCTGCCGGCGTCACTCAACGTTCGCAAAAGCGTCTCAAAAAATACATATGTTGTGTCAGTTTCTGGTATCAAAGTGACACAAAAAAATGGTTACTTGTGTCACTTAAAACCCAAAAGTGACACTGAAATAACTTAGAAGCGTCACAAGAAAGATAACTTCTGTCATCAGTTGTGACAATTTCCATTGAAGCGAGATACAATCAACATCTGTAGCAATGATCAATATGTAATAAAAGTGACACAAGTAGTCATCAGTTGTGACAGTTTCCATAGAAGCGAGATACCATCCATTTTTTTAAAAATAAAAATGCAATATATACATTACTAATAACATGCTGCAGTATGGATACACTTTCAAATCACTAAACCTGCCTTACAAAAGATGCAAAAAGAACATTCAATAAGAACCATTTCATTAATTGGAAATTAATCACCATTCACATTAAGGACCGTACTTGCTCGTCCACGCACTAAATCAAACAAACTATTCAAAACATAGCCAATTTGAATCATCCATAATCCAAACTATTTACATTAACCTTCGAATTCGAAACCAAAGC
The DNA here is from genome assembly GCA_038049695.1 of Cinnamomum chago. Classification (NCBI taxonomy): domain Eukaryota; kingdom Viridiplantae; phylum Streptophyta; class Magnoliopsida; order Laurales; family Lauraceae; genus Cinnamomum; species Cinnamomum chago. The sequence goes on along the minus strand of CP142453.1, from coordinate 99,693,779 downwards.
GTCACGACATAATCCAAAACCTTCACAAAAGCATCCAAAAAAAGGCAAGCTACATTGTAAACAATTTCCGGAAATTCCTAACTAACCAAAATTAACTTAACCTAATTAGTAGATCCACTTAGCAAAAGGCATTCCATCTCCGTTTAATTAAGTTCTTCATTCACCTACAAAATAATAACAATTTGACTATGTATCAATAATATAATCAAGTAAGAAGGAGAGTTTAACCAACAATATCAAGGATTCATGTTAAAGAGAAAGCATTTTGTCACTAGAGAAAGAGCAATTGAAACACAGATAAGCCATGGAGGAGTTGTCAGCCAAATCCACAATTTGGAAGATTTTTTTGAGGTCCGAGGATCTGTACTCTTTCCCTCTCCTCTCTCTATTACAACAAACAAAAATTGCAAATTTCAGGGTTTGAGGCATATCCACTAGAAAAGTATGCAATGGATTTCACAAGTGGTAGTTTCCACAAGTGCCTAAAATTTCAGCTTTTTTTTCTTTTTTGGTAAAAGAAATTTCAGCTTTGTTAGGGTCACTTATGCTGATCAAAGTCACAACAAGAATCCCTTTGTCATTATGAAGAACACCTACAACACCCACCAGCCTTGGTTTCCCTCTTGCCACTCAATCCTCAAAAGCATCTTAACAATCTATCACCAGTAGGTAAAAATGTTCACTAACAAAATCTCACTTATCTATCTTGAGTTTGGCTAAAGAATTGTCAATTTTATTTGGCTCCTGCCTCATTGGTCAAAAGAAACTGCCAACAAAGAAGATAAAAACTTAACTTAGCTGCAGTGTACGTATATCTCCATATGGTCTGAAAGGACCCAATGCCCATCTATCTTTAGATTTTATATTTAAAATTAGAATTTAAAATGGCACTATTACATGGTGCTGGAGAGTAGAAATATGAACTGAATAATACCAACGGATGAACGTACGAATGTAAGATACTTGTAATTGTTTGTTCTTTTTCTTTTTCATATAGTCACTATAATATTGTGCACTAATGAGTTTTTTTTTTTTTTTTTGGTCTTCCATTTGCTCTAATTTTATTATCAGTAAATCTACTCAGTATTAGTGAATTAATTATCAATGAATAAAAAACTAAGGGAGAATTTATAGTATTTATGCGTATGTAATGTATTTGAAGTATCCTTAAAATAACTTATAAAGGAAAAAATGATTAAACATTAAACAAACGTCAAATCGTTAGGTCAAACAAATCCAAGTCCCACATTCCCAATCATGATTTACAAATTGATTTCCAAACCCCTGTAACTTTAAATTTAAGGCCTTTTGTTAAGTTAAAAAATCCTTTCCTTACATGTATGGCAAGCATAAACAAGTTTGATGTCAAATACTGAACAGTGGAAAATAAGAATGCTGTGAGAACAAATATAGCCAATCAATAAAACGCAAGCATCATTGTATCATTTTTTAGTTAATCACTTGCCTTGGCGGAGAACGGCTGCGGCTTCTACTATTGCTGTGACGTCTGTATCTACTTATTCTGCTTGTTTCGGCAAGTTTCTCCTGCCTTTGTCTCTCCTGCTCTCGTTTTTTAGCCATCTCAGTAGCAGTGTCTTTCTTGACTGCAGAATCCATCAAATAAAATATTCAAAATATCAAAATTAGATGAACCCTCGAGTAATAGTCTAAAAAATCCTAAGGTCAGTTGTTGTTCTCCACCCTGTCATGCCATTGCTGTCATTAGACTGCTGAAGCATAAATCACACTACACGCACACAGCAAATGTCTTACTTTGTTTGTTCAGCTGTTTGCTCATTATCCGTTTAAGACGTTCCTGAGGTGTTTCCTTCTTCTCACTCTGCTGTGGTTTTAAGACTACCCCAGTAGTAGGCTTGCTTAGCTTGGCCAGGGCTGACGATGTGCTAATAGGAGACATAGACAAAAAAAAGATATAAAGATATAAAGACACTGAAGATCTCTGACAATTAAAGATATAAAGTGTATATTAGGACTTGAATAAATTTCCCGGGTAATTCTAACATCAAACAATTCCATCATATTTCCCATTTAAATTTCACAATTTAAGGTAATTCGATTCAAGGTATACATCTCATACTACTATGCTTCAATGGGTTTAAATGGGCTTCAAATAGTGGGGGAAATGAGCTGGAAAAAGGGCTGAAATGGGCTGGGAAACAGCCCAGAAATTAGCCGAATTGGGCTGGAAAACAACCCTGAAATTGGCTGGAAACAGGCCCTGAAATGGGCTGAAAACAGGCCTTGAAATTGGGCCAGAAATGGACCTAAAACCAGCCCAGAGATGGGCCTGAAATCAGGCCTGTAAACAGGTATGGGCCTGTCCAGGCCCGCCCTGCTGCCAGGCAGAGCCTGGTCCGGTTCAGTGCAGGATTTTGCACTCTTCTTCCCTCTTATTTCTGATTTTTTTTTGAATCATTTCCCTCCTGTATTCTCATACAACTGAACTTCTCCTTGCTTCATCAAACATCCATTCAAACATCAAACACTAATTCATTCCATCTCTTCCAAAAATCCTGATATGAACATCAATTGGACACAAAAACTTCAAGAACTTGTACACAGTTTGGACACAAAATGTGCAGAAATCTGCACACAGATTGAACACAGAAAGTGCAGAAACCTGAACATAATTTGAACATAAAACTTGTACATTATTTAGACACAACAACCTGCAGAAATCTGATTATAAAACAGCCATAAACAATTATGAAACACACCTGATATAATCAATTGAAATCAGTAGAAACAAATGCAACTTTCAAGTCATAACTTTTGAGAAAATAAAGTGCAGATTTGCATGCATTCCAAAGGCTGTTTATTCACTTGCCTCAAGTCAAGATGGGTCTCAAATATACTCCAAATAACTCCTACACAGTCAGCTGAAAGCCTACACCAAAAGCCCCATGAAAACTAGCTTAAAATCCATGAAAATTCAAAATTAGTGGAGTCCTCCAAGAGAACACCTTGCATGAATGTTAAGAGGCTTCTATAGGCTTAAAAGGACACATGGTATCAACAAGGTAGCAATGGCTTACCTTTAGGTGGTTCAAACAAGAAGAAGAGCTTGGAGAAGATGATGAACCCAGCCCAAATTCTTTGAAAATGGTGTCACAAGGAAGCTAGGACAAAGGGGAAGAGATTGGTGAAATTTTCTCTCCAAATGGCTTTCAAGAAGGGTACATGCAAGAGGAGAGAAGGTGCCTGGAAATGGAGGAGGAAGAAGCTCTCTCTTCAGCTGAGTTGCAGGAAAAAGAGATACCTGGCTGGAGTTTTCAACATTTTAAGGTTCTTTTCCTGTTCTAGCGATACAGTTGATGCAGGATCAACATGCAGGGCCTCGAGTATATGACCAGCTGATGACCTGCAAAGATGCAGAAGCATTAAGAGATGTCCTTGGCCAACATTCAAATTGACCAAAGGCCATCATTTTGGAAGCAATTATACAAGTTCATTTTACAAACAAAAAAATTGTGCTTTTTGACAGGAAGCATCCATATAATTCCACTATAAACTGCTTTAGTCAGCTCCAAATGGCAATGCAGTTCCCCAGTCCCCACCCTGCAATCATGCTCTTAATCCCTAGGCCAGATCTAACCCTAAACCCCAAAGTTCTGCCTTAGGTAACCAGAACGAGCACCAGATAAGCTGCAGCAGAAAACATTGTCCAATCAATCTTGCAAGAATTAAAGGTCGAGTGCTCCGACCGGTTCAATACATCAGCTTGAAATGGAGATGATGGTGGAGAGACTCCTAGCTTCTGATCATCATGATGAGGGGAGCCCCCCAACTCAGTGATGTACTCTATTTTTGGAGCCCTTGGTTTGCTACGATGCCCATTATCAGCATGTCCAGCACGATCATGTCATCTTGAGTGTGATGGCGAATACGACCGTGATCTGGATGGACCACCAATTATTCAGAGCTGTTGGAGGTATGGACCACAAGGCTAAATGCACTCCACATAGATTGTTTTTTTCTTCCAACTGTTATGTGGGTTCTCTGCATTCTATTTCTTTCTCTTCCTAACGAACCAATTCCGCCTCTTCTGCTGCTGCAACAGGAGGGGAATGGAAAAGGGAAAATGGGTTGAACCTGTGATGATTTAGGACTTGGGAGGAGTTCAGGACTCAGGAGTGGAAAACGAGAATTGTTCAAAAGGGGTAGGGGTAACCCACTCCCACAATCCACCATCGTCTACATCCCCCCTACCAAGGAACCCACTCCCACAATCCACCCCCAAAATCTCCCAGCACCATGGAACCCACTCCCACAATCCAGCAGAAACCCAAAATCTCCATACCCAGACAGATAAACATGTATAGCTGAAAGAAGAAGAAGTTGAGAGAAGAGCAGAGAGGGACAGAACAGAGAGATGGGGAAAGAGAGAGAAAGCAGAGAGGGAGCAGAGAGATGGGGAGCGAGGGAGAGAGAGAGAGAGAACAGAGAAGAAGGAGAGAGGAGAGGGGGAATGGTGCATGCGCAGTGTGTGCGGAGTGAAGAAAGAGGGAGGGGTGTACCTGGTGTAGGGGCGGCTCGAGGAGGCGGAAGAAGGTGCTGCGTGTGGGCCGGAGCTGCGGCTGCTTGTGTCTGGCAGAGGAAGATAATGGAGTAGAGGGTGGCAGGTTTGGTGAGGAGAGAAGAGAGAAGGCGGTTGGATGGCTGCGATGGAGATGGAGATGGAGATGGAGATGGGAGGCTGGCTGATGATGCGCAGGCTGAAGGTGATCGGCTGGGTTGTGTGAATGGAGATGATGCAGGGGAGGATTGGAGGGATGGGCGTGAGGATTGGAGGGATGGGGGGCCTGTCGATCGTCTCAGACCCGCCCAAATTTTGCAAGCACCCGCCCAAATGTCGCTTTTGTTTTCTATTTCCTGTAAGAAAAGAACAACCAAATTTTTTGTGTCACTTTTATTTAGTGGGAAAAACCATCCTCAATATTTAGTTTGGATTATTTTAAAAATTTGCTCCGCTAGTCACTTTAAGAATAAAACGAGACATAGATTTGTTTTTGTGTGTCGCGTTATAGAAAATTGACACAACAAACCTCCTCCGCGTTTACTCCTCCTCTAAAGTGACACATCAGACCGTACTGTGTCACTTTATTGTAAAAGCGACACAAAAACTCATTTTAAAAGCGAGACTAAAAGTCCTTTTTTTTGTAGTATTGTGTGAGTTAGTTTTTCACTTTCATATCCGCCTATTTTAGAGGCAAATGTAATGAGCTTAATTGAATCTCCATCAAGTGTATTATAGACACTAATTAAGAGAGATAACCAACCTTGTGGTTGAAGAGGTTATTGCTTAGCCTAAGAAAAGCATAATGTAAAGGTTATTGCTTAGCCTTGAAAAGCATATTGTAAAGGTTATTGCTTAGCCTATTGAAAAGCATAAATAGTGGAAATCCGGTGGGGTGTTGGATCACAAGCCGGTAGTGGATGTAGGCATTGAGGCCGAACCACTATAAATCCTTGTGTGATTGTGCTTGCTTTGTGGTGATTGTTTTCATTAAGCTTCCGCATTTTGTTTGATAATCATCACTTGTGGCTAGTTTGTTTTAAAGAAGTTATAATTGATTAAAATTGGTTATAAATGAAGCTCACCCTATTCACCCCCACTCTAGGGTTCGGATCCCCCGGACTTACATTGGGCGGATCAAAGGTAGCGCCCATTGTTGGAAATGGAAATGGAGTTTATTTTTTTTATTGTTAACCTGGATTTTTATGGTGGCTTTCTCTCTCTCTCTCTCTCTCTCTCTCTCTCTCTCTTTTCAACAATATTTTTCGAATTGTTTGATGTTGATACTGGCTGTAGATCTTGTGGTTTTGATTGGATTGTGGTATGATTTTTTTTTTTTTTTTGAATTGTTAGATGTTGATATTGGTTATGTATCTGTTGATTTTGGTCAAACCCGTGGTTTCATAATCTTACTAGGGATTTGATCCAATTTATCATGTGATTGCTTTAAATTGAAGAGGTTTTTATCCTCTGGATTCAAGATTTGAATTTTTCGGTAGTTAATTTGAATTGGTGTAATTCATATTTCCTTCTTTCAAGGATTTATTTGGCTGCGTGAAAACAAGGGAGGAAATATGATTGATTGCAGAACACTTTTTGCCATTGTCTTTGCAGCAATGGGAGTAAACATGGAGACAACCCAGTTCTTCAAATGTGATTTTGAAGAGAATGGTTCAATGGAAAGAGTGACCCTATTTCTAAACTTGGTATGTTGTTTGAATCTGACACAGCCCGCTGTTATACTCTATTTAAGGTATTCAAATTCATCATGACTTGCATCATGGCAATTGTTCATCTTAGTTATAACTGTTGAGAAGTTGATACTAGTTCTTGTAGTGTGTATTTCTGATAATGTGCTTTTTACAGGCCAAAGATCCCACAACAAGCGCATCATCAGTTCATCACTCCTCGCATTGCTCTGACGACTGCCGAATATCTAGCTTATGAATGTGGGAAACATGTCTTAGTCATACTAACAGACATGTGTTCATATGCAAATGCGCTCTGTGGGTATTAACTCTACTATCTTAGCCGTTGTAGCTCTCTGACAGTGGTCATTTATGAATGCTTATGCACCAAGTGTTGGACTGTTGGTTTTCACATATTAATGGGCTGCTGCTGCTGTTGTTTTACTTTTGAGGATTTATTGTTTTGGTATCATCTACTATTTCTATTTCTGCAGTTTTAAATGGTTATATTTAGCCTAAATTTTATGAGTCGGACTTGGCAGAAGAAATATTGGAGGAAGGATCTCCTGTGACTGCTAAAAGGTTAGTAGTTTCTAGTATAACCCCAAATCTAACATCTAATTTTCCCAGCTTCATAGGTGGCATTTATGCTCTTTGATAGAGAATTAAATAAAGCTTCTTTGTTCATTTTTGGAGAACCTAGTCCTCCATTTTGCTATTTCAAATGTACGGATGCACCTTCGTATTCTTTACATGCAGGGCCCAAGGTTCACCATCATGATCTAAATTCTTTATATGTTTGAGCCCCCTCTGATGGAGGATATCCCAAAAGATTTTTAGATTCATATAGACATTCATCATTTCGGCGATTAGACAAACACTTTTGTGGACTGTTTGGCCAAACAAGGGGTGGATAGGTCTCTAAATTCTGTTGTTTTTTCTATGTAGTTTTTTTATTTTTGTTTATGTATAGTTCTTGTATATCATCTCGCTGCCTTTATTGTGGGTGTAGGGCATCTGAGTTTCCTTGTATTCTTTTTCTCTTAATCAATCTTTACTGTTACCAATTTTTAAAAAAAAGGAAAACAAAAAAGAAATTGTAATTAATCGTGAAAATACCCATTTTGAATGTGAATCGATCTCCTAGCCTATCTGTCGTCTTTGCTGTGTTTATTTTTACCAACATTTCATGCTTAACAATTCAGTATACTAACCTTTTCTCTACATTTCTATGTGTGCACAATATGCAGGAGAGGTGACAACCGAAGTGAAGACTGATCTTTGATTATATGATTAGATGTCCACTTGTAGCTGGAGAATGGGCATATGTGTAGTCTTTATTTGATGCAGTTTAAAATGATGTGCACTCCAAGTTATTTTTTTTTTGAACATCAGCATGGAGTAATGGGCATTCTGAGGGTCAAGAGTTGGGAATCAATTAAAGCCATGACTGGAAGATGGGGTTTGAGATCTTTTCTAACTCATTTGGCTATATGAGCCAATAACCATTCACTTTTTAAGGGTAGCTTGTTATGGAGGTCTTTCCGATATCTTTGTTGGATTTTTCATTATATTTTACAAGGTTTAATTGTTTTAGACAAATTACTTGTTTGAAAAATCTCAACTTTGACTAAAAGACTATCTCTATCTCTGTTGATCTCGAAAAACCCATCTAAAAAAATTCATCTCCGTTATACCTCTCTCGTCCCATATCCCTGCACAGACCTTGGATCAAATTTTACAGATGGGTTCTCTCTTTTAGTGTTGTGTGTTTTCAACCTCTCTACTTTCCTCTGTTTTGTACAGTGGCCGAGGAGCCTCTTTCTTCCTGTTTTGTACATTGGTTAGGACTGGTCTGACCTTTCCCCACATGATTTATTTTGATGGGCGTCTGTTAAAGCATAAGCACATGGCTCTGTGTGTGATGAATATTGCAGGCCAGAGGCAGACAGAATTGGCTATGAACCAAAGAACAGGGATAGCTGAATTGGAGAATGGATTATCCATGTCAAGGCAAGCATCCTTATTGATGTTGTGATCTTTATACTAACTAAATCTCATTTGATGTGATTAAAACTTGTTATTTGCTTTCTTAGGCAGGTCAACTCTTTTTATTGTCATAAATATTTCGTAGTAAGGTGGCATGCACACTAGAGTACAAAAAACCACACAGAGTACAATGAACTGTACGTAGATAGTTTTAACTGGATGGGTCAGTTTCTTAAAAAGTGCAATGAACTGGGGACAGTTTTCTACGCCTTCAGTTTTTTCTTTCTTGCTTTTCTCATCCAAAACTGATACTAAATGATCCTTTTGAGTTTTCACTATAGTTTACATTAGATGACGTCTCATATCACATCACCATACCTGTATTTGATGACATCACTTTGGTACCTTGAGAAAGGTTTCATTTAGTTATTTTTTCCTTTTACTGTTTTCAATGCCGGGTGGATGACTAGGTGTGAGTTTCCACATGTACTTTTTTTCTGATTCAGAGAGCCATTGCTTCATTTGCCTGGCTGCTCCAGCAATAGTTAGTTCGGTTGTAGAAATTGGATCCACTGAATGTTGTGACATGTACAGATGTATAGTAAAAGTAAAAGTACAGTGTATACCTTTTCAGGAAGAATTTTCAGGCCTTTCTGATTCCAAAGCGAAGTTTCAGTTGACAGCTGTCTCACTTTTGGTATGTTTCAGTGAAATCTCACTAGTTTTGAAAATTAGTGAGATGTGTTACTTGGAAAAGGAAACTAGTGAGACCTCACTAGTTTTCTTTAATTTCATTTACATTGTGTTTTCTCTTATTTGATCGTGTTGAAGCTTGGACTGATATGGAAATATTTGAGGTCTGATTTTCATTCATGGTCATACCATTAGATCTTCTGTATGGGTTAGGATTAATCAATGCTAATGGAGCCAATAGTTACAGAAAATCTAAGGCATATAACTAATATGATCTTTGTCTTTAAACTAATTTAATTATCATTGATCATTGGAGTGTATTAGCATTCCAAACTTCAAAAGAGTGTATTAGCAGAAGTATCAACTGATTCCCTAGGGACAAGATAGCGTATGATGCCGATGCGATGTTATGAAAAAAATTTAGAAAATAGGAAATGGGTACAGATATGATACGTTACATAAACATATCTATGTTTAACGAAAAGAGAAAAGCATCCTACTACGTATAACCACAAGAATGGTCAGAAATATTTTATTTTCTCATACATTTATTATGAGTTGTGTGCTTCATAACATGTTAACTAATTACATTTTTTTTGTTGCGATTTTATACAGGTAGGTAACTATCGAGATGGAGTTACTTTTTGGCAGTTAACCAAGATGACCAAGATGGTGTTGAAGACTTTTTGTAGTTAACTGGAACACTTGTTTTGAATTATTTTTGCCATTTGACACAACACATCGTGTATGGATGTTTTGTAGTTATGCTAAAACTATTAACTTTGAAGTGTTTATTGTTGAAGGATGAATATTTTGAAGGGTTGTGAACTTGGATGATAGAATGTTGACTTGTTGGATATTTGATTTGAATGATATTTTGCGTCTTTGTGGTATAAGTTTTGCTAATGGGTGTATCTAGATACAAATATTTGAAACTTTGTAAGCTGGTGCGAAATGATAATTTGGGTGGCACAAATATTTTGATTGTTTTTTTCTGACAAAAAGAGTATGTCACCCTTGTGTGCCAACCTGGTAATATTATTGGTGACACACATTTGGTTGTCAGGGTAAATATTTTCAGCGGCAATTCTTGTCACAGAAGATCTCTTTTCTATGACACCCGCATTGTTGTCACCATTGCTTTCAGTGACATCCTACTATGTCATGGAAAATCTTTCTTCCACGACACCATATTTTTGTCAGTGTTGACATCATTCCGTGACAAGTGCACAAACTTTGTCACCCTTGACTTTTAGTGTCATGGATACAATGACACCCCATCCCGTGTCACTAATGATAATAGGTGACAAAAATTGGGCCTTCGGTGACATTTTTTCATGTCACCAAACATGTTTTTCTTGTAGTGCGCTTACTGCTCTCTCTTTCCCTCTCCCTCTCCGCTCCCTGCTCTCCCTTTCCCTGACGGCCCGGCTCTTGTGCTTTCTCTCCGCTCCCTGCTCTCTAAGCGATTCCGGGCAGATATTCTAGTGGAACTCCCAATGACTGCTCCAACGTCGGTATGTGGCCGTAAAGAATCTGCGTTCTCCTTCTGTCTCCCTCCCCACTCACAGCGTTCTCCTCACTACGGTTCCTGTTTTCTATTTCCCTGTCCATCTCCGCCGATGCTCTCTCTTTAGCTCTCTCTGACGTCCCAACTCCTGCTCTCCCCTTCGCTCCCTGCTGTCTATGCAAGTCTGTCCAGATCCTCCAGTAGAAGTCCCACGGCTCCTGCAACGTCATCTTCCATCTGAGATTTAAGTGAAGGTGATTTTCTCTATTCTTCTCTCTTCCATATTGTCTATTTTCTTGTTTTCGTTTCAGTTTCAGTTTCTATAAATGTTGGAACTGCGATGTTCTGAAGAGGGGATCTTGCTTGGGGTAGTTGAGTAAACCTCTTATTTTGAACCTATTGTTTGGGGCAAGAGGTTGCAAGTATAAGTGGTTTCTTCAAATCATTCTCAATTTCTTCAAACGTTTGTATAAATCTTGACAGTTACTTATCTCCAACCTCTTATATTTGGAACATCTTATAATTATGTTGGATGGGTTCTCTCCAAAACTCCCAAAAAGCATCATACAAATAGGGAGGTTGTTCAGGAAGTAGTCCATTGGGAGGCAGTTGAGGAAGCACTCCATTAGCAGGCAAATAACATTTAGATAGAAAGATAAGTTAGATGGGCATTGATAGATCACAAAAGATTGTAATGATTAGTGAATTTGAAACACCCGCCAAACAGGAAAGGATGCATGCAATAGCTGCCGAACAGCCATTCATGGATATGGATCGATAGCGCTGTAAGTGTATTAGTCGTTAGTGTTGCTGCACCAGCCATACAACTGGAGCAGCAGAGCCCTCCTGGACAGAGGGCTCCACCTGCTTGTTGTCCACTTGAGAACATTCCTTCCATTGTGGGTTCATTGATAATGCCCATATCTATGTTAGACAAAGTGGTCTTTTGTGGTCTTTACCCAAAAAATAAAATGTTAGCCAAAGTGGTGCTGTGGTGAACTTTCTGGCTGCACCTATGCATCAGGTGTTGGTAGGCTCCTTTTGCTAGTGGGGAAGTAATGTGAAAAGGGGGAGTGATGTTGTTTATGATGGATAACAACTGCAGAAAGAGGACAGTCATGTTATTGAATAGGAGAGTGTAGTGTACCACCTCCTAAACAGTCTGTGAGATAGATTGTCAACCAATTCTCTATAAGGACGAAAATTTGGTGAATAGAACTTCCGGTTAAGTCCCATTGATAACAGTGATCCATCTTATGCCAATGAAGTAAGATATACCAAGAAGTGGTATCTTGTTATGGATTAAGAAATGAAGATCCTTGTGAAAAATGAAACTTTACATCTCCTTCCAAGATTCAAAGATACTAAACTGGAGACATGTTATAGAAGACAACGTATAGATGGATTTCGATGGATCAATGTTACTATCTGAAGGACCATTCAAGCTTTGCTCTGTTAAAGCTTAGCTTTTTAACAGAAGAATACAGGGAGTTGAATGAAATTAATGTGAGCTTGTTTAGATTACTTTTAATTGTATTTCTGGGTTGCTAAATAAGTGCTTACGTAACGAAAGAAGGATGTTGTATAAAGTAGTGATGTATTTGAATTATGAAGTTAGTATAATTTTTAAATTCGAGTAGTTGCAGATGTTGGGAGGTCGGCTAATGGCTTCACCGATTCTTTGATTTCAAGTGTGTATACTGTTTTTTTGTTAAGTACCTATTTTTATAGATATCCCTTTTATAAGTGAGAGACTTCACCTAGAATCAATCCATTCCTATAATGAACATGTAACCCTTCGGTGTTAATTTTGTCTTCTAGTGACCACGGGATTTAGTCATAAGAAGTTAACATCATATGTAATTGTTAGTTAACCTGCCTGTAATTTTATGCTCTTAAGTTGCTTTTGAGACTCAAGTTCTCAAGAAGATGATGTTAGCTTTCCACCGAAATCATGGAAGACCCTTTCCACAATTATAAATTCTCAAGGAGTTGGGCCATTTGAGATTCTCATTTTTTAGCTTTATAATGTCCGTCCCACTTTATGAGGTGAAAATCCTCAGTGAAACGATAGGAGTATAGAATACATGGATTCCTCCCCTATTAACAAAAATAAAATTTGTTCTAATCTATATCTTATCATTTTAATTGTCATGCATCCCAATGGAGGTGTGCAGCATGTACATTGAAGGCACAGAGATCACAAATATTTCATTGGATCATCATTGTTCACCATCAATCATCAATTATCCCCACCACGAGCACCTTCACTGTTCCAAAGATCTGTGTTATCCATTGGTATCTTTTCCTACATTTTTCCAATTAGATTCACCACTTGTAGCTGCTCCTTGATTCCAACCGCCTGCTTGATCACTTTTCCAAGCAGGTGATTCCCCATCTTGGTCCCAATGGCTTCCTTGATCCTTGTTATGATCACTTGATCGCCCACTGCCAAATGGCCCTCCGCCACGGCCTTTACCACTTGCTCCCCCCCCCCATCCTCCTTTCCTGCCTGCTCCCTGACCTCCTTCAAAAGCTTTAGGTTGGCTCCAACTGTTTGAATGATTTCTATTACCACCACCTCTTCCCCCAATACCACCCCTTCCTCCTCTCCAGCCACCTATCCAACCTCCATCAAAAGTTTTAGGTTGGTTCCAATTGTCTTCATGATTTCTCTCTCCACCAATTTCAGTATTTCCAGTCAGATTTCCAACCCCCATTAGCATCACCCGATCTATTCCAAATCTTGCCTTGATCTTTTTCTCTTCCACCATGATCATTTATAGCTTTTCCTTTATTCCAATTGGATGACTGGTCACCACCAAAAGACTTTGGTTTGTTCCAACTATTTGTCTGACTTCCACTAGAAAATCCCACTTCAGTCCAACCAACTATTTCCCCTTCACTCACATCTTTTGACTTGTCCCAGTCCTCAGACCTACCTCCTTTAGTCCAATTAGATGCCTGATCACCACCAGAAGGCTGAGATTTGCTCCAGCCATCTCGTTGACCATGGCCAGCAGATCACTTGTTCCAACCCCTTGCATTCCCATATTTTGACTTATCCTGACTCTCAGACTAGCCTCCACTCTCACCTTTTGCTTTGCTCCATCCACCTGCTTGATTTCTCCAACCAACTTCTGGTTTATCCTACTGTCCTCTCGCATTAGCCCAACTCCCTGTCTGAGTTCCATCTGCATCTGTCGTATTGTTCGAAGAATCTGTTTTGTTTTTACCAGATCCTTCATTCCCTGTACCAGAGGCCTTACCCAATACATCCAATTGATTTTCCTGACTGATTTTATTGCTTTGGAGCTCCACCGCTTTGCCCCAATAAGTTGCTACATTTCAGAGACACCTTTTCCTTGGTTCCAAGAACTTTGATTATCATCAACGACCCCTTTGCCTTTGTCCTGGTTGCTTTCTTCTGTGCCCCTCAAGTTAACATCTTGGCTATTCCAAGCATCCTTTTCACTCACACTTCCATTATTCCCATCTACCAAAGTCTTTTCTAATTTGAGCCATGGATCTACTTGATCAGTACTTGCATTTCTTTTCTCCCAACCACTCATCCCATTAGTAGGATGATCTGCCGGAGTTTCACTTTGCTAGAGTTTATCTTTACCCCATTCACTTGCAACTTCCCAAGAGCCAGCTTGATCTCTAGGTTGGAAAAATTACCATCTGAGGTTCCCGAAAGTCTTACACATCGTCTATGCATTTCATTATAAACTTATTGCCAATTTGTTATTGGAGACAAAAAAGGGCCCGTGTAATCTGAAAATCAGTACAACGATATCGTGACCGTGAAACTTTGACAAATATATTATGAGTGAGATCGTTATCTATTTATCAATGTTTATGCATCTCAATATATAGTATATCATTAATTACAAGTTGAGAAATCAGAAATGTAGGATGAAGTATAAGTTGTTGTAACGATATCGTTGCAATTGCAGTCACATGACTCCATAAATGAATCTCTATTATATTTTTCCTTACAAGTCTCATGTGTATCTATTAGAAACCTCATTTTATAACTCTATGAATTGATAAATGTACATTGTACTAACTTTAAACTTCTTACAGATTATAGATGGACAATATATAGTCCGGTCCTATGGATAACTCCATCTTATATGAGCAAGAGAACCATATTTCCAAACGAGTCTGGCAGGGCAAGGTGAGCATATATTGAAATACATTGTTTTAACTATATTGTCCTTACAACTATGACATTACTTTAAGCTTATATTTTCCTCGTCATTTATTAATTGCAAAAGGCGGGCCCATTACGATGCATTCCAACGCCAAATCACGACAGCTGAGAAATCAATGACCGTATGTGGGCACTAATACGTCAAGCCGGTCTAGGGCATCCGGTGAAGATAAAAAAAACCGAGCTCGATCATGGCTTAATAACAGGCTTGGTTGAGCAGTGGAGGCTAGAGACAAACACCTTCCACCTTAACAGTGATGAGGCTAGCGTTACTTTGGAGGACGTAGCTTATATATGCGGCGTCCCCATTGATGGTCTCCCTGTCAAGGGCAGCAGATTATCTGCCCCCTCAACCATGATCAGATTATGTGAAGAACTGCTGGGGGTGGTACCGGACGTGAACTATGACTGCTATGGAGTGCATATTAAGTTCACTTGGTTGAAATATAATTTTGGGTTGGAGCCCAAGAGCCGACCGCGAGATCAAGACGTTCGTGAACACGTGCATTTCTATTCGGTCTCGTTGCCGGTCAGATTATTTGGACCTCTTCGAGTACAAAGGCTCCATCCCACATCCTTGAATTATTTAGACATTTTGAAAGGCGTTCTTGGGGAACTGCATGTCTGGCAAATCTATACAGGGGCCTTGCCAAGGTATCTTTATTGTAAAAGAAAGGAAAAGTCATTAAGACAATAACGGGTCCTCTAAAATTACCGCAGGTGATTAACCTAGTTTGTGATATGTGAGAATTGTGATGATTTAATGTTTTATTTATTCTATAATTGGAACCACCATTTTTTTTGTAATTGGTCAGGCCTGGGCATACTCACGTATGACAATTGGCAAGCCGATCCGTCGGAGAGCTGATTGGGACAAAGATGTTGAGTTTCCTCTTCTCTCAACCTGGTACAATAGATTGCATTCCCATCATTTCCAAACGAGAGTTGAGGATGCCAAACGACATCTGGATATTATGGAAGTGGATTGTCGCGACCTTGGACCGGGTCCACCGAGTTAATCTGGGATCGGGACTAATTATTGTGTGTAAACATTTATTTAATTTCCCACAGGTGTCCGCGGTGAGGATATCACAACAACATAAATATTTCTTTTAATGCAGAAGCGTGTAGCAAATCAAACATTCATAATTCAATTCTAGTGACAAGATAATAATACCTGTATAAACCAATTATCAGAATGAGCAATGATCATTAGTGCTTTTCCAAAGAAAGGTTAAAGTTTATACAAAAGACCATTTAATTACATTTCCCAAAAATAGAGGCCAACAAAGGCCAATATAAAATAAATATCAATCCCCAAAAGAATTGTTAAAAGTTTCCCAAAATGTTACGTCTCTCATAGCAACCAAATGTCTAAACGACATCATCAGCATGCCACTCAACTAGGCATTGCGGTTCACCGACCGCGTCCTCAAGCTCCGCCTCGGGGTAGACAATGTTCGGACCTGAGTACCAAAGAGTAGGTCGAACACGACGGTTTGACAAACGGGTGAAAAGACATGGCAATACGATAATAAAGGAGTTTACCTCCAAAAGCATTTAAACCTGTTTAAATAACAATTTCCATAAAAGAGATGAATCATTTATTCAAATACAAGTATGCGTTGTAAAACATGTAAAGGTACCCAAGGAAATGGGAAACAAACAGGATGGCAACCACACGAAGCTAAGTCCTCTAACACCAAAGTGACAGAGCAATAACAAGGCGTTGATCTCAGTCACACGAAGCGAGGAGAAACAACGGAATATATACATATGCATATAATATACGGGACATGACCACGGTAGCGAGTCAAGCATCGGGAACCACGGTAGCAATCCGGGGTATCGGGACAAGACCACGGTAATAACCGAGTAGCGGGATCCAAACTGTAGCTGGTGCTCCAAGTCGATGGATCAGACCAACAGGGTTATCCAAGCTTAGTGGTGCCGACTCATAGGTCAAATGACAAGGTCAAAATATATATGAAATACATCAAGTACAAGTACATAAGTAAACGGGACGGGGGTGCTCAAAGGCACAACTGTCATATCAATCTGGGCATGCTTATCAGGACTAGCAAAATGTTACAATTTCAATAATTTCAGGAATACATAAGAAATTCGGGAATAATGAAATACAAATGAACTTTCGAAATCTCAAGACAAGTATCGGGGTTCAAGATTTGTTTAAGGTGAATAGGGGTCTCGTATGTCACTTTAATAACAACTTGGTACTCTTTGAGTTTGGAGACATTCCAGACTCCTTATAAACCTTAGGATTCTCAAAACTTCAAATAAAATCTTCGTGATGTGGTTTCCTTCTCAAACGGATGTCAAGTCATAAGAATAGTTCCTCTCATTACAATAGGGCTCCCAACAAACCTCCCTTAATCATTTAAACATTTCATTGATGCTCCTAAAATAGTCCCAGGTGAACAGTACCCATCGCTCGAGCGGTGAGCTCTCTGGAATGGTTGCCTGGGTGGGTTCGCTCGAGCGAACTCATCCAATATCAGGTTGGCTCGAGCGAAGATTCAGTTCGCTCGAACTAACCACTCTCTGGAACGAGTTCTGGGAGGGTTCGCTCGAGCGACAAAGGGATCCACTCGAGCGAACTGTCCACTGGAATGGCACGAACCCTTTTCTGGACACTTCGCTTGAGCGACTTGTCAAGTTCGCTCAAGCAAACTGTCCAGAAACTGGTTCCGGGACAGTTCAACTTCTCCTCTCTTTCTCTTTTCAAGTCCATTTGAAGCTCCACTTCTACACAAAATAGAGGGCATATAATCACCTCGGTATCACCTTCAAACTCCTCAAAACATCCACCAACAATCCATCCATTCATCTCCATTCCTTTCCACATTCAATCACAAAGAGAGAAAGAAACTCACAACCATAAAGATTCATTTGAGCTATAATCAAGAGATAAAGGAAAGACTATCCATCACATTTTCATAACAATAAATGAGTTAGCAAGACTCTTTAATGAGCATATATTTCAATGAATGCAAGCTAATAAATATGAACAAGAATAACAAAACCAACCACATTCTTCACAAAACCATTAAATGCTCAAACTATAATTTCATCCACTTGCCTTAGAGTCTCTAATAACCAATCCAAGCTCTAATCAAGCTTTCCAAGTCAAAGGTCCAAGCTACAAGAAAAAACCCCCAAAACAAAACCCTAAAAGAGTCAAAACATGGAATGGGGAGGAAGAAGCTTCAATAATGGAAATGGAGATTCCCTTAGGCTAGGAGAACACAAAAATCAAAAGAGGGGAAGGATTACTTACATGAGGGTTCTTCAAAATGCTAGGTTAGTTCAAAAGGAGGTCTTGGAGTAGGTGGTTTCCTCCACAAATGCTATTAAGAGAGAGTTATCAAAGAGATGGAGATGATGATGACCTCAAATCTTCTATTGGTGCAAGTTTGGGAGTGGATTGAGGATGGAGAAGCAATTAGAAGAAGAAAGAAGGGAAACCCTAGCTTGGGGTTTGGTTTGGGCTGGAAAAAGGGAAATGAGGAAGAAGGGTTTCCTTATAAAGTAAGTGGGGAGTGGGCTCCACTAATGAAATCTTTGTGGGCTGAAATCACGACTTTCGGGACTTCGAACGAATTTGATGAAGAAGGGAAAAATGATCACCGAAATATCTAGTTTCCAAAAAGTATATGTTTCGCGGGTTTCGGGAATATCAAATTTTGGGTATAGATTTAGTGCACAAAGACTGTTTTGCCCTCAATGCTAGGAAAGTCGGGTTTCGGGATCTCAAACGGGCACGGGATCAACATAAAAGTTGTAGGGATTAATGAGGTAAATAAAATGTGGTTAAAACAATTAAACACAAGAACCTCAGATAATCCCCCAAATAAACGCAAAGTCATAAAGGAACTCTCAAAGGGCCCCACTAGTCACAAAGGCACTCAAAATTCCCCAAAACTATATAAAAAATATATTCTATTCCTCACTTAACCAAAATTCACTAATCACACTTAGAACTAAAACACAACTTAATTAACACTAATCGATGTCACTCAGGACGGGGTCTTACATGGATGCCGTAGGTATTAAATGTGGACATGGCTGGGTATTGGTTATTTGTTTGTAGTCATTGATTTCAAATTTGGGTCTCATCAGGCTGTTACTTTATCCGACCCACTTTATTGTGGTCCTTCTATTTCTTTTTTTAATACAATTATGGATTTAATGATGAATTTATATTCTTGCAGTTGAATTGGTTTCTATATCAATATTATGAAAACATCCAGGACTATATCGACGATGCAAATGTTCCTCTCTTCCGGTTCAACACGGCCTTGATTTCTTTTTAGATTGTGGAGCAACACTGTCCGGAGAGAGTAAGGAAACAATTTGGTCTACAGCAAGTTGTGCCACCCATTTTCCAAAGGCCATTTCCGCGGAATGAAATGGTCCCAATTGGTGACAATAAACGTGAAAAAATACGAGCCATTTATTCTGGTGTATGAAATAAAAGGATGGTTGCAATAACTTTTGGAAAGGAGGGCGATGCTGGCCCGCACACGGATGCGTACTTCCAGTGGTATAGAGGCATCACTCGACTTTGCATCGATCGTCCAACCTCCGGATTTGGACTCAACCCTAACTCCATCCAATCTCAAGTACATTCAACCATCTTACTTTGCTAACTCCTCATACAAGTTTAAACCTCCATTTTATATAGTTAATTCTAACTCCTATGCTATCTTCATATTGCCTAATATAGATCTTGAAGTTTAGCGAGCAAATCCTGGCATCATGTGGCGATGTGGCTCAATTAGAAGAAAAATCCCCCCGCAGATTTTTCAAAATTCATTGAAGCCGTGAAAGCCGATGTTTTGATCTTAAAAGATGCTTGTTTGTCTGATGTTGCGCCAGCTAATTTAGATGATGGAGAAAATGTGGGATTCAAAGATAGATCCCTAAAGGTATAATTTAAGTCCTCATGCACTCTGTATATTTCATTAAGTTATGTACTAATTTCCATGCATCTATTTCAGTAGAGTGGCAAAGGAGACTCGGCAACATCTCCTGCAGGATTTGGTCCCAAGAAACGGAAAAGCTCAGGCAATGCCACCTAGTTATCCTCCACGCCATCAGTCCAATTGTTTCAAAGCCCCCAAAAAGATTCAAACGCTTATTCGAAAAATTAGCACAACCACCTAATGCATCCAAACCCACAAGCCCAAATGGGCCCGTCATTTTCGAGGCGACTTCAAGTCCCATATCGTTATCACCCCGAAGATCTTCCAGATTACTCCATAGGCACCAGAGTCCAAAATCCCCTATTAAAGTGGCAGGCCTTGGCAGCAGTGCTAAATCCTTCTCCAAGAGTCCTTTCACTTCCAGCCCATGGTTAATGCCCGAAATGGACAACACACCACCTCCAGTGCAACCAAATTTGGGATAAGTGTGTCCCCATTTAGCGAGATCTCCTCTATGATCCTAAATGTCAATGCACGCTTTTTAGATCCGAAGCCCCCTCTATGGATCGCATACTACAATACTGGAGCGTGGATGAGAAATCCAAAGTATAAGCTAACGATGGAGGAGCATGATATCCTCTCCATCTTCCGAAATGAATATGCTGATAGAGAGGGCCGGGTATTCTCAACATTTTTAGTGCCTTAAATGTATTATTGGTATCTAGGTTTTTTCTGAACTTGCGGCTATGCCGCACCCTTTCAGGAATGCAAAGTTATGAGAGTTTTGCACGCCTGTAACCGCCGATATCATGAGGGATTTACTTAAGGGTGCATGGACGGACAATTGGGTTAGTGATTCTTGGCTCTTCAACTAAAAATACATCTTCTAGCCGTACGAACGCACAGTCATCGATGTTAGTTCCATCAACTAATTGCTCTCTTTTCCATTGTCACAGACCATGCACTCTTGGTTTCAGATATTAAAGAACCAAGCTGCATCGTCATATTTTTTTGAATGTGCTCTATCTATAAGTGCTATAAAAGGCATGACATTAATTTTATGGGGACCAGTGCTTTGTATCCTTGTTCTCTTTGTGGTTGGAAATAATGATGACATACAAATATGCAGGACTAGTACGTGCATGCTGAATCAAGCGAGAAGCATGTTCAAAACTCCTTTGGGCTAGCTTTGCTTGACAACATGACGGAGAAGGAGTTCTTGTTCATCCCGATATGGAATAACCACCACTTCTTCCTTCTTGTTGGTCGGGTCAGTGGACGGCGATGGGAGTACTATAACAGCTTCAATCGAGACGGAGATTACCTTTTCGCTGAATGCTATCTAAGTTTTAATGCTGCCATTTATCAACCATAAATGTAATTCAACCATTGTATTCTCTCAACATGTATCTGAGGCGGAGCATACGTATGTTCTGCAGATTGACTAGATCAACGAACGCTTTATGCAATTCGGGTGGAGCGATCCAACGATATGGACAAAACACCTCATTATCGGTTAAATTACCTTCATATTCTAATTCAAAGTTATTGTATTCATAGCGTCGATTGTGGATTTTCATCATGGCGTATGCAAAGCACATTGCATTGAGTCTGCCGATGGAGTTCACGAAGAGCGATATGTACTGCTTTCGTGCGAAGATCGTCTATGACCTTACATTGACCAATACGCGCGTTGGACGCAGAAGGTTCAAGATGTGTCGCTTCCTTATCAATCTGTTGTGTAACATTTACTGGGCTTCTTGATCAAAACGAGTTCCGACTGGGCCACTTTCCAGTGGTGGAATTGCTAAATTCCATGGCAAGAGCGTCGATTACATCTCTTTTGCGGGTGCTTTTGTCTGATCTCTATCGGCCAATAATCATTTATCACATCTCTTTTGATGCTTATTTGAATCAGTCGATAAAAACTATACGATCAAAAGGGGTATTGGGGCTGGGTTATTATTTGATGAGAGGGTTTGGGATTTTTGGAATGCTGGGTTTGGAATGATTTTGGGGCTTTGGGATAGATGGGATTGAAGGACTGGTGAGGTTGTAGGGTTTGGAGATGAGGTGGGTGACTGGGTTTGGGACAATTTGGGATGAGTGCAAGCATGAGTTTCATTTAGGGGGTTTGGGTTTCGACAGTTTTTCATCGGTTCGAGCTTTATATTTAAGAAGAATGGTCTGAAAAGAGCAGGAGACGGTGGAGTCAGAGCAGGTTTGTTTCTTTGTTTTAAAGTTTTTACAATCTGGGATTTGTTGATTTAGTCATGGAGATTTCTAATTGAGGTTTCCATTTGTTCTTTTGGCACAAATTGGGAGAAGAGGCCTGAGGTAGTGTCAATGTGTCATACCTAAAAAGTATGTATTTCCTGCTCCATTGTTCTATTTGTTTGTGGCGCTGATGGGTGTGTGTTTTCTTCTTAACTTTGCATTAGACAAAGGAATTGCAGGACAATTTTGTGCACTTATCTCTTATAAGCAAGTAAGCATCCTGTGAAATTGTTGTTCCCCTTTCATTTTGAGCAATGGTTCCTGCCTTCTTTTTTTGTTGTTGTTGTTGTGATTAATGCTGCAATTGGTGGTGTGCTTCTTTGGTTTGTTATGCGCGCGACTAATCTTTTGGTGCATGCAATCTCAATTTAATTAATGGAACCGTATTCATTTAATTACTCCATTTTTGTTTAACTACTCCATTTTTTTTTGGCTTCCACTGGATTGGGATTTTCATGTGTGCAGGTAGCTATTAAATGGACATGGAATGGTCATCATCCAGATGTGAAGATAAACAAGACAACATGTTTGAAAGCAATTCACCTGATGCAGTTTACAGGCAAGATAAAATGGACGACTTTGAATATGGACTCAGCACGGTGATAGACACCAATGATGAGGAGAAGTCAAGTGAATCTAGGAGGCACTGAAGCAAGGATAGGTAGAAGAAAAGAACATAGGAAAAGGGTCATGGAAGTAAGGATAAGAGAATGGACTAAGTGTGATTTATTAGAGGACTTCTTCCAACAAAAACTATAAAACTTGGAGGGTATTTGCTTTTTACATCTTTTAGAAATGAAACTAAGTGTGATTTATTAGAGGACTTCTTCCAACAAAAACTATAAAACTTGGAGGGTATTTTCTTTTTACATCTTTTAGAAATGAAGTCGATAAACCTTCCCAGCAGGCTGTGGTTTGATTGTTTTATGTAGTTATCTGGATTGTGGGTCTTGCCACGTGGTCTTCAAGTAGCTATTAGCAAAATCAATCAACTAAAAAGTGCAGTGCATGATGTTCCTATCTTCTATTTATGGAATCTGGATGTATTTTTCAATCTATATGGCCAAGTTGGGTTTTAAGAACGTTTTTATGTAATTGGGTGTTGAATAGATGGAGTCGGTCTGTTTATTTTATTGCTTCCAATAGATGAATGGGAGTTGTTTTTCTGGCCATTACTTTTTTAAATGTTCCTGTTATACAGCTGAATTGAACTAGAGGAAGGATGGTTATTCAGTTTGGATGCTTTATGACAGTATACCCACATTGATAATGTTACGACACTCACTTGATATCACATTTTTAGCTCGATGCCACCGAGTTGCTCAATAACAAAATTCAAACTGAATTTTATGAGTACAGGTGAGGACATCGTTGGTATGATATGCTCTAATTGTACATTTCTTGGAACCTCTAGTAGCCTTTTCTCATCGCAGTTTGTATCTCAATAGATTTTTAGGATCATCTCTTCGCCGGACAGCAGGTTATAAAAGAAAAACTACAACGGATGGTAACGATATCGTTTTCTATATAATTATAAAACAGTAGACTTCTTTAGGCCAGTATTTTGCACGTCGTTCCCCTATCTCATGCTATATCCAGGTTCATTTTTGTTGCCTGGATGGAAAAAAAATGGAGGAAAAGCTCCTTCAAGTCTTCTGACAAACATCTCATGTATACTACCAGCTCGTAGTATAAACTTCACGTCACCGCATCCACGGGATAAAATTAAGTACTCTTAAAAAGGCACGACCAGTTTGTGCTTGAAAATGATATAGATAGTCTCAATCCATTTTTTAAGATGAGTTTTTAGATATTGCTGGACCCACAATGGTTAGCACTCATGGTGATTGGTTACCATATAGACCCCTGAAAAACCACTTAACTCGCCTTAACACAGGCAGAGGTCCCACTTATACGATCTCAGACGAATATCAATACCAAGTGATTAAACTAATAGTTAACCCTAATCCTGTTTAAAACAATCACACCACAAGGAAGATAATGACACAGGATTTTCACGTGGAAAACCCTACTCGGGAAAAAACCACGGGCCTTATCGTCTAGGCCAACAGACAACCAAGCACTATGTAATTGAAAGTTACAAGAAAACTCACAACCCTTTCCCAGTTGCCGACTCAACCTAAGGACTGCAAAGTACTTGCCGACTACTCGCTGTGCACCTTCACCGCGCTTGAACAACTGAGTCTTCAAGAGAAGTGGTGGAATCAAACCAAGACTTGAATCTTCAGCATAGCTTCAGTAATGGCAGCCTTGGGGCAGAAAGATGGATCTCTCAAACTCTCACACTCATAGATTTCTTCTATTCAGAGTTATGTTGAGAGGAGAGATGAATAGCCTATATATAGGAGAGAATTCGTGCAACTCAGGCTTCTTCAAACAGGTAACTTCTTTCAATTAGAATAGAAATAGGAGTTCTTCTTGAAATAGAAATCCATGGTTCGCTCGAGCGGTCATGGGGTTCGCTCGAGCGGATGTCGTGCGAACTTTAAGTCTTCATTCCAGAACCTTGTTCGTTCGAGCGCACGAAAAGGAAGTTCGAGCGAATGAATTTCTGTTTGGTTCGCTAAAACGGTTGTATGATCGCTCGAGCGACCAGTTCAAACTTTGTAGAACTATTGCAGTCCTTTCTAGACTCAATACAGATTATCAAGGAACCCAGTTTTGTCCAAACTCCTATGAATTAGCCAACTAAAATCCTTACAACCCCTATATTGATACACCATATATTGATACACCACATAAAAAGTGCAGTCAGGTCATGCCACATGAGGCCTAGTTTTATGCATTTTCAAAGAGGTCACAACTAGACCGCACCCTACTAGGTAAATTGTAAATGGTTTAGTTAGAGAGTGGGGCCAGACTTTGACTTGGAAGAGCCATATTTAGTTCAATTATGCCATTGATATCATTCAAGATGATGCTCATAATGTTGGGGCAGAGATAGGGTACTCTAGGTTCTAACCCTCGTTGTAATGGTTCGAACCTTCACATCTTGTCCTGCCTCGGCCATATTCCAGAGAACGCAGGTTCAAACCCTCGTTGTGAGGGTTCGAACCTTCACTTTTTGCCCTTCGTGGGTCATTTCCCAGCGAAATGCAAGGTTCGAACCCTTGTTGTGAGGGTTCGAACCTTTGCATCTGCTTTTCGTGGGCCATTTTTCAGAGAAATCAAAGGTTCGAACCCTCGTTGTGAAGGTTCGAACCTTAGCATTTTCCCTCCGTGGGCCATTTTCCAGACAACATGAAGGTTCGAACCCTCGTTGTGAGGGTTTGAACCTTAACTCGAAGGGCCATTTTCCAGCGAAATCAAAGGATGGGGGTTTGAACCAAAGCATTTTGCCCTTCGTCGACCTTTTTCCAGAGTTCATGAAGGTTCGAACCCTGATAGCAAGGGTTCAAACCTTCAGATGTTGCCCTCCTTGGCCATTTTCCACAGAGAACACAGGTTCGAACCGTCATAGTGATGGTACAAACCTTCATATTCTGCCCTTCCTGGGCCAAGATCCAGAGGGCCCAAAGGTTCAAACCCTCTCCATAAGAGTTTGAACCTTATAAGTTAATCCATAATGGGTCTTTTCCATACAACCCAAAAAAATTCAGAGGTGGACCCACATTGTTTTGTATCTGGGGCGGTCGCCCCATATCGAACTTGGAAATCCCCTTAAACTGCTTTGGCCCATTGGTCCACACACCAGTACAAGAATGAAGTCCCATGGTCTAACTGCATAATCCATCGCCCCATCTCAAGGAAGACTGCCGAAAAGAAAGCCCTACTTATGTTCTTCACTCCCTTCAGCCTCAGCTAGCCCCTAACCCTTTATGCCTTGTTCCTCTCATTCGAATGCTCAAATCGCTTCTCGTCGAATCCTTTTCAGGCTGTGACATTTGTTCTTCCACTTCAGGTAAATCTATCTCCTCTCTGTATCACCTCTATCTCCCCCTCACTGTCCCTCTGCGTTTCTCTAATAGACTCTTTGTCTCTCTCCTTCAGTCTTTATAATGGTACTTCTATGGCATTGTCATCCCTCTCTCTCTCCCCCCATTCTCTCCCTCATATGAATAACGATTCCATACATTCTTTTTTGACATTGCATAAAGAAGTTGTGATCTTTTTTTTTCATTTTTTATAATTTATGTTCGATCCAGATGGGTAGGGTTAGGATTATGTAGCTTTATGGCTTTCTAATTATGGTTCTCTATATTGCAATATCTGAGGTGGGAGTTTTTATTTTTTTTATATTGTGTTCTTGTTTAATCTATATGAATGAGTGTGATTAATTTGTGACACGGGAGTTAGGGTTCTGGTGTTTTACTTTTTTTTTTTTTTATGTTTCATGGGTTGGGTTAAAATTTTGTTACTTAAGGGCATGTTGGATTGTTAGTCCATATTCTTCTAATTTGATTTTGTTCTTGACCTACCTTTTAGTATTTTCGTCAGTTACTAGATTTGGTATTTCTTTTGCGGACTCCACTAGATGTATTTCTTTTCCGACAGGTTCTGCTAATTGGTATGGCACCTAAAACAAAAACATGTCAACGCCCTTCCTATGATCGGTCTCGGTTTTTAAGTGAGGATGGCCAAATTTCCTATATGAAGAAGTTCCAGCATCGTTCAGTTGTGCCCGAAAGAATTGTCATGCACAATGAGCTAAACGATCTTGATTTTGTTGTGTGGATGCGCGAGAGAGAATGGTTCACACTGTATGATCTTGGCTACCAGATAGTGGTCAATTGGGTCAGAGAGTTCTACTTTAACATGCATGAAGTATCAAACACCTCATTCAAGACATTTGTTCGAGGACAAAATCTCGAAATAACACCTGATCTTCTGAGTCAAGTGCTAGAAATTGAACGCATCAAAGGCGTACACTTCCCGATTGAAGGCAACTGTCAGATTAATTTCAATCTGGTAGCGAAAGAACTGACCGGCAAGCCTGTCGCCTGGACCAGCAGTGACATATCCCAACACAAACTGAGTGATTCCTATCGCTTGTTGAATATTTTCATCCGTCACAATGTCAGCCCCAAAGTCAGCAAAAGAGTCACAAAGGATGATGGGTATCTCCTTTACTGCATCGGGACTCAGAGGAAAGTCGACATTCCTCTCGCGGTGTTCCGTGAATGGCCAAGGTCCACGCTGTACCTCATAATATTGCTCTTCCTTTCCCGGGAATCATCTCCAAGATACTTCAGGACATGGTTCACCTGGCTGAACCCAATGAAGACATTATGATTCCTAAGCAGAAGATTGATCGACTCATTCTTGATAAGTCAAAGTCCCACATCCCCTTTGTTGAATTGGATGATGATGATGAGGGAGATATAGCTGGTCCCTCTGGAGCATATCCTCCAGGGGTAGGCCAGTCCGTAGCTGCAGATTCGTATGCAGGACTGTCAGGAGATGAACAATTAAATGAGGGGACGATTCATGCGTTGAAACAGCATATCGGGCGTCTGGAAGTGCGAGTGAATGAAGGATTCGCCAAGATGCGACAGAGTTTTGCCAATATGCTCGATCGTTTGCATCGCGGTTGATTGAGGTGCCTGCTGATGATGTTTTGTTCAAGTGCCAACGTGGCCTCACGTCGGTATTTTTGTTTACAGTTATTGGTTGACTTTGCTGATTTCTTTCATGTTCATGCACTTGAATAGCTTTGCTATCAGCACTTCTGAGTCATGTGCCAGTTTAACTATTCTTATTTTGTCCTTTGAATTTGTTTAATGCCTCAAGCTTTAGTGGAATGAACTCAAGTTAATTTTTTACATTGCTGTTTATTAGTACATTTTTTGTTCTCAGGAAAGTGCAGGACAGATCATTACTCCAATTAATTTTTTACATTGCTGATTACTCCAATTGCAAGAGGTTTGGTCTCAGGAAAGTGCAGGACAAATAATTATTTATTAGAAATTATGGTTGAATATTGTTAGCATTTGAGAACTGTTCTAAATCCAAAGGTTGAGGTGATTGCAAGAGTAAGCATCTTGAAAATATGATAGGAATTGAAAATGAAATAATAGTAAATTGTGTTTAATGCGACAAAGAAAGGCAAAGGGTCAATGGTACTTGTCGTCATCTTTTGTTACCACTAATCAATCAAGTACCCCACACATAATTTTAGGCTTTCAGATTAGTAAAAAAGGTGGAGCATTACAATACAAAATTAGAAAGACATGATGGGTGCAATAAACATAAAAACATTTGTGGGCAGTGCACCATTAACGATTAACACAATCAGTTCATAGATCCCATAAGGTTAAGAATAGCAACAAACAAAAGAAAAAACATTTTATAATTGCAACTGGGATAATCTTTAGATGTTTTTTAGGAGGGAAAATCTTTAAGGACCTAAATTCCTACTCATACAAACTTGAATTTTGTGCCTAACATTCTTTTTTAATAACGATATTGTTACCACCGTTTATAGTTTCTTCATCCATTTTTTTTTCCAAATTTTTTTTTATGGTGAATTTATATTGAGATCATAAACAATAAGAAAAACGCACGATTTCACTCAAAATTTAGTTTTCAAAATTTTCAGATTCGAACCCTGCCAATAAGAAAGACGCACGATCTCACTCAAAATCTATTCTTGCTTTACATGAATATACTGACATATCAAAATGAGCAGCATTCATGAGTCTTTCCCATTGTCTAAAGATCACATTTTAAAATCGAGGCCATCAACTTGTTGGATAAAAAGTTTGAGACTGAAAACTCTAAAGGACGGTAACGATATAGTTGTTGGAATTTTTACAATTTGGTTGTGCACCTTTTTGTTGTTTATGCATCTCAATATATAGTCAGGGCCTATGTGGTGGCTAGAGAGGGAAAATAGAAGAAAAAACTCTAAGGGATTGTAACGATATCGTTATAAAAAATGTTTAGAAATCACTATTCTTGGTGACATTGGTGAGCCTTTTTCATTGTTTATGTATCTTAGTATATTGACCGGGCCAATCTCGTTGAAAACTCTAAAGGATCTAAACGATATCATTATCAAAAAATTTACAAACCACTGACGTAGGTGAGATTTGTGAGGCTTTTTCATTGTTTATGTATTTCAATTTATAGTCAGGGCCAATCTCGTTGCTGGACAACAAAAATGAAAGAAAATGCTCCAAAATCGTAATTGTTGATTACTAATGTAAAGCAATAAAAATTCAACAATTGTTGCCTTCCAAACTTATAACTTGATTGCTACATAGACCACTTTATCAGAACGATGCGAGTGCAACGACGATATAATGACGATACAATGAAGGGTTAATGCAATAACAAATTTAGAGCACAGCTGTTATGTTTATGTCTTTAGAGGAAATATAAACAATGATGGACTTTATAGTAGCAGCATCAACAACTATGGTACAGCCGGTGGCGATAACCCTCTCATACGGCAAATATGCATAAACAATGATGGACATTGGCTTTTTATCTATGACTACAGCCCAGTTCCACAACCTTGTTCAAGACAGGCTATACAATGCATGCAGATCGCCTCCCTCTTTTTAAAGAATGTCCTTTACGATCGTCTTCCACTTATCAAGGTCAAAAGAAGTGGCTGCATTGCTTGCATAGTCAACTTGAGGTACAAACTCACGTGGGATCTTCTTGTCATCCATTTTCCTGAAGCGCATCTCACCTATAAGAGAAAGGTATGAAGTAGTAGTACATATAGCTCATAACTCAATGCTCATCTTCCTTATAAAAGTAACATGTAAAGGAGAACTCAGTGAGTCAATGAGCAAGAAACTAATCTCCCTTAAAAGAGAAACATCCAAAGTAATATAACAAACCTAGGCAACATGAACTTACCAGATTAATGTAGAGATGCTGAAAGTAGCTGGCTTGCCTCTCACCACTGGATCTAGAGATATCTTGACTCCTTTGACCTCGATGTCATAGTCACCTCCCCTCTTTGCAATCATCATAAAATCTGAGAACACATTCACTGAACCCACTAACTGTTAACCAGTCATCGAAATGGATCAAAACTAGACCTTGCATTGAGACTTTTTTATTTTCAATATTCATACCCATACATTTAGGAAATCTGAATCTCGTATTAGAAACACTTTGAAGAAAAATACTTTTAATAAAACAACATCTATTTGGTAGAATTCTCTGCAATCTTTTTGAAACTAAGACAGTTTTGATTGAATCTACCAAATCAAAATGGGCATTCCCTCATATCAACCCCATCAAAACACCATCGAATCTAGTCTCATTAGTACAGAGAGCATGCAATGCAAAGCGAATATCGGAATGGATTGAAATGTAGTTAAAAAGACCAGAAAACGGCAAGATTGAAATGTAGGTAAAAATAATTGAATCAAAAGATATGGTGCAATTGGACTAATCAAGATTCAAGAAAAACGTACATGGGCTATAGATTCCGTCCAAGTCCATTGTCTTCGCAGCATGATCTTCCTATAACATTTGTTCGATAATCATTTCACATTTGCAATCCAAGTAGCTAGCTTTTGTTCTGAATAGAAGCTACAGCACATACGGCATGTCAATCAACTGACAACAGGGGGAAAAAGGCTTTCAAGAATGATATGATCATAAAATAAAAAATGCAAACACACTCTTCAATTTTAGCACTTAGATTCTGAATCTTCCTACTTGAAATATTTCCAGAGGCAATTTCATCGTTTGCTGCTGGCCACATGAAGACAGCTTGGAGCATCTTTCAATTGCCTAATTTTTGCTATACTATCTTTTTACACAGTCGGTCTGATGGACTCCGCTTCTCAAGTTTCAAGCAGGGATTGTTGGTTGGGATGGCTCCTCAGAACAACAAAGGCTCTATCCAAATTTACAGGGGACAGATTTAGATCTGTCACCTAGAACAAAGGTGCAGAACATATCATGATAGAGAGTACAATTTTGAATCGGGTACCAGATGTGTCCCATAGCTGATAGTGGATTTGATCGTAAGAACCCATACATGCATGCACTCTCACAAAATCATACACATGTAGTAACAAACATCAGAGGATGACCAAGTACAACAAAACACAAGAAGATAATAATCATGAGTTTGTTTTTAAAATTAATAGATTTGTAACAACATGGGCAGAGACAACGGTATTCATTAATTGAGAGATATAACAAACGACCCATATGGATGGGGCTAGTATATGCCAAAATTTACAAATTAACATATGCAAACTAGGCTATTGGTTTATGGCTTTACATCGACATATACACCTTATGATCTCCCACAATTATCGAGAGATACATCCAAAAAAAAAAATGCTCCCCCACTATAAACAAGTTTTTAAACCAGATCTGATATTTCACAAAAGATGTGTCCACCTTGAAGATATATCTCATCCAAAGAATGAGGGAAATATGATTCATCCCCGTGGAGGTGGTTCCCTACATGTCTGTCTATTATGACTACGTTTCTTGCAATGGGAGCACGTAACCTATTTCCTCATCCTGTCGTCGGTTCGTATCCGACATTTTTTCGGCCTTCTAGGTTGTCGGCGAGCTACCGGGGGTAACACGCGCTCGTCACTTCTAAGTTCCCATTGTTTACCATTGCGCGTGGCATGTATGACATCGCTGTAAGTTGCTCGATAGCATTCACTAGAAAACCACTGCTCACAAAAGTCGTACGGATCATATCGCTTGAGTTCAATAGCACATAGGGTATGTGCATAAGGAATGCCGAGGAGGTAGGGCATGTGCACAAGGAATGCCGAGGAGGTCCCATTTGCGGCATGTCCACGACCCTCGATCGAGGTGAACAACATCCGTGTAACCTGGAGACAACACCTAAAACTCTAATTCCCCCGCCTACTAACATTGGAGTCTCCATGAGGCTTCTTTCTCTCGGTTGATGAGCTTATCTACATATGGGGTGACTCGTGTCTTCATGTTTAGGCCTTTTTTCACGCCGGAGCTGGTAAAATCCCATCAACTTCACCCGTATCGACTATATCTGCTGTGTGATTGGCAACTCTCAATATCCTTCAGCAAACTATTTGTGCTCTCTACAATATTCGTAGTTAGCATGTCATAACGTCGTCCCTCAATGAATGCATTCGCCCAATGATGCCTGTCGATCGCGTTGATGTAATCATGAACCCCTGCATCAATGGATCTGATTTTGCCATGTAGTCCTCGTACTCACAAACGCGCGTTGAATGTGTGGCACACCAAAACTTCATCAAGATTCCATCATTTTTAAATTTCGCTTTAATATTTTGTGAAATGTGACGGCAGCAATAACAGTGTTTGTCGGTTGGACGTACATCCTTCACAGCATTGGTTAGTCCCTTCATTCGATCCGAAACTATTGTAAGATTCTAAACATGCTCTAGGGTTTCATCCAAATTTGCTATAAACCATGACCATGTCGCATAGCACTCGGACTCCACAATCCCAACAGCTAGGGGAAAAAGCCCATGATCACCTTCTTGACACACCGCAATGAGTAAGGCTCCTGGGTATTTACCCCGGAGGTGTATCCCTTCTAGGGCGATTAGTGGCCTGATTGACGATTTGAAAGACCGAGCACATCCACCAAAACATACATAATATCTCTTAAAGGAGTGATCATCTTCAGTCCACAAATTGTCAACTGTACCCGAGTTAGTGCGTTTCAGCTCCAAACGATAATCACATAGGATCCTATATGATTCCTCAAAAGAACCGCGAATTTGTTTCATAGCTATTTCTTTTGCCATGTGGGCCTTCCGGTAAGATATTTGAACTCCAAATTCCCTCTGAAAGTCGGACATAATTTCCTTTGGCCTGTAATCTTGATGAACTCTAAGTCTTTCTCTGATAAACTCCGCAATCAAACTGGATGTTGCCTGAGGATAGTTTGTTCCATTAAGTGATCCTGTACAGTTATGTTATGGATTGTATGTCCTGACTTGAAATTGGGGACCATCCTCTGTAATGGAAACGTGGATGCCCATGGGCATGTAGAATTACTACACCTTGCCGTTGCTTCAAATCTATAGGTCCTTATAGGTTTTAAGCAGAAGTTCTTATACATCGTAAATTTGCCCAATGTGCATTTGAATGCATCACGACTATTAAACACCCTGCCCTTCCACATCTCATGCGGTGAATCTTCCCGAGGTGGCGTACAAAGTAAATCATCCGATGCAAGCATGGTGTCAATAATTTCTTCTTCCTTGCACAAATCTTTGCCTCCCTGATTGGGAACACCCTCAGTGGCAGCTATAT
The DNA here is from genome assembly GCA_038049695.1 of Cinnamomum chago. Taxonomy (NCBI): domain Eukaryota; kingdom Viridiplantae; phylum Streptophyta; class Magnoliopsida; order Laurales; family Lauraceae; genus Cinnamomum; species Cinnamomum chago. Next base: position 99,660,688 of record CP142453.1, on the reverse strand, counting down.
TTAGATTGTGACCTAGTGAGTCATTTGATGGTGTGTCCAGGAATGTGAAAGCGGCGCTTTGAGTTTTTATTTTTTCCAGACAACATTCTGCCTGCCTAGGAAATCCTATTCCACAACCTGTTGGACCTTCTTTACAACTTTCTGTATCCAGATGCAGAGATTCAAGATTGTCACTGTCAATCCACAACCCAACTTCTGATGTGGCAAATGGATGTTCTTCTCCTATGCAGGTGTAGCCCACTTCTGTGCATCCTTCGTTATCCACATGCGGAGAAACAAGATTTTCACTGTCAATCCCCAACCCAACATCCTTTTCTGAAGTCAGAATTTCTTTTTCTCTGCAACTGTAGCCACCTTCTGAAAAGGCCAAATCACAATCAGCTCCAAGGTCTACAGCTGGATACGAATGTTGATTGAACAATTCTCTGGCAACATTGGTAGCTTTTGGTACCAAGTCGGATCCTTTCCTCGTTGGGTTAAGCCTGCATGATAAGTGAGCGTGCTAATTACAATACTGCATTCGGGAGAAAGTAATGGCAAATTTTATTTTCCATAACAAAAATATTAGTGACAGTTATAATGGGGATATAATCATTCAAGAGATGCTTGAAAGGGATGATGTTCCACGCTATTACTAAAATTAGAATATCAAGATTAAAACAAAGGGAGGTATTGAAAACATATGGCAACTACACTCATTATGGAACAACAAGGATAATTGAATAGAAAGCACCATACTTTGGAGATGGTAGTGTGTTGTTGAAAATCGCATTCTCGTTGATACTGATATTGGTGTTAGATTCTCGATGGTGGGTTAGAGCCTCTCCGGCCGCATTCCTATGGGATAGAAGGAAAGAGCCAATGGTTAAGCATATATTTAGTGAGTCGTTGTGCTAATAAAGCTATATCCTAAGCTTAGTGCTGACCTTTTACCAAGAATTGAAGGTGGACTACTAGGCGGAATACCTTTGCTAGAGCCCACTCTGCATAGAGGTAGATATTTAGAGCGGCTCAATAAGTATTAAATAATTGTACCTAAAGATAAGAAGTATAATCACAGCATACCTTTGTTCATTCCATTGATGATCTATTTCATTAACCGTACTTGTCTGAATGTACAAGTAAATTGCACTGGCATCTCCCGCAGATGCTCTGAACATAATCTCCACATTTTCATCGTTTGTTATGTGAACCAAAGAGCATACTTTCCCATGCTGATGAAGGTATTGAACGATTGGGATATGTCCAAGCTTTTTTGAATTTGATAGATCACATATTTGTTTAACCAATTCTAAATACGTTGTGGACATTTTCAGAAATGCCATCTTTGGCAACCTCCGCTATAAATTGGTTATTCCAAAGTATTTCTCCACCGGAATGGAATATCGCTAGTACTGTACGATCAGGCATCATGCGACAGGCACGTAGTCAGAGACAGTAAAACTAATAACTATCCGTAGAAAACTGATTGAGACATGCAAGGTGTATGTCGAGGATGACATTCAAACTGAATTTCACACATTAGATTGGGCATCAGTTAAATTTACTCCCAAAAAGCCACATCACAGCGAATCTAGAATGAGATGCCTAGACAATGATATAGACAAAATTTCGTCCCTTAAACCGAATTACTAGTGATCGACTATAGAGAAATTGTTCAACAATGCTGAATGATTAAGAACGTAGACTTAATTATTCTGTTTACCAATGAAGTTATAAAAAGTGCAAGCAATCATGAAATGCTAGAGCCATCTAGAAGAGTTCAAATGAAGAACACATTCTTGGACAACGATATCGCTACATTTAATGTTGATTTTGGTCATCCAATTATGGTGACCAGCAAGATAACTTCATTGACTTTCTATTGAGATGATAAAAGGTGATGGACTAAAGATTTGAAATTGTTCTTAGATGATGATAGCGTTACAAGAATTTTTATTTTCTTCATCCAATTTTGGTGTCCAATCACAAATTCATGGTCAGTGTATATTGAGATCACGAAAAATGTGAAGGACTCATGTTTTTTGGATATCAAGAAAAAGGAATTCGATTTTGGATAACAATGTCATAACCATAAGTTTTATCTTATTCATCTGAATTTGGGGTACAACAAGAAAGCTATGGTGACTACATATTGAGATGCTTAGAATATGAGAAGGACGAACGATTTAAGTCAATTTTGATTTCTGACAATTTTTTTATTACGGTATCTTTTCAGAAATTTATAGTTTATTTGCCAAGTTTTTGCACCCTACAAGAAAATGATAAGGACTATATAATGAGCTGCGTATACAATGGGAAAGACTTACCGAGTTCACCAAGTGATTTTTGTTCAACATCATTCATAGGACAACAGGATCATCGATCATTATTTATAGGTAGGTATTAAACATTGTATGACCCTGCACTCTTATTGTCTTTCTGTAGCTCATACGTTAATCCAAAACATTGGAGTCTCACATGATATTCAAACATGAGTAGTTCATTTTCTATACTATTCTACAAGTGATAATGTACTAGAAATGAAATTGGTAGATTATGTGTAAATGTTGTTGATGACCAAAGTGATTAATTTCTTCTGAAAAATGACCATCATGATGATGGGGAATAAGGTGGGCAAAAGGAAATGAACTAAAGTCCCATAATTGACCTAAAGTATTTTATAATTTGGAATCAGGTTTTAGCATTTTAACCACTAATGTACCTATAAGACCCAATGTATTAAGGGCCTACAACTGGGGTGTCCATAAAATGGAAATGAGACATCACAGGACAGGGAAGAACATCACTTCTAATGGGTATTTTGAATTCTAGGAAAGCCCATGACATTAAAGAACCAAAACCACATTCACAATTACCGTGCAATGCAAAAAACCGAAGCAGCCAAATCCTAAGCGAAAAGCATAGAAGCAAAACAAAATCAAATGAAAAGTTATAAACGGAACAAAGACGAAAAATTGAAAAGGAAAATGAAATAATACTCATAAGAGACACTCAAATTACAATAAGAACCCCACCATAAGAAAATCTAATGAAAAACTGAATGAAGCAGCCAAACAAACAGCAATAACACTGCAACCCCAGATGGTGGAGAACAGGAAAAGAGCCAACATGAGTCTATGACAAGGCATACCAACTGATTTCAAAGTTCTAAGAGAACATATTGGCAGCTGCTCTTTTTCCACATACTACTACCAGAGAAGGTATTTTAGCAAAGTTCTAAGACAAAATTGCTATCATGTATTTTAGCAAAAAATGTTACAATATATCTTAGGAAAAAATTACTATCGCATAGAAAGGCAGGGATGCATTACAAACCCGATACAATCATATTGAGTAAAAAGAACATGGGAAAATTGGTGCCTACCTAAAACTGTCAAGGCGATGAGATCGATGCCCATATCCAAATATGTAAATCAAACAAAAAATAGATAGTAAACAACAAATACAGGATAGAGAACCAAAGCATCACTGAAGCTCCTGTTCTGGGATTTCAAATGGCCATCAATCCCTTTTTAGAAATCCATAGTATACAAACAGAGCATTGGATTCAAGGCAATCTAAACACAAAATTCAGAAGGAAATGAAGGAAGGGCACTGTAGTGCACTTGCCAAAAAAAAAAGGGTACTTTATGCAAGTTCTCACCTTTTTGGCTAGAGAAGCCTTCTTTCATAAAAAATATTTTCTACATCAACTCCGGCAACTTCGGCGACAAGAGAGCATCGCTAGCTGCTGGTGTGAGACGATCCGGCTAAAAGAGGGTTGATTGGGCTAAAACGGAGAGGAAGAGGGAAAGGGAGCGCAGGGAGACGAGATGTTCGTCCAGAGCGAGGGGGAAGGAGAGAGCAAGGATCAGATAATGGATGTAGAGAGGGAGAGAGTAGGGAGAGGGAGAAAGAGAGAAAAAGGCATGCAGAAGGGAGAGCGTAGGGACAGGGAGAAGGAGAGAAACATGCATGCAGGGAGGCAGATCGCAGGGATAGCGAGAAGGAGAGAAACAGGCATGCAGAGACGGAGAGAGCAGGGAGAGAAAGTGAGAAAAAAAGCATGTAGAGAGGAAGAGCGCATGGAGAAGGATAAAGAGAGAAAATAGGCGGGAGAGGATCAGGGCCAAAGTGAGATGACGTTCGCACAGGAGGGGGGTAAAATCGTCCAAAATTTTTGTACGAACACCAATACGGGCATTTTTGTGTATTTGTGTTTAAAATGGGATAATACACATTTAAGGACACATTTTTGGTAAAATTCCCTAGTATATAATAGCCTAGTAGCAGTACGAAGAAACAATCGTAGTTGTATTTTTCAAAGACATTGTTGTGGTTTATCTTCCACCCGAAGGAAGAACTTTCAGTCAAGCTGTCATATCACGTTGTGGGTTCCATCACATCAGAATTGTCTTGATAATTTTATTTTCTGGTATTTCCTCAACCAAGTTGAAAATAGAATTGATAATATCATTTAGGTTCGCATAAAATTGATCAAAGGTTTCATCTTCTCCGATCACAATGGTTTCAAATTCTTTATTCAACCTCTGCAATTTAGATTGTTTCATAGTATCCGAACCCTTATATACAATATGTAAGACATCCCGTGCATCTTTTATAGTTTTGGATGTGGAAATCCTACGGGACTCCTTAGTGGTCACTCTATTTTAGATGCCATTCATGGTCTTGTTATTGCAATTAGAGGCACATTTCTCATCCTTAGTTCGTTGAGTTTTCGGTTTGCGGACAATTTTCCCAATAGCCAAAATTGTTGGTTTGGAGTACCCCTCCTCAACAATATCCCAAACATCATTATCAATGGACTTAAGAAAGCCAATCATCATTTTCTTCCAATATGCATAATTTGACCCATCAAGCAAGGGAGGCTTTGTAGTTGAGGTCCCTTCTTCATTGAGTACCACTCTAAAAAAAATTTGAGAGCATCAAACACAACCAATTAGTGCAACTCACTCTGATGCCATGTGAAGGTTTTTGGATCTCTAGATTGGTCAACTCAATAGCCTAAACAATGTGTGAAAATAATATAACACGCATCGGAAATTAAAATCAACAATAATACACCACAAACACTATAAGAGATTTGGGGTGTAAAGGACGACGCAATTTTGTCCCAAAATGTACATATTTCGTCACTGAAACTTATTAAGACGAAAATTTTTCGTCACCCGTTTTGTTGCCAAAGCCTTGTCGCTAAAAGGTATTGGAGACGAAAAAAAATTCGTCATTGAAAAAGATAAATTTGTGACGATTTCTTTTGTCTCCAATACACTCTGTTGGGTACATACTTGTAAGTAATTAGTGACAAAACATTTTGTCATTAAAGGAAGAAATTAGAGACAAAAATATTTTGTCATATATATATGAAATAGAGACGAAATAATTTTGTCGTGTTTGATATAATGGAAGACGAAAAAAATTTGTCAAAGAAGCTACCAGTGGATGACGATTTTTTTTGTCTCCAATCGACTGTGGGAACATACTTGTAACTAATTAACGACAAAATATTTTGTCATTAAAGGACGAAATTAGAGTCAAAAATATTTTGTCATAAATATAAGAAATAGAGACGAAAGAATTTTGTAGCGTTTAATATAAAGGAAGACGAAAAAAAATTGTTAAAGAAAGTACCAGTAGATGACGATTTTCTTTGTCCCCAATCGACTCTGTGGGAACATACTCGTAACTAATTAACAACAAAATATTTTTCCATTAAAAGAATAAATTAGAGTAAAAAATATTTTCTCATAAATATATGAAATAGAGATGAAATAATTTTTTCGTGTTTAATATAAAGGAAGACAAAAAAACTGTCAAAGAAGCTACCAATAGAGACAAAACACTACACAAAAAACAGCTAACAGGAAGTTAATAAAGTGTAGCATTCACACCTATACACATTCATAGAAAACAATCACCAAATGGTTCAGAAAATCTAAAATTGAAATCAATAAACTATCTTGAACTCAAATTTTAAATTTATAATATTTGAATATGCATACATCACACATCCACCTCATCATATAACCTTCTAACTACTTTCACCCACTCCATTTCTACAAAAAAATGACAACAAAAGAGTCCATTCCATCACATTTGTTGTGGCTTTAACTTTTTCCAATGTTAATGTTTACTGCTGGCTGAGTCTAATTGTTATGGCGGAAAAAGCCCTCCAAAGCATTCTTTGCAACGAACTACTTTTCTTGCATAAGTATATTCTTTAGAGCATCCTCCTGAAAAGCAAAACAGAAACCAGGTTAAACAACAACAATAATGGAAAATGAGTAGCTCAGAAACTTGGTCATAAGGGGACAATCATCAAGTTTACACAAGCTACAAATACAGACATACATATTTTTGGTTTTGATTGTGTTTGTTTTGTCTTGATTGTTGATCTTGAAATACCATTGCTGACATGGATGGCAGACTGAGGCATTGAAGGATGTGGTGTGAACTAGTCTGAAAAGCCTCATACTAGATATGCAGTTTCATCCACATGCAATTCTATGGCCAGCAACACGCAAATAACAAGTATTCTATTGACAAAAAATGTATGTGCAATCATGCACATGAACACAAAAGTACACCAATGATGATGGCAAACAATAATATTACAGATGAAATGCATTCTTATACCAGTAATGTGAACCATTGTTTTTCTTCCAGAGAGAGCAGTTGCAGGCTACAATTTAAAAGAAAAAACCATTAGGAATGTGTTATGAAAGGTATAAAAAAATGAAGTAAAATATCTTCACCTTGCAACTTCACATTTTTCTATCTTATACATGTGCTCAAATGGCATTTCTTTGTCTTCTATTATATTGAGACGACCTTGGAATAATGCAATAACTAATCTAAATTCCAGGGAATTAGTCTAATACACCTTCCATCCCAACCTTATGAAGCCAGCCCCCACCTCAAAACCCATGATCTAAATGATGTAAAGCATAAATACCCACCAGTCTGTGTGTATTCCAGTGGCAGAAGTGTGTTTGCCTGGACTATGGAACAATTAGGTGGTTACAAGGGTCAATTACAGAGGGCAATGAACCTCCAATACGGATTTGTAAGATGTGATGCATAAGTTGAAGCCAGTTATAGAACCCATCTCCAAATACTGGAGAATCTCCATGAGGGGATTCTCCACTAAATTTCTCATTTTTACACCTACTGGGATTCTCCCATTGACATTTTCTCCACATCAAACAGGTTACCTGCATTTAGGATTTAACTTGGAATTCTTCAGTACCCATCACTGAGATACATATACCCATCAAGAACATGGAGCTTCAACAGTAGTTTATAATAAATTGGTGTATTGCAGTATCATCCCCAACAGTTTTTTTTAATTGATCATCCCAACAGTTTAGTTATATATTAGACACGTCATCCATTCATCCAAAACAATCATTAATGGTGGGCCCTGTCATGGTTTGGCCACACAGCAAATCTGTACTAGCCAATTTAAATGAAACCAACAATTCTCAAGTGGAACAATAAATTGCATGCCCCAATCTCTCTTAAATAGATGAGAATTTTTGGCAGTGACCAAAATCCATGATGGGTCCATTATAACAGCCTACATCATGAAGAGTGGATCCACCTGCATGGTTGCTGGCAGAGCACAATGTGCTTCCTCTTTCATTTAGTGGGGGTGCATGCAACATACTTGTGGATCAACCAAATGAACAACCTGCCAGAAACTACTATCTTCTACTGTATCCTTGTTATCTACAAATAAATTCCTTTTTGAATGCAAAACACCCCCCCAGCTCATAATAATGTTATCACATAGGTAAATCTGTAATGTAGAGACTATTCAATTCGCCTTTCTCATAGACACTACTGGCAAATATTTACAGTTATTATTGTCCATCTTTCCCAGAAAAATCATCTTTGTACAAGAACATCAGGGCAAACCTAAGATATTCTCAAGTCAATGTGCATTGAGGTCATGACGGTTATGCTTAGAAAATAACTAAGGGGCAAACTTGTAGTAATAACTAAGTAGCTTGGAAGAGAGGAGATAAAAATGGTGATCTATTTGCCTTGGGATGGAACAGGGATAGATGAGACATTATTTCCACTCTTCCATCTCAAATAGTTAAGTCCCAAATCCCACTAGCCAATATTGATATGCAAGAGAGAATAAATGAGAACTAGTACAATGCAACTGATTCTTATTTCTGTGGCACTTCAGTAGCAGTGTGGAAAGTGTAGCCAACGAACCATTTGGCCAAAAATTTCAACCCTAACGGTTGTGCATTCAAATTGACCCAAGTCTTTGTATTAACAAGGCATAAGAGAGAAGATAATTTAAGACAAGGCAAGGATTGAAAATACCATTCTTGATCAGTAAGCATCTCTTCTGTCAAACCAAATTCTCGCAGCTCTTGCGCAGTATGATGCACTAGTAAGCTGTACATATTGACATGATTGGATAAAAGAAAGGAAAGCATCATCAATATCTTAACTGAACACAAGCATACACATTCAGCTGTGACTGCTGGATTGAATTACAAAAGTTGTTGTTTATCTACAGGTTCAAAATTGTCCAAGTTTGAGCCTATCAAAATTGTTAGGAAGATCACATCACATGGGCAGTCTACACCAAGATCTGTCTCTTGGTAGAGAAGGATCCAATGGTAGTCAAAACCATTCTACCCACTGTCACTGGCAGCCCATACAAAGATCTTAGGCGTGCGAGGTAACTATGACAATGGTGAATATTTGAAAGTGCATAATCAGACAACATATCAAACCATCTTGATAAATGAGTAAGATAAAATTAGTACAGAAACGATGAGAGAGTGGCTGCCATAACAGTAAAACTAGATGGGATTCAGCTAAATGTACCTATGTTTTGCTAAGAGGCACCTCTTATAGATTCCGTGAGAGGTAAAATCAAATCCCCTATGGGATCATCTTAAATGCATTCTAATCATGGGAAGAAGCATGATGGAAAGTTTTTTTTATTATGGATATGCCATGTTTTTTACCTGTGGCAGTGGCAGAGATAGTTCTGTAAATTGCAGGAGGGTCTGAGGTCCTTATCATCATCGCCATTAAAATATCCAAAATATCCACAATTTCACAAAATATCCAACAGTTATAACTAGTGCAATGCTACCAAAAATCCAACAATAACTAGTGCAACTCCAAAGTATGTGTATCCTTATCAAACAAAAAAATGAACATTCAAGCAAATTAGATCATTGTTGCACGTCAAAAAATGCCACCCCAATCCAATCTGCAAAAAAATAAATTAAAAACTTTAGTAACTAATCAATTCACAATTAGATCAATTATACAATTTATCCCTCTACTATACTTTTTTCAAGATTATGGGAACAAAAAATTAGTAGTCCCTCCCAAGTTGGCTGTTCTTGTTTTCGGGCACTTCCATAGCTGTTTAACTATTTGGCCCTCCAATAGCCTTTTTTGAACTAGTTCCCAAATTGGGCGTCCTATGCATGTTTCCATTACTTCCTAATTATTCAAACATATATTCTTTTATAAAATTTGGTATATTAAAGTTAATATACTTTACCAAAAAGTATGTCCACTCGGGGATGAGTCCCCCCCCCCCCCCCATTCCCAAAGTGTCCAGTGAATCCATTACTCCTCAAAAAGTTGACGACATCTGCCATTATCTCCCCTTGCTTCTTCTCACCCTCTTCAAGCTCCTCTATTTTATTGTTCTGCATTTGTATCTGTTCCCTCTGTGTCTCTATTTCCATCTCAAGGCGCTTCACATAATCATTTGTTTCAGCAGATATGATAGTGGTCCTCCTAATAGAGGATGAAGGTCTCATGCCAAGTCCCTTCATGTAGCCAGACTTTGGCTTTAGGACTTTGATTGACAGCTCTTCTGCGGTCAAAGGGATTGATCCCGGCTGTGAGAGGTGATCAGCCTGTGTCTGTATCATATTTTCCTATCAAATATGAAAAAATTAAATAATTATTACTAAATTAAATAAGATTATAACAAATAGTATTCAAAAAATTTGTTAATAAAAATTGAAGTATATACTCACATAATGAGCCTGAGCTTCAGACGAGATCCACTCATGTGTTTCCTCATTATAGTGAGTTTCCTTGTAAAACTCTGCTAGATCAGGCAGCATCTTCTTTTCTCGTGCCTAATTTGATAGACCAAATATTTAATAAATAAAGCCAAGAATCTAATAAAATTCTTAAAGTGCAAGGATACGCACCAGTTTTTCTACTCTAACAGGGATTGACCTAGAACCACACCTATGTTTTGTCTTCATCTTTTCTCTATTCGCGATGTTGGCTTTTGATTGTTTCTGTAAGGAAGAATGACAAATATAACAATGAAATGTATCATTAGTGTCACGCCCCGAAACTGGGACCCTGCAGAAATTTGAACATAAATTGAACACTAAAAGCTGCAAAAATCTGAATATAATTTAAACATAAAAAACCTGCAGAAATCTGCCCACAAATTGGACATAAAAACATAAAAACCTGCAGAAATCTGCACACAGTTTGGACATAAAAACCTGCAGAAATCTGCATACAAAATGGACATAAAACCTACAGAAATCTACGCATAAATTGGACATAAAAAGTTATAAAAACCAGTAGAAATCTGCACATCATGGGGCATAAAAACCTGAAGAAATTTGGACACAAAACCTGCATAAATAGTGTTTATAGCTGAACACTAAAACCTTTATGAAATCAGCCTTACATAGCACAAGAAAATGAATCAAATGACTAGCAATTCACATCAAGCTTTGAAAAAGAAATACAAGTTCAGTTGCATGCAATCCAAAAATCTGGTTATTCACTTGCGTTGGCTAGGGAGAGAAACCAAAAACCTCTTCAAAGAGTCCTCTCTACAGCTGAACCAATCTATACCAAAAACCCCATGAAAAACCATTCAAAAGAAATCTCAGATTTTTGAAATAAAAGGGATTCCCAAGTTTTTTTGGAACAATTTTGTAGTGTTCCTTCTAGTTTTTTTGGATATGGAACAATTACTGTAGTATTCCTTCTAGTTTTTTTGGAAACGATCACTCCCTATTCTAATCAAATTCTTTCTTCGCTGATATAATAATAAACAGAAAAACGTTACCATAAATTTTGTAGTGTTCCACTTTTTATCAATAAGATCTATCCACTTGGTAGGACCGACATCCTTCGGTGGGTGGTTTCTTGCGTACTCCTCGCCTTTAGCATCCTTCAACTCCTTGAATTGTTTGTGCAGCTTATAGGTTTAGTTACTCAATCTCCGACCAAATTTTGTGTTCATTGCCTTTTCTATATCAATAGGGCCTCCTTCTAAATCAAATTGATCCTGCAAAAAATAGATAAGTAGTAGATATTTCCTAAAAAAAGAAAAAAATGTACGATAAATAATTAGGACATCCTCCTCACATGTCCTATAATATAGTAGACAGTGAACTTACATTCAAGCGTTGAACAATCGCCCCCTTAACAGAGGCATCGACATACTTCCACCTACGAACACTTGGATCTAGTAAACGTGTTCGCACTTCTACACCAATCTTTGAGGCTAGTTTTGAGGCATAGTCCCCTACCGGTGCACGAAATTTGGGAGGGATAGGCACATTAAGCTTTCCATATCTATCAACAATGCCTTGAACCTTTTTGCCTCGACTCAGGCCACGGACACGCTTACTAGCTGATATTGTGAAGCCATAATATTGAATTAGTTAGTATGTGAACAAATTTAATTAAGATCTCAAATCAATGTAAATAAAGAGTGTATCTTACCAAAAGTACTACCGGTAGTCACCTCAACTTGAGGCTCGACATTGAGAGGTGGTGAGGGATGGCTACCCGCCTAAGGACGGGAAAAGGTATCCCCCTCTTCTGGTGTGTGGGTTAATGCCTCAAGATGACATTGTGAACGGGCTCTAGATGGCACCTCTAACAGCTGAATAACATAATAAAATATGAAAATATGTACAAAGATATACATGTATGTGTACGAATTGAATCGATAAATAAGAAAGAATATATTTCACAATGCATAAACGTGTAGTACCTCATGCTCAAAAGAATCATTGGATTCAGTGTGACTGCCATCTTCACCCTCTGACGGTTGATAATCATCTTCGTTTTCCTCAATTGCTATTTGTTTTTCCTTCCGCAATTTCTTATGTTGAACGGCAGCCTTCAAAGAAGTTGTTATATTCTTCAATCCTAGAGCATTCATTCTCTCACGGTTTCTATTAATTGTCTTCGTTCTTTGTTTCTCATAGTTCGTTACCTTCTTAGTTGCGGTACTTCGTTTGGTCAACTGTTTTTTTGTAGTGTCCATTTTGCCCAACTATAAAGCATAATTGAACATTTTTTGGGTGGATACGTATAATTGAACATTAGATGTAAAGAAAAGATAATTATATATTTCTATACATAAAGCATAAAGCAACAACAATCTCAATGAGTGGATATGTCATCTAAGCTCTAAATCATTGAAATATGGCTAGAGTGAGAGAGATGATTTTTTTTAACCTTTTACTTATCATAGAACAAATTAATTATGAAGCCATCAGACACATAATATGACCAATCAACGACAAACATACATTACAGTGGATGAACCCCACAACTGAAATTCAACTACATTAATTAACAACAATGTTCATATAGAAAGTGCAAAATAAAAACAACAAATCCTAGTCCACATCAAGATCCATATCTTAATCCGCATTAGGTTCGTCATACTCTTCATTTTCTTCTTCATTTCTATTCTCTATCATTACTTCAACAGATGACCTAACCCTTGTAACAACCTCCCCTTCAACACCATCTCTATAACATTGAACATTAGGGCCAATGTCAATTGGAACAACATTGGTAATATTTTCTTGTTGGAACACACCATTTTCTTCTGGTTGATCCGATGCTTCTCCATCACCCACCTCTAGTACATCAAAGACACCCCTATGTTGCACTCGTTGAACGACTTGCCATGGTTGCCCCCATTTGGTATCGTTTAGGAAAAAGACTTGCTTAGCCTGGCTAGGCAAGATGAAAGGGTCGTATTGATACCACCGGCTTGTGACATCAATACTTATGCAATAATCATCAGTTCGCAGTGTTCTACTTCGACCTGTGTTTCCTATGTTGTACCATTCACACTGGAACAATACAACTTTGTTATGACACATGTACTCCAATTCCCAACATTGCGCAAGTGACCATAAAATTCATGCGTCACTCCCTCATGATCCCCTTCTGTAAGCACACCACTATTCTGACTCTTACGGCGATTGTCTACTTCTCTTGTATGGAACCGTACGCCATTGATTATGCAACCTGAGTACTCTTTTACTAGCAAATTGGGGCCATTCACTAACGACCATAAATCATCGGTTGCCTCGGGTGACTCTTCTTCTCTCAATATATTTATCTACAATCATATACAACGTACATGAAGAGAGTAAAAATAAATTAATAAATGATCAAATCTTATACAAATTTTTAATCATGTCCTACAATTGAAAATGCCTTACCCGCTCTTTGAACCACTTAGGAAACTCTTGTTGTTGCATACGGGTTATGTCTTGGTCAGATGAAGTCCGTAATAGATTGTTGTGTATCCTACTCAAAAGAATGTGATTATTATGCATTGCTAACTACATCAACAAAGCTAAGAATACACATATTTAAATGAAAAACATACCCTAGAACATAAACAAAGCTAAGAATACACATATTTAAATGAAAAACATACTCTAGATACTTCTCTATCTCGGGGCTATTGTTCAACAAGAACCAATGAGCCATATCACGATATTCTTGTGACATATCAACATCCCTTGTGATTAGGCCAATAGGACGGGCAGTTTCTGTGAATACAATCAACCCTTTGCGACGTTCGCCACGATCTTGATTTCGTTCGGGTCAATTAAGCACTGTTTCGATCCCATCAACATACATTGAACAAAAAGTAATGCACTCTTTGACAATGTAAGCTTGTGCGATTGAACCTTCTGGTCGAGCACGGTTTGAAACAAACCTTTTTAAAGATCCGAGAAACCTTCGAAAGAGAATTAGTTAGGAGCAAGGTTACATATGCAACATATAATTACGAACCTTTCAATTTAACAATTACCTTTCGATCCGGTACATCCATCGATATTGCACCGATCCTCGAAGAATAGCCTCACGCGGCAAGTGAACAGCCAAGTGAACCATCGATCACATCAAAGAAGGTTGGAGGAAAGATCGTTTCAAGCTTACATAATATGTGTACTATACGCTCCTCTAATTTCTCAAGTTCATTACGGCGCAATGTCCTTGAGCACAAATCCTGGAAAAAGCTACCTAACTCAAATAGTGTTTTACTAATCTCTTTGTCTACGTAACCACGCATCCCAATTGGAAGAATTCGTTGTATGAGTACACGGCAGTCATGACTTTTCAAGCCTGTTAATTTACCATTTCTCACATTCACTGATCTTGATATGTTTGCAGCATAGCCATCCGGATACTTCACTGATTTCAAGAATTCAAAGAAACCCTCCCTCTCTTTGGGGGTCAATGAAAAGATTGCCCTTGGTTTAACATATGTTCCATCAGGACGACGTGTTAACCACAACTCTTTCCTTATACCCATATCTTCCAGGTCCATCTGTGCTTTGTCGGTGTCCTTGTTCTTCACATCAATGCCTAACATAGTTCCAAAGGTATTTTCACTGAAATTCTTCTCGACGTGCATGACATCAATGTTATGTCGAAGCTTCCGTTTCTTCCAGTATGGTAACTCATACAAGATGCTCACCTTTGTCCAATTTGGTGCTTGATGGAGTCTTTTGTTGTTTCTTGGATGCTTCCCATATGTGACACCTGTCACTCTGTCCAATTGCTCTAATATCTTTTCCTCTGGTAACTCTAAAGATCTCTTTCGTTTCTCATGCTTACCATTGTAAGCCTTACTCTTTCGTCTTTCGGGGTGATTGTGAGGCAAGTAACATCGATGGTTAGTGTATGCAGTCTTACCTTTCAAGGATTGAAAATATGGTTCATCATTGCAAGTGTAGCAAGAATAATGACCCTTTGTTCTCCACCCAGATATGTCACCAAATGCAGGCCAATCATGTATAGTCCACATCAAAGCTGCACGCATCTGGAAAGACTCACCAATTGAGGCATCATAAGATAATGCACCATATTTCCACAACTCATTCAAATCATCCACCAGAGGTCGCATGTAGACATCAATATCGATCCCTGGTTGTGATTCTCCAGGAATAAGTCACTACAACAAATCGGATTTTCAGCGACGAAAATATTTGCGACGCAACCCAAAGCGTCGCAAAAAATAAATTTTTTGCAACATAAAATTAGACCCGTCGCAACAAGTTAAGTATTTGCGACACACGACTCCATGCGTCGCAAATAGATACTTTCAGCAATGAATATAGTGCGTCGCAAATAAATGCGTCAAAAAATCATTGGCGCCAAATGGCGGTAAAATTATTCACGACGCCAGATAGTCATTTGCGACACAATCATCTGTCGTAAATAATTGTCTCTATTTGCAACGCAATTCCCGCGTCGCAAATAATTTTTAGTCTGAGCTAGGTCATAGAAAAGTTAAGGTTTTTTGAAACAGTTTCATTTTTGTGTCGCACATAATATCTTATCCCCGATGTTGATGTCTTTGCGTCGCAGATAATTATTATTAGCGACCTCCATCATATGGTGTCATAAAAATTTTAAGCTAAGAAATTAACTAATTTCTTCCCTCATCCACCATTATGGAAAAAAAATGATACATTTATTTGGGACGCAATTTTGACGTCACAAATAATATTTAGTTGCGACAGCATACATGTTCCGTCGCAGATAGTGAGTTTTTTTGCGACGTGGATTTAAATGCGTCGTAGATAATAGTTTTATTAGTGACATTATTTTATAGCGTCACTAAAACAAACTGCACCTTTCCCGACACTATTTACTGACACAGTGAAAATTTGTGTTGGTATAAGTCTTATTTCCAACGCATATTTGCACTGCGTTGGCAAAAGTCACAAAAATTGCTACTGTTACCGATGCAAGTAAGACCGAGTTGGCAAAAGCTGTGGAAACCACATTGGCCATTTGTGGCCCCCGTTAAAAGTTATAATAAAAATTCCCCATCCTATACCCTAAACTCCCTCCCTCGCTCCAGTGTAATAGATGGGCAGATGTTTTGAAACATGCGGCCTGGGGCACATTAGAAGGTTTAGGTAATTTCTCGATCACATTGTCATGTGAGTCCACCCCTGTGTATGGCAAAAAATTTTTGTGAGAACTCCGCTCACCATCTGATGGTAAGGGTAATAAGTGAGCCCCACTTTATGATTCATCCGAACCGTTCACACACGCAGGACCCGCACCAATGAATGGGCTAAGCCATTGAATCAAAGGTTAATTTTTTTAATATAGAGCTGTTAAATTCGTGGACCACGAATCAAGATGTTAGAGGCATGGGGTTGGTTCCATTTTCTATATATAGGGCCATCGTAGTTTTATCTTTTTATCCCCCTTATCCCTTGATTAGTGAACCCTCATACTAAGCAAGTGGGGGTGATCTCTACTAAAATTCTAGTTGTTTTCTATATGTGTTGGGCTTGGGACAGTAAGGCTAGTCGGAGCCACATACGATCCGAACTCCCCACCATGGAGGTACAAAAAGGACGTTTAAACCCTAAACCCTACTACACTACACGACTGAAGAAGATTCATAAAGACGAAGAAGGGAGGAAGAGAGCCTTCTTCTTCTCCTCCTTGTTTGCAGGTTTAGGGTTTTAGGGTTAGGGTTTTCTTCGCCTCACAAGTGTAAGAAAATGCGACCTCCGAGGGGCGGCGGCGGTTTCAGGGGCAGGGACGGCGACGGTTTTAGGGGCAGGGACGGCGGCGATTTTAAGAGCAGAGGCGGGCGGTTCGGAGGCCGTGGCGGCGGCGGAGGCCGTGGGGGAGGGTTTCGCGACGAAGGTCCTCCAGCGGAAGTCGTAGGTCTGTCTCTTCTCTTCTCCTCTTTGATTTTTTATTCCTTTCTCTGCATTGTAAGTCTTTTGAATCTAAGCTTTTGTTCATTGTTCAAGATCATTTTTTTGCATTGGTTCGATCCTTTCATGTTTTGTCTTCAATTTGTTGAAGAACGTAAATGATCAGAGTTTCCACAAGTGGGGCCCGTTTTCTCCAGTTTCTGCAAAGCAATGGCAATCCTGTTTTCTGAGGTTTCTACAAAACCGTGGCCCTCTCTCCCTCTCTCACATATCGCAAAAATCCATCCTAGTCCTTCTTTCCGCAACCCAGAACAGGTAGTGGCCTTCTCTTCTTCTCTGTGAAATCGAGACTCGCAGAAGCTGAACCAGAAACTCATGCTTCTGCTGCGATCAAACTCTAATCCCAGCCGAACCCGATCTCCACTGCACCTCTCTGGCTTGATCCACGGTATCTTTCTCCAAGGATTTTGGGTAAGTTGATTCCCTTCTTCACTCACTTTAGGTTGAGTTCTTAAATCAAGGTTGTTTCTTGTTGATATGAAGCTTTTGTTGTTTCCATGATTTGTTTGTGTCTCATGCTTTATTTCTGTTTTGTTTTGCTTGTATCGTTGTGGGGTTTTATGGGTAATTTCTAATTTACAGTTTGGAGTTTGTGTTTACTTGATTTGGCTTGGGAAGGGAGTTTGGGAAATGGGTTTTTCTTTATATTGTATTGTTGTGGGGTTTTATGGGTTATTTCTAATTTACAGTTTGGAGTTTGTGTTTGCTTGATTTGGCTTGTGAAGGGAGTTTGGGAAATGTGTTTTTCTTTATATTCGGAAATGAAAGTTGTTGTTAGAGATATTGTAGAAAAATGCCATTATCAAAGGTTTTATTTGGGGTTTGAAATCTTCATAAACGAGAAGAAAAAGAGTAAATTGTTGCTTTGTACGGTTCTTTCTCTTTAGAGTTGTTTTATTCTGTTCTTAATGTTGTGTATAGCTTCTTGATGGGTTTGTCTCTCCTGTTCTCTGTTTTCCTTCCTCTCTTTCTGGGTATTCTTGCTTTTCTGGGTTGCCATTTTTTGTGAGCCATCTCTCTCTGTTTTGTCTTGTTTTTAGGGGCTCTTGCCCAGTTCCTCTTTTCTCCTAATATTAATTTACCTTTCAGCAAAAAAATAAAAATAAAAATGATCATGTTTGGTTGCAGTTTTGATGGGGGAAGAACTCAAACCAATTGGAGTTTTCTTTGGTATGGATAAGCTGATTAAATAGCCGAGTGGTTGGGATAGGGAAAAAATGACTCTACATTTGTCGAGGCTGAGGACTCCACAATTTCTCACTTTAGCAATTTGAGTGGAGTGCCAGTCTTTGAAAGAGATGGATATCATGAATCTAGCATGCAACCACTTGGAAATGTAGGGAAGAGTGGCAGGGAGAGGCAGAGAAAATGGCAGAGGGAGGTTATGAGGGTACTACTGCAAATGCCCAACAGCACATATTGCATGATTGTGCTACTATAGACTGTAGAAGGGGAGGATGAGGAAATGAGAAAAAAGTAGGAAAAGGTGCAAAAAGAGAGATTGGTATTTTCAAGTGAAGTTGGTCAATGCTTCAAACACTGCCAATTCAAACTTCTCCACTGAGAAAAACTACAAACCATCACGTGATGGCTTTGCAGGTCACCATCACTCTCTCTCTCTCTCTCCAAAGCTCTTGTACCCTCTGCAGGAAAAAAAATGTGGATACTCTCTCACTAACTTTCTGCTGTAAAAAGGCCATTGCTTCAGGAGCTACAACAAGTTCACTATACCCTAGGGCTCTCTTCACCTGCACTTTCCCATTTTCAAACTAATATGACAGAATGCATGGACTTGATACTAATAATTCCTCTCCTCTTATGTCTTGATAGACTATATGGGTTGTTATCTTGTAGACACTCGGCTGTAAAGATCTATCAAATCAAGTTTTGAGTTTTTTTTTTTTTTAATGAAATTAACATCCACCTACCATGTGAATAGTCCATTATAGTTGAAATGATATGGTACATGTAATTTTGTAAATGTTACTAGTGTATATGAGTGAATTTATTGGCAATCAGAGGATGGAGTATATGAGTAGATTGTGGACTATATGGCTGAGGTTGATCTGCTCATTGGCTTCATACATTGTGGTACACCTGATGACTTAGACTCAAGGCTCACCAAGTTGCACCCTGAGTCCTAGTTTTCAAACGTTGACTATAACATTTATCAGCTAATAATGGCTCCCCATTGCTGCTTTGTGCAAACTTTTGCATAAGAAAATGATGATGTTTATTGTGCACTGTGACTGTTTATCAAATGTCACAAGGGTTCATTTGGTTGCATTTCTTTTAAAAGGTCTCTCTTTTCTAACTTTTAGATGACCACGGTTGTCTTTCTTATGGCATTTCTCTTGATATCTTTCCTGAATATGCATTTGTTCCAGGTTTATATGAATCCAACTGCGTGCAAATGGATATCTGAAGCTGCAAGAAAAATTGCCTCAAGAGATGGTCTTTCAGGCATGAATGACGCACATATTTTGCCTGGGTACTCATCTAGCCTTGCTGATTGTAAAAGTATTGTCCTTCGATGGCTTGCGAGTAGGATCGATCCACTTCCTGCAAAGCAAGTACTGAGAAGGATTTCTAATTGCAACTTGAATAAATGTAAGTTTGAAAACATCTCAAAATCTGCTTCTAAACTTACTTGTGAGAGGATTACTTTGTTCAAGTAATGGTGGCCTTCCACTGCTTGTTGATCATTTGAAAAGTATCATATTCCAGCAGTATATTATATTCTGCGACAAATATTTGCGTCGCGAAAAATGATTTTTGTTGTAGTGTTTGTAAATTAAATATGGATGTTTGCACCTCAGGTTGAATGTGTTGAAGTTTTCAAGGAGTTCTGTCAAACAAAAACCAAGCATAGAATTGTAGATTTTTGGTGTGGAGAGTTTTCTTTAATCTTGATTAAGTATATTTAGAATGCAGATTTTCGGTTTTTCAATGATTATTGAAGGTATTTTTAGCAAGAATTATACTAGTTATTTCAGTCTATATGAGTAATTTTATAACACAGTTTTTTTTTTTTAAATTTTCAATGATTAATGAAGTATCATTTCATGATAATATATATTCCCCTTCTGTATGCTATGAATTCTTTTCTTTCTTTTCTTTTCGTTTTTGGTGTTTCCTTATCACCATATATGGGGCAATACACAATGCTCAGTTGGTTTTTCCTTCACATGGTACTTAGAAATGATCTCATCACTTACACATCTAGTGTTGGCAATTTCACTTGCTTCTCATCCTTGGTGATGTTAATATGACTAGTTATAATGGCAAATATAGTTGTGTTTTATAGATTTTCGTTATAGATTTTAACATCTATCTTGTTTTATTTATTACAGATTGAAATGGGAGATGAAGAGAAAATAAGAACAAGCAACATTTTTGGACCGATTTAGATAGTGCGGATCAATTTGAGGATGCTATATTTTATCGTGGAAATTGCTTGTCGTCTCTCTGTGATACATATTGAAGACCGCATTTCAATTATTGTTTCTATGTTATATTGAGACCAACTATTATATAGATTTATGTTTAACAGAATTTTATCAATATCATTCAGTAAGAATTTGTGATGAGGACAACTAATTCGTTGCACTCAAATTCAATGAATTAATTTAGTTTATGTTTTTACATCGATGGAGTGTTATTTTCATTCCTGAATTGCAACTTAGAGATATATGATTGTGATGACCTAATGATGACTTTGCATTAAAGATTTGTGAATGGATGACTTGTGAATGGATGATGAGATTATATTTATATTGATTGGGTATAAAATCGGGAAAAATATATCTATTTTACAAATATTAAAAAATATTTTTTTTTTAGAAATTATTAGTTGCGGCACTTTTATTGCGTTGCAAATAATCAAATGTAACAAGATAAATATTATTTACCACACCGCATAAGCGTCGCAAAAAAAAATTTATTTGCAACTTTATATGAGCGTCGCCTTTAATAATTTATTAAAGACCTTTTAGAATTGTCGCAAATATAAATTATTGGTGACGCAATTTTACCGTTGCAAATAAATCATTATTTGCAACGTTTATAATACGTCGCAAATATAAATTATTGGTGACGCAATTTTACCGTTGCAAATAAATCATTATTTGCGGCGTTTATAATACGTCGCAATTGCTATGCAATTAGCAACGCTTTAAAACCGTCGCAAATACTCTCTCCAATTGCCACGCTGTAGTCTTTAGCGTAGCTAATCTTTCTGTGACCTCATTATTTGCGACCCCTTTGCGACGCTTAGTTTTTTGCGTCGCAATTACTTATTGCGACGCTTTTTATATTATTTGCGACGCTTTTTTGGCATCGCAAAAAGGAAAAATTGTTGTAGTGAGTAATGACATCATAAGAAAGGGATCTTTCATAACCAACCAAGGTGGCAAGTTATAAGGAATGAGTACTACAGGCCACAAACTATATGAGTTGCTCATGTTCCCGAAAGGATTGAACCCATCAATAGCCAACCCTAACCTTACATTTCGAGGCTCCAGGGCAAACTCAGCATGTTGCGCATCAAATTCCTTCCACTCATCACTATCGGCAGGATGCCTCAATACTCCATCATCTACATGTTTGTCCTTGTGCCATCTCATGTCCTTAGCAGTCTTCCTTGACATATACAATCTTTTCAACCTTGGTTTCAATGGGAAGTACCGCGACACCTTTTTTGGAATCTTCTTACCCCTGCCACGATTGATCTTGTATCTGGATGCCTTACATTTTGGACATTTATCCAACGTTGCATTTTCCTTCCAAAAGAGTACGCAATCATTTATACAAGCATCAATGAACTCATATGACAAGCCCAGATCACGAAGTATTTTCATAGCTTCATAAAATGACTTTGGAACCAAATTATCTTTCGGTAAAAGTTTTGTTAAAAACTCCAACAACATGTCAACCGACTTATTGCTCCAATGGTTTGTTACCTTCATATTAAGCAGCTCGATAACAAACTTCAACAGAGTGTAATTTGTGCAACCTAAGTATATATCACGTTTGGCATCATTCAATAGTTTATCAAACGTCTATACTTCCTCATTCTGGGGTGCATCGTTTGGTTCTCCTCTTATTCGATCTTCCACTAATGCATCAATACCACCTAAAACCTCATCTTCATCAACTGCCATTTCATGGTGAGCATCATTTGATACACGAGGTTCCCCGTGCTCATGCCAAATAGTGTACCTTTGCATAATCCCATATTGAAGCAAATGTATTTGCACATTTCGAAGATTTTGGGAATAAAAGTTCACACAGTTCAGACATGGGCACGGAATTTTACCTTCCTGGTCAACGACTGCCATTGCAAATTTAATAAATGACGTCACCCCATCAATATATGGCTGGCTCATCCTTCCATCAGGCGTCTTACCCAATGCAATCCAACTCTTGTCCATGTCTGATCACAAACCAACTTAACTAAACTAACAACTAAGCTGCGAGAAAAAGAAAAGAAGTTGATAAATGATAAAATAAAATAAATAAAACGGGCATACATAAAAATATGAAAAAAATTATATCATTTCATGTTTCGATGAAAGAACTATGAAAAACCAGGAGTTAGCATGTGCTTAAAGCATGCTTACAAACCACAAGTTTTCCGGGGTTTTCTTTTTGTGTCTTAAGGGCCCGTTTGGATGTATGCAGAATATAATATTTACATATTTAAATAACAACAGAATAGAATATTGTAGAATCTAATAGTATAATATTATAATATTGTTGTTTGGCAATTTTTGAAGAATTTGGCAGATTTTAAACTAGGCTGTTCGGCAACTTTTGAAGATTATAATATATACTGAAACTAAAAGCTATCATAGATTTAAAATCAAATAACCCTGCAAATTTATAAAATTGTCTCAAAATTTATAAAATTGTCTCAATATTCTTTAAAAAGGTAAACAAAATGACCACTACAATTCATTAGAAATAGTTTATTAATGGCCATTCAAACATCATCATCCATCACAATCCAATAGGAAAACATGCAATCTCTGCAAAAGGCATCAAAATGAGAGACCTCTTTTTTTATTTTCTTTACTTTGAAAAGGGCAATAAGATTAAAACATATCAGTGTTGCATAAAGACACAGGATGATAGTCAAAATTAAATTTCAGAGAGGTCGATCTGAATGAACATCAAAAGAAAAAACCCAAATTCCAATTGTCTATCAAGGAACCATGGGAAAACCCCACTTCGCAACTAGCCTCAAAATCCCAAACCACCAACATCACAGGGCATATACCAGATAGAAAGAAATAAAAATCCAACAATTTTGATGGATGCAACTTTCACCTCCACATATTCACGACAACCACCATCATTTATGATAATCTTACCAAACCAATGTAAAATCCCACATCCTCCTAACATAGTCCACAGCAAAGCTACGATCATGACTCACATTCACGTTTGAAGTAAATGGCAGTCTCCATAAACATTCATGAAAAAAACTTCAAATTTGGTCCCAATTCCAATAAATCAAACACCAAATCAGCCCAGAACAACATTCCCGCCACTATTCAGGGGCCCTATCGCCCCCATTTCAGCCATTTTAAACACAAAACAACTCAAATAATAAGCACATCAAGCCCACAAAGTAACATTCAGAGAAGAAGGAAGAATCATCATAGCATGTAGCATTGGCAAAAATAAATAAGATGAACAAAAATAGAAAATAAAGAACATTAAAAGACACATGTTATTTACATATAAGAAGAATACACACTGCAGATGATAGAATGGAAAGAGAGCTGGTAGAATCACCAACTCTCTCAATTATGCTTTATTTCCTAACAATCTAAAAAAATTCAAACAGAATAAAAAAAAAACCATCCCATGACAATTAACCACCATAAATCATTCAAATCACCATGCAACCACCTGTCTCCTAATCTTGATTACACACTATCTCCATTCCCTTTAATCAATCACATCCCCAGCACAAAATTAAATTAAAAAAAAATCAACCCAACTCATTACACATCATCTCCACTCCCTTTAATGAAAAAGAACCCATTAAAAGTAAATCAACAGAAGAAAAGAGTGTATAGCGAGTCTGAATACCTGAGTTTCCAAGGCAGAAAGTTTTTTCTTCCTCTTTTCCTCCGCTTCTTCGTTCCTTTCCTCTGTTAAATGTTGTCTAGAAACCGTGGGAGAAGGTCTGAAACACTTTTGATTTGGGGGTTTTCGATTGGAGAGGGTTTTCGATGATGGGATGGACGATGGTTCGAGAGAGACGAGGGTAAGGGTTGGAGATTTGGGGGTTTTCGAATGGAGAGGAATTTCAGTCGGATCGACTGACAGAGTTGTAAAGGACGACGTGAGGGGGTGATGACCGAGAGAGAGGGATGAGATCGAGAGATGTCAAGCACGGCGTGAGGGATGATGTGCCTGCGCAAGGTGAGAGAAGTGGTGGGTCTGCAAGATGATGGAGGTGGCGTGAAAGAGATGGAGAGGGCCAGAGAGATGAAGGGTTGCAGGGGAGAGACGGTGAGAGACTGAGACTGGCAGGGGAGGGAGAGATGATGAAAGTGAGGGAGATGGAGGGCTGCACAGGGGAGAGAGAAGAGATGGGGATGGCATGCACAAGGGAGAGATGGGCGAGGGACTGAGAGAGACGGTGAGAGAAGAAGGGTTGAAGGGGAGAGGCGGTGAGAGAGTGAGAGACTGAGAGAGATGGAGGGCGTGCGCAGGGGGTAGAGACGGTGAGAGGGTGAGGGAGATGGAGGGCTGCACAGGGGAGAGAGAAGAGATGAGGATGGCTTGCGCAGGGGAGAGATGGGTGAGAGAATGAGAGAGACGGTGAGAGAAGAAGGGTTGCAGGGGAGAGGCGGTGAGAGGCGGAGAGACTGACAGAGATGCCGCTGAGTGCGCAGGGGAGGGAGAGACGGTGAGAGTGAGGGAGATGGAGGGCTGCACAGGGGAGAGAGAAGAGATGGGGATGGCTTGCTTAGGGGAGAGATGGGCGAGTGACAGAGAGACTGAGAGAAGAAGGGTTGAAGGGGAGAGGCGGTGAGAGAGTGAGAGACTAAGAGAGATGGAGGGCGTGCGCAGGGGAGGGAGGGCCGGTGAGAGAGTGAGAGAGATGGAGGGATTCCAGGGGAGATCGAGATGGGAGAGAGAATGAGAGCGTGATAGGGATCAATGATGTAAGAGACACTGAGGGATAGATGAGAGAGAGGCCCAGGATATTTTAGCCTACAGTAAGGGATATGATGAGAGGGAGGCCAGGAAATTTTGGCGCGAGACTTTTATCGTGCGGATACTACTTATCGCCACAGCAACAAATAACTTTTAGCAAAAAAAATTCGCACATCCCGTTGGCGCCATTGCATTAATAATTTTACCGATGGTTACAGTAAAGGCCGCCGGTAAAAGTAAATGAAAAACTGGGTTGCAGCGGGGGTCACATTTGGCTCCCACTATAAGTATATTATAGTGACGAATTTTATCTGCCGCCGCTATAAGTTCGACGCTAAAAATGTATTTTATTATAGTGTGTATTTGGGGAATGAGCAAAATCCCATGGAGGTGATGATAGGGTGCGCTAGCGTGCAGGGGAGGTGCTGAGGGATGCGATGGTGATGAAGAGAGGAGGGAGAGAGGCTCTTACCTGTGAATGGGATGAGTTCTGCGCGTGGAGGAAGAAGAGGGAGAGATGATGGGGCTTTGCGCTGCTGGTGGTGGTGGTGCGGTCTACGTTGGGAGGAAGAAGGGGCGACGGTCCGTGGGCGTGAGAGAGATGAAGAGCAGAGAGACTGGAGAGGGTGGCTGCCTTTGAGATGGGTCTGCGCAGGGGGTTGCGAGATGGAGAGAGAGGGCCGAGATCGAGAGGGAGAGGAGGTGATGGTGCTGCGCCTTGGTTCCGGTGTGAGAGAGATGGACGAGGTCTGCATGCGAGGATGTTATGTTATTTCATGGAGGGATGGCAGGCGAGAAAGGGTCAAAGAGATGAGGGATTGTTGGGCGAGAGAGGGTCAGAGAGATGAGGGATTGAGAAGTGGCAGAGGGGTAGGTGTACCTGGCGGTGGCCGGCAGACTCCTGGATGGAGGATGATGGGCGCAGATGATGGTGATTGGTGATGGTGGCTGCGTTTGGGAGTTCTGGGCGAGAGAGACTGAGAGAATAGAGATGAGAGGGATCACTGATCAGGCTAGGGATGGGTCTGGACTACGTACGTTGATGGAGGGTGATGATGATTGATGGGGGCCGATGGGCCATGGGTTGCTGCCTAGGATGATGGGTGGGAGATGTTGGAAAAGGGTTTTGGAAAATGGGGAAAAGGGTTCTTCTCTCCTTTTTTGGAAAAGGGTTTTGGAAAGGGGGAAAAGGGTTTTGGAAAAGAGAGACTAGGATAGATGGATGGACAAAGGGGGAAATGGGTTTTGGAAAAGGGGCGTTGGATTGGGGGAGTGGGGGATGGACGTTAGGGCCTGGGGGGCCCCATTTTAGTCATTTTAAAGGCTTTTCCAAAGCAATACTTATGAGAGAGGAATAGGCTCAAGTGCGAATGAAATTGGCGCCTTATTTTGTTGGCCGAAATATTTTTGTCTTCCATAACTTATCTTTATTAGTGACGAATTACGTTCGTCGCAAAAACAAATTATATTTTGTGACAAAAATTTTCGTCTCCAATGAGCTAAAATAATTCACACCCGTAAATGAAATTGACTCCTTATTTTGGTGACGAAATATTTTCGTCTTCCATAACTTATCCTTATTAGTGACGAATTAAGTTCGTCACAAAAACAAATTATATTTTGTGACAAAAATGTTAGTCTCCAATGAGCTAAAATAATCCGCACCAAAGCAAATGAAATTCACGCCTTATTTTGGTGACAAAATATGTTCGTCTTCCATAACTTATCTTTATTGGTGACGAATTACGTTCGTCGCAAAAAAAAAATATTTTGTGACAACAATTTTCGTTTCTAATGAGCTAAAATAATTGGCGCCATATTTTTGTAGATGAAATTTTTTTTCCGTCTCCTATACTTTTGAAAAAAATGAAACTAGATGACAAAATTTATATTTCGTCCTCTTTGGGTGTTCTTTTAAAACAAAAAAAAAATTGTCATCAAATTTCATCGCAACAGCCTAAATTTCTTGTAGTGAAAATAGACTAATTTTTAACGTGGAAAACTTAAATCGGGTGAAAAACCATGGATCCAAACCAGACCAATAATCAAGCGATATGAATCTCGCAATTATGATACACTAACAAGCCCCTCCCTAGATAATCACTACGTAAAGACTGTAGTTACCTCTTATCTAGCTTCACCCCTCAACGACTTTACACCTTTGACAATAACAGATTCAACACTGCTTGACTCCTCAGTTATTCTATGATAGAAGGTGTTCTTTTACAAGAGATGTAGAAGCAACAACTCTCTAGATGAACAACTCACCACTACTCTCCAATGGATGCTCTAGAGATGAAGAATTCTCTCAATACTCAGAACAATGAGAGATCTCTTTTAGGGTAGCCTCAGTGTCCTTTATATAAGCTTAGGGACGTGCTTGGAGTTTCCTAAGATGATTAGGACTCAAACAGGCAAGTTGAGAGAAAATAGGAAAAGAAGTCCAATTCGTGCATAACTATTTCGCGATGCTCATTCGAGCGTATGAAGGGCTTACTTGAACGAAAGGCCATTTTGTCTTGAGGCGACGTCCTGCAGAGCTCGCTTGAGCGGGAAAGGTGCTCGCTCGAGCGAACCAAGGGTTTGGTTTGGGGAATTTCTGTACACTTAAATTTGTGACTGTCTTCATTTTCCTTCTTTCAATCTCCAATGTGAAGTCCCATCATACTCCATATCTAAGAATGTAAAAATCACAACTCAATAGACCCAGAGTTTTGTCCAACACATGAATTAGCCCATATACAACATCCTAACATAACCATTAATTGTTCATAATTAAACCTGCCTATCAGATGGTTCAAATGGCAAACAACTTATTAAGATGAGAGGACTCGGCTGAGTCTCCCCTGTATTTGACTCGATCCTTTGTCAAATTGAGATGACTAAAGAGAGTCAAGAGTCAATTTAGAGGGTTTTCCAAACATGACCGAGTTCAACTAATTGGACTTATATACGCACAAAATATAGGGCTGCCTTCACCTGCGAACCCATTGTATGGGGCCATGTGCACTCCCTTGTAGGGCCCACCTGATTTTCAAACCCTGACTATAAGAGACTTAAAACGAACATAGCAAATAAGAAAACAAAAAAAACAAGAACAAGATAAAGAATTAAAAACTCACTCTCACTAGAAAAAAAAAAAAAAAGACTCCCCTCTTCCTCAACCGAGACTTTCATTTATTATGAGTTATGACTGATTGACCCGGGGAGGGTTCGCATCTGTTAGAGGATGACCCTCTAGGACAACCTGTAAAGATGGATGTCTATTGAATTTGTGCCGGCGAGATCTTCAGAAATTCTAGTAAGAGAAGATTTTGTTGAATTTCCGCTTGAGGTCTTCACATGCTAATTTTGACTAGAATGATCAGTAGTTTTGCCCGGAGAAGAAAAGCATGTTCGTTGTAGGCTGAAGACAATGAGCAGCTGCAGCGAGGACGTGGAATCGAGCAAAAGCGAATATGGGTTGTACATCTTGAAAGCATAGGTTTAAGATTTGTCACCCAACTGTTATTCACCTTTGGATTTATCCTCAAAAATTCTCTGTAATTTCGGTATTCGACTTCGAGCCGATTAAAGTGGTAGGACTATTTGAACTATTTGATATTAGGCACATCCGTTACCACATTCAGAAAAATTCCTCCACTTGGTATTCAAGCATCATGGGTCCTTTGTTAGGTGAACAACGAAAAAATTCCTCGGCATTATTTTGTAGGAAGCGGATCCCCTGTTTGGACCAAACAGGGTTCCCCTGTTTGGTCCAAACAGGGCCTGACACCTGGATTACTTTTCCCTCAGCTGAGGAAGAGCTAATGACTCTTCTACAGTGAATAAAAAAAAAAAGAATAGGGGCTTTTTTACAAATTTATTACAATGAGGAGCCCATCTGTCTTTAACAAAAGCCCGCCATTTTGTTACCATCGTTCCTGTTCCTGCAAAACGTTTGGGAAGGGGAAGAGAACCTGCAACTGCAACTCATTTCATTTGTCTTGGGAAGGTTATCCAGCAACTCATTTAGTTTGAGTTCTTGTAACTCATCTCTGTGTCTGCCCTTTTTCCTTCACAGCTCACACCTCATCTCGCCAGAACTCCTGCAATTCATTTCGCCATAAATCCTGGGTTTTATAGATTCCCCTCTCTTGTTTTCTTTATGTGTATTTCTATGATTGTATAACGCGTCTCGTGGCGCCGTTCTTCATCATCATCTTTTAGTTGCCGCCATTGTCGCCGTAGAGACAGAGAAAGAGATGCTCTCAAGAACCGTAAGATGTCTATGTTGGAGTATCTCTTGCCCTTTTGTGGTGTTAATCTTCATGTTGTCATTAAAATATAAAACCTAGTAAAGCTACTCTCTTTGTTTTTTCCTCCAACAATTGTTAATGTTAAGGATAAGAAAGGTCAAAGGAATGATACTTAACTCAAATACAGGGTCTTTTGTTATAGCACATTCGAAGGTCTTCTGTATGTCAACCTCAGTATATTAGGGTTCAAGCCATAGTATACGATGGCAGGGTAGTTTGAGAAGGTTGAACCCAGTTTGAGAAGGTTGTATGAATAAACTACTCAGGTTTCAGTGTGGAGTCCACCTCAATTCGATATAAAATCTATTTATTAGATGGTATCCGTAGGTATGACAAAACAATTCACAGGTTTGAATTATGTGTACTGAGGTTGGATGAAAGAAACATTGTGGTTTCACTATTTCGTTAGCCAAGAGACCAACCTATATTCAATATATAAAACCTTGGGGCACATGCGAAGGTCTCACGAAGTATATTCACAGGTTTCAAAACAGTATACTAAGGTTAGATGAAAGAAATACTAAGGTTGAAGTATTTCATTTAGCAGAATCCTGTATTCGATATAAAATCAGACTTAAGATGGCGGAGCATATACTGAGGTTTGAATAGTCATATACTGAGGTTAAGCTTCTGTTTGAGAAGGTTAAATGAATAAAATACTGAGGTTTCAGAGTGGTCATTTTAATCAAAGTCCACATCTATTCGATGTAAAATCTATTTATTAGATGGTATGCGTAGGTCTCACAAAACATATTCGCAGGTTTCAACTCTGTGTACTAAGGTTTGTTGAATGAAATATTGAGGTTTCATTGTTTCGTTAGACAAGAGACCAACCTGTATTCGATATAAAACCTTGGGGATATAAGGTCTGACAAAGAATATTAATAGGTTTTAAAACTGTATACTAAGGATATATACAATAAATACTGAGGTGGAAGTGTTTAATGACCCCTGTATTCGATATAAAATTTTAAATATATGGCAGGGCATATATTGAGGTTTGAATCATCATATACTGAGGTTGAGCTTCTGCTTGAGAAGGTTGAATGAATAAAATACTGAGCTTTCAGAGTGGTCATTTTGATCAAAGTCCACATCTATTCGTAGTAAAATCTATTTATTAGATGGTATTTATAGGTCTCACAAAACATATTCGCAGGTTTTAACTCTGTGTACTAAGGTTTGTTGAATGAGATACTGAGGTTTAATTGTTTCGTTAGACAAGAGACCAACCTGTATTCGATATAAAACCTTGGGGATATGAGGTCTGACAAAGTATATTAATTGGTTTTAAAACTGTATACTAAGGATATATACAATAAATACAGAGGTGGAAGTGTTGAATGACCCCTGTATTCGATATAAAATTTTAAATATATGGCAGGGCATATATTGAGGTTTGAATCATCATATACTGAGGTTGAGTTTCTGCTTGAGAAGGTTGAATGAATAAAATACTGAGGTTTCAGAGTGGTCATTTTGATCAAAGTCCACATCTATTTGTAGTAAAATCTATTTATTAGATGGTATTCGTAGGTCTCACAAAACATATTCGCAGGTTTTAACTCTGTGTACTAAGGTTGGTTGAATGAAATACTGAGGTTTTACTATTTCGTTAGACTTGACCAATATTCAACCTCAGTATTTCATTCAACCAACCTTAGTACACAGAGTTAAAACCTGCGAATATGTTTTGTGAGACCTATAAATACCATCTAATAAATAGATTTTACTACGAATAGATGTGGACTTTGATCAAAATGACCACTCTGAAACCTCAGTATTTTATTCATTCAACCTTCTCAAGCAGAAACTCAACCTCAGTATATCACGATTCAAACCTCAGTATATGCCCTGCCATATATTTAAAATTTTATATCGAATACAGGGGTCATTAAACACTTCCACCTCAATATTTATTGTATATATCCATAGTATACAGTTTTAAAACCTATTAATATTCTTTGTCAGATCTCATATCCCCAAGGTTTTATATCGAATACAGGTTGGTCTCTTGTCTAACGAAACAATGAAACCTCAGTATTTCATTCAACAAACCTTAGTACACAGAGTTGAAACCTGCGAATATGTTTTGTGAGACCTACGCATACCATCTAATAAATAGATTTTACATCGAATAGATGTGGACTTTGATCAAAATGACCACTCTGAAACCTCAGTATTTTATTCATTAAACCTTCTCAAACAGAAGCTCAACCTCAGTATATTACGATTCAAACCTCAGTATATGCTCTGCCATCTTAAGTCTGATTTTATATCGAATACAGGATTCTGCTAAATGAAATACTTCAACCTTAGTATTTCTTTCATCTAACCTTAGTATATTGTTTTGAAACCTGTGAATATACTTCGTGAGACCTTCGCATGTGCCCCAAGGTTTTATATATCGAATATAGGTTGGTCTCTTGGCTAACGAAATAGTGAAACCACAATGTTTCTTTCATCCAACCTCAGTACACATAATTTAAACCTGTGAATATGTTTTGTCAGACCTACGAATACCATCTAATAAATAGATTTTATATCGAATTGAGGTGGACTCCACACTGAAACCTGAGTAGTTTATTCATACAACCTTCTCAAATTGGGTTCAACCTTCTCAAACTACCCTGCCATCGTATACTATGGCTTGAATCCTAATATACTGAGGTTGACATACAGAAGACCTTCGAATGTGCTATAACAAAAGACCCTGTATTTGAGTTAAGTATCATTCATTTGACCTTTCTTATCCTTAACATCAACAATTGTTGGAGGAAAAAACAAAGAGAGTAGCTTTACTAGGTTTTATATTTTAATGACAACATGAAGATTAACACCACAAAAGGGCAAGAGATACTCCAACATAGATATCTTACGGTTCTTGAGAGCGTCTCTTTCTCTGTCTCTACGGCGACAATGGCGGCAACTAAAAGATGATGATGAAGAACGGCGCCACGAGACGCATTATACAATCATAGAAATACACATAAAGGAAACAAGAGAGGGGAATCTATAAAACCCAGGATTTATGGCGAAATGAATTGCAGGAGTTCTGGCCAGATGAGGTGTGAGCTGTGAAGGAAAAAGGGCAGACACAGAGATGAGTTACAAGAACTCAAACTAAATGAGTTGCTGGATAACCTTCCCAAGACAAATGAAATGAGTTGCAGTTGCAGGATCTCTTCCCCTTCTCAAATGTTTTGCAGGAACAGGAACGATGGTAACAAAATGGCGGGCTTTTGTTAAAGACAGATGGGCTCCTCATTGTAATAAATTTGTAAAAAAGCCCCTGTTCTTTTTTTTTATTCACTGTAGAAGAGTCATTAGCTCTTCCTCAGCTGAGGGAAAAGTAATCCAGGTGTCAGGCCCTGTTTGGACCAAACAGGGTTCCCTTGTTTGGTCCAAACAGGGGATCCGCTTCCTATTTTGTAGTCTATGTCAGAAGTTTAAAAATCCGTGTACATGGGATAGTAAGCGAATCTTTATTCCGTGGTATTATTAATCAAATAGCCCTTCTTTGGATATGGACCAGTTTGGGCGCCCCAAAAAAATATTCGACGAGTGGGGCCACTTATTAAGTTGCATGCGGTCAATAATCTTTGCCCCATTCATTAGCATTTTGCCAATCGACTCCAATTGGAGTTGGGTCAAAGAGCATCAGCCCATTTGACAGTGGGCCAAACTCGAATTAGGGGTAAAATTTAGTCCAGTTCAGATGCCAATTAAGTAGATTTATAGTTTTATGGGTATAACTATATTTGATAATCAAAGCTCGAGAGCACTCAACCAAGCTCCGCCCTCATAAATCAGAACATTGTTCTAACAATTACAGTAAATAAATTCCCAGATTTTTCTTATTATAAATGCATTACAAATAAATTCGTAGTAGTACTTCTTGCCAACAATAAACCCTAGCCCCCACTTCCTAATTGAAATGGTTAATCCTAAATTGTACTTTTTTTAGTTATAACAATCATAGAACAACCCCCACTGGCATTGCTGCCTAAGAGAACTGGCATTGAGAAGCGAAAGTGTCTCCAAACCTCCAAGTAGAAGGGACTACATTAGAGAATTCTAGGGTTTTTCCATCCACCAAAGTTAGCCTGAATGACAATATTTGGTTTCGAACATCGACGTTGCTTTGCCAGTTTGCACCCCAGTTCCTATGCATGGCCACCCAACCCCTTGTGTCGGATCCTTTCAACTGTACCGCCTTCACATCGCCGCTCCCACCGACATTAGATATCATTACCAAATTGAAGTTTGATTGGCCCTTTAAGGTGAATCGCACTCCCCCGGCCCTCTTGCATGGCACTCTTCAAAGGAAGAGAGAGATAAAGAGGAAAAAGAAGAAGTTGTTTAAGATTGTCAAGATTGTCATGGAAAATGATATGATGCATATATGTTTCTAGTTGTTTACATTGCTTGATGACGAAGTATAAGATTCTCTCCCAAGTTACTACTGTAGTTACTCATTCAACATGCATGCAAACAAGATATTAGAACCTCTTTCCAAGTTCAGGTCACTTTCTAAAAGGGCCGTCTGAATTCAAAGTCCAACAGAAATTGATTAGAGTCCGATGGGTCCATGTGAAGATCCGGATGTGACACATTACATCCCATATAGAGCATGAATTGGCCTAATTAGTACTCAAAATCACGGCCCCAGTATCATTTCATTGTTGAGTCCAGATTGTCTTGAATCTAAGAGGAAAGAGCTCTCCATCTTTCTATAAAAGACGGCAGGTTGCATGTTTATTGGGCACACCCATGGCCCCATCGGGTGGAAAGGGAGTTGTGGATTAATTATCTATCTACCAATAGTTCCTATCCATCACATCTAAAGCCATGAAATAAAACCAAGTGGGAAAAAAGAAATTTTTTTCTTTTTTTGTTAATTAATTTCATGTCCTTAAATCAAAGGGCTAGCTAGCAACATTCAATGGATCCAAATTTCCGTATACTGTGCCAAACCACAGTCTCAATGTATCCGTGGGCTTGAGGGTTCATTGACATTCAAAGTTTGCTCCAAATTTTCTTAGTAGAAAAGGAAAGTCTGCTCTAATTAAAAATGTTGGAGAGAAGGATTGAGAGCACCCCAACTTTATATTCCTTTAGCTTAAAAGCTTGAGGTTGAAACCATAGGTTGAACCTGCTATGGAACTTTTGAGAGTAGGTATATGCTTATGGTTACCGATAATTAGACAGTGAAACCAATATTATGGGATTTGCACTGAAGATCAAGTCACTTACTTCGGATTCACCACATTTGGATCGGACATCACTATGCCTGGATCCATGATATCCAATCGCTTCCAGCAGTAACATTTTTTTTTTTTTTTTGATAACACAGGGTTTTCAGCCCTTTGGGCTAGAATAATTCATACGGGCCCAAGAGAGAAAGTTGGGTAAAATTCTCATGTGACCCCAGTGTGGTAGTGCAGTTTCGAATCCACAACCTCTAAGTACAAACCGTGGTCGTAAGCCAACTGAGCTACCCCCTCGGGGTTTTAGTTCATTCCAACAACATCGATGATGCATATATTAGTAGATTTTACTTCATTCCAACAAATGAATCAAGTGTTTTCTTAGTGTTTTTTTCTTTTCCCTGATACCCCAGCCTCCGGAGTTGGGACCTAGGAGAGCTTACAAGAGTGGGAAAGTAGCCCACACGTGGAAAAGAGAGAACACAGAAGTGGGAAAATGAATTCAAAAATATGGATATAATGGCATACCTAGGGATCACTAGGTGACATATCGTGTTGCCAACCGAACAACCCCCTAGTGTCAATTGGACAAACTTTTTAAAATGCAGTTTTAGGAATTGTTTTGTCCGGTGTGGATTTCTTACTAATCTTTTGATTTGTTTTGCTCGTTTTGTTCATATAAAATAATTTTCTGAAAAAAAAAGCATAACCATAAGAAATTGTGAATCTTCAAATTTTAATTTCTTTTAGCGTGTTCTAAATTTAAATAATATAAAAGCTGTGGGAATAGTGTTTTACTACATATATTTGTTCCGACTGGATCTACAGAAAACTGATACCGGTCAGGCCAATGCCTTGAAATATCAGGCGTTACAACTTCCGTTATTCCTAGTTTTAAAAGTTAAAACCTCAAGTAAGACATAAATGCTGGTCATTGAATATGAGAATTGCATTTAAACAGATTTGCTAACAAATATATGATTGTCTTTTCTTATATCAGATTTCAATAGAATTGCATATAGCCATTAGCTAGTTTGACTGAAATTATAGCAACCAGAGTGTTCATTTGTGAAAATTCTACCTTCTATAAAGCACAGGAATGATTCCTTCACTACCCACACGGGCAATGCGAGAGAATGCTGGTAAAGACATGTCAAAGTGCCTGTGAGGGGGATCGCACCACCCTCCATGGTTGTTGGGAGGGCAGAAATTGGTGGCAGTGACGGTGACGATGGTGCGGCGCAGGCACCACTTAGGGTCCATCTGGGCATCACACATTACCTGAAAGCACGCACCACAAGCTTCACCCTCTCTAAAGAGTAGACCACTCACGGCTGCAGTGTTAACCCCAAACCCAGCATGGAATGTGTTGTCATAACCACATGCGCCTCCTGTGAAAGATCAATGCAATTACCATCAAGTTGAAAGGAAAAATTGATCACAAATCAATCTACAAAGTGGTGCTGTTCGGTACTTTATATATCCTAATGTTCTCCTGGAACCAATGTCACAGATATGGGTTTTGGAAATATTTTTATTTGAAAAAATATGGGTACATTTTCAATTTCAGGAGGGGTGGGGGGCTCAAAATGTTATTGGAAAATGTTGGAGAGAATACAATTTCTTTTAAACAATAATAAAGGCAGAAATATATAAAATAACTATAGACATAATCAAATATTTTTTGACATTATTATGGGAATTTTTTCAACATTAGTAAACTCAAATCTGATCCCAAAACGATTGCCAAGAAATGCTGGGTTTAATGCTAACAAATTGGACCATGATTATTAGTCTAAATTTACAATAGAGATTGTTCATGTGTTAAGCCCCATCATTTGCTTGCGATCAATCAAATCATAAGCCCCATCCCCAAAAGGTTAAATCCTGACTAATGCAATGTCATTGGTAGTGCAGTGGGTGGAAACGGATTTCCTGTTTGGAACCCCTGTTTGGACCAAACGGAGGATGACACATAGGGGGACGGATGTGGGGGTTCTCTTTCCTCCGCCCCCACATCCGCCCCCTTATGTGTATTTCTATGTTTGGACCAAACAGGGGTTCCCTGTTTGGAATCGGGTTCGGCAGTGGGGAGAGTAGACACCTCCTCCCCCTCCACAGAAATAATTAGGGAACAGAACAGTCCCTTATTGTAGGGCTGATTTGAGGTCATTATAGTAAAGAGTGGTAAAAAAAGATAAAACAAGTGTCAAATTTCTCACATACTATGTTTGGTAAAACATCAACGAAGGAAAGTAATCCCCGCCCCAGTGGAATCTATTTTCTGTGTGGGAAAAAGAGTTTCCCTGTGCAACGGTACAGCACCTTTCAATTGTTGCAAGTAATGTGTACTAACCTTTAAACACAGCTTGCGCCAGCTTTACATAGACAAATGCAAATTTAAAGTTGTGGAACCCATAGTGGGCCTGCCCATATTAAAATATAAACAGTTCAAAAAGAACATCTATTTATATGGGACCTACGTAAATTTAACTTAGATCCAACTTTTTAGTACCGTTGGATTAATGTTTAGCTAAAACGAGATAATGTTATGGGACTCCTTTGTGGGGCCTATTTAAAGATAATTTGTACCGTTCAAGATGAATCTCGTATCCTTCAATGATATATATGAGAAGTATTTATATCAATAGGAGTCGAGCCCACCAATTGATCAATCACATAATTGATCATATTTGTATGATATCGTACAAAAAATGTAGTTTTACGAAAAATTAAAAATATGTAAAATAAGTAATAGTTATTTTTGTTTTACGACAACCATCCAAACACAAGTCCGGATCACTTATCGCATGTGTTATACCTTTGCCGTGAGTGGACCAATAACACTCCGCCACGTCATTCAAGAATTTAGGTGATTTTGAGGTTTAAAAAGTTTAAATCAAATGAAAGAGAATCACCTAAATTTTTGGATGACGTGGTGGAGTGTTATTGGTCTACTCACGGTGCAGATATAATAAATGAGATAGGTGATCCGAACTCATCCAAACACCTTTTTTCATTTAAACTAAAAAGTCAACAACAACCGTTAATTTCTAATGATGTGTCAATTCATTTCCTTTTTAACTCTGCAAGTTTTTTTTTTTTTTTTTTTGAGAAACTCTACAAGTTAAATTAGTATAAAAGTCCGGCTTTGGCAATAGAGTGTATGCATAGGTGTAGTATTTACCAGAGAGATAAAAAGAAAAAGCAAAGGACCCATGCCTACATGCACAGTAGCCACTGGTCATGAGCTAATTTTGGATTTTAGTAGGTACACCGAGAGTGTCAACGATTGAAAACTAATTGAATTTTAGTAGCTGATCCCCTCTCACTGCATAAGAAAGTATAAGAAATCCTATCTAGTTTTCACCATCTTAATGGAGAGGGAGAGAGAGAGAGCATTTTCTCCTAGCGACTTTTTCCCTACCTTTTTTGCTTTAATATGAAAGATATTGAAGGAAATGGATACAGAACTAAAGCCCGAACAATTTTTTTGGATAACTCATGAAAGTAAGATACATTTCTAGGGAAACCACAACAGCCAACCAGAGCTGTTGCCTTACCAAGTGTTGTAGGATTTTGAGAGGCACCATAGAAAGTGGCATGGCCCGGAAGCCAACGGTTGACTTGGCCATTGGCACCACTTACAAAGACGCACACTAGAATGAAGAATGAGATGAAGATTGCACTGCCATTACTTTCCTCCATTTCCCTGTTTGACAAACTAATAATAAACAAAGGCAGATTTCAAGAAAATTAAAAGCACACGATACCCTTCTCCCTCTTCTCTCCTTTGTTCATTGATGTTCAAAGGGGACCGTGCTACATGGTTTTATACAAGCCACTGGACGCGGTTGTCGGTGAATATACTATTACTACTACACCAGTCATTAAAGCAACAGAACGCGCTTAGACGCGGTTGTTCCTTTTTCGTACTTAGATCCATCCGGACCTCCCACTCTCCATCTTCACTACTTCTTAACCCTCACCTGCTCTTTTAAGTAACATGTGGGCCTAATGGAAAATTATATACAAGCTATATTTGATGGGAAAATATTCTCCAATGAGACCACTGCACATTGATCTGTATCGGCCCCGACCACCTTGGCTCCATTTTGATTAGTATAGCCCCTATAATAATCTTTTAATCCCCTGATGCGGTATTATATTCAATTTTACATTCATTGAACATTTGCTCATCATTAGATTGAATCTCAAAATGATTTATAGTTAAAACACCATTAAACTATAATGCCCTTAAATAAAGTGCGAGGATATGGTATGGTTTGGTTGATTTTTTTGCTCTCTTGTGCATGGAGAGGTCTTTTCAATATGTACTTATATGAGTCTGAATAGCTTTTGACCCACGATTTCCATGAGTAGACCAACAATGTTAGCAACGTACGCCTGCCCCATCCAGGATATCCTCTGAGTGCCTGCCTTTGTCCACACAAGGTCACCGTTGGTAAAAAGCTTAAGAGAGTACTAGTCCCGATTTTCTTTATATCAATAGACATACTGTATCTAAGTGGGACCAATAAGATGGCCTACACCAGTGTCCAGTCTTCTCCCAAGAGAAGATCCTAGCTATTGATGATTAGCCATATAAGAAGGAAAAAAAAAAAAAAAAAAAAAACCAAGTCTAAATAGAATTTTATCAACAGCTTCTAATTTAAAGCTGTGTTATGGATGAACAAGACAATTACACTTAATTTGATGGCTTTAGATTAATTTATTGACAATGTGCGACCCGCCAAGATGGAGCCCTCACAAACTATGCCAGGCACTTCAGAATTTGCAAATTAGCAGTGAGCTTTCAACAACACAAGAAGTATAGGGTGAGATCTTTGTAACATGGCCCACCGACATAAGGAATGATGTGTAACGTTGCACTACAGTTGAACAGATCCCATGTGCATGTGTATTATTGTTAACGGCCACCTTCCTCCTTGCTTCTTGCATACTATAGCAGAGGAATTTAGATCACCAGCATCTACTCGAATGGACTCGTCGCCCACTTCAAGGGCACCGACTCAAATATCTCATCGGTGAGAACACAAACAAAAAAGTTAAAAAATAACCACTTTGGTCAAACTCGCTCCGTTTACCTCAGTCGAGGCTTTCATAGTAAGGATGTTTTCCTACAAATAGACTGCCTGAGCAATCCAGCTGTATGGAGCCCTTTTGGACTCACCTCTCATCAATGTAGTCCCTTTGATGCCATTGTTATCTCATGATTTGGCACTAAGATCAATTTTATAAGCATTGATCCCTCACTAACCGTTGGATTGAATTTTAAAAAGAATTTTAAACTTCAAGGCTATTAATCGAAAGCTAGATAATTTGTTGTCCCTCCCCCCTCATAAAATCTACGGTTAAGAACACCCCCCCGGCGTTCCATATGGAGATCTTTCTATGTGCCCTCCTTTCATTAAGAGACATGTTGGACCTCGGAGTTGTACTACATTTTAGTAAGGGAAAATTTCTGTACGGTCACCTACAATACTTCATATCCCCCCCCCCCTTGTTACCAAAGTTAAACATTTTACTTAGACGTTCTTCGTACAGTCCGTACCGCTGCGCAGGTCAAAAGTTGCGTTTTTTTTTTGTGATATCACAACAAATATTGCGATAGCGCAATTTATGTTGCGATATCGTAAAAAAGATAGGTTAAAAGTCAACGAATGCATTTATGTTTATAATTGCCTTTTGTTCCGTTGCTTTCGTCTCTGGCTTAAGTTCTCTACTTCCCTGCTCTTTAAGTGGAGCTCCTGCCACATAACAAGTGATCTCCTACCATTTATAACAAGTGATCTCCTGTCATATTCTCTACATGCATGTCAACATTAGGCCATTATCATAAATAGCAATTGAATCTCCTGCCACATCTTTGTCTTAGGTATTCATTCCATGTTTTCCACTTTGTATGTATCTCCCTCTTATTTATTGTATTATTTTTTTTCTTCTTTTGTGTCTTTTGAAAAAAAAGAAGTTAGAATACAAGGAATCCCACTTGTAGAAACATTTGAAATATTTTGTGTAAATAATAATAGTGACCTTAGTTGAGACTTGTGGAGCCTCACTTTTTTATGAACATCTTCTTGTTAATATATTAAAAAATTCCCATGTTCTCATCATGAATTACCAACAACTGGATTTGGCCTGGACGTTCAGTTGCAAAAAATAATGTGGCATGTCTTGTTCATCCCGTCCTATGGTGGGCCCCAGCACAAATTCAAAATGTCCACATATTCTTTTAGCATTTTCTTGTTATTGTGGCATTACAGACATCATTTTGAACATTATCTTAAACTACTAATGATTTTTTTAGTGCTATATATAAGTAAGCAAACGATTAAATGGTTTAGATTCTTTAATAGTTATCAACAAATTGTTATATTCATTAGATGAACGGTCTTGATTGATTTCACAATTGAGGCCTGACTTTGCAGCTTGCCTAGATAACATTTGTGACCATCTAACACCAAAACCCCAAAGATATGGCACCAACTGCCAACCCCCATGTTGTCATTATTATTTTATTTAAATGGGTGCTTTATGGTGTGTGTGTGTGTGTGTGTGTGTGTGTGTGTGTGTATACACTTTTGCTAAATGTACAGAGAATTAGTACCAATGAGATGTAAAATAAATTTGCTAAAATATCTAGTGTAGAATTGATTAAGATAATGCATTTATTTAATTTTTTTTAAACTGATAATGCATTGTTATTTGTTTGTTAATGTTATAGAAATATGTTGCTTCATGATATCCTAAATGTCAATGCTTAGATTTTAACTCTTTTAATTTTCCATGTATGCATAGAGTAGTTTTTTATTTTACATTTAACAACCTTCAAATCTTAGTAATTCCAAACATTCATCTTATTTAGTAAAGAAATACTTATTCCGATATTTATTTTCACACGTTAAATCTTCATGGATTATATGGATGTTTGTGAGTAACTTCAAAAATATTCAAAAGTAAATCTTATTATTCGAAATCTGTGTTCTCCTTCGTAGGATGGATAATACTGAGATATGTATAATATGTCATTTTAATGGTATATTAGACGTAAGCAATCCACTGTCAGTCTACAATCGTGGTGAGCATGGTGAGCAGAAGGTAATATGGGTTGATGTCAATATAACTTTCAATCAACTACTCGGAAAGATAAATGAAGAAACTGGTTGGGAGCTTCATGATGAGCATATAAATATGCAATATCAGTATCATAATGGCCGAAGCTTCACGTTCATAACCATAAGAAGTGATGATGATCTCCATCGGATGTTCAGATTATTCCAAAATGGAAGTCGAGCTATATTTATGTATTTGCATACAAATAGTGAAACAAGTGCAAGTCGACAACCATCACATCTAAGGTCTACATACGCTCGGCCTAACAGCCAGCGAGGGAATAGACCATCATTTAAATTGAACAGGTGCCACCACAACCCATCATAACAAATGTAGTAACTACTGGTTTGTTTATTATCTTATTTTAGTTATGTTACCGATTGTTTTATGCAGGTGTGACGTCTCATTTTCTCTTGTTCGAAGCCAGTTTGACCTGAACACACCTGTTGTACCTCATGATAATTCATTTGTAGATGCCATCTCTGGTCTCGAATCTCCATCTCTCCACCAGCGCCCATATAATGCCATGGTGAATTTTCATTTTACAAATGGAGGCCAGATTGTGTAGGTCGGCCATACGGACAATTTCTTCTTGACTTTCATTTAAATTCCAAAATTCATTTAAAGGGTCAGCTGGGATGCACTTCAGTGGGCCAAGCTCCTGCAATTAACAAATACATAACATCATAACAAGAGACTCGCGAGGAACCATATGAAAATAATAGAATTATATTAAAGTTTAGAAATGACAGTATTGACTCTACCTGCCCTTCCCATATCACTTTTGATATACGATTATCTTGATCAGTAAGGATCTATTTATCCAAAGGACCGGAATCCATCTTTCAACTATCCAGTCACAACAAGAATAAAAGTTAAGAATGCAAAATATGGCATGATTAACAATTGGATATTGATGCATAAGAATAAAAAAGGAAATGAAATGCTTTACTGTAAAACAAGTCTTTAATCTTATAACATTTTTGGATCTTAAAACAAGGATCGAAGGTATTTCACTTAATTTTGAGTTTCTTAGTTTGTACCATTAGAAAATATAAGCAAGTCTTTAATATCCAAACACTCCGAGGCCTTTGAATCTTTTCATGCAAAAGCAACCACATTATTTGCATATATCCCAACACACCAAAGTTTTACATTTTCTTTCCAAAAGAAATTCTCTAAACAAATATAAGTTCAAAAAAATTAGGTGAAATGAGTACTCACAAACAAGGTAAGAAAGATGCTCTGTATCTCAAAACCCTGTTGAGGGATGAAGGATCTATTTGCATCAGTGCATGGTCAATTCATAGACTATACATGGATATATGATAGGGATTCATAGACTATGATGCTCATATAAGGTATGGAGATGGTAGAGACACAGTATAGATATATGAGGTGGACATGAATTTTATGTATAAAACTGAAGTATATGCAATACGATAAGTAAAACTTTGCCAATTTTAAAGTATCCTTGTATCATAGTATACATATGGAATCATTGACATCATTGATAAGGATGAATTATCTCTCATAATATAAAGCATCTACTACTAGAGCATGTATAGATTCCAAAAATCATATGTAAACTTCAAGAGATGCTATCTATACTAATAGCAAGAAGTGATTAACAACCTTCATGCCTCTAGTTTCTTCATGAAGCCTCTCCTTTCTTTCCGACTTTCAAACAAAAATACAAGTCTCTTCTTTATTCAAAAGGGAACATACACAGTACCTTTGCATTTCTTAAAAAATAAAAGAAAGTGCCTTTTTCTATGAAATGAAAATACTTAGACACAAATACATCCATAAAGATTATTTAAAAAGCACTTTCACAAGTTAAAAGAACACCCAAATATAAAAAAAAAATCATCATATTCAAGCATGATCGTCAAAAGTCTTTCTGATGGGGCGCCACACAGCAAATGCCCATATCAAACAAAACCAGCACTCCATATAGGTGAGTCACATAGGGTGTGCTTGCTCCCCACATTGAATGCTCAAATCTCGCCCCATTCTCATTTGGTGGCCGGGTATGTGGGTTTCGTGCGTGCGCTCAGAAGAATAGTCTTTTAATATTATATACCATGAGAAACCCACGATTTAAAAGAGTCAAAACCTGATCACATAAAATAACTTACACAATTTCTATGTGAAACGATAATGAGATTGGTGCCCCCATATATATGAAAGTTAAGCATTCTTGGATTGCAGGAAAAAAAAAAGGAGAAAGAGACCCATAGTGAGGCATGTAACCCATAGAACAAGACCGTCATTAATGGTCCAAATCTCATCCGCCCGAAGACAACCATTTAAGGAGCATAAAAAAATACTTCAAACATTACAAGAGAAAAATGTGGCATAATACTCTTGCATGATACAGGTCTTTCCCTACTTACACTTTAGTTAATTTGTACTCTAATAACATTATTCAAGATCATCTCAGTTAGAAACCAGAGCATTTAGGGTACAAATGTGATTGATTCTCCTCAATTATACGGTCATAAGGGACTGAAAATTCTTCAGAAGCTACAAACATGTAACTACTGATCAAAACTAAGATCGATACAAAATGCTGAATTTCAGTCCAGAATAAGAGTTTATACTAATTGAGTCTGCTTTCTACTTAGTAA
This sequence comes from Cinnamomum chago, assembly GCA_038049695.1. Classification (NCBI taxonomy): domain Eukaryota; kingdom Viridiplantae; phylum Streptophyta; class Magnoliopsida; order Laurales; family Lauraceae; genus Cinnamomum; species Cinnamomum chago. Next base: position 99,616,172 of record CP142453.1, on the reverse strand, counting down.
TATCAGATCTCAAATCAGTAAAATACATAGCAAAAATGAAATAGAGAGATCAAAAATTAGAAACTCCATGCAGAGGAATGGCGCGGTTTTTGACACCGAGATGGCTGATATAATGCCCCAAACCAGTGACAACTTGCATATTTGATAGTTTTTAGGGCATTTTAACATGTTTTTTCACATCAAACAAGACTCAAAAAAATCTTTGTCATAGCTCCATGTCTACTTTACATGTACTTTATCATCCAGACCTTTACATTCACCGAGAAGTAATAACAACAAACAAAACCAGTAAATACCATTAACTAATCACCATTGTTCTAAAGCATTCATCACCAGTAATAGAGCAATCTCTGTTTTGAAAATCACTACTATTACATATACGTATTTGATCCACATTCAATCCCCACAAAAATGGAAGAAAATTGCAATCAAACAAATAACAGACGCTTAGAATTCCACATGAAGATGAAAAAAAAAACCGCATCAAACAACAAACAGATCTGCATCAAATAAATTACAATTGCAGTCCTCAAAAAAGACATCGATTGTAGAGAGAGACCGGTTGTTGTACGCATAAAGGAGATGAAGTGATGTAAGAAACGTTCCAGTCATAGAAGACATAGGGATCATCAGTGGAACAGAAGCCGAAAAACAGATAAAAAACGCATGACAAAACCGATGTAACAGTCCGAAACATCGGTGCCATTTGTTGAATTCGAAGGAGAAGAAAACACAGAAATATATATGTATCAGTTTCTCTCTCTTCTTTTAAACACAATAAATAGAAACGAGGAGGAGAATAAGAAGAAGAAGAGAGAGACAACGAACCCACAAACAAAGATAAATAGAGAAGGAGGTAAAGGAAAGAGAATACCATATCTCGCTAAAAGAGAGACGGAAAAGCAATTGCCAAGTTCAGTTGGCGCAACTGCAACAATACCAAGCTTGGAGAACCCAGATTTGAGAAACAATGGTGACCAAAATCCCTAACCGATGGAGACAATGGAGACGATGAAAATTTGTCACTGTCGAATGGACATTGGGACCTTGCGTATTTGCAAATAGGTTGGCGAGGGAGGAGGATGGTGAAATTCGGCTTGGGAGAGAATTACCGGAGGTGAAAATTAGGGATAGTCGAACAGGGAGGGATGAACGAAAATAAATTGCGATATCGCAAATAAAAAACTTGCGATATTGCAACTAAAAACTTACGGTATCACAACATTTGTTGTGATATCGCAAAAGAAAAAAAAAACAACTTCTAGCCTGTGCAGTTGTACGGACTGTACGGAGAACGTTTTGGTAAATCGTTCAACTTTGGTAACAAGGGGGGATATGAAGTATTGTAGGTGATCGTACAGAAATTCTCCCTTTTAGTAATATATAGTTTGCTTCTAGGAAAACATTCAGGATATGTAGTGCAATTTAGTGGGGCCCACCTTTGATTAGTAATGCAGGTCCTTCGTACTCTCATCTCCCCTTGGTCTAGGCTTGGCCTACTTTCACTCTCATCAAACCTTTATACACTATTGGATTGAATTTCAAAGAAATTAATGGATACAAGACCACTAAATTTTATTGTTACTAAGTCAAGGGCACGATGATTTGATCACATGGCCACTGTCACGTCCCCCGAACCCGATTAGAGAATAAACCGGACCAAGGAGTGAAATTTAGGGCTAATTAAAAAATTTTCCCTTTAGGCTCAAGGATCGTAAGTTCGCTGTGAGGATATAATATTTTAAGCCTCAAATATAATAAGAATTTGCGGAACTCATACAATTCTAGGCATATTTGGATATCAACAAGGAATAATGAATCTCAATATATATTAAAGTTGAATAAAGAATAAAATAAAACTTAAACAAGGAAATTAATTTATTCAATGGCCATCGCACTAATCAAGGCCATTTAAAACAATAGTGAAGTCAATGGTGTGAAAGTTCAACGAGAGATAATAAAGAATAAAAGAATCTAATGAAGTCCCAATGAATCTCTCTCATGCCAGGAATGATGACGCTACTCTACGTCATCGACACGCCACTCTCGTTCCTCCTCTACTAGTTGGAGATCCTCTGGGATCCCCTCACTGGTCTGCTCCTCATAGTAGTACTCGCCTGAGGTGTCTGCACACCAAGGAACAGAGTCAACGACATGTTGAGCAATAGAAATAAGCAAGATATAAATAATCATGACATCCATCAAGTATAAGAGTAATGACAGGCATGATAATCAAGAGAATACAAGGAATCAAATCTAGACATAAAGCATGAATAAATAACCAGAAACAATAATAGGAAATCCTAACATATAAGCAATAACCACTGTCCAAACAATGCAATGCAAGAATCAAAAGGGAGACTCTGAGGGTGTCCAAGCCACCTCCCGGAGTACCAGTAACAATCCTACCCGGACTACTGATACCAAAGTCCGGCTCCAAGGGGATCCAAGATCCCGGTCCTGGGAATAGTAGCATAGTCCAAGCATGCTCCCAACTATTCAACACCATGGACGTCGTCCAAAGCCGACTGCCCACCCTGATGTCCGAATAACCAGCCCATCAATAATACCCCAAACTGCAGTTGGCAATCACATGCAAATACTAGTAAAGTGATGTTGACACGAGGAAACCAAGACAAGCAAGTCTGGCTAACTCAATATACAAGACATGTTCATAGGGATTATCTCATTCAAGTCAATACAAGACAAATCTAATCACATGATAATCCCTTCAGTCTAGTCAGTCATGTTTATCAATTACACAACACGGAGTCCTAAGGTACGCTCTAAGTCAGGTCCAAGTCCTAATTCTACAAGGGATTATGTTTCATAATTAATTAAGTGTATTATGCCGAGAGAGTGTACAAGGTGCAATTACAACGTATACAATTAAACAAGTCAATGAGGAATTACAAGCCAACCCTATGCAAGTGGTGTCATCCATTTATCCTATATGTTCTAATGGAGTACGTGTGGAATTAGATCAGCGATGCTTCAAAGGAAATCCCTTAGTGTACAATCATGTTAAGCATCCATTAGTTCAGTTCCATACGCATTCGGTTACCTCATGTTTAATACACGAATACCTAGACACCTAACCGAAACATACCAAGCCACGTGCTTCGATTTCAACCCCCATAATGGTCATGTGAGAGTAAGTTCATGGTTTCCAACATCTAAGGCCCAAACCTATGTTACCGGTCTCAGTTTCAATAAAAATATGAGCTAAGGCAATAATTCAAGTATTTACATTACTTCCCAATCTCCGATCGTAACGAAACTAGAACCATTAGATTTTACATCTCGAGGGCTTTCCAACGGTATATAACACGTCGAAATCCGAAGGGCGGATAGAAAGTTATGACCATTCGAAATCTGCCAAAATTCATGAAATCTGTCCAAATGCGGCTAGCCGAACATGCCGAATTGGCATGTTCGGCTAGCTGTAAAAGTGACCGAAGGTGACCAAAAATGCCCTGTAAAAACATGGTTACTGGAAAAGTAACTGAACGGTGACCGAATTTCCTGCGGCTAGCCAAATTCTAGGCAGAACGATGAGTATTTTGAGCCAAAAATTCAATCATTTGAGTAGCTCCTTCTCCAACCTCTTCCTAAACCTTTCCAAAGGCCATAACCCACACAAAGAGCCACCATCCTCTCCTCCAAACCACATTTCATACATTCATTTAGTCATCCACCCATAATAAAATCCATTCAACCCATTAATCCAATTTTAGCATGTGTAATCCATTTAACCATGACAAGCTTGGAATTTAAGGAAAATCTAAACAATGAGTTAACAAGAACAATAATAATACATGCATGCCCAATATATAAAGCAAATCTACTTGCCTCAACCAAGAAGAAGATTGAAATAGGGAAAACTTGAGGAGAAGCTTTCTATCACGAAACCCACGAATCTAACACAACCAAACGTAACCTAAAAAGCCAAGGAGAAGAAAAGAGAGGAAAAGATTGAGATCAAACCTAAATCTAACCAAAAGAGAAGATGATTGAAAGATGAGCTTGAGCGAAATCTTACCAAACTAGAACCAACGGAAAGAGAAGATCGCGAGGAAAAAGATGTGCGATTCAGATCTTCGAGATGATCTCTCCCAAAAACTCTGGGCTTGAGAAGATGAAGAGGAAGAAGAAGAGACTGTTGTAGTTTCGTTTCATAAATGAGAATGAGATTAGGGTTACGATTAGGTTAAAAAAGAAGAGAAGAAGGAAAAGACAAGTTTGCCCTGAAGTGGGTCCAGTGAAGGAATGGACCACTTGAATGGTTTTTTATTGTCGAATCGCGATGAGCCAAGAGACAAAAATGATCAGCACGGCGAGACCTTTCCAACGAACCCAAAATCACGGTGATAGGATTTTTTTCGAAAAAACACTCAATTTTCCCTAAATTGCAAACTACCCCCTACTAGGATCAAACGAACTCAAAATCGAACGAAACTTCGTAGACACTATTCTAACACTAAAAGAAACTCACTCAAGGCCTAAACCCACTTAAATATCGAACAATACAATTAATTATAATAATAATAAAATAAACGGGTCAACGGGCCTGCTATTGGGCGCAATTGACCCAGTAAGGTTGTGGACCTTACATCTCTCACCTCTAAAAAGAACATTTGGTCCTCCAAATGCCTAAACATACCTCATCAGGAAAGAGATAAGGATATGCCTTCTGCATCTGGTCTTTGAGCTCCCACATAGCTTCCTCCGGGTTGTGATGCTCCCATTGTACCTTGACCCACTGGATGGTCTTGGTACGCAACACTACTTCCTTGGTGTCGATGATTTGCATCGGACGCTCCACATAGGTTGCATCTGCTTGTAGTTGAAGTGGCCCGTGCTGGAACACATGAGTAGGATCTGGAATATACTTATGAAGCATTGAGACATTAAAAACGTCGTGCACACAGGCTAGCTCAGGCGGTAGCGCCAAACGATAGGCCACGTCTTCAATCCTACTCTTGATCTTAAGCGGTCCCACAAACCTCTTAGCAAGTTTTCATTTCTGTCCAAATCTGACAACACCTTTCATCGGGGATACCTTCAGAAACACCATATCCCCCACCTGGAATTCTAAAGGTCTCCGCCTCTTATCTGCAGAGCTCTTTTGACGATCACGTGGCTCCTTTATTCTCATCTGAACAATTCTGACTTTCTCATTAGAATCAACAATCTCTGAGGGGCCATGAAAACTATGAACTCCTACTTCTTTCCAACATGCTGGAGTCCTGCATCTCCGTCCATACAATGCCTCAAATGGTGCCATGCCAATGCTTGAATGATAGCTGTTATTGTAGGCAAACTCACACAGAGGCAAACTTTCATCCCAATTCTCCTTAAAATCCAAAACACATGCTCGGAGAAGATCTTCCAATGTCTGAATGGTACATTCTGACTGTCCATCCGTCTGAGGGTGGTAAGCTGTATTGAACGTCAACTGAGTACCCATAGATGACTGAAAGTAGACCAAAACCGAGAGACAAACTTAGGGTCTCGATCGGATACTATGGACTTAGGCACTCCATGTAGTTTGACTATATTGTCTCTGTACAACGTAGTCATCTTGTTCATAAACTGTCCAGTCTTGAATGGCAGGAAATGTGCTAACTTCGTCAATCTATCCACAATCACCCAAATAGCATCATTACCCTTCCTAGTGTTCGGCAACCCTGACACAAAATCCATAGTGATGTTCTCTCATTTCCACTGAGGAATATCCAACGGGTGAAGCAAACCAAGAGGCTTCTTGTGCTTTGCCTTAATCTGCTGATAAGTCATACACCTGGAAACGAATTTTGTAATCTCCTTCTTCATTTTCACCCACCAGTAGCAATTCTTCAAATTCTGATACATCTTGGTGCTCCTCGGGTGAATAGAGTATCTGGTGTGGTGTGTAACTGTCATCAACTCTGAGTTGATGTCTTGAACATTTGGCACACACAACCTATCCTTACAATACAAAATCCCTTCAATCAATCAGAACTATAGATTGCCATGAATGTTGTCAATGATTTTCTGTAACTCTGGATCATCCTTCCGGGCTTCCTTGATCCTATTAACTATTTATGGCTTCCAAACTCCAATAGTAGCAATGAAAACTTTCTCATTGACAGGTCATACTTTCATATCCATATCTTTGAACTGCTCCATCCATCTCCATTCTGGCATTACACACCCACTGAAAGCTGCCTTTCTACTGAGAGCATCTGCTACCACATTCACCTTTTCGGGATGGTACTTGATTGAAAAATCATAATCCTTTATGTACTCCATCCATCTCCACTGCCTGTTATTCAGATCCCCCTGTGTAAACAGATATTGCAGGCTCTTGTGATCTGTATGCACCTCAAATCTTTCTCCATACAAATAATGCCTCCACAACTTCAATGCAAACACCACTGTTGCCAGCTCTAAGTCATGTGTGGCATACTTTTTCTCATGGTCTTTCAACTGCCTGGACCCATATGCTATCACATTGTCATTCTGCATGAGAACACAACCCAATCAAATCCCTGATGCATCCGTATAAACCACAAATCCTTCACTGCTAGAGGGTAAGGCAAGTATGGGTGTTGTAGTCAACCGGGTCTTCAACTCTTGAAAACTCTTCTCACATTCTTCTGTCCACACAAACGGGATATCCTTCCTTGTCAACTTAGAGAGTGGAGATGCCATGGTGGAAAACCCCTTCATGAACCTCCTGCAGTAACCTGCAAGTCTAAGAAAACTGCGAACCTCCGCTACATTCCGTGGACTACCCTAATTAACAACTACTGCTACCTTCTTAGGGTCCACTGTCAGTCCATCCTTTGAAATAATATGGCCCAAAAATGTCACTTGCTCCAACCAAAACTCATATTTGCTCAACTTAGCATACAGCTGGTTATCCCTCAAAAGCTGCAATGATGTCCTCAACTGATGCTCATGCTCCTCCTTAGACTTCGAGTATACCAACACATCATCTATGAAGACAACCACAAACTGATCCAGAAAAGGAGCAAACACCTTATTCATCAATGCCATAAAAACTGCAGGTGCATTAGTCAACCCGAAAGGCATCACGAGAAACTCAAAGTGACCATATCTCATCTGGAATGCAGTCTTGGGAACATCCTCCTTCCTGACTCGCAACTGATGGTAACCGGAACGCAGCTCTATCTTCGAAAAGAATTGAGCTCCCTGCAGTTGATCAAACAACTCATCAATTCTCGGTAACGGGTACTTGTTCTTGACAGTCACCTGATTCAACTGTCTATAATATATACACATCCTCATTATCCCGTCCTTCTCCACAAATATCACCGGAGCTCCCCATGGTGAAACACTAGGTCTGATGAAACCCTTATCTAGCAAATCTTCTATCTGGGTCTTCAACTCCTTCAATTCTGCTGGAGCCATTCTATACGGAACCTTCAAAATAGGTGTTGTACCCGACTGTAATTCTATCGTGAAATCCAACTCATGAACAGGTGGCAAACCAGGCATCTCATCCGGAAATAAATCCGGGAATTCTCGCACCACTGGAATCTCATCCATAGTCTTGGACTCCTTGTCCTCTACGATAAACGAGATAAAGCCTTCACAACTGCTCCTAATCAACCGTTCTGCCTTCAATGCATAAATTAACCGAGTGGAGATGGGCTTTTCAATGACAACAAACTCAACACTACGGTCTGCACCCTATAAATTCACGGTTTTATTAAAACAATCTAACACCGCTCGGTTCGCTGCTAACCAATTCATACCAAGTATCACATCAAACTCCGACATTGGTAAGATGATTAAACTGGCGATCAGCTGAATTTCTCCAATCTGAACATTACATCTAGGGTAGATGACATTACAAGGAACTGATCTACCCACAGGGGTGGCTACTATCAAATCATATGGTAGTGTCTCCTTATCCTCTCCGAAGTGAAGTGCAAAAGCTGGTGCAACAAATGAGTGTGTGGATCCAGATCCCGATGGTCCGCTATTAGCCATGTCACTGCAAGATAATATGAGTTAGGCCCTGTACAACCCAAAACTAGCAACACAATGCTAGAAATAGAACTAGAAAATCAACCTACTAACTAACGGAATCCTCATACGTGTCCTATGGTTTCTACAATTTTTACCCTGAGAAACCATCCATTGCTCTGATACCATTCTGTCACGTCCCCCGAACCTGATTAGAGAATAAACCGGATCCAAGAAGTGAAATTTAAGGCTAATTAAAAAATTTGCCCTTTATGCCCAAGGATCGTAAGTCCGCTATGAGGATATAATATTTCAAGCCTCAAATATAATAAGATTCTAGGCATATTTGTATATCAACAAGGAATAATGAATCTCAATATATATTAAAGTTGAATAAAGAATAAAACAAAACTTAAACAAGGAAATCAATTTATTCAATGGCCATTCCACTAATCAAGGTCATTTAAAACAATAGTGAAGTCAATAGTGTGAAAGTTCAATGAGAGATAATAAAGAATAAAAGAATCTAATGAAGTCCCAATGAATCTCTCTCATGCCAGGAATGATGACGCTACTCTACGTCATCGGCACGCCACTCTCGTTTATCCTCTACTGGTTAGAGATCCTCTGTGATCTCCTCACCGGTCCGCTCATCATAGTAGTACTCGCCTGAGGTGTCTGCACACCAAGGAACAGAGTCAACGACATGTTGAGCAATAGATAAGCAAGATATAGATAATCATGACATGCATCTGTAAGTCCTTGGATCCTAACCCTAGAGGGGGGTTTGAATAGGGTGTGCTACAACTATGACCAATTTAGACCAAATTTAAATTCTTAACATAAACTAGTCACATGTGATGATTAATCAAACAATATGCGGAAGCTAATATAAACAATCACCACAAAAGCAAGCACCACAACACAAAGGTTTATAGTGGTTCGGCCTCAATGCCTACGTCCACTACCGGCTTGTGATCCAATCACCCCACCGGATTTCCACTATTTATGCTTTTTACTAGGCTAAGCAATAACCTTTACAATGTTGTTTTTCTAGGCTAAACAACAACCTTTACAAGATGCTTTTCAAGGCTAAGCAATAACCTTTACAAGATGTTTTTCTTAGGCTAAGCAATAACCTTTACACAATGCTTTTCTTAGGCTAAGCAATAACCTTTACAAATAATGATTTCTCTAAGAAGGTGTCTTCACAAAAGATCACTCTAAGAGATACAATTAAAGCTCAATGGAATTGCCTCTTAATTAGGCTAATATGAAATTGAATAACAAACTCACACAAACACTAAAAGAATGCAAATGATGTGAGTGTGTGATAACTCCAATCAAGTTTAAAAAGAAGGCTCATTCAATATATGCTCAAAGCATTTGAAAGTTTAAGTCACATAAAAGATTTGATTGAAGTTTAATGCAAGTCACATGTATGAAAATCAACTTGTTAATGATATGAAAATCAAAGACTAACAAGTTGTATGAAAAAGACTAACTTAGAACATGTGATGCATGTGCAAAGTTGTTTTCAAAACCAAATTAATTTTACTAATGTTTAAATTAATGAAAACAACAAGTAATGTTTCAACCAAGAAAATGAATCATGCTAAATGAAAGAAATCAAAGATTTAGGCTAAGCATGATTAAGAAAGATTTAAAAACAACTTGGATTGAAACCAAGGTGAAGAATCCAATCTTAATTAGATCAAAGGTTAAGAGAAGAATGGATTCATCACATCATAGTTATCATGCACAAAATCATTTACCAAAAACTTAAACAAAGCATGTAAACTATGATTAAGAGAGGTAGAGCTTACTTAGAGATTTAACTTCATTAATCCAAGCTTTAGCTCTCCAAATGACTCTTTGGTCTCTCTTAGTTCATCCCCTTTTCTTTGTCTCAAAGCTCCTCAAAAGAGTCTCCAAAATCTCTAACTTTTGAAAAGGAATGAACTTCAATTTATACTCAAAAAGTTGAGTTCTGCGAGTGCCCGGTCGACCCCATGACAGGGCCCGGTCAACCTGGCCTTCACAATGTAAGTCCATGGGGATCCGAACCCTAGAGGGGGGGTGAATAGGGTGAGCTTCTTTTATGACCAATTTTAACAATTTTAACTTCTTTAAAACAAACTAGTCACATGTGATGATTAATCATACAAGATGCGGAAGCTAACAAAAGAATCACCACAAAGCAATCACCATCACACAAGGATTTATAGTGGTTCGGCCTCAATGCCTACATCCACTACCGGCTTGTGAACCAACACCCCACCGGATTTCCACTATTTATGCTTTTCAATAGGCTAAGCAATAACCTTTACAATATGCTTTCCAAGGCTAAGCAATAACCTTTACATTGATGTTTTTCAAGGCTTAACATCAACCTATCCATTATGCTTTTATAGGCTAAGCAATAACCTCTTCAACCACAAGGCTGGTTATCTCACTAAGATAGTGTCTTTAATACACTTGATGGAGATTCAATTAAGCTCATTACATTGCCTCTTAATTAGGCGGATATGGAAGTGTAAAACTAATACACACTCACACTATGAATGCAAAGATGAAAGTACATGATGTGTGTGTGTGTGGTCCTCAATCATTTTGAAAATGAAAGCTCATAAATGTATGCCTAAGGCTTTTGAAAGTTTTAGCTCAGAAACATTTATGATTGAGGATGTAATGCAATCACATGTTAAAAGTAACAACTTGTTAATGATATCAAAGTTACACAAGTTGTATGAAATGGATTAGCTCTAAACATGTGATGCATAGGGATGTCAATCAATTCATCAATGTAGCTCATAAAACATGAAAATAGATTTGATTGAAAAGAGGGGACAAATCATATGTAATTATAAATACAACTTGAAAATGATATACCTATCAAAGTAAGGCAAGTTGTGAAACATTAAAACAATAATACACATATGATTTGCAAAGATGTTGAATCCAAAACATAAGATATATTTGAAAGAGATTTTCTTATGATGGAAAACAACAACCAAAGATTCAACAAAGTATATGAATCATGTTACATATTTCATTAACATGATCTACTTAGATTTACCAAAGATAAAGTACTACTTTGATGAATCAATGGTGATGTATCCAAAACAATAGATCTATTCAAAATATAGAACATGCTAAGGGTACAACAAATCATAGATTAACATGCTACAAAAGATTTATCAAAGATAAAACAAAACATGAAAACATATGATTTGTAAAGAAGTTGAATCCAAAACATAAGTTAGTTTTGAAAGAGATGTTCTTATGATGGAAAACAACAACCAAAGATTCAACCAAGTATATGGATCATGTTACATATGATTTCAAAGATTTTTCCATTAACATGATCTACTTAGATTTACCAAAGTTAAGTACTACTTGGATTGAATCATATGGTGTTCTATCCAAAACAATAAATCAACTCAAAACATAAAATATGTTAAGGACACAACACAAACATAGTTTAACATGCTAGAAATGATTTACCAAAAATAAAACAAAAGCATGCAAACATATGATTAAGGAAGGAAGAGCCTACTTGGTGGTTTAACTTCATTAATCCAAGCTTTAGCTTTCCTAATCATCCCCTTCATCCCTTGGTTCTTTTCCCTTTTGATATGCCTCAAATCCTCTCAAGGAGGGGTTAAAAATTCCCAACTTTTGGCAAGGGAAAGAACTCATATTTATAGCAAAAAGTTGCCAACGGCTAGTCCTCGGTCGACCGGCACACAGGCCTCGGTCGACCGGGAACACACAACGGTCGGATTTCTGACCGTTGGTGTGCCAGGCAATTTTTTGCTGCAGTGTTCCCGGTCGACCGGGACCTCTGCGCCGGTCGACCGGCGACACTGCCGGGCCACCCCCTTTTTTGCAAAAAATTCAACTTTTCACATTTTAAAGGTATTTCTTTGGGGGACCTTTTGGCCACTAAATCAAGCTTGGAAAACATGTTTTAAAGATTCTAATGGTTTTTAAAACATGACATAAAAAGCCTAAAAAGATTCAAAACTTTTAAAACAAAGGCTTGCTTGATTTCTTGAAAAACTCTTTTCTAAATCAAATGCATCCAAGATAAAAAGACAAATCATGCATAAAAAAATACTTTTACAAAACTTAAAAGCAATGCATGAATAAAACAAAATTTCAAGTTTATTTAAAACCATGCAAGTGTGTGTGAATCAAAAGATGCTAGAATGATAATGCATCCATCAAATTGCAATCTACAAAATCCCTAACACACAACGGTAAAAAAAGTGACCGTTTAAAAAATGGCCAACGGTAGTGTACCCGGTCGACCCCATGACAGGGCCCGGTCGACCCCATACACAGCGTTTCTGGCCCAGGAACAAAATTCCCAAAATTGCATATTTTTTGCATATTTCAAAGTCTTTTCAAGTGGGAATTTTTGGGCCATTAAATCAAGCTTGGAAACATGTTTTAAATCAAACTAAGTGGTTTAAAAACATGAAACACAAAAAGCCTAAAATGATTCGAAACTTTAAATCCAATGGCTTGCCTGATTTCTAAAAACTCTTTTCACATTTAAGTGCATACAAAACTAATTCTGAAAATGATGAAAGTATGCAAGGCATAAACCTAAATCCTCAATTTGATTTCTCAAAAGTAATGCACAAAGAATTAGGTTTTCAAAAGAGTTTGGATTCTAAAACAAATGCATCCAAGTTTAGAAACAAAACATGCATAAATCATTAATTCTACAAGTCTAAAATCCAATGAATGTATAAAACCAGATTTCAAGATTTTCTAAAACAATGCATGTATGAAAATTCAAATGATGCTAAAGTGAAAATGCATCCATCAAATTGCAAATACAAAATCCCTAACAGCATCAAGTATAAGAGTAATGACAGGCATGATAATCAAGAGAATACAAGGAATCGAGTCTAGACATAAAGCATAAATAAATAACCATAAACAATAACAGGAAATCCTAACATACTAGCAATAACCATTGTCCAAACAATGCAATGCAAGAATCAAGAGGGAGTTTCCGAGGATGTCCAAGCTACCTCCCGGAGTACCAGTAACAATCCTACCCGGACTACTGATACCAAAGTTCGGCTCTAGGGGGGTCCAAGCTCCCGGTCCTGGGAATATTAGCACGGTCCAAACCCGCTCCCAACTATTCAACGCCATGGACGCCGTCCAAAGCCGACTGCCCACCCTGATGTCCGAGTAACCAGCCCATCAATAATACCCTAAACTGCAGTTGGCAATCACATGCAAATAATAGTAAAGTGGTGTTGACACGAGGAAACCAAGACAAGCAAGTCTGGCTAACTCAATATACAAGACATGTTCATAGGGATTATCTCATTCAAGTCAATACAAGACAAATCTAATCACATGATAATCCCTTCAGTCTAGCCAGTCATGTTTATCAATTACACAACACGGGGTCCTAAGGTACGCTCTAAGTCAGGTCCAAGTCCTAATTCTACAAGGGATTATGTTTCATAATTAATTAAGTGTATTATGCCGAGAGAGTGTACAAGGTGCAATTACAACGTATACAGTTAAACAAGTCAATGAGGAATTACAAGCCAACCCTAGGCAAGTGGTGCCATCCATGTATCCTACATGTTCTAATGGAGTACGTGTGAAATTAGATCAACGATGTTTCTAAGGAAATCCCTAGGTGTACAATCATATTAAGCATCAATTAATTCAGTTCCATACGCATTCAGTTACCTCTTGTTTAATACACGAATATCTAGACACCTAACCGAAACAAACCAAGCCACGTGCTTCGATTTCAACCCCCATAATGGTCATGTGAGAGTAAGTTCATGGTTTCCAACATCTAAGGCCCAAACCTAGGTTATCGGTCTCAGTTTCAATAAAGATATGAGCTAAGGCAATAATCCAAGCATTTACATCACTTCCCGATCTTCGATTGTAAGGAAACTAAAACCATTGGATTGTACGTCTCGAGGACTTTCTAACGGTATATTACACGTCAAAATCCGACGGGTGGATAGAAAGTTATGGCTATTCGAAATCTGCCAAAATTCATGAAATCTGCCCAAATGCGGCCACCCGAATTGGCCTATGCGGCTAGCCAAATTGGCATGTTCGGCTACCCGAAAAAGTGACCGATGGTGACCGAAAATGCCTTGTAAAAACATGGTTACTGGAAAAGTAACCGAATGGTGACCAAATTTCCTGTAGCTAGCCGAATTCTGGGCAAAACCACGAGTCTTTTGAGCCAAAAATTCAATCATTTGAGTAGCTCCTTCTCCAACCTCTTCCCAAACCTTTCCAAAGGCCATAACCTCCACAAAGAGCCACCATCCTCTCCTCCAAATCACATTTCATTCATTCATCAAGTCATCCACCCATAATAAAATCCATTCAACCCATTAATCCAATTTTAGCATGTGTAATCCATTTAACCATGACAAGCTTGGAATTTAGGGAAAATCTAAACAATGAGTTAACAAGAACAATAATAATACATGCATGCCCAATATATAAAGAAAATCTACTTGCCTCAACCAAGAAGAAGATTGAAATAGGGAAAACTTGAGGAGAAGCTTTCTATCACGAAACCCACGAATCTAACCCAACCAAACGTCACCTAAAACGCCAAGGAGAAGACAAGTGAGGAAAAGATTGAGATCAAACCTAAATCTAACAAAAAGAGAAGATTTTTGAAAGATGAGCGTGAGGGAAATCTTACCAAACTAGAACCAACGGAAAGAGAAGATCGCGAGGAAGAAGATCTGCAATTCGGATCTTCGAGATGATCTCTCCCAAAAACTCTGGGCTTGAGAAGATGAAGAGGAAGAGGAAGAGGCTGCTGTAGTTTTGTTTCATAAATGAGAATGAGATTAGGGTTACAATTAGGTTAAAGAAGAAGAGAAGAAGGAAAAGACAAGTTTGCCCTGAAGTAGGTCCGGTGAAGGAATGGACCACTCGAAGGGTTTCTGATTGTCGAATCGCGATGAGCCAAGAAACAAAAATGACCAGCACGGCGAGACCTTTCCAACGAACCCAAAATCACGGTGATAGGATTTTTTTCGGAAAAACACTCAATTTTCCCTAAATTGCAAACTACCCCCCTGCTAGGATCAAACGAACTCGAAATCGAACGAAACTTCGCAGACACTATTCTAACACTAAAAGAAACTCACTCATGTCCTAAACCTACTTAAATATCTAACAATACAATTAATTATAATAATAATAAAATAAACGGGTCAACAGGCCTGCTATTGGGCCCAAATGACCCAATAAGGTCGTGGACCTTACAACTACTTTTCTCAACCCTTATCCATAACAAGTTCTTTCCACATATATATCCCACCTTCATTGATAAGCAGGCATCAAATTGAGCCTCATGAGCTAAATTGGATATTAAGTATATGTTATTTGCTTGTAGGAGAACATTCCCTGATAATTAGTATTTTCTCTATAAATTGATTAAAAGATCTTCTTCTGAGTAGCAGGGGTGGAACCAAGAAGGATGGAGGTGTCCATGGCCCCTCTTCAATTGTTGAGAATTGGCACTCCAAGGAAATTTTTTATAATCCCACAAGAAGGGAATCGGTGCTGGAAAAAAAATGTGTCGATTAGTGATAATGGAATTCTTCTCAATTTTTCTAGTTAATTCTTCCCTTATCATTTTCTCTCCATTCAAACATAACCTTTGAAAGGAAGATCTATAGTTAACAACATTTGAAAAGAAGATTTATAATTAACACACACACCCACCCCAAAACAAAGCAAACAAAAAAAAAAAAAAAAACCTAGAACATCAATGACTATATTCTTTGGCTATAGCATTCCAAGTCCAAATCTATTTAGATTTTTTTATGTGATATATATATATTAGTGTTATTTTACAATCAAGCATGGACCACTTTTAGTGCTGCTTAGTGAGGTTGAGGTCATCTCATAAAACGGAGAACGCAAATAGAAGGGCCGGACCCGTGTTGGTCCATTTATTCTGATAAGACACACCAAAGGCCTCCCTCGTTTGGTTTCATTTCCACCACAAATCACATCCCAAACTCAAGAGCCCCTCAAGATTTTGGTTTTGATACATAGATTAGTTCATTGATTTGAGCAGTTGTAGTGTGGAACTATATTTGGATCTTTCATTTGGGTTGGATTTGAGAAAGAGAGGTGAAGACGAGCGAAACTAGTTATTTTTGTCTGCTCAAGGTCGACATCGACCCTTACCTATTTAGGGGAGGGTCGATAAAAAATAGGTAAAAAAAGGGGGTTTTTTTGGTAGGATGCCAAATTTGGTGCATGGTTTGCTAAAGTGTTTCTTCAAGTACACTGGCCACGTAGAATGTTTTTTCCAGTAAAATTCTCTTGTTTCTTTTAGATATATTTTCTCCAATAATATTTCAAACAAAAACACACATCTTAATATATTTTAGGGGCATTTGGTCAGAGGTCCCTCAACTTTGAATTTTATTGCTAACGGTCCACATTCTTTTTCCATAGAGCCAAATGTCATTTTTCAAGTTTTAAATGGTTAAAAAGTCCAGAGTGCCCCTCTTAATACACTCTGTGCGGTATGTAGAAAAGGAAAACTAATTTCATTAAGAGTTTTATTTGGAGAAATAAAAGGGAGAAAACCTGTCAATTTCGCGAAGATTATTTGACTGCACATATCAAGGATTACGACAAATAAGAGAACGAAAAGTGGGAAAACTGATTCAATGAAGGAGAAATCATCCAAAAAATCTACACAGGGCAAAACTCAGATAAATTTATCTAAGAAGGGGAAATCATCTAGAAAATCTGCACATGGGACTAGGCAAAACTCAGATAATTTTATTTTCAAACTCGGATAAATTTGTTCCAAACTCAGATAAATTTGTTTGAGTTTTGCCAGAAGTTTAGATAAATTTATCCGAGTATGAAACAAAACCTTTTGAGAAAAACTAAGATAAACTTATATATCTTTTCGAAAAAACTCACAATAAAAAAAAGAAAGGATATATAGTAGCTACGTGAAGAAGAAAATTACAGAAGATCATAGAAGCTCTCGCGCACGACTAGAATGAACCCATTAAAAGGAGTCAATATTGATCTTGTGTGGAGCAAAGATCAGTTCATTACTTCTTATATGTCTTGGTGCAATTCTTCTTAGATGTCTTGTCGGGGCAACGATCACAGAAACTCCCACGCACAGAAAATCCTCAACAATGAGGTGGGGCAAAGACCGGTTGAAGAAAAATAGGTTGATGATCGAATCTTGGGGCATGGTTATCTGATAATTGGAAAGAAAATCCATGAAAGCTTCTGCAAGTAGTGCCTCTGCAGTGAATCGTACATTGGTG
Source organism: Cinnamomum chago (assembly GCA_038049695.1). Lineage (NCBI taxonomy): Eukaryota > Viridiplantae > Streptophyta > Magnoliopsida > Laurales > Lauraceae > Cinnamomum > Cinnamomum chago. Next base: position 99,598,848 of record CP142453.1, on the reverse strand, counting down.
TAGCATGCTTGGAATCGTTCCATCCATTTGAATTTTGAAACTTGATATATTTCATCTCATTTGAATTTCAAAACTTGATCCAAAACTAGGAAATAAAATATGTTAGACAACTTGATGTGTTTAGAGGGGCAAATCAGCCACTAAATATCATGCTAAGAAGCTTAAAATTAGGGATTAAATGCATGACATAACTTCAAATGGTTAGAAGAGCAAATCAATCATGCAAATGTATAATTTGGCATACTTAGGGATTTGCTCCTGCAATAAATCTAAGCGCATGGACCAGAGGCTTTAACCGAAAATCCTATGGATTAGAGGCCTTAAAGGATAGTATTTAGGGACCTTTGGCTAATTTATACTTTTTGGCCAGAGCTTGTCCTAGCCTCATTTACTCGTCTTACAATATACTAAACCATTTTTATGAATACATTGAGCTTTCGTAATATAGAATATTCTTTGTCATGATATTTTACCCATGAAATTTCATTAAAATTAAATTAATTGCCACAACAAAATTAGATGTTTTTGCTATGTAAGTCGATGGCCACCAATAGGAGGGGTAGGCTGATAAGGACATGGATGGAGATAGTAAAAAATAGATTTGAAGACCTTCAACTTATCTAAGAATTTAGTTCAGAATAAATCCGAATGGAGAAACGTAATTCATGTACAGCTGACCCCAATATAGCTGGGACAAGAGTTTGACGATGTTTTTGTATAAGGCGTGGGTTTGCTCTCCATGTCTTGTATTTGAAACCCGCTCTAAATTTGCTCGACATATTTTGTGTGGGTCTAGCAGGTACCGCCCAGAAAAATAATCTTATTGATTCAAAGACCTCGTGATGGCCACGTCATAAAAAACAGTGTTAAATTAGAGCTGCGGTAAAAAAAAAAAACTCACATCATGTATTTACTTCTCCACTTCAATTTTTGAATGCAAACAATTTAGAAGTAAAAGAAAATGAATACCATCATATCTTACTTTTATTTCATTTTTATTAATATTGTTGCTAAAAAAAACACGCTAGAATTAGTTAGTTTGGGCGCACGTAAATGGACCACATAAGACATTCACATTAATTTCATAAAAAAAATGAGCACACTTCACAAAACCTGCAGACCCACGTTAGATAGGCTCATAAAGCCAGATAGGTAGAGAATAGGTGCGTTAAATGGGTCACAATTAGTTTCCATTTTCTCAACCCCATTTAATTACGGGTAAGAATTTTTTTAATCCGATTTGCAACTCTTACTAATTAATGAGATGCACCAATCACCTAATCAGGGTATCTCACTTCCAAATATGTCAACCATGGCTTAAAAATGTAGCATGTCAATGGGATGGGTCGGGCCCGAGGTTGGGTTTTCTAATCCATTTCGAAAATTGGACGGGCATGCTAGGGGTTGTCCAATCCCGGACCGGGCGGGGCCTAGGCTTCCCACGATCTTGAACATAAGCTAAGCATTCTCTAATTATTCATATACTGTCACCAGACACCTGGTGTGAATCAGAATTTAAACACTCCTCTTTTTTCCGGGCTTGGAATCTGCAATGCAATATAACTAGCAATATAGCGGAGTTAAAAACATGCACTTGGCACACACGGTAACAAAAAATTTTATCTATACAGAAATATGCAGGTAAGAACCGTGCTTCCGTGAGAGCTATTGGTGGTGCCCACCTAGCAACCCTTCCAAACCATGCACAAATAGGGACCAACCCCCACCCTGCCCAAGATAGTCAATGATCCCAAGGATTGGCACACATCCAAATGGACTGAACCGTTGGATCGAGGGTTTAATTTTATTTTTGAATATGAAGCCATTAAATTTAAGGGCCACGGATGAAATGGTCAGGGGCATGGGGTTGTGGTCAAACTTCATCAAATTGCAAATACAAAATCCCTAACACACCTCTCCCTCTAGCTTAATTTCATTCCATCTCTCCCTCTCTTCCCTTTCATCTTAAGCCATCAAGGGGGAACTTCTCACAAGCCACACCACCACCCTTGTTTTCTCAACTAGAAAGAGGGATTCTCAATCATCCTAGTATGTATCTTTGTTTTTAATTCTCAATCTTATGTACTCAATTGCATACTAGTATTAATAAAATTGTTTCTTTTTAATTCTTATATTGATTTCTTGTGAATCTTGATATTAGTTTTGCAATAGGGTTAGTCCTTACTTTTGGTTAAGTAATTTTAATTGGCTTGGAATAATTACTAACAACTCACCTTAGTATCCTCACAATATACCTTGTTTTCTATGGATACATGGTATTTTTGGAGGCAATACAATGTGAAGTTGAAGAGTGTTGATCAATAAAAGTTTAAAAATCCAAGTCTGAAATTTATTTATTAAAAAGTGAAGATTTCTCATTCTCAACTTGAATTGACAACCCAAGTTGAAGGATGGGACCCTAGGTTTGCACCTCTAATTTTCTTGGACCCTCAATTGAGAAGAATTAAAAGAAGCAACTCACCATTTTTATATTTCATTCTTGTTTACCATCTTTGATTTATGCACACCACCCTTATTTTCAGCACTTCACTTTTAATTCCTGCACCTTTTACAATTCTATGTCACACAATTTTGTTTAGATTTGTTAATTGTTGGAAAGTGCATTAGACTCATGCATTCATTTTTTATTATTATTATTATTTTTGCATAACATTAGGAGTGGCGTTCACATGAAATCTGTAATCAGATTTATGCTAAACATTCATGTGGCAAAAACAGTCCATAAAATAGCCTAGAAAACTGCAGAAACAAATTTTTTTTGCAAAAAGTTCGAAGTGGGTAGACTAGTCAAATCATGGTATTCTTTTGTGAAATTTGGAGAAATTGAAGTTCAATATGTGGTCTATCACGTCCCAAAATCTCAGAGCAAAACTATTTCAGGAAGTTTGTAAACCAGTGGCTTAAACATGGCATGTTTGGCTGTGTGTGCAGAATTTCTGCACAGTTTTAGTTTTTTAGGTAATGTTCATACATTCATATCTTCTTCATTTTAAATCGCTTTTCACTTCCGTTTTTTTTTTATTTGATTCGTGCATCATTATAGTTTAAATTCCAGCCATTAAACTCAGTTTTAGGTTGCATTAGATTAGGAAAAATCATGCATAAAAACAGCCCTGCATACTAGTTTTTCAGACTTAGAATTTTCTAGCATCTCATGGCATACATTGCATTACTAACTTTCTAACTTAGGTTTCTTTTGCTTCTAGTTTAGTTTCTTATTTTTATTTTTAGTACTTTTTATTCTTAATGTTCTAACTTGTGTGTTCTTTTGTAGAAATTTTAGTTTTTATTTTAGGATTTTTAGATTTAGGAAGTTTTCTTTTCATTGGATTGTAATTAATTTAATTCTTAGAAAGTAGGAATGATGATTGTAATTTTCCAGTTTTTTTTAGGCTAGATCTAGATTTTTAATTTAGGGCAGGCAGGTACAAGTCGAGAAGGAATCTTAGTTTACATTGCTCCCTGTGGATCGACCTGGTCTCACCAGTTTATTACTACATCGCGGCTCTACACTTGGAGCTCACGATCAATATCTCACAGAAATGTTTGCAGCTATTCTTCATCTCAAGGAATGGGCCATCTTTTCTCTTTGATGAATCTGATAGGGATTTTCAAAAAAAATATATCATTTCAAACTTTTAAAAAAAATCAGTTTTTTTTATTCAAATTTGAGAAACTTTGGTTTCTTCCTTTTCGGACAATGGCTCGCGGAAATCGTTTGTAGCCAGCATTTGGATTTGGAGGGGCCATTCTCTCTCTTTGATGAGTCCATTAGAAATCTTTCAAAAAAAAAAATCAATCAAAACCCACTAAGGTTGCACCAATTGCGTTCTTTAACCAAAGTGTATCTAAGAAAAGCGTTGTCCAGAGTGTGGAGGCAGCTAGACTGCTTGAGGCAAGGGTCCTCCAAACGAGTTCATTAAGTAATCATACTCTTACCTAGGGGCTGATCTATCTACTAAGGTTTCATAAGACCGAATTGAAAAGTCCACGAGGATCCTAACCCTAGAGGGGGGGGGGGGTGAATAGGGTGAGCTACAACTATGACCAATTTTAACAAATTTTAATTTCTAAAACAAAACTAGTCACATGTGATGATTAAACAATCAATATGCGGAAGCTAATAAACAATCACCACACAAGCAATCACCACAACACAATATTTATAGTGGCTCGGCCTCAATGCCTACATCCACTACCGGTTTGTGAATCCAACACCCCACTGGATTTCCACTATTTATGCTTTTAACTAGGCTAAGCAATAACCCTTACAATGTTGTTTTTCTAGGCTAAACAACAACCTCTCAATGTGTTTTTATAGGCTAAGCAATAACCTTTACAAAATGCTTTTCTTAGGCTAAGCAATAACCTTACAAGATGCTTTTCTTAGGCTAAGCAATAATCTTACACAAAGCTTTTCTCTAAGAAAGTGTCTTTACAAAAGATCACTCTAAGAGATACAATTTAAGCTCAAATGAATTTGCCTCTTGAATAGGCTAATATGAAAGTTTAAAACAAATAACAAACATACACTCAAATAAGTTAAAGTGTGTGCACAAGTGTATGAATGGGTTTCTTCAATCAATCTCAACAAAGAAGCTCTTAAATGAATGCATGATGCATTTTAAAATCAAAGCTTATAAAATGGTGATTGAAGAGAAAACTAATCACATAAAAGTTTCAAACAACTTTGAAGAAATGAGACAAACAAGTTGTATGAATGATAAAGACTAAGAACACATGTGATTAGGACAAGAGTGATTGCAAACCATTCTAATATACCAATGATGATAATGAGTTTGCAAAACAACTCTTGAAATCATGCATAAGTGTAAAACAAAGATTTAAGCATGCATGGATTTCATTTTAATGAAAATCAAAATACAAGTAAAGTGTACCTTTTTAAAAACTCATGTATTTGATTTCCAAATGGCCCTCTAGCCTTTCCAACTTCTTCCCCTTTCCTTGGCTCCAAAATGGTCTCAAAAGTTCATGTATCAAGCCTTGAAAAAGGTTGGAAAAGAATGGACTTTATGGCCAAAAAGTTGCCAACGGCTAGTCCTCGGTCGACCGGCAAAGGGGTCTCGGTCGACCGAGAAAGCACAACGGTCATAAAAGTTACCGTTGGGGCTTCAGGGCTCAGTCACCCTGCAGTGTCCTCGGTCGACCGAGACACAGGTCTCGGTCGACCGGCGACACTGCCGGGCGAGTCCCTGGGGCCAAAAATCCAACTTTTTTCCAATTCAAAGTATTTCTTTGAGGGATCTTTGGGCCACTCAATCAAGCTTAAATAACATGTTTTAAGACATTCTAAGATGTTTAAAAACATGAAAAACACAAAGCCTAAAAAGATTTGAAAACTTTAAAACCATAGACTAGCTTGATTTGTAAAAACTCTTTTCAAGTGAAATTGCATACACAAATGATTCTTTTTGTGATGAATGTATGCAAAGCTCAAACCTAAATTCACAAGATGATTTTCCAAATATAATGCACAAGGAATTAGGTTTTCAAAAGAGTTTGGGTTCTAAAACCAATGCATCCAAGATTAGAACCAAAACATGCATAAAACAAATACTTTTCCAAATCTTAAAAGCTATGCATGTATAAAACTAGATTTCAATGTTTCTAAAAACAATGCATGTGTGAAATATCAAATGATGCTAAAGTGCAAATGCATCCATCAAATTGCAAATACAAAATCCCTAACACGAATTGGAAACCTATGTGTACTCTTCAAAAAAAATCTTCAAAAAAAAATCTTCAAAATAAATAAAAAAACTTTCGTCACTTTTGAGTTCAGATTTGAGAAATCTTGGTTCTCTCCTTTTTGGATTTAGTACTCGCAAAAATGTTTGAGCCTATGTTCGGATTGGAACACCATTTGCTCTCTTTGATGTATTCAATCTTGACCTTTAAAAAAAAAAAAAAAGCTTTCATCACTTTTGAGTTCAGATTTGGGAAATCTTGGTTCTCTGCTTTCCGGATTTAGTGCGCGCAGAAATGTTTGAGCCTATGTTCGGAATGGAACACCATTTGCTCTCTTTGATGAATTCAATCTTGAGCTTACAAAAAAATATTCCGTCACTTTTGGGGTCAGATTCGAGAAATTCTGGTTCCCTCCCTTTCGAGCTCAATGCTTGCAGAAATGTTTGAGCCTGTGTTCGGATTGGAATACCATTTGCTCCCCTTTAAGAATCCAATCTTGACCTTTCAAAAAAGAAAATCCCATCTCGTATCCTTTCCAAGGATGCGATTTACAACATTTGTGCCTAGCAGTGCTAGTACGCCCTTTCAGGTCTACTGTATTCGCGACTGACACATTTGTATCTCCAAGCTTATATCATCTTACCTCGAGTTAGCCTTGCTTCTCGATAACTTGAATTAAGGTTTACAATTGCTTCTAGCGGTCACTGGAACGCTCACCCTGAGCCTACCATACTTACATTAAGAACAATTGTATTCTTTATGACTTTTTGCCTCTTTCATCTTGCTTGGGTTGGGCCATGTCCCCTCGAGCAATTTGAAAAGACAAAACCATAGTTATTTTCCATTTATAATCACCATATCCTTGTGATTACTAATAGACCTAGTCTTGTCTCAGAAGTTTTCCAAACTAATAATGGCAGCTTCATTGAACATCACATTCGATGAGAACAAGTATCAACTCCTGCTTCAAGAGAAGCAAAACAAGCGCACTCACAAGCGCCCTAGCAGCTGCCGAAGCGTCATCTCCCTCGGCAACTCTCAAAACACCGGGTCGGCCTCTACTCAGCGGACTATCATCTTCGGGTCGTTGGGACCATTCCCACTCCCTGCAGAAGAAACTGTACCTACCAAGAAGCAGAAAACCGCCCCTGAACATGTCGCTGCTCCGACACTAAGGGCAACAATCAAGAAACCTGAAGCCCATGGCACTCCCACGAGGCGTCGACCTATAAGGAACCAGGTCTACCCCAAGACTTGGTCCTCAAGACCCTCCCCAAAGCAAAGGAGGTCCCGAACATCTGCAAAGCCAGCGTACCTGGCCCCTCTCAAGGAAAACCGGTTCTACCCTCTCTCTCACATGAAAAGGGAGAAACCTACTCCACCAAACAAACAAATCAACCCAGCATGAGCCGGCTTGCTCCTACAAGCCTAAAATCAAGTCATGCATCATCAAGCCTCTCCAAGAACCTATTAAGGCCTACACACCTGCGAGTCGACCCTTCATCTCAACAGTGGCCGAACTTTTCAAAATTCAAAACCTCACTGCGACAGGCAAAGGACTGCGTCTGGATCCTGTCCATGCCTAGCTTCAAAGAAGACAAGCTCGGCTACTGCGCATGGGGGACTACCTCCTTCATTGCTAGAGCATGGCCAGAGCTGACTGAAGCTCAAATTGCTCGTCGTATACGTCACCGCGCGGCATATCGATAAAAGAGACTAGAGAAGCAAAGAACCCAACATTCTATCCTTCAGGTCTCTAAAAAATGGGTCGAAAAGAAAGATCCGACTGAGTTGTTGTTGTCCACATGGTTGGCAAAGTCAGAAGACGCCAGAAGTCGACAACCAAAATTCATGTCAGACGACCGGTGACTCGCGGTGTCTCCCGGAAGCAAAGACATCAGGAGGATTCTCCCACTCCTTTAATCCAAGGACATCGGAGTAACCACTCCTCTGACTCTTCATCCAAAAGAATGAGCTCCAACTCAGTCACCAAGACGATATCCTCATTCGATTCTCGAAGGATGAATGTCCTGGTTACAAAAGTTGAGCAGCCTTCGCCGCATGATGATGTAACAGCACGCATCTAGCAATTGGAGCAAGGACAACAGAGAATTGAAGCTCTGATGGAAAACCTCCTTCTCACTTTCCATCGTCCACCGAACAATGAAACTCCTCCTAGTCATCAAGATGACGAGGAAAACAATGAGTCACGCACCCTTGCCAAAAAGGACGTTGACGATATCCTCGCCAAAGCAAAAGAAGAGGATACAATGAAGGAACATGGGATCTGTTGGAAGTAGGTGGGCCTCATGGATAGATTTTCAAAACTTTTGACCCACTTGACTTAGGGATCAACTATCCATAAGGCTATAAAACCCAATCCAGGATGCAAGCCCTCATTCTCATCAATCATGTATAGCAATATAACCTATCCAGAAGATAGAAATCAGTATCTACTTGCAACAAAATAATCTACAACAAGTAGAAAAGTAGATTATACCTTTGGAGCCCGGTAATGCTCTAATGGAGAAGTTGCGTCTTTCTTTGATGATGAAACACTTTCACGTATCAAACAAGAGTCTCCAAGACCTATTGATCTTCCACACTATAACCTGTTTTTCAGATCTCTTTTCTCAAGAAGATGGTGGAATCTCCAAGAGAAAATCCTACTAGAAACTCCAAGGAACTAGAAGAGAAAGGAGAAGGAAGAGATGTGCAACACTTACACAAACAAGGGTTGGGCGTGAATCCCTAGGTGGGGATATATATTGGACGTCCAAGGGGTCATTTCCCCTTATAAAGCCCTCAATCAACCTCCTATTCTTTCTCTCTTACTAATTGAATAAGAAGTCTCACTTTCACATAAATTAGTAACTTAGTATTACCACTATTAGAAGTCCCACTTCAAATGGAAATAGTAACTTTCTAATTCCTTCCGTTTTAGAGTTCAAGTAAGAATAAAATCTTTCTAAAATCTTGGGTTAGCGTGGGACCACTAGGGATTCCCTAGAAAGCTGGCTCCAACTGGGACACGGCAACCCCACATCTCATGTGCAATCCGGGCTCACAGTTAACTATAAATAATACTACTACATAAATGCAATTGCACTCTAGTCTTAGGAATAAATTACAATGAAGACCCTAAACTTCTCAATTACCACAAGTATGCCCCTTTATCATTATCCATGGATCAATTGGAATAAATCTATCCCATCCAATCCTAGATCGACATCTTATTATCCTTGAGCCCCAATTAATCACAGTGATCATCAGTACCATCCAATTAACTCTTGATCGAGATGGGTGCGTACTTACTAATGACAAATCCATTAATTGGCACAAGGGGATAATATAGATAGATTCCATCTTGACCATTAGATGTTCCCACAGTCCTACTACCACGTACCCAAGACACCGAGGTGTTGACCTACAGTTGACTGAAAGAAAATGTATAGATAGAAACTTGAGTTCATCAATGTCTCAGGATTGAGAGTCTATTGCTAGGGAATTATGAGAGCAGTCCTTAAATCGAGACAGTATTTCATAAGGTGCTTCTCATGGTCCTTCAATACATCCAATGTACTAGCACTATGATCCAGAATCTTTCATTCTGATGATCGAGAGACAAATCTCACTATCTCATAGTGATCAAAGTGCTGCAACCTTACCAGATGAGATGCCCAGTCTCATCAATGGTTGTGAAGATATTTTTAAGTATAAGATTTGTGACACATATCTCGCGTATGTGGATCTCATCCATATACATATATCACATTTAATATACTAATGGGACCCGGTTCATCTCATGAACCATTATGTCATATGTATTGGTCATGTGCATTAAGTAATAAATCACCTTCATCTCATGATAGGAAAGCATGATTATATTGATAAATAAAGAAATTAATCAATTTATTACATCAACTGATGGATTGAGGCCATACAATCTAATAGGATCAGGCCACTATATCCCTTATGGATGGACTCGGTTCCGTTCTCTGCAAAATTCAAACAGCCTACTCTCCAGAAATATACGAGGAAACGTTCCGCCAGACAGCATGTCATCCACTTCAAGATCCTGATGGGAGCTATTGCAGATCAAGATGCCCTCAAGATCCGTCTCTTTACAAGTACCCTAAAGGGTACATCCTTTGATTGGTACTCCACTCTACCGGAGGACTCCATCCAAAACTAGGCCATGCGGGAGACACACTTCCTGACCCACTTCAAAGGTGAGGATCATCCTGTTACTATGGCACAGCTCTGCAGCTTAAAACATACGACTTCATTCTCAAGTGGAAGGCGATGGCGTACAAGTGCTCAGATGTACTGCCACAATTATCGCTGGTCGACATCTGCCATAACAACATGAGAGCAAGGATTTGCTCCATGATTATCGGCAACAAATCAAAAAACCTGGGAGAACTCCTAGAAGTAGCTATGGAGGCTGAAATAATGATCAAAGACCTCAACATTCAGAAATCATCAAAGAAAAAGTCGACTGCCATTACAACCTCAAAACCAAAGAAATAGGAGGTTCTTAATGTGCAAACCAAGTCAGCTCCTCAGCAGCCAAAGAAAGCTGAAAACAAAACTGCAGGTAAGAAACCTGAACTCTCTGAGGCCTTCAAAGAAAGAATAGAAAAGAAATACTCTTTTGATAAAGAGGTGGAAGAAATCTTTTAAGCTCTCGTAGCAAATGGTAAACTCACCTTACCTGAGCCCAAAAGACCAAGGGATGTTGGCCAAACCAAGGGATATTGTCCATACCACCAGATGGTCTCACATCCTCTCAATCAATGCTTCGTTGTGAGGGAAAAGATCAACGAGATGTGGAAAAACGGAATCATAACCTTTGACAAAAACTATGGGTCTGCCTCCGTCAACAAGGTGTCATATGGACAAACTTCCAAATCACCAAAAGGGAAAATCACCACTTCTTTTAAGGTGATAAAAATGTCTCAAACGTCCCAAGAGTTGGTTCCTTACCCAACATCAGATGGACAACCCATATGGGTGTATCTCGATCTCTTAGAAGATGAAAATTGGGATATCGTCAAAACAAAGCCTATCGCTCAAAAGCGAAGGCAAGCCAAGAAACAACTCCGCAAGCTCAAACAGCAGGAGAAAGCTCAAACAAAATAAGAAGTCCCTGAAAAGGCAGAGACCTCTTCAACTGCTTCACTGGGGGCAACAAAGGAGTCCCTTCCCGAGGCTTCAAAGGTGGTAAGAAAATTCACCCTTGGTGATATCATGCCACCTCATTGCAGAAATGAAGCTACGCAGGGGGCATCATACTGTTGCAACTCGGTAATTGGATTCTCCATGGATGGATACGAGTCCAGTGATACCGCCAGTGACACCGACGAGTGGGAGGAATCCCTTGAAACAGGAGAATACCTCTCCGATGAGGAATGGATTCCCGAATCCCATCTTATGTCAGTAATCTTGTATAACCTATTACAGCCACAAGGATCCTAGTCTGATGATGAAGAAGACCAAAAAGTCATTCAAGAAAATGTTGTTGATCCAGCACAACCAAGCGCTCCAGTGGAACCCAACATTGATGAACCATGAGGAGCAGATGACGAAGAAGATTTGGCTCATATGCCCGAGCTTGAAGAATATGCAAGAGTGTTGCAACGTCTTGCCATAGAGCGAGAGCAGGATCGCATCAATGAGCTTCGTCATAATCAAAATCCAGAACCGAAAATCCCGAAAAATTTCCAGACATCTCCTCCGATAACCCCGGAAAATGAAGAAAATTGCTGGATTGATGATCCTCTTACATTTGAAGACGAGTCTGAATCTCAACAGTGCATTCTAGAAGCATCTCCTACCGGGGTTGCTTACAATGCGATAGTTCGGGATGATGATGCCTCCGAAGCATCGTCAAAAGTCGCATCCATAGATGGTTCGAAGTCATTGGAATCCTGTGGCAAGTCAGCTAACAAGAAAACAAGCAGTGTGTTAGCAAATGACGGCGCAGATAAAAAAATGAAAAAAGAAAATACAAAGAAGTCATACTAGGTGAAGATTCTGGAATCACTCCAAAGTCCCTCAGTTCTTCTTCAGATGCCACGATCGGATCCGTCACTGCCTCATTAGCCGGAACCTCAGGCATCACCAAAAAGGGAGAGAAGGCAAATCAAAACAAGAAAATCTCAATGAAAGAAACGGAAAGAGAAAGAGGAAGAATCATAACGGTCTCTTCCTCTCGGCTCCTCTTCTCCGAAGGCTCATCAGCGTCCCCTGACATCTTTTTAGCAATGGTGAGAGGGACTTCTAAGTCAGGAGAGTCCTTGTGCCGCCTCTTATTACGGCGTTGCCTTCTCTTCCTCTTGTTTCTATGGGTCAGTTTGTTTGAAGTACCATCCCATCGCCAAAGTCAGGACCTTCGCTTGACTCCTCGCCGAATGGTCTGCTACTCCTAGTGGACTCCAAGGAAGCCTTCGTTCGTTCCGCTTGAATCCAAGCGTCGATCTCCGCCTCCTCCTCTTCTAACTGTTTCAAGACCTCACCAAGTATCTCTTGTACAACTCCTGATCTGATGACGTTCTGTTCACCGAGAAAGCATGTCTTGTGCTTCTCTTCAGAAAGGAAAGCAAGAACTTCCTCTCGTCGGACTCCATCTGATCTTCCAAGACCTTTCCCAGAAGATTGCTTGACATCGAGCTCCTTCTTGGAAAGCCCCCGATACATCAAAAAGCTCTCTACGAACCAATTCGTAAAGCCAGCAGTCAAGAAAGTGGGCAACTCAGGATAGGAAATCATGGCGGTAGTGTCCTCCGCACTGTAAAAAGCCCATGCATTCCTCCCATCCTGCAGACCTCTGAAACGCTTCACCATGCTCGAAGGCGCTCCAACAACGCCTTGAGAGAAGCCCAACTGCAGTGCAAAACGAGAGGGGACATACGGCTGGATATCAACAAAAAGATGTCTCTGGTATACCATCGTACCAACGCGTATGTTGAAAAGCCACCTCTTTTCTGCATTTGTCAAAGAATAGTGTCTTCCCGACCCTGCCTTGGTGGAATCACGGGAGACACCAAAATCAAAAGCCTTCTTCCACAAATCTGGAGAAAGCTTCACTGAAGATTGCCTAATCTCGACATCCCTGAACCGTCAGATTCTCAAACGGGCAGACAAAAGTGATTCGGAAACGGCTGTCCCTCTAGCCATTCAAATCATAAAAGGGTCATCATATTGTGCAACTCCTAATCAATGGAAGCCGAGACAGTGGTACACATACCACGAATAAAAATATGGGCTGAGAATACCATGTTCATAGGGAGTCCAAGCCGAACCAAGAAAGCAACAGCCTGCAGTTCGGTACACAAATAGGAGTAAAGGGCAGGCACCAAAGCAAGCCGCTTTCCGAATGCCATCTGACAAGCTGGAAAGATACAATGCGGCCTAATGTGCATTCCATCTCCTCCAGCAAAAACAGCCTCACTCAGCCAGTAAGTGAGGTAAACAGTGAGTTCCCTCCACAGCACAATGTCAGAATAAATGGCATTTGTGCTCATGAAGAAGTCCTTCAAGTCTTCTCGCATGACAAAAGTCTTCTTCAAACCCGGACTCTTAGCTCTGGCTTCCCGGGTTGTGTTGTCAGAAGACTCTGTTGTCAAAGAAGTTGGGAAACAAAGAGCCAAAACTCCTCCAACTATTGGACCTGACTTTCGAGCCCTCCTTCTCCTTCAAAAAATTGTAGAAGGCGACAAGCTGAAAGTATAAAAGCCTGAACTCCTCAGATTGCTCCTCAAGAACGCTGTCAATAGGCCTGAACTCCTTACAAACTTTGCCGAGGACAGACAACCCGGTGATGGCGCTCAATTCCTTCAAAGAAAAACCAATCTCACCATTCGTGACAATGAAGGTGTTGGTTTGTAGAAGGAATGACTCCAACATGGCCATGAAAGCTTCATCGGAGAAAACCACGGTTTGCCGAAAAGCAAAAAGATCTCGGCCTCCTTCAGAATGGCCCCGCCAACCTGCAAGATGTGAACAGTCCATGACTCCCAGCTTGAGTCAGCACTGAAACAGCCACGAAGTCGGAAGGGTTTCACCCAATTGCTGCTGTCACCCTCGAAAATGCTAACGCCCACTGGTCTCACATAAACCGATGGATGATCAGAACCTTGGTAGCCGCTGGCTAGAATCAACACGTCCATGCGGACAGGCGACTTCTCTGCATAACCGGAAGGGCCGCCAACAAAAACCCCGGTCTTAATCACGTTAGTCCTCTTCACCCAGCTCGGAAGATCTTCCCTCTTGGGGCATGTGGGGGAAAGTCTCATGATCGAGATAGTGCGATCGAAAGTCGGCCGAGTAGAAACAGTTCTCTCCTCACCATCTGTCATGTAAGAGAACTGAAAACACATTCTTTGGTATGTCAGGTCGTCAGGGGCTGCATCACCAAAGAAGAAGGTAGGCTTGGGCACAATGCTCTGATCATCCATGACCCAAGGACGGTTGCTTACCATAATCTAGTAAAACTCCTCATCCTTGAGAGCGATTAATCGCTACCTCATCTCATCACGGTTGAGGGAGTCGCACTCTTCCAAGTTTCTCTCCACAAATAGGACCTTCTCCCTGGCTTGTTGTACAGCCGCATTAGGAGACCTGGCAGACTGGTGAGGTGCATCAGTAACAGGCTCTTTGCCCTTATTCATTCTGGAGGAACTACCTACAAAGGATGGAAAAGAAAAGATTAATCATCAAAATGACAGAATTTTGCTAAAAATTCTAACGAAGTTTTGACATGGTTCTTGGACAATTCCAAAAAAAGAAGAAGGGAAACACCCTGAAAATGATAAGAAACTTGAAGATGAGCTCAACACCACTGCAAGCTCATAGTCAATGGAGCAATCTCAAAGAAGACTTGAACTCAAACATTGCTGCGAGATCAAGTTAGTCTTCTCAAATCTCCACAAGCTTGAAGAAGGGCTCAACATTGCTGCAACCCCCAAACTCCAAAACTTACAAAGCTCATCAAAATCCCGCAAGACTAAGAAATGGCTCAACATTGCTGCGAGCTCCAAATCCCAAAACTTGCAAAAGATTTCCAAGTATGCATCATCATGCTTCCAAATCAATTCACTAAAAATCATGCATCAAAGAAAATCACCATGCATTAGATGCTAGGAAAACTTTAACCAAAGTTTGACCAATTCCAACCCATCTTGGTTAAAACCAATCAAACTTTATCCAAGTTAAAAATCAAGTTGGCTCGACCTAGAGACTCTAGCCTTCTATCTTGACGCATAAAAAACAAATGCATGAACATCTTGGATTGCATAAACCTCATTATCATGGTGAGCAAAAGAGGGAAAGCAAAAAAAAAAAAAAAAAAAAAAAAAAACTGAGAAAGAGGAAACAGAGAGTTCTCTTAAAAAAAAATTGGCTGACAGGCCGTGGCCCACTGCCATGTGGCAGTACAGCCAGGTCCGTTCGGACCTGTCCTTACAGCAAAAAAAAATGGTAAAAAAAAAACGTGATAAAAAAAAAGAAAACAACACGTGTAAAAAAAAGGGAGAAGAAAACACGTGGAAAAGAAAAGAAAAAAAAAGAAACGAAAAGAAAAAAAAGAAAGAGAAAAGAAAAAACCTTTTCTACTTCTACATGGAGTTTCTTGTGAAGGAAGAAAACTTACTTGAAGCCATTGATGGAGAAGAAGAAAGAGAACTTGAAGATTCTTGAAGAAGAAGAGAAGTTCTTGATCTTGGAGCACTCGTGAAAACTTTTGCAAAAAGAAAGCAATAAGGGCAAAAGATCCAACCTCCTTTGCTTTTATAGAGGAGAGCAAACCAAAGGAGGAAACAAAGAGAAAACCAAGGAGGTAAGTGCTAAAAACTAGCAACTTTCCCAAAAGAAAGGAGATTTGAGATATTCTCTCCTAAAGAGAAGAACCTTTGAGAAATTCTCTCCAAAAAGAAAGGGAATGAGAAATATTCTCTACCAAAGAAAGATACTTTGAGAAAATCTCTCCAAAAATCAAGGAAACATGAGAGATTCTCTCCAAGTAAGGATATTTTTAGATATTCTCTACCCAAAGGAGACATTTTTATATATTCTTTACAAAATGACACCATATGAGATCTAAGCCATCTTTAAAATCTTAAGATCCCATGGGTTGGCCCACATGAGCCAGGTTTGACCACCTAGGCACAAAAAGGGGCTTCCTATAAAAAATCTCCTTTACCAAGAGCATACCAAAGAGGAAAGCCTCATGAGTTTTCAAAAATCTAAAGTATCCAACCTCATGAACCAAATTAAGCCAAAATCCTGAAATTGACATTCCACAAAAAACCAAAAAAAACTGGTCCCTTAACTTGCCACATATAGCTTGTTAGGTCACAAGGCCGAAACCAAAAAACCAAATCCTAACCTCGCCACATACATCTTGTTAGGTCACCAAACCAAATCTGACCCCCCAACTTGCCACATACAGCTTGTTGGGTCACACACTACTAGAAAAAAGGGCTTTATATCGGTTGCAAAAACTGCCCTATATCGGTTTTTCATATAACCGATATAATATCTTCAGTCAAGGTATTTTATATCGGTTAATTTTTTTTTATATCGGTCAATTTTTTTTTATATAGGTTACACTGGAACCGACATAATAATCTCTATATATAATATCGGTTAGGAAAATATGTGATATTAATTTCAATATTTTATATCGGTTATTGATATTATAGACAAATATTTTATATCGGTTATTATGGAACCGATATTATATATACATATTTTATATCGGTTCTTTCCCTCCTTTTTATTTTTCCTTCTTCCCTCCCTTTTTAGGACGTCCTGCGGCTAGTCGCCTGTGCACATGCGGCTAACCGCCAGTTATATATAATATTTTATATCGGTTATTATGAAACCGATATTATATACCTCAAATCCCTTAATCCCCCGCGCGGGCTCACTCCTTCTTTCCCTCTTTTTTTTTCCTTCCCTCCCTTCTCTTTCTTTCTCCATCATTCCTTCTTTCCTCTCACTCTCGCTCTCTTCTCTCCTCACTCTCGCCTCTCTTCCCAGCGCTTCTCTCCCTCCAAAAACCCCTTTCCTCTCACTCTCGCTCTCTCTGCTCTTCTCTCACTCTCGCTTTCTCTACTCTCTCTCTGCTCTCCCTGTCTCTCTCGCTCACTCTCGTTCTCCGGAGAAGAAGAAGACGACGACGACGAAGAGGAAGAAGCTGCTCTTCCGGCACTGTGCAAGTGCCAGGTACATCACGTTCTTTCCTTTCTTTTTGTTTCGTTTCTTTCTTTCCCTTTTCTTCTGCTGCTACTGTTTTCTGTTCTCTCTCTCTCTCTCTGTTTTTTTTTTGTTCTGTTTTCTCACGTTCTCTGCTGCTGTTTTTCTTGCTGATGTTCTGTATTTTTTTTCCCTGTTGTTTTTCTTTCCCTGCTGTGTTTCTGCTGTTTTTTTTCCCTGCTGCGTTTCTTCACAATGTTGTTTTTTCCCTGCTGTTTCGGCTAGCCGCCTCCAAGTTAACGGCTAGCCTCCAGAAGTTGAAGGTGATTTTACACTACTTTCCATTCAATCTGGGTTAAATCTCAAATCATGAAAGTTGTAGCCCTCTGATAAATCTTTCATTTGGATCAAGAATCATGTTGTTTGGAGTTCAGAAGAGGAAGTTATGAATTTTCTACTGGAGACAACTCTGCTTCACTCAGGTTGCTGTTTTTCTGTGACCAGTCAGCTTCAAGGTGAGTTTACACTACTTTTCATTCAATCTGGGTTAAATATCAAAACAACAAAGTTGTACCCCTCTGATAAATCTTTTATTTGGATCAAGAATCATGTTGTTTAGAGTTCAAAAGAGGAAGTTATGAATTTTCTACTGGAGACAACTCTGCTTCACTCAGGTTGCTGTTTTTCTATGACCAGTCAGCTTCAAGGTGATTTTAAACTACTTTCCATTCAATTTGGGTTAAATCTCAAAACATGAAAGTTGTATACCTCTGATAAATATTTCATTTTGATCAAGAATCATGTTGTTTGGAGTTCAGAAGAGGAAGTTATGAATTTTCTACTGGAGACAACTCTGCTTCACTCAGGTTGCTGTTTTTCTGTGACCAGTCAGCTTCAAGGTGATTTTACACTACTTTCCATTCAATCTGGGTTAAATATCAAAACATGAAAGTTGTAGCCCTCTGATAAATATTTCATTTGGATCAAGAATCATGTTGTTTCTAGTTTAGAAGAGGAAGTTATGAATTTTCTACTGGAGACAACTCTGCTTCACTCAGGTTGCTGTTTTTCTGTGACCAGTCAGCTTCAAGGTGAGTTTACACTACTTTTCATTCAATCTGGGTTAAATCTCAAAACAAGAAAGTTGTACCCCTCTGATAAATATTTTATTTGGATCAAGAATCATGTTGTTTAGAGTTCAAAAGAGGAAGTTATGAATTTTCTACTGGAGACAACTCTGCTTCACTCAGGTTGCTGTTTTTCTGTGACCAGTCAGCTTCAAGGTGATTTTGAACTACTTTCCATTCAATCTGGGTTAAATCTCAAAACATGAAAGTTGTAGACCTCTGATAAATATTTCATTTTGATCAAGAATCATGTTGTTTGGAGTTCAGAAGAGGAAGTTATGAATTTTCTACTGGAGACAACTCTGCTTCACTCAGGTTGCTGTTTTTCTGTGACCAGTCAGCTTCAAGGTGATTTTACACTACTTTCCATTCAATCTGGGTTAAATATCAAAACATGAAAGTTGTAGCCCTCTGATAAATATTTCATTTGGATCAAGAATCATGTTGTTTCTAGTTTAGAAGAGGAAGTTATGAATTTTCTACTGGAGACAACTCTGCTTCACTCAGGTTGCTGTTTTTCTGTGACCAGTCAGCTTCAAGGTGATTTTACACTACTTTGAATTCAATCTGGGTTAAATCTCAAAACATAAAAGTTGTAGCCCTCTGATAAATCTTTCATTTGGATCAAGAATTATGTTGTTTTGAGTTCAGAAGAGGAAGTTATGAATTTTCTACTGGAGACAAATTCTGCCATTCAAATCAGGATGGCTCACGGCTAGCCGCAGGAAAAGTTGGGGGCTAGCCGCAGGTGCACTGGCGGTTAGCCGCAGGAAGCACAGAAAATCATTCTGAAAAAAAAATGCTTATTGGAAAGCTGACCGTGGGTCTGGCGGCTAGCCCCCTTGCAAAGGGCGGCTAGCCTTACGGTCACCTGACCCTTTCTAGAAGGACTATTTATAAAAAAAAATATACATATATAATATTAAATCGGTTACAGAACAAACGATATAATACAATCCCAAAAAATCGATATTATAAATATTTTTTATATCGGTTTCACTTTTTTTATATCGGTTTTACAGTAATATGTGTTATAATTTCAGGTTTAAAAGACATCAGTTGTCCAAAAACCGATATGAAATAATACACATATTATATCGGTTATAGTTATCTATTATATCGGGGGTACTTATATCGGTTTGAAGTTTACTGAAAAACCGATATAATAGGTCTTTTATATCGGTTTTTAGCCGATATAAAAACCCTTTTTTCTAGTAGTGACAAGGTCAAAATCAAAAATCAAACATCAACCCCCTAACCCGCCACATACAGCTTGTTAGGTGACGAGGTAAAAAAAAACCAAAAAATCCTCTTGACCGCCTAATGTGCCACATAAAGCCCTTAGGTTCACAAGGTCAAAAGAAAAACCCAAAACCCAAAATCCAAAAGTCTGACTCCCCATGTCATTTTCAAAACTTTGCCTTGAGACAGTATGTGATCCCTCTCACTACCATGAAATCCCCTTGGAAACTCAAAATGCTATTAAAAAAAAATGCTCAAAGACTCTTGGTCAAGTCAAAAGCTCTCCTTCAAGTTTCTTTTCGAGGCACATCGACTCCAACAGCTACTCGTCGCCGTACCTTGAGGGGGCATTTGTTGACACCAAAAAAGTCACGTTGCCACCTCAACATCAAGAAGCCGCATCCTACTACAAACAGGCACTGCTACTTTAAGCATCAAATCTTGCCAGAATCAAACAAAAACTGCAAGATCCTTCAAGACAGCCAAAAGAATGGTACATATGAAGTTTCGGGCCATTTTAACATCATTTGGCAGAACTTCACTCCTCCAACAGCTGAGCAGACACTCCTGGCGGCGGCAGTGTTGAAGACATCAAAACTCCGATTAGAGCCTACGAATAGTCGCAAAATACCTCCAAAGGGCTCCGTGTCAAATTTCAAGTCAACCCAACAACGTTTGACCCTCCATCAACCATTGAGTAGTAAAATCAAGCCTCTTGACGGTGAGAACTATCGCGGCCATCACCCATCAAACAGAGCACATAGGTGGCTTCAACATGCTTCTAAAGGGCTGCACATCAAATTTCAGGTCATTCCGACAACGTTTAACCCGACTTTGACGCTTCGAAACAAATTCAAGGCTACCGACAACAGAGTACCCCGAGACCATGACATCCAAATCGGAGCTAATGGATCGTCTCAAAATGACTCCAATAGGCTCCTTGTCAAAATTCAAGTCGATCGGACGTCGGTTGAATGTACATCAAAGCGAGACATCTTCCTCGCGGCAAAATCAAGTCTACTGGCGACGGGACCCCACACGGCTTCAAAACTCAGATAAAATCCCATGGTTGGTCCAATCTACTGCTCAAGAAGCTTCACCTCAAATTTCAGGTCATTCCGACATCGTTTGACCTAGTTTTGACTCTTGACGGAAAATTGGCTACAAATTCTTCGGCCTTTCTGGAAGATAGAAAACTTTGTACTTCAATTTGCATGGCTTCTTGTCAGGTTTTCTTCAGGAGAATCAAGCCAATAAATGAGGAGAAATGTCAAGAAAAATATAGGAGAAAAAAAGAATAAAAAAGATCAAAAAACGGCCGAGAAACGGTGACCAGAAGGGGAAAAAACCCCATGGTTGCCGGCGACGACCCCAGCCCATGGTTGCCAGCAACCATGGGTGCATGGTCGCCGGTGACCCTCGAAATCCGAGTTGCCAGATTTTTGCCGGGTGACTAGTTTTCCAACTCTTTTCGTGTTTTGGGAATTCCGGCCCCTGTGGTTTTCCGAAAATCCGATTCTTGATGCTTGAAATCAACTGATCTTCATCAACATTTCGGATCGGCCATCAAGAGCATGAAATAATCATTGATCGCTCAAAGATCGCCAACCGATTGACCAAAAAAGTATACTTTCTGTCCGACCGATCAAGAAATCGACAGGACAGATGTCACCAGTGTTGGAAACTAGGTGGGCCTTTCATATAGGTTTCAAAAACTTTTGACCCACTTGATGCAGGGATCAACTATCAAGAAGGCAACAAACCCAATCCAGGATGCATTCCCTCAAACTCATAAACCATGTACAACAATATATCCTATCTAGAAGATAGAAAACAGCACCTAAACATGCAACCACGAAATCCACAACATGCAAGGATGTAGATTAGAAGGCAACAAACCCAATCCATGATGCATTCCCTCAAACTCATAAACCATGTACAGCAATATATCCTATCTAGAAGATAGAAAATAGCACCTAAACATGCAACCACGAAATCCACAACATACAAGGATGTAGATTATACATTTGGAGCTCTGTAGTGCTCTAATGGAGAAGTTGATTTCTTTCTTTGATGATGAATACCTTCACTAATCAAATTAAGATTTCCAACGCCTTTTGATCTTCCACGCTATGACCCGTATTAGATTCTCTTTTCTCAAGAAGATGGTGGGATCTCCAAGAGAAAACCTAACTAGTAACTCCAAGGAACTAAAGGAAGAAGAGAAGAGAACTTAGAGAGGAAGAGAAGTTGTGCAACACTTGCACAAAGGGGCTGGCTATCCTCCCTTTATTATGGACGTCCAAGAGGGGTTTATTCCCCTATATATAGCCCTCCATTCCACCTCTTTTCCTATTTGAAATAGAAGATAAACTCCCATTACAAAATAGTAACCTTCTCCCTTGCTAGTTGCCATAAAAGTCTTACTTCCACAACAATTAGTAGCTTTCTCCTTTCTAATTTAAATAGAAGTCTTACTTCCATTAATAATTAATAACTTACTAAATAACAATTAGAAGTCTTACTTCAAATATGATTAGTAACTTCCTCTTTTACTAATTAAAATAGAAGTTTCACTTCCATTAATAATTTGTAACTTACTATTACCACTATTAGAAGTCTCACTTCAAATAGAAATAGTAACATTCCTATTAGAGTTCAAGTAGAATTAGTATCTTTCTAATAATTTGGGCTAGCGTGGGGACCACTAGGGATTTCTTAGAAAGCTGGCTCCAACTGGGACACGTGACCCCACATCTCATGTGCAATCCGGGCCCACAATTAATTGCAAATAACTCCACTATCTAAATGCAATTGCACTCCAGTCTTAGGAATATATTACAATGAAGACCCTAAACTTTCCAATTACCACAAGTAGGCCCCTCTATCATTATCCATGGATCAATTGGAATAAATCTGTCTCATCCAATCTTACATCCACATCTTATTATCCTTGAGCCCCAATTAATTATAGTGATCATTTGGTACCGCTCCAATTAACTCTTAATTGGAATGGGTGCGCACTTACCAATGATAAATCCATTAATAGGCACAAGGGGATAATGTAGATAGATTCCATCTTGATCATTGCATGTTCCCACAGTTCTACTACCACGTACCCAAGACACCGAGGTGTTGACCTACAGTTGGCCTCACTCATTGGTGACTCAAAGCAAATGAATAGACAGAAACTTGAGTTCATCAATGTCTCAGGATTGAGAGCCTATTGCTAGGGAATTATGAGAGCAGTCCTTAAATCGAGACAGTATTTCATAAGGTGCTTCTCATGGTCCTTCAATACATCCAATGTACCAGCACTATGATCCAAAATCTTACATTCTGATGATCGAGACAAATCACACTATCTCATAGTGATCAAAGTGCTGCAACCTTGTTAGATGAGATGCTCAATCTCATCACTAGTTGTGAAGATATTTTAAGTATAAGATTTGTGACACATATCTCCCGTATGTGGATCTTATCCATATACATATATCACATCTAATATACTAATGGGACCCGGTTCATCTCATGAACCATTATGTCATATGTATTGGTTATGGGCAAACAAGTAATAAAACACCATTCATCTCATGAAAAGAAAGCAATAATATATATTGATAAATAAAGAAATTAATCAATTTATTCATCATATACTGGTATTGAGACCATAAAACTAACAACCAGCCCACTGGCACCAATCAATGTCTGAAGTTGCATCGACATCCGACATCAAATAACATGCGGATCCATTGACGATCATCACAAGAAGAATTCCAAAAGACGCGGCACGGCCCGCGACTCTTCAAATGCCCTGGCGACCACTTAATTCAGTTAATTGACCTGTTTTATGACAACTTAATGCGGTCATTAACCCATTATTTTGGACAACCCAATCAAAATCAAGCAAATGGGAGTTATAAATCCAAGCAATCATGGTATTAAAACCATGAAACTCCCCTCATCATGGAGATTAAATGCGATTAAATGCCCATCATTCTCCATCGGCCAATCATATTCAGGGAAAAAGGAGTTACAAAGTCAAAAAATAAAACATTTTTCCATTCCAGGCAATTGATTTTTCAAAAGTTTCTGCTGTAAGAACACCGATCAAATCTACTTCTTCAAGGTCAATGTTATCATCCCGTGGTTGTTTGTAAAGGTAAAAACATTTAGCTCTAAAGTCATGTTACTAAAAGATAGCATCATTTTTCCATTCCGGCAATTGATCAATGCATTGGATGTGGCTAAAAATGGTCTCCCCAAAATTATCGGAATCTGAGCATGAGGATCTTCCACAAGATGAGTGTCTAGCACAATAAAGTCTACTGGGAAGTAGAACTTGTCAACCTACACAAGCACATCCTTTATTATCCCTCTCGATCTTTTGATTGATCGATCTGCTAGCTGCAGAGTAACCTGGGTGGGCTTGAGTTCGCCCAGCCCCAATTTTCTATAAACCGAGTAAGGTAGTAAGTTGACACTTGCCCCAAGATCAAGCGGCACTTGTTCAATTTGATAATTTCCAATAATGCACGAAATTATGGGGCATCCTGGGTCTTTGAATTTAGGGGGAGCTTTAGAATTGCACTAGCTTGCTCAGTGAGAAACGCTTTTTTTTTTGTACATGTATCTTACGTATCAACGTGCACAACTCTTTAAGAAACTTTGCATAAGATGGGACTTGTTTGTGTTAGGGTTTTCAGTAGTTTGCAATTAGATTGGATACATGCATTTTCATAAGCTTGACATCTCATACTTCTTTATTGGAATCTTCATGCATCAAATGTTTTTAATCTTAGCATCAAAAAGGTCTTATGTTAATTCTTGCTCAAACATGTTTTGATTTGCTCTTTAAAATCTATTTTTATCAAACATGTTGGCCCTTAGTCTAGCCTTACCCCCAAGACCAAAAAATCCCTTTTTGAAATCATTTTTAAGTCTTTAAAAATTCAGGAATGGTCGGTCAGCCGAGCTCTAGTCGGTCACCTGTCGGCTCCTATTCCAGAATGTAAAAACAGTGCATCAGGGATCATCGGTCAGGTTATCAGTCGAGTGTCGGTCAGCTGTCGGTCGGCCGAACTCGAGTTCGGTGAACCGACACCTTTTCAACGGTCCGAATTTTTCAAAAATATAGCCGTTGTAATATGACCGTTGGGGGTCGGTCGACCGAACCCTGTTTGTCGGTCAACCGACAATAGTTCCGTTGGAGCTTGTTTTCTCTATAAAATGAATTCTTCCTTGGGATTTGTGCCAACACTTTTGAGACTTTTGAGGGCCAAGGAAGGTGGGACATCCATGCTAGGCTAGAGGGAAGCTAGGTGGGCAAATCATCATGACAAAACTTTGATTCTTCATTGGGTTTGCTTCTCTTATCCTTATTTTATTCATGCTTGTCTTTAAATCTTTGGTTTCTTGAAAGGCATGATTAAAAGTGTTCAAATGCTGAATGTTTAAACATGATTTGTTTTTTAAACTATGTTTATCATTTTAATTTCATCATTTTTTTAAGAAAACTCACATGTTAGACGTGTATTGTTCTCTTTCAAAAAACATGTGTAGTCATTCTATCTCATATCATTTATGAGCTTTGGTTTTCAAAAGAGATAGAAGTAGATTTAAAGGCATATGTATCATTTATTGATCTTTGCATTTATCATGCATATGTCTTAGTTAAATTATCACTTTCATATCAGCCTATGTGAAGAGGCATTTAATTGTATTCACTTGCATCTCATTGTATGCTTGTTTAGGCATAGTTTTTTAGGTTAAAAATCTTGTTGTAAAGGTTTATGCTTAGCCTATTGAAAAGCATATGTGGTTGTATAGGTTAATGCTTTGCCTTGAGTAAAAAGCATTTGCAGTTATAAGGTTGGAAGTTAGCCTAAACCTTAAAATTGATAGTGGAGTACCGGTAGGAGTACCGGGAGTGGATGTAGGCATGTTTGGCCGAACCACTATAAAATTGCTTGTTATGGTGATTGTGTGGATGATGCTCTTATGTTTAATGTTTCCTTATCATTGTCAATTTTGATTGTATCAATTATTTTCTTACTTGATATTGGTTTAGAAAAGAATTGAGCTTAGTTGTTTGAGTGCACCCTATTCACCCCCACCCCCCCCCCCCCTCCCCACTCTAGGGTTCGGTTCTGGACTTTCAGTTTGATTGCATCTAACAACGGGATGTTAATTTTGACCTCTTTAAGCACATCCAAGATTTCTTGGTTCTGTATTGATGGCTTGGGAGAAGCTAATCGGTTGGGAAAAGGCGATAAGGGCTTGAATCCCGGAGGAACTGGGCTTTTCTCCTTGATAGGAGGGACTTCATTTTCTTTCCCTTTCTGATATGAGGATGCAGGTTGTTTATCTTTTTCCAGATCAGGCTTTTCAATCTCTTTACCACTACGTAGAGTAGTAATAGCTTAAACCTGCTTTTTTGAATTTGACAGACCACCTTATTGAACCGAGTGTTGCCCTTTTGGATTGGGCTGTGGCTGGGCTGGAAAAGCCCCCTTATTTTGTGCTTTAATCAATTTGCAAAGGCTTTGCATGGTGTTCTGTAAATTCTCAAAGTTCCGAATGACAGACCACCTTAATGACCCCCATGTTTCTTGTTGATGGCTCTTGATTCACCATAAACTTAGCCACAAGTTCATCCCAAGGCGTTGTTTGAGTTGTAGGGGGTACCATTTGTTATGTGTTTTGAGCATATGTACCAGAAGTGCCCCAAAATTGATTTGACATTTGGTTGAAATTGGGCGGAGTAGCATTTAGGCCATTCCTCCAACTAAAGTTGGGGTGATTCCTCTAATTAGGGTTGTACGTGTTTCTCAAATAATTGTTGAACTGCCGGTTGTATGTGTTAGTGCCATTTGCTTGCTCATGAAACACTTCTTGGAAAGCAGGGAGTGTTGGATACTCTGAAGAAATGTGTGTATCACTAGCGCAAATGCCACAAACTATAGCAGGTTCTTTATTCTCCACAAACTTCAAGATGTGTCCCAATTTTGTGCACTGTCTGCCAAAAATTGAAGGTAGGTCCATGCTTGATTTGGGTTTTTAGCCATGAACTCCCCATTGCACATCATCTCCACGAATTGACGTGTTTCTAGACTAAGTCCATCATAGAAGTGACCAATTGTATTGTGCAATTCAAATCCGTGGTGGGGACATGCAAGGAGTAGTTCATTAAAGCGTTCCCAACACCTATAATAAGACTCCTTGTCTTACAGTTTAAAATTCATAATATTTCTCCGTAAGGTGTTGGTCTTATGTAATGGGAAGAATTTCTTCAAAAATTCGCAGACCATGTCAGACCATAGAGCAATCGAATTGGGCTGTAGGGAGTGAAGCCATGCCTTAGCCTTATCTTTAAGGGAAAATGGAAATAAACTAGATTTTATAAGGTCTTCCCTCACATTATTGAAGTGTAGTGTTGCACACACTTCTTCAAACTCATTTATGTGAAAATATGCACTTTCCGATTCAAGTCCATAAATTTAGGGAGAAGTTGAATTACCCCTGGTTTGATATCAAATTGACCCGCACCTGCGGGTATAACCATGCACGACGGTGTGGCTTGTCGTGTAGGTTGAAGGTAATCACGTAGACTCCAAAGAGGTTGATTCACCTCCCCATTATTATTGGGTCCATTCCCATTACTGTTCTCATTCCTAATTTCATCATTATCACTATGCTCATCAGCCATATTGGAAATCCTAAGAGAACCAGGAGATCTAGATTCGTAGAATTTAATCAAGCTCTTGACAGGTGATTCATTCCTTTCTAACCGATTTGAGGTGTCCCTCTGCCAAGAAGATGGGGGTCTTTCCTTCTTTTTTGGAATTTTGAATTTTTTTTAATAAAGAAACCTAGAAAGAAAACCTACCTAAGGTCCGTTTTTAAATTTAAAAGAATATTCTCAAATTCTTGCAAAGTCTTAATCTTAGAGAGGTTGATATCTCTAAAGAAAGTTTTCAAACTCAAGTCTATGAAACTGGCCCGACCAAGTAAGCCCCTAGATCAGTGGTGAGGCCACGATGCATTGCAAGGGTCCCGCTTAAAAACCACCTTCTAGAACAAGAGACTTGTCTCCCTAATCTAATGAGACAAGACTTGCCTAGACATCGAACCAATCAAGAAAGGCAGTTTGTTCGGCTTTCCAAAGAAATAACTAACCTTCTTAGAAAAACAATTCCAGCAAGTTTTTAAGAGTTCTTTTAAATTTAAAAACAACTAAAACAACTGAGTTTCCAATGAAAGTTCTAAAATTTTTAGATTTTGGCAAGTTTTGTGGCCAAAAAGCAAAATTTGCACGATCTAAGACTTGCCTTTGTGAGGGAAAGTTCTAGAATTTTTTTGGAAACTTTAAAAACCTAAAAATATGAAAAATAATTGATTTTAACACACCTTAATTAATCCTAACCAGCAACTAAAAAAAATCGACCTAAACTAGTCCAAAATAGAACAAGTAAACTAGGCAATTTTTGAAATTTATGTGATTTTTGAAAAATCAGAAAAAATAATTTTTCAGATCTGAAATAATTCCAATTTTATCAAAAATCAGAGATTAAAAATCCACTTTTTAATGCAATAGGGCTGGTCTAAACATTCCATACATGCTACCCTTAGATCTAGAATGCTTGTGGAATAGTAATGGCACACCCACAAAGCAATTAAAAAGATAGGTTGGAAAAATTACCTCAAGCGAAGAAAAACTCCTTGGTAACGGCGCCAAAAACTTGATCGTAGGCCCCAATTGCAAGGCCATGATTTTAGTAAGAACTCGGTGAAGTCCGAGGTCGATCCACAGGGAGTAAGTAATTATGCAAAACTTGTCCTATGAAAAAAAAACCTAGTTCTAGCCTTAAAAAAATCTATAAAAATCACAAATCCTACTTTAATAAGAAATTAACTACAATTCTGAAAAATAAATTACAACCAACGGAAAAAAATCCTAATTTAGAAACCTAATCTAACTACTGCATTCACCATAAGATTTGTCAGTCCAACCAATTGCAATAATTTTTAATATGCATAAAAATAAAAATAAAATAAAATAAAATCAGAGAATAAAAAAAGTGGATTTTAATTCCCAAACTTTGCATAGGTTACTTTGCTAAATGCCATCAAGAAAAATCAAGACTACCGCACCAAGTGTGCACTGTCACTACGAACAAAAATTCGATGTTGACCCATTGGTGAAGACCAAGACCTCATAAACTTGATTTATTAATGAAAGACCCATTACAAGCAAATAACCATAACAAAATTATTTGAATTAAAATAAAGCACATCCAACCTTACCCTGGACACATGAAACACTAAACGAAGGAGAGAGACTCGTGATCTCGAACGACGATCCAACCAGCTCTTGTTTTACAATATGAAATCCAAGCAAGAGAAGATGATGACTGACAGCTGGTCCAATGGTGGAGCGACGGTAGCAACGGTGGCGGCGTAACGGCGTAGAAATCCAAGTGGTGGTGTGCCTTAGGGAAGGCCTTGGATGAAATATTGATGGAAGGAGATAGGAAGAAAAATAATGGAAAAAGAGGGAAAGGGGTTGCTGTTCATCCAAGGTGTGTGGGGGAGATGGAGTTCACGTGCAACCTCTTTTTGTGGCTCCTTTTATATTTTTTGATATCTTGAGTTGCAAGGTTTTTGGTTTGGGTAAGGATTAGTAGTGTGGGGTCCAATTTGGATTAGGATTAGGAGGGTTTTGAGAGAGTTTCAAGGGATTTTTCATCTTGTTATCTTCTTGGATTTCTTGGCACATAATCCTATTAAAGATAGGATTCTTTATGTCTCATGCAACTTCCTCTCTTGGGCCCACTTCAGATTTAATTCAAAATTTGAAACAATATGGCCAGCACCCTTTTTGGATGTGTTTTATCTCCTTGGAGGTGTTGGACGTGCAACTCCATCTTTCCAAGAATCTTGGGTTGCAAACTTTCAAAATTTGGGGCCTATCCATTTGGAGTTTAAGTGCTAAAATCTTGGATTCTTTGAATTTGTTTCCAACTTGGATTGCTAATCAAGATCTTCCAAGTTTTTTTTGAACTCTTCATGGCTGGAAAAATATCCTTAGATGGGCCCACTTTCTCTCTTGAAAAGATCCACTCAAATCTGAAATTAATTTCATTGCAAACAAGGAAGTAGGCCCCACTTGAGTGTGTGATTCTTGAATGGAAGGTCTTGGACACCTCATCACATGGCCCACAAATCTAGAACTTATCGTCAAGAGATTAAATCTGATTTTTTTGCATATGAGAGCGGACCCTGCCACGGCCGCCCCTACCTTGGAATTTATGCCGAACGTAGATGGGTCTCATTGTGCATTTGCCATGGCCGCCCCTACCTTGGAATTTATGCCAAACGTAGATGGGTCCCATTGTGCATTTGATTCATCAATTCTCTTCCGCGAGCCCCAAATTTTGAAATTCCCTACAAAAAATAAAAACAAATGTCAAAGAATAATCTATTCATATAGGGGAGGAATTATGCAAGATGCGGGCTCAATTCACACTAAATAGATGCATAAAATGTCACAATTTTATCAAATCTTCAATTAAATCAATGGTGCAAAGAAAGTACATCATTTTATTTGTGAATAAAAAGTTATGAGAAATTTATGACTTCCAATGCCAAAAATAAAGAAATTCATGATTTTATGTGAAAATGCAATTTTTGGATAAATTTTGACTTGAATTCAGACTTTGACGCCCACAAACATGGAATCATGATTTTTTTACTAAAATGGTGAATGATTTGAAGATTAAGTCCTTAATTACTTTAAAATGATGATGAAATTATGCATTTTTTAATGACTTATCATCTATATAGTATGATTGTCATAAAAAAATGTAGAACATATTCTGGAACAACATCTCACAAGATAGAAACTCTAAAACATAACTTATGATGCAATTAGCAAATTCCTTATGCATTATTAGTTATATGCATTAAACACTTAATTAATGTAGTTTGAGTTTGTGAACATAGTCAATTGGAGGGAGTTATTAGAGCCATTTGTATGGGTCCCGAGTTTGCTTGATTGCATGGGTATACAACTACAAGGCATATATATGGTCTCTTTGGTTGTTTGAGCTCTTCTTTTGTTCTTTTCTCGTGCCTTTTTTCTTCTTTTATATAGTGCAAGTTTAGTGAGTCCTGAGAGTAAAATAGATGACTACAAGAAACTTGACATTTAGCTGCGAGAAAGTCTTAAAGTCGTGGCTAAAAGTTTTAACGGCAATATTTTGATCGCCGCTGAATCGTTGCTAAAAGTGTTGTTACTAATTGTTTTAGCCGCGATTTTAAAAAATTGCAGCTAAAAGTTGGACTTTTACCCACAACTCTAAAATTGTAGCTAAAAGTCTAATAATTAGCCGCAAGATTTATCGCAACTTATTTAAAAAATTGTTGTCACTAAAAGTGTAAAATCGCCTCTAAACAATTTTTTGTTACATATATTTTAACTCTTATATAGATAGCAAATATATTAATTTAATTTCTCATCTAGGCACTAAACATTATTCAAAATTAGCTCGGCAGAGAAGACTATTATCAATAAGATCTCGCCGTTTAATGAAAACTCATTTTGTAGTGTCGACAACAACCAATTCAAGTTCTCGATCTTTGTCCGCAATTGTAGGCTCCAAAGAAAATCCCATAGGTAATAATAACAAATATATAGTCTACTCATGCAATTATAATAAACATGTTAGAAATAACATATTGTACTCTTACTACAATTCTCATTTAAAAAAGGTCAAGAACAAGGAGCATCAGATAGAGGTGGATACTATACTGATGGGTGCAATTCATCAAAATCAATCTTCAGTTCATAGTCAACGTGATATTTGCAAGATTGCTAAAAGACAAAGAATAATGAAGCTTCGAGATTTACGTGCATCAAGATATCCATCCCCATCACAAAGAAGTATGTAAAGTACTTTTGTGTTAGTGAAATTATTCCTTTTTTCTATATATAACGTCATCGTCCAAGTAATTATTTCAATTCTTTTGACTTAGGTCGCACTGATGGTAGAAGAGACTTTGGGGTTCCAAGTCAAACTTCGATTGAAATATCACTTGCATAAATAAAAATAATATTGCTCTCTTTCGGACAAGATTATAAAAAAAAAAAAAAGGCAGTTCTCAATGGAATCAATAGCCACCAAGGAGATTGAAATTTAGGACAACGATTGGCATTATTTAACTTCAATTGAAATTAGTAAAATTATGTTGCAGGCAGGCCGAGCGGGCCTGAACGGACTGGCCATGCTCTACCCATTCCCAGTTCCATTTTGGACGGACTTTCAAATAATTTTCTAAGCTTAGCCTATTGGGCTTAAATTTTTTTTAAAAGCCCTATGTTTTCGGGCTTGGGACGTGTCTGGCTGGGCTGGGTACCCATTTCAACGGGCTAAGTTGATAGGCCTAAATATCATTCCTGATCAATATTTCAGACTCTTTCAATCCTTCATGTTTCTAAAAGAAATAATTTTTATAAACCCACATGAAAAAGAATGCAAGAATTTTAATTTTTATAAACCCACATGAAAAAGAATACAAGAATTAGAGAATCTCTATTTTAAGTTTCTTTTAGAGGATTTTACAATAAAATTTCCGGACATGACCGTTGCACGAAAAAGACCCTCATTTTTTTCTTTCCTAAGAATGAGTGGAGCGAGTCTCTAACCCATCCCTTCCTCAACCAAGTCCGCTGTTACCTCGACCAAATCTTGTGAGTGGGTTGGAGACCAGGGAAGAGAAAACCAGGGGATTCGGACCGTGGGTGTTACAAACTGTCGCGACCCCGGACCGGGCTACCGAGTCCTAATCCGGGATCGAGACTAATGATTGTAGTATTGTGGTGAGTGAATGGTTAGTATGTAGAGTGTGTCAACAAGGTGCACACATTTATTTAATTTCCCACAGGTGTCCGCGGTGAGGATATCACAACCATATATGAATATTTCTATTAAGTGCGAAAGCGTGTAGCAAATCAAATATTCAATCCATCTCTGATCACAAAGAGGATAATACAAGTATAGTACTGTATCAGAATGAGCAATGATCATTAGCATGTTACCCAAAAGTAAGTTAGAGTTTATACAAAGATCATTTAATTACTTTCCCCAAAAATAAAGGCCAACAAAGGCCATTACATCTCAAAATACCAATCCCCAAAAGAATGGTTAAAAGTTCTCCCAAAACGTTATCTCTCTCTGGCAATCTAATGTCTACATGACATCATCAGCACGCCACTCAACTAACTGCTGCGGTTGACTGACTGCCTCCTCGTGCTCCTCCTCGGGATAACCGACAACGGGACCTGAATACCAAAGAGTGGGTCAAACACGACGGTTTGACAAATGGTAAAATACAATGACATTATGATAATAAATGAATTTACCTTCAAAAGCATTTAAACCTGTTTAAATAACAATTTCTATAAACGAGATAAAACATTTGTTCAAATACGAGTGTGCATTATAACACATGTAAGGTAACCAAGGAAACGGGAAACAAGCAAGATGGCAACCACACGAAGCTAAGTCCTCTATCACTAAAGCGATAGAGCAATAACTAGGCACTGATCTCAGTCACTCGAGGTGAGGAGAAACAGTGGATCTCATAATACAAATACATATACCATACATGACCACCGTAGCGAGCCGGGCATCGGGAACCACAGTAGCAATCTGCGGCATCGGGTCAAGACCACGGTAATAACCGGGTAGCGGGATCCAAACTGCAGCTGGCGGGACAAGAGGGGGATCTCCAAGTCAGTGGATCAGACTAATAGGTCAAATAACGTTACAAATCGAGACATATGCAAGTAAAATCAAGTTCAATAAATAAAGGGGCAAGACGGGGGTGCTCAAGGGCACACTGTCGTTTCATGTCGTGCAATGCACTTCAAGACAAGTAACTATTATAAGTGTAATTCAATGCTTTCGGGAAAACAAGACATGTAGTATAAATCTCGGGATCGATAAGGTACAATAAACAATTGAAATCTCATGACAAGTATCGGGGTTCAAAACTAGTTCAAGGTGAATAGGGATCCCGTATGTCAATATATATAAAACTTGGTACTCCTTGAGTTTGGGGACATTCCGGGCTCCTTATACACTTTGAATTTTCAAAACTTCGAATGACATCTTCGTGATATGGTTTCTTTCTCGGATGGCCTCATACAATGCCTAGTGAATCTCCTTTGACTGACAAAGCTCAGCGCTCGAGTGAGGAGCTCTCCGAAATGGTTGTTTGGGTAATTTCGGTTACCTTGCGGTCAGATGGCGGTTAGCCGCTGACTGACCGCGGTTGGCCTGACAGAAAGACAGGTTACTGGAATTATAACCGAAATTGTTCGGTTGGCTGGCGGTTAGTCGCCGATATGTCCGGCGGTTAGCCGCTAGCTGACCGTGAGGCTGACCGTATTTTCAGGTGGAAATGTTGCTCTCTGGAAAAGTAACCGAATGGGTCGGTTGGCTGGCGGTTAGCCGCTGATGGGTTCTGTGGTTAGCCGCTGGCTAACCGTGAGGCTGTCTGAGTTTTCAGGTGGAAAATGTTGCTCTCTGGAAAAGTAACCGCGACTGTTCGGTTAGCTGGCAGTTAGCCGCCAGGTGACCGCTGGTTGACCGCCAGGTGCGGGAAACACCCATGTGTTCAGATTTGAGTCATTTTCCTCCTCAAAACCACTCTCCTCACTTCCACTTAATCCTTGCCATAAAACTGAGCTAAAAGCTCCTCCAATGCGCTATCTACATATCTCAACAACTCCAATATGGGTTCATTCCATCACCTTCTCCATTAACATCAAATCCAATAAAAATAAAGAAAGAAAGAAACCATTTCACCATAGAGTACATTTAGGAAAAAACAAGAGGAAATTAAATGCCATGCACCAATACACTTATAAGTCATAAATGCACCATTAATACTCTATCATGAACATTTATTTCAAAACAAAGCAATAAATAGGCATGAGTGGAAAAATACAAAAATCATTGAAAGCTTATAAAAAGTCAAATCATCCACTTGCCTTTTGGTCTTCTAATAAGCAAATCAAGCTCTTATACTCTTCCAAACCAAAGATTCAAACTATGAACAAAATCCCCAAAACAACAAACCCTAAAATGGTCAAACAATGAAATAGAAAAGGGAAACCTTACAATAATGAAGATGAAGCTTCTCTAGGACTAGAAGAATACAAATCTAGAAGATGGGAAGGATTACTTACTTGTAAGGTCCTCTAGCACTCGAATGATTTCGGCGCTGAAGGCCGAGAGACTGATGAGATCAGGTTGTGAGGGCTACCTCGCGTTCGTCTCAGAGGACAAGGAGTCCAAGGGTGTCGAGGAGATCCCAGTTGTTTGCGAGTTTCCAGATGTGTTTCCCGACGAGATCCCGGGATTGCCCCCTGTTCGAGAGATCGACTTCGCCATCGAGCTTGCACCCGGCACAGCGCCGATTTCCAGAGCTCCCTATCGCATGGCTCCGGCAGAGCTGCGAGAGTTGAAGACCCAGTTGGAGGAGTTGCTAGAGAAAGGCTTCATCAGGCCGAATGTGTCGCCATGGGGCGCACCAGTGCTCTTCGTGAAGAAGAAGGATGGATCGATGAGGATGTGCATCGACTATCGGCAGCTGAACCAGGCAACAGTGAAGAACAAGTATCCTCTTCCCCGGATTGACGAGCTCTTCGACCAGCTTCAGGGTGCGCAGTTCTTTTCGAAGATAGACTTGAGGTCGGGGTACCATCAGCTTCGAGTCAGGGAGCAGGATGTGTCGAAGACAGCGTTCCGATCCCGCTATGGCCATTACGAGTTTCTTGTGATGCCGTTCGGGTTGACGAATGCACCAGCAGTGTTCATGTCCCTGATGAACAAGATCTTCGTACCGTACCTCGACAGCTTCACAGTGGTCTTCATCGACGATGTTTTGGTCTACTCCAAGACCAGAGAGGAGCACGAGCAGCATTTGAGGACGTCTTTGCAGTTGTTGCGTGACAACCAGTTGTACGCGAAGCTCAGCAAGTGCGAGTTTTGGTTAGAGCAAGTAGTCTTCCTTGGACACATCATCTCCAAGGATGGACTAGCAGTGGATCCATCAAAGATAGAAGCAGTGACGAACTGGGCGAGACCGAAGAACGCCACGGAGATCAGGAGTTTTCTCGGTTTAGCAGGCTACTACCGCAGATTCGTCAAGAGTTTCTCCACGATCTCAGCACCGTTGACTAAGCTGACACGGAAGGATGTACCGTTCGTTTGGTCCGATGCTTGCGAGAACAGCTTCCAAGAGCTGAAGGAGAGATTGACGACAGCACCGATCTTGTCTTTACCTTCCGGCAGTGGTGGATTCGTAGTCTTCACTGACGCTTCAGGAACCGGTCTTGGTTGTGTTTTGATGCAGGAGGGCAAGGTCATTGCCTATGGATCGCGCCAGTTGAAGGAGCACGAGAAGAAGTACGTCACTCACGACTTGGAGCTAGCAGCGGTCGTTTTTGCACTTAAGTTGTGGCGGCACTACCTTTATGGTGAGAAGTTCGAAGTGCATTCAGACCATCGCAGTTTGCAGTACCTGTTCACTCAGAACGACCTCAACAACCAGCAGAGGAGATGGATGGAGTACATCAAGGACTACGACTTCCCTATCAAATACCATCCTGGTAAGGCGAATGTCGTAGCGGATGCATTGAGCAGGAAGACCGCCCTCGTCAGTTTTCTAGCAGCAGAGGGTGTGTGGACCGACGTCTTCAGCAGCTTAGACGTTCAGTTTCAGCCGCTCAGCGAGAGAGTTTTGCTTGCTACCATGTCCGCATGGGAACCAGAGTTGCTAGGCAAGGTCAAGGACAGTCAACGCAACGATCCCAAGCTTGTCAGAATGATCGAGCAGATTGATCAGAGGCCAGAGTTCAGACTGATTGGTGGAGTGCTCTACTATCAGGACAGATTGTGCGTGCCGGATATTCAGGAGCTGAAGGACGAGATCCTCACAGATGCACACCATAGCAGATACTCGATTCACCCCGGCAGCACCAAGATGTACCAGAACCTGAGGAGCTACTACTGGTGGAACAACATGAAGAAGGAGATAGCTCGCTATGTCTCCAGGTGTTTGACGTGTCAGCAGATCAAGGTCGAACACCAGAAGCCGCCAGGACTACTTCATCAGCTCGAGATACCGCAGTGGAAGTGGGAGCACATCACCATGGACTTCATCGCAGGACTTCCAGCCACCAGGAGGCGCCACGACGGCATTTGGGTTATTGTGGACCGGCTGACTGAGTCAGCCCACTTCTTGCCAGTCTCGATGAGAGTAGGACTCGATGTCCTTGCTAAGCTGTATGTGGACAGGATCGTCTCGTTGCACGGAGTTCCAGCTTCGATTGTTTCGGATAGAGACCCGCGTTTCACTTCTCATTTCTGGGAGAGTCTTCAGCAGGCCTTGGGCACCAAGTTGAGCTTCAGCACAGCTTATCATCCTCAGACAGACGGCCAGACCGAGCGCACCAACCAGACACTAGAGGACATGTTGAGAGCCTGTGTCTTGGACTTCAAGGAGAACTGGGAGGATTCATTGCCGCTTTGCGAGTTCGCCTACAACAACAGCTACCATGCGAGCATCAAGATGGCACCGTACGAGGCTTTGTACGGGAGGAGATGCAAGACCCCAGTCTGTTGGGAAGAAGTTGGTGTCAGGAGTTTCCATGGTCCATCCATAGTCAGCGACACCAGCGAGAAGGTTCGGCAGATAGTTGAGAACCTGAAGGTCAGCCGCAGCCGACAGAAGAGCTATGCAGACAACCGGCGCAGACCTCTCGAGTTCGAGAAGGGAGACAGAGTTTTCCTAAAGGTTTCTCCGGCTAGAGGTACCCTGAGGTTTGGTGAGAAGGGTAAGCTAGCGCGGAGATATGTTGGACCGTTCGAGATCAGGTCGAGAGTTGGAGACGTTGCTTACAAGCTTCAGCTACCCCCAGAGCTTTCAGGAGTGCACGATGTGTTCCACGTCTCTATGCTGAAGAAGTACGTGGAGGATCTGACACACATTCTTTATCACCAGCCACTCAGCATCCAGCCAGACGCTTCGTACGTCGCCAAGCCAGTTGCGATCATCGACACCAAGGAACAGGTGCTCCGGACCCGAACCATTCATTGGGTAAAGGTTCAGTGGGAGCATCATACTCCGAAGGAGGCTACATGGGAGCTACGGGACCAAGTGGAGAAGGATTATCCACATCTTCTACCTCAGGTATGTTCTAATCTTGTTTTTACATTTGGGGACCAAATGTTTTAAAAGGAGGGAAAGATGTGAGGCCCCACCCTTGGTGGGCCCTCTAAATGCTATTTTATAGACTAATCTATGCTAATTTATACTAATTATTGGTTAATTATGCTAATTATTGCTAATCTTTGCTAATTATGGCTAATTACTATTTAATTGGGCTAATTAGGGGTTGATATGAGAGATTAGTTGATTTTCTAAGTTAGAGTTAGATTAGCTTAGTGAGTTGGTATTTTAATTAGTAAGGGGTTTTGGTTAAACCTAGGCTATTAGTGTGGGTTAGGCCTAGTTAGTGGTCCTAATTAATTAGAGTGGGTTAGTGCTTAATGGTGCTCCTCTAGAAGCTTCCTACCAAAAGACCAAATCTGCCCTAACCCTAACCCTAATTGCATAATAACCCTAAGGCTAATCTTGTCTTAAGCCACGCCTCCCCTAATCTATATAATGGCTCCTATCCCAAGAACCCTAAAAACACTATTCATTGCAAAAGCCAGCCCCCTTCCCAAGAGCAATTGCCTCTCTTCTCCTCTCCTCCTTCCTCTCTCAATTCTTCCCTTCGTATGAACTGAGGTTGCAACAGTCACTGTGTGCTGGGAGGCTATTTCAGAGAGCTACAGCAGCTGCTCCATCTTCCTCTTCCTTTCTCATTTCATTTGTCTAGCTGCTGTGTGATTCTGTGCTGGGACACCTCCTCTGTAACTGCTGCTGTATCATCTTCTCCTTCTCTGTTTGAGCTGGGATTTTCCCTAGGATCTGCTACTGCTGTTTCTTCATCTTCTTCTTCTCCATTTCAGCTGGATTTTTCTCTCTGCAGACCTTTCCTCAATTTTTCAAAGCCAAGTACCCTGTATAGATTTCATAGAATGCATGCTTCCCTTTTTGTTTTCCTGTCATTTCAAATCGTTTGATATTGTATTACTATTAGTTCTACCCAGTTGAGCTGTTTCTGTGGAATGAATGGCCTTGATGGATGGTTTTGCACATTTGGATGATTAATGGCCTAGGAGATGTGGATTTGTTAATTTGAAGTATTTTAATGCTTGAGATTGATTCTGTGTTGGTTGGAAATGAATTAGAGAGGATTGGATGGATAAATGGATTAGGAAGAAGAAATCCAGAGACTGGTTCTCTGTTTCAGGTTCCAGGATATGGAACGGTGAGAACTCGTTTTGTTGCGTTGAGACCGGGACCCAGGTGGGCCACCCGATGGCTGATCTGAACCGTGGATCGGGTAGAGGACCCACGGGCGACCCTAGAGGGGCGGGTCCCACAGTGTGTGGACGTCCCCATGTCCTTAATCCATTAGCTGATCAGAGGAGAAATCGTCTGTAGAAGAGAAACCCAGTTTTTGCCTTGTATGGTTGCGGGACCCACGGACTGATCTGATCACAGATCTAGTCCGACCATCAGGCCTGATTTGGTGGGGCGACCATGGGGGTGAAGCCTGATCCGGATTTTTATCAGAGGTAGGGCCCTAGTCCATGCATTGGATACTAACCTGTTAAACCCAAAATCGTGGATCACTCTTTCCGTTTTTGGAATTTGTGGGGCCCAGGTGGGCCATTGATTGTAGATCAGACCCGGTCATGTTGTGGAGGGTCCTTGGGCGACACTAGTGGAGCAGCCTGATTTGAGTTTGATCCAGTGGGGCCCACCATCCAAGCCTTCCCGTTGATGCTGTCGTTCCAGCCCATCCCAGAAGAGGTTCTGTTTGTGGAAGTTTTCCACAGAACCTGATGAGATGGAAGGTAAGAGAGAAAGGAAGGGTGATGACACGTGTAAAGGTGATGGGTGAGATAAAAGTGGGGATAAGTGATAAAGAGGTAAGGTAGTTTGAGGGTGTATGGGAATTAGAGAGAAAAGAAGACTATGGGAAAGTATGGTCCGCTGAGGTTGTGGGGCCTAGGTGGGTCCCCGGTTTCAGATCAGGTCCGGACATGGGACCAGGGGGTGCTTAGTGACCTTGATAGTGAGGACCGATCTAGGACAGGGCCCCGTGGGGCCCACTAATCCTTAACCCATTAGCTTTATTAATTAAATAAAACGTTTAGTTTCTAATGGGCTTAATGGAACCCTATTAATTTTAGAAAATTGGAAATAAAGACCCCTGGGTCTTTAATTAATTTAAATTAGTTTGGACCCTTTAGATTTATACTTTAGAAATTTCATTAGATTTTATAATTTGAACCCTAATTCGAATAGTTTGTGTATGACTTGGATTTTTCCATCAGACCCAGACTTTAGTGCAAAAGTTGAGATTTGGCCTGGAGTCTGTTGACTCAGGTTCACCTGTGTACCAGATCGACCGGCTGGCCACCTGGTCGATCGGGTACACTGGAAATTCCAGAATCCAAACCAAGTCCCAACTTTAATTCCAGTGGAGCAGATCGACCCGACCCTTGCCAGGTCGACCTGCCACACTGTGAACTCGGGGATGTGAGTTTAGCACTTATTTTATGATTGATCGATTGTGGGGCCCATTAACCATCCAAATGAACTTCCATCAATGTGCCAAGCACGAGTCAATGGTGCGGCTCAACCTTGACTCGTGGGGACCACCGATTAGGGTTTTGGTTATTAATTTAAGATGATTTGACCTCTAAAAGTCGTCAATGGTGCCCGTACTTTTCCTAAGCACCAAACACAGTATTATAGGGCATCAATGACTTCGTTTAGAGATCAAATTACCGGAGATGGACCCGAACCTAACGTGGCCCATTACCTAGGATTGGACCGTTGTATTTTCCTGTTGATTCCTTCATTGAAGTTTATACTCCACTTTTATTATATTATGTCATTCTTAGATCTTTAGAATAGCTGTTTACTATTAATTAAACATAATTGGAAGACCTGAACCTAGGGTATCTAGAGGTGACCCGATAGTGCGATTTTGGAGAACAATTGACCCGTGTCTGTGTCTAGGCGGACCCTTATTGGGCCTAAGTGTGGAGATGTGAACCCTTAGCTGGAAGAGGTAGTTTCTTTTGGGATTTTAAGTTATATGGATTCAAATGAAGCTGTTTATCAGTAGTAGATGGATTGTTGCCTCGTTTGGACAGATTTAGACCAGGCCACGTACTGGTGGGCCTTGGTATGGATCCAACGAGTGGGCCTGGACCTTGAATGAGATCCAGAGACTGTATTGAGATGTGTAGACCTTTTAGAGACTTGGATAGGACCTTGTTCACGCAAGGCAAAGCCTAGACAGACACAGACCCTTAGAGTTATTCTCGAGTCGGCATGAACATTCACTCGGTTGATTTAAGCTCAGCCTGTGGACTGATCATCCCCGGTAGGAGCTAGTTGAGTGTTGTAGAGCTATCATGATGAGCTGCGTGGTTAAGACGGACGGTGTGATACCGTGTCCGGTCTTGAGTGTTGAGATGATGAGTTGATGAGTGATTTGCGGGATTAGTAATTCCCAGCACTGGTGAGATTTTCCCGCCGCAACTGTGTTTAGTATGGGAGGGCCGCGGCATAATATCCCGCGGTATTCCAGCTCGTGTGAATGTGCCATTTTGCTGTAGTAGTTTAGTTGCTACCTATTTATTCTGATTCTCTATGATATTATTGCACAACAGCCTAGATCTTTATCTTGTCATCCTTTAATTATTTTACCTGTCTCTATTCATTTGATACATGCGTTCTATGTTAGTAGTATACTGTAACTTGCCAGATCTTTTAGATCTGACCCTTCATTGGTGCTTAGGCCTTGACCCAGAGATTCCCGAGGACGCACTAGCTCTAGTGGAGGCACCTGTTGCTGGAGAGTACGGGAGGTCGAGCCGGAGGGCGAAGATTATTTACCAGGGTTCTGAGAGCACTATTTATTTTGGGTTTGAGAGGCAAATTTTGTAGTGAGTTGGGTAGAATCAAAATGTATAACTTTGATTAACACTGAACCATTTTAATTAGACAAATGTTCTGCTCATACTTAATATATATATCGATACCTATTGCTTCCACTTTATTTAATCGTTACGCTTCCGCAATTTAAATGTTATTACTATATTGGTCAAAAAGTTTTAAATTGGACCTCACTGCGGCCTACGATCTTGGAAGTTCTCGGATTTTCCGGGAAGTAGCGCGCCAATTTCGGGTATTCGAACGAGTATATCGGTATCCGGAATTGGGGCGTTACATTAACCCCACTCTAGTAGCTAATTTTTCATTTAAAAAGTTATGTGTGCTACCTGAGTCAATTAAGACAGTGACAGTTTGATGTCCCAAAGTCCCCTTGATCCACATCGTATGAGGTGTGGGTGTCCCTGCAATTGCATGCAATGAAATGGCAGGAGTGCCATCATGCCGTTCTTCATCTACCCCATCATCCTGGGCGTCGTCGTGAGATGCTTCTGGTTTTTCAGCTTCTGGCCAACATCCTTCAATTAGAAAAAGTTTTTTGCACCTATGAGCTGGGCTGAAATTCTCATCACAGTTGAAGCAAAGACCCTTGCTTCTTCTTTCTTGAAGTTCGGCCGGTGAGAGCTTCTTGATGGCTGGAGCACGTGACGGAGTCGAGCTCGGTGTTGGAGCCCAAGGGACACGAGTTGGCGCTGGTGGCTGAGATCGACGCTGGGAATGAAATTTAGCTTCATACAAGTGGGCTAAACCAACTGCAGCCGAAAGAGACTTGGGTCGCAATGCCTGCATGTCAGCACGGATGGTTTCTTTGAGCCCGCTGACGAAACAACCCACCTGTTGTGTTTGCATCATTTTTCTTGCGCAGCTCAGCAACCTCTCAAACTGACTTTGATACTCACGAACAGATCCAGTTTGCCTAAGCTTGGTTAGGTCTCCAAAGAAATCTTCACAGTTGGTGGGACCATACCGAAGATGCAGACCCTCCTTTAGTTTTTCCCAAGTGATATGCTCTTCTTCTTCTTTGAGTAGTTGATACCATAGTTGGGCTTCTCCCTCCAGATGATAAGCTGCCAAAGGTACCTGTTCAGTAGGTGGGGTGAGTTGAAATTCAAAGAACTGCTCAGCTCGATAAATCCAGCTAGTTGGGTCATCACTCCCATTGAAACAGGGGAAATCCAATTTGGCGAGCTTAGGAGCAAAAGTGTGTGATGGACCTCCTCCTCCGCTACGCCCATTGCGATTGACTGAATGCTCATCATGATCATAGCCTCGGCTGACCACAAGCTGGTCAAATCGTGTATTCATAGCAGTGAACATGTCCTGCATCTCCTTAAGGATTCTTTCCTGGCCGGATGACAATGCATTTACTTCCGCTTCAAGTCTATTAACCCTCCGATCCGCGATGTCCGTCTCTGATACCAAGTTGTTGTGAGCCTCCTCAAAGGTTTGAGGCTCTCTATCTGAGCTTTCTTCAGATAGGAAATGGGTTCCTTGACCTCGACCTTTCTTTCCCCTAGCTATTTTGGATAAGGGTTTTTGAGAGTGGAGAAAGTATTGATGGAAGTTATAAATAAAAGTGGACTATGACTGGTTTTCTTCAAGGGAAACCAAACCTCCAAGATTACTTCAAAATTACAGATAATTTTATTGACTGGTGCCTACTTTTTTATAGACATCATCATACAACGGTTATAAAAGAAAGTGGATAACCCACTTCCTAAAAACTAGCTATAAGCAACAATAAAAGCAACTACTAAGAGAGTGGAGAAAAATTGAATATGACTTGTTCAAAATACTTATTCCACCTGACACCTAAGCCTTGTAGAGCCACACCAGTTATGCCCACAACATCGACATTGGTTCTTTCAGCCATGATCGAGCGAGGAGAGTTACAAAGCTTAGAAACGTTAATAGATACCCATATGCAGCATTCACTACCCAATACAGATATCATGCAAGCATTCACTATAGCTATCCATTTGGCATTCACTACCCAATTGTTATACCCCGTCCCGAATTAATTAAGATTAATGCTAATTAATTTTGTTTAACTAAGTTAATTATGGTTAGTGGTCAAATTAAGATGAATTAGTCTCAAATGGTTGAGTTAAGCTTAATGGAATGACTTTGAATGAGGCTAAGTTATTTGAGATGGTTTTTAGACTCAAATTAGTGAGAACAAGGACTTTTTCGTAAATTTCAGTTTTAGCGTATTTTGTCGAATGCGGTAACTTTAGATACGATCGCGTGTATCTCAAAGAGTACATTGACTTTCATAATAGACTCAATTGTATTTGATCTCATATGGATCAAATGAGTCTTCATTTGACTCAAAGTAAATAAATATAGGAAAGAGGGCTTAAGTGCAAAATTTAGCTTATTAGGTTTTAAAAGAACCCAATTCTCATTTCATTCGATTGTTTCTAGCAACAAACCCAAACCCTAGGCTCTTTTTTTTTCTCTTCTTCATTTCTTCTTCATCGATTGTCCAAGCTAGAGGCTTTAC
The DNA here is from genome assembly GCA_038049695.1 of Cinnamomum chago. Taxonomy (NCBI): domain Eukaryota; kingdom Viridiplantae; phylum Streptophyta; class Magnoliopsida; order Laurales; family Lauraceae; genus Cinnamomum; species Cinnamomum chago. The sequence goes on along the minus strand of CP142453.1, from coordinate 99,554,880 downwards.
AAGTGGTTTTTAAAGGAGATTTGGCTTCTTTGTCTTCTTGTTCAATCATCTTGGTGTTAGAGTTTGAAGGAAAAGTTCAATTTTCCTTTCTTCAAGCTACAAGTAAGTGGTTAATTGTAGTTTCAGGAATTTTCAAGTTTTGTTAGATGATTTAGACCCTCCTAACATAAACAACTCATGGGTTTTCATACTTTTTGTTTCATGATGTTAGGGTTAGAGAAAGGGTTTCAATATGAGGTAATTATTTCAAATCGAGCTTAAGGAAAAAGGGGGTTTTGTGGATTTCGAGTTTAAGGCAAGTATAATCAGTTATTTGAGTGTAGATGCTTGTAATCTTTTATTAAATTCTGTTTTGTGTATAATTTGAAACTATTAATTGAATTGGTGTGTGAATGAGTGAAGAAGAAGTTTATGCATGTGAATTGTAATTTAGGAGGGAACAAGAGGTTCCTTATGGTGTGCAGGTTTTGAAAGAGTGGAGTGAAGATGAGAAAGAAAGAGTTCAGTTTAAGAAATCTGAAACTGAAATTCGTTAATTCCGATCAATCGAACCTACAGTTCCAATCGATTGGATGACTCAAGTCTAAGTCTGGTCTGAGGTGATTCTATTTTAATCAAAAACTCTTGCTAGGCGTGTAAATTAGTCTTGAGGCTATTAGTAGTGTAATTGAGATTTATGGACAATAAAAGAAGAATTGTGTATGACCTTGGATTTGATAGTTTGATTTAGGATATTGTTCAATGGGATTGAACAATATATGTATTAATTGTTGGTTGTTTCAAACCTCCATAGGTGTTAATTAAGGGGACTATAATGAACACTACATAGACAATGTAATGTCAATTGAGAATAACACGTACATTAAATAATCGAATGTTTCACATAAATGTTGGTTTGAGTCAGAAATTGATTAGAGTAGTCAATTATATTAACTCTCTAAGTTGAATTGCATTTCATATTGTGATATGATCATTGACCTTAAGTCTATATGGTAATTGCATTGAGCTTTACTTTTCCTTCAATTAATTTGATTGGAACATGTGATATTAAAATGATATCCAAAATGGATAGACTATTGAATTGAATATTGTATTTGAATTGAATTGACTCTTTGAGTCTGGCACTACTTGGTTGTCCTGTTAAAGCTCATTAGAGTTGAAATGGGTAAATTGGTTAATCCTACTGCAATGAATGAATTTGGGGGTGTTCCGGAGCTCCATGGTGATGCCAGTTGTTCCTATCCCAGACACTGGTTAGATCCCAGAATTTATATTTGAGAATTGAATGAATACTTTCATTTGGAAGAAATGAAATGAAATACTAATGTAGTTGCCAACAAGTGTATGATTTTACAATTGATTCTTATTGCATATATTGAGATCATGCACAGATTTACTAGTGTTCAGTATTAGACTTGTGAATAGTCTTATTCTTAGATTTTAAACAGGTTTAGTATGGGATACAACATGTATTACAATATGATGTTTATACTTTTTTGAATCGTTGTATTCATTAGTATTATTAATGGTATTACAGGCCAAGTTGCAAACGCCGGTCCTGAAGAAGCCATAGCACCAACGGAGGAGGCTCCAGTTCCTCCAGGAGGTCTAGTAGATTGGAACAAGAGGGATATCATTTGATTTTGATATCTGAGGGCGAGAGAGAAATAGAAAACTTTCGGACGTGATTTTTGAGTACTTAAAGTGCATGTCATCCTGCATTGTATTTTAAATATGCAGTTGGTGACATGGTTGATAAACTGAGAGCTTTACTTTTGTGTAAAGAACTTTGTATATGTGTAGAATTGTAAATGGGTACATATGTATATTCATGGAATAATAGCATGTATTTTTCCACTTATGATATCATATTTGTATATGTCTTTCGCATTGTTACGTATATGACAGGTGTGATTAGAACATCTCACTCTCGTGAAGTATGTATATCCCTTGTGGATTTTGAACTTCGGTTAAATTCAGAATTCACGGGAGTAAATGTGGTCACGCCTCGGGATTTAATCCAATCTCGGGCTCTGGCCGTGACACCAATACATGCAGTTACTGCATGCATACAACATTTACCATTTACCACCCAATCCATGCTAACCAGTAATCATGCATACATATACCCATCACTTACTATCCATCCATGCATATAAATTGAGCATTTGCTGCCCAACCATGCATATACACGATGCCAACCATTTAGCAATTAGTAGTTTGCATATTTTAATAAAAATGTCATTTATGATTACTTTTGTTTAAGCCTCGATTTAAGAGATGTGAGTTATTTAAAGATCAGTAGTGGTAGTGAGTTTGTAATCATGATGAGTATCATCCAGCAATAAGAAGTAGAGTCCAATCCTACTCCAAAGGATTAACTTTTTCCATCTTAATTTTCTATTTTCCTTTAATTTGTATGAATATCAGTCATATACAATCCCGAAATCCTGAAATTGTATCAACTGGTATTAGAGTAGGTGAAAAGATTGTTGTTGACCTACATCATCCACACCATTCCAACACCACAATAGCTTACTGCTTTGTGTTTCATTCCTGCATCCTAGTCAAAAGGTTGTTATCTCATATATATATATATATATATATATATATATATATATATATATATATATTTAGTTGAGACTTATTTCATTCTAACTCCATGGAACCCACAATACAAGAATTGGAGATCGAGGTGAATGAGCTAAAAAACAACGTCGGGGAAATTAAGGTTTTCTTGGCAAGATTAGAAGAGAAATTTGATGGGCTCTGAAATACCTTCAAAGCTTCCAATGATCATCGCCAGGAGGAGATAAATAATCTCAAGTCCCATCAGGATGAACGCCATGACATTTGTCATTCGGCCGAAAATGCAATTATCCATCCTCGTACTATACAGATGGGTTTTCCACGATTTGGAAGGCAAGACCCTCTAGTTGGGTTCATCAAGCGGAACTTTTAAGCACTTCAACAAGCTCTCAAATGAAGAGATTTGGCGACGCCATAGAATGGCATCAAGGGATGGAAAAGACATGGGGCAAGTTGACATGGGGAAATTTTACTTGAGGCCTTTGCCTCCGCTTCTAGTCGTTAGAGTGCGACGACCCCGTAGAAACACTCTCAAAGCTTTGACAAATGGGTAGGATTGTAGAATATCAAACAGAATTCGAGCAACTTTCTAATAGTGTCGCACATCTGCCCGAGCCTTTTCTCATAAGTTGTTTCATATCAGGATTACAAGATGATTTTCGTGTGAGTTTATACTCTCTACAACCTACTTATCTAATGAAGGCATTTCAGTTGGCTCTCTTTGAAGAAGATAAGCTCTTAGTGCACCAACATTTTTATCGAACAAACAGTGTACTTTCCCTCCTCAATAAGTTAATTCCCTTTAGTCATTGAGGACAAGCCAAGAGAAAATTCATTAGCAGTCTAAAACCTACCAAGGCCAAGAAAATGACTCACAACAGATGACATCATCGAACGTCGAAAAAGGGGCTTTTGTTACAATTATGGCGAAAAGTTCAACCCCAACCATTGTTGCGAATCACAATTAACGCTCATTGAAGGCGTCCCGCGTCAACGACCTCGATTACCCATCTTCAAATGAAGAAGAACCAAATGTCTAAAAGATGCAGTCATAGGATCATCAGGACCGTCCACCTGCAAATCAATGGCATGGTCAAACGAAGAACAGTCACAGTTCTCCTCGATTCAGGTAGTTCACAAAACTTTGTCTATCCTAATTTGATTAAGCACGTTGGTCATCCCATGAATCTCATGATCGCTTTAAAGTCATGGTTGCAAATGGTGACCATTTAGCAATTAATAGTTTGAATATTTGAATAAAAAAAGGTCATTTATGACTATCTTTGTTTTAGCCTTGAATTAAGAGATGTGTGTTATTTAAAGACTGGTAGTGGTATAAAGTGGGTTTATAAGCATGATGAGTATTTGTTGACGCCAAAAATACCATTTTCGCTCTTGTGCACATTTCAACATTAGAAAATTCAAATGAAGCTACATCAAGTCATACAAGTGTAATTCTCAAAGCTTTCACACCACTTTTGAGAAGTTTCAACATCATTTCATGTGGGACGATTCTTCTTGCGACAAAATGGGCAACAGCTACTTCAGCCATCAAATCTTCTCAAAATCTCATGGACAACTCAAGTTCCTCTATTACAACCTTGAGCAAAGTCCCTGCCAAGTTTCAGGCCATTCCACCTTCGTTTGGCCAAACTCCCCTCTTCCAGCAATAGAACGGTACCTTTTGGTGACAACAGTGCTGGAGAACCTATTTTACAAAACATAGCACACTGTTCTTTCTAAAATACCAGTAGGGGACTCTACGTAAAGTTTCAAACCATTCTGACACCATTTTGCCCTAAAGTACAAAATTCGTATTCTTCTTGTGACAGAACAAGACCTTTTCGTGAAAAGATCCTTGGAGACCTTGTTTCTGCGATCAAAGCTCATGGATCATCTTAAAACACCACCAAGAGGCTCTACGTCAAATTCTAGGTCATTTTGACATCATTTGACCCAACTTCAGTCTTCTAGCAACAAATCGAAGCCTTCTTGCGACGAAGCCATGATTTATAAATCAAAGCAAATGAATCATCTCAAAATGCTTCCAAGAGATTCCCTATCAAGTTTCAGCTCAATCAGACATCGTTTGGCTGAATTTCAAATCGTAGCATTAATCTTCTTGTGACAGGACTCATAACGCCCATGGTTTTTTGAACAAAGCTTGCGGTTGGCCTTATTTTACTCCTGAGGAGCACCACCCAAAATCTCAAGTTATTTCGACATCGTTTGACCTAGTTTCGGCTTCTTACGACAAAAGCTTGCCTTCTTGCAACATAATTTTCAACTTTTCCACAAACTTGAAAACTTTGCTCCTTGTTTTGCACGTCTTTTCATCAACTTTACTGCAAGAAAAAAATTCCATAGAATTTCCAAAAATTTCAAGAAAAATAGATAAAATAAAAAATAAAAAAGAGTTGGGAAAAGCGGCCGAAACTAGACCCAAAGCCCCATGGTCGGGGGCGACCGTGCAACCTCGAGCCCACCGGAATTCGCAGAAACCTAATTTTTCAGTCCCTTTTCCACTTTTTTCCCATTTTACCTATAGAACTTTCTGAAAATCTACTTTTTGAGGCATGATATCCATTGATTTTCGTCAACATTGCGGATTCATCATCAGACGTCTTGGTTCCTTCTTTCGGCCGACTAGAAAGGTCCATGTTATGCCCAACGGATCAAGAAATCAACGGACGCATGATACTACTGTCCACTAGCAACAATCAATCTCTAAAATTTTAAAATGATCCGACGGTGATTGATGCGTAAGACCTTCTCATGACAGAAGCGTTCCAACATTGCAAGAGCTTCTTGCGACATAATTCAAAAAGTTCGAAACGATCCATGACCTTTCGATTTCTGGCACATGTTTGGTGGCTATTCAGTGCAATAAATTACCCATTATCATACAACAACTAATCAAAATTCAAGAAAAAAGTTACAAACAAAAGCATTAAAAGTGTAACTTTTCCCATGATGGAGGATTAATGCATTCAATGTATTTAAAGGCCCCAACATGTGGAAAATTGCACCCATTATGGTGACTTTTGGCCTTTCATCTCCCTCCATGACCTTTCAAGTACCCTCCATGGCCTATAAAATGACTTTGGCTCCATTTGAAGGCATGATTCTAAGCCACTCCACACTCCTGCAACAGTCTCTCCCTAACAACCTTTGCAAGTTTACAAGGTGATTGACGACCCGACCCCACCCCACCCCACCCCCCCCCCCCCCCCCCCCCCCCCCCCCCCGCAAAGCAAAGCCATTTTTAATTTCCTTCTTTATGTCTTAGATGCTGCTCCTTGGCCCATCTACTTGGATTTTTATTAAATATAGGATCCTTCTTTGATTCTTCTTTGTATTTGTTTAAAGAAATGACGCGCTCAATGTAGGGTTAAATACCATCCAAATAATAATGTGCTTGTATTAGTAACCCTAGGAGAAATTAGGATTTTATATTAGTAAAAAGCTTAGACAAGATAAAATACAAAATAGAAAAACTCTCAATTTCATCTAATGCAATCACTTGACTGTGAATTATATCAATATGGCCTAAAATATCATTATTCATGTGATATGGTGAAAATCTCAAAATAAAACACAACCAATAGAAAACCCCCAAAAAGGATATTATTTAGCGTTCGTCCAATGATGTGGCATGATTGAACCCACTTTAAGACGCAGCGATTAACAGCCCATGATGTTGTTAAATGGCCTTAATTGAAGATTGGATGGTGATGAACTGTATGGCAGTGAAATTTAGCTTAGCACCACACATTTTCCAGGGCATCATGATGATATATTAGTATATTATATACACTATATCAATTCATAGACGTTCCAAAATTACTTATGCATGTACCAATCATTTCTCAAGTTTGAAGAAATAGAATTTGAATCTCACATACCTTTTTAGTTACTTTTATACTTGCTGAAATGAGATATCATAAGTAGGACCAAATATTTGAGATACAGAGAGGGCAATGAAGATTAGAGAGAGAGAGAGAGGGAGAGGAAGGGGAGGTTAGATGGAGAGAAAGGAGAGAGACATCTATTCAATGAATCATTTCAAGATGAGGTAGTTTTTTTTTTTTAATTCAAAATTGAAATGTATTAATTGGGTCTCACTTCCATATGTTGATGTGGCTAATGGTGGATCATTTTATACTAAAAAAGATTCAAAAATATCTCAACTGCACCAACCGTTTTGTACCTTTCAAGAGAAAGAATATTCAGCATTGGAGTTTGGCCCACTTTATCATGAAGAATTAATGGTTATTTTATTTAGAATGGTTTGAAACTTTTTTCAACTAGAAACGGTTCAAAACTGACCCAAATCACCATTCCTAAGTTCAATTTTTGGTGTATTGAACAGAAACTACTCTATGATAAAAAAAAAATGTCAGAGGTAATGAGTTTTGCAACAATCTCAAAAGCATGATGACCTGTGGTTCCAGGAACCTTAACATAATTAAAGAAGTTGTCACATCCCGGACCCGAGAATCCCTTGTTTAGGGTGGTTCCCAAGGTGTGACACGCGTACTCCCGTGAACTCGCACCTGTTCCGGACCAAATCCGAATTCACGAAGGAGAAAATTCCACATTTTAAGTGTGAGGATTACTCACTGACACCTGTCAATGCACAATTATCTGCGGAACATGCACATTATAGAAATCAAAGCCGTGATCGGTCCAATAACCAATCTCTTATATTACAATTTCTCCTTAACAAAACTAATGATTTAAATGTCTTAAATGTATAGTACACCAGTACTCTAATGAACAACTACTAGATGCTTATCTCAAGGGAATAAATTCCTAATACAATGCGAAATAAAACTAGTCAAATGCATTACCTTGAACTAAGTACAATTAAATTACCTAGGCTCAAACTCAAGGTTACCCTTCTGATTCGTACTCCGACAGTCATAACTAACCGTTAAGCTTACCAATTAATCTCACATTTGAATAGCTAAAAGTAACTCTCTTTGGTGTCTTGAATCCCTGTGACACCAAGAATAGTATCTCAAATACAACGATTTGGCAAGTATAGGCATTAATAAGCAAGTACATGATGTATCAAATTGAATTAAATAACAGTTGATCAAAAGATGACAAAGATAAGTATTGACTAGGCAATTGTGCTAAATCAAATCTTTTATGTTTGAGAATCATATTAAAATGAAAACATACAAATTGGCTACTACTTTAAGCTCATCCTCTCAAAAGAGAGCAAATCTAGTTGGGATGTCACCAGCGGCCCGGCCAAAGGCTAACTGGCTACCCGGTTCTGGAGTTCCAGTGCTCCAGATGACTTACTGCAGTAGTCTCTCAAATACGAACCCAAGTGCTGGCCCCGTCGGGCGTCACAGGGTCGAAGCTCAGTAGTGCCGACTCAATCGAATCAAACAAATCGAATAATAAGTGGATTTGAGTGAGTTTGTATTTCAACTGTCTATAATCAAATCAAATCAAATCAAATGCTAATCTCAAATCACGATATACTTACTCAATCCACACTCAATCCACATTTCCCACAATTATAAATTTGGTATATAATACTGAAGAATTTCGAAAGAAATGTAATAATTGGACCTCAAGGAGTCTAGATAATGCAATAAATTTACTAATTGTGATTGATATACAAAATGAAAGTATACTTCAATATGAAATGCAATGATTTAAGGAATCAAGGAAATTACTAGCCAATCTAATCTAACTACTCATTATTCTTCACCATCCAATTCGATATAGGTTTAGAGAATCCATGTATTCCTATTCTATTAGGTGTCACAGTGTGTAAGTAAATACAAAAGGTTCACTAAACTAATATCCATGGAATGGTGATAGATTTCCGAATAGTAAACATGAGTCTATCCCAGCCTCTCGAGATATCTCATGCTCTAGACCTCTCCGTTGGACATACAAGGGCTTAAGGTTTCCTTGCTAAGGTCATAAGAGTCATACGAAATCCTAATTTCCTATGGAATCAAGGTATGCACCATAATCCACTTAATGGAGGATTAAGGAGGGTTAAAATAGGTTCCATTGTAAAGTCATAAGCGTCAATTAAAACGTTTATCACCTATTGGTTTAAGGTATACACCATATTCCTCTTTAGAGAGTTTTATGGAGGGTTATTAGAGGATAGAATATCATTGCTCCTTCTAATGGGGTTAAAAAGGGTCCCACCTAGGAATTCTAGCCCAAGCAATGAAATAATAAATGGGCTTGTAATTCCCCATCTGGACATGCATATAACTAATCCAAGCTTCTCTTAACTACTTTGAAAAAGGTAGGAATTCAGTCTATGCCTTGAAATATTAAAATGGGCTTCAATTAGTGGTGAAAAGGGGCTGAAAATAAAGCCTAATATGGGCTGGAAAACAGCCCAGGAATGGGCCTGAAATAGACTTGAAACCAGCCCAGAAGCTGGCCTGCAACCAGCCCTTAACAGCCCAGAAATCAGCCCTTAAACAGCCCTTAAACAGCCCTTAAATCAGCCCTTAAACAGCCCTTAAATCAGCCCTTAAACAGGCCTACAACCTGCCCAGGCCCAGGCCCACCCTGCTGCCAGGCAGAGCCTGGTCTGGTTCAGTGCAGGTTCTGCACTCTTCTCCTTATGTCTGATTTTTTTTTTTTTTTTTGAATCTTTCCCTCCAAACCAAGCCTTACCATTCCTAAGTAAACCCACAAAACTTCAAATCATAATCATTCTCAAGTTTTGAACTAAGAGGCTAACCACATTAGAAAGGAAAACAAAAATAGAATTTAATAACTAATCAAGGAATTAGACAATATGCATTATAATTAAAGCTTATACTTGCCTCAATTTTAAGCTTTCCAAACTCTTTTACTCTCTTGGTGTTCCAAACCCCAAAATCCCCAATTATTCAAACTCTAGACACAAATATCCATCACAACACCAATCAAAATCTATACATGCTTATTAGAGGGTCTTTTGACTCTCATGCAACTCAAAATCCAAAAGGAAAGAGTATTGACTCTTACCTCAACCAAGAAATCCGAATTGAAGGAAATGGAAGATGATGGGGTATTGCCTTGCCAACAAAGAGGAGAGGAAGATGAAGAAGAAGATGGAGAAGATGGCCTCCCTACACTTGCACAAACAAGGAGTTGGAGAAGGAAGAGAAATGGAAAGGCACATGGGAGGAGAAGGTTTTCTCCACAGTCAATATGCTCCAACGAATGAATGAAATGATGTTGGATTGGGGCTAGTTTAAAGTGATAAAGATGGAAAAATTTGCACAAAAGCCCACTATATTTATGTATTTTTATTTTGAGTCAAATGGTGGCCCACTTCTTCAATGGTTGGTCAAATGAAAGAAAGCTTAATATGAAAATCGACGTGCTCAACGAGACACACGCGATGATGTCTAAATGATGTGCGTATGATGAAATTTGGGAAGATCATAATTTACATAAACTACCTTAATTAATCACTAAGTATGATTAAGTTAACTAAAACACAATTAATTAGCATTAAACAAGATTAGTTCGGGTTGGGGTGTAACATTCTCCCCCTCTAGGAATCATTCGGTCCTCCGAATGAACCTCCCGGCGTAAATAGTTGGGAGTAGTGCTGCGACTTGTCCTTTGATTTTTCCTACACGGCTTTCTCTGATCCATGATGATCCCAACGAAGGTTTACTCAACGAACGGTCCTCGTCCACAACACTTGTTCTTTCTCATCAATGATACGGAGCAGAAGTTTAACGCATGTTGCAATTATGTTTGGTCTGAACTTTTTTTTTTTTTGTACTAAACGACGTGAGATAGATCTCGAACTACCTTTTAGCATGGTCACGTAGATTACACCCTAATTATTGTGTGATCTGGCCGTAGTCTCGATCTGTAGTTCGGTCATTGACTTCATCATGAGTCCGGCATCATCCAACGTAACGAGACGTCACTTGTTTCTGGTCTCAACTTTGTGATGCTTTCACTTTCTCACTGCAGAATTCGAATATCAACTCGACACTTGTCCACATAGCTCCCCTTGCTTACTCCGGTTGTCTCCGATACCTTAGTGCAAGTTGATTTGTTTAACTTCGGCCTCGTCCAAATTGGTTCATGTTTTACCCATTAACGTCTGCGTCGATTGCTAAAATAAAACGAAGTGTGGTCTAAGTGGTGTTGATAATAACGTGAAAATTGTCTTAGAAAGCCTCATGAGATATCATGTCCATTCTTGCGTGGTACAGTTATTGTCCGAGAACTTATACTCAGTCACTTCAATCTTGTTCTAACTGGTCTTATGGTCCACTGAATTACAACTAATTAGACATCCAGTAATTGATCTAGTCAGACGATATAGGTGTCAAAATTCTAATATCACTTGTGAATCTAATCTATTTATCTCTCTTTCGTGATCCTAGAAAATCGAGGTTTACAATTGGCCAACTTAGATTTTGTCGCATCGATCTTTGTTCAAGTTCTGTGATATCAGTCACAAATGTTAGCTCAAATGTAACCATGGTTATCGCCTATCTCAAGTAAGTCTGATCTTCACATCTAACGACTAAACTCCTTTAACAAATCCAACCGCTACACATGCTCACTGAGGAGGTTGTATTCTATTTCAACTAGTCTGTCGTATATCTGAGCTCCATAGTAATAACAAAAGGTTGTCACAACCTACAAATTTCAATTCAAAAGCATTCGGCAACTAACTTCGGCTAACATCGAAGGGAAATTCAAGCTATCTATACTTCTAATATTAAATCTATTATAATCCCAATGCTTACACTGAGTAGATAAAGTCTCAGATCTAGTTGCATTAATCCTAAGAGTCCAAGTTTGAAACTAGCTATCCTAATTCTATAAAATCATCCACGACTCATTCCACAGTACAATAGTTCTCAATATCAGTCTCTAACGAACTAGATTTCAATCTCTAACATAATTGAATTCGTCGACTAATATTCGCATCACATATACTAGCTAAGGACATTAGTTTACAGTTCGACTAGTCTATCTCAAATCCGGATTCCATTAAGAAGTATGATATGGTCAAATCTCTACGGTCGGAATAACTAAATGACTAACTTATCGGAAATGATAAGCGTAAGAACGTTATTCTAGAATCCAATCTATTGTGATCTTAACACTATCCTTAAGCAGTCAAAGCGGTGGCACTAGCCACACTAATTTTGTTGGATCGACCACAAATATAGTCTCGCGTAATCAATACATCACTTTTCTCAAGTATACCCAACTAAGCACATCCCATACTCATACTTGCTAAGGAAATTATTCACAATTCATTTGTTTGTCTCATATTCAATCTCACAATACTTAAGTGTTGCTAAGCCATAAGTTAAAATCGCAGTAGAGATTCTAAACCGTATGGTCCACTTTTACCCATGGTTTTTAACTATGTAAACTACGGTTTGCTACCCTCTTAGTTCCATTCATCATAACCTAATCCAATCTTTAGGCATTAACTATTTCTGACCCAAATCATAACCTTAGTAGAGATCAAAGTCTCTTAGTTTGTGGATCTAGTACTAAAGGTACTTCTATAATCAAGTCTGTCTGTCTATAGGATAAAGTCTAGGATATCTAACCAGCCATGAATAGATTTCTAGCTACCTGAGTGGTTTATCTTCTAAAATAACTATGGAATTCTCGTAACTCCCACAACTTACTTCCTATGCTTAAGAATCAAAGTTCCTATCACGCGAACTATTTCATTCTAAGACTTAATTGTCTATAGTCTTGCCAAAAGTCTAAGTAACTAAGGTCTTAAAACTAACTATATAGAGTCTAATAACTCTATATTCGTTCGATCACTAACATACAACATCACTACTCGTGCTAACCACATTCATTGGAAATCTCTATTTCTTAGCTGTGATAAGTGTGACCTAATTCAAGTGATGGCATAGCCCGAAGGCCACGGTGAAGATTTACACTTTTGACAGTGAGATCGAGCCCATGACTCAAAACTCATAAGCTCACTTAGAGATAATACCCTAAAGGTAGACTCACAAGAACACTAATCAACGTTTATTATCAATATGGCATAGCTTACAATCAAACATCCATTTCTATTTATAATAAAGGGAATACATAAATAAAGGGATTGTCATTGTTTAGTGATTCCTAGAATCACTCCATCAAATCTCTCACTCAATTCTTTAAGTAAATCAAATCAATACAACCTCAAATTACTAAAATGACTGACCTCTTTAAAGCAAGTAAGTCATTCTTGGCGGGGCCCATTAGTGGGTCCTTTATTCTTGGGTGCATCATCTAGTCTCTTAGGACTAACTATGATCAAATCCTATATCACTACTGGAGTCAATACTAGAGTTATCTCTCAATTAACTGGGATGAAATCTTTCTTTGTAATAATTGACAATTCTTGCTCTTACTAAATGAAGAGGTTCAACAAATCTCACAGGTTACTAAGATACCCCTAGTCACTAAGGTTACCTTGACCTTTCAGAATAAATGTAGGGAATTAGTAATAGTTACAACTAATTCATCTACCATAAGACTTCAACTAATTGGATATTCAACTATTGCTAGAATCCTTAATTTTTTTACACCTGTACCAAAATCACATATCTATAGGTCACTATCTTTTGAAGTAATCTTTATTTTCTCGATGGTTTGCTACCTAGGAAATGTCTTATCACTCACATCCACTAAGATCTTTTCTAGCATCGTAGTGCTTAACTTTTCAAATTCAAACTATGAAACTCCTTAACCTAAATCTCATATTGGGTTGATGTACTGCGTAAGACAACCTGAGGTTGTACGGTCTATCTTTGGAAAAACCACAGAGTGTGACTCAGTGATAGTGTGTGAAGCAATGAGCCAATCAAATATTATACTCATAATGAATAATCATTATTTCACCTTCTTCCACAACGTTCATCGTTTTAGTCTCCTCTAGGGCCGTAGCGTATCCACGTCTGTCATCTGTTGAACCGATCTCTGCTGTAATGGCATCGGCTCACCTTGAGTTGTAATTTGGCTCTTGCAGTTTTACACTGATTCGAGCGGTTTGTCGAGGTGGCATCTTTTATAATTCAGCTTACTCCATATACAATTAGATAAACATCCACAAAAAATCTTCAAAATAAAATTTCCAACGTCCTATCGTGTCCTCACCACGTTTCTTAAGGTTTCTAAGTCTTTTAGAAAAGACTTTTCAGGGCTCTGATACCATACTTACGTATGTCACATCCCGGACCCGAGAATCCCTTGTTTAGGGTGGTTCCCAAGGTGTGACACGCGTACTCCCGTGAACTCGCACCTGTTCCGGACCAAATCCGAATTCACGAAGGAGAAAATTCCACATTTTAAGTGTGAGGATTGCTCACTGACACCTGTCAATGCACAATTATCTGCGGAACATGCACATTATAGAAATCAAAGCCGTGATCGGTCCAATAACCAATCTCTTATATTACAATTTCTCCTTAACAAAACTAATGATTTAAATGTCTTAAATGTATAGTACACCAGTACTCTAATGAACAACTACTAGATGCTTATCTCAAGGGAATAAATTCCTAATACAATGCGAAATAAAACTAGTCAAATGCATTACCTTGAACTAAGTACAATTAAATTACCTAGGCTCAAACTCAAGGTTACCCTTCTGATTCGTACTCCGACAGTCATAACTAACCGTTAAGCTTACCAATTAATCTCACATTTGAATAGCTAAAAGTAACTCTCTTTGGTGTCTTGAATCCCTGTGACACCAAGAATAGTATCTCAAATACAACGATTTGGCAAGTATAGGCATTAATAAGCAAGTACATGATGTATCAAATTGAATTAAATAACAGTTGATCAAAAGATGACAAAGATAAGTATTGACTAGGCAATTGTGCTAAATCAAATCTTTTATGTTTGAGAATCATATTAAAATGAAAACATACAAATTGGCTACTACTTTAAGCTCATCCTCTCAAAAGAGAGCAAATCTAGTTGGGATGTCACCAGCGGCCCGGCCAAAGGCTAACTGGCTACCCGGTTCTGGAGTTCCAGTGCTCCAGATGACTTACTGCAGTAGTCTCTCAAATACGAACCCAAGTGCTGGCCCCGTCGGGCGTCACAGGGTCGAAGCTCAGTAGTGCCGACTCAATCGAATCAAACAAATCGAATAATAAGTGGATTTGAGTGAGTTTGTATTTCAACTGTCTATAATCAAATCAAATCAAATCAAATGCTAATCTCAAATCACGATATACTTACTCAATCCACACTCAATCCACATTTCCCACAATTATAAATTTGGTATATAATACTGAAGAATTTCGAAAGAAATGTAATAATTGGACCTCAAGGAGTCTAGATAATGCAATAAATTTACTAATTGTGATTGATATACAAAATGAAAGTATACTTCAATATGAAATGCAATGATTTAAGGAATCAAGGAAATTACTAGCCAATCTAATCTAACTACTCATTATTCTTCACCATCCAATTCGATATAGGTTTAGAGAATCCATGTATTCCTATTCTATTAGGTGTCACAGTGTGTAAGTAAATACAAAAGGTTCACTAAACTAATATCCATGGAATGGTGATAGATTTCCGAATAGTAAACATGAGTCTATCCCAGCCTCTCGAGATATCTCATGCTCTAGACCTCTCCGTTGGACATACAAGGGCTTAAGGTTTCCTTGCTAAGGTCATAAGAGTCATACGAAATCCTAATTTCCTATGGAATCAAGGTATGCACCATAATCCACTTAATGGAGGATTAAGGAGGGTTAAAATAGGTTCCATTGTAAAGTCATAAGCGTCAATTAAAACGTTTATCACCTATTGGTTTAAGGTATACACCATATTCCTCTTTAGAGAGTTTTATGGAGGGTTATTAGAGGATAGAATATCATTGCTCCTTCTAATGGGGTTAAAAAGGGTCCCACCTAGGAATTCTAGCCCAAGCAATGAAATAATAAATGGGCTTGTAATTCCCCATCTGGACATGCATATAACTAATCCAAGCTTCTCTTAACTACTTTGAAAAAGGTAGGAATTCAGTCTATGCCTTGAAATATTAAAATGGGCTTCAATCAGTGGTGAAAAGGGGCTGAAAATAAAGCCTAATATGGGCTGGAAAACAGCCCAGGAATGGGCCTGAAATAGACTTGAAACCAGCCCAGAAGCTGGCCTGCAACCAGCCCTTAACAGCCCAGAAATCAGCCCTTAAACAGCCCTTAAACAGCCCTTAAATCAGCCCTTAAACAGCCCTTAAATCAGCCCTTAAACAGGCCTACAACCTGCCCAGGCCCAGGCCCACCCTGCTGCCAGGCAGAGCCTGGTCTGGTTCAGTGCAGGTTCTGCACTCTTCTCCTTATGTCTGATTTTTTTTTTTTTTTTTGAATCTTTCCCTCCAAACCAAGCCTTACCATTCCTAAGTAAACCCACAAAACTTCAAATCATAATCATTCTCAAGTTTTGAACTAAGAGGCTAACCACATTAGAAAGGAAAACAAAAATAGAATTTAATAACTAATCAAGGAATTAGACAATATGCATTATAATTAAAGCTTATACTTGCCTCAATTTTAAGCTTTCCAAACTCTTTTACTCTCTTGGTGTTCCAAACCCCAAAATCCCCAATTATTCAAACTCTAGACACAAATATCCATCACAACACCAATCAAAATCTATACATGCTTATTAGAGGGTCTTTTGACTCTCATGCAACTCAAAATCCAAAAGGAAAGAGTATTGACTCTTACCTCAACCAAGAAATCCGAATTGAAGGAAATGGAAGATGATGGGGTATTGCCTTGCCAACAAAGAGGAGAGGAAGATGAAGAAGAAGATGGAGAAGATGGCCTCCCTACACTTGCACAAACAAGGAGTTGGAGAAGGAAGAGAAATGGAAAGGCACATGGGAGGAGAAGGTTTTCTCCACAGTCAATATGCTCCAACGAATGAATGAAATGATGTTGGATTGGGGCTAGTTTAAAGTGATAAAGATGGAAAAATTTGCACAAAAGCCCACTATATTTATGTATTTTTATTTTGAGTCAAATGGTGGCCCACTTCTTCAATGGTTGGTCAAATGAAAGAAAGCTTAATATGAAAATCGACGTGCTCAACGAGACACACGCGATGATGTCTAAATGATGTGCGTATGATGAAATTTGGGAAGATCATAATTTACATAAACTACCTTAATTAATCACTAAGTATGATTAAGTTAACTAAAACACAATTAATTAGCATTAAACAAGATTAGTTCGGGTTGGGGTGTAACATTCTCCCCCTCTAGGAATCATTCGGTCCTCCGAATGAACCTCCCGGCGTAAATAGTTGGGAGTAGTGCTGCGACTTGTCCTTTGATTTTTCCTACACGGCTTTCTCTGATCCATGATGATCCCAACGAAGGTTTACTCAACGAACGGTCCTCGTCCACAACACTTGTTCTTTCTCATCAATGATACGGAGCAGAAGTTTAACGCATGTTGCAATTATGTTTGGTCTGAACTTTTTTTTTTTTTGTACTAAACGACGTGAGATAGATCTCGAACTACCTTTTAGCATGGTCACGTAGATTACACCCTAATTATTGTGTGATCTGGCCGTAGTCTCGATCTGTAGTTCGGTCATTGACTTCATCATGAGTCCGGCATCATCCAACGTAACGAGACGTCACTTGTTTCTGGTCTCAACTTTGTGATGCTTTCACTTTCTCACTGCAGAATTCGAATATCAACTCGACACTTGTCCACATAGCTCCCCTTGCTTACTCCGGTTGTCTCCGATACCTTAGTGCAAGTTGATTTGTTTAACTTCGGCCTCGTCCAAATTGGTTCATGTTTTACCCATTAACGTCTGCGTCGATTGCTAAAATAAAACGAAGTGTGGTCTAAGTGGTGTTGATAATAACGTGAAAATTGTCTTAGAAAGCCTCATGAGATATCATGTCCATTCTTGCGTGGTACAGTTATTGTCCGAGAACTTATACTCAGTCACTTCAATCTTGTTCTAACTGGTCTTATGGTCCACTGAATTACAACTAATTAGACATCCAGTAATTGATCTAGTCAGACGATATAGGTGTCAAAATTCTAATATCACTTGTGAATCTAATCTATTTATCTCTCTTTCGTGATCCTAGAAAATCGAGGTTTACAATTGGCCAACTTAGATTTTGTCGCATCGATCTTTGTTCAAGTTCTGTGATATCAGTCACAAATGTTAGCTCAAATGTAACCATGGTTATCGCCTATCTCAAGTAAGTCTGATCTTCACATCTAACGACTAAACTCCTTTAACAAATCCAACCGCTACACATGCTCACTGAGGAGGTTGTATTCTATTTCAACTAGTCTGTCGTATATCTGAGCTCCATAGTAATAACAAAAGGTTGTCACAACCTACAAATTTCAATTCAAAAGCATTCGGCAACTAACTTCGGCTAACATCGAAGGGAAATTCAAGCTATCTATACTTCTAATATTAAATCTATTATAATCCCAATGCTTACACTGAGTAGATAAAGTCTCAGATCTAGTTGCATTAATCCTAAGAGTCCAAGTTTGAAACTAGCTATCCTAATTCTATAAAATCATCCACGACTCATTCCACAGTACAATAGTTCTCAATATCAGTCTCTAACGAACTAGATTTCAATCTCTAACATAATTGAATTCGTCGACTAATATTCGCATCACATATACTAGCTAAGGACATTAGTTTACAGTTCGACTAGTCTATCTCAAATCCGGATTCCATTAAGAAGTATGATATGGTCAAATCTCTACGGTCGGAATAACTAAATGACTAACTTATCGGAAATGATAAGCGTAAGAACGTTATTCTAGAATCCAATCTATTGTGATCTTAACACTATCCTTAAGCAGTCAAAGCGGTGGCACTAGCCACACTAATTTTGTTGGATCGACCACAAATATAGTCTCGCGTAATCAATACATCACTTTTCTCAAGTATACCCAACTAAGCACATCCCATACTCATACTTGCTAAGGAAATTATTCACAATTCATTTGTTTGTCTCATATTCAATCTCACAATACTTAAGTGTTGCTAAGCCATAAGTTAAAATCGCAGTAGAGATTCTAAACCGTATGGTCCACTTTTACCCATGGTTTTTAACTATGTAAACTACGGTTTGCTACCCTCTTAGTTCCATTCATCATAACCTAATCCAATCTTTAGGCATTAACTATTTCTGACCCAAATCATAACCTTAGTAGAGATCAAAGTCTCTTAGTTTGTGGATCTAGTACTAAAGGTACTTCTATAATCAAGTCTGTCTGTCTATAGGATAAAGTCTAGGATATCTAACCAGCCATGAATAGATTTCTAGCTACCTGAGTGGTTTATCTTCTAAAATAACTATGGAATTCTCGTAACTCCCACAACTTACTTCCTATGCTTAAGAATCAAAGTTCCTATCACGCGAACTATTTCATTCTAAGACTTAATTGTCTATAGTCTTGCCAAAAGTCTAAGTAACTAAGGTCTTAAAACTAACTATATAGAGTCTAATAACTCTATATTCGTTCGATCACTAACATACAACATCACTACTCGTGCTAACCACATTCATTGGAAATCTCTATTTCTTAGCTGTGATAAGTGTGACCTAATTCAAGTGATGGCATAGCCCGAAGGCCACGGTGAAGATTTACACTTTTGACAGTGAGATCGAGCCCATGACTCAAAACTCATAAGCTCACTTAGAGATAATACCCTAAAGGTAGACTCACAAGAACACTAATCAACGTTTATTATCAATATGGCATAGCTTACAATCAAACATCCATTTCTATTTATAATAAAGGGAATACATAAATAAAGGGATTGTCATTGTTTAGTGATTCCTAGAATCACTCCATCAAATCTCTCACTCAATTCTTTAAGTAAATCAAATCAATACAACCTCAAATTACTAAAATGACTGACCTCTTTAAAGCAAGTAAGTCATTCTTGGCGGGGCCCATTAGTGGGTCCTTTATTCTTGGGTGCATCATCTAGTCTCTTAGGACTAACTATGATCAAATCCTATATCACTACTGGAGTCAATACTAGAGTTATCTCTCAATTAACTGGGATGAAATCTTTCTTTGTAATAATTGACAATTCTTGCTCTTACTAAATGAAGAGGTTCAACAAATCTCACAGGTTACTAAGATACCCCTAGTCACTAAGGTTACCTTGACCTTTCAGAATAAATGTAGGGAATTAGTAATAGTTACAACTAATTCATCTACCATAAGACTTCAACTAATTGGATATTCAACTATTGCTAGAATCCTTAATTTTTTTACACCTGTACCAAAATCACATATCTATAGGTCACTATCTTTTGAAGTAATCTTTATTTTCTCGATGGTTTGCTACCTAGGAAATGTCTTATCACTCACATCCACTAAGATCTTTTCTAGCATCGTAGTGCTTAACTTTTCAAATTCAAACTATGAAACTCCTTAACCTAAATCTCATATTGGGTTGATGTACTGCGTAAGACAACCTGAGGTTGTACGGTCTATCTTTGGAAAAACCACAGAGTGTGACTCAGTGATAGTGTGTGAAGCAATGAGCCAATCAAATATTATACTCATAATGAATAATCATTATTTCACCTTCTTCCACAACGTTCATCGTTTTAGTCTCCTCTAGGGCCGTAGCGTATCCACGTCTGTCATCTGTTGAACCGATCTCTGCTGTAATGGCATCGGCTCACCTTGAGTTGTAATTTGGCTCTTGCAGTTTTACACTGATTCGAGCGGTTTGTCGAGGTGGCATCTTTTATAATTCAGCTTACTCCATATACAATTAGATAAACATCCACAAAAAATCTTCAAAATAAAATTTCCAACGTCCTATCGTGTCCTCACCACGTTTCTTAAGGTTTCTAAGTCTTTTAGAAAAGACTTTTCAGGGCTCTGATACCATACTTACGTATGTCACATCCCGGACCCGAGAATCCCTTGTTTAGGGTGGTTCCCAAGGTGTGACACGCGTACTCCCGTGAACTCGCACCTGTTCCGGACCAAATCCGAATTCACGAAGGAGAAAATTCCACATTTTAAGTGTGAGGATTACTCACTGACACCTGTCAATGCACAATTATCTGCGGAACATGCACATTATAGAAATCAAAGCCGTGATCGGTCCAATAACCAATCTCTTATATTACAATTTCTCCTTAACAAAACTAATGATTTAAATGTCTTAAATGTATAGTACACCAGTACTCTAATGAACAACTACTAGATGCTTATCTCAAGGGAATAAATTCCTAATACAATGCGAAATAAAACTAGTCAAATGCATTACCTTGAACTAAGTACAATTAAATTACCTAGGCTCAAACTCAAGGTTACCCTTCTGATTCGTACTCCGACAGTCATAACTAACCGTTAAGCTTACCAATTAATCTCACATTTGAATAGCTAAAAGTAACTCTCTTTGGTGTCTTGAATCCCTGTGACACCAAGAATAGTATCTCAAATACAACGATTTGGCAAGTATAGGCATTAATAAGCAAGTACATGATGTATCAAATTGAATTAAATAACAGTTGATCAAAAGATGACAAAGATAAGTATTGACTAGGCAATTGTGCTAAATCAAATCTTTTATGTTTGAGAATCATATTAAAATGAAAACATACAAATTGGCTACTACTTTAAGCTCATCCTCTCAAAAGAGAGCAAATCTAGTTGGGATGTCACCAGCGGCCCGGCCAAAGGCTAACTGGCTACCCGGTTCTGGAGTTCCAGTGCTCCAGATGACTTACTGCAGTAGTCTCTCAAATACGAACCCAAGTGCTGGCCCCGTCGGGCGTCACAGGGTCGAAGCTCAGTAGTGCCGACTCAATCGAATCAAACAAATCGAATAATAAGTGGATTTGAGTGAGTTTGTATTTCAACTGTCTATAATCAAATCAAATCAAATCAAATGCTAATCTCAAATCACGATATACTTACTCAATCCACACTCAATCCACATTTCCCACAATTATAAATTTGGTATATAATACTGAAGAATTTCGAAAGAAATGTAATAATTGGACCTCAAGGAGTCTAGATAATGCAATAAATTTACTAATTGTGATTGATATACAAAATGAAAGTATACTTCAATATGAAATGCAATGATTTAAGGAATCAAGGAAATTACTAGCCAATCTAATCTAACTACTCATTATTCTTCACCATCCAATTCGATATAGGTTTAGAGAATCCATGTATTCCTATTCTATTAGGTGTCACAGTGTGTAAGTAAATACAAAAGGTTCACTAAACTAATATCCATGGAATGGTGATAGATTTCCGAATAGTAAACATGAGTCTATCCCAGCCTCTCGAGATATCTCATGCTCTAGACCTCTCCGTTGGACATACAAGGGCTTAAGGTTTCCTTGCTAAGGTCATAAGAGTCATACGAAATCCTAATTTCCTATGGAATCAAGGTATGCACCATAATCCACTTAATGGAGGATTAAGGAGGGTTAAAATAGGTTCCATTGTAAAGTCATAAGCGTCAATTAAAACGTTTATCACCTATTGGTTTAAGGTATACACCATATTCCTCTTTAGAGAGTTTTATGGAGGGTTATTAGAGGATAGAATATCATTGCTCCTTCTAATGGGGTTAAAAAGGGTCCCACCTAGGAATTCTAGCCCAAGCAATGAAATAATAAATGGGCTTGTAATTCCCCATCTGGACATGCATATAACTAATCCAAGCTTCTCT
The DNA here is from genome assembly GCA_038049695.1 of Cinnamomum chago. Lineage (NCBI taxonomy): Eukaryota > Viridiplantae > Streptophyta > Magnoliopsida > Laurales > Lauraceae > Cinnamomum > Cinnamomum chago. Next base: position 99,532,554 of record CP142453.1, on the reverse strand, counting down.
TAACTACTTTGAAAAAGGTAGGAATTCAGTCTATGCCTTGAAATATTAAAATGGGCTTCAATTAGTGGTGAAAAGGGGCTGAAAATAAAGCCTAATATGGGCTGGAAAACAGCCCAGGAATGGGCCTGAAATAGACTTGAAACCAGCCCAGAAGCTGGCCTGCAACCAGCCCTTAACAGCCCAGAAATCAGCCCTTAAACAGCCCTTAAACAGCCCTTAAATCAGCCCTTAAACAGGCCTACAACCTGCCCAGGCCCAGGCCCACCCTGCTGCCAGGCAGAGCCTGGTCTGGTTCAGTGCAGGTTCTGCACTCTTCTCCTTATGTCTGATTTTTTTTTTTTTTTTGAATCTTTCCCTCCAAACCAAGCCTTACCATTCCTAAGTAAACCCACAAAACTTCAAATCATAATCATTCTCAAGTTTTGAACTAAGAGGCTAACCACATTAGAAAGGAAAACAAAAATAGAATTTAATAACTAATCAAGGAATTAGACAATATGCATTATAATTAAAGCTTATACTTGCCTCAATTTTAAGCTTTCCAAACTCTTTTACTCTCTTGGTGTTCCAAACCCCAAAATCCCCAATTATTCAAACTCTAGACACAAATATCCATCACAACACCAATCAAAATCTATACATGCTTATTAGAGGGTCTTTTGACTCTCATGCAACTCAAAATCCAAAAGGAAAGAGTATTGACTCTTACCTCAACCAAGAAATCCGAATTGAAGGAAATGGAAGATGATGGGGTATTGCCTTGCCAACAAAGAGGAGAGGAAGATGAAGAAGAAGATGGAGAAGATGGCCTCCCTACACTTGCACAAACAAGGAGTTGGAGAAGGAAGAGAAATGGAAAGGCACATGGGAGGAGAAGGTTTTCTCCACAGTCAATATGCTCCAACGAATGAATGAAATGATGTTGGATTGGGGCTAGTTTAAAGTGATAAAGATGGAAAAATTTGCACAAAAGCCCACTATATTTATGTATTTTTATTTTGAGTCAAATGGTGGCCCACTTCTTCAATGGTTGGTCAAATGAAAGAAAGCTTAATATGAAAATCGACGTGCTCAACGAGACACACGCGATGATGTCTAAATGATGTGCGTATGATGAAATTTGGGAAGATCATAATTTACATAAACTACCTTAATTAATCACTAAGTATGATTAAGTTAACTAAAACACAATTAATTAGCATTAAACAAGATTAGTTCGGGTTGGGGTGTAACATTCTCCCCCTCTAGGAATCATTCGGTCCTCCGAATGAACCTCCCGGCGTAAATAGTTGGGAGTAGTGCTGCGACTTGTCCTTTGATTTTTCCTACACGGCTTCCTCTGATCCATGATGATCCCAACGAAGGTTTACTCAACGAACGGTCCTCGTCCACAACACTTGTTCTTTCTCATCAATGATACGGAGCAGAAGTTTAACGCATGTTGCAATTATGTTTGGTCTGAACTTTTTTTTTTTTTGTACTAAACGACGTGAGATAGATCTCGAACTACCTTTTAGCATGGTCACGTAGATTACACCCTAATTATTGTGTGATCTGGCCGTAGTCTCGATCTGTAGTTCGGTCATTGACTTCATCATGAGTCCGGCATCATCCAACGTAACGAGACGTCACTTGTTTCTGGTCTCAACTTTGTGATGCTTTCACTTTCTCACTGCAGAATTCGAATATCAACTCGACACTTGTCCACATAGCTCCCCTTGCTTACTCCGGTTGTCTCCGATACCTTAGTGCAAGTTGATTTGTTTAACTTCGGCCTCGTCCAAATTGGTTCATGTTTTACCCATTAACGTCTGCGTCGATTGCTAAAATAAAACGAAGTGTGGTCTAAGTGGTGTTGATAATAACGTGAAAATTGTCTTAGAAAGCCTCATGAGATATCATGTCCATTCTTGCGTGGTACAGTTATTGTCCGAGAACTTATACTCAGTCACTTCAATCTTGTTCTAACTGGTCTTATGGTCCACTGAATTACAACTAATTAGACATCCAGTAATTGATCTAGTCAGACGATATAGGTGTCAAAATTCTAATATCACTTGTGAATCTAATCTATTTATCTCTCTTTCGTGATCCTAGAAAATCGAGGTTTACAATTGGCCAACTTAGATTTTGTCGCATCGATCTTTGTTCAAGTTCTGTGATATCAGTCACAAATGTTAGCTCAAATGTAACCATGGTTATCGCCTATCTCAAGTAAGTCTGATCTTCACATCTAACGACTAAACTCCTTTAACAAATCCAACCGCTACACATGCTCACTGAGGAGGTTGTATTCTATTTCAACTAGTCTGTCGTATATCTGAGCTCCATAGTAATAACAAAAGGTTGTCACAACCTACAAATTTCAATTCAAAAGCATTCGGCAACTAACTTCGGCTAACATCGAAGGGAAATTCAAGCTATCTATACTTCTAATATTAAATCTATTATAATCCCAATGCTTACACTGAGTAGATAAAGTCTCAGATCTAGTTGCATTAATCCTAAGAGTCCAAGTTTGAAACTGGCTATCCTAATTCTATAAAATCATCCACGACTCATTCCACAGTACAATAGTTCTCAATATCAGTCTCTAACGAACTAGATTTCAATCTCTAACATAATTGAATTCGTCGACTAATATTCGCATCACATATACTAGCTAAGGACATTAGTTTACAGTTCGACTAGTCTATCTCAAATCCGGATTCCATTAAGAAGTATGATATGGTCAAATCTCTACGGTCGGAATAACTAAATGACTAACTTATCGGAAATGATAAGCGTAAGAACGTTATTCTAGAATCCAATCTATTGTGATCTTAACACTATCCTTAAGCAGTCAAAGCGGTGGCACTAGCCACACTAATTTTGTTGGATCGACCACAAATATAGTCTCGCGTAATCAATACATCACTTTTCTCAAGTATACCCAACTAAGCACATCCCATACTCATACTTGCTAAGGAAATTATTCACAATTCATTTGTTTGTCTCATATTCAATCTCACAATACTTAAGTGTTGCTAAGCCATAAGTTAAAATCGCAGTAGAGATTCTAAACCGTATGGTCCACTTTTACCCATGGTTTTTAACTATGTAAACTACGGTTTGCTACCCTCTTAGTTCCATTCATCATAACCTAATCCAATCTTTAGGCATTAACTATTTCTGACCCAAATCATAACCTTAGTAGAGATCAAAGTCTCTTAGTTTGTGGATCTAGTACTAAAGGTACTTCTATAATCAAGTCTGTCTGTCTATAGGATAAAGTCTAGGATATCTAACCAGCCATGAATAGATTTCTAGCTACCTGAGTGGTTTATCTTCTAAAATAACTATGGAATTCTCGTAACTCCCACAACTTACTTCCTATGCTTAAGAATCAAAGTTCCTATCACGCGAACTATTTCATTCTAAGACTTAATTGTCTATAGTCTTGCCAAAAGTCTAAGTAACTAAGGTCTTAAAACTAACTATATAGAGTCTAATAACTCTATATTCGTTCGATCACTAACATACAACATCACTACTCGTGCTAACCACATTCATTGGAAATCTCTATTTCTTAGCTGTGATAAGTGTGACCTAATTCAAGTGATGGCATAGCCCGAAGGCCACGGTGAAGATTTACACTTTTGACAGTGAGATCGAGCCCATGACTCAAAACTCATAAGCTCACTTAGAGATAATACCCTAAAGGTAGACTCACAAGAACACTAATCAACGTTTATTATCAATATGGCATAGCTTACAATCAAACATCCATTTCTATTTATAATAAAGGGAATACATAAATAAAGGGATTGTCATTGTTTAGTGATTCCTAGAATCACTCCATCAAATCTCTCACTCAATTCTTTAAGTAAATCAAATCAATACAACCTCAAATTACTAAAATGACTGACCTCTTTAAAGCAAGTAAGTCATTCTTGGCGGGGCCCATTAGTGGGTCCTTTATTCTTGGGTGCATCATCTAGTCTCTTAGGACTAACTATGATCAAATCCTATATCACTACTGGAGTCAATACTAGAGTTATCTCTCAATTAACTGGGATGAAATCTTTCTTTGTAATAATTGACAATTCTTGCTCTTACTAAATGAAGAGGTTCAACAAATCTCACAGGTTACTAAGATACCCCTAGTCACTAAGGTTACCTTGACCTTTCAGAATAAATGTAGGGAATTAGTAATAGTTACAACTAATTCATCTACCATAAGACTTCAACTAATTGGATATTCAACTATTGCTAGAATCCTTAATTTTTTTACACCTGTACCAAAATCACATATCTATAGGTCACTATCTTTTGAAGTAATCTTTATTTTCTCGATGGTTTGCTACCTAGGAAATGTCTTATCACTCACATCCACTAAGATCTTTTCTAGCATCGTAGTGCTTAACTTTTCAAATTCAAACTATGAAACTCCTTAACCTAAATCTCATATTGGGTTGATGTACTGCGTAAGACAACCTGAGGTTGTACGGTCTATCTTTGGAAAAACCACAGAGTGTGACTCAGTGATAGTGTGTGAAGCAATGAGCCAATCAAATATTATACTCATAATGAATAATCATTATTTCACCTTCTTCCACAACGTTCATCGTTTTAGTCTCCTCTAGGGCCGTAGCGTATCCACGTCTGTCATCTGTTGAACCGATCTCTGCTGTAATGGCATCGGCTCACCTTGAGTTGTAATTTGGCTCTTGCAGTTTTACACTGATTCGAGCGGTTTGTCGAGGTGGCATCTTTTATAATTCAGCTTACTCCATATACAATTAGATAAACATCCACAAAAAATCTTCAAAATAAAATTTCCAACGTCCTATCGTGTCCTCACCACGTTTCTTAAGGTTTCTAAGTCTTTTAGAAAAGACTTTTCAGGGCTCTGATACCATACTTACGTATGTCACATCCCGGACCCGAGAATCCCTTGTTTAGGGTGGTTCCCAAGGTGTGACACGCGTACTCCCGTGAACTCGCACCTGTTCCGGACCAAATCCGAATTCACGAAGGAGAAAATTCCACATTTTAAGTGTGAGGATTGCTCACTGACACCTGTCAATGCACAATTATCTGCGGAACATGCACATTATAGAAATCAAAGCCGTGATCGGTCCAATAACCAATCTCTTATATTACAATTTCTCCTTAACAAAACTAATGATTTAAATGTCTTAAATGTATAGTACACCAGTACTCTAATGAACAACTACTAGATGCTTATCTCAAGGGAATAAATTCCTAATACAATGCGAAATAAAACTAGTCAAATGCATTACCTTGAACTAAGTACAATTAAATTACCTAGGCTCAAACTCAAGGTTACCCTTCTGATTCGTACTCCGACAGTCATAACTAACCGTTAAGCTTACCAATTAATCTCACATTTGAATAGCTAAAAGTAACTCTCTTTGGTGTCTTGAATCCCTGTGACACCAAGAATAGTATCTCAAATACAACGATTTGGCAAGTATAGGCATTAATAAGCAAGTACATGATGTATCAAATTGAATTAAATAACAGTTGATCAAAAGATGACAAAGATAAGTATTGACTAGGCAATTGTGCTAAATCAAATCTTTTATGTTTGAGAATCATATTAAAATGAAAACATACAAATTGGCTACTACTTTAAGCTCATCCTCTCAAAAGAGAGCAAATCTAGTTGGGATGTCACCAGCGGCCCGGCCAAAGGCTAACTGGCTACCCGGTTCTGGAGTTCCAGTGCTCCAGATGACTTACTGCAGTAGTCTCTCAAATACGAACCCAAGTGCTGGCCCCGTCGGGCGTCACAGGGTCGAAGCTCAGTAGTGCCGACTCAATCAAATCAAACAAATCGAATAATAAGTGGATTTGAGTGAGTTTGTATTTCAACTGTCTATAATCAAATCAAATCAAATCAAATGCTAATCTCAAATCACGATATACTTACTCAATCCACACTCAATCCACATTTCCCACAATTATAAATTTGGTATATAATACTGAAGAATTTCGAAAGAAATGTAATAATTGGACCTCAAGGAGTCTAGATAATGCAATAAATTTACTAATTGTGATTGATATACAAAATGAAAGTATACTTCAATATGAAATGCAATGATTTAAGGAATCAAGGAAATTACTAGCCAATCTAATCTAACTACTCATTATTCTTCACCATCCAATTCGATATAGGTTTAGAGAATCCATGTATTCCTATTCTATTAGGTGTCACAGTGTGTAAGTAAATACAAAAGGTTCACTAAACTAATATCCATGGAATGGTGATAGATTTCCGAATAGTAAACATGAGTCTATCCCAGCCTCTCGAGATATCTCATGCTCTAGACCTCTCCGTTGGACATACAAGGGCTTAAGGTTTCCTTGCTAAGGTCATAAGAGTCATACGAAATCCTAATTTCCTATGGAATCAAGGTATGCACCATAATCCACTTAATGGAGGATTAAGGAGGGTTAAAATAGGTTCCATTGTAAAGTCATAAGCGTCAATTAAAACGTTTATCACCTATTGGTTTAAGGTATACACCATATTCCTCTTTAGAGAGTTTTATGGAGGGTTATTAGAGGATAGAATATCATTGCTCCTTCTAATGGGGTTAAAAAGGGTCCCACCTAGGAATTCTAGCCCAAGCAATGAAATAATAAATGGGCTTGTAATTCCCCATCTGGACATGCATATAACTAATCCAAGCTTCTCTTAACTACTTTGAAAAAGGTAGGAATTCAGTCTATGCCTTGAAATATTAAAATGGGCTTCAATTAGTGGTGAAAAGGGGCTGAAAATAAAGCCTAATATGGGCTGGAAAACAGCCCAGGAATGGGCCTGAAATAGACTTGAAACCAGCCCAGAAGCTGGCCTGCAACCAGCCCTTAACAGCCCAGAAATCAGCCCTTAAACAGCCCTTAAACAGCCCTTAAATCAGCCCTTAAACAGGCCTACAACCTGCCCAGGCCCAGGCCCACCCTGCTGCCAGGCAGAGCCTGGTCTGGTTCAGTGCAGGTTCTGCACTCTTCTCCTTATGTCTGATTTTTTTTTTTTTTTTGAATCTTTCCCTCCAAACCAAGCCTTACCATTCCTAAGTAAACCCACAAAACTTCAAATCATAATCATTCTCAAGTTTTGAACTAAGAGGCTAACCACATTAGAAAGGAAAACAAAAATAGAATTTAATAACTAATCAAGGAATTAGACAATATGCATTATAATTAAAGCTTATACTTGCCTCAATTTTAAGCTTTCCAAACTCTTTTACTCTCTTGGTGTTCCAAACCCCAAAATCCCCAATTATTCAAACTCTAGACACAAATATCCATCACAACACCAATCAAAATCTATACATGCTTATTAGAGGGTCTTTTGACTCTCATGCAACTCAAAATCCAAAAGGAAAGAGTATTGACTCTTACCTCAACCAAGAAATCCGAATTGAAGGAAATGGAAGATGATGGGGTATTGCCTTGCCAACAAAGAGGAGAGGAAGATGAAGAAGAAGATGGAGAAGATGGCCTCCCTACACTTGCACAAACAAGGAGTTGGAGAAGGAAGAGAAATGGAAAGGCACATGGGAGGAGAAGGTTTTCTCCACAGTCAATATGCTCCAACGAATGAATGAAATGATGTTGGATTGGGGCTAGTTTAAAGTGATAAAGATGGAAAAATTTGCACAAAAGCCCACTATATTTATGTATTTTTATTTTGAGTCAAATGGTGGCCCACTTCTTCAATGGTTGGTCAAATGAAAGAAAGCTTAATATGAAAATCGACGTGCTCAACGAGACACACGCGATGATGTCTAAATGATGTGCGTATGATGAAATTTGGGAAGATCATAATTTACATAAACTACCTTAATTAATCACTAAGTATGATTAAGTTAACTAAAACACAATTAATTAGCATTAAACAAGATTAGTTCGGGTTGGGGTGTAACATTCTCCCCCTCTAGGAATCATTCGGTCCTCCGAATGAACCTCCCGGCGTAAATAGTTGGGAGTAGTGCTGCGACTTGTCCTTTGATTTTTCCTACACGGCTTTCTCTGATCCATGATGATCCCAACGAAGGTTTACTCAACGAACGGTCCTCGTCCACAACACTTGTTCTTTCTCATCAATGATACGGAGCAGAAGTTTAACGCATGTTGCAATTATGTTTGGTCTGAACTTTTTTTTTTTTTGTACTAAACGACGTGAGATAGATCTCGAACTACCTTTTAGCATGGTCACGTAGATTACACCCTAATTATTGTGTGATCTGGCCGTAGTCTCGATCTGTAGTTCGGTCATTGACTTCATCATGAGTCCGGCATCATCCAACGTAACGAGACGTCACTTGTTTCTGGTCTCAACTTTGTGATGCTTTCACTTTCTCACTGCAGAATTCGAATATCAACTCGACACTTGTCCACATAGCTCCCCTTGCTTACTCCGGTTGTCTCCGATACCTTAGTGCAAGTTGATTTGTTTAACTTCGGCCTCGTCCAAATTGGTTCATGTTTTACCCATTAACGTCTGCGTCGATTGCTAAAATAAAACGAAGTGTGGTCTAAGTGGTGTTGATAATAACGTGAAAATTGTCTTAGAAAGCCTCATGAGATATCATGTCCATTCTTGCGTGGTACAGTTATTGTCCGAGAACTTATACTCAGTCACTTCAATCTTGTTCTAACTGGTCTTATGGTCCACTGAATTACAACTAATTAGACATCCAGTAATTGATCTAGTCAGACGATATAGGTGTCAAAATTCTAATATCACTTGTGAATCTAATCTATTTATCTCTCTTTCGTGATCCTAGAAAATCGAGGTTTACAATTGGCCAACTTAGATTTTGTCGCATCGATCTTTGTTCAAGTTCTGTGATATCAGTCACAAATGTTAGCTCAAATGTAACCATGGTTATCGCCTATCTCAAGTAAGTCTGATCTTCACATCTAACGACTAAACTCCTTTAACAAATCCAACCGCTACACATGCTCACTGAGGAGGTTGTATTCTATTTCAACTAGTCTGTCGTATATCTGAGCTCCATAGTAATAACAAAAGGTTGTCACAACCTACAAATTTCAATTCAAAAGCATTCGGCAACTAACTTCGGCTAACATCGAAGGGAAATTCAAGCTATCTATACTTCTAATATTAAATCTATTATAATCCCAATGCTTACACTGAGTAGATAAAGTCTCAGATCTAGTTGCATTAATCCTAAGAGTCCAAGTTTGAAACTGGCTATCCTAATTCTATAAAATCATCCACGACTCATTCCACAGTACAATAGTTCTCAATATCAGTCTCTAACGAACTAGATTTCAATCTCTAACATAATTGAATTCGTCGACTAATATTCGCATCACATATACTAGCTAAGGACATTAGTTTACAGTTCGACTAGTCTATCTCAAATCCGGATTCCATTAAGAAGTATGATATGGTCAAATCTCTACGGTCGGAATAACTAAATGACTAACTTATCGGAAATGATAAGCGTAAGAACGTTATTCTAGAATCCAATCTATTGTGATCTTAACACTATCCTTAAGCAGTCAAAGCGGTGGCACTAGCCACACTAATTTTGTTCGATCGACCACAAATATAGTCTCGCGTAATCAATACATCACTTTTCTCAAGTATACCCAACTAAGCACATCCCATACTCATACTTGCTAAGGAAATTATTCACAATTCATTTGTTTGTCTCATATTCAATCTCACAATACTTAAGTGTTGCTAAGCCATAAGTTAAAATCGCAGTAGAGATTCTAAACCGTATGGTCCACTTTTACCCATGGTTTTTAACTATGTAAACTACGGTTTGCTACCCTCTTAGTTCCATTCATCATAACCTAATCCAATCTTTAGGCATTAACTATTTCTGACCCAAATCATAACCTTAGTAGAGATCAAAGTCTCTTAGTTTGTGGATCTAGTACTAAAGGTACTTCTATAATCAAGTCTGTCTGTCTATAGGATAAAGTCTAGGATATCTAACCAGTCATGAATAGATTTCTAGCTACCTAAGTGGTTTATCTTCTAAAATAACTATGGAATTCTCGTAACTCCCACAACTTACTTCCTATGCTTAAGAATCAAAGTTCCTATCACGCGAACTATTTCATTCTAAGACTTAATTGTCTATAGTCTTGCCAAAAGTCTAAGTAACTAAGGTCTTAAAACTAACTATATAGAGTCTAATAACTCTATATTCGTTCGATCACTAACATACAACATCACTACTCGTGCTAACCACATTCATTGGAAATCTCTATTTCTTAGCTGTGATAAGTGTGACCTAATTCAAGTGATGGCATAGCCCGAAGGCCACGGTGAAGATTTACACTTTTGACAGTGAGATCGAGCCCATGACTCAAAACTCATAAGCTCACTTAGAGATAATACCCTAAAGGTAGACTCACAAGAACACTAATCAACGTTTATTATCAATATGGCATAGCTTACAATCAAACATCCATTTCTATTTATAATAAAGGGAATACATAAATAAAGGGATTGTCATTGTTTAGTGATTCCTAGAATCACTCCATCAAATCTCTCACTCAATTCTTTAAGTAAATCAAATCAATACAACCTCAAATTACTAAAATGACTGACCTCTTTAAAGCAAGTAAGTCATTCTTGGCGGGGCCCATTAGTGGGTCCTTTATTCTTGGGTGCATCATCTAGTCTCTTAGGACTAACTATGATCAAATCCTATATCACTACTGGAGTCAATACTAGAGTTATCTCTCAATTAACTGGGATGAAATCTTTCTTTGTAATAATTGACAATTCTTGCTCTTACTAAATGAAGAGGTTCAACAAATCTCACAGGTTACTAAGATACCCCTAGTCACTAAGGTTACCTTGACCTTTCAGAATAAATGTAGGGAATTAGTAATAGTTACAACTAATTCATCTACCATAAGACTTCAACTAATTGGATATTCAACTATTGCTAGAATCCTTAATTTTTTTACACCTGTACCAAAATCACATATCTATAGGTCACTATCTTTTGAAGTAATCTTTATTTTCTCGATGGTTTGCTACCTAGGAAATGTCTTATCACTCACATCCACTAAGATCTTTTCTAGCATCGTAGTGCTTAACTTTTCAAATTCAAACTATGAAACTCCTTAACCTAAATCTCATATTGGGTTGATGTACTGCGTAAGACAACCTGAGGTTGTACGGTCTATCTTTGGAAAAACCACAGAGTGTGACTCAGTGATAGTGTGTGAAGCAATGAGCCAATCAAATATTATACTCATAATGAATAATCATTATTTCACCTTCTTCCACAACGTTCATCGTTTTAGTCTCCTCTAGGGCCGTAGCGTATCCACGTCTGTCATCTGTTGAACCGATCTCTGCTGTAATGGCATCGGCTCACCTTGAGTTGTAATTTGGCTCTTGCAGTTTTACACTGATTCGAGCGGTTTGTCGAGGTGGCATCTTTTATAATTCAGCTTACTCCATATACAATTAGATAAACATCCACAAAAAATCTTCAAAATAAAATTTCCAACGTCCTATCGTGTCCTCACCACGTTTCTTAAGGTTTCTAAGTCTTTTAGAAAAGACTTTTCAGGGCTCTGATACCATACTTACGTATGTCACATCCCGGACCCGAGAATCCCTTGTTTAGGGTGGTTCCCAAGGTGTGACACGCGTACTCCCGTGAACTCGCACCTGTTCCGGACCAAATCCGAATTCACGAAGGAGAAAATTCCACATTTTAAGTGTGAGGATTACTCACTGACACCTGTCAATGCACAATTATCTGCGGAACATGCACATTATAGAAATCAAAGCCGTGATCGGTCCAATAACCAATCTCTTATATTACAATTTCTCCTTAACAAAACTAATGATTTAAATGTCTTAAATGTATAGTACACCAGTACTCTAATGAACAACTACTAGATGCTTATCTCAAGGGAATAAATTCCTAATACAATGCGAAATAAAACTAGTCAAATGCATTACCTTGAACTAAGTACAATTAAATTACCTAGGCTCAAACTCAAGGTTACCCTTCTGATTCGTACTCCGACAGTCATAACTAACCGTTAAGCTTACCAATTAATCTCACATTTGAATAGCTAAAAGTAACTCTCTTTGGTGTCTTGAATCCCTGTGACACCAAGAATAGTATCTCAAATACAACGATTTGGCAAGTATAGGCATTAATAAGCAAGTACATGATGTATCAAATTGAATTAAATAACAGTTGATCAAAAGATGACAAAGATAAGTATTGACTAGGCAATTGTGCTAAATCAAATCTTTTATGTTTGAGAATCATATTAAAATGAAAACATACAAATTGGCTACTACTTTAAGCTCATCCTCTCAAAAGAGAGCAAATCTAGTTGGGATGTCACCAGCGGCCCGGCCAAAGGCTAACTGGCTACCCGGTTCTGGAGTTCCAGTGCTCCAGATGACTTACTGCAGTAGTCTCTCAAATACGAACCCAAGTGCTGGCCCCGTCGGGCGTCACAGGGTCGAAGCTCAGTAGTGCCGACTCAATCGAATCAAACAAATCGAATAATAAGTGGATTTGAGTGAGTTTGTATTTCAACTGTCTATAATCAAATCAAATCAAATCAAATGCTAATCTCAAATCACGATATACTTACTCAATCCACACTCAATCCACATTTCCCACAATTATAAATTTGGTATATAATACTGAAGAATTTCGAAAGAAATGTAATAATTGGACCTCAAGGAGTCTAGATAATGCAATAAATTTACTAATTGTGATTGATATACAAAATGAAAGTATACTTCAATATGAAATGCAATGATTTAAGGAATCAAGGAAATTACTAGCCAATCTAATCTAACTACTCATTATTCTTCACCATCCAATTCGATATAGGTTTAGAGAATCCATGTATTCCTATTCTATTAGGTGTCACAGTGTGTAAGTAAATACAAAAGGTTCACTAAACTAATATCCATGGAATGGTGATAGATTTCCGAATAGTAAACATGAGTCTATCCCAGCCTCTCGAGATATCTCATGCTCTAGACCTCTCCGTTGGACATACAAGGGCTTAAGGTTTCCTTGCTAAGGTCATAAGAGTCATACGAAATCCTAATTTCCTATGGAATCAAGGTATGCACCATAATCCACTTAATGGAGGATTAAGGAGGGTTAAAATAGGTTCCATTGTAAAGTCATAAGCGTCAATTAAAACGTTTATCACCTATTGGTTTAAGGTATACACCATATTCCTCTTTAGAGAGTTTTATGGAGGGTTATTAGAGGATAGAATATCATTGCTCCTTCTAATGGGGTTAAAAAGGGTCCCACCTAGGAATTCTAGCCCAAGCAATGAAATAATAAATGGGCTTGTAATTCCCCATCTGGACATGCATATAACTAATCCAAGCTTCTCTTAACTACTTTGAAAAAGGTAGGAATTCAGTCTATGCCTTGAAATATTAAAATGGGCTTCAATTAGTGGTGAAAAGGGGCTGAAAATAAAGCCTAATATGGGCTGGAAAACAGCCCAGGAATGGGCCTGAAATAGACTTGAAACCAGCCCAGAAGCTGGCCTGCAACCAGCCCTTAACAGCCCAGAAATCAGCCCTTAAACAGCCCTTAAACAGCCCTTAAATCAGCCCTTAAACAGCCCTTAAATCAGCCCTTAAACAGGCCTACAACCTGCCCAGGCCCAGGCCCACCCTGCTGCCAGGCAGAGCCTGGTCTGGTTCAGTGCAGGTTCTGCACTCTTCTCCTTATGTCTGATTTTTTTTTTTTTTTTTTGAATCTTTCCCTCCAAACCAAGCCTTACCATTCCTAAGTAAACCCACAAAACTTCAAATCATAATCATTCTCAAGTTTTGAACTAAGAGGCTAACCACATTAGAAAGGAAAACAAAAATAGAATTTAATAACTAATCAAGGAATTAGACAATATGCATTATAATTAAAGCTTATACTTGCCTCAATTTTAAGCTTTCCAAACTCTTTTACTCTCTTGGTGTTCCAAACCCCAAAATCCCCAATTATTCAAACTCTAGACACAAATATCCATCACAACACCAATCAAAATCTATACATGCTTATTAGAGGGTCTTTTGACTCTCATGCAACTCAAAATCCAAAAGGAAAGAGTATTGACTCTTACCTCAACCAAGAAATCCGAATTGAAGGAAATGGAAGATGATGGGGTATTGCCTTGCCAACAAAGAGGAGAGGAAGATGAAGAAGAAGATGGAGAAGATGGCCTCCCTACACTTGCACAAACAAGGAGTTGGAGAAGGAAGAGAAATGGAAAGGCACATGGGAGGAGAAGGTTTTCTCCACAGTCAATATGCTCCAACGAATGAATGAAATGATGTTGGATTGGGGCTAGTTTAAAGTGATAAAGATGGAAAAATTTGCACAAAAGCCCACTATATTTATGTATTTTTATTTTGAGTCAAATGGTGGTCCACTTCTTCAATGGTTGGTCAAATGAAAGAAAGCTTAATATGAAAATCGACGTGCTCAACGAGACACACGCGATGATGTCTAAATGATGTGCGTATGATGAAATTTGGGAAGATCATAATTTACATAAACTACCTTAATTAATCACTAAGTATGATTAAGTTAACTAAAACACAATTAATTAGCATTAAACAAGATTAGTTCGGGTTGGGGTGTAACATTCTCCCCCTCTAGGAATCATTCGGTCCTCCGAATGAACCTCCCGGCGTAAATAGTTGGGAGTAGTGCTGCGACTTGTCCTTTGATTTTTCCTACACGGCTTCCTCTGATCCATGATGATCCCAACGAAGGTTTACTCAACGAACGGTCCTCGTCCACAACACTTGTTCTTTCTCATCAATGATACGGAGCAGAAGTTTAACGCATGTTGCAATTATGTTTGGTCTGAACTTTTTTTTTTTTTGTACTAAACGACGTGAGATAGATCTCGAACTACCTTTTAGCATGGTCACGTAGATTACACCCTAATTATTGTGTGATCTGGCCGTAGTCTCGATCTGTAGTTCGGTCATTGACTTCATCATGAGTCCGGCATCATCCAACGTAACGAGACGTCACTTGTTTCTGGTCTCAACTTTGTGATGCTTTCACTTTCTCACTGCAGAATTCGAATATCAACTCGACACTTGTCCACATAGCTCCCCTTGCTTACTCCGGTTGTCTCCGATACCTTAGTGCAAGTTGATTTGTTTAACTTCGGCCTCGTCCAAATTGGTTCATGTTTTACCCATTAACGTCTGCGTCGATTGCTAAAATAAAACGAAGTGTGGTCTAAGTGGTGTTGATAATAACGTGAAAATTGTCTTAGAAAGCCTCATGAGATATCATGTCCATTCTTGCGTGGTACAGTTATTGTCCGAGAACTTATACTCAGTCACTTCAATCTTGTTCTAACTGGTCTTATGGTCCACTGAATTACAACTAATTAGACATCCAGTAATTGATCTAGTCAGACGATATAGGTGTCAAAATTCTAATATCACTTGTGAATCTAATCTATTTATCTCTCTTTCGTGATCCTAGAAAATCGAGGTTTACAATTGGCCAACTTAGATTTTGTCGCATCGATCTTTGTTCAAGTTCTGTGATATCAGTCACAAATGTTAGCTCAAATGTAACCATGGTTATCGCCTATCTCAAGTAAGTCTGATCTTCACATCTAACGACTAAACTCCTTTAACAAATCCAACCGCTACACATGCTCACTGAGGAGGTTGTATTCTATTTCAACTAGTCTGTCGTATATCTGAGCTCCATAGTAATAACAAAAGGTTGTCACAACCTACAAATTTCAATTCAAAAGCATTCGGCAACTAACTTCGGCTAACATCGAAGGGAAATTCAAGCTATCTATACTTCTAATATTAAATCTATTATAATCCCAATGCTTACACTGAGTAGATAAAGTCTCAGATCTAGTTGCATTAATCCTAAGAGTCCAAGTTTGAAACTGGCTATCCTAATTCTATAAAATCATCCACGACTCATTCCACAGTACAATAGTTCTCAATATCAGTCTCTAACGAACTAGATTTCAATCTCTAACATAATTGAATTCGTCGACTAATATTCGCATCACATATACTAGCTAAGGACATTAGTTTACAGTTCGACTAGTCTATCTCAAATCCGGATTCCATTAAGAAGTATGATATGGTCAAATCTCTACGGTCGGAATAACTAAATGACTAACTTATCGGAAATGATAAGCGTAAGAACGTTATTCTAGAATCCAATCTATTGTGATCTTAACACTATCCTTAAGCAGTCAAAGCGGTGGCACTAGCCACACTAATTTTGTTGGATCGACCACAAATATAGTCTCGCGTAATCAATACATCACTTTTCTCAAGTATACCCAACTAAGCACATCCCATACTCATACTTGCTAAGGAAATTATTCACAATTCATTTGTTTGTCTCATATTCAATCTCACAATACTTAAGTGTTGCTAAGCCATAAGTTAAAATCGCAGTAGAGATTCTAAACCGTATGGTCCACTTTTACCCATGGTTTTTAACTATGTAAACTACGGTTTGCTACCCTCTTAGTTCCATTCATCATAACCTAATCCAATCTTTAGGCATTAACTATTTCTGACCCAAATCATAACCTTAGTAGAGATCAAAGTCTCTTAGTTTGTGGATCTAGTACTAAAGGTACTTCTATAATCAAGTCTGTCTGTCTATAGGATAAAGTCTAGGATATCTAACCAGCCATGAATAGATTTCTAGCTACCTGAGTGGTTTATCTTCTAAAATAACTATGGAATTCTCGTAACTCCCACAACTTACTTCCTATGCTTAAGAATCAAAGTTCCTATCACGCGAACTATTTCATTCTAAGACTTAATTGTCTATAGTCTTGCCAAAAGTCTAAGTAACTAAGGTCTTAAAACTAACTATATAGAGTCTAATAACTCTATATTCGTTCGATCACTAACATACAACATCACTACTCGTGCTAACCACATTCATTGGAAATCTCTATTTCTTAGCTGTGATAAGTGTGACCTAATTCAAGTGATGGCATAGCCCGAAGGCCACGGTGAAGATTTACACTTTTGACAGTGAGATCGAGCCCATGACTCAAAACTCATAAGCTCACTTAGAGATAATACCCTAAAGGTAGACTCACAAGAACACTAATCAACGTTTATTATCAATATGGCATAGCTTACAATCAAACATCCATTTCTATTTATAATAAAGGGAATACATAAATAAAGGGATTGTCATTGTTTAGTGATTCCTAGAATCACTCCATCAAATCTCTCACTCAATTCTTTAAGTAAATCAAATCAATACAACCTCAAATTACTAAAATGACTGACCTCTTTAAAGCAAGTAAGTCATTCTTGGCGGGGCCCATTAGTGGGTCCTTTATTCTTGGGTGCATCATCTAGTCTCTTAGGACTAACTATGATCAAATCCTATATCACTACTGGAGTCAATACTAGAGTTATCTCTCAATTAACTGGGATGAAATCTTTCTTTGTAATAATTGACAATTCTTGCTCTTACTAAATGAAGAGGTTCAACAAATCTCACAGGTTACTAAGATACCCCTAGTCACTAAGGTTACCTTGACCTTTCAGAATAAATGTAGGGAATTAGTAATAGTTACAACTAATTCATCTACCATAAGACTTCAACTAATTGGATATTCAACTATTGCTAGAATCCTTAATTTTTTTACACCTGTACCAAAATCACATATCTATAGGTCACTATCTTTTGAAGTAATCTTTATTTTCTCGATGGTTTGCTACCTAGGAAATGTCTTATCACTCACATCCACTAAGATCTTTTCTAGCATCGTAGTGCTTAACTTTTCAAATTCAAACTATGAAACTCCTTAACCTAAATCTCATATTGGGTTGATGTACTGCGTAAGACAACCTGAGGTTGTACGGTCTATCTTTGGAAAAACCACAGAGTGTGACTCAGTGATAGTGTGTGAAGCAATGAGCCAATCAAATATTATACTCATAATGAATAATCATTATTTCACCTTCTTCCACAACGTTCATCGTTTTAGTCTCCTCTAGGGCCGTAGCGTATCCACGTCTGTCATCTGTTGAACCGATCTCTGCTGTAATGGCATCGGCTCACCTTGAGTTGTAATTTGGCTCTTGCAGTTTTACACTGATTCGAGCGGTTTGTCGAGGTGGCATCTTTTATAATTCAGCTTACTCCATATACAATTAGATAAACATCCACAAAAAATCTTCAAAATAAAATTTCCAACGTCCTATCGTGTCCTCACCACGTTTCTTAAGGTTTCTAAGTCTTTTAGAAAAGACTTTTCAGGGCTCTGATACCATACTTACGTATGTCACATCCCGGACCCGAGAATCCCTTGTTTAGGGTGGTTCCCAAGGTGTGACACGCGTACTCCCGTGAACTCGCACCTGTTCCGGACCAAATCCGAATTCACGAAGGAGAAAATTCCACATTTTAAGTGTGAGGATTACTCACTGACACCTGTCAATGCACAATTATCTGCGGAACATGCACATTATAGAAATCAAAGCCGTGATCGGTCCAATAACCAATCTCTTATATTACAATTTCTCCTTAACAAAACTAATGATTTAAATGTCTTAAATGTATAGTACACCAGTACTCTAATGAACAACTACTAGATGCTTATCTCAAGGGAATAAATTCCTAATACAATGCGAAATAAAACTAGTCAAATGCATTACCTTGAACTAAGTACAATTAAATTACCTAGGCTCAAACTCAAGGTTACCCTTCTGATTCGTACTCCGACAGTCATAACTAACCGTTAAGCTTACCAATTAATCTCACATTTGAATAGCTAAAAGTAACTCTCTTTGGTGTCTTGAATCCCTGTGACACCAAGAATAGTATCTCAAATACAACGATTTGGCAAGTATAGGCATTAATAAGCAAGTACATGATGTATCAAATTGAATTAAATAACAGTTGATCAAAAGATGACAAAGATAAGTATTGACTAGGCAATTGTGCTAAATCAAATCTTTTATGTTTGAGAATCATATTAAAATGAAAACATACAAATTGGCTACTACTTTAAGCTCATCCTCTCAAAAGAGAGCAAATCTAGTTGGGATGTCACCAGCGGCCCGGCCAAAGGCTAACTGGCTACCCGGTTCTGGAGTTCCAGTGCTCCAGATGACTTACTGCAGTAGTCTCTCAAATACGAACCCAAGTGCTGGCCCCGTCGGGCGTCACAGGGTCGAAGCTCAGTAGTGCCGACTCAATCGAATCAAACAAATCGAATAATAAGTGGATTTGAGTGAGTTTGTATTTCAACTGTCTATAATCAAATCAAATCAAATCAAATGCTAATCTCAAATCACGATATACTTACTCAATCCACACTCAATCCACATTTCCCACAATTATAAATTTGGTATATAATACTGAAGAATTTCGAAAGAAATGTAATAATTGGACCTCAAGGAGTCTAGATAATGCAATAAATTTACTAATTGTGATTGATATACAAAATGAAAGTATACTTCAATATGAAATGCAATGATTTAAGGAATCAAGGAAATTACTAGCCAATCTAATCTAACTACTCATTATTCTTCACCATCCAATTCGATATAGGTTTAGAGAATCCATGTATTCCTATTCTATTAGGTGTCACAGTGTGTAAGTAAATACAAAAGGTTCACTAAACTAATATCCATGGAATGGTGATAGATTTCCGAATAGTAAACATGAGTCTATCCCAGCCTCTCGAGATATCTCATGCTCTAGACCTCTCCGTTGGACATACAAGGGCTTAAGGTTTCCTTGCTAAGGTCATAAGAGTCATACGAAATCCTAATTTCCTATGGAATCAAGGTATGCACCATAATCCACTTAATGGAGGATTAAGGAGGGTTAAAATAGGTTCCATTGTAAAGTCATAAGCGTCAATTAAAACGTTTATCACCTATTGGTTTAAGGTATACACCATATTCCTCTTTAGAGAGTTTTATGGAGGGTTATTAGAGGATAGAATATCATTGCTCCTTCTAATGGGGTTAAAAAGGGTCCCACCTAGGAATTCTAGCCCAAGCAATGAAATAATAAATGGGCTTGTAATTCCCCATCTGGACATGCATATAACTAATCCAAGCTTCTCTTAACTACTTTGAAAAAGGTAGGAATTCAGTCTATGCCTTGAAATATTAAAATGGGCTTCAATTAGTGGTGAAAAGGGGCTGAAAATAAAGCCTAATATGGGCTGGAAAACAGCCCAGGAATGGGCCTGAAATAGACTTGAAACCAGCCCAGAAGCTGGCCTGCAACCAGCCCTTAACAGCCCAGAAATCAGCCCTTAAACAGCCCTTAAACAGCCCTTAAATCAGCCCTTAAACAGCCCTTAAATCAGCCCTTAAACAGGCCTACAACCTGCCCAGGCCCAGGCCCACCCTGCTGCCAGGCAGAGCCTGGTCTGGTTCAGTGCAGGTTCTGCACTCTTCTCCTTATGTCTGATTTTTTTTTTTTTTTTTTGAATCTTTCCCTCCAAACCAAGCCTTACCATTCCTAAGTAAACCCACAAAACTTCAAATCATAATCATTCTCAAGTTTTGAACTAAGAGGCTAACCACATTAGAAAGGAAAACAAAAATAGAATTTAATAACTAATCAAGGAATTAGACAATATGCATTATAATTAAAGCTTATACTTGCCTCAATTTTAAGCTTTCCAAACTCTTTTACTCTCTTGGTGTTCCAAACCCCAAAATCCCCAATTATTCAAACTCTAGACACAAATATCCATCACAACACCAATCAAAATCTATACATGCTTATTAGAGGGTCTTTTGACTCTCATGCAACTCAAAATCCAAAAGGAAAGAGTATTGACTCTTACCTCAACCAAGAAATCCGAATTGAAGGAAATGGAAGATGATGGGGTATTGCCTTGCCAACAAAGAGGAGAGGAAGATGAAGAAGAAGATGGAGAAGATGGCCTCCCTACACTTGCACAAACAAGGAGTTGGAGAAGGAAGAGAAATGGAAAGGCACATGGGAGGAGAAGGTTTTCTCCACAGTCAATATGCTCCAACGAATGAATGAAATGATGTTGGATTGGGGCTAGTTTAAAGTGATAAAGATGGAAAAATTTGCACAAAAGCCCACTATATTTATGTATTTTTATTTTGAGTCAAATGGTGGTCCACTTCTTCAATGGTTGGTCAAATGAAAGAAAGCTTAATATGAAAATCGACGTGCTCAACGAGACACACGCGATGATGTCTAAATGATGTGCGTATGATGAAATTTGGGAAGATCATAATTTACATAAACTACCTTAATTAATCACTAAGTATGATTAAGTTAACTAAAACACAATTAATTAGCATTAAACAAGATTAGTTCGGGTTGGGGTGTAACATTCTCCCCCTCTAGGAATCATTCGGTCCTCCGAATGAACCTCCCGGCGTAAATAGTTGGGAGTAGTGCTGCGACTTGTCCTTTGATTTTTCCTACACGGCTTCCTCTGATCCATGATGATCCCAACGAAGGTTTACTCAACGAACGGTCCTCGTCCACAACACTTGTTCTTTCTCATCAATGATACGGAGCAGAAGTTTAACGCATGTTGCAATTATGTTTGGTCTGAACTTTTTTTTTTTTTGTACTAAACGACGTGAGATAGATCTCGAACTACCTTTTAGCATGGTCACGTAGATTACACCCTAATTATTGTGTGATCTGGCCGTAGTCTCGATCTGTAGTTCGGTCATTGACTTCATCATGAGTCCGGCATCATCCAACGTAACGAGACGTCACTTGTTTCTGGTCTCAACTTTGTGATGCTTTCACTTTCTCACTGCAGAATTCGAATATCAACTCGACACTTGTCCACATAGCTCCCCTTGCTTACTCCGGTTGTCTCCGATACCTTAGTGCAAGTTGATTTGTTTAACTTCGGCCTCGTCCAAATTGGTTCATGTTTTACCCATTAACGTCTGCGTCGATTGCTAAAATAAAACGAAGTGTGGTCTAAGTGGTGTTGATAATAACGTGAAAATTGTCTTAGAAAGCCTCATGAGATATCATGTCCATTCTTGCGTGGTACAGTTATTGTCCGAGAACTTATACTCAGTCACTTCAATCTTGTTCTAACTGGTCTTATGGTCCACTGAATTACAACTAATTAGACATCCAGTAATTGATCTAGTCAGACGATATAGGTGTCAAAATTCTAATATCACTTGTGAATCTAATCTATTTATCTCTCTTTCGTGATCCTAGAAAATCGAGGTTTACAATTGGCCAACTTAGATTTTGTCGCATCGATCTTTGTTCAAGTTCTGTGATATCAGTCACAAATGTTAGCTCAAATGTAACCATGGTTATCGCCTATCTCAAGTAAGTCTGATCTTCACATCTAACGACTAAACTCCTTTAACAAATCCAACCGCTACACATGCTCACTGAGGAGGTTGTATTCTATTTCAACTAGTCTGTCGTATATCTGAGCTCCATAGTAATAACAAAAGGTTGTCACAACCTACAAATTTCAATTCAAAAGCATTCGGCAACTAACTTCGGCTAACATCGAAGGGAAATTCAAGCTATCTATACTTCTAATATTAAATCTATTATAATCCCAATGCTTACACTGAGTAGATAAAGTCTCAGATCTAGTTGCATTAATCCTAAGAGTCCAAGTTTGAAACTGGCTATCCTAATTCTATAAAATCATCCACGACTCATTCCACAGTACAATAGTTCTCAATATCAGTCTCTAACGAACTAGATTTCAATCTCTAACATAATTGAATTCGTCGACTAATATTCGCATCACATATACTAGCTAAGGACATTAGTTTACAGTTCGACTAGTCTATCTCAAATCCGGATTCCATTAAGAAGTATGATATGGTCAAATCTCTACGGTCGGAATAACTAAATGACTAACTTATCGGAAATGATAAGCGTAAGAACGTTATTCTAGAATCCAATCTATTGTGATCTTAACACTATCCTTAAGCAGTCAAAGCGGTGGCACTAGCCACACTAATTTTGTTGGATCGACCACAAATATAGTCTCGCGTAATCAATACATCACTTTTCTCAAGTATACCCAACTAAGCACATCCCATACTCATACTTGCTAAGGAAATTATTCACAATTCATTTGTTTGTCTCATATTCAATCTCACAATACTTAAGTGTTGCTAAGCCATAAGTTAAAATCGCAGTAGAGATTCTAAACCGTATGGTCCACTTTTACCCATGGTTTTTAACTATGTAAACTACGGTTTGCTACCCTCTTAGTTCCATTCATCATAACCTAATCCAATCTTTAGGCATTAACTATTTCTGACCCAAATCATAACCTTAGTAGAGATCAAAGTCTCTTAGTTTGTGGATCTAGTACTAAAGGTACTTCTATAATCAAGTCTGTCTGTCTATAGGATAAAGTCTAGGATATCTAACCAGCCATGAATAGATTTCTAGCTACCTAAGTGGTTTATCTTCTAAAATAACTATGGAATTCTCGTAACTCCCACAACTTACTTCCTATGCTTAAGAATCAAAGTTCCTATCACGCGAACTATTTCATTCTAAGACTTAATTGTCTATAGTCTTGCCAAAAGTCTAAGTAACTAAGGTCTTAAAACTAACTATATAGAGTCTAATAACTCTATATTCGTTCGATCACTAACATACAACATCACTACTCGTGCTAACCACATTCATTGGAAATCTCTATTTCTTAGCTGTGATAAGTGTGACCTAATTCAAGTGATGGCATAGCCCGAAGGCCACGGTGAAGATTTACACTTTTGACAGTGAGATCGAGCCCATGACTCAAAACTCATAAGCTCACTTAGAGATAATACCCTAAAGGTAGACTCACAAGAACACTAATCAACGTTTATTATCAATATGGCATAGCTTACAATCAAACATCCATTTCTATTTATAATAAAGGGAATACATAAATAAAGGGATTGTCATTGTTTAGTGATTCCTAGAATCACTCCATCAAATCTCTCACTCAATTCTTTAAGTAAATCAAATCAATACAACCTCAAATTACTAAAATGACTGACCTCTTTAAAGCAAGTAAGTCATTCTTGGCGGGGCCCATTAGTGGGTCCTTTATTCTTGGGTGCATCATCTAGTCTCTTAGGACTAACTATGATCAAATCCTATATCACTACTGGAGTCAATACTAGAGTTATCTCTCAATTAACTGGGATGAAATCTTTCTTTGTAATAATTGACAATTCTTGCTCTTACTAAATGAAGAGGTTCAACAAATCTCACAGGTTACTAAGATACCCCTAGTCACTAAGGTTACCTTGACCTTTCAGAATAAATGTAGGGAATTAGTAATAGTTACAACTAATTCATCTACCATAAGACTTCAACTAATTGGATATTCAACTATTGCTAGAATCCTTAATTTTTTTACACCTGTACCAAAATCACATATCTATAGGTCACTATCTTTTGAAGTAATCTTTATTTTCTCGATGGTTTGCTACCTAGGAAATGTCTTATCACTCACATCCACTAAGATCTTTTCTAGCATCGTAGTGCTTAACTTTTCAAATTCAAACTATGAAACTCCTTAACCTAAATCTCATATTGGGTTGATGTACTGCGTAAGACAACCTGAGGTTGTACGGTCTATCTTTGGAAAAACCACAGAGTGTGACTCAGTGATAGTGTATGAAGCAATGAGCCAATCAAATATTATACTCATAATGAATAATCATTATTTCACCTTCTTCCACAACGTTCATCGTTTTAGTCTCCTCTAGGGCCGTAGCGTATCCACGTCTGTCATCTGTTGAACCGATCTCTGCTGTAATGGCATCGGCTCACCTTGAGTTGTAATTTGGCTCTTGCAGTTTTACACTGATTCGAGCGGTTTGTCGAGGTGGCATCTTTTATAATTCAGCTTACTCCATATACAATTAGATAAACATCCACAAAAAATCTTCAAAATAAAATTTCCAACGTCCTATCGTGTCCTCACCACGTTTCTTAAGGTTTCTAAGTCTTTTAGAAAAGACTTTTCAGGGCTCTGATACCATACTTACGTATGTCACATCCCGGACCCGAGAATCCCTTGTTTAGGGTGGTTCCCAAGGTGTGACACGCGTACTCCCGTGAACTCGCACCTGTTCCGGACCAAATCCGAATTCACGAAGGAGAAAATTCCACATTTTAAGTGTGAGGATTGCTCACTGACACCTGTCAATGCACAATTATCTGCGGAACATGCACATTATAGAAATCAAAGCCGTGATCGGTCCAATAACCAATCTCTTATATTACAATTTCTCCTTAACAAAACTAATGATTTAAATGTCTTAAATGTATAGTACACCAGTACTCTAATGAACAACTACTAGATGCTTATCTCAAGGGAATAAATTCCTAATACAATGCGAAATAAAACTAGTCAAATGCATTACCTTGAACTAAGTACAATTAAATTACCTAGGCTCAAACTCAAGGTTACCCTTCTGATTCGTACTCCGACAGTCATAACTAACCGTTAAGCTTACCAATTAATCTCACATTTGAATAGCTAAAAGTAACTCTCTTTGGTGTCTTGAATCCCTGTGACACCAAGAATAGTATCTCAAATACAACGATTTGGCAAGTATAGGCATTAATAAGCAAGTACATGATGTATCAAATTGAATTAAATAACAGTTGATCAAAAGATGACAAAGATAAGTATTGACTAGGCAATTGTGCTAAATCAAATCTTTTATGTTTGAGAATCATATTAAAATGAAAACATACAAATTGGCTACTACTTTAAGCTCATCCTCTCAAAAGAGAGCAAATCTAGTTGGGATGTCACCAGCGGCCCGGCCAAAGGCTAACTGGCTACCCGGTTCTGGAGTTCCAGTGCTCCAGATGACTTACTGCAGTAGTCTCTCAAATACGAACCCAAGTGCTGGCCCCGTCGGGCGTCACAGGGTCGAAGCTCAGTAGTGCCGACTCAATCGAATCAAACAAATCGAATAATAAGTGGATTTGAGTGAGTTTGTATTTCAACTGTCTATAATCAAATCAAATCAAATCAAATGCTAATCTCAAATCACGATATACTTACTCAATCCACACTCAATCCACATTTCCCACAATTATAAATTTGGTATATAATACTGAAGAATTTCGAAAGAAATGTAATAATTGGACCTCAAGGAGTCTAGATAATGCAATAAATTTACTAATTGTGATTGATATACAAAATGAAAGTATACTTCAATATGAAATGCAATGATTTAAGGAATCAAGGAAATTACTAGCCAATCTAATCTAACTACTCATTATTCTTCACCATCCAATTCGATATAGGTTTAGAGAATCCATGTATTCCTATTCTATTAGGTGTCACAGTGTGTAAGTAAATACAAAAGGTTCACTAAACTAATATCCATGGAATGGTGATAGATTTCCGAATAGTAAACATGAGTCTATCCCAGCCTCTCGAGATATCTCATGCTCTAGACCTCTCCGTTGGACATACAAGGGCTTAAGGTTTCCTTGCTAAGGTCATAAGAGTCATACGAAATCCTAATTTCCTATGGAATCAAGGTATGCACCATAATCCACTTAATGGAGGATTAAGGAGGGTTAAAATAGGTTCCATTGTAAAGTCATAAGCGTCAATTAAAACGTTTATCACCTATTGGTTTAAGGTATACACCATATTCCTCTTTAGAGAGTTTTATGGAGGGTTATTAGAGGATAGAATATCATTGCTCCTTCTAATGGGGTTAAAAAGGGTCCCACCTAGGAATTCTAGCCCAAGCAATGAAATAATAAATGGGCTTGTAATTCCCCATCTGGACATGCATATAACTAATCCAAGCTTCTCTTAACTACTTTGAAAAAGGTAGGAATTCAGTCTATGCCTTGAAATATTAAAATGGGCTTCAATTAGTGGTGAAAAGGGGCTGAAAATAAAGCCTAATATGGGCTGGAAAACAGCCCAGGAATGGGCCTGAAATAGACTTGAAACCAGCCCAGAAGCTGGCCTGCAACCAGCCCTTAACAGCCCAGAAATCAGCCCTTAAACAGCCCTTAAACAGCCCTTAAATCAGCCCTTAAACAGCCCTTAAATCAGCCCTTAAACAGGCCTACAACCTGCCCAGGCCCAGGCCCACCCTGCTGCCAGGCAGAGCCTGGTCTGGTTCAGTGCAGGTTCTGCACTCTTCTCCTTATGTCTGATTTTTTTTTTTTTTTTTTGAATCTTTCCCTCCAAACCAAGCCTTACCATTCCTAAGTAAACCCACAAAACTTCAAATCATAATCATTCTCAAGTTTTGAACTAAGAGGCTAACCACATTAGAAAGGAAAACAAAAATAGAATTTAATAACTAATCAAGGAATTAGACAATATGCATTATAATTAAAGCTTATACTTGCCTCAATTTTAAGCTTTCCAAACTCTTTTACTCTCTTGGTGTTCCAAACCCCAAAATCCCCAATTATTCAAACTCTAGACACAAATATCCATCACAACACCAATCAAAATCTATACATGCTTATTAGAGGGTCTTTTGACTCTCATGCAACTCAAAATCCAAAAGGAAAGAGTATTGACTCTTACCTCAACCAAGAAATCCGAATTGAAGGAAATGGAAGATGATGGGGTATTGCCTTGCCAACAAAGAGGAGAGGAAGATGAAGAAGAAGATGGAGAAGATGGCCTCCCTACACTTGCACAAACAAGGAGTTGGAGAAGGAAGAGAAATGGAAAGGCACATGGGAGGAGAAGGTTTTCTCCACAGTCAATATGCTCCAACGAATGAATGAAATGATGTTGGATTGGGGCTAGTTTAAAGTGATAAAGATGGAAAAATTTGCACAAAAGCCCACTATATTTATGTATTTTTATTTTGAGTCAAATGGTGGTCCACTTCTTCAATGGTTGGTCAAATGAAAGAAAGCTTAATATGAAAATCGACGTGCTCAACGAGACACACGCGATGATGTCTAAATGATGTGCGTATGATGAAATTTGGGAAGATCATAATTTACATAAACTACCTTAATTAATCACTAAGTATGATTAAGTTAACTAAAACATAATTAATTAGCATTAAACAAGATTAGTTCGGGTTGGGGTGTAACATTCTCCCCCTCTAGGAATCATTCGGTCCTCCGAATGAACCTCCCGGCGTAAATAGTTGGGAGTAGTGCTGCGACTTGTCCTTTGATTTTTCCTACACGGCTTTCTCTGATCCATGATGATCCCAACGAAGGTTTACTCAACGAACGGTCCTCGTCCACAACACTTGTTCTTTCTCATCAATGATACGGAGCAGAAGTTTAACGCATGTTGCAATTATGTTTGGTCTGAACTTTTTTTTTTTTGTACTAAACGACGTGAGATAGATCTCGAACTACCTTTTAGCATGGTCACGTAGATTACACCCTAATTATTGTGTGATCTGGCCGTAGTCTCGATCTGTAGTTCGGTCATTGACTTCATCATGAGTCCGGCATCATCCAACGTAACGAGACGTCACTTGTTTCTGGTCTCAACTTTGTGATGCTTTCACTTTCTCACTGCAGAATTCGAATATCAACTCGACACTTGTCCACATAGCTCCCCTTGCTTACTCCGGTTGTCTCCGATACCTTAGTGCAAGTTGATTTGTTTAACTTCGGCCTCGTCCAAATTGGTTCATGTTTTACCCATTAACGTCTGCGTCGATTGCTAAAATAAAACGAAGTGTGGTCTAAGTGGTGTTGATAATAACGTGAAAATTGTCTTAGAAAGCCTCATGAGATATCATGTCCATTCTTGCGTGGTACAGTTATTGTCCGAGAACTTATACTCAGTCACTTCAATCTTGTTCTAACTGGTCTTATGGTCCACTGAATTACAACTAATTAGACATCCAGTAATTGATCTAGTCAGACGATATAGGTGTCAAAATTCTAATATCACTTGTGAATCTAATCTATTTATCTCTCTTTCGTGATCCTAGAAAATCGAGGTTTACAATTGGCCAACTTAGATTTTGTCGCATCGATCTTTGTTCAAGTTCTGTGATATCAGTCACAAATGTTAGCTCAAATGTAACCATGGTTATCGCCTATCTCAAGTAAGTCTGATCTTCACATCTAACGACTAAACTCCTTTAACAAATCCAACCGCTACACATGCTCACTGAGGAGGTTGTATTCTATTTCAACTAGTCTGTCGTATATCTGAGCTCCATAGTAATAACAAAAGGTTGTCACAACCTACAAATTTCAATTCAAAAGCATTCGGCAACTAACTTCGGCTAACATCGAAGGGAAATTCAAGCTATCTATACTTCTAATATTAAATCTATTATAATCCCAATGCTTACACTGAGTAGATAAAGTCTCAGATCTAGTTGCATTAATCCTAAGAGTCCAAGTTTGAAACTGGCTATCCTAATTCTATAAAATCATCCACGACTCATTCCACAGTACAATAGTTCTCAATATCAGTCTCTAACGAACTAGATTTCAATCTCTAACATAATTGAATTCGTCGACTAATATTCGCATCACATATACTAGCTAAGGACATTAGTTTACAGTTCGACTAGTCTATCTCAAATCCGGATTCCATTAAGAAGTATGATATGGTCAAATCTCTACGGTCGGAATAACTAAATGACTAACTTATCGGAAATGATAAGCGTAAGAACGTTATTCTAGAATCCAATCTATTGTGATCTTAACACTATCCTTAAGCAGTCAAAGCGGTGGCACTAGCCACACTAATTTTGTTCGATCGACCACAAATATAGTCTCGCGTAATCAATACATCACTTTTCTCAAGTATACCCAACTAAGCACATCCCATACTCATACTTGCTAAGGAAATTATTCACAATTCATTTGTTTGTCTCATATTCAATCTCACAATACTTAAGTGTTGCTAAGCCATAAGTTAAAATCGCAGTAGAGATTCTAAACCGTATGGTCCACTTTTACCCATGGTTTTTAACTATGTAAACTACGGTTTGCTACCCTCTTAGTTCCATTCATCATAACCTAATCCAATCTTTAGGCATTAACTATTTCTGACCCAAATCATAACCTTAGTAGAGATCAAAGTCTCTTAGTTTGTGGATCTAGTACTAAAGGTACTTCTATAATCAAGTCTGTCTGTCTATAGGATAAAGTCTAGGATATCTAACCAGCCATGAATAGATTTCTAGCTACCTAAGTGGTTTATCTTCTAAAATAACTATGGAATTCTCGTAACTCCCACAACTTACTTCCTATTCTTAAGAATCAAAGTTCCTATCACGCGAACTATTTCATTCTAAGACTTAATTGTCTATAGTCTTGCCAAAAGTCTAAGTAACTAAGGTCTTAAAACTAACTATATAGAGTCTAATAACTCTATATTCGTTCGATCACTAACATACAACATCACTACTCGTGCTAACCACATTCATTGGAAATCTCTATTTCTTAGCTGTGATAAGTGTGACCTAATTCAAGTGATGGCATAGCCCGAAGGCCACGGTGAAGATTTACACTTTTGACAGTGAGATCGAGCCCATGACTCAAAACTCATAAGCTCACTTAGAGATAATACCCTAAAGGTAGACTCACAAGAACACTAATCAACGTTTATTATCAATATGGCATAGCTTACAATCAAACATCCATTTCTATTTATAATAAAGGGAATACATAAATAAAGGGATTGTCATTGTTTAGTGATTCCTAGAATCACTCCATCAAATCTCTCACTCAATTCTTTAAGTAAATCAAATCAATACAACCTCAAATTACTAAAATGACTGACCTCTTTAAAGCAAGTAAGTCATTCTTGGCGGGGCCCATTAGTGGGTCCTTTATTCTTGGGTGCATCATCTAGTCTCTTAGGACTAACTATGATCAAATCCTATATCACTACTGGAGTCAATACTAGAGTTATCTCTCAATTAACTGGGATGAAATCTTTCTTTGTAATAATTGACAATTCTTGCTCTTACTAAATGAAGAGGTTCAACAAATCTCACAGGTTACTAAGATACCCCTAGTCACTAAGGTTACCTTGACCTTTCAGAATAAATGTAGGGAATTAGTAATAGTTACAACTAATTCATCTACCATAAGACTTCAACTAATTGGATATTCAACTATTGCTAGAATCCTTAATTTTTTTACACCTGTACCAAAATCACATATCTATAGGTCACTATCTTTTGAAGTAATCTTTATTTTCTCGATGGTTTGCTACCTAGGAAATGTCTTATCACTCACATCCACTAAGATCTTTTCTAGCATCGTAGTGCTTAACTTTTCAAATTCAAACTATGAAACTCCTTAACCTAAATCTCATATTGGGTTGATGTACTGCGTAAGACAACCTGAGGTTGTACGGTCTATCTTTGGAAAAACCACAGAGTGTGACTCAGTGATAGTGTGTGAAGCAATGAGCCAATCAAATATTATACTCATAATGAATAATCATTATTTCACCTTCTTCCACAACGTTCATCGTTTTAGTCTCCTCTAGGGCCGTAGCGTATCCACGTCTGTCATCTGTTGAACCGATGTCTGCTGTAATGGCATCGGCTCACCTTGAGTTGTAATTTGGCTCTTGCAGTTTTACACTGATTCGAGCGGTTTGTCGAGGTGGCATCTTTTATAATTCAGCTTACTCCATATACAATTAGATAAACATCCACAAAAAATCTTCAAAATAAAATTTCCAACGTCCTATCGTGTCCTCACCACGTTTCTTAAGGTTTCTAAGTCTTTTAGAAAAGACTTTTCAGGGCTCTGATACCATACTTACGTATGTCACATCCCGGACCCGAGAATCCCTTGTTTAGGGTGGTTCCCAAGGTGTGACACGCGTACTCCCGTGAACTCGCACCTGTTCCGGACCAAATCCGAATTCCCGAAGGAGAAAATGCCACATTTTAAGTGTGAGGATTACTCACTGACACCTGTCAATGCACAATTATCTGCGGAACATGCACATTATAGAAATCAAAGCCGTGATCGGTCCAATAACCAATCTCTTATATTACAATTTCTCCTTAACAAAACTAATGATTTAAATGTCTTAAATGTATATTCCTCTGTACCTTTAGCCATCCTTCTTAATGGTTCTCCCTTTGGGAACATAATCCCTTATGCGGGCTAAGATAGGGTAATCCTTTATCTCCATACCATTTTGTCTATATTGGAGCTTAGGTCCTCTCCAAGTGATCACTTATAAGAGCGAAAAATAATAATATGGTCCATGGTGTTAAAGTAGCTAAAAGAGCCCGTAGTATATATCATTTATTCCTTGTTGATGATAGTTTTATTTTTCACAGTGCCGCTGTAGAGGAGATAAAAGAAGTAAAAGACATTCTTAATGATTATTATATAATATCAAAATAGCAAGGCGATTTTGACAAATCGACTTGGTAATTCAGTAAGGGTGCTTGTCCCCGTAGATGTAAGAAACTCATATCCATTGTGAAGGTTCAATCTATGAATGAAAAGGATAGGTATCTAGAATATCCAGTAATAACAAGTAATCTTTATCGAGAATAAAATTTATCCCTTGAGTCGCTAATAATTAAACTAAGAATTCGAATCCATTCATGGAGAATAAATGTTCTCTAAATCCGAAAGAAACGCCTTTGTTAACTGAGTCAGTCAACCTAGTCTATAACAAGTTAATTCTCCAAATTTATAACAGAACTTTAAACTTAATAGATAAGATGATTAAGAAGTTTTCGTGGGGAGGAGAGGGAAGTAGAAAGTCTACAATCTTAAGATGAAGTAAGTTATCCAGATCAATTGATGAACGGGGCTTATGAATTATGAAAAGTATGAAAAGTAAGGAGAATAATATTGCCCTTTTAGCTAAGACTTGTCGGAGATGCCTTACAAATGATAATTTACTATGTTCTAAAACTCTAAAAGCCAAATATTGCTCCAATAAATATTTATGAGAAGTTAAATGCAGGAAAGGTAACTCTTGGTTCTAGAAAGGGTTTGCGGAGGTGGGCTATTTCATTAATAATAGCATTAAATAGAGTGTGGGCAACGGGCTTAGGATGCCATTGTCGAACACCGCTAACCCAAATCTTCAAGTTTAAGACCTATGGAACAATAAAATTGAATGGAATATACTGTTAATTCCAAATACGTTTAAAGATATATATATTTATATATATATATCTCTAAATCCAGTATGAAAGATAAGGAGAAATTGGAGCTATTACCAAAAACGAAGAATTGATGGTAAAACAACTTATAAAATCCTTGCTTCTAATATAGAGATAGTAATTCAATCAACATAAAATGACGTTCTATTTGGAAAATCACTTTCCTTAAATGTTGTTTTTTTCTTTTTTGGTTGGCAAATTTCTTAAGAAAGCTATCCCAATTTCTAGTTTTCTTGGTCTCTGTGTTACGATTATTAAGAAAAAAACACACTATCAATCACAAGCACCACAAGAAATCCACCACACATTGATTTATGTGATTTGGCAAACTCACTTACGTCCACGGGGCTATGAGCATTTTGCCTAATTTCACTATGAAGAAATTGGACAACTCGTTATAAGGATTCCAAACCCTTTAAGTCTTAGCCTACTCTCTCCCCTTACAAGTTCTCTTTGTGTTACCCTTGTTTGCTTGCTTGCTTACAAAGAATAACCCTATGAGAGAATAATAAGAGATTTGCCCTAACAAAGTGGGCCCCAATCTATGTTGACCTCCTGAATGGAGATCTCACCTATAGCAACCCAATCTCAAATTCTGTGATACATAACAGCTATATATGTGTTTTGTCCTGGCATGATTCACCTGATTCTTTGTCAAACATATGAGACTTTGACTGTCACAGTGTATCGAGATTGATTCCTGCTTAATTCTGATTGTATTTACCAAACCTTTCTACCAGATTGCTTCCTTAGAAGCTTCTGGAACTACCATGTATTCTGCCTCTATAGTGGATAGTGCAAATGTAGACTGAAGGATCGATCTCCAACCGCTAGCAAGCATGTAAACATAGCCTATGGTAGATCTTCTCATGTTTGAGTACCTAGCAAAAAAAAACATAACCTACATATCCAACTACAGTTTCTGACCCCTTTTCAAGATCCGATCTATCACAACTCCACCTAGCTAGGAGACCAGGCTCTGATACCAATTGTTAGGATTATTAGGAAAAAATGCACGATCAATCACAAGAACCACAAGCAATCCACAACACACAAATTTACATGGTTTGGCAAATTCACCTACGTGCATGGGGATATGAGTGTTCTGCTCGATTTCACTATGAAGAAATTGGGCAGCTGGTTATAAGGATTCTAAATCCTTTAACACTTAGGCTACTCTCTCCTCATAGATTTCAGTCTTGTTCTCGGAACCTCCTCCCTTACAATGTTATCTTACTTGCTTGTAAAGAATAACCCAAGGAGAGAATATATAAGAGATTTTCCCTAACAAAGTGGGCCCCCAGAAAACCACTCAGTAAGGCCCAATAAGGACCTTTTAAACCAAATCCAACACCCTATTGGATTTGTGAGGAGGAAGAAATAATGGAGCATGTTTTGTTTCACTATGAGCATACAAGAGTGGTTTGGTTTGGGTCCAAATTAGGACAACACATCCCAAACCAAATGAAGGTGGATACTGATGTTAGTGCTGAAGTTCTTGCAATTTGGTAAGCTTCATGGAATGCTAGGATAAGAGGTTTTTCCAAGATGAAAGCTTTTTCAAATGCTTTGAAGGTAGTCAAAGATGTCAAAGGAAATGAGGATTGGACTAGAAGTTCCATAATTTTGTATATTAGAACACTTCATTATTCTTCTGCTCCTATAGATTTTGTCTATATCCCAACAAAATTAAGTGGGCTACTCATTTTGTCACATCCCGGTCTCGAATCACCCTGGCTTAGGGTAATCTCCGAGGTGTGACACACGTACTCCCATGCGATCTACTCGTCTCTAATCAAGTACAACACACGAAAGAGAGAAAACAACTTTCCACACACGTGAGTTAGAGCTCACTAGAACATATAAATAGCAATTATTCATAGCGGAAGCTGTAATTCATTCCTGTGAGGGTATCAATTCCCACTCAGTCCATTTAATATTTCAAGTTATAATACAAAAGAATTATACAAATATATACATTGTTTTACTAAAGGTGGTGTATAAAAGAACCATGTACAGACATTACCAAAAATATAACAAAAGAATAATTAAACCTAAGTATGGCTCACACAAAAAAGACTAGCCACACATCTGTAGTAATTCTAAAACATGCTACTCGCTCTCCGAGGAAGGTAACTAGACACCTCGGGGCTCAGGCCATTCTTCTAATCATGAAAGTACCTCTTGAGTAGCCTTCTCTCCCTCCTTGGCCATCTCAGGGGCCGGGAGCTGCACCAGTTGCAAGTCCTGGATCCTAACCCTAGAGGGGGGATGAATAGAGTGAGCTACAATATGTGACCAATTATGACAAATTTTAACTTCTTAAAATAAATTAGTCACAAGTGATGATTTATCAAACAAGATGCGGAAGCTAATAAAAATAATCACCACAAGCATTCACCATCACACAATGATTTATAGTGGTTCGGCCTCAATACCTACATCCACTACCGGCTTGTGATCCAACACCCCACTGGATTTCCACTATCTATGCTTTTCAATAGGCTAAGCAATAACCTTTACAATGTTGTTTTTCTAGGCTAAACAACAACCTTTACAAGATGCTTTTCCAAGGCTAAGCAATAACCTCTACACTAATGTTTTTCTTAGGCTAAGCAATAACCTTTACAATAAAAAGATTTTCTCTCAATGTAGTGTCTACACAAACACTTTAAGAGATACAATTAAAGCTCAATATATTTGCCTCTAAAATAGGCGGATATGAAAGTGAAAAACTAACTCACACAAACACTAAATGAATGCAAAGATGTATGCTCATGATGTGTGTGTGATAACTTCAATCAAGTTTAAAAATTAAGCTCAATCAATATATGCTCAAAGCATTTAAAAGTTTAAGGAACATAAAAGATTTTGATTGAAGTGAAATGCAAATCACATGTATGGATACAAACTTATTACTGATATGAAAATGAAAGGCTCACAAGTTGTATGAAATTAATCAGCTCTAAACATGTGATGCATGTGCAATGTTGTTTTCAAAACCAAATTAATTTAACTAAAGTTTAAATGAATGAAAACAACAAATAAAGATTCAACCAAGTAAGAGAATCATGCTATAAAAGAAAACAAAGATTTTGGCTAAGCATGATTAAGAAAGATTTTAAAACAACTTGCATTGAAATCAAAGTGAAGAATCCAATCTAACTTAGATCAATGAATAAAAGAAGAATGGATTCAACACATCATAGTTATCATGCTAAAAATCATTTACCAATAATTTAAACAAAGCATATAACATATGATTAGTAAAAGTAAAGCTTACTTAGATATTTAACTTCATTGATCCAAGCTTTAACTTCACTAATGACCCCTTGGTCTCTCTTAGTTCATCCCCTTTTCTTTGTCTCAAAACACCTAAAGAGTGGCTCTTGGTTCCTCTCTTTTTCAACAACTTTTCCAAATGAATGAACTTGTATTTATACTCAAAAATTGAGTTCCTGCGTCTCCCCGGTCGACCTCCCCTTTCCCCGGTCGACCTAGCCTTCAACGGTCATAAATCTGACCATTTGAAAAGAAACCCAACGGCTCTTTACCCGGTCAACCCCCATGGACCCAGTCGACCGAGCACACTGCAGGTCGACCCAAGCCCAGGGACCAAATTTCCTTAAAATTCATATTTCAAAGTATTTCTTGAAGGGAACTTTTGGGCAACTGAATCAAGCTTGGAATCATGATTTAAATCAAACAAATAGGGTTAAAATCATGAAACATAAAATGCCTAAAAAGATTCGAAACTTTAAAACCAATGACTTGCTTGATTAAAAAGAAACTTCTTTTCAAATTAAAATGCATCCAAGTTAAAAAACAAAAAAAAGGCATAAATCAATATTTCTAACAATGCATGTGTAAATCAAGATTTCAAGTTTTTCTAAAACAATGCATGTGTGAAAATTCAAATGATGCTAGAATGATAATGCATCCATCAAATTGCAATACACAAAATCCCTAACAATCTCCCCCTTTGCAATTTGATGGCAACTTACTCAATACTGAATTAACACACTAAGTCTTCAGCTCCCCCTAAGCTGGACAAGTCTTGAAATCTCTTGGATGCTTCTTCTCTTAGCTTGGGCTCTTGGACTTTTTCTCCAATCTTCTTGATGCTTGGAGCTTAATCATTCTTCGAGCTTTCTATTCTTCTTTCTTTCTTTAGCCAAGCATCTTCTTTAGCTCCCAAGCTTTCTCTTCTTTCAGCTCTCCCCCTTTGACCATGCACTCTCTCCCTTTGGCAAGATATGCATTCTCTCCCCCTGTAGAAGATCATACAAAATCTCCCCTTAGGAAGCTTGGACATTCTCTTCCCCTTTAGACAACTTGAATGTTCTCTCCCCCTTTGACATTAAATTGCAAAGGTACCTACACACATGAAATAAGGAAAATACCTTTTACAAGCACCTGTTAACAAAAGAAATCGAAAATGAAATACATAACAGGTTATCATGTATGGTTAGTAATCTCTAAGGGTTTAAAGCCAATTCAATGGTCAATTTGATCAAAACTAATACTTCCTATGAAGGTTTACACTCCCCCTCAATCCATTCTCTCCTTTTGTCAAACTTTTGACAAAAATATAACTATTTGGTTCAAGAAGAAGATGGTTTAACCAATTGAGGGTCAACTTCAAGGAAATGATTAGACACGTTTAACTATAGAGCACAATATGATCAAATTACCAAAAGAGAGCAAGGTCAAGGCGAAAGCGATCATGGATACCAATTGGAAAAATAAAGAATACCAATTGAGATTCAAAGATAAGTCTATTAAAACAATCACTCTAAAATGGAGTTATAAAGGATATAACTATTAAGATAAATCCAAATTAGAGCTATCCATGATATTATGGGGTTTACTAAACATAGCATCAATTAATTTAACTATGAAAATCATATGCTATGAAAGTTTTGAAATCATTTCATTCAATCAATAAATATGACTATTAAGTGCAAGATGAGTGAAATGAAATTCAAACATGAAGCCAGCCTCAACTAATAACCAATCAAGATTATGAATACATAAACATGGTGGTCATGAGATATACCTATATGAGCAAGAGAGGTGGCAAACATGAAAATTGTGATGCTAATGGAGTGTGACATGGAACAAAAATATCACTATCAAGTTCAATCTAATGTACATATGGCCATCACATACTCAAGATAAGACATCAAATCAATCGATACTAATTGAAACCAATTGAATTTGAAAACATGATTAAGAGCAAGAATGTGACAAACACAAAATTCCATCAATCATCATAAATGGATATTCATCACTTTTAAAGATATAACTAATGAGCATAGTGATGAACAAGATAAATTGCAATGCAAAAGGATATAACTTGGTAATGCATGCAATTTTCAAAGTGACAAAATCATATGAATTCAACAACTAAGATATCCATCAAACATATAGATATACTAGGAATGAATTTCAAAGAGTTTCATATGATCAAAATCACTACTATGAAGTTGAAACATATATAAGAATGACATCACTAATAAAATACACATGAATCAACGTCATAACCATCCATTTAAAGAAGAATGACTAGAAGGCATAAAGGATGGATTTGAGTTCTAGTATGGTTTCTACAAATATAACTAATATCACAACCATACATGGGACCAATTGACATTTGCATATAAAAAGAATGCAACCAAAAGAGCAAAGATGCAAATGACTTTAAACAACAATCGATCATGAATAATCTAGCTAAGAAAGCTTTTGAAATCACAATCAATTGATCATCAATAAAAATGCAATGCAAGAGATATAACTCAATGTAAGCAAAAAGCAAATCTAACATGATGAAATTATAATCAAATGATTTTGAAAACCATGATATGTAACTAGTGATGTATATGAAGACAAAATCAATTGATCACAAATGAACATTGCATTTTAAGAAATGTAATTTAGAAAGAACAAAATGCAAATGTAATAAAGACCAACAAAAAGATTTAACTATAAAGGATAGGTTGGTCAATGAGGTTCAAGGCCTTAGGGTTTGTCTAAGTATCTAAGTTTAGGAATCCACCTAAGGTCTTGATAGGGTTGATCTTTGAGGTCTAGTTTGGAAGTCCCACCAACTTTAGGAGATTTGACTTGATAAATTTCCAATTTGGACTTATCACCATGATATTTAGATTTGACTAAATTTAGCTTAGATTGGTGATTAGTTTTTTTAGGTTGGTGAGTTTGTTTCTTGGGGGATTGATTCATTTTTCTTTTCTTCTTATTTTCTCCCTTTATTTGACTTTTGAATTTTAAATTTAACTTTGTTACATTCTTCAAAAGTTCTTTCATGTGTTGATTTAACGGAGATAGGTTGAGAAGCTTTTTGTTTATAGATTCTTTTAAACTTGGTTTAACTTGTTTAAACTTTTTAGAATCTATCTTAGGAGACTCCATTTTAATTGATTTAACTTGTTTAATCTTTTTGGAGCCTTCTTCGATTTTTAGTGTCTTACCCTTCATAGATTTAGATTCTACCTTTTTGGGTTCAAAGATGGGTTTAGACACATGGCTTCTTCTTAGTTTGCACTCAAACCTAAAATGCCCTTCAATGCCACAATAATTACATTTTGTCATAGGCAAGGAAGAATGAATACTAGAGAATGAGGACTCACCTTTCACAAAAGTGTTGATGAAGCTAGGGTCATGTGAAATATTCATATCAAATCCAAGTCCCGTCCTATCTCTTTGAGATTTACCCAATTTAAATAACTTTCAAATCTCTCTTCACCTTTGGTAAACTTGCACTCATACTTTTGTTTGTAGCTTTCAAGTTGAGTGACTTGGTTTATAAGGATTGAATTTTCATTTTTAACTTTTGATAATTCATTTTCAATTTCCTTATATTTGATTAGTTCTTCATGAGCAATTTTTAAATCAAATTTAAGTTCATTAATAACATTAGATCCAAGTTCTAGAGTTTTTATCTTATTTTGAGAATTAGATAAATTTTCCTTTGAAATGGTCAACTTGAATTCTAGGTTGTTAATGTTTTTGTCTTGCCTTTGTAATTGATCTCTTAGTTTTGAATTTTCTTTTTTAAGATCATCATTTCCTATCTTTAATTCATTTAGATCTTCTTTAATATTAGATAGGTTATGCAAAGAGATCATAAACTTAGAGTCTAAGCATTGTATAACTTCTTCTTTTTCTCTAAGTTCATCTTTTGAAGAAACTAATTCTTTGTTTAGATTTTTAGATTCTTCTCTTAATTTTTTATTTTTCTTATCAAGCTCTAAGGACAAAGTATATAAATGCTCATAGGCTTGTTGAAGATCATCTTCATTATAATCATTTTCTTCTTCTTTTAAATTAAATTGAGATTCATTAATTTGAGGGTTTGAATCTCCAATAGAAGGAAGAATGAGGGGTCTAGAAGAATCTACACAAGAATCTAAACAATCTATCAAAGTGGAATCCATTCTAATGATTTTTATGAAAGCATAACACTAGGGTTTTGACTCTAGGCTTTTACACCTAATCAAGAGTTCCAAAAACACTTGATCCTAATACAGAGCACGAGGCTCTGATACCAATTGCAAGTCCTGGATCCTAATCCTAGAGGGGGGGTGAATAGGGTGAGCTACAATATGTGACCAATTATGAAAAATTTTAACTTCTTAAAATAAACTAGTCACAAGTAATGATTTATCAAACAAGATGCGGAAGCTAATAAAAACAATCACCACAATCATTTACCATCACACAATGATTTATAGTGGTTCGGCCTCAATGCCTACATCCACTACCGGCTTGTGATCCAACACCCCACCGGATTTCCACTATCTATGCTTTTCAATAGGCTAAGCAATAACCTTTACAATGTTGTTTTTCTAGGCTAAACAACAACCTTTACAAGATGCTTTTCCAAGGCTAAGCAATAACCTCTACACTAATGCTTTTCTTAGGCTAAGCAATAACCTTTACAATAAAAAGATTTTCTCTCAATGTAGTGTCTACACAAACACTTTAAGAGATACAATTAAAGCTCAATATATTTGCCTCTAAAATAGGCGGATATGAAAGTGAAAAAGTAACTCACACAAACACTAAATGAATGCAAAGATGTATGCTCATGATGTGTGTGTGTGATAACTTCAATCAAGTTTAAAAATTAAGCTCAATCAATATGTGCTCAAAGCATTTAAAAGTTTAAGGAACATAAAAGATTTTGATTGAAGTGAAATGCAAATCACATGTATGGATACAAACTTATTACTGATATGAAAATCAAAGGCTCACAAGTTGTATGAAATTAATCAGCTCTAAACATGTGATGCATGTGCAATGTTGTTTTCAAAACCAAATTAATTTAACTAAAGTTTAAATGAATGAAAACAACAAATAAAGATTCAACCAAGTAAAATAATCATGTTATAAAAGAAACCAAAGATTTTGGCTAAGCATGATTAAGGAAGATTTTAAAACAACTTGCATTGAAATCAAAGTGAAGAATCCAATCTAACTTAGATCAAAGATTAAAAGAAGAATGGATTCAACACATCATAGTTATCATGCTAAAAATCATTTACCAATAATTTAAACAAAGCGTATAACATATGATTAGTAAAAGTAAAGCTTACTTAGATATTTAACTTCATTGATCCAAGCTTTAGCTTCACTAATGACCCCTTGGTCTCTCTTAGTTCATCCCATTT
Organism: Cinnamomum chago; assembly: GCA_038049695.1. Lineage (NCBI taxonomy): Eukaryota > Viridiplantae > Streptophyta > Magnoliopsida > Laurales > Lauraceae > Cinnamomum > Cinnamomum chago. The sequence goes on along the minus strand of CP142453.1, from coordinate 99,490,680 downwards.
TCTTTGTCTCAAAGCACCTAAAGAGTGGCTCTTGGTTCCTCTCTTTTTCAACAACTTTTCCAAAGGAATGAACTTGTATTTATACTCAAAAATAGAGTTCCTGCGTCTCCCCGGTCGACCTGCCCTTTCCCTGGTCGACCTAGCCTTCAACGGCCATAAATCTGACCGTTTGAAAAGAAGCCCAACCGCTCTTTACCCGGTCGACCGAACACACTGCAGGTCGACCCGGGCCCAAGGACCAAATTCCGTTAAAATTCATATTTCAAAGTATTTCTTGAATGGAACTTTTGGGCCACTGAATCAAGCTTGGGATCATGATTTAAATCAAACTAAGAGGGTTAAAATCATGAAATATAAAAAGCTTAAAAAGATTCGAAACTTTAAAAACAATGGCTTGCTTGATTAAAAAGAAACTTCTTTTCAAATTAAAATGCATCCAAGTTAAAAAAACTAAACATGCATAAATCAATATTTCTAACAATGCATGTGTAAATCAAGATTTCAAGTTTTTCTAAAACAATGCATGTGTGAAAATTCAAATGATGTTAAAATGATAATGCACCCATCAAATTGCAATACACAAAATCCCTAACACCTGTGACTATGACACCAAGAGTAGTATCATCAATACAACGATTAAGCAAGTATAAGTAATAATAAGGAAATACATAATGTATCAAATAGAATTTAAGACGAATAAATTCATGGATGCCAATAATAAGTATCAACTAGGCAAATTGTGCACAATTGCATAGTTTATGCTTGTGAATCTAGTATAATAAAAACATACTAATTAGCTACTATCTTAAGCTCATCTTCTTAATAGAGAGTGAATCTAGTTGGGATGTCATCAGCGGCCCGGCGAAAGGCTAGCTGGTTACCTGGGTTTGGAGTTCCGATGCTCTAGATGACTTACTGCAGTCGTCTCGAATAACTAAACCAAGTTCAACCCCGTCGGGTATCCCAAGGTCAAAGTTAAGTAATGCCAACTCGATCGAACCAAATAATAATCGAATAAAAACTGAATTTGAGTAAGTTTGTATTCATTTAATCATAATCAAATCGAATGATAATCACGTATACTCAATTACTTACTCAATCCTCATTTCCAATAATTGCCAAGTCGGATATACAACACAGAAGTTACGAATTGATTATAAACAATCGAATCTCAATGAATACTAACAATGCTATCAATATACTAAGCAGGATTTGATATCAAAAATGAAATTGTGCTCCAATATGAAATGCAATAATTTAAGGGAATCAAGATATTTTTACGAACCAATACTAGACTATTATTTGTTTAGTCTTTCACCATCAATACAAAGTAGGTTGGGAAAATCAACGTATTACTACCTTGTTAGGTGTCACTATTTATGAGAAGTACGTTGAATTGCCAAACTAACCTTCATGGCGTAGTGTTAGACTAATAAATGTCCTTTAGACCATTTTACGGTCATAAAGCCTCAAAAAATCCTAAATTCCTATGGAAGTAAGGTGAGCACCATGATTATCTATTAGAAAGGATTATTGTGGGTTATCGTAGGTTAAGGATGATAATTCACCCTTAAAAGTGGATCAGAAAAAGGCCATGGTTCCAACTTCAGGTTCGCTCGAGCAGACCCCATCCAAAGGTCTACTCGCTCGCCCGACCCATTCGTTCGCTTGAGCGGTGGCTTCAAGGGTGTGGTCGCTCGAGTGGACCCATCCAGAGAGGTGAACATCTGAGCGATCTTTTATTTGCTCAACCTAATGCTTCAGAAGGGGGTTCGCTCAAGAGACTGCTCCAGTTCGCTCGAGCGAACTGTCCAGAATTCCTGTTTTCAGGATTTCTCACTACTTCTTCCTCCCATTCATTTTCACTACACACCTGCATAAGTGGAGCCTCCTTGTTCTCTTACATACAACATATAATGTCTCCATTCAATTTATAAACCCATGAACCAATCCAACCCATTCATATATTATGAGATAGAATCATTGAGAAAGAGGTTTACTTGAATTAAATAGAATTAACCATAATGTAAACCCAAATTATGCTCATACTTGCCTCAAATAAGAGCTTTCCAACTCTTCTCTCTCACTTGCTTCAAAGAACCCAAAAACCCCCAAATCACTAAACCCTAATCACAATACACATGAAAAACTATATAAATATACATGTATGATTTGTCCAAGAGTCTATTGACTCTAATGCAACTCCACAAACACAAAAGGAGATATTTTAGCTCTTACCTCAACAAAGAATTCAAATGTGGGAAAGGTAGGCGATGTTGGGGATGGTTCTTGTTAACAATGAAGAGAAGAAGATGAAGATGATGAGGGTTTGTTTCCTCCTAGCTCCCAAGGCACTCACCACAACCTTTGATGGTTGAGGAAGAGAGAAGAGGAGAAGGAGAAGAAGAGTAGAGAGGAAGGGAATGAAAAGGAAATGAAAGAGGAAGGGGTAAGGTCTTATATAAGGGATAAGGTTGATATTTTTGCAAGAAAGCCCACAAAAATTGTTTACTTCTATTTTGAGTCGAATGAGGGTCTAATTATTCAATGGTTAGTCAAATGAAGGAATGCTTAATACGAAAATCGACGTGCTCGTCGAGATACACGTGATGACGCCAATATGACGTGCAAATGATGCAAAACGCGAAAACCCATAATTACGAAAAAGCCATTGACTTTACCTAACCGAGTCAAATCGGTTCCCACTCACCTATTTAATGTTCAAGGCTCAACTAACTCAGTCTATAAAGACTAATAAACACTAATTACTGTGATTAGCAATTAAACATAATTAATTTAGCTAAAACACACTTAATTAGTACTAATCAAGGTTAGATCGGGTCTGGGCATAACACATTTCTTATCAAAAGTTTGTCCTAGATGTTAAAGGAATTTATTTTGGGAGGATTGACAACGTCATTCCTTAGGTGTGTGATCTGGTTTTTTGTCCGACCCCCTATCCTTGGTTTCTGGGGGAAGGTTTTGTGTTGTTGTTTGCTCCTGACATTTGAATGAAATATTTGTTTTACACAAAAAAAAAACACTCCTTACTTTGCTCATTTATATATATATATATAATAAGATAAAGGTCACGCCAAGCACAGACTACTCAAATATCCTGCCATTTAATTTAATTTTGATTTTTTATTCATAAGACTAAGATAGACATGTCTGTCAACATGGATTTGCACAGCAACAATATCCTTCTATATATTCCTGACAGTCGCCTTTACAAAATCCTTCTTTGATGCAGTCTTCATTGCAGGTCGAAGAGCATCCCCACCTGCAAAGAAGATGCTCCACAATTCCACCTTCCTCTTTAGCCTTTTCTTCATCTGCATCTCTCACAAATAAAATATTTGTGTTAAAGACTTCAATAACAAATTAATGAAAGACATTTGATTTTATAAGTATAGCTCGATCGTTAGTTCTAATGAAGAAACTGTTTAATTGTTTGTTAAGATTACTAGGATTGTTAGGATATTAGGTTATCCTTATCCTTAAGATAAGGTTAGATCGTATTTGCATTATAAATCTCTTAATTATGGGAAGAAAGTGGTTCTCAAAAAGTCTTTATTGTATGCTCGAGCGCCTTGAGGTTTTTGTAGCAATGATTAGCTATAGAAATTTAATAAGTTCAACTGATACTTAAATCTATATCATTACACATTTTAATAAATGCTACTGTCTCACATTTTTAGGAAAAAGCTAATGCCCTAATACAACCAATATATAATACTAAGTTGGTCAAAGGCTGCACCAAAAAGATTTTCCTTGAGGGGATTCACTATCCAAAATAAATTCTTAGGAGGCCATATGTAAAAACATCCACTACACCAAAAATCGGAAATTGGAACGGAAAAGCGTTCCTAATCCTCCCGTTCCTAATCCGTTAAACCGTTCCAATTTCCGTTCCAATTTGGATTAGGAACGGTTGGTACCAAATTGGAACGGAAATTGGAACGGTTTAACGAATTAGGAACGGGAGGATTAGGAACGCTTTTCCGTTCCAATTTTCGATTTTTGGTGTAGTGATCTAAGATTCTAAAAAAATGAAAAGAATTTAGGGGTAGTTCCCCAGATCCACCCTTGTTGGCTCCCACACGAATACTAGAAAACATAATCTCTGTCCTTTTAACTCATGATTGTAAATATCAACCGATGTGAGTCAGTACTCTTAAGAGATTAGTGCATGTGTAATCATACCTTGATCTTCAATACGATTAATGCATATTTGTTCACACTATCTAAAGAGGATAAATACAAGCTGATATAAGCTTTATTTTATTTTTAATTAAAACAGAATCACACACCAATATACCAAATATAACATAAACACTTATTCGCATCACCAACAAGATGATAAAGATGAATCAAACACTATACACTAATTTATATATGATGAGAGAATTATACTTGGATTTGAAAACTGAAATCTTATCTACCGGCAGAGAATTGCCCAATCACTAAGGGCACATTTGGTAAACAGAATTTAGAGGACTCCTCCATTCTCATGGAACCAAGCTATCCTTAAATAGGGTTTCTGATGAGAGATCCATGTTTGGCAAACAGAGAGGATCCAATAGTTATAAGGTTTTTTCTTTTTTTCTTTTTCTCTCTCTTTTTTTTTTTTTTTTTTTTTTGCAATCAAGACTTGAGGTTTCACCCAATAATCGTTTTTGACTCTTTAGAGAATTTCAACAGTTCAAATCATACAAATGGGTCACACGAATAAAAAAAAAAACCCTTAGTTTTAAGATCTGCTCTCTCTGTTTGGGGTTTTTTTTTTTTGTTTTTTTGTAAATATCTCAAAACTCATTAGGGATCTACGGCTGAAATTCGAGCCCCTAGCCGTGTTTGGTTTTTTAAAATGATACAGGGCTCGGATCATGCTTTTGTGGCACACTAGAATAAAAAGTCGAACAAATGGGCAGCAAATAAAATCCTTTTTTTGCATTGTGGCAGGTCAAAGATCTGGAGCTCTTGGCCAATTTCTCATGATCCATGATGAATCATGCTGTCAAATTTGAATCACTAGTCGATGGTGGACTTTTGAAGAGTTTAAACGGTTTGGATTGTTCAAATGGGGCACACAGAACTCTAGAATCAATGATCCAATGGTCTTGATTTTTTCTCTATTTGAAAATATCTCAGAATTTGTGAAGAAGCAATGTGAAGAAGCAACGACTAATATTTGATCTCCCAGCTGTTTTGGGCCTTTAAAACAAGATTATCAGTTTGGATCTTGGTTGTGGGGCCTTATAAATCAAAGGAAAAGAAAACCTCAATCATCCCACTGTAGCAGCATATTTCTTCGCGTGCCTGGATTTGGAGAGATGAGGGGAGGTCCAATAATTGGAAACAAATACTGGAGGAGTCCTCTATACATTTTCAAAGCTCATCCAAACGTGGATTTTCCATGCGATCAAGGGAAATGGAAACAAATACTGGAGGAGTCCTCTATACATTTTCCAAGCTCATCCAAACATGGATTTTCCATGGGATCAAGGGAAATCACCAGGATTCCTCAAAGTTGACGTTTATCAAACACGCCCTAAGAGAAAACGTTTGGAGAACTCTAATATGATTTGAAAACATTCTTTTAAGAAGACAATTGCAAAATTTGATGATATATGATGATAGAATTCTACAGTGACAGGAACTTACACATAACAATAGAAGAAGATGAGATGATTAGCGCAAGAAGAAATGCTACAACAGAGACCTTCTTGACTCCCATGGTAGGATTGGTTGGCCTATAGATCTTAGAAGGCAACCCACTTTTATAAGAAGTGAGCATTGGATAGATTAAGTCCAGGTGCAGTATCCTACTAAAAATGAAAAAGAAGGATCCATGGTGCAGCTGGATGCGGTTTAGGCAATGTATTAAATGGATGGTAAATCTTACTCATATGTTTATTGATAAAATCCAGGGGTGGCTACCGATTCGGATGAGGACTAGCGAAAGCCCCCCGTGCTGGGCGCGGGCAATATAATTAGTAGTAGTTATAATGTAAAGGTCTAAAATAAAAAAAATCAATAGAAATAATTTAGAGTATAACCCTAATAAAAAAAAATCAATGAGTTATTTATTAGAGAGGATGGAAAAGAGGAAAGGGCTTATGGCGTTTAAAGGTGGGAAATGTAGAGACGTGAATAGAAACACAAATAGAAGAGGAAAGAGTTTTTATAACATTGGATTAGTAAAAAGAACGTTATTAATATAGCTAATATTAATAGGATGATTAATGAGTGATATTAGTAGGTGGTCAACATGAGAAGAGTCAAAATCAAATTTGAAATTTACAGTGAAATTGGAAATCAAATCCACTTCGCTCCATATATAATAATAGATAGACTGATTTGGACAAGTGACCCATTTTTTCAACAGGTCATATTCATTTGACCCAGTTCAGATTTTGTAGCCCTAGGGTAAACAGCTCGGGTTTGGAACATTCTACAAGTACCTTCTTAGAAGCGTGGATATTTTGGGCTATTTTTGGATTTTTTGAGTTTTTCTCAGGATGTTATTCGGAAAACATAATTAAGAAATGAATTTATTTTTTAAAAATAATAAAAAGTTAAAAATAAAAATAATTATTAGTATTATTTTTTAATTTTTGGTAAGGGTATCTCAGTGGTATTTGACCCGACAAGGCTAATTCCTTAGGCGCGCATGACCCGTAACATTTTTCTTTTCAATTCTCTCATTTTAATTTCAGAACTACTGCCATTTGCTCATAAAATTTGCATCTCAAAAGGTATTTTGAAGATATGGCAGCTATATCGAAAAATATAATTTTAGCAAAAAAAAAATCTGAAAAATACAATTTCAGATTGATGCGTTGATAATGATTGGGATATTCTCAAAAAATTGCCAACGGTTTTCCCAGTGGGATAGCAATAGAAAACCAGTATGTTCAAACCTAACCCTTTGCGGACCCATTTATTAGACCAATCAAACCTGGCCAAGCCTACATGGGCATTACTTGGGCTGTCAAAGGGATGAGCTCGGGTCGGGCTTGGGTAAGCCATTACCCTACCCCTCATATACATGGGTCGGGTCTAGGTCGAGCAAAAGCCCTCGGTGCCCTTGGCAGGCCTACAGTACCAAAGCTACCTTATCCTCAAGGGCCAAGGTTGGGGTAGGGTCAGACCAAGGTAAAAAAATAATATTTTTTTAATATTATTATATATAATAATTTTTCTATACCATGATGCTAACCCTCATTTATCCAAGATACGGATTAGTGCAAAGCAGAAGGCAATCTTTTTGTGCAAGTTCTAAAAAAATACATGAATTAAGTTACTAAGTCCTCGTATAAAAGATTAAAAGTTTTATTTAGGATTAAATGAAATAAGCTGATTTAATAGTATCGAGACATGGAATTAGAACATAGCACACTAGCAGTAGTTACATAATTTAAGTAGTGTGCCTGGTTTTGTTCGTCACCAGTCTATTAGTAAAATTGTCGAAGTTGAAGTCTTGCTACTTGTGGTCTTTTTTACTAGTTCATGTACGGCATTTATTTTATAAAGCAATAATATGGATCATTAGAACATGTTTGACAATTCGCATTTGATTCAATTAGATTTATTTCAAATAGACATTAAACCTTTTCCAAATAAATTATTTAGTATATGTAGTTCAAATAAACATTAAACCACTCTTGAATTAGCATTAATACTAAATTGTTAATTCTTTAAAATATCACCATTGGGTATTTTATAACAATGCAATTAAACTTTCACTACCTAAAATGAATGAAGAAGATGATTTGATGCATGATTCACAAGTTTTCACGTCAAATGTGGGGCCCACTTGAATGAAATAACAGTCATGATCGATAAAAGTAAGAGGATAGAAAGAAATTGGCATCAATCAGTGGTTAATGGTTGAATCTCATTCTCACTCAAAGATGATGTTGATGGCTATTCATCTAATTAAACTAAGAAACTTTAGTAGTTTACATTGGTGAAATGTAGTCTAGTGATCAATGACATTTTGAATTTCCTTTTCATTGAAGAACTTGTTCGCATTGGGCAAATGTAGAATCAAACATACCGTTCAAAAGAAAACGTAGAATCAAACATAGGTGGCAATAATGGGATCTATGAGGATATCCATTAAAAAATTACCTAACATTTGGTTATTATTGTTTGATAAAATATTAAGTTTCCATCATTTATTGCTAATTAGAGGAATTCTTTATAACTTTTTGTTAAAACTCTAATATATATTATATATTATTTAATTTATATATTAATAGATAAAAGGGCTGGGCCGGGCCTCCTCAGGCTTACCAAGTCAAGCCCTATATATCTTGGCCCTTAAGGTTGTGGGCTACTCAAAATTGGCCTTACCCTTCCTTCGGGCTTTAGGAAAAAAAGAAAAGCCCTCACTTTGAGGGCTTTTGCACGCCGGACCTTCTTATTAAAAGTCTGGACTGACAGCTCTTGGTGTGACTCATGAAAGTTGGGTCAAGATTCTTTGGAACTGTATATAGCCTATTGTCCAAAATATCATCCTTGGTTAAAATATCCTTTTGAACCATATCAAAGAATCTTGTGTTTTTCGTTGTGAGATAAATACTACTAACATATGCGAATGCTCTCAGATCTTCTAGATAATCAACCAAGGGTTTTTATCTCCCTCATTTAGAGCAATCTTGATGGGTCAAAACTATTTCGGACTCTACCCCTCCTGAAATCTCACATCCATTGACCAACATGGGAAATTAGCCTCACTTGAATTAGATGTTGATCCAAGACTCTTTACGAGAGTCTTATCCCAATCCAAACTCTCCTAGAGGTCACAAATTAAGACTTATTTGGGAGATTCACCCATGGTCTTAGCCACATTTATAATCCGACGTGGGCCCCATGGTTGGTGGGTCACACAAATTCTTGAGGATTTTCTCTCATGATGTTATTGGGAAATGTAAGAAAATGAGGTTTTTTTTAAACAATAAAAATATGAAAGATACTTCATAAAATATGAAAAGCTAAATAATATAAGAATATGAAAATAAAATAAATCCAAAATAAATTTCAATGTTATATTATCATCATCACTTCATAGCCTTATAATTATATAAGTGTCATAAGTGTAAGTAGGAATAATAATCTTCATGTCTTAGGATAATATGATAAAAATAAAAAATAATAATAGGGAAGGGAAATTAGTAGTTATTAAGAATGATAAGTGTTTTAATAAAAGCCAACCAAGTTAACAGATGTTTCATTAGATAGAGGAGTATTGAGTACGTAGTTATTAATCTAATCAGCGTCAAGAATAAAAACCCACCACATTACTACTTCTATGGGGATAATACTAAAGAGCATGAGATGATGGAAAGCCATTTTCTATTACTTGGATGTTTTTTAACCATTTTGGGAAAAAATAATGCAATATAAAAGCGATATTATGAGTTTTATAGATATTAAAAACATGGTTTTACTATCATTATTATCTAAAAAATATCGTGGTATCTTTTAAAATATCATCTTATAATAAGTTACAGGCAAAGTCAAGGGCCTGGTTGACAAGTATGATCTATTTGAAATAAAGTTGATTCAATCAAACTCTTTAAAAAATGGACTGTTTCATATGTGTAGTTCAGTTAAAAATGCAAAAGTGTTGTATGATAAAAGTAGGGGAGCAAACATTTTTGCCAATCTCTTCTTAGTCTTGATGGTTTAAACTTATGGTCTACATCATGAGGTCATGGGTTTGAGATATTACACTGAGAAATGTTTTTTTAAAAAGTAAAAAAAGACGAAAGCTTATAAACCGGTTCATTTAGATATTCACATAAACTTGCCAAATAGATTAAAGCACTTAACTATCTAATTAAATCTGTTTTAAGTCAAATAAATCTAAAATATAGACTTGCTAAACTGCACCTTAATCGAGTGTACTCCTTATATTTCTAACCATCAATCATCTATGCACCCTTAACAAACCTTTGAGAAGTTTAGTCATTACAAATACTTTTTAGGGACTTTTACAAAAAAGTTAGTCATAGCCTAATTACACAATTTGATTAAGAAATATCCTAAAACATTCAATTAGGGTGTTGTATGCAGCCGAAAGACCAGTAAACCTTTTCCATTTTTCTCTCCAAACGATATATATCATTTGCTCTATATTAGTTCATAGCCAGAAAAAAGAAGCTCACTATAAACCACATAGACAATGATGATTAGGAATGGTTCAAAACCATTTCAAATGAGAATAGAAACAGTTTTGAGCCGTTTCTAAAAGTGGTGTTCCTGATCATTTGGAACGGTTTATAAGTGTTCCAACAAAATTGATTGTAGAACGATTTAAAATTGTTCCAGATTTATTTTTGTGAACGGTTCTAAACCGTTCTAGAATCATAGTTTCAAACCGTTTCAAAGTTATTTAGATTTTTGAATAATTATTTTAAAAAATGACTTAAGAACAATTAAAATTATTTAGATTTTTGGAATGGTCTTCAACCGTTCCTAACCAATTTAGACCCATTAAAATTTTATTTTAAGAATAGTTATGTATTTTAAAAATTATTTTATAATTTATTATAAAGAGGCCTCTAATTTTGCATCGATATTACACTACACCAAAAATCGAAAATTGGAACGGAAAAGCGTTCCTAATCCTCCCGTTCCTAATTCGTTAAACCGTTCCAATTTCCGTTCCAATTTGGTACCAACCGTTCCTAATCCAAATTGGAACGGAAATTGGAACGGTTTAACGGATTAGGAACGGGAGGATTAGGAACGCTTTTCCGTTCCAATTTCCGATTTTTGGTGTAGTGTTAACACACATTTACATAAAAAATCCTTACCAATAGTAAATTTTATTTTATCACAATCATCATTTTACATCACAAGTCACAAACAATATGTTTTGAGTTGCTGACATGTCTTCTCTTGCCTCTACTCTTTTACTATCTTCAACTCTAAACCTCTCTCTTTCCCCTTTTTGTCCCAAAATCTACAATCTTTCTACGCATAGTAGCAAATACCGAAAGTCCTGGGATCCTAACCCTAGGGGGGGGGGGGGTGGTGAATAGGGTGAGCTACAATATGTGACCAATTTAGACAAATTTTAATTTCTTTAAAATAAACAAGTCACAAGTGATGATTTACCAAACAAGATGCGGAAGCTAACAAAAGAAATCACCACAAGCATACACCATTACACAAAGATTTATAGTAATTCGGCCTCAATGCCTACATCCACTACCGGCTTGTGATCCAATCACCCCACCGGATTTCCACTATCTATGCTTTTCAATAGGCTAAGCAATAACCTTTACAATGTTGTTTTTCTAGGCTAAACAACAACCTTTACAAGATGCTTTTCTAAACTAAGCAATAACATTTACACAATGCTTTTCTTAGGCTAAGCAATAACCTTTACAAATGAAAGATTTCTCTAAGAAGGTGTCTATACAAAAACACTCTAAGAGATACAATTTAAGCTCAATTGAATTGCCTCTTAAATAGGCTGAAATGAAAGTTTAATTCAATGTACAAACATACACAACAATTGGCTAAAGTGTGTGTACAAAGTGTATGAATGTTTACTTCAATCAAATTCTAAAATGAAGCTCTTAAATGAATGCTTGATGCATTTTAAAATCTAAACTCAGAAAATGATGATTGAAGTTATATGCTAATCACATGAAAGGTTCAAGTAACTTGAAAGAAAGTACTAAACAAGTTGTAAGAAGTTTAACTACTAAGAACACATGTGATTTAGACAAGAATGTTTGCGAAGCAATCTCATATTCCAAAGGTGATATTGTGTTTGCTAAACATCTCTTTGAAAGCTAGAAATCATGCATATATGAAAATACAAAGAGTTAAACATGCAATGATTTTAAATGGAATGAAAATCAAAATTAACTTAGAAAGATATACCTTTTAAATCTCAAACATTTGATTTCCAATAGCCTTCTAACTCTCTTAACTTATTCCCCTTCTTTAGGCTTCAATAGGGTTCCAAAGATTCAAAGATCAAGCCTCTCAAAAGAAAGGAATGGAATGGACTTTTAACCAAAAAACAGTCCAACGGCTAGTTGGCCCGGTCGATCCCATGACCCCCGGGTCGACCTGGCCCAACGGTCATATTGGCCCAACGGCTAGTTACCGGCCGGTTGACCTGGGCATGGCTCGGTCGACTGGGTACACTGGCTATTTTCCCAACAATCAGTTGGGCCGGTCGACCGGGCACAGGGGTCAGTCGACCAACCAAACTGGCCAGGGATGAGTTCCTGCAGAGTTTTCAAAAATCCAAAGATGAAACTCGGAACTCAAGGCCAGTGTGATTTAAGCATAAAAAGATGATTCTAAAAATGGAGAATGTATGCAAATCACAAACCTAAATTTTTAATTTGATTTTCCAAACTAATGCATGAAGAATTAGGTTTTCAAAAGAGTATTTGGATTCTAAATGTGAGGCCCCACCCCTTGTGGGCCCTCTAATTGAGTTTTTGAATACTAATTATTAGCTAATTATGTTAATTAGGGGTTAATCTTAGTAGTTATGTACTAATCTCCTAAGTTGAGTTAGATTAGCCTAGATGTATTAGTATTAGGGTTTTTAGGGAGTCTTTTGTATTTCTAGGATTAGTAGGGTGTTGGAGGCCCTAGCTTGTTAATAGTGTTTACCATAGGGGGTTTCCGCAAAAGCACCTTCTAGAACTTTCCACCTAATGACCTATATGCCCCTAACCCTAACCCTAATCCTATACAACCCCAAAGGACTTTTTAGTCTTTAGCCACCCCCAAACCTTATAAATCCAGCACACTTCCCCAAAACCCTTAGCTATTATTCCTCTCTTCTTCCATTTCCGCCTTCTTCCTCTCTCTCATTTCCCTTCTTGAGCTGGGACTGTTCTTGTGCTGGGAGAATACCAAGGGCTGCAACTTCATCTTCTTCTTCTTCTTATTCATTTGGATTGGATTGGTTTTCTCTCCTCTTCTCTATCTCTACAACCTTCTCTTCTTAAAGGCAAGTGCATTATACTTTTGACTTAGGTTGTATATTCTGTTGCATTTGATTCATTTAATTTTAGTTCAGTTATTTTCATGTGTTAGAAACAACATTGAGCTTAGAATAGATGAATGGTTGGACATTGATGGATGGGTTTTCACCCCATTTGGAAGATCAATGGGCCTAATTGGTGTTGGATGATGGGCATTGTAGTGGTTTTGTGTTTTTCAATGATTTGGTGAAGTTTGGAAGTGATTGGAGGTGTTTTGGTGGAAAATCGGGTTGAAAATTGAGAAATCTCGAAAACTGGGTTCTGCAGGATTTTTGCAGTGTGCCAGGTCGACCTGGCCCTGCCTAGGTCGACCTGGGTACACTAAAACCTGCACAACTAAGTCTCAGTTAAAAATTCCTGCAGACAGAGTTTCCCTGTGTGCCAGGTCGACCGGGCACACTGAAATTTGGGAAAAACAGCTCCTAGTTAACAAAACTCTGCAGAACTGATTTTCAGTGTACCCGGTCGACTGGGCCCTGCCCGGGTCGACTGGGCCCTGCCCGGGTCGACCGGGCACACTGTTTTCTGCAGAAATCAACTGAGAGTTGGTCTTTCACCTGAACCCAGACATCCTGTGTGCCAGGTCGACCTGGCCCTGCCCAGGTCGACCCGGGTACACTATTTTTGTAGGAAATGACTGAAAGTTGGTTTTTCTCCTGAAATACAGGAAATGCAATGAAAAATGTCTGAAAGCTGGGACATCACTCTTACCAAGGTTTTTGGTGTATGCGGTCGATCACCCAGGCCAGGAGGTCGACTGGACACATTGGGAACCTTTGAAAACAAATTAAGTCTTCCAGGAGGCCTGAACCAGATTTTCCAGTGCACTCGGTCGACCCACCAGGCCAGGAGGTCGACCGAGCACACTGCACACCAGGTCAACCTGGGGGTCAACCCCCAGTGTGCCAGGTCGACCGAGCACACTGGGAAACCCTGATTTTTCCAGTTTTCAACATTTAGAAGTAGTGATCATTTGTGGGGCCCATTGACCATCCAAATGGACATTTATCAATGTACTAAGCCTGAGTCAACGGTGTGGCTCAACCTTGACTCGTGGGGACTATTGATTAGGGTTTTGGTCATTTAATCTAAGATGATTAGAGTCTTAAACGTTGTCAATGATGCTCGTAACCTCAGGAGCACCAAACACAATATCCTTTGACATCTGAGACTTCGTTTAGAGATCTAATTACTGGAGATGGACCGAATCTGAATGTGGTCCATTACTTAGGATTGGACTGTTGTATTTCCCTATTGATTCTCATATTGAAGTTCACACTTCACTTTGTTTATTACTGTCATTCTTAGATCTTTAGTGTAACTGTTAACTGTAAATTAAATATAAAATGGAGGACCTGAACCTAGGATATCTTAGAGGTGACCTGATGTTATGAATAGAAGAACACTGACCGATGTCTGTGGCTAGACGGGCCCTTATTGGGCCTAAGTATGGTTATGTGAACCCTTAGATTGGAGAGGTAGTTTATATTGGGATTATAACTCATGATGATTGAGAATGAGCTGTTTATCAGTAGAAATGGATATGATGCCTCGTTTGGACTGTTTTAGACCAGGCCATGTGTTGATGGGCCTTGGTATGGATCCAACGAGTGGGCTTGGACTTGAATTATAATCTATTGACTAATTGATATATAGACCTCTTAGAGACTTGGTTAGGACCTTGTTCACGAAAGGCAAAGCCTAGACAGACACAGACCCTTAGAGTTATTCTTGTGTCGGCATAGACATTCACTCGGTTGATTTAAGCTCAGCCTGTGGACTGATCATTCCCGATAGGAGCTATTATGAGTGTTGAGAAGCTATCATGATGAGCTATGTTGTTAAGACGGACGGTGTGATACCGGGTCCGATCGTTGAGTCATGAGTGTGATGAGATTGATGAGTGATTTGCGGGATTAGTAATTCCCAGCACTGGTGAGATTCCCCGCCGCAACTGTGTTCAGTATGGGAGGGTCGTGGCATAATATCCCGCGGTATTCCAGCTCGTGTGAATGTACCATTTTGTAGTAGATTAGATGTTGTATATTTATCCTGATTCCTTATGCTTATCTTGCTCAACTGCCTAGATCAATTACCTTGTTATATTTTAAATTATATACCTGTCTCTACTCTTTTGATATATATGTCCTATGTTACTTGTATACTGTGACTTGCCAGATCTTTTAGATCTGACCCATCTTTGGTGCTTAGGCCTTGACCCAGAGTTCGCAGAGGATGCGCTTGCGCTAGTAGAGGCGCCTGTCGTCGGAGACTACGTATGGGGCCCGGCCGACCCTGATGTCGAGCCGGAGGATGGAGAGTTATTACCAGGATTTTGAGTGTTTACTTTATTTTGGGTTTTGAGAGAATTTTGTAGGTGAGCCGGGTAGTTATCAATTATGTAATCAACTTTTGTTTAACAACTGACACTTTTAAACTAGACTACTGTTCCGCTCTTACTTGATATATATATCGATACCAAATTGCTTCCGCTTTACTTGTTACGCTTCCGCAATTTAACCATTGATAGTATATTGTTCAAAAGTTTTAAATTGGACCTCACTGCGGACCTACGATCTTGGAAGTTCTCGAATTTTTCGGGAAGTAGCTGGCCAACTTCTGGTATTCCGACGACTTTCTCGGTATCCGGTATTGAGGCGTTACATTTTTATGGTATCAGAGCGAGCTGGTCTCTAGGAAATAAAACACACTAGAAACCTTAGGACGTAGTGAGGATTTCAGAGATGGGATACGTGTGAGGACGATGGATTGGGTAGGATCAGTGTAGCCTTAGGTTTTGGACTTAAACTGACACAGTTTCTTTTCATGATAAATGTCTGGAGGCGAGGCACCACCGGAGGCGATAGCTATCGGCGATCAGTCCGGCCACGAGCGTCGCTTCGAAAGATTTCTTCAGGCTTTCCTTGCTGCTCAGGAGGCCCAGACTACAGCCCATCAGCAGCAGACAGAGGACTTTGCGCAGTTTCAGGCGCAGGTCCTAGACATGATTGATAGGGTGGCCCCACCAGCCCCCGTGGATGCACTAGTTCGGGAGGCAGACCCGAACGTCATATTCGAGAGGTTCCTCAAGAGGGGACCGCCAGAGTTCACAGGCAAGATAGAATCTTAGATTCCAAAGTCAAAACTGAGAGCATGAGTGTGTGATCATTTGACAGTGAAGGTGAATGTGAATCCATCAAATATGCAACAAACAAAAACCTAACAAATACATTATCACTCTCAAGGTCAGCAGTTGGAAAAGTACAATTTCCACCATTAATTACTAAAAGAGTTCCAGATTCAGAGTGCTCTCTCACAACGACAGAGAACTTAATGTTGGAGTTGTAGGTACGACCTACAAGGCCTAGGGAATATATTATTAATATGCATTTTGGTATTTATGGCAGAAGAGGTTCACCCATTCTTCTGTCTCTTGTCCACAATTGCGACTGAGTCTAGAGGCTCTCTCTCTTTTGTCGTCGTACATCAGATAGTGAACTGGGAAATGTAAAGAAAAGGATAAAACAAAAACAAAGGAAGACGAGGGGAAATTGCAAAGTTTTTTTCTTTTTTTTTAAACGAGACCTAATGACATCATTATACGGTAGAAGAAGGGAAAAATCGAAAAAGATATATTTTTTAATGAACCTTACTGATGTCGCTGCGGGGCAAAATTATCTTTTGGCTATGCATGACACCCTAATTCAGTGTTGAAGTGTCATTTTTAATCATTTCATGTAATTAGGGTTTAGGGCTAATCTTTTCATAAAAATTCCTAATTTTTATTATCATGTTATGTTAGACAGTATAACTAACAATCTTGAGTCAATATACCTTTGGTGTAGTGGCAAAGCTTGCCCGTTTCCACCTCGAAAGTCAGGGCTCCAACCTTCATATTTACTTTGAAAAGAAAAATAACCTATGCAAGTGGAACTTCTAGAGAAGTAAAAAGGAAATAGGAAAAACTAGCAGCCTTATGTTCACGTCCCATATGCCTAGGGTTGCAAACGGAACGGTTTCGAATTAGAGCCGTAGTGTACCCGGACACGTTTCTAAATAACGGTTTTGGTAATTCCAGATCCGGTTTTGACTCGGAACCTGTTTTGTTGGTCCCAAACCCAGTTCCGATATGAAATCTCATATCCGGTTCCAGAACCGGGTCCACTTAGAGGACTGGAATCTGATTCCAAAATCAATTATAATTTCTCTTTATTAATTCTTTACTTTTCGCAAAAATAAGCATATTATTCGGGTTATAACAGTGCATCAAGTCTACTACCTCCAATATTATATATAAAAATATCCAAAAAGTTAATTTTGAGGTACAATTTACAATAGCAAAGGCTCATATGCCGGGTTTCGAGTCCACGGGTTGGAACCTATATGCACCCGGACCCGTTTATGACTCAGAACCTAAATTAGGTTTCGGACTCGAACCCATTTATGAATTGGAACCAGAAATAGGTTCTAGCCCCGATCTTTTACTGGTCAGAATTACCAGGTAATCGGAGAATCGGATACCTGTTTGCAACCCTACATATGCCCAATCAAGGAGGTAAAAAAACCTTAAACGCTGAAATCCTCTGATAAATATATAAACAAGTGATAAGTGTCTCCATTTTTTTTTTTAAATCTTAATCTACCCTCACCTACTTTTTTCACAGTGGTCGAGGAGTTTGAGAGGTGGAATCATAGTTGTCAATTCCATTTCGGTCATCATTTTGGTCCAGCATCCAATATGAAATATTTTGGTATTTCGGTAATTTTTATCTATTTTTTTATATATATGTACATATATTTTTAATTTTTTATTATTCCGAAAAGTTACTCTGAAAAGTTTAGTAATAATTAATTATGTTGTTAGCTTAATAAGTGGGGTTAGATGAGAATTAACTTGGTTTTAGGAGTAATAGTTTTTAGGGACATTTACTTCAAAAATCCCATTAAATAGGGTAATTACAACTGAGGACCATAAATTTTTATAATGGCTGCCAAGGACCTCCAGCCCAAAATCCAATATTTCATTCCTTTTTTGCCCTTGGTTAGTTGACGTCAACATAACCCTAAAAAAAAGAGGGTTCTTCACCCTCAAATCAACAACAATAGTAGAATAATAGAAAAAAGAGAAGAAGGAGATCAACGCCCTATCACTTTTTTCGCAATCATAGTGAGAGAGAGATTTCTCGATGGCAACAAAATCCTAAACAACGGAAAACTCAATTTCTATTGACGCTAATTGGGTGTTTTTGTTGATGTTAATACAATTTTATGTTGATGTCAACGAATCTTCTATCAATGTCAACAAATTCACAGGGTCACTCATGCTGTTAACTGGGCATTTTTGTTGACGTCAACAAAATTTTATGTTGATGTCGACGAATCTTCTATCGATGTCAACAAATTCACAGGGTCATTGATTGTAATAACTGGGCATTTTTCTTGATATCAACATAATTTTATGTTGATGTCGACGAATGTTTTATTAATGTCAATAAATATTACTCATGACAGAATAAGGAACTGGTTATATTGACATCAACAAAAAAAGGGAAAAACGGGAAAAAAAACGAGATGATTTGGGCTCGAGGTCCTTGGCCGTCATTATAAAGTGTAGGGTCCTCAATTGTGGTTACCCTATTTAAGGGGATTTTTATGGTAAATGTCCCTAGTTTTTAAATAGCTTTGAGAAGTTTTGAGAGCCGTTCTCTTGATGCTTTAGAGGACCTATTTGTAAATTCAGAATAGCTTGTTGGGTTATACATAAGTTTTTTAAAATTGTGATTTTAAGCGTTTTAGATTGAGAAACTCATTTCGGACAACTTTCGTATTCAATTTGAAGCAATTCGAAGTCTCAAAATCCTTTAAATTCCAATTTCATCATAAATCGAGGTAAAATTTGATCAAACAATTGACCTCCCTGGAAACCTCATGTCAAGCTTGTGCCCATTAGAAAGAGTATTTAATTGGGGGATTTGGCGAGAGGTCCCTGAACATTTCACTTTATTGCCTTATGTCCACAATCTTTTTTTATAGTGTGAAAGATCCTTTTTCCAAATTTGAAAACCTAAAATGTCCAATTTACCCTTTCTTCAAATTATATCCCATGATTAGTGGGATAAGACATTAATAATGGTCAATTACCATTAAATTAGTCACGATTAATAAAATTTCACTAATGAGATTTTCAAATAAATTAAAAGAAAACACAAATAAATTTCAAAAAATAGCAAACAAATTTCAAATAAATTTCTAAAAATGAAATAAATTTCAAAAATGCAAATAAAGTTCAAAAGATGAAAATCAATTTCAAAAGATCCTAATAAATTTCAAAAGACGAAAATAAATTTCAAAAGATGTAAATAAAATTTAAAAAAATGAAAATAAACTCTAAAAAAATAAAAAAAACTTCAAAAAATACAAATAAATTCGAAATAACGCAAATAAATTTAAAAAAATGCTATAATATCAAAAGAACATAGAGAAATTTAAAAAGACGCAAAT
The DNA here is from genome assembly GCA_038049695.1 of Cinnamomum chago. Classification (NCBI taxonomy): domain Eukaryota; kingdom Viridiplantae; phylum Streptophyta; class Magnoliopsida; order Laurales; family Lauraceae; genus Cinnamomum; species Cinnamomum chago. The sequence continues at coordinate 99,471,139 of CP142453.1, read as the reverse complement.
AAATTTCAAAAGATGAAAATCAATTTAAAAAGACGCAAATAAATTTCAAAAGAACCAAATAAATTTCAAAAGATAAAAATCAATTTTAAAAGATCCAAATAAATCTCAAAAGATCCAAATAAGTTTAAAAAAAATGTAAATAAATTTAGAAAAACGCAAATACATTTGCCACAAACTCGGATAAATTTGTCCAGACTTAGATAAATTTGTCCCATAAGTCAGATAAATTAGCCAAAACTCAGATAGATTTGTCCAGAACTTTGAGAAATTTATTTAAGAAGTCAGATAAATTTGAATAAAACTCAAATAAATTTGACAAAAAATAAAAAACTATGATAAATTTGACAGAAACTCATATAAATTTGTTAAAACTCAGATAAACTTGACAAAAACTTAGCCAAGTTTTACAAACACTCAGATAAATTTCATAAAAACTCATAAAGATTTGTCAAAAGACTCAGATAAGATTTTTCAAAAACAAGATAAATTTATCAAACACTTAGCTGGGCTTCCCTGCGCAGATTGGGTCGGGTCAGACCTGACCTGAACTCGAACTGGCCTGGAAATTGAATAAAACACAAACATGGTTCTTCTTCTTCCCTGCTTCTTATAACAGACTGTTCTGTTCTACGGGGAGAACAAGAACTAGATGGCAAAGTGGACCTGCGCTCAACTCTTGATGCCCGTTCCCTAGATCTCTGGCAACATGTACCAGAGGGCGGCTGTTCCCTCGCGGAGATCGTCTGAACTTCGGCGACAAGTAGCGGTCTTCTTTAGGAACGAACGTCTGAACTTGGGTGATAAGAAATCCTGGAATCCTTTTTAAGGTTTCTACAACAACTACGGCGTGCAGGGTGGTCTCCGGCTGGCGAAGAATGACAGGAGGCAATGAAGTGTGACCCCTCTTCAGGTTCCTGTGATTGGTGAATCTGAATTCTGCTCACTGCTTCTCCGGCTGGCAAAAACTAGATCCTCTGTTTTGGGCGATCAGTCTAGATTAGGTTTTTCTACAGAGACACGGAGATCAGATTTGTGACGAAGAAGATCTTTAGTTCAGACTTCTTTGATTCTCTGCAACTCGTTTTGAAACAACAACAATCCTGTTCTTCGTCGGCAATGGCAGAAACGGGTTCCTCTGTTCTGGGCCATCAGTTTGGATTAGGTTTTTTTGCAGAGATGCGGAGATCGGATCTGTGACGAAGATGATCTTTGGTTCAGACTTTGCCTAGGAATGAAGAGGGGAAACATAAAATTTGAAAATTTGAAATTCCAAAATTTTATACTTTAAATGGTTAAAAGGGTAAATCAGTCATGAGAATTTTATTCAGGGACCTCTGGCTGCAAACAATCTAGCTTCTTGGACCATAGTCCTTAAAAGGAATTTACCTGGACTGGAGGCTGGATAGATTCAATTTTAGGGATCTTTTGCTAATTATCTCTATTTAATTTCGGACAAGTTTAATTCTTCGTACTTTTCCATCCGAGCCCGGAGTTCCAGGCCCGAGTATCAAATTAAGTTATAGCACCCACACCCACACCCACACCCACACCCACCTCCATTACATATACCTAACTCCACAACGTTCTCCTCCTCCTTTCTTCATTTCGGTCCAGCCAAACAGAAGCTCCAACTGACCTTCTTCTCCTCTTTTTCTTGCCTTCGCTCTCCTCCAAACTCTTGGCAAAGTCCATCAACCTGAAATATTAATTCCGCCATCGCATTCTACGCTCCAAGTGCTCTCCAAAGAAGAGCGAATTCCACCATGGGCAGCCCCTGTCCGTTGAAATCATCTCTGTTAGAGGTGCTACAGGTTAACCCTATTTCCCATCTTCTAGTATGATGCTTAGGAGTCTCTCTACTCTCTAGGTCCCAACATGCATGAGGTGATTCCATGTAATTACTGAATTGTGATTTTGGGGGGTTTTTCATGTAGGATTTTTGGGAATTTTTAAGATTAGGGCTTTCAGCTACTGTTAGTGTGTTTAGAAGGTGTTTTGGGGAGTGGTGAAAGTGGTTAGAAAGCTTGGAGACCAAGGCAAGAAAGTTCAATTTAAATTTCCATGAATGTAGTGTTATGTGGCCCATTGTATATGGATTCCATGCTAGTTTTCCTCTTCAAAACCAGCTCATTTATGTCTTAAATTAGTACGAGATTCCATGTATTTTGGGGTTCTTCCTTCTGCTCACCTTTGATTCTTCGATTGGAAGTAATGATGTTGATGGAGAAGGTGTTGTTGATGGCAATGGAATGAGCTCGATCTGTTGTCCTTTCCAAAGAAAAAAATGTATGTTCTTATCTTTGTCAGAATGCACATTAATACCCAAAAGCCATGGTCTACCAAAAAGAATATGCGTAGCATTCATATTGATAACGTCACACCAAGTATTCTCTTCCTAATTACCAATCTTGAAAGATACTAGAATGATTAGATTATTAGCCCATGTAACTCTATAAGACTTTGAGAGCTTCTTGGTTCGCCAGTGAAGCTTATCAATCACTTCTTGCACAACAAAGTTTATCGCGCTGCCTGATCAATAACTAGATTAGCTAACTTGCCTTCGTAGCTTTCTCGTGTTTGAAATTTTGTATGTTGTCACCATTCTTCTTTTCCTTCTTATTTGTGGTGAAAATTCGACGTATGACAAGCTTGAGATTTTCCTCTTCTAAAAAATGTATTTCAATAATATGAGCTCTTCTTATTTGCTGGGACTTTCCTTCTGAGGTTTACATTGTTGCTTGTGAGAGTGTCGAAGCATGTGCTCAATATGGATAACTTCTTTGTATGCTTCTTGAACAGTTTGGCAAAACTTCATTTTCTCCTCTATATCTGGTTTTAAACCTCTCATACGAGCTACACAATGTGAATCAGTTTCCTTGAATGGACATAGATTTTGTAGTTCTTGAAATTGGCGGGTATATGCATCAATTGAAAACTCTCCTTGCTTCAAATTAAGAAATTGATCAAAGTAGAACTTATTATTAAAATACCAACTTCCATATTTATATTGATATAAATATCCTTGAACTTCATCTAAGGGTCCGAAGTTTCCCATTCTTTTAGAAGGATGCAAGGACATAAAAATATAATGCTCTCATAAAATGACCGACCTATTGTGTAGATCCTGTTCACAGAAACACTCATGTGCAGATGGAATGATGGATCATTGATCCGAAGTCTGATGGCCAAGATATCACCCGTGGATAATCAATGGTTGATATTGATCAATTGGAAAAATATTGGATTCGGGTGTTATGGGTTGGGTACCCCTGACCTAATGCTTCTCTTCAATTAGGGCTAAAGGTATGCAAGTCAAACGGGCCGGGCCGACCTAAATCCCGTCACAGGCGGGCCACGGGACGTGCCAGCACTAGGAATTACCCTGGCACGGCACGGCACGGCCTGTCACGACCTGCTGGGCTATGCCGTGCCTCCATGCCAGCTGTGCTTGGTGTGCCTCTTTAATTTTCTTTTTCGATCCATTTTCGATTTTTTGGTATTAAATTTAAAAATTAAAATTAAAACACAAACGATGATAATGACAAAGATATTTAAGTGGTTCGGTCAAACTCGACCTACTCCACTGAGAAGAGAACCATTTGGATCTTAATTGTTTGAAGGTTTGTAAATAGGATTACCTTCAAAACCTTCATATCTTTTGAGAGAATAAAAATAAAAAAGAATAATTTTTTTTTTATATTTACAAATCACAATGAAGGAAAAGTAAGAAATCAGATGTGTAGTCCACTAATGCATTCGGTTGGATCATAATCTTCCATTGTTGCCGACTCTTGATTCCTCTTATTTGCCAAATACCAGTCTCGTAGGTACACACAACACTCCATCGTTTCTTCAGTTATATTTGTTCTTCTGTCATCCACCACACTTCCACCTGCACTAAAAGCCAGTTCTGATGCTACAAAAGACATTGGAGTAGTCAGTAGATCACGAGCCATGGAGGCCAACACCGGATAAATGTTTTCTTGCTTCCACCATGCTAAAATGTGAAAACTAGATGCATCCTGCACCTGTATTACATCTACGTCAAGATACGAGGATAACTCCATCACTGTATTACTTGAGTTGGATGCCATGCTCGTGGACAAGGAAAAATACCACACATCCCACATAGCTCCACCTGTTTGTTGGACTTGTGAAGGGGTCATAATAACCCCGGTTGTACCCATTTGCTCACAATAAAATTGAAAAAGTGTTTGTAATTTTGCCCTTATATTTGAAAAATTATTTAAATCTTGATAATTCATATTGTTATATGCAGTAATACAAAGATATATTTTGCATCTATGTTATGTGCAGTAATATAAAGATAACTATCATCCTTTTTAGAAGTTCATACATCTGTAGTTATGGCTATTCTACCAGGAATTTCTGCAAGGTAATTTTTAATAATTGCCTTCTCTTCCTGCCAGAGTCTAATAGCATCATTTTTAGCTGTATTTATTGAAATACCGTGAAATTGTGGTTGAAGGTATTTTTGGACCCATTCTTCCAAAAACACATTTTCTGCAAAAGAAAATGGTAATTCGGATAACACAATCATTTTAACATGATGTTGTCTAGCATTTTGCGCATTAAAAGAAAAAACACCCAAACTACTGCTATTACTACCACCAATAGTAGAAACTTAGGTTTGGGAACCAGGCTTCCCTGCCCCTGCAGCTGTCGGCTTATGTAAGGCTAAACATTTTTGCCTGTATCTTAACAAATGGGCGGTACCCGCTTTTGATTCGGCACTATAAATATTACCACATAAATTGCATTTTGCCTTTTGGACATTCTTTCCTTCTTCAACATATTCAAACCAAGTATATATATACACAAATTATTGAAGTTCTATTCCTCTTGGATGCTCTATGGGAACTACTATCGGAGGGGGGTGGCAAATCATCTACTTCATCTTCTAATTCATTAAAATCTTCTTCTCTCCCTAAATTAGCGGAAGAAGATTATGTGGGAACTCTTTTAAAATATCATCTAGCCATATTTCCAAAAATGAAAATAGTAATAACCTTTTTTTGTGATAATTAATAAAAGAAATGGGAGAAAATGAGAGTTGATATAATATATTATAAACTTATAAATATGGAATCCCAAATTTAAATGATATGAATACCTCCAAATTCCCCTTTAATCTTGTCTCTTGATGACTTGATCTTTGGTCCTCCAAAAACTTCTTGAAGAGAGTAAAAGAGTTGAATGCTTTGAGAGAGAGCTAGAGAGTGTATAGAGAGAGAGAATTGTATAATTTGGTGAGAAATGAGAATGGGAGGGTTAGAGTATTTAAAATTAAAAAAGATACAAAATACCCCTTATGTGACCGTTTTATGGCTGTTCAGGGGCGTAAAATGGACAATTTACATGAAATTAGCCGTTTTAGGGTATTGGGCAGGCCAGGCGAGCCGACCGTTATGGAATGGACAGGGCGGCCCATGGCATGCCGTGCCTAAACGAGCTCTGTGCCATGGGGGCAGGCCCGACCCATTTGACATCCCTAGCTGAAGGTGCCGGGAGTTTTTTTTTTTTATTTAAAATCTATTAGTGCTATAGTGGATTTAGGTCGAATCTACGACGATGACAATGCTATCGCTGCTGGGGTTCGACGGTCGTGTGGCACCAAGTACGCCTTCTCTCTTTTGTCCCATCCTTCTCTCTCTCTCTCTCTCTCTCCTTAAGGGATGGTTTGGCCAGGGTTGGGATATTTGGAAGAGGCGGGCTTTGGTGAAGAGTGTTGTTCGGTGAGGGGGTTGGGGTTATCAGTGTTGGTGGCCAATGAGTGGGGCGAAAGGGTTGGGTGTGACTGCTGTGGGGGGGAGGGGGATTTGGCTGAAGTAGATTGGTTCGGTTGGATTTTGGCGGACGCTGGTTGGATTAAGGGCTTAGGATTGGGTTGGTGATGAGTTTTGGGTTTTGATTGGTCTCAGTGGTCTTGGGTGTAGGGTTTCTGATTTTAATTGAGTTAGGTTGGAAGGAGTTTTTTTTTTTTTTTGGGGGGGGGGGGGGGGGTCGGAATGGTGAACAAGTTGGGAGTGAAAGGGTTCAGTGACTGAGGAGTTGCAGGGATTTGGGGATGGGTTGGGCTGCTCGGTGGTGTGCGGAAGTTGGGTTGAGATGATGGATGATGATAATGGTGATGGGTGACGATAATAATGAAACGAAGAGATTGGGTTCAAGGGACCTCGAATCAGCGATAAGGATGGGGATTCAAGAATTGATCTTCTGTGATACCAATTGACATAGCTTCAGGATCAGCCTCGGATTCGCAAGCGGTGATGGATTGGTTGTAGACAAACTCTTCAAAAGAGTTTGCCGAATCATTGACAGACTTAGACCTTCCTCCACTAACTAAAGGGGCACTAAAGGTCTCTCATAGTCTAATTCCCTATTTTGATTTTTGGTGGGGTTTTACACGTCACCAAGATCATAGACCACTGCAGCATGTTGCTGAATTGGGATTGGAGATTTTGTCATATTCTGAATTCTGATTCTGTCAACAAGAAGTAGCACACTGCCACATAATGCCTAAAATGGTATTATCCCACTAATATCATGATATTTTAAGAATATATATATCAACAGAAATGAATTGCAACAAATTTAAGAGAAAATTGGAGGAAAAATCTATAAAAACATTGATGTTAAAGTCTCGCAATCTGGCCGAATCATAGGAAAAAAGATTTGCATCTATGCAGCAAATCTCTTTTATAAGCAACTTAGTAGCATTCATGTAGGCGGGAACAACCACTGCTGAATGGCTGATTTTAGTAATTTGTATCCCAGTTTTTCATTTTTAGTTGTTTATAATTTTAAAAATTAATCTTGTTATCAAGGAGACTCAAGATCAGAGTTTGTGGGACTTTGTGGAGGTTTTAGAGAGAAACAAGAAAATGGCTTGTGACTTGGAGCTAGACTGTAGGTAAGGGTTTTGCTCTATATTCCCTTTTCTTTAATTTTTTGTTGTAAAAACCAAAAATCACTCCTTCAACTTCAAGTGCTGTAACGCCCCAATTCCGAATACCGATAAAGTCGTTCGAATACCCGAAGTTGGCGCACGACTTTCCGGAAAATCCAAGAAATTCCAAGATCGTAGGCCCGCAGTGAGGTCCAATTTAAAACTTTTGAACAATATGAACTCAATGGTTAACTTGCGGAAGCATAATAAACAAAGCGGAAGCATTTGGTATCAATATATAAGTAAAGTGTGAGCAGAACTACAGTCTAGTTAAAAGTATCAGTTGTTAATCAAAAGTTAATACATTTTTGTTAGCTACCCGGCTCACCTACAAAATTCTCTCAAAACCCAAAATAAAATGAGACACTCAAAACCCAGGTAACTCATCTCCACCCTCTGGCTCGACATCCGGGTCGGCCAGGCCCCATCCATAATCTCCGACAATCGGCGCCTCTACTAGCGCAAGCGCATCCTCTGGGATCTCTGGGTCAAGGCCTAAGCACCAAAGATGGGTCAGATCTAAAAGATCTGGCAAGTCACAGTATACTAATAACATAGGACATATATATCAAATGAATAGAGACAGGTATATAAATTAAAGAATAACAAGGTAAAAGAACTAGGCAGTTGAGCAAGATAATCATAAGGAATCAGGATAATATAAAACATCTAATCTACTACAAAATGGTACATTCACACGAGCTGGAATACCGCGGGATATTATGCCGCGGCCCTCCCATATTGAACACAGTTGCGGTAGGGAAATCTCACCAATGCTGGGAATTACTAATCCCGCAAATCACTCATCATCTCATCACTCGAAGACCAGACACGGTATCGCACCGTCCGTCTTAACCACACAGCTCATCATGATAGCTCCTCAACACTCATAATAGCTCCTACCAGGGATGATCAGTCCACAGGCTGAGCTTAAATCAACCGAGTGAATGTCTATGCCGACTCGAGAATAACTCTAAGGGTCTGTGTCTGTCTAGGCTTTGCCTTGCATGAACAAGGTCCTAACCAAGTCTCTAAGAGGTCTGTACAACAATCAGTCTATGGATTATATTCCAAGTCCAAGCCCACTCGTTGGATCCATACCAAGGCCCATCAATACATAGCCTGGTTTAAAACCGTCCAAGCGAGGCATCAAATCCATTTACTACTGATAAACAGTTCATTCTAATCCATCATGACTTAAAAGCCCAATATAAACTACCTCTTCCAACTAAAGGTACACATCTCCACACTTAGGCCCAATAAGGGCCCGCCTAGCCACAGACACGGGTCAGTGATCTCCAAATCATACTAACGGGTCACCTCTAACATATCCTAGGTTCAGGTCCTCTATTTTCTATTAATTAACAGTTAACAGCTATACTAAGGATATAAGAGTGACAATAAATAATAGAAGTGAAGTATGAACTTCAATAAGAGAATCAACAGGAAATAACAACAGTCCAATCCTAGGTAATGGACCACATCCAGGTTCAGGTCCATCTCCGGTAATTTGATCTCTAAATGAAGTCACTGATGTCATATGATACTGTGTTTGGTGCTTATGAGGTTACGGGCATCATTGACAACTCTTAGGGGTCAAATCATCTTAGATTAACAACCAAAACCCTAATCAGTGGTCCCCACAAGTCAAGATTGAGCCACACCGTTGACTCGGGCTTAGAACATTGATAAATGTCCATTTGGATGGTCAATGGGCCCCACAACTGATCACAACTCCTAAATGTTGAAAACTGGAAAATCAGGATTTCCCAGCGTGCTGGGTCGACCTGGCATACTGTGGGTTGTCCCCCAGGTGGACCTGATGTGTAGTGTGCTCGGTTGACCTCCTGGCCTGGTGGGTCAACCGAGTGCACTGGAAAATCTAGGTTAGGCCTCTTGGAAGACTTATTTCGTTTCTAAGGGTTCCCAGCGTGTCCGGTCAACCTCCTGGCCTGGGTGATTGACCGCATACACCAAAAACCCTAGAAAGATTGATGTCCCAGCTTTCAGACATTTTCTACTGCATATCCTAGGTACTAGGTCAACCTGAACATAGGGTGCCTAAGTTTCAGGTGAGAAACCAACTTTCAGTCAATTCCTGCAAAACAGTGTGTACTGGGTCGACCTGGGCAGGGCCAGGTCGACCTAGCTAACTGAGATGGATCTCTATAGGAAAAATTAACTGAGGGCCAGTTTTTCCCAAAATGCAGTGTGGCCAACTGGAAAACTCAGTCTGCAGAAAGTTCCTAATTGGGAGCAAATTTCCCAGAAATGCAGTGTGCCCGGGCACACTGAAAAGTCAGTGCCTGCAGAATTTAGCTGGGAGCCCTGTTTTTCCAATTTCTAGTGTTCCCGGTCGACTGGGTACACTGCAGGTGGACACCCAGTTCGACCTGGTGCACGAAAACTGGGAAATACCCAGTTTCTGCAGATTTCATCTTTTTGACCCATGTTTCCTCCGAATCATTTCCAATCACTTCCAAACTTCGTCCAAACAATGGAAAACACAAATCCACTAAAATGCCCATCAATCCAACACCCATTTAGACCCATTGATCTTCCAAATGGGGGGTGGAACCCCCATCCATCAATGTCCAGCCACCCAACAAAACAACTAAGCTCCGTGGTAGTTCTAACAAAATGAAATTAACTGAACTGAAATTAAAATAATCCAATGCACAGTATATAAACCTAAGTTAAGAGTATAATATGCACTTGCCTTAGCTTGAAAGAGAATGTAGTAGAGAGAGAGAAAAGGAGAGAGATCCTATCCAATGCAATAAGGAAGAAGAAGGTGAAGTAGCTGCAGCTCCTAAAGAAAATCCTCCAGCACAACAGTAGCTTGGATAGAGAAATGAGAGAGGAAGAAGATAGGAAATGAGGGAGGAATAGTAGTAGGGTTTGCCTTGGGATTTGTGTTAATTTATAGACTTGGGGGAAGTGGCTAATGACAGGAATAACCTTTGGGGTTGCATAGGATTAGGGTTAGGGCTAGGGCCATTAGGGTCTTTAGGTGGAAAGTTCTAGAAGATGCCTTTTGCAATAACCCCCCTATAGTTTACTAAAAACCCTAGTAAGGGCCTCCCTACACTAATAAACCCTAGAATTACCCAAAACACCCTACTAACCAAATTACTAACTCAACTAAGCTAGTCTAACTACAACTTAGGGAAAATCTATCTAATTACCCCGATTAACCCCTAATTAGCATAATTAGCTAGTAATTAGCAATAATTAGTAATAATTAATATTAATTAGTATTAATTAGTATTAATTAGCATTTAAAATATAAATTAGAGGACCCACAAAGGGTGGCGCCTCACAAGTGCCACATCATAACATCGTAATGTTGACGGATTAGATTTTTTGCACTTAAACTGAACAAAAAAACTTCAAACTGTTTATTTTTCCTAAACACTCCTGATATTTTAAACATATTTAAGCATTCACACAAGGCAGTTGTGATATATTGATATTTGTCAATGATCTCCAAATGATTGTGTACCATTGTCTTATTTGTGTCACTATAAGTGCTTCTATGGTTGGAAAATGGATAGATTATTAATACTGATTTTATTATTATTATTATTATTATTATTATTATATATTTTCTGAATCAGTCTTGATATCTGATTCCATTTCCTGATTGTATTTGTGCGGTCTTCGCGTTTGCAATTTTTTCCCTCTTATTATGTGATACTCCAATTTGTGGATTTGTTCATGGTCTAACTTGAATAATAATCAACAACTTTAATGGTCAAGTGGCCTGTTCTGGTTATAGAAATGGGCGCAGAGCATTCTTTAGTCCTCCCTGCTCAAGACCTTCATTCCACCTGCTTATTGTTGTTGCCTTCTCCTGAAAGCATCATGAAAGTGCCTTTCAGGCAACCAATGCATGAAAAAATCCCTTCATTTTTCGTGAAAGTGCCTTTCAGGCAACCAATGCATGAAGAAATCCCTTCATTTTTCGTTGTACTTCAGCCCCCAAACTAAGGTATAAGAGCACCGTATTGTTTCTTCAAATTTCCTTCTTTGAATTTCTCCCAAACAACTTTTGCATTGGCTTTGTTTCTTTCAGCTTCCACATTAAAAAGGGTGGAAAAAAGAGAGAGCATATTGGTATGGTTAGATTTCTCAGATTTGTTATTCCTTTCCAATTTAAGAGGCCATTATCTCATATTCATTCGTTCTCATTGAGTAGATTCTTTCACTATGGATTAGATGGGGGCTTCTGCCAAGACCCTTGATCTACCAAAAGAATTGTTGAGAATAATGTAGGATTTTCTGGGACTTGGATAACAAACCACCCAGCTCCTTCCCTCCATATGAGGCTGCCGTTCGACTCAAGCTCGTAGCATCCTCGTTTGGTGTTGTTCTCTACATGGTTGCATATGCGAATCGCTATGCTTTTAGCTATGTCCCCCCGATAGTTAGAGATCAAAGGAAGGAAAGGAAGGCACTAGATCGATTGGAAACCAAAGGTGTGATAAAACCTCCTAAACCGTATATTTACCGTGTTTGTGGGAGGAAATTCTATACCAATGAGAAGCTTGTTAATCACTTCAAGCGATTGCACGAACGCGAGCAGATAAAACGTTTGAACCGGTTAGAATCAGCAAGAGGGAAGCGACGAGTGCAGTTGGAAGCTAAGTTCTCTATGAAGATGGTGAAGTATAGAAAGGCTGTCAATGGTGTCTGGACTCCAAAAGTGGGGTATGGTCTTGCTGATGAGCTCAAGAGAGCTGGGTTTTGGGTTCACACTGTGTCAGATAAGCCCCGGGCAGCAGATACTGCACTGAGGAATCATATGGTGGACATAATGGATCGTCAGTGTGTTGGGTGTCTTGTCCTTGTGTCGGATGATTCTGATTTTGTGGATGTTCTGAAGGAGGCAAGATTGAGGTGTCTGCGGACAGTGATGACAATGATGGTGATTTGAAGAGATGCGCCGACACGGGATTCTCATGGACTGACATCGCTATAGGGAAGGCTAAGAAAGAGGCGGTGTCAGTTGTTGGGCGTTGGAGGGATAGAGATATTTTGAAAAAACTTGAGTGGTTATATAAACCAGAGGTGGAGAAGTGTGAATTTGATCCAAATGAGAGTGAAGTAGAAAATGAGAATGGTGATATCAAAGATACCTTTTTTGAAGGGGATAGTTTAGCTTGGAAGGAAGATGCTGGGCCTTGGTGGGAACTAGAATCTGATACCGAAGGTACTGCAGCATCATTCAAGGGGTAGTCTGTTTCTCATCACTTGTCAGTGACTTGCTTATCAGAGTTTTGAAAAACAACAGATTCTACTAGTGTAAGTTCAATGTGATCTTTTTGTAATCTAGTGCTGCTCAGGTGTCCTATTTCATGTTTATTGGTTTACCATCCCATTTGTCATCTGTATTAGAAAAAAGTAATTGATTTGCCTTTCTAGAACCACTTATGGTAGTTGATTACTGTGCATTTCTTTTTTATGTTCATTTTCTTGAATTTTTTTTCTCTATTGAATTTTAAATTTATAACGCAGACAACTGTAAGCATACAAATAGCAGTTGCGATCAGAGAGTAGAAAAAAATAGAGACAATGAACCATATGAAATATTTTGTACAAGTCCTAATATTTTAGTTTCTTCATTTCATACCACAGGAATATTTCATTATGAGTATATAACTGCAACCCCTTGTTGGTTTCTCTGAGAAATCATAAAAATAAATTCATTAACTAAAAGTGAAAAGCTGTACAATTAGATAAGCAGTTAAGTAAGATACAGACTTTGAGAACAGAGAACAAACTAGGGACCTAAGGAACCTCCTGATCTAAACTCAGTCTAGAGAACTCCCGCCTTCGCAAGTGAGCTCACATCTTCATTCCCCTGTTTGGAATTTGGGTAAAAGGAACATCACTTGAAGATACATTATCATTCATTATTATCATCTTTGCTTTATTTCATCAGACTGGGTCTTGGGGATAGCCTTTTAAGTTCCACAATATTTTTTATTCTCTCTAACATAAGTTCTGTACATATTTCCTACCTTCCTACTAAGGTGCAAGAAAGTCACCTCCTACCCCTGTACGGGTGACTCTGTGTTCGTGTGTCAGTATTTCCTACCTTGTATCAGTGACACTGTTCTTTAATTTCCATGCAGAGGAGCTGCTCGCAGAGTGCAGTTTTAGGCATTGATAGAATTAGCTGCAATTAGCAGAGGGCTTGCACAAGAAAGCAGAAGCAATTTATACTCTCCCTCATTGCCAAGATCTCAGCTCTTTCGGAAACAGCTTGCCATTACCATTTTTAAGCACGTTCTATACCCAAAATGTCCGATTTTCATAATGCATAACCATCCATATTCAACCTCCATTGCCTGGTTCAACTGTATATACACAGCCACTGCTTCATTAGGTGATATCCGCCTTTAATCACCGCTTCCTATTCCAGTTCTAAATCCCGTAGGGATGTTTTATCATGAGCTATTTAGCATTAGTCCTTGTTGAAAGATTCATAGTTATGTTCTATTCACTGAGGGTCTCAGTAAGCAGCATTTTTCCTCTAAGGTTTTACACATATTTCTTCCATATTTTCCATGCATTCACTGCGGTATCATTTTCCTCAAAATATGGCCTCCAGTTGGAAAGGATCCCCTTGACCCACCTTTAATGAAAAGGAAACATTGATGGCAAAAAGCTCCAAATTAACTTCATCTGATTTTGCGATGTATGAAAATGTGATCCATGGATAAACAGGAGAAACAATATGTTTGGAAGGGAAAGCCATGGTGTCTGAGATTGTCGAAGGTTCATATTGTTGTAGAATGACTTTCTACAATAAACATTTATCGTGGGAGCTAAAGAATCTGAAACCAACTTGAGAAAAATGGATAAGAGGCTGAAGGTGGAAAAATGAAGTAGGCTTTTACTGTAAAATACCTCAACAGAATCTGGCTTCCGAATTCTCAACTGAGTCCAATGGAAAACCACAGCCCCTAGTGCATAGTCATTTTCCGAAGAACTGTCTGGTGCTCTGGTTGAAGAAGAACTGTAAGTTTATGAATAGGGTACACATGTTGAATCAAACAAAGATTCTGGGATTTTGACTAAAACTTAGATTCAAGACTGTTTCAATTAATTTAAATAAGTATCTTATAGAAATAAAAATGATATGCAAGATTATAATTAAATAAACAAATGCACATCAAATCTTAGTGATCATTCTCAGTTTAATTCAACCATCTTTAAAGAAATACAACATAAAAAGATTTTGTCAATTATGAAAACATGTTCCAAAATTGTGCTAGAAGAATTTAGCTATTCCATGAAGAAATCTGACATGAGAATCCTTCTTGATGTTTGATATGTAAGATTATGAATAGGATACACATGTTGAATCAAACATAGATTCTGGGATTTTGACTAAAACTTAGATGCAAGACTGTTTCAATTAATTTAAATAAGTATCTTATAGAAATAAAAATGATATGCAATATTATAATTAAATAAACAAATGCACATCAAATCTTAGTAATCATTCTCTGTTTAATTCAACCATCTTTAAAGAAATACAACATAAAAAGATTTTCTCAATTATGAAAACAAGTCCAAAATTGTGCTAGAAGAATTTAGCTGTTCCATGAAGAAATCTGACATGAGAATCCTTCTTGATGTTTGATATATTAAATCCATGTAATATAGACAGACCTACACGCATCAATCATCATCTGCAAAGAATGTTATCATCTGGGATAATTTATATGTTACCTTACATGCGGGGATATCAATTATTAGCTCTAGATCTCAACTCAGTAACATGAGTGCAAAGGTTCATGGATACATTAATCATGGAGATGCTGTTTTTCTTGAAGGCTCTAGACAGGAGTTTACTATCGCTTTCTTGAAGGCTCTAGACAGGAGTTTACTATCGCTTTTATACCTTGTTTACCTACCCTGGGGCTCAGGGATCAGATTCTTAATCATCATCTTATAATACAGCATTCAGGAGTAGAGTATCTAAAATAATTGGCTGAAAATTTTCTTTTTATGAAAAAATCTTTTTTTAACTGCTTTTGCATTTGCCTTTAAATGCTTTCAAGTCTTTGATGCAGGTTGTTGGTTTTAGACACTGATGTACATTCCAAAGCAAGACTGGCTGATCTCTACCTTGCGATCATGGTTTAAATCTATGGTTTAGATCATTAGGTCATGGGTTTGAGATATGGCATCAACAGAGAGAGGCTAAGAGTAAGAGATAGAATCATAGAAAGCATGACTGGTCCCCTTTGTTTGCATGGAATTGAATTCTTAGTAATTATGGGAAATATGTTCTAAAATTATAAGGTGAAAATACATAAATTGTGTCAAATAATGTCTTACTTTGATGAATAATGAATTAAAAAGAGATGAAACATGAATGCCCAATTGTTAACATTGGTAAATCAAATGCTATGAAAGTTAGGGTCACATCCCACATCTTCACCTTGTATCTTAAAACCCTCACCTCTTTAATATTCATTGGTCCTCTTTAGTAATCCTTGGCTGCAACTTATTTTACCACGAATTCCTAGGAATTCAATTCCATGCAAACCAAGGGGCATTGAGAAAGATTACCCATTTACCCTACATGTAAAGAAAGGAGCAATTTGGAAAGAATTAAAAATTTCTTTTGTTTGTTGGTTTCTTGAATAAAATTTCGTCTTCCACTTGACTGAATTATGCTAGGGCTAGGGCAATCAACAAATAATTACCTCAGCCATCTTTTCATGTGTAAGATGTGATTTCCTGATCCTTCCCATGCTTCACAGCAGTTAAAATCGAGACTTTTCTTGTTTCACCATTTTATCATCCAATTATCATCATATGATATTTTACATATTATAATATACACACACTAAGCCATGTTGTTTTTGTCAAATGGGTCAGTGGGTTACAGCCATGTTGTTCTTGTTTCACAAGTCTCGTATGTACAACTATGTAATTGATTCTTTGCCTTATTAGGAGATATGATTAGATGTTAATTAGATTAGAATGACTATAATTTAGTTGATTATCTCAATCACTGTAACAAATATAGAAACCTTAAATCTATATATTGAAGCATTGTGACCCTCAAAAGGGATCATTGAATTCACAAGTCTGTCTCTTTCTTCTTCCTCTTGCTGCCATTGACATGGGATCTGAGATGTGAGTAAAAATAAACTCTATACAGAGTTTCTGAGTGACTCTTCTCCATCTTCCAAGCACTAGAAGTTGTCATAGTCTCTGAGAGACTCTCTGGGTATATCTTCTCCATCTTCTGAGCGTTGGAAGTCGTCAGGTCAAGGTGTGATCATACGCGGCCCACCCCAGATCAGCATCATCAAACCTGGAAATTACAACCACTCTGTTCGCCTGCTCCTTCTGGTATTTGTTGACATTTTTTTAGGATTTTTTGCATCTCAGAGGTGGGATCTCTACCACTTCTAGTAAAATTTCAGTTTCTCCGGTATATTTTCATCACAGCCATCCAAATTTTTGGATCTGGCTCGGTTTGGCAAGCAATCTGGTTCATTGGATGCGAATTTTGATCCTTCATCAGTCTATGATGTCTGATTGATCACCCAACTCAAGTGTCTTCTGCTGAACTCCATTCTGTCTCAAAAATTGAGGATGCCTGGCACAATTTTTGAAGAAAAATTGCATTTTTTTCACTGCTTTCAATTTTGATTGCTCTGTTGGAACATTTGGAAGTTTGCTCATCTCTGTTTAGCATCCTTTCTCAGTTTTGTTTAAGCACAGTTGGATTTTCTTGCACATTGTGATAGATCTACTGAAATGGAAAAGCATGATATTGCCATTATAAAATTTAATGGCAAGAATTACACTTCCTGGTCATTTCAATTTCAAGTATATCTTGAAGGTTAGGAAATGTAGGGACTTGTTTCCGGATGTGATCCTAGACCTAAGGAAGATGAGAAAAAAATATTATCTTGGAATACAAAGGATACCAAGATTAAAACCTGGATTCTTGATTCCGTTGAACCACAGTGTATTTTGAATCTTAAACCTTACAAGATTTCTAAGGAGATGTGGGAATATTTGAAACAAATTTATCATTAGGGGAACCCTGCCCGACAATACCAGCTTGAACTCGAAATTGCTCGGTATTCTTAGGGAACATTGTCAATCCATTACTATTATACATGTTTTCTCAACTTCTGGGCAGAATATGACGAAATTAAGTACATCCGTGTATTTGAGGCAATTCTTTCTGAGATTCATAAACTACAAGAAACTCGTCACAGAGACCAGTTTCTCATGAAATTGAGATCTGAATATGAGATCGTCCGTTCCAATCTGATGAGCAGTGTTCCATCTCCATCCCTGAATGAGTGCCTTAGTGAACTCTTGCGCGAGGAACAAGGTCAACCCACTCAACATGTTCTGAAGCAGTAGTACTCATGAAACTCTCCTGATATAGCATATGTTGCCATTGCCAATTTATCATGCCACTTTGCTGCTAAAGGACAACCTCCTGTAAGAGATCTCAGCAAAATCCAATGCTTTGGCTGCAAGAGTTATGGACACTATGTCTTACAGTGTAAGACCAAGTTTTGTAATTATTGCAAATCAAATGGTCATGTTACCACTGACTGCAAAAGGCGGCCACAAAACGCACTCCTCGAGCTTATCATGTCAACACTACAAATGCTACTACTTCTAGCGATAGTCCTTCAGCATTGGTCATGCCTTCACCACCTCTTGCCTCCAATAATGCTCAGATCACCCTTGAGTTTATTCAACAAATGATCATAAATGCTTTCACTGCACTTGGCATTTCTGGTAACCACCAATCCCCTTCCAATGGTTTATTGATTCTGGAGCATGAAATCACATGACTTCCTCCACCACTCATATCTCTAATCTGCAACCATACAATGGAAATTTGAAAGTCCATATTGCTGATGGTCAAAAGCTTCCTATTACAGCTATTGGTGATATTATTCATTCATTACCTCTCACAAATGTCATTCTTTCCTCATCTAACTACAAATCTTCTGTCTGTCGGACAATTGATTGATGATGATAATTGTAATGTTTCTTTTTCTCGGTCTGGTTGTGTTGTGCAGGATCAAGTGTCGGGGACGGTGATTGCGAAGGGGCGTAAGTGTGGATGGCTGTTTCCTTTTAATATGCCTCTCTCAGAATAAATAGTCTCTACATTTTCTTGTTTTTCTCCTAAAGATGTTTGGAGGCTCTGGCATAATAGATCGGGCCATCCTCATTCAAAATTGTTATCTTTGATGGTGAACACTAGTAGCATTAATGAAAATAAAACTTGTTTTAGTCACATTTCTGATGAGTGCTCTGTTTGCAAACTTGGAAAAAACAAATTCCTTCCCTTTCCTTCCAAATCTATTATGACTTCAAATTGCTTTGACATTATTCATAGTGACGTCTGGGGGATTACTCCTGTAATCTCTCATACAAATTTCAAATATTGTCACATTTATTGATGATCATAGTAGATTCACATGGGTATATTTCTTGCATTCTAAATTTGAAGTCTTTGATGCTTTCCAAAAATTTATGGCTTATGTTGAAAATCAGTTTTCTACTTGCATAACAGTTCTTCGATCTAATTCCGGAGGGGAATATATGTCCCATTAGTTTCAAAATTATTTGCAAAAACACGGGATTTTATTGCAGCGATCGTGCCCTTACACTCCTCAACAGAATGAAGTTGTTGAACGATAAAACAGACATCTCCTCGATACTATTCGTTCTTTTCTTTAGAATCATCGATTCCCATGAAATTCTGGCATGAAGCTTTAGCCACTGCGGTTCACCTAATCAATCGCTTACCATCCCATCGCCTCACCAACCAAACACCATACTGCGGTTCACCCACCTGCGTATTTTTGGATGTGTGTGTTTTGTTCATCTTCCTCCTACTGAACGTACCAAATTAATGGCTCAATCCGCTCAATGTGAGTTCCTTGGCTATGCATCTCACCAAAAAGGGTATATCTGCTATGATCCTGTGCTCAACTGCCCTTGTATCTCTCGAAATATCATAGCTTTGAAAATGACGTTTTTTTCCTACCCATTCCTCGCCTTTACCTTCTTTTTCTCATCTACCATATTTTTCTGACACAATCTCTTCTCCACTCATTGTTTATGAATGACGTTGTCATAAGGATGTTCCACTACTGCCTCCCCATCTGGATCCCTCGCCGGCACTTGGTCTTGCCCCTGCTTCATCACCTGCTGCTTCATCTCCAGTTCAGCTTCAACGTTCTACTCGTCTCTCCAAGCCTCCAGAAAAATATGGGTTTACTCAGACATCTTTGCTTGCTACCCTCTCCTCCATTGCTATTCCTACTTATTTACAGGCAGTGAAGCATGACGGTTGGCAAAAGGCTATGCATGAAGAATTAGCTGCACTGTAGGATAATAATACCTGGGATATAGTCCCATGTCCCTCCTCTGTAAAACCTATCGGCTACAAATGGGTTTTTTCAGTCAAACTGAAGACAGATGGCTCGTTGGATTGCTATAAAGCAAGGTTGGTCACACTAGGCAACCGACAAGAATATGGTATCAATTATGAAGAAACGTTTGCCCCAGTCGCAAAATTGACAACAATCTGTACTGTTCTTGCCATTCCTGCTTGGTTTGAAAAATTTAGGGATGCTCTCCTTTATCTTCAGTTCACTCAAGGTGCCTCTGATCCTTCTATGTTCCTTCATCGCTCCTCAAATGGGATTACGTGGATGATATCATTATCTCTAGGACAGATTCAGGCATGATCACCCATCTACAAGCATCCTTACATGAATATTTTCATATGAAAGATTTGGGGCCACTCACATACTTCTTAGGCCTTGAGGTTCATCAGTCAAAGAAAGGTCTCATCCTTGATCAACACAAATATGCTATGGATCTCATTTAGAGGGCCGGTCTTCAACACTCAACTCCTGCAGATATACCTGTTGAGGCCAAACGGGCTGATGCCATAATGTATCGTCGTTTAGTCGGCAGCTTGATCTACTTGACTATCACTAGGCCCGATATCTCCTATGCGGTGAATTTGGTTAGTCAATTCATGACACAACCACGCCATCTCCACCTCGTTGTTGTTCGGCGCATTCTTCGATATGTTCTTCATACACCATCTCGTGACCTTTTCTTTCCTGTGGGCAATTCGACTTCTCTCATTGCTTACTCAGATTCTGACTGCGCTGGTTGTCCTGATAGTTGACGGTCTACCATAGGTTGGTGCATGTTCTTAGGGGACTCGTTGATCTCCTGGAAGTGTAAGAAATAAGATAAAGTCTCCAAATCATCCACAGAAGCAGAATATCGTGCTATGTCCACCGCCACCTTTGAAATTGACTAGCTTTGGGTCCCTTTTCTGAGCTTTGATTTCCACAATTTGGCCCTACACCTCTCTATGCCGACAATACCAGTGCCATTCGGATTATTGAAAATCCTATCTTCCATGAACGCACAAGGCATATTGAAGTGACTTGTCATTACATATGTGGTGAATTTGTGCGTGAAGCAATTACTCTTCCTCATGTTCCTACCGGACTTCAAATTGCAGATATATTTACCAAGGGACTTCCTCGGCCATGACACCAATTCTTAGTTGGCAAATTGATGCTCGTGGACTAACCCGCATCAATTTGAGGGGGGATGTCAGTGGGTCACATCCCATGACAAGTAAAGCCCAACTTGTGGGTCAAAACAAGTCTCGTATGTACAACTATGTAATTGATTCTTTGTCTTATTAGGAGATATGATTAGAATGACTGTAATTTAGTTGATTATCTCAATCACTGTAACAAATATAGAAACCTTAAATCTTTATATTGAAGCATCGTGACCCTCAAAAGGGATCATATAATTCACAAGTCTGCCTCTTTCTTCTTCCTCTTGCTGTCATTGACAGTTTTAGTTACTCCATCTTCTCATTTTCTGTTGAAATTGAAGAACAAGATTAGTATCGATGATCGACCAAGGTATATATGTGAACATAAGGCTATTAAAACAGATTTTGAATTGAAGAAAATTGAAAAATAATGCAAAGTGACATTGTCACAACCTATAAAAAGGATTTGATAAGCACAATTTGACCTCAAGTAAAAAATAAGTTCCACTAACATTTGGACAAAATTTGTAAATCGAAGCCCACAGCTATTATATGTGAAGATACAAGCTGGTATTTCATTCCAGATAAAAAATGCGGGTAGTGTATATTTATCTCCTCAAATTGGGTTTTAGAGAGTTTGTATAACATGCAGGTAGTGTATATTTATTGGTAAATGATTCTACGCTTTAAACAGCCCAAGAAGTATTCCCTAAGAGCCATGACCTCCAGTTCTGTTCAAGCGTAGTCCAGCATCTAAATAGGCTCTGAATATCAAGTAAAATCCCCAACTTGAGGTGTCCTAGAAAAGATCCCAAAAGTTTTGTGATTGGTCTCATTGGATGATGCTAGCCAGCCATCCTGTCTCAGTCCCTGTATTATTAAATCACTGTGGCAGCTTTTATTCCTCCTGGTTATGACCCTATAATAAACAAGAAGTGACGTGCAGATAAATGGGCTAGGATATGTTGAGTTGGTCGGACTAAACGAAGATATGAGTCGTTCCTTACACAAGCACAGTTTTACTTACACTCATTGGGACTGGTGAAGCTAAGTCAGAGCATGTTGTCCAAAATAGATGGATCACTCAACAACTGAGCAAGATGAGTAGGTCTGGCAGAACGTCAAGCCTTCCTGAATAAGAATTCCTATATATTCAGTTGGGTTGAGAAATTTGGGGCCTGTTTGTGTGGATAGAGTACTTAGGAATTCCTGCCATAAGTGGTTAAAAATGAAGATTCTAAATATACAAAAATGACAGTCAATGAAAAGTGAATCAAGGGAAGTGTAGGGATTTGGTTAATTTAGTTTTTACTGTTTGAGGATGTCTTATTTTATGTTGCTGTAAGGATCTTAAGCCTATCTCATAACTCTTTGTTTTCCTTTTAATGTAATGGCTTGGCTTAGAAAAAAACAATGAATCAAGGAAAGACTAGAAATGAACACCGAGCCATCAGCCTAGTAATTCAGACTTGGAAAGTCAAGGTCCCATCTACATTGTTGCTGTGTGGGAACGTCCCCAAATAATGAGGCGTATCCTGATCTCGGCAAAAGCATCCGGCAGGGTCTCGGCCGCTGGCACAGACCGATTCACTTGCTCATTCCTACACCACCTCGGCTTCGGCAATTCTATTATCGGTTTTGTTTATTATCAGCTGGTCTCACTTCGGCTATACTGCCATGACCACCTTGGTCTCGGCTGTGCTGTGAAGGCGCCACTGGCCACCCAACCAAGGCAGGGCCTGACAGCCACGTCCCATACAGGACACGCAGCGGGATGCAAGCACGCGCTGACAAGACAGATATGTCATCACAGCCGTTCACCCCCACCAAATCCCTGGCAAGGCCATATCTAACGGCTGCAGCCATATTTGGGCAGGGCCCGAGAGGGGATCCGATAGGATTTCAGCCGCCAGCAAATCAGAAGAAGATCAGGCCCAATGTGACTAGCAATCAATGCCGTATGGACTGATCGGACCTTCATTAAATGCAGTGTGGGCTATGATGGACCTTCATTAATGACTCTATGGGCTGATAGGACTCCAACAATCAGATCACTGGGCCCATTCACAGAGAAACGAGGGGACTTTCTCATATAAGGTAAAGAATCACCAAAGAAAGAGGTATGCATTCCTATACATGCAACCAGACTCTTCTTCCTTCTTCTCCGATCAACAGCTAACTTAAGCATCGGAGAGCCCTGTGCTGCCCACAACTAGGGTCCTCTGACCGCTCTCTTCTCCCCTCTCAGGTTCACCGTATCGCAGCTACTCCTCCGGTACTTTGAGTAAGTCCTTGAAGGCCTCCTAATATTGTGAGTATATTTTTTGCACTTACAATTGGCGCCGTCTGTGGGAAACGATTTACATATTCTTCCCTATCACCATGACGAGGAGAACTGCGAAAGGCGGAGAAACTTCCAAGGCAAAGCGTACGGGACCCTCCTCTAACCTCCTTCCTACCAAGAAGAGGTCTGGGAAGCAACTAGTTGCAGAGGATGACGCCGAAAGTGTTCTCGTCCGAATCAACGTTCAGGAGCATGACCTTCGCTCGGAGTCTGCCCTCCGAAGGGGAGATGCCCAACAACAGCCTACAGGTCTCCTGACGGGTCGAGATCAGCGGAGCAAGTCTCCAATGGTCGATGGACCACGTCCTTCTGATCAGATAGAGGATGCTGAGGATGAGGAATATAATCTTGATGATGACTTTGACTCCACCGTTGAGGAGATTAGAGCGCAGAATGAAGCTATCAAAGAAAGGGACGCTCTGATCCGCCAGCTCCAGCAGCAGCTGGAAAGAGCTACGAGTTCAGCAAGACATCGCCGCACTCTCAGCAGCAGCAGTCGCAGCGACAGCACGAGAGGAGGATGTCCCGTGGCAGGCGCTGACTCCCCCGAGAAAGACTTGAGGGACCATCTGAACAAGAAAATGCGCGACCGAACTCGAGACGAAGGTTCGAGCACTAGCCGCAGCTACTCGAGGAAAGCGTCGGAGAGCATTCCAGAGAGCAAGTTTAACAGCCAGGTGTGGCTGGACGAGCGCATGAAGCAGACAGTCCAGCGTAACCTCGAGGTGGCCGGTCTCGCCCGAGACCATCGGGAGGCCTGCGAGACTGTTGATCTCGGCACATCCCCCTTCTGTCGTGACGTCAGGAGATACCCCTTGCCGAAGAAGTTCATCGTCCCGAGGTTCGTCACTTATGACGGGGTCTCGGATCCGGCTGCACATCTCAGGCACTTCTCCTAAAGGATGTCTGTCTGGGGAGATGAGGGTCATCTGAACTGTCGAGTCTTTTCCTCCAGCTTGGGTGACCTCCCCTTGAAGTGGTTTTGTGCGCTCCCGGAGGGGTCCGTTTCGAGTTGGCAGCAACTCCAGCAGTCATTTATGAAGAAGTTTCAGTCCTACAGAATCATGCGGAAGACAGACGCGGACATCATGGCCCTGAAGATGAAGCGAGAAGAGAACATCACCCAGTTTGCAAAGAGGTTCTGGACGGTCTACAGCCAGATCGAGAATTCCAAGGACGAGGTTGCCATCTTCGCATTTCAGAATGCCTTGCTGCCAGACAGAGACCTTCGTAAAGATCTGGCCAGGAACCCGGTGTCCTCCATAGCGGCGCACATGTCCATAGTCAACCGCTACATCGCCCAAGAGGACGACCAGGTCCGGGCTCGAGAAAACCATGGGGCTGCGCAGAAGGACCGAGGTGAGAGGCCCTCCAAGAGAGAGAGGGGACCGTCCCGAAGAGATGAGTTCCGAAGAGATGAGCCAGACAGGCGTTGGGCGTTAGCTGGCTCGGCTAAGGCTCAAGCATTCACCTCGGCAAGAAGCAAGAAGCCCAGGCTGTCCGAGGATGCATATCGGGCAGTTAACACGGTCTTTAAGGAGCCTATCCACAGGATCATGTACAAGATCAAGTCAAGGCCATACTTCAGCTGGCCGGAGCCCATGAGAACCGACCCTTCTTTCCGGGATCAGACCAGGTTCTGTGCTTACCACAGGGAGAGCGGCCACGAAACTGAGGAGTGCAGGACACTGCGGTCGCATTTGGAAAAGCTTGTCCAAGATGGACACCTACAGGAGTTCGACAAGGCAGACACCGCAGCCGA
The DNA here is from genome assembly GCA_038049695.1 of Cinnamomum chago. NCBI lineage: Eukaryota > Viridiplantae > Streptophyta > Magnoliopsida > Laurales > Lauraceae > Cinnamomum > Cinnamomum chago. Next base: position 99,446,445 of record CP142453.1, on the reverse strand, counting down.
CACCCGAGCTCCGCGCCGAGACGAGAGAGGCCTCGATAGCGACGGGTCGGAGAAGATCATTAACGTCATCCATTTAGCCTCCCCGCCCAAGGGGAGTAACCGAGCTCGTGCCGAGGCCAGGCAGGCCTCTCACAGTAAGCCGGTCATGGCAGCCGAACTCGGCTCAGCTCCGAAGAGGGCTCGGAGGGAGCGGCCTGAAATTAGGTTCACCAATGCAGACTTGGAAGGGGTACAGCATCGCCACAACGACCTGCTGATCGTCACTCCAAAGTTTGATTGCTCTAAGCAAGGCATGAAGGACTGCACCGTGAGGAAGGTCCTCGTCGACCCAGGCAGCTCATCCGAAATCCTCTATTTCGATGGCTTCCGAAGGATGGGCCTAATAGAGAAGGATCTGCAGGAGGCCCGAATTCCCCTCATCGGCTTCAGCGCCAAGCCAGTGTACCCAAAGGGGAAGGTGACGTTCAGGGTTGAAGTCTGTGGCGCATCCGTTTTGACAACTTTTTTGGTAGTCGACGCGCCCTCACCCTACAATGCAATAGTGGGCGACAGGTCTTGGCTCCACAGTCTGGAGGCAGTCCCGTCCACTCTCCACCAGAAGCTGAAATTTCCATTGGAAAGGAAGAATGGCAGAGTAGAGATTGTCACAGTCCAAGGAGACCAGCAGACAGCCAAACAGTGTTTGACAGCCGTGGTGTCCGGAGAGCGGGAGCCCAAGGAGGTCAACATGGCCGAGATGGAGAAGAAGCTAAACGAGGTCGGCCAGGATCCGGAAAAGAATAGCGTGGAGGACCTGGCCGAAATCAGGATTGACTCAAAAGATCCGGAACGGTTCTTCCTGCTCGGCAGTCAGCTCGGGGAGCCAGAGAAGTCCGAACTGATCAAGGTCCTGGTGCAGAACAAAGACGCCTTCGCTTGGACGCCTCAAGAGATGCCGGGCATTGACCCCGAGGTAATATGCCATAAATTGAATGTAGACCCTAATCATAAACCTGTGATGCAGAAATCTCGCAGGATTGGGATGCCACAAATCGAAGCCGTGGTCGAGGAGGTGGACAAACTGCTCGACGCCGGCGCCATCAGAGAAGTTCAGTACCCGACCTGGCTAGCCAATACTGTGGTCGTCAGGAAGAAGACTGGCAAGTGGAGGGTGTGCGTCAACTTTACCGACCTCAACAAGGCTTGTCCCAAGGACAGCTTTCCCCTACCTAAGATCGACCAAATGATTGACGCCACGGTCGGGCACGACAGAATGAGCTTCCTCGACGCTTAACGCGGCTATCACCAGATTCCGTTGTATGGGCTGGATGAAGAGAAGACAACTTTTATCACACCCAGGGGGACCTATTGTTATAAGGTGATGCCGTTTGGGCTAAATAATGCAGGAGCCGCCTATCAGAGACTTGTCACCAAGATGTTTCACGATCAGCTCGGCAAGACTGTTGAAGTCTACATCGACGATATGGTGGTCAAGTCCAAGCAAGCCCACAACCATTTGGCAGATTAGCTGGAGTCTTCGACACTCTGAAGACATTCAAGCTCAAGCTTAATGCCTCCAAGTGCACCTTTGGTGTCGGTTCCGGCAAATTCTTGGGAAGCTTGGTCACACGTAGGGGGATTGAGGCAAATCCAGATCAGATCTCGGCTATCCTCAGAGTGCAGAGTCCCGCCTCGGCTAAGGAGGTCCAAAAGCTAACCGGAATGGCAGCCGCACTGAATCGGTTCATCAGCAGATCCTCAGATAAGTGTCGGCCTTTCTTTCAGCTTCTTAGGAAGAATTTTAAATTTTAGTGGACTCCGGAATGTGACTAGGCCTTGCAGGAGCTCAAGGCCTATTTATCCTCACCTCCTCTACTGTCAACTCCGGTTCATGGAGAAATTTTGTATTTATACCTTGCGGTCTCGGATCATACGGTGAGCTCGGTCCTCCTCCGAGAAGAGGATAAGGTCCAGAAACCCATTTATTGTACGAGCAAGACCCTGATTGATGCCGAGACTAGGTACTTGCCACTCGAGAAGCTCACGCTGGCACTCGTTAGTGCCTCGAGGAAGCTCTCTCATTACTTTCAAACACACACCATAGTGGTTGTTACGAAACATCCACTCAAATCTGTTTTCAGAAAGGCTGACTTTTCAGGAAGGATCTCTCGATGGGTTGTCGAACTGGAGCAGTACGAGATTCAGTATCAGCCCAGGACAGCGGTCAAGGCCCAGGTTCTGGCGGATTTCCTTGTCGAGTTCAATTCGAGTTCGGCACCAACCCAGCTCGGCACCGAACTTGGGGGCAGGGAGCATGAGGCGCCCACGGGCTCTGAACAACCACAAGGCCAAACCCTCACCCCAGTTTGGAAAGTCTTCGTTGACGGATCTTCCACCTCGAGAAGTGCCGGGGTAGGAGTTGTCCTCCAATCGCCAGAAGGGTTGGTCATCGAGCAAGCTCTGACCCTCGATTTCAAGGCGTCAAAAAATGAAGCTGAGTATGAAGCCCTTTTAGCTGGACTGAACAACGCCAAAATCCTCGGAGCTCAACAACTGGTGGTCTTCAGTGATTCACAGTTGGTGGCAAACCAGCTGACTGGAGACTATCAAGCTCGTGACGACCGGATGGCCGTATATTTAGCCCTGGCAAAGAAGCTGCTTTCTTAGTTCCGGACGGCCGAAATCAAACAGATAGGTATTGAATCAAACTCGCATGCAGATGCTCTTGCAAATTTGGCCAGCGCTGTCGAAGCAGGAAGAAAAAGAAGCATCGAAGTAGGATCGTTGGCCACGGCCAGCATTGAGCTCCATCCACCTCGGGAAGTGTTGTGCCTCGACCTCGGCCCGAGTTGGATGGACCCCATTGTATGCTACCCCAAGGACGACAAGCTTCCTGAAGACAGTAGCGAGGCCCATCGAATCAGACTCAAAGCAGCCCGGTTCTGGTTGTCTCCCGAAGCCAAGCTCTACAGGAAGTCGTACACAGGCCCGTACCTCCAGTGCGTTCATCCAAGCAAAGTCGAGGACCTCCTTTTCGAAATACATGAAGGGATCTGCGGAAGCCATATCGGAGGAAGATCCCTAGCTTACCGGGCTATCAGTCAGGGTTATTGGTGACCGTATATGTAGAAGGATGCGCAGGTGTACGCGAAAAAATGTGAGAAGCGTCAGAAATTCTCCCACTCTCTCTATCAGCCAGCGCATGACCTCAGTTCGCTTTCTAGCCCTTGGCCATTCGCCCAGTGGGGGCTCGACATTGTGGGACCGCTTCACCGAACTCCAGGGAACAGAAGATGGCTGATTGTGGCTACAGACTACTTCACCAAATGGATTGAAGCGGAGCCCTTGTCTTCCATCACAGAGCAGGATTCCAAGAACTTCGTATGGAAAAATATTATCACGAGGTTTGGCATCCCCAGAATTTTGATCTCGGACAACGGGACCCAGTTCGACTCCAACCTCTTTAGGAGCTTCTGCCAGGGGCACGACATCCGCAATCACTTCTCCACCCCAGCCTACCCCCAGAGCAATGGCCAGGCTGAAATTTCTAATCAAGTGGTGCTCGACGGACTGAAGAAACGGCTTGACAGAGCCAAGGGAAGATGGGTAGAAGAGCTCCCGAGTGTTCTTTGGGCCTACCGAACAACGCCAAGACGGTCCACTTCGGCAACCCCATTTTCCCTAGCCTACGGTATGGAGGCTGTCATCCCCTTAGAAATTGGCCTCCCTACTTTAAGATCCGAACTCTTCGACCAGGCCCGAAACGAGTCGCATCTAGCTGTGGAACTAGACTTGGCCGATGAGCGAAGAGAAGCAGCAGCAATTCGGCTTGCAGCCTATCAGCGACAACTTGCCAGAGGCTATAACCAGAGAGTTAGGGAGAGGAGATTCTCAGTAGGGGAGCTGGTTCTCAAGAAGGCACTCCCAGGAGACAAAGATCCAAATCAAGGCAAGCTGGCGCCGAATTGGCACGGACCATTCAAAGTGACTTCCGTTGCTGGACGGTCGGCTTATAGACTCGAAGATATGGAGGGCCGGCATTTACCGAGACCGTGGAACGCATCCCACCTCAAGAAGTTCTATTTCTGAAAAACTTATACTTTTTGTACTTTAGAAGAATTCAATAAAAGAGGAGTTCACATTCGAAAAATGGGGTATCCTGTGTCAGTACTTCAGCCACGGCCAATGATGAGATCGTCTCGGGTCGGCTACGGGCCGCCCAGGCGTGAAGCCTTCGGGCCAATGATGAGATCGTCTCGGATCGGCTACGGGCCGCCCAGGCGTGAAGCCTTCGAGCCAATGATGAGATCGCCTCGGGTCGGCTACGGGCCGCCTAGGCGTGAAGCCTTCGGGCCAATGATGAGATCGCCTCGGGTCGGCTACGGGCCGCCCAGGCGTGAAGCCTTCGGGCCAATGATGAGATCGTCTCGGGTCGGCTACGGGCCACCCAGGCGTAAAGTCTTCGGGCCAATGATGAGTTCGCCTCGGGTCGGCTACGGGCCGCCCAGGTTTGAAGCCTTCGGGCCAATGATAAAATCGCCTCAGGTCGGCTACGTGCCACCGTTACGGTCGTTAGAAAGACTGCTTATGAGTCGAGTTCAACCTCGGCGGTAAACCGTTTCGATCATCTCGAGCTACCTGGAATCGCTGACCTGTCCAACGAGCCCGTTTTGGCTAGCGGAAGGGTTGACATAAGAGGCGCGCCCGGGTCGACCCTGAACGTGAGGCCAACTTATTATAAAAGCTGTTGTGTCGGCCTTATAGTTCCGAAAAAATTTATGGTTCGGCACAGCCCTCCCCTCGGTGGGCTACACTGTGCCGAGCCTCGACACTTAGAAAAATAATGGAAAGGAAGGTAAGGAGGCAAACAACAACACGTCGTAATCACTCTGTCACACATAAAGACAGTTTGAAAAGGAAAGCTTCGTTTCATTCGCCCATTCAAAATACAACTTTTACTAACCAAAGTCCTTACAAATGAAAAAAAAAAGCGCAACAGAAAAAAGAAAAAGCAGCTGGAGTGTCGGAAACTTATACAGTGCCGGCCTCGGTGTTGGCTCCTTCGTCCTGAGGGTTTTCCACCGTTGTGGGGATGAAATCAGGGGTGGCAACGATGACCTCGGTGGAGTCAGTGGAAGCATCGACAGAACCGGGGGCTCTGGCGGGCTCCCGACCCGGGAACTTATCAGGACTTCGGTAGCTCGGGTCATCCTCGGGGACGCCCTTCTTTGCCAGAGCGGTCTGCCAACCTAGCTCCCAGGCCTTGTCCCGAACGGCCACTATCTGAGCTTCATACAAATTGGTCGCTTCCGCAACCCCCTCGTCATAGGCCGCTTTGGTCTCAGCCTCGAGCCTGGTGCTAGCTGCCTCGGTCTGCGCAGCCTCCACCTCGGCCGTGAGGTTCTGAACAGACACCTCGTATTCGGATGCCCTCTTTCCCATCTCCTCCACCGCGGCCTCCAGTGTTTTCCTCTACGCCTCCGCCTCGGCCCTTTCAGCGGCCCTTTCGGCGCTGCTTTGTTGCGCCCTCTCCAGCTGGATGAGAGACCTCTGTACCAGCTGCAAAACGAACAAGGCATGTTTATGAAGACTGTAGCAGGGAAAATAATACTTAAAATTTACAAATGCAGAGTGAACTGAACTGAACTTACCAGCAGGCCGGGCTGCATCGATGCCCCAGCCAGCCCGGCGTCGTCTTGCTCCCTGTGTCGGGCCATGTCCCGCGGGAGAGAGCAGGCCGCGGCCAAAGCCGCCATCACCGAGGTATTCCCCGGAACCTGGTCCTCCACCGACACGGGCTTCCCGGGATCAACGAGTAATGAAGGTCTCCAAGGAGCCGGCCCGGGCGGAGGGACCATGACGGGTCCCGGGGTGACCTCGACCACGGGTTCAGTTCGAGCCCTTTTTCTTGGCCTGGTCTCCTCCTCACCCGCAGCCCCTACAGGTTGCTGATTACTTTCCGGGCGAGGGGGTGGTGTGGGGGCCCTGTCGGTTGTTGGAGGAGAGGTGCGCCGCGGGATCGTCCTGGCACTGCTGGAGCCGCCGAAAGCCAGGAGGGTCAGATCTTTCACTACGGGCTGGCGTCGGGGGGCCATCTCTTCCTCTGTTTCTTCCTCGGTCGCTATCGGGCGGCGGGATCGCCTGATGAGCGGGCTCTCGCTCGACTCGGCCTCCGAAGTCGAGGTTTACGCGCCGGATGCTCTTCTGCTTGCCTCGGGCGCGGTCTCGGGCCGAACCTCGTCCTCCCTTCTCTCCGGGCTTCTTCTCCGCGGCTCGGGCACGACCTCGGCTCCCTCTGGACCGGCTTCCGACCTCTTGATGTAGCCCCGGTACTTGGGCTCGTATTTCAGTAGCGCCCACACAGCCCGGTTGGAGAAGTCGGTGCACTTGGCAACCCGGTTGTGCCAGAAGTCGTTCTTTACCCAACCTTTCTCTGCCGAGCACCTGCAAATCGGAGAAGCATTAGTTCGGGGATATGGGGAAGAGCAATGAGATTAAGCTAAGATTAAAGAACGAAGGATTTCGTACTTGGGGCAACCCCGGGGTGACGGGGGATGCTGTACGCCCTAACACCCTCCTCGGGGCCGAACTCCCAATTCCCCGGAACGGAGATGAGCTCGTCCCCTGCGTACTTGCTGGAATCTTCCAGTGCCGTGACGAAGGCCCTTCGTTTCGGCTTGACGCGAAGGTAATAGGAGTCCTCCTTGGTTTTACAAAGGTCGTACACGTCCTATATGTCACGGACGTCTAGACCGATGTGGAGATGCTTGTTCAATGCCGCCGTGCCCATGATGACTTTGAAAGCGTTTGGCATCAGTTGGCAAGGGGTGAGGTTCCAGGAACAAAGACAGGCCCGAAGCAATGGGTGCAACGGAAACCTGACTCCCCCCTCAACCACCGCTATGAGCGGGAAGGGCATCCAGCCCTCAACATAACAACGGCGGACGTGGTCCGCGGCATCACCTTTCCGGACGAGGACGTCGCCCGGAAAATCAAAGACAGTCCTAAAGGTCTCTAAAGACTGGGGGGAGTCAACCCAGTGACTGTAAATCCCCATAACTGGCAGGAGAGGCAGAATGGAGAAAAAGGGAAAAGGACTGTTGAAAGCAGAGGAGGATGGAAGACGCAGGAGACTCACTAGCGTAGGATCCTAAGACAGGGGCAGGCAGAAAAACACCGAGAGAAAGCGAAGACTCTGCAAAGACGCTTGGCTCTGGTTCTCAGGGTTCTCAATAGCGTCCGTTCGAAAGAGAGGAGTAAGAAAGGAAAAGAAGATGGAGGCACGCTTACTTATAGGGCAGGGACATCTCCCCGCTGGCGCCGTTCTCAAAAAATTAAACGACGTCTCTTCGGAGACCGCGCGCGTGCCTTACTCAGTGGCAGAGCCAATCGGCTGGCGACACGTGTCATCAACGACTCGCTTTCCGTAATAATTAAAGCATGGCATTTATTGCACTTTACTGCGGCTGAACTATCCCTGGCGTGCAAGGGACGATAAATGGGCACCAAGGGTCAAGCGACCGACCTCAAAATGGAAGCCTGCAGCGGCTTTTCGTACGCAATTATAGCTCCCGACCCCAGGGAATCCGATATCCCCAGGAGTCAGAAGCTAGGGGGCTATTGTGTGGGAACGTCCCCAAATAATGAGGCGTATCCTGATCTCGGCAAAAGCATCCGGCAGGGTCTCGGCCGCTGGCACGGACCGATTCGCTTGCTCATTCCTACACCACCTCGGCTTCGGCAATTCTATTATCAGTTTCGTTTATTATCAGCTGGTCTCACTTCGGCTATACTGCCATGACCACCTCGGTCTCGGCTGTGCTGTGAAGGCGCCACCGACCACCCAACCAAGGCAGGGCCTAACAGCCATGTCCCATACAGGACACGCGACGGGATGCAAGCACGCGCTGACAAGACAGATATGTCATCACAGCCGTTCACCCCCACCAAATCCCTTGCAAGGCCATATCTAAATGCTGCAGCCATATTTGGGCAGGGCCCGAGAGGGGATCCGATAGGATTTCAGCCGCCAGCAAATCAGAAGAAGATCAGGCCCAGTGTTACTAGCAATCAATGCCGTATGGACTGATCAGACCTTCATTAAATGCAGTGTGGGCTATGATGGACCTTCATTGATGACTCTATGGGCTGATAGGACTCCAAGAATCAGATCACTGGGCCCATTCACAGAGAAACGAGGGGACTTTCTCATATAAGGTAAAGAATCACCAAAGAAAGAGGTATGCATTCCTATACATGCAACCAGACTCTTCTTCCTTCTTCTCCGATCAACAGCTAACTTAAGAATCGGAGAGCCCTGTGCTGCCCATAGCGAGGGTCCTCTGACCGCTCTCTTCTCCCCTCTCAGGTTCACCATATCGCAGCTACTCCTCCGGTACTTTGAGTAAGTCCTTGAAGGCCTCCTAATATTGTGAGTATATTTTTTGCACTTACAGTTGCCTTATATCCTTCACCCCTCATTTCGTATAATTCACACCTCGCTTGCTTAATAATCCTTGGTTGGAGCTCATTTGACTTTGAAGTTGTATGTATTCTGATTCAAACAAACAGGCCCTCTCTTAATAATCCATATGGATTTGGCCCGCATCAATAGCCCTATTCTACATGGTGTTCCATATGGACATGGTCCTCTCTGATTGATCCAGTAGTGCACATAGAGAGAGGAAGAGAAGAAGAAGAATCATGGCATTTGCAGCGATGAAACATAGTACTAAGCCAGGTTTGGAAGAAACCCAAGGCAAGTTCACCGCATCCGTTTCACTCTCTCCTCCCAGAACATGAAAAATCTTGAAAAGGTCTATTGATCCAATCCTAACCAAATGCTTGTTCATTTCACTTCATCTTCTATATATCTCTCTTTGTTGATTTGTTTTGTTTAACTTTGTTCATTTCCATAGTGTTTGGATTTTGTGCGTGGTGCCGAAGACAAGAGGTAAAGAGTTAAGGGACCTGTGAGGATTCCTACCAAGGTTCTCCACATCACTACCAGGAAATCTCCTTGTGGTGAAGGTTTGTCTTCTCATTCATCTTTTTTTCCGTTGACCATTCACTACGTTTCAAAATACTAAGATATGTTCAAAAGCCATCACATTCCTACACCTATCAGAAAATTGGACATGCCTTTCTCATTTCATGTCAGAATTGCCTAACCTTGGGCTTGTTAGGGAAGTTAATTGACCAACCCATTAAACAGTTCCAATCTTATGTCATTTGGACATTGTTTGTTTGATTAAATCTGCCCATTTATTGGAGCACAAAACTAAACTATAATGGTGCCATCATCCATGTGGGGGTGTTGTCATCGAGATGTGATACATTGCGCATTAGTATCCATGTAACATAGGATAAATGATTGAGTGAACATCTCTTTTGTCATATTAACCATGGTTGCTAAGACAAGTGAAATAACTAGTGGTTCACACCCCAAGGGTATAGTATTTTTCCCTAGTTCATGACGACTCCAACAATCTTCATGGATTTGAATGTGGCACTTTCTTTTCTCAATGATGTTAAGTAGTTGTTTGTGTAGTTTCCTATCACCAATTGGTTTTGGGATTATTGGATAGCAACTATGTCATGGTATCAGAGTCAGAGGTCTCGAGTTTGAAACCACACGCAGGGCAAAAATGCCCCATGTCGTGTTATGTGTTTGTGTGAGCGCAAGTGCGCAGGGCAGGAAGGCCCCCCATGCCGCGTTGTAGTCTTGTGTTTATGTAGTTTCCTAATTACACCAATTGATTTTGGGATAACTGGATAGCAATCAAATGATTTATGGTTTTTCTAGAGTAGTGGATAAGTGTGTTGCAAAGAAACCAGCAATTTGAACTCAAATAAAGGTAACATATTCTATTAATTTGTATGATCGAAGAAGAAGGCCTCCTTGACCTATCAGACCCTTTTTGTAGTACATACTGTTTTTTTAATCTAGTGTAGCGTGGTGTTTTTGTGGTGGACTCAAACCCATCTTTTAGTTGGGTAGCTCCTATTATGTTCGAGTGAAATGTTATTGCATATTAAGGTTTGCTGTTTGATCAGGGCGTTCTTCTAGTTTTCTTTAAGACTAGTTATTTTAGAAAATGAGATGCATAAAGCTTTTAACATTTTGGCATTTCCTGAATAGTTTCTGTCTCCTTTCGGTTCCTCATCTACATTCACTATGTGATTTTTGGAGTGCCCCTATAGATAAAAAGCTTTACTTGGGTGCTTGCATCTTGTTGTAATTTTCATGGTCACTTGCTACCATCCTATGATGCCCAGATATGGATATGGCATACGGACACTGATATGTGGATCGGGAATACGACTCCTCACTTTTGAAAATTTAGGATACGGATACGCATACAGGTGTCCTAATTTTTTCTTTGGATTACTTTTGAATAAATGAGATTATCGTTATTTTCGTCCCTTTCTAGCTTTTTTTTTTTTTAATGGTGAGAAGTAGAAATATTAAAAAAAAGCCATGAAATAAAGGACTTTATAAGTAGGATATGTTGAACTTGGTCCTGAGCAGTATTAGGTACCAATACAAAGTATCGTATCGGTACGATACGGATATGTTGGTCTTGTATAAGTATCCGGGTATCATAGCTATCATCAATATTTGACCACCTACAGCAAGATCATGGAACGAGATTAGTCTGGTATTTGTGTGGTTTTCAAAATTAAAGATATGTTTTTTTTTTTTTTTCAAATAATCATTATCCTGATATCCGTGGCATATTACATACAATTTCTATATTTTAAGTTTATGTTTGTAAGTTCTATATATTCTTTTTCAATTTAACATAATGCAATTTTTTATTAGAATCTTGATTATATCATGAGAAAACCCCACCAAAATTGGAAAATTTCTTAGGAGCGATTTGTCAAACAGATTTTTAACATTGCACTTGGGAAAATGTACTAAGGTTTTCAAAATTAAAGATACGATTTTTTTAAATAATCATTATCCTGATATCCGTGGCATATTATCTACAATTTCTATATTTTGAGTTTATGTTTGTTAGTTTTTTTATTTTTTTTTTCAATTTTTCGATTTTACATAATGCAAATTTTTAATAGAATCTTGATTATATCATGAGAAAACCCCACCAAAATTGAAAATTTTCATAGGAGCGATTTTTCAAACATATTTTTAACATTGCACTTGGGAAAATGCATACAAATATGTGACGAGTCTTCCCATCTCCAGAGATTGCACATTCTACTATTATTACTAGTTTTTTAAATTAGGCTTTGGATTCTGTAAGTTTGGATTGAAGTCATAATCTCTGAGTTGGAGATAAGAAACTATTGTAATGTGCAACCATAAAAGGTAATTAATATACATGTTATAATGTGTGTAATTTAATATCATGGCCTGCATAAAAGACAACAAGAGGTGTATCAATGAGCGTCTAAATTACTATACTGATGGAAAGTTTTGTACTGATATTGAAGGAACAAATGCTTGGGACCGATTTGAGCTTCATGCGCACAAGCGTATGATTGACCTTGTTAGCTCACCTGAACAAACACTTTGGACTGATTTGTTACCTCACCTTGTATATCAACCAAGCAACCTCGTGTTGCCAAACTTAGATTGTGGAAATTAGTTGATAATTGTTGTTGCAATGAGGATCCTTACGCTCTTTTGTGTGATGTTATGCTTTTTAGTTGTGATAAATGGAGTCACCACAGCTGAGCCATGAAACTTTTCTGGCTTCTTGCCTCTTGATTGTTTACCTATTCATTTTTAAAATAATTTCTTGCTCTCACAGATCTATCAGCACCAGCACAAGCAGGATGAGCTGTCCTGCAATGGCTCAACTTCTCTCCAATACCCTCATTACAAACATTTCTTCCCTTACTATGCTTTCAATGTTTTAGGAGGTCTTGACACTGAAGGTAAGGTTTCTTACTGGAAGCAAATATGTAAATCATTGGCATTCTCTATAGCGGCATGCTTATCCTGTATATTCCTATTTCAGGAAAGGGTTGCTTGTTCACGTATGATGCGGTAGGATCGTACGAGAGAGTCGGATACAGTCTCAAGGTTAAGGGTCTATACTTATTATCATACCTGTATTGGACAACCAACTGAAATCTCCTACCCCTCTTTTGTTGCCTGCGAAGGCAAGGATGACAGCTTAGCTTGCTTGGAATCTACTTCCTGAAATTGTTTCGTGAGAATGCTTAATAATATCAATTTAGAAAATTACAAAAAACTTTTTGTGGCACAATTTCAAGTTTGGCATACTTGTACAAGATCCAAGGCCATTCATTAGGTAGGCTAAAGTTCGTGACCGTTTCACAGGCTGCTCAAATTTTCTTGAGCGTCAAATTCCCCGTGTATGCATTAATGTGGATGGCTGTCATTTAATTTTAGCCACCCATTTTAATGGTGCACGGTTGGGGCATCTCTCTCTACTGCTGTTCTTGCTAAGCTACAGAATGTTCACACTACACAGTGGCCGATGTGCATTATTGCTTGGATCTTGCACATGCCATCCTCACATGCATGATGTAAAGATGATTCACAATCTTTGCTATTCAAATATTGTAACTGATGCATGGTGTGCCAACTCAGTAAATCAACTTGGCGACTCAGCCTTGTTGGCTTGGCTCCAGAAGTTGGGGGCCGGTTATACATGAAAAACCTGCCTTAACACAGGCAATAAACTATCTCTAGCAGATAATCAACAACTAGGATTAATCTAATGGTTAAACCAAAACCAATTAGTAACCAACAATCACCCAAGCAAACAGACACAGATTTATACGTGAAAAACCCTACTCGGGAAAAAACCACGGGCCTTATCGTCTAGGCCAACAGACAACCAAGCACTAAATCAAATGAAAGTTACAAGTAAGAAATCGCACCCCTTTCCCAGTTGGTGACTCAACCTAAGGACTGTGCTCACTTGCCGACCACTCGCCGTACACCTTCTCCGTGCTTGCACTGATCACCTTGAATTCGTCTTCAAGATGATTCAATCTTGTGTGAGAAGAAAACTCCAATGCTTAGAACTTCAGATCTGCTGACAAGATGCTATGGAGAAGAATCAAGTCACTCTTGTAATGATGCTAGGGCTTGAAAACCATAGAGTACCTCACCCACGAATAGTTCATCCTTCATTTATATAGGTTTAGGTCATCCACATAGTGAAATGAAGAATTTTCGTCAGAACCGAAAAGTACTCAACCCAGGCGCTCGAGCGCATGAAGCTGCTGTCCCAGTTGATCTCTGACGCGCTCGAGCACATGCACACGTGCTCGAGCGCGTGAAGCTGCTATCTCAAATCTTCCTCGATGTGTTCGAGCACATGCACTCGTGCTCGAGTGTGCGAAGCTGCTGTCTAGGCGGGAGATTCTGATACAAAAAACAGTCCTTGTATAAAATACATTGTAAAACTTTAAGCCCTGTTTTGTCCATAACCAACTGAATAAGCCAACACTCTAAAAAACCTAACAATCTCCCCCTTTGGCTATTCATGGACAAAACATCCTAATTACAAGAAAAATCTACCCAACACAGACAGAGACAAACCTTAGATAAGAGACTTCGAAGATAATACCTGCACATATACTCATTCACAACACAAAATCAAGTGTAAAATATCATATGTTTGAGCAAGTGTTACGTAGTAAGTTTTAAGTAAGCAACAAGTTTTCAGCAAGATAGCAAGATACGCAAGAAAGTCTCCCCCTTTTTGTGCATGAATAACAAAGTGAAGCAAGTAAGGGAGCAGTTAGATCAAAAACAAGCAAAGTATCTATAGCAAAGAAAAAACAACCAAATGCAAAAGAGAACCCATAAGATTCTGTTTGGGTCAACACAGCGTCGAAAAGTTCACTGATGTCCTAAACGAGCAAGAATGGCAGCCAGGGATTCATCAACCGAATTAAACCGAGCATTGATATTTGCATTCATAGCTTGCACTTCATTTTCCAGGTGAGTGAGACGATCTGACACACTATCAATCTCCCCCTCAACCTCTTCACCTTCTTCAGCAAGGTCCTCATCATCTCCTTCAGTAAGATGAGCTTCAGATTGTAACAGTGATCGCCTAGAGATAGGACCTCGAATTCGTCGAACCCGATCAGATTGATGCCAAATGACATCCTTGGAGATGAGAAACCGAGTAATCAGTACACCAAAGGGAAGAGCAGCATTTCTTGCGGCGCTTGGAATTTTTACCATGACATGATAGATCATAAGTGGAACATTGATTGATTTTCCCTTTCCAATGCTGTACAGAGCCAGACCATGTTGATGATTAATTGTGGCCTCGTTTCCACGAGGTTCTAAGTTTGCAGAGTAAAACCAGTTAAGAAACCGGTACTTGGAGGTTAAAACGCCATGAGCAAGCGTACGGGTACTCCAAGGATGACGAGCACCAACCAGCTCCGTGCCATAAACATGAAATTGACTTCTGTCAAGAGGTTGATTTGGTGCAAGAGGATAATCCCATGTTGTTGGTTCGTCAATCCCAATAAAGGATGCTAATACCGATGGAGAGATGACAAGGTTCTTTTTACGCACGAAAGTGATGAAATCTCCATCCCAAATGGTCATATTGTAGTAGAATTCTCGAACCCAACTCACATTGATTTCATCCAAATCAAAAGTATATAGAAAGTTCCAACGTCTTGCCATGAGTGACCCATATTCTGCAGTTGAATGGAAGGACGAATCAATCCGTCGTTCGGAGCTAACAGCTCGACGAGCAAATAGTTCATTGCAGGCTTCAGATTTTGCGAACGAAGGGAACAAGGTAGCATCGAATCGTGACGAAGAAGACGAACCGGCAACATTTTTCCTTTTCTTGGGAGCCATAACAACCGAAGCCTTCTTAGAGAAATTTTATCAAACACCTGATAGATATGAATAACACCAACAACAGAAAACACCTTCATGAGAGATGGTAAAGGGCAAAATTTTTTGCCATACACTAGGTGTAGAAATTGCAATCCATCCACAACAAGCTGCTTCGTGGAGCATGTACAATACTTATAAAAAAAAAAAACCACAAGCCAACCATTTCCAACCTTCAAACTTCCATGTAGAAACTTCTTGAATGAGATTAGACCAATCCAGCAAGAGAAACAAGATGAAAAGCACCATACAATGCAGATAGGAGAAAAGCACAAGCTAATGATTGTTCAACAATAATTTGCAAAGCAATGATATCTCACAACTAACACCCAATGGAAAAATGTCAAGCATAGCAGCTCAAAAACCAAACACAGAGACATGAAACATATTCTATTGTGATTAATGGGAGAAATGAATACCTCTTTGAAATACAGTAGAAAACCCTATGGTGGAAAGAGTAGAGAAACCACAAGAGGTTGAAACAGAATGAAATGGAAAAAAAGAGAGGGACGGATGATATAAGTGGCAGAGACCACATGCGCTCGAGCGCACGATCATGTGCTCGAGCACGTGTGAGACAAGGGAAAAAAAAAACAAAAAAAACTTTTACTCAAGCTCAGAAACCCACACTTTTATTTGCTATGATGGAAGCAAATGACCACTGTAGAAATATATTTCCAAAAAGAACAGTATGATTGAAAGTGTGAGAAGATTGTAAAAAAAAACTCCCCCTAGGGTGCAGCACGTTTTATTTTTTATTTTTTTTATTCATTCATTCATTCATCTTCATTGGCGACTTTCACACTGATGAAAACGGTAGCCTTCGCCAGAGAAACTTTTCTTTCAATCTGGAAGCTTTCACACATAATCATAGGTAGTCCTGACCTCAGATTTTTTTTTTCAATGCAAAGGGATGACACCCGAAGAAAAAAAATGTGTGTTTCAATCACAAGGTGCTTATGGGAAAAACAGAGTCTAATCCACACAGCTGCATTAGTTCCAAGCAAATAAAAATGATGAATAGAGCTTAAGAAAAAAAAATGATTAACGGTGTGGACCAATGCCTAACGATTTTCTAAGAGAATGGAAGTGAATAGAATCGAGAGGTTTTGTGAAGATATCAGCCAATTGATGTTCGGTGGGGATGTGGTCCAAAGAGAGAACTTTGTCTTCCACCAAATCACAAATAAAATGATGTCGGATGTCAATGTGCTTAGTTCGTGAGTCTTGAACAGGGTTTTTGGAGATATCGATTGCACTCTTGTTATCACAGAAAACAATCATTGAGTCTCGTGTAAACCCATAATCCGATAGCATTTGCTTCATCCATAAGAGTTGAGTGCAACAACTCCCAGCTGCCGATGTATTCAGCTTCTACAGTTGATAGAGAAGTGGAGGTTTGCTTCTTACTATGCCAGGAGACTAGATTATTGCCAACAAAGAAACACCCTCCAGATGTACTCTTTCTGTCAGCGACACACCCAGCCCAGTCAGCATCCAAAAAGCCCACAATGTTGGTGTTGGTATCTGAAGTGAACCATATTCCAAACTCGGTGGTGCCAGTGACATATTTGAGAATTCTCTTTACCGCCTGGACATGAGACTCCTTCGGTTTCGATTGATATCTGGCACACACTCCCACACTAAAAGCAATGTCTAGACGGCTAGCAGTTAGATAAAGGAGGCTGCCTATCATGCTTCGGTACATAGTCTCATTGACAGATTTTCCATCTGCATCCAAGCTCAACTTCAACGATGTGCTCATCGGCGTGTTTGATGCTTTGGAAGACTCCATTCCAAACTTCTTCAATAAGGCATGAGCATACTTGGTTTGAGAAAGGAAAATGCCACACTCTGATTGTTTAATTTATAATCCCAAGAAAAACGATAATTCGCCAACCATGCTCATCTCAAACTCAGTTGCCATGATTTGAGCAAAAGCTTCAGACATTATTCTTGAAGTGGATCCAAACACAATATCATCTACATAGACCCGAGCAATCACTATATCCTCCTTATCTCGCTTGATGAACAGGGTTTTATCAACACTTCCTCGATGAAAACCATTTTCAAGTAGAAAAACAGTCAAGCGGTCATACCATTCTCTAGGTGTCTGTTTTAAGCCATAAAGAGCTTTGGACAACCTGAACACATGGTCAGGAAAGTGTGGATCTTCAAATCCTTTGGGTTGTTCAACATATACCTCTTCGTTTAGAAACCCATTTAGAAATGCGCTCTTGACATCCATTTGGAATAGACGAATTCTCAACAGGCATGCAATAGCCAGCAATAATCGAATGGACTCAAGTCTTGCAACCGGAGCAAAGGTCTCATCAAAATCGATTCCCTCAGTTTGAGTGTATCCCTGAGCTACCAAACGAGCTTTGTTTCGAATAACTTGTCCCAGTTCGTCAGTCTTGTTTTTAAAAATCCATTTCGTTCCAATGACATTCGAGTGAGAAGGTCTGGGCACAAGTTTCCACACACAATTACGTTCGAATTGTTCGAGTTCTTCATGCATAGCATTGATCCAACAGTCATCAATCAAGGCTTCTTTTACATTTTTTTGTTCAAGAAAAGAAATATAACACAAGTGACTTACCTCATTCCTTACCTGATTCCGAGTTTTTAAAGGTGCATTGACATCTCCTATGACTTTGCTCATAGCGTGGTCCTTGATGACTTGGCCGCGTTGAGATCTTGGATGTATAAACATGGGATCAGCATTTCTCCAGGACTTGTGAATGATCTCAGAAGGTTGAATTGAAACTTGTGATGGACTCCTCTCTTCAGAGGCAGAGTTTGACGAAGATGGAGGGTCCATAATTGACTCAGACTCCTTTGAAGCACTTTCTGATTCAGAGTCTTCTTTACTGTCAGAGGTGGTGGGGAGGTCCTGTTTAGGAAAAGGAGAAAAAACCATTTCATTTTCATCATCGGAGACATTGTCAGAAGTTCCAGCATCATCGACAACCACATTGATGGACTCCATGACTATAGAATTTTTTATATGAAAAACTCTATAGGCTTCACTGGCCAAAGAATAACCAAGGAAGATTCCTTCCTCACTTCTGGAGTCGAATTTGGTCAAATGTTCTCTATCCCTTAGGATATAACATTTGCTACCAAACGTGCGAAAATATTTAACAGTTGGCTTGACTCCTGTCCATAATTGATATGGAGTGGTTTTTGTACCAGGCCGAAGGTAAACACGATTAATGACATGAACAACTGTGTTTACAGCTTCAGCCCAAAAGCGTTGAGGTACACTTTTGCTATGGAGCATCACTCGTGCCATCTCTTGGACAACACGATTTTTGCGCTCTACCACTCCATTTTGTTGTTGTGTTTTTGGTGCCGAAAATTCGTGTTTGATTCCATGTTTAGTAGAAAAGGAAGAAAAGTCAGAATTATCAAACTCAGCCCCATGATCGGAGCGGATACGGGTGACCCCTCCAAAGACTTGTCCCCTATCTGTGATAATCAAAGACCATAAATCAGTAAATACTGAAAAAGTTTCTGATTTATCATGCAAAAAATGAACCCATGTCAACCTTGTAAAGTCATCAACGGTAAGAAAGATATATTTTTTACCGCCAATGCTTTCAATCTTTGTAGGTCCCATGAGATCCATATGAAGCAACTCTAATGGTCGCTTGGTGTGGATAGAAACAGTCTTCGAATGCGAGGTTCGAATTTGTTTTCCTATCTGACATGGACCACACACAATGTTTTGTGCCTGTTTCAGTTTGGGTAAACCACGAACCAATTCCAATTTGGACAACCTTTCCAAATCTTTGTGATTTACATTACCCAGACGTTGATGCCACAGATCAGCAACATCAGTGACAGCAGAATTGCAGTTCAATTCACTCTGTGAGGACACTACATAACAGTTGTCTGTGTTTCGCCTTCCATGGAGTACAGTTTTCCCTTGTTTATCCACAATGATGCACTTATCAGAGGAAAAATGTACTTCATGACGGTTATCACACAATTGGCTTATACTGAGCAGATTTGTTGTCAGTCCATCAACTAGATAAACATTCTTTAATTTGGACATACCCGGAATTGATATGATTCCTTTTCCAATGACCTTGGCCTTACCTCCATCTCCAAAACGGACACTACCACCATTGTAGTCACCCAAGGAGATAAACAGTGCTCTGTTCCCTGTCATATGTCTTGAACACCCACTATCCAAGTACCACACATTCGAATCTTTTGCACTGAGTGCAGTGAGGACCACATTACAACGAAGAGCAGATTTCCGGACCCAGATGGTCTTGGTACTGATTTGTTGAGGGGAAATAAATTTCGTCCTCCTCTGATTTCTTAAAACATTTTTTAGTTTATGGCAGTATGGTCGAATGTGCCCTTTGATCCCACAAAAGTGACACGTGGGAATAAAATTTAAACTGGCCACATATCTCCTGTGAGTATAATTAGAGTGTGTGGGATTTGAATGAAGTGAAGACTTTTCATACATGATGGGTCCTTTCACAAAAACGGACTTACCTTTGTCCGTTGAAGTGGAAATTCCAGGAACATACCCAATACCAGTCTTTGAGGAGGTTGACTTTTGGCTTCCCAAGATTTCATTCAGCTTCATCGATCCGGTATTCATTCTAGTGATAGACGCTCTGGCTGAAGATAGTTCGACAAGAGTCATCTTCAACTTTCCAGCCAAATCCTCTTTCTCTGATTTACATGAAGTCAGCTCGTTTTGTAATTGTACCATATCCGACTCATATTTCCTCAATTGTATCTTCAGATGTTCATTTTCTTGACCTGCATCAAGCAACTTATTAGAGAGGATGGTACTCTGATTTTCTAACATACTCACCTTAGATTGTGAAGTGATCAATGTTGCTTGAAGAAAGGCATTCTTTTCTTCCATTGCTTTCAGTTTCACTGCTCTTTTCTCACATATTTTAGACATTCTAACAGATTTAAGAAACAATTTTTGATACTCCTCATCTGCATCATGTTCTTCATAAGAAAATTCGTTAATTTCCAAATCTTCGTCTGACCTATATTCCTGCATAGAAGAAGTGTTAGACATTGCCATGAAGGCAATAAATTTGCTAGACTCACTTGAAGGTGAATCTGGTTCAGATAGATTTTCATCTGAGTCCTCATCCCAAGCAACGTTCAGAACATTTCCTTTGCTCTTGTTCATACGATTTGCACACTGAGCAGCAGTATGACCAAATCCTTGACATTCAAAGCATTTAACTGGTTTAGGTGTACCAGTAGATTGGTTCCTTTCAGTCCTTGGCACAAATTTCCTGTTTGAGTGTGCCTTAGGATATTGAGAATCCTTTTTGACAATGTTCTGTCTGTTCTTCCACATCTTCTTGAATTTCTTGGCAAAGTAGGCCTCAAACCTAGCATCCTTAGAGTCACAACTAGAATCATTGTTTTCATTTTGCTCAACTGAATTTGAGGACATAAGAGCAATGTCTTTTCCCTTTTTGATTTGCAATGATTAGCCTCATAGGTCTGAAGGTTACCGACCAATTATTCAACAGTGAGGGAATTCAGATCTTGATACTCTTCTATAGCAACCACTTTTGGACGAAAACGTTCTGGAAGAGACCTTAGAATTTTCTTAACAATTTTAGGTTGAGGTATAGGTTCTCCCAGATTGAAACATGAGTTCACAATTTTACTCAATTTGGTGTTGAACTCATCAAAGGATTCGGAGTCCTTCATCTTAATCGTCTCAAAGGCAGTTGTTAGATTCTGAAGTTTAGTCTGTTTCACAGTATCTGTTCCCTCATGCACGGTTTGGAGTAAATCCCAAGCCGCCTTGGCAGTAGAACACGCAGAAATTCTGTGAAATTCTGCTGGGGTAATTCCATTGTAAATTGCATTAATTGTCTTATTGTTGCAATTTGATTTTGTCTTTTCAGGATCAGTCCATTGGGCTTTGGGTTTCTTCATAGTTTGCCCTTCAACATCAACCGTGGGATCAGAATACCCATCCACCACTATGTCCCATACTTGATCGTCTATTGCCCTGAGAAAAACAATCATCCTTACCTTCCAGTAAGGATAATTTGTTCCATCTAGGAGGAGGGGGGGGGGGGGGGGCACTTAGTGGTAGACGTTCCTTCTCTGTTGAAGTCCATTTGAGAGAGTTTCTGACCAAATCACACAACAAATTAGTGTGACTAGCTATGATACCAATTGAAAAACCTGCCTTAACACAAGCAATAAACTATCTCTAGCAGATAATCAACAACTAGGATTAATCTAATGGTTAAACCAAAACCAATTAGTAACCAACAATCACCCAAGCAAACAGACATAGATTTATACGTGGAAAACCCTACTCGGGAAAAAACCACGGGCCTTATCGTCTAGGCCAACAGACAACCAAGCACTAAATCAAATGAAAGTTACAAGTAAGAAATCACACCCCTTTCCCAGTTGATGACTCAACCTAAGGACTGTGCTCACTTGCCGACCACTCGCCGTACACCTTCTCCGTGCTTGCACTGATCACCTTGAATCCGTCTTCAAGATGATTCAATCTTGTGTGAGAAGAAAACTCCATTGCTTAGAACTTCAGATCTGCTGACAAGATGCTATGAAGAAGAATCAAGTCACTCTTGTAATGATGCTAGGGCTTGAAAACCATAGAGTACATCACCCACGAATAGCTCATCCTTCATTTATATAGGTTTAGGTCATCCACATAGTGAAATGAAGAATTTTCGTCAGATCCGAAAAGTACTCAACCTAGGCGCTCGAGCGCGCAAAAAGTACTCAACCCAGGCGCTCGAGCGCATGCATGCGCGCTCGAGTGCATGAAGCTGCTGTCCCAGTTGATCTCTGACGCGCTCGAGCACATGCACACGCGCTCGAGCACGTGAAGCTGCTGTCTCAAATCTTCCTTGATGCGCTCGAGCACATGCACTCGTGCTCTTGTAAAACTTCAAGCCCTGTTTTGTCCATAACCAACTGAATAAGCCAACACTCTAAAAAACCTAACAATACACAACTTGTGGATGCCTAGAATCATCCTTAAATGGATGTAGAACTCATTCAGCTCATGTGACTTGGTAGTGTTAATAAAAATTCAAAGACATAGAAGCTCAATATTTGAACCCTCAACCTATTTTTGATCGTGAAATTGTCATTTTACTACTATTGATGGTGTATAAAGTGAATAAAACTAAAGAAAGGGCACTTGTATAATATTTGATCCTAACACTCAAGAAAGGGCACTTACATAATATTTGATCCTAGAGTGTTGGACAATATTCATTAGGCTCCATTGATGTGGCCTTTTGGTATTTTCTTTTCTACTGGAATGACATAATAGAGTTTGGCTGGTCTAACGGATCTTGCCTATCTTGGTATATTGGTGTGTCATTGCAATGTTATTGATGTTTAATATATGTTTTCCCTTTCAGTCATCATTCATTAAAGGGAAGGTTTTACTGTTTTAGACAATATCCCAAGTTTGCATGAAGAGAAAAGGTCAGCTCTGGAGTTATCCTCCCGAGTCCCGACCAATCCTAATCACCTGTGTGATAGGTGTGGGGCCCATTTTTCTTTGATCGAACTCATTCAGATCACACACCCTTTGCCACACTTGGATTGGTACTGACACAAGTTTCATTCCATTTAGAGTGCTAAACTGCTTTGAATTTAGCATGTGTTCTGTAGTGTCCAGCCTCTTCTCACAGTCAAGGTTGATCATCTCTTGGGTAATGATGCAAGATGGATTTTCTCTGTGCAATGGCTACTAGCGCTTTTTAGGTGTTTTTGGCAGAGAAATAGATGATAGTGGGCCTAACCCCTTAGATCACTACACCTTGGTCTCCTTCGGGAAGGGCCTGGTGGGAGCTTAACTTTGTAGCTAGTGCCAGGGATTCCCCAGGTGTGATGGGGATACCTGTTTGGTTCTGTTGGATTTCTTTGTGTGGTTGTGGCCTGAGAAACAATGCAGGTGAGCAGCGAGAGAGCAACTACATGGCAACATAAACCACATTACACAAGATGAAGTGAATTTGGACGTTAGCTATGGACTCAGTTCCTGAGTTACCTTACCAGAGCATTAACCTCTTTTATCCATGTTCCAGTTGTCCAACTTATAGCGCATCTGGAATCACCTCAAAGTACCACATTATAAATGTTGACTCTGATTGAAAATGTAAATTTTGGGGAAAAAATTCAATAGATCATTGATTCACATTTAATGCAAACAATATTACACATAGGATCTTCCAATCTATTGTGATTTAGGGTTGTCCATTCATGAAGGTGACCATGAAGTCATTCGTGTTGATAATAACAATGACCCTGCAAAAGGATTGAATTTGCCACGCAAAATTTTACATGGTAGATGATTCTTAATCATATAATTCCTTAGAAGGGAAAAAAGGTTCAAAACCTAGAAGTTAATACAATTTTTTTTTTTTTTTTGTTAACCACTACTGTGTTTTTAGAGCTTTTCTTTGCTATTTTTTCAAGAGGTGAAACACTATTTTGCTATATTCACCACTTTCTTTTAATTTTCTTATATTTTAAATGAAAACTATAGATGACTCTCTCAGTTGCTGAGTTGAGGCTTCCTGGTTCGAGTTACGAGTTGGCAAGCGGTAACTTGATTTGGGAGCCGCCTTGAACTCACAAACTAAATGGTTTGTGCAGGATGCTGTGACCCCATTATCAAAATCAGAAGGTGTTAATCTGGTAAAAGATGTTTTCGCATCTGCCGCTGAAAGAGATATTTTTACCATAAGTTTCCGGACTCCTGAAATTTTCCATCAATCGAAATTTCATTCATTTTGTTAATAAAATTGCATCTAGTAGTGCAATCAATCTGTTTAAAAAAAAATTGCTTTTGTAGTGCATTCTTTATTTCTCACAGTTACAATTTTCTATTTCATTCTCAAAGTTCCATCTCCTATTAGAAATTATCATGTTGGGCGAGATAGATTGAAATTTGGTATCTAAATCTGGCAGGACCCGTTCCTAAAAATACCTAGTGGGATCTAATTTAACCAAGCCAACTATAGGTTATCCTATTTAATAGTTGATTAATATGAGTAGTTAGTAATTTTTCATTAATTTAGCTTAGTTTATAAGATTAAGACCCTTGTGAGACTAATAGTGGTTTCCTAGAATTAATTTGCTAATTAGAGCACTACACCAAAAATCAGAAATTGGAACGGAAAAGCGTTCCTAATCCTTCCGTTCCTAATCCGTTAAAGTGTTCCAATTTCCGTTCCAATTTGGTACCAACCGTTCCTAATCCAAATTGGAACGGAAATTGGAACACTTTAACGGATTAGGAACGGAAGGATTAGGAACGCTTTTCCGTTCCAATTTCCGATTTTTGGTGTAGTGGAGGCCTTAGTTGTAATCCTAATTATAGATGAGTTTTCCTTAGAGAGTTGTGCAATTTATCTTAGAATGACCAAACTACCCATTGCCTAACCTATTACCCCATTAATTATATGAGGGTACTCTTGTCTTTCCAACCGCACATTTTCCATTCTTTTTGAAAATCCAAATACCTTAAATGACTTTACCTCCTTTATTCTCTACCAAGTAAATATGGGCACTTTTGTCATTATAAATAGCCTACGTTTATTGCCCTTAGGCTCTTTTATTCTCAACCACTCATTTGATGATACTTTAGTCATTAAATAGGAATACCTAAACTACCCTAGTCCTTATCCTTTATTTCTATTAGCAACCAAGTAACCTTTAGTCATTCCATTTTAACCTTCCCCAAATACCATTATCCTTATACTAAACTTACACTAGCAAGAGAGGGCATTTTAGACTATAACCTAACCAACTCCTATAAAAGAAACCCCTCTCATCTCTTTCTCTCATTTCACTACAATTTCCTTCCATCTCTCACTCTCTCTCTAAGTTAGAAATTAGGGTTTCTTTCTCTCTAGATCTTAGCCCTCCAATTGCAAGAAGTTAGAGCTTCATCTACATCTAACCATCTACAAGCTTAGGAGCTCATCTCATCTCCTAGATCTCTCTTCACTCTCCAAGTAAATGTAATCTTCATCTCCCTTTTCAATTTCCTTGTAAAATAGCATTTTCTCTTAGATTCTCTTCCTTATGCATTTCTCTCTTTGGAAATGGGTTTAGAGATTGTAGATCCAGCTGTTGGAGTGATCTTAGAGCATTTGGAGAAGCCCAAGCTAATTGAGGAGTTTTCTTCCTAATTAGGCAAGTAGACATGTTTAGATTTTTTAATCAAAGTGATCAATATGCTTAGATTGTTAACTACTATCTTTTATGGTTGTGTGGTATGATTTATGTGATTGGATGGTATTATGCATGGATTGTTGTTCTAAGTCCTTTTCTTATGTGTTATTAACCATTGATGGATGAGAATCCCCCATTGGAAGATCAATGGCCCATTTGTGATGAGATCATGATGTGGGAGGTGTCTTTGATGAATGGAGGTGATTGTGATGATTTGGATAGAATTTTGATGAAAGAGTGAAAAACCTTAGAAATCTACTAGGTTATGTTGCTGCAACCCGCCGCTGTCCGATCGACCGGATAAAAGGTCTGATCGATCGGACTGTCATTTAATAGTAAGCCCTTCAGGTCTGATTGATCGGATAGTCTCTTAACTAGGAGTTAGTTATCCACTTCCCAAATTTAGACTCCTTTATTCATCTGATCATGTGTGTGCCTCATTGACCTTCCATCTGGACTGTTTGGGATATGTTAGACACGAGTCAAGGGCCGGGCTTAACCTTGACCCGTGTAGCCGCCTAAATAGGATATTGGGTTGTAAACAGAACCCGATTCAATGATTATGGATGTCCTAAGATACTAAATACCTACAGGAGCACCAATGATACTTAATAAGCATTTGGGACGCCGTGATCACTGTCTTAGGTGAAGTGGGACCTTGGACCTGAAGAGATGAGTAGCGATTATCGATGGATTTGTGACATGTGGTACTTATGCTGATGAAACGGACACTGAGGCTGGCTGGTAGGACCGAACCTTGGATGTTGGCCTTGAGAGGTACTATAAATCAGGGCATTACACTTAGGCTCTGATCCATGATCATGGTCCATATTGGATGAGATGTCTGGACTCTGGACATGGTGTTGGATGTGAATTTTGACCCCCGCTTGGGAAAGGACATCTTTCGGGCTTGGGGAAGTTTCCATTCATCTATATATGCTATTTAAATTTTACATCTAAAATGAGGATTCCGACTATCCTCAAAATCGATGGATCATGATTGCCAGTTAAAGTAATGGTCGTAACACTGTTCTTCGATGAAAGCCGAAGGAATATGGGGAGAAAATAAGTGAGTGGGTTCTTCCTCTCGTCTAATGTGTTGCCGGTAACACACGAGGTTGTCCTGTCACGTTAATTTTGGTCTCTTTGGTTTTGTTAAATATAGGGTCAAGTCCGGGTCTTGCGTTAAAATCTAAGTAAAGGTTAATCCTCACATAGCAAAATCATAGTATATCCAAGTAAAATAAAATAATTAAAATAAAGAAAATAAAAGGGGGGAGTGCCAAATATTTAAGAAAAGGATCAGCCCCGTTCCTGGGTACCCCCCTTCTGATCTCTTGGCAAAATAGATTTTAAAGGCTGACTTTTCAAACCAAAATGATGATACAAATGAGACTTTCACTTTTGATTTTTGTCTTTTTCGTGTGCGATATACGAGTGATAAAAGTGAAAGGCCGATAGGCCGTAATTGATTGGAGGTGGCCGATGGGCCAGTGTTTGTTTTAGGGTGGCCGATGGGCCGCGCTTGTTTAAAAGTGTGTGCGAAATCACTCATCTCATCTCGTCATTCCCATTTTTTCAATTTTAGAAATCAGTTCTTCATTCCCTTTTGTCATTAAGCTCAATTAAATATCTGGCACCTGAGGTGGAGGAAGAAATAAAGAAAATCTTTTTGGGTTTATTTTGTTGGTTTTATAATTTTTATGGATGTTTGATATTGGGGCTAGAAGGACATAACTAAAGGATTTTTACTTGGATTTATGTGATTAATGCTTTACTACTGATCATCGGATTAACCCTAACCTAAGGTCCTAGACAGCCCAAATCCGCTTTCCCGATTCCCTAACGGAACAGGAAGAGTAATGGGACAAAGCCTAATGCTCTAACCTACCGAATGGGGAAGTCTGATATAATCCTAGGTGCAAATAGCCTAAGTTTGATGGTTTCAGCGCCTAAATAGCTAGTTAAGTGTGATTTATGTTGGTTTGGTTTGTTTTAAATTATATGTTGATTAAGAAGTGAATTAGGGGTATCTCAGGGTCCTGTTTTAGTTGTTGAAGGTTCTGGAGTTTCAGAGTTTAATTCGAAAGGTGAAATGATGTCGAAATCGGCGAAACAGGGTTGGCGGAGGACTTTGGCGCGCACACAGTGGCGCCTAGGTCACTCTGGTGACTTGGGTGCAGTGGCAGATGTGCCTAAGTGGCTGTTCTGTGTGGTTTGGCTAGTGGTGATGGTATCGACTTGATTTTGAGGTTTCGTGGGGTTTTGCTTAATGTAATTCTTTGTTCTGATGTCGTTTTAGGTTATGAGTGGTTTTATTTTAATGATTTTAAGTCCGGAATTTGAAACACAACCAGAATTCACAACTCGGGCCAGACAAAAGACTTGGACGCACCTGTGTGCGTGCCTAAGTAATTCTGTGCACTTGAGCACCCCTGTGTGTGCGCCTAAGTAATTATGTGTACTTGGGTGCACCAGCAGTGGCGCCCAAGTTATAATTTGATGCTCTTTGGTTGTCCGACTTCGGTTTGAGGTTCCGGATGGGTTTAAGCTGATTAAGATTTTAATTTCAAGACTGTTATTGGTTCTGTGAAGGTTCTGAGATGTTGATTGAGGTCGGGATTTGAGTTGAATAGAGATTCGGTGGTCCTGGGGCTAGAATGGGACTTGGACGCACCTATGTCTCTCTAGGTGACTTAGGCGCCAGGTTGGTTCGCGGGTTTTGGTTATTTCTGGGATTCGTTCACTTAGATTTGGAATTTCAGGTGCTCTATGTCAATAAATTGTGAATCCGGGACTGGTTTTGAGTCTCTGGACCCAAAGTGTGATAATAACTTGAGTTCAGGAGTTGAAATGCAACTGGAACGCATCCCGGGGTTGTACCAAAGAATTGGGCACCATTGTGTACTGTTTAGTAGGTAGCTATGAGTTTGATGGTTTCTAAGGTACTTCTAAGTGGGTTCTGGGTATTCTAACTTGTGTCGTGAGTGAGGGATGCTTTTATTCTATGGATGTGATTGGTCTATCGATTCAATTAGGGTCTTAATTAGGGATTGGTATTTAGGGTTTGAATTAGAGTTTGATTAGAGCTTTGTATTTGGGATTGTTAATTGGACTTTGTTGATTAGGGTTTTGATTAGCAGTTTGCTGATTAAGTTTATCCATTAGGATTTTAATTGAAGTTTAAGGTTTATTAATTAATCTTGTTAATTAGGATTTTAATTATTGCTTTGATTAATTAGAATTTTAATTAGGGTTTATTAATCAGGATTTTAATTTAATTAAGTTTTAAGAGTTTGGTTAATTAGGGTTTAATTAATTGGAACTTTAGTTATGGATTTAGTTAGTTATGTTGATTATGATTAGTTGAATTAAGTTTTGTGAATTCACTTAGGCGTGAATGGAGTAGCCTAGGATCATCTACATAAAATGTGCTTTTTAAGGATTTTACTATTTCTTTTAATCTATTTTTTTGTTCTCTTTTCTAATTACTAAAGAGCAAGATGAGAAGGGAAGAGTTATATGCTTTTTGTGATTTTTTTGGTATTTTATGCAATATTAATGCAACTCAACTTAAAGTTTGATGATTTGATAATTCGAAGTTCAGAAGTTTGGCAGTCAACCAAAATCATCACAAACATGGAACATCAAGTTAAATGAGATGCAAAATACAGAAAATGCGGGCTGGAAGGCGAACTGGGGACCTAGGCGCACCTATAGGGGCGCCTAAGCGTCTCTGCAATAGTTGGGCGCACAAGTGTCTCCCTTGTGGGTTGTGATGCACTTGCGACTTTTCAGCGATATTCCTGTTGGAATATAGGTGGGCCTTCCAGACAGGTTTCAAAAACTTTTGACCCACTTAATGCAGGGATTAATAATCTAGAAAGCATTAAACCCAATCCAAAATGCAATTCCTCAATCTCATAGCCATATACAGCAACAAATACTATCTAGAAGATAGAAAATAGCACATAAACATGCAACCACGAAATCCACAACATACAAGGATGTAGATATACCTTTGGAGCTTTGTTGTGCTCTAATGGAGGATTTGAGTTCTTTACTTTGATGATGAACACCTTCACTATCAAATTCAGAATCTCCAACTCCTTTTGATCTTCCACGCTATGACCCGTATTAGATCTCTTTTCTCAAGAAGATGGCGGAATCTTCAAGAGAAAACCTAACTAGTAACTCTAAGGAACTAAAGGTGAAAGAGAGGGGAACTTAGAGAGGAAGAGGACTTGTGCAACTCTTGCACAAAGGAGCTGTTCTTGCTCTAAGTAAAGTGCACGACCATGAGGAGTTTATTCCTCCTTTTATAGCCCTCCAAACCTCCTCTTATCCTATTTGAAATAGAAGTTTAACTCCCATTACAAAATAGTAAACATCTCCCTTGCTAGTTGCCATAGAAGTCTCACTTCCATAACAATTAGTAGCTTTCTCCTTTTTTAATTAAAATAGAAGTCTTACTTCCATTAATAATTAGTAGCTTACCATTACCACTATTAGAAGTCTTACTTCAAATAGAAATAGTAACCTTCCTTTTAGAGTTTAAGTAGAATTAGTATCTTTCTAATAATTTGGGCTAGCGTGGGGACCACTAGGGATTCCTTAGAAAGCTGGCTCCAATTGGGACACGCGACCCCACATCTCATGTGCAATCCAGGCCCACGGTTAATTACAAATAACTCCACTATATAAATGCAATTGCACTCCAGTCTTAGGAATAAATTACAATGAAGACCCTAAACTTCCACATTACCATAAGTAGGCCCCTCCATCTATATCCATGGATCAAATGGACCTGTCCACCAAATTAGATCCATATCTTATTATCCTTGAGCCCCAATTAATTATAATGATCATTTGGTACCGATCCAATTAACTCTTAACTGGAATGGGTGCTCACTTACCAATGATAAATTCATTAATTGGCACAAGGGGATATTAAAGATAGATTCCATCTTGACCATTGAATGTTCCCAAAGCTCTACTACCACGTACCCAAATCACCGAGGTGTTGACCTACAATTGGCCTCACTCATTGGTGACTCAAAGCAAATGAATAGATAGAAACTTGAGTTCATTAATGTCTCAGGATTATGAGCCTATTGCTAGGGAATTATGAGAGCAGACCTTAAAATAAAGACAATGTATATAAGGTGCTTCTCATGGTCCTTCAATACATCCAATGTACCCGCACCATGACCCGGAATCTTACATTCCGATGATCGAGACAAATCACACTATCTCATAGTGATCAAGGCGCTGCAACCTTGTCAGATGAGATGTCCAATCTCATCACTGGTTGTGAAGATATTTGAGTATAAGATTTGCAATACATGTCTCCTGTATGTGGATCTCATCCATACACATGTATTACATCTAGTATACTCATGGACTTCGGTTCATCTCATGAGCCATTATGTCTTTTGTATTGGTTATGTGCAAGTATATAGAACACCATTCATCTCATGAAAGGAAAAACATGAATTGTATTGATAAATAAAGAAATTAATCAATTTATTACATCATATACCCTTGGTATTGAGACCATAAAACTAACAATTCCGACACGATTTTCAACACTTCGCGACTAAATGGAGGGTCCTAATATGAATTACTGATATCAGAACTTTCAGGTCCGAAAATAATGATGCGAGGATCGATATTCGGGGGACGGATCCCTTTGGCAGGAACTTGGTCGCACACAATGGTCCCCAAGTGCCTCTGTGCTTCCTTTCTTTCTTTTCCTTCTCCCTTTTAGCAATGTATTTGGGCTTTTTCTAATGCTTTTCGCGTGGTTCAAAATACACAGTTACAAATCCGAGGGCCCTGATCTCAACTTGTATGATAATGAATTTGGATCTAAGAAACGAAGTGCATGCGAAACAAAATCGGGGCTGAAACCGTACCAAGAGACTTGGGTGCATCCACAGTGGCGCCCAAGTGCTTTCTGCACTTTTCTTTTTCCTTTTCAGCAATATATGTATGCTTTCTTTCAATGCTTATCGCACGATTCGGAACACGAAGTTACAGATCCGAGGGTCCTAATATCAACTTGTATGAGAATGAATTCGGATCTAAGGAACGAAGTGCACACGAAACAAAAATTGGGGCTGAAACCCTACTCCAGAGACTTGGGCGCACCCACAGTGGCCTTCAAGTGCTTTTTTGCACGTTTCTTTCTTAGATTCAGATTTTTCCTAATGAAAATGATATGGATGCAAGATCTATTCTAATCACGAGTTTGGGATGATGAAAATGATGCAGATCTACAATCTATGAATGGTCCTAAGCATGTTTCTAAGGATGGATGATTACTAAATATCAGATCATCTACAAAATACTACTATTAATGCAGATCTATGATGTATGCATGATCCTAGGTATGTTTCTAACTATTAATGATGATGGATACTAATTGAAAAGGCTAGATCTAGAAATGCAGGTTTGGATTTGTGTTTCTTAAGTCATAGATCGGAGCTCTTACGCAAATCCATGGCCTTTTGAAGCTTTCTCTATTGCTGGTCTTGAAAACAAGAGTGCATCCTCTTCTCCTTTTTTCTAGATCTAAAGTTCTCTCTATGGTGGCTACTCTCTTTCTCTCCTTTTCCTTCTCTTTTCCTTTCTTTTTTTTTGGTAGCCTCCTCTTCTAAATGATGTTAAGGGATCCTTATATAGAGGTTTTTTGCGTGCAAGAGGGTTTAGGTTTACTGTTTGCGCAAATTTCTAGAAGCTTCACGCAAACCATGGAGAATAGGGTTTTGAGTGACTTGGGCGCACACACAGGTGTGCCCAAGTATGTTCCATGTGTGCTCCCCAGGTTCTTTCTTAGGGTTTAATGGATCTAGGGTTTGTTCAGATAGTTTTCGGATTGAATTCAGGCTAAAACAGTGGAAAACTGGGCTTGGGCACACCTGTGGAGGTGTCCATGTGTATTTTCAAGGTGACTGGGGACTTGGACGCACCTGTGTGTGGCCCAAGTGCATTTTGGGACATGGGCGCACAAGTGGTGGTGCCTAGGTATATTTCAAGCGCGGCCTTTAAGGTAATCTTCCGGCGGCCATATCTTTTGATTTGGTTGTTAGATTTGGACATTCTACATATCGTTAAAAAGCTCTCAGAACGTAGAATCGTTTAGTTCATATGTTAGAATGATTAGATGTCAGGAAAAGGTAGGGTTATTTGGATCAATGGTTCGAGCCTCCTAACCCATGTTAATCGTATTGTACTTGGGCAAACTAAATGTAATCTTTTCTAGGATTGACTTAAGTATGTCCTAAGAGGTCTAGAAAAGGTTTGAATAGTGACGTGGCATGCTCCTCGTGTGAGTAGTGAGTTTGACTCGGGATCTTGACGCGACCTGGCTTTTCTTTCATAAATTTCTAGAAATCGTCGAACTAAGTCTAAAACTATCAACAAGCATCTTCATCGTTGTTAAGTAATCTAAATTATATCATTTGTCATTCAATTATGGGTGAAATGGGGCACCGCTATATGTGGCAGGTGTTTAAGGCTATCATAGGAGGCCAAATGAGGTGTCTACAGTATGCCCCTCTTTGGAGAGCAGCTCATGGAGGGTTGTGCTCCAAAGAAAGCATTCACACCACTCATGACTCACGAGAGCTTTTGAGCCCATGGGAGTGGCGACCTACTGATGTATGCAATTGCAAACTCGTTCAAAGGTGAGGATCACTTTTCTAGGATTGATTCTGATTCAAGGGAAAAAAAATAAAAAAAAGAAGTCACATGCCTACTGATTTGATTGAAAACACGAGATTTGTGCCTCGGTGCCCGTAGTATTTCCATGTGGCGAGTTGGGAATTGTGCCCAAGTTGCTTAATTTAAGATGATGGTGGGAACTGTGCCCCGGTGGTCTGAATCAGAAATCGATCTCTCGATTGGCTAAGTCACTATTAGAATGTCATATGTTATTGCAATAGAGTTTAGTTCAAATTGTCATATATAACGCCTTTTAACTTTCATCCACATTTGAATGCCCAAGGCATAGTTGAAACTAACTAGCAATAATGGGGATCTTAATGGCAATCATAAACATAGTCCGGGCAATAGTGTAAGTGCATGTGAGGATGAGATGCATTTTCTTTTGAAAAGAGATTTTTATTTTGAAACTCAGGTAACATCGATAAAGCTAAATCAATAGAAGACAGTCACCGGAATAACCGTCACTGTCTAGGGATCTTGGTCTTCACCTAAGCTTAAATGAGAACCCGGGAGTGGATTCGATCATTCTTTTTGTGCTTATCATGGAGAGTTTCGAGCTACATGGATTCCGTCCTCCAACGTCAGGATTTGAGTTGGCGAACACCATGATTCGTGAGAACACGATATTATGGTTGCCGTACCGATCATAAGCACTTAAGGGAGGCCTATGGCGACTCAGTTTCCAGACGTGAGGTAAAATCATGAAAATCATAGTTACGGATACTTACCTCATGAGCTTTCCGCAAATCCAATGTTGGGGATTGCTGTTGCTTTCTTTCGTTGTTTATTTGTCGAAGCTTGTGAACTTGTCATCAATCTCCATCAGTGTGCTTGAAGGTCCTTCACCTTTGGTGTTTTCGCTTTTGCTTTGGGAACTTGTATTGAACAACACTAAAAGATTATGCAATTTTTTGTCATTATTATTCAGTTTTATAATTTGCAGAGGGAATCGTTCTAATTTCTATTGATGGAGATGACATGGGATGCAATGCACAATGCTAGATGTATGCGTGATGGGACTAGTGTGCACATGACGTGACGGGATCCCTCTTGTGATGGGGCAGTGTTTGGTTTGACAATGTGTCACTCTTTTGTGTATGTGGCTCTTTCCCGCTTTTCTTCTTCTTTTTTTGTTTTTGGTTTTTTGTTTTTTTTTTCCTTTCTTTTTGGTATGATCACCATTTTTCCAATTTTTAGGCTTGCAGGGCAGAAATGGGTGTAGGCGTGGTTGGCATCCGGCCTTTCAAAGCATTGCTTTTCCATGTTTTGTGTGTAGTGAGCCCTTCTACTCTCCTTTGCATATTTTTCTTCAATTCCGAACTCTGAATGTGAGAGCTTTCAACTCATCCTTTATCCAAGTGAGTGGTGTTTCTTGTTTAAGTCGATTGTTCATCTTTGATTAGTTTGTTTATTTTTAGATTAATTATTTTAATTATGTTGTTTTATCATTTGTGTTGGTGGGTTTTATCATATTTATGTTCAGGTTTAAGTTCCTTAAACTTTTTATTCATTTTAGTGTTGTTTTGAATCGGTTTGTGATTTTTAGGCTGTTTGTGTTTTTGTTCTTGAATTGGACATGGTTCCCTTTCTTTCACTTTTCATTATTCTTCCCTAGATGGTCCTAATTTTTCAAATAGGGTAGTTATTAATTAAAGATATCTTTAGCATTGGGTCTTGGATTAGGCATGATCAAATTAAATGGCCTAGACCTCCAAGTTTTCTATCTACTTTTTCTTAAATGAAGTCCTAAGATGTGAAATGAGGTTCGGCCATTGGCTGTGAGGTTCATAGAGGTGATGGATGAAAATAGCGGGGCATTTCCGCTTCAGGTGGGCTATGAAGGTCTGAGACTCTGATTTCATTAGAAGTGGCCATGTTGATGGGGAGATCAAGGCCTAACAAGAATTAGGCAAAATTTGGGGGGAAAAGGAATTTTTTATAATTTGTGGAAATTAATGAAATTAATTGATGTGATTGGGTTTGTTGAGTGTTTTAGTTAATTTAGATTTAGTTTTTGGTGAATTTTAGATGTGTTTTATTATCTTTTGTGGATTTAAGGGGCAATTTTGATTCTTTTTTTTTTGTCTTTTTTTTTTGTGTGTGATTGTATGTGATCTGTGATGCTGGATGAGTGATGTATTATAGATGTGGTCGTAATGTAGTGAGGTGAAGTGAAATGGAGTGACGTGTAGCGGTAAAGACGTGAAGGAGTATGGAATAAAGTGATGTGTGGAGGATTGGTAAAGTTCTATTTCCTGTGAATGATGTGTTAGGGATTTTGTGTATTGCAATTTGATAGATGCATTATCATTCTAGCACCATTTAAATTTTCACACATGCATTGATTTAGAAAATCTTAAAATTTTGATTTACACATGCATTGGTTTTTAGAATTGTAAAAATGTTGATTTATGCATGTTTTAGTTTTATATTTGGATGCAATATATTTTGAAAATAAGTTTTATGGATCAAGCAAGCCTATGAGTTTTAAATATTTCAAATCATTTTAGGCTTTTTATGTTTCATGTTTTTAAACCACTTAGTTTGATTTAAAACATGTTTTCAAGCTTGATTTATTGGCCCAAAAGTTCCCTCAAGAAAATACTTTGAAAAATACAATTTTGGGGATTTTTGGTCTCAGGCCCGGGTCGACCGCGGGTCGACCGGGAAAGAGCTGTTGGGGCTCTTGTCAAACAAGCAGTTTTATAACCGTTGTGTACCAGGTCGACCGGGCACAGGGGCAGGTCGACCGGGGACGAGCCGTTGGGCACTTTTTAACTATAAAATTAAGTTCATTCCTTTGTCAAAGTTGGAGATTTTTAAGACTCTTTTGAGGTGTTTGGAGACAAGATAAAAGGGGATGAACTAAGAAGACCAAGGGGTCATTTGGGATGCTAAAGCTTGGATTAATGAAGTTAAATCTCTAAGTAAGCTTTACCTTTCTTAATCATATGTTATATGCTTTGTTTAAATCATTGGTAAATGAATTTTTAGCATTATAACTATGATGTGTTGAATCCATTTTTCTCTTAATCTTTGATCTTAGTTAGATTGGATTCTTCACTTTTATTTCAATCCAAGTTGTTTTAAAATCTTCCTTAATCATGCTTAGCCAAAATCTTTGTTTTCTTTTATAGCATGATTCTTTTACTTGGTTGAATCTTCATTTGTTGTTTTCATTCATTTGAACTTTAGTTAAATTTATTTGGTTTTGAAAACAACATTACACATGCATCACATGTTCTAAGTTAATTAATTTCATACAACTTGTGAGTCTTTGATTTTCATGTCATTAACAAGTTGTTATTCATTCATGTGATTTGCATTAAACTTCAATCAAATCTTTTATATGCCTTAAACTTTTAAATGCTTTAAGCATATATTAATTGATCCTTGTTTTTAACTTGATTGATGTTATCACACACACACACACATCATGAGCATACATCTTTGCATTCATTTAGTGTTTGTGTGAGTTAGTTTTTCACTTTCATATCCGCCTATTTTAGAGGCAATTACATTGAGCTTAAATTGTATCTCTTTGAGTGTTTTTGTAGACACTTCTTTAAGAGAAATCTTTTTCTTGTAAAGATTATTGCTTAGCCTAAGAAAAGCAATGTGTAAAGGTTATTGCTTAGCCTAGAAAAGCATCTTGTAAAGGTTGTTGTTTAGCCTAGAAAAACAACATTGTAAAGGTTATGGCTTAGCCTATTGAAAAGCATAGATAGTGGAAATCAGGTGGGATGATTAGATCAGAAGCCGTTAGTGGATGTAGGCATTGAGGCCGAACCACTATAAATCTTTGTGTAGTGGTGTTTGCTTATGGTGATTGTTTTATTAGCTTCCGCATTTTGTTTGTTTATCATCACTTGTGACTAGTTTGTTTTTAAGAAGTTAAAATTTGTCATAATTGGTCACATATTGTAGCTCACCCTATTCACCCCCCCTCTAGGGTTAGGATCCCAGGACTTTCAATTGGTATCAGAGCCTCGTGCTCTATCTTATAGGATCAAGTGTTTGGAACTCTTGATTAGGTGTAAAAACCTAGAGTGAAAACCCTAGTGTTGTGCTTTCATGAAAATCATTAGAATGGATTCCACTTTGATAGATTGATTAGATACTTGTGTAGATTCTTCTAGACCCCTCCTCCTTCCTTCTATTGGAGATTCAAACCCTCAAATTAATGAATCTCAATTTGATTTAAAAGAAGAAGAAAATTATTATAATGAAGATGAACTCCAACAAGCCTATGAGGAATTATATACTTTGTCCTTAGAGCTTGATAAGAAAAATAAAAAATTAAGAGAAGAATCTAAAAATCTAAACAAAGAATTAGTTTCTTCAAAAGATGAACTTAGAGAAAAAGAAGAAGTTATACAATGCTTAGACTCTAAGTTTATAATCTCTTTGCATAACCTATCTAATATTAAAGAAGATCTAAATGAATTAAAGATAGGAAATGATGATCTTAAAAAGGAAAATTCTAAACTAAGAGATCAATTAAAAAGGCAAGATGAAGACATTAACAATTTAGAATCCAAGTTGACTGTCACTAAGGAAAATTTATCTAATGCTCAAAATAAGATAAAAACTCTAGAACTTGGATCTAATGTTATAAATGAACTTAAATTTGATTTGAAACTTGCCCATGAAGAACTAATCAAATATAAGGAAATTGAAAATGAACTTTTAAAAGTTAAAAATGAAAATTCAATCCTTATAAACCAAGTCACTCAACTTGAAAGCTACAAACAAAAGTATGAGTGCAAGTTTACCCAAGGTGAAGAGAGATTTGAAAAGTTATTTAAATTGGGTAAATCTCAAAGAGATAGGACGGGTCTTGGATTTGATAGGAATATTTCACATGACGCTAAATTCACCAACACATTTGTGAAAGGTGAGTCCTCTTTCTCTAGCACTCTTTCTCCTTTGCCCAAATCTAAATGTATTTATTGTGGCATTGAAGGGCATTTTAGGTTTGAGTGCAAACTAAGAAGAAGTCATGTGTCTAAACCCATCTTTGAACCCAAAAAGGTAGAATCTAAATCTATGAAGGGTAAGACACTAAAAATCAAGGAAGACTCCAAAAAGATTAAACAAGTTAAATAATTTAAAATGGAGTCTCCTAAGGTAGATTCTAAAAAGTTTAAACAAGTCAAACCAAGTTTAAAAGAATCTATAAACAAAAAGCTTCTCAACCTATCTCCCTCAAATCAACACATGAAAGGACTTTTGAAGAAAGTTGCTAAGTTAAATTTAAAATTCAAAAGTCAAATAAAGGGAGAATATAAGAAGAAAAGAAAAATGATCCAATCCCCTGAGAAACAAACTCACCAACCTCAAAAGACTAATCACCAATCTAAGCTAAATTTAGTAAAATCTAAATATCATGGTGATAAGTTCAATTTGAAAATTTATCAAGTCAAATCTCCTATAGTTGGTGGGACTTCCAAACTAGACCTCAAAGATCAACCCTCTCAAGACCTTAGGTGGATTCCTAAAGTTAGATACTTAGACAAACCTTAAGGCCTTGAACCTCATTGACCAACCTATCCTTTAATAGCTAAATCATATTGTTGGTCATGATACATTTGCATTTTGTTCTTTGATAGTTACATTTATTAAAATGCATTGTTTCTTTACACTACAAGAAATTGCACTTTTAGCTACGTTTTTTAGCGACATTTTTTTAAATTCGTCGGTAAATAGTACTTTTTACCGACGTATTTTTTTTTCGTCGGTAAAGATTAACTTTTACCGACGTTTTTTTTAATGATGTCGGTAAAAAAGATTTTTACCAACATTTTTTTAAAAATGTCTGTAAAAGTTAATATTTACCGACGTTTTTTTTGTGAGAAACATCGGTAAAAGACGTTTTTTAAAATTAAAAAAAATTGTATAAAAAATAAAAAATAAATTTTTACCGACGTTTTGTAGACGTCAGTAAAGTTCAATTTTGCCGACGTTTAATAAAAAACGTCACTGAAACTCTATATTTTACCGACGTTTTTAGTTAAAACGTCGGCGAAAGGCCAATTTTAAAATGAAATTCTAAATTTATTAAAAGTAAGGGAAATACTTTCGCCGACGTTTTAAAACCGTCGGTAAAGGTCAATTTTGCCGACGTTATTATTCAAAAAGCCGATAAAGGGCTTTTCCTTTTCCCCCCTCTATTTTTCCCCTTTCCCGCCACCGAGCGCCTTTTATCCTTTCTCTCTCGGCCAGTTCACCTCTTCCTCCTATTTATCAGATCTGCTTCGATTTCGAAAGGATCTGAATACCAGATCTCTAAACCTATTTTGATCGAACAGAACAATCTCATCCTCTTGATTCAAACACGGTAATTTCTCGATTAGGTTTCTCACCGATTTCTCCAGATTCGGCATGGTTCTCGATCCCAATCGCTGCATTCTAGAATCTTCTGATGATCTAAGGTTAGTTTCATGATTTTTTCGTAATCGTTCATGATTTCATCAATTTCGATCTGTTTTCGCAGACTCGAGGGCTCTAAATCGAGATCCGTGGAGGGAAATTGATGTTCTGCTCGGTCTCTGACTTTCCGCCTCCTCGTGAGTTGTTCTTTGTGTTGTTTTTGGTTGATTTAGGGTTTCGATCTATGAATTGTTGAGGTTTTTTTTGCCTTGGCAGTGGTTTTCTTGGAAGCTTGAAAATTGGCTCCGCAAAGGCGGGCGCAGCAGCGCCACATGGGTGGCCAGATGCAGCAAAGCAATGCCGCGCGGCTGCAGATCATGCCGGCGGGGGATCCCTGCACAATGCTATCTCTCTATCTCGCTCGCTGGATCTTTCTCTCGCTCTCTCCATCTCTCTCGCTCTCTCTTGCTCTGCTCTCTCTCTTACCCTCTCTGATCTCTCCTGCTCTCTTTCGCTCTCTCTTGCTCTGCTCTCTCTCTTACCCTCTCTGGTCTCTCCTGCTCTCTCTCGTTCTCTCTTGCTCTGCTCTCTCTCTTACCCTCTCTGATCTCTCCGATTTCTCGCCCTCTCCATCGTCTCTCTCTCCTGCTCTCTCTTGCTCTACTCTCTCTCTCTCTTACCCTCTTTGATCTCTCCTATTTCTCGCTCGCTCCAATTTGTCGGACCCTCTCTGCTCTCTCGCTCTCTATCGCTCTCTCCATCTCCCTTTCCATCTCTGGCTCCCTCTCCAGACCTCTCCCAAGCGCACGACGACCACAGCAGCAGCCCCCGGACGCCTGTAGAGCCTTCATCTTCCTCCTCGCGCCGCCGGACGCCTCCCCTACACCAGGTACACCCCTCCCTCTTCCTGCACTCCGCACACACTGCGCACCATTTCCCCTCTCCTCTCTTTTTTCTCTGTTCTCTCTCTCCCTCATTCCCCAGCTCTCTGCTTCCTCTGTGTCTGCTAAATGTGTATACTGTTGTAGTGTGTTTTTAATTATTTTGGATTATATCAGATTATGTTGGATTGGATTATAGAATTCCCCTCCGAAGGTTTTTACGTTTTTAGATCTATTTGTTGCAGAAGGATTCTGTGATTTCATGGCTGAATTGATTCAAATGTCAAATAAAATGATGCATTCTTAAATGATGATTCGATTCATCACCTCTATACTATAATGTTGTTAAGCATGTAGCCAATTAAGATGAGAACCATTAGGAAAAGAGAATGACCAATGTATCAGTGATACAGGAAAATGCATATGTACTATGCAGAAAGAAAAAGAGAAAATGGATGAGCAGAACAGTAAGGCAGATGACATAGACGGGCAGAAGGGACAACTTGTGCAAGAAGAAGAGAGGGAGAAAGGCAAAGTTGGTCTATCAGTCTACTGGAAATATATTACTACATCATATAAAGGAGCTCTAGTTCCATTTATATTGTTGGCCCAGATTTTGTTTCAAATTCTTCAGATTGGCAGCAATTATTGGATGGCATGGGCTACTCCAGTGTCAAAAAATGTGACTCCTCCAGTTAAAGCCTCACTTCTCATTCTTGTCTATGTTTCTTTTGCGGTTGGAAGTTCCTTTTGCATCCTTATAAGAGCTCTTCTTCTAGTAACAGCTGGGTACAAGACAGCAACTATACTATTCAACAAGCTGCATATGTGCATTTTCTGTGCTCCCATGTCGTTCTTTGATGCTACTCCAAGCGGACGTATCCTGAACAGAGTAAGTCGCCATATTTCTATTCTTTTGGTGTTTACAAGTAATTACGACCCCCTTTTACTGAATAAAAGAATACGTGTTTTTTTTTTAAAGCTAATACACTCGTATAATTTAGCTACCACTTATGTTACAGGCTTCAACCGATCAAAGTGCGGTAGACACATCACTTCCCTTTCAAATGGGGTCTGTTGCCTTTTCAGTTATACAACTATTGGGAATCATAGCTGTGATGTCCCAGGTTGCATGGCAGGTTTTCATTATTTTTATCCCTGTGGTTGCAATCTCCATTTGGTATCAGGTAATTATTTCTTTTTGAGTTTATGTTTTACAGACTACAATCCAATGACTTGATATGGAACTTTGTTTGGAAATTGAGACAAATTAGTGAAAATGGGTTCAGGGTGTAAAATCATACAACACCTAACCATAAATTATAATGCATAAATTTGTTGGAGATTTTATATATCATTGCCATTGTTGTCACCATGATCACCAAAGTGTTATCCTATCTTAAGAATAGATTGATATATTGTCTTTCATGATTCTATTTTCTATAAAGACCCTTTGATATACATTGTCCTGCCATTCTCTCCTAGCTAGCTCGAGCTTTTGGTGTTTCTGGTTACTAACATGGTATCAGAGACATGGGTCGTGTGTTCAATCCTTGGGGATGTGTTTATGTCCACATTTTGTCATTTGGTGTGTTTTTGTCCACGTGCGGAGCCCCACATGCGAGGGGGGCTGTCAAGGCCCTTTGCATATACATTGTTGTGCCATTCTGTAATAGCTCGAGCTTTTGGTGTTTTTGGTTACTAACAGTTTCCTCCTAAATATTCTCTAGATTTAGAATCAAGACAAGTTAGCACTTCTTTTTAGTTCTTAATGTAAGTCAAAGAAGATGTTATTTGGCCTTAAAAGGACTCAAAACAAAATTAGGAAAAAGAAAAAAAGGAAAAGAAAAGAAAGGCCAAAGTGAAAGCTATTGGTTGCAGCTTTGTACAAAATTGTGACATCATAGATTTACATATTGTCAGACTTGAGATAAAAATTATCATATTAATAGGAAACAAAGATTCAAGGGCAAGGTCAAATCCATTTCCCATATGGTACAATTAAATTGTAAATTTTACAATTTTGAAACAATGGATTAAACTAGTGTTTACCTTCATCTTCTACATTCAAGAGATATATATATATATATATATATTCACGAGGTGACATATTAAAAAAACTGGATGTAACATACACTATCATGATAAAAAAATTTAACATAAAACTATTCATCAAGCTGATGTGTATGTGTGTGCGTGTATAGATAATATAGATATAGATGTAGATATATTGATGATGATGTATGTAAATTCAGCATAAATCACCTATTGAGGATACAGATAGATCATATAATGAATATTGCATGGTATCCTTCTCTCAACGACTGAACTGAAATTGAAACTTGCAATGTTAGATGGTAAATCTTCTGAGACTATTACTGGTGTCTGGAGTCTTTTGGATGGCCACCAATATGATAGCATTTATCTAACTGCTGCTTGTTCTATTGGTTATCATCATTTTGTAGTGTCTGTTATCTTTACATATTATTTCAATTTTTCTATTTGTCATGGCCATTGAAAGTACAAGCTCATACATTTTTTTCTTAGTGTTCTGGAAGTGTTTTTCTCTTTT
The DNA here is from genome assembly GCA_038049695.1 of Cinnamomum chago. Lineage (NCBI taxonomy): Eukaryota > Viridiplantae > Streptophyta > Magnoliopsida > Laurales > Lauraceae > Cinnamomum > Cinnamomum chago. The sequence continues at coordinate 99,403,778 of CP142453.1, read as the reverse complement.
CTTTTGCTGATCATTCAATTTGATCCAGGCCCTCTTTTTACAATGTGTTTTCTAATTTTCAAATGTTGCTCCATATCTTTAAATGTTTGAATAAATATACAATCACTATGTTGCTTATGGTTTATATTCCACAGCAATATTACATAGAAATAGCGCGAGAGCTTACACGACTTGTTGGTGTCTGCAAAGCTCCCTGCATACAACACTTTGCTGAATCTTTATCGGGATCAACAACAATCAGGAGTTTTGAACAGGAAGAAAGATTTATGGATACAAATCTTCATCTGATTGATGGATATACCAAGTGTCCGTTTGGATGTACCACAAATTACTACCAATTTGGATATTTATATGAAGCATGACTAATTTAATCAAGATGTATTCTCATTGGAGAGCCCGAAACTGTCAATTCTATATTAAAAAGAGTAAAATGATCCAATAGATAAATAAATTAAGGCGTGTTGGTATGGGGATACCACAAATTGTGGAAGAGGTGAAATAGTTTTGGCAGAATAGATTGTAATCCATCCTACATGAACTTTGTAAAAAAAGAAAAAAGAATCAGTATTGGTGGTATACCATAGTTTCAAACAGTTGACAAACTGTTTCACTTTTCTAGAGATGTAGTTCATAGTTTATATGATTCATTTCTCATCTTCATTTATATGTCTATTACACTTGTCACTGCTGTGTTTTTTGTTGTAGGATGGATTGATAGACTGTTAGGAGGAGGTGATCTCTTGAATCATGGGCAGCAGTGAGATGGATACATCTGCAAAGGGGTCAAAGACGCCTGCTTTGCAGCAGGTCTATTTCTACTGCAATCGCTTGATTTCTTTTCGGTATTCATAAATTGCCCAAACCCACCTATTGCAGATTTATTTAATTATATGATTTCCATCCAAAGCTTTCCAGTTATTAACAAATATTACTTTGGCCTATGGACTCCATGGGTGGTGAGGTTGGTGGGAAATCTAGATTTGAAGTGGCAAACCATGTTCAAGGACAGATGGGTAAAGCTTTGGGATTTGAGTGCACTAAAAATACAAGGACAAGTACCTAATGCTGGCAGGAAATGAAGGGATTGTTCCAACAGTTTCTAAACCACAAAGGAAATGAGATCTGGTATCAGAGAGAGGAGTTCTTTTGAAATTGGAGAGTAACATAGGGTAGACCTTTTGCCTTTATATACGTACACCAATATATGGTTTTATTTCCCTTCTTTGAATATGTATTTTGTATTCTTTTACACATAAGGGGGTGTCTTGTCAACTTGCCAAGAGTTGCATGTATGTTATCTTCATTCTTTGTTTTATGACTCTGTATAGAAATGGTGGTAATTAGTTACCTTTAAATTGAGAAAATTGGTTTTATTTTTAATTGCGATTACCTTTACTATATATCTTTTTTTAAGAGATGATGGATTTGTGTGGGACCACTAACTCTTGATGTTTGTATTAAGACAGGATTCAATTACTATCAAATGGATTCATCAACAGTGCAAGTGTTTAGCTCTTTCATTTTTTCGATCAGTTGGAGTTGGGTCCCATGAGGACCCTCCTTTATGGGGCCATTGCTGGTGCGTGTGTTACATGACGAAACTGAATTGTAATGCTACTATCATCTTCAATCTGTTTTATTCTAAGATATCAACATATGAAGTGATTCAAGTCACTATATATCATGATCAAGATTTTAAAATCTATATACTTTATGAGAAATATTTAGTATCCACTTTAATGGTGACATTACTGCAGAGTCACTATTGACCAAACCAATATTCAGAACCATTAAAATATCTGTCTTGATATTGATCACAATTTTGCAATAAAACAGTAGAAAGGAATTGAATCTTATCTTCTTATTGAACAGGACCTATCCTCCTTGAGGATTATCATCTGATCGAGAAGCTTGCTCAATTCGATAGAGAGCGCACTCCAAAAAGTGTTGTCCATGCCAGGGGAGCCAGTGCAAAGGGTTTCTTTGAGGTCACCCATGATATTTCTCATCTCACCTACGCCGACTTCCTTCGGGCTCCGGGAGTCCAGACTCCAGTTATTGTTCGGTTCTCAACAGTTATCCATGAGCGAAGCAGCCCCGAAACTCTGAGAGACCCTCGAGGTTTTGCTGTGAAGTTCTATACTAGAGAGGTAATGAGTGTCATTGCCATATTTTCATTTTTGTCATACCTCAGGTTCTCTTTAGTTACTTTTGAGATGTGAATTTCTTGCTGTAGTCTCTGGATTTGTTAAACTGAGATAATCTGTTTTCTTTCCAATAGATTGAATTCTTCTTACCAATCAACATACCTTTATATTTCCACCCCTCCAGCTCAAAGTAGATAATATCTAGAGCTTCTACAATAGTTTTAATTTTTCCTTTTTTTCTTTTTATTATTTCAGTGTTCTTGTATTGAAAGTCTTCTAGAACCAAAGCTATGTTATTCATAACTCTGTATGTTGTATAGTTTCCATCATCCACTGAATTTTACGATACCATATTCAGAAAAGAGTTGAATATTTCAATGGTAATATTTAGCAGAGAAATTTGGCTAGATTAATGCCTATGAGAGATTGGGCTTCCTCCAACATGACAATATCTAAATGTCACTATATCGAAATTTGCACCACACAGCTTGTTAAAATGCTCCCCAAGTTACCATTTTTGTTTAGTTTTAGTTAGATGTTCTTGGCACAGTAAGAGTACTGAATGTTCTTGCAGTATATTCCAATATATATGCATATGGACTTGTGTCTGGATGCGATTTTGATCTGCAGATTGCAGGAGAGAACTCAACATGACTGACTTTTTTTTTACCTGTTCTCCATGTATGCAGGGTAATTTTGATCTCGTCGGTAAAAGTATATTGAAAAACAAATTTTTTTTTTTAAAAAATAAAATACTTTTGCCGACGAAAAGAAACGTCGGCAAAATTATTTTATTTATTTTTATTTTTTGAAAAATACTTTTACCGACGTTTTTTTCGTCGGTAAAAATATTTTATTTTTTTTATTTTTTGAAAAATACTTTTACCGACGTTTTTTTTTTCGTCGGTAAAAGTACAAAAAATATTTTTTTTAAAAATTAAATACTTTTGCCGACGAAAATAAACGTCGGCAAAAGTCTTTTTATTTTTTTATAATATTATCCGTTTTCTTTTACCGACGAAAGTAAACGTCGGCAAAAGTCTTTTTATTTTTTTAATTTTCCCGTTATCTTTTGCCGATGAAAAAAAACGTCGGTAAAGGTCTTTTTATTATTTTTAAATTTTCCCGTTTTATTTTGCCGACGAAAAAAAACGTCGGCAAATTTATTTTTTTTTACCGACGCAAAATAAACGTCAGCAAAAGTATATATTAAATATTTAGAAACGTTAAATAGTTTTACCGACGTTTGTAAAAAGTCGGTAAAGGCAAAATAATCGTCGGTAAAAATATATTTTTTTACCGACGAAAAGATGTTTCGTCGGTAAAAATTTTCCTTTACCTTATGCTGCCGACGTCTATATTTTCGTCGGTAAGATTTTTACCGACGTTTTCTGGACTTTTTGCGACGAAAAATTTTGACGCTAAAAGTGCAATTTGTTGTAGTGTTATGATCAATTGATTTTGTCTTCATGCACCATTCTAGATACATGTCATGGTTTTCAAAATCATTTGATTATAATTTCATCATGTTAGATTTGCTTTTTGCACACATTGAGTTACATCTCTTGCATTGCATTTCTATATATGATCAATTGATTGTGATTTCAAAAGCTTTCATAGCTAGATTAGTCATGATCGATTGTTGTTTTAAGCCATTTGCATCTTTGCTTATTTAGTTATATTCTTTTTATATGCAAATGTCATTTGGTTCCATGTATGGTTGTGAGATTAGTTATATTTGCAGAAACCATACTAGAACCCAAATCCATCCTTTATGCTTTCTAGTCATTTTTTTTTATGGATGGTTATGATGTTGAGTCATGTGTATTCTCTAAGTGATGTCTTCCTTATACATGTTTCAACTTCATAGTAGTGATCTTGATCATATGAAACTCTTTGAAATCCATTCCTTGTATATCTATATGTTTGATGGATATCTTAGATGTTGAATTCATATGATTCTGACACTTTAAAAATTGCATGCATTACCATGTTATACCCTTTTGCATTGCAATTTACCTTGTTCATCACTATGCTCAATAGTTATATCTTTAAAAGTGATGAATATCCATTTGTGATGCTTGATGGAATTTTGTGTTTGTCACATCCTTGCTATTTATCATGTTGTCAAATTCAATTGATTTCAATAGGTATAATTTTTGATTGATTTGATTTCTTTTGAATGTGATAGACCTTGTATACATTGGATTGAACTTGATAGTAATATATTTGTTCCATGTCACACTCCATTAGCATCATAATTTTCATGTTTGCCACCACTCTTGCTCTTATAGGTATATCTCATGACCACCATGTTTATGTATTCATAATCTTGGTTGGTTATTAGTTGAGGTTGGCTTCATGTTTGAATTTCATTTTAGTCATCTTGCACATTAATAGTCATATTTATTGATTGAATGAAATGATTTCAAAACTTTCATAGCATATGAATGTCATAGTTAAATTATTTAATGCTATATTTAGTAAACCCCATTTCATCATGGATAGCTCTAATTTGGATTTATCTTAATAGATATATTCTTTATAACTCCATTTTAGAGTGATTGTTTTAATAGACTTATCTTTGAATCTCAATTGGTATTCTTTGTTTTTCCTATTGGTATCCATGATCGCTTTTCTCCTTGACCTTGGTCTTTATATTGGTAATTTGATAATTTTGTGCTCTCTAGTTAAACTTGTCTAATCCTTTCCTTAAAGTTTACCCTCAATTGGTAAAACCATCTTCTTCTTGAACCAAATAGTTAAATCTTTGTCAATATGTTGACAAAAGGAGAGAATGGATTGAGGGGGAGTGTAAACCTTCATAGGAAGTATTAGTTTTGATCAAATTGACCCTTGGATTGACTTTGAACCCTTAGAGATTACTTCCATACATGATAACCTGTTATGTATTACATTTTCGATTTCTTTTGTTAACAGGTGCTACTAAAAGGTATTTTCCTTGTTTCATGTGTGTAGGTACATTTGCAATTTAATGTCAAAGGGGGAGAGAGCATTCAAGTTCTCTAAAGGGGAAGAGAATGTCCAAGCTTCCTAAGGGGAGATTTTGTATGATCTTCTACAAGGGGAGAGAATGCATATCTTGCCAAAGGGAGAGAGAGGCATGGTCAAAGGGGGAGAAGTGAAAGAAGAATGCTTGGAAGCTAAAGAAGATGCTTGGCCATAAAGAAAGGAAGAAGAAGAGAAAGCTCGAAGTATGATCAAGCTCCAAGCATAAAGAAGATTGAAGAAAAAAAACTAGAGCCCAAGCTAAGACAAGGAGCATCCAAGAGATTTCAAGACGTGTCCAGCTTAGGGGGAGTTGAAGACTTAGTGTGTAAAATTCGGTGTTGAGTAAGTTGCCATCAAATTGCAAAGGGGGAGATTGTTAGGAATTTTGTGTATTGCAATTTGATGGATGCATTATCATTCTAGCACCATTTGAATTTTCACACATGCATTGATTTAGAAAATCTTGAAATCTTGATTTACACATGCATTGGTTTTTAGAAGTGTAAAAATGTTGATTTATGCATGTTTTGGTTTTTATATTTGGATGCAATATATTTTGAAAAGAAGTTTTCTGGATCAGGCAAGCCTATGAGTTTTACATCTTTCAAATCATTTTAGGCTTTTTATGCTTCATGTTTTTAAACCACTTAATTTTGATTTAAAACATGTTTTCAAGCTTGATTTATTGGCCCAAAAGTTCCCTAAAAAAAATACTTTGAAAAATACAATTTTAGGGATTTTTTGTCCCAGGCCCGGGTCGACCCACAGTGGGCCCGGTCGACCGGCCCAGGGGACCCGGTCGATCGAGCCTACTGCGGGTCGACCGGGAAAGAGCCGTTGGGGCTCTTGTCAAACGGTCAGTTTTATGACCGTTGTGTACCAGGTCGACCGGGCACAGGGGCAGGTCGACCGGGGAAGAGCCGTTGGGCACTTTTTGGCTATAAAATTAAGTTCATTTCTTTGTCAAAGTTGGAGATTTTTAAGACTCTTTTGAGGTGTTTGAAGACAAGATAAAAGGGGATGAACTAAGAAGACCAAGGGGTCATTTGGGATGCTAAAGCTTGGATTAATGAAGTTAAATCTCTAAGTAAGCTTTACCTTTCTTAATCATATGTTATATGCTTTGTTTAAATCATTGGTAAATGAATTTTTAGCATTATAACTATGATGTGTTGAATCCATTTTTCTCTTAATCTTTGACCTAAGTTAGATTGGATTCTTCACTTTTATTTCAATCCAAGTTGTTTTAAAATCTTCCTTAATCATGCTTAGCCAAAATCTTTGTTTTCTTTTATAGCATGATTCTTTTACTTGGTTGAATCTTCATTTGTTGTTTTCATTCATTTGAACTTTAGTTAAATTTATTTGGTTTTGAAAACAACATTACACATGCATCACATGTTCTAAGTTAATTAATTTCATACAACTTGTGAGTCTTTGATTTTCATGTCATTAACAAGTTGTTATTCATTCATGTGATTTGCATTAAACTTCAATCAAATCTTTTATATGCCTTAAACTTTTAAATGCTTTAAGCATATATTAATTGAGCCTTGTTTTTAACTTAATTGATGTTATCACACACACACACATCATGAGCATACATCTTTGCATTCATTTAGTGTTTGTGTGAGTTAGTTTTTCACTTTCATATCCGCCTATTTTAGAGGCAATTACATTGAGCTTAAATTGTATCTCTTTGAGTGTTTTTGTAGACACTTCTTTAAGAGAAATCTTTTTCTTGTAAAGGTTATTGCTTAGCCTAAGAAAAAGCATTGTGTAAAGGTTATTGCTTAGCCTAGTAAAGCATATTGTAAAGGTTGTTGTTTAGCCTAGAAAAACAACATTGTAAAGGTTTTTGCTTAGCCTATTAAAAAGCATAGATAGTGGACATCCGGTGGGGTGATTGGATCACAAGCCGGTAGTGGATGTGGGCATTGAGGCCGAACCACTATAAATCTTTATGTAGTGGTGTTTGCTTGTGGTGATTGTTTTATTAGCTTCCGCATTTTGTTTGTTTATCATTACTTGTGACTAGTTTGTTTTTAAGAAGTTAATTGGTCACATATTGTAGCTCACCCTATTCACCCCCCCCCCCCCCCCCCCCCCTCTAGGGTTAGGATCCCAGGACTTTCATGATGTATGCATGCAAACCATTGAAAATTGAACTTAAGTGTGGTTATGTTGACTTCAATTAAATATGTGTGTTTTATTATTATTTCTTGCTGATTGTGTTTATGAGGTGTGTTTTAACTGTCTTTTAGCTTAGTTGTGGATTAATTGAATTTTAAAATTGGTTTTGTTTAGTTTTAATTTGATTTTGTTTGTTTCATTTTATTAGCTTGGTTCTAAATGTTGATTTAGGTTTAATTTAATTTGTTTAGTTTATGAGACTTTTATGCTTTACGTTGTTTTAAGTTTGTCTTGGTTCATTTAATTTTGCTTGTGAATTAATTGGTCTTAGTTTGTTCTAATTATTTTCGTTCAGTTTTGTTGTTGTTGTTTATGTTTTAGGTTAGCTCAGTTTTTTTATTTTTTTGGTTGGTCTGTATGTTTGTTGATTTGTTGCTTTTTTTTCGTCGGGTTTGTTTTTTAGTTTATCATTAGTGAGTTGGTTTTTATTATTATTTTTTGTTAAGTTTATTCTTTTAAATTAAGCTGTTATTATTGGTTGGATGGTGGGTTTTATTGATTATTAATCTGTTGTTTTTGCGGAGAAACCCAAAAAGAGGGTGGAGGGTGTTTTACTACAACCTCGATTGATTTCGGCATGGAGAGGCAAGGAGGAGTGCAACAAAGCTACTATTTCATCTTGAATGAGCTAAGGAACCATGAGGTACGCATCCTTTTCTCTGCTTCGTTGGTTAAGTTTTTCTTTTAGGTTTAAGCTTAAGTTTAATTTTAATTTTAAGTCTTTTAGTTTTAAGTTCAAGTTTGGTTTTAATTTTAAATTTGAGTTTGGTCTTAGTTCTTCATTTAGTGAGTTGATTTCTTTTATGGAATTTAATTTGGCAGGTCATTTGGCGTCCTTATCAAGGTGGTTTGGGTGATGAATTGATTATGGTGCTGGAGGGGTGTGATTTATTTGAGATGGACATATGGCTCCACGCACCACAGATTGCTATTAGGCATGTCATTAACAGGGTCGCACGACAACTCGGGCGTCATAAGATCATTCCAGTTAATGAGACTACTGGTTAATGAGGCTATCATGAGTCAATTGTATCTGGGATGGATCCCTTAAAGATTTAAATGTGAATTTATAGTATCGGGGAATTACGTGAGATGTTGGAGGGATTCTCCATACCGGTACATACTCTTAGAATCATACTCTAGCGAGGCCTCTTATTCTATTGGGAGTTGTATAGAGATGATCGAGGCCCTATGTCTGTTGTTGTAGTTATGATCGTTGTTTGTTGTCCATCAATGCTGATTATTGTTAGGAATTTTGTATTTGCAATTTGATGGATGCATTTGCACTTTAGCATCATTTGATTTACACACACTTGCATTGTTTTAGAATTTCTTGAAATCTGGTTTTATACATGCATAGCTTTTAAGATTTGAAAAAGTATTTGTTTTATGCATGTTTTGGTACTAAACTTGGATGCATTGGTTTTAGAATACAAACTCTTTTGAAAACCTATTTCCTTGTGCATTATATTTGGAAAATCATCTTGAGAATTTAGGTTTGAGCTTTGCATATTTTCATCACTTTCAGAATAATTTTTGTATGCATTTTCATTTGAAAAGAGTTTTATCCAATCAAGCTAGCCTTTGGTTTTAAACTTTTGAATCATCTTAGGCTTTGTGTGTTCATGTTTTTAAACATCTTAGAATGTCTTAAAACATGTTTTCTAGCTTGGTTAGTGGCCCAAAAGTCCCTCAAAGAAAAACCTTCAAATATGCAAAAGTTGCATTTTTTGTAAAAGGGAGGTTGTCCCGGCAGTGTCGCCGGTCGACCGAGACAACTGGAAGTCATTTTTCCAGAACCTGAACTGTAACATGCCAACGGTCAGAAATATGACCGTTGTGCTTTCTCGGTCGACCGAGACCCCTTTGCCGGTCGACCGAGGACTAGCCGTTGGACACTTTTTGGCTATAAAATCCTTTCTTTTCCAACCTTTTTCAAGGCTTGACACATGAACCTTTGAGACCATTTTGGAGCCATTGAAAGGGGATGAAGTCGGAAAGGCTAGAAGGTCATTAGGAGAGCTAAAGCTTGGATCAATGAGTTAAACCACCAAGTAAGCTCTACCTTTGTTAATCATGGTTTTCATGTTTTGTTTAAGCTATTGGTAAATGGTTTTGTACATGATAACTATGATGTGTTGAATCCATTCTTCTCCTAATCTTTGATCTAATTAAGATTGGATTCTTCACCTTGGTTTCAATCCAAGTTGTTTTTAAACCTTACTTAATCATGCTTAGCCAAAGTCTTTGATTTCCTTTAATGCATGATTCTTTGTCTTGGTTGAAACCTAATTTGTTGTTTTCTTTCATTTGAACTTTAGTTAAATCTATTTGTTTTTGAAAACAACATTGCACATGCATCACATGTTCTAAGTTAGTCATTTTCATACAACTTGTGATTCTTTGATTTTCATATCATTAACAAGTTATTAAACATACATGTGATTTGCATTAAACTTCAATCAAGTCTTTTATATGTCTTAAACTTTGAAATGCTTTGAGCATACATTTGAATAAGCCTTCTTTTTAAACTTGATTGAAGTCATCACACACACACACATCATGAGCATACACTTTTGCATTCATAGAGTGTTTGTGTGAGTTTGTTTTAAACTTTCATATCCGCCTATTTAGAGGCAAATTTATTTGAGCTTAAATTGTAATCTCTTAGAGTGATCTTTTGTGAAGACACTTTCTTAGAGAAATCTTTATTGTGTAAGGTTATTGCTTAGCCTAAGAAAAGCATCTTGTAAGGTTATTGCTTAGCTTAAGAAAAGCATTTTGTAAAGGTTATTGGTTAGCCTATAAAAGCACATTGAGAGGTTTTTGTTTAGCCTAGAAAAACAACATTGTAAGGGTTATTGCTTAGCCTAGTAAAAAGCATACATAGTGGAAATCCGGTGGGGTGTTGGATGCACAAGCCGGTAGTGGATGTAGGCACGTTGGCCGAACCACTATAAATATTGTGTTGTGGTGATTGCTATGTGGTGATTGTTTTTGTTTTAGCTTCCGCATATTGATTGATTTATCATCACATGTGACTAGTTTAGTTTAAGAATTTAAAATTGGTCTAAATTGGTCATACTTATAGCACACCCTATTCACCCCCCCCCCCTCTAGGGTTAGGATCCCAAGGACTTTCAATTATTAGTTGTTGATCATTGGTGTTGTATATATGATGGAGGGATGCTATTTATAGGCTCATCTTTCATTTTGATGCATACAATATATATGATGTGCACAAGTGTATGTAGCATTTATGATGTGAGTGCATGCTTTGTAGTTCGACTTAAAAGTGCCTTGGTTGTGTGTATGATGATGGAATGGACTCCCCGAGGGGCATCGAGGGATCATGTGAAGTGTGCTTTTCCCTTATAGGTGACAAGTTTTGTACTTGATGATTTTCAGGGGTCCAAAAAATAAGGGGAGAGTGCTGAAATTTTTCTAGAATATCGAAATTCGTGCCTAGGCATGTGAGTCTCACAAAGGGGGCATTAGTAGTTTAGAGTTAATGGAGATAGATTTCATATAATAAAACGAAAATAAGCACAATCTCTCATCAATCTAAACTTGATAAGCAACATAGAATTGAGTTCTCAAACGACAAGGAGTGCTTGAGTGTGTGACATTTGTGACCTACGCAATTCTATGTTTCGAGGCATTCACAATATCGGCTATAAATATGAAGGCAGAGGATTAAGATAACTGCATTTTTGAATCGCACAACATGTGATATCATAAAAGAGTGTGCATAGCATACATCTATAATCAAATTCATCATAGGATATCATAACAAAAATAATTTATATCTCCCAAGTTTGGTTATCATCACTTTATTCTTTTCAAATCAAGAGGAGTTGTGCACAAAACAATGCCCCTACATTGCCGGACCAAGAAAAGGAAAAAGAAGTTGTTGCGGACAAAGA